>JADMLE010000005.1:0-2835849 GCA_016508685.1 Cytospora piceae | reverse complement strand
TCCACGGGGTGATTCAGGAGCATAGGGTGTCGTTGATGGCAATGAGAGGACCAAGTTTTCGAAAAGTGGCCTGTGAATCACTATTAAAGTGAACCGGAACAGCTGGAACACGCATGTACCCTAACCCTAACCCTAACCCTAACCCTAACCCTAACCCTAACCCTAACCCTAACCCTAACCCTAACCCTAACCCTAACCCTAACCCTAACCCTAACCCTAACCCTAACCCTAACCCTAACCCTAACCCTAACCCTAACCCTAACCCTAACCCTAACCCTAGCGCACGCAGCGTATTTACAGTAAGTTTTATTTTTAATTTTATTTAATTTAATTACGATTTATTTTACTAATTAAAATTTAAAATATAGAAAGCAAAAGCAACTATACGAAGGAAAGGAAAAAGAAGAATGTTTCGAAGAAGGGATAGAATTAGGTGACGAGGAGGACGAGGAAGGTATGCTTTTCTAATATAAATAGTATATACGTATTCTATTTATTTTATTCTAGCTACTATTAGTTTCTGCTATTTTTCTAAATTTATTTCGAATTATTATAAGTACTTTTAATAAAGACGTAATTTTATTAAGCCGGTTAACTTAGTTATAACAGACTAGTAAATAATAAATAAAATATTACTATATTCTACTAATTATTTACTATTTAGCCTTCTTTTTAATTTATCTATATACTAAAGAATAGCGATAGTAAAATAAATAAGAAAAAGGTTAAATATTTATATTTCCGGAATAACCTTAGTTTAATCGGCTATATACCCTACTAACTATATATTTATATAGCCGGAAATCTACTATAATATTAAGCTAAATTTTCGCTATTTTATAATATTTTATAAAGTCTGAATTAGTCTAATACAGATAGGCTAGGAAAGAAAACTAACCCCCCCCTTATTAAAATACTATCCCTCCTACCCCCCCCCTTTTTTAAACTCTATACCTTCTTATAAGGGGTCTTAAGCTACCTAGATTATATTTAAATAGCATTAGTAATAGCATAGATAGTGTAGTCGGTAGTTATGTAATAAATACATTAATTCCGAGGTTCCTAGTTTAAATTGCCTGTGCAGTGCTTTTTCTAATTAAATAAAAATCGTGAAAAATCGTAAATAAAATAAAATAAAATCGTAAATTAAAATAATTCGAAATAAATAGAAATAAATGAATAAATCAAATTAAATCGTAAATTAAATTAAATAAAATCTATTTAAATTCTTTTTTTTTTATCTTACTTAGTAATATTATTTACTTATTTATTTACTTAGTTATTTATATAGCTATTAGTTTATATACTTACTTACTTTATTATTTAATTATATAGTTATATAGTTATTTACTTTATTACTTACTTATTTATTAAATTACTTACTTACTTACTTATTTACTTACTAAATTACTTATTTACTTATTAAATTACTTATTTACTTATTAAATTACTTATTAACTTACTTACTTCTTTACTTACTTACTTACTTACTTTTTTAATATTAAATCTTTTATAAGAAATACTATAGTAAAGCCCTTTCTACGCTTAATAAATTAGCTATATTTATAATATATATACCGTTAAATAACTTATAATTTCTATTATTTATATTAAAAATTAAATTTAAATATATTAAAGAACTTAGCTTATAATAGCTTAAACAGTATAGTTACTATAATAAGCTATAATAAAGTAATAAAGTTAGATTTTTTTTAAATTTTAAAATACTACCGGAGCCTATTCTAGTAAATTAAAGCGGGGTAGAAGCGGGAAGGCTAGGGTTAGCTAGGGTTAAGGGGGGGAGGAGGGGGAGAACCTGTTAGGTTTAGATTAGGGTTAGCTTTATCTACCCCCCCTGATAAGATATAAAAATACTAAAGATAGGGTCTTATAGCCCTGATCCTAACGATTCCGATTTAGGTCTTTTTATTAAATTCGGATAAGAACTCGGGTAATAAGGTCGGTTCGGAAGTCGGGGAGCCGACCCGGCCTATTAGGGGCTCCCGTCCCGCCCCACCTGCAGGGGGGAACTGGAATCAGCTCCCGTTCCGGTTAATAATAGCTGTTAGGGTATAGTCGAGGTAATTAAATGCAGCCTGCGTTTTCGCTACTATAGTGCGGAAGGACAGGTGCTTAAGGTTCTTCCGGCTAATCGCGCTAACGTTGCTTATAAAGGCCTACGAAAAATATATAGATATCCCTTTAATAAAGGACCGGTTGCCCTAGACCTGCTAGCAGTCGTAGGCGCTAAGCCTCCGGCTCTCGTTATAGAGGCCTAAGAGCGTAAAGAGCACCTAGTTAATATCCTGCGCGTTTTACCGGAAGAGGGCGAAGTAGATAGCCTTTTTATACTCGCGGAGGATAAACTGCGCGAGGATGCCTATAATGCGCTCGCCTTTAGCGTAAGACGGTAGGGATAGGTAAAAGGTAACTTAGATCGCCTTATCGAACACGTCGGTAGACTTTTAGAGGCTTTACTCTTCCTGCTAGTACTGCTTAATCTTTAGCTGCAGGATCGTAATCCGCAGGGTTATCTACTCCTCGAGCTTAAGCTTATGCTAGTTAATACTAAGCCGAGGGAAGAAGCCGAACCTCTTATATACTATAGTCGTAGCTATACTAAGGCCTATCGGCTATAAAGCTTTACGGGCGACAAGCCTAGTTAGGATCCGGGTAATAGCAGGCTTCTAGTACGAAATAAACTACTATAGGCCTAAGACGGTTAGGGTATAAAGCGCTATAACTAACTATAGCGTCGAGATATTACGGTTATACCGGGATATAATATAGTCTATAAGCTAGAGGTGCTTATCGATATTCTGCTAGAAGAACGTATTAAACTCGCGGGCGTCGATAAAAAAGAAGCTACTACGGTTAAGGGTAATAAGGCGCGGCCGTAGATAGTCTTCTATTAGAGTTATAAAAAGGTTGTCTATACCGCTAGCGTGCCTAGCAAGTATAAGGAGCGACGCCTCGGCCTCTTATACCCGCCTAGCTAAAGCGGTCTTAAGGCGGATTTCGAACCGCTAGCTATACAACTAGGAGCGGTTATAGAGGTTGCTAGCGATTAGCTTATAGGACTATAACAGCGCCCTCTCTATACCCTGCCGGTTAGGGCTAATCCTGCCCTTATAGGCGAACGAGCCTTAGGTAGTATCGCTATAGGCAAGGTTATAGATATTAGGGTAGGAGAAGGGCTAGATGCCTGCGACGTTAAAGGTAGACTCGGCAACCGTATATAACTATATATAGCAGACCCTGCTATAGAAAAGAGGGCTTATTACTTTAGGCTCTAATATAATCGAGATAGTATCTTATAGTAGGTAAACCGGATACTCGGTCGTTACTGCCTGCTTAATACGCAGAGGGGCCTATATATCTCTTCCTCGATCCTCCTTACTTACGCCCTTCTCGCTCTTAGCAGTATAGCTACCCGTCTCTGCTATATCCTCCTTATTACCCTCGTCGCTATTATAACTATAGTCGTCGTCCTTATTATTAGTATTATTATAGTTGTCGTTATTATTATTATTAATACTAAGTAGGGCCTTTTTAGCCTAGCCGTAGAGGAAGAGAAGGGTGTTATACTAATAGCAGCGCTTAGCGAGCACGGTATAGCTATTCCTTATAGCTAAGAACTCGGAGGCTATATCTACTAGCTATAGCTTATTATATTAGGGCTATAGTAACGTAGTAGCGCCTGCGTTACGGATAAGGAGGTCAGAGTATAGGAATATCTCTATAATATCGGAGACTATTCGGGATAGCGACTAGTATAGGAGCTTTAGGTCTATACCGTCGTAGATAAAAAAAGGGTTACTAAACTGCTATAGACGGCTAGCGTTAAGGGCGCTATCAGGCCGCAAGGTCCTGTTAAAACCTAAACCGTCGGCAGCAGCGTCCTAGCAGGCCTGTTAGAGGATCCGGGCTATTATAGGCTATAGCTTCTAAAGGTTCTCTTTATAGTAAGGGACCTCGATATTACTACCCTTCGCGGAAGAGGAGCCTATTAAGAGGACAGCGGCTATAGACGACGCCTATACCGACTTATAGCTATTTAGAACGTAGTGCTAGAACTAGGCCCCGATAGCCTTAAAGCTTAGTAGGATAAGGCCTTCGAAGAATAGCTTATACTACTCGTCCCGGAGCTAGGCTAGTACCCTACTCTGCGGCTAATATAAGTAAAAGAAGAGTATATAGATCCGGCTATAGCCTTACTAAGTAAAGATAAGATATAAGATCTAGTAGATAAGGATCTGTTCTATCTTATCGCTAACTAAGACCGGGACTTTAACGTAGATAGACTTAGAGAAGAGCCCGGTTATTTATAGTAAGAGGTAAATACTAAACAGGCTATAGAAGACCGACGGGTCGCGGGTAACGTAGATAAAGCTGTTAATATTATAAGTAACCGGCGTAACTTTCCTTTTAGCAGTATTCTCTTTATAAAAGTAGATCTCGGTATTAGGACCGTTATCGGTATTATCCTCTTAACCGGTAAATATAGCCTTAAGGCGTTAGGTAGATAGCAGCTTCTTACGCTTAAGGCCTAAGATAGCAGCTTATAGGGGGCGCTTAAGATAGTTAAGCCTAAAGAGCTAGGCCGGCTACTTACTTTCGGTAAAAGACCGGGGTATTTTCGTATACCTGCTAGCTACCTACGTCTCGCGTAAAGGGAGGTAGTAACGGTAACGTATAGCGTAGATATTATACTAGTAAGTATAGCGGTCGGCCGGGTAGGATATAAGGCCGGTAGTAAGAATATAAACGATACGGCGCGCTAGTCTCGCTTACCTAGAAATACTTTCGTCCTTTACCTAGCAGAGGATGTCTTTATAGCAAGGCAGGTCGGCTATAGATATATATAACTCTACCCTACTACCCTCCGGCTGCTCTATAGTAGCACTATATTAGCTATACGCTAGGTATATATATAACTAGCGGTATTAAGGAGGGGGGGCGTATCTAATATTTCTCTAGATATATCGGGCTTAGCTACGCTATCCGGTTCCGAAGTATCTCTATTATCCTCGATAGTAGGATAAAAAGAAGAATAGTATATAAAAGCGTTATTATCGGTATAAAGCACCCGACTATCGGCTTAGCTATTATTAATTATACCTTAGCTATAATTTAGGATAAAAGATATAAGACTCTTACTATATAGGCTCGTTATAGCAGGAGAGGTATATTAGTTAGTAAGGTGCTACGTATTATCTGCTCTATAAAGAAGATAGTATTTTAGTAAACCCGAATAGAGAAGAACGAGGTAGAAAAGGGGGAAGAGGAAGAGGAGATTAGGTAAAATTACTAGCAGCCTCCTAGCTAAGTATACTACTTAGAGAGGGGAGCTATAGCTTAGGAGGAGAGGACGAGCCGGGATTTAGGCTTAACAGGATATTACTAGATTCGGAATAGCAGAGAGAAAAGGCGATAGATAAGCTAAGATTAGAAGAACTAGATAATATATACTAGTCTATCCTTATTTAGTTCTTACTAATACTACGCGTAATCGACTTCGGTTATTAAGTCGGATATACTGCTTTAAAAGCATAGTAGACAGGCCTTAGTAAACGTAATGCCGTCCTAAAGGGGCCCGAAGGGTGCTAAGTAGTAGGGATAGGAGTACAGATAATATATTCCCTATACCGAGATAGGATATGCCCTATAAGCCCGCGTATAGGTGCTATAGACGTATATAAGTAATAGAGATAGGAGGATAGAGGAGTAGAGAGAGTATCGGGCGAAAGTTAGAACTAAGGGGAGATTCGATTACTATCTAAGGTATAGTATAGACTATAATACTAGCTCTCTCTAAGGAATTATAGAAAGTTAAAATATTAAGGCTATAATAAGATAATACCTCCTATATAGTCGATATAAAAGCCTCCCCTCCCTTCTTATACTATTAGCATTAAGCCTAACTAAGGCTTAGGGTATATAGAGTACCTATTATAGTAAGTTATAATACTAGTAAAGATACTATAATAATACTATATTATAAACTAGCTTTTATTTAGTCTTATTTTCTCTTACTTTTCTATCTATTACTAAGCTTAGAAGAAATATATTCGAGTGTCTTAGTAAAGTTACCGCGACGACTAGATCTTATATAGTCTAAGGGTAGTAAGAGATCTAGTTTACTATAGGCACGTTACCTGTCTTAGTTAGCTTATTAACTATACTATTAATAAAGTAGATCGCTAGTAGGCTTATAGGAAATACCTTATATAAAGAAGTAGTAGAGATATAGGGATTACTTTGTTTTTAACTTTAATAAGGTAAAGACTTTTATCGCCTCGGAGCACGATATTATTATATTCTAATACTATATTAGGCTAGAATCCTTTTAAATAAGTACGGATAAGGCTAGCTTCTCTAGTTATATTAACGAACTGCAGATTATCGGTTAATAAGGAGATAAGAAGATTAACTAATAAGACTAGAATATAGGTACGATAATAGATAATAGTCTACTATATATAGTAATAAAGATTACCTCCCCTATTCTCTTTCTCCCCCGTTTCTCTCCCCCCTCCTTTCTCCCCCTATTCCGCTCTCCTTCCTTATTCTTATAATCTCGTCTGTCTCCTACTAAAGAAGCGTTCTAGTAATAGCGACTATAACTAAGAGGCACCTATACCTAGACAACCTACTATAATAATATCCGAAACGCGTCCGGATAGTAAAGTAGACTCTACTTATAGACGCGACCCTAACTTTAAGCTAGGCGCTTAGGTAAAGCTACCTAGCTAATAAAAGAAGTATATAGTCGAGGCTAGGTAGAGCTAGAAGCTCTATCCTTATTATAACGCTTCTAACAGGTCTTAGTATAGAGGAAGTAAGAGACGATATAGGCTTTAAGGTAAGCTTAATACTATAAGGCCTAGAATTATCTATATAGCTAGGAGAGTAACGCCGGCCTAGTCTAGTAAGTAGTATACTATCTACCCGATATAGTTTAAGCGAGGAGGATAAGCCTAAAAAGATCTATAAAGTATATAAGAAGAAGGTAAATAAGTTCTTCGGTATTTAGCTATAGGCCTTTAAAGAGAGCGGCTGCTCGGAGAATAAGTTCCTACGTTATATAAGAGACTTCTTTTAAGAGCTAAGCAGTCGAAAGGCTAGCGGCGGCTAGTCTAATACAGACGGATCTTAATTAGATAGTATAAGCGACTAAAGGAGGCTATAGATACTAAGAGCCTAAGGCGCCGTCTTAGACGCATTATAGCTAGTCTAGACCTTTAGGCGCGCTACGTTATTAGAGTCTATAGGCGTAGCTAATAGTGCTACTTCGCCTTATCTCTAGCCTAGCAATATCGAAATAGATAATAATAGCGTAGCTATAACAGACTTAGACCTAGCGGCCGGTAAGTAGAGGTAAGAGAAGGTAGCGGCCTTAATAACCTTAGTCGAGTCCCTTTATAGCCGGATATACGACTAAGCTATAGGTAAAGAGATTCCGGAAGATAGCCTAGCTAGGTTATTAGTAGTAAGGCGGATCGAGGCTAAGGACTTTAGCGGTAGGGTATCGTTACGTAAGGTCTATATCTTAGGGATAGTAATCTTAGATAATATTTTTAGGCACTAAGGGCAGAAGAGGCTAGCTAATCTTTTCCTTAATCTCTACTCTAACTATTTAGACTAGCAGCTAAAGCAGTCGCTTAATAGTATCGGAGGCCTAGTAGCCGAGTAAATCTGTCGGGATAGCTACGCTAAGCTTTTTAACTTTACTAAATAATAGGCGTATACTGTTTAGAACGATTTCCGCAGATCGACTATAATCGATAATATCCGACTTCTTATAGCGAAGGTATCTGTAATAAAGGAGTAAGCCGAGTAGTCGAGGGAAAGCGCGATAAATAATAATATTTTAGACTTCTTAGAGAAGAACAGTATACCCCGATAAAAGAGTATTAGTATAGCTAGCCGGATTACTAAGTACCTAAGCTAGAAGTCTAATATCCTTACTAGACAGATTACTTAAAGGATCTACGCGTAGAAGCCGTACGCTATCCTAGAGAGGTAGTTCGGGCTAGGCATCTTCGCCTTAATCCCTAAAAACCTTCTAGGCTGCTATAGTAAGCTACGCCCGAATAACAGGACTACTAAAGAGCAGAAGTTTTAGGTAGTAGTAGAGGCGATCGTAGCCGAGCTCCTTATACTCTAAAACGTCTGCAACGTATATAATACGCACATCGTTTAGCCTATACTAGCTATAGACGGTATATAGGACGGTATAATTTATATAAGGAATAGAGATATACCCGGCATTAGGATAGCGCTTAACGGGAAGACTAAAATGCTTTACTAGATAAGTATCTGCGAGCTTCTAGCCTTAGCTCCGACTATACCTATCCTAAAGTCGATTAAGGACGTTAAGACAGTAGATAGAGACGACCGAGATAAGGGAGTAGATAGTAGGGTAGACGAGGTAATAATAGCAGAAGGATAATAAGATAGAGGGATTATTTTAAGATATTATAGTAGTATAGATAACTATAATAATTCTAGCAGGTTAGTATACTAGTTAACTGCGTTAATTCCGGCGGCTTAGTTAACTAGTTAACTGCGTTAATTCTAAACTAGTTAACTGCGCTAGTTCTAGGAGCTTAGTTAACTAGTTAACTACGCTAGTTCTAGGAGCTTAGTTAACTAGTTAACTGCGCTGATTCTGGGAGCTTAGTTAACTAGTTAACTGCGCTAATTCTAGGAGCTTAGTTAACTAGTTGACTGCGTTAATTCTAAACTAGTTGACTGCGCTAGTTCTAGGAGCTTGGTTAACTAGTTGACTGCGCTAGTTCTAGGAGCTTAGTTAACTAGTTAACTGCGCTGGTTCTAGGAGCTTAGTTAACTAGTTAACTGCGCTGGTTCTAGGAGCTTAGTTAACTAGTTAACTGCGCTAATTCTAGGAGCTTAGTCAACTAGTTAACTGCGTTGATTCTAAACTAGTTGACTGCGCTAGTTCTAGGAGCTTAGTTAACTAGTTAACTGCGCTAGTTCTAGGAGCTTAGTTAACTAGTTGACTGCGCTGGTTCTAGGAGCTTGGTTAACCAGTTAACTGCGCTGGTTCTAGGAGCTTAGTTAACTAGTTGACTGCGCTGGTTCTAGGAGCTTAGTTAACTAGTTGACTGCGTTAATTCTGGGAGCTTAGTTAACTAGTTGACTGCGCTAGTTCTAGGAGCTTAGTTAACTAGTTGACTGCGCTAATTCTAGGAGCTTAGTTAACTAGTTGACTGCGTTGATTCTAAACTAGTTGACTGCGCTAGTTCTGGGAGCTTGGTTAACTAGTTGACTGCGCTAGTTCTAGGAGCTTAGTTAACTAGTTGACTGCGCTGATTCTGGGAGCTTAGTTAACTAGTTGACTGCGCTAATTCTGGGAGCTTAGTTAACTAGTTGACTGCGTTAATTCTAAACTAGTTGACTGCGCTAGTTCTAGGAGCTTAGTTAACTAGTTGACTGCGCTAGTTCTAGGAGCTTGGTTAACTAGTTGACTGCGCTAGTTCTAGGAGCTTAGTTAACTAGTTAACTACGCTAGTTCTAGGAGCTTAGTTAACTAGTTGACTGCGCTAGTTCTAGGAGCTTAGTTAACTAGTTAACTGCGCTAGTTCTAGGAGCTTAGTCAACTAGTTAACTGCGCTAGTTCTAAGAGCTTAGTTAACTAGTTGACTGCGCTAGTTCTAGGAGCTTAGTCAACTAGTTGACTGCGTTGATTCTAGGAGCTTAGTTAACTAGTTAACTGCGTTAATTCTGAACTAGTTAACTGCGCTAATTCTAGGAGCTTAGTGAACTAGTTGACTGCGTTGATTCTAAACTAGTTAACTGCGCTGATTCTGGGAGCTTAGTTAACTAGTTGACTGCGTTGATTCTGAACCAGTCTAGTTAACTGCGCTGATTCTGGGAGCTTAGTCAACCAGTTGACTGCGCTGATTCTGGGAGCTTAGTTAACTAGTTGACTGCGCTAGTTTAAGCATCTTAGTCATTCAATTAACTAAGCTGGATTTTAACTAAATGACCTAATCCCTAAGCCTAACACCGCAGTAACATTAATAGTCGGGTGTCTAAAGTAACGATAAAGGCGTTATAATTCCTTCTCTATAAAGAAGGCGCTAGTATCTCGTTTTAAGAGGAAGAACTATAGATAGCCCTATTTTCGAATAATAGGAAAAGCCTTCTCGCAGCCTTATTTATCGATCTTTACTATCTCGTCTATAATATTCTAGAAAAAGACGCTTAGCTTATCTATATCTTAGATATATAAGAGGAATAGTATAGAGGTGTTAATAATATAAAAGGTTACGGCTCCGATAGGTAAGTCGATAGTAATAGTGCTAATAGAAGATAATTATAATTTTTAGCCGAATTTAATAATAGCCTTACCGGCCTATAATTTATTTATTTCTACTAAAGGATTCTTACGTTAAAAAATAAGGTACTAGTCGCGGCCTGCTATTAAAAACTTTACTGCTCTAATATTAGGTATAATACCTTAGAACTTTAGCTTTAAATAGCGTCTTTAGAGGGTAAACTATAAGGCTAGGGCGATAGTATCTTTATACTCGGCTTTACTATTATCGTTATTAGAGATAGTATAAAGGAAGGCTATATCTATTAGCTAGTACGCGGCTTCTTTATCTTTAAGGATACTAGCTCTGCTATTATTATCGTTATCTTATTCGGCTAAGCTATCGATACTATAGGTAGTTTCGTAGCCTTTATAATCGGTTAAAAAGGCTATAAAGCCTTTTTCTGTTACCGATTTATTATAGTATTTATATTAGGCTAGGTATTAGTTTCGAGATTATTATCTCTCTTCCGGGGTATACTTTATAGACTAGTACCTTTCTTTACTATAGACGAAGTATTTCTTCTTCCGGTATAGCTACCGGCGTTTATTATTATAATAGTTACTATAGAAGACTCTTTTATAAAAGCTAGAGCTGCTACCTTAGAAGCTAAAGCCTTTTCGTTAGCGATTATTATTATACTAGCGGTTAAGATAATAGACGTTATTATTAGGCTATCTTTAAATAAAATAACTACTAGCGTTATTCCTTTACTTAAAGGAGAGTTTAAGGGACGATTAAAGGTCTTAGAAAAGCTTCTCGTAAAGAGCGGCGGGTATATAAAAGGCGTGCTTAAATTCTACTACTCCCTTATATACTCGAAAGACTATTATCCTTAATATCTCGTCGCTAGTATAGTAAGGGCTAAAGGCATGCTAGTAAAGCTAGAGTTTATCTAGTATAATACGTAAAACCTTATAAGGGCTTTTATCGATATTCTCTTTATCGTTCCGAAGGCTATTAAACGTTATACTTATCTAATCGTTATAGTACTATTAATAATTAGTATCTGTCTTAAAATAAGTCTTTAGCTTTTTATAGGCTATAGTAAAATTATCTATCGTGCCGATATAGTAAATATAGTAAGTCTCGGCTCTTCCGGTAAGAATCCGAGGGAGTATAGCGTAGAACTAATCTAGCTAGATACCGCTATAGTAGTAAAAGTTTATAAAAATCCTTAGCTTATTATCTAGTAAATCGTATAGCTCTCCTATTTACTTCTTATCTTTATCTTAAGCTTTTAAAAAAGCTATAATCTTATCTAGTTCTAGTATACGGTTAGGTATTAGGCAGGGAGGGAGAGTTTTATAAGGATTATAAGAAGGTTTATAAAGGTACTTAAAGGCTAGTAGTTATATAGTTCCTTATTAATAGTACGGTGTTCTAGTAAGGATATATAGCTTTAGAGGGGTTTTCGGAGGAAAATTTAGAAGGGGGTTTAGAGAGGGAATCGGAGGGTACTATAGCTATTAAGGTTATAAGAGAGGTTGTTCTAGGGCTCGGAAGCCTATCGGTTACTTTAGCTATTCCGATAGCTATATAAATAGTCGTTCCGAGCCTTAAAAGCCTATTATCTGCTTTAGCTATTTCGGCGGCATTATCTCGGGTTATATCCTTAGTTGCTATAGAAAGTTAAATCTAAGAGATAGCGTAGGGCTTAGGGATCGTAGTATAGGTATAGGGGATTTATCTTTTTCGATAGACTCGAGTATATTATTAATACTATAAAGATTAAACGTAAAGGGAGCGTAGCTGTTACGTAAAGGTAGCTACTATAGACTTTAAGGTTTTGCTACCGGGGTTATTCTAATTTATTTAATTTCGACGTTAGGCAGAAATTTAACTATTTTAATCTCTTCCGTAGGCTATAGAGGGTATTTCTCTATCTTTATTATCTCTAAGAGTTATATAGTAAAGTAATATCTATATAGACCTATATAGATACCTCGTTCCTTAAGGAAGTTCTTTATCTCGCGTCTCTAAAAAGGATCGATATATCTAAATATCTTTTCGTTCTAGCCTTTAAATTCTTACTAGAAGTCTGCTAAGAAGGCTTCGGTAATAGTACCTTACTACCGAAAGGTCTCGATAACTCGTATAGTAAAGGTTATAGCGCCGACTTTATCGATTATAGCCTTATCGATAGGGTTATCTTACTTACCGAAGTCTACTTTCTGCTATCCTATCTATATTACTCGTAAGTTCTATATAAGGTTGTCGAAGTAATTTTAGAAAGGATATAGTTCTACTTCCTTATTTTAGCTGTTAAAAGCTATTATAAAGTAGAGGGTTATATCTCGAAAGAGGGTTCTCGTAAGGTTATAAAGTTATAAAGGAAGGTTTTTATAAGTTTATAAAGTTTAGGAAAGGAAAGATTATAGGTACTGCTTTTATAATTATTATAAAAGGAGGTTTAAGGTTAACTCGAATAAGAGAGAGTCGGTAAGGTTTATAAAGTCTGTCGGTAACGTAGGTTTTATTATAAAGGAAGTTTATAGTATAGAATAAGTATAAGGTTTCGTTTAAAAGGAAAGTTTATAATAAAAGGAAGTTTTAAAGGTTTACGCGATAGTGCGCGCTATTAGGTTATAAGGTTAGCTTCTAATTAAATACGTTTCTGTTAGGTTAGTTTAGAAGGTCTTATAATAGCTAGCGGTTAATCTTAGCTATTATATAAAGGTTAACTAAATTACCCGAATAATTTTATAATAGCTTCGATTATAGTATAGATCTCGAGACTTAAGGCGCGACGAATAGCTTATAAAGGAAACCTAATTATTATATAATAATCGCGAGAAAGGTCTATCTCTTCCTTCCTTGCTATTAGAGATTACCTTATAATTACTAATTAGTGTTAGTTAGGCTTTAGTTATAATATTATAAGGGTAGGCAACTTAGGTTATTCTTATTAGTGTTGTTATTGCTTATCTTCTCTTAGTTAGAAGCTATTGTAAGGTTGCAGGCGAAAGGCTTAAGGCCTTCGGCGTTGCTGTTCTGCCGCTCTGCCTAGTAGTTAATTACACCGCCTGCCGTAACAGGCCTAGTGCCTTGCGGCACCTATGTAATCGCTAGGCCTAGCATTGTCTATGCTATTGCCTAATCTACAGCTATAGAGATTAAACGTAAGGGGAGCGTAGCTATTATATAGAGGTAGCTGCTATAGACCTTAAGGTTTTACTGCTAGGGTTATTCTAATTTATTCGATTTCGATATTAGGTAGAAATTTAACTATCTTAATCTCTTCTATAGGCTATAAAGGGCATTTCTCTATTTTTATTACTTTTAGAAGTTATATAGTAAAGTAATGTCTATATAGACCTATATAAATGCCTTATTCCTTAAGGAAGTTTTTTATTTTACGTTTCTAAAGGGGATTAATATATCTAAATATCTCTTTATTCTAGCCTTTAAATTTTTACTAAAAGTCTGCTAAGAGGGCCTCGGTAATAGTACCTTATTACTAAAGGGTCTCGATAACTTATATAGTAAAGGTTATAGCGCCGACTTTGTCGATCGTAGCCTTATCGATAGGGTTATCCTATCTGCCGAAGTCTACCTTCTACTATCTTATCTATATTACTTATAAGTTTTATATAAGGTTATCGAAGTAATTTTAGAAAGGATATAGTTCTACTTCCTTATCTTAGCTATTAAAAGCTATTATAAAGTAAAGGGTTATATTTCGAAAGAGGGTTCTTATAAGGTTATAAGGTTATAAAGGAAGGTTCTTATAAGTTTATAAAGTTTAAGAAAAGAAAGATTATAGGCACTATCTTTATAATTATCGTAAAAAGAAGTTCGAGGTTAACTCGTATAAGAGAGGGTTAGTAAGGTTTATAAAGTTTATCGATAACGTAGGTTTTATTATAAAGGAAGTTTATAGTATAGAATAAGTATAAGGTTTCGTTTAAAAAGAAAGTTTATAGTAAAGGGAAGTTTTAAAGGTTTATATAATAGTACGCGCTATTAGGTTATAAGGTTAGCTTCTAATTAGACACGTTTCTGTTAGGTTAGTTTAGAAGGTCTTACGATAGCTAGCAGTTAATCTTAGCTATTATATAAAGGTTAACTAAATTACCCGAATAATCTTACGATAGCTTCGATTATAGTATAGATCTCGAGACTTAAGGCGCGACGAACAGCCTATAAAGGAGACCTAATCGTTATATAATAATCGCGAGAAAGGTCTATCTCTTCCTTCCTTACTATTAAAGATTGCCTTATAATTACTAATTAGTGTTAGTTAGGCTCTAGTTATAATATTATAGGGGTAGGTAACTTAGGTTATTCTTATTAGTATCGTTATTGCTTTTCTTATCTTTAGTCAGAAGCTATTATAAGGTTGCAGGTAAAAGGCTTAAGGCCTTCGGCGTTACTGTTCTGCCACCCTGCCTAGTAGTTAATCACACCGCCTGCCGTAACAGGCCTAGTGCCTTGCGGCACCTATGTAATCGCTAGGCCTAGCATTGTCTATGCTATTGCCTAATCTACAGTTAGAGTAAGATATATTTAATATATTTATACTACTTATACGCTATTTACGCGTTACTTAACGCTAATTAAATAAAAGGTTAAGACCTTTATAAAAACCCTTTAATTAACTTTTCGTTATATACTTTAACATACTTTTTACGCTACTCCCTTAATCCCCTTTATCTTATAATATTCTTATAATAAGATACGCTTATAATTAGTAATAAGTAGTCTATTATTAATATTCCTATATAGCTCTTACATATTTTCTTTATTATTATAGCCTTTTTAATAAATAAGGAACTTTTAGCAGTATTTTAGTCTATAGTAATTAAAAATAGCTTCTACTTTATAGGTATCCTTTTTAACTATTTTAAAACTTAGTTAAGGCGTAGGCTTATTACCGTCGCGTTATCTTTATAGCTCTAAAGCTAAAATAAGAAAAATATTATATATATAGTATATCTTAAATAGATTTAGTTTATATATAAGTTTATAGTACCTAATAACTTTAGTAACCTAAAATAGTTTTAAATACTTATTAATAAGTTTAATACTTAAGCGCTACTATTTATAGTTTTTTATAAAGACTAGAACTTTATTACTAATAGAAAATTTATAAAGAGTATATTTTTTTATTATACTATTTAATATAGGTAATAGCTATATTTTAAAAGATCTGCTAATACTAAGCGTATACGTTATATAGAGATTTTATACGTTTAAGTATAGTTAGTATTTAAGCTATAGTATAAGAAAGAAGTTTAGCTAGCGTATAAGGATAAAAGCTAAAAAGAGCGTAAGCTAGTATTATATAAAGAGCGGAATATTTAGAGTTATTATATATAAATTAGGCGAGTTATAAGCGCTTTATTTAATTAGACTATTTAAGGTTAGTATAGCTATAAAGGTAGTATTTAAGGTTTTAGTTTTATTATTTAGTTTAGCTATCTATCTAAAGATAGTATATAGTATTTAGATAACGCTTAACTATAAAAAGGTAGTAAAGATAAGTCTAAAAGTAACTAGTAAAAAGGCTATTATAGTTTAAAATAATACTATTTAGTAAGCCGAAATTCTTAAAGATATACGTAACTAGTAAATCTATAAAAAAGCTAGCTATAAGCTATATAACTATAAGGATATAGAGAGTATATTTATTAAACCTATTAATAATAACTAAAATAGCGTTATACTATTTACTATTATAAAGATTTATAGTAAGAACGAGGCCGGTAATAAAGTCTATCGAGATTTCCTCTTAAGGTTACGTAAGCACTAGGAGTAGTACGAGTAAACTATATAAGCGATACTTCTAAGCTTTTATTCTCTAGTAAATAAAGCACGTATTAATATATTCTTTTATATCTTAAAGAAGGGAATCCTAATAGTAGCTATATCTAAGTAGTTTTACTATCTTATTTACGCCTAAGTAACCTACTACTAAATAGTTATAAAACGTTTTTAATAGTTCTCGTTAAGTTACTACGTTTCTAAAGACGTATACTTATCCCTTAAAACGTAGTATACTATCTATCTTTATCTATAGTAGCTCTTCTACTTATATACCGCGCCTTTATCTTATTTACTAATCTCCGGTTTAAATAAAGTCGTTATTTTATTATAGTTTATAGATATACTTAGTTATTAACTATAAGCGTTACTCTAGAGTAGTTTTATTAAGTTACTCTTTAGCTCTTTAACAGAAGGTAAATAGTTTATAGCTTATACTCTAGATAAGCCTAGTAACTAAGCGTTAATCGTATCTTAGTTACTATATACTCGCTACGTATATAATACTTTCTTATAACTTATACTTTTAGTAATTACTTAAGCTTCTTATTAAACTCTATATTCTTATACTTATAATTTTTATACCTTCTTAGTATATTATAGTTAGGCCTTTTATCTAACCTAATTTCTAAGGTAGCTATTTTAGCGCTACGAAGTCGCTAAGCTTATATAGTGTTATATCTTTAGTTTAGGTGTTAACGTAGTTAGGTCGTTAAGAGAAAGCGTTAGCCGGGTTAAGGGGTTTAGGTCGGTAGTAAATAGAGATATTAAAAGCGTAGAGATTATCTAGCTAGCGTAGCTTCTATATAAAGAGCTTACGTTTTATTTCCTAATACCGAAGGTTTAGATAGTCGGTAAAAATAATAACTAGTTATTATAAGTATTAAAGGTAATGCTTTTAATCTTATAGAGAGTCGATAATCGTAAGTAGCTCTATATCGCCGATACTATAGTTCTCTTTAATCTATATTAATTTCTATAATTAGTAAGCGATAAGGTGCTAGTAGCTATTATATAATTAGGTAAGAATAGCTTTAATAATAAATAGAGACGTATTAGTTTCGAGTTAGGTTAGGAGATAAAGATTATAGTAGTAGAGAAGGAGCATAGTTATAAAGAGGTATTAGAGTAGCTTAAACGCTATTACTACGCCTAGTATAAGTTAAAACTATTACTATTAGTTTCTATAAAATAGATTTATTAGTAGCGCTATAATTTTAGAGTAGTTATAAATAAACTATTAGTAGAAACCGGTAAACCTAAAAAATAATTAAATATTATAAACGCTATTTAAAAACAGCTATTACGTTATTACTTAAATACGCTTATCTTTTATTTATATACCTTTTAGTAATACGATAAACCCGAGAAATCTTACTTAGGTTATATAGAATTTATACTTCTTTAGGTTAATAAATAGATACTACTATCTTAACTAGTCGAATATACTACGTATATACTACTTATATTACGCTTTATCTTTACTATAAATTAATATATCGTTAAAGTATATAATATAATAGATATTTATAAGGCCTATAAAGGCTTTATTAATATAGGCTTAAAAAGTTATAAGTATATTAGTTAGGCTAAAAGGTATGACTATATATTCGAAATAGCTATATTATATATAGAATACTATCTTCTACTTATTACCTTTATAGATCTTAAGCTAATAATATATATCCTTAAAGTTAAGTTTAGTAAAAACTAAAGAGTTAGATAATCGATCGAGAATTTTACTAATCAAAGATAATAGTATATAGTCCTTACGTATAAGCTAATTAAGCGCTTTATAGTCGATATAAAGGTATAGTTTACCTTTTTTTTAAAATACGAATAAGATTAGGGCTCTTATAGGACTAGTTAAGGGTCGGATCTACCTTTACTCTAGTATATCGTCTAAGTAGTTCTTAAATATTTTAAGCTCTATATAAGATAAGGGGTAGATTAGGCTTTAAAAAGGAGAGGCTCTTTCTTTTAGCTTAATCTTATAGTCGATCTCTAAGTATTCTAGTATTATTTTAACGCTTACTTCTAAATATATATCTATAAAGTCTTTATAAGTACTAAGTAGGCGTAGCTTAAGAGTACCGACTAAGTTCGGGATATTATCGATAACTAGGGTATAGTATATTATAAATACTATTTAAGCTATTTTAAGCTATTTAGCCGATATATAAGCGCTAAAGTACTATCGGTATAGGAGGTATCTTTACCGCTTAGTCTGCTAGTTTACTACTAACTTTACTATTTCTAACTATAGTATACTAAAAATTACTATTTTTAGCTTACTTTTTATAACTATAAAGTAATAGCGCTACGTCTCTTCTATATTATTATTATCTTTAATTTTAATATTAAATTCGTAATATCTATAAGTTTTAACCGACTTCCTTTTAAAAATAAAGAGTTATAGTATAGGTAAAAAGCTTAGTAAGTACTCCTACTCTATAATATTATTATAACTAATTACGTTTTCGTTAGCCCCTAAATCTATTAATCTTACCTTACGCCGCTATACGCTACTAAGCTATAGCTATATCGGGAATTCTATATAGCGTCGCTATAGCTTATCGCGCCCTTAGCTTTTATACTGCTTTAATAGCTTATTATTTAAGCTAGCTAGGTTATAGCGTACCGCGGTATATCCTTTCTAACTATATTTCCTATATTCTAATTAAAGGTATTTAAGGGCGATATACCCGGTCTCCCTATAAGTATAGCAGTTAATAATATCGGTACGTAGGCGCTATGCTTAAATATTTAAATAGTTACGCGTAATATAACTATACCTATTATAGTTATAGTAACGCTTTTTATCTTTACTAACTTCCTCTCGTATAGTTAAGGCTATCGAAGTAGTTAAATCTAATAGTTTATTATTATCTCGATTATTTATACGCGTATACGCTTTAGGCTCTATATAGTTATAGTTAATATAGCTATACTTTTTATAGTTAAAGCATTATCGTTTATCTTATTAAAAAGGCGTAGCTAGCTATTATATAGATTCGATACGCTTTACTAAACTAGTAAGTTTATACTAGGTACGTAAAAGCGTTATTTACGCGCTAATAGCAGTAGTAATACTAGGTCGAAGTTTACTAAGTATACTATAAATTCGCTAAGTATTACTTTAGGAATATAGCGATTTTATTTTTACGTTTTCGTATTTATAAAAAAAGGCTTAGATAGTCTTATAAGCACCTTAAGATATTTATATAAGCCGTATACTTAAGGTAATTATATAAATAGTTAGGTTAGCTTAAATCTAGTCTTTTAAAAAGTCCTGAAACTTATCTTATATAAGGCTATTTTAATTTACCTTAAAGCCTTTCTATTATTATATATAGTTACTCTAGGCCTGTTTAAGATTACTGCTAATATAGCAGACTATATAAGAAATATAATTAGTATTAGTTCTAAGCTAAGCTACTTAAATCCGAAATTAGTATTCGAGATCGAAAAAGAAAGTTTAAAGATTAGTATATAATATCCCCTTATATATTAGATATAAAAAGGTTATAAAGCGGTAGAGTAGCGTAGCGTAGTATAATTAATAGCAGATAGGCTTAAAGCGACTAGGCTATAAGGGTATAAGTCGTTCTCTAGTTAGGTTAATTACTTAAAGATAATAGAGGTACTTTTCCGGAGCTGCTCGAAATAAGCTCTTTTAGCTACTACCTTTTATTCTAGCCTTATTTCTTTAAGCTACTAGTCTAGTTCCTTATTCTCCTTTAAGATTTCTTTAATCCGACGGCGTTATAAAGTAGCGCCTTTAGTACTAAGGCGTAGCTCGGAAAGCCTATTCCTGCTAGTAGCTTAAGTCGTATCTTAGGTCTTAGAAACCTAAGATAATACTCCTTTATTATTCTATCTTAACGTAAGCGCTATACTAGCGGAGCGTGTTTAAACTATATCTACTAATTACTACTCTTAATAGTTTACCTTCCCTAATAAGTAGAGAGATTAGACTATTAGAGACAGAATTATAAATAAAGTAAGAAGAGTAGTCTAAGTATATAAGTAGCGTAAAAGTAGAGTAGTATTAGCTAAGGCTAGGCGTACTAGAGTAAAGCTAATCTCTAACCTCTCTCGTTCTTTTCAGAAGGTCCCTTTCTATCTCTTTTATCTAGGTTCCGGCTATCGATATCTGCCGATATCGTAAAGGAGAAATCCCGTAATACGCTACGCGGTTATAGCGCTATCGGCGCTACTGCGCTAATCCCCTAATGCTGCCCTAATGTCCTGCCTCGACCTTATCTGTTATTCTAAGCCTAATACTTTAGTTAGTTAGTTAGTTTAGTTAGTTAGTTAGATTAATTAACTATCTGCTATTAGCTATATTACTTATAAATAGCGTATAAGTATATTAGTATAGAAACTTACCGGATAAGAGGATAACCTAATTAGGAAAAGAAAGAAGGATTATCTCTAAACTAAAAAAGTAAAGAGTATAAATACCTTTAACTATAATATAGTCGGCGCTACTAAAAAGCCTATTAAAATAATAGCTTATAATAAGAATTTAAAAACCTAATAGTATAATAAGAAGGCCTCTATTTATATAATAGCTAATCGTATAATAAGGCTATAATAAGTAGCGCTAAAGTATTAGGTAATTATACGCCTATACTCTCTACTTTAAAGGTATATAATAAGCACTTTTAATTTAATAGATAAGACTAATACGCTACGTCTAAATAGTATATTAGTATCTTTAGTAAAGTTAATTAGGGAAAACGTTTAAATAATAAAGACTAAGTAATAAACAGACTTAGTAAGCAGCTAAAACTATAACTTTATAAAATAAGAATACTTCTCTAGGTTATAGAAGCTATAGGCACGCCCTATATTAAAGGCTTTTAAGATAGAAGCTTAAGAAAAGAGGATATACTATTAGGCTTAGAATAATAGATACGATCGGGGCAGGATATTAAGGCAGTATTAAGGGATTAGCGTAGTAGCGCCGATAGCGCTATAACCGCGTAGCGTATTACGGGATTTTTCCTTTATAATATCGGCGGATATCGGTAGCCGGAACCTAGATAAAAAAAGTAGAAAAGGACTTTCCGAAAGGAACAAGGGAGGTTAGAGATTAGCTTTACTCTAGTACGCTTAGCCTTAGCTAATACTACTCTGCTCCTACGCTGCTTATACACTTAGACTACTCCTCTTACTTTATCTATAATTCCGTCTCTAACATTATAATTAGTTATTTATAACTAATAGCTTATTTAACTAGGGAGTAAGTAATCTGTAATGTAACACTTTAATCTGTAAATGCCTATTATTATTAGC
Organism: Cytospora piceae; assembly: GCA_016508685.1. Classification (NCBI taxonomy): domain Eukaryota; kingdom Fungi; phylum Ascomycota; class Sordariomycetes; order Diaporthales; family Cytosporaceae; genus Cytospora; species Cytospora piceae. The sequence continues at coordinate 2,814,433 of JADMLE010000005.1, read as the reverse complement.
CGGTTATAACTAACATTGTATATAATACAGGTCTGTAGATTATAATCTTCTATATACTGCTAAGCTGCTAGTCTGCTTACTGTAAGTACTTAGTATAGATAAAAACAATTTACAGTTTAAGTCCTACTGTCCCTGCTAGCTTAAGACCTCGTTTTAGATTAAGAGGGAATAAGATTCTACTTTCTTCCTTTTAATATATCTACTTTTAGACTTTATTAAGCACTTAGTCGTTGCTTAGTTTAAATATATTTTAAATAAATTTTTATTAACCCGCGCTTAGCAAAGTCTAGGGGTTTAACTTAGCCTAGCATGCCGACTGTAAACAACTAGTTCGTTTAGTTCCTCGAGAACCGTATTTATAACATGCCCGCACCGCCGCTACGTAAGCGTATAAAGCCGATAGAGGTGCTTTATATCGGTATGCCTCGATCCGGGACCGAGTCCTTATAGTATGCCCTCCTAAGATTAGGTGTAAGTAACCGCTAAAGCAGCCTCCGACTTACCTAAGCACAGGTCTACTCTAAGCAGCGTCTTAGAGAAAGCCTCTCTTTCCCTTTATTATAATACCTACTCTAAGATAAGCTTAGTATACCGGCTCTCTTATTAAGCGTCCTCTAAAATCCTCTTTTACTAATACTAGATGCTATAGTATAATTATATATTCTATAGATAGAATATTATCTATAAAGAGCCGAACTATTATTAGTAGTAGATAGTGCTATACTATAAAAAGTAAGTATTCCTACCCCTCTATATAAATAGAAGCGCTTTATAACACTTATATATAAGAATAGACTAAAAAGGTATACTAAATAATTATATATATACTAAGTTTATATCTGATAGTTTAGGCCGCTCGACGGTAATATAACCTTTACTGCGGCGGATTTCGACCTTATCCTTAGGCACTCGGTCGCTATTATAAATACAGTAGTATCTGGTTTTTCGGCCGAGCTTATTACCTCTTATCTAGAAGCTAAAGTAGTACTTAATTACCGGAAGGACCTAGACGCGTAGTATCGAAGTGTAATAACAACGCTTATACGCTCGAATAGCCTTTAGGTAATTTTCTTACTATCGTGCCTTAGCAGAGAGTGCTTCTAGGCCTAGCACCTCTATATAAGGTTTATATAGCTAGGTTTATTCTGCGCGACGGATAGGAATATTACGACGGGTATAGTAAAGAATAGCAAATAGGTGTATCGCGGTAAGTTAAGCACCCCCCCCCCTACAGGAGAACTAAACTGTTAGTAGTACCTAAATATTATCTAATTATAAAAAGTCTCTTTAAAACATTACAATATATTCTAGAGGCTTATTCCTAAAGAACGCCTACTAGAACAGACAGTTAAGGATAGATAGGAACCTCTATATAAGTTCCTCGGTAAGCCTGTTTCGGATAAGCCTTTCCTATATATTAACACTGCTGCAGGATTCGCAAGCTAGGAAATTAAGATTCGAAAGAAATATATCTTAAGCGCTTTAAAAAATCTAGCTGTCTTAGGTATAGTAGCCGCCGTTGCTAGAGCTTACCTAGCACAATATATCCGTAGTAAGGGGACAGGTAGGTTATAAAGGTAGTAAGCGCTAACTATCGCCTGTATTTACGTCGTGCCTGCACCGACAATATTAGGGCATTTGCAATCTTAATCGTCTATAATATAAAGCAATAACAGACTTATGTTCTCGTATTACTATTTCCCTAACCTATACTATAGTCTCTACCCTTACAGTATCATCCTCTAAATCTTATAATACACAGTAGTAGGAGGGCGTGCGTTAAGTTAACATAGGGTCTAAGGGATAACTCTATACTTTAGAGTTAGAAGGGAGGTAGGCATTAGCATATATAGTACACAGTATAGACTCGTACGTAAATAATAAAGTACCTAAGTATATATCGCCGCCCTTACTAAGTAAAGAAAGGAACGTATCGTAAATAGTAGGTATATTAAACAGCTAACAATCTATACTATAAACGTACTTTGCACAGAAGCAGGAGGGAAAGATCTTAGCAGATCGCCGGTGCTAGAAGATAGCTAACGCCCGCTATAAATAGTATAAATAGGTTCTTTCTGACATCGGGACTGTAAAATGCGTAACGGTCACAGAGATACATATAGGTGTTTAGGGGGGGGGTGGTCGATAACATCGCAGATGCATCGTAAGGATTACTTCTGCCACAATACATGCTGTAAAGTAGCATAAGGATAACAGGGAAGGGACTCGAAGGGATGTAGCCTTAAGAACTAAGTTAGAGCTTGCATAATTAGTTTGTAAAATTTTTGAAGGACTGGCAGAGCCTTTTCCCTTCCTGCCGCCGAGGTGCCCCCGGGGTTGCCTAACTAAGGAGCTGAACTCCACGTGTATGTAGTGTCGAAACAACGGCGACTATCGGCTAGCTGTGTTGTCGTGTTGCCTCCTAGCTATCGGGCGTTCAAAATTAGCTTTAATCTAGGCTTTTGGCTAATCGATGTTGGTCATTTGGTAAGCCACCTCCTGGACAATCAACACCAACCTGTTCAGATCATGAGAGAATGTAAATCTGGGAGGGGATTAAAAGCTATGTTTCATCCTGGAAGCGCCCACCCTGCATTTCACTTTGGTAATCATGTGATGAAGGTTCTGGAGTAGTATCCACATAGACCTTACGGAAGTAACATAATGACACAACAGATACTTATCAAGTAATCTATCATGCCCTGCTAGCCGAGAGAGGGCGCGAAAGTTTTACAGTCCGTCGAGGAATACCATGGCCACAATGGTTACTGCGAGTTGTAGCTTTGTGCAAAAGAAAGACTTAAATCCACGGCTACCTGATAAACAAACTGATATCTTCATATAGGAGTCATGGCACTTTGGCATCTATTTTAGACTTGAGATGCCACGGTTGTTCGAATGGCGCAATGTATCTGATTACATAAGCTGACCATATATCCAGAAACGCTGCCGTTTTTGTCTGGATTGACTTCCGATGTCATCATCACGACTCTCTGCAGGGCGGAATGGCTTTGAAGGTGTGACAATATGTATTTGTCGACGTGGTGAGGGCGTGCTGCAAGCCTTAAAAATAAAACGAGAGAGAAGTCGTGGTTATATATTCGCAGATGTTCAATTGCCAAGTGAAGGATGCAAGTAGATGGAACGTTCTTATCGATCAGTCAAGTATTATTCTACATATATATGAAAAACTATTCAGTTGAATAAACAAGTGAAACGCTGAAATTGACTAAGCCCCCCTCTTCTTCAAGATGACAGCGGCAAGGTTTGTCAATGATCCACTCGTGAGCAATTGCAACACTTGCAAGTTCACTCCCAACTCTTTTGTGATCCAGTTCCGCAGCTCGATTGCGTTGAGACTGTCAAGACCGTACTTGGTGATTGCAGTCCCGGCATCTATATCCTCAGACGATATCATGAGAATAGCAGCTAGCTTTCCTGCCAGCCCCGTAATCACAATATCTGCTCTCTCCTCTTCAGTCTTGGCTGCGGAGAGGGAAGCGTCGATTGTAACATGGGCAGCGGAAACAGCACCTCCCGTAGCTTGAGAGAGGACTGCATTACGAAGATGCTCAAACTTCGCATCTGCGGCGTAGTATGGCAGTCTCTCTGGGTCATCGCCAAGCTTGAGGCCCGTCAGACAGTGGTCAGGGAAGATGTTCGGATCCCGGATTGCCGCGGCGATGAGAGCTATGACTTCTTCTTCGCCCATGCTTTCTCCTCCAAGGTTCTTCAGCACCTCGTCTTGGCGACCGGCACCGCTGTCAGCCAGATAGCCAACGTCCTGGACAGCAGTCAGGTCGATGGCCGCGGCAGGAAGTCCAAGACGCTGCCTGTACCTCGCGAAGCCGTCGAGAAAAGTGTTAGCTGCGGCGTAGGCAGCCTGTCCCCGGTTCCCCACTATTCCAGCTGCAGAGGAAAGCATGATGAAGAAGTCGAGGCTGATCGACGAGGAGAGAAGGGCATTGTGAATGTTCCACGTGCCAGCCGTCTTGGACCGGATGACGGCCTGATATTCATCGAAGGTCATCTTCTCAAACAATACGTCCTGGAAAGGCCTTGGTCAGTAAAATGGCTCTAGAAAAGCAACACTCGTGGAAAGAAAAGCCTAACTCACCCTCAGTACCATGCCAGCGTGAACTACACCAGCGATGGGTGGATACTCCGTCGAGCAGACCTCGAGAAGTCGTGCGACGTCGTCCTTCTCGGCAACATCACAGGCCTTGACTCCGATATTGGCCCCCGCAGAGCTCTTCATATTCCGAACCAGCTCGGCCACTGCACCTTCAACCCGACCGCGACGAGACAGAAGCACTATATGCTTTGCTCCCCTGCTTACCATCCATTTTGTCATTGACCTTCCCAGGCCACCTGTGCCGCCTATGATGAGGTACGTGGCATCGGCTCGAAGAAGGTTGCTGCTAGGTGGTGGATGGGTTGTCTTGACTTGCTCCCCTGGCCGGGGCACCACGACGAGTTTCCCCGTCGTCTTGCCACTTTGCAATAAACGGAATGCTTTCTCAACATCTGTGATACCAAACACCGTCGTTGGGGTGATGGTGTTGATGACATCGGCTGTGAAGAGTGCCATCACCTGTTTGAAAACCTCAGCCATCTTCTTTGGTTTCTCGCTGGCAAGAAGCGTCAAATCCACGGAGCTGAAAGTGGCATTGTCGTTGAATTTCGCCATTTCCAATCTCGTGTTGGATGTAATATCCCGCTTGCCAATCTCGATAAACCGTCCAAAATGTGCAACGCAACCCCAAGATTCACGAAGCAAGTCTCCTGCCAAAGAATTGAGTACGACGTCAACTCCGGAGCCACCAGTTGCTTCACGGATGGCCGGGCCAAAACTAGCATCTCGACTGGAGAAGATGCGGTCTTCCGGTATACCGTATGTGTCCATGATGAACTCCTTCTTTTCAAGACTGCCAACTGTGGCATAGATTTCGACGCCTATTGTCTTTGCAATCTGGATTGCAGCTTGCCCCACACCACCTGCAGCGGCATGCACGAGGACCTTTTCACCCTCACTCAGTCTTCCGAGCTCGACAAGGCCATAGAATGCCGTGCAGTAGACAACTGGGATGGATGCGGCCGCCTCGAAGGACATGGTCGCGGGAATCACAGCAGCACTAGTTGCTGGGCATCGAGAAAAGGTGCTGTATGCACCGTGGCTCATTGCGCAAACTCGGTCTCCCACAGCCAGGCTCTTTACATTGGAACCGGTTCTGGATACGATGCCGGCGCACTCGATTCCAAGGTATGGCTGGGAAAGTTGACCCATGGCGATAACAACGTCCTTGAAGTTCATACCGGTTGCTTTGACTTCGATCTCGATCTCATCGTCCCCGAGGCCCAGCTGCGTGGTACTGTCATCGTGGAAGTATAAGCTGTCCAACGCGCCTGTTGTGGCAAATGCCATTTTGAGTCGGCGGGACGAAACGAAGTCCTGTAGGTATGGAGAACAAGTGTCCTTATGCACTTCACGATGGACGGTCAAGTCCATTGCATCGTCGCTCACGATGCGAGGGATGACGAGAACCCCATCCTTCTCTGCGAACTCCATGTCCGCTGAATCCTTCTTGTCAAACGCCTGGGAAAAGGCCTGTAGGATGAGTCCAACCTTTCCAGAATCGCGAAGGCGAGAGTCGGGATCCAGGTCCAAGGTTGCCACAGCTGCTGCTCTCTCGGACCGGATAGTCCTGCATAGACCCACGGACATGTTCTTCGTGGGGTCAGTTGAGTTCAGGTATGCTCCCTTGGTTATCCATAAAACACCAGCCGACTCTGTGAGAATCTTTTGTAGCTGGGGGAAGGCTTCTGCCGTGAGGTCTGCCAAGATTGGGGTGTCCAGCTCGCAGACGATGATGTGAGTCTGGGATAGGTCGAACTTCACAGCATCGAGAATCGAGCAGATAGCAGGAGCCGTTCCTGGGTATCGTTGCTGGGTAGCTACCAGGCTGTTGGCGATCGGATCCGCGTCGGGCCCCTCAGGGACGATAATGATGGACTTGTCTGTCCACGCCCTCTCAACAATGGCATCAACAATACTCGATTGCAAGTTGTCGTCGAAATGATCATTTTGAATGCCCAGGAGAATGCCGCTATCCGTCATCATCTCCGTGGGGGAGTCGGGTGTTCCTCCATTCGCTTTCTTTGGCTTGGTCGGAGGGGAGCCCACATAGGCAGAGTCCTGGGGAGACAGACAAGAAGAGTCGGGAGATCCGTCGGAAGAGGAGACTTCAAGTGCAACACCTTCAGTTTCCGCCACGTGCTCATCGCCTCCATTTTCCGGGACGAGTGGTTCCCACTGCAGCTTGTAGCACAACTCGCGAGGTGTATCACTGGCGGAGACATCATTTTTCACAGGAGTCATGCAAAGACCCAACACGCTGATTGTCGGGATTTGTGATCCAAGGTCAACAACTCCAGGTCGTGCAAGCATTGCATGCATATCAAAATCGGTAGGTTGTGGGTTTTCCAAGTCCGGATGGCCATGCCCAGTGACGCGCAGCTTGTCCCCGGGCAGCATTGATGTAGAAACGTCACGCTGCAACTCAAGTTCCTGGATGGCCGATGGCATGTATAACGAGCCCATATTTACCGACGCTCGACCAGCACCGAGGATCGGGAAAGACAGTTGCAAGATCTGGTCAAGTAAAGCGGGATGGATATGATAGGATGTCTGATGTTCCATCGGCATTGTTGCAGTTGTATCGGCCATGGCATAGGCGTCGACGGAAGCCACGGAACAGTCATGATGCGCTTGGATTGACGAGAGTCTGCGGAAGGTTGCTCCGTACGTGGCCCCCTTCTTGTTCAATTCGGTATAGAACGTGCCGACAGGGACCTCCTCCTTGCAAGCTTGTACCGCAGCGTCCATCTTCCTGGCAGCCGAGTCCCAGTGACGAGACGCGGAAGATACTGGGTTCGCCTGGTCCTTTTTCACAGAAATCAGACCACGGCTGTGTTCAGTCCAGCCTTTGCCGTCCTCGTATGAGGAGATACGGAACTCGTCCCACTCGTCCGAGTATGAGCGCGTACCCTCGGCGTAAGGAGACATTTGAAGCATGACTTCGTATTCCGCGTCGTCCTCCATCAACAACGGCCGCTTGACTTGAATTTCACGCAATTTGAAAGACTGGAAATCATTGCTGCGCAGCGAAGCTCTCTGGGCCGCAGCCTCGATGGCCATGGAGACGAACCCAGCAAACGGGAAGGTGGTGAGTCCCTGCATCTTGTGATCGCGTAGCCATGGCAAGTCGTCGGTCCGGAGGACATTGGTCCACGTCGGGGCCAGCTCACTCGAGAAGTCGGTCATGTTACCAAGGAGATCATGTCTGGTGAAGGGCTTGATGCGATGTTGCTGGGACAGACGTGACTCAGACCAGTAACGTTGACGATTCCAGGGATAAGGCTTGAGGTCGCTGATGAGAGTAGGTGGCTCAACGTTGGGATCTTCCAGGCTGATATTGGCCATCTCCAATGGATGTCCTTTCATCCACAGCTTAGCCGCCAATTCCATTGAGGTAGTGGTGGCACATTGATTGCGAACCAAAGCTGAGAGATATACCACTTTACTAGTATGCGCTCCCATGGCCTTGAGAGTCTGCTTCACCGGCCCTTCGAGTGCTGCGTGGGGTCCAATCTCCACAATGACATCCGGTAGACTAGATGTGCACAGTTCTGTGAGGGAGGTTGAGAACAACACAGGGTGTGTGAGGTTGTCAACCCAGTACGAGGGATCGATTGACGAGATATCATCGACCTTGGAGCCCCGGAGAGATGAAAAGAAGTGGCATCTTCCTGGGCCAGGGGAAGGGGATCTCGTAGAGTCCTTGATGGCCTCATAATAGTCGCCTGCCACAACTTCCATATGAGGGGAGTGGTAGGCGACATCCACACGAAGCTTACGGTTGAAGAGTTGACGTGATTCGATGTGGCCAGCAAGTTCATCGATCGCGTCATCGTCGCCGGAAACCGTGACCGAGTTTGGCGAGTTCTCACAGGCGACCACAGCCCGGCCACTTCGAAGGCTCTCAGCCAAAGGCTTGACTTCCTTCGCACCAGCACCCACGGCCATCATCGCTCCCTTCAGATCCGGGTGGCGTGCCTTCATGTTCAGAACAGCTTGACCTCGGTGGTATGCGGCAGACAAAGCAGCCTCCAGAGACAACGCCCCAGCAGCATAGGCCGCGGATATCTCTCCACTTGAATGCCCAGTCACAGAAGATGGGGAAATCCCCCAGGACCAGAGTAAATCAGTCAGAGCCAACTGAATGGCAACACACGCGGGCTGGCTAATATGGGCTTCGCCAACCCGCGAACTCGCCTTGTCCCGCAAAATCTCCTCCAACAGGGAGAAATCAGCGCCGAGATCCTTCAAACAGAGATCCGCAGCATGGATTGTTCGGGAAAACACGGGATACGATTCGATGAGCTCACGGCCCATGGCATGCCACTGTGCGCCTTGTCCAGTGTAGATGAAGGCGATCTTGAGTGGGTGCTGTGATGCCCGCATCGGCTTGGTTTCAGATGAGCTGAGGGTCTCCGCAAGGTTAGAGGCGGATGATGCCACAGCACCAATACGCCAGGAAAGATGGGATCTTCGACGACACAACGTATAAGCTAGATTGCGGAGAAGGTGCTTTTGGAAGATCTCCGGGTGCTGTTCCAAGAATATGGTGAGGTTCTCCATCATGGCCTTTGCGGACGATTCATCGCTGGCGGATAAGACGAAGAGCCTGCGCTTTTGGCCTGCGTATGTAGGTTTTGGCTGTGCCGGCCTCACGTTTGTCGGTGGTCTCGCCAGGACGCAGTGTGCGTTGGAGCCTCCGAAGCCAAAGTTGTTGATGCTCACATACTTTTTGTCCGAAGGCCAAGGCTGCTGCAAAGTCGGCACCTTCATGTTCCAATCGGCGAGTGGGATGCTCCCATTTGGTGTCTTGAAGTTTGTGTTGGGAAGCACGAATCCCTTCTCAAGCATCATGGTCGCTTTGATGACAGAGGCAAGACCGCTGGCATTCTCGAGGTGGCCGATATTGCTCTTAACTGAGCCGAACAAGAGCGGGTTCTGGGCTGATCTCCCGGCCTGGAAGGCGTTATGAATGGCCGTGGCTTCGATAGGGTCACCAACTTTGGTACCAGTCCCATGTGCCTCCACGAAGCCAGTGTCCTGAGGGCTTATGCCTGCACGGGCGTAGACTTCGCGCATCAACTTCTCCTGTGCCAGACCATTGGGTGAAGTGATACCTATGAAGCGAGCTTGTTAGTATGTGTTCCCGTGCATAACTATTTGGGTTGGGTTGATCGGGTTGACTTACCGACAGTTTTGCCATCTTGGTTGACACCCGTGTTTACAATAACAGAGTGGATCTTGTCATTGCTTTCGATGGCTTGGGGCAATGGTTTTAGAATGAGAACACCAGCCCCTTCTCCCCGAGCAAACCCTGATTTGGCTCGGCTGTCAAATGCAAAAGTCATGCCCTGGTCAGAGAATAGTCTGGAAAGGGACATAGAGACCCAATCTCCAGGCTGCAAATTAAGGTGGCATGCTGCCACAATGGCTTGTTCGCATTCCCCGTTTCGAAGGCTTAGTACTGCCTGATGCAAGGCGTAGAGACTCGAACTGCAAGCAGTATCGACTGTAAAACCAGGCCCGCGGAGGTCGAAGTAGTGCGAGATACGCCCTGACTGGACTGACTGATGATTTCCCGTCGCATCGAACATGGGCGTGCGGTCGAGGTCTCGAAGCGTACCGAGACGGTAATCCGACGCCGCTCCTCCGACGAACACGCCAACGTTCTTGCCCACAAGCGTTTCCTTGGGAATTCCAGCGTTCTCGAGAGCTTCGTAGGTACATTCGAGAAGAAGTCGCTGCTGAGGATCTACGATAATGTCAAGATCAGAAACTACATTTGATTGGGGGTTTGATGAGTTGGGAAAACCAGTAAAAACGTACCCATGGCCTCAGCCTCTGCCCGCGTAATGTTGAAGAAGGGCGCGTCGAACAAGGACGGATCATGTTGTAAAAAGTAACCTCCTCTGGCATTGAAGGTGCCCTTCTTTTCGGGGTTTGGGTGGGTATAGGCAGCTGCGCTGAATCGGTCCTTTGGGATTTCAGACCACCCGTTCCGTCCCCTACAAATCATCTCCCAGAAGTCCTCCGAGGAGGATACATTACCTGAGAGACGACAGCCCATGCCAACGATTGCAATTGGTGTTGGGCCCGAGGGCTTGATGCCGCTCGTTTCTGGTATGCTGCTGCCGTCACCGTTCGTTGGTTGGCATCCGGCGGCATGGCCGTTTGTTTGTTTGGGTTTTTCGGCCTCCATGCTGTTCTGTCTGGTGCAAACGTGTGTCTCAAGGTTAGGGCAACGTGTTGTGGCTCAGGGGGAAAGTCTTATAACTATTATTCTTTCAGAGTTGCTCGGTCGGGATATCAACCAAGAAAAGATGCCTTGGAATAAATGAATTCCTGCATCTTTATATCCCCCGTCGACAACAAGTACTATAAGGGGTCGTTGTGCCCAATCTCTTATCGACACATTGACGCTAAACTGAAAAAGCTGAATCCGCTATCATCAAGATCATCAAAGCTCATTCTGGATACGAGTGACTGAGTGACAGATAATGGCAAGATCCCGTACTTAGGTACAGGAATTAAGGAGCAAAGCATGCAATGTACATCTGGATACACATCACCATAATAAGCTATCACAAAGGCACAGGATATCAAAGGTCACTCTGCATAAGCATCACACTATCACAATAGAACTTGCCATAAATGTCACTCTGCACTACTACACTGCTGGACAGCACTTGGCATTGAGGTTACTCTAGGGACAAACTGATGTATCATTATAATTCTGGGGCTACTTGCCCTTTTAGGAGATAAGGAACAAAGTGGACAAGTGCGGCTGAATGCACCTTGCATTATCACACTACCAAATCCCACGAGTAGGCGCTACGCCTTAGCTGTAGGCGGGCCGCACATAGTGGTCGAATATTAGGCCTGGAATGCTGGTAGTAGGCTAAAACTGGTTTCGGATTGGGGGATTTAACTTAAACCGGCCTGTAGCTTGCCGTATATATGCAAGCGGCACCTTGATATCGCCTTTGCATCTAAGGTCTGGCACACCCTTTTACGGCACTATAACATACGATCGCGCTGATCTATACTTAAACACGGTGTGGTCTAAGGCTGAAAGCACATCGGTACCGCCATTACAACATAGCTATGCAACCGGCATCTTGACATGCATGTGCTTTGCATCCAGCCTGGCATATATCACGGCACTTGACAGTCGATCGCGCTGATCTATGGGTCTTGAGGTCCCGTATCCTCTAAGGCTGAACCCACCTTGGTACCGCTATTACAACATATGCAACCGGCATCTCGACATGCTTTGGGATCCAGAATGCCACACCTATCACGGCCCTTCTTCGGTCTCCGAACCGTGGCGGAATAATTTCTATAGACTAAATGTTGTGGATTTGGAGTTCGGAGGGGATGGACAACCTCAACGTGCAAATGAGTAAAAGCTCTAGTAATCGTCACAATGGACCCAACTAAATGTCAGCTGCAGCCTTATACGCCTCGAAACTTCGACCTTCCTCTTCAAGTTTGGCCTGCATTCATAGCGGAGTGAGGCATTTGCTCCTATTCTTTTCATAGTCTAGGTTGCGACTGCAGGCCGTGATAGTATTACGGTAATACTAGCGCGAGATATATCCTGACCATGAACGATGGAGTTGCTGCCTGATGACGATATTGACAATATTCTATCATTTCTCATGTCTATCACTTCTCATGCAAGGTTCTTTTGGAAAATATCACAGTGGACTGAAGAGGAGATGCACAGGAGAGGATTGAGAGAAATGTAACAATCAGCAATGCTTGCGATAATAGTACGAACACTGACGCTTACCCCCTCCGTTCCCTTCTCGTCCAAACCCCCTTCTATCTTGAGCACTGCAACTACCCGACGGAACTCCCGGAAGCCAGGCATAGCGAGGTGGGAGCTATTTGGCCGCTTCGAGGACTGACTAGCTTGATCCGAGTCGTCTATCCAGCTTCATCGAGATGTCCTTTATTCACTCTGTCACAAATGACACTGACATCGCATGTTGATCATGTTGATCATCTGTGTTCCAGCTGTTTTCGTATGTATGCAGGCTTTGCATAGTTGAAAGAGAACTTCCACCTATCGCAACCCAAGGCTTCAGATCGTGGAGTGATACGGTACCGCGTTTCCCGCAAAAAGCAACCACAATGCAAGTTGCCGCACAATGCAGATGTGATGTGACACCATATTATGTGGTCATATCATGATACCGGAAGAAGCGGAGTGATAACGGGGATTGAGAGACAACAAATCTGGAGCCCGTGCCATGGCTCTAGATGTCAACTACAGGATCCGGAACTTACTTATGTAGCATCATTGTCCTCCCACTGGGCTCTGTCTGGCGTAACACTGCTCCTTCAATATTGGTAAACAGATCTTTGACCGTTCAAGCACAGTCAATCATACAGTAGTTCTCACAGACGTCGCCATCATGAAGTTTCTCTGCCTTCCCGGAGCATACGGCAGTGCTAAGGTAATTGTTGCGAAAGCCAATCATCCCATCCCATCGCTAACTATACTCTCCCATAAACAGAACTTTCAGATTCAACTTGGTCCGTTCGTGGCGGAAATGGGAAAACGAGGCAATATCGATTTCGTTTGGACCCAAGGAACCTGCCCGGCCACACCTCCCCAAGGCTTCGAAGACTACTTTGGGGCCGGCCCTCTATGGAGGTTCATCGAATACGATGGAGACGCCGCATTTGATGTGGTCGATAGGCTCCGTGACTTTCCAGAAGGATCCAACGCTGAGGAGACTATGAGACTCCTTTTCGGCCCCAACCCGTCATGCCTGGTGGAGAGCGTGCAGAATGCGACTCAAAGTCTGCTGGACATGATTGATGCTGATCCTGAGATCGAAGTAAGTTACTCTGTTCCATTTGACGTATTGTCGGCCTCGCCCCTGTCTATTCAGGTGGCTGATGAATTCATCAATTCACTTTTAGGGCATCTTAGGATACTCTGAGGGTGCAACGACCGCTGCCACACTCATACTCGAAGAGCGAAGGAGAGCCCAGGAGAACGGCAGGCCGAGAAGGATCAAGGTGGGTGCTTTTCCCACAAGAACCCAAGAACAAATATGAAAACAGAGCGCTAACATTATCCCCAGCGTGCCATCTTCTTTGCTGGGTGGCCACCAATGTCTATCTCAGGAGACAAGGTTCAGGTCGTTCTTGCAGACCAAGCCAAAGGTGTTATCGACATCCCGACCCTGCACATTGTGGGCTGCAGTGATCCCTACATCCTCGGGGCGGTAGCCTTGTACAACATGTGCGAGTTTAGTTTCGCAGAGATGTTCGACCACGGAAAGGGACACACTGTGCCTAGAGACTCGAGGACAATTCAGGAGCTCTGCGATGCCATTGATAGACTGGCCTCTCGGGAAAAATACTGGCAGGATAACGATCTCCGCGGCTTGCGGGTTCTGGATCCTACCAACGTGCAGCACCACAAAGCGATTAAGCAAGCGCTATAAATACATAGACTCCCGCTGCACTGACTCGCGGAGTGCTTAGACTCTTAGATAGATAATTGACCATAAACGTGTTCTGTCTGGCTATAAAAACGGTTCGCTGGATTAGTGCATCAGTAACGTGTGTGTTAACTTTGAAAGACTTCTCCGATGGTTTTTTGGTGGGTTTTTTGGGGGGTTTTTTTTGATTCAGAAAAGTCTCTCTCAATAAACACCAATTGGGCCATGCGATGAGGCCATGTCTACAATAATTCATTGTTCGAGTCTGTGATCTAGTGGTGAGTTTGTTAAACAGAAGGGTAGCATGTGTCCACAACTAGGGCAGCGGAAGCGATTCAAGGTTATGGAGGCTTCCGGTCTGAGCACTTGTCATAATTTCTCCAAGCTGGAAAATCGCAGTGTTGTGAGAAATGACAGGTTCAGGTGGGTGCGAGTATTTCAAATCCGTGGTGGTAAACCCCTCAAGAAATTTGAGCTACTGCAGCACACGGCACATTGTCACATGGAGTTCGACCGTTCATGATAAATACAGTATAGTATGTAAATTCCGAAACAGCTGAGGTAGCTGAAATATGAACACTCCAGATTAATACAGTTAGAATACAGTTAGCTGAAATGACTCGTCCCTTTCGAGATGGATGGCAGCCACCGGGGAGATTTCGGTGCAACCAACGGGCGTTTCTCGGCCACGACGTCTTGATAGATTCCTCAGTTAGCAACCAACTTTCCCAATCAGGACAACATCGTGACGCCGACGTGCTAAGTATTCGATCTATCGGATGTCTTACTGACTCGCATGCAATATGTAATGCCGACAGCATGGCCGTTTCGTTAGCGAAGACCTCCCATCATAGCATCTCTCACAAGTTTGAGACCCAGTCGCGTAACCACTCATCACAGGTCGACTAGGAAACACGCTGGCTGTCGACAAGCGAATATGGCAGTTAAGCGACCGTCACTACTCTTCTTTACGAGCCCCGAATGGGGTCAGGCCAACGTGATCCTGGCAACTATTCACGAGTTCCTCGTCATCGACGACTACAACGTCCACTTGGCTTCATATTCCTCCCTACAGCCACGGCTTGATGAACTCTTATCAATCCATGCTGGAGCCTATCCGCGACCATTGAGGATTGCATGCGGCAAGTCTCAAGACGGCTTCCAAGTTGACGACGATGCCCAGAGACCAAGCATCACATTCCACACAATTCCTGGACTTTCGACCGCAGAGGCTTGCTACCGCGATGGTATTCAAGGCTTGCTTCCGCATACTCCGGGACTCAAAGGAGCTGTGTCTTCCTACAGTCGTCTCCAAGACTTCTTTTTTCATATGACAGGGGCAGAGTATATGGAACAAGAACGTTGCGCTAGAGACATTATCAACAAGGTTCAACCGGCTGTGATTATTGCAGAGCAAGGCCTTTCTCAGGCCATCGACGCGTGTCACGAACTGAGGCGGCCGTTCGTTATCTTGTCCCCTAATTCCTTCAAAGATTTCGAACAGCGCTTTCAGCCAAGATTGGGCATATTGTGGAAGTATCCTGCGTGGGACTCCAGTTTCTTTACTCGTTGAAAGCACTGTGATATCAGGAAAGACTGCTGACAAAGGATCTCATTGCACAGCCTCGCTTCCGCGTTTCCCTTCCCCATTCCAGGGTACCTTATTCCGGCCAACATCTATCTATGGCTACGCATGATTAGCACCCTCGCCGGCGCTGCGTTGGACAAGTCTTCGCGTCTCTGCAAAGTAAACAAGGCACGGCACGCATGCGGACTGTGGGGCCCACCACCAGTCATAAATGCTTTCAAGGTGGCTTCCCGCATCATCTGCCCATCGCTGCCCGAGCTTGATTTTCCCATGCAGGTCCGTCCAACAACCTTCGGCTGTGGTCCCATTGCACTT
The DNA here is from genome assembly GCA_016508685.1 of Cytospora piceae. NCBI lineage: Eukaryota > Fungi > Ascomycota > Sordariomycetes > Diaporthales > Cytosporaceae > Cytospora > Cytospora piceae. The sequence continues at coordinate 2,798,928 of JADMLE010000005.1, read as the reverse complement.
CCTAAACGCCATGTCAGCGAGCTTGATCCCCACATGGACAGCTGGCTGCGACGCGATGGGATGAAGACAATGTTAGTCAATCTGGGTACGCATCACACTATGGATTCGACGCATGCCTTTGAGATTGCCAGGGCACTGAAGCAGATACTGGACAAAGTATCTGATTTGCAGATCCTATGGAAGATCATGCTTACAGACGACGGACAACAGGGGGATATAGAGGAAGTGTTTGGACTGGATCTGATCGCAAATAAAAGAATACGCATGGAACGATGGCTCAAAGCCGATCCTGTTGCCCTCCTCGATACCGGCAGAGTCATTGCTCAAGTTCATCACGGGGGAGCCAACACATACTTCGAATGCTGCCGGTAAGTATCAACTATTTGCGTCAGATTCCGTACGTACAGCAGTCATCTAGGTACTGAAACTAATATTCCACAGTTCTGGGATTCCCCAGGTCATCCTGGCTTCCTGGTGGGACACATACGAGTACGCGGCGAGAGTCGAATATCTTGGTGTGGGTGTTTTTGCCAACAAAAAGGCTGCTCCTCGGGCTCAGACTGCAGAGTTCCGAGAGGCTCTCTTCAAGGTGATTGGAAACCCGGAAATGTTCACCAAGGCCAGCGAGTTGGCATCAGTATGCCAAAGAAATGGGGAAGGTCGGGTTCGAGCTCGTGACCTGATCGTGGACGTTCTTCGCATATAAACAAGCACATGACCAACTTTGGCCGGGTACCTGAGTATAAATGGAACAAATGTATCTACCCAAGTACCTAAGGTGAGGAGGGCTGTAACTAGACTCCCACGTAAGACCAAAACAAACACGTACATATGTATTCACTCAGCACGTACCGCTTAGTGCTCACCAGTGCATGTGACCCTAACGTTACGTCCGACATTGTCTGTAACCCTTCCTGTTGATTTCATTTGCTGAAGCGGCCGAGCCGCTGCCATTATGGTTTTGGCCTACTAATTATTAAAGAATATCATGGCAGTGCAACATACTCATAGGTACTCTGTCACCTCTGAAAGATGAAATACCTATACCGCCTTACCGAAACCGCCAACCCAAGTCGTCCAGGCCATGAAGTCTGCCAATCCCAGATGTCACCAGCCCTACCCTTAATGTTTGTTGCATCCTCACATATTCTTAAGCACTTCCTCAAACGTTGTCCAAGACTTTCGGGTTAGGGCCGCCATAACCCAGGTACCACCTTGATGGTCTTTGCCCAACACAACAAACCAATGCCCCCCCCATGCAGTTTGCTTCAGCGATTGGAAGTGGTGATAGACCATGGTCCCAACCGGATTACTTCTTGACTCCTTAGCGTCCCCTTGCCGCAAAACGGCCGGTTTGAAATCGACAGCTCCAATGAGGTTGACTTTTGTCAAGTCGTTGAGGACAATCGGCAGTGAATCGGGTTCTCCAGAGAGTATAGTAGGTTCTTGGCCGCTTTCGATTCTTCGCCGCAAGACTTGTAACAGCATTAGCATCTGCTGTTCCGTGGTCTGCTCCGCGAGCTGGCGTCGGTTCTCCAGAGCCATTGTCCCCAGTGGTCCCCTCGCCATTTGAGGAGACAAACAAGTAAATGATGCCAAGACCATATTCTGAACGTAGACGCCTTTTTCGGGCGTCTGGAGTATCGATGCCAGCCGGAAGCGGGCATTGGTGGCACGCAGAATGGTCACTGGCCTTGGCCGCGGCTCCGAGGATGCTATGATGTGCGCAATCCAAGCCGTCAATATGTCACCTTCGCTGATGAAAGTATTCTCATGAGGCTTGTCCTTGAGTGTAGCGTTGATGCTGCCCATGGCTTGACGTCGCAGTTGAGCAATGGCTGAGTTGGGAAGGTGCACTATTCGAGTTTCCATGACCGGGTTCCGGAACGTATCCCTCGTTAGCCGTAGCAAGAACCTGAGGTATGAGGCCCCTCGAAGGCGCTTCCTCCCGAGGACAAACCCTTCATCATCCTTTGGGACTATCGATTCAGCCGCAGTTGCCCAAAGAACATCGTCCCTTGCACCGAGGACTGGTGGGACTTCAGCCTCGTGGCCTGCCAATACGAGAGACCAAGATCGAAGAATGGCTTCGAACCCCAATGCATCCATCAAAGTATGAGGGAAAGAGATTCCCACGAGGGTAGCATCGTTGAAGGATGTGATATGCAAGGACAGCTGAGGTGCATCCTGGCTGATCGCTTCGTTGATCGATGATGGTACATCCGGCTTTGCAGCGAAGGAACGGAAATGGATCGCTCCGGGCTGAATGGATGGCTCGGCCATGGCTTTCGGAAGACGGCGAGCCAGAGGATGCTCATCTATCTTCAACCCAGATGATGATGTATCGCAAGAGAATGCGACTGCCGGTCGCCCACTTGTGAAGTTTTTCGGTACACGAAGCTCTAGTCTGCCGTTCGCCTATGGAGAATAGACATTTGTTAGACGCCCATCAGTCGAAGGGTATGAGAATGGCCTCCACTTCGTACATTGAAGCCCAGTCGGCCCCCCAGCTTCCTCCAGTCACCCATCTCGAGTAGTCTGGACAGGGAATCATGCAATTGGTGTGCATCGAGGACGTCGTTGAATCGCAAGGTCCATGCAAGGAAGTACTCGCGGCATCCCTTAGTGTCGTCGAGCATGTGCAATGGATAGATATCATCCTCATTACCCCCATCATCCCCAGACAGTTCTGCGGATGGTTTGAAGCATCCCAAGATTCTCCAGACACTTTTCATGGCAGATCTATTAAGCCCGAAATTCAAGGCCAAGAGTTGTCTTGGTGTAGTAAGAAGGTGCAGAGGCTGATTGACCTGCGGCAGCGGATACTTTAGTGTAGAAGTGGAAAGATAACTCAGTGCAAGAAATGGATTCGAGAAGAGAGAAAAGGGATAGCATCTCAAACTGCAGAAGTGAATGCTTAACCGTAGAGGGGGTGGGGTGCTTCAGCTACAAATAACATTGAAAGAAAGAACATATGGACTTTGTACCTCTGTACCCCTATAGAGAGATACTCAGTGCCCACAGTACTACCCTTCCTGGTACCACCCTTCCTACGGGTTACTAATGCGTACTGCAAGTGATCAGCTCGCTTCGCTATTGTCTTGGAGGTTGTCTTAGCAAGGAATGTTGAATGTCACATCATAAATTAAAATCCGAATGCAGAAGAAGGGTTTCAGCAGACACCGGAAAAGGCCATCCTATCTCCTCGCAAGCGCCATTGCCCACACTAGTGAGACTCCATCTCCTGTTGGCCAGTAGGGATTGAGAAATGCACCAAAGCTTTGGCTATTACATACCTGAGTACAGTTTAGGGTCATACATCGAATTCATCACCCAACAAGTCCCTTGATCATTAAGCTCCGGGTGTCCCGAGACTATTTCTATAGGATATAATTTCTACATTTGGCGAAAAAGAGATACATGTGTCCTCCCTCTACTTATTAGTTTAGGCAATAGCGCTTGCAAGGAGATAAGATAATTATTAGTGAATATGTACTCAGGAGTCGACAATTCTAACATAAGTATCAACGTTGTTTGCTACTAGAAGGCGATATAACAATACTGTTTTTGTCTCGGTCAAGTTGTACCTACATTTGTATGTTGCACCACTGCTGCTTATATCACGATGGTTGTGAAAGAGATTACACCCATTAACACGATAATCAGATGTCCGCCTATTAATGCACTACCACGTCCTTCAAGCACGACTTTAGAAGTCTGTAGGATAAGTGAATCCTTGCCTACTTAAGAGTATAAGAAGCCAGACTTGAAGGGCCCGCCTACTTACTTAAGGTATGTAGTTAGGACCGAGTTACAAATTACATGCACTTGCACTACTAATATATATTAATGAGTTTGAATATGCTTGAGTACATCGTTCTCCTTACTCAAGCCGTGCTGGAGGCTGAGCTCCCACACAGATAGGTGGCTACTGACCTCCATTTGGGCTCATCAGCATACTTGGTAGCATGTACAAACACATCTGTCACCGTTATCGCCTCCTTCAGCAGGTCAATTCTCTTGTGTCCCACACTACTTCCGTTTGAAACAAGACTCCAAGGGACTTCCAATGTCCCAATTGTCTCTTCCTCATCAACAATCTTTGCGTAGATTTCGTAAGCACGAATGACCTGTCCATTTGCCTGGTCCTCCATCATAACGATGCGATCGATAGATGTGGGATACTCGAACGTCAAGGCAACACCGTTTCCAATGGTAGTGTTCGTTACCTGCTGGGTGATAGGACTACCATAGCATGACCGGATAAAGTCACCGAGCTCTTTATATCGGGCTGCATGCCGAGCTGGAATAAGACCACTGCGGTCGGGTGCGGCATCGAGTTCCAAGAGACAGTTCCGACCGACGGTTTGGTGATAGACGTCAATCATTTCGCCAAGGGACCGCAGCGGCTGGTCCTCACCCCAGAACCAGCGGTCGTCCGTCTGCAACGTCGTGTCACACTCGGCTGGGGCGAAATACTCGCTTGTTGGATCTCCGCCGTCATTTGTCACGCCAGTCGACCATATCTCTTCGTTCGGCAATCCAGACTCTGTGCCAATCCACCGAATGGCGTTTGCAGATAGGCAGGTGCCATTCGTGTCACAGGAGTTAAAAATACATGCCTGTGGCTGGTGCTCTCGTAGTAGTTCCTGAATCTTTTCCATCTGACTGGCGCTGTAGCCTCCATCAAACCAGAGCTGAAATATCTGTCAGCGAGATCAGACTCGAGCCTCGCGAATTTTATCGACTCACTTCAATCAGAGTACCATAGTTCGCCCACAACTCAGTGAGCTGAGCAATGACGATCTCATCATATGTCTCATTTGTTATCCGGATCTCTCCAGGAGACCAAGTAGCGTTTACCAGAGAGTTTTGGACATTCAGGAAATTGTTGACTACAGTGCTGTAGTAGAAGCCAAGACCCACGGCATACTTCTCAGCCGAGTCCGAGAACATCTTCACAACATCTGTCCCATTCACAGGCGAGTCTGCCACGGTGTAGTTGTAAGTGCTCGTTATGTTATCTCTCGTTTCAAAAGTCACAGTGCTGGGCCAAGTTGTGAATCCACAGTTGTGCTTAACCACCAGTGTCGCATACTTTGCTCCGGAAGCTGTGATGCTGTCCATCCACTGGTCCGTGTTCAAAATAGTAGGGTCGAAGATATCCGGATCGGGAACCAAGCCTGGAACTCCGTTGCATCCGTCAATGCTGATATATGTGGCGATGGTGAAATGGACCAAAATTCCCATCTCTCTGTCTTGGAAATCGAGTTGGTCTTGAGAGGGTAGGGCGATAGTAGACCCATCAAGAGGGGATAGACGATACCTGGGATATGACCCGTTGAGGCTTCGATCAGTGGCATGTTGGGAAGAAGGTCGGTGAAAGCCTGCGGCCGTGGCAAGTGTCGCCACTATGAGGCAGCTCAACAAGCGTAAGACGATCATCATGGCCTTGGCTACTGCTCTTATATGAGTTGTCTTCCTGGAATCCTGTTCTAAACGGAGGCTTTCTGGACTCCATGGATACTCATCGAGACCAGTTTCGAAACAAGGACGTTGAAATCTCGTGATAACAGCCAAAGACCCGGGAACCTGACTAATAAGTATCCGTTGACAGTACGACTCCATCTTTGACGTTCTTCTGAGCGTAGCCGATCATTCGCCCCTCACTTTCATGGCAGTAGTCGTAACGTTGCAAACCAAGCGGGGTATTATGTCCTAAAATCCCCGTACAGTTGGGAATATTATGAATTCAACTCTCAGAATTAGGAAGGTGACTTTGTTCGTCACCTAGACATGTTTTCTTATCTGTTTTCCCGGGTGCGACATCATCGTTGCGTACCTAGGTAGTATACGTTTCGTCACAGCGGTAGCATTCTACCAGAAGACTGCTTGAAATTGTCGTAAGTTTGTAACTACATTGACCAAGGTCACCTGGTGCTACTTGCGCATGTTAAAGGTAACGTTTGCCTGGGATTCAACCACAGTGTTTCCCTGCATGCTAGGCCCACTGATTTCCCTGCTTCCAGTAGCCTTACATAGTCGCTGCTTCGCAGAAGACGCATCCCTTCCAAACATTGTAGTCCCTCCGGGTTATGCCTCCCGTACAAAGCTGCTAAACGTGTCACCCCAGGGCCCAGGTCATCGTTCAAGCCAACAGTAGCACTTCTTGCTCGTATTGAGGGTCGTCAAATGTTTTTCTTAGCGAGATCTCTAGTGCTAAGCGAGCTTAGTATTCTGTCATAGGCTTCAAAGGCTAAAACTCAGGAACGATGATGTTTAGAGCCCCGTCTTGGCTGAGTATGTCGGCAATTGGCAAAGCCCGCGGGCATAGTAGAGGCTCCCGAGGTCCTCCGAATATTTGCTGAGAATCCCGCTTTTATTTTGCATCGCATTTTCAGCCTTTCCCTTGATTTAATAAACAGTATAGGTGTTGACGTCCACGCTAATTACCCGGTCTCTTATCAAAGCCTCTAACAGCAGAGAAGCTTGCGGTCAAAAAGATACTGCTGGTCAAGGTTGGTGAGCGTACGAGTGGCCCGAAATGGGCCCTCTGGCCTTGTGGGTGGGTATATTTATATAATATCTTGTGTAAGTCGAGCCTTGGAGCTAAGTTATATTATACCGACTTTACAGCGACTTTACAAATTACAATATGTCACTTAGCTGGTCGAAAATTTCAGACTCTCAAGTTCATAACTCTGAATGTTTAATCTCTCATAGTAGAATCTAGCTGGGATTGGATACCTGACTGTCGCATTGAGCCAGCTGGAGCCGACGTACAAAACGTTCTTGTCAAGGTTTACGCCCTTGCTGTTAGGCATCTTAATAGTCTAACGAAGGTCGACGCTGGACCAAAAAGTGAGGCCAACGCTGCTGATTGATATTTTTGGGCCTACTACTAGCGGATAGTGCATGTTTGTGAAAACTGTGAGTACGAGAGCATGCACCTGCAGTGATTCAAGGCGGCGGCGACGTTGAGACAAGCGTCCGCCAAGCTGCCAAGATGGTTCTTTGGGTTTCCAGCTGGAGCTTGGACATGACAATCGAGGGTGTCTGCGTTTTTGCCAGGGACGTCATCAGGCAGCCCCATAAATATTCGTCCCTAAGCTTTCGGGAGTCGATCATAATATTAGCAGGTACGCGATCCCGTCGATATTTTGTCGATCCGGATCAGTGTCTGCGGCTTGTTCGTACATAGACAGGTCAAATGGGGCATAACCGTCAACATTGGGGTGGCAGTTCGAAGTCCTTGTATGTACCTAAGTACGAAGTACTGTGTAGGTGGGTTCATGTTGTCATTTTCATCCTCTTCGTCGTCGTGTCGTCGTCGTCGTCATCGTCATCGTCGTCTTGGCCCCTGGCCAGTTGGCTTGATGATCTAGCCCGTCAACTAGTAATCATGTATCATCCCCATCTCCTCCATTGTGTCGGAATGTCATGGTCGTCTGGCTTAGGTGGACCTGGCAAGATCTCCCTCAGCAATGAGTTGATATCCTTGCCCGACTTCTGCACTTCATCCCATTGTCTCGGGTACCCTAAGCTACACTCTTCGAATCTCACTCCATCCCTCCAGTCTGTCCTCCTGACGTGTAAATGACCAGAAACTACCACTTTGGCGTTGTATTTTCGATGCCAGTCCTCGGTTTCCTTGGTCCCACACCACAGCGTAAACCTTGGCGCCTTTGGTATCCAAATCAGGTCTTCCCTCAGTGGCCAGTGATTGACGATGATCAAAGGCATGCCCCGGTCAACGGCCGTCTCGAGCATTCTCCGTGCCTTCTCAAGGAGGACTTCACACCACGCCTCACGTGACGGGTACGGATCAGGGTGCAGGATGAACTCGTCGGTCGCAATAGTGTCCGCCTCTTCGGCCCACTTCAAGGCTTCGGCCTTGGTCTTGAGATGCTCTGGTCGGAAGGTGTAGTCATATAAGGTGAATATCGGTGCAATCAGCGCTGGTCCTCCCTCACCATCCCAGACGGCAACGTCATCTTCGGGTGTGTGTACGCCGTATGTCCTCGCAATCTCAACACACTGGTTGTACTTGTCCTCTCCACGTAATGCTGTGGCGCCAGACGATGAAGGAAGCGTGTATAGCTCGTGATTTCCCGGGCACCAAAACACCTGCTTGAAACACTTTGTCGCCGTGGAGAAGGCCAGCTCGAGGTGTTCCGGCTTCTCGCCGATGTCGCCGCAGAGGATAAGCCCGTCGTCGAGATGCAGGTCAAGCTCTGCCCAGGCGTTGCGGTTGGCTGGGTAGCTGAGATGAAGATCACCTATAGCGTAGAGTTTGGACATATCTGGTATATCTTGTCTGCGTGTGTGATGAGGAGTAATGGAAGAGGGACGGCGATGATGGGTGCGTACACTGTAGACGGGCAGAGAGATGCTGACAAGATTGATTTGTGTACATGTAAGCTGACGAGAGTTGTGTGTATGACATCGACTTCGTCTATCTTCGGGAATAAATCCGGAGATAGTGTCGGATTATCGGGATACCGGCGTCCCGGATGTCCGTGCGTAGAAGGCTTACATAAGTAATCTACTCGAGTAATCAGATACCTAGGTAGATAAGATACCCGATAACGGATACCCGTCCACTTTACTAGCGGGCGGCTGACTTCCATCACAAACACCACAATGTCACGACACAACGACGACCATTTACGACAAGATCAATGACGACCAATATTATGTATGCACACCACGGTCAACAGACAATACCAGCAGATCACGGCCAACATCTGCGAGACTCGACCAGTTGGTAGACAGGGAAAGAGAGACATGACCGATCGATCGATCACGGTTGGTCATGGTCGCGGTAAATTGCTCACATGGAATATGCACGATGGCCGCTCTCGTTCCAGATGAGCCCGACTGGCCACAAGTTCTGGAGTCACGAGCTCTACCGGGGTCCTCAGGACCAACCAGTGCGGATTATGTACAGTCGCACAAAAGTGGAATCCGAGGAAATAGCTCGCGAGTTCGTCAACGAGAAGGTCGTGGGCTTTGACATGGAGTGGCCGTGGCAGGACGACAAACATCCCAATGCAGCCCTTCAGCAACGGGTTGGCCTGATACAAATCGCTTGTGAGGACAGGATAGCCCTTTTTCATATCGGTCTTCACTCCGGGACTTCTCCAAATGACCTGCTCGCACCTTCATTACGCAGCATCATCGAGTCACCCGACATTTCCAAGTGCGGTGTCGCCATCCTCAACGCCGACTTCGAGCGGCTGCAGAAATGGTTCAAGCTGAAACCTCGAGGCGCCTTAGAACTCAGTCACCTTCACAACCTCGTCACTTGTGGCGCAGCCAACCCGTCCAGGTGTACGACCAAGCTGAAAAGGTTGGCCCAGCAAGTCGAGGGGCACCTGGGCCTGCCGCTACACAAGGGAAAGGTGCGCACCAGCAACTGGAGCAACCCGCTGAACCAGGACCAGATCCAGTATGCCGCCGCAGACTCGTACGCTGGATTAATGCTGTATCATTGCATGAACGCAAAGAGGATATCCATGCAACCAACCCCACCAATGCCTGTCCACGCCGAGACCTATTTACCGGAGGGCCCACGGTCGAAGGAGCCAACTCCACTTCAACTTTGCCCCGTGGACGACAGGGGACAAGTTATAACTGCTGCTGGTTTCTTTCAGCTCGGGGCCGAGGCTACCATAACCGAGGAGGCCAGTCTTTCGTCTCCAAGAGCGGATGCAGAGCTGGAAGAAAAAGATGGGAGAGGGATCTTTGAAGGATGCGAGGGAAAGACCAAGGAAACGGACGATCGGCCATTGTCATCGCCATCTATCCACAAGGAGGCTCTGGAGCTTGTTAGGATCGGTCGGCGTGGTCGGCACATAATGTTCGCGAGAGCTGGAGATGTTGGCCCGAACGTGACCGAAATACTGCGTGCTCAGCATGCCGCTGAACAGGAACGGGGAAAGGAAGGGCACTCTGAGCCAAGTGCGTTGCCCACCAAGGTTAGCAGAGACGATGGAAGAAAGGAGACCATATCGATCCCAACACTGGCCAGGGTGGACGCAACCAAGACGAAATCCCATTCGGGGCTTCTCGACGAAGGACGAGCAGAGGTACTGTTCCAACGACTCAGAGCACATCGAATGAATCTAGCTCGTGAGCGCAAATGCGCCCCATTCATCATCGCCCACGATACAATCCTGCATGCCATCTCCAGACAGTGCCCCCGCAACGACAACGAGCTCCTGCGCATGAGAGGGGTCGGTAAAATGAAAGTAGCTGATTTTGGTCAAGCCTGGCTGGCCATTGTCCGCAATTTCGTTGACGAGGCGGACCCCGGAACATCAGACGAGGTGGATTTCGGAGTGTCAACTGGGATGGCACCGGGTGATAGCTCACCAGTCACGAGCTTCCTGCCGGCTTCGCAACCAAAGACGCCGGCACTCAACGTTCATCAGGCCGAGAGCGCGGTGTCCTTGTTCGTGTCCGCTGGCTCAGTCCAGGTACCGCCCCTGCTGCTACATACAGGACTCTCGTCCAGCATGGGATGCACGAGGCTTGAGGATGGAATGGAGGATATGGGTGAGGTTAGGGGCTTGAAATTGGATGGGGAACCCGGTTTTGACGGGGCTAACGGCCCATATGATGAGACCTCGGCTTTCGGTGGCCATTTCAGGTCGCCGTCCCCATCGTCAGGAATCAAACGGAAACGTGATGACCAGACCGAAGCGGCGGCAGAGAGCCCCGCGAGTTCGGCACGACCGGGGTGGCCGACAAGACCCCCACCGCCCATTCCGAGCAACGCCAATCAATGGAAAACAGGAGAGCAGTCAACAACGCTGGGACCTGCTTCCCCAGTAATGGCGATGACCGAGACCTCTCCGTTGCCACAAGAACCAAGCCCAGCATATTCATCACTGTCCAGGTGTGGACCTCCACCCCAGAGTCCCGCATATCTCGCACCAGAGTTCCAGGTTTCTTCGATAGCGACGCCGCTCCGATCTGTACCACCTCCTGCTAAACGCTTAGCAGACGTCGGAGAGACTCCGAGACCCGCACCCCAGCCAACAGAGACCGGGGACGCGCATATATTTCGCAAGAAGCTCGTTGCCTTTAACAGGCTTGTCACGGCGGCCATACAGCTTTCCCCGTATACAATCGACCACATTGTTGCCAGGCCACCGGAGACTGTGGAAAATTTGCTCCGCATCCCGGGAATAATACCTTTTGCCAATGCATGCTCAAGGACCAATAGGGATTTCCTGGCGTTTATCATAAAGTCCACGCCTAAGCAGGGTTCAACGTAGGCATGGGAGATCTTTAATTTTAGGCCTCGAGTTCAGGGGCCAGTAGGTTGGGGATGGTAGCGAGAAAGAGTGGGAGCTGGTCGCAGTACGGCGGTTCGGTTGGTGTGGTTGAGGGACGCGTCCCAACAACCAACAACAGGCTTGATGATGCACCCGTATGGCTCCCAAGCCAAGTTGCCCAATGGCCGACGGAGATCTTGACGATGACTTCACTTTACACACATCGGCTGCAGATCCAGATCTAGATCCAGGTACGTCTGGGATGTGGACTTTGGACATCCTAGCAGCTGCCTAGGAGGAATGTGGTTCCAGCAACATGCAGCCCTCGCCGTCATCCTGAACATGGCCATGTGACTTGCATACGGATACCTACACAGTAGATATGTCCGAGGTGGCTGGATGGTCCATCAGCGAAGTTCTTGTGATGAAGTGCTTGATGTGTGCCATTATTCCCTTTTGCCTAGGTAAGTACTACCTGGGATCAGATGTGTAGATATGGCCCCCCTTTTCTTTGATTTTTCCTCTGGCCTTCTTTTGTTCCGTTTCTTTTTCTTCCCCTTCCTTTTTCTCCTCTCCTTTTTCCCTCTCCTCCTCCTTCTCCTCGTCGCGAAATGCCTCGTCTTGGTGTATCTTGTATGTAATCCTTAACTAGATGTGCGAGTTTGGCCCGACTCCCGAGCTTCACGGCCCACTGTCCACACAATCTGGCGCTGTTTGGGGGGGGGGGGGATCCAGCGACGTAAACTGTATTTGATTCCTTAAAAAAAAGGAAAAAAAGGAAAGAATAATGATTACAAACACGGAGGTATGGGCCGCCATGTACTCTACTGGCTCCTTTCAAGACCTCAGGAAGCGAAAATTCCAGCTGGCCGAGGCAATGGGGGGGGGGATTCCAGTCATAGTCACGGGGGGATACGGGGGTTTACGGGGGTTTACGGGGGCTTACGGGGGCTTACGGGGGTTCTCCGGAGGGTCTCCGGGGGGGTATGCAACATTTCTGCATTCCATTTTCAGGGGCTGCCAGGGCTGACCTGGCTGTGGGCTCACTGGGCTCCTGGGTCGTCACAGTGAGCTGATCGGGACAAGATCCGACCCTGGTTGCCACTACGGAACCAAACTGCCCAGGTGTGTACGTGGATTTCTGTGGGCTCGCGCATTCGCAGTTCAGCGACCGGGCGACACCAGTGTCAGAATTCATTTTTTTTCCAAGTTACTGGCCGAATTCACCACGTGTCAAGCCAGCCGAGTAACGCGATTCAAACGAGGTTTTGATCAGCCAAGTCCCAGATTAGTAGGATCAGCAGCCAACCAGAAAACGCAAGCCTTGCAAAGCCCACACCTCGTCTACACCATCTATGTACATACATCCCCGGACCTTGGAAGAAGGGTCTCCAGACTCCCAGTCTGACAGTTCTTGGCCCTCGGATCGTTTTGCAGCTAATTCCCCTCCCGTATGACATCCCTCCCGTATGACAGGGTTAAACGGCCAAGAGTGAGGCTCTTCGGCACACTAACGGGAGTTGAGTCGCAGCCCAAGTGGGCCGGAAAAGAACGGGTCCCAGTGTCCTGGGAGAAAGAACGAACATCGAAGACCGACATTTATTACTCAGGATTCATTACTCACGTTCGCCAGCACGAACTCTGTGTTTGAGTTTTTCTTGTTTGGTGGTTACCTAGGTATATATCTAGACACGGTAAACTGCCACCTTCCCTCTCCTATTAAAGGTGAAGCTCGTCCCTCACGAATCTTGTTATACATCGACAACTTTTATAAGAACGACCTTCTCTTCTCATTCTCACCTCATACTCCTTCCACACACACGACTTAGGAACAAAGAACGATATCTGGAGCTATGAACACCAAAACTCAGGACTTCCCCGACCAGGAGAAACAGGATCATCTGGAGCACCAAGATGCCTCCGCCGACGACAGCGTTCATGGCGACTCGCCAACACGAGTCAACCTCCAGCGAGTGCCGACGTACCTGCAACCACCCATCTCAGTAAGGGAACGAGTACACCACTTCACCTTCGCATGGTACACGCTCACGTAAGTCAACAACAATAATATACATCATTCATCATCCATATAGACTCACAACTAACCATCTGATAGCATGTCCACCGGTGGCATTGCTCTCACCCTGGCCAACACGCCACACCGCTTCCGTGGTCTTGACACTATCGGCCTGATTGTCTACTTCTTCGACCTCGCCTGCTTCGCCCTTATCACGACATGCCTCATTCTCCGGTTCATCTGCTACAAGGACACCTTCAAGAGGAGCATCACCCGTCCTAAGGAGGCACTCTCCGTGCCGACTTTCTTCCTTTCCATCGCTACGCTGCTCACGAACGCGGAGAAGTACGGCTCGCTGTTCCTCACCGACAAGGCCTTTTCCGGTCTGTCCGTGTTCTTGCGCATTACCTTCTGGATGTACCTGGCTGCAACCTTCCTCTTCTCCATCATCCACTACCACATCATCTTCACCGTCAAGGAAACCCGCCGTCTCCAAGGCAACGCCATGACGCCCGGCTGGATTCTACCCATCTTCCCCATCATGCTTGCCGGTACCATCGCAGCGGCCGACTCACAGACCCAGGAGCCCGCCCAGGCCCTCATGATGGTAGCCGCCGGAGTAACGGCACAGGGACTTGGTTTCTTCTTCTCCATCTTCTTCTACGCCATCTACCTGAATAGGCTTGTAACCCACGGCCTGCCGTCGCACCGACCTGCCATGTTCATTGCCGTTGGTCCCCCCAGTTTCACTTGCTTGGCGCTGATCGGCATGGCCAGCGACATCCCAAGAATCTTCAAGTCGCAGGTTCCTGTCATTGATGGCATGCCGAGCCCCGAGGTGCTTGGCTATGGTGTGGAGCTAGCCTCAGTCTACTGCGCTCTCTTCCTGTGGGGATTGAGCTTCTGGTTCTTCGTCTCGGCCGTGTGCTCGAACGTGTTGGGTGCCGTGAGCATGAGAAACACGCCCGACAGGACGTTCCGTCTCAACTGGTGGAGCTTTGTCTTCCCTAACGTCGGTTTCTGCATCTCAACTATCCGTATCGGCAAGGTTATGGGCAACGAGGGCATGTTGTGGTTCAGCACGGCCCTGACTATCCTGTTGGTTATTTGCTGGTTGTTTGTGCTCTTCAGGTGTGTCTGGGGTGTGATGAAGAGGGAGATTGTCTGGCCCGGCCACGATGAGGACTCAGATTAGAGGTTGAAGGACGGATCGAAATGAATTTGGAGTTACCAGCAATTCACCACAGTGAACGGTCGAACGAGATGCATTGCATCCACGCGAAAACGTCTACTACGCCCCTCCCCTCCTCCCCTTTTCGCCCCCATGGTGACCAAACGATGACCAGGCCCTTATGGATCTCGGCACGCATTGTCGCTTCGTTTCGAAAAATCGACGGTGCCCACATAGTCAGCCCCTCCATTTTGCTTGCGTCGTTGCTTGATGAATCCTTATGTTGTCGCCGTTTGACGGGCCTCGGAAGGGGATACCAGTCGCCTGCGGACTTCGATCCACGACCCCGTTATCGAAGAGCACACCACTCAGGTCGATTTTTTGGCTCTGTAACGACTAGACCATTGGTAAGACATGCATCCTGAGGGGTCCTCAACAGCGAAGACCCGCGACCCACCTCACCTCGATGCAAAGTACTGATAAGGACCATCACAGAGCAACACCCAGAGCGGGGCGAGACAGGATGCACCTGATCCTGCGGTGGATTCACCAACCGTTTATCCGGCACGCCTATCATTGATGCGACCTCGGTCAGCATTGTCCCCATAATCTCAGGATCCCACCCACCGCCTTGCTCGTTAAACACGATTTACCATGGACCCCACTGGGAACGAAGTCACCGTCCTCGATGAGGCCAACCAACCTCCCACGACGACCTTCGCCTACGATTCCGAATACCTGGAAGCTAGCAAGCTCAATTGCACCTGAAAAGTCCACATTCACCACGGTCCAACATCACTTGAGATGCGCATGTCTTTCCACCAGAGGACGACAACATCCCTGGAGTGAGCAGACTCGTCCTTCACATCTCGAGACCAACTCAGCGATATCAGACCCGAAATCACCACGCTCGACGACGCTACTATATCAGTGTGGGGGTTCGCGATGGCGGAAGATGGAGCACCGTTTGGCGGAGCGAGGGTGAAGCTCCGCGCCTCGCCGTCCTGGCCTACCTCAGCGGCGGGATGGTCTGTTTCGTTCTGGCCGTGTTCTGTCCCCGGCTGCGGCAATACGTCAATCTGTGGGGAATCCAAGTCTGATGTCGCCGTCGACTACCGTGTTGCGCGTCGAATCTCGCACCTTATTCCATCCAAGACACCTCTGCGACACTTCGAGAACGCCAAGATAATGGGTCACGACCCGACAAGGCTGTGATAATATACGGGGATAGCGCACGCGGCCGCATCGCGATCGGGGCCGCGATCATGTCAGATCAAGATCTGGAAAAGCAGGCATTGATCTACATAATCGCATGCTTCGCGACATCTGGACCATTTGTCTGGGCAACATGGTCCCGACTGGCCCGTTCCGATATACAGATGACTCAGGAAGAGGACAACAAATTCGGGTGGGAGTGCTACGTTGGGTGTGGAAAAATGGATCGGCCAAGGTCAACTGGTGTGGAGGACGACTTGATCGGGGTGGTGACGAGGGTATAGATGTGCCAGCATATCAAAGGGTAGCTTCGCACGGATCACCTCTACACACTGGGGAGGCTTATTAACGTCGAGCTACCCTTGAAATCCCTGGCCATTGTATAAGAACCTTGAAGCGCAAGAGGTGTAGATACTCACGGATTACAGGCTATAAAGGCCATGGACTGAACCGGCCCTGATGAGACGGAAATGGGTGCAGTGAGGCAGTCATTCTACGGAGTAATCAATATATGGTGTATAAAATATATCTCTATATTCGTACTCTCCCAGTCACTGCAAACACAGATACATGTACACACCAGATCTAGGTACGTTCTGGGGCGGCGGGGCTAATAAACGATACCGTAAAATAAAAATCCGTATACGTATTTTACGACACCCAGTCTTGATCCCCTTATCAGTCTTATCGCGGGGTAGTGGTGGGGCCGTCATGCTGAGTAAGCCGATGATCGACCATTTAAACTTGTAAACGGGCGTCTTATCCACGTGACGTTCCTGTCTTTGCCTTCTGTCCACGGGTACCTAGGTATGTACAGTGTAACAATCGGTACGTACTTACTCAAGTACTTACTTACCTAGGGAGGTACCTAGGTAGTATCTACCCCAGGCCTCTAAGGTTCGTGCTACGGGCAGAAAATGGACTTTGAAAAAAGTTTAAGTGTGCCACACTCCATGACACCGCACCAGCACCTGCAACCACCACCACACGCTGCACCACCGACCGTGGAAGCTCTTTCAAGTTTACATAAGGACAATCCCTCTGATCGCATCTTATAGGTGCATGGAATCATCGTCAAACTCGCCTATGAGATTTGACTCATTCTTAGTCGCCGACCATCACTAGAGAACCCTGCCACCCTGCCACTCCCAGTCCGTGTAGTGGAGCTTCACAACGTCCCATCAGATTTTTTTTTCTCTTCCTGCCCAATTTTCCGCCCGACTTCCTTCCTCCTCCTCCTCCCAAGCGCGGTGATCCATGTAAGTGTGGCGGTCCCTAAACTAGCTATTTATTCATGTCAACAAACTCACCACATCGTCACTACTCAGCATCCCCATACTCTTTCTCATCAACTTTCTCCATCCCCCCATCCCCCTTCATCCCACCATCTGACCATCTAAGCACCTGTTCTCATCCATCCACCCCGACACACTCACACCCTCACGTATCATCCCTATACTATATCCAACATGTCGTGCTCCGCCGCCGAAGAGTTCGTCATCGAGCCCCAGACCATCAAGGAGCTTCAGCTCCTCGAGGCCGCCCTCGGCGATGTCGACACTGAGATCACCGCCAAGCAGTACCTCATGACCAAGGACATCCTCGCCGCTCGCCAAAACACCATCGCCAAGATCCCCAAGTTCTGGGCTGTCGTCTTCGACCATGCCTCCTCAGAACTCGAGGCCGCTATCACCTCGTCTGATCTCGAGGTCTTCATGGCCGCCCTGCAGGGCATAGAGGTCCTGCGTCCCGAGGTCCCTGCCAGCGCTAGCGTCAGCGATGTTGGCCTTGAGAAATTCGGCGAGCCTCGCTCTGTTACGATCCGCTTCCACTTCAGCGAGAACGCCTGGTTCACCGACTCTGTCCTGGAGAAGACCTTCTACTACCGCTACGGCAAGGACGGTTCTGCTGGCCTTGTCAGCGAGCCCATCCGCATCAACTGGAAGGAGCGCAAGGACCTAACCGAGGGCCTCACTGATGCCGCCTATGCCTTCTGGGCCGCTCAGAAGCAGAATCCCGACCAGAACCTCGACAGTGTCATCACTGGCGAGGCCCGCAAGGCCCGCGACGCTGCTTCTCGCCAGATGCCCGAGTACAAGGCCCTCGCCCAGAGGCTCGAGGAGTCCACCAACGGCGCCATTTCCTTCTTCAACTTCTTCAGCTACCGTGGCCGATGGACATCTGCTGCAGAGAGCGTCGAGGCCAAGGCTGACTTGCTGGCCAAGAAGCAGGCTGCTCTGAATGGACAGGCTACCGCTGACGACGATGAGGATGATGAGGATGAGGACTTCCCCGAGGAGGATGTCGAGACTTTCCCTGCTGGTCACGAGGTCGCCGTGAGCATTGCCGAGGACATTTTCCCCAGTGCTATCGACTACTTCATGGCGGACACGATCGAGTCTGATGATGAGTTGGATGGCGTTGAGGTTGATGATTCGGAAGACGACGATGATGTTGAGATGTCCTAAGGGATTATGAATAAAAAGCGAGCGAACGAGAAGGGGCAGCCCACTTTGCTGCATGGTTATGAAAATTGGAATGTCACGAGAGATACCACATTAGAACTTTTCTTTTTTGTTTCAAGATATTGATATTGGGCAATGAACAGCTTGATAATAAAAATTTGCGGTCTGCCTTTCAAACCGACTTACTGGTCATTCTCGTCATTGCCAGTCTTCCCTTATGTACGAAGCTTCTCGGCGGCTACTTGGCGCAACTCGGCCATGCGGTGTGATCGAAGTCATCATGTGCGTTTACTTGCAATCACGAGCATGCGAATTAGGGAGAGCATGTAGTCAGTGCTGACCCGCGGCGGCTCCCATATCATATATCAATAGCAAGGCGTTGTCTCCTCCAAGCTTTCGGTTCAAGCGGCAAGAAAGCCCATGTGCCCAAACATAACACTTCTGCCAAGCATACATATTGGCGATGATGACCATCAATTCTACAAGACATACCCCCATCATAGACTTTACCCAGGCAGCACACGATACGGAGCCTCTCCCAGACCACATGTGTACGCACGCCGTCATGGACAACAAACGCACTGACAGAACCAAACCATGGCCAGGGGCATTACTATCCCCTTCGTACTGGGATACCATTAAGTCTGTCAGTTCTCTAGGGTGACGCTGTCCACCCGCAAGTACAAGGGTGGAGTCGCCCAATTTGATAACTTCATGTTGTTCCAGGAATCAAATCCCCCTTCGCTGGGAAGAGGGAGGCTGAAGCCATTATTGCATCGATGCTCGTAGCCTTCAACCAAGGTATACAAAACCACGACTTCGGTGGCGCAAAGTCCAATCACTTAAGCATCGTGAAAACTATAATGGCCACTGCTACTACCATGTCCAGCGCTATTACGACCATAGTCTCATCGGGGTCGGAGTATCTGGGAGACAGAGTTCTACACGACTACCCAACCTGGCATAACCTACCCGACGTCCATTTCGGCAGCTATCTCGAGTAGGAAGCAGTAGTGTATAAACCAAAACAATCAGAACTTCAAGTCATGGAATGACAGCAATTCCACTTTCACAGCTCCACGTCTCTCCTGCTGCTGCGTATAATGAACCAGCGTTCCGCCACCTTTACTATATGGAGACTCTCATTTCCCCTTGTGCAACAACATGTCTTCTACTACGAGTTATAGATCAAATGCAGCGCCGTGACAACTGCAACCTGCAAACTAGGCATGACAGATACTCACGTTGTCACAGCTCCACACTGGCGAGGGTCCACACTATTACTATATAAACGCACCCTCATCACCACCTACGTATCTAGAACTCACTGCCTTCTTCGTGCAACAATAAGGTTTTTACCATGAGCCATAGACTCCATGCGGCGGCTTCCACCATGTTGCGACGTCGGGAACATTTTGTGCGATGACCAGTACCTCATTGTCAAACGCCAGGCCCTGATGATACGTTGTGATTGCTGCCATCCCGAAATGTATGTTGGGATGGATTGGGCGGGATTAATCAGTATCCGTCTGCTGCTCCTAGAACTTCAGTTGACTGATTTTAACGGTGAAAAAATGTACAGATGGTGAGAGTATATACAAGAGTATATGAACCGGCGATGCATGTGGCCCCTGAATAAGTACCCGTATTGGTTAGTAAACTCTTTATATTTCTTATACCCGTCAATCTAACCGTATTGGGAACCCAACGTTGAAACCGAACCTCAAAAACATCCATACAACGCCCAAGACTTTGTCCGGCTCGACTATATCGACAGCTTGAGAGCCCCAGGATGAACATTTCCTCAATCATGTCATTCTCGTTGATTTATTCGGTCCTGCAATCTTCGGATGACCAGTCCGTTTTGAAGCTGTGGTCCTAACCCTGAGATTGGATCCGCCCTCTTGGAACGTGTCCTCATTTTCATTTCTCATCTTCACTTCCATTGTCATTGTCGTTGTCGTTGTCATCTCCCTGCTGCACGAACACACCTCATCACCTCCTGTGTCGACCTCGACCGAGGCTCCCCAATCGACGCGTCTACCTTCCTATCAAAGGAGCCTCACTTTTGCGTTTGCCGTCCTAGCAGCTTTTGATCATCAACATGGGGCCACTTCTGACGACAGCCGTCCGGGCACTATTCCTCAAAGCCGCTGCCAATCTCACCGCTCAATTGGCCTCACGCTGGCACTCACAAGATCCTTTTCCTCAGCCCATCGACCACCAGCGAATCCTGGAGTTCGCCATATACGGTTTCTTTCAAGCCCAGCTGGGCTACTGCTGGCACATCTTCCTCGAACGCTTATTCCCAACCCGGCACATGCTACCCGCCGAGACACCCGCCCCACCCAAGCCTGAGAAGAAAGACGACGATGAGGAGCGCCGTATCAGTACCGAGGGGACCTCAACCAAGTTCATGGAGGCGCTCAAAGCCTCAGGATCTGGAATCAGATGGCCTAGTGTGATTGGAAAGCTGGTCCTCGACCAGACCATCGGCATGTTCACCTTCCTCAGCATCTTCCTGGTTTGGACAAACTGGTTTCGGGCAGATACCTTCTCGGAGATAGCCAGCATCTGGAGGGCCAAGATCTTCACCATTCTCTATACCGGCTGGGCCATCTGGCCATGGGTTATGATCATCAACTTCGCCCTTGTGCCGGTAGAAAAGCGACAGCTGGTGTCGGTGTGTGTTGGGTTTTGCTGGAATGTCATCTTGAGTTTACTCACTCATCCTGACCCGCCGCCCTCTCATCACTGAGGACGCAGACAGCCCAGTGGCTAAAACGCCATTCTTTACACAATTTCATGAACTCAGAGGCCCAGCGCCCGTCGTCTGGCTTTAGTGGACTGAGCCACGGTGATATCCTTAAACGCTGCCAGAATCCAGGATCACCCCCCTCCACGAGGAGCCGTAATCAATGACTGATCCGGACTACGCTGAATTTCTGGGACTCATACTCCTATCTCCACCCATCGACATCGAATCGTCAATGGCACCTTGGGCCGTCGATGGTATTGGGCTCATCCTGCGGCCACGTTTACGGCCACCAGTCTTGGTCGTCTGGTCCAAATATTACGAAACCGAAATGGTCAGGAAAAAGTCCTGTACGGATGGCTCCAGGATGGGAATGCATCCATAGCCATTGAGGGGTCGGTCTCGCGACAACATGCCCATCATACCAGTATGTCGGGCGGGGGAAGTATAATTCTTTGGCAGTGCGCTCATCTGCCACTGGGGAGGGGAAAGGGGGTTGTGAAGGCGAGGAGAAGGTCTGGGCGACCAGATACCTACTTTGTATGGCCTGGCCGGACTTCCGAACCGCGAGGCTGTGTCGGCATCGGAATACTTCGATATTTATTCATCTCTACCTCGAGTCGTGGCGGTTGGGTTTGGCGGTTCCCAAGGAAACAGTCGCCATGAAGACGGAAGGTCCCAACCTTGGTCATGCTGAAAAGAAATCCAATTTCTCCATGATGCTACGTGCACGCAACACATGTGCAGCCGCTATGTGACTGCATATACCTGCAGGTGTGCTATCGTCTGGAGTATTCATGGTGCTTGTAGTCACCTTCACCTTGGCAATTGCACTCGGTAGTTCGTCTATAAATGGGCATACTGGGGTGTACCAAAATAAAGGGTGGGATGTCTTGGTACTGAACAAGCGACCATGCTTCAATATTCCGTGATTCTAGGTAGAGGATAAGTAGACACAGAAGTGGTGTCGGCTACAGCCCGAATAAGACACAAATTGAAATCCGGCCAACGAAGGAAACTATCTATCGATCCTGTAGCCATACAACTCATTCACAAAAGCCGCGTGCCTGGAATTATTCCACGGGTCAACAAACAATGTCAAACACAACCAACTCAGCTGGGCGAGGACGGCCCGAACCACAAAAGTTAGCAATATATCTCCCTCCGGGAAGGAGCCTGCTGTCGTACCTCCTCAGTCAAGCTGGGCCACAACACTGTCTTTAATATGGTTGTGCTTGACAGCCTCGTGGAACAGCTTAGCCGTTGCCTTGCAAGTAACCCGGCGCACGAAGTACTTGTGACAAATACCATGGAGACTGCACAGGTGAAACAGTTGTCAGCAGGTTGTCGCAAAGGAACAGGTGGTCCGTTGGGAGTGGGACATAACAAGACATGAGGCAAGCATGGGATTTGGACGGAACCTACTCTGTTTTGAACCGGTTATTAATCTTCTTCTTTGCGGCCTTGGTCAGCCTGTTCTGTGCTCGATAGTTGCGGTAGCCAAAGTCATGACGCTGACAAGCAGGCAAGAAAGGGAACCCCATAGGATTGTCCGGCGCATGGGTGCAGCCGTCAGACTCCCATATCAGGTCTGTTTGATCTCTCTTTTCGCGGCGCATAATGAATTGGTCGAGGGGTGTCTCGAACATGAGCTCGTCCGCGATCTCCTCCGGTGTTGTGGACTCTTGCTTCATTGCAGCTGACACCTGCGAGAAGTTGACGCTGACTTTGCTTTTTGTCTGCAACAGCCGATGGGGCCAGTGGATGACTTTGACGTCACCATAGTCGCATACGAGCGCACTCAAACTTTTGTTGATGGTTTTATTGTGGCATTTGGCGTCATATGTTTTGCTGATGTTCCGTGTTTTTAAACACGTTGGGGGCCAGCTAATCACGGCCTTGTCCCAGAACCTGCACATGACGATATCGAAGCCGTCATAAACTGCATCCAAGCATCCGGAAACGTTGTAGAACTGGCTCTTATCAGGGAGCTGTGAAGCGTTGAGTGCTGCGGAAAAGGCGGATGCAGCGGGGATGCCGGTGAGAAGGAACAAGGCGAGCTTCATGGTGGATTCAGAGTGGATGGCAGAAAGAGATGTTTTCCACTATTAAAAGACTTAAAGTATACGATGCAGTGATTGCTTAAATGTGGGCGAGGAGGTCAGAATTTCTCGAGTGTTGGTGGGCTGCGCGTGAGGATTGATGGCGTGCCGCATCTGGGCTTATTTCCCCTCAACGAAAAGTCTAAATCTGTTTCGTTGTTATGTTTACAGGGCGTCATATCTAAGCTAATGAATGGCAGTTTCCCGTATATACATCTAGTCATACCCTGGTGTCGACATGAGGACGCCAAATGAAAGCAAGTGCCGGTATGGAGACTGGGGAAGTAACATGTTGTGTAGTGGTTGCAGAACCACCGGGAGCCTGAGGCATTTGGGAAGCACATATGGACATGTGACCCATTAATTTCTTCATTACCAACCATACTTCCTCATAATCTCATTTTCGACGTCATCATAATTGCCAAACTGATGGCCGGTTTGACTACCCACGTACCGAGTAAGTAGGAGGTTCACACTTTTGCTTATCGGTCGTTGCCAACATTGAAGGTTGGCAGCCCATCCATCACAGTCATGGCCGAAGTCCAAATGGTGTCTACTATTTGAACTCGCAAAAGTTGATGCCATCTGCTACTAGCTAGCGACGTATCGTGCGTACAGGGACAGTCCGTCTCGTCTAATTCCAGCGTGACTCCACAGCATAGGATATGGATGTCCAGGTGAACATCTATGTGGCCACAGGCGTTTCCTCGGCCTCCATAAGAGGTTCAAAGCAGAATCAAAAGCCGCCACAGTACTCTCCATAAGGATCACACCAGAATGGTTTATGGTCAATTTTCGATCTCCAAGCTTCATGATACCTTTGTAGCGCCACTCCATGCAGGCAGACCTGGAGCTTCTCGGCCACTTTTCAACTCTGTTGTACTCTCCATGTCTCAATGGCCTGGGTTGTTTTGTCTTGTTGGTTCTGGTCTCTGGCCATAACGTTTGGGAGATTCGGTCGGACGGTTGGGTCGGATGGTTGGTATCTATGTGAAGGTCACGACCAATGAAGGTTATGAACTCACATCCAGGTAGTATTCAAGGTGAGGAATCTAGCTGTAAGAAGGAGGGAGGTAAGGCCTTCGTTTATAGACGATGAGTACCACTTATACGAGGTCCTCGGATCTACAACTAAATTAGTCGCTAGTCAGTAATTAAGTTAGTCTTTCGTAGTTGCTCAGGCTCATGATAGTAGATGGTTAGATAGTCTGATTAGATGCCGTCTAAACGTACAGTATCAGCATCAACAGTTACTTTTGGGTCCCGTAAAGAAAGAGGATTGTCATCTTGGATTCCCCATCAAATCTAGTATGTGTTATAGTCGATGTTCGGCGTAAAACAAAGGGACATCTGAAGACAAAGGCAGACAAAGTATAAAGTAGGAGGTAAGACTTCCACGGGCACTAGGTACATATGTACGTCGTAAACGACCATTATAAGACTAACGAACTGATAAAGAACCAAGCGTGTATACTGGGCTTACAGGTAGTTATAGATTCGTTTCAGCTAGCTCTTGATAAGTTTCGGTTCAAGGCCAGAGCTTTCTCGCCTGCGTAGGGATCCTGGCACTCCACCTCTGAATCATGTTGGGAACATTCCCCGAGCCATTTCGGGTCAATAATTGGGGGGATTCGCCCATATTTTCCAGTAAACAGCCTTTGCAAGTTTTCTGGCTCAGGAACGGCACCGGTAATGCCGCTTTTGATGAATGCCTGGAGCCCACAGACATCTCGGGGATAATGAGGCTCGGACAGGAAGCAAGGGCTTCGCGGCTTCTGAGCAGCATGGATGAAGTACATGGCCAGCTCCATCCATGCGAGGCAGTCTTCTGGGTTGGTCACACCAGGTGGACGACGGAACTCGATTGTACCACCATCATCAGACCAGCCGCTATAATAAACGTTGACAAAATTCCACGCCATAAATTTCCGCATTCCCATAACCTCGGCTAGGGATTGTGTATCTCGACACTTGTCAATGGCCTTGAAGCAGTCTGACACGTCACGGGCTTCCCACTTATGCCCAATCACTCTGCTGAACTGGTGGTTGTTGAAACGATTGCTCCTGCAGAACTTGGAGCTCCGTCGAGATTGTGGAACAATAACTTCAAAGGCCTCTTCGAAATATAGTATGGCTTTGCATATTCTTTTCAACTCTTTTGTTCCCCAGGTACCGTCAGCGGGTGATAAATGGACATGTGTGGCACAGCTACTATTGGTATATAGCCGGCATGTGCTCTGCAGTCTCGCAAACATGTACTGCGTCTCGCTTTGATATGTCCTGTATCTGTCAAAATGCAGAATAGGAGATACGATCTCGAGTCCATCTAAATATCCAGACTTAGCAATTGTTACGTCTAGAGTACCTGAGAGGTTTTGCTGGGGGAGGGGCTGCTTACATATCGATTTGGACTCGTCGCCGCCCTTGATACTTCGATCTGATGTTAATGACCATTCTGTAAATCCATTACCCTCCCAGTTCTCATGGAGGTCAGTATGCATCTTCTTTTTGCCTTTGGGTATCATCCGGTTGTGATTGCATGACAGCTCATCCGCGAAGGAGTCCAGCTGTGTGTCCGAAGGCTCCGGCTGTTTGGGTTTCAACAGGATTTCGACCTCAACGCCGACCCTGAGGAATCGGGAGGCGTCGGAGTTATCCAAGTGCTCATCATATAGCGGACCAAGGAAAGGCATTCCGTTGATGATAATTCAATAAAACTCATGCGCTGTTCGCGGTGTATGTATTACTTTGAGCTGTGCCAGCGTCTCTTGATATAGGTCAATGTCAGTTGTTGGTGTCTAATAAAACAAGTAATTCGTACTCATTCAACCTGGTTCTACTTTACATACAATCAATTTATATATCTACCTTTTTCGGGAGACTAACTTTGCCGTAGAAATTGATTAGTAAAACATGCTGCTCGGCCGTTCTGAGGTTGCGCGCCGTATGAGCCAACGAAAAAATGAATACAAGACATTCAAGGTCGCAAGATTGGTGAGCACCCATGGCTACACCTGCCCGTGAGAAGGTCACGGAAAACCCAACACATTGGTTGACAATCATTTCTGAGGTCACAGTTCAGGTCACACTGGAATCCAGTAAATCCTATGGCATGTGTTCTACGTCCGACACAAGGAAGAGCCGACCTAGACCCTGACCGCGGCTGCGTGAGGCCAGGTGGTCAAAACATGGACTTACGTATCCACAGATGGCGGGACACGTGAAATTTGAATTGTGGAGAAGCGGTAGATTCAGGGGAATGATCGGTGTCAAGTATAAGCCGACTATCTTGCTATTTTGATACTGGTGTATCATCACAAGCAATGCCAGACTCTCACTCGATAATATATCTACATTAAGTAGGAAGCTTACTCTACGAATAGACCATACTACCCCCACTACAAGTACATTAGTGCTTACGTACTTTGGACTCGTTCACGCCATATCATCGGTAAACTAGATAGACAAATCACATTATACATCTTCCCACAACAACTACCCGGTACTTGTGGATGAGAGGGCTGGGGGGAAGACTACATACACTGACAACCGATAAGGATATTGTACCCAAGTCCCTTGCCAACAGCCGAAATAATACGTATCCTGGCCAGGTAACAATATTTAGTGAGTTCCGGCGCTGAAGGATAGTCGGTCCCACTTCGGGTGTCGGGACAATTGCTGTGATTAGTGCTGCGGAGATGGGACAAGTCACTTGGAGTTCACATGGAGTCAATTCCACCGGGTATCATATCGGCTCCGATTTCTGACCTCCTGTCTTGACGGCAGAGACCCTGGAATCTGGTACCACGCGAGATCTGTGGTACACACCATTGTGCGTGACCAGCCCCTCCTTTTCTTGGGTACTACCCTTGGCCGTCCATCCGGCATGCAGACATTCGTATCAAGATTCTTTTGTGAACTTATTCGTCCACAACAGCAACTCCTATCCTATTACGGAATGGATTGCTTATGTACCATGACCCCTCAAGTCAAACCTAAATACACGCCGACTGCTATCAGCCTTTTCACTTCAGAGACCTGCTGTAATTAACTGCCGAAACTTGAGCTGGAGCGGGGAATGGCAAGGGCAAAGAGTTGATCCGGATGAAGTAGTGAGAACTTGCACGTGAAAGGAGGCACAATCACACGTTGAGAGGATGTGATATGAGGTAATAGGGAGCTGCAGTGTTGCTTACGGAATACATACATCTATGTTGTCTTGTGTGCCGAAGCTGGAGATATAAACAGTCAAGCACACGAACCTAGTTTACTAAACGCTTCACAAGGTTTTCCACCTCGATCTTTACTGAAATCCGCCAAAGCCCCTGTTTCCTTTGCGACCACGTCACTAATCCGATCATGGTATCCGACTCAGTCAAACCTTTGGTCCTGCCACCAGGATCTGACCAGCTCCAGTTCGATGCTTTCATCTCTCGTACCAGAGATATTGTTGGCGTCCAAAACGTGACTATCGTCACAGGGAAATATGGCGGCGAAAATACGTACATGGACCCTGCTAAAGCTCATGACATGTACCATGTCTTTGACAGTGACTACTTCATCGCTTCGGTGGTTGTAGCGCCAAGGAAAGTCCCCGAGGTGCAAGCCATCATGAAGCTGTGCAACGAGTACAAGATTCCTGCCTGGCCTTTTTCCATTGGCCGCAACGTGGGATATGGAGGTGCTGCCCCAAGAGTCCCAGGAAGTGTTGGGCTTGATATGGGTCGGCATATGAACAGCGTTCTCGAGGTCAACGAGGAAAATGCGTACTGTCTTGTCGAACCGGGTGTCACATACTTTGACCTGTACCAATACTTATTCGAGAGGAAACTCGACGACAAGCTATGGATAGACACCCCTGACCTTGGTGGCGGCTCTGTTCTGGGGAACTGCATTGAGAGAGGTGTAGGTTATACGCCATATGGAGATCACTTCATGGTGAGTTGCAGTATTCAATGTTTGTGGCTCACAGAGTCCCGAGATGATCGGGATTGTTGTCTCGTGCAACGTAAAGCTGACTAGAAGACAACAGATGCACTGTGGCATGGAGGTCGTGCTGCCTAACGGAGAGCTCATCCGGACAGGAATGGGCGCGATGCCCAATCCGAGCTCGTCAAAAAGCCTTCCACCTGACGAGCAGCAGGGGAACAAGTGTTGGCAGGTATGGGCAGCAGCTTTCGACCCTCCAGGTTATGGAACCGTTCGTGTATACATTTAGCCCTTACTGATATTCATAACCAGCTGTTTCCCTACGGCTTCGGTCCGTACCATGATGGTATCTTTTCTCAGGGCAATTATGGGGTGGTCGTCAAGATGGGTATGTGGTTGATGCCCAACCCCGGCGGATATCAACCATATCTGTACACATTCGAGAACGACGAGGACCTACCGCTTATTGTCGAGAGTATCCGCAAGCTCCAGCTGGGCATGGTCGTTATGAACGTGCCAAGCATCAGACACATCCTCCTTGACGCCGCTGTTCTAGGTTCAAAGAAGTCCTACAAGGATGTCGACCGACCATTGACCGAGGGAGAGCTCGTCGAGATTCAGAAGCAGCTCGGTCTCGGCCGCTGGAACTTCTACGGTGCCCTTTATGGACCTGAAGTCATGCGCAATGCCCAGTGGGAGGTGATCAAGACCACTTTTGGGCAAATAAAAGGCTCCAACTACTCCTGGCCCGAAGAAGGAAAGAATTCTCCCGGTGTGCTCGACATCCGCGCGAAAACACTCCAAGGAATCCCAACATTTGATGAACTAAAGTGGGTTGACTGGCTGCCCAACGGTGCACACATCTTCTTCAGCCCCATTGCGGAGGTTGCGGGTGAGGCTGCCAGCCTCCAGTACTCGATAACCAAGAAGCGAGTCCTCGACGCCGGTTTCGACTTCATCGGCACCTTCACCATCGGAATGCGAGAAATGCATCACATCGTGTGTCTCGTGTTCGACCGCAAAGACGCGGAGCAGAGGGACAGGATGCACAAGCTTATCCGGCAGCTGATCGACGACTGTGCCGCCTACGGCTGGGGCGAGTACCGCACACATTTGGCGCTTATGGACCAGATCGCTGATACGTATTCTTTCAACAACTCGTCCCTTTTGAGGTTGAGTGAGACCATTAAGGATGCCATCGACCCGAACGGCATCCTGGCTCCAGGAAAGGTGAGCAGTTAAGCGCAGTCCGTATTCGAATTTTGCACGGTTGGGCTGACTTTACTTCCTTTTCAAGAACGGCGTCTGGCCTAGCACATATGATAAGGTCCAGTGGAAACTCGGTGCTGCGTCTTCGATGCAGCGCCGACCATGAGCGAGAAACCCCAAAGAATTTTGGTCAAAACGGTGGCCATTTGACCAAGGCGGTCTCGGACACGGTGTTCACAGATTTCCATGTACCGCAGCTCTGAGGCAGATGGTGGTCCGTAGCATGCATGCATATCCGCCATTATTGTGGCGGATGGTTGTCTCAGCAACAGAGCTTACTAGCAATCCAATACAAGTATAGTAACGCTTGCATGGCTCCAAATGATCTTTGCTCGGGAGCTCTCAGTACCTCATGATTTCCCTCGGCACTCCAAAGAGCTAGGAGGAGTAAGTTTGATACTATATGGGGGGTATGTGAAGACAGGACAGTTGGAAGCCAAGTTTGAAGAAGCTTGGCTATAGCAGAGCGGAGGGAGACCCTCGGGTCTCAAACCAGAAAGTCTTGCATATTTGGTGCAGCCCCTGTCTATCACCGCATCCATCCCTGCTACTACTGAGTTGGCTACTTTATTCAGGACTTGCTCGGTTCTCAGACTCGCCATACTGGACAGAAGCAAACAGTATGTTCTTTCGTCTGACGTCCAGGTAGAACGTTGTGACGAGTTAAAACGACGAGACCTTCTCATGACTCGTCTCATGCAGATCCCGAGAGAGAATAAGGAGGGCGAAAACAAAAAGATCACGATCATGGGAAGGGCAAAAACATACAACACCGGGTATTCGCTGGTCGTCACCGACCCAACTACTAATCCAGCGGTCAGAAGCTTGTCTATGGGAGAGCGGACGGGATCCCGAATTTTCTTCTACCTATGGTCGTATGTGCTTGTATTTGCATTCGCGACACTTATATATCAGACGCAACAACCATTCTCGCTTTGTTCCACATGAGCGACCCCTTTACATGACGTAAGCCCTGACCCACGTATGTCGTGGTCGATGTGAGGGGATGTGAACCATAATTATATTCTTTCCACCAGCACTTCTCTGTCCCTAGGTCTTCTATTCCTTATCACTACATGTTATACTCTTATATCTACTGGTCATTGTCTGAAGACGCGGGAACATTATCATTATAAATTCAGTGTCTATATCAACAGCACTGAGACGCTGGACGTCCACACCAACACCAACACCAACAACTGGGCACCAACCAACATGGCACCTTCAAGCTATCCTCGCCCAGACTTCCAACGCCAAGCCCTGCAATGGACATCCCTCAACGGGCCCTGGGACTTCTACTTTGATGACTCCGATACTGGGCTCAGCGAAGACTGGCACCTCTCAGGCCCACCAGCCTCGCTGAAACGCACCATCGAAGTACCATACGCCTTCCAGGCCCCAGCTTCCGGCATCAACATTCGTGAAGCCCACGAGGTGCTATGGTACTCCCGTCCCATCAAGGACATCCGCACCGAGGAGGCCATGAAACGTGGGGACCGTTTGGTGCTTCGCTTCGGCGCGGTCGACTACGAGTGCCAGGCATGGATCGACGGCTCCTTTGTGGGAGGACATCGAGGCGGCCACGTGCCCTTTGATCTCGACGCCACCAGCGCCATTCCACAAGGGGGCGAGGCCCGGCTGACTCTACGCGTGCGCGACTCTCCCTACGACCTTGCGCAGCCGCGCGGGAAGCAGTACTGGGGTCCCGAGCCCGAGAGCATCTTCTACACGCCCAGCAGCGGAATCTGGCAGAATGTGTGGCTGGAAGCTGTCCCCGCGACGCGTATCGGGACCAGCAACGAGGGCACCGTGTTGCGATCCAACGACATCAAAAATGGTGTACTGCATGCCAGAGTCGCGGTCGTGGGGAGGAAGGTACAGACGACGTGTTCGGTTGAAATGGCAGCAAGTTTCTTGGGGCTTGATGTGGGCAAGGTCAAGGGTGACTTGCCCAAGGATAGAGAGTACGTGAACCTCGACCTGAGCATGCGTCTTCCGAGGGGCGAGTACGAGAAGGTTGCCGGCACGCTGGCCGAGGACGAGAGTGTCTGGCGAGAGGGGCTAGCCCTGTGGTCCCTCGAGCACCCATTACTCTACGACCTGACCATCCGGCTTTTCGACTCCTCCGGCAACGTTGTGGATGAAGTGCACACCACCACGGGCATGCGCAGCATCGACTGGCAGCGCGGTGACAGCACATTCCGTCTGAATGATAAGCCCATATTCCAATCTCTCTGCCTGGACCAGGGATACTGGCCCGAGACGCTCATTACTCCCCCGTCTGGAGATGCACTGAAGGAAGATATCGAACTGTCGAAAAAGGTGGGATTCAACGGGTGCCGCAAGCACCAAAAGGTTGAGGACCCTGTCTTCTTCTACTGGGCTGATCGTCTCGGTTACCTTGTATGGGGAGAAATCGCCAATGCGTACGAGTTTTCGGGTGATTACGTCTCGCGCTTCAATCAGGAGTGGACCGAGGCCGTGAAGAGGGATATCAACCACCCATCCATTGTGGCGTGGACGCCGGTCAACGAGAGTTGGGCGTATCCCAAGTTGAGGGAGAACTCGCAAGAGGGCATCGACCAGCGCAACCATATCCGGCAGCTGTACTACCTCACCAAGACACTGGATCCGACGAGGCCTATCAACGACAACTGCGGATGGGAACACGTCCTGACCGATTTGTCGACTTTCCATGAATATGCGGACGGCCCTGATGTTGAGAATATCTGCTCCACACTGCCAAGCATCCTGCACCGGCTGACGGGCGAACCTGAGGGCCGGCCTATGTTCGTACCACCCGTATATGGGCCGAACGCGGTGGTAATGGACCCGGCGACGACGCACAAATCTGGCGCGCCGGTGATTTGTAGCGAGTTTGGTGGCGTCAACATTGCGCCTGCAGACAAGATGGGTACGGGGAAGAAGTTCAGTACGGAGGACTGGGGCTATACCACGGCGAGTGACCCTGAGGATCTGCTGAAGAGGCTTGAGAAGCTGGCTGTCGGCGTGGTCCACGGGGGTCATTGCTCTGGGATGGTGTACACTCAACTGTGAGTTTGCGAGTGAAATGTCTCACTAAATCAGCTTTGAGGCAAACCAAACTGACATGTGATGCCTCCTCTAGGACGGATATTGAGCAAGAGGTCAACGGAGTTTACACGTACGACCGCAGGGCGAAGATCGATCCGGCGAGGGTCAAGGCCATCTTCGACAAGGCAGCCAATATTTACTTGAGCCAGGTGCAGGGTGACAAGAAATGGGAAGTTTCCGGGAACGGGGCCGAGCTGCCCATCTCGACCTAGATGTATACAGATATAGTAGGCATGGTTTGTTGAAGAGTCAGATCTTGAATCCAATTTCAACTTTGCATGTCGTCTTGACCTGGTGTTTGTGTTCATGCTGGTAGTAGAACAAGAAAAGTAAAGTAGAAGGGGAGGGGGGGTTTCAGGGGCTGATCCTTGTCTCCATGGTTCGTTTGCATTCAAAACTTCGCCCTTCAGCTCTGTTGCACGTGTGATGTGACTTCATCTCCTCGCTAGATTTTCAACCTTTCACAGCATCAAGTGGCAAAGGCTGCAAAGCCTCGACAACTCGCCTTGCCTGGATATCCAGTCGAGATTGGTTCCTTTTCCGGAAACCAAGAATCAAAGATGCCCCGCTCAGACGAAGCAGCAGCTTTCTCCCACGTGGTCTACACTGCCGTACAGGAGATCCCCCATGGCAAAGTCACCAGCTATGGGCACATCGCGAAACTCGTCGGAACACGTATGTCTCTACCCGATTACCACCTCGTCTCAGAGATCGCTCACTTACAAGTAATCAAATAGCTCAGCGGCCCCGCCAGGTAGGCGTCTGCTTGAAACATCTCTCCCAAGATCCCAGTGCCCGGTTCAACAACACCAACGTGCCCTGGCAGAGGGTGATCAACTCCAAAGGTGTCATTTCGCCCAGGTACCAATTCTCCTCCATTGTTCTTTCCTTCCACCATGCCCGTGGCTTCAGTATCCCCATGCATACCCATATCATGGTATAAGCGTATGGCTGACTTCGACGGGTCAGATCACAACCTTCAGGACCGCAGAATCAGGCAGCTTCTCTCCGCGCTGAGGGAGTCACGGTGACGACGGGCGCTTTGGGGGAGCTCATGGTGGATTTCGGGGAGTATGGATGGTTTCCTTCAGTTTTGCCTTCGGAGGCTGGGTTGGATCTCGAGGAGGATGACGATGGGGACAGTGAGGGCTGATTCTACCTAGGTAATGCTGAGGATGGCGAGGAAGGGTTGCTACGGTATACTTGAGCAGCTGTGTTTTGTAGCTTCGAAGCTTCGGGTTCTGTTTGCTTCTTCCCAATAGAACCAACCTCTATAGGTTTCTATTTACTGGTAAACACCTTGTTTTCGTTTCTTGTCTAGCATGGTGCCATATGAAAGCCTTAAATCCCGATGTATGCTCCAAAGACCCGCCTCCTCCAGGGCGTTCCTAGAAAACTGCTTAAGTGCAATAACCCACTTTCCGATCTTTTCCAATAGAGTCAAAACTCGTTAGTAGCACTCAGGGCCTGAAGAAGCGCTCATCTGATATCGCTCCTTCTCAAAGCTTGGAGGGTACTAGTGATTCACAGGCGACGCCTACCCGGGAGAGCTACCACCTACCGCCTACAATAACCTTCAGGGCTACCTACCACTTACCACCTATATATTAAGTACCCGTGGATATCAAACCCTTTCCTCCCCTCCAGACCTCGACGCTTCTCTTTCTTCTTCCTTCTAACTCCACCACCTCTTTCTCAATCCCACTTGGGACCTACAGTATTGACAACACCCTCACAACGCTTCCTGCTATAGAGAGACCACCTTCACTGCGACGTACCAATTACTCTCTAATACCCATCACCCCTCAAACAGCAATCAACATGGCTGTTCTCAAGAATCTCCTCGCCGTCGCGATTGCCTGTATCGCTGTTATCAACGGCGTGGCAGGTATTTCGACCATCATGCCCAGTCACTCCCTCACAGAGACCGTGACTTTGACTGCTGAGCTTTTCCACACCACTTTCACCACTACCCTCGCCTTCACCAACGGCGGTGGAGTGCAGCTCCTTTCCCTTCCCGCTGAGTCTTCCGTCCTGCCTATTCACATCACCAGTTACCCAGTCCATCACAACGTCGACGGTGCTGTCAAGCGCGATATTGATATCAGAAAGACCGTGACCGTGACTGTGACTGTGACGACTACGGTGGGATGCCCTTGCAATGACATTCGAGACATGACCTTGAGCCTTCCTACAAGCACCACCTGCGATTGTGATGTGGTTCCAAGCACCATCTTTCCAGATCCAGGCGTATTCGGCCACCCTCCCCCGATCGACACTGTTTCGACCAAGTACACCGCGACGACCACCCCCAACTTCCCCGTCGTCGCCTCCCCTTCGCCTGATGGTACTGATGGTACGAGGCCCGCCCAACGCGCCGTCGATTTGAATACAACAACACTGGGTGCTAGCACTACAGTCGCCATCTCAGACACCACCGAGGTAAGTTTGATTGGTTGCCCTGTCTATTGCACCGAGCTGACCACCCCATCCACTCACAAGGCCTCCTCCTCTTCTAGCAGCCTCGGCAAGTTCTGCGGCCCTTATCTTCATGGTGTAGAGCATAACGGCCATTGTCATTCCATACCAGCGAGGAACATCCTCTACTCACCCCTTGACGGCCACCAAGAGCATCCTCACACTAAGCGGCAGGGCAGCTATAGCTACGGTGTACCCATCCCAGTGTTCACGGGCCAGATCCTCCCCCCTGGGGAGAGCACAAGCCCAGCCCACCAGATCCCCACCGGGTTTGTCACGCAGGCAGCTGCTCGTTTCCCAACCCACCTTCCCGGCCCTCCTCAAGCCCGTTACAAGGTGAAGGCAAGCGCGACAATGGAGACAAGCTCGTCTAAAGGCACCGTCAGCTGCAGCGATGTGACTCGAGCACCCATGTATGCTCCCACGGATAGTACCACAACAACCGACATTCCCGAACCGACCTGCACCAGCCAGCCCGTCTCCTCGATCAAGGCTATGCCCGTTCGCAGCAGCCATTCGTCCGAGACTCTTCACTGGACAACGGAAACTGTCACCTACACGACCGTGGCCGCTGGGTACACCTTCAGCACTGGCAAGACTGATCATGAGAACTTCCCAACGGCTTTCCCGTCTTTCCCGTGCACCATTGGTGCTTGTACAGGCCAGGCGTTCTTGCCTCCTGGGGAGACCCCGGAACAGCCCTTGCCTCCTCGACCTTCTGGGGATCTCACCCTGTCCACTCGGCCGCGGAGTACCCCGTCCCGCAGCCCCTGGCATACTCACAACACCACTACCACCAGCAACGGCACCACTGCACGCCCCACTGATAGCAACATGGACGTGATCAACCCAAGCCAGATTGATGCCCCATTCAGCACTTTCCGCCCGGGCCTCTTCACGCCCGAGACTGATCGCCCAATCCTGCCCACTGGAACCCCTACTTTCCCTCATATGGGTTCACCTTACCCCATCCATGGTGGCATCACGGTGCCCTCGCGTGGCAGTTTCAATACGGAGATGACGACTCTCGAGACGTCAATCCGTAGTATTCAGGCCTAGGTCAGAGGATAAGGGAAGCAAAATATGAGTTTTTGTTTTTGGAACGGGGGACGAGACGCGAGTTTGAGTGGGGAAGTACAACGCTTTGTTACGTAGTAGATGGACGAGCATAGCATAGACACCTTGATAAGAGGTTGCTAGGTTCAATACAAAATCTACTCGACAGAATGGCACAAGTTGCTCAAGAATGTAATGGATATTTGTGAAACTAACTAGACATACTAATGCATCAAAAGGACGGCCGGACTACGGCACAAGAAAGGGTCACTCACGGTACCGGACCCAGCATGTGGCCCCAACTCAACTCTTGCAGCGGATACTGCCTGCTGAAGAAGCCAGTACAGTTGCACGGTGAGTAGCGATGCCCACAAGGTCAGTGCCCTCTGCCAGTCTTACCAAGAGACAACTACTAGATGGGAAGCTGCAGAACGAGATGGCTACGAGGATTCTGAAGGGACGCTTGTCTTCAACACGCATCCATCACACTTGTTCGGGGCAGGCAAGACAATCCATGTGATATACAAGGTTGATCACGCATGGGGCCCTCCGTATATCGTATGTTCAGACAACAACTGAGCAACATTGTACACTGTAATCTTGTTAGCTTCTGGCTTTCGACACAAGCAATGGAACAAGAATGGGAGTGAGATGTTTGCAGATCAGATAGCGGTTGAACAAGTGACTCAACATTGAATATTTCAGAACAGGTCTGTGAACTTTGAGGTTCTCATCATGCAAGGGAAGACACAAGATATTGAGAAAAAGGAACGTACCATTGCGAATTACGGGCAGCCAGCCACATGTCCTGTGGAGAGTTCGTCAAGATTGGCTGTGAGTTCAGTCCTGCACGCGTGAACTTCCACCATCGCCATCATTGCCGAGTTTGGGCTTTTTGGCTGCCCGACTGAACAAGGAGTCCATGGTCTTCTGCTTGGGATCAAACGCAGCGCTACCGATACCGCCTCGTGTCTTTTTCAGACCTGAGAGGTGGTGGTTGCAGTTGACTTTTTGCACACTCATGCGTATTGCGAGTACGGGAGCGTCGACTTTACTGACACCAGCTGTAGCCAGAGCGGTGCTTGTCGAGATCCCTTGGGACTCGACCGCCGCGAAAGACCTTGAGCCAGCAAAGGCCGTAGATGCATCCGTCTTCACCAAACGAAGGTTCGCCTCGAGATAGCCAGTGTTTGACCACGAAGCCAGCGACTCCGGCCTCCTGGAAGCATCACCAGGTCGTGAGAGCCTGGTGAGCTCTTCGGGGCCAAAGCGGGAGAGCAGGCACCTGAGGAGAATGTTGAGGATGATGCCATGCGCGACGACGACGACAGAGTGATTGGCGTCGCTGTCAAAGCCTCGAAGGACAGTCGAAACAAAGTGGGTCTCGATGAACCGATCGACCCTCGTCTTCATCGCGTCCCGAGACTCGGGCTCAACCCAATCTAGAGGCCTTTTCGTAGCCTCAGCATACTGAGCCCTTGTGCCGAACTTCTTGCCCTCTTCGGAGCCAAAGTCCTTCTCCATCAGCTCGGCAAGCTGCACAACCGCCGGAACGTCATTAACGCCAGCGACAACCGCTTGTGCCTCACAAACAGCCTCGGCAGTCTTGACAGCTCGCTGGAGATTAGAGGAGAATATGTATTGGACTGGACCGATGGTCGAGGACCGGGAGGCGAGGTGCGTGCCCAGACGGCGCGCCTGAAGCACACCATGGTTTGTCAGGGGAGAGTCACGGGAGCCTGCACTGCAATAGACTGTCAGTATTACCATCTTGGGAGTCCAAAGAAGTTTTCGGAGAAGGGAAGACATACTAGAGACCAGCGACGTTGTCGACCGACTCGCCATGACGGACGAGGAAGAGACGCATTTTCAGCGTCGGTAGCAGAGGAACATGCCGACTGCGAGGCTGAACTACATGACAGCGAAGAACAGCAGACTTTGCCTCCCTTTGCGGGATGGACAGACGGCAGTGATCCGTAATTGGGTGTGCGGGTGGAAGTGGAAGTGTGGAAGTGAAAGGTTGAGGTTTCGAGTTTGTTATCGGTGTTGATTTTGAACCAAAATTCGAGCTTTTATTCTGCGCCAAGCTCTGCCCTTGTGTTTATGCCGCGACTCACCGCCTTCCCACTACGGACTTATGACAACCTCACCTCGACTTGTCGCATGAACTGGCCGGTCAGGTACCATGAACGCGTGATGTTGAATCCCAACAGCAGAGTTCGAAGGGGAGAATGAGACGTAAACGCCGCCCTCAAATAGCGTGTTAGGTTGCTCTCTATGCCTTTTGGTGTTCTCTGTGCCATAGACGTATAGAGAGGTAGTACCTATAGGCCGATAGGTATAGGTTTATGGGGGATAGCCCCGTATAAATAGATATTACTTTCTAGTCTGTTTCTTATATCGAATAGTCCGTCCTACGCCGACTACTACCATAATACTTGAGTATATGGTCTGGTATGTAACACCTCAGCAGTCACGACGTTACTCCCTCAGCTCCCTCTCCCCCTTTGCATCCCGCACCCTCTTCTCCGTCCTCGACCTCACAGCCTCGCGTCTCGCCTCATCCAACCTGTCCCAATACCTCATCCTCAACTCCGACAGATACCTCACCCGGTTGACACAGTACAGCGCAACCTCCATCGGTATGGGTCTCTCTGTCATTTTCTTCTCCCAGCCAGACTTCGCTTCCCCTTCCTCCATCAAGAACTCTCTCAGTCCCACCACCTCTCCATCCTCAGCCTGCTTCTTCTTCTTCATCTCCTCCTCCACCGCTGCGTCATTCATGATCCACTGGCGCTTCTGGATCAAACTCAGTCCAGAGTCCTACTCGAGACATCTTCGCAGATCCCTCAGTTCCGGGACCCTCACCTCCTTCCTATGAAACTGTAACTGCCGTGTTGATAGGGTCGGACGGCTAGTGAGTTCCATCAACTGAACGTCTTGAACCCCACACAGTCCGATCCGGTACTGTTGGTGTAATGTTGCCGCGGTGGGACGACAGTCAAAGAGGATCTTTGGTATGGATGGACTTTCGAGAATGGCTTTGAGGCTGGGCAGAAGGCCTATGTCGCTCCACCGCGGGTCTCGACTGGTGTCAGGTCCATTGGCTACTGTGGCTGCAGCCTGGGCTGGGCTGAAGTTCTGGCGGGCTTCAAAGGCTGTTGGACCGAGAACCTGGAGATCGATGATGTGGACGCGTTTGGTTGATTGCAGATGTAAGACCAGAAAGGGACCATGTAGATGTGTAACGAGAACCGCGTCGTCGATCGACACAATGGTCTGGATGAGCTCGGCCACGCCATCTTGGGTGTCGACCACGCAGAATCTGGTCGAGTTTGTACGACCCATGCGCCACGTCGTCTCAGACGGTACCGAGCGTAAGAACAGGCAAGGGTATGGTCTGTCTTCTGGGATCTAGGACAATGCGTTAGTCGACGCGGCGCGTTTTAGATCAGGTGCCTGTTGGTAACGCGGCCACAACTCACCGAAGACACAGCGATTGCCTTTGGCAGGGAGCGGTCCTGCGGCCATGAGATCATCCGTCGAAGACGGGAAGTACTCATTGTGTCGAATACAAGGAGGGTTGCATATCTCCAAGGGTATGTAAGGTTGAAGTTGGGGGTTCTCTTTTTTCGAAAGAATTTGTGTGAGTAGCAGGTTTCTGAAAGGGTCTGCAACAAAAGGATGGAAAGCACTTTGAAGTAGCTCCGAGGTCACATGGGCAAATTCTAGTTGACGATGTTTGGCATGGTGGTGAACCCATGCCGGCAGTAGCAGAGGTGTATACTTGGCCTCCTGTATTTATGAGAACAAACATAGGGGGGCGCAGGTAAACATGAGGACCACTCAGCAATACTCGGATGAAATCAGACAGTTTAAATCCCAGAAGTTCATGAATATTGGCATCAAACTGGACACATAGATGCCTAGCACATCATACCACATAGCCTCATCTACCCAGTCTTGATCATAGGCTTCTTTCTGTTGACTAGCTTTTGCCTTGCTCCCAGCTCCCGTCTAGTGGGAGACTACACTTGCTCCCTCCTTCCCCCGGTTACCTCCTCCTCCGCATCTCACTGGCTTCTTTGCCCAACGTCTCCAAAGCACTTTCGAACTGTTCCACCCGTCCATCATCCCACCGGTCATCTATCCTGATCTCCGTCACGTTCCCTGTCCTCCTAATCTCTCCATCCACGCCTCCACTCTTGTTCTTACTCTTGGTCTCGCCACGTCCGGCGATCGCAGTAAAGAACCAACCAGCCTCGGTCTTCGTGAAGAGCGTCCACGCACGGCCCTTCTTCCCAGCACGCGCCGTTCTGCCTACCCGATGGACATAGGACGCGACGCTGGTTGGCAAATCGTAATTGACGACATGGTCGAGGTTCGACAGGTCGATACCACGTGCCACCAAGTCGGAAGCCACGAGTATGCGAAGCTTTTGCTGTGAGAAGGCCTTCAGTGTCTTGCGACGCTGAGAAGTACGGGTTGTTGAGGTGAGGGTGCCGATCAGAGAGGATGAGTTTGGAGACAGAAGGGATAGCAGGCGCGAAAGGCGGACGGCAGTTTCGTTGGATTTGGTAAAGATGAGGACGGTAGAGCGGAAGGGTTTGGAGGATGATGAGGCTTGCCCGCGAGGCGCTAACGGCTCGGCATCGGAGTCATCGCTGGACTCGTCACTGCTCGTGTCCGAGTCTAAAGATGACCCTGAATCGGAGTCAGATTCAGAAGAATCATCTGCCACGGCGTCTTTCATTTTCACGTCATCAACGGTGTTCACGGGAGCCATGTGCTCGCTGTTGAGAAGATCGACCAGGTACAGCGGCTTCAAGTTCGGGTCTCGGATCTTGATAGCAGTCTCCTCCAGCAGCTCAGGCAGAACATGCTCCGTCTTTGTTGTCTGTTCGCCACCCGCGTCTCTGACGCCCTCGAGTGTGACCAGGTTTGGTCTATGAAGCTTCAGTCCATTCAGAAGCGTCAGGTCTCTGGTCATAGTGGCACTGAGCACAACCTTCCGTACCCCACTCTTGTTTGAGTCGGGGAAGTCTCTCGCTCCAGCCTTGTCCGTCGTACTCAGCAATGGCATCACGACGGGAACCCAGTCCTGGAAGGTCTGTGCGAGCAATTTGTCAGCTTCGTCGACGACGAGCCAGCGTACATAGTCAAGCGTGAAGCCCGGAGTACGGTTGATATGGTCAACAAGTCGACCCGGAGTGCAGATGAGGATGTCCACTTTCAAGGCGTGGTCAACGACATGGCCTGGCAAAGGTTCGGGCGATTCGTCGAAGAAGTTTTCCCACGGGTCATCGTCGAGCTTGCCGTGTAGATATCGTTGGTAGCCTTCAGGGTCGTATCGCTGCTCTTCTTCGACGAGGTCGGCTTGTTCCTGCTCGAATTGCCTGTTACCCATAGAGATGCCAATCTTGACCGTCTTCTGGCCCGGCCCCGAAAATACACCGGCGCATGCTTCGCAAACCTCCTTGGCCTGCATAACCAGCTCACGGGTGGGCACAACGATCAGACCCCTGAGACGGGTCATGGTGCCCTGGCTAACATCCCGAACCATTGGTAGTACGTAGGCTAATGTCTTTCCTGATCCCGTAGCGGCAGAGACGACCACATCACCTTGGCGGTCAGGAGATGGGAGGAGTCGCGGGATAACAGCAGTTTGAACTGCAAAAGCATGCTGGTAGCCTTTGGACTGTAACTTTGTGGCTACTTCGCTGTTGATGCCCAGATCCGCGAAAG
This sequence comes from Cytospora piceae, assembly GCA_016508685.1. Classification (NCBI taxonomy): domain Eukaryota; kingdom Fungi; phylum Ascomycota; class Sordariomycetes; order Diaporthales; family Cytosporaceae; genus Cytospora; species Cytospora piceae. The sequence continues at coordinate 2,757,348 of JADMLE010000005.1, read as the reverse complement.
GTGCCTTCGTGTCAGGGGTTACTCTGATGGGATTCGCGATCCAGCCCGGCAATGTTTCGTAAGTCGGTTTCGTCGTATCTTGGACTACAGGTTCTGGCTGAGGCAATGGGTCGAGACCATGGACCTCAACGGGTTCCTGCTCCTCCTCATCTTGAATCTCTGCCGATCCCAGGTTCTTGCCTTCGCCCTCGACGTCCTTCGAAGACTTCAGATATTTGGAGGCCCTTTCAAGGACAGCCTTGTGCCTCGATGAAACGTCCTCCTCCTCTTGTTCCTTTGCCTTCTTCTTACTCTTCTTCTTTCCTTCGTCCACTTTCTGGACAGCGTCTGGCTTGTCGTTCTTCTGCTCAACCTGTGGCTCGTTGTCTGTTGCGTGGTGTTTCCTTTTCGCGTCCTTCGTTTTCGGTTCCACAATCTCCGGATTGACGCTATCTTCATTGATGGTCGTCTCACCAGGAGCAACGGCGCCCTCGTCGAATCCGAAGGCAAATTGTTGCTCATCCCGCTTCTTCTTCTTTTCTTTCTTGGCCGGCTTCTCGACCACAGTTTCCTCCCCGTCTTGTTGCTCCTTGGACTTGCGCTTCTTCTCCTTCTTTTTGTTGTCCTTCCCAGTGTCTTTCTCCTTCGTTGCCTCGTCTTCTTTTGGCTCCTGTTTTGGCTCGGTGGCCGCTTCGAAGACTGGTTCGGGGGCAGGCTCGGGGCTAAGTTTCCGCCTCTTGGAGGGTGACTGTTCGCCCTCATCGTAGTTGAAGACGATCTTGGCTGGGAGAGACTCTGGATCGGGGATGGCGGCAGCGTTGAGATGTGTCTTGGACGCTGGGGCGGGTCTAGTAGCTGTTGGGGCGGGAGTCGAAGCAAAAGCACTGGGCTGCCCTCTAACCGGGGGAACATATCTGGCATAGGGTGTCGCTGAGGAGACAGCAAGAGATGGTGGAGGAATTGATTGGAATGCCGGGGGAGGTGCTTCTTGTTCGCTGACCTCAGGCTTGGGCTTCGAGGCCTTGGGAGGCGGTATGTATCTTGCATACATTTTGGCAGGGAATTCTTGAAGATCTACTGCTGGCACACTGTCTGGAGGAAGGACAGAAGAGAGGAATGGCTGTACAGAGCGAGCCCAGCGTCAACCCGAGACTCGAACTACATCCATCATCTACTCGAGCGGTCCCGACATCCATCCTTGGAAATTTTAGGCGGAGCTCCGAATTCTGCCAGATCCGAATATGGCTGACCGCCCGGACCTATCGTTTCTTATCGTTATCGCAACTACTATGTATCTAGGTACCTAGATGCCTGTAACCCGTTAAACTCACCCCCTGGCGTTCCCTGTGAATTGCCCTGGAAGTTGCGTTGCCCATTGGTTGCGAACCAATCGAAGCTCATCATTATCATCATCAACATCATCAACATCTCCCATTCCATTGTCTCATTTCCCATCATCTTTGGTTTAATTCTACGAACCCGACTTCTTCTTCTTGTATGCACTCTTATAAGATATATGACTACGGATGGATTGATATTACAAACAATCAGATCCTTGGGCTCGGTCTCCTGTCGACATGACACGGAAATACCGCCAACATGTCCAAACCAACATACAACATCGCTATGGTCAGCGACTTCTTCTTTCCACAGCCAGGAGGAGTCGAGAGTCACATCTACCAATTATCCCAGAGGCTCATCGATAGGGGCCATAAGGTCGTCGTCATAACACACGCCTACGACGACCGCAAGGGCGTACGTTACCTCACCAATGGCCTCAAGGTCTACTACGTCCCCTTCTTCGTCATCTACCGCTCTGCAACCTTCCCCACCGTCTTCTCGTTCTTCCCGGTATTCCGGAATATCCTCATTCGAGAGCAGATCAACATCGTTCACGGCCATGCTTCCCTCAGCAGTCTGTGCTGGGAAGCAACCTTGCATGCCCGGACCATGGGCATAAGGACCGTCTTTACGGATCACTCCCTGTTTGGATTCGCCGACGCTGCTAGCATCCTTACCAACAAGTTGCTCAAGTTCACTCTGAGTGATGTGGATCATGTCATCTGTGTCAGCAATACAAGGTATGGCCGATCTCTCATTTATACTGCTCTGCTGTCTTTGTGTGGAAGCTAACACATGGCGTAGTAAAGAGAACACTGTTCTCCGTGCCTCACTGGATCCCTTAATGGTTTCCGTAATCCCTAATGCCGTGGTGGCTGATAACTTCAGGCCCCTCGACCATTCAACCGAAGGTACAGTCATCGCATCGGGTAATGGCTCCTTCACCAATGGCGACTACCCCGTCCCGGCCCACCGCCTTGGTCCCCACGACTTCATCACCATCGTTGTCATCTCCCGCCTCTTCTACAACAAGGGCATCGACCTTTTGGTGGCAGCCATCCCGCGCATCCTCGAGAATCACCCCAACACGCGCTTCATCATCGCTGGCTCGGGCCCCAAGGCCATTGACCTCGAGCAGATGATCGAGCAGAACGTGCTTCAGGACCGCGTCGAAATGCTGGGGTCGGTGCGCCACGAGGAAGTCCGGGATGTCATGGTGCGCGGCCACATCTACCTGCACCCGTCGCTGACCGAGGCTTTTGGCACCGTGATCGTCGAGGCGGCCAGTTGTGGGCTGTATGTCGTGTGCACGCAGGTCGGTGGTATTCCCGAGGTGCTGCCTGGGTACATGACGCAGTTCGCCAAACCGGAGGAGGATGACCTCGTAGCTGCTACGGGGAGAGCTATTGCTGACATCCGATCAAACAAGATCCGCACGGAGCGGTTTCATGGCGAAATCAAGAAGATGTACTCGTGGACTGACATTGCCAAGCGTACTGAGAGAGTGTACAATGGCATTTCGGGCGACATCAGCGAAAGCGAGTTCTACAATGCTGCGAGTATGGGTGCTACTAGGGGAGGTATTCAAAGGGACTTTGCGCTCATCGACCGCTTGAAGCGGTATTATGGTTGTGGCATCTGGGCGGGCAAACTGTTCTGTCTGTGTGTCGTAATTGACTACTTGTTCTTCTTGTTTCTCGAGTGGGTTGCCCCGAGGGGTGACATTGACATTGCGGCCGAGTGGCCCAGGAAGACACTTGTTGAGGATTCAAAAGAAACGGACAGGAGAGGCCGATGATACCCTCCGGATGATTCAGAGCCGCGAGGCATCCATATCTTCCATTTCAGCTCCCACGGCTTCTCCGGAAATCGGTCCACAACTGGAAGCAGAAATTTGGTATCCCCTCATCATGGCATTGCGGCATGTTGGATGAGGACCGCCGTGTTCGTGTAGGCTTGAGCAAGGGAGCTTAGTGTCCAAGGAACTACCGTCCTTAGGCCCACCCGAGCAGAGCGCTGCACGACTGTTTAGCTGTGTAGGCTTTCAGAGCAAAGGGGAATCAGCATTAATGCGATCCTACGAGTTTGCGATACTATGGATGCCAGTATATCAGCAAGGGTCTGCAGAAGCCCCCCCCCCCCCGGCGCCCAAAAGGAGTGGCAACGCCACGCCAGTATGGACAAGATGCACGTGCGACGACGTTGGTCCCAGGCAGCCTCTTATATGTCTCTTCTCACATATTGAGTTACCCAAGGATTTGAGTTGGTGACGGATGGGGCAGTTGGGGCTGCACCTGGACAAGTAACACGGGTCCGAATCAAAACCCGATACGAAGTCCCCACCGAGTCACACGACCGCGCGGCAGCATGCCACAAATTTGCAGGAACAGGTCAGCACCTGCATTGACACGTGCAGCTGTTGGTTGTGCGCCCCAAACCCAACGCACTATTAATAAAATACGAGGACTTCCAGGGGGTCGGCCTAGGATGCATTGGTATTGGGGCCCACTGGTGGCCCAAACGTAGGCTATGCAAGGGACTTGTTGTTTATATCAAACATCTGACTGATGACCAACACTTCATGCGGAAATGCAAGAGTAGAAACTAACAGTCCACCTATACTGGTCCTCAACGACTTGTTTGGAAAACATCGATCTCCTTTCTTCCGTGGCTGTTTCACCCGGAACGTCAACCAGTCCCTACTACATCTCGAAATATCTACACGTCTCGCCAACAAGCTTTTAACGAGATCCAAAAACTATCCGATCTTCCACAAATCAACCGCCAAAATGTCCTCAACTTCCGCAGTCAGCGCCACTTCCGCGGCGTCAGCGGCCGTTGCAAGCTCAACCGCATGCACGGGCAGCCTGGTCTACGACATCCCCGTGCAAGACGCCTCCTGTGCTGTCCCCTTCGGCGGGAACCATACCGACATCATGTCTCAATGTTGCGGCTCCGCTGACGTTGTCAGTTACGACAACAACTGTGGGCTGTACTGTCTAGCAATCGACCAGTCTGTCAGCGATATAACGAGTTGCTTGTTTGACAATGGTGCGAGCTATTCGGATGTATTTTGCCGTGGGACGGGAAACGCTACTGCCAGTGCGACGGCGAGTGATACCCTGGCCACAGGTGCGAGTGTTGTCGCCAGCGGCAGCGGGTCATCAGCCAGTGAGACCAGCGATAGCACTGGCTCGGGCTCTTCGACCTCCAGCTCCACTGCGAACGCCGCTCCCGGAGTTGCGCCCTTGAGTGGATTCAGCGCAATGGGATTTGCTATCACGGGTCTGCTGTTCTCTTCGGCTGTACTTGGGGCTCTTCAACTCTGATTTGACCTCTGCGTTGGATACGTTTGCAACGACTGGGGGGGAGGTGATACCAGGGAATAATGATGGCATGTTGGGGACTATTTCTGGGGAGCGTCATCAGTGGACGACCGGTGCCATACTAGTCAAACAGGGGAAATACTACCACTGATCCTTTATAGTACGGCGTGGCTTTCGAAGATGGGTGATATCCGGATGGGAGAATGTCTGGGAGAACAGGGAATTGGGGGAACGGTTAACGTTCATCAGCGAAACATGTGCAACGAAACTTCGACGTAATCAATGTCTAGCGCTCTAATTTCATTAATCAGTGAGAACATACCGGAAACAACACCATTGACGATATCTTGGAGACCACACACTCCAGTCATCTGCGGGCAGGAAGCCTCCATCGGCCAGCAACCTACGTAAGTACCTAAGTACCTAGGTACTTGCAAGCACTTGAGGCTCAGCACTTACCATGCTTGCAAACCAAGCCAGTCTAATTCGTAGCACGATCCAGTATCGTCCGGATCAATCAAAGTCTTTTGACCTTCGAGGACCCAAGCGGGTGCCGTGTTGAACCTTCTTCCCCAGTTTGGCTTCCGTAGCACCTTGGCAGGGGTGGACGATCCGGGGCTCCGCAAACAACCGGGCAGGCGGGGTTAGGCTTCACGATACATACTTAGTACTTCAGTATGTAGTTTCTTACAAATTACAGTCTCCCTTGAATCACACATAGCCCGATAACAAATGAGACAACATGCCTGGAGCAGACAACGACATCAAAGGCCGCTTGGCCCTCGTAACCGGAGCCTCAGGCGGGTCAGTATTCATCTCATCGCATGTCATTAACCTCGCGTTATGTGCTGACACCATCACAGTATCGGTGCCGCCTGTGCCCGCGACTTGTTTTCGAATGGAGCAAATCTGGCCCTGACGTACTCGAAGAACAAGGCCTCCATAGACACCCTCGTCGACGAGCTCCAAACACTACCACAGTGGTCCAGCGCAAAGATCACTACACACCAAGCAGACATAGCCTCGGCGGAAGAAATCCAGCGCCTATTTGATGAGATACAGTCCCAGCACGGCCAGTCCGGCCCAGACATTTTGGTCAGCAATGCCGGTTATGGGAAACGCATCCCCAATATCCTGGACATACCGATAGACGAGTTCGACTACACCCTTACGGTGAACCTGCGGGCCAGTTTCATCCTTTGCAAGCTCGGTGTGCCCCATATGCAGGAGCAGAAATGGGGCAGGATCATCTTCATCGGCAGTCTCGCAGCATCCGGGGGCGGTATCAATGGGTGCCACTACGCCGCGTCCAAGGCCGGACTGCAGGGCATGATGAGGAATCTGTCTCGGAAATTAGCCGGTGATGGGATCACAGTGAATGATATTGCACCCGCCATGATTGGGGATACAGGGTTGATTCCTGACGAGAAGACGGTCGAGGGGACGGCGGGTGATGTGAAAAACATTCCCGTCGGGCGATTGGGCACGCCCCAGGAGGTGGCCAATATGGTCACAATGTGTGCTAGGACGGGGTATTTGGTGAGTATATCCGGGAATTCTTATCTCCTTGTTTCCCTCTGCAGGCACGAGATGCCCTGTGTTTGTCTCTTCTTGTTGGAATTTGACTGATCTCTCGTTTCATTTACAGACGGGACAGAGCATGTTGCTGAGTGGCGGGTTGATGTAAGAAGTATGCACGTGCATGTGAGATTCCTAGCTGGTTATTCAGAAGACTTGGACGAGGCAATGCTTTCACAAGAGTCCTCCGAAGCACCGAGACACAAAATAGGGCATCAACCACCGGACAACAAACGAGCAGTGCTATCGAAGGTGACTCTGGACTCTACCATGCTTGATACAAGAGTGAGGGAATGCGATCGTCATCGACATGCGTTCATTGGGGATATTTCAAACAGCTTCACGATATCTGGTATCACGTTCCTAGGTACAAACTCGAGTACGTACTAGTTGCATCTTTGAGCACGAACTCCATCATTGTTAGCTTCAATGTTGCTTACCCCTGGGCCGCTCAGCGATGAAAGTATTTCACACTCCTTCAAGAACTGTCTTCACTGTTGGTCGTTGACTTTTTCTCTCACCCTGGACATGTGACACCCATGGTGGCAATGTTGTTCAGGAGGCCATTTAGGGGCGAAGCGAGGATGGCAGGAGGAAGGATGGAATTATTACAAAATAGACGAAGTCTCCTTCCGTACCACACGTCGATGAGATCCATGGATGTCCTGCTTGTCAGACTTTGGATTTTGTGATGAGAACGTTTCCATATCTAACATCATAAGCTTTACATGAACCAGCATCCGACGTCCATTATCGGACACATTGTTAGGACGACAACTGTCGGGTACGGCACTGGGACACTACACGATATTGATATGAATACTATTCTTATATTGCCATCAGCCAACATCCACAATTGTGACTTCAAAAAAAACCCGCCGTCAAAAATGGGCATCCACAACATGATGCCATCCACACCTGGGCAGCCGAAGCAGTCAGCACCAACCCTCTATATCGAGGTGCTCCTCCCCTCAGGTCCCATTCTCCAGTATTACACCTACGACCATACCGAATAAGCAATAGAAAGATACCCTACTCAGATTGATCCCCGACGTGATGGCTGTACACGAGGAGGTGTATATACGGGATCTGGGTCAAGCTCTTGGGTCTCGGTTTGATACAAATGGAGACGGGGTTTTGATACTGGTGGTGGTCTACATCACTGGCTGGGTGGGCACCTCAAGTCCGCTGGCAGGTATATGACGAGTATGGGGCCAACTGTGGCGGACACTGGTGGAGATGTGGTGCCTTTGTAGAGGGTGTATAGAAGGATGCCCGTAGAGCGCTTGGATGCTGCCTGTGTGGGCCGAGGTAGGTCTGGGAAAGGACGGAGGAGGACGATATCCATTGTAATTTCGAGTGACACCCTGTACAAAAATTCATGCCCTACTTCCGACTGCGAACTGTCAGAAGACCACACTCCCCTTTTCCAACCAGAAGGCTGACAGGTCACCCACCAACAGCTAGCCGAAGACCTATTGCGCAACCCCCGGTACACTCAAATTCGAGTCACAAAACACTACTTCGTCCTATCTTCGGCAAAAGTGATCAGTCAGTGCTGCCGCCGAGAATGGGCCAACAACGCCCTCGTGAACGCGGTCATCGACTACTTATCCTACCCAAACGTCACCGCTTCCTGCCGCAAGTACGCCCACGTTCTCTGCCAGCGCAAGATCAACATCCTCTTCAAGGCCGTCACGCCCCTGCCCGGCGACATACGCCCAGCCTACCCCAGCCCGCAGGACGCGGTTGGCCGTGCTGGCCTTTCAGCTTTCATACAGGAGCCCGAGTTTGGGGAGCTGCTGTACGTGCTGCCCGACATCAGGAGAGGACAAGGAAGCAGCTCTGGCATGGCGCGTCGGGGTTCAAGGCCGATAAGCCTGCTACGGTCTGGAAGATGTTTCCGTTCGTGGGAATGTACTGTACCGGTGTACTGTACCGGTGGATCGAGAATGATCGTGAAACAGGCTGCTCTGGAAAATCCAAGGTTGAAATGGAGGAGGGCTGCGGCTAGGGCGGAGCGGAGAAAGAGAAGGTAGCTGATGGGGTGGGAAAGAGGAGAACAAGAGAACGGTTGATGAGGTGGGGCCATAAGATGGGGGACAACGAGGATATGGGAGAGGAAGAGGCGGAGATTGTCCTACAAACGCCGATAGGGAATAGGATAGAGCACAGTAAAGACGACGGTTGGCCTGGGGTCTGGTTTGGGTGGTCATGGGTCTTGAAATGGTGTCTACCCAGGTAGTATGGATATCGGTCAGGCGTTGCCGGGCATGGCAAGAGTTGATGGTGTTCCCACGGCCCGGCTGAGACACGGTCATCACTTGAGCATATGTTGGCACCATCGCTGTCGTGCTCCTTATGATTCAGAGGTAGCTGCTAAACTGCGGGAGAATATTCAATTTCGGAAAGACAGCGCTTACGGCACATCAGACAAGCCGGACTTTCGAAGCAGGACACTCACGGCACCGTCACGCACGTGAACGCTGCACGTCATACACTGGGCTTTGTTTTTGATGTGGATTTCCTCTGTCCTATGTGACAGCAATGCCATGGAAAGACCCCTGAACGCGCAAATGCAACCGTGAAAGGATGCGACCGGAGGACTCTTTGTAGTCCCCCGGGTTTCCAAATTCCTCAATGTGACCCAACCGAGTAATTCCATTTTTATGACCATGCCCTATGGAACTAGAGGACAATGTGTGCTGCCGAAACAAACATGCCGAAAGTATAGCTGCTTGAGATGCTCCAGCCAATCCACACAAAACCAAACCGACCAACCCATAACTCCTCCACGGGTATAAAGCGTTTATCGGTTGGACTTGGCGACACGCTCCAGCTCGTCCTTCTTCTTGATGGCGTACGAGTTGCTGCTGCCCTTGGCGGCGTTGATCAGCTCCTCAGCCAGGCACTCGGCGATGGACTTGACGTTGCGGAAAGAGGCCTCGCGGGCACCGGTGGTCAGGAGGGCAATAGCCTGGTTGACACGGCGGAGAGGGGAGACATCGACGGCCTGTCGGCGGACGGTACCGGCGGAACCGATTCTGGTGGAATCCTCACGGGGACCGCAGTTGACGATGGCATCGACGGCGATCTGGATGGGGTTCTGATCGGTCATGAGGTGGACCTGCAGAGAAAGTAAAGCAATTGTCAGTCGACTGCCTCTCAATGGTAATACTGTGGGGCCGCGCGCAACCGCCCCGTGTTGAATTGGTGTGGACGGTAAACTTACGATCTCGAAAGCGTGGGCAACGATGCGGACAGCCATGAGCTTCTTTCCGTTGTTGCGGCCGTGAGCCATCAGAGAGTTGGTAAGACGCTCGATGATGGGGCAGTTGGCCTTGCGGAAACGCTTAACAGCGTATCGGCCAGCGGAGTGAGGCACGTAGACGGGGTTGCGGATCTGGATATAGTCGCTGCAAATTGAAAAGCCCATTTGTTAGCCATCATGCGTCTGTCCTCATGTGTGTTTGCATTGCAGTGACGCCTTGTTCCAATGCCCCCGTCTTGATGTCTGCAGGAAATCCCGGCCTCGAGCTACATTTTCGAAAGCCATCTGCTATCCTCCCCCAGCGCACGCTCTTGCGCCATGGTCACTCCTCCTTTCCACTGCTAAGATTTTCCTTTGTGCATTCATCAAGACGGGCGTATCGTATCGGCTGTATCTGGCAGAAATATGGAAGCGCAACGGGCATCCTTACGTCAGGGAGATGTCGCGGATCTCGACATCCTCGTAGGACCACTTGTTGAACAGCTTGACGCTGCCAATCTCGCTGACGACGTCCTTGGGCAGGACCTGGTAGCCAGAGGCGGCCTCGACCTCGATCTCTCCGTTGTCAGACATGTTGGGCAATTCGATCGACGAGACTGGCGGGTAGGGTGTCGTCGGTTAGTCGGTCGGAGAGGAATCTCGTTTGGGTGGGTAGGTGGTTGTCGAGGTTGATGGAAAGGGTCTTTTTTTCGTGGAGAGTGTCGGTTGGTGGAGCGATTGGGCCGGAGCTGGAAAATTTGGTGGTGCGCCACACCATTGGCTGCACACAACAACCAGCCACAACCCCACCTGCCCAGGTGACCATTAGGGCTTGAACTGTGGCCGTGCAATTTCAACCCCCCAAATCCCGTTTATGGTCTGTGCGCTCGGGACACAGCAAACCTGGCGACCTGACTTTTTTACGACTCCGACCTCTTCATCTTTCACCACCGAACCCGACCCATCTCAACTAAGAAATCAGTCAAGATGGCCCCCGCGAACACCGGCGCGAAGAAGCAGAAGAAGAAGTGGTCCAAGGGAAAGGGTACGTCAAACCTTTGTCGCATCCGATTTGTGTGGTGATTTCGGGGCGACGGTGGTGGTGGTGGTGGTGGCATTTTCATGCATTGCTTGCTTGCAAAGACGGCGACGATATTCGAGAAATGCTGCCGCTGCCGCTGCCCGCCCACGACTTTTACACCGCATCGGGGAGACTTCTACAATAGACTATCTTGAACCTCACGCTGACGCTTCATTCTCGAATGCAGTCAAGGACAAGGCCCAGCACGCCGTCATCCTCGACAAGGCCACCTCTGACAAGCTCAACAAGGACGTCCAGTCCTACCGTCTTGTCACCGTCGCCACCCTTGTCGACAGACTTAAGATCAACGGCTCCCTGGCTCGCCGATGCCTGAAGGACCTTGAGGAGAGGGGCCAGATCCGCCCTGTTGTCACCCACAGCAAGATGCAGATCTACAGTGAGTAGCGGCCTTGGGGAGAGCCCTTGCAAGCAAGCAGGAACACATGCTAACGCCTTCTTTCCAACCACAGCCCGTGCTCTTGGTGCCGCCGAGTAATTGTTCCCCACCTTTGTCTTCCGCATCATATCATGATTCTTGAGTTCATGGCGCCGGATCGGATTCGCGAGTGATGGATGACGACGTATGAGCGCATCCGTCACAGGGCAGGGTACAAGCACGAAGCAATTTTCAGGCTGGGAGTTGAATCGGTTTCGGTCTTTGGTCATGGGCTGGAAGTTCGCCCGGAGGGATACCCTACATACACTTGATGGGTGTTGGCACAAAACGGGTCGGAAGTGCTCTGAGCCCCAAAAACAATGGAAAGGCATTGAAGTACAAGACCAGGAGCCTCAGGTGCAATCATGATGGCATGTGACATATCTGGATTTGTGACATGGGAGTGCTAGGGATATTCGGCAGGTAGATGTGCCAGACCTCCCCCTGGTCTGGGCCAGCACACTGCGGACGAGGTATGGCCTTCCTGTTGGTTGCCAACTCTGCCTCAGTCTGAAGCTACAGGCATCAACTAAAGCATTCCACTACGACCCTTCCAACAACTCCGTCAGTGCGGTGACTGTTCTCAACATCTGTGATGACAAGAGTAGTAGTCGGAGGTACTGTCATGCATGCCTGCCTCACGGCCTTCAAGCTGAGTTCAGACTACTTACAGCATTCCCACACCTGCATCCGCCAATTACGCTGTCGCTATTGTGCCATCAAATACGTCAAACTCGTCCGGTAGGTAGGTGGTTTGCGCCCATCGAAGGGAGAGAAAATGAATTATATGGCCACCCAACCAAGCTGAGCACCTGGGCAACAGCTGCCACGAGACGTACGGTACGGATGTACCACAATGTCCACTGCCAAAATGTGTTTTTGACGCAGATCTCTTCGTCATCTCTTAGCTCAGCACTCGGGCGAGACATGTGGACCGAGTCTGTTTGACCGCCAGGCAAGTCCGGCAAAATCCATGGCAAAAAAGGTGGGCATAATCCGGACTGTCCTGAATAAAATGCCTCTACCATATTAATTGCAGAAGCTTCTGGTAGTGACTATCAGGGCTATGTATCCTCCTGCCTGCCCAGCCTTTCCACCACTTAGCCACAAGGTAATCTGTACTTGCTGACTGACTGACTGGACATTGTTCCGGCTGACAGCTGCAATGCTCTCGTGACCTCTGCATGCCTGGATACAGATCTCAGATATCCGGAATTATTACCATGGCCAATGACATAAACAGTGGATTCTAGGCCCTTTGTGATCCCGCAGAAAGCAAGTCCGTCAAGTCTGGGGTTGCTTTGCTGACGAGCAACCAAGGCGAAGCATGATTGGCTGGCACGAGAACTTTTCGGCTCCGTTCTATCAGGGTGAAATCAATCTACATACGGGTCCGTAACCGCCACGGTGTCAGAGGTGTCCACGCTGTCTGCTCTTCCAAGGTCTTCGGAACGGGGCAGTATCGTACAGTCAACCCTAAGCTAGGTACCTAGGTATATCCTGGGCACTTCTTCCGGGGCTCATGCGCCTGTATTACATACCTAGGTAGGTAGTAGAAGCATGGCCTAAACGGCCTGTACTAGTTGTATCAGTGCTACAGCAGGGTGAAACTTCAGTGCCCAGGTGAGGATAGCTTTATAGTGGACTTTGTAGGCACATGTAACCCGTAGAGTGCGGTTTTTCCCAGGTTGCAAGGTCGGGGCTGTCACCGCACTGACCACTTGGGGCCCCCGTCCCAGGATTAGCGCCGGAAGCCGGGAAGAATCGCTAAGCTTCCTGGAACAGCACTCGATGCAACTGGGCCACACAGGCCGTTGACCCGCTTTTTCCAAATTTTCGCACCTGCCACCTCTTGCTTGCGATTTATTTTCCTCGCAAAACCTCCCCTTCTTCTGACTTCAGGAATTCATCATTCCTTTCCTTCCATCCCCATCTCCACTCCATCATCAAAGACTTCAGCATCTTTGATACAGACATTCAATATGTCGCCCAACGAAAATGTCAAGGTCCTGGGCATGCCCGTAAGTTAACAATTTCCAATCCCAATCATTGTCATTGCTTGACAACCCCCTCGCACTGCACCTCGACGCGGATCGGAATTCCCTCAACGACCACTTGGCCATCGACACAGTCCTCGTCCACCTATTTACTTGATGGACAACAATCGCCTCACCCCAATCGACATGTCAATGACCTTCGATTGGGCACTGGGCATTGTTTGTGGCTTATCGTTGTTTGGGGAAAACCCTGACCTCCGAGCTTCCGCCTTGCTTGCCATGTGAAACCACTCAGATGTTTTGAAGCTCAATAGCTAACAATATTCTTCACAGCCCTTCGTGGCCGACTTCCTGAGTACGTATCCTCGACAAAGACAACATCGATCCTGTCACCTGGCATCTTACCCATTCGTCGCCACGCGGGGCACTCAGACTGCCATGTCTCGGTGCCAGCTAGTCAGCTAGTCGAATGGGCTATGATGGCAGCTTCGGCCACTGCCTTTGTGCTCTTAGGAGGACGAAACAAGCTGACAACCTTTTACAGTGGGTGGTGTCTCCGCCGCCGTCTCGAAGACTGCTGCCGCTCCCATTGAGCGTATCAAGCTTCTCATCCAGAACCAGGTACGTGATATCTTGCTATCACCCAGTGTTCCATTCACTCCGTAGCTTGGCGCAACGTTTACCGCCCGCCTTGCATCCGTCAGCTGCCCATTTTGCCGCACATAGGAAAGCTGCATGCGATCTGGCCCAGCCGTTGTGTGCGCCTTGCTTGGCACCCTGGCGGTGGCACATTGCGCCAAGCTACCTATTTTCCTTCACATCTAATACAAAATTCCAATTGCTAATAATACCGCTCTACAGGATGAGATGATGAAGCAGGGTCGTCTGTCCCACAAGTACGCCGGTATCGGTGACTGCTTCAAGCGTACCGCCGCCGATGAGGGTGTCATGTCCCTGTGGCGTGGAAACACCGCCAACGTCATCCGTTACTTCCCTACCCAGGCCTTGAACTTCGCTTTCCGTGACAAGTTCAAGAAGATGTTCAACTTCAAGAAGGACGTCGATGGATACTGGAAGTGGATGGCCGGTAACCTGGCCTCTGGTGGTGCTGCTGGTGCCACTTCCCTGGCCTTCGTCTACTCCCTTGACTACGCCCGTACCCGTCTCGCCAACGACGCCAAGTCCTCCAAGGGATCTGGTGAGCGTCAGTTCAACGGACTCGTGGATGTCTACCGCAAGACCCTCGCCTCTGACGGTATTGCCGGTCTCTACCGTGGCTTCGGTCCCTCCGTTGCCGGTATCATCGTCTACCGTGGTCTCTACTTCGGTCTGTACGACTCCATCAAGCCTGTTCTCCTCGTCGGTACCCTCGCCAACAACTTCCTCGCCTCTTTCGCTCTTGGTTGGTGCGTCACCACCGCCGCCGGTATCGCTTCTTACCCTCTCGACACCGTCCGTCGGCGTATGATGATGACCTCCGGTCAGGCCATCAAGTACTCTTCTTCTCTCGATGCCTTCAAGCAGATCGTCGCCAAGGAGGGTATCAAGTCTCTCTTCAAGGGTGCTGGTGCCAACATTCTCCGTGGTGTCGCCGGTGCTGGTGTCCTGTCCATCTACGATCAGCTCCAGCTCCTGCTCTTCGGAAAGGCCTTCAAGGGCGGCTCTTAAGCGCTTCCCGTCAAGCTCTCAGCGCTTCAACCCCCCCCCCCCCGTACAAAACTCGCAATCATGCAACGGTCGGAGGGTTAATGGGTGTCGACAATTTGGTGTGGTCTCGGCTTGGATGGAATTGACTGGAATGGGTCAAATACAAAAAGGATCGAGATGAGATAGATGTGGTGGAGAGGAGGCCGTGTCCCCGATCAGCTGTTTTCATGCGGCCTCGAGGATGCTGGACTCGTCGCGGTTTGGGTTTCTAAGCATGCCTGGCGTTAGTGATCACTCGTCTGGGTGGCTTTTGGACCCTCCGTTGTAATTTACACGAACGTTACACCGACTTCCCTGTCATGTGTGCTCCCTTTTGCCTTTTTTTAGTGCGTACATGCTTGGTTGTGAGACGTTCATTTGGCCGTATGGCCTTACTGCAACTGCATACGACAATAGAATCCCTTCGCTTACTTCCCTTGTCCCATGTTGTCTACAACTGTCTACTGTGGTCAATCTACTAGACCTCAATGGCTTCGACTTCGTCCTTCTGCTTGACCATCTTCGTAGCACCTGCCCACTAACATGCCCACTTGCTTCACTTCCACGCACAGCTCCCTGCATTGGTTAACAATGGGTGCAAAGTGGTTTCATTTACAATGGATGCTCTTGGTAAATGGTGGCATGCTCTGAAGTATGTGCCCTCCCGATGCTTTGATGCGGCTATCAGTCTGAGTGCAGAAACACAGAAAACACATGGGTGTGAAGGAGAGCGGCGAAACCCCTGTTGAGGTGACTGCCAATAATATGTCACTCCGTGATCCTAATACCTTGGGGGGAAAGGAGGCCTTCCCATCTACTGTGGAACTCATCAAGCTCGGGAGGTTCTGAATATCGACAACCGCGGGTGCCGTCCCTGTTCAAACAATCCTCACCATTGTACCAATAGGGCTTGGTGTCCGGGTCTTGCTTATTCTACTTGGACTCCATTGCCCAGTGGCCACAGTCTATATGGCCTACATCTGCCCAGGTGTATTTAGCAAAAACCTCAATTTATGTTTACTGAGATTATAGGATGTCAGCAACACTTTGCCTTCCGCAAAAGAACTTACTAGGAACCGATGTAGCCTACATATGTCAGAATAGCGTAAGAACACGTCTTCTGCACGTTTCCTTCCTGGCACGAATATAATGCTTTAAGTAAAGGCCTTCCTCGTAGAGAAACTAACGCTGGATGAAGAGCCCAATCGTGAAGGTAACTTATAAAGACGACATTATTCTTGTCAGTGGTACAATATGGGACGGTTGTACGTGGGTACTTCACAGGCCAGTCAACTGCACATATGGTGTGTTCCAGCACTGAGGACGAAGCCGATCTAAAGACACAGTAGAATAGAGAAATAAAGAGTAACCTCTCTTGCCAGATGTAAACTATAAACAATAAAGAAAACAATTGCTAAATAGATCTTGTAAAACTAAGAATGAGGGAGTGGAAAACATACTTCTCATCACTGTATCAGGAATGGAACGAAATTCCGACACAAACTTCAGTGTCAACAACCAAGGGAAGTCAACGTAACGCACTGACGATCGACCCCGCGTAACGAGTCTCAAGAAAAGAGCAGACTGATACACCGGATTTAATAATCACTGTTTGCGTTGGTCATCCCCTGCTGGACCGGGCAAGTACCAGGGTTGACACCCCATCCGCCAGCATCAGACGGCCGCTGAGTGGCACCGGCGTTGCAGTTGGCATACCCAACGGCAACATTCCATCCCCATTGTGTAAACTGCTGGCCCGACCTGACGGAATAAGTGCCGTGTTGGCCAACCTCTGCTGCATAGCAACAGTGCTTGTTGATATAGGCGGCAGCGGAGGCGACGTCTTGGCCATCGACGGTGAGTTCGAAGTCATCGTCCTATCCAAAAGTAATCAGAAACTGTTAGTGTGTCCCTCCTGGCAATGGCCAGTATGGAAAGAAAAAAGCAGATAAAATAAAAGAAGAAAACAAGAGAAAAGAAAAGAGGGAGGCCGGGGAAACGAGTATGTTCATGACTTACGTTGCAGACGTATACACCACTCGTATTCTGGCAGGCCACACGGTAGCACCCATGTGCCCCGATGGAATACTTGTTGTTCTTCTTGTCGCCTCCCAACGATTTGATGAGGGTATTCGCGTTACTGCTGTCAGCATTGGCAAATATGCCACAGTGATGCTCACCAACGAAGTCGTTGCTGCGTCCTTGCAGGTCCAGCACAGTGAAATTGTTGCTGGACGCCTCAGTCGCCTGAGTAGGAGCGCCAACCACGATGGCGGCAATATTGAGAAGGATAAATGTGGTAAAGAAAGTCTTCATCGTTCTGATAGTAACGAACGTGTTTCAACGGATATAGATAGTAATGGATGTCGTCGTGACTGTGTTGTACTAGATAGACAATATCAGAGAATCCGGGGCACAATATTAGGGAGGTAGATGCTAGTGTTAATATACATGATAGGCTCTTATACAACTGCAGGCGAGGCTTAAAGGTCAAAGCTGGTGAAAGACACGGCTTAACAGCAACTAGTTATCATGGGCTCTCTATAAATACAAGCCAATTAGATCTGCTCGGCTTATTGTTAGTTGTCCTAAACGGCACGTTTATAGCCCGTGCCGTCTTTGTCCTTAATATAACCGAGATTTGCCTTTATAAGGCGGATAGTAGGAGAATATAGAGACATATGTAGAAAGTAGGTCGAAGAAAGACAAACCAGCCGAGCTTCCTATAAGAATGATGATTTGGTCTAATATTAACCAATGCACCACGTTAATATATACGATCAATAAAATTACTTCGGAACTTAGTGGTTTCAATCTATAGCTATCAGTGTTCTTGAACGCACTAAAGAAGACTTTTCTCACATTAGCCGGCCTAATCGTGCGGCTTGGAGCTGAGATGTAGTGAGGTTGCCGCTGTCTGCTAAATATTTACACATGTTACCTCCTTTTTTAACTCGACTGCCACTTGTCCGGCAGCAATGCTCCAATACCTCCACCTAGTGTACATAAGCGGAAATAGATAAGCTGACGTCCCGAGCGATAATATTGTATGCATGTGAGAAACCATGTTCCACGCCGAGATCCAGACGATATGTCGTCACAAGACTTTATGACAGCTGCATCTGCAAGGATGAGGAAGAAGCCGACCTACCTGTACCGGCAGCACGAATCAATAAGTTATGGTTTTACCTGGTCTGCGTGGCGTAATGCGTGGAATTTGTATCACCTTCCAGAGAAAAGTACCGAAAATGTATATATGGTACGTATCGTTACATATATGTTAGTAATTATACATATCATGGGAAAGTAATATCACCTGGCAGAAGGTGGGTACCTTGGTCCTTGGAGACCAGATCAAGTAGGGAAACAACTCATGTCATGCTCCAAGAAGGCACACCCACCGAAATTGGTAACCAGAAACCCGAGAGCTCAAGTCCACAGTTAAGCAATGGTCCTTAGACGAGCCAAGTGTGCTTAGACGAGCCGCATATGCATAAAAAAAAGACAGACATAACTCCCCTGATTTTCCTCCGAAACGTGACACCCTGCCTAGCTTCGTGCTCTCCTCCATGTAGCTGTGATGGTACGATCTTGCTCGACTTATCAAAACCATAGCACCGAAGGAATTGTGAAGACCGGCCTCACAACGTGGCGCAGTAAAGCTCCCTATGATTCATGGATGAGGATGAAGACAATATATGTCATGAATGCTGGTTACCGTACCCCTACGCCGCATTCAACTTCTTTGGGCCTGAGATGGATTACTCTCTGTATAGCTCTCTGATATATCCGGGTGATATTTGCCAGTGAGCGACCAATTCATAAGAAGTAAAAAAGAGGCACATGAGGAAGAAAATAAAGAGGTCAGAGAACAAAGACAAAGAGGGATGGTTCACCAAAATAAGGGTTAGGGCTTCTGAAAGAATGATGAGGCCGAAATAAGATGTGGTCCAAGCGTCTTCTATCCGGCGCCATCTCCAAATCCGGTTAAAGGAGCTACAGTGTCTTATTCATCTTATCCAGCCATTTTCTTCTTCAGCCCGGATCTTCCAAGGTTATGCTGCCATCATGAACTTGATAGTGTACCTGTGATTCATCCCATGAGGCCAAATGATTAATACCACGTAATACTTATCTCAGGAAATTCTTCAAGCTCCATGTTGGGCATGGATTGAAACCCTTGCAACCTACAGATTGGCGCCTGTTGAGCCGGAGAACAACATTACCTCACATCATCACCATGCCTGAACGGAGAACTCGTCCGGAAATATGACATTGCGAGATAGACCACACGTGCAACATGTCGGCTGAAAGGTCACACAGCAACACGCCCCTAGGGGCCAACAATAACAGCTCCCAGCAGCATGCCTTCTTCCCTCGGGCTGGAGCCTCGATCCAGCCCGTCCCCAAGATCCCTCGCATTCTCCCCCACGAGCGCGTCTTCCCCATCCAGATTGGCACCGAGCTGTTCAAACTCTCAGGTGCTTCACTATCATCAGATGGTACGTCCTCGACCTACTTGATCCTCGGGAGACTCCACTGACCCAGATTTAGCACCCTCCTACTTCTCCCAATACTTCCTCTGCCAGATCAGCCGGGCCGAGGAAACAGGCCAGGACATCAACAGGGCCATAAAAACCCTCTACATCGACCGGGACCCGGCCACATTCAAGGACATATGTCTCCACCTGCAGGGATACCACGTGCGGCCGCGCGACGCCGCCCACTTCGTGCGCCTCTTCGCCGACGCCCAGTTCTACTCCCTCCCGCGGCTCATCTCCCAGCTCCACGACGAGTCCATCTTCACGTCCGTCGGCCACCGCGAGTTTCAGGTCCCGCGCGAGGTCTTCTCTGAGCCGGGAAACAGCCCCAACTACTTCAGCCTGGGCTTCGCCATCTTCTTCAACAACCAGGGCGAGGAGGTGTTCCCGGGCCTGGACCGCGAAGAGCTCATCCGGCCCCCGTCCATCATGCCCCCGGCCGTGCCCAACCGCTCCGCCGAGACCTTCGGCGAGATCCTGCGCCTGCTGAGGGGGTACCCCGTGGACATCCGGTCCGAGGCGCACAGGGCGGCACTGCTGCAGGACTGTCGATATTTCCACCTCAAGGGCCTGGAGCAGCGCTTGATCCCGCATAGTATCACCTTCAACCAAATCCGGCGCAAGGACGAGATCGTGTTGAGGCTGGAGGATGTCTTGAAGAGTGGCGTCAGCGTGCTGCCGGAGAGGGTGGACATCGCGGCCAGGGAGGGGGACCCCCATGCCGGGTGGGTCAACTACGCGCGGCCCTTCGTCGACAGCCAACCCTCGGAGCTGGTGTTGGAGATCGGTTGGGAGTGTATGCGGTTGCACTTCAACAAGGACGACGGTGGTGGAGTAGGAGTAGGAGGAGGAAGAAAAGGGGTCCTTACCAGGCTCGAGTTTTTCAAGGAGGGCAGGACGAGGGTGACGAAGCTCTTCGAGGTCGTTGCGAGCAAGCTCAACCTGCCCCCTACGACACAACCCCTCGGCCTGCTCATGGCGTCGGGGGGAGCTAGCAGCCAGCCCGCCACACCAGGGAATACCCCGCTGAGCGACGATCTGGTGAAGTGTGTCCTAGAAGCAGAGACGGCCATCACGCTCGACGGGCAGAGATATACAGGTCATCTACCATCTGACTCGGGGAACGACGACCACGAACCCAACGGGGATGTCTCAGCACCGTCAAGTGCAGGCCCGACTGTGGGATCGCCGACGAGTCTGACGGCGGGCCTGTCCCTGAACCCGCCACGGAAGCGAAGACGCTTGACTAACGGGTCTGCTGTGGATGGTGGTGGTGATAGTGGTGGCTTACCTAATGAGGGTTTCTGGCTCATCCGCACGGGGCAGTGGAGGTTACGAATACAAGGGGCAAAGAACGGCAAGGGCGGTATCGAGTGCGTCCTCATTGCTGTGAAGCTGGATGCCCTGAGCGGCGAACATGCAAGGAACGAGGCCAGAGGATTTTTGAGGGGCTGATGCGAGTTGCTGGTGCATGCCTGGTTTTTAGCGAATGATACGCGGAGATGGATGCCACATAATTTCGAGATATAATATGAACTGCGAACCTACTACGTCGTCTGCTCCGGACTCTAAGGCACCGAGCTTGGTACTGCACAGCGGACGTCTACGGAGTTTTATGAAGGGGGGGGGGGGTGGCCATGTCACGGTTGTCATTCATCAATGTCAAGGGAGTTAGGTTAGGATAGAAGAAAGCAGGTCAGTCCTGAGTTATACTTGATGCTTTACCACACCCAATTTCCCTAGCTTTAGACACGAAAAAGTAAAAGAACAGGTACACTAAACCCACACAGCCTTCCTACCGATACCGATACCAATACCGACACCGACCAAAGTCCCAACCCCCTATCCCCGTGATCGTAATCTTCCTATCCAACGCCGTGGAAATGCAGATAGACGGTCAGGGCTAAACCAGAAGAACAAAACCAACCAAGCAGGCTCGCTGCTTGGTAGACCGACCAACGTGCCCAAGAAATCGCACGTCAAAAAAACACAAAAAAACAGAAAGGGGGCCAAAGCCCCCCCCCCCTCTCAGACCAAACACTCTCCTTCACCATTATGATCCAATCCTCCTCTTCCGCCCCACCGGCGCACTCATATCCCTCCTGTCTCCCCTTCCTCTCATCAAACCCTTGTGAGGCGTCACCGTTCCAGAATTGCCGCTCCTAGCGCGCCCTCGTCGCTCACGGATCTTGGCTAAAGCCTCCTCTCTCGTCATCGTTGGCGTAAGGGCAGGGTTGTTTACATCCCAGGTGGGCATCTCGAGCTCGGGGGCGGTGTGGCTGCGAGTGGGAGTTTTCTGGAGGGCCAAGAGTTTCTTCGCCATCGAAGGCTCCGTAGTCTCCTCGCGCAGAGGCACCGTGGTGGTCATCGTGTAGAAGGATCCTGCGGTGTGTGGACGGGAGTTGAAGGTCATTTTCAAAGAGTCGTTGTTGTTGTCCTGGTTGAGCTCAATGTTAGGGTCTTGACGGCCGAGGGGGATGCGGCTGCGATGTTGATGGACCTCTGGCCTGGCATTGTTCGACGCGGCGGACTGCTCGGAACGTACGGCGATCGGACCTGGAGTTGTCGGGATGATCGGAGTGGTGATGCCCATTTGAGGCGCCTGTGGATGTGGCGCATTAAGAAGCGAGACAAGGGACGCCCTATCCTCTCCCAGAAGCGCGAAAGAAGGTGGCTCGACCGAAGGCGTGCGGGAGTATCGCTCGGGCACCTCCTTCAGCAACATAGGCGCAGGTGCATCCTTCATTGGACTATCACCACCCTCGTCTTTCTCCTGCTGCGCCTCGCGCTTCTCCTCCTCCTTCGCCCTCTCGAAAGCCTCAGCCTCCTCCATGCTCACGGTTCGGAAGGTGCCCAAATCCGGCAGGAAAATCGTCGTTCTTCTCTCCTCCCGTTCCTTGGGTCGTTTCTTGTTCGTCTTCTTTGTTGACTGGGGCACGGCATGAGCATTGAATTCGTGCGTTGGTGGGAATGTTGCTTTCTCACTAAGAATCATGCGGTCCGACGGGTCCGCGAGGGGGGCAAGCTCGCGCTTCTGCCGCTTGGGGCTCAGCATGCCTACCATGCTGGATCGTGGCCGCTTCTTCATGCAGCTGCATGCGCGCAGGCTGCACTCCGCTTCGAGATATTCGACCTGGTCGGCGGCGCGGTCGGCGCGCTGTTTCTCCCACTGCCACATGCGGGTGAGCTCATCGATCTCAGCCTCGCTAGCAGCCGAGGACCTTATGTCAACAAGAGACAAAGACACGGCGCGAGAACCGTTAGTCTTCCTAGGGCTGGCGAATTCGTCATCCTCATCCTCCCCTGTGCCAGAAGGCAGGGGAAGCCTCCCCTCGGCGGCAATCCTTGCAACGTCCTCCTCTGTCTTAGCGAGGCTCTTAAAGGCATCGCGCTCCTGTTCAACCGTCTTGATTTTCTCCAGGGCCTGTTCGAGCTCGGAGCGGTTCTTGTCGAGCTGCTCCTGGAGGCCGACGAGATTGTATCTCGCCTGGAAGGCTTCCTGCTCACGGTTGAGGCTGCGCTCCTTCTCGCGCTCAAGGGTGTCCTGGGCTGATTTAAGGGAGGCGCGAGCGGACTTGAGCTCTTCTTGCAGTTTGACGATGGAGGACTGGGATTTGAATGTTTCTTTGCGGGTACGACGGATCTCCTTTTCCCAAAGAGCCTGAGTGTGGGCGTGTGTCTCTTTCGCGCGGCCGTATTGTTCCTGTCGTATGACATTGGTCAGCAAACGCGCCAAGATGTCACAGTCGAAAGATACCTACCATGACGGTCTCCAACCTCTCGCCAACCCTCCTCTCCCTATCTCTCCCCTCATCGAGCTGCTTTTTTAGGGAGCGCGTCTCATCCTTATACTTCCGCACTTCTGCCTCGGCCTCCTCACGGCCCAACATGGCGCGCTTGAGCGCAGCATCTGCTGTCTTGCGCTCGAGGTGCTTGCCCTGGGAGGCGAGGGTGTTGAACTGGTTGATCTTATCACTGACGGAACTGTCGCGGCTGTGGGTGCTGCGGGTTGGGGAAACCAGAGTGTGGATCGAGTGGCGCTTCTCCGAGCCGGGCTGCTGCTGCTGCTGTGGTGTGTTCAGGCGGTCGGATGATACTGGATCAAAGGGCGCCATAGTGTCTCCGGATCCTGTGGAGGCTCGTTTAGGTGTGGTTGGTACGGTCGGTAGAGGCGTTGACGAGCCGTCACGTGTGGACGGTCGCTCCATCGCGTGTCGTATTATAGAGGACTGTGGTTGTGGCCCGAATGGCTCGGATGATGTCGAGGTCGTCGTGGATAGACAACAAAGCAACAGAATTAGACAGAGCTAGAAGAATATGACTGGCTCATATCATGCGATTGGGGTTTGGCAGCAAAGCAAAGCAGCTCTTAAGTTGTGATATTGTACACAATAGGTGTTCTGTACTGTACGTAGTACGGATAGTAAGAAAAAGGGGGGATGGAGAAAGTGGGTTGCAGTTGTGTGTTGCGATGCGATGCGATGCGATATGATGCGATGACGAGACAAAGAGAAGGTTATTAGCAAATGTGGTGTTGAATGATGATGGATGGAGCACGCGGAATCCGCAGTCGCAACATTGAAATGCAATTTGGGGGGGCGTGTTGACCTTTGCGCGCCTCGTTGCCGTGGTGATGAGCAAGCTCGGACTGGCTGATGGTCTGTGCATGGCGGGGCTATTTTGTAGGGATCTTGCAGGGGTAGAACAGGGTTAGGGTATAGCTCGTGTAAATGAGATATGTTTCATGTCAATTGATGGCTTCTCATTGGTGTTAACCTGGGTGTAAGCTACGGGTCCGTACGGATCCGTACAGCTCCGTCATTACTGTCTGTCCCTCTGTCCTTTTCTCTACTCCTACTTTACAATAAACCACACTACAAACAACCGGGACAAAATGGCAGACTCGGGTTCGGACTCTGGAGTTCGAAGGCGGAAGCCCATACCCGAGCAAGTGACTGAAGCTCAACAGGAAGCAGAAGTCAAGACAGACAAGAAGAAAAAGAAGAAGTCCAAGAAGTCAGGTTCTCGCGACGATGAGACGGAATACGGAAACCCTTGGGTAGACGTCCTGCGCGTCCTCTCCTTCCTGTTTCTCGTTTCCTGCGGACTGAGCTACCTTGTCTCTGGGGGAGAGTCCTTCTTCTGGACCATGAAGGTCCCGCCAAAGTATCTGCGCACCGAAACCTGGAGGGGCATGTTCGTACGTACTTAACAAATACCTTCCTTCTGACTATCTGCCTACAAATAGTTGCTTGACCGTCTTGGCTTATAGCTGGCGGACGGACTGACTGACTGACTGACTGACCACTGCTCTGGCGCAACAGAATGGGCCGAAATACTTGACCCCGGAAGAACTCGCCCAGTTCGACGGCACCGATCCCACCAAGCCCATCTACCTCGCCATCAACGGCTCAATATACGACGTCACCCCCGGTGCTCGCATGTACGGTCCCGGCGGTGGCTACCACTTCTTCGCCGGCGCAGACGCCAGCCGCGGATATGTCACCGGCTGCTTCGCCGAGGACCGCACACCAGACATGCGCGGCGTCGAGGAAATGTATCTTCCCTTAGACGACCCCGAAGTCGACAGCCACTGGACCAAGGCCGAGCTGAAGACGCTGAGGGAGCAGGAGAAGAGGCTGGCCAAGAAGAAGGCTTACGATGCGCTGAAGCATTGGGTCGACTTCTTTGGGAACAGCAAGAAGTACAGTTTTGTTGGCTATGTGAAGAAGGAGGATGGGTGGTTGGAGAAGCTGCCCCAGAGGGAGTTGTGCGAGACGGCCAGAAAGGGCAGGAAGCCGAGAAAAATCTCAGAGGACAAGATATAAAGCCATTGTGCAGGTGGCTGATCAGAAGGTGTCGGGCGACAAAAAGTAAATTGTACATATCTAGGACGAGAGGAATGCACATGTCAATGACCGCACGGGTTGCGTTCAGAAACATGCACCAAATGCCCTCCCAATCTGCCCGGCTGCTCCAACTGTAGGGCCGGACAATATTGATGGTATCAAGGCCAATGCCCGATTGCGCATTGGTTCATGTTCGTCTCCTCACCTTCATCCCTGAGGTCCCCATATCCAAGTTCGGATCAACAAGCTGCTCACCTGATGGTTGCAGATGTATACCACCACATCACTGGCTGTCCTTACGTCCGGTTTTGGATCCACTCGACTTGGTAAATGTCATGTGGCTGCAGCCTGACGTCTGCACATGCTCATCTGGTGAAATCGGACGGAACAGGACAGGCCACATCGTTGAGAACCAGCATCCGAGGTTCCAACCCGAATTCCAAGCCAAAGCAGTACAGAGTCGGCCGGGATTGACAGTCCCATTGGACGACCACCTTCCGTTTGCAGAACCTCGATTTCGGCCGAGCTTGTGGCCACGCTTGAGTATTGAAATACTTCCTTTGAAGAAACGATGGAATATTTTTAGGCCGTGGTGGACATCTTCTGAAGACTCAACATATTGGGCCAATAACGTTGCGCGGCTCGTGGAAAAGAGAGAGCACATCGATACACCAAGCATACTGCAGATGCTACACAACATTAGTCGTGATGGTCACTACGATGCCTGGGGTCGAATATCTGTAAAGCCCAGGGATCGATATATCGCAATTGGGGACAGCGCGACTGACCAGCAACCAAGCAAAGTCCTCTTACTTGGATCCGGATGGTGTAGATCCGTCCTCGGCGTTCATGCTTCCGTTGTATATCTGTCCAATACCAGCAGTCGCTGAACTGGACCGCAGAATTCCCTCCAATGGTAGAGAAACAGTCACCCCGGGAGCGGTCCCGCAGGGTCAGACGGGTTGGCCGTGCTCCGGGTGGCACAAGACCGCCCTTGTATGTTGATGTAGACACGCCGTTCCGGGTACTTTTCAAAGGTCGAACAGCAGCTGTGGCGCAATCTTCTCTAGATCCTCGACCTGCGAAAATCACAGTGATGTCAGCTCTCTGGGACCATCATTGCCACCTCGCCGTACTCACCTCCAAGAACCCGCCGTCCCTCTCAGCCGCCGCCCTCGCAATGGCCTCCTTTACGAAGATGTCCATATACTTCGCGACAGAATTGTTCGCATCCTTCGTAATCCTCGTGCCGTCCTTCTCGAAGAACTCGTGCAGGATGCGCGTCAGCAGTTCGGGCGATATTGTCTTCTCCGGCTCTTCGTCGTCATCATCGTCGCCAGCTTCCTCCATGGGCTCGTCGCTGTTGTCAGCGTCGTCATTTTCGCCACGGCCGCGAGGCTCGGGGGATTGGCTTTGCTGGGCCGGTTGTTTGCCCTTCGAGGCTGCGCTGGGCTTCTTGCTGGCTGTTGCAGATGAGCTTGCGTTTTTGTTCTTGGACCCGGCAGGACGGCCGCGTGGGGCTTTGGAGGTTGCTGATTTGGGTGGCATGGTGTTGTAGTGGGCGTGTCTGGATAATCGCCAAGCTAGGATGGGGACGGGACTGTGAAAGCTTGGAATGCGCAAGTGGAAGCACTTGTGAGTGGTTGGTAGAGGACGGGGCAATTCTTGCTTGATGTCGGACGCGTCTTGGGAGACGCGACTCCGGAACATTGAGTGGGATGTCACCAAGACCCTGGTCTACCCCCCCCTCCAATCTCAAGTTATTTCATAACCCTGATATAAACCCTGAGACATTGGCCGCTCTCACTGTCCCGGCGCCCTGGAAATTTGACACCGCCAGGAACAATCACGTCGAGGAATATCAAAGCTCCAGCATATCATGGACATAGGCTGGCACATAGATCTCAATATTGACATCCTATCTGCTCCCCCGGGCTTAGTAACTGACATAGCAGTTCTTTTGGCCTGAAGACAACATGTGTTCCTACTGTCGTCCTCAAAGTTTCCGGGCAACGTACGGCTTCGACAGGTTCGCTTGAGTGTGAGTCTCATCACCGGCGTGTATGATCATTAGTAAGTACTAATGACCTAGTGTTGTAACCACCATCACTCGTAGTAGAGGAAGCTGCTTACAGGCTACCTATCAGCTTTGGTATACTCGGAGAGATCAATTGTGCCGTGCAACACCTCATACAGATGCCTCCATCGAGGTGCCATTGCCCTTCAACAAAGCAGCAACGCTCTCACCAGCCTCCCGCCCTTCGAACGACGCTCCATGCATGAACCCATAATACTGTGCCGAATCATGCTCTCCAGGAAACCAAAGGACTCCAACATTGGCCCGCAGGTCCTGGTGTTTCTCCAGCGTCATGCCCACCGGCCAGTTGCTATGGCTGCCGTGCGTCCACGCTTCCGTCGTCCAGCGGGCGTACATGAAGGCGATGGGCTCGGGGACGTCCACGTCGGGGAACATCTTGCGCAGGGCCTCCAGCCCCTCCGCCTTGGTCCGCTCGTCAGTCTGCTTCTCGATCCGGTGGGACTCGTCATCCACCACGATCACGAAGACGATGTTGCTCCTTGGCAAGAACCCTCTTGTTGAAAAGGACTGCCACATCGGGTAGTAGCCCCTCGTGTGCGGGTCTGCATACAAGAGATACTGTGTGTCCTCCGGCCAGAACGTCGTGCTGAATTGGTAGAAGGTCTTGGTGCTACTTCTCCAACAGCGGTCGTATATCGATTTTTGAATATCCTCAATAATTACGTGTTCTTTTTACTGCAGGCAAACATGGCCCTTGGTTACCATTGGCCCCATAAATGGCCGCCTGCTTCTTCTATACCAGGTGGTATGGTATTGTATTTCGACCAGAAGGGGCTAGCCCCCAATCTTATGAGTACGGCGTGGCTTGCAATTCCAGCTAGCGTACAGAATCATCCGATATATGCTATATATTTCCAGGTGCCTTGTGGGTCTTCTAAGCTTAAGCGGTTATGGCTCTAATTAATCTTGCTGCCTAAGTAAATCACGCCGTGTGATCCGTCTACAGCGTCAGCTTACTTGATTTACGGTACACAGAGACCAAGTGTCCTCAGATAGGGCCACGCAACTTGATACGTATACCATGAACACAGCCCGTCGCCCAGTGATTTATTGATGCTGTTAGTCCGACATCCTGCAGTAACACAACAAGCACTGGGACAACGGAGCTTTCACTCGGTACATATTGACACCTTGAACAGTACTTGCTTGGTGCAAAATCCAGTAAAATGTCATCAGTAACGCGTGCGTCTTTTGTTACCCCCACAAGCAGCATTGGCATAGAACTAATACGGATCACAGAACTGAGGAAATGGCTCTTCGGGAACCGTCAGATCAGGGTCCAAATTGTCGGCGGTGAAGGTTCCGGAAGGACGACCTTCCTGTACACTCTCAAGCACAATGGGAAGCCCTATGAGGAGCCATCGGCGGCGTTGGACTACAACTTCGAAAAGATTGAATATCCGATTGGATGGGAGTTTTCGATTTACGATGTCTGGCGTGGCTGCTCGAGGTTCGTCCGCAGAAACGGACCCTATTACTTCATGTCACCCGAAACGTTGGTCTGGTACATCCACGACTGCACCGACAATGAAACAGGAATGTTGTTTTGCCCTGAGCAACTTGACGCGATGAAACAGAAAGGCTCGAAATATACTTGGTGTATCCTGAGTAAGCAAGATCTGCTGCCCCCGGAACAGCGAGACAATATTGTCGCCGAGCACCGTGCAAAGATTGAAACCCTTCTTAGGGACAAGGCAGACCCTATGGGGATCAAGTGGTTTATCGTTGCGGACCCGGGTTGGAACCTGAAGGAGGGTAATTTTGTGCGGCCTTTTGTCAAGGGTGTGACGCAAAAGATTGTGGAAATGGACAAGGAGAAGAAGTTCGATTTATACAAGGCTGAAGCCGATGCAACTTTCAAGAGCCCAAGTGAGGAAGAGCTCCGGGCCAAGGTCGAGAGCGCAGACATCAAGGACGCTCATGTTTTCTGGGATATCTTCCTGTCGGCGGATTTGACAAGCTGGAACCACCTTGATCATCTACAGGCTGGTTACCTCGTCATGCTACAGTCCATCGAGCAGAATCACGGTATGCTCAAGTGTGCATCTACCTTCCTCGAGCACCTTGCACGACTACGAGACTCCCGTCCTGAGGTGTTCCGAAACACTGCTCACTTTACAATGACAGCTTTCTGGATCGTTCAGCTGCGAAGAGCCACTTTCGCCTTTCGATACGACATCAACGACGGCAACGTCCCCACGGAAAACGATTTTCGCTCTGTTGTGATGCATACGCCCTCCCTCATGTCCACCCGTCTCTGGACGCTCTACTATACAAAAGAAGTCCTGTTTGCGCCTCAGGCGCGGACAGAATTCGTCATTCCAGATCTCCAGCCGTTTCCACAGGTCACCAAGCCCTTGCTGAAGTCCTTGGCCGAAGGGTTGGTCGACGTCCCAGAAGATGAGGAGGGTCTTGGGTTGTTTGAGCTCCCAGATACTCGCTACATCGGCCCAGATCGACTTCCACGGTGGGCATTCGAGGTCATCCAAGATGTAATCAAGAACAACCTTCGCCGCGGAGCTGCCGTGAAGGACGCGCTGGCGAAATTACAGGTGCACACGATGAAGACAAGGGCAACGCATCCCAAGCTGACCGATGACGGCAACGTGCCGCCCTATTCAGAGACACAGGCGTACTTTTGAATTCAATACGTGCATAGCTTGTTGTCGGCCCTGGATAATGAACTAGGGAATGATGGAAAGTCTTTCCAGAGCGATACGGATGTGGGCAGCCTGAGCTTCGAGCAGTTTGGCGAGATTTCTCGGATCGATGTCTCGGTGTGGCAACTGTATTACACTCAGGACCTGTGGGAGAGCGTTGGGGCAAGGTTGCAATTTGTGAAACCTGATAAGAAGCCAATGCCAAATCATTTAGGTTTTCTAAGACGTATGTCTCTTTTTCTCTCTTGGATTACTTTTGGGGGAGGGGCCGGTGTCGATGAAAAGTTTGACTTAGGAACCATTTAGAAGAAATGAGTGCCTGATACCGCATAATTACTACAACACAATCATATTGTAGTAGAGCAGTAATTATTCGCTAGCTACAGTGAGGATAGACCACGGAAGGTGATATATATGGATGTTACCCTATCTTCATCCTTTGTTTTCCCTCCGGACTAGTACCATCTCATCCGGCACTATCGTAAAGTTTTTCCGTTGATCAGCTGGGCGACGTTCCTCTTGGGGGTACTTGAGTTCGTAGTGTGTCATCAGATGAAAGAAAATGACCATCACTGACACATCGGCCAGGAAGCGCCTCGGGCACGCATGAGTACCACTACCCCAGTTCAGCCAGTCGTCCGTGGTCGATGGGAAATGGAACCTGTTCAAGTCGATCTCTTCGCGCTTCCCCAGCCAGCGCCTCAGGTCGAAGCAACGTGGCGCGGCATGTAACTCGTCGGGGTTGTAGTGGAAGTCTGGGTCGACGTTCTGCTGTTGGCTGCTGAATGCGACTTGCGTGCCAGCGGGGACGCGTGGCTCGTCTTTGATTATGAAGGGGACAACGGCCATGCGCCACTATGTTGATGATCAACCCAACAAACTCCCACTTCTAACCCCTTTTGGCCAAATGCGAGCCAGCGTCTATAAGTCGGTGAACGCAATAGGCTTCTTGTGCGCCGATTTCATATGTAGTTCATCCATATCCTGAAAGTATGCTGTACTGACTATCCAGTTGAATGGAGTTGAGGCTCTGGACCCACTGACTGCATGTGCTATTACAGGAAGCACGTCAAACCCATCGTTGTTTTTGGAACGACCTCACCATGATTGGACTTTCAAACTGGGTGGTATGGACGACAGCTGGCCGAGGAAGGCAGATAGACTCCCAGCATGGCAGGGCTCAGAGACCCAGGGCATTCTTCAAGAAGGACTATACACGGCATAACCGACAAATCGGACTGCTTTAAAAGAACATTGACACGGGTAAATGTGACTGATAATTAGCCAGCAGCACCATTTCGCGAGGCAGCTCGTGAACCTCGCAAGTCCAAGCCACTCCTTGATATGGGCATCCTTCGCCGTCATATAAAACAAAAAACATACAACACCGGGTATTCGCTAGTCGTCACCGACCCAACTACTAATCCAGCCCTTATAGGCTTGACTAAGGGAGAGCGGACGGGATCCCGTATTTTCCTATAGGTATGGTCGCATGTGAAAGCCATATTTGCGAAGGCCTTTATGTAGCTAGTATGAACGAAGCTTTGGATCCTTAACAGACTCTAGGTTTCGTTCTGACGAGAACCTGCAATCAAATAGATTGTTACGCACAATGACCGCCCGAGAAGAACAAGACATGATGATTCTGCGAAGGCGTTGGCCGAGATAGATTATCGTACCGATGAGACACTTGACCATCTCGACACTTTGGACCCAAAGATCCAGGGCACTGCCGTCTTTAGATCTGCTAATGATGATGAATCTGAACTTTTCCCATGATTACAGAAGCATAATTGGTCTATGGAAATGAGTTTGAAGCTGCCTTCGTAATTCCACATCTTCTGCCCGGGTCTCATATCCCAGCCAATTTTATCGACCCCCTTCTGTCACTCTCTAGGGCAGCGGTCGCCTTAGAGCGCTTCTTAGTGTTGTGAGAATAGCACCGTGCAACCATCACGACTGGGACGATAGATAAGCCACGCAATGATTATCCACCTCTGCGGCTGCTCCCTGACCCTGTGCTACTGCTTGACCCTGATCCTGTTCCATTTTCACTCGTAGCATAAGAGATCTTGAACACCCATGCGTACTCATCCGCATCCCTCACATCCTCGCTGATTGTCAATCTTAGGTTGCCATTAGACAACTCACTCGGAACAACATTGCCGGACAGAATCCCGCCGACTACGGTGACCTCGTCACCCTCTAGATAAGGTACAGGAGAAGTCAGGACTAACGTATTGTTCGGTGTGTAGAGTGTCGTGATGTAGAAAGCGTCTAGAGTCTGTGTGAAGCGCACTGCTAGGCCCTCCTCTGTGGTAATAGACCAGTATGTTGTGTTGAAGATTGCTTCAGCATGGGATTTGATCCATGCGCCTGCTGCGCGGAGGTTGCGCTGTTCAATGTCGATGATGGTGCCTATGAAGGTACTTCGGTCAGTACCTATCCATGGTATCTTGCCCATTTCCCCTCCTTAACCAATTAGTAGCATGATTATGGGCCGGATCACCTTACCGTTTGCAGTCGGTCCAACATCCAGCAGGAAGTTCCCATTCTTACTGATGATATCCATCAAACCTGTGACGATGCCCTGAGGTGTCAAGTAGTCTTGGTCCGGGGTCGCCCGATTATAGCCATAACTATACGGATCCATCCCCAGACTTGTCTCCCACTTTCTGATTTGCACTGCAGCATATTTGGCATACTCAGGAGTATCGAAGTCTCCAGGGAGGCCACACCGGTTGTTGATGAGCACTTGCTTCCCTTCCTCGGCGTTGCTGTTGAAAAAGTCCGCGGCGAACTCAATTGTCGCATTCGGGCCTCCAATATCACACCAGACTATCTCGGTTCCCAATGACGCCAGGGCCTGCATCTCCGGGAGCATCTTGTCCTGGATATAGTCCTCCACTTGAACGTATCCCGCATACGGTTCCGTCACATTTGTATAGGGGTTCGTGGCATTGCCACCAGGCCATTCCCTGAAGCCAATTGCGGCGTAATCTGGATGGAACCACTCGGGCAGACTGTAGTACGTCGCCCTGTGCAGTTGGGGCTGATATTCCGCCGCGGCATCGAATAGCTCCGCCAGCAGGTTCCTGTTGGGAGGCAAGGCCACGCTCGTGCGCAGGCTAGCGTTCGCTGGCAAGTCATAGAGAGCGTACCCATCGTGGTGTTTTGAGACCTGGACGAAATACGTCGCTCCAGCATCGGCAAAGAGATCGACCCAGTCCTTGGGTTTGAACGCTGATGCGATAAAATTGGCGATGAAGTCGTCGTACACTATGCCCGGCCCGTACGTGTCGAGGTGGTACTCATAAGTTCGATCGGATGTGTCGGGCCCTTCGTTCATATTCCACCAGTACCATTCTGCGTACGTCTCATTGTCGCCTGAGTTGCCCCAGCCAGGTACGGCGTAGACTCCCCAATCTAATCAGTTCATGTATCAGTCAGACTGTAGTGTATTTGTATGAAGGTGTTTGCTATCGATACAACTTACGGATGAAGATGCCGTACTTCGCGTTATCGTACCAAGGCGGAGACTCGTGCGTGTATATACTTTCGTAGGTTGGGTCATATGCCTTGATTCCGTATGTGGCACCAAAAGTGTAGTTCAGGGACACACCTAATCCGGAGACGATCAAGGTAGCCGTGCCATTCGAGCCTTCTGCGACACCATCGGTGTTCACCACACCAATCTGCACGCGTGCTTGGTCTCCCGGTCGCAGACGCTTGATATATCCCGGCTGCACGGTCGTCACTCCATCAGCTTCGATAGCCAACGTAACACTCTGGTTGGTGAGAATCCATTCCGTTCCGATGTTATTGATAATTGCTTCAAAGATCTGTGTCTTATTCGTACCCTCGAACCACGTATTGGTGCTTCTAGCAAGCTGCACGCCTAGACTAACGCCATCACCAGGCGCCGGAATCATGGACACCGCGAAGATGTGCAGCCTAGTTTC
The DNA here is from genome assembly GCA_016508685.1 of Cytospora piceae. Classification (NCBI taxonomy): domain Eukaryota; kingdom Fungi; phylum Ascomycota; class Sordariomycetes; order Diaporthales; family Cytosporaceae; genus Cytospora; species Cytospora piceae. Next base: position 2,723,564 of record JADMLE010000005.1, on the reverse strand, counting down.
CTCAGGGCTACCCAATGGCCCGTTGGAATCCCCGCTGGTCACATTAGGGAGCTGTAAACCAGTCAGTTCCTGGGTGCTGTCCAACCAGGTCACTATACGGAAGATCGACGACCGGTTGTAGTCGATAGTCTCGTTCGTGAGATAGTAAGGGAAAATGATATCTCCGCCATAAGGAAACTGAAAAGCCCAGAACGGATCAACCAGCACCGCGCCGCTTGTAGTGCTCCCATCTGCATAAGTAGCGTTGACGTATCCCCTGGCAATGGCATGATGCGCCGCAGCGAGCATATGCACGCCGACATATCGACCTCGTGGGACGTCTAGCATCTGTCCTTGAGCAATGACATTATCGCTGCCATTGTTGACCTGGTATTGTGGGAAAATGAAGTTCACGCCACCATATGTGAAGTTCTCGGCTGGGAGGTACTGTGCTGGATATCCTGATCCCAAACCATCGAAGTTGGCGTCGTTGGGGCTTATGGCAAAGGCTCGATTATCCCGGAGGCTTGTGATATCGATGGGTAAGGTAGAGATGCTTCCGGATACCCCGGGGTTATTTCTCTGGTTCACGACGAGAGCCATGTCCTGGCTGGCGACCGCCTGGAGCCCTGCGACGGCTGTTAGGAGTGGTAATGTGCCTCTCATTGTGTGCTGTAATATGGGCGTTGTTTGCGAACTGTCTCCTGGTAGGTAATGGTTAGAGAAGTAATGAAGACCATTTCAACATGTTGCCCAGGAACTAGGCACCTCACATCAATGATGAAGCTGTTGCACTGAGTCCATAAACCATCGATAGCCGTCTCCCGATGAATAACATGGACGTGACTGAGCTGTCGGGATGAACTCGTCCACTGAGTTAATATACAGCTCCAACGTTCCTGGCGAGCTTGGTATAATCTTCTCGGTACATAACGTCTATTCCCGGAACCCTTGTTGGTTCGCCATGGCTGGATCCCATGCTGTCGCCATGTTATAGATGCGGGGAAGCCAACCTAATCATATTGATTGATGGTACATCGTGATCATCTTCGCGGGGTTTGCAGGAGAGCACGTAAAAGCCTCGGGCACAAATGTTCCATTTTGCGTTTACTGCATGTGGACTGCATGATCATCGATGAACATCCGGAACCCCAAATATTGATGTAGCCTCTTTTTGGCCAAGAATAATAATGACAACTCCCGTCCGGTTTATTACAAACACTTGTATCATTGATCAAATATATCCAAGTGTAGACCATTGTAGCGAAGATACCTAAGTAATCATATAGCGATACCCTCTAAACAGTCTGTGTTGGACATATAAACTCAACATAAGCTCTCCAGACTTTGACGGCATACACATGCATACACATGCATATTGATGTATGGATTGGCTGCTAACTTTGAAGTAAATCTTGTAACGGGATTCAGGTGAATCCTTTCCAAAGGAAAGTAATTTATCCCTGGCCCGTTGAACTGCCAATCTAGTCGAGCTCCAGCCGTTACTCCATCAAGGTGAAGGAAGGTTGCATGTTGGCTGGCACACTGCTGTCAAAGTGGTCTGGGCCCACCGAATTTCCGAAGTCCAGCGAGGAAAATTCCGACAGAGCTATGCCAGACAACAGGCGGTCGTCCAAAAGCCCATCGAAATCGAACATGGTGCGGCTGCCATGATTGTTATTATTTCCACCGCTATTGTTACTGTTATGGCCGTTGTCGTCGTCGTCGTCGTCGTCGTCGTCGTCGTCGTCGTCATTATATTGTTCAAGTTGTTGTTGCTGTTACTTTCATACAGAGGACCCCAAGTGCAGGACATGAATGCTATTCGTTAATGCTGTTGGTGCTAAGATTGTTCGCAAGACGGGCGCCACTCATAATCTCGCTGCGGTTGCGTCTTCTATCTCGTGGCAGTTTCCCCAGTTTCCTCGAGATACTGTAAGTGCAATTTATGCCATGAGCGACACAGCGGCACACGCCGGATGCTTGCGGTCACATTTCAACTTGACGGTACCAGGTACAGTGTTAAGGTACATATCCAAGCACAGATAGATCCTGCTCTGATCTTGCGCCCAAGAGCTGTCAGACGCGGTACCAACTCCCATTTAAGCGAGTACTTACTTGTACCTTCTTGGGCACATGATCCGCCGCCACAACACTTACCTAGTTAAGTACCTTACAGGGTCTCGATTACCCCCGTGTGCTCCTGTCGGGATAACTGACACGTTTGGTTAGCGCATGCAGAGCCGTTGACGCCCCGAGCGTTGGTTCCAAGGTTGTTGGAACATTGAAATGTGGCGGCGGTGCTGATGTCGACTCCGGGACCCTGTTAACTCCTGACCTCAGACCCAACATTGAACAACACTGGGTCACCGTCTTATCGTGACCCAAGCTCCGCTCGAGGAAGCGGAGAGCTACGTTTATCGGATGTCACGAAGACAGACCTGTATGAGCTCCGGGTTTTCCGCGCTAAGATTGTGTACAGGTTCCGAATACTAAGTTGGGTTTATAGTATACAACTATATCTCGACCGCATTCACCCAATGTTACCTATTTTGAGTTCAGCAAGAGTCGTCCAGTCGCGTAAAGACATAGACTCCCTCGACCAGTACGGCCGTTGCTTGCAACGTGCCATGTGGATGATCGCTACGGCCTTTTCAAGCCAGTTCGAGAACATTCGGTATAGGCTCTACATCACAACACGAGAAATGCTTGACAAGCTAGACTGTGTAGAGCCCTACCCCCGACACCCGCCGAGTGGAACCTACTCAAGCCTGGATTTTGATGGTGCTTTACGAAGTTATGAAAACCAACTATCACCGCGCATGGCTCAGTGCCGGCCGGGAAGTAGACCGGCATATAGATTGTGAGCGAGTACATGGCGATGGCCTGGAAGGCCATGCAGAGGCAGCTGACCCAGACAATGCGCTTCCTCATCATGGAATACGGAACCATGGCGTCGTTGCCGGCGTACCAATCCCAGACCAGCCAGGCGATCAGGGCGAAGCCGGAGCCCCAGAAGAGGCAGATGATGGCTGAGCTGTCCCAGGCAAAACGGTTGCCGCCAAACTGGAGGGTCAGGAAGAACATGACGATGGCGCAGGTGAAAATCGCAAAGCCGGGAACGTTAAATACCTTGACGCCGTTCTTGAACGCGTCGCGGAATGCCGGCTTCGACATCTGGTCAGGAATGGGCATTATGAAGATGATGGCGGCGACTGGGATGCCGATGATGAGGTTGATATAGAAGCCTGTCAGGTTAGACGAATGTCTTTTTATATATTTAAAATAGAATTGTCGTATGACTGGACTCCCATTCAGGCCGGCACCAGCAACGAACCAATCCTTACTTGTCACCCAAACAATCACCCAGACATCAGGCGTGGCGACCTGCAGCAACTTCTGGCCCTCACAAAAGCTGACGTCGACGTTTAAGTTGATGTTCTGGCTCACTACATATGTATCGCCGCTAGAAAACGGATCCACAATCTTCTTATAAACACAACACTAAAGAGACAACGGGGAGAAGGCCCAGTGGCGCACTTGGCAAGGCAGAAACAAGAAATGGATGAGCTGGAGCGGCATGAACCTATATTCTCGCGCGCGTAGCAGTGCAGCCTTCTCCAGTCGCCGCCAGGGTGCCATTTTCATGTCGAAAACCTGTTGAGCAGCCCTCTTTGCCATGTCCAGGTTGAAGCCACCGAGGAAGGCGTTGAAGCGGAGGCAGATCGTCGACGAGAAAAGCATGCCCCCGGCTTTTCAAGTTGTTAGAGTACATAGCGAAAGCGCGAACCCTCGTTCTCATTTGTATTACTAATACAAGTGTATTAGTAACTTTGTGTTACTATTTGTATTTATGTTACCGACCCTGTAATACCTGTATCATTGTGCATTACCAATACATTCAACACTCTGGACAAGCCCCACTCGGGTCATCAATTGGCCCGCCGCGGAACAAGATTCAAGTACTGCATATACCGAGATATGTACTTCGAGGTACTGAGGTACGCCATTTCGGCCAAGTACGTGTACAGTACCAACCATACCAGCCATTTTGGTAAACTGGCAAGGTTGTGATGCCCAGGAGATACAACAACTCGGTTCGGCCGAGTGCAAACGCACCTCGCTTGTACTTATGTACCGCAGTATCGAAGGACTTCGGAGGTGCGAACAACACCGGCGTGTAACCAAGCCCATCTAAAAGGTACTAAGTATGTACGGACTGTGATTTAAAAAGAATCCTAGATCACATATCTAGTGACAATTCCGGACCCGCTGTGATTCACTGCATTGATCATTACAATACATCCATCCATTCTCGCAGCTGCAGAAACTCGTGTTTCTGCGACAATCGTCAACATGGTTGATCTTCAAACTACGGTTAGTTCCAATAACCGCCTCTCGAGCGTGAAGGGGCCCCATGTCGCTTTATTCGTCGGCGCAACCTCCGGCATTGGTCTTGGGGTCCTCAAGCAATTCGCACAGCACACCGCCGAGCCTCGGGTCTATTTCGTTGCCCGTAATGCAGTCGCCGCGGCTTCTATTGCAGACGAATTGCGACAGCTGAATCCCCGTGGCAAATACGAAATCATCGAGAAGGATGTTTCGCTCATTAAAGACGCCGGAAAGGTGGCCGAAACCGTCAAAGCCAAGGAGTCGTCCCTAGACTTGCTCTTCATGTCCGTGGGCTTTTTCTCGATGGATGGAAGACAAGGTACTTTATCACCCGTCAACGTCCCCAGGATTACATTGCCATGTACTAATCAGTTGCTTTAGACACCAGAGAGGGGTTCGATGCTAGTTTGACGACGCGGTACTACTCCCGCACGCGGATTACCCAGCTTCTACTCCCTCTGCTCAACGAATCCCGGAGTCCACGTGTCGTGAATGTACTTGCGGGCGGGAAAGAGGGCCCGATCCACGAGGACGACTTGTCTCTGAATAATCCGAAGAACTTTTCCGTCTCTTCCAGCAACTCCCATTCTGCAACCATGTTGACTCTGTCGATGGAACACTTCGCGTCCGAGAACCCTCGCATCAGCTTCGCCCACCAGTTCCCCGGGCTTGTGGCCACGCCACTGTTCTACCGCATCAGCAGCGGCTTCCGGGGCATGGTGCTCAGTTACCTGGTAGCGCCGGTGATTAAGCTCTTCGCCAGGGACATAGATGAGGCGGGCAAGAGGGGCTTGTTCATCGCCACCAGTGCGCGGTACAGCGTCGACGACGGCGTAGTCCCGCTCGTTGGAGGTCTGCAGAAGGCCGAGCGGAGCAAAGGCGGTGTTTTCCTGCTCGATGAGAACGGCGACTCCGTCAACAATGAGAAAGTCCTCGAGGGTTACAGGACGCGAGGCATTGACAGAAAGCTTTGGGCTCATACCCAGGAGGCTTTTGCTGGCATTCGGTGATGACACTAAACTAAGCTCATATGATGTACCTATAATTATGTCACTTCCAAGTAATGCTTAGTTTGTTCAGACTAGCTTTAATGCTCAATACATTCGTATTTCTATGCTCATGCCAACTGTTATCTCATTTCCCCACAAGTCATGTTGTGCTAGGGGTCGCAGAAGCCGATCATTAGGGAGCAACATGTTAGACTTAGACAAAAATATATCGGGTTTAGAAGACGATGATGAATGATTTAGTGAAGCTTAGGTAAGAACTCTTTACAAACACCGAGGCTAGTCGTACCACTCATGATAGCCTAACTCTGGTATTTATAATTGTATGTCAGCAAGCTTGAATTCATATGATTTTTGCACCGAAGCTTGATGCCTGTCCTCCTAACCTGGGTTTGATGACTTCAAAATCGCAGGTGAGGCTATTGTGAAACAACCCAGCTGCCACTCTTCTGTCCTAGATGACAACTAAATCCGGACGACTTTTGGAGGGCTTTCCCTGGGTCCGAAGGAAATATATTCATGTCTGGAACGATTTTGCTTTTCTAAACAAAATCGAGGAAGGGACTTTCAGGTATGTAAAATTGGACATGATCAAGTTTGTTATAATTTTGGTTCCTTCTGATCCTTCAACAGCAGTTTTGGCAGTGTAATTATCCCTTCTTATACTATGGTGTTTAGGACAATCAAAACTTCCCTGCTATATCACGACCCACAGCATATTAACGCTCTGACCACTACCCAATTTGTAATTTATAAAACAATCCAAGGTTATTTCCTGCCTCGATAAATGGTAGAGGAAGTCTTTCGCCTGAGCGGGCCGTGTTATGACGACCTTCGAGGGAGACTTGAATGGCTGGAACACATTCGGTCCTTGTAATATTATGGACATTATAGAAGTTCCGTGACACCTATTGTCTCACAAGCTTGTTTGAGCTGAGCATTTCGTAGGTCGTCTCGATGGTGAATTTCACCTGGGCAGTGCGGATTCCGGGGCTGCGATTTCGGAGATGTCTTTTCCGAGCACAGAAAGGTCCATTGTATGTACCTAAGTATTGATCCAACCGGAATCGAGTACTATTCGCAGTGGATGTTTGTCAGAGTATCTGACTATGTACGAGTCTTCCCCACCTCATAAAGACCTTTTGCGTGATCCATTTCTAGCGTTGTTCAGTTGCGTTATAGGGCTTACATGACATCGGCTTCCCCACTAAACCACTATATAAAAGAGGATCGGTTGATCTGGCTCAACCCTACAGGTCGCCGGGGTAATATAGGTTGGTTCGTGACCGTACCTGTGGATTGGTAGGCCCAGCTCCACTATAGCCATAGGAGAGTCTATGATTGGAAGGATAACTCCTAGGTGGGCTTCGCAGTTGGACCTACGAAGTATCTTCCTATAGAACTTGCGAGAAGCAGTACAAAACAGGGCCCCTTGTCGGTACGGCCACGGTTTAACCTTTATTACCTCGGCGACCTGTACAAGACCCCTCATCCACCACACGGAATTGTTCAGCTATAGTTGCCGTGGATATCTACCTTGACAGCAGTACCTTCAAATCGTATGATTGGTATCAGCAAGGGCCAGCTGGCGTGTTCCTGACCCATCGCAAAGAGTTTTGATCACTAATACGTACATACTCTCATTGATCACTAATACATAAACACTCCCCTTGATCATGCCCTTGCTGGCAGCGTGGTGGGGGAAGAGTCCGTATAAAATGATCTCCCCTACCTAACAATCAAGGGACTGATATCCTTCGAACCCGAGCACTTTGTTTCTTATTTCAAAAACACAGTATTTCATCACTTCCAAGCTCCTTAAGCCAGCAGAAGCCATGGCTACCGTCAGTAACAAAGCCCTCATCTACAAGCAGGCGCCCGAGGGCATGATCCGCCCCGACGTGGACATGGCCTTCGAGACCCAGCCCCTTGACATCACGACGCCCCCTCCCAAGGGCATGATTGTCAAGTTGCTCGTGGCGGGCTTCGACCCTCACATGCGAGACCGCATGAGGGGCCCGACTTTCGAGAGCTACGTCTCAGGCTACGTGCCTGACGAGCCCATGAGTGGTTTCTCTGTCGCCAAGGTCATCAAGAGCGACCACGAGAAATTCAAGGAAGGTGAGATCGTCGCGGGCGTCTTGCCTATTGCCGAGTATGGTGTGGTTCCTCAGATGGTGAGTCATGGTCCCATCAACCATACACCTATCCTGCTTCATGTTACATTGCACATGCCAAGGTGGGTCCGGCTGAGAACCTTGGAAGAGCGTGTTCCCAAATATCTGGAGAACACCCAATAGGATGTGTTGATGACTTCGGTGTATTTGAAGAAAAAGGACTGGAGATGACATTCTATTGAAACCTTCACTTGGACGACCACGTGGCATGCAGTAACTTACACGTCAATAGTTGATCGAATACAAGCCTATGGCAGCGCACATGATCTTCAAGGTCGAGAACAAATACAACATCGACCTTATAAACTGGGTTGGTCCTCTTGGTCTGGCCGGTATGACCGCGTGGAACTCTTTCTATGGTCTGATTAAGCCCAAGAAGGGCGAGACCATCTGGGTCAACGCCGCCTCGGGTGCCGTGGGAGAGATCGTTGTGCAGCTTGCCAAGAAGGAAGGCATGCGTGTCATCGGCAGCGTCAGCTCTGATGACAAGAAGGAATATGTCCTCAGTCTCGGCGCCGACGAGTGCTTCAACTTCAACAAGGAGAACTGCAGTGACGCACTCAAGAGACTGGCCCCTGACGGATTGGATGCCGTGTACGAGAATGTCGGCGGTGACCATTTCCAGGCTGCAATCGCGAACATCAAATGGTTCGGCCGAATCATTGTCTGTGGTATGGTCGCCGAGTACAACAAGCTCCCCGAAGACAGGTTCCACGTCACAAACCTCTCAGACATCTTCCGCAAGCGGATCCTTATCCAGGGCTTCATTTACTGGGACCACAACATCTACCCCCAGAACATTGACAACTTCTGGGAGCTCATGCCGAAGTGGATTGCAGACGGCAGCATCAAGGCGAGGTCTACCAACTTCGATGGCCTTGACCGTGCCCAGGAGGCTTTCGTCTCGCTGTTTACCGGCAAGACGTTTGGAAAGGCTACATTGAAAGTGGCAGAGCCTTAAGGTGGCCAGCGGAACTAGTAGCATCCTAGACACCACGGATCGGACACCATAGCAGACTTTACTTTAGGGACCATTGTCGATCCATGAGTGTAGAATATCAATATAAACGTTCAAGGTCTGTGTCCGCAAGTTGCTCGGCTGAAAGTCGAGTGGTTCAACCAGACGAAGCCCCATGAATATCGTTCTGCCAGTCATGTCCGCTCCCGAGCACAGAATTAAACAGACCAAGCACTTTCATCTAACTATATGATGGAAGCACTTGAGCGGGACCTCGGGACAAAAATCACTGGCAGCATGTAACAAGAAACAAGGCATTCCAAGCCCGAAGCCAGTAACTAATATCATGACAAACAATTTATTGTTAATATAAGAAGTAATTTTGTAAGGTCAGTTCGTAAAATATTTTACAACGCGCTTTGGGACTGCTCAATGTATTGCTTCAGATTCTTTTGAGCAAATTGTTGAGGATAAGAACTTGAAGCGTGAACTAATCGTCTGCAGTCCTCTGCGACCACGCAATGCGGGGCCAGCCAAAAGAAGCATCGCTACTAAAACAAGAACTCCCTCCTACTGCTTTGAGGTACCGTATATTCCGCTCAATCCAACAGAGAGACAATTCCTCAACGGTGGTTCGTGTACTCGACGTTTTCCGTGGCGCCCTGTTTGTCGCTATTTTGCTCACCCAGGCCGCGATGCGTCGTGCCAACATATGCTTTCTCCTCATCACTGGCTCCAGTAGTAGTCTGTGTTCTGCTTGAACCGGAAACATCAATAACGGGCGGACTGTGGATGCTCTCGCGGACACCCTGAGTGATACCGGTCTTGCCCTCGAAGATGTGATCGACTTGTTCTAGGTGGAGACCCTTGGTTTCTGGGTAGAGGAAGTAGACAAATGGGATAAATGAGAAGTTGAAGATGGCCCACATCAGGTAGTATCGCCAGCCGATATTGGCGAGGGCCATGGGTGTCACTGTTGCGGATATGCCATTGACTGAAAGGAATTGTTAGTGAAATGATCCGAGTAAAAGAGGTTCGATGAGTACATAGTACTTACATAGCCAGTTTGAGCAAGACGCCAGGGATGCTCCCATGGACCGCATTTTCAGCGAGTTGACCTCCGGGGGGTAAAGCCATGACACATTCAGGAAGCTGAGGGCGAAGGCAGCATAGTAAAGGAAGTACATGGCGACAATTAGGGCGACACCATCAGTACCAGGGACGTTGGAACCGACGCAGAGCAAAACGTTGACAACGGTCAGGGCCGCTGCTCCCCACATCATGATAGGGCGTCGTCCGACCTTGTCAATGAACCAGATGGGCGGCAGGCTAGCGATTAAGTAGAAGATAGAGCCACAACCAGCGACAATGCGGGCAAGCTCCTGTGTCATGCCGACGTTCTCCTCGAGAATGACGGGCAGGTAGTAACCAACGGTGTTGATGCCAGACATCTGTTGCATATAGAGTGCTCCGACGCCAAGCATCATCCGCCGGAAGTTCTGCTGGCCGCCATTGCGGAATATCTCACGGATGGAGGCGCCTTCCTCCTTCTTCAATGCTTCTTCGACCTCGTTGCGCATTTCAACCACACGGGTGTCGTCCTCGGTCGTATCGAGTAGTCGGGCAAAGACCTGCTCAGCCTCGTGCATAGACTTGTGGTTTGCTAGCCATCGGGGAGACTCGACCAAGAACGGGCCAACTAGGAGTAGGTAGATAGCGAATACGCATTGGAGTATGATGGGGAATACCCACTGGAAGTTCCCTGTGGCGTAGCTCGCTCCAAAGGACACCCAGTTGGATAAGACGAAGCCGACGATGATGTTGGCTGCCTCGATGGTGATCATCGCCCCGCGGTTATGTGCCTGTGAGACTTCTGCTTGCCATGTAGGCACCACCGCTGTCATTATTCCGACGCCGAGCCCTGTGAAGACGCGAACAACGACTAGATGAATGACGACCTTGGCACAGACTTGGAGGATGGCTCCGACGATGACTATGCATGCGCCGACGTATATGGACTTCTTGCGGCCCAGTTTCTCGCCCCAGAGGAATGCCATAACAGACCCGATCAAACAGCCTGCATCATAGAGGCCGACGATCAAGCCTTGGGCTGTCGAGTTTGGGTTGTTGAACTGCTGGACGAACGCGGGTGAGGTGATGACTGTGCCCATCACACCTTGGTCATCTGGTGAAGCAATACTATCAGTACGGAAGTCTCGAGCTTTATGGAACGCGACGATGCGTGAGTGGACTTACACCCGAAGAGCAAGAAACCCATCGAGCAGGCCGTGGTAATGCCGAGCCTTAGTGGTCTCCCACGAAGCTCCTTCATGTTGACAGTGTAGAGCAGGTCGTTCAAACGACTGAGACCGGGAGCGAGTACTGCACAGCAAAAGTGGTTTTATGAAAAGGTGATGGACCATAATCGTAGATAAATCAAGCCTGTTGATAGTTTCGACCCGAAAAGAGGTTTCCGTCAAAAGACAGGCAGATCAATGTTGGACCTTCTGCTGGAGACAGGAATAATCCAAATATTGCTCCGGCAGGGAAGGTTCGTACCAATAAGAAGCAGCGTTCACGCCAACCTGGTAGTGCTTAAACCAGGTCACCGTCAGACCTCCAAGTTCAACCGCAGAACTTTGAACGGTGCACATGCGTGTCTGTGGGCCATGACGATGGTCTGTCTTGGTCCAAAAGTCTCGTCTGGGGTTCCAGATGTCATGGAAAGGTCCAGGGGGTCCATACCTTGTTGCGCTTCGGTCCATGCTGCCCGGATGACTTCATTTGGTTACTTCGGTGGAAGGTCTGCCCAGGTGCCTCACTTGTGCAAGTGGTACGCGTGAATGGGTCTGGGGTAACCTCCGGGGAGGAAGGCATCACCGTGGGGGGGGGGGGGTGGGAACTGTACGCGCTGACGATACACTTATAGCCGTCGGAAATAATAATAAAGCGACAAGGCATGTCGACCACGCTTCCTTGTCTGCCTTCCTGCCCGAGGAAGGACCGTGTATCATCACCCAACGTTGCGACCTGATGTCATCGCGCCTCAGGATTCCCGTTCTTCTTCGATTGTGCCATCATCTGCTCCACTTCTGACCAGCACTTAGGACCGTGCCTTCGGGGAGCAAGTTCAGACGTCAAACTGTTCAGCCAACTTCCACGGTTCCATGTTTGTGCCATACCCATCCCCACTATACAAACCAAAGTTGGCACATCAATCCCTGCGGCCCTTGAGGCCCACCCCGGGGCTAGATGCCCTCTTACTGGCCAACCCCAGATTTGAACCCCAGATTTGACATGCGCGTAGCTCGGGTCCAATTGTAAGGCCCACCAGGAGCGACGATCCCGTCATCCGGGACGACTCTGTACTGGCTGGGTATCTGAGCAAGTACCTAGGTAGTAAGGTATCCTTGCGGCGACTTGCGAGAGAGATCCGTACCGCTGACCAAAGCCATCAGGATGGATTGGAAGGCAGCAAGATGTTACCAGTCACCTCCCCCGGCTAGAGACCATCAGCCAATTTGAAAATCCCACAAGCAGCCTACGAGCTGTGCTTCATAAGCTAGAATTCTGTGGGCCTCGAGATGGGATAAGCTAGAGGATGAGTAGGACATCTCAAATGATAGAAATGATCTGAAGGTGTCCCATATGTGTCGATGGGAGCCTTCCCCACCCACCCATGACCCTTACACTTCCACCGAGATCTTGTCGCTGGGACCATCCTCCTGCTCAGACCTCGCGTCTTGATTTCTACCAACGCTAATAATAAGCCACCCGGACTGAAAGTGCTTGGTGTGTGTTCGGTTGGAGAAGTCTTTATCCATGGTCCTGGATCCGTGAGAAGTCCTGAAGCTGTTGGCTTGAATTCAGGAAGGTGTGGCCGGGTACCGGATGCATGAACAGTCTGACCGGACTGGACTTTGTATTTGAGCTGGTGTCTCCGGCCATAGAGAGCTCTATCTATCTTGAATCCGGAATTGTGGCAGAGTTGAATGGGGGAAAAGTTTGAGAGAATTGTTGAGTCGAGAAATCCAGGTCGGATTCGTCCGAAGGTGGTATGATCGTGGCGGCCGCGCTCCAAGCTATGTCCCAGGAGATTCCCGTTGGCACCAGGTATTGAAACGGGAGAGGTTACGGCTGGCTCGTTGGTGACGGGATGCCGCGCATCTGAACAGAACCGTCTACCGTAAAACCAAGTTTCGTGGTACTGTAGCTGTCGGACTTGCCTGCGTGAACTTTGCTATGTCGAGCCCGTGATTGCAATTTGCTGATAATGTATCTGACCAGGAACCAAAGACCTCGGGACCCCTTGACGTGTCCATTGGTGCTGTCGTTCGGTCGACAAGTATTGGGTGAGCGGCGGGGGCAGAAGTAAACCACCTCCCTTCAAGAAGCGGGAAGTCTCTGTAATACAGCCATCATTTCATACTCGACTACACCACAATCTTCAGGGATTTCGACAGAACCAAAGCCAGGGACATCCTGCAAGCACTCAGCAAAGAAGTCCCAGTCCGCCTTCGGGCCCAACCACACCACGGTCTGTAGAGGGCTGTCCCCATCCTTCACCGCCGCTTGCAGGTACCGCTGTACCAAGACGGGCTCGCGCGGGTACGCGAATATCAACGCACTAGCTTCCCTTCCCCTCGGCGAGACCTCAAATGTTCCCCTCACGGTGGTATAGTGCTCTTCGGAGAGGTATCGATTTACAGGGCGAGCCTGCTCGGCTGTGCGGACCTCCACGCCCTCGATGGTGAGGTTACAGCCTGGAAGAGCCGACCAGAGGGACTGCATATGAGCTTCGAGGAGGCCGCTGCCGCTGCCGACTGAGAGGACGAGACACTCTTTTTGTCCGCCTGACGTGCTGCAGGCTGAAGTGAGAACATCTGTGAGGGTGCGGATAAGCTGGGTGGAGATGCTCAGACAGAAGTCCGGATAGCGACGGGGTGCGTCGTCGAGATGGGGTAGGTCCATGAAGAGGATTGAGGAATGAAGATCTGAGGTTTAGGAATGTTCTATATTCCATGCGGTGTAATCGCAGGAGTTGAACAATAAACCCATCGGAACAACTTGAGGGTGGTTGTCGTCGAAAGGGCATCAAAGGGTTCAAAGGTTTTTACACCAACAAGGCGTCAGGGTCTAGGGTTAGCCAGAGGTGAGAGGGGGGGAGGTACAAGTACGGCGTTTGTCCCATGTGGAGTAGCCGGATTGCCGGGGAACACCAAAGATCAACGGTTGAACATTAAGTGCTCCTTCAGCTGTTAGTAACCAATCAAATGACGTGCGAAAGTTAGTGTGAGGCCCACTCTAGCTGCTGTCCGTCCGCTGAGGTGGCTTCTTGCGTCTTTCTTGCATCTTGCAGCAAAAAGTTCCAAAACTGTAACAACTTTGTCTGTCTTTCCATCACAACCCTCCTTCTTTAATTCCTCACTCTCTCCCGGAAATCCTTCTCTTCGTCGTCTCTGGTATCATCTCTCAGAATGGCCGGCCTCAGCCCCCAAGTGTATGTCTGGATCCATCCCCCCGCCCACTCATCCGTGCGCGTAAATTGTTTGGCGAGCCCATTTGCGCAATGCGACAGTGCCCGCAACAGGCACCCACCTTGTTCTGCTGCTGGTACAGGATGACTGACTGAATACATTCGCGATCTAGGACCAACATCGTCATCATACTTGGTATGATGCAGGTGGCCAAGAAGGTCCCCTTTGAGGATCCCAATGTGCTCAACGCTGTCCGGGGTCTCTACCTCCTCAGCAACCTGATCATCATGGGCTTCTACGCCTACATCAAGCTGCAGATTGACAAGAAGAAGGGTACGTTCCCCTTTCTATACACCCCAGGTACTCTGCTGCTGCAGCAGCAGCAGCTGACTGAGATCCGCCCCTTTGTTACAGACATGACCACCCTCAAGTACGTCGAGCCCGCCCCTATGGGTTCCACCGAGGAGGGCAAGCTCGTCACCACCACGATCCACGCGTACGACATGGCCCAGCTCAAGCAGGCCTTCCGGTCGCAGCTCACGGGAATGGCCATGATGACCTTCATGCACCTGTACATGAAGTACACCAACCCGCTGCTGATCCAGAGCATCATTCCCCTCAAGTCCGCCTTCGAGTCCAACCTGTTCAAGATCCACGTCCTCGGTCACCCCGCCTCCGGCGACCTTAAGAGGCCCTTCAAGGCTGCTGCTGGCTTCATGTCTGGCATGCAGGGTGCCCCTGAGAGCGATAAGAAGGCTATCGAGGCTGCCGAGCGTGCTGGACGGGGCGGTTCCAAGGAGGAGTAATGCCGATAATGATGTGGTAATGGAGAGAGTTCGTCCTTTCAGCAGGGTTACGGCTTTACGTGCGCATGAATGAAAAGGTCACAAGGGGATTATCGATCTTATTAAGACGTATTGGGCGTCATTGGTTTTGGGGGTGGTTCACGGCGAGTTGGGATGGAAGCACATCTACATACAAAGACACAACAACAACAACAACAACAACAAGATTGGGATGGGAGTATTGCAGGAAAAGATGTCTGGATTTTATACTCTGGGAAAGGGATAGATCATAGACATGCTTCTTCTCAATTCCCATCTCTTTTCACTCCCAACAAAGAAAACAACCTTTCGGCAATTTAGTACCTCGCGTTTGGTCTTTGCCACTCGTTGCCACTCGTTGCCACTCTAGATATCTTTTGCCGACTCGGGCGCGGTTGCCTGCCGGCTGGATTTAACCACATTTGTCAACTTGCAGGCGTCATTGAACTTGCTGACTTGCGAAAGAAACCACCCACCAATTCTTGACGACAACTACAATAGACTCCAGTTCTAACACCCTTTCTTGCCATATTCCCGTCATCGACCGAACCGTCTACCCACCCCCCTTCCCCGTTCCCTTCTCCACCCTGCGATTCCCCATGGGGCGCCCCTCCACCCCACCACCACGGGCTCAGGCCTCGGCGCAACCCGTGAACTTCTCGCCACCAACTCCAGAAGTAACGCGCAAACTAGTACGTGCAGTGCTGCATTCAGCTCTCTGATGCCAGTCCAGGCCTAACATGGCCTACAACACATTCTAACCCATCCATGCACCAACATAGGAAGAATCCCGCCTCCGCTCCAAAGACCTCCGCTCCCAAAAAGAAGCCGCCGCCCGCGCATCCGGCACCGAGCCCACCATCCCCAAGTCCTCCTCCGGCTTCATCGACACCGAAGACGTACACGTGGTGAATAGCAGCTCCGGCGCGCGGCCCCGCAAACGGCCCTACGACTCCTTCACGCAGTCACACATACCCGAGACCAACCGCGATGCGCGGTCACCGGCCAAGAAGGATGGCGCCAGTGATGCCGCTGCCGAGACCTTGCGCCCGGCGAGCAAGAAGTTCGCCAAGTTTGTCGACTACAATTTTAGCGCCATGACCGACACCAAGGGCGGATTTCTGAGCACCGAGGATGACCCCTGGAACAAGAGCATGTCCGGGCCTGCCCAGGGTGGTGGTAATCCGGACGAGGAGCAGAGGCCCAAGCACATGACGGCCTCAGAGTGGGAGCGGCTACAACTACTGCGGAAGCTGCAGAGGCAGAAGACAGGGCCGTTTGAGCCGGGCTTAAGTGCCATTGCGGATAAGGAGGAGCGCAAGAAGTGCCGGGAATGTGGAAATCTGGAGATTGACTGGGTGTGGGAGGAGGTGTTTAGTTGTTGCGTGTGTAGTGCTTGCAAGGAGAAGTTTCCGGAGAAGTATTCACTGTTGACAAAGACTGAGTGCCGGGAGGATTATTTGATTACAGATCGTCAGTCTTATCTGTTCTTTGAAGCACCATGACTACGGTTACTAACAACTCTGATACAGCTGAGCTTCGAGATAAAGACCTACTGCCCCATCTTTCGCGGCCCAACCCACACAAATCCCATTGGCACGACATGATGCTCTTCCTGCGCTATCAGGTCGAGGAGTACGCTTTCAACACGAAATGGGGCTCGGCCGAGGCCCTGGATGCCGAGTTTGAGCGCCGTGAGACGAACAAGAAGAAACGGAAGGAAGAGAAGTTCCGCGAGAAGCTGTTGGACCTCAAGAAGAAGACGAGGACAGATGCGTACCGGCGTGGAGGGGGAAGCAGTCTGAGTGGTGGAGCGGCCAAGTTTGGGCAGGATTTGGGGACTAATAAAGGAAAGCATGTGCACGAGTGGGGACGGGCGATACAGAATGAGGAGGGGATGAGTGTCAAGACTTGTGTTAGTTGTGGCATGGAGGTTGAAGAGTTGGAGTTTTGATGGGTGGCCCACGACTGAGGGGATTAGACAAGCACTATTTCCCTCGTATCTTATCTGAATCCCCAATCCTCTCGTCACGCATACACGGAGGTTTCTTCTCGATCGCAGCAGCCAGCTGCGCTGCGGACACCACTCCCGCGAACGAAGAGACGAAGCCCAAAATAGCGGACACCCTCCAGCTTATGTACGCCACAACCGAAGCCACTGTGCACGCGCAACTGAGAAGCAGGCATAGGTGAAACCGAATGCTCTCAATATCTGGCCGCCGAGACTTATACTGCATCATAGCGTATAGTGTGCAATAACGACCAGCCAGCTGGAGTGCGAGTTAGCTCAGCAGGCTCCAGAAACCGTCGTCAGTTCGGAAGGAATTTCTAGTAGGGATACAAACTTGTGCGCGGGATTGCTGGGTCGAGAAGGCGAGCATCATGCCGCATAGCCTTGGGCAGGTGAGACCACCGTGATCATGGTGGGTTGGTGGAACAGGACGCGAAGCAGGCCCAGTTGTTGCCATGGACCATATCATTCGGGAGGTCGATGGCGGCATCGTTCAAGTATGGCGATAGCGGGCGAGGCTCCCCTGGGAAGAGATCATCCCAGATTGCAAACCACCGGTCGGCGTCAGAGTATCGACGAAAGAATTCAAGAGGCTACTTATGTAGATATGTGCCTGTAAATGAAGCTTCAAAATAACTGGCTAACCTATACTTCTGAGCGAAAAGGAGAGCCATCTCTACAACCCGGCCTGTCCTGCGGCCTGCCAGACTGCGCATGTTGCACAGCCATTGGTGTAACCAACCTTGTGGAAGCCGATGAGCCTGTTGCAATGATTACCCTGAGCCGGTATATCTACTGGCAAGTTGGTGTGCAGTGGGCGTGTCGGATCAGAGATGCTGAACATCTTTGTACATCCATAGATACCTAGGCACCTAGGCACCTACCTAAGGTACCTAGTCTACCGGTAATTTGGGGGAGGGCTCTACAGTCTGTCTAAGACGGGTTAGGGTTGATGCGGTACCCAGATACCTACCTAGGTAGGTAGGTACAACTTATAGCGTAGCTTCTTCGTGCACGGATCACGTAGGCGTGCCAGCTCAGGGGTCTGTACATCCACTCTTGATTGGCGAAATGACGGGACCTTTAGAGGCTGCCCAGGTGCCCAGGTGGAGCTCCACACTTGCCGTCCAGGCTTGGGCGCTGGCGGCAAACGAGCTTGTATGTAGACAGTAGACAGGACTGACTGGTCACAGCAGCAGTGGCGGCGGCACCAGCAGCAGCATCAAGCAGCAACCAACTGTAGTCAACCCAGACTGCAGCAGCGCAGCAAGCTTGAAAACTTCTGCCAGCGGGGAATCAATCCAGGACCTATCTCACAGGCTCAACGTTTCCATTCCTCCTTGCCATTGTCACGACGCAACGAAGTATACGACGGAGACGCGGCAAAGGCATCTCTACCCACCCTGTCTGTCCATTCCAATTCGATCATCTCCCCATCTCCCAAAACCCACGCGACGGGCCACATCCACTCCCACCTTCAACCAAACCCCAGGCCCAAACTAGCTTGCGTGTCTCGACTGGGCGTACCTGCATATCGTCATACTGCGACCGCAAGCCACGAACGCTGTTCAACGGCTTCCCTTGCATGCTCTGGCTGCTCGACCTCCCGACTTCCTCCTGCAGACAACTTGCCTTGCCTTGCCAATGCGAATGCGATTGCGACTACCCATAACATCATCCCTCTGGAAGTGAGGAAGAGGAGGGCAGTGGGCATACTACGCACCCAACAACTCCAACCTTACCCTCCTCTTTCCCCTCCCCTGGCAGACGCGGCATAAATACCTGTCAGGTAATTATTGATACCCTCGGGATACCGTTGGTCACCCGACCAAGCGCCGTCATCGCATGAACCTGCCTTCCTATCTTCTCGGCAACGGGAACAACAACTACAGAGGATCAAGAGGTGCAACAGGCGCACCAATACTCAGCCCAAGTCGAACGGCGCCATACATGGCCGGCGCAATGAACCAAGGAGGCCAGGGCGGTGGTCCTGGCGGCATGAATCATGTCAACGGCTCCAGCTCCCAACCCCAAACCACCGAGTACACCCTCCAGGGTGTCATGCGCTTTCTCCAGACCGAATGGCACCGTCACGAGCGGGACCGGAATGCTTGGGAAATCGAAAAGCAGGAGATGAAGGGTCGGATAGCAAACCTGGAGGGCGCCGCAAGGCGTGCCGACGCCACCCAGAAGGCCCTGAAGAAGTACGTCGCCATTCTCGAGGCCAAGGTCAAGGAGCAGTCTGCGCAACTTAAGGCTGCAGCTGGTGGGGAGAAGGTAGAGGAGCCGGCGAAGACGAAGAAGTTAGACCGGGAGGCCTTGATACAGGCGAAACTGCATTGTAAGTCTGCCATTACGTGCTGCTTCGTGCCCTCGCCCCTTCAGAACTAACGGTGTTATGTACAGCCTCGTCCGAAAAGATACCTGGCCCCTCCCAGGACCTCGGTGTGGATTTGGAACGGATAGACGACGACGAGTCGCAACGATCAGAACTCAAGAATTTCCTCGATCAGTGCCAAGCCGAGTTCACCTACCTCATGATCACGCCTGCCAACCCTATTCCGCCTCGAGAATCGCCCCCACTGCCTATGATCGAAGACCTCAGAGAAGGAGAGGGCTACGGTATGAACAGCGGCCAGCAGCCGATGGATCCGCTATATCGTCGGGCTCAAGATAACTTGCGGGAAGTTCTAGGGAGGCAGCAGCCACCTGCAACCAACCATGTGCAGCCAATGCAACAGCAACAGCAACAGCAACAGCAACCTGCTGGCCAGATGCCCATGAAGAGTCCCGATATACAGCAGCCTCAACCAGCCGCGGTCGCACAGCCTATGCTGAGAACAGCCGACAGCCAACAAGGCTTTGGAACTGTAGAATGGCCTGGGCAAATGTCGGTGACCAGCCGGATGGTTGATGAGGTGCCACCCGAACAGAACCACGGCGTCAAGCCTCAAGGGGAGAGGGGTGGATTTGACGGTCCAAAACAGGACGCCGTCGACTCCGACGCCTGGGATTTCAATGAAGGCTCATTCCCAGACCCTGTGTCTCATGCTCAACCACCTGCCTCCAACCGCCCCGATACCGATGTATTCCCCACGGCAGAGAATTTGCCCAAGTCACCAGGTCGTGGGGCTCTGTCGCACCGCAGAAAAAGCTCTCTTTCAAGACGGAGGAGCACCGAGCAGGAGATGTCTCTGAATGCGTTGGCGCAAAAGACTGAGAGCGGCAACTTCAAGCTTCGATTTGGCTTGCGTGGTCACCTGAACACAGTGCGCTCTGTCATATTTTCGGGCGGTGGTAGTCCTGGTGAGCCTGAAATCTGTACTGCAAGTGACGATGGCCTTATTAAGCGGTTCCATATTCCACGGGGGGCTCCACCTATCTACAATAACGCAGCTTCAGTCGTCTCAGACTTGGACGTCCAAGCGGACTTTACTCACCGCGGACACAATGGCGCTGTCCTTTGTCTGGCGTCATGGTCGCCATCGCCGAACTTCTCAACGGGCGGAAGAGCACAAGGGGATGGATGGATATTCTCGGGCGGTCAAGATTCCTCCATCCGAGTATGGGAGCGTGGTCGGGTGGACCCCAAAGCGACACTCGATGGCCATACCGATGCTGTCTGGACACTGTGTGTACTTCCTGCGACACTTGGCGCCGTATTTGGACAGCAGAACCCCTACGGGACACCGGATCGGATACTGCTCGCCTCTGGTGCTGCAGACGGTACAGTCCGCGTCTGGGCGTTGAGCCAGCCACCACAAATGACCAGCCCACAGCCACCACCAGCCGCCTCCGCAGGTCGAAGAAGCACAGGTGGCCGCGTCCGAGGCAATAGTATGAGCTCCGGATCTGCCTTCCCCAGCAGTCCCCAGCCAACCATGGCAACAAATAGCCCCTTCAACCATACTCTGGTGCACACCATTTCCCGCCCCAACTCGACCGCATCACCAACCTGCATTACCGCATTGAGTGCCTCGGCCGAGACCTTTGTCGTCAGCTACTCCGATGCCGCCATTATTGTATATGATACCCGAACGGGAGAGGAGATAGGCAGCATGGCGAGTCTGGAGACTTACGATGGGACGCTGGGCACAAGTGTCAACTCTGTCGTTGCGACAACGGTGGGGCTTGAGCAGAGTCAGCACCAAACAGGTCATGGTGGGCTGGGTCTGAACGAGGAGGACTCTGGCGCATCTGGTGCTGGTCCTACGGGCGGTGGACGGCAGATGGCGGGCAGTGGTGTCGAGGGTGTCATCATTTCTGGCCATGAGGACCGCTTTGTGAGGTTCTTTGATGCCAATAGCGGTAAGTCTAGCGCCCATCGCAGATCAATTCTTCTCCCCGGCTTCGATCATCATACTGATAGGACTTCTATAACAGGCCAGTGCACGTACAACATGCTCGCCCACCCAGCATCCATCTCCTCGCTGTCCCTCTCTCCCGATGGGCGCGAACTAATCTCAGCAGGCCACGACGCCTCTCTCCGCTTTTGGTCCCTTGAGAAGCGAAGCTGCACCCAAGAAATCACGTCCCACCGCATCATGCGCGGCGAGGGTGTCTGCGCGGTGGTCTGGAGCCAAGATGGCAGATGGGTTGTGAGCGGTGGCGGCGACGGCGTCGTCAAGGTATTTGCTAGGTAGGATTTAGCGGAACCTGAGGAGCTGGATGAACCACTCGCCTCATCGCCACCGCCTACCCCACCGAGGCATGGCAAGAGGGTCGGTGGTAGTCACAGGGGGTCGAGGCGCTTCACGAATGGTTGTGAGGGGCTAGGAATATCGTCCACTCTTCTGTAGCGGTCATGTGTCCATGGAAAGACCTACTGTGTCGGAAACACTGGCATGGATGGTGTTCAGACATTCTGGAGGGCAAGGATTGTGTCGCCAGCGATACTGGCAGCTTTCGCTTGATGTATTGTGGGCTGCGAAAATACCAGAAAAGCATGAGGAGGGAAGGGACTTGCAGTATATGGCGGGAGTGTACATGTATATGATGGAAGGAAAACTCCTGAGAGCATAATCATTACTTGCTAGAAGCATACTTCCGGCTTGCGAAGACGGTGGTGTTTAAAGGGACGAATGAAGACTTCTTTCTGCTTCTCAGACCGTGTGTGAGACGGTGCATGGCCGACTGGTGCAGAGAACCCCCCTCAACACTACGGCCCGGCCCCTGAAGCGGATTGATTGGGGTGGGGATTGCTTATATTGCTACAGTGGAATGTGTCCTGTGGCAGCTTGCCTGGTATGTTCGCCCCATGAAGGACCTCGGGACCTTTCAGGCCAATCTACCTAGGTACCTAGATACTTAAAGGCGGGTGAGCTTCCACTGAAATTTGACTTGGAAAGCGAGACATCATCCCCACGGCCGGTGCTCGGCCCGACCGCGGCTGCCATACCCGAGTCGGCACCGCTTGCTTGTGATAAGCCTGGATGGAGGCTTCAAAGGACTTCCAGGTTTCAATCCCTCTTATCCATCTTTACTTCTCACCTCCTAGTTGACGGTGGCAGCCGCCTTTTCTCATTCGATCGGTGAGTTCCCACGACATGAACGCAACCATTTCTTCCGGGCTTTTAGACGACTTCCCGCTCGATGTTTTGGGTCAACAGGAGCGCATCAACAGGCTCTACACACAAATGACACTCTGTTTCCCAATCCCCAAGGACTCGCCAGACCTGCAAACGAAGGCCGATGGAATAATAGAGACTTTGTCACAAGGGCTTGTACGGCTATCCACTGCCCTGCCATGGACCGCGGGCAGGGTGGTACGGGAGCTTGATGGTTTCAAGATTAAGCCCGCAGAACCGCCCTCCCCCCGCGTATCAAAATAACCCATTCGACAAGCGTCCCTTCATTTCCGACATGGGAAGAACTCCACCGGAATTCATTCCCGTTCAGCATGTTGGAAGAAGACATGATTGCACCGTGCAAGACGATGGTCCCCGTGGGCGAGGAGCTGCCGGTGCTGCTCGTCCAGGCAAACTTCATTGAGGGCGGCTTGCTTTTTACCATCAACGCCCAGCATGGTAGTATGGATATGAGGGGGCAGGGGCAGGGGCACATATCGAGCTTGCTTGCCAAGGCATGTCGAGGGGAAACATTTACGGCGGAGGAAGTTGAAGTTGGGAATATGCAGAGGAAGAACATCATTCCTCTCCTTGATGAAATATCAACCGACAAAGATGCGCATCCAGGGGAGCACCCTCGGCGAGACAAGTACGAAATTCCAGCGCAAGGATCATCCGGGTCGCAGCCACAGCCAGTCTGGGCATACCTCGCCTTCCCGTCCAGCTCCCTCTCCAGCCTGAAATCCCTAGCCACAAAGTCACTCCCCCCAGACACGTTCGTCTCTACAGACGACGTCCTCACAGCTTTCATCTGGCAAGTTATAACCTGCGCAAGGCGGACACGCCTCAAACAGCAACAAGGACACAGCAGCTCACCAGCGACGACCCTCACCCGCAACGTCGACGTCCGCCGCCACTTCGGCCTCCCGTCGACATATCCTGGACTAGTAACCACAGCCACATCGCACACTTGCCCAGTCGATGACCTCGTAGCGAGCCGGGACCTGGCCTCCATCGCCTCCGGCCTGCGGGCGGCTCTGGACCGGGACTCTCTCATACGTAGCACACGGCTCCAGGCCACGATTATCAGCCGCGATAATGACGCGGCTAGGAAGAAAAGCATCGCTGCCACGAGCAACCAAAGCCTTGATGTCAGGGTTAGTAGCTGGGCCAAGGAGGAGTTCTATGATCTGGACTTCGGGCCATTGCTTGGAAAGCCGCAAGTCGTTAGACGGCCGGGGTTTGTGGACGGTGCTAGGGAGGGCTTGGTGTATTTCCTGCCCAAGGATAGGGATGGGGAAATTGTTGTAGGTGTGTGTTTAAGGGGCGAGGATTTGGAGCGACTTAAGGGGGATGGGGAGGTTAAGGGGTGGTGGCGGTGGAGTGGGTGATGGTACAGTAGTGAGAAGTGGGTTTCTTCGTGGGGTGGACTGTGATTTGTGGTCCTCAGTGATAGTCTTTTGGTGCCAATGTCCTTGGACAACCTCCGAGCCTGTGATGCCAGTCTCTAAGGAGCTAAGTATATCTTCCAAGGTTCTGAGTCTCTTCCAAAATCAGCTTTTACATACATACATATATCGAGGGTGCTCGGCACGACATTCCGACTGTACCAGTATGGGTGGTCGAGATCATCGTGATCCACACTTGTAGGATTCCTAAGCCCCAGGCGTCTGCATACTCAATAACAAATGGTTGGATTTCATTTGGTATTACCAGCAGGATACCTCCACACCCTTAGGCAACGACATAATCTACAGGTCTCTTCATTTTTTATTATTTAGGTCGAAGACATGCCTGCGATGCGTGTATGTTCTCCGACCTTTCTCGAGCACCCTTATCGTTTTACTTCCAAACGAAACCCCAAATTCCAAGTTTACGTCACAAGTAGAGCTTCGCAAAGAATCATTCACCAGAGTCCTGAAAGCAAGACAACCGAGAAAATGGGTCTTTTCAGCAATAAGAAAGAAAACGGTCCTCCACTGTTCAGCAATCCCATCGTCACATACCACATCACCCATTTGCTAGATGGCAGATTGGTCGTTACGCCGAACTCACCGATATACAACACTTATAACATCTTAGTGAGCAAACCCAAGACCTTTCGTGAGAGCATCGAAGTCTCAATCGTCCACGCCAACGGAGCAGGTCGCGCAACCACGCAGCATGGGGGCGTTGTCGGCCACTGTGTGAACCGGGTGACACGGGGAAGTTTCTAGACTTCTCTGTCAGCAACCGAAACTTCGATTTCCGGCATAGTGGTCATGGCGGTAGCTCCAAATACTCCTTGAAATTGGGGTACAAGACTCTGAAGGCTGTGAAGTGGGTAAACGACTCCCTCTCAGGCAGCAAGAAGCCAGACGGCCGCCTCAAGCTTGAGGATGGCAATCATGATATCCTGGCTCGCTTTGCTGGAGCGGGCGGTAGTGGGAGCGAGTTTGCCATGCTGGAGATATACCACCAAGGACAAGCAGCTGCGGATGTTGGAGTCGACTGGTGCGGGCTGGTTATTCTCACGGCGGTGAGTGTCTACCTAAGGGAAGAACGACTCAGAGAAAAGCGGAGAAAAATCCAAGGGACGTGCGGGTGCCTTAAGAAGTGTGGGAGATGTGTGTGGTGCTATGGCTGGATTGTGTTAGGCACGTAAAAATGTGCATACAAGTCAGTCCGTACTGCCTATCAAAGCTATACTTTGGGACTATCTCTTTAATTATTTTAATAAGAATAAGAAGTATGATATCGTAACACATTGAAAGCGTCCAAGCTGGTGACAAGGCACTCAAGAAGTGGAAGCTGATCCAATAGGGGTGGCAAGTTGGATTGTTCTTGGTTTGGGTTTCTTTTTTTGGGGGGGGGGAGGGGGAGGGGTTGTGTGGGAAATCTGAAATGGAATAGCACACTGTCTTATTTATTTCACACACGTCGTGTAAAATGACATCCCCGATCGGGTAATAGTGAGGTTATCAACCAGCCCCAGACTTCCTAATAGCCATACCCAAAATCGAGGTCTAGAGCCCTAACTCGGACCCTAATCCGGGACTTATACTCGAAAGAAATATGGGTATCGAAATCACAACGCACTGTTTTTTTAATTAGCGAGAAGGTACAATGTGTGTTGTATATAAAACGGGGTTTTTACCATAACATTTGGGACCTCAGCATATCGAGGTTTGCATGCTACAAAGGGTGTGTTACCCAGAATAAGCTCTGTTTATACACGACACATTTCTTCTGTATGTACATTAAGTCTTGGGTATAAATCGCATAGGCTGAACATCCCATAATCTGACCACTAGCAAAAAGCCCCCTAAACAACTACTATAATGCAGAAAATTGCCCAGGACCACAGGCAGGCGGCACATCTGAACACTGTTGACACTCAAAAGAGAACAGGCCACCCAGTCGACCAGCTAATCTGGTTGAACCCAAGTAAGTAATCCCCGTCGCCGAGGCCAACAGAAGTATCAGCTGTCATGAAACTCGTCAGCATATGTCCCTATTTCCAAACCCATGCCATCACTGCTAGATTGAAGGGTCCACGGGACTAAAACTTACCATAGTGATAATAAAGCACGGCACCACTATACGCAGTATCAACCAACACTCCCTCCCCTCCCGGTCCATACACCTTGCCATGGCTCTCCAGGACCTTGGTGCCACCGGAGCCTATGCAACTCGCGCCAGTCGCATCGACGTACGGACCACTGACACTGCTGCTCCTGCAGACCCGGATGGAGTACTCCTCACCGGCGGCGGGCTTGTCGGTGTCATAACCGCAGCAGATACCTGAGCTGAAGAAGAGGTAGTAGTACGGGCTGCGGTAGTAGACGAAGCTACCCTCCAGGGCGTGGTCGCCGGAGCTGTTGTATGCGATTTGGTAGCTGGAGGAGGAGGAGGACTTTGGCGGGTTGTTCATTGGGGCTTGGTAGACTTTGTCCATGCCAGAGTCAGTAAGGGGACACCAAATAGAAGATTATAAGGCATGGTGCCAGACACGATTGTGAGTTCAATGAATACCGGGCTGCCTCTTAAGAACAGTAACTGAAAACGAAAAGACCACCAAAAAATCCCGTTTTACTTACTATCTCCCCAGAAGCTACCGAAGTTCAAGTAGTAACTCCCATCCGCCGCCTCGACAAGTGCCGGATCAATCGCGTTGTACGGCTTCGACGAAGTACTCGCAATACCCGTGGAGCCGTGGTCCGTCCAGGAGCCGTATTCCATCGTTGAGGACGTAGCATATCCGATAGCTGAGGACTGGGAGCCGAACGAGCTGACGGCATAATACAGATAGTACGTGCTACCAACAAGTTGAACATGCGGAGCCTGGTGACGACGTGTCAGCAATCTATATTCCTCACATGCACGCCATCTCCCCGGATGTCATGACCACCTCCACACCTAACAAGGAAATGAAACCACGCCAGCATACCCAAAGGTCCGTGTTCCCAGTAAGATCGATAGAGCTTCCCGAAGGTAATGCGGAGCCCAGATAAGTCCAAGGACCAGTTAGTGCGCTCGCCGACGAGATACCAATCTCGCTCCCCGTGTTGAAGCGAAAATAGGTCCCATCGGATCTCTTCACGACAGACGGGTCATGGGCCCAGCAGTAACCACTGCATGTTATTGGGTCCGGGTAGGCTTGAACAAAAGACGGGACGGCGGAAAGCCCCAGGAGGAGCGCGGCGGCGCCTCGAGAAATGATTTGGCTAAGATACATCTTGACGACGGAGTAACGAACTTGCTGGGCCTCTTCCGGTTGTCAACATTTTGAGTCAAAGATCGACGACGTACATATGTATATATATGCTAATTTGTCCTCCATCTTGGCGATTGCCTGAGATTTAGCTTTATGGATGATTTCGTAACATTGACCTGGTGACAGCAATATCACTTACATGGTGATTCCTTTCGCGCAAAAAATAAAAGCCGTCTGACGCAACCACCGGATTGGCGGGATTTGTACTGCAAGTGGCGTCCCCCAAGGCCGGAAAAAGCCGATAACCACGGAGTGCCTTTCTCCAGTAAGATCTTAGGTGTCGCCCAATATGGAGATACTAGTGGCACATGATTCCAAATCAACGGAAGAATGGTGTGTGTGGTTGAGGCTTCTCATTCCAGGTGAGCAAAAAGCTTCCACAAGTAGGAGGTGTTGAGTTCATACCCCAGGCACAGAGTGCGAAGGGGGGCCCAAGTGCCGGTGATAGCAACCTCCCGTATGCACCCCACAAGCGCTATATGCACCTACTCGGTGGCATTCCGTTCCATATGACGAATCATTATTTGTTACCGAGTCTCTTAAGCCGACAAAAGCACATTTGACGCAGTGGAGCTAGGGCGCAGGCCTATTGGGCCGATGCGTGTGACTGTTGGGGGGCGTGACCACGATTTGTCTTTTACCAAGAAACAGTCTCCAAACCGCGCCAATGAAAATTGTTGACGACGCGGCGTCCCACTTAATTAGTAGGACTGTAATATGATTAGAAGAAATATGTCAGGTGGATGAGAACCCACGTCGACAAAGCTGATGTTGGTAGGGTGGATTACTTGGAAACAACCCGGGACTGGTGGGAAAAAAGGAACTGGCGTAAATAAGACACTTACCAACATGACATCCATCTGGGATAGGGTCTGAACAGAAGAGCCTTACTAAAGGTGTGTAGATAGACGGACACTTAGAAAAGTACAGGCAGAAATGGCGTGAGAATTTTTACTATTCAACTCAGTCACCTGGTCATCGAGATTGCCCTTGTGCAGCCTTATCTTGAATCGTGGCTGGACTTCTTGTTCACTGCTCACTCATCGCCGCATTGGGATTTTGCCCTTCATGATATTTGTTCGACATTAATTACCTCATAAACAATCATAAGCTACACAAAACATTCACATGGAAGGCCAACATGGTTGGATTGTTGCTGCCACGTCAACCCACAAATTCCCACAGATATCAGAGTCCGGTATTAACCTTTCCCGTTGAGCTGTTAAGTAACTGCAACACATTGAACCCGAACGAACACCTTACCTCAGCCCCGAATCGTTGATGAGGTCTTCGCCCTTCCACCACCACGCCGACCATGCTCAAACGTACCCAGCTCCGCCAGCAGCGCGCAAGCTGCGACAACCTTGAAACTCTGCATGCTCTTGTGCTTGCTTCCTCTCCGATCATGATCTTCCTCACAGCCCGCATGGACACAGGCCAGGCACAAGTGAAGGTTGTCAAATCTGGTCTGGTATCCCGTAGGTTCGGAATTGTGACGGACTGGCCGCATCTGGCCCGTGATCCACGTCGAGATGCGGTCAAACTCGGCTCTTAGCTTCTTGGACCTGTCTCGCTGCCGGTGGCTCTGAACACCCGACTTGTTGATAATATTGCCAACGAAAGCCTCCAGCTCCATGAGCGGCTTGGTCGGATGCACTGAGAACATGGCCATGGCTTCGAGGACGGCAACCTCGTACCAGCCACGGATCTCGCGTCCCGTCTCAAGGTGACTGACCCACCCACTGGGGTCATCGACAATTGCCTCGTAGCGTGGACCGATGTTGTCGATAAAGTCATCCCAAAAGGATGGTCCCAGTGCCACTTTGGACTTCACGTCCTCGTACCAAATCTTCTGCTCGTTGATCGCGCGGTATAGACGGCCAAGTAGCTTGTCAGACCGGTAGAAAACGTGTCGAGGGCCAGAATATTGGTCTTCCTCGTCCGAAAGCAGGCTCGAGAATGTAGTCGTTGAGCTCGATTGCGGAATTATCAACAATGCGAGTCTCCGTTCCTGGAGCGAGGCTATTTCGGGGAAAGTTAGAGCCAGTAAATAGTATGTCACCGAAGAAGTGGCAAAAAGAGGAAGAACGAAAAGGGGCGTGGGGAGGGCGGTGGACTCACAAATCAGGACGGTGCTTGTTCGCTCTGGGCAGGTCCATTCGACCCACTCCATGTCCTGTCTTGGAAAATTCAACTGCTGTAGAATGTAGTTCAGCCAGTTTCAAGCAGTTCTCATGCAAGGTTCCATTTTCCATTTGGTCGGCCATGATCATGTGCCGTGTCGCAATAACTCCGAGGTGATTCAGCTTCATGAAGTCGACAAAGAACTCGGCCATATCCTCCCGTGTGACGTCGCGGTGGAGATTCTTAGGGGCCACGCGAGGGTAGTCAGCAGCTTTAAATGTGCTTTTGGGTAATGCACCTTGGTCCCAGATGATATTGTAGATATCACCGTCGAGGTCGCCTCCAGATAGCTGAGAAGGAAGATCGCGCTTGCCATGGCGGCTGAACACCAGGACATTATAGTGGTCTCGCAAAGGATGGTCTGGAGGTGGAATGATGTTGCGGGCCGTTTGTATATCCCCATGATGCAAAGCCGGAGATCGAGTGACAAGAAGCTGTCTTCCAGACTCTGGAGGGGGCTCGAAACGACCGCTCATGGTATCAAAAGTGACGTAGACTTCGTGCTCTTTCAGAAAGCCGGTCTCGTCCATGACTCCAAACAAAGTAATTCCCTGCCGAATAGGAATGCGAGCTTTGTGTTTCAGGAGGCGCAACTCCCGGAGAATCATGGCTTCAACTACGCGGCGAAGAAAGATGTCCTCCCGGTAGTCCACACCAAGGTTTCCGAGCTGCACAAACAAATGATGAAGTCGGATCGCTTCACCGACATTTTGGTGTTTCATAAAGTCGGCCACGCTGTAAGTGTCGGAAGCGATGGCCCGAAGCCTTGCTAATTCGACGTTCTGCATCCGGAAGAACCAGTCTTGGTTGCAGTCCATGTCCTCCATTATCTTTACCATCGGGCGGTTGAGGACGAGAGGAATTGGCTTGGTCGCCATGTCACAAATCTCAGAGTTCGGTGTGTCATTGTTGTCGAACTTCTTCATAGACGGCCTGACACATACCACAGCGCCAGACAAGGTGCTGTCTAAGGCAAGCATTCCCTTAGAGCCCCGAAACCGAACTTGGAAAGCGGTGGGGGCGGATTTCCTTTGCGGGAGAACATCCCAGATTCGGTGGACCACCTCCCACGAGAGTGTGCCCACACCGTCGCTGAAGACTCGATCCTCGTTCTTCACATCTGGAATCTCAATTACGGTGATACTGTGCTCATTCAGGGGTAGATAGAACGGCGTCTCCGAAAAGGCCTGACCGATACGTGCGGCAGACCTTGCAGGCGATCGGATACCGCTGAAATCTCCCAAATCTCCGATGATGCTGAAGTAAGATTGGAGTTTTTCATTGCCATCGATGAATGGCGCCGAGAACTAGTTAAGTTAGACATCTTCATCGTGCATCAATAGAAACGCAACACTAAACGTACCCATACTGAGTGTGAACGCAAGGAAGAGTGCGACCATCCGAGGAAGGAGTATTGTCGCCCAGCAATTTTGATGCCGTCTTGGAAGACGCTCTTGAATCTGCCATACACTTCCTCGTCGCTAACACTTGGGTTGAAGACCAAGTCTTGGCCACTCTCATCACAGAATTGTACCCGGATAAAGTACTCATGGTATTTTGGGAACTTGCGGAGAATGCGGTTGTTCGCTTCCATCTCTGGACCGTGTAGTGTAACCCTGGTGTGCGTGACGGTAGCTCTATGAATAAGAGCAAGACTCTGGATTGTCGTTACAAGTGCTTTGCGGAACGTTTCGTCGCTGCTCATATTGTCTTCAGTCTCTACCAGAAACTTGATGATGGCTTGAACCTCAAACAAGGATGGATTCCCATGGGGCATTGGCCATGGAGTATCCCTCAGTATGGTGCGCGGCAACGCACACTCTGCGAAAAGTCCGAGACCATGCATAGACGTACACCCGGGACCCTATTAAATCTAGTAAAAATAA
This sequence comes from Cytospora piceae, assembly GCA_016508685.1. NCBI lineage: Eukaryota > Fungi > Ascomycota > Sordariomycetes > Diaporthales > Cytosporaceae > Cytospora > Cytospora piceae. Next base: position 2,692,346 of record JADMLE010000005.1, on the reverse strand, counting down.
ATATATAACGTACTTTTCAGGCTCCCCTTTAATAAATAAAATAAAATAAAATTCTTATAAATATTATTATATTATATATATCTAACCTATTAGTTTATTTTCTATTATATATTCTTTTTAACTAAGTTAATTTAAGGAACTAGTAAGTAGGATATTTAAAAGTTTTAATGTAGTCTTATCTTATCTCTGATAAGGTCCTGCGTGTGATAAGCTTTTTTTGCTATAACAGCCCTTTTATTCCCGGAATTTCCGAAACTCTCTAAACCGACCCTACCTACGTTTTTCTTTCTATATAGATATATAAAATTATTAAATATATATAAAATATTATTAAATATATTTTAATAATATTATATATTTACTTAGAGTATACTATATAACTGGGTTTTTTTTTGATGTTTTTTATTCTAGTAAAGTATATTAATAGAGGTTATAATCTTAAAGGCTTTATAATAATTTGTAGGTGTAGGTGTAGTGCTAAAGTGACTTTTCGCAGAGTGTGCGTTGCCGCGCACCATACTCAGCTTCTTCATGGCTTCGGCAGAGATTGGACGCCTGCCGGCCAATTGGCGGAGCTTTGCCATTCGCCGGAGCTCCCTTGCAAGAGTCAGTACGGTGCCCGGATGGAAGTACGCGTTCCATGCCAAAGCCTGCAGTTGGAATAGAATGCCAAAAGGCAAACGGTCATCTTGGGCATGGACCGAAAGCTCCCTCATCAGAGTATCCATTGCCTGTCGAGAGGTACCAAACTGCACAGGCGCTGACTTTTCCGTGATCAGGTCGTATTGAACAAAGTTCAGCATGTCGTGTTTTTTGAGGGACAAGATCCGTCGTTGGAGATCCTCGCCGGAGACCCGAATCTGGTAAACTAGACACTGGCCAATGACCTTGGCATGCTGATCATCCAGGCTGCGGAGACGTGTTCGTTTTGTCTCGCCCGTAGAAAGGTTCACCTGGCGGAAAAGGGACGCTAAGAGATCCACGTCCTGGAAGAGGGACGGTTGATTGGAGAAAGATGGTTGTTGGAAGGTAACGGGTTCCTCAAAAGAAAAATGGTTGCTCGGAAAGGGTCAAGGTGAGGGTGTGATCAAAGGCATAGACGAAGCCCACGACAGTCTCGAGAGGTATCTTGATAATCCGCTTGCTTTGGAGTTTAATGAGCAGGGTGCGCTTGGTGAATTTTGCAGTGCCGACTTCCTGGAAATCTACCTCTGGTAGGTAGACCAGGTTTTCGCCCAGAAACGTGGTGTGGCCACAACTCAGTGATGTCACGTCGAAGGCCTCAGGGCCTCCCTCACGCTCGACTCGGTGGGTTGGGTTCGCTTTTTCTTCAGCAGCATGTTGCAGACCTCTCAAGGTGATGGGATGTGGCTTCTTTGGAGGGGCGTAGGGGCCGCCACGCTCTCTGCTAATGGAGCACAGTATATCTCTACCAAACATTTGAAGCCTGGTCTTACGTCTGGCGCCCCCGTTTCTCATGAAAGAATTTGACAGGAGCTCCTCGCCATGTTTCTTCAGAAAGGACTGGCCGTGTACGACGTTAAGGAAGGTGATGTTGGCCCACTTGTTTCTCCGAGGCTTATCGCAGCTGAAAGCGTGGTTTGGAATGTCGAGTTTGGCCATGACTGGCTCGAGCCTCTCCTTCAGGGCCTTCTCGGGGATGTGCTCAGGCCAGCCGCGTGTATGGACCTCCATGTTGTCGGACGAGATTGAATGGTCAGTGGCTTTTGTTTGAAAGAAAGGTCGAGGGCGTACTCGAGTGCTTTCTCAGCAAAATTGAAGAGGTTGCAGGTAGGAGGTGCGATGTGCTGTGGTGGTAATACTGAGGGGTGACACCGTTTCCTCGCTAGAGTTTTCTTGCAATTAATGCAGGCGACGTGTGTGGGTGGAGATAAAAAATGACCAACAATTTGGAACCGATTGTCTTTTCAAAGAGACTACCACGATGGAGAGTAATGGAAATATGCTTGATATACGGCAAAACATGGCAAAACTGTAGCCCACAGACTAGGCAGACTGGTTTCGCAATATAATTGGGTGACTTCCATTCGCTTCAAGCGGAAGGTTTGGGTAGATGCTGTGCTGTGCTGTGAGATGAGGTGAGGTGAGGTGAGGTGAGGTGAGGTTGACGAAAGAGGTTGCAAGTGATGCATGTAGAACTCAAGGGAGACTGCATCCAAATCAAGGCCTGCCCAGGTGGTTCAATAAGATGCGCCCACATGTGCTCGTTACGAACGGCAGAAGGAGACAGAAGGAGGGGGCTTCGGGCCTCATGCATAAATACCTAGGTATGCATGTACCTAGGTACGTACCGAAGTACCTAGGTACTTAGGTTCTTGATCAGGTACTCAAGTATTTACTGCACTTTACCACTCTTCTACCACCTGGGAACTTGCAGGCGGCCAGCTGCCAAAACAAGCCTTGGAAGGATGAAGAAGTAAGCTGTGACCAATGAGAGGGGCATCCATACCTACATACTCAAGTATCTATGCAAATTGCAGAAATCAGCACAGGTAGGGCAGTAGCAGTAACAGAAGATCACGTACAAGGTATATGCGTAGGTATAGCGTATATATACACCATCTGCTAGAGGTATATACCAACTCAGGTCCGAACAAGCATCATGACGCCCCTAGATGTTGCTATGTTGGCATGCAACAGAGTTGCATAAGTGCATCAAGTGCGCTCTTGTAACTTTCATGTGCGGCATTAAGCCGGTTCGGCAGGCGCGTCGTCCTCCTATCAAGAGGTGATGTTCCAATAAAGACTATCTAAATAGAGTATTGCTCGAGGAAGGCATGTAAAAGAAAGATGAGGAATTCCATGCAGTGCGAAAAGACCAATATATCATTGATTAGGGAGGGACACATACCGATGGCTCTCCAACAACCTCATGACATTGATAACCCAGGCATTACCACCTGCCGCATTCTACACGCTGCCGCCAAATAACTGATAGCTGGTTGCTGGGAACGGGAAGCGTTTCGGGATGATCCGAAGAATACTATCGCCAGGCAAAACCATAATTATGCATACTGGATACAGCCCTCAGTTCTTCTAATACGCGTCGACAATTTCCAAACAGCCTCCCGCCGACCACCGATAAAATATTCTTCTCATAGTCTATAGACCCAGTCGAAGAGATTGGCAGGCTTATTCTGCCTCTAGTTCAGTGGAATGAATCATATGTGTAGGGAAGGAAAGTTAAAAGTCATGCTGTTCCATCACATGGTTACGAGGATGGCCTGACGTGCTGTCCGTTAGTGCTAAGTAATTACAATTTCGTCACCCTATATGTACATAGACATCCACTTGATCTTGATCCGGAACAAGAATAGCGAATTACTAAAACAACATATAGAGTATCGTTTTTAGGAGTCCTATATGGTCTTTCCTGCACAGTTTTGTCCGGCTATGTCTTTAAGCCCCTTGGGAACTTGGTATGATTTCCAATCCTAGTAACAATACAGATAAATATATGTTATCTGGATATTGAATGTTGAAATAGCAAAAGCTTCGTAGATGGAATGTTGAAATGGCAAAAACTTCGTACTTTGTGAATGAAATAAGGGAAACATGGTTCTCGAAACCTTTCGCACCCATTTGATGTTACCTCCTAAAGATTCCCTGGGAAATCACAAAAACTAAACCAAATGTGTTTTAGACTAGCTGCTCACTCCACGCTTCACCATATTCTAAGTATGACTCCCAAGTTTCGATATCCCTGTACCGCTTCTTCGCCAAGCCGCCAGGCGGTACCGAGCCCTTTGCCACAAAGGAACTGACTAGGACACTGAACATCCAGTCTGGAATTCAAACGGCGTACACATTGCTCTCTTGAAACAGTTTCCTCAAAAACTCATAAAATCGAGGTAATCTCTGGCGGTGCTGCAGAGAATACTGCAAGCTGCTCATAGGGATTCTTGAAGCCGATGTCACTTGCTGCATCGAACTCCGGTGCTAAGGTCTGTCGAACGTCGACCGCGCATAGATTCCGGGCCGGTTCAGTGTAAATATCCGTCTCTGACATGTTTCGAGGCTGCATGCTTGAGTTGCAGCGAGATGTGTCTGCCTCTAATCGGTCAAAGACAGAGCACATGATGTTCTTCAGTATACGCCCGTCGACCTCTGCGCCTTTGTAATTCTTCAAAACACTTGAAATGATCTCAGAGCTCTTTTTATTCCATAATCCTCGGAGCAAAGGCGTCATCTCCTCTACATAATTGCCGATGAAGGGTGATTGCGGTGGCGGACACTTTGGGAACAGAACCTCCCAGACCTCGAACCACTGGTCACTCAAGGATTTCTTTCGGGAGGAGCTTTTTTTCAAATCCCTCATTTGATCATCCGTGATTCCCTCAAAATGAGGCATGGGTTGCTTGTCGCATGGCCGGGCGGAACGGGCATGCTCGTCACGATCCTCAGGCGCCACGAAAATCTTGTAACACCGTGCACAGTAGTACTCTGGTTGTCTGTGCTGACGGTACAGGTGTTGTTTGACGTCTTTGATCCGATGGAGAGTGTACTTCAGACACTTCTGATGCCTGTGCGGTTCGAACTTTTGGAAAGGGCAAGCAAGTACCCTATTCGACTCCTTCTCGATCTCGCCAGTACTGTTCCATGTTATCCGCTTTTTCTCCTGGGTAACCATCTCCTCGTCTTCTGGCAACACATTGGCAAGAGGTCTCTTCCTGGGAGACAAGCTGGGCGGCTGGACCACTATCTCTTGGGCGCGGTCCACAGGCATCTGGTTATCGTCATGACCACAATTTCCCATCAGCCGACCACTAGGCCCATTGCTTTGAGTTGACAAGTCATGGAACGAGATTTTGAAGTCGAAATCCGTTCCATTGTCCGGACTTGACGGTTCTGGGCTTGCTACAGTGCTGCCGGACCCGTTGCTCAGTGCTGGCACAGACTCTGAATACTGTTGGGGGGACGGCATGAGTCCCGCCGTGTAGGAAGCAACATCACTTGGTTCATCCCAATATGGAACCCAACTTAGATAACTCGGGGTGTTAATGGACATCCCTGTGGTATCCTGTTCCGTGCCGGCAGTATAGCCAAGGCCGCTCAAATCCCTTTCATTTTGGAAAGCGTCGACAAACTCCGCGTTGCTAGAAATGTTGGCCATTCGCGAGAACTGTTCTTCTTGCTCTTCGTTGTCGTTGTGATTGATGCAGATGGCATCGATCCACAATATCCGGGGCTGAGCCGCGTCTCGGACCTTTTGTAACGCTTCCAGGATATCTTCCGTCACCGTCACAGGTCTATCGTCCAGGTATATGGTCCCGGATGACATCGAACAGCCCCAAGTGTAGGGAAGAGTCTCGTACGTTCCACGTTCCACTGCCTCGTGGTATAGGGTAGCTCGGACTGGTGCAGTGGGATCCTGACTTGGGTGGAGACTGAGGAGTCTGATCTCCCCGGGCCGGAGAGCGTCGTATTTGATGTCCAGCGATTTCGGTGGCATTGATGAAGATGGCAATAATGGATCAGCTTGGGACTGACCACCGAGTTGATCCAGAGCTGAGATGCTCCCATTGGTCTCGGTGGTACGCTGTGCACGAATCATCGGAGTTTTCATGCCGACAGTCGTTGTCCTTGTGAGGGAGGTAGAACTCGAGGAGGGTATAAGGAGAGGACGAGGTCGTCACGAGGTTGCTTCAGAAAGAACGATTTAGTCAAGCGGAGTGTGCACGGAAGTGTGTAAGTTTGACTTGTCCAAGTATCAAAAGTGCAGAAAGATACAGGTAGACTCGTGAGGTCCTTGGAGAAGACTTTAGTCAAGAGGAGTGTGTGCGAATGTGTGCAAATTAGGCATGACCGTTGCCAAATGTACAGAAGCTTACAAGTAGACTTCCAGGTCGGTGGTGCAATCCAGGCTATCTGCTTAAAGTCGCGCGCCCCATTGGACAGTGTCGTCAGATGAATGTGGCGTGAAATGTGCTCTTACCGGCATACGAAGGCCAGGTAGATCAGCCCTAGTAGAATGAAGACTACGCCTAGGTGGGCGGTATGGTACGCACCTGCGTAGTGCTAAACATTCTTACTTGTCAGCCAGCAATGTTTTGGTTTCAAGCAAGCAAGGGTGTACTGCAGGGAATAGGAGGCAGTGCGCAGCAGCGTACTGAAGCATTTACGGGTGGGTTGGAACACTTGGGCTGACATCATGTCAGCCGCCCATTGCAGTCAGGACGAGAGCATCCGGCCCTGGAGTCCGAATATGCTTCTGTGATACGCCACAGCAATTAGTGGCTTCGTGCCCCAAAGCAGAACGCTGCCAGAAATAACCCATATCCGTATCCTGCTTTATTAGAGACCACAACACCACATATGTGCCTAGGTAGACAATTAAAAGGCTGCTGAGGAGGAAACTGATGTACCTTTCAGGACTGGGGGACACGAATGCATGCTTGCTTTAGCCTTCGAAGCTTTGGCACATAGACTGGTTGCCACATATCGTGACGGTATTCTAGTGTATCCTTCAGTATTGGCTTGTGAGGTTGTATTTACACTTCTGTCCCCTCACCCGCTCTTCCCCCTCCCCCCCAACTTTCCCGGGCCCCCAACCTGTTTCAAGAAAACAAATCATCCTCAATGTCATTTCTGAACACCGCTCCTGCATCGCCTTATCAATGTTACCATGATATAACAACATCTAAGGACCAAACTTCGTCTCTGGGTATAGCACCTTGTCAAGATTGGCTAAAGCCCGTGCGGCTTCTTTTTTCTTCTGATGAGCCTTCAGTCCCAAACTGGTGTGTGGTCCAGGTGATACAAACACCTGATTGATCGGGGGGCAGTTATCATGCTGCCAGCGCTTCAGACGCTCCTCTCGCAAGGATTTTGATCTGGTTTTACAAAAAGCACCTTGTCAGTTTAGCCCTGAAATTACGCCACCGGGTAGGGCAGTCTGGGGAAGGGGGGGGGGGTGGCCTGGGGAAGCTTCAAGTCTTACGTAGCGCCAGCTGTGATGCAGGATGTGCCGCTGCCGCACGTCGTACTATCACATGATTGTAATTGATTGTTTCCTGACATTTTGTCTCTGGGGCTTTTTCGGGAAGAAATTGAGACCGGAGAACATCACTTAGAACCCGATACCGTGCCTGGCTCCTTATATGAACAACTTCAACGGTACGCCTCTGCGCGAAGCTCTAGCGACAGTCATTGTGCGTAATTGTTAATAAATTACGCAAAAGCGTGTATGCTTCTGCGCGTGAAATCAGTAACAGCCAAAGTAAACAAGCTCTGGGTACTTTGCCCCTGTCTTCGAGATGCGAACCATCCCGCATTACATACGCAGGAGCGTACATGTACGGATTGACCGACGCAGTTCCGCCACAAACCTAGAAACACTGAACACTGCATTTGAGGGGGGGGGGGGCACCGGGTCGGTCATGACATCCATGAGGAATACACGGTAGTGCATCACAGGTTGTGACTGGATAACGCCCAACGCACATAAGCTGGACGCCTAAGGCGTATTCCCCCATACCGCAACCAAGTGGAAATTCTTCGGCAGACAGCGCATTAGCGTCCACTGTGAGGCTACAACCTTTGCAAATACCTGGCAATGACTTGGTAGAGAAGTAAGCTTTACGCCGCAGCGTACTGAAGTATAGTCATAGGTCGCGCACGGCATGTTCGATTTGGAGTTCTGGATCTATAGATGTTGATGAGCTTTTTTCGCTGCTGCCCTGGAACATGGCCATTGTGCCGTAATCAGCCCTGAGCCTCACCCAAATCGACATCGCGACTCTTGTTACTCGTTCTTTCAAGATCAAATCGACGTTCAATACACTCCCATATATATATGATCACTCAAGGACCATACACTTAGATGGTTACTTCAACGCCGTTTCAATAATCTAAACAAGAACACTTGTGAAGGAGCAAGCTGCAAGATCACCACCACCTGGACATCAGCAAACTCCGTGGAAATGCCCCCCGACATGAATCGTAAGAGTCCTTGTGTGTTTCTTTCGTGTTTCTCCATTTTTCCCTTTCTTTGCTCTCACGATCATTCCCTAACATCTGTCTAAGCATTACCCCAAGACATTACTACGTCTTCAACCAACAATCCCCCTAAGCCAGCATTCGCATGCCCTTTTTATGCAAATAATCCGCAGCTTCATCGGAATTGCTTGGACTACACCCTTAAACGCATAGTTGATGTACGAAGACATCTATTGAGAATTCACTTGCTACCGCCGAGTTGTCCAACTTGTGGCAAGGAGTTCGAAGACGATGCAGAGGAGGTACAATTGACCGCTCACATAGAACGCGCGACCTGCCCAATCCGTTCTCCTCGCCAGGGGCTCACGGCAGAGCAGTGGGTGACTATCGGTAGAGTTGCCAAGCAAAAAAGAAGCCGACGACCTGTTCAACTCACAGTTGATCCAGCAGTTGAGAAGTGGTATCAAATTTGGGAAATTGCCTTTCCCAACATTCGTCGGCCCCCGTCACCCTACAAGGTTATCGAACCCCACATCCAACGAATACGCGATATGAATGGGGTGATATTAGCCCTTGATCGATGGAGAGAACCAGTCGTCATACGGGGTATTACTCTTGCTCGAGAAGACATGGCGGGGATCATGGAGTGGCTGACAGCGCAGTATGTGCCCCTGTACCGGAACCCAACACAGGAGCCTACCCCCGAAGCTCAGAACTCTTCGGTGATTAGCACCCCTGCCATCAGCTCCATGTCGTCCTCCATGCAGCGCGTTTCGGGTGGGGACCTTCTTTCAAACCCGAGTCGAGCCAGTCAAGCCACAGAAGACCCAGGAGAAGGGTCGAGTCGCTATTGCTCGGCGGCCGATTTACCTTACGACCCAATAAATATACAACAAAATCCAGCTGAACCGGCTCAATATGGCGACCCCTTCATGCCACTTCGTACGACACTCTCACCTGAAATCATCCACCAACAGTTCGAAGACCCCAACTTCCAAGAGCCTCATCCGGCTCCGCAGAATGCAAACCAACCAGGGTCGCCATCGGAAACATTTGATCCCAATTACAGGCCGGACATGTCTAATTTCTTTTATTTTGGCGGGCCCACCTACTTTACAGGCGCTGAGCTTCCAGAAGATCACTCATGATCATTCTCCAACTATACAGCCCCGCTGATCTCTGGTTGCTCAAGTGTCGAAACGGGATTTTAAACTTCGTACTTGAAACATTTCATGGTCATAACGCTTGGATGATAATGTTATAACAAGAAATAAGAGGACAAAGGGTAGTGATTCATTTTCTTCTTCTTCTTTTTTCCTTTGTCCTGTTGAAACTTCAAACAGTTTTGGTGTTGGCTGGAGCTTCTTCTGCAATCGGAAAAACGTCTCCAGATGTCTGTAAAGAGGCCTGTCTTCGAAATACGTTTGGATGATCACTTTCGAGATTATTAGGGCCTCAAGTATCTTATTGATTCAAACTTGGTGCCAATGCACAATGACACGCAAGAGAAAGGCTTCAGATAATATATTATTACTAAGATGGATCAAATACCCACGATACCAAACCTTAAACGACTCCCTCCACGCTGAAGTCAATATAACACAGTTTACAAGGATAACATTATTCTTGCCTTTTCGCCCTTGAGCCTTCTACCACTTCAAAATACTTTGCACAAATTCCATCGATGGCACCTTTCAGAACAGCATCATATAAGGCGGCCAAATTCCTCTCCTCGTTGGGTACATTCCATCCTTGGATGTCCTTCTCTTTTAAGAAATCGGCGACAATGGTTTGTCCGTTGGTTTTCCAAAAGCGCCGGAATGTGCATATACTGAGTTCTTGTTCTGTTGAATAGTATGGGTGAGACGGCCGCCGCTTCTGCGGAAAGACAACGTCCCACAACGCAAACCACTGGTGCTCTCTGGGCAAGGAAGATAATCCTAGTTGCGCCAGCTGCCGAACTTGACTATCCGTGATTCCATCAAACGTATGGGATGGTCTTTTCTCACAGTTGCGATCGCGAATGTGATTGTCCCGAGTCTCCGTTGTGGCGAAAGTCTCCTTGCAGATGGGGCAGAAGTTTGGCCGGCGGTGCACTTCCCACAGGTGCTCCTTCACCTGCCCAATGCTTCGTAAATGATGTCGAGTCAAGCAGTGCTGATTGGTATTCTTGTCGTTGAGATAGAAAGGGCAGGCGAATACACTGGTCCCCGGCACTACATGTCTGACAATGACAATGTCGTCGTCTTCGGAATCAGATGCTGGCTCAAAGGTACTGTTCCGCCCGGAACAAATCGACTTGAGCTTTTTACGCGCCCTTTGTGGCCATGGTGACTTTAGCCTTTTGCTGCTGGTTCTCGTCCACTGAGAGGAAAATCGTTCCACGACAACACCTATCAGATCCCCGACGACTGTCATGAAAATGTGAGCAGGCTCGATGGTCGGTGCCTCTGAACACCGTTCCTTGGCTTCGCTCATCCCATCCTCACTCCTACTGGAGTATCCGCCGGAATCTCTGTCGGAATCAACATCATGATCATTACAGAGAGCATCAAGTCCCAATGATGAACCAGGGCCTGTGATGCCATTTGCATGATCGACTCTTGATCCCGTTTGCTCTTCCAGCACATTGGGAGGGGATCCGGCCCAGGAGGAACTGCGTGTGTCCTGTGACCACGCAATCTGTGCCGACGCTGGGGTATTATCGCCTTTCGCAACCGGTGCAAAACCGGATGCGATACTTTGGTTTGACGACGTTTTCCTGGCAAATTCTGTCTCGTTATACCCAATGATATGTTGCTTTCTGGAAGGCCCATGGTGGGTCCTGTCTCTATCCTTGCTAATGTTTTGCGACTTCCAAAGGGTTACATCCCGTTTGACACAAATACTTGCGACCTCATTGCTTATAGGCTTTCCAGCATCCAAGTTGGCCGAGGAGGTCCGCCTGACAGAAACCCCGTCCCACATTGACGACAAAACTATCCAAGTTGTGGAGCCGTCACAGCAGTGCAGAGGCATGAGCATGTCGTCTCCCTCTCTCCTGATCTTGGTTTGAATTTGAACCCCATCACATCGTAGACGCACATCGCCGTCAATTCGGAATGCAGCCTGAGTAATAAATTTGAAATGGAGGAACTCCGATGGGGAATGTGCGTATATCCCTCGGTATTCCTGTGACTCGCGCGGCCGCCACGCAAACAATGAATAGTCTTCTGTATCTTTCAGAATTTCTTCCTGAAGCCGTAGGTATGCGTTTTGTCCTTCACCATATATAATAGGCATGTTGACGTTGAATATCCCCAGAAGAGAGTACGCAACGTCCTCGAGGTGAGTAGCTGCGAGCCCTGCGGCCCAGGACATCTTCCTGCCGATGGAGAAATCTTCGAGGAACTTCGAGTCTTCTAGGACTGCTTGGTCGATGGATATTGCGTGTGATATTTGTGCCAGGAACGATGACTTCGTCCCTAGACGGATCCAGTGGCGGTCGTAAAAATACACGACACTGGGAAATATAAGGTGTGGGAGTGTCCACACGTCTCTCCCCCATTTGCAACTTGGAAATTGCATCTCATGTTTCGCGTCAGAGACAGGCTCTGAAGCGAAGTCTCCGAGGTATACAATGCAGACCATGCAGTGTCGGTAGACCTGGGCCAAAGAATTCAAAGATTCGGAGAGAGCAGCACTGGAGCGCCTGTCTATGCAAACAGCATCACTCCACAGCCACTGACAGCCAAAATTTCGAGCTTCGAGACAAGCGCTGAGAAGGACTTTGAACCCGGGCTTTTGAGATGCAATCTCCAGAACCCTCAGGTCGTCATGGACAATATCATCGGTCCCCCAAGCAGCGGAGAAAGTGATATACGGCGGAGGGTTTTCTGAAAACTCGTAGAGCCGCAATAACGACGTCTCCAGTAGCAGCATAGTGTTGGATATTTTGAAGGGTCGTTTGCGGGTGCCCGTTGGGGGCCATGGGGTGGAGGTGATGTAGTCTTCCGCTTGATTGTTTGGAGGATTCTGGCTGTGATTCAGTCACCGTAATTGATCCTGTCTGGCAAGAAAAGGTATCTGATGATCATCGTGGCAGCGGCTGTAAGGGGGTTATATAGTTCCCGAGATCTAGTCTCGGTCAGACTGTGGGCCGTTCAATTAGGCATCTGGAGATGACTGAGCCCCAATCCGCATCTGAAGAGCACCCGCACATCGGTGCCGCCCATGCGGCTCAGGCACCATGACCGCTCGGTACCACCAATCGTATAGCTCCTTGTTACATCAAATATTACATGCATAATACCTGTCAGAGTTCCATTGTACCAACAGCCCTAAGGACCAATGGGGAAGTCTTATATGTAACACTAAAATTTGATCGTGTCATCAATACCGGTATAATGTAGGGTATAATGTAGGGCTGCCGAGGCGATGTTGCCCGATTCTGGACACACTTCAAGTTCCAGCAACTACCTGGGCAGTAATGACGGGTTGCTCCCATCTTGGCAACATGGTGTTGCATCTGCCTTCATTCACAGCCTTACACCATGGCCTCTTTAGTCTAGACCATGTCGAATCCTGGGCTGGAGCCCAACTGTGTTCAGTAGGCCGCGAAAGAACTCGAGCTTGTTCTCGCTGATATCAACCTCGAGGATCCTCACTGGCAGCCTCGTGGTGCTCTTATTCCTGGCCACCTGGGCAAGTACCAAGGCCCATGGACCTTTTCGGCAGTCACAGCTGCTACCCGCGTGTTGTGTCACAACTGATGGTCGGACCAGAGTACATACCCAAAAGTACTTGATACATATGTAATAGGGCAAACCGGTATCCAGAAGTCCCCAAAATCGACTCGTTCATTTCCGGAGCCCAATGTCCATGAAAGTCTCGAACGTAGAGTTATCAACATTCAGCTTTTTTACATTGTACAAGCGCGTAATATGGAACTGCCGTAGCTCACGGTCAAGGAATTCTGTCCCGCCTGGACCAAGAATAATGCATGTGAGACATCAAAGCTTGACGTTTGGCACATAAAGTCATTTTGTTTTTCCCTCTTCACGTATCCCTTTGTACCAAGTAAAATGGAGCTCACTATTCGTCCGGCTCTGCCGGAACTGAAATAGGGCAGAGCTGGAAGCTCTCCCTGACGATTTCAAAGTGACGAGGCATTGCCGTCAGCACAGTCAGGCAGGGCAACGCAAAGTGACATTGTGACAGCCTGGAGGGTGAATTCGGTTTAGATGGTAGCACAGAGAGTTCAGGTAGGTATCGAGGTCACAGGTGTACTGGAGGGAAATTAGTGTAGTATTCTAGACGTCTCTACTCAGAGCAGATAGAGACTGAGTTATGAACCAGAAAAGATCAAGAGCAAACACGGAGGTCCCTCGTGGGGAGAGCACCCTTTTGTGGGCAGGCCCCCGTGTCTCGCCCGTTTGGGCCCTGTAGGCCAGCGGGGCGTTACAGGCATGCCATTTTAACTATTACCATTCGATGTAAGTATGGATAGTAGTAAAGCTCTGGAAAAGCCTCTGCGCACAAACCGGTGAACACGAGATGCAGCGGGTATATTATTAGTGACAGGTGAGTTACTCATAAGATATGTAGTATTGCTAGCCGGCAGCAGGGCTTCGTATACATCCAGGATCGACTCGTATTTGAGTCACCATTTTTTTCCAACCTTGAAACGAACGGCGGCATCGCACAACGAATAGTCAGTCGTGTCGTGAATAGTTTTGCACTTCGGGGAGCAGACACTGGCCACTTGCGCCATCGCGTAGAGGGAGCCAGTTGAGCCAAAATCCACTTCACAGCTTTTAGACCTTACTCGGCGCCAATAGCGCAACTGCGTATCACGCATTACTACTCAATAGACACCGACATGCGTTCTGGGCTTCAATGTGGGGATCTCCTCTGATTAGGGAAATGATGTTCTCGAGGCATCATCGAAGTGGGCTCAGATGTCCACCACAATAATGGCCTAAGCTTCTACACGTGTACCAGATGTCATTTTCCTCCACCGCAGTGCGTAACTCTGCTTGGATTGTTTGGTAGTCACCTTGCCTTTTTTTTTTGATAGTGTATCACTGTCGGGTTGTCTTGGCCATAACCTTATCAACCTCAAGCACTCTACATAGTAGTAATTGTTGTCACGAGTCATCTCCAGATCTCCCACTCGGTCAATCGACAGTTCCCGAACGTTCGCCACACAAAACCGTCTCTCAATCTTGACATCCCGGTGCTGGGAGCCAGCGTTGCGCTCTAGCCAGCTTGCAACAGCCCTTGGACGAGAAGAAAGATCAGGACAAGATCGACACCCACCGTTCAGGATGGCAGACAAAGACATCACACCGCCGCCATCTGCGGCAATTTACAAACCCTTCTTGTTGCCTATATACGATGCCTTCGTACTGGGCTTCGCAAACGCCTTTGCGTGGCAGTGCAGCACCAAGAACGTGCTGCTTCCGTTCTACCGCGAGCATCTCAACAAGAGCAGAAACCACCTCGATGTCGGCGTCGGCACTGGATACTACCCTCTGGGATGTCTGGACATACTCCGCGGGGGTACCAAGATCGTCCTCATGGACATCACGCCTCACACTTTGAACATGGTGACAAACCGGCTGGACAAAGACGCAGGGCTGCAACAAGTTGAGTCTGTTTTCCACGACGCGACGAAGCCCTGGGATCGACCAGCACACCTGCCCAAGTTCGATTCCATCTCGTTCTTCTACGTCTTCCACTGCATGGCTGGCTCTTCGATCACGGAAAAGGTGGACGCTGTCTGCGGCAGCCTTAAGCACCAACTGGAGCCAGAGAATGGTGTTTTCTATGGGGCGACAATCCTGGGTGTTGAGGCAAACCATAATCTCCTGGGGAATATCTTCATAAAGGTCTACAACCGAATGGGAATCTTTGGAAATGTAAACGACAAGGAGTCTGATTTGCGGGATGCGCTCAAGGGGCATTTCCAGAAGGTTGATGTTAGACGAGAGGGCAAGGTCGCGCTATTCACGGCAAACAAACCAATTCATTAGAAACAGGCCGTCAAAGGGTGGTGGACATGGACTTCGGAGCCTAAATCAATACTTTTCAGTCCATATGA
This sequence comes from Cytospora piceae, assembly GCA_016508685.1. Lineage (NCBI taxonomy): Eukaryota > Fungi > Ascomycota > Sordariomycetes > Diaporthales > Cytosporaceae > Cytospora > Cytospora piceae. Next base: position 2,677,303 of record JADMLE010000005.1, on the reverse strand, counting down.
CATCGAAACCGAGAACTCGGAATAGGAAACAAGACTAGTTAAGATATTGTGTGTTCCTTTTGCAACTCCCTGTCCAGCATCTCTACCGCCTCATCACATTGCTTCTCCACATCGAAATTGATGATACAATCCCACCTGGGCAAAAGCTTCTCCCTCAACTTTGCCAAATCCAGCCCCGTATCCTCGCCCCTTCCTGTGACGATAGTCCCTGTACCCCGACTCGACTCGACGATACGCTGCGTGCGTGGCCGGCGGGCCTGGTCATACACCTTCAAAGCCGTCTGTGCTTCGGCAGGTGTCTTTGTACGGCCGAGCAAGGTAGAGAGAATAAGGCAGTCCTCTATAGACATGCTGCCTCCAGAAGCTTGCCAAGGCGTCGTAGCATGCGCAGCATCACCCACGATGCAAACAGGGCCGGCGACGTAGGCCCGGGCGGCGGGATGCTCCCAAAGGTACATGGCAGGTTGCTCGAGCTCAGTGCAAAGTAATTACAGACTCGCTGTTAATATGACTGATCACTGAATCTGGAATGAAGGTAAAGAGATCATCTTACATCAATCACGACTTTGCTCAGATGTAACGGCCAGTTCCGGTAGAGCGTCCTGATCTCCTCGGCAGTCACGGTGCGACGCCATTGGTCTGATGCTTTAGTATTCTCAAGATTATCATGTGAGGCAATAATGAACTGCACCAGCTGACCCTCATGTAGCACATTGTGCAGTATGGAAGTGCCGTTGCTAACCCATATATACTCGCGGGCGTCGTCGATATCCACGAGTTTGCCCCCAATGCTGGCTTGTGCCTCTGCGTACGGTCTCAGGGCCATAACGCACCACCAGCCGGTGTTCCTGGGTGAGGCAGCAGGGTCGTTTTCGCCGAGGATGAACTTCCTAACAGTGCTGTGGATGCCGTCAGCCCCGATGAGGATATCGCATTCGTGTGTGATTTTATCAGCAAAGTGAAGCGTGGTAGAGCCATCACCGTTCCGTTCGACGTGGTCGAGCTTTTTGGACACATGTATTCGCTCCTGGGGAACATCGGCCAACAGTTCTCGTAGAAAGGCGGCACGGTGTACAATGCTTGTGATACGTTTCCCCTGGGCTTCGTCGTCTGCTTCATCAATTATGTCGCCGTCGTCCTCGCCCTGAGCCAGAATGAAGCGGACTCCGCGCATGGGAACGGCTCCCGCACGCTCGAGACATCGTACCGCCGAGGGACCGATGAGGTCCAGAGCGGTGAGGGCGTTACGTGGTAGTCTGATGGCCGCGCCTGCTTCTTTAAAGGCCGCTGCTGATTCGAAAATTTGCACGTCCAGGTGCGTATGATGGAGAAAAGCATGAAATAGGGATGCACCTGCTAAGCCACCGCCGGATATGGCGATTCGAATAGACTGAGACATCATCCGTAACTGGGTGAAGGCTTCAGTAATTTTGTGGACTGAGTGAGCGTGCTGGAAAGGCTCTTCACTTCAATAAAAGGACGGACCGTCCCAAATGTGAATGAGCACATGTGATCAACAGCCCAGCAGGCTGGGGAGTGACTGATCGTATACCTACCTGGGTATGTAGTTGGTGACTGCTAGTGCAATGATGCGGCACAACCAGGAAACCCACATACTGGAACCATGTTGGTGATGGTGACGATATTGAAAAGGACCATCATAATCCTTCATCACCATGCATTTCTAACCGAGCTCAAACTTCTGCTGGATTACAGCATGGTGGCCGTTTTGAGAGGTTGAAAAGAGGAATCTGATGCTCTATTTAGCGAAAAAGGCGAAGTTCGGACGTATACGCCCTATTGAGGCCTAAATTTTGTTTTATAGCAGTCTGAGGTAGCGGCTATAGTGTGTGTGGACTCTGTGGAGTGGTTGTGATAGTGGAGAACGAACCACAATATTCTTGGCATCCTCCAGATGTCCTCCTGAAGTTGTATAACCAACAATCGTCTAGGTAGTCTGAGGGATGCTCAAGAGACACTTGTCAGCAGGTTGAGGTTATATGAGAGTGTTGCAGGATATCCAGCTATCAGACCAGATTCATTCCTAGTTCTCTAGGGGTGGTCACCCTTTTAGTTAGCTAGTGTAGTGGTTCTGTTCGACCGAGAGGCAATTTTGAAACATAAAGTATGTATTGACTTTGTACCCCCCACCTCCAGCCAAATTGCCAGCACCCAGACGGGCCATGATCAGGCTCTAGTCACCTATAGCATTGATGCTACTATGCTTCCAGTAATGGTCGGTAACGAGGGTTGATGTCGGAATCTTTGGAGAACTTTCCATGAAGGATGAAGATATTTCAGGGGGCCCGCTCAGCACCTCGTGCTTTCGTTTGATGTCAGCACGGGGGCAGGCAGTACGGCCAGCTACGGTGTGTCTGTCTGAAAACTTGCAAAAATATTATGTCTTGCTCTCGCGAAAAGAATCGTTCTCAACTGTCAAGTATCCAGGGTTTAGGAGATACTCTGCCTCTCCTCTCTTCGCTCACACTTTGCAACCCGCCACAAATCATACACTTTGATAACCATAAAGTAGAGGTGTTGTAACGTGATAATTAAGTTGGTAGATATATATAATTCGTTACATATGTAGATACGTCGATCGACCGCTTTATACTATGTACGTCTCTAGAGGGGAGCTAGGATGAATGGATGGTCACTAAACCCGAAGGGGGAGGGGGGGTGGTCCATCGGTGAATCATCACGCCTGAACTCAGTTAGAGATAGCGGTGACACAGCAGTGGCTTGGACCATCGCGGGTCCCCGCAACTGGCTGACACCGTGACACGCGTCAGGAGAGACACTGAAAAAACAAACATACAACTGCGCCGAAGCTCACACAGTTTTCACCTCCATCGCCAAGATCGATACACATGTACTAATTATGGGGATCACAACAGAGGGTCAGTTTAAACTCCTCACAGCTGGCAACATCTTCTCCTTGATAATCTTCTCGACGGCCCTCTCCGTCCTCCTGACATGGCTCCGGGCACCTCGATACCCAAAAGACATACCATGGGTTGGCACTGGGAAGGGTTTTCTCGCCGGCTTCCAGGAGATGAAGAACTGGTTACAGAGCGGCTACAATATTCACAGCAAGAATGGCGAGACATTCATGATCCCCGGTCTACTGGGCACGACTCCTGAGGTGGTGATACCCAGGTCGCAGATAAGCTGGATGCTGGATCAACCGGACCATGTCATCTCGACAGCCGCTGCTCACTACGATATTCTCAATGGAGACTATAGCTTTGTGGATAAGACTCTCTTGAAGGATCCCTACCATGAGCACGTGGTGCACCGCTCGCTGCCGAGACACCTGGCCGCGCTTATCCCGGAGATTGACGAGCAGGTTCGGATATGCGTGGATGACATCTACGGGACGGATGAGACCGAGTGGAACAAGGTCAACATATGGGACTCCCTGATGAGGCTGATACCCAGGGTGACCAACCGAATGTTTGTGGGAAAGCCGTTGTGCGATGACCCGGAGTACATCGACAACATGATCAACTTCACCCTGGACGTTACCCGGGACTTGATGATATTCCCCATGGTACCAAGTATCGTCAAGCCCATTCTTGGTCCACTGGCAGGCCTCACTGCTAAATACCACTATGGAAAGACGGCAAAACACAGCATCCCCCTGATCAAGCAGCGTCTGCACGACATGCAGCGTAAGGAGGCCGGCGACGTGGCTTATAAAGACTGGGGGGTACCCAACGACTACGTGTCATGGACCATCACCACCGCACAGGCGGAAGGTCGCATGGATGAACTGGATCCCGTTCGTATCTCGCAAAGATTGCTGCCGCTTAACTTCGCTGCCATCCACACGACTTCTATCACCGCCCTTCATGTCTTCCTCGATATCCTCGGCTATGACAAGGAGCAGCATATCATTGACTCGCTGCGCGAAGAGGCCAGCAATGAGCTGAAAAAGGAGCCTGCAGGACAATGGAACAAGGCCAAACTTGCATGTCTGCACCGGACGGACAGTGTCATCCGTGAGAGTATGCGAGTGAATGCCATATCGCAGACGATGCTCATGAGAAAGGTCATTGCGCCGGGTGGTGTGACGAATGAGAATACTGGACAACATTTCTCCCAGGGAACAATGTTTTCCTGTCCTATTTGGTGTACCCAACACGACAAGGACATCTTTGGCGACGGGGCAGATCTGTACGATGCTTTCCGTTACTCTAGCCAAAGAGAGGAGTATAGTGGGAAGACGGATGATGAGAAGATTCCTGAAGATGGACTGAAGATTGCGAAGATGGGAATGGTGACGACGAGTGTCGAGCACTATGGCTTCGGACATGGGAGACACGCATGGTGAGTTCTTGATCTACTCGGATGGGTTCGACATCGCTAACTCCGGTATTGTGTGAATAGCCCAGGACGCTTCTTCGTCGCTCATGAACTGAAGATGCTTATCGCATATTTGCTGTTGAATTATGATTTTAAAGTTCATGATAAAAGGCCAGAGCCAAAATGCATAGGCAGAACCATGATACCACCCACCGATGCAACAATGGAGCTCAAGCGGAAGAGTGGCACAAGTATAACCTTGTAGAAGGGGAACGCTGTTTCCCTGATCAATAGAACACCCTTCACAATGTAACAGTCCTACGATTCATTTCCTCGTGGGTTACAGTCCGTGGGTTCAAACGTTTTTCATAGTGGATTTGCGGGCAAGGTATGAGTTACTGTGCACGAGTGATTCACACTTGCCTCAATCACGGCATGGTTGGCATCACTTTAGTTCCTACTCCGATCGTGCTTTCCCCTTCGTGGAAAGAGGACCGTGACATGAGCTTGACATGATGACTCTAGTCGAGTACTGGTAGGATAATCAGTAGAAGTCTCTCATACACTTCAACAGAGACGACACTCCTTCACTTCACCATTCGGCATCACTAATACTTTCCAGCACCACTCCACTTGCTACAGACCAATCGAACTGCCAACTAAGGAGTGTACCAAAGCTATGAGGCCCATCTCCATCGCCACCCTCTTCCTCGGAGCCACCCTCCTCCAGGTCGCCTCCAACTTCACTTCAAGCTGCAGTCTGTGGTACATCCACGGACGCGAAACCCTGACTGCTGAATGTCAGACCTGGAATCCAGACAAGGGCAAGGTCCTCGGGAACCTCGATCTCAACAACTGCATCGGTGTAGACTCTGTGTCTAATGCCATGGTCTGGATGGACAGGTAAGCAAAGCACGCACCCACTACACTTGCATATCACTTTCTTCCACCTCCATGTCTAGCCCGAACTTGGGATAATACCCGGGGAAAGTTAAAGTCAGAGCTGGATAATGACTGAGCGAGTTCCCTCGCACTATAGCGGCAACGCATTCACTATACACTGTACCAACTGCGGCCTGCAGGACAACTCTGAGCTCGTCATGGAGTGCGACTGCATCGACCCTCACACGGGTGGCACGACTACGTCTTCCATCAACCTCGGTGAGTTGCACAAACATTCATCCAAAAGGGCACGCACTGACATCTGGTAGATGATGATATCACCAATCAGCATGACGGCTCCCTTACTTGCTTTTGATTTCGACCTCAGTACATGCTGGGGTTTTGTACTGTAATGTTGCTCGGGTAAGGGCTGGGGCCGACCTCGGGAACACTGTCAATCTTTATCAAGTGGCTATGGAGGAAAGAACGTAACAAATTACAGCTGCGTTTTCACCAAGACTTGATCGAAGATCCAGGGTCTGGACATGGGTCAGAAGAGAAAATGACTTATATATAGGAATAAATCACCAAATTCAATAGCTCCTTTCAGTCAGCTCGCCAGCTCCTCAGCGTTTTGAGGCCATCGATGCCACATAATATGAACTGGATAATAGACGATTAGTCAATTCAATAGCGGAGAGGATGAGTTCCGGACACAGAAAACATGTAACTGGGTTAAAGAGCTGCTCACTCATCAATTCAATCCACTTTTATGAACAATTCGACGAGGTGTTGAACGAAGGCATTTCTGGGTGACTGTCGTCGTGCGGCTTGCGTGAATACCGCCAGATCAGACAGCGGCACCATATCCCCATGCTCATGGTAGGGCTCTGACGAGCTTATTCAACAGAGCATATACTACCTGACGGTCACTTCAAAATGCGTCACTTGCGCTGTCCACTTATATAAATATTGGGCACTTCCAGGCCGAGTTCGTAGATACTTTCTTCTCCTAAACCTCAAATAAACAGCGATATTGCCTCGATCATGTCCGCAGAGATCAACAGAACATCTACGCAGCACCTCAACAGACAAGCATCTCGCCAATCATCACCCATATACGGTACCTGGTCCATTGCTCCCCAGGAGCGCTTCTAGCCATGCTTCCCCAGCGCTCGTCACAATCTTACGAGTACCCAGACAACAACGAGTCAGAGGCATACTCTGCACTGGAGAATCGTCATCTGGACCCGTCTCGGCCGACTATCATAACACCCTTCAGGAGTACGGTGGAACACCATACCCTAGCACCGGATACACCGGCCAGACCGGCCAGACCAGCCAGTATGGCAGCCAGTACGGTAGAACACCATACCCTAGCACCGGATACCCCAGCCAGAACAGCCATAACAGTGCAACGGCACACCGTAGCTCGGTGCTACCCAGCTTTTCTGAATTGCTGAACTCTATGCCGGCTCCCCAAGACCATGCGACGCCTGCAAACCCATCCGGTCAATATCCAAACTTGAGAGCAAGTGGTCTTCCTGCCGGTAGCAGTTATACCCCGCATCAAGGAGGAGCCAGTCAAAGCGGATTGCAGCCACCGAACAGCTATTCACAGGGGCCTGCAGCAAACCTTCACGGCCGCACTACGGAAGAGGCTCAGGCTGCCGATTTGGGTACGGGGTCACTGAATGACTCCCCGCAGGGAGGTAGTTCAGGGGATTACCGGTTTTGGACGTTAGAAGAGGATCGGATCTTTAGATTGGGCTTGGCACGTGGCTATTCCTTGATGGACATGGCGGGCACACAGTTGCCAGGGCGTTCATTAGCTTCGTGCCGAGCGCACAGTAGGAGGGAGAATATGGCTTGGTCTGTGGAAGAAGATTTGACCCTCCGCGGCCTGTGTGGGCAAGAGCAATCGTCGTGGGATTATATCGCCTATATGTTACAGGACCGTTCTCCGGAAGAGGCTGAAGCTCGTTGGGAACACCTCAAGACGAAATATGGATGGTGACGGATGAAGGCGAAATCGATCGAGAAGGACGGCAGGCACAGGAAACACACGCGACTTTTAGGCACTAACCCAGACACCAGTTATTATGCTTGCCCACATGCAAGTCAACTGGCCGCGCGGAGTAGTACATGGGCATGTACGTACCTAGGTAGCTTCTAAGTATCATTACAAGCGTGGCTATTTTGGCAAGCAATACAGAAACTATTTTTGATACTAGCCGCCCGACTTTCACCATAAGTTGACGGTTTCTGGTTTTGATTCACGATAATAGAAAAATCTTAGAGTAACAGGGTAGCAAAGTAGTAAGGTAATCTTCCAGATGATTACATTCCCTGGTGGGGCCTGACTATCGGAGCTTATATTTGGTCGACTACTTGAGCCCAGCCTTGCTTAGGTCCCCACGTGCATTCACTATTGTCCGAATGCCCGGTAGAGACTTGCTGCTTCACAGGTTGCAAAAGCCCTCTGAAGAATTCCACATCCTGCTGGATCACGCTCTGGGCCTTCAGCTTCTCAAGTACTCTGATTGTCCACCCCTGGCAGTTCTCCTTGACGTCCTTCATGTTGTTGGCCTGTGGTGGTGGCTCAGCCTCCGATACTTGCTTCACTATAGCCTCCAACTCGGGCGTAAGTCTGGAGACCAGCATGTAGTACTGCAGTAAGGAGGAGTGCGCAGGGATTAACCGCAAGCTCGTACGGAAACTCGACATTGTCATCCTGCCGGTCATGGGCATCTTGTACATCCTCAACTACATAGACCGGCAGAACCTAGCATCGGCGAAGCTGCAGGGAATCACCGGGGACTTGAACATGAGCACGTCGCAGTTCGCCTCAGCCGTGTCTATACTTTTTGTCGGCTACCTTCCCTTCCAAATCCCCAGCAACCTGCTCATCACCAAGATCTCCCGGCCTGGAATGTACATCTGTGTCGCCGTAGCTGTCTGGGGCATGACATCCGCCGCGACGGCGGCTGTGCAGTCGTACCAACAACTACTGGGCGTGCGACTCGTTCTGGGCGTTGTTGAGGCCGTCTTCTTTCCCGGTGCTGTCTACTTTCTGTCGGCCTGGTACACCAAGAAGGAGCTGGGCAAGCGATTCGCCGCGTTGTATATCGCGCAACAGGTTGGCAACACTTTCGGCGGTCTCCTCGCGGCTAGTGTGCTCCAGATGGACGGATTACGCGGCATTGCCGGTTGGCGTTGGCTGTTCATCGTCGAGGGCTGCGGCACGGTGGTCATTGGCATCGCCTGCGCGTTCCTGATGCCCGAGTACCCACACAACAGCCGAATGCTCACGCCCATCCAGCGCGACTATGCGGTTTGGCGGATCGAGTCCGAGGCCGGTGCTGCAGAGGGAACAGAGAACGAGTCCGTGTTGCGTGGCTCCGTCAAGGCCGTATCAGACCCGAAACTGCTGCTGCTCATCTTCTGCAACATGTTGTCACAGGCTCAAGGCTCCATTGGCAATTATTTCCCGACTCTTGTCAGCTCGCTCGGCTTCAGTGTATTATAGTTAGGACTATAGGATAGTACTCTAGTGTACAGTAGGCAGTGGCGGCCCCTCCGCAGTTTAACATCGTGTGTTTACATAGGCGGCCGCTAACTGCCCAAGCGTATCCGCTCGTTTATAAACTACGGATATCCCCTGACATCCTGATTCTCTCCCTACTCATCAATCTCTCTTTTCATTCTCTTTTCCCCTGTCCGCCTGTCCTCCTGCTCTAATCCTGCTCAATTCGAGTTAATTTCGATACCTCTATCCAACCTTAGTTGATGCTAGGGTCATCATTATCGCTTGCACTCCCTCCTCTACCTCACTATTTCCATTACTATGGCAGAACACAAACCCCTTATCGATAAGCCCCTTAACGACGAGACTAAAGGGCTACTAACCTCCGACGTAACCCCCGAAAGTCCGGCACCACTTAACCCATCCGAGTCTAATAGCGTCGTGGGCAACCTGTTCTACCGCTTCGGCCGTAGTCGCACTCCGTAAATGCCTACTTGACTGAGTTATGCTTTCTAAATAAGTTTCTAAGTGGCTGATTTTTCTTGCTGCAGCTTTCTTATTATCCCCCCCTCGTCGTTGTTAGTCTACTACCTCCTTCGACTGGCACAAATTGAAAAGGCGTGTAATTGGGCGCACCTGCTCTTCCTTATCTTAATAATGGCCTATATCTTAGCAAGGACATACACAGGGGTGTTAAAGTAGGCACTCAGTTTTAGCCTAAACAGCCGCGTCCCACCTGCATCACCACGATCGAGACCGAAACAGTGGGACCAAGACCACCTGGACAGTATTCCATATGCGAGATACAAAGTTCGACAGCAGTGGCAGCGGCGGAGTGCTCATCGAAGCTATAATCGACTCTGAAACAGAGGGCTTCTTCCCGTGCTACTGGGAGTGTGCCCAGATGGTGAGGCACGGCGGCCCTAACGATACGGACGGGTGGAGGATGTCATTGACGGAGCGAACAGAGCCTACGGAGTGGGACATAAAGGTCATTTTGCTGAAAAGATTTCTATAACATGGAATTCTCGCCAAGAGTTGCAAAGGCTCCATTGGTTATCAAGTAGTACATGGAATTCGTATCATCGACATCACAGCCACGAAAAACAACTCTTGGCAATGTTTGGTTTGCAATTAACTTCAATTCGCTTCTGCTACAGCCGGCACCTTGGCCTGTTTGCTACTCCCTTCCTCGCAACTGACTGCTGCTGGCTTTCTTAAGAGCTTACTGCTTGAAGCCCCATCCACTTCTCCTTCCCCATCTCTTTGTTACCCAAATGGTACCCTATCCTACCATCTGCATCCCGAAAAACTTCGGGCAAACCAACAGCCTCCTCGCCGATCCCGTACGGCTACCATCCCTCCGCCTCTTCTCACACCATTCGCCAGGCCATGCATGCAATACCACTCAACTCAAAAGCGATCTAATTGTCATCCTTCATCCGTCATCTCGCCATACATTTTCCGTTCACCATGAGTGTCATCGGTGTCCAAGTGTTTCTTTCTTCCTCATTAGTTCGGTAACCATTCTGAACTAGCCAGACCCCTCCTCCCATCCTCCAAATTCCCATCGACCAGGCCGGGAGTCCACGCAAAAGGCTGCCCTAATCACGCATCAGCCTTTCCCCTACCAGATGCAACTCAACGGCACCATATCCAGCCTCCCTTCACTCCGTTCCATGCAATAAGGGAAAAAAAAGGAGAAAACCAGTCCGTTGTTGACGCAACTGACAGCTGTAGCACTCGCCACAGATGAGTCAGAACGACCAAACAGCGAGCCGAACCAAACATTGTCCACCGCGTCCCCAAGCATTGAATCAAAAGCAGATAAAACCACGCCATCTAAGCCATCGTCTTCGTTCATATCTCTTTTCAGACGTGTTCGGAATGGATGGATCAACCACGAGCGACGACCGGATGGGCCACTCCAGCTTCAATAACTTTTTCATGTCCACCATTGCTTGCGAGTCCAGTTCCGATATGAGGGCAGGGGAAGATCCATTATAAACGATAAACGAATGTAATAAATATGATACAGTCCAAAAAATTGATCTTGTGGTGATCGATATGGATATTGGGACAAGGGGCTGTTATCCATATTTCTCGTGTGCTGGGCAACTCCGATCTTGGGAGATCATGATAATGATACAAGGACCACGAAAAAGGATCCAAAACACCAAACTTTTGAAGCTCGAGAACGAGAGCTTAAACGGAGTTCGTCGACCAACACCGGTTCGGCGTTTGACCGCAAGGCAGTCCAGGCTGAGCATCAGAGCGATTGGGAAGCAGGCGGCGCTTCATCGTCTAGAGGATTAGATGCTCGCTAGAGCCATGGGTTCTTCTTTTTTTTTTTGTGCTATCCACTCTTGAGAGTAGAGGATCTAGAGACCATCTAGACGTGTCGTCGTAACAAGGCGTAACGGGTCGTTGGGGCATGGGTGATGGCCCATCTCTGCCGGGTATGTTTCTAGTAAAGTGGCTGGAACGAGATGAAACCTGGGTATCCAACTCATGATCCTGTCAAGTCGGTTCAGCCATGCCCCGTGAATGCTGAGTCGTACGGCATAAAATGGTCGCCCCATGTAAGGTCTTTCTTTTGTGAAATCCGTTGAAATCCCGATCGACATCGAAAACTCCACTTGTATCTCCCTTCTTTGAGATGGATGGGGGGGGGGGGCATCCAGTCGTCAGGTCGTGAGGGCGGCGTCATATAAAATACAACTCCCCGCCAGACGTCAAGGTCCTGAGTCGTGACCGTATACCGCGTTCTGGTAGCATTAAATCGCCGGACTAAGTCCCTGGCTAAGTGGCACGAAAGGGAAAACTGGAAAGCCGGAAAGCCGGAAACTCGCCAACCAGATATGTGGCAAAAATCATCGCGGGTAAAGAAATAAATCGGAAAGTAACGATGCGTCCTAAGACCACGGGAATGATGCTTGCTAGACGGACGAAGCAAGGGTCTTTCAATGACCATCTGGATCCAATCACGGTTCTCTTCGAACAGCCCTGTAACTAGTGGGAGTAGAGGCTGCTGCCGGCGCCGCTGCCATGAAAGTTGTCGGATGAGTCTACACGAGACCCAGTCAGTAAGTCTGAATATGATTCCTGGGATGTCAGGTTAGACGCACCACTGCCTCTCTGGGCATGTCCATTCACACGACGGCCATTGAAGCCGGCGTTCTCCCACCCGCTTTCGGGCCCACGGGGCTGGCGCTCTGGCGCATTGCGAGCACTGAGACCGTTTACTCCAGGACGCTGGCTGCCAATAGCACCAGGGTTGTCCCGACGGCTCGACTCATATGGGCCATCGGCTACGCTCAAAGAGCTCAGGTTGTTGGTGACGCCCGAAAGGCTCAAGTCGGAGGCACGGTGGTTCACAGTGCTTCCAGGGGTTGTCGGGGTGGTTGCCAATCCTCCAAAGGCACTCGAAAGATCCGGTCGCGATGACAAACCGTGCTCGTTCAGGCGGAGGGATCCGCTGGGGTAAGCCGATTCTCGTGGGCTTGGCGTCCTCGCCTGCAGATTCGGCACGGGTCTTCCCAGCTCGGCCATGCTCCTAATAGTTCGCAGGTTCGCGACGCTGTTCAAGCCCTCAGGGCTGCTGTCAGGCACCTCGAGGGCCGGGTTGCCATGGCGGCCAATGGTCCCATAGCCGTTGGTGCCTTGTGCCCGCTGCTCGCCAAAATCAATGGTCGCAGCGCGCGCCAAGCTCTTGCTGTTGGCTGGGTACTGAATCTGGTCGACAGCGGACACCGGCGTGTGGCTCTGGTTGACGGTCAGCTCGGGGGCTCCCATGTTATCCTTCCACACCACAGCGCATCGGTTGTCACCGGCGCCATAGGAAGCGTGGTAAAGGCCCATGTTGTGAGCCAGGATGTGGATGACGCGGCGCTCCTCGGGGGCGGCTGAGGCATCAAAGACCAGGTAATCAGTGCTGCTCGCGTCTTCCTTGTAGGTCCTAAGCTTGATGTAGTTATTCAGCGTCGCGGGATCGTTCAGATCGTAGTCACCTACGGATATAACGTTATTAGCTCTTGTACGGTGAGAAGGGGTTCGGGAAACCATACGACTTGGGGAAGCCCGAGACTGAGGGGCATCGTTAGACTGTGTCATCAGGGACTGAAGCGAACTCTGATGGTGGAGAGTGGGCAAGGGCCTGTGCTGTTCCTCCAATTGGCCACGCTTCTGGCGCTTCTCCCGCTCTATGCGCTCCCGTTCGTGCTCTGGCAACATCTTCTTGTACTCGACGCGGAGCTTGCGCCCCTGCACGTCCAGCTGGTTCATCCTCTCAATCACCTGTCTCGTCTCATCGGCACTCGAGAAGTTGGCAAAAGCCAGACCACGGAAGACGCCATTGTCGAAGTGATAGTTGAAAGCATAGGGCTGGGGCAGGTTCATCTCCATCATGATGGCTTGAAGGACCTCCTTGCGCACATTAAACGGAATGTTCTTAATCACGATTGCGGTGGGTATCAGGTCGTCCTTCTTGTCGTGTTGGGACTGTCGCACGTCGGGGAACATGGCCCCGTGAGGCTGACCCCGGAGCTGGTCGATGCCATTCATCATCTGACCGTAGGGAACACCTGCCAGAGCCTGGGGGGTGTAGACGGGTTGAGCGGGAGTCTGAAGGCCCATTCCGGGATGACTTGTGGGATCAGGTTGTTGCATCCAGTACTGTTGGGGGTGAGGGTCAGCGACAAATCGGAGATGCGACAGCGGAGAACGGCCTGAACTGACGTCTGGGATACCTGGTCTTCTGTTGGCCGACCGGGCTCTAACATCAGGTAATGGGCCATTCACAGTAGCTGAGCCGCCGTTGTTGTAATTCCAGGCTGACTGGTTGCCTGCCATGTACTCTCCAGGCATACCGGAAACGGTCGGAGGGGGCACGCGGGTAATGCTGTCAAGGATGCCGTACCGGTCCATCATTGGGTACATGTTGTTTGGGTTCTGCTGGTCCATCTGCGGCTGTTGTTGTTGCTGGTGCTGTTGCTGTTGCTGCTGCTGTTGCTGTTGCTGCTGCTGCTGCTGCCTCTGGCTGGGCTGACGATTCACACCCATGTTGGAGGGCAGTGTGCCGTAACCATTCCTTGTAGATGTAGGGGACCGATTACCCATGCCGCCGTTGTAAGAGCCGTACGCGGTGAACGCGTCCGTTTGTTGAGGCTGGTTCATTATGTTCATGTGTGTGACAGCGGATCGCGCAGCTCGTAGTGGATGTCGCAAAGGAGGGTGGGAAAGACAGCTTGCCAGAAAGGCGAAAATGGCAAGCTGTTCGCTGTATCAGACGTAGCAGCAAAGTAAACTCCCAGAAGTCGGATAAGTGGGAGTCGAGCAGGAGAGGAATTCGAGGCAAGATGCGACAGGGCGAGGTGAGCTACAGCTGGGGGAAGTAAGAGGTTAGATGGAGGAGAGCTTGCAAGCAGAACAAAACTGGAGTCGGGCGGGATGTGCGGTTTTCTATGGAACAACGGGAGAAGGAGGCGAAAGAAGGAAACAGGGGGGAAAGGACAAGAGGCGAGTAATGGCAAGGGAAAGGAATTGTACTCACCGAAAAAGATGTTGCGGTGATGGGGGAATGGAGGAAATCTCCTTGGGTGGGGAGGGGCCAGGGAGCGATGGTCCCCTTTATTATTTGATATGGTCCCCTGAGGCGGTCAATGAGGCGAGGCGAGGGGAGGCGAGACAATACAAGACAGAGACGGATGGAGGCAGTAAGCCAACAGGGTCTGTAATGTAATGGTCTTCGGTATCGATGTTGGGAGGGACTCGACTTGCTGGTCTCGGTGTGTGTGTGTTTTCTGGGGGGGGTCGCGTTGGACGCTCGTCTGGTCGAGGAGTCGATATTTTGTACTGGCTGTATTTGGGTTTTACTCGTTTTGAACAGCTGCACCACAGGACCACAGCAGCCAGGGAAAACTATGGGTCTGAAAATATTGGCGGGTGGTTTGACTGGCTGAAGACTGGGTCCGCCGCAGTGGGTTGAAGTTAGACCAGACACCAAAAAGGAATGGTGCCAGCCAGTGCGCGTGGTCAAAATGAGAGGAGCTTAAGCACTGGATAGGAAGAACCGGGCGCAACGTCAGTCAGGCAGGCAGGCAAAAAATAAAATAGCCCTGCGTGTTTCTTCTGGTGGGAACGGACGTTGTTTGATGGCTCTCGTTCGTTGCTCCAGGTGGTTGATCGTCTTTGGGGATTGGGGGGACCAAAAGTAGGAATAGAAGGAGGAGTAGGAGGAAGAGGAGACTCGACACTCAAGAAAAGAAAGGCAAGTCGTTGTAGGTACCTGCTTTACTTAGGTGGTTATCGGGATGTGGATGGGACGAGGATAGCTGAGTTGGCAGGTGGAGGAGGCCAGACAGCACAAGATGTGCAGGTGGTGCAGTGCAGTCAGTGGTGAAGTGAAAAATTGAATTGAATTGATTGTATGTATGCCTTGATTAATTGATTGATTAAACTACCTGATGCGGGTGTGGAATGTGGGCGACGACCACCTCTAAAACGTATCTACTTAGTGTACCTACCTACCTGGGTACCTGGCCAGCCTAGTAGCCTGGCAGGCCTGGGCAATGCAAGGTGCAGTGCAAGTCACCACTGGAGGGGAGGCAGTGGGCAGTGCAGTTTAGGGTTCCAATGTTACCAAGGCAAACGCCCAGGCGGTTGGTCCAGCGGGAAGCTTCCAGCGGGAAGCTCTACCACAAGTACCGATTAGTTAGTAGTTGCTCCTGTTATGTAGCCGCCAACAACAGCTTATGAAACACAAGTCAACAACCCAGCAGGCTTCAGATGGACCAAGACTTTGCATTGCAGTTTTCCTGCTCCTTCGAAAGGGGGAATATGCTTCCTCAGAAAGTTGTGGTTGGATCACCACGGTCACTGTGTGTGTACTGATGACTTCGGGAGTCGGCAGGTCAGATTGAAGATCAGAGTGGGGTAGATCAGGTAGCCCGTGTTAGTGGTTCTGCCAACTGGTCACCAAAGTTCTTAACAGCGCTCCCCTGATCTGGCAAATCACACACGGATAGTCCAGTTAGAATAGCAAGACCCTACCCTGACAAGTGACAACCTAGTGACAAGTGACAAGGGTACGGGCTTCTGGAAGGAAATACTGGGAACAGCGGCAGGGCAGGACCGCCCCCGAAACGGCCCCCAAAACCGGGACGATTGCACAAATTACAGACAGACGGTGTGGGGACGGGGCCGCTAGAAACAAACCGACCGCTAACACGGACACTGACACACGGGGACCCCTCGAAGACAAAAATGCCCCCATCATAAAAAGGGTTGGCCACAGACAGCGGGCTGTCTCAATGCAATTTGACTGGACGGCAAGAAGCAGCAGTAGATACCCAGGTACCTAGGTAGGTATTCTTGGTGAGAATGTTGCAGCGATCAACTGGCCATCTACCTAGGTACATAGTATCTACTACATACATGCGTAGATGCTGCGCACAGATCCATCTCTCTCTCTCTATCTGACACATGCCATCATCCCTATGTACATACTACAAAGGCTGGCCGATAGTAGGTACCGAGAATCCAACACACAGACTCGAGCCAAGTCGATACGGGCCCGGTAATAATAGATCAATTATAATTGCGGCTCCCACGCGGAGCGGTCTCTCCGAAATATCTCGGCCGACTCCAGAGATACCCATTGGTCTATCTGTTTCCCTCCCTCTCCACGAAAGCTTAGGTTTGTATACATACATATGCAGTAAACTACTGTACCTTCACTGTCTATGTACTATATCTATTATGTACCTACACTAGGTATGTATGCAATAAGGTAAGTACGCATGGACCAAGCAGATCCCGATCCCCGGGTCTGTTCCGCGCTATCTGGTTCCTGCAGCGTACCTTGTGAGAGCTGCGCTCTGCCGTCATGGTGTATCGAGACGACCTGCACAAGCTTTCTGAAAGCTTAGCTCGAGGTTTTACTACTACTCACTCTCTCCTAAGTAGGTATGGTATACAGACGTGCAGGGGGAGAGCCCATTGCTGACCTGGATAATACGGCCACCATCAATGTTTTGTTATCAGAGGTCCACCACCAGCAATGAGAACGTCAACTGGTATTGCCCATACCTACTAGATAGCTGAGAAGCACGCCGTAGGACAGACATTATCTCAGTCTATAGGCCCTCCACCAGGCAGACGGGTCTGGATGACTGACAGTCGCTGTCAAATGCAAAACCGTTGACGGCTACGATGAGACGAAATGAGTTGACATGGCCTGACGATGCCTGACGATGCCTGACGATGATCATGACAACTCACCCACCGTTGCAACGCCAGGAATAGCAGATCACGCACATCGTCACCGTCGCGATGGGCACACATGCACGCCAAGTTGACATCCACCCTCCTTCTCGAACAATCTTTCCAAGATTCTTCTTCTTTCCGAATCCTTCAACCGGCTATCCTCAGCCTCTTTTCGCTTAGGCACGTGGCAAGGTAGCATCAACATTTCGGCCACCACATACACGTTCGGCCAGCCCTCAAGAGTGCTCCATGGCCCTGGCGTCATCGTCCTTTGGCTACACAGCTGGCTGCGGGCAAAGTAACAAAAGAAATTGGCACCAATCTCGCAATCCAGACTTGACGGGTTTCATCCAGCTCATATTGCAATGCAAAAATGAATGATTAATAGGATACAGGCCTCACGATGGGGTTAGCCAAATGCTGGTACACTGACTACTCCGTCCGACTCCGGCGCGAACGCCGTTAACTGCCGATCATGGCCTTCCCTCCGCTCCATCGATAACCTGCCCTTCTTGTCCTTACTAGCATTTCCCCTTTCGGGCACCATCGAACCGCCCGGCGGATATCCGAGAGGACTCGCCTCGAGATAGGCGAGATGACGGGCATCTTGCAGTTCCGGTATTGAGTAAGAACAGAGTGCTGACATGACACGTTCCCAGCCCTGTCAAAAGAAGGAAGAAAGGGGAAGAAAAAAACATGCAAATTTCGGAAATAAATCATAATTCCGTGAGAAAGGTGAGGGAGAAGCCAAGGCAGATCCCCTCTCCCACGCCTCCCCCCACCCCTTCCCCCCCCCCCAAAATAAAATGGGTTGAGAGTTCCGAACCTTCTAAAAGGTGACGATTATTTGTTCTGTCGTAGCACTAAGGTAACGAAGGGGGGCAATCGACGCATATCCGGACTGTCATGTGACAGAAACACCTGCAACACACCACCGACAACAGAAGCACACACACAGAATGGCAAGACTACCTAGGTAAGTTTGTATTGGCCAGTCATGCATACCGGTACATGTACCTTCTTCTATCCAACAAGGCCGTCTCAATCAATCAAAATGTGCAGGGCATATCTATTGACCGGTTCCGACCCCCCCCCCCCCCCAGTGGAAAGGACCGAACCGAAGCTTAGCATGTTTCTAGAAGGGGATCAGGTGGGTCTCTACCAAACAACTGTTGATGAAACGGCAGCAACTCCCAATTTCCGTTCCACGATGACTTCGCTCCGGGAACTTCACTTCCAGAGTTCCGAGTAACCCGGACACTCAGAGGTCCCACCTAGTGCCTGACCTCAGGTGGGATTCTTTATCGTAACCCTGGGTTGACTCCTGCTGTGGGAGCTCGGGCCAGCAAAGCATCAACGATCGTTCGCCAAATGGGAGCGGTACGGTATACTATATGATATGATCATTGACATACCAGCAGTTATTGATCCGAGAAGATGGCACAGCGGCCCTGGGGCATTACGGATGGGATTGCACCATGCTAAGCAAGATAGAATTGCAACACACTGGCGGTCGTTACCAAGATCATATCGAAGCAAAACCACCCCTCTGTCTGTTTCAAGAGGTCTTGTTTTCTTTCATCCCATGCGGACATGCCCTCCTCTCTTTGTTCCTCGCCGCCACGTCCACGTGTTAGCCGCGCACGAGGCAGCCTGTTAACCTTCCATTCCTTCTCGAAGCTTTGACACAGGCCCTGGGATAAAGAGAAGGCGGCACGGGACCTCAGCAACTCTATAATTGGGCCGAGTTTGGGTTTGTGAGGCAGCATGGACTTGATACCGGCGCAATGGGTCGTCGGTGTGATAGATGAGTCTGGCCACGGGTGCTTTGTTGCTCAAACGGCACAGATTCTTTTGCGCCCACCCAATATCATCGAGACTGATGGACCAGAGGGTTCCGTTCTAAGTGGTTGATATATTGGTTGCCGGTTTGCCAACGTCTGCGAACATTGGAGATCCTTCTCGTTCGGTTTGATCTTTCCCTCAGCCTTCAAGTTTGCATTTGACAGTCATAGACATACACTGAACGTTCCTTTCCTTACAAAATCTTTGGTTTGATTCTTCAATTACCTCCTAGCAGAGAACTTTCCGTATCCGGTCGACTGACACGCAGTCGTCTCATTTGTCACACTCAATCTTCACCAGTCACTCATAACTTGTCGAGAACTCACCCCTTCGACTGTCGTCGAGGCTTCTTTCGCGATCATCAAAATCAACATCGTCACTTTTGGTTTTACCAATCCAAAGAAAAGCCAAAATGGCATACCCCAAAGCCACCAAAAACAAGATGTCCTCCTTCAGTATCTTCCCCCTGGACTCCCCATCCACAACCACCGCATCCTCGAATTCCAAAACATCGACAAAACTCCAGCTCGCACCGTTAGGACTCAAATTCCCCACCATAGCCATCCCCTCCCCCATCAACCGCTCACAACCCTCCCCTCCTCCCCCACCGGCAAGTCCCTGCCCCTGGCTGTGGAGATGCCACTCCTGCCAAACAATATACCGCCTGGCCGTGACCAGGCGCTGTCTGGAATGCGACCACCAGTTCTGCCTCGGCCTCCCCACACCATCCTCCTCGTCCTCAAGGGGCCCCAAGGGGAAGAAGCGCAAGCACAACCGCGGCGGGCCCTGCAAGGCCGAATTCGACTACACAGGCTGGTCGCTGTACAATTCGTGGAGGCGCACCGTCCTCCTCAACCCCCCATCCCCGTTGTCGGACGACGGCAACAACAACAACAACAACAAGAAGAAGCAGAAAACCTGGGGCGACGAATACACCGCAGTCAAAGCGGCGCGCGATGGTATCCACGCCGACAACAGTAACCCGCAAGGGCCCTTCAACGACTGCCGGGATAATCTCTTCATGCGCAAGAAGCACAACTGCTGGCTGCACTGCGACTTTCCCTCCGAGTGCCACCATTCCATATACAAGGCGCAACAGGAGGGGCGTCCGATCCTTGCGGTGGCGGAGGCCCTGGATGCGGTGAATGCTGCTATGGAGGCGGCGGATGGAGGGCCGGACAAGCGTGACGATGGGAGGCATGGTAAGAAAGGGAAGTCGACGGTGGATAGGGAGGTTTGGCTCTCAACAGTGACGGAGGAGGATGAAGAGCACGATGTGTTGTACGGTGATGAGGACAAAGAGAATATATCGCCGTGCTCACCTGAGCCGCCGAGGGACCTGATGTGCGAACCAGACGTTTCGCCCATCACGCCCATCGGGGGAGCCAAGGACTCCCCAATAACCGGCAACAAGAATGCCGATTCCGAGATGTGGGATGATATCGACCTCAACGGTCCTTCGACTAAAGCCACAACCCTGGAATTCGAAGTCTACGTCGACGACACCCACACCACCGCCACCCATCCCACTGAGCAACAGTACCATGACAGTGAACCCGGCGAACTCAACGGGGAGTTCTACCACAGCACTCAAGAGGGCGCAGAGACAGGGGGTCAACCTTTCAAAGTGGACGACCTGGAGAACGCGTACAGCGAGCAGGCGTGGTTCACAGCGACAACAGAAGGTGACCGGCCTGATAACGACTTCTCTCCCTGTAAGAGCCCAGAGCGGCGGTGCAGAAGGGATAAGATGTTTGCGCTGCTCGGGCGGCGGAATGCCATCACTACTATCGGTACTACCACCACCGGTCCCGGCGATAGCACCACCAGCCGCACGACGGCCGATCAGGAATCGGACCACCAGCGCCAGAGAAGAAGGCAACCTCTTGATGGTAGTGAGGAGTGGGAGTCATGGTCCGACGACTCCTCTTCGTCCTCATCCTCATCCTCGTCTTCAGCCTGTTCTGTGGCATCAATATTCGATGGTGACATCGGCCGCGGCGGCGGTGTTGATTTGGTGACAGTTGTTGACTTGGACGGCGACAGCCCCATGCCTGAAGCTGTGTCCCCCATCTATGAAGAGGATGCGGACTCGATGCTGTCGCCGGTAACACCGGTCAAGGAGGACGGGAAGGATGGTGAACCGGATCTGATATCATTGTTACGGTTGAGGAATGCATTTATGAGGGGCGATGTTTGACGGCAAGGAACTGATTGTTTTTTGGGCGAGACCAGTTATCACGCAGTGAGCTTTTGTCTTCTTTTTTCGCGTACATAGTCTTGGATTTCGACTTGCTCGGGCACGGTTTTATACTAGCTGCATAGAAGCGAAAACCAACAACAAATAACCTCCGCATTTGCTCCTATTACCGTAGAGATGAGCGCTGCCCTTTCATGCCTCTCTACACATCTTTGATCCCCAATTCCATCCCCGGTAACGCACCAAGACGAACAACATCGGAATGGAAAGGAACAGTATGTTGTTGTTGTTACACGTCCCCACACACATACTTCGCGCGGCCCAGAGGGCTCTCGTCGTTATACGATGCCCAGTGCGTCACCGTCTAGTACCCAGAAACCGTGCTCTTTTGCCGGAGTAGAGGAGCGCCTTCGTCAAGCAAGCCCTTAGTGTAACGCCTGGTGACAGTGCCCCAGCGCGTGCGCGCGCAAATCATTCGTGTTGAAGCATTCGAAAGTAGTCGTCGTCAAAAAACATCGAGCCAAATTTGATCCTGTTGGACAGTGGGTGGTTTTTTTTTACACCTCCTGGGCCTTTGCCTTCTTCTTCTGCTCGACCTTGAGAAGCAGGGCGCGGTTGATGTGTGGCAGGACACCACCGAAGGCGATGGTGGCACGGATCAGGGTGTCCAGCTCTTCGTCACCACGGATGGCAAGCTGCAGGTGACGAGGTGTGATACGCTTGACCTTGAGGTCCTTGGCGGCGTTCTGCAGAGGGAACAACTCTCGTCAGTATGGAGGACTCGAGTACTCGAAGTTGTTGGGTGTAGGCAGCAGCAACGAGGTTGCTGTGAAACGTGCAGAGAAATGTGTGGGGAGGATGACTTACGCCTGCGAGCTCGAGGACTTCGGCAGTCAGGTACTCGAGAACGGCGGTAACGTAGACAGCAGCCTTGGCGCCGACACGCATCTTGTTCTGGGTGTTTGCCTTGAGGAAACGCTTGACACGACCACAGGGGAACTAGAGGCGGGTTTCAGTCAGCAATCATGATGCGATCGGAAGATGAGTCAAGGTGGCACGAGGTCAGTTTCATCTGTGCGCGATCAGGCGCAAGTCGTGTGCGGGGCCGAGTTGCATCAAGGAACAACAGTCAAGCATAACTCGAGATAGGGTTTCGATGGATGAGTGTTGTTGTGATCGATACGCGCATTGTGTCTGGGACCATATTGTGTGATCGTGATGTTTTTTCTCTCTTTCTTTTCGTGGTAGACAAGTGTTGATAAGCTCGGGGAGGAAACCCGCGGGAAAACGCGTCAGGTGGTATGTATCGGGTCGTGATATGATGTCGAAGATGGACGATGCACGCGCTGATAAAATCGAGGGTACTGAGGGCGATGCAGAACGGAAAGGTGTAGATAGATGCGATGCGATTCGATTTGATGCGAGTCGAGTCAATTGCTTCTTACCTGAAGACCAGCGCGAGCAGAATGGCTCTGTTGCTTCTTGGGACCCTCAGCAGCAGCCGACGTCTTTCCGCCGGAGCTCTTTCCGCCCGCAGACTTTCCCTTTCCTCCGGCCATTTTGATTCGATTATGGTTTATGGATGAGGACAAATGATGGATGTTCGGAGGAATGATATTGCTGGTGGGTGGTGGTATTTGGTAGTTTACCGTTGTTGATGTTGGACGTTGAATAGAAGCTGTGGTGGGGACGTGAAGTTGGGGTTGAGGATGAAGGATGGAGTCGAAGTTTTTTGGCTGAGCGGGTTGGCTGATTTGATTGTTGATGGGCGGATTTGATGGATAGAGATGGGGTTTGTCGCGGTTGCAAAAGTCCAGTCAATGTCAGTGTCAGTGCAGCGCAGTGCAGTTGGTCTGTGTCGATTCGTCGGTTTCGGGGGGGGGGTGGTCGAATTTTGGGGGGTGGTCCAGTATTGCAGGTGGTGTGGTCGGGGGTCGAACCTCTGCTTTGATAGAAGGGCGGCGTGTGAAATGGAGGAGGCTGTAAAAATAAACAAGGTTGGAAGGTTCGCCAGACCGACAAGACCCAGGCAACCTTAGCTTGTAACCTTGTGTGCCTTGGTAGCTTTCTCTCCCCCCTAGCAGCCAGCGCGCTTGTTTACCTCTGTGCCTCTCTTCTTTTGCTCCCCCCTCTTTCCCTTGTCTTTTTCCCCTCTGTTTTTCTGTTGTTGTTTTTTTGCTGCTCATGGTCCGTGCCTGACTTGCCTTGCTGAGGCTACTACGGCGGGCCCATTGAAACCAACTGTGCAGTTGTCATGTGTGTGTGAGTGCCCGCCTCAGCCAGCCGCGGGCCACAAGGCAGAGGGGAGTGAGTGGAATGGGATGGACAGCAGCCAGCACTGCCCTGGCTGGAATGCTCAAAAACGGCATATATCGAAAGAGCGGCATCTGGGCTCTTGGATCATGTCCGTTCTGATGGTTGGAACGGGGAAGAAAGAGAGGTTGGACATACCATACTCACTGTATCTTTGCGGTCATCAGCCTGCCAACAAGCAAACCAAAGATGCCATCGACATGACAGGCCACAGTCGGCCGCATTGGCGTCTGGGAAGGTAAAAGGACGTCAGGTAGACTTCTTGAATGACCCTTGAGGCCTTCCAGGTAGACTGGGACAGTCTCACACCATAGTTGTGGGTTTGGCGGTGGCCGCCATGTTGTTCGGCTGGTCAAGTACGGCAGCTTCTTAGGAATGCTTCAAAATCGCCTACCGGCAACCAGGCGGACGAAGGTGTGGCGCATGCCGGTGGCTAGGCGGCCCAGTCAGCCAATTTGCCGGGGGTGGCTTAAAGCTCAAGGGTGGCCCAAGCTTCCCGCCTGCCATCAACCTTGGAAGCCACATGCGCATCGCAGCGGTAGCACATGCAAACATCTATCACCGAGAGGCCCAAGCTCCCTAAAATCCGGGGTTGACATTGTGTTCGACCTCATCCTACCTCAGTTCAAACTCTGGTGGGATCATATAATTTCATGATGCCGTACGACCCATCGAAGTAGCCGCGGTTACATATTGCGGCCTGTACATAGTAGGGCATCACTGCCCACCCCACTTCAACGCCGCCGTCCTATGAAAGATATGACATAACACTGTACTAAGTACCTCGTCCAAAATAAGCAGTGGGCATCTCGTATCGCAATAGGTACTTAAGTATCAAGCCATCGGCAACACAGACCCAGAGTCTCCCCGAACCATCTGAGCTGTCAACTGCAGGTGGTTCCGCGGTTATATCACTACATGCACGTGCGTCTCGAGGATTCCTCCGCGAAGGCGCGCCATGATCCCGATCCAAAGCCAAAGTTCGTCTGGCACGGCCAGCCAACTGGCACCCGAGCTCGTGTAGGTCCACATGCATGGTGCACCATCTCTTCACACATTTCCTATTGTTAGAGTCGGGATAGGAAAACGCCGCGGAGATGTCCGCTCGATGGACTGAGGCCACGTCCACATGATCAGTACCATCATCATCGGACCTATGACCCGGTGCCAAGGTGAGATTCCCGGTACGTGGTGTTTCGTCCAGTCGCACTTGCAGAGGAGGAGCATGATTCCCAAGACGTTGAGCAGTCGGAACAGCATGTTCAACCCGATGAAGGCAATAGTAACCTGTGTGAATCGGGCTGGGGCCCCGTCTTTGAACCTTTTGGAGACGGAGTAGACAGGGGCAACCTGTTACTCGTATTAGCCAGAAATAAGCTGAGAGAATGCTCTCTGCGCGCCCTTCCCATGACGAGAACATATAGTCAAGGTCCCGATTCTGTTCATAAAGAGGCTGAGGAGGTACTGACCCACAACCCAAGAAGGATCACTTCCATTACGAGATCCCTGAGGTGAACCCGGACCCTGTTTGGCTGAAATCCAGTGAAAAAGAAACCACACCACAACAACAAGAACCCAATGATAGTTGGCACAAGGACCATCTTATCCCTGCTGAAGTAATGCCAGCACAACGCAGGGGCGATGATGCCATTAAACAAATGGAACCAACGCACGATGAAGAAGGCCAGCTTTCCCCAGAAGTACTTGTGATAGCAATTCTGATGAAACTGCGTGTAGTCCGCCGACCCGCTGGTTCCCGTCACCGGCCACCCGCACCACCGACAGATGTAATACTCGATGGAACTATTCAGCCTTATCGTCCTCCCGAGCCTGATCGTCCCGTCGCGGCTTCTCATCGCGCAGGGTACACAGCGCGACGACAGCGGGTACCCGGGGTCCAGGGGCGTGCTGCACAGGCGTGTCGCGTCCTTGGGACAATACCTCATGCATATCTTGCAGTGGCTGATCAGGATGGCGCGGAAGGCCTCGCGGCCCCAGACGCTCCGGACCATCTGCGGGGTGGCGAAGTTGTACCAGTACCTGCAGGTGCGGCGCAGTTGCTGGATGTCTCCGAAGTCGAGGCACTGCAGGATAACCATGTGTAGCTCGGGCGGGATGTTTATCAGGGTTCTGGGCTCGGGACGTCTCGGGATATCATTGCTGCCTTGTGTCTGGGCTGTAGCCGACTCGAGAAGATCCTTCTCGGAACGTGTTGGCGAGCAAGGCTCGGTGATGGAGGTGATGGACCTGTGGATACCCTTTACCAGTCCCGTATACACACGGCCCGGCGATATTAGACGGCTGAACGGAACGGTGTTCCCCATGGCCGGCGTACTCGCCCTTTTGGGGTCCATACTGGGATGGGTGCTGGTGACGTTGCTTGATAAGGTGATCTCTAGGTGCTGGTGTCAAGCTCTCGATGAATATGGCGGCGTGGTTGCGGTCGCTATCGGGGACAACCTTGGTAGAGGTAGGCCGCGTTCAACAGTCCGGACCAGGCCGGATGAACAGTCAATGTTCGTTGGATTGCTTCCCCCGCCGAGATAAACGCTTGTAGTATTGTGCTCATAGGTATAGTGTAGCATATATATATATATGTGTGTGTGTGTGTGTGTGTGTGTGTGTGTGTTTGTGTGTATGTGTGTAATTGTATCTATCAAATAGTATCATTCATAATGAATACTGAAGCCACTAAATTAAAACTGTATACCTAGGTAGCCAAGATAGGTAGTCAAGATGGGGTGAGGTGGAACCGAGCAAGTGGTGAGGTCAGGCCAATGTCACCATGAGTATGAAGGTGCCTGAGTGGTAACCTTGGAATAATTACCCCCGGGCCCAGGGGGTAGCCAGGCATGTGCCAGGCGTACATAGTTGACATAAGAAAGAATCTTAGAGGCCTAAAGTGGATAAAAGTGCACTGGAAGACGGCGGGATTTGACAGGGCATCAGACGCAGATGAGCAGATAGCGGGGTAATCTTTACGCCTTGATACCTCAATTGCTCCCGGACTTCCATATGAACTGACTGCAGCTGATTATGTACTACTACCAGTTGACCTACCTAAGTACGTCGATACACCGTAGAACTTTGCTGGGACTTTTATGCAAAAAGGAGGGAGTTCTTTATATCTCTTCAATGTTCCCAGGTTCAGCATTCGGAAAGTCATCTGGAATGCATGCCCGTGGATACTGCAGTGCATTTGCTCCACCTACGACCCGACCCGACCCATACACTCGGTACCTGAACCTAGGTACTAAGTACCTAGGTAACTATAACGAGTTGATGTCACCTCAGGATACATAGGTATTTACAACTTGGTGCAAGCCATGCTAGCTTGGCAGAAGCTTAGAACGCCCTTATTCTGGGCAATAGTGGAGAAGAAATTCGGATTCTCTGCTGTCATCGAACCGGAGTCGTCATCATTGTCGACTTGTGTTTGTACCCGAAGTATGGATGATTCCTAGGAACCTACATGCTGTACACTACATGGAAATACGGATCAAAATAATGGAAATATGTTTATTGAGTATGGTTAGCCACTAAAGTACTTTGGTACCTAAGAGGCTACCTGGGTATCCAAAAGGGATGATAGATACGGAAGATCCAGCTACTTCGAATCGCAGGCACCACAAACATACCCGCAGTTCTCACCACATCGACCCCTACAGTAATAACCACTGCAGTTCCCGCCCCGGCAGTAACTCTGTTGGCACCTGGTGCTGCACGAACTACAAGAGCGACACGAGTCGCACGAGTCCTTAGGCTGAACACCAGAAGAAACAGCCTCCTTGTGCATGTCGGAATCGCATGAACCGCAGACATATCTGCACTCACGCCCGCACTTACCAAGACCATGCGCGTTGCAGGTGTCAGCACCGCAGTCGTCGACGCGCTCGCTCCTGAATTGCATACAACTGGTGCTGCAGGCGTCAGAGCAAGAGTTTTTGGGCGGTACAATGCAGTCGTCCTGGGGCACTTCTGTATGAGATTCGCGGCATCTATTACAGCCAAAGGTCTTCGGCCCAAAGCGCAAGGACGTGCAATGCTCACAGAGACAAATTCGGTATGGTGTGCCGAAACGCTCGAAGAATAACGACTCGCCATTGTCGCCTGATACCTTCAAGGTCTCATCGTCGAGGTTGTCGTTGTGGTTGACGAACCGGCCGTTGGTCCGCTGGCGGGAATAGGCTGCGTACGACTTCGGCCAAAGTTGATGGGTATGCCTAAGTTTGACTATATTCAGTGACACTCATTATCGCGAAATCAACGAGTATGATTCAGCTTTAGGTAAGAAAGTAGATGGGAGGCTTACCAGACGAGGTCTATATCCTGGGTGGGAGCGATACCTACTCCTGGATGCTCAGCGATGAGAGTGAAGAACTTGTCGTAGCGGTCAATTGCATTTTTGAGGAGTTCGTCAGCAAATCGGCTCTTCAGGTACTTGGCGTTGTACATGTTACCAGAGAACTTAAGCTGGCGCTGAATGGCTGCCACCATATCGAAATCACAGCCACGAGACGAGCCCTGCTTGTCAGTCATCTCGGTGTTGTTGCTTAGTAAGGCCAAGCAGTATGTCATGTCTTCGTAGTTGGATTCCATCTTCAGCTTCTACACGGAAATTAGATCTCAGAATTTGTGGTCCAGGTGCTCTGGAAAGGGGAAACAGAACTTACCAACTGCTGCCAGTCTATGCCCTTTCCGCTAAGCCTACCCTGGAGTACTCTATTCGCATAATGCATGTAATCCCTAGGGTTAAGCATGAATGAGTGCCAGACCATCAGAACACCCAATGAGGGGATTGGGATAGTCTGTTCAGAGGTGTCAACATTCTCGGACCATTTCAGAAAATTAGTGGCAGCAATGTCACAGAACTGCTTCCAAGCTTGGCCCTCCGGCATGCCCTTCTTCTGTCCCCAGTCATCAACCGCAATCTTTAGTCGGACGATGGTGTTGAGGAGCTGGAGGCGTGTTGCACATTCCAGCGTGCTGGGAAGGCGAGTGGTCTTGAGGGTGCTCTCGGGTTGAACTTGGTGTGCAGGTGAAGGAAAGGCTTGGGTTTGAGGCTTAGCCATTTGTGGTAGAGAAGATATTTCATTGTTGATTGTGGCGGACATGATGTCAGTGTGATATTTGTCTGAAAAGTTGTGATAAAACTTTGAGGCTTCTTAGCTTTTGAGAGGATTGCTTCTTGGGTGTTGTCGACGAGAATTCTTTGGTCTCGATTTGAGCTCCTCTCATGCCAATATTTATACTTGGAGAGGTCCAGAGTGACTATATACGTGATATGAGAAGATCAGTTTCTAGAAGTTCTGCATGGCTAGGTCAGAAGGGTCAGTCTCGTCACATAGTATGCAAGGTTCACATTACTAAGTCACTAAAAAGTGCAAATATGGGGCGGTGGCTGATGGGGTTGGGTGTAAGTTGTGAGAGAGTGCAGCACCGCCTGGGCGGTGTCAGCATCTGTCCGTCAATCTTCTCTGCTTCATGCAGAAACAGCACAAGACTATAACTTGTGATGAAATAGAAATGATATTAATTCCTGGGCCCTTAAAACTAAGGTGGCCTCCTGGTATATAATATAGTATGTTGTTCGCTTGATCGAGTGCTATGTGCCACTGGCCTTCTGATATACGTAAGTAAAACTTGATGCTGAAGTTATATGACAAACACTATTGCGGCATGAAACCAAGAGCCGAAGCCGAATAAGAGACCAAAGAAGATATATTGGCTACTTTCAAAGCGACCTGTCTATGCCTGAAGTTTCTGGGCCTAATTATTCAGACGTTGAAAATTGTGCCTGAATTGTAGAGACAATGGCAAAAGAACTGCCACCCTGCCATTACAGGAATTTGGTATACATGTAGAGATCGGTTTGCGTGATCTCCACGCGCACTCCTGTCGGCAGTTTCTTGTGCACTTCGATCTCAACTTACAGTCCTTCAACTTCTTGACCTCGCGGCCCTCAGTCCAATGCTTAGATCCATGGTCAACGGTTGCCCAGGTACGGACTGATGCGTCCTTTTCATCCCCCACAAACCTCACCCGGAGCTCCTCTTCCGGCTTCTTCGGCTCTTGAAACATGGCCACAGCCGTCAGCTTCTCCAGCAGCCAGGCGGATTTAGCTTTCAGGAAAGATTTGTTGCGCCAGTGCATCCACGACAGCACATCCCGGAGCTCCCGAACACAATCTATGTCGAGATATGACCAGGTTGGGAATACGTAGGGAACGAAGGCTTTTTGTTCGGTTCTGTATTTGACCTCGATTGTCAGGTTTTTGATGTGGGGAATAAGGACCTTCTTGAATTTGCGCCAGCCCTTTGAGGATAACCGTTCTTTCCACGTAACGCTTCTCAGTTTGTGGTGGAGGATCTCGGATCTGGCCTGCTTGCAAGCACGCACCAGACCGTCGAGCATCGGTAGAAGGGCGCCGCGCCGGGGAAGGATGACGTCCGGCTCGGCGGCATCGTATATAATGAGTCGGACCTCCGGTGGCAGAGAAATCAAACGACGGGCCGCATACTGATTGGCAGGGCCTCGTTCTGAGTTGTGGTTGCGGATGTCATGGCTATCAAGGACATTGTTCGGTTTGAGTATTTGATTTCCAAGAGGTTTGTATTGCAAAAGGAGAAGATTTGTATCTTGGAAAATACCTTGGTTACTCGGCTTCCACTCTTGTATGATTCGTAAATGTTTGAGAATAATTATCAGCACGCAGTAATCAATTCATTAGCAGACTATGTTGGGAAGAAAGTTGCTCTTTTAATCATCCCCTGTCCATTCACGCGGGAAGCTTTTCAAATATATACTCTAAGTAAGGGAAATCTATACACCTGAGTTATGATAGCGCACTGCAACTTTGATGTCGCCGACACACAAGGTTAGACCATGAACCCAAGCTACCGTCGACCGGGCATTGAACTTACCTCAAGGTACACATAGTGACTTCATCAACATGTCATAGTGTGAGGCATGGTCACAGAATTTATTGAGACCGTTGCGAACGTGCATTCCTAGCCCATTGAGATCGGAAGTGACAAGTCCTTCCTGCAGTAGTCGAAGGGGGGGAGGTGACAAGGGGTACTAAGCACTAAGGAGCATGTGCTCAGTGACGATTGAATGGATTCAAAGTGTAAACCGCTGCCCAAGCGGTTAAATAGCTGGCTTAATATATGAATTATTAGGGCTTCCATTGGCAGTCAGTAGCCGATATTTTGCATTCAATGTTGTCACTTATGAGGCGAGGCCGAAAAGGAAAGAAATTTTGGTGCAGAGGCGTATATTGATCCTCAAACTTTATGTACATGTTCTGGGTGTGTCCAAATTGACAAGATACAACTGCCCAGGTATGTCTATATATATACAATCGCATCGACCACCCTGATTAAAACCACTTAGGTACTCATGAGAGAGCAGCCCTCAACTCGAAGTGAAGTCCGAAGAGCCCCACAAATTTAGGCCAGGTCGAAGGTAGTAGGGCCGGTGTAGCTCTGCTGGGAGGAGGCACCGGTGGTGGAAGTAACGAGGTCGGAGGCGGGGATGGTGTAGCTGCCAGTCTCGTTGGAGGCGGGGGAGACGGCCTGGGTGACCGCGAGGACGAGGCCACCGTCGGAAGACTTGGTGACGGTCCAGGTGCGGGAAGAGTTGGTGCAGGTACCATCAGTGACGGGGGGCAGGGAGCCCAGGCCGTCGCTGGTGAGCAGCTTGTCGCACGTGACGCCAGTGGTCTCCATGCTGTTCGACTGGAGGACCTTGAAGTCGTAGCTGCAAAGAAGCTATTGTTAGTTATTGTCTCTCAAGATATTCAGATGTCTCATGTATGAGTGGAATGTGACTTACGAGCACTGGCTGCTGTGGGGAATGCAAGACGCAGTGAAGTCGTTCACCGTGAAGATGGGAGTGGCAGTGGCGGCCATGGCGCTGGCGAGGGCGATGAAGGCGGTGGAGAACTGCATTTTGAAGGTTGGTTGGTTTTGTTGGTTGGTTGAGTGTGGTGGTGAGTAGTTGTTGTTTGGTTGAGTAGATGATGATTGTGAAGATAATGTCGAATAAAAACCAGAAGGTAAGACGGGATTGATGTAGGTATTTATGTGTATGTTGATGCCACCCAACTTTGCTGTTGTCTCCCGGTCCAGTTCATGAATACGAAGTAGAGATCCGTTTGGTGTTGACGAGAGAGGAAATGATAGACAGGTGTGGGCCCACAACGATTAACACGGACTGCTCTGCAACAATGCGGCAACAACGTTGTCACTTCGTGGAATACAATGGGTCCGGTACCCCCGAATAGTCCTCCGCCAGGGAAAAACGAAGAAAGGGGGAGAATATCAAATACGAACTGCGGGATGATCCTGGCCCAAAACCGGCACAACGGGTCATGCTTGTCAGTAACCTTAAAAACCGCCTGGAATATTCCGTCACGTTTTAGTCCTTGAAAAATTGGCTGGGCTGACATCATTCGCTATCCGCCTTCCCCAGGCCCAACAGGCGAGGGCCCACATCCCATCAAGAGAGGGTCCCGCCTGTATTTAACTGGGTAGTATTCCGAGGTCGTCGTATTCACAGCCACCTCCCTGCTCGGAGAGCGGCCGCCAGCAGCATTGTCTCAGTTGCGGGCCAGCTCAGGCCAATGCCAGCACGTGCATGAATCCATGTGGCTTTTACTACCTACGTATGTACACGTCCATGTCAGAGCATTGGCCACATGGGGAGAGTCCATAGTATTTTTATTTTCAGCAGAACACAGTCGGGTGGTGGGCAGGTAGTACAACGATTAACCGGTTTTGAAATCCAAGTCGATTATCTTCAACAAGCGTCGTCATGTGAGGAAACCATTTGACGACCCACGAAGAAGGGGGCAAGACTGACGTTTCGATCTCCAGTGTTCCTGTTGATTTGTGGTTTAAGTGGCTTGCCTAGCAAGTCGGTATGCTAAGTATTTGTCTTCCGAAGGACGAGAATAATTACTCTGAAGAATGAATACATCATTATTTCGTATAAAAATAAATGAGGCGTTGAGCGTCTCACCAATCCATGGAATATTCGAGAACTAAGACCACCATGAAGTATAATTTACAATGGTAGGAAACATGCTCCAAACTGGTGTTTCACACGGCAGCTCCCTTTACCGACCAGTTACTACCACCCCCTTTGACTCAACTCAGAGGCGGCTTGAAAATTACGTACTGTATTCATGGCCCAGTCGACTCTGCTTTAGTCTCATTGAATCGATGTGATTGTTATCCAATTCAGCCTTCAAAGTTGTTTCGGTGGAGTTGCCATACGCACATCCCTCGTATAATGTAGCTGACTACTTGTCTTGGCAGAGGAAGTAACTGGCTCAAATTGGCCCATGACATACCATGTACCCCCAACACAGCCAAGCCGTATGCTGCCGACAACTCTACGGAGCGATGTGGAGACCCGAGGAGCAGCCGGTGAATCAGTGAAGGCTTAAAGCCGTCCGGGGGGCAGTGTTCAGCTAGCTCCTCGGCAGTCAAAGAAAAAATGGAGTCATAGGCAGTGTTTAACTCGCTCTGATCTGTTGTTGGTCACGAAGGGGAAGATGACGATGTGATGTGCCGTCAATCCGGTAATCCGGTAATCCGGGGTGCTCTAAGCTATGTATCTAATCAGTGCCCATCCTTACCATAAGGCGCCGTCAAAATTACATGTACTTCTTGACTCAGCCTCACTCAGTTGTGGGGATGGGCGATCATGATTAGATTGCCTAAGGGGATTCGGGAGCCGTTCAGCCGTTCAGCCGTTACTTGGGGTCCAGTCTCGGGAAGTGCGATCACTTCTGGTGCTCAAGTGGGGAGTCGGTAAAATGCCAATAGGGGTATGTTCGGTAGTAAGGTTTCGGTATTGAACGACGGAAGATCATGTACGGCACATACGTACTGAACACCCGCGCTCGGTAAGTCAGACAGAGTAACGACTGGGCAAGTCGATATACGACTCACGGGTCACGGAAGAAGAGAGACAATATGTAGAGCTGAATGTGAAACTGAAATGTTCCGAAAGAATCCATCTTGGCTGATACATCAGTAGATTAAGTGATCCAACAAACTCCTCTGCGCCCCGTACCCCATCTTCCCATTGTATTTAACCCATTCTACCTATTCAACGTCAAACTCCCGAAGATAAACCACGGGAATTGCCCGGTAGAGGGCGGTAATCTGTTACGAGAACACCATCCTCACCGTCCGAGTGGCACAGGAGGACTGGGGCTGGAGTGGTCCGATTTGTTGTTGTCACCCATCCACAATCTGGGTCTGGCCCACGACACAACCACGCAAGCAGCTTCTTCCTCTCCGATAGGCTCTCTTGCCACCCAAGAGGATTTTTAACTTCACGAGTGTGTTTGTTGGTAGAATTGACCAGGGACGATAACGCGAGGTTCAGGAGTTCCGAAGCTTCGAAGCCCGGGAGACTGCTCAACATTCCGGGGCCCTGAGCTATGAGGTGAGGTGTAGGAAGGGAAAATGTCATCCAAATTCTTCTCTTGAGGTCTTTCTCTTTCTCTTTCTTCTATAACAGGAAGCAGCAGTTGTAACATTGAACTCGGACCGAGCAGATATTGGGGGCGACCCCTGATACATAGACCTGGGTCTCAAGCGCTTCTGGACAGACAAAACTCCCGTCTGCGCTCAAGCGGCCACTTGAGCACATTCAGACCTCGACATGTTGAGCCCAGTGGCCTATATATGATATACGAGATAACGGATCGTCATGGCCTCGAAACAGATAAGTCCCAAGGCCATGGTTGAAGCCATCCAAAATGGTAGGTAATGTGTTGATTGTCTGATCATGTAGTGTCGTGCAGCCTCAAGGGGTGTCGAACCTCTTTTCACCCTCTTGTTTCTCAGCTTCGGCATTAGCCTCGACACTCGTCCCATTCCCTCCATGCGACATCTTGAACTCCTCGAACTTCCTGGACGGCAACCCGGCCACAAACATATGGTCAAGCTCCTC
Organism: Cytospora piceae; assembly: GCA_016508685.1. NCBI lineage: Eukaryota > Fungi > Ascomycota > Sordariomycetes > Diaporthales > Cytosporaceae > Cytospora > Cytospora piceae. The sequence continues at coordinate 2,642,990 of JADMLE010000005.1, read as the reverse complement.
AAACGTCCTGTCCTTCGTCTCAGGCAGGCAGAAGAAGCAGTACAGTACACACAGGCCACCAATGCCTGCAAAAAGGAAGCCGATCTTGCCGCCCAGCGCGGCCTGATCCTCATTAATGAGGTAAGGCACCACAAGGGCAAGCACGATGGCAGTAAGTTGATACATTACCGTCGCCAGCCCGATGTTCATTCCACGCAGACGAGCTGACGACACCTCGGACAGCAGCACGAAGCAGTAAGGCCCAACCGTCACATCGTACACAAGGTTACACGCCACAACCAGAGCGCTCTGGCCCCAAGACGAGGGTGATGTGCCCATCCCAGCCGCAGGGCGTGGGATTAGGTCCAAAATGCCAATGAGGCCCTGGAGGCCAGCCAATATGGCACAGCCCCAGATATAAGCGCTCCGGCGGCCCAGAAACTGCAAGAACCACCAGGCGACACAGGCACCTAGGAACCCGATGGCGTTGACACCGATGTTCATACTGAAGGCATTGTCGGCACTAAGGCCAGCCAGCTCAAAGAAGTAGACGGCAAAGTCGTGGAATACGACGGCGCCGACGAGGGCCTGGATCGCGTACGCCAAGACGCAGATGGCCAGGCGACGCCTGTCCGCTCCGCGGAAGCACTCGAGCAAGCTGGGCTTTGCCCCGTTCTTGGCCTCGCTCTCGAGGCGTAGCGTCTCGCGCACGAAGCAGAGCTTGAGGGTTGGGTCGACTTCGCGAGTGGCGAGTTGCTGGACGGAGCGCTCGGCGGCCTTGTACTCGCCACGCTTGCAGAGCCAAAAGGGCGGGTCTGGTAGGGAGGGAGTGATGGTGAAGAGGAGCATGAGGACGGGTAGAGGCCACTGGACGGCGATGGGAAACTTGTATCCCCAGTTGGAGTCGATGCTGTTGGCAATCTTGAGGATGCCCGAGCCCATGAGCTGGCCTGCCACGAGCAGTGCGTTGATAGCGGATGCGGCAGAGCCGCGCAGGACGAGAGGGCATACCTCACTCACGTAGGCGGTGGCGCAGACGGCGTGGAAGGAGATGACACACCCGTTGAGGAACAGGCCTATGACGAGTTGTAGGGGATGGTGAGCGAAGAACTGGATGGAGACAAAGGCAATAGACAGCGTGGAGCAGAGGGCGATGACACGCCGAAGGCCGAGGCGATCATATGCAATCCCGGCACAGAAGGCTCCGACCAGGGACCCGAGCTTGGGGGCGTAGTTGAAGGCGCCGAGCCAGTGTGCTTGTATGATAAATTCGTCGTCGAAGGCGACACCGAAGTGCCGCTTAAAGGGCTCGATGCCAATGAGCGCGCCGACAACCTGCCCGTCTAGGCCCTGGCAGACCGTGGCGAGGTTCACGAGGAGTGCCCACAGTACGGCTGGGTAGTGGAGCTTGAAGGCCGCCCAGAAAGTCAACGCGTGCTCCTTTCGAGTGTAGCTTGCGGCCTTGTCGGCGTCGGAATCCAACACACGCAGCAAGTATTCGTTGGGCGATGTGTAGCCGGAGAGATCTATGACTGATGGTGCTCTTGAGTTGTTGGGAACGGACATGGCCCCAGTCGGGGTCATGGTCCCGTCTGCGGTTGCGGTTGTGGGTGTGGTAGCCATTGCAAAGAGGACGATGTCAAGATGTCTCGAAGAGAGTGAAGGTAAGTAAGTTCCAGATGTCTCCTTTCCTCAGGTTTTGTTCCAAGAGCGCCCTCGTATTGTCTCCTTCGATCTTGTGGTTTTCTTTTACCACAATCGTTGATCTGCCACTCACTTTCACATGTGTGCCCATCCTTTCTTCACCATATAGTATACGACCCTCGACAACAGGTCTGTGCCGTTTCTCACCAATGCCCTGCAGTTAACTTTACGCCATCTCGCGCCGTCTGATGGCGCAACCCCTGGCCAATGTTAGAATCCTCAACATGTCCAAGATCCAGTCCTATGGCTCGGACTCAGGCGCAGACTCACGGTCTACCCGTTTGACGTATATCAATACCCTAGTTTGGCACAAGTTGGTTTGAGCCGACCGCCCCGAGCAACAATAAAACATCTCTGACCACTTTTTGAGTCCACCACCACCGCACAGACAAATACTAATTAGCAGCGGAAGCATCTCGGTAAGGGCTAGGACCTAATTGTTATTCCGGATAGAAATCATTTCCTGATTTCATATCCGCCCATTTGTTGAGCCCTTAGTGGTGTGTACATATGTACTTGAAAGGCCGCTTCGTAATCGAACTGTTGTGGCAGTGCTTGCAACCTTGAAACTCATACTTTCACACTGACGAAGGCAGTATAAATGGTAGACCCAAATGGCAAGTAGATTGTCGGAAGCAGCCCCTTCATCTCTCAGCAGCCATGAGGGAAGGTCCTCAAGCTCCAGGGTATGGCCCACATTCGTCCTCGCGTAGTAGATGCTCAGAGACCGCGGCGTGCAGAGCCATAGATAACGGGGCCATGATGGTCATGGACAAATTTGATCCCACTGGAACTTCTTCACCATCATATGAATTTCGTTCCATAATCAAGCACGACATGCAGATGTGTTAAAGACGATCAAGACAGAGTCGCTGCATAGTTGACATGAGAGGCGGACGGGCATGCCCTCTTTTATCTGACAGCTCCGTACCCGGATCGGGAATTGTGCCGCTCACGTCAGCCACCCCTTGTTCGCCTGCATGTCAGAATCGGGTGGCTTGCATTGTGCCTGGGCTTTCCTCTGTTAGCTTCGAACCACTGTTATCTCCGAGAAGTTTAAACCAACGTCGTCCGCATGCATGGCACTGAGATGGGATGTGAGTTAGTGATGAACACCAACGGAGCTTCGAAACAGTTTGCTGTTCAAGGTTGGGCTGAAGACATAAGAACTGACGGCGAGGACCTGTCATGTGTCACGAATACCTCGCTCAAATGCCGCAATATTGTAATCAAGTATACTCAGTTCTGAGGGACGAAATGTGACAAAACGCCTGTAGCAGAAAACAACGAGAGAGTCTAAATTGCGAGCATTGATGAGTACATGGCCTCGCGCGTAAGCCCAATGCATGATCTGTACCATTAGGTAAATTGTTGCGAAGCTATGGATTAACATATATACATTACTGTAACATTTTCTATCTGGCAGGTCTCCTGATATTATTATTCCGATTTGAGACTTGACTGAAAGCCAAAGGCCACCGATATGCCCGGTTTGGGTTCTCGCAAGCAGTGGAAGTCAATAAATACACTGAGTGATTGGCCAGTACAGAAGTAGACAACAGAAGGAATTCAATCGAGGATCTAGGTTCCGAGGGCCAGAGCCCTTTCGACGGCATAGCAACCTGTCCTCAGATTAGACGGTGTAAATGTGCGCGTGACTGAAGAGGGTTTGGGTGGTTTGAAATAAATCCCAGGAGATCTGTTGGTTTTGAATCACCCAGACACAGCAAATATCCACAAGGAGGGTAGAAGGTTGGGAGACTAGGATAGCAGGGGGGACAAGGCTAGGCGGGACGAGGCTGGGCGGGACGAGGCTTGGAGGGTAGAAGGGGCCGTTTCCGCTTCTGACTACTTAGGTATTTCATATAAAGGTATATTTTAGTTGATAGGCAGTAACCCTCGCAAAACGCGAAGCACTGACCACCAGTGACCAAAATACAACTGATGGCCCAATAGCTTCTGTTCCAAGTTTTAACACAGTGAGTAACTCGTGAGCTGTACCTAAATTGTAGGTATATATTCATTTCCCACCAACAGTCACACTCACCACCTTCAAAAAACGTCTGAACCTCGACGCCAAAAACCCCGACAGAAACCAAAACCTCTATCGTCGAGACTCGATTCCTTTTGATCAAAACTGTCTTCATTACCCAACAAGCAACCATCTACACAGAACCTGGTAAAAACAGAACCAAACCGTTTCTACAAACTTTGCAAACACTTTTTACAATCAATTACCCGAGACTATTACCACTCCTCGCAAATCCAAGATGACTCCACCCAAAGAGAAGCAGAAGTTCAAGAACCGCCCCGCCACGGTCGTCTTTCAGCGAATGACCCCCGAGCTGATGCTCGCCTACCGCATCTTCAGCCCCGGCCTCGGCGACGAAGAGGGTCTTGACAAGCTCAACGTGCAGATGGACAGGATCATCAATGACGTCTACGTGGGCGAGGAGATAGTCGTCGAGAACGGAAAGAAGATGCGCAAAGACATCGGCATGCTAGAGGACATCAAGAGGCAGATGAACGTCACGCAGCAGCAGATCCAGGAGGCATTCGACGCGTACAAGGCCGAGATCAAGAGGATGATGGAGGCCGACCAAGCCTACCTGGCGGCGAAGGCGCGTGGCGAGGTCGGCGAGGGAAACAACGAGAAGAGAGGGGCAAAGCGAAAGCCTTCAAGCAGCAGCCCCGCCTCTGCCAAACGCGTTCAGCGCAAGTCTTCCAGCAGCCCCATTGAGGCTCCAAGCGCGACGCGCAAGTCCTCCACCGACATGGACGTCGACGGCACCGCCGACGACAACAAAGAGAGCGAGAACGAGCAAGACGATGCAGAGGAGGAGGACGACGACATCTACATTGATGACGACGACATTGATGACGACGACATCGATGACGAGAACATCGATGATGAGGACTCCGAAGACGAAGACGAAAACCGAGACCAGAACGCCCTCTGCGAAGTCCCCGCCGACCGGTGGATGACCAAGACCCAAGCCCTGACCAAGCTCGCCACGGCGCTGCGCCGCGTCGACGCCATGCGCGGCACGCTCGAAATGATCCACGACTTCTACACCACACAGATGATCCAGCAGCACGACATCACCTCGACTTTCTCGTCTGCCTTCTCGTACATGACGCGGCTGCGCGCCTACGTGCAGGAGATCTACGAGATTAGCGAGTGCCACGACGGCGAGGAGTGTGAGGGTGGCGAGATTAACATCTGGGAGGACGACCGCATGGCCGTCACCAGACTCGTGCCGCGGCTCATCCCCATGGCCGACGAGATCCCCCTGCGCATCGAGGCCATGGAGGCGCTAATGGAGGAGGTGTCTGCCATCGCGGACGAGCTCGTCAAGGCGGCGGTCGAGCCCACGAGGAAGAGGTTCCGGATGAAGCTGGCCAGGCTTGTCAAGCAGGCCCATACGCCTGTCCCGCCGCCTTATGACAGGATTGGGCAGGGAACGAGGGCCCCTGGCGCTAAGCGTCGTCGTCAGGAAATGATGTCTGAGAAGTCACCGGAGTCGTCATTGGACCAGGGCAGCAGCAATAAGCACGCAAAGACCACCGAGGTCATCACTATTGACGATGACTAGAGCCTGGCTCGGAGCGAAGGCTTGCCAGCAACCGACCCACTGCATGAGAGATGACAAAGTACACTTTGGGGCGGGGGATGGGAAAGTGGATTGATGAACTGTGCGAGACGGGGGACGTTGAGGTGATGACCAGTCTTGATGGACAAAAAGAATACCATCAGAATTTTGATTGACGGCAGCCTGCTGAAGGGAAGTGCCATGTGCTTGAGATAGCACAATCACATCCCCTCTAGCTGCGTGAAAGCAAATGATAATGAAATTGACACCCTCTCCCAATGGCCGTTCCTCCTAGAGCATCCTTCCCAAACTCCGTGACCTACCTACAAATTCATTCTGTGTGTGTTTTTGTTCTTTTTCAGGAAAGGATGACGAAGTGACACAAGGATTGCCTGGCCACCACCAACGGCCCATGCTAGGAATCGGCCCTCCATACGGTTCCTGCTGATCGATATCCGGTGGAGTCACAACCTGAAGTACTGGAAGAGCCCGAAAGTCGAGAGACCACTCTCCCTCCGCAGGCATTGATTGCTCTTCTTCAAGTGTCTTACGAGGCGTCCTCCACGGCGTAGATTCAACTTCCGCTGGAGTGGTTGGTCGTGGGTCTACCGGGGTTCCAACGGGTATCATCAACGGGGTGATAATCCCGTCCGCTAATGTCATAAGTTGATCTTCCTCAGGTCCAGTTGGTGTCATTCGTGGGCTAGGCTCAGCACTTTCGACAGTAGCTTGTCTAGAGCCCCTGCTAGTCACGTGGTGAGTATCACTTCTGTTTGGAGTTGAAGTTGAGCCCCCTGTCGTTCCCTCCTTGTGGGATTGTGGTTGGGCGACCGGCTGATCTGTTACTAAGGGAGGCGACTTCGGATGGTGCGTAGCTGTATCGGGTTGATTCACACCCGATGCTTCCCCTTGCTTGGTTTCTTGCTCGTTCATCGGCGACCTATCCTAAGTAGCAGGTCATGAGAAACCATCTCGAGCCGAGGAGGGACGTGGTACGCTGCCAAAGTACTTACGTTCCATAGGCATCCCAGCCGCTCTGTAGGTGCTCATTGCCACCGCTTCCGGCGCCGCCATTCTCACCATCAATAACTCTCGCTGACGCGCCTGCTCCACTGTTGCTTCCCCCCTCCGATGGCTGTCCCCGTCGTCCAGCTACGTCACCAGAATTGGATTCATGACGTCGCGAGAAGAGATTGGCCTGGAATTCAAATCTCTCTCCAGGATCAAAAGGACTCCAACCGCCCGGCCCATTACGACCGACAGAAGAGGCCGAGCCCAGAGTCCAGTGCAGCGAAAGCTCGATATTGGGTGTACCATCCAGCAGCATGCTCCTCAACTGGTCAGCATTGCGCGGCTGACGGCTGGAGCCCCGCGCGCTCAGTTGACGGTGAGATCCCTCGGGTGCAAACAACCTCTGGACAAGCTCGACGTTCTCGAGGGGACAGGAAATGACAAATTGGGGCTGCTCGACACGGGTGTGGTCCGTGATGACGAACGAGACCGCTGTGTCATGGAGCAGACTGCGAGGGACAGGAGGGAAGAAGACCTCGTCAGCGGCAGTAGAGGCCGCGAAGGGGTGTACGTCGGATCCGAGCATCCAGGGGCAGTGCTTCACGCGGGAGACGAGTTGGCTGAATGGCCGCATGGTGAAGCGTGGGCTGCGGGTTGGGAAGTCGTCGTAGTCCATGGTTTCGGGTTGGATCAAGTTGGCCCAGAAGCCGCCCTCAGGGTCTGTGTCGATGCTGACCTTCTTGCGATCTGAGTGATGTCGTTGAGAAGCAAAGGAAATGCTGGGGCGTCGGGAAGACGCACTGTTTGTCTTGCTGGTCGGCTCGTCGGATTTCTGGACTTTAGACTCTCTGGATTCTCGAGACTTTCCCGTTGATCTTGATGCTGATCCTGATGGTCTGCAGCCCCAGAATGAAGGACGACGCTGCTTATGGCCGTGTTCGCTGCCACTGCCAGGCATCTTGACTCAGACCGACCTTCACATGGGAAAGCCGCATAAGGGAAGGGACGTGCCTTCATACTTATAATAAGACACCTTGGGTAGTCCTGAGCAGGCTGAGATGGCTGTGAGCAAAGGAGGATGAGATAATGATCCTCAGATGGTCAAAAGGGGCCTGATATTGTTACCCAGGCAAACACAGGAGAACAGAGAAACGGCATTGTGTGACAAACCTCGATGGAAACACTAGGACACAAAGGGGGCACTGTTTTCAGACCCATTCCTGAAAGCATAATATTCCTGGATAGGTTCAATGTAGATATTCTCTTCACCAACAGCTGGTATCCCAGAAGTCAAAGATATTATGGGCAGTTTGAACGTGGCATCCATCTCTTTGACGGACTGACTGGCTGCGTGCACTCACTCAATGCGGCTGCTTGTTCCCCTGACATTTTCCAAAGGCACATTGTACCGCGTAGGTTGCTCGATCGAAAGAAACATGTGCCAGTGCCAACAATGAGCTGGAAGGCGACCTTGATGTTCTGACATTATGGATGATGTCTGTTCAGGGGAAGGAAGATCGCAGTTTGAGAGCGGCCGGCACAACGGGTTGGATGTTCCGATGCCTGCCGGGTAAACTCTCTCCCGGTTCTTATTGCCGAACCCCGCGTTACCGGCGGGCTTTTACTGGGAGCTCCGTCATGATACAGCGCTTGTGGGACGACAAGCTTCCCCGTGGTGAATACAGCGGGGTGCCTCAGTATACATATTTCTCCTGAATGGCGCCAAATAAGTCGCAATGGCCTGCCTACCTTACCGTCTTCAATTCCCATCGTCCAGCTCAGGATTCGCCCTGGAGACCACTACTTGGCCACATACCCAGCTCCAGACCCAGACTGAATCCAACTCACCCTGACTGACTTCGAAGTGTGAAGAAACCGCATCAAACTTCCACGATGGCTTCCAATCCGGGTATCCTCTACGTTACCATGCAGCCCAAACCAGGGCTGTCACCCCACCAGTTCCACGAATGGTACAACAACGAGCATGGTCCTACTCGCCTGCGTCTCCCCCAGATATTCGCCAACGGCCTCCGCTACGAAGCTACAGACTCCCAAGAACCGAACTTCCTGGCCATGTACGACGTCACATCCATGAGCCACCTCGATACCCCGACCTACACATCCCTCCGCGAGAACAGAAGTCCCAGAGAAGCAGCAACCATCGGCCAGGTCGACGTTAAGCGCTACTTCTACGACCTTGTATCCGAGCAGAAATCCCCCGAGTTCACGCCTGTCGAGCAGCTGACGGACGACAAAGCCGAAGGCCGAGTGCTAGTGGCTGTTGAGAATACTGTCACCGCGTTGGAAGGGGCTGAACAGGCTTTGTACAAGTGGTACGAGGAGGAACATATCCCCATGCTGTCCAAGGTGCCAGGCTGGCTGCGGACGCGCATTTTCAGGACCTCCATCAGTCTCGACAAGGATGCACCGCTCAAGTACCTGATATTGCACGAGTACACGAAGGAAAACGGATTGGGCGGGCCTGAGTACCAGGCTGCGACGACTACCAAATGGAGGGAGGAGACTTTTGCGAAGGTCATTGCCAACAAGCACAGGCGGGCATATTCTCTGTTCTACGTGTTTGGACCGGCACCACGGGACTTGGGCTCATTGGCAAATCTGCGAGTAGACCAGGCCTTCGTGTCGGCAGACGTCAGGACGAGAACGGACCCTCACGATGGCAAGCCCGTCCTAACGTCCTACATCACGACCAAGGATAGCCTCACAATCCCGTACCGCCTTGAGGGTAATCCCGACCCCAAGGCCCCAACCATTGCCTTTGTCAACTCCCTTCTGACGTCTCTGCACATGTGGGACTATTTCGTGGACATTCTCAAGTCGGCTCGACCCGAGTTCCGCATACTACGATACAATGTCCGGGGGAGGCACGCAGTCCCGGAACCTCCCGTCCCAACAACTCTAGATATGCTATCCGACGACCTTGCCACGCTCCTCTCGGCCCTTCGAATTGATAAACTCCATGCCCTGGTCGGCGTCAGCCAGGGCGGCGCCACCACACTCAAGTTCTCGCTCAAGTACCCCGGCAAGCTTGACCGCTTCGTAGCCTGCGACTTCAACGTGTCCAGCTCCGAAGCCAACACCCAGGCCTGGAAAGACCGGATCGCGGTCGCGGAGTCCACCGGCGAGGATGGCACCCCTGGTATCAAGAAGCTGGCCGGTGCAACGGTCGAACGGTGGTTCCATCCGCACACTATGACCAATAAGAAAGACACCGTGGGCTGGATGACCGAGATTGTGGCAGATAATGACATCCAGGGGTTTAGGTATGGATGTCAGGCGTTGTGGGACTACAATATGCGCGAGGACTTGAAGGGCTGCAGTGTCCCGGGCCTGTTAGTCGTCGGTGATGGCGATGGGAAGGGCGCATTGGTCAAGGCTATGGATGGATTCAAGGGCCAAGTCGGGGAGAAGGGCGTGGAGTTGAAAGTCGTTCCCGCGGCCGGGCATTTGCCCATGTGCGAGAGCCCCGAGGCGTTCTTTGAAGCTATCAAGGGATTCTTGTAATCCATCCTGCAGTTGTTGGATTTATAGGCCAACGCATGGATATATCACACAGCGGGTTCATCAACGCAGCTCACACCCAGTCTCGAGTCTTATGGGAATCTCATGATGACGATCGGCATATCATGGGTTCTGGTTCCAAGGGGTTTCCGACCAATGATGCCCATTATTCATCAAGCCCTTCACGTTGAAAGTAGTATCTCCGGACACTCATAGACAATCACTGCAGATGTACTCTCCAACCGGCCAAAACAACTCCCAAATCGAAATTTCAGGGAGCAAATCATATTGGTACACCTTTTCAACCAGCCAGCGAATTCCAGCCGCTCTCCACCATCTCCACAGCCCTCTTGGTGGCTTCATCCAAACTCTCGTGTGGCAGACCAAGAACCTCATTGTCTGGAGCCCTGGGGTAATCCAACTCGCCCGCTCTGCTGTGTTGGAAGAACTTCGCATACATGTTCTTCGCCATGCCCGTGAACACGCCCCTGGCGAGCTCGTCCAGTCCATCCTGGGCCCTCTTGGCAGCCGGCTCATACGCGATTTCCCAGTCCCCGTCCGTAGTCCCGAGCACCCGGTGGAGGCTGTCGAGCATATCGCGCTGGCTCACCCGGAAGCTCCGGATGTACACGGGCGCGTTCTTCCAGTCCCCTAAGGCGGGCGCCGCGCCGCTCTCGGGCAGGCTGAGCAGCGCGGCCACGGCGCGGCCGCACAGGGGCCACGTGCTGATGTCCACAGCTGCCTCGCCGTCGTCATAGAAGGTCACCTTCCGGTCCCTGATCTGGAAGCCGAACCAGGCGTCGCCCAGGGCCAGGCTCCACTCGTACCAGGTGCCGCAGGCCAGCGAGACGTACGACACGCCGAGGTTCTCTATCTCGTCGAGCTGCCGCTTGATGACGGCGCCAAAGGTGTCGCTGGCGAGTTTGGGGTTGCGGATGTCGCTGCCGAAGAAGCTGGGCATGATGTAGGGGACGCCTGCCGCGGCGGCGGCCCTGACGAGCTTGCCATGGGTGTCGGGGGGGGGGGTGCGCGCACGGCGAGGCTGATGATGAAGAAGTCTTGGCCGCGGAGAGCCGCGACTAGGGAGTCCTGGTCGCTGTAGTCGACTTGGATGCGCTTGACGCCCTCGGGGAGAGTGCCCTTGGACTCGGCGCGGGTTATGGCGGTGATGGTGTGCTTGCCGGTCTTGAGAAGCTCTGACATGAGGAACTCGCCAATGTGTCCGGTGGCTTAGTGGTCTTGTTAGATGAGGAAGGGGAACATGTCGAGAGGAAAGTGAAATCAAGAGGTAATTAAACTCACGCCGACAATGGCGATGTATTTGAGATGCTTTGAGGGGGCCATGGTTGTTCCTTGCGCAGATCAAATATGTAGAAGGCTTAATGGGTGGAGTTTCCGGAACGTGCCTCTGTCAGATGCTAATTCAAGCCAAGTTGGTCTTTTATGTACGGGACATGAACCACAAAGCGGAGTTATCGGACACATACCAAAGTCTCGTCTTCGTCCATGCCGCGGAGTTAATGGTGTTTAATATTTTATATCCAGGTATCTCCTCACCGGCCATCACGAGTCCTAATCGCATCTCTTGAGAGTATCGGAGGAAAAGTACACATGTAAGAAAACCTTGGAGTTACAAAAGCCCCATACTAGGTATAGAAGCTATGGCCTGTAGTGAGTGATGCAGTCGGTTCCGGCCGCATGATCGGCACCCCAGGCACCACGGAGCGTCCCTATAAGATTTGTTTTCTACCTTGGCTGCAAGTGAGTCTCTAAGTCAGTGATCCGTATTTCGCAATAATTACTTCACCTGCACATGTGGGCACCGATGGGTTGTTTTGATTTACGCCTACCGCTCTACAGCCTTCGCATCCGCAACGTCCTCATACTCCCGGTTCAGCGGCACCTTGCGATTCTACTCGGCCGGCCTCTCCCTGGCCGTTCAAGGACGGCGGCGAGGGTCCCTCAATCCCACGCTGGGGCCCATGTTCATTCTTGACTCGACGACATAACGATCTCATATGCTGACGAGTCTTCTTCGCTGCCTTTTCCACCGCCCTTTTGGCCGCCATTAGTATTCTTCCTTTAAGCTGTCGGGGTTCGTTATCCTCCCTGGCGGTGTCCTCATAACTCTAAGGAATCGACCTCGTCAGCCCATCAGAAACCGAAGAACAACGACCAGGACCCGAGAACTTGCAAATTGGAGTTCGAATTCTATATACGGTACTCACCGGAAGACGAACGAAGGGCGAATACCCAGGCGGGCTGTCCTCGTATTCGGCATTCAGGTTATACCCAGGCAAGACGTCGTAGTTCAACTCTTGGAGTGCGTGGCGAGAGTTCTCAATGATCCTGTACAAAGTCCGGCGGTCCTCCGGATCCTGGTGCTCCCACAGCATGGGCTCGAGGTCCACGAGGCCTTGTTGTAGGGAGTGTACGAATACCATGCGTACTTCGAGGGGGAGGCTAAGGGCGTGTTGGACGTAGTTGTCCATAATTATAATCTTACAGTATTATTATTATAGCACTATTGGTGGGGGGGGGGGTTTAGATTAGGCCGCGTCAGTGAGGTTTGGTGTGGATGAACAGCATACCTGGGTAAGTCAGGGTGAGGATGTCAAGGTAGCTTCAAGATGGCGTGATATGCAAAATAATTGAGAGACAAATGCTGGTAAGAAGCCATAGAGTCTTTCTTCAGGTCGTGGGAACCATTCCAACGGCAAACACACGACGGAGAATATTAGGACTGTAAGCTCGGCTCAAAACGGGCAAAATGAAATGGTTCGAAGCAGTTGAAATTGGTGGGAGTTTGGGAAGAGACCACTTGATGGCGGTCCGAACAGTCAAATTGAGGGACGACGAATCGAATTCGAAACGATGGGTAGAGCCACACGTAACAAAAGACATCACGGCACGGTTGGAGGCTCTCTATAAACATACGTCCGTGGGCGCTGATGGTCGCCAGTAACATCTCGGATACTCCCGGACATAGTTCAGCCGATTTAAGTAAGTATCATAGCGATTGGGGCTTGCAGTTGGTCACTTCAGTTTTAGTTTGCAAATGATGGGTGCTCGATACTCACTTGACTTTGGGAGGGCTGAGGCAACAACATTAATCATATTTAAACTTTTCTAAGAACCTTGCAAGACGGTACGCGGGTTCTTAAGGTCGGGATCCGTCGTCTCCACGGTTGTTAAAGGACGCACGTTCACCTCCAATCCAAAGTACATGCCGCTTGGATTGCCCACATGCAGTACGTCCACCCGTATGGTGTCCTTTCCCAAGGGACTGTATCGACAAACTGGAACTCCAGGGGCTTGGAATTGCTTCAAGCTTCACCATTGTCGCCAAAGTGCCAAAACCGTGGCTACAGTACTGATAAGACTTAGAACCAAACCAAGGCTTCCATTGAACAGGACAGTCCAAAATGTCCACCACTCAGCGGAGTCTCTACGATCTCTCCAAAGGTCTATCCACCCCTTCGGCTTTTATTTGTCCAAATGGTCCTTCAACCCCAGGAGTCGGGCCCGTAGATACGGAAACGATGATGACAACAAGTAGGCGTCTTTATCACCAATAGCTTCAATCGAATTCTTGGTAGAACATAATATAGCAAGGTAAGGATCCGAGGTAAGGCTTCCATTTCCCATCGGCCTGCATTTGTTGAATAGATCCCTCGATGCGTTGTCTTGGCCAAAGAGAAGTCGATAAGATAGAAGTATCTCAGACAAGTAATCTGACACCTCCCACTCTTGCATCCAATGTGCATGGTTTGAGTTCGAGTCTGCAGCGCAGCTATGACCCGTGGAGAGACCATGGTCAGCACAAGAATTCCGGGCCGTGGACATACATTCGACATACCTGTGAAGGACCGACCGTGACGACAGACCTTATCCACTGCACAGGTAAAACGATTCGACAATTCAATACTGTTGGCATGTTTGATTGACATGCCTTTGTAGGCGTCGGACCTAAGCCAGAGGATTTATGGGACCACACGGCGGACGTCCTGATTGAGAAATTCCGTATCAATACGGTGGTACGTACAAAAGCGCTGGGGGACAGCTGAACAGCATCACAGAGTCGAGAAAGGGAGAGACCGATATGTGATGAGAGGTGATGACCGAATAATCTCAACAGGGCCCTTACCTTACAGCCAAGCACTTCTTCTCTGCTCTCAAACTGAGTCAGGCTGGAAAGATCATCAACATTGCCTCCAACATGGGGTCACTGTCTTCACGGGACGGTGAGAATCCTAGAACTTCGTTGAATGATAGAGGAAAGCTGATCAAGGGTGTGCATAATCGACACGGAGGTTCTCTGGGGTACCGACTATCTAAGACAGCTCTCAACCAACTGACGGTATCCCTGAGTCGGGCTTTCAAGTTCCAGGAAAGAAACGTCACCGTACATGGCATTCATCCAGGATGGATTCCTACAGAGATGACAGGCTTCACTGGCCCTGATGATATGGATTCTCAGACGACGTTGATAGTTGACACAATCGAGAGGTTAGGCCCCAAAGACAGCGGGTGTTATGTGAAGGCCGATGGAGAAGCCTTTCCCTGGTGAACAACAAACTATCAGAGCATACCCAGCTTGGTTTTGCGAATAAAGCACTTGTTCACATCCCTTCAGCTGTGCCCTCAATGACGATACCCTCTCTCCGCAATTGCAGCTTTTGGTGTCTACCGGGAAACGATAACAATAGATTTTGTTTCGACACTTTTGCGCTTGGCTGGATCTGAACCAGCAAGAGGGTTGTGAAAGGTCCCATGAGGTATGCCTGAGGTACCGATTATATGTTAGTCAAGACTCTGCTGGAGGCCATAACCTATCTCTCAATGCGGATTTGACAAAACTTACCCCCTAAGTTGCCTGGAACATCAGAATCGTAGCTGGTGAAAACCGTCATTTCCCCCGGCTTCTGCTCATTGAACCAGTGCCAGATCTGATCCGCGCGATATCTCGGATGAGCAAACTCACGAAGGAAATCGGGAAGATTCTGGTCGGCCGGAATGATCTCGTCCTCCTGGAAGGAGGCACGGTCTCCAAGAAGCAATGGACAATCTACTGCCGGGTTTTCAAGGGGCGTCCAAGTGCTTAAGTAGAACGAAAGTTGTCAGCAGAACATTATTCGACTTTCGAAGAAGTACTAATATTTTGTATACGCACTTACCCACAAGCACGCGGCAGTCACCAGTAAGAAGACGACTCCGTTCATCTTTATGCAAGTGGCGATTCATTCGAGCCATTGCTCCATTCCTCGTCAGGTCTGAATACTGATAAGCTGGTTGTAGCAAGAATTGAGGCCTAGGTTCCACAGGACAGCTCACCCATGTGTATGATAGGCGCTGGAGGTATGGCTGTCATCCTGGCGCCCGCTGTGTTCTTTTCAAACTGCGACTTCTCTGTCGACCGGATCTAGTGACTAGTCAGAAAGTGCTCTTACTCTTACTGAGAGGGATGAAGTGAAGGCCCTGAATACCCGAAGGTCATAGGGAAAGACATGTGGCGTCTCGAACTCATTTTGAAAAGAACATAGATCTCCTGCAGAAAACTCTCAGCTGTGGCCTCATTGTCGCCTACCAGCTTTGTACTTGGTTCGAATTTCACCAGCTGAAAGTCATCGGTGTTGATGGAAAAGGAAGTCTCTCTGGGTCGAGCGTTACGTATGAGCAAATTCTCGATGTCGACAGAGGACACACTCGTTCGTTGGCTTTCGTACTCGGCAGGAAGTGGTCCCACAATCCTGTATGGCTTCACACCATGGATCTCTTGAATGAATGGAAGGGTCACCCGGATATGCCTGTTATCGTCCTTATCCAAGGCCATGGTTACCGTGAGACGCTGAAAGAACGGGAACGTCTAGGAAAGCAGAGTAGCAGGCCGCGAGCCAAAAGCACTCGGGAGAACCTGGGGAATTGGTTTGCATGGCACACAGGACGGCATCAAGTGGGGAGGGGGGGATTGTCAAAATACATCAACGCCAGTGCTCAGGAGACAGGGGAAGCATAAAGGAGCAGGTTACCCCAAGGTAGTCGGCTCCGATTTTCTGCCCAGGTGGTCAGACCTCATACCTTTGACCGAACCAATCTGGCTTGAGAGCTGTGGAAACAAACATCCACCCCCGCCACCAAAGGAAAGCCCGTTCAATGCCGAGAAGTCTCTCTGGTACATGTCATTTCCACAATGCTCAACTCTTCTGTTTACTAACTGACCTCCGTTTAGCAATGGCTGCGGCATCGCTACAGATGGACACGATGCAATCTTCTAGCACAAGCTTAGTTGAGGGATCTCCCACGTTGCCCACATCACATAAAAATGCTGTTTTCAATAGCCTTCCTCTACAGCCATGGAAGGCCTTCATTCCCGAGCCAAAGATGAAGCCTGTCGACCCGTGTAAAACGGGACAGGTTCGTTGAGGTTGCAGAGGCATGTGCCATTGGGAGCGGCAGCGGTTGAGCTGATCGGATGAGGTTGGCATCATTTCTTACTCAAATGGGTATCCTGGCAGAAAATGACGGTAACAATGCCGCATGTCTTGAGAGAGGGCTAGGTTTGGAGGAAGGGCTGTCGGGGGCGGGAAGGGGTAGAATACCTAGTATCTATTTCCACTTTTTCTTTTTGCAACATTAGAGGCTGTGGTCCAGTTCTGCTTGACCCAGGACTACCAAACCCATGACGCTGAATGAAACAATTGACACTTTCAAACTTAGTTCTTTTTGTGGTAGTGTTCTACGGAACTGCAGCTTTACGAACTTGTCTCCTGATGCCCGAGTTTATACGTCCGTGCCTACAATGTCATTTTCTCTCGAGCACGGCGGAGCTGGCAGACTGGATGCTGCCTGTCGTTGATTGCGATCCATCGCACAACCACGGTGAGGCTCTAACTAAAGGATTAATTTTCCTTTAGGGCCCATATGTGAAGACATAAACAAACAAAAAAGAAAACAAGAAGAGAAAACCACAGGGTGTGTGTAAGTGTAGGTAAGTGTTAGTGTGACATGTTCCATCTCTCCTACCACCATTTTCCTTGAACAGTCTTAACAACTATACGACGTTCTGTCGACAGGTTCAGGACAGCTAGGCCGTTGGCTGCCTGTCCAGATGGCTAAGCGTGGTCGTACGGAGCTATCAGGCTTGTCGCGTACTCATTATTAGAAAACTCTGATCGTTCCGAGCACGCCTGAATTCGGGAAGATGTTGCAGGCGCCACTTCATCTTGCTAAGCCGTATGGTGGTACTGGTGGAACGATTGCAGTCTTAGACAGTTTATTCCAGGGAAACAGGTTAGTGGTCTAATTTGTATGTCGTGACATATAGAAATCTGCAGATGCATCTGTGCGTACAGCTCCCCTGTCCATGCGTTTCGGTATCTTCAACGATGGCTCTTCGTATTTCCTGAGAAACTAGAGCATGTAATACAGCGACTCAATAGGCGCAGACGGCTGCCCGCCATGATCGATCTGACACTGGATGATCTCCAGCGGGAGTTCGGTTCGAAGACCATCTCTTCCGTCGACCTGGTTCAGGTTCACCTCAGCCGCATCAGAGAACTAAATGAGCAAGTAAAAGCAGTAGCCGAGCTAGACCCGACGGCCCTCGACCAGGCGAGGGCTTTAGATGCTGAGAGAGAGGCCGGAAACATCAGGGGGTATGCACGCTTCTCCTCTATACCCACGTTCAATGTTGATGATCTGGGTCAACTAGCATACCTGGCAACTGTGCTAACGATGTTTAAACCCATAGACCATTGCATGGAGTTAGGTCTAGGAATTACCCGCGGGTGGGTAATAGACCTAATTACCTAGTCACCCAGTCACCCAGTCACCCAGTCACCCAGTCACCCAGTCACCCAGTCACCCAGTCACCCAGTCACCCAGTCACCCAGTCACCCAGTCACCCAGTCACCCAGTCACCCAGTCACCCAGTCACCTAGTCACCCAGTCACCTAGTTACCCACGGGTACCCACGGGTACCCACGGCTGAATCTTTCCTGGGCCTACATAGAGTGACCATGCTGCTGGTCAAGAACCAACTCGCTACCTACAAATCTGAACAACACATCTGGTCCCACAGCACTGCTGGGCGTAAAGACCGGCAGAGACTTTTCTGTGGTGGCTAAACTTCGACAAAGTGGTGTTGTCATCCTAGGTACGTCGAGTCTGACACAATGGGGAAATAGCAGGGGCCCCGAGGCCGGGAATGGGTGTGTGCCGATGCTGGGCAAACAGTTGGAGTGTATCTGGAAAATCAGGATCCTTAGGGGAGCTGCAGTGGCTCTGCAGTCGGAACTGCAATAGGCTTAAGATTTGCAGCCCTAGGAACAGATAGGCCCAGGAAAGATTTACCCACGGGTACCCATAAGTACCCGTGCATTAACTAAGGGTCCTTTTACCCGGTAGCCGTAGCTTCTACCTATAGGTACCCGTAGGTATTTAGGTAACTATAGGTATTTAGGTACCTCTAGGTAGATAGGTACCTATAAGTAAAAGAACCCCTAGTTAATATATAGGTATCTATAGGTAGATAGGTATATTTAATTAAAGTTTATCTAGTTAACTATATAGTTAATAAACTATAGTCTTAAAAGAAGAAATTAAAGTTATTAAAATTAAATAGTATATAATATAATTACTTAATATATTAAGTATATTAATCGATATCTTAATCGATATCTTAATCTATATTTTAATCCTTCCTATTTTATATAGCGCTATAATTATACTAAGTCTGTTAGTTAGGCTCTGGTTGTGATATTACAGGGGTAGGCAACTTAGGTTATTCTTATTAGTATCGTTATTGCTTGTCTTGTTCTCTTAGTTAGAAGCTATCGTAAGGTTGCAGGCGAAAGGCTTAAGGCTTTCGGCGTTGCTGTTCTGCCGCCCTACCTAGTAGTTAATTATACCGCCTGCTGTAACAGGCCTAGTGCCTTACGGCACCTATATAATCGCTAGGCCTAGCATTGTCTATACTATTGCCTAATCTATACTAATAACTTTTTCTTTATCGTACACGTGTAGGGCTATTCCCTTTACCTTTCCTTTATATCGTACA
Organism: Cytospora piceae; assembly: GCA_016508685.1. NCBI lineage: Eukaryota > Fungi > Ascomycota > Sordariomycetes > Diaporthales > Cytosporaceae > Cytospora > Cytospora piceae. The sequence continues at coordinate 2,624,123 of JADMLE010000005.1, read as the reverse complement.
CGTATAGGCTTCCCTCTGCTAATCGCCTTCCTATTATTACCCTTAACTGCGATCTATATACCCTTCTACCTTAATCGTTAACTCGTTTAAATCGATTAGGCGCGCTAAAGCCTTATTAGGCGATGCCTTTATTATTGTATCGGCTAGGTTATTATTACTATTAATCTATCGCACCTTATAGATCTCTCGCCTCTTATATAACTAGCGTAGCGATATAATGTCGATTATTAGTCTTTTCTCTTTTATAGTGCCTAGCTTAACGAGATACTCGTATAGCGAGTATAAATCTGTATAGATTATAAGGAGAATTACGGGAAGGTCGAGTTAATTAGTAATTATCTTTAAAGTAGATAAAATAACGGCGCTAAAGTTAAAGCTGCTAACTATTCTGTAGATCTCTAATATTAGAACGCTTTATATAACGCGTTTATATTTAGTAGAGGACTAGTATAGAACGTTACCTTATATTCTATACTGCATGCTATTATTATTCTTCTTCTTATCGACGAGGGCAATAACGAAGCTAATCTAAGAACTAAAATCCCGGTTATTTACGAAGGAACTATCGATAAAGATAGTAAGCTTAGCTTTTATTAAGTCTAAAGCGATATATCGCAGACCTTTTACAACGTTTTTTATTTACTATTCGAAGCGCTAGTTTAGCAGATCGCAGTCCTTTATATCTAAGTTCTAGATTTAAGCTGCGATAGAGAGATCGAAAGTAGCTTCTAGCTAACAGATTAAAGCTAGGTATACGCTATAAGCGCGTTATTTAAGATACTTCTAGGCATAGTTAGATGCCTTTATATTAATCTTTTCGATTTTAGTACCTTAACCCTTTTATTTAACCTCGATAAATCCGTCGTTATATATTATAACTTTCGTACTATTAAAATTAAAAGAGGTGCTTAATAATAATATAGTTTTAGGTTTATACCTAATCTCTGCCTTCTAGATCTTTTCTTCTTTTTTTACTAAGAACGCCGGGGTTCCGAGTATAAGGGTATCGTTAGTTTATATACCGATAAGGCTAAAGGGGTCCTTACCGCTAGTTATAATAAGAAGGTAAGGGTTATATATAGATATACTTATACTTAGTTCTATATAGTAGTGTTTATAGTACGTCGTCTACTAATATACGCCTACCTCGGCAATACTATAGAGAGGCTTTATAATCTGTATAATAGTGCCGGGAGGGTATTAAGGCTTAAGTTCTTTTAGAAGCGTAGCTAAAATTATACGTGCTAGCTCTAATTTTAACTAAAAGTAGGCCTATATAATATCGCGAAGTTCTATAATTATACCTATTCTTAGCAGAGATAAGGTAAGGGTAGCGATAATACGTTAGCTAACCTACTAAATTATCGGTAATTAGGTAAAGATATCCTCTTTACCGGCGTTATTATACCCCTAAATAATAAGGCGTAACTTCTTATATAGCTTTTTAGTCTTACCTTTAATCTCGCGAACTATTTATACCTTAAATAGGCGATATAGGCTATAGGTCTTCTAATTAAAGAGCTTAAACTAGAAGATACTATAGCCGATAAAGTCTATAATTTCTTTTATATTAGACTCTTCGAAAGGTTTACCGGGACTAATAATAACGCTATCGCGGCGTAGCTTTAGTGCTAGCTTATAGTTATCCCTCTCTTTCTAAGTAAGGAAAATAAGGGCAGCCGGCTTAGGCTTATTCTTAGATCTAAAGGGCCGGCTGCGCTTTCGATACGCTAGAGGTGCTAAATCGGGTATAGATATCCCTAATCGTAGGCTCTAATCTTCGGTATAGGCTATACTATAGTTAAGAGGCTATAAAGGTAACCTGTCGTCTAAGAGGTATACTATATAGGCTAAATTAGGCTTAAGTAGCATTAATCGTAGGCTCCGACTACCGGTATAGGCCTTACCGAGTGCTAAAGGCTATAAAAGTAACCCGTTATCTAAGGGGTATACTATATAGGCTAAATTAGGCTTAGGTAGTATTAATTATAGGCTTTAACTACCGGTATAGGCTTTACTAAATGCTAAAGGCTATAAAAGTATAATACTATTAAGGTTATTGCGGTAATATAGGCGTATTAGTATAGACCGAAATTTAATAGGTCTATTAGGAAAGTCTAAGGTAAAATCGTATCCCTTAATAGCAAGTAGCCTATATAGGCCTTACTAGCCTTCCTTTTCTCGCTATATACGTACCTTACTTTAAAGAGGTAATATTATCTAATTACTTACGTTTAGGCTATTTCGCGTAGCGATAGCTTCGTTAATTTAACGTTCTATAAAAAGCTTTTAAAGTGCTTTTATTACCTTTATAATAGCTTCTACGCGCTTTAGCGTCGATAGTAATAGGGGTAAATTAAGGTTTATCCGAAGGAAAGCTCCGAAGATAAGTAGCGTAGGCACTAAACTATCTAGTCTTACTATATCGTTAACAGCTTTTATAGCTATCTATAGGATAGCATTATTACTGAAAATATTTAAGAGCTTAGCGTATAGGATCTCGAATATATAGCGTAATAGGCTATAATATCTCTTAACCTTTCCGACAGACTAATAGGCTTCTATAGGCACTTATTTACACGTAATGCCTATAATTTTAGCTTTAGTTCGGAACTCTACCGACGCGAAGTTAGTGCTAGCATTATAAACTAGCTAGTTAAAGGGTCTAAGGTACGTATCTATCTATATTATTCGGAGGGCTTCTTAGGTATCCTTTATAGATAGGGAAGCGAGAAAGCGTATAGCTTAGAAAGATATCGATAAGTCTATAGCGTATAGTATAGGTTTTCCGAGTAGATATATAACGTCTACGATAAGCTTATAATTAAAATTATAATTATCTTATAGAGTAAATTTAAATTATTAAAAGGTAAGGCCTTTTATCTAGTAATAATAGCAGAACTTTATAATAGCCTTAAGGACCGTTATATCGACTTTATAGCCGGCGTTTATTAGTAGCTAGGAGAAGCGATTAACGGTCGGGTGTTTAAAGTAACGATAAAGGCGTTATAATTCCTTCTCTATAAAAAAGGCGCTAGTATTTTATTTTAAGAGGAAGAACTATAGATAGCCCTATTTTCGAATAACAGGAAAGGCCTTTTTATAGCCTTATTTATCGATCTTTACTATCTCGTCTATAGTATTCCGGAAAAAGACGCTTAGCTTATCTATATCTTAGATATATAAAAGGAATAGTATAGGGGCGTTAATAATATAAAAGGTTATAGCTCCGATAAACAGGTTAATAGTAATAGTGCCGATAGAAGATAATTATAATCTTTAGCCGAATTTAATAATAGCTTTACCGGCCTATAATTTATCTATTTCTACTAAAGGATTCTCGCGTTAAAGGGTAAGGTACTAGTTATAGCCTGCTATTAAGAACTCTGCTACTCTAGTATTAGGTATAATACTTTAGAACTTTAGCTTTAAATAGTATTTTTAAAAAGTAAACTATAAGGCTAGGGTAACGGTATCCTTATACTCGGCTTTACTATTGTCGTCGTTAGAGATAGTATAAAGGAAGGCTATATCTATTAGCTAGTACGCGGCTTCTCTATCTTTAAGGACACTAGCTCTGCTATTATCGTTATTATCTTATTTAGCTAAGCTATTAATACTATAGGCAGCTTTATAGCCTTTATAATCGGTTAGAAAGGCTATAAAGCCTTTTTCTATTACCGATTTATTATAGTATTTATATTAGGCTAGGTATTAGTTTCGAGATTATTATCTCTCTTTTAAGGTATACTTTATAGACTAGCACCTTTCTTTACCGCAGATAAAGTATTTTTTCTTCCGGTATAGCTACTAGCGTTTATTATTATAATAGTTACTATAGAAGATTCTTTTATAGAAGCTAGAGCTATTATCTTAGAAGTTAAAGCCTCTTTATTAGCGATTATTATTATACTGGCGGTTAAGATAATAGACGTTATTATTAGGCTATCTTTAAATAAAATAACTACTAGCGCTATTCCCTTACTTAAGAGAGAGTTTAAGGGACGATCGGAGGTCTTAGAAAAGCTTTTTATAAGGAGCGGCGGGTATATAGAAGGCGTACTCGAATTCTGCTACTCCTTCGTATACTCGAAAGACTATTATCCTTAATATCTCGTCGCTAGTATAGTAAAGGCCGAGGGTGCGCTAATAAAGCTAAAGTTTATCTAGTATAATACGTAAAACCTTATAAAGGCTTTTATCGATATTCTCTTTATTATTCCGAAAGCTATTAAATATTATACTTATCTAATTATTATAATACTATTAATAATTAGTATTTATTTTAAAATAAGTATTTAGCTTTCTATAGGCTATAGTAAAATTATCTATTATACTAATATAATAAATATAGTAGGTCTCGGCTCTTCTAGTAAGAATCTAAAGAAGTATAGCGTAGAACTAATCTAGCTAAATACTACTATAGTAGCAGAGGTTTATAAAAATCCTTAGCTTATTATCTAGCAGATTATATAGCTCTCCTATCTACTTCTTATTTTTATCCTAAGCTTTTAAAAAAGCTATAATCTTATCTAGTTCTAGTATATAGTTAAGTACTAAGTAGAGAGGGAGAGTTTTATAAGGATTATAAGAAGGTTTATAAGGGTACTTAAAAGCTAGTAGTTATATAGTTCCTTATTAATAGTACGGTATTCCGGTAAGGATATATAGCTTTAGAAGGGTTTTTAGAGGAAAATTTAAAAGGGGGTTTAGAGGGGGAATTAGAGGGTACTATAGCTATTAAAGTTATAAGAGAGATCGTTTTAAGGCTCGGAAGCTTATCGGTTACTTTAGCTATTCCGATAGCTATATAAATAGTCGTTCTAGGCCTTAAAAGCCTATTATCTGCCTTAGCTATCTCGGCGGTATTATCTCGGGTTATATCTTTAGTTGCTATAGAAAGTTAAATCTAAGGGATAGCGTAAGGCTTAGGGATCGTAGTATAAGTATAAAGGATTTATCTTTCTCGATAAACTCGAGTATATTATTAATACTATAAAGATTAAATATAAGAGGAGCGTAGCTATTATATAAAGATAGCTACTATAGACTTTAAGGTTTTACTGCTAGGGTTATTCTAATTTATTCGATTTCGACGTTAGGCAGAAATTTAACTATCTTAATCTCTTCTATAGGCTATAAAGGGTATTTCTCTATCTTTATTACCTCTAGGAGTTATATAGTAAAGTAATATCTATATAGACTTATATAGATGCTTTATTCCTTAAGAAAGTTCTTTATCTTACGTTTTTAAAGAGGATCGATATATCTAAATATTTCTTCGTTCTAGCCTTTAAATTCTTACTAGAAATCTGCTAAGAGAGCCTCGGTAATAGTACCTTACTACTAAAGGATTTCGATAAATCGTATAGTAAAGGTTATAGCGCCGATTTTATCGATTATAGCCTTATCGATAAGGTTATCCTACCTACTAAAGTCTACCTTACGCTATCTTATCTATATTACTTATAAGTTCTATATAAGGTTATCGAAATAATCCTAGAAAGGATATAGTTCTACTTCCTTATTTTAGCTGTTAAAAGCTATTATATAATAGAACGGTTATATTGTAAAAGAGGATTTCTTATAGATTTATAAAGTCGTAAAGGAAGGTTTTTATAAGTTTATAAAGTTTAGGGAAAGGAAAATTATAAGCACTACCTTTATAATTATCGTAAAAGAAAGTTCGAGGTTAACTCGAATAAAAGAGGGTTAGTAAGGTTTATAAAGTTTATCGGTAACGTAGGTTTTATTATAAAGGAAGTTTATAGTATAGAATAAGTATAGGGTTTTATTTAAAAGGAAAGTTTATAGTAAAGGGAAGTTTTAAAGGTTTACGCGATAGTATACGCTATTAGGTTATAAGGTTAGCTTCTAATTAGATATATTTCCGTTAGGTTAGTTTAGAAGGTCTTATAATAGCTAGCGGTTAATCTTAGCTATTATATAAAGGTTAACTAAATTACCCGAATAATCTTATAATAGCTTCGATTATAGTATAGATCTTAAGACTTAAGGCGCGACGAATAGCCTATAAAGGAGACTTAATTATCGTGTAATAATCGTAAGAAAAGTCTATCTTTTCTTTCCTTACTATTAGAGATTACCTTATAATTACTAATTAGTATTAGTTAGGTTTTAGTTATAATATTATAGAGGTAGGTAACTTAAGTTATTCTTATTAGTATCGTTATTACTTATCTTATTCTCTTAGTTAGAAGCTATTATAAGGTTGTAGGCGAAAGGCTTAAGGCCTTTAGCGTTACCGTTCTGCCGCCCTGCCTAGTAGTTAATTACACTGCCTGCCGTAACAGGCCTAGTGCCTTACAGCACCTATATGATCGCTAGGCCTAGCATTGTCTATGCTATTGCCTAATCTACAAAGTCTTTAACCTACCTTTAAAAAACTTTCCTTATATTTCCTTATCTTATACGTCTTTTACCTTTCTTTTCTATATTAATAATATAATACTACTTTTACGCTTTCTTTATATACTATTTATATTCTTTTTAGTAAACTTACGTATTTTCTTTCTCTAACGTTCTTCTTAAGCTTTATTAACGTTATTATCTTCCTCTCTATATACTACAGTAAGTTCTTTAAATATAATACTATATATATTATCTGTTAGGTTATAATATTATAGCACTTATAAATTATAAAACTTTTATTAAGACTTTTTAAGTCTTTTAAAGTAGTAGCTTTAATATTTAAAGTTATTAGACTATTATTAAATATTTACTATTTATTTATTATTTATATATAATATAAGTAAACTTTAAATATTAGTAAAAGATATAGTTAATTAGTTATTATTAAAGAGGTAGTTTATAAAACTCTAAATTCTCTTAAGTATAATAGATAATAGAAGCGCGCTAAAGATATCGGTAGCTATATTCGTAATATATAAGAAAGCTTTCTTATTTATAGCTTAAAAGTCTTAAATAGATTTTTACTATAATTTAGCTATTTTAACCTTAGTTTTAATTTAGATATAGTAAAGAACTTATAAATTTCTTAGTTAATTAGTTAGTTATAAAGAGTAATAATATTCTTTAGCTTTATATAACTATTTAATACTTCTTTTATAAAGCTATAGTATATACTAGTAAAGGCTTTATTAGTATTATTAAGAAAGAGAGGTTAATATTTCTTATACCTAGTCTTTAATATATCTATATAAGTCTTCTTAACTTATTATAATATTTTATATTATTCTAAGTATTTAAAGTTATCTTACTAATAGTTAAGCTAGCCTTTTAAAGGTAGTAATAATAAAATTACTAAGCTATATATATCTTTAAGTTATATAAACTTTAAAATATACTTATCTATCTTATAATAGGCTATAATAATTCTAGATAAGTATTACTTTACTATAAGATTATTATCTTTAAATTTACTAAGATATAGCTACTAAAACTCTATTAGTCTTCTTTATATAAACCCGATACTAGAGTAAATAATATTAAAGGTATACTCTATTTTATTACTAAACTTTATAGTTAGAAACGAGATAAGAAAAATAAACTTAACTAAACTATTAAAAAGGTTTTAATCTTATTCGGTAAATTAGTAATATATAAGATAGTTTTTATTATTATTATCTTTCTCGGCGTTAATAGATTACTTAATAAACTTTTTAATAGTTACTATAAGCTTTTACGCTTAAATTATAACTCTTATTATTAAGCTTTATTAAGTAAAAACGTCGAGTTATAACTAAAGTAGGCGCTTATTATTACTAGTATAATTTATTAATTATCTTTAGATATTATTAAAAAACTTTTTTCTCTTTAAGCTAATATTAACGTATATTACTAGCTAGTAAATTTAAATTATAGTAAATTAGGTTAAGATATAGGTTAAGATATAGGGTAAAATAGATTTACTCGGAATAGAACTTAACTATAATCTATTTTACTTTTATCTATTACCTTTAAGATCTTAAGGGTAAAGTCTTTTAGGTTATAATCTTTAATTTTAGCCTTTATTTAAGCTTTAGGTATATTTATCTCGCTATAGAATACGCCTTCGAATAGTTAAAATATATAACTTATATAAAAAAGTTAATAGATTTTATCTATTTATTAGTTATATAGTAGGTAGCTATTAATCGCTTAAATAGTACTTTTTATTATAAATGTTTTTATATTATCTATAGTAATAGCGTATATCTTTATTAATAGATTTAATAATATAAGAGTAATAATAGTTAGTTTAGCTATCTATTCTTTAGTAAAATCTATATTATATTATTTAACGTTAGCTAGTAAATATTAGAGATTTTAGTTACTATTAATAAATATAATAATAATACTTTAAAAAATATATATTTTATCCTATTAAATATTAAGCTATCTGTTAGTTAGGCTCTAGTTGTGATATTACAGGGGTAGGCAACTTAGGTTATTCTTATTAGTGTCGTTGTTACTTGTCTTATTCTTTTAGTTAAAAGCTATCGTAAGGTTGCAGGCGAAAGGCTTAAGGCCTTCGGCGTTACCGTTCTGCCGCCCTGCCTAGTAGTTAATTATACCGCCTACCGCAACAGGCCTAGTGCCTTATAGCACCTATATAATCGCTAAGCCTAGTATTATCTATACTATTGCCTAATCTATACTAATAACCTTTTCTTTATTATATACGTATAGGGTTATTCCTTTTTTCTCTCTTTTATATTATATACTTTCGTTACTATTATATCTATATAGTCTGCGTTAAACTATCTATACCGTATACGTATAAAGCTATTTCTTTTTATATCGGACTATCTGTCTTACGTATTAAATAGCCTTTATAACCTATCGCAGTTACTATAAAGGGGCACCGACTCGGTCTGCGTCGGACCTTTTATACTATATACGTATAGGCTTCCTCTTACTAATCGTCTCCCTATTATTACCTCTAGCCGGTCTACTGTCGGACCGAATACGCCTTCGAATCGAGTTAGCACCTTTTAGTACTAACTGCCCTTCTTAGCTAACCTTTTAAATTCGCACCTTTTAGTACTAACTACCTTTCGAAGGCCTTTCTAACTATTACCTTTAGCCGGTCCGCTGTTAGACTGAATACTAGATATAGCACCTTTAGTATTATACCGGCTACGCTATAAGCGGAGCTAATAGCCTTTTAGCTATACTTTACCGCAGACGGAATTAACTAATTCCGAAAGCGCTCTACTATAGTCTAGGCTTTCCTTCCTCTATTCTATTTCCTCTACCTAGTAAATCGTTATCGTTATTGTTATCGTATACGTAGCTACTAGTTTCCTTAAGGCCTTATCTAATCTCGTAAAAGCTCTAGTTTAATAACTTATTATCTTTCTAAATCTTTTTTTCTTCTATTTTTATTTCGTTAAAAAGGGTATCGGGTAATATCGTAGTCTTAGTCTAGGGATATACTATAAAGGCTTAATTAGGCCTAGGTAGTACTAATTATAGGCTTTAGTTCTCGGTATAAGCTATACTAAGGTTAAGAGGCTGCGTAGATATAACGTTATTTTGCTTCGGGCCGGGTATAAGTAACTCTAAGCTCTAATCCTTAGTATAAGGTATACCGAGGTTAAAAGGCTACGTAAGTAACCCGCTATTTAAAGGGTATACTATATAGGCTAAATTAGGCTTAGGTAGTATTAATCGTTAGCTCTAATTACCGGTATAAGCTTTGCCGAGTGCTAGAAGCTACGTATACGTGCTTTTAGCTTTAAGAGATAACGTATCTAGTTATAGTAAAGGCATAACCTAGTATCGTAATAATAAGAGTTACGTAGTAAGCCGTCCTAGGCTTCGGAAAGCTATAAATAGTCTTATAAATCCCGTTAGTAGCACCGCTAGAGGCTATAGCAGAGATATAACAGGGCATTATAATAATAGGGGTTCTATAGCAGGCTATCCTAAGCCTTAAAAACTCTGGTTTACTAGCCTATTATCCTTCTAGACCTTCTCTTCTCCTTTATAGGCTAGCTATTAAGGGTTATTATAGACTAGCCGAGGGTCCTCGTATACTAGCTGCTAAGAGGCTTCCTTTTAGCTTAGCTAAGGGTTTTCGTTTTAGATAAGTCTTATAAGCAGTATAAGTAAGGCTTTATTCTATAGCAGACTAAGTATAAGAGGTATTATTAAAAGTATTATAAGGCTAGTATAGGGTATACTAAGTATATAAGGCTATATAAATAGTTATTCCGGGTTATAGAAGCCTATTTTCTGCTTTAGCTATTTCGATAGTATTATTATAGGTTATATCTTTAGTTACTATAGAAAGTCGAATCTAAGGGATAACGTAAGGCTTAAGGATTATAGTATAAGTATAAAGGATTTATTTTTCTTAATAAACTTAAGTATATCGTTAATACTATAGAGATTAAACGCGAGGGGAGCGCGGCTATTATATAAAAGTAGTTGCTATAAATCTTAAGATTTTACTATTAGTATTATTCTAATTCGTTTAATTTTAACGCTAAGCAGAAATTTAACTATCTTAATCTCTTCTGCAGGCTATAAAAGGTATTTCTCTATCTTTATTACCTCTAAGAGTTATATAGTAAAGTAATATTTATATAGACTTATATAGATACCTTATTCTTTAAAGAAGTTCTTTATCTCGCGTCTCTAAAAGAGATTAATATATCTAAATATCTCTTCGTTTTAGCCTTTAAATTCTTATTAGAAGTCTGCTAAGAAAGCTTTAGTAATAGTACTTTACTACCGAAGGGTTTTAATAACTCGTATAGTAAAGGTTATAACGCTAACTTTATTAATTATAGCCTTATTAATAAGGTTATCCTACTTACTAAAGTCTATTTTACGCTATCTTATTTATATTACTTATAAGTTCTATATAAGGTTATCGAAATAATCTTAAAAAAAGTATAGTTTTACTTCTTTATTTTAGCTATTAGAAGCTATTATATAGTAGAACGGTTATATTATAAAGGAAGGTTTCTTATAGGTTTATAAAGTTATAAAAGAAGGTTTTCGTAAGTTTATAAAGTTTAAAGAAAGGAAAATTATAGGTACTACCTTTATAATTATTATAAAAAGAGGTTTAAGGTTAACTTAAATAAAAGAGGGTTAGTAAGGTTTATAAAATCTATCGGTAACGTAGGTTTTATTATAAAGGAAGTTTATAATATAGATTAAGTATAAGGTTTTATTAAAAAAGAAAGTTTATAGTAAAGGGAAGTTTTAAAGGTTTACGCGATAGTACGCGCTATTAGGTTATAAAGTTAGTTTCTAATTAGATATGTTTCTGTTAAGTTAGTTTAGAAGGCTTTATAATAGCTAGCGGTTAATCTTAGCTATTATATAAAGGTTAACTAAATCGCTTAAATAATCTTATAATAGCTTTAATTATAGTATAGATCTTAAGACTTAAAGCGTAACGAATAGCCTATAAAAAAGACCTAATTATTATATAATATTTATAAGAAAAGTCTATCTCTTCTTTCCTTACTATTAGAGATTACCTTATAATTACTAATTAGTATTAGTTAAGCTCTAATTATAATATTATAAGGGTAAGCAACTTAGGTTATTCTTATTAGTGTTATTATTACTTATCTTATTCTTTTAGTTAGAAGCTATCGTAAGGTTATAGGCAAAAGGCTTAAGGCCTTCGGCGTTACTATTCTGCCGCCCTGCCTAGTAATTAATCACACCGCCTGCCGTAACAGGCTTAGTGCCTTACAGCACCTATATAATCGCTAGGCCTAGCATTATCTATGCTATTACCTAATCTACACTATCTATAATATAAGATACTTTTATATTTAGTCTTTTTATTTAGAAGATTTTATATATTAATCGATTAGCTATAGACTTTAATACTTTATATAAGGTTTTAAAATTATACTTATAGCAGAAAGGTTTACTTAACCTATAAAGGTTAAAAAAGGTAAAGTTTTTAACTCGGTTTATCTTACTACTAATAAATAGTAGGTATTTTATTAGGTTCTTTTAGCACTAAGCGTTATTCTACGTAATTACTAAGAAAAGCTTAACCTAATTTTATATTAAGCTTAGGTTAAAATATAGGTTAGGATATAAGTTAAGATAAAATATAATATACTAACTGTTTATATTTCTACTAGTACTAGTTTTTTTTAACTTTTTATATAAGTTACTAAGCTATAGTAAAGGACTATTTACTTATCTTTTAGCTTAATATAACTACTAAAGGTTTATACTTATATTTCTTTAATTTTAAGTACTTATTTATAGATAAAGTTTTATAAGATTTAAATACTAGGTAAGTAAATACTATATTATAGCGTTTATAGATTACTTATAGGGTATTATTATAGATCTTAGTACTTTACTAAAAACTCTGCTATATAGATAACCTATTAGCCTTTTAGAAGTTTTTTTAGTATTTTTTATCTTACTTTAAGCTATAGTTTTATAATTTATATTAGAATTTTACTTAAGGTTAGGTAAAGAAGAAGTTAAAAAATATATCTTTAATCTTTTTCTTATATATATAAAACTTATTATATAATAGTATTAGTAAAGGCTAACTGCCTTTTTAACTACTAAATAAAAGTATAGAGTTTAGTATAAAGCTATATAGTCGAGTATTATTACTTTTAATACTTTTATCTTTATTATCGACTAAGTATAAGCTTATAATATAGTAGTATACGTTCTTAGTTATATTTAGTTTACTTAGTTAAAAATAAAGCTATAATATACTACCGGTATAATAAAAGCTCTTTAGCTAACTACTTTTACTTTAAATATATAATATTATAATAAATAATCTAAATATTTAAAGACTAGTTAAGTTAAATATAATAGGTATAATATAAAGGGATAATAGCTAGTTATAGTAGATAGATACTTTCGCAGTATAGCTAGCCTATAATTAGGATAGTAGCTAAAATATATATACCTTACTATAAGTAAGCCGTTTTAGTAAAGCGATATATATAATACCTATATATCTATCTTCTTAGGGTCTCTTATTAGTTTTTATTTTTTTAGGAGCTATTAGTATCTTTACTTTTTTATAGTATATCTTTTCTTCCTTACTTTCTTACCCCCTTTATTACTCCTCTTATTCCGACTCTTTTAACTATTTACTTACTTTAATATTTTTAGCTACTATACCTTTTATAATATCTAATAAAAATAAAGATAAGATTTTAAATATATCTTTAAAGAATTATACTAGATTATAGGCTTTATTATTCTTGTCAGGCTTGGAATGACAGATAAGGTCGGGGCAGGACATCGGGGCAGCATCGGGGGATCAGCGCAGCAGCGCCGATAGCGCTACGACCGCGCAGCGCATTGCGGGATTTCTCCCTCGCGATATCGGCGGATATCGGTGGCCGGAACCTAGATAAAAGAGGTGGGAGGGGACCTTCCGAAAGGAACGAGGGAGGTCAGAGATCAGCTTCACTCTAGCACGCCTAGCCTTAGCCAATACTACTCTGCTCCTGCGCTGCTCATACACACAGACCACTCCTCTCACTTTGCCTGTAATTCCGTCTCTGACAATTCTTATCTTAAGATTAAAATACCTTATTAATAACCTTTAATAATTAACTAAGTTAACCTTAAGATAATCTATCTTTCTTATCTCTACTATTATTATACTATCCGGAAATAGAACCTAGTTAAAACCGAATACTATAGTTAACCGGTTAAAAGAAAGTATTAAAGAGGTTATTAAAAGGCTTATTAAAGAAAGCACCTTTTACTAAGAAATTAGTAACTAATAATAGCTATATAAAAAAGATTATAATAAAAACTAGTAGTTAAAAAATAAAGCCTAATAGTAGGTTTAACGAAGATTAAGATAGTAGTTAAGAAAAATAATAACTTACTTATTATATTTAGTTTATATATAATAGGAGATTTAAGTTTATTAACGTAGTATATACTATATAATTCTATTTAGCTTATTTATAAGACTTATATAAAAGATTATAAAAACTAGTTTTAAGATAAGTAGTAAACGCTAGTAAAAAGATACTATTATTAGTCTATAAAAGATAATAGAAAATTATATTATAATTATAGATTAGGCAATAGCATAGACAATGCTAGGCCTAGCGATTATATAGGTGCTGTAAGGCACTAGGCCTGTTACGGCAGGCAGTGTAATTAACTACTAGGCAGGGCGGCAGAACGGTAACGCTAAAGGCCTTAAGCCTTTCGCCTGCAACCTTATAATAGCTTCTAACTAAGAGAATAAGATAAGTAATAACGATACTAATAAGAATAACTTAAGTTACCTACCTCTATAATATTATAACTAAAACCTAACTAATACTAATTAGTAATTATAAGGTAATCTCTAATAGTAAGGAAAGAAAAGATAGACTTTTCTTACGATTATTACACGATAATTAAGTCTCCTTTATAGGCTATTCGTCGCGCCTTAAGTCTTAAGATCTATACTATAATTAAAGCTATTATAAGATTATTCGGGCGATTTAGTTAACCTTTATATAATAGCTAAGATTAACTGCTAGCTATCGTAAGACTTTCTAAACTAACCTAATAGAAACGTATCTAATTAAAAGCTAACCTTATAACCTAATAGCGCGTACTATCGCGTAAACTTTTAAAACTTCCCTTTACTATAAACTTTCTTTTTAAACGAAACCTTATACTTATTCTATACTATAAACTTTCTTTACGATAAAACCTACGTTACCGATAGACTTTATAAACTTTACCGACCCTCCTTTATTCGAGTTAACCTTAAACCTCCTTTTATAATAATTATAAAAGCAGTGCTTATAATCTTTCCTTTCCTAAACTTTATAAACTTATAAAAACCTTCCCTTATAACCTTATAACCCTATAAGAACCCTCCTTTAAGATATAACCCTCTACTTTATAATAGCTTTTAATAGCTAAGATAAAGAAGTAGAATTATATCTTTTCTAGGATTACTTTAATAACTTTATACGGAACTTATAAGTAATATAGATAAAATAGTAAAAGGTAGACTTTAGCAGGTAGGATAACCCTATCGATAAGGCTATAATCGATAAAGTTAGCGTTATAACCTTTACTATATAAGTTATCGAGATCTTTCGGTAGTAAAGTACTATTACTAAAGCCCTTTTAGCAGACTTCTAGTAAGAATTTAAAGGCTAAAATAAAGAGATATTTAGATATATTAATCCTCTTTAGAGACGTAAGATAAAGAACTTCTTTAAAGAATAAGGCATCTATATAGGTCTATATAGGTATTACTTTACTATATAACTCCTAGAGGTAATAAAGATAGAGAAATACTCTTTATAGCCTGCGGAAAAGATTAAAATAGTTAAATTTTTACCTAGCGTCGAAATTAAACGAATTAGAATAATACTAGCAGTAAAACCCTAAGGTCTATAGTAGCTACTTCTATATAATAGCCGCGCTCCTCTTACGTTTAATCTCTATAGCATCGACGCTATACTTAAGTTTATTAAGAAAGATAAATCCCTTATACCTATACTATAATCTCCGAGCCTTACGCTATCCCTTAGATTCGACTTTCTATAGCGACTAAAGATATAACCTATAATAATGCCGCTGAGATAGCTAAGGCAGATAATAGGCTTTTAAGGCCCGGAACAACTATTTATATAGCTATCGGAATAGCTAAAGTAACCGATAAGCTTCTGAGCCCTAGAACAACCTCTCTTATAACCTTAGCACCTTTAGCAGCTAGCCTATTGTTATAACCTAAGGGAACAGACGCCAGGGGTGCCTGTTCAGGTTATGCAGGAAACCTAACCCGGATGCCGAGGTGCCGAACTAATAGCACTAGACTGCGGAGTCTAACTATCGGTTAGCACTAGGGTTAGGGTTATAATGACTACGTAAACTACAGGACGTAGTTAACGTAGTTAAGAACGACTACGCAGGCAATAGCACGTAGTTAACGTAGTTATATACTAAAGAGCTAGATATATAACATGGTTATTACTACCTAGATAGCTTTTATAGTTTGCTCTTTAGTTGTTAATCTAAGTATTGTTTATATAATAGGATTTATTTCCTCTTAATTATTTGTAAACACGACGAAGAACGAGTATTGCTTAGACTAGTTACACACATATACTTTCTGATAACATTAACCCTACGACTATAGACAGGTATTCTATAAAGGTTACCACTGTGATCATTACACCTATAAAGGAGAAAAGAAGATCTAGAAGGATAATAAGCTAGTAAACCGGAGTTTCTAAGGCTTAAGACAGCCTGCTACAGAACCCCTGTTATTATAATACCCTATTATACTCCCGCTATAGCCTCCGGCAGTACTACTAACAGGATCTACGAAACTATTTATAGCTCTCCGAAGCCTAGGATAGCCTACTACGTAACTCCTGTTATTATAATATTACGTCGTGCCTTCGCTATAACTAGATACGTTATCTCTTAAAGCTAAAGGCACGTATACGTAGCCTCTAGCACTCGGTAAGGCCTATACCGGTAATTAAAGCTAACGATTAATGCTACCTAGGCCTAATTTAGCCCGTATAGTACACCCCTTAAACAGCAGGTTACTTATATAGCCTCTTAACCTCGGTATGCCCTATACTAAGGATTAGAGCCTAGAGTTACTTATACCTAACCCGAAGCAGAATAACGTTATATCTACGCAGCCTTCTAACCTCGGTATAGCCTATACCGAGAACTAAAGCCTACGATTAGTACTACCTAGGCCTAATTTAGCCTCTATAGTATATCTTTAGACTAAGACTACGATATTACCCGACACCCTCCTTAACGAAATAAAAATAAAAGAAAAGATCTAGAAGGATAATAACTTATTAAACTAAAGCCTTTATAAGATTAAATAAGGCCTTAAAGAAACTAGCAGCTGCGTATATAATAAGGAAACTAGCAGCTGCGTATACAATAACGATAATAATTTACTAAATAGAGGAAATAGAACAGAGGAAGGAAAGCCTAAACTATAGTAGAGCGCTCTCGGTATTAAGTAATTCCGTCTACGGCACGGCATAGCCGGAAGGCTATTAGTTTAGCCTATAGCGTAGCCGGCATAGCCTAGTTAAGAGGGCAGTTAGCACTAAAAGGTGCTAACTCGATTCGAAGCTAGGCACAGTCAGCCTAATAGCAGACCGGCTAAGGGTAACAACAGGAAGGCGATTAGCAGAGGGAAGCCTACACGTATACGATATAAAGGAAAGGTAAAGGGAATAGCCCTACACGTGTACGATAAAGAAAAAGTTGTTAGTGTAGATTAGGCAATAGCATAGACAATGCTAGGCCTAGCGATCACATAGGTGCCGTAAGGCACTAGGCCTGTTGCGGCAGGCGGTATAATTAACTACTAGGCAGGACAGCAGAACGGCAACGCCGAAGGCCTTAAGCCTTTCGCCTGCAACCTTACGATAGCTTCTAACTAAGAGAATAAGATAAGCAACAACAACACCAATAAGAATAACCTAAGTTGCCCACCCCTGTGATATCACAACCAGAGCCTAACTAACAATAATTATCTTTAAAGGTAAGTAAAAAAAAAAAAAGGCTCTTTAAGATAAATTAGCACCTATTAGTGCTAACTGCACTCGAAACTTAAATCTAACTTTAGAATCGGAATCGTTAGGCGAAGCTACGCCTAGCTATAGCTATACAGGTAAGGCGTAGCGAGGGCGCTAGGCCTAAAGTGCTTCTAATAGTTATAGACACTAGAACGGCAAGAATCGAATAAAGCAGATACTACCCTAACTACGGCTTTAGCGCTTACGCTATAACGACGACGATAAACGAGTAGCTAGCGAGTAACGAGGAAGCGGTTAGTATAGACTTAGAGATACTTAAGAAAATCGAATAATAACTAGCAGATTTTATCGGCTAGGATAAGGTACGAGAAGTCTTTAACCTTACCGAAAACTACTATATATAGGCAGCGAAGTCTTTACGCGGAAGCTTTATAAACGTAGCGTAGCTAATTATATAAGCAGACCTATACGATAAGATCGAGATAGTACTACGTAGAGCTCTTATAGGCAACGCTTATGTAGAGAATGCGATAAGCCTTATAAACCGGTTATAGGTATAGGTTATAGCCTTAGTAACGCTTCCGAGCAGCTTAAAAGTATAGGAGCCGCAGCTTATAGTCTTAGCCTACTATAGTAAGGAAATTATAATTCGAAATATTATAGAAGTATATAATAATAAAGAACTAGTCGATACTATCGCTATAGTTAATCGAGCTCTTAATAGCGATAAAGTAATTATAGCGTAGCGCTTACGTAGTAAAAACGTCCTCTTTATATTTAAACTAGATACTTAAATATATAAGGCTTAAAAGGTATAGATTCCCTTTATATTTAGGGCTAAGACGATAGTAGTAGGGCGCGAATATTTAGTAGTTATTAAAAGACTATATATAGGGTGTTTACGTAACGCGTACGCTATACCGGAGTAGCTTTTAAAAGAACTCTAAAAAGATAACTTAAGTATTATTAGTAAAGTACGCCCCCTTTTCTCGAAGAATAAATAAAGATAGTCGGTTTTAGTAGCTTTAATTAACGATATCGCGGTAGTAAAGCAGCTCTATAGTAATAGGGTTATATAGAGGGCAGAGATATTTAACTATAAGCTATACTTAGCAGAGGTTAATATTAGGTAGTACTATAACTACTATAGCTATAAATATATCGCACGCTACTATAAAGCGATTATACGGTATAGACGTTATATAGGAATAGCGTATATAGGAGGAGAAGCTAAATACCTAGCTATAGTAGATAAGAAGGCTACCCGATATATCTAGTATAAAAGCGCTTATATAGCGTAAGATTATAGCTACCTTATAGTATAAGCGTAATAAGAACGCGTATAGGATATATATAAGATCTGCCCCTAATAGTTCGAAGTATATAGCGTTAGTAATATCTTTATACTTAGTATAAGTAGTAAAAGTAGTAATAGCTTTTAGATAATCGGTAGTAAAAAAAAGAACCTTTCTAGTAAGGCTATAAGAGATATCTTACGCTAAGGATAGCCCTACTTTTAAACGATAAAGATATTTAGTATACGCTAATTCCTATTACTATATACGCAGCTTACGCTATAGACTTACTCCCTTACCTAAGAATAATAAACTTTAAGATATTTTTCTAGAATATAAGAAAAAGTAGATTAAACGTAGCGCTAGCGCTAAATAAGTACCTAGCCTACGATATTATAGTAATTTAGGAACTATAAATAAGTCTAAATACTTTAATAATTATCTACCCTATATTATCGCCCTATAAAGTAATATATATAAGTAGCGGTAAAGCCGCGCTATTTATATATAAACGCTTCTCCTCTACTACGTAAGAAAAGTAGTTAGGATATAACTAAAGCTTAGCTATATTCTATATAGAAAGTAAGCCGCTTATAATATAATTAATATACTCCGAACTAGCGTATAGCGCTTATAGGTAAAGCTTACTCTCTAACTTTATAGCGAAGGCGCTACTTAGATATAACGTCTTCGTTAAGGACTTTAATATATACTACCTATTATAAGACCGAGTAGAGAGGACCTCTCTTATAGTATACGAACTTCTTATTTTTATATAGCGTTAGAGCCTTAACCTCGCTACGCTTTATAGGCATACGATATATAAGAAATATAGAGAAAGACCTTTAATACTCGACCTTACCTAGTATAGCCTTAAAGTTTAATACGAATATAGCGAAAGACCTTAATAGAAAAGATTAGATTATAACTTATAGCTTATATATATTATATATATAGTAAAGTAGCCGCGACCGAGTAACGTTTTAAACGGCTAGTTATAGGCGGTAGTTAACCCTCTCTTTATTAAAGTTAAAGTAAGGAAGATAAATATCTTAGATAGGTTTAATAACGCTATAGAACTAGATAACTACGTTAAATACCTAACTATAAAGCTCTAGCGTATTACTTAAGCAATAGCCTTATAATAGAAGGCGAATATAAGTAAAAAGGTAAAGTAGTAGTCTTTAAAGGTTATATAGGTAATTACTACTACTAAGCAGGCTTAATAACGCTTTTAAGCTACTTCTTTAATATATATAGACCGAACCCGACGAAAGGCTATATAAACTTAAAAACGTATAATTAAAGCAGCTTAGATACAATACTAGCGCTACGTAGTAGTAGCCGCCTTTTATAATAACTTAATAATCTAAAGACTCGAGAGATAGGTATAACTATAGAGCTATAAGCCTTTTAACCTACTTACGCTACTATTACTTTAACGTAGCGCGAAAAAACCTGCCGAGTATAGTATATACCTTTAGAAGACTAAAGTCTTTATAGCTAAGTTCTTTCTAACTATAGCAGCAGACTTATTAGATATTAAAAAATAAGACCTTTTAGAAGAGAGGTAGCACTAAAAAGCGTTTATAATATAACGAAGCGTCTTTAAAGCAGATATTAAGCTAGCTCTTTAAAGCACTTAACTATAAAAGGCTTTTAGTAATAACCTTCTCCCTATTAGCCTACTTAAACTATATAGAAAACCTCTCTAAGAGGCTATTACTTAAATAGCAGAAAAGAGCTTTATACTAGTATACTACCTATAGCGCTTTTATAGCGCGAATATTATCGTCTTACCGAAACTAAGAAAAACTACTAAAGAGAAATAACTTACTAAAGTATATAGACCTATTGCTTTACTACGTACTATTAGTAAAGTAGTTAAAAAAGTGCAAGGTATACGTATTATAGAAGCAGCAGAGATATAAAACCTACTACTAAAAGGCTAGATAAGTAATAAAAAAGCACGTTTAATAGAGCTTGCTATATAGGTTATTATAGAAGTAGTATTTATGTTATAGCAGAGCGGTATAGTCGCTTCGTTCTTATAGCTTAATATTACCGGCGCTTTCGATATAGTTAATTATACCCGCTTTATTAAAATTATATATAGAAAAGGGTACCTATTATAAATCTAACGTTAGATTTATAGCTTCCTTAACGCGCGGATAGTACGCTTTCTCTTTAATAGAGAAGCTTTAGCGCTACGTATACTCTAAGCAGGGGTCCCCTAAAGGTCCCCCCTTTCCCTAATTCTATTCCTTTTATATATCGCTATACTATATAAAGCCTTTTAGGGTAACAGCGTAGTTATAGTTAGCTTTATAGATAATACGAATATTCTAGTTATAAATAGCGACGTTAGAGAAAACTATTAGCACTTAAGTAGGGTATATGCTATATATAAGGATTAAAGGCTATAAGTAGAAATAAAATTTATAGCCTATAAGAGCGAACTAATCTACTTTACTTATAACTATAAAGCGCTTATATAGCTAGTACGTTATAGTATAGTAACGGTTATACTAGTCGAAGTAGTAAAGTTCTTAGGTATATAGCTAAATCGGAAGCTACGCTAGCGCTGCTACCTTAAGAAAATTAAGAAAAAGCTAGAGACTTAGATATTTATACTTATACGCCTTATAGCTACTACGTAAAGTTATAGTAGCGTACGCGCTAAAGAGATCTATATAAAGGTAATATAAAGCGCTATTATATATAGAGCTTTAGTATAATATACCCTATCGCTTACTTATCTAATAAAGATTAGAATATATCTCTACGCTATTTAGTTATAGTGCCTACGCGTTATAGTCGGCGTCTTTAAAGCGACCCTTATTAGACTACTAGAGAGCGAAATAAAGTATCTCTTAATCGATATATACTTAAATAGTAAACTTATAGCGTTTAAGATAAGGCTTAAGAAGACTAGGATAACGTAGCGTATAAGTAGTACCCGAGAGGTAATAATAATATAGCTTTTATGATAGAAGAATAAACGATATCGGCGATAGACCTTTCTTACTATAATACCTCCTCTTATAGCCCCTATATAGTAACCTTACTACGAAAATAGAACGCAGAAGCACTTATAGTAAAAAAATAGATTATAGGACCCTTAACAGACCTATACCTTTATAAATAAAAAGAACGGTAAGATAGGCTATAAGATATAGCGATAACGCGCTTAGCAAGTTCTACACTCGTACTATTAACGTAGCGCCTACCTATCCTTATAAATAAGATTAGTAACCTTTACGTCGGCTTAGCTAAATATAAGTCTTCTATCTTATTTTAAATTAAAATAGGGGTTATAGGCCTTACTAGCTATCTATTTATATATAACGTCTTTAATATATATACGCCGCTTTATTACTATAGAAAGAGAAAAGAAACTATATTTTACCTTATCGTTAGGTATATAGAACTAGTATTAAAGCGTAAGCGCCTTCGCCGCTTACTTACGCTATAAGCGCTTTACTTATACTATAACTTTAAGATAGCGATTAGTAAGGATACTACTATAAACGCTATTATAAAGTAGTTATTATAGACTAGAAGGCTCCTAACGTTTTATCTAGCGATCGAGATCGCTAAAAAGGACACTACGTAGCGCTATAAGGAGGAATAAGCAGCGCTAGAGCAGGGAAACGTATTCCTTACCGTAATATAGGCTAAAAGACTAGTCTAAATAGCTAGTTAAAGTTACTAGTACGGTATAGGTACTAGGAAGCTATAGGACGTAGGTATAGCGAGGGCGTAGCTACCGCGTAGTAAGAACGTAGCGTATAGGTTTTCCCCCGGTACTTAAGTTCCTATACGGTTAGCTAGACTATAGAGGTTCCGCATGCCTTAGGGCAGGTCGGTGTATAAATATTATTATTATTATTTAAAGGTAAGTATTCTTTATAATTAGTAACTTTAAAAGCTAAGTCTAATACTATTTAGTATTATATAGCTATACTCTTTATACTAGAAGAGTTATAATAACTTTAGATAATATTTAACTACTATAGATATTAAGTAGAAAGATTAATAGTTTTATAATATAATTTAGATAACTAATTTACTAACTAGTTATATTATATAGTTAAATATTATAAGAAACTTTATAATTATCTTTAGTATATATAACTTAGTCTAATATAGATTAATCTATTAATATATACGAAAATTCTATAGTTAAATTAGTTTTAAAGGAACTCTATACTAAACCGGCTTAAAGAGTATAATAATTACAGGGTAACCTTTATAGAGGTACTTATCTATATCTAGTAAGGTTAATATTATTAGGCGGTATATATATATAACTAGTTTATATAATATCTTTTTATACTTATAAGTAATTAAAAGGAGATAAGTCTTATTATATAAGAATAATACTTAGATTAATAACTAAAGAGTAAACTATAAAAGCTATCTAGATAGTAATAACTATATTATATATCTAGCTCTTTAGTATATATATATTGCCTATATCCTTAATCGATATAGGCTAGCCTATATTGCCTATATTTATAGTTAATATAATTAATAACCTTAACCCTAATACTAACTAAGGTAGACTTTATAGTCTAGTACTATTAGTTCGGTACTTAGATATCCGATCTAGGACTATATTATTACCTAACTAGGTACTTTAGACGTCCTTCTCTTTTAGGTTATAACATTTACTAACCTTACTAAAAAAGACGTACTATTTAATTAGACTATAAACGTATAAGAGGTATTTAATAAGATTAAAAATATAATTACCTTAGAACTAATCTTAATAGAAGTAAACCTGAATAAACTATTTAAAGTAGAAACTAATATATTAGACTTTATATTTAGAGGATAACTCGGATAATAAGATATAAATAGTAAGCTATATCTAGTAGTATTTATCTTTAAGAAACTTAATAGACTAGAACTTAATTACTAAATTTATAATAAAGAATATAAAGAATTAATAGTAATTATTAAAGTATTTATAGAATAGGAATTATATTTAATTAGTATAAATAATAATAATAATAATAATAATATTTATATACCGACCTGCTGTAGGGCATACGGAACCTCTATAGTCTAGCTAACTGTATAGGAACCCGAGTACCAGGGGAAAACCTATACGCTACGTTCTTACTGCGCAGTAGCCGCGCCCTCGCTATACCTGCGTCCTATAGCTTCCTAATACCTACACCGTACTAGTAACTTTAACTAGCTATTTAGACTAGTCTTTTAGCCTATATTACGGTAAGGAATACGTTTCCCTGCTCTAGCGCTGCTTACTCCTCCCTCTAGCGCTACGCGGTGTCCTCTTTAGCGATCTCGATCGCTAGTCGAAACGTCGGGAGCCTCCTAGTCTATAATAACTACTTCGTAATAGCGTTCGCAATAGTATCCTCGCTAATCGCCGTCTCGAAGTCGCGGTATAAGCGAAGCGCCTATAGTACGAGTAAGCGGCGAAGGCGCTCGCGCTCCGATATTAGTTCTATATACCTAACGACGAGGTAGAATACAGTTTCTTTCCCCCTTCTATAGCGATAGAGCGGCGTATACACGTCGGGAACGTTGCGTGCGAACAGATAGCTAGCAAGGCCTATAACCTTAATTAGTATAAAGTATTAGATAAAAGTATACTTAAATTATAAGAACTTAGTTTAGTTTACTATAACTAAAGTTCTAAATAAACGATAAGTATAATAGGCAGAATTCTTATTATTATTCGATCTAAAAATCTACTACTAAAAAAGATCGGAAAACGATAAAGCTAATATAAAAAATAAACGGCTAGACTATAAATAAAATATTACGTTAAAAATATTAAGTATCTTATAATAGGGACTAGATAGTAATATTACTTAAGAACTAAGATAGCTTAGTATAACGTTATAAACTATATTAGATTTAAAATAAGAAATAGAACTTAAAGAGTTATAGTAATAACTTTTATTAGAAGAGAAAGAGGATCTCGACGATAATAATAGAATACTTTTCTAAGTAGGAAAACTCTATATACTAGAAGACTTATAAAATAAGCTTATCCGAAAGATATATAAAGCACTAGCTTATAGATACTAAAGAATTATCTTAATAGTTAAACGAATTTAACGATATTATAAATTTCCTAAGATATAGTAATACGTTATAATAATACTTAAAGAGTATAATATTTATAATAAAAATAAAGTAGTATAATATAAGCCTTATAAAGAGCTAAAAGCTCTGCTAGTTATAATAAGACTATAAAAGTTAGTTATAATAGACTTTATAGTTAAACTACCTACGTTTAAAGAACTAATAATATAAATACTTTATAATAGTATCTTAGTTATAGTAAATAAGCTTATAAAATACGCCTACTTTATACTTTATTAAGAATCTTTAATAGTAAAAGAATTATTATATATATTTTTATAAAACGTTATTAACTAATATAGATTATTTAAAGAACTAGTTATAAATTATAATATAAAATTTACTTTAAAATTTTAATAAAGACTTATAAGTAGGCTAAGAGCTAAATATAAGCTTTTAATAGCTTTTTATCTATAAATAGATAGATAAATAAAATAACTTAACTAGATTATTAAAGCCTACTTTAAAAGCTATATTAACTATAAATAAAATAATTAGGTTAAACTCCTACTATTAGTATAAGTCGCCTATAATAACGTAGATATAGATATAATAAGAATATTACTATTTTATACTAACTATAGGTATAACCTTAATATATATAGAGAATTATTATCTAGAAAAAATAATATCGAAGTAATAAAATAAATAAATAAAATCTATAGATTATAGAAGGATATTTAAAAAGAACTTATATTTATTTACTAATAAATAGTATATTTTTATAATCGAAGATAATTAGTAGTTCTTATCTTAAAAGAGGGGGATAAGGTCTATTTATTACGTAGAAATATAAAAATAAAAAAACTTAGTAAAAAACTTAATCTTAAGAAACTCGGAGTATTTAAGATTATAAATAAGCTCTCGGATATTTCTTACGAACTTTTATTACCTTTAGGAATAAGGATATACCTTGTTTTTTATATTTTATTACTTAAACTAGCACTTAAGAATACTAAAATCGATAAAGAAGTCGAACTCGACTATAAACCTTAGGAATATAAAGTAGAATAAATATTAGAGTTATAATATAAGGGACGATAAGAAGAATTCCTAGTTAAATAGAAAGGCTATAACTAGTTAGAGAATATATAAGAACTAACCGAGAACCTAAAACACTATAAGGCCTTACTTAATAAGTATTAACAGACCTATAAGTAAAACTAGTTAATTAATAGACTAGTTAAGATAACTAATATTAGGACTACGACTAAATAATAGACCTATACTACTAGTTATATTAAGCGTAACTAGTAAAAAGAAAACTTTATTAGTTATAAAAAGTTTTACTAGTTAAAACGCTTTCTACTAATACTAAACAGATCTTACTAATAAGTAAAAGATTCTACTAGTTATAACTATAGGTTACTAGTAGAAAAAGGATTATAAGTAGTAGAGGAAGATCTCTACTAGCAGAATAACTAAGCTACTATTAGAACTCTATTACTAGTAAGAAATAAGTTACTAGTATAAAATAACCTATTAACTAGACCTAGAACCTATATTTATTTCGAAAATATTAACTAACTCCGGATTAATACTAGTTAGATCTACTATACTCTAATTAATTTCCTTTAGTTTAGATTCCGATATAAGAATAACATAAGGTTCTTTAACTAGTAAGGAAGACTTAGCCTTATAAGCTTCTTTAGCCTTAACTTTATCTACCTCCTCGATAGTATTAAGGCTATAGCGAATAGCGCGAGCTATTTTATTAGCCTAAAGACGACGTTATTTCTAAAGGTAAGACACTTTTACGTTTACTTTTAAAGCCGCCTCTTTAATAATATCTAGCTAAGCCTCTAATAAGGAATACTAACAGATAATCTTCTATATTTAAGTAGGAGTTAACCTATATATATCGCAGTCGCTACGCTTACTACGTATATACTTAGTATAACAGGATAAGTCCTCTTTAGAAGCTAGATAGAGAATTTTATAGGACTTATAAAAAGAGTAGATAGGTATTTTAAAATAACAGCTTAAAACAGTAAGCTAAAGAGAACTAACTTATTCGGTCTTCTTATAAACAGATTTAGTAACTCTATTCGATATAACGGATTAGGAAAGTATAAATATATATAAGGAGGAGTAGGAAAATAACTTATAAATCTTTAAAGACGAAATATTAATAGAAGAAGAGAATAATATTATAACCTAAGATTAGGTATACTAAAGGCATCTGTTCGGGTTATATAAAGAACTTAATATAGATACCGAAGTGCCGAACTAATAGCACTAGACTATAGAGTCTACCTATTAGTTAGTATTAGGGTTAGGGTTAAGACCGATAAGACCGCTAGTAGTCTAGTTAATTAGACTAAAGACCGATAACGGCTTTAGCGGTCTATACTAAAGAGCTAGATATATAATATAGTTATTATTACCTAGATAGCTTTTATAGTTTACTCTTTAGTTATTAATCTAAGTATTATTCTTATATAATAAGATTTATCTCCTCTTGGTTACTTATAAGCATAAAGAGATATTATATAGACTAGTTATATATATATACCGCCTAATAATATTAACCTTACTAGATACAGACAAGTACCTCTATAAAGGTTACCTTGTGATTATTACACTTTTCCCTTAGGTATAGCTTTATAAGCTATTTAACTAACCTTACAGCTAACAGACTACTCTAATCGAACTAGGTATCTTCCTTTACCTATAGATCCTTTACGTCGATACCCTTACGCACTATTACCCTTTTTAGTACTACTAGCTATAATCTTTTAGCTAAAGCCTTAAAGTGCTTATATAGTAAGTCTACGATAAACTCGTTCCTTAACGCTTTTAGGTTACCTTCTAAGCGCGGTAGCGACGATAATATTATAGCTACTACTAGCCTTTTCGGCGTAGCTAACTAGCGTATAGATGTTATAACCTAAGATCAGGTACGCTAGGGGCGCCTGGTTAGGTTATATAAGAAACCCGGATCAGACACCTAGGTGCCGAACTAATAGCACTAGATTATAGAGTCTACCTGCTAGTTAGAATTAGGGTTAGGGTTAAAACCGACAGGACTGCTAGCGGTTTAGTCGATTAGACTAAAGACCGATAAGACCGATAACAGCTTCGGCGGTCTATACTAAAGAGCTAGATATATAATATAGTTATTATTATCTAGATAGCTTTTATAGTACTCTTTAGTTATTAATCTAAGTATTATTCTTATATAATAGGACTTATCTCCTCTTAATTACTTATAAGCACGAAAAGATATTATACAGACTAGTTATATATATATACTATCTGATAACATTAACCCTACTAGATACAGATAAGTACCTCTATAAAGGTTACCCTATAATTATTACAGTTCGGCACGTTAGCATCCGATCCGAGTCTATGTTATTACCTAAATAAGTGCTCTAGACGTCCTCTCTTTCTAGGTTATAAAATAATACCGTACTCTTAAAGTTATTATACTATATATTAAATATACTATTGCTTAAGTAATAGATTGTTTTATAGATATCTACTACTAAAGCTAGAAGTTATATCTTAAAATCTCGTATATCCTTCTCTGTTACCTTAAAGTCTTTACATTCGGTTTTCTATTCCTTATACGCTTATTAATAATCGACCTTTTATAAGCAATTAGGGTTAATAAATATAATAGCCTTCTAAAGATCTCTACCTTTTCCTATCCTGCTTTAATAGTAACGGCTCTTTATCTTATATAAATAGAGGTATTAGTAGTAATAAAGTACTTAA
Organism: Cytospora piceae; assembly: GCA_016508685.1. Taxonomy (NCBI): domain Eukaryota; kingdom Fungi; phylum Ascomycota; class Sordariomycetes; order Diaporthales; family Cytosporaceae; genus Cytospora; species Cytospora piceae. The sequence continues at coordinate 2,595,499 of JADMLE010000005.1, read as the reverse complement.
TTATATAAGGTTTTAAGTTTATTTTAAGCTAAAGGTCTTATAAAAATACTTACTACATCTTTATTTATAAGCTATAATTATTAGCTCTAACCTAAATATTTATATATAGCTTCTCTTACTTAGTTAAGGTATTATATATAACGCCGGCAGCGGTTATTATAAAGATAGTTATTATAATAGTAAGATATTATAATTCCGGAAGCTCTTTATCTATAATATCGATATATAACGGTTAATTATATAGTAAACTCTATAGCGTATAATAGTTTAAGACTTTTAATATATTAGATAATTATAAGTAAAGAGCTATATATATAAGAAAGTTTAAATTATATATATTAAGTTATATAAAGGCCTTTCTAAATTTATCTTAAAGAGTTAGATTTAATATACGCTAGCCGGGTATATAGGGTTACGTAATTATATAATCGTATAGTCCGTGCGCGACCCTTAACCCTAAGTCTATAAATAACCACCTACTTAATCTGATACTATCCGGGCTGCCGAGGTTATAATCACCTAACTAGTGTCCCTGCATGTAGTCTGAGGTCGAGGAACACTCTAGGTAGATCACTTCCACACTGGCTAACATATGTAGTATACTTATCACGGGGGTTCAAACGTTAATTGCTGCGTAAATACTTTTCCACTCTATGTTCCTCGACGTAGGAATTGCTACACTAGAACGGTGATTAGTGGGGCAAGATCTGCTAATAGAAAAGTTACTTTCAGAATTAACGTTTGAACCCCCGGGATAGATGTACGTGTTGTCACACGAGCTAGCACAAATCTTGTAGATCTCGATCACTCTTTGAAAGCCTGACCTTCATTTCCATACGTGACAGCGCCAGTACAGTGGTTCCCCCTCCTGAGACATATGACTCGGGCAGCAATGTTGTTATAGTCAGCTGAGGAGTTGTTACAGCTGGGGGGGAAAGGGTAGCAGGAACATCTTCAACCCGCCAGTTGGGCATTTGGACTTGAGCGTGTGGATACCGTTGCCACAGTTCAGCAGGTAGGGAGTTATAAAGTATTACATTCATCTTCTGTTCTCATGCCTGTCGGCTATCTGCGTTTCCCGCCAGAAATATCAACGTATCAAGTCGAACTCACGCCACAATGCAAAGCGCAGAATGGCTCATACCGCCGCAGGTACTCATGCTGGCGGTCATCTTGATTGTATACCTAGTCTACAATTATTTGATCTTTCCAACTCCTCGTTCAATTGCCGAATTAGGGTTCCTGAATAGCTCGCCCAGCGAATGGGCGCCCTATCTTCGTGCACTCTACCGGAACACATTGGATCTGAAGAAGACGCTTCACCTGCACCACACACAGCACAAAAATGAGACCGTTCGCGTCCCCATCCTAGGTCCAGGCCAAGACAAGTTAATCTTGCTGCCCTCCGCCCAGAGAAAATGGCTCATCGATCAGCCCGAGTCTATCGCGAGCATGCACAAGCAGACCATCCAGCATTTCCAGTGGAATCACGGCACCGTTTATCCCACGCGAGATCACAACAAAGTGCCCATCCACATCATAGCTACCAAGCTCACGCGGGAGATCGGCAACCTGATCCCAGCCCTCTCGGAGGAGCTGGACCTTGCACTGGCGAAACGCTGGGGCGGCGACGAAGCCGCCTCCAGCAGTAACGAGTGGAAGGAGGTGTGCGTTTACGACACACTGAGGCCCATCATTGGTCAGGCAATCAATCGCATCTTCATCGGAGAATCACACTGCCGGAACCAAGAGGTGCTCGACACCGGCGTTGCGTATGCACAAGCCATACCGTTGGCGGCGAATATGCTCTGGCTGCTTCCGGACCCGCTGCGCCGTCTTCTGGCACCTTTGGTGACCCTTCCATGCCGCTGGTATGAGAGAAAATGGTTCAGGCTCACCCTCGGCGAGGTTCACAAAAGATTGGACGCCAGAGGCCACCTGCAGCATGGCAAGGGATTGGAGACAGATGCTGGGGAACACAAGGGAGAAGCAGACAAAAATGACTTTTTGAACTGGCTCATTGCCTACGGAGAATCCCAGGGCGACCCGTACCTCTTGGACCCAGAAGTCCTTTCAGCGCGGATCTTGCTCCTTAACGCCTTCGCACTGCACACCAATGTCTTCGCCATCGTGCACATGATCCTCGACATTGTCGGTTCCGGCGCCGAGCAAGGTTCAAAAGACGTTGCCGAACTCCGTCAAGAAATCAGCGAGGTTCGCACCGTCCACAGCGACCAAGAAGGATGGAACAAGCGATCACTGGCCCAACTCGAGAAGCTGGATAGCACCTTCCGGGAAAGCCAGCGCATGAACACAGTGCTGAGTTTGGGCCCCTTGCGCATCGTGGGAAAGGACGGCCTCACGACGCCTTCCGGCGTCCAGGTGCCACCGGGCTATCAAGTTGGCATTCCAGCGTACTCGATCCATTTTGATGAGGATATCTACGGATCTGACGCAGGGGCTTTCAAGCCGTTTCGTTTCTACAACAGAAGGAAGGACGCACAGGGGACTGGCGATAGCTTGAAGGGGGCGAGGCAGGCATGGGCAACCACGTCCCCTGACTACTTGTCCTTTGGGGGTGGCTTGAATAGCTGTCCTGGACGATTCTTTGCTTCTGGAATGTTGAAGGTATTGATGGCGAATATCCTGTTGAGGTATGATTTCGAGTTTCAAGAGAAAAGACCAGAGAATGTGTGGTTTGGAACGAATCACGTTCCGCCGATGGACGCAAAGATTAGAATCAGGAGGAGACAACAAGAGTTGTAAGAGCAGGCTAGTACAGGTTTTGTCTTAGTCGAAGAATACCAAGTTATCAAAACGACGTGGGCATCCGCACAACATCTCACGCGTCCACAAATTCGAAGCGCCTCGAAGTTCAGTTGCAAACTTGAACTTGATTATGTGCAGCGAGGATCTCGGGAGGTCAACTTTTGTATACACAGGCTATCTCAACGAAATATCAAGTTTTGAGATCTAGAATCTCCTTTTCCGGGATTTTCAGAGGCTTGTACACTCTGGACTCCTGAGGTCTTCTCTCAATGCCAAAGCTCTGTCCTTGAAACTTTGATACTTTTGGCAAGATCTTCCACACAGCTCCGCAAACTTGGTCCAATTTTGCCCTCCTGAAGTCGAGATACACATCAATTCCCTGCATTCCACTCGACGCTCTATGTCCGCCTCGTCCAAATTGAACCAGCTGGATCACAGGCACGTTATTCGCCACGGCATGTGTCGAGCCTCTGTACGCACTTGCAAGAATAAAAACATCAGCGTGCTCGAGCAGGGCATTACACGGAAATTAGCCCACAACACGAGCATTTGACGCTTGCCAAGTTGCGACGACCCAACCATGAAAACCGGGAGCCTACCTGCCTGGCTCAGCTGTTCCCTACACCTATCCCGGGGTTTCAAACGTTAATTTTTGAAGTACTTTTTCTATTGGCAGATCCTGCCCCACTGGTCACCTTTCTAGCAATTTCTACGACGAGGGACATAGGGTGGAGAAGTCTTCTATCAAGGTTTGAACCCCGGGATAGGTGTGCACTAGAACTCTCACCGCCGGATGTCCTGTCTAAGTCACCGATCGAAACAGCTGAAAAGACGCCCCCACGGGATTTTTAGACGCCCCCAGTAGCCCGTGCCACCCGTACGAGCCACCCGCCATACAAATTCTAGTATAAGGCAGCTCGGTCAGCCGAATCAGGTTATAGGGCAAAAAGACAAGAAAATTAACTACCCTAGAATCGAACTAGGGGTCTCGCCGTATCTACTACTAAAGCTAACACGGGAACTCTATACTAGCGTAATACTCCTATACTAGTAGCCTTATTAATTATTAAAAACTAGTTAATACTATTATATATATACGTTATTTACGTAGCCGGGAGTGCCCTAGTGCAATATATTATATATTACAGGCAAAGGGCTACACGTATAGAGGTAATTTCGCATATCTTAATTTTATTAAGGCTCTTTTAGCTTTATCTCGAAGGTTTAGATATAATATTATATATAGGCTAACCGGGTAAATAAGGTTACGTAACAATAGAATCGTATAGTCTATATACAATCTCTAACCTTCGGTTTATAAATAGCTACCGTTTTAATCTAATATACCTTTTTAAGAATAACTATTATAGGCGTTCTTGCCTAAATTATGTGTTCCTCTTCCTAGAAACTGCGAGAAAAGCGACCTGTGGGTCAAGATCTGCCAATGACAAAAGTACTTCGAAAATTAACGTTTGAACCCCGTCGTTCCGTCCGAATCAGGCGGGTCCAGATCTGCTGGTCGCGTGGCTCAATTGTGGGCTGCTGCCGGCCAAATCATCAGCGTCTGATTCTCACGGACCACACTGGCGCCGCCTTTGACACAGATGATGCATCCGAGATAGACGGCACCTTCACACTTTGGACCCAATGCTAGGTTCGTCAGACCTCGAATGCCCGCCATGAACCTCCCAGCGTTAGTCTTAGCCAGTGTGTGCTCCTTGGGCGTAGCAAGAGGAGCACCAAGCTCGAGCTCGACATTCGATATCAAGGCAGACTGGGTGTCCTGGGATGATGCTACGTGGACTTTGAAATCCACCAAGCCGCTGCCAGGGGTATTTACTGCGTGGCTACCGCAGTCGAACGGGTATGACTTCTCAATATCATGGCTGCTGAGGACGCCGTTCCCCCCTATCGTGCTGTACACATAAGCTGATAACGCACTTGCTGTATTGTGAACAGCTATATTGGCCTCGCACAAAGTTCTTTGGGGCCGTTCTATGAGCGCAGCCGTCGAAATGATTCCGAGGGATGGCCGTCTTATAGCAGTCCTCGAAGAACGTTCGCCACGGTCACGGGATTCTGGGGCAGTGGGCCCAGCATGCTTGAGCCCGGGGAGCTGGGCGAGAGTTTCATCTCCGGTGTGCCGCACTTCACCGATTTGCTCGTCGAGATGTGTGGCAGTGTCCTCAATGGAAATGTAAACGTATCCGAGATCACTGAATTCGAGTCGACGCTGTCGTTGTAAGCAAGCATGTGCGCACCAGCTCTCCCATGAGGCAGAATATGGCGCTAATTCGGGACGTCCTACAAGTAAGACAGGAATACTCACATGGTCATATGTCTGGAGTCCTCCAAAGTGTGCAGAGGGCCGAAAGTTACTGGTATCTTACGAATCTTTGGCGTCGTTGGCCGAACGACGTCTGGCAGCTGTGAAACTGGTCGTCTCCAGCGAGCAGGGTCTCGACGACGTACACATCCTTGATATACTGGACAACCAGTCAGCTTTGCGCACGACAACCGTCAAGACGTGGGTGAATCGGGCCAGCAGTCAGATCGTTTCTGCTGTTTCACCAGAAGGAGTTGACCATGTCATGGCGTATGTGCTGTCATCGACGCATGGGGACGAGTTATTGTGCCTTGAAGAAAAGGACGAATACTCCAGCGACTTTGTTTCCGCCTTCAATGACCTAACAAAGTCGGGTTCAGCCAATTCATCCAATACCGAGTCCGAGCCTGTCTCCTTGACCCAGCGGTATCGGTTGCAATCCGGTGTACAGTCCGCAACGGTCTACAAGTACGCAGGTGTTGCCTCATCAGAGCATTATGGGTCGGACACAGAGACAGTGGTCTCGGACGTTGTGTCATCCGCTATGAACCGCGGATATCGCATTCTACGCGAGGAGCACAGCGCTGAAGTGGGCAGACTCATGAATGCAGACTTCGTGGCTGATTTCAGAGATCCGGTGACAGGATCGCTCCCAACAGGCGACGACGTAGTAAAAGCTTTGCAGATCACAGCCATCTCCTCCGCTTACTATCTTTACACGAGCCTCATCCCATGGAGTCCGACGCGTGACGAGAACCCGAGCACTTGCATTGCGTGCAACTCTCTTGCCGTTGGCGGCCTGGTCTCCCAAACGTACGGAGGCAAGATTTTCTGGGACGCTGATCTCTTCGTGGCCCCCGCCATCCAGGGAGTGCATCCCAAGTTGGCGAGACAGTTCTCGCTGTATCGTATCAACCGGGCAGAGCAGTCTCGCAAGAACACCGAAAGGCACGGTTTGAAAGCGGGAAGCATGCTTTATGCGTGGACAAGTGGTCGACATGGACAATGCTACAACATCTCTGCACCCTGCATCATGTACCAGTATCACCTCAACGCCGACATTGCGTTGAGTATGACCATGGGCCGGAGCACGAGCGGCGACAGGAATTGGTTTGACCAGCACGGGGCGGTGGACGTGGTCGACGGCGTGGCCTTGGGCCTGAGCAATGTTCTAACACAACGAGAGAACACTGGTCGCTGGGGCATCGACGTGATGGCCGATGCCGACGAATACTACATGTGGATCGCAGACGGTTCTTTCACTGGGACTGCAGTCAGCACTCTTCTGCAACTCGCCTCGGAGTCTCGCCATGAACGAGGCATCCCACTCGAGCCAGACTGGCTTGACCAGCTCGAGCACATGTCCATACCCACTTCGGACGACGACGTCGTTCTCGAATTCCAGGGCATGACGAACGATGTCTTCCCCAAGCAGGCAGACATCATTCTGTCCCACTATCCCTACGACTACAAGCGGAATTTCTCACTTGCCAAGTACCGAGCTGCGATGGACTTCTACGCGGTCCGCACGGATCCGAACGGCCCAGCCATGACATGGAGCATGTATGCTATTACAGCCAACTCCCTAGCCACCTCAGGGTGCGCATTCTGGACATACCTAGTCAAATCATTCCAGCCTTACATCCGCGGCCCATGGTACCAGTATTCCGAACAGCAAGACGACGAGCCCGGCATCCCGGATCCGCTGACGGGGAACGCCATAAACCCAGCGTTTCCGTTCCTCACCGGCCACGGCGGCCTCCTGCAGATATTTACGGCGGGCTTCCTCGGCCTGCGCGTCACGCACCGAAATCTGCTGATCAACCCATCCCTCCCTCCCCAGCTCCGCAACTTCAAGCCACCCATCCAGTTCTACAACGGCGCTGTCGTCAGCTTCCGTATGAACCGCACGCATACTTCGATCACGCGGCGCGATGCATCCCACTTCGACGGTCTGGTGCCAGATCAGTATGGCAAGGAGGATATGCCCGTTACCATCGGTCGAGACGTGGACGACCCCGACGCGCGGACGGTATTCTTGCGCGTTAATGGCACTGCGGTGGTAAAGAATAGGTTGTATGATACAGAGGTCGCTGTGCCGGGCAACATCTTGCAGTGTCATGGCGCAAGCTCGACGCATGGCGAGCTAGCGTTTGCAGCCACGGATGGATACGGAGGCACCTTCTGGCAGCACGATGCAAGTGATGTTACAGCCGCTCTTGTAGTGAACATTGAATCTTCGCAGGCGCCGCGGCTGCTGAGGGCTATTCAGCTGGACTTTGCTATGCGACCGCCAAAACATGTCAAGGTGTCGATTTCGAATAGCTCGGGTTTCGAGCCTGTCATTGTACTTGCGGACGAAGATATCGGCATCACGAATCCGTGGGTCCCGGACTCGCCTGTGGTGAGATATGTTGGCAACATTACCACCATCCAGCTCACCAACGCAATATGGAGTGGTCAATTTGCGAAACTCGAGGTCACAGGATGCTGGACAGATGATGGTGCTGGGGCAACGGTTGCTGAGTTTGCGCTCCTGGCCGCAGATTTCCATGAATGATGAAATCCAGTTTTGAGATTAGGCACGGCTGAGGTGTTCTGGGATTGATTATGTACTGGATTTGCTGTAGTTACATACACCGAAAGCCGCCGTGAGAGGTTCCTGTGTCCATTATTCTACAGAGCTTTCTCCACCATTGCCCTGATCGACCTGGCAATGGTCTTGTTCATATCAAGCCCTCGTGGAAAGTCGTGCCCGAACACATGCCCAATACGCTCCGCTTGACTGGGTTCGGCAACGTCAAACAGTTGCTGGCCGTATTCTGGGGCATCGCCCAGGCCGGTAATGTGCAGCGAAGGCATGGAAAGAACGTTGCCATCCCAGGCCTCGTCAAAGAACGTCATGTAGTGCGTGTTATTTACAAGGACCTGTAGGGGTGATTTTTATCACCGTCAGTCGGTACTGTACATTCTAACAAAGTGTGGTCTTTCTGTACGTACCTGTCGACCATTGGCAAGCTTCGCTGGCCGCGCTTTATCCAGGTGATCAGCCGGATTCGCTTTGAAGATGTCGAATAGCATCTGCAGCATTGGCGCCTCTTCAATCGGTATGTCCGTGACCTCTTGCCCATCCAACGGCATGATGAAAGGCGGCACGGCGCTGTTGATGAGCACCAGAAACTTGATCGGTAACTCCTGGGGTGTGGCGTATGGATTCTCCATAAGGAGTCGGATGGCAATTTGAGCAGCCATTGATCCACCTTGGCTAACTCAAGGTACGCTTAGTTCCGGAGACGAAAACATTGATGGTGCAGGTACTGGATCCCTGTGATGAACAGAGAGTTCTCGCCGACTTACGAGTATCCCAACAAGCCATCGAATGGACCATGGTCCTCTATGACCTGACGCAGCTCGTTCTCGGTGGCCAGAATATCCTCGATATCCAACATATTGTAGAACCCATACAGCTTGAAACGCATATTAGCACGGTGATCGTTAGCAACCCACTCTCTTTGAGGCCAGACCAAGGTAGGCACTTCAGCAAGCAGAGACTCCCGGAAGGGGTAGGCGGCCTTCTGACCCAGCAGCCAGAACAGTGCCCCTGAATACTTACATTTGACTTTGAAAAGTCGACTGTATGCAGAGACCAGTTCCCCTCCAAGTGAGGCCACCGGCCCTCCACAAATTCAAACTCGTATTCTGGCTCTAGCAGGCCCCGTATGCCTGCAGTTTGCATCCGGAAGATCTACAAGGGCGACGAAACATCAGTCAGTTGTTTTTGGTGTTGGGCTACATGCGATGAAGATGAATCAAAACTGCCCACCTCGGTATTAGAACCCCTGCCGTGCAGACATAGAATCCGTATAGGCATAATCACAGATTGCCAAGTACGATATTCGTGAAAGACTCAGTTGCTGTTCAGGACTATGATTGCGAAGTTTTACAAAGGTATTGACGTCGGGAGCCTTTTAGCATGTAAGACTGTTTTCTGACGATGATGCTACAGTGAACCAACCATATACAGCAGGTTCACATAGCCACACGTAGCATGAGTGCGTTTATATGACACATTTTTCTGTGATCCACTGTGAGTTGTGCGCGGCGTCTTCCACCCTCCGTTCACCCTCCAGGTATTCCTGCCATGTTTGTAGAGATACCGCCTTACTGCACGGAATTGACCAATGCCCAGACTGCACTCTAAAAGCACCCAGTTCATCCAGTCGGCTTCAAGAAACAAGCAAGCATTAGGACAAGCTCCTACATTCTTCGTTTGAGGCCAGTGGATAAGATCAACACGATTTCCACACTGCCCACTCACAAGATTAGTATACATAGTACACTACACCTATCCCGGGGGTTCAAACGTTGATAGTATACTTATCCACTATGTGTTCCTCGTCCTAGATACTGCGAGAAAAGTGACCTGTGGGTCTAGATCTGCCAATGACCAAAGGACTTCGAAAATTAACGTTTGAACCCCCGGGATAGGTGTAGGAATTGCTAGGATGGTGACCAGTGGGGCAAGATCTACCAGTAGAAAAGTTACTCTTAGAATTAACGTTTGACCCCCCGGGATAGGTGTAAGAATTGCTAGAACGGTGACCAGTGGGGCAAGATCTACCAGTAGAAAGCTTACTCTCAGAATTAACGTTTGACACCCCGGGATAGGTGTAAGTCCTTTAACATGTCGATTTGTGGGGTAGAAGTGGCAGATAGGTTTGTGCCGCTTGTATGGACCGTGTACATTCTCGGGGAGTACCAGAATGTGATATTGATACCCTTGGTGTTTGTATCGCATAATTGGCCTTTCCAAGACCGACGAGATATAGTGACATGTCGATGTAGTGTGAGCCCTCTCTTTCCGCATATAGCATGAAAATACCTGCCCAGGTGCTAGGATCTGTTGAAAGGTCGGTCATACATACGTGGACAACTTCCCGCCATCGATCCATTGTGTTTACCTAGATACTCGCTCTGTTATATTAACGCAAACGAAAAATACCGGACTCAACAATTGCTTTGATCCCGGCAGCCCCATTACGAGCTTGTACGGAGTAAAAGTCGCATGATCGGATCTGTCCAGTAGGTGGGGAAAAAGGAGGAGTTGCCTGGGAGCTCCCGCTTCTCCAGAGTCAGCTAAGAAGAGGATCCGACTTCGCGAGCCCCAGATATCGGAGCCCAGACGGGGGGATTTGCGTCAATGACTCGGCTGATTTTGTGGGTTTGACACCTCAGCAGACTACACACCGCAGCCGAATCTTGGGGAAAATAACCAGAGATAGGGCGATTTTACGCTGTTTCTTTAGAACGAAATGTCACCCCCCCCTGTCAATTCGGTTTCTCACACACCATCCTAGAACTTTAGACTTCAACTTAAAAGGTACACTTTCTATAATAACTTAATATATATACTATATAATACGCCGATATATATATTAATATACTCCTTATAATATAACGATTAATATAATATATATGTTACTATATAGTATACTTTTAAAAGCTTATAATTTAAAGATATAGCTAGAAATCTCTATATAATTCTATATTATAAGCTTATTTACTAAAAATATACTTTATAACTATATCTACTCTATTTTTAAGGCTATTATATACTATTTAGTATAATATATATATATATAAAGTAAAGTCTTAATTATAAAGATATAAAGATAAATATCTAGTTAGAGTTATAAAATACATATAAATATAAGGATCTAAATATAAAAAACAAAAATATAAATACAGAGGGTCGGAAATAAATACAAATATAAGGGGGGCAAAACACAAAATACAAAAATTTTATATTTTTATATTTTTAAAATACAAATACAAAATACAAAAATACAGTTATAACTCTGTATCTAGTTTTATAGCTAAAAACCGGTATAACTCTTAATTATAAGTACTATATAAATAATATAACTATTAATACTATTATATATAATAGCTTTAGTTTAGATCTATCGAATTATATAGAATATATAACTTTAGCTAGTAAAATAGTAGAGACATTAGTAAAAGTATGTGGAATAAGTGAAGTTAGAAGTTTAGTTTGAAGTTCGGGGATGGTGTGTGAGAAACCGAATTGACAGGGGGGGGGGTGACATTTCGTCTTAAAGAAACAGCGACACAGAGCAGCAATATCTTGGGATGGATGGATGTATATATTTAACCGCGGTAAGGCCGCAGGCCGGCTATACACTTATCCCGGGGGTTCAAACGCTAATTAAATACTTCTCTACTGCATATTCCTCGCTGTACGCAGTAGGAATTGCTAGAGTGGTGACCAGTGGGGCAAGATCTGCCAATACAAAAGTCACTCTCAGAATTAACGTTTGAACCCCCGGGATAGGTGTAGACTGCAAAGCCCCATCCCGTTGCCCCAGTGTCGCGATATCTTGGGAGGACATACAATATGTGAAAGGACCGTTTTCTGCCGAGTCATCTCATTACATTGAGTGAGGATGATCATGAGTTTATATTGATATAGTGCCGTATGATTTTACGATAAGTTGTATACCGAGCGTTTTGAACTTCAGATGACTTAGTGATTATCGACATTCTTTGGTGCTCAACCACCTAACCTCACTTCCTTACCCCCTTCCGTAAAGATTATCAACTCCAAGACGCCACCATGGGGTCCACCGTTCCCAGCCTCGATGACGATATTGCCATCATCGGCATGGCCTGCCGCTTCCCCGGTGACGCCACGAGTCCCTCGAAACTGTGGGATTTGCTGATGGAGGGCAGGTCCGCCTGGTCGGAAGTCCCAGCAACGAGATGGAACCAGGAAGCCCATTACCATCCGTCTCAGGAGCACGCGGGGAGTAACATCGTGAAGGGCGCGCATTTCCTGCGCGACGGCGAGCAGAACGGGAAGCAGTTCGACGCGGCCTTCTTCAACATCACCCGCACAGAGGCGGAGACGATGGATCTTCAGCAGCGGATAGTCAGTAGGTGTTGCGAAGACCAAGCAGCGCGTATTCCGGGAGATAATTGCACACAAAAGATGTAAATCGTAGCAAAAAGCTAACCACACAAAATTGCAGTGGAAAATGTCTACGAGGCAATGGAGAGCGCCGGCCTCCGGCTCGAGGACATGAAGGGCAGCAACACCAGCGTATTCGCGGGTATGTTTACCGACGACGTACGTGCCATCCTGCAAGAGGATCCGGACTTGTCTGTCAAATACAAACCGATCGGCACCAGCGCGGCCATCCTCGCAGCGCGAGTAAGCTGGTTCTACGACCTGAGAGGCAGCAGCTTCACGCTCGACACGGCATGCTCGAGCAGTATCGTAGCGTTGCACACAGGAGCCCAGGACCTGCGCGCCGGACTCAGCGATATGGTACGTCCCAGAATCCGCCTCTCGAGTGTGCCGCATACTTGAGCAACCACGGCGGTAAATACCTAGGCATATGAAAACAGAGCCACTTGCTGATCCACTCCCAACAGTCCATCATCACCGGCGTCAACATAATTGAGTCCCCCGAGTTCATGTTCCGCGCCAGCGGCCTCGGCATGGTGTCTCCCGACGGCAAGTGCTTCTCGCTCGACGCGCGCGCCAACGGCTACGGTCGCGGCGAGGGCGTGGGCACGCTGCTCCTCAAGCCCGTGTCCGCGGCCATCCGCGACGGCAACGTGATCCGCGCCGTGCTGCGCGGCACCGGCGTCAACTCGGACGGCCGCGGCACCGGCGCCATCACGCTGCCCAGCAAGGCGGCCCAGGAGCGCCTCATGCGCGACGTGTACGCCCGCAACGGCCTCGACCCGGACCACACCGGCTTCCTCGAGGGCCACTTCACAGGCACGCCGGCCGGCGATCCAATTGAGGCCAGCGCCATTGCGACTGTGTTCCAGCGCGGGGGGCCGAAAGCGACGGGTAGGCCGTCGCTGTATGTGGGCACTGTCAAGACGAATATTGGCCATCTGGAGGCGGCGTCCGGTATGGCCCAAGTGATCAAGACAGTTTTGGTGCTGGAAAATGGTGTGATACCGCCCAACACCAACTTTGAGAAGATCAACCCCAGGATACCAATCGATAAATGGGGCCTCAAGCTGCCTCTGGCCCCGACACCATTCGAGGCAGGGCCTTCGGGGGTCCGGCGGGCGAGTATCAACAGTTTCGGGTTTGGAGGCACGAACGCCCACTTGGTGCTGGACGATGCGAGAAGCTATCTAGACAAGTTGGGTCTGGGTGAGAGCAGCTACCTACACGCAACCAAATCGAGCCCGCCGGCACTCGCGAGCCCCAAGAAGGACGGGAGTCCGCAAGCCGCGGCAGGCCACAAGATCTTCTTGTTCTCTGCCAACGAACAAGACGGCATCTCGCGAGTCCTCGCCAGCTTCGCAGAGCACTTGCAGAAGCAGACGGGCGAAAACGTAACCTCCATAGTGAACGACACATACCTCTCCAGTCTCGCCACGACACTCTCAGAACGGCGCTCACGCCTAGCCTGGCGCCTCGCCGTCACCGCCGACTCAGCCACGTCCCTCCTTGCCGCGCTCACCGATCCCACCACTAGCACCAGTGCCATCCGCCCCGGCAAAGCCACCACGCCCGCCGCAGCCTTCATTTTCACCGGCCAAGGCGCACAGTGGTTCGCTATGGGCCGCGAGCTGCTCGCCTACGATGTCTTCCGCGCGAGCGTCGCCGAGGCCGACAAGTTCCTCGCCAGCACGCTCGGCAGCGGCTTCAGCGTACTAGAGGAGCTTACGCAGCGTGACGCGGAGACCACCAAGATCGACCAGCCCCTGTACTCGCAGACGCTGTGCACCGTCCTGCAGGTCGCCTTGGTCGATCTGCTGGCCAGTTGGAACCTGGCGCCCAAGCGTGTGATTGGGCACTCGAGCGGTGAGATCGGGGCTGCGTACGCGGCGGGCGCTTTGGATCGCGAGTCGGCATGGAAGGTCGCGTACTACCGTGGCGTCGTCAGCGCAAAGCCCGCGGCCGACAACATCCGCGGCGCCATGATGGCCATCGGATGCACCGCGGACGAGGTTGCCCCACTCATCGCTCAGGTGAATGAGAAACTCGGCGCCGACGGAGAGCTAGTCATTGCCTGCTACAACTCGCCCCATAGCCTCACCCTCTCGGGAGACGAGGCCAAGGTCGACGCGCTGGTCGAGGCCGCGAGCAGCAAGAAGCTCTTCGCGCGGAAGCTGCGCGTAGCCAAGGCGTACCACTCGCGCCACATGGCCCCCGTATCCGACGAGTACCGCTCGCTAATGGGCACGCTCCGCGCTGCGGTCGAGCAGCCGCCGTCCGACGTGCAGGTCGTGTCCTCCGTCACGGGCGGTCTGATGGCCGCGAGCGAGATGACCAAAGCTGACTACTGGGTGCAGAACCTCGTGTCGCCGGTCCAGTTTTCGCAGGCGCTCGTGGCCTTGTGCACCTCCAACGTCGCCAAGAAGCAGCTCAAGGTCGGCGGCGGCGCCGAGCTGCCCGTATCGCACCTCGTCGAGATCGGCCCGCACGGCGCACTGCAGGCGGCCGCGCGCGACGCCGTGCTCGTGGACCCGAACTACAAGGCCCTACGGTATGTGTCCCTCTTGACTCGCGGGAAGCACGCGTGTGCTACTGCGCTGCAGACAGTCGGTGCGCTGGCTGCGGCGGGCCTGCCGATCGACCTCCCCAAGGTCAACGGCAGCAGCAAGGCCATGCTGGTGGACTTGCCGCCGTACCCCTTCCACCACGCAAAGGAGACCGAATCGTGGTTGGAATCCCGCAGCAGCCGCGCGTGGCGTTTCCGCAAGCATGCCCGGCACGACATCCTCGGCACCGCCGTACGTGATTGGGACCCGGACGCCCCGAGGTGGCGCAACCACCTCCGCGTGCCCGAGGTCCCGTGGCTCCGGGACCACAAGGTCACGGACAGCATCGTCGTCGCCGGCGTGACGTACCTGGTGATGGCGATCGAGGCCGTGCGCCAGCTGTACAGCGACAAGGGCGAGGTGCCGCTCGGCTTCAACCTGCGCGATGTGAGCATCTCGCGGGCGCTGCAGGTCAGCGAGGACGAGCACACCGAGACCATGTTCTCGATGAAGCGGGTCACCGAGTCGCGGCAGTCGGACAGCAGCCTGTGGTGGGAGTGGAAGGTCACGTCTTTCAATGCCCACGACGACACCTGGATGGAACACAGTCGCGGACAGATCGCCGCCGAGACCGACGCCTCGACCGCCACGGGCGTAATTGACGGCGGACGCGAGGAGAGAGCGCGACACCGCCACTACAGCGAGCTACTGTCCACCGTAACGCAGGCCTGCACCGCGCCGCAGACCGAAGGTCTCGCGAGTAAGTACGCGGAGCTTGAGCGCATCGGCCTCGAGTTCGGGCCCATGTTCCGCAACATCACCAGCGCGCAGTCCAACAGCGACAGCAAGGCGCGCGGCCAGTCGCTTGCCACCGTCCGCATCCCCGACCTTGCCACGGCAATGCCGGCGCACGCGCTCGCCGCCTCCGTGATCCACCCGCCCGTGTTCGACAGCATCTTGCACTCCTTCATCTTCGCCCTGCAGGCCTCCGCCGAGCGCCTGACGGATCCCATGGTGCCCGTTGCGATGCGCAGCGTGTGGGTCAGCGCCGACATCGAGGCCCAGCCCGGCGCGGAGTTCACCGTGCACGCCGCGGCCGGCCGCGTCGGCCACAAGCGGGTCGAGGCAGACATCACGGCCTGGAGCACCAACGCTGGGGCTACGAGACCGGTGAGAGTTGTGATGCGCGGCATCGAGGCCGTGCCGTTGCAGGAGAGCACGACGGCGGCGAACGCAGCCAGCGACGCGCGGGAGATCTGCTTCAATCTGAATTGGAAGCCGGACGTGGACATTCTGGAGGCGAGCGGCGAGGCGGAGGCTTGTATACGCCATGCCCTGCAGCCACTGGAGACGCCGGCGCTCGAGGAGAGTGCCGTGAAGCAGCTCGGAGACGTACAGTTGGCGTGTGCCATCTGGATCATCGAGGCCGTCAAGGAGCTCGAGGCGCGGCCTCTTGCAGACGAGAAGGCGTTGCCTGAACACTTCCAGAAATATCTAGGCTGGCTGCGTCTGATCGCCGATGACTACAAGAACAACAAGGTGCTCCGCCAGGACGCCTCGTGGACGACTGTTGTGGAAGACGCTGCTGCACGCGACAAGTTTCTTGCCGAGTATGAGGCGTCAGGCCACCCCGAGGCCGTGATGATTTGTCGAATAGGGTGTAACATTGCACCCATTCTCCGCGGCGACGTGGACGGACTGCACCTGCTGTTCGGCATGGATGACATGCTCGAACGCGTCTACCGCGTCGCCATAGGAACCCAGAAGATCCACACCTTGATGGGAGCGTACGCCAGGACGTTAAGCCACAAGCGGGGCGCAGACCTCAAGGTGCTCGAGATTGGTGCCGGAACAGGTGGGACGACGACCAGTATCCTGGAGGCCATCTGCCCGACAGGCTCCCGAATCATCGGAGACTCGCGCCTGCTCAAGTATACGTACACGGATATCAGCCCGAGCTTCTTCGAAACCGCTGCCACAAAGTTCGGCAAGTGGAAGGCTGGTGGCGTGATCGAGTTCAAGACATTGGACATTGATAGAGATGTCGAGGAGCAGGGCTTCGACCTGGCCTCGTACGACCTTATCATCGCAGCCAACTGTCTCCACGCGACCTCGGACATCACCAAGACCATGGCCCGCGTCAACAGCCTGCTGAAACCCAGTGGAAAGCTCTTCCTCCAGGAGACCACCGAGCTCTGGTGTCTCGAGTCTCCCCTGGTATTCGGCATGCTTGCAGGCTGGTGGGCAGCCAAGGAGGACTTCCGCCCCTGGGGCCCGCTGCTGGACGGAAAAGGGTGGGAGCGAGTGCTGCGCGATGCCAGCTTCGCCGAGACTGTCCTGGAGCTCCCAGACTCGCTGAGCGATGAGCTACACGTGCAGAGCATGATTGTGGCGACGCGGCCAGCGGAGGAGGAAGCTGGCAAGCAGCTCGACGAGGACGACGCCATCAGCCGGGTGTTTGTGATTGCGCACACACCCGAGGACGCCGTCCTGGCTGCGGCTGTGGCTTCTGCTGTTGGGGAGGTGACCAAACACAACGTGAGCGTCGTTCGTTTTGCCGATCTGGCCCAACACAAACTGAAGAATACATGCTGTATCGTGACGATGGAGACCACCACGCCCTTCCTGTCGTCGTCGTTTAGCGAAGCCGAGTTTGGGCTACTGCGCCAGGTATTGACCACAGCTGGAGGTCTGCTGTGGCTCACGCTTGATCCACACGAGAACCCACACATGGCGCTGATAGCAGGCCTGCTTCGCACTGTGCGCTGGGAGAGAGACCTGGACGGCTCGGACCTTTTGCTTCTGCATCTGCCCTCTGCCGAAGCCTCGCTCGTTGCTTCCAACGTTGTCAAGATCTTCAAGCATCATTTCAGCGGAGCTTTCCTGTCGCCGGATCGCCATGCCGACTACCTTGTCAACGCAGTCGGTGGTCCTGATGGTGGCTTCATCCACACGGCCCGAATCGTCGCTGCTCCCGCCGTCAACGACTTCATCGCACAGAGAACGACCGTGCTCCAGCCTCAGCTGCAGGCGTTGGGTGCTGACCCAGATCGCAGCCTGAAGCTCCACACCTCGGGACCGGGACGTTTGGACAAGCTGCACTTCATTGACTGGCCGGGCGCGCAGCAGTCTCTCAAGGCCAACGAGGTCCAGGTAGACGTCAAGGCGGCGGGCCTGAACTTCCGCGACGTCATGGTGGCCATGGGCGAATTGGTGAACAACATTCTCGGCTACGAGGGCGCCGGTGTTGTCACTCACGTCGGTGCTGAGGTGACGGATGTCGAGGTCGGCGACCGTGTCATCTTTGTCTGGAATGGCGCCAACAACTGCCTCCAGACCCGCACGAGGGTCCCCCGGGATCTCCTGGCCAAGATCCCCGATAGCATGTCGTTCGAAGAGGCCGCCAGCATTCCCGTCGTGTTCGTGACGGCGTACTTCTGCCTCTACGAGGTGGCGCGTCTCAAAGCGGGCGAGACCATCCTCGTCCACGCCGCAGCGGGCGGCACAGGCCAGGCCGTGATCCAGCTGGCTAAGCATCTGGGCGCCGAGGTCTATGCGACCGTGTCCTCGCGCGAGAAGAGGAAGCTGCTGATGGACGAGTACGGGCTTGCCGAGGACCACATCCTCAGCAGCCGTGATTTGTCCTTCGCAGACGGCATTATGCGGATGACCGAGGGCAAGGGCGTCGACGTGATTGTGAACTCCCTCTCGGGCGAAGCACTGCGCGCATCCTTCAACTGCATGGCCATGTTCGGGCGGTTTATCGAGATCGGCAAACGCGACATCATGGCCAACGGCAAGATCGACATGCTCCCCTTCAGCCGATGCGCCACATTCACTGCGGTCGACCTCGCCCAAATAACCGCCATGGCGCGCCCGCTAACCTCCCGCATGATGCGCTCCGTCATCGACCTACACGCCACCGGCCAGCTCCACGTCTGCAGGCCGCTCAACCTGCACACCTTTGCCGAGATGGAAGACGCCTTCCGCATCCTGCAGCAGGGCAAGCATATGGGCAAGCTCATCCTCACCGCGCACCCCGAGGACCTCGTTAAGGTTACCCCTAAGCCGCCCGCGCCCACGCGCCTGCGGCCCGACGCAACCTACCTGCTGCCCGGCGGCGCGGGCGGGCTCGGCCGGTCTATCGCCAAGTGGATGGCTGGGCCGGCGCAGGGCGCCAAGAACCTGGTGTTCCTCTCGCGCGGCGGCGCCGATGCCGCGACGACGCGCGAGCTGCTCGCCGAGCTAGCTGCCATGGGTGTGCGGGCGGTGGCGCTGAAGTGCAACGTCGGCGATGAGGCGCAGCTGGTGGCGGCGCTGGCCGAGGCGACGCGCCTGGGCTTCCCCCGGATCGCAGGCGTGATTCAAGGGGCGATGCAGCTGCGCGACTCGGCGTTTGAGTTCATGTCGCACGCGCAGTGGGAAGAGTGTCTGGGCCCCAAGGTGCAGGGCACGTGGAATCTGCACAAGCACCTGCCCGCCGACATGGATTTCTTCGTGATGCTAGGTAGCGTCGCGGGGCTGGTCGGCAATCGGGGGCAGTCAAACTACGCGGCGGGCAACACGTTCCAGGACGCGCTCGCCGTGTACCGGCGCGCGCAGGGGCGGGCGGCGACGTGCATCGACCTGTGCAACATCATGAGCGTGGGCTTTGTCGCCGAGAACCAGGAGACGCTCAACAAGAACCCGCTGTTCTTCTTCGCGCACGACGGCATCCGCGAGGACGAATTCCTCAGCTTGGTCGAGTTCCACCTCGACGCGGAGCGCGCGGGCCGCTGGGGCCAGCCGCAGATCGGCGTGGGCCTGGCGCCGCTGTCCGTGTTCAAGGAGCGCGGGCTGCCCGAGCCGACCTTCATCAAGTCGCCGCTGTTTTGGCAGCTGCGGTCGGCGAGCGACGAGTCGGGCGGCGCGGCGGATGGCGCGGCGGACCAGGATGGCGGCGTGTCGGTGACGAATGCGCTCAAGTTCGCCGAGAGCCTGGAGGCGGCGGCGGAGCTGATCTGTGATGCGCTGGTGAAGAGGCTGAGTCGCACGATGAGGATTCCTGAGCCGGATATTGACGTTGGCAAGCCGATTCACGTCTATGGCGTGGACTCGCTAGTGGCTATGGAGATCAGGAACTATCTTGCTAGTGAATGTGGGTCGGGGATTTCCGTGTTAGAGATCATGGGCAACAAGAGTATGGAGGTTTTGAGTGGTGATATTGCTAAGGGAAGCAAGTTTGTACGAGTTGCAAGTAGGCCCGAGCAAGGGTGAGGCTCCCGGACAAAGTGCTTATAGGAGACAGGAATAAGAACCTCTGTGAGGGTTTAGAAAGTCGGCATGAATCTGTTATCACATGGAATGAGCGATGAGCAGCCAAGCTATTGCGCAATGGTTTGACCATACCTGACATATCAGATAAAGTGAGCCCCAAATAGGTACTCATGTTGACAAACTCTTCCTCGCCCGAGATGTGTGCCACTCTGTAAACCACGGGGTCCATGAGGGTTTGCAGCTGGAGTGCTAGCTCCTAGACAGGTAGTGAGATGATCAACGTAAGCAGGAAACTGCTCAGCTGTTGACTGCTTGACACATTGTGGATTGTTTGCAGATCCTAAGGGTCCACTTCGGTAACCACTGTTTCTTCAAAACGAAATGACACCCCCCCCCTGTCCGATAAGTCAGTTCCACACACCACACCAAATTTTAGTGCAGACATCGGAAACTCACTATTTTAGTATTATTTTAACTACCGCTGCTACTATAACAACCTAATCGTAATTAAAGCTATCGTAATGCCTAAGCAGCCCTATTTAACAGTATACAAGAAGGCTACCCTATAGTATTTCCTTACGTTAAACCCCTCGCCGCCTACTAAATAGCTAGAGGGTTAGTTTCGGTGTAGCCGTCGTACTATATAGCGATATCGCGAGAAGGTCGCTATTACAGGCACTATTTACCTAACCGTGCCGTCGCAATCGTCGTTAAATACCCTAGTTCTTAAGTAGTAGGCCTTAGAGGTTCGTAGTATTTTCGTAGCCTAGTACCTGTTAAGCCTAGTTAACGTGTAATCCTTACTATATAGGAGCTAAAGGACTACCTTCTTAAGAAACCCGATCTGTATTTCGACGAGATGCAGGTCTTTCTAGCCGAGTTCTGCCGTATCGATATAGCTATTATAATAATCTCTATAGCGTTAAAAGCCTACGATTAGTCGAATAAATAGGTCTACGTCCTTATACGATAACGTAATAAGAACCTCTATACCTACTACCTATATAGAGTTTCTAACCCCGAGTATATAGCCGATATATTTATATTCTATAATAAATTAGTAATAGATAAACGCGATAGCGCGAGGCGAACTAGCTAGGTACTTATAAGGTAGACACCGTAGGTTAAAAGCCTATTAAAAAGGGGGAGGAGGTTTTATATACTGCCTGCTATTATAGTTAGCGGCCTTCTCGATATAACGATATATAAGGGGTATATAACTAAGGAGTTTTTCGTAGAGTAGCTAATCGAGAAGACCTTACTTAAAATAAAGCTATTCCTAAGCCTGTAGTCGATTCTTATAATAGATAACGCCTTATAGTATTATAACGAGAGGGTATACGTAGTATACGATATAGCCGGGGTCTAGCTCTTATATCTACCTCTATATTCTCTTAATTTTAACCCGATTAAAGCTTTTTTTAGGGACGTAAAGAGATATATCCGGAAGTACTATAAGTATAGAATAGATAACTTTAATAGTAACGAGAAGTTTACTATATTCCTAAAAGAGTACGTAGAGGAGGTTAAGCAGCGTATAAAGGCAATCGAGGGTTACTTCCGCTATACGCAGGTGCTAGAGAGAAGGTCTATAGTTAAAGGCTAACCGAGATAAATATATTAGGTTAAAGTATTATAATAATAGAAAAGAAGGCTAGGCTATTAAAGGCGTAATATTAAGTTAAAAGGGGAAGGCTAGAGTTAACTCTATAGTAGCAGAAAAACTAGAAAAAGCTCCTTTTATAATAAATATACTAAAAGACCTTTCTAAACACGCCTATTTTATATCCTTATATATACCGCCTAATTTCGTATTAATATTACGATTACCTAGCCGGCAGCCGGTATCTTAACTACTACTTTAACTACTACTTTAACTACTATAACCTCGCCCTAATATTATAAGATCTAGCCTACTAGCTACCTATCTATTAGCCTCGAGATCGCTTATAAAGTCGCAGATATTAGGATACTCTTCCTCGTCGTCCTATATAGTTATTTATAATTATATAACTAGCTTTAGAGAGGGCTATATAGGCTTCTATAGCAGGCTATTACTACCCTCGCTAGCGACGTCTTATAGCTCGGTTTCTTTATTAGTTTCTAGTAATATACTTAACTCTTCCTTTTCCTTTAAGTATAGCTTTATAAGCTATCTAACTAACTTTACAGCTAATAAACTATTTTAATCGAACTAAGCATCTTCCTTTACCTATAGATCCTTTACGTCGATACCCTTACGCGCTATTACCCTCTTTAGTACTACTAGCTATAATCTCTTAGCCGAAGCTTTAAAGTGCTTACGTAGCGAGTCTACGATAAACTCGTTCCTTAACGCCTTCGGGTTACCTTCTAGGCGCGGCGGTAACGATAACATTATAGCTACTACCGGTCTTTTTAGCGTAGCTAGCCGGCGTATAGAGGTAATAGATCCTACTATAGAAGGCGAGAAGGCAGGTAGTAGCCCTTTATACCTACTAACTAAAAGCATTATAGAAGCCGGTAGCGGTAGTAGCGTTAGCGGTAGTGGCAGTAGTAGCGTTATATACTGCCTTAGCTAACTAGCATATAGGTTAATAGCTAGGTTAATAGTAACCTTAATACTATTGTAAGTTCTTTTCCCCTTTTTAGCCTTCTTACGCAGCCGCATAAGACTAACGCTATCTCTATAGGCCTTACCCTCGCTATCCTTACCCTTAACCTCTGCCTTCTACTTTATTAGAAATATCGCCGGCAGGCCTTTAAAGCTAGCTTCCTTAGCCTAAATAGCCTTTGCCTAGGTACGAAGATCTACGTTAGCTATATTTACGTAGCTGCCGTTATCTATAACGTAGCACTACTACTATAGAGAATCGCCTTTATTATAATAGCGCCTATTTGCCTTATAACGTACGCTAAGATTATATTACTATAGCCTTATTAGGCGTTTATAGGTATCTTATTTAGGGTTATTAGACTAATTCTCTATCGCAGAAAGTATCCTCTTTATTACTAACCCTTTTAGTATAGATCTCGGCGTTATAATACCCTTAATTACCTTCGCCGTCGCTATACTATCTAACAGGCTAGGTATAGAGCGTGCTATTAGTAGTAAGCTAAATAACTCGATTATAAAGCGCTTTAGTGTTAACCTCGAGGTAGGCGTAGCAAGCTCTTTCTAAGGTATCGTTACCTAATAGGTATACGTTATAGCTAAATAGTATAGCCCTTCCCTAGCTAATAACGTCCTTACGAGATCGTCGCGGTTATATACGCCTTTAAGCTACGTTTTATTAGATAACCTCGCTGCTGCCGACTAATACGCTAAATTACCCTATAACTGCTACCGCTTAGCCTTTATAAAGATACCGCGTAGTGCCTATAATGCCCCCTCGATATTATATAACTCTATTAATACCCTTTCCTTTATACCCTTAAGAAGCTGCTGCTATATAAAGCAGAGGTCTAGTATAGGCGTTACTAGGTTAACCTTTACGTTACGCCTCTCTAGCGGTAGCTTCCGGGTGCTATAGCCTACGATTTTTATAATAAAGGTTAGAAATAGCTATATTAGTTAGCGTAGTAGCGGTAGTAATAGAGGCTAGTAGTCTGTTTCTATAATATCGTTACTACTATTCTTACTACTAGAAGCCGTCTCGGAAAAGGACTAATCGTTACCGTTATTTAAGCCCTTACTTTAGCTATCCCTATAGCTATCTTTATAGCTATCCTCTATACCTAAGCCGCTCTAGGAATCTTCCGAGGCTATAGCTACCTCGTCTGTATTTTCTGCGGCACAGGCTACTACTATAGCAGCAGCCTTAGCCTTATTACTAGCTGTCTTTAACGATGCCTTTAGCTTAGGCCTAGCCTTCTGCTTTACTATACGCTACGTAACAGCAGCAGTATAGCGCCCTTTAGCTACTACTAGTTTAGCTACCGCTGCTACTTTAGCTATAGGCTTCCGGGTACGCAGCGGCATCGCGATAAGTTTATATAGGGCTATAGGCGAGGCGAGGTAATCGTTAGTAAATTAGACCGATCGTTGCTATAATCGGGTCTTCTGTATAAGTAATTCAGGCTATAGATAGGGGTTCCCTGCTAATTTTACTATTAGCCTTTATCGAGATACCGAACAGGCTATATATCTTACTAGCTAGCGAGAGCAACGCACGCGCCGTTTTACAAGATAGACTAGAAATAATATCGTTATGCGCTAGCATAATATACGGCACGAGGTTACGATAGCTTTATTTATAGCTAGATAGCGTTATAGTAGCAGCGGTAGTTAAAATAATGCTAAAATAGTGAGTTTCCGATATCTGCACTAAAATTTAGTGTAGTGTGTAGAACTGACTTATCGGACAGGGGGGGGGTGTCATTTCGTTTTAAAGAAACAGCAACTCATCGAACGTATGCATCGTGCGTATTAGTAGAGTTTCGCCCCTAGCCAGAACGTTAGGTGAGCGTCTTGGTGATGCCCATGTGCTAATATTTATTACGATGAGGGAATTCATGGACACACATCATGTCGGACGATTCGCATCGCTTTAGTATCGTACTGTTTGACTCAGCAGAATTTGTACGATACTAAAGCGATGCGAATCGTCACATCGACAGTACGAAGGAAGAAACCCAGTGTCGGTTCATATTCCTGTGTCACGACGAGTAGCGACAGATGTCGGAAATGAGACAAACTGTCCCAGCACCAAAAAGGACCTTTTGCTATTAAATTCCAAAAGAGGAACGTTGCATTACCGAGAGTATTGCCGTGGCCCTCGCCTTATATACGTACTGTAACACAAACATGTGGTGGCAAATTGCTACCTGGGGGAACGTACAACCCAATCCATATCCGCATGCTGGGATCGCCTTTAGTTGCCTCACCGAGATTTTCAAGGCAGGAACTGGGCGGGAGGGGCCTCGGGAGGGGGCACGTAGGTGGTTCATTCGGGGCCGCCTGCATTTCATCGGATCAGACCCCAAGGCTGCTTGGTAAATGGGTGGTCCGCTTGCATCAACCCTTGGGCTACTGACAGCCAATAGTTTCAAATGATACCGAAGGTTACTAGAGTGTACAGATATTCGTTTCGAAGGTGTTGCTGCATCGGAGTTCCCAGGCACAGTGAATATATTGTCATCATCTAGAAAGTTCCCCAGTAAGTTAAAGAAAACACGCCCTAACTGATCCGAGTACCCTGCATAGATAGAACCTATTCGTGAGCCCTGTCAGCACTTGCTCACAATATAGAAAATATATATATTTGATCGTATCCTTGATCCAGGGAAGTCCGCACCGCGATACCTATAACGTATGTACATACCTAACCCGTTCCCCATCACACTCGACCACCCTGGACATCACCATCGACATTTGAAAAGTCCCCTTTGCTCAAGCCCAAACCAGCCAACAGGCATTCCTTCCGTTGCCCCCATTTAGTCCCGGTCTCTATGCCGCAGCATCCGCTTCTTTGCCGCAACACTTCTTGTACTTGCGGCTCGACCCACAGTAGCACTTCGCGTTGCGCGAGACGGGCGCAAAGCCGAAGCTGGTCGTAACCTGGCCCGGCAGCTGGCCCGTCATCTGCCTCATCAGGTCCGCAGCCTCCTGCTTCAGCAGCTTGTCGCATGCATCATTGCCACAGCAGGCGACCGTCATGATGATAACAAAGGGGTCCTCGGTTTTGTGGAGGTACTAAACTCACTTGTCAGCTGAGGGCTCTCGACTGTACCCTGACAATAGGCACCTTGGCTCGTCTGTACACAGTACATATGTACTTAGGTAGTAGGGAGCGAGGATCACCAGCACTGAACACTTACCGACATAGGCGTCGCAACGATCGTGCTAGTATCCCGACCGCAATCCTTAGCCGAGCACTTATCCTCGCAGGCTTGCAGGGCGGCCTCGGCGTGCTGGAGGACGATAGGTCGCAGAACCGTCGTGAACATCTCTGGCATGGCAGGGTTGGCCAGGGCGGCCTGGCCGATCAAGGACGATGGGATATCATGCTTGAACTCGAGCTGCCTCTTCTCGCAGAGGAACTGGAAGCGGGCTGGTTTGGTCGTCATGATGTGTTGAAGATTTGAATGATCGACTGAGTGAGTGCTGAAGAACGTAGTAGAAATATGAGTGAATGGATGTGCACAGCGTGAGAGACAGAGATGGGTGGTTGTGATTATGGCAGAAAGGGATCAGCGGCAAGTCGAAGTCAGGGCGGTGATGAGGTGCAAGTCATGAAGTAAACCCCCTAACACGAGGGTTTCTTCGCACTAATTAATCTCCCGCTGGCTAGCGACTCGCAGTTATACATACGACATGTTTTTCGGGTTTCACCTCCGAGACAGGTATTAACAGGTGTCCCCAAGGAAACCCCTGTTAAGGCCCATGCGCTAGGAAAAGGGGCTGGTCACGTGGCCACCCCAGCATTCAACCTCGAATACCCCTTTTCCCTTTACATGATAATATGACCGTGAACACTGCTCTTAAAGACAGCATGGAATTCTGGCTCATAATACTCTATGGGGGAGTTACTGTGAGAAGCCACCTAATGCACATGAAGAATTCAGGGCCGTGCAGTCATGCTGAACTGAGTGGCTCCACTGCCAGACGCTTCGTTGGTAAAGTGGGTATCCTGTAAGGCTACCAGAGATTGCATGAAGCCGGGGAAGTTTAGATCCCGCATTAAATAATTATGGGTCAACATCATGGACCTCTTCGACTCCTTGGAGATTCTGCTGCCGCAGGCTTGTCAGCCGGGAGGGGGGGTTATGGAACGGAGCGCCAATACCTGTCCGGAGGACAATAATCAGTAGTCAAACTTACCTACTTACTTACCTACCTACCTACCTACCTACCTACCTACTTACCTACTTACTTACCTACTTACTTACCTACTTACTTACCTACCTACTTACCTACCTACTTACCTACCTATAGAGCTGTTTAAGTTAGTTAGCACTAAAAGGTGCCAGGTAAGGTGCTAGGTTAGTTAGCACTAAAAGGTGCCAACGCGTATTAAATAACACGTTTCTAAAGTGGTTGCAACAATAGCAAGCTAGCGGCCAATGTCCTAATCGATAGCATTTCGAAGCACTTATTCGTATTTGTTTCGCGCAATTTTGCATAGGAAGTAACCCGAGTTTGACCACAATATTGTCCTCCGGACAGGATAAACTAAGAGTGTGAGTTTTTCCCTCGGAGGGGGTTCCCGTTTTGGCGTCGCTCAGAATCTAGTTCCATGCCGTCTCGCCACATGTCCGGCCTATTTCGGCCAACCCAGTGGCCATCATGGTAATCTGCGCCCAATAAATAGGCGTGCAAGCAATTTATGGGAGGTCGCGGGCGTGTCTGGTTTTCCGGAAATAATCCGTACACATATCTGCGTTTCGCGGAGCCTACCCTCCATGATGCGTTGCGCGCTACGTGGGACATAAGCTCAAACAATTGCGGCCCTTCCTTTCTTGAATAGCGCGTCTGAGCGCTGTCGCTCATATTTCATACGCGCAATCAGCAGTGTTCACTGGCTTCACAAGATCACCACCCCCACCCGATCCCGGTGTGCGCCGCCAATGCTCGAGGCCTGGGATACATGTATATCGTGATGTTACACTGCAGGAACATATGAGCATTTAGGATATGGTATTAAGTCCCTGCGTGACGCCCTGGCGAGACCTCAAAAATCACTTCCTGTCGTCACAATCCCAACAGACGGAGGGACGAGCCTCAAGCTCCCGAAGGCCGTTATAAACTCGACAATGGCGGCTCTCTTCCGTCGCATGCAGAGTTTCAGTTTGACACATGTCGACGGGAATGTTTCCAATGAGGACCTATGGGATCCTTTTGGGCTGACACTGCTGCATGAGCCATCAGAGCCCTTGATCGACTTCATTTTCGTCCATGGACTTGTTGGTGGATCCAGGAAGACATGGAGCAAGACTCGGAGTCCAGCTCACTACTAGCCTAAGGAGTGGTTGCCTTCAGAACCTGAAATCAATAATGTCCGGATACATGTTTCTGGTTACAACGCAACATGGAAGGAAAGACACGCCAGCATGTTGACGATCCACGACTTCGGCCAGGCTTTCTTGTCTGACGTATGAAACTCCCCAGCGCTGGGGCGATGCGACACACCTATCGTGTTGGTAGGCCATAGCATGGGGTGACTTGTTATCAAGAAGATGTTTCTATTGGCAAAGGACGATCCCAATACCTCGAATATTGCCACTCGCATACATACGCTCTTTTCCCTTGCTACTCCTCACCGAGGGTCGAATCTGGCAAACAAACTCAACAAACTCCTCAAACCTGTGGTGGGCTACGGATCAAAAGCCCATGTGGGCAACCTGTATCCTTATTCTGAAGTAATAATCAATGACCAATTCCGCCACGCGTGCCAGGGAAAACACTTGTATTTCTTCTTCGAGACCATCCCCGCGGCTCTAGGTCTCATCGTAGGAAAGGCATCCGCCGTTCTCGAACTTCCTGGCGAGCAAGTCTCTCATCTGAACGCCACCCACTCTCAGGTGTGCAAGTTAGATGCGCCCAGTGGCCTGGATGACTACCTTGTGTCCGTTGAGAGAAAGCAGCTCAAGTACTGGAGCATACCAACTGGCCAGTTGATGTGGTCACTGGCTACGCGAGACGAGGTCATCGCCGTAGCCATTCAGCGAGCATGACAAGCAGTTGTACATTGCTATTAAGGCAAATCACGTCCTGGTCCTTGTCGTACAGGCCGGAGAGGAGGCTGGAAGATTCGGCTTTGCAGACTGGGATGAGGACGAGAGAAAGCAATACAAGTTCCAACGGCAACCCACGCATGCCGAGTTCATGTCGGGCTTGGTTTGCTAGGGGTGAAATACCTGCAGCGACCTGTCAGCCTCTGGGACATCAAAGAGCACCAGTTTGTGGGCTTATTCCATAGATCGTCGCTCTCATGTGCCGGACCCAGCATGCAAGTGACGACTCCGGCCTCGATATCGGTGATCCCGTAATCCAGGTGCCCCGAACAAGATTATTGAAAGCAGTCAACGAGGACGAGGCCATAACGGCTATAGCTGCGCATCACGATAGTGAATACGTCTTTTGCGCCGGTAAGGATGGATCTGTTCCGGTTCATGCCGCCAAAACCGGGAAAGTCACACAGGAGCTGTGTTGCGACTTCAAGAATGTTGCAGTTGACTTGTTGGACTGGAACTAACGCCGGAGGCTCCTGGCTATCGCAGATAGATCTGGTCGGCTGCTGGTAAGAAAACTCACAAGAATGACGCCGGGGCCAGTCGAGCTTGGTGAAGCAGTCACTGACGTGAACCCTACATCAATCATCATCCAGTTCTCTTCAGTCCTGATGGCGAGAGGCTTCTAGTCTCTACTGCTGAGTATGATACCTTTTGGAACCTCACATCCAGGTCTCTCATCCAGAAGCGTGAATATCCAGAGCCCAAGCCACCGCAGAGATGGGCGAGCCACCCCGACAACGAGACACTTCTACTATTCGAGGGCAGCCACTTGAAGAATCACAAATGGACCACACTTGAAGACGACTACATGCGAAGCGCCATGGCAGACACAAGTGATCTTGGAATACGAGGTATGGCTGTTACGAGGTTCTATTTCCCCAGCCAATGCCGACATGCCTGCCTGATAGCCTCTTCTGCCGCCGGAACGACTCCTGTGGCTTCTTTCCGTATTTTTCCCGCGAAGGTGTCTAACTCAACGATCTCTGCGACAAGGACGGGAATCCGCGCACCGATGTCGCTGGAGACGATCGAGGACCTGGAGGTCATTGTGGGCACGTACAAGTCGTGGCTCGTGTACCTGCAACATGGTGGCTGGATCTGCACTGTGAATATTGGCACAGCATCGCATGACAGGTTCTACTTGAGACATGTCCTTGTCCCTCTGCACTGGCATGGTGTGACTGTGAATCCCATGCTGGTCACACTGAAGGGAAGTATCTTGTTAGCGGTAGGGGACGAAATGGCGGTGTTCCACAATGGCCTGGACTTCGAGGAGAAAGTGCCGGTTTGAAGGAGGCCCGTCATCGATGCCAGCAGACATCAAGGCCAGCAGGGAACTAGGCTTCAAACTGCAAAGTATAATGAACACTAGGCAGCCCTCTTTGGGTTTCTTGTTGTCTGCTGTGCGCCTGCCTGCCAGCGGCGGGTATCCGAAATGTCGGATTCTGCTCTAGTTAGATTAGATAGTAATACGGGCTTCGTCGTGATGACAAGTTCCTGAAACAAACGTCAGAGCATCAGCTGCCGCGTTACACGCCTTCGTCCATGACGGCGGAGGATCCCGCGGACGGTCAATGGGAGATCCATGGATGAATGAAAGTCATGTCGCCGGCATCGTGGGTGTGTGCCATGTCGTTGGCCGAGTCGAAACAAATATCCATTTTTACCTCGAGACACCTAAACTGACTCGGTAGTCCAACAAAATATGTTGGTTACATCGGCCTTCATCTAGGAACCAAACATCAATGAACAAGTTTGCCTGCAGCATTATCACAGTGTTGTTCTAGTCCGGGAAAAGGAAAAAAAGGGTGGCGGCATATGCAGTGGACGGGCTAGTTATTGTCATACGATGTCATTGCATGTAAGCGGTTTTACGTACCCCCTCCGGATGCACGCCCTCCCAGGCCAAATACAGGCCATACAGTCAGACAGGGCCCCCTTTAAATGTTCTTCACCGTCGCCCATCATGGTTCGGAGCAGCTGCGAGACGACGTCATATGCCCCAGATCATCCTCACCCCCTGGCCTCTGCCGGATGTCATGTTCATCTCAGCAACCGACATCATAACCATCCAGGCCATCATATCACACGGTCTCTTTAGAGTTTGTGACTATACTGCAGTCGTCCACAGTCGTCCACATATGACGTTTGCAGCAGGACAAGAACATGTGTCACCTCTTTATTGATGAGGCCTCGTTCTCTAGTTCTTCGGTAGCCAGGGCTTATCCTTCGCTTATTTCAATATTTGCACTGCCATGGTTTTGCTGTGGTGTTACTTTCCTTCACTCTGCAAGCTTGCATCTTCCTTGATTCACCAAGATCCCACCCACATCCACTCTCCCCTGGCTATTTTCCTAGCTCGTTCACTTCGGGCACTTTTATATCACTTTCTCCCACTTGCGGTTTGTCTGTCCCCTCGGGCAAACCCATCAAGCCTCACCTCACAGCCAACGATCCCTAAACGGCTGCGCCTACCCTGCTGCAACCCCACACAGCCACTATTCCTGCAAGATCCGGTAGTGTAGTGTTTGAGGGGGCCTAGTCTGCATCCTCTCTGTTCCTTCACAGCCATTCTTGCAGACCGAGAATGACCAAAGGTCTCGGCCAACCGACCTTGCCACAACGTTGATCTACAAACCTACATACTCAGATACTCCGCGGTTGGACGCCACATCGGGGGCCCTTCAATCCAAGAGGTCGGGATTCTGTCTCAGCCGCCGATCTCTCATTCCACAACGTCACCATAATAGACCTTTTCCCCGTACTTTTTGACAGCCGCCCTCCCACACCTTTCCCCATCACTCGTCTTTTCTGTTTTCAGTTACGACGTCGGCACTCAGAGCAGCCACACTTGATTGTTGTCACTTTTGTTGCCCGTATTCCGGTGTTGGGCAAGAGATACACAGTGGTTCACCAAGGCATTTTCAACTACTTCTTGGTCGTCCGACATCCGACCTTCAAATTTTTTGACAATGCGGGCATACGACGACGGACGAGGACGCCGGACTAGGGATGTCCCCAGTTCACGGTCGGCCTACCAATATGACGATGACTATGAGCGAGCGGCGCCACGCTCATCACGGGCAGTCTATGAAGACCCATACGCTCAAGCTGCAGCTCCACCATCCGCACGCGACCGCCACCGTCGCAAGTCCATCCTTACCGACCCCGATGAGCCCAGGTCTAGCCGACGGAAAGCTCATGCCGGAGTAAGCGTTGTTGCATCGGACGACGACACAGAGCACCACCATGGGAAGAGCTCTCGTGACGCGTACGGGTCTTCATATCCGGAGAGGACATCACGGCATGACGTGGAATCGAAGACAGGCGACAGGAACAGGCATTTCCGTGACAAGAGGGGATCATGGGAAACCGGCGAGGCGCAGAACTTACGACGGGCCAAGAGCTACAGTCCACACAGGGCGGCGAGAGAGGCAGAGGCGGCCACTTCACAGAATGCCTCGCCCCGTGCGTCGAAGTCGGGGTTGCCTGATGATGACTACACCCAGACCTCGGGTCACCACCGATCGTCCAAGAAAACCAGGGCGCCGAAGCAGTACTACGAGGAGGACCCTCGGGCGGGATACACGACGGACCCGCCATCACGAAGCCGGACGCGG
Source organism: Cytospora piceae (assembly GCA_016508685.1). Taxonomy (NCBI): domain Eukaryota; kingdom Fungi; phylum Ascomycota; class Sordariomycetes; order Diaporthales; family Cytosporaceae; genus Cytospora; species Cytospora piceae. The sequence continues at coordinate 2,563,276 of JADMLE010000005.1, read as the reverse complement.
GACCGAGGGAACACCGGATACGAATACCTCCCCAGTGCAGCCGAGATGCCCCGTCCGCCAATGGGGGATCAAGCTCCGTACAAATCATCGCATGTAGCATCCCAAGTCGCTCCAGAAGAGAAGCCAAGCAAACACTCTCGAAGACGTGAGAAGGACTACTACGGCGGCGGCGGCTATGATGATGTCCCCGCCAAAGGAGCAGGGTACGACCGAGGAGGGTACGACGACTTGGATGAGCCACCCCGTCGCAGCCGCCACAGCAAGCGACACGATGACAAACCCGGACGGGGAGACGCCGGCTATGCTCCGCCGACCCAACGCGGCAGACACCGATCCCAGCCGCCCCAGGACGACTACGATGATGTCGAACCCTACGATCGTGTCCAGGAGCGTCCTCGCCATCGTCAGTCCCTGCCACCAAGGACACGCTCCGGCTACCCGGACGATCCGTACGGTGATGCCTACGGGCAGGCCAAACCGCCGCGCCGAGCCACATCCGTGAATCACAGCGACTCCCGGAAGAATCGGTACTATGACGATGCCTATGGTCGTAGCGGTGGTCCTGGGTCAGGAGGTGATGTGAGAAGGGACAAGAAGGGCAAGAAATGGCCGAAACAGGCGGGCCAGTTGTTCATGACGCACGCGGTGCCGGTGATCAAGAAGGAGGCTGTACCGTTCTTGACCAAGGCGGCACAGGCTTACATGGAGCAGCAGAGGGCCAGGTAAGTGGGGAGGTTTATATGTGATGAATTTTGGAATTATGAGGTGATGAGATGGAAGATTTACCCCGGATGAACAAAATCACAATGGCGCGAGGAGGGTGCGGAAGCGATACACGAGGAAACTGTTTTGGCGCAAGAGCTCACCACCCCTTACAAGTTTGACAAAGTGGCACGCCACTCGATATGATCTCGGGATATTATGAAAAAGTTTTGTTCGATGAGAATGTGATGAGCATGTTGCGGAGTTGCTGCGTTTCCTTTATTGTCTTGTGTTTTCGAGCAGTATTAGCGGGACAACATGATATTATTGTACATAAAGGGCCACCAGATCTCACTCAGACAATTTCAATTGACGTTTGAATCTATTTTACATCAACTTATAGCTGTCGTCGTGTGTCCAGGGATCACTCATATAGCTGATTAAAATCTTGGATGGTGGTCGAGTCTCGACACAATCTTCTGGCACATTTTCTTTCCACCGAATCGTACCAGTCAACCTCCGGGTTGCCAACCAGCCAGTCATTATCGGTCATATGTGCAGTATCTCTTGGACGAACAAGAATGTGCGCTCTCGCCTTTAGCCATTGATACTGCACATCGATGTCTTCGCAATGCGGATACATGTCTTGGAGACTGGGCCATGATTGAAGTCAATGTTTGCCGTCGCTTGGTGAGCTGGCGCTGAACTCAATGGTCAAACCGCGCGCTCTGCGGGTTTCGTCTCTCTGAATCGATGACAGGATATGAAGCAGCTTGTATGTAGTAGCATTTGTGAAAAACACATTGTTCCCGATTAAAGATATAACTCTAGATAACAGGACTTCAACTTGTACCAGAATAGAACAAGAAAACTGTTTAATCAACTTTGTGGTAACTTATGTGTGCTTACCGAGAAGACTCTTCGGTTGGCTCTGGAGATGTACAACTCGAAGCCGACCTCAACCAGCAACCATACGATTCAAGATCGACGTGGAGCCAGATATGCTTCAAACATGCCAGTTTTCCTTGCCGGCGGGCGACTATCTGTGCGAACCTTTCGAGGCACGTATTCCGTAGCCGTAGGCGTAGAAACATTTGAATATCAGTATCGCACATAAGACGACACGTTCGGACGGCCTTATCATCCCTGGCTTCCCATGTGAACTATCAGATCGGCTGCAAGTGACGAGGTGGAATATACTGCAACCATAATCCTGTGAATGAGTAAGGGCACTTGCATATTGGGGTGGTACAACAGGAGACCTCCGCATCCCAGTTCGTGGGTGTGGCTGGCTGACCTGAACTTTTAAAGGGTAAATGGGGTTCATACTTCAAGTCATCTAGGCCAGAAACACAAACTTGTCAGCTTCAAACTGGGCTCCGGATAGATCTGTCAACGAATCAAGCACCCGCATTGGATGTCTACTGACTGTCAGCGATGTCGAAACGTCCGCTTTATGGCCGGGTCGGACCAGTTAGGGTCGGACAGTGGTCTGGAGGAGTTCGAAGCGGTGATACATCCCGATGTCCCGTCATTGAAGGCATGTGCCGAGCAGCGCTGTTGCCTGCTATGCGTCGTGCTCTACGGTATGTACGAGCATCGGAGACTATTCGGGCCTTCCGAGCGTCAGCCATCTAGCCTTCCAGGGAGATATCCCAAGATTTGTCTCTCACTCCATTTTGGTGGAAGCAAAGAGTCTGATGAGTGGGAGTTCTTGGAGGATGAGAGACACTTCGACGATACTCCAAAGGACATCATATTCTCGCACCCGTTGGGCACGGATGAGATCTGTATTCGGAACCCGCAGGTCATCGCCAGGTCAGCATGGGGTATTGATGAGGCTGGGAAACCGCACTTGAGCCCTGAGGCAGACGCTCTCGGGGCCTGCCTAGGATCAAACCCAACGGACATCTCCACGGGGAGTGAGGATGCATTGGCTCTAGCCAGACACTGGGTTGAGAAGTGCAGCAAGGACCATGAGAACTGCGAGAAACGGTCGGAATCTGCTCGACAGGTCCCACGACGACTCCTTGATGTCTCCCGCGTTGTGGACACAACGAATGGGTTGGTATATCTGTTCAGCTCTGCAGACCGCTTCACCCAGGAGTCGGAGATTTCAACCCAACAATATGTCACGCTTAGCCATCGGTGGAACCCAAGTTACAATTGTTTCACCCTGGCATCAAACATACATGATCATGAAACGCAGGGCATCGAGATGGCTCGGCTGCCCAAGACATTCGCAGAGGCCTGTGTCACTGTCAAGAGAATGGGCCTGCAATACCTCTGGATCGACTCTTTGTGCATCATCCAAGACTCCAGCGCAGACAAGGGCCTCGAAATACCTAATATGGCCGACTACTATCAGAATGCATTGCTTAACCTCTCAGTATCAACACAATCCATTGGAGGGCTCTGGTCCGAACGTGATGGCGGGGCCACAAAGCCTTTCACTATTCATTCCACACTAGACTTGCCTGAGGGGAGGAAGCAGGTCGCCCTTGAGCTGGCACCGGTACTCAGAGCAGACAAGTCCCATTTGGACTATCGAGGATGGGTCTTGCAGGAAAGGATCTTCCCCCGGCGGACATTGTTCTTCGATCCGTACTGGATTTCTTTCGAATGCAGTCAGATGAGTGCATCCGAATGCTGCCCCGAGGGAATAGAGCTGACAGCTTCGTCCAACCCGGTCACGGTCGAGACAGTCATGGGCACCCAGCTAGAAAGGGACTGCTCCTTACCCATCATCGGGGGAATCATACGGTCTATAGACCCTACATATTACACTAATGGGCCCGGTAAGAGACTAGACTGCCCCAAACACGAAGCTTTTCTAACGTGAAGCGCAACACGAAGCCACTCGGCGGCAAATGCTCACCTTATGGTACCAAATCATAAATGAGTATTCCCTTCGCCAATTATCCTTCGAGTCGGACAGACTCGATGCGATCTCGGGTTTGGCTGAGCGTCTCTCGCGGATCATCAAGGACGAGTATATCGGTGGAATGTGGAAGAGCAACATTCTCGAATGTCTACAATGGAGGCCGAACACAAATGACCGCGGCAAAGAAGCTATTCGTCAGACCTCCTATCGCGCCCCAACCTGGTCCTGGGCTAGCTGCGAATTGCTGCCCAGGTCTTCCTTCTCTAGACGATCCAAACGACTGCTCGTCACCAATGACTACGCCACTCGCTCGAGGAGTCTGACCGCCATCAAGATTTTAGGCGTCATGTGGCAATTCCAAGGCTTGAATCGGTTTGGTAACCTGAGTGAGGCGAGCCTGACGGTCCTGGGTCGACCTCTCCGGGGCTTGGCTTGTTTAGCCGCAGACATTTCGAATCTCGAAGCAGTTCGAATTACCCTGAAGGAAGATATCGAGGAACTTCCGAGCCTCAAGGCAACTGGAGCGGATGGGAGGCGAGGGTTCGACGGCCAACAACTTTTGATAGTCCGCGGAAAGACGAAGTCTGGAGTGCAGGCGGAAATGATTACTCAGATCATTCCCGACATCTCAGACCAGAGAATTGAGGGTAGCGTTCATCTCCTGCCATTGGCTGAGAACTGGGTCGTGGGTGGTGGGGATAGACTATTCTGCTTGGTCCTGAGAGAGGTCAGTCCAGGTATTTTCGAGCGCATAGGGTCCTCACTGTCTCGCTCATGTTACGTGATCAAAGTACGAGAAAGGAAGATGTCGCGTATCTAGGCCCACTATATTGTAGAGCTCGTTTTATTTAATTGTTTATATAAGGGAGCTCCCTACGCCTATTATAAATAGTATATAATAGTTAGTTAAGTTACTCTATTTAATATACCCTACTCGGAATTATTATAGTTATAAGCCCGGCTTTGCTAATAGACCCTATTAATGTAAAATTCCTAAGTATTCTTCTTATTATTTAGACGCTCTTTTTTTAAATAACGATTACTTTAACTATATCTTCGAATAGCTTAGAATCTATCCTAACCGGTACCGTGCTCCTATATAACCGTAAGAGCTACCTAACGTAGTTTTTATAGCTCTAATTCTACTATATACTCTATAGCATTTAAAAGTAGGTTAATCTAGAAGCCGAAGATTAGCTAAACTCTCTAATTAATATCCCCGAGTAGCCTACGCTTAAAGGAGTGCTTAACGCGAAGAAAGTAGCTGCTTAAACAGACTATATTAAGCGGCTTAAAGCTTAGTAGAAGCTCTCTAAAAATACTTAGGGTAATAAGCTAACTAAGCTACTAGAACCTAATCTTAATAAAGCTAATTAAGAGCTTAATTAGCGCTAGAAATAATAGACCGCGAGTAGTATAATCTCTTTTATCTTCTCTAATTAACACTAAGCAGTCTAAAACTAGGTAAATTATATAGTAGACGCTAGTCTGCTTACTTCTGCCTAGGTAAAGATTATAAGCTAAAAGAAAGCTACGCTTTAATTAGTAATTTAAGCTTTAAGAGACTACTTAGCTCCTTCTATCTTAAGTACTCGAATAACTACTATAAAAGATTACCGAGCTACGCTTATATCTATATAAGCTAGAGGAATAGACTTACTTAAATAATATACTTAATAGTATCGAGTATTCCTCTACGCTTAAGCCTACGATATATTAGACGTTAAAGGCGTGCTTATAGCTAAAGATTTCTTTAACGCTATAGGTTAATAAATAGCGCTAGATTAAGCTAGCTACGTAATATATAAACTAATCTAAGATAATAAGCTAGGGAATCGTACTCTTACGCTTAAAGAACTCGGCGTATAGTTTATTAGCGTAGCTTATAAAAGGACTAATCGTACTACTAAGGGACCTGCTATATTTATAACGCTCGGAAGCTCTTTAGTAACCTTTTAGTAAGCTTTTTATAGCGATAAGCTAAAGTAACCTTATCTTTATAGTTATAAGCACTTATAGAGTCTTAAAGACTATACTAATCTCGAGATAGCTACGAGAGGATCCTTAAAGACAGCTTAAAGGCTTAGAAAGAACTCTCTTACGCCTTTATAAGTAAGCGAGATTTATAAGCGCTTTAAAGAATCGAGCTAGTTATCCCTTTAAGAAAAGCTTTCTAATAAGAAGTAGATTAAAAGTAAGTAAGAAAATAAGTAGGGATAGTCTATATACCTAAAGCAGATTAATACCTTCTTTTATAAATACCTTGCTTTAAAAACGTAAGGGATATACTTAACTATTTAGGCCTTTTTATACTAGCTTTTATAAAGTATATTAATCGATAACTATAAGGCTTCGTACTTAGTTAATACTATTAACTTACTTATTTTAGAATTAGTTAAGTAAGCCGATCCCGGTAAGGTTATAAAGGCCGGTATTACTACTTTTCTAATTACTACTAGAGGTATTCGAGTAATTAAAAACGTTCTTAATAGAGCTTAAAGACCTAATATAGAGGACCTAGTTCTTAAGAACGTTATAGTTATAGAAGGTTTCTATATTAATATTATTTTAAAAGCTTAGTTAAAGTAAGCAGGCGTTTAGTATATAAGACTAGACTATACGCTTTAATATAGAGCACTTAAAAAGAGCGTAGTAATTAAGTAATTAATACGCTATTATAACCTAGTTTTCCTTAAATATAAGCTACTTTCTGTTTACTCGAGTAACTAAATAGTAATTCTAATAAGTAACGCCGGTATTATTATACCTGCAATACTTATATTAACCTAGAAGAAGACCGCGTAGCTGCTACTAATTAGAGAAGATTTAGAAAACTTTTAGTACTTATAATTAGGGTATTTAAGACCGGAAGCTTTAAAGGTATTAGTATAAGCTATATAAGAAGTAAAGATTAATAGTATATAACGCGTAAAGTATAAGCACTATATAATAGCGTATATATCGCGTGTAATATTAAGATAAGCGTTTAAAGACTGCTTATAGCGTTTATTCTAGCGAATTAGGTAAGATCTTTTTAATTTCTTATATAGGCTAGACGGCTTATCTTAGCTACTAGTAATTAAAGATAAGTTCTTAAGGATACTCTATATAAGACTAACATTATCGAAAAGTAAAAGAAAGGTCTTTCCTATACTTAGAGACTTTTAGAGTATAGTTAGAATTAAATATAGGCTCTCTATCTATAAAATTCGGTAAGATAATAAGAAAATAGTAATCTCTAAATATAGCAGTACTAATTATAAGTAGTAGTACGCGCGTAAAGAGATTAAACTTAAGCTTATACTTATATATATATCTAAGCTAAATAAAGGAAGTAAGCGCGTTAGGAAAGAGGTTATTATTAAATCGATTAAGATATATACTATAGCAAATCTACTTAAGCGACTATAGCTATAAATAAGTATAGTAGTAGTATATCTATATAATCGCTTTCTAAAGTAAAGAAGAGTATAAATATCTCTAAACTAAGCACTCGAGATATAGTTCGCTTAGTATTTCTGCTAGTACGCTTTCTACCGCGTTTATAAGCTTACTACTAACTTACGCTCTAATTAAAGATATACTTACGCCTATAGATATCGAGTATATCCTCTTTCTAAAGATAAAGAAGCTAAGCGCGGTAGACGCTTTTTTAAAGTATAACTAAAAGCTTATATTAAGTATCTAGTAAGCTATAAAGCTTCTAATATCTATCTAATTTAGATTCTAGTGCTTAATTAAGTAATTACTACTTATAACGTTGTTTTCGATAAAAAGCTCTTTTTTAAGCCGGTATTAGAAGATAATAGCCTAATAGAACTCGAGCGCGTAAATATATTACTCGAGATCTTAGATAATAAGGTACTAGACGTTATACTAGTTACTAAAGCGCTTAATATATTAAGTAATATCGAAAAGCAGATAGTAGAGATATGCTAGCTACTTACTAAGTCTTTAAGCCTATAACTTAAAGACTTAAAGGTAAAAAGTAAACAGCCTCTAATAAGACTACCGAGCTTTAAAAATACACCTAACCCGCTGCTTAAAGTAACAGAGAGTAGTAAGCCGCCTGCTTTAAATAAAGTAGGCTAGTAAGACCTAGCTTATAATAAGCAGGGTATATAAGATTCTTAGTAAAAAACTAAAAGTAATAAAGTCTTAAACGTAAGTATATAAAGCCTTTTATTAGATAAATAGCTAACCGGCGATATTATTATAGTATATACTAATAGTTTACTATAAATAGAATTATTTCGGTTTAAACGCTTTTAGTAAAATAAGCGTAGGCTAGGAGTAAAGGTAAGCTAGTACTAATAAGGACTTCTACTAGAGAGTAGTAGAGTTTTTATAATAATGCTTTTTAAAGATAGACTAATTAATATCTTAAAAAAGCGTAAATAGTTAATTTTCTTTAATACTTTTATACCTAATTAGCAAAAAGCTCTAAATAAAAATAACCGAGTATATAAAACGCTATACTTAGTATTATTTATAGTAGTATAATAATATTTAGCTACTTAGAAGAGTATAGGTCTTATTTATCCCTTTTAAAAGCTTTACTAAGATAAGCTATTAAGACTACTACTAGATAACTAAAAAGAGCTTTAGAATTATCTAGTAGTCGAGCTCTTTATAAAAGCTACTTATCTAGAACTCTAAACCCTAATTATAAAAGGAATATAGTAAGAAATAGAGAGAGATAAAGCTAAAAGCTAGCTACTCCCTCTTAGATAAGTCTTTACCTATAAATAGGACTAAAACGGCTTTCTAAAGCGTAGAAAGGTATATATTTATATACGCAGAGATCTATAACTAGTTAATACGCTTTAGAGTACCTATATAGCTACGCTTACTATACGTTTATTCTAAGTAGTAATAGCTATAGCTACTTAGTTCGATCTTAAAATCGAATAGTTTAATATAGTAAACGCGTTTCTAAACGCTTTACTCTAAAGTAAGCCGGTCTACTATAAGCTCTTAAATAGCTTTAAAAAGCCCGGGAAGTATATACGCCTTTTAAGCGCGCTATATAGTCTTAGAGATACTCTATTATTATAGTATAAGGAGTTTACGTCTATACTTAGAAAGCTTAGTCTACTCTTTAATAAAGAAAAGCAATACTTCTTTTAAAATAAGTATAAGATAGTAACTATAGTATTCTATATAGATAACTACCTTATAATTTATTATAAGTAAGACTAATAAAAAGCTTATAAAGTAATTAATAAGCTATAGAAAGCGTATAAAGTAAAGATATAGGGAGTAGCGAAATAGTACCTTAAAGTCTATATTATATAAGATAGAGTAGCTAAGCAGATATACCTTACTTATAATTCGTATATCGATAAAATTACTAAAAGGTTTAAGTTATTAGAATAGCCTGCCCTAAGCACTTTTCTACTAAAAATACCGCTTAAGAAGTATAAAAGAGAAGCTATAAAAGAGTAGATTAAGGCGTACTAAGAGTAAGTTAGTTTACTTTTATATACTACGATAATAATTTAAGCAGACGTAGCCTTCTTAGCTATATAGCTCTCTTACTTTTTAACTAACTTAAGTCCCGAGTATCTAAAAGCTATAAAGTAAAATATCGCTTACCTTTATAATATATATACGCTTTTAATTTATTATAAGAGTAAGTAAGAGAAAATGCTTATCTTTATAGTAAATACTTCTTTTACTAATAATAAGGAATTTAGACGATTATCTTATAGATATATAGTTATACTCTATAAAAGCCTAATTTACTAGTAAGTTACTTAGTAGGATATAATAACTATATTAACTATAGAAGCTAAGCTATTAAGTATAGTATATATAGTAAAAGAGCTTATAGTAATTAAATAACTATTTTAAGATTTAGCCTTTAAAATCGAAAGCTTATAAAACCTTTATAATAATAACTAGCAGATAATTAGGTTAATTATTAAAGATAATAAAAGAGTAACTATAAAGCTTTATTATATTAATATATATAATATATAGCTTAGATAAGAGTACGCTAAAGGCTTATTTTATATTTAGTATATACTAACTAAAATTATATTAGCCGATAAGCTTATAAAGAGCTTATTATAAGTATAATTTAAGTATTTTAGAGTATTACTAAATTTTTATAACGTTAGATAGTTACTTAAAATAAGCGTAAGAAAAGACTTTTAATTTTAAAGGGTCTTTTCTTTAACTATAATATAAAGCTTAAAATAGAAACTTTTTACTTAAAAAAGCAGATTAACTAGGGCGCTTAGGCCCTCTTTAACCTTACGCTTAAGCGCCTTACGCTCTTCCTCCTCCTCCTCTTACTCCTCCTTCTCTTCCTTTTCCTCCTCTTTACCTTGCTTACTAGAAGCAGAAGAGCCTAACTCCTCTTACTCCTCCTTCTCCTCCTCCTCCTCTTTAGCCGTAAGCTCCTCGGCCTTATCGAGTAAAGCCTATACGCGGGTACGTAAAGCGCCGATAGTCTTCTTATCCTCGCTAGCCTCTAGAGAGGCGATAAGCTTAGTAGCGGCGTAAGCGGTAAGCGCTAGGACCGGGAGGTATTAGTGCTTAGAGGTATACCGGACGTAGTAAGTAAACCGACTAAGGTTAGCCTGCTTAAAGCAGGCTCCGGATAAGCGGCCGGAGAGTGTAAAGCGGACGTAGGCTTCGTAAGGCACGTCGCGGCAAGCGCTATAGGGGCGAACGGCAGGCGTAGGAATAGCAGAGGTATAGGAGGCGATAACCTACTTAAAAGGATTAGAAAACACTACTTAAGAAAATATAAGTAAGGGGTATCGAGCAGTATATATATAATCTGCTAGCTTACGCTAGGCTTCTTACTCCTTTATAGAGCGCGCGGATAGAGGACTACGCAGCTAAGGGACTTTCTTAGAGGACCGGCCCTACTCTTAAAGTTAGCATTAGATTAGAATAAGCTTCGGAAAAGTACTTAATAAGCTTATCTTACCCTATTCGCAGCTAGCGCGGCTAGATAAGCAGACTTTATAGGGGGAGGTATTATATATATTTATATATATATGTTTATATATATATATATATATATATATACGCGTGTATATATAGATTTAATAGCTTAAAATTATAATAAGAAAGTAGCGTAGAAAGAAAAGGGAGCTTATATAAGTTTAAAAAAGCACCTGTTAGGTGCGTAGCAGGCGCTATTTTATTTTATTATATCTATTTAGAAGCGCTATTATAGCTATTAAGGCTATTAAAGGCCTATTTTTTATTTATCTATTATATAAAACACTATAATAGCGAGCTTACGATATGTGTAGTAGACGATTAGGTATCGTTTAGGGGGTGTGTCGCGTATCTAGGCCTACTATATTATAGAGCTCGTTTTATTTAATTATTTATATAAGGGAGCTCCCTACGCCTATTGTAAATAGTATACAATAGTTAGTCAAGTTGCTCTATTTAATATGCCCTGCTCGGAATCGTTACAGAAGATAATGCTAATATAAATACATTAATTACTTCAGTATTAATGGTATGATGTAGTGCACAGATTTCAAACCTCCTAAAGACACTATACGTTTTCTCTTTTTTACTAGGATTTTATTATAAGGTTCGACCTAATCTCACACACCCATCCCGAATCGAGCATCGTGGCCAACAAGAAGTGCCAGGAGGACCTGGTCAGACAGGTTCAACGGACTATCGACCGCCATGGAAGGGGCGAGAAGCTACCGAGCGACGCATTTACTGTGTTTGACACCATGCGTGACTCGGATATTCCATCCGAAGAGAAAATTATGTACCGGCTGGCAGAAGAAGCCCAGATGTTGACCGGCGCGGGATCCCGACTACGGCAAACGCTCTTAGGTCTAGGAATTACACGCGGCTAGGTAATAGACCCGATTACCTATTTACCTACGGGTACCCAGCTACCCAGTTACCCAGTTACCCAGTTACCCAGTTACCCAGTTACCCAGTTACCCAGTTACCCAGTTACCCAGTTACCCAGTTACCCAGTTACCCAGTTACCCAGTTACCTAGGGTACCTACGGGTGAATCTTTCCTGGGCCTAAGCACACTGGAGACTATTATCTACCACTTTTTGTTCAACTATGATTGTCTCTCGCTCCTTGTTGCAGAGCTCAAAGACACCTATTCTGAACAGGCGATGGTTCCAACCCTGGCGGAAGTGGAGAAATTATCATACTTGACAGCCGTCATATACGAAGATCTCCGTTTGCTATAAACTTAGGAAGTATGTTCCATGAGGAATTATCATGGTCAGCTCTCCCTCGCATTGAAGCTCGCCCGTTCAATAGCAGCCACTAACAGCATTCAGGGGTCTTATGCTTGTGAATTCACCCTCTTATTTGCTATTCGCCACGTCATGAACAAAGAAAACAAGTAGCGGGAGGCCTCGCAAGACGAGATGGGAAGGGATGACATTTGTTTCGTGGATCGACCGGATTAACGGCCACAGTGTTCGTCAACGGGTGGACAAAAGTATTCTAGACATGACGGACCGAGAGAACCTGGCTTTCCGCTAGGCCCTTTCATGCTGGTACAGCGAACAAGTTTTGGTGCATAAGTATGCAGGACTGGTGTGTATGTTTTCTCATGTTTCTCGTCACGGATCAAGTCTAACTGAAAACGCCTTCCAGGTGAAGACCAGGCATAAATGAAGCGAGAGCTGTTGCGGACCAGTATCATCCACATACGTGGCAGTGTTCGTCTCTAAAGTCAACAAAGCATGGACAGAGACGGTAGTCTATCGAGGTCCGGTTTGAGTCATTTTCACATTCGTTTTTGATCTGGGTAATATGACGGTATCTTCTTCAGTCGTCCTGAAGGGAAAATGATGGGAAAGTCTTCTGTCCAAAGCCAGAAACTTGGGTGGAATGCCACATGGATAGAGGTCCTTTTACTACATAAGCAGTTAACTACTAAAGGTCTCAGCAGAATTTCTCTAGGTACTTGCGCCAATAGTAAACCTGTTACCAACTCCAAAGTAGCGTGTAATTACCTACTCAAGTATATAGTATTAGTGATCTACCCGTTCAGGAACCATCCGCTAGGTATTTGTCTTATCATCGCAGTGCGCCGGCCACAATCACTGCGCTGACTGTACCGGCAAGATAAGCAATGTCCAATGTTCTTCCGTCAACTAAATAACTTTGATTATTGTATGTATATGTGAGGATCCTCAACTGCTTTCTTTTCGTCGATCATCACTCCAAGTCAAGACGGCACCGACAATGTTACTACCAGCACTCGTCCTCTCCCTCGCTGGCCTCAGCCAAGCCCGTGAAATCGTATTCCCCCCAGTCGCCGGGATAGACCGCGTACGTGTATCAGGCCAAGCACCAATACAGTTTGACATAAGTGACGCCGACGACGATGATATCGACCTTACCACGGATGCCATGGGCGGGCTGACGTCCTTCGGCCACCTACCCTACGCTCCCTGCTTCGCGGCCAAGACGGACGACGAGGCCTTCAAGTACGACATCGCTGTTCTAGGAGCACCCTTTGACACGGCGACATCCTTCAGGCCTGGAGCGCGGTTTGGTCCCCATGGAATCCGGGATGGCTCGAGGAGGATACGGGGGCCACACTCTTGGAACATTTACTCGGGACGGAATTCATTCGAGGATTGGGCGAAGATGGTTGACTGTGGTGATGCTCCCTTGACCTTCGTGGACAACACGGTGGCTCTGAAGCAGCTTGGTAAGGCTCATAAGGTAAAATATTTTACCCCTGCCCACTTCAGTGTGAATGTGGTCGTTGATATGTTCCAGATCATATCCGGCCGGACGGCCAACAATGTCTCCATCGCTAAGACGCCCCGAATTTTGATGCTGGGCGGTGATCATACCATCACGTTGGCCGCCCTTCGTTCAACGATTAACCATTGGGGAGTTGTGAGCGTGATTCACTTTGACTCGCATATCGATACATGGAACCCACATGCTCTCAATGGAGGCGTCACGGAATATGCGGCCGTCAACCACGGAACATTCCTCCACATCGCCCACGAGGAGGGTCTGATATCCAACGACTCTTCGATCCACGCCGGTATTCGAGCCCCACTTGGCACGCAGCAGCAAGATCTGGAAAACGACTCCCAGTGCGGCTTTGAGATCATCACAGCACGGGATATTGATGAGTTTGGGGCCAAGGGGATCATCAAGAAGCTCAGGGAAAGAGTCGGCGAGGGGAACGTGTACATCACAGTGGACATCGATGTGTTGGATCCGGTGAGTAGACCTCTCTCGCCTGACAGGAAGCATGCTTGCTGACTTTTATCTCTTCCCAGGCGTTTGCCCCTGCTACCGGCACAGCTGAGCCTGGTGGCTGGACCACTCGTGAACTGCTGACTATTCTAGATGGGTTGGTCGGAATGAACGTCATTGGCGCAGATGTTGTTGAAGTTGCTCCGGCTTATGACAACGCGGGTGAGACGACGTGTCTGGCTGCCGCAGAAGTCGGTAGGAGTCTGATCGGGCTCATGGTTGCCCAACCAGTCGTCCCGCAAAAAGCACCATAGGAGCTAGAAGGACCCAATGGCAAGGGACAGGCTTTTGACAGCCAGGATAGAGTGTCTATACGCCACGTGGCGGCTGGTATATACATTTGAATTATAGAATATGTACAGATTAGAAATATGAGAGGCTGCCACCCCCAGTACAGATCCTCATTCCGACGCGAGATGGATTATTCGGAAGGCAGGAACTCGGCATCAACCCAATCCGCATAGTCCGCCCCCAAGATAAAATCGATCTCCAAAGGCGAGTTCCTCACGCTCGAGTAGCTAGCCCTGTCCGTAGTATCGGACCCAGCGCCAGAGTTAAGGTACTCCTCGAACGTGACATGTTCCGTCTGCGGCGTACTATCCGACCAGACCCCCCAGCCAGTCTCATTGATACTGCTCCCCAGGCTGCACCGCTGAAACGCGACGCGCGCGTAGTCCCTCCACGGCCGGCCCAGGTACACGCTGCCGTCCGCGACGTCGGCGCCGTCGGCGGTCGTGACCTCCGAGTCCGTGATCACGTACCAGCTGACGTCAGAGTCGTTGGTCCTCCCGGAGGCGGTCACCCAGCCGTAGCCGTTGCTGGCGATGGTGGAGTTGGTGATCCAGGCGCGCGCGTGCTCGCCGAAGATGAAGTCGGTCATGCCCTCGATGTAGCTGTTGGCGTAGATCTGGTTGCCGATTTCGGCGAGGAGGGTGTCCTGGGATCCGTATATGCCGACGCCGTAGTACCCTTGGCTGGTGTTGTACGCGGAGAGGGCGATGGCTTGGTAGCCTTCGCCCCATAGGTTGCGGACGTTGAGGTTGTATACCGCGGTGTTGGGCGACTCGTTGATCAGGGCAGCAGTGTGCTCGTCATCTGCGGCGACGAGGAGGGAGGAGTTGTATTGCAGTGTGACGGTGTTGTCGACATAGCTAGTGTAGTCGGCTGTCTCGCCGTAGATGGTGACCTTGGCAGCTTTGGGTGGGAGATACACTTGCTCCGTGTAAGTGCCGTTGTAGACGAAGATGGTGGTAGGCGTGGTGGACGTGTTGGAGATGGAGTTGACAGCTCCTGAGATCTAAGAAATATTGTGAGACGATATTGATTTGGGTTGAAAAGTCGTAGACTGGACTTACTGTTGAGAAGTCACATCCTCCCGCGGCGCACACGGTGATGCTGCCGGCTGGCGGAGTGAGTCGCGCGACACTGCTGGCACTGCTGGCACCGCTGACACTGCTGACACTGCTACCCATCTTGACTTGATCGAGAGGATGACGGGGGTGAGGGAAAGAGGAGCAATGAGTGACTTTGGCTTGTAATTATCATGAAGGTTAATCGTCAACAAGTGTCACATGTATATGTATAATACCTACTTGGGCTTGTAAGTGGCACTGAGTGCCAAGACTTCACCCTGGACTGCCACATCGTGAAATGAGATGACCAGGGTGTTGTGGACACGTCTGGGGATGTTTCGAGCCTTAACAATATGCAGTGTAGTTTCACCTCGGTAAAAGTTCCGATGCATTGACACCTTGCCCGAACTCGAATGGACGGTAATAAAGAGATGAATAGGGGGGTTCCTACCGCACATCTCGCTGTGAGCTAAATAGCCTCAACTTACGATCCAACGGTGTGTCTCGGCCCCGAGGATCCACCAGGCCCCCCCGTCCAGTATTATACTGTGTAATTAACTACTAGTACTAGTGTATGTTTGGCAGGTGATGAATAAGGTATTTGAGTGATTCTCCGTTTACTCGAGGGTCCATTGCAATCTTGAAGACAGCTGGGAAATGGTCCTGCAAATCGGAAGACATGTTTCAGTTTGAGGCCGTCGGCTATTAGGCGGACCGAGGGAACCACTCGAGGATCTCCCGTCCGGGGTCCCCCAGCTGAACGGTGATCTGGAGTCTTGTCTCGCTTGAGATGTCCTCGCCTGGGCCGTCTATCATTTCAATCACGACGTCCCCGGCATCCGTTCCCTCCCCAAGCGGCGTCCACCTCCGAGCTTCAATGTCCTCCTTCACCCGCTTCGCGACATCGGGAGTCGCCTCCGCGAAATGATCCATCCTCTCGATCCACTCTAGCTCTTGCTCCGTGCTCATCCTCCCCTCGATTGCATTTCGGTACGGGTATCGTCCGAACCGATCAATAACCGCCTTATGCGCATCGCCGACCTTGAGGAAGAAGAAGGCAGCTTCGTGGAACGACCACTCATAGTCTAGGTCTATGTCGTCTGTTATCTCCACCAAGGCATACTCATCCACCCTCACATCATCCCTAGCAGAGTCATACTGGCCAGTGTAGAGCTCCACCGCCCGACGAAGCCGGACGGATTCCTGATGGGCCAGAGTTGCGTCGAACTGCGTCGCGACACAGACCCAGTATTCAAAGCTCGCGTCCGCCCACCGTCTTCGCCTCCAAGGCCATAGATCTGTGTCCAACCCTTGGAATTGCTCATACAGCTTCCTGGCTACCTGGTCAAATCAGCTCGTCCAGCGCCCATCGATGCCCTGGAACAGCATCCAGGGCGCCTGATCAAAGCAGTACGTGCATGCCTAAGGCCTGCCTGGGAAACTCGGGGTCTTGGGGGTTGGGAAGGAAGGTCATCATGTCCGGGATGTCACCAGGGCCATAGGCCTTGCTGATAGCTTTCAAGGCGGGCCATGCTACCTTGATGGCGTCAACGAAGTCCGAGTCATCTGAGCAGTACACAAAGATGAGCTCCTTGCCAGTCACGGGATAGTCTCGTGCCCAGGGGATGCGTGCTTGTTGCAGTTGCCTGAGAAGGAAAGGGCGAGATGACTAATAGGAGGTCCTTCATGGTGGCGCTGGGGACTAATCGTTCTGCGGCGAATAGGTCACAGTCGTTTCTCGAATAGCAGGTTGGGACTCGATATGAAGTTCAACACGGATGGGATGTCTCGTAAATCTTGTACTCGCATTCGGAGTCAAGCTCGTCCGGAGATGGCAACTGCAGATGATCCTCAAGACCAAGAGGTCTCCCCTCCCCCGGGCAGAACTGGGCTTGAATGATCAGTAGCGCGAATCTAATGATAGGACATCAATGCGCACGATGAGCACTTTACAGCGAGTACTGATGTCACAGTGTCAGTGCGGCGTAATTGTAAGGCGCCTGGGCGGGTTAGAGCCCGAGCACATATCTCGACAACCAAGGGGCACCTGTCAGTGCCTCTTCAGCCCTTCGCACGCATTTTCCTTGCCTGGTGCCGTCCAGTCTGTCTCAGTCTGTCTCAGTCGAGAGGACAAGCCTGTTGTTGGTTCCAAGGTTGGCGAAGCGGTTTCGAATTGGGTGGGCTGGTGTCTGGGGAGGATCTAAGGCGCAATAGTTTCCTTCCAGTCCAGGGCCAGTAGCATAGAGCTTCGAGAAAGCAAGCGAGACGCCGTCAGGGCCCCATCTTCATCGTTGAAGTTGAAGTTTGGAGGTCAGAACTGAGAGGCACCGATCATAACGCGTCAGGCGCGTAAAACTAAACTGTGGCTGCACTAAGCAAGGGTCTACGTTGAGCCAATCACTGAAGACCCTGTATGGCCCGTGCGTCATGCCTGCCGACTCGGCGAAGCAATCCAAAATGTTCCCCGAGTCCAACCAACAACTCGACCATCTCTAGCCATTCAGCACAGCCAAGATGCAGCCCACGAGGATATTACTGAAGCGATCGGTGTGGAAAGGCAAGTATTCCACCATTGGCCACCTTCCATCCCGTTCTTATGCTAACGCGACACCTCACCAGGGCCACACATCGTCCCGTACGTAACCACTACCACAACATACCCCAGCTCCAAACGAACTTCGCCCGGGGCAATGCGCAGATGGAAGATGAATCGCTCACACGGGACTGATGATCATACAGGCTGCCGCTCGTTCGTCCCCAGGAGGGCAAATACGTCCCGCCCATCCGCACACAGGCCCGCTCCGCGACGATCCTGCCCAGCTTCGTGGGTCTGACGTTTGAGATCTACAATGGCAAGGTGTATAACCCTGTAACCATCATGGAGGATATGGTCGGGCACAAGTTGGGGGAGTTCTCACCGTACGTGAAAAATGCTCCCGGGGGGGGTGTGTTGGGAATGAATGGAGGCGCTGGCCACTGACTGACCTTATGTGTTGCAGGACACGAAAGCCGTACATCTACGACAAGAAATAATAGCCGCTAAGTAGTTAGCCGGAGACGATGATGAGAACCTGGGCGACGGATGGATTACATTGCTGCCGCAGGGCAGGGAAGCTAGTCCTGGAGAAGGATACCCAATGTATGAAGGGACGCAGGCGTGGGGATGGGCCTGTCGCGTGGGACGTGAAGCAGCAACAGCCCCCGTAGGAAAACGGAAGACTATGACGGTCCATTATTGACTGATGAAGCTCGGCCGCATGTTGCCTGAGAGGTCTGAAGAATCCTGGGAACACGGCACTTCAGGCTGGAGATACAACACATTGGCAACACTGAGAACACGAGTTGCACGAATGGAGGCATATACAAACGAGCAGTGATCAAGGTGACGACGTCCTAAACATGTCGGTTGGTATCTTTGTGGCGATAACTGTTTCTCTGGGGCGATGTGTGCTGCCCGGTCTCCGTGAATGGTAAGTCAGTGCTTCTGTGCCAAACGCCTGGTCCTGTTCCGTCCTGTGAACGCCATATAAAACACGATGCCCCAAGCATTCCCTGCAAGGGCTATGATTGTCCACGTCCCTTCCAATCTTTCCTCAACAACTCATTGTCGGAGGAAGAGTGGTATGGCATGGCGTGACCACACCTTACCGGTAGAACTCACTCCTCTTAACATTAACACCATACTCCCCAACCGCCATCCCCAAATCCTCCATAGTCAACACCGTCCGGTTCTGACTGCCCCCCTGTCCACCACCCCCAAACCCAGGCCTCTGGATCCCCAAGAGGTTCTGCCCAGCCTGCGCCGCCGCCTTCGAGCCACCGCCGCCACCGCCAGCAGCAGCCGGTGCAGCACCGCCACCGGCGCCCGCGGCGCCGGGGGCCTGTCCGGGGATCGGATATCCCGCGGCTGCGCCGAGGTTGCCCATCGGGTTGTTCGCGGCCGACGAGTTGGACGCTCTTATGCGGCTGTACTGGTAGGCGTCGGCTGCGATGTCCGCGACGAACTTCTGGGTCGCCAGGGCGAGGAGCTTGGCGAGGCGGGGGTCGGTCTGTGGGGGTGGCGGGAGGCCGGCCTTGGTCATGTAGTAGTTTGTTACGCCGTCGGGGATCTTTGGTTTCCACTGTGTTAGCTGTGTTGCTTGATACAGTACAACGCCTTCGGAGAGCAAAGGGTTGGAAGTTGGAGAAAGCATTGGAGGAGGAGCAGAACTGGGAGGAGCAGGACTGGGCGAAGGCAAAAATGGAAACACGTACGATGGGCGCATAGTCGTCAATCTTGGCTAGGAACTCCTTTAGCGAAGTGTCCTTGCGCGTGGGTAGACGTGGGTCGACGAGAGGCGCGTAGCCGGTCTCTTCCTCCGCAGGCTGCGCGTTTGGTGGCGCTTCCGGCTGCTCGGCAGGCTCTTGGGGTGGTTGCGACGCCATCGTTGGAAATTGTTGATGGGCTTGTCGTGATGTCGTGCTTGATGAGTGTTTGAACGCTTGTGATAATGCGGCTTGGAGTTTCGAGACCAGTTGCGACCGCGGCCGGCAACGCGAGTTGCTTACGTAATGTGGCCCAGCACGGTCACCCTGGAAGTCAGGTGGCAGTTTGATTGCAAATGACTTTCCACCTAACTTGAAGGACGGCATCATGGGCAACTTGACTGCAGGATTCAATCTTGAAACAAACATGGCTGAGATCTCGTGAAATTCATTCATAGCTGCGTAGACAGGTATCTCGGTATCTCGATGCAAAGCTCAGCCAGAACCAGAATGCCCAACAAACCAATTACGCCCCCTTAGCGGGTGTTTTTACAGCAAGTCGGACTTGATGTCAAGATGCAGAGATGCTCGACTTGGGCTCAATTCTCTTCTGTGGTAAGCCAACGGGCAATCGAGCCTCCAGGGATTGCAGAGAACCGGAGATGCATCTTTCAGGACCAACAAAGTTACAATCCGGAAATGTCTCCAAGCTCCTTACGCCCTCTCCCTTCCCCTCTCTCAACGTCTCCGACTTCTCGTAGGCGGCGCGATGGGCTCAAAGGCATCATCGTCATCCTCCTCGATCTCATCATCACTAATTTCCATAGTCTTCTGAGTCTGCGTGACACGCTGGGTGCCAGCTGGCCGCTGCGACTGCGAGAAGTTGAGCGTCGTCTGCTTGGCCTGCTTCGCCTTGCTAGCAGCCGTCGCCTTCGCCGCCCTCGGTGCAGCCGTCTTGGTGGCCGTAGCCTTAGTAGTACGAGTCGCCCGCTTCGGCGGTGGCGCGGGAGGGTCGTCCTCCTCATCATCCATGAACACATCCTCGGACATGGCATCATCCTGTGCTTCATCTCCTTCCTCCTCGTCGCTGTCGACGACGAAGCCCGATTTCTTCTTGGGCCGGGCTCGTGTAACGGGTGCCTTCTTGGCAGCCGGCGCCTTCTTCGCCGGAGCTTTCTTCGCTGCCGCACCTCGACTTCCCTTGGGAGGCTCCGGCACCACTGAGTCGTCGACTTGTGAGACAAACAGGCCGCCTTCCATCTCGACGTCCTCGTCACTAGCGCTACGTCGACCACGGCCATTCGCCTTTGATGCCTGTGCTGGAGCCGCTGTCTCATAATAATGTTCATCGAGCTCCCCCCAGTGGCGGTCGAAGTCTGAGTCGTGGTCTTCTGGCCGGGGCTTCATCCGTCTCTGAGGACCGATAGGACCACCGCCATTCTTTGCCCAACGCTGCTCTGCCGCTTCCCTCCAAGACTCTACGGCCTGATCCACATCGAAATTTGGTTGCTCGTCCAGTTTGAGTATCGACTTCAGGGATTTGGACAAGGCCTCGTTCACAAACTCTTCCATGGCCCCGCTGCCGCCCTTCTCAACAAACTGCACCAGAGTATCCACGAACTGGTTCTTGGGTAGCACCTGCAGCGAGCTCTGCTCCAGGAACTCTTGGACCAGCACCTCGACTTTAATAACGTCGTTGTTTTCCATGGCCTCCATGATCCGATCGGGTAGCGTTGCGTCGCTTTTGTTGTTTTCTGAACCCCTTTAGCCAAGCCCAAACCCTCTCGTGGCGGAACAGCCGCAATGACTCACTTTTGGTAGCCTTCTTTCGGTAGAAGGACACAACGTCATTCACGTTCGCCACCTTGCCCACAAAGCGGTTCGAGAAACGCTGTGGGTTTTCGACGTCGAAGTTTCCGCCTTCTGCTGCGGAGTACTCGACCTTGAGACGGATTAGGGGTAATGGCCGGTCCTCCTCGTCAATCTGATCTTCGGGGGTATCCTGCACCTCAAGCCATTCGTTATTTGCCTCCTCGATCATCTCATCCACGACTTGCACGAGCTCTCTTGTGACCTTTTCGCGGTTGTCCCTCACGTTCTGAAGTCTTTTGAACTGTGGCAACTGCTGTAGCACGATCTCCTTCGTGACAAGCGGGCGTACGGTCTTCAGAGGGATGGGTTCGCACTTGAAATCCTTGCCAGTAATACTGAGGATGGCGACTTGCTTCTTCACGGATTCAGCAGGGATGAGTGACGTCGCAACAGACGACCCGGGTTGCAATACGTGGAACCCGGTCTGTGGGTTCTTGATCGGCTCGATCCTGCATTCGTGTTCATGGCCCCAAACAACAAGGTCCATCCAGTCAGGCAAGACGTTTTCGGGTAGATACGACGTGGCTGTATGAGCGTGATGGTTTTGGTGTACCGTCAAGAGGTTGAAGAAGTCTCCAGCTTGTGTTGTCGGTCGGAAGAAAGTGACGTGGTGATCCCGGAATGTGCGGAAGATGCGTTCGTCTCGCACGTTGCTCAGTCCAAAAAGTGAGAGCTTCGTCCTGCCTTTTTGGAGCAACACTGGCTTGACCTGGATGTTGTCCATCTCAGGGACGCGCCCAAAGTAGTTCACCAGGCCGGCAACTTGTAGAAGGTCGAGCGTGCAGAAGTGGCCTTCGCCGCTAGGATCGTCGTGGTTTCCATGGATAGAAAAGACAGGTATGGAGATGTTCATATCGGGATCTTCGTAGTTGACGTGGGGGAATGCGCCCTCGAAGACTTCGTTCGCATCGGAGAGGAACTCGAGCTCGCAAGGCTTCATGCCCATACAGTTCTTGCGGAGGGAACGCATGACCTGATACATCGCCTTGCGAGAGGGTTTATTATCGTGGAAAAGGTCACCTCCGAGGAGTACCATGTCGACCTAGCTTCAGTCAGACAGAGCCGTAGACTGGGAATGCCATGTTCTGGAGGTCTTACATCTTGGGTCCTCGCCAAGTTCATGATCTCGTCGAAGGTCTTCCAACTATCATCCTTCCGGATGGGGTCGCGCTCCTCGTACCCCACATGGTTATCTGTGGCAACGAGGATGCGAATAGTATCATCTCCTGGGAAGACATCAAGGTCAGCAGGCGACTTGCGAATGGGATTCCTGGGCTGAAATTGGAAGTTTACGGACCTGCAGTGTTCGCAGCCATCTTGACCGAGGTAGCGGACCACTACTCCCCAGAAAGTGCGTGAGAATTCAAGAGAAATACGAGATACGCATTGGTCTGTCAGGTCAAGGAGAACAATTGAAAAGGGATTGGCGTATCATCGGACGGAAGGGCACCAAAGAGGGTATCGCCGGTTAAAGTGGCACGCGTTGAGATAGAGTGGGGATTAGGCAGGCGCGTCAACTTGAAAGGAGCTTGGGCCACCCAACACGAACTCACATGCTCTGCTCTGCTCTGATGCTCCTGAAGCAGCAGCTGCGCCACATGGCTCGAGCACACCTGCTCAAACAGCACCGCCACATAATCACACTGCCACACCACTTGCATGATGGCTTCTATGCCTCCCCCAAGAGCTCACTGGGGTGCTCTACTTCACTCCGGTAAGTTGCTGCATTTCCTCTCTCCAATCTGCTTTTTGTAATTTCCACTGGGATGGACCCCCATGGGAGTCTCATTACAACATGATCCCCCCCCCTAAACAAGGACGACTTCCGATGGAAACCCACCAGCCTGGCTCTGTTGGGTCCACCTGACACTCTCATAACATTACCTTGATGGAAAGGAAACTGGGAGGGCATATCAGGCTGGACATCTGAACTCTTGTGACAGACACAATTTCTCCGTCTCATATCAATACCGTGGAGGAAATCTAAGATTGTGATACGGAGATAGCGAGACGCAAGGCGTCATCTGCTTGGAGGCCTTGGATCGAGCTCTGTGGCTGAACTGTTTCACCACCCTACACGCGTTCACGGTGTCTGTGTTCCACGTCACCACGCATCCAAGAACATCATTGGTTCACTAACACTCATACCACGCGCAGCCGGCACATTCCTTCTCATGGATCGGTCCGGAGAGCCCATAACCTTCGAGCCCGACCCGGGTGTCGACCTGGAGGAGGACATGGTCGAGGATGTCATGGAGCTGGGAGACTACGAGGCCGAGGCGATCGACGATGAGGACGAAGAGCATGATGAGGAAGGTGATCCAATTGCTCCCTTTGACCCGTTCTCCTTGGGTCTAAAGGAGATCAACAACCTTGCTCGTTGCCGCGTCAGTACCTATAAGCCTGGCAACGGCGTCAAGGAGCTACTCGACGATGACCTGAACCAGTACTGGCAGTAAGTCTATCTGCTACTTGCTTCTAACCCCCCCCCCTTCTTACACTTCAATGTTCGTACTGACAGCACCCCCAGGTCTGACGGTGTACAACCTCACCTCCTGACCATGAAGTTCACCCGTCAAGTCGAGATCCGCGCCCTCCGCTTCTTCGTAGACTACACCCAAGACGAGTCCTACACGCCCACCAAGATCCTCTGGTACGCCGGCACCAGCGAGCACAACCTAATCCAATTTGCCACCTCGACCCTCGTCTCCCCCAGCGGGTGGCAAGAAGTCGGCATCACGGGGTCAGGCGGCGGCGACGACGGCAACAGCCTGTGCTGCTTCGTGGTGCAGATGCACGTCATGGAGAACCACCAGAACGGTAAGGACACGCACATCCGCGGTGTCAAGGTATACGGGTTCGACGACCAGCTCCGGGCCGCGGGCGCCACGGGCCGGAGGGACGAGGATCTCGTCGCGTTCAGGGTGGACGAGAGCAAGGGCGCCGACGAGGCCGAGAGGGAGCTGCTGGAGGAGTTGAGGCGGAGGGAATTTGAGAGGAGGTTCGAGCCGGGCGATGCGAGTGGTACTGCGTCGACGCTCGATTTCATGGAGGATCCGGTTCTTCGTTGATGAGCACGCGGGCGGGTGCGGGGCAGGTTGTCACTTGCGCCTTGTTCTTATTCTTTCTCTTCTCCTTGCTATTGGGTCTATGACATTGGCGGTGGCAGCTAGATACCCAGAGCTCAATAGCATATCATCGGGCTGCAGCAACATATACATTACTCGTTTGTCTAAGGGACAACGAAGCCAACAAACGCAAGGGTCGGGTAGCTATCTGGTTCCACCTCAGAAGCAAGAATTGTTACAGTAGGTTCGTTCACCAGAAGCTTGATGCAGGGAATACAGTCCCTGTATGCGCATATATGCATACCGTGTAGGACATCAACGCACGATCACCAACACCATTTCGTCTTCCTCCCTCGCCCGTCACCGTTCCTCCACCACCCTTTCCCCAGTCCCCAAAACCGGCAGCTCCTGCGGGTCGATAGTACCACTCAACTCGCCCGGAACCGGCACCTGTGCCTGCCTTCCCACAAACCCTTGTTCCGACTGATTGTGGAGGCACTGCCATGCACCACCACCTCCACCGCCGTACCCCTGATCGCGATACTGCGATACCGGCGTCTCGAGCTTCGCCTGTGTCTTTTCCCGTGTCGCCTGTGTGTTCTGCTTCCTCAGCTGCATGCCCAGGAACGCCAACGATCCGACGATGGCCAGGCCCAGGGGGATGCCCACGCCGAGGCCGACTGCCACGCCCTTGGAGCCGTTGCTGCCACTGCCTCCTCTGTCGCTGCTGCTTGTGGGGGCTGCCGTTGCCACTGCTGTTTCTGGGGAGCCCGTTGTCGACGTCGCCACTAATATTGCGGTTGCAGTTGAGCTTGAAATTGGAGTTGAACTTGAGGTTGAGGCTGGAGTTGAAGTTGGGACCGGCGCCTTGCTAACGTGATGGAACAAGTCTATGTGAACGACATCCGGGCCGCTGCAGCACGTATAGTTCGCACCGCAGCACACATCCATGCCCTTGGAGCTCAATTTGCATTCGTGGACGTAGACCATTGGCTCTACACAGTGGTGGTTAGCTTCCTCTGCTACAGAAAATACCAGTAACACACGGTGTCGCACTGTCACTAATATTCCCAGTCACGACTAGAAGTAGACGAGGCCAGAGAACGGCATAAGGGAACACATGAAGGGAATCATGCTGAGAGAGGGGGACCGGAGGGGGGGGGGGCAGAAGGATGAGGAGAGACGTACTTCCCCCTGGGCATATGGGATTACAAGCAACCGGCCAGCTTGGATTAGTACATCCTTGCAAGCTGAAGAGGTTGTCCGACCCGGTATCCAGACACAACAGACTGTCGAGGCAATAGTCCACCGAGTCACAGCACAAGCTGGTGTCGGCGTCGGGATTGCATGGCCATTGGTCCTCAGCCGAGGCTGATCCGTCCTGTTTATAACACCCCTTCGCCTCGACAGGGAGGACTCGGATGAAGTAGACTGCTCCTATCAGAAGACGGAGAGCTCGCACGGAAGCCATGACAGCTATTGTGGTTCAGACTCAAAATTCGTGAGCCTTTTCTGGATCACATGAAGGTAGCAAACAAAAGACGCTGGCGATAAGAAATGCTGTTCTAAGGGGATCAAGCCATAGTGTTCGCCAGCATGGGGAGGTCTGGAAAGATATCAACGAGCCTAATAATCGAAGGTCCCCTTTCCCCGTGTGTAAATGCGTAGCCTCAGGGGCAGGGGCGGCAGTGCCTCATG
Organism: Cytospora piceae; assembly: GCA_016508685.1. Lineage (NCBI taxonomy): Eukaryota > Fungi > Ascomycota > Sordariomycetes > Diaporthales > Cytosporaceae > Cytospora > Cytospora piceae. The sequence continues at coordinate 2,537,202 of JADMLE010000005.1, read as the reverse complement.
CTTGCAGAGGGATCATTGTCTCGCGTCTCATAATAGGATATAATGAGGTCGGATTCAGCTACAAGCGCCATGTTTCCACTACTGTTTCAACGGTAGGGGTTTCTGCAAGGCTTCACTTCAAGGCCAGACCAGGCCGTGTACATAGACATGTTTGCTGCCGAGGCATTCAGCTCTTGTCATAGGTTCGTTTCAGCGAGGGTCGCCGGCCGTTGGGGGCTCGTAAGGTCGTGGAACATTATGGGCAGTGCATAGGATTAGGACTTTGAGTGGAGGGTAAACTGGAAATCTGAGAAAAGTCGAAGATCAACCTATAACAAGCATGTGGTCTCATTTGGTATGTACGGAAGAGACGAGTTGTGTCAACTGGTGTAGTTGTACGGATCCGTACTCCGCATATAGTCCGGGGCGGCTCCGGCTGCCAAGCCCCGGAACCGGCCCCGCCCGGCAATGATAAGCCCACGACTCCACGCTGCGGGTAGCATGATGCAATCAATACAATGTAATCAATCCTTCCCAAGCCGAGCTCATGCTCAATCCAACCCCTCTCTACCTCTACACTAACTCCACCACTTCCACAACACCCAGCACCAACAATGCCTCCCGAAGCTGGAGAGGACGCAGCCATGCTTCTCCCGCGCCTCCAGTCCGCCCTCAAACAATTCCAGTCATCCGGGAAACCCTTCCACATCCTCGGCACGCCGACAGCTCCACGAAGATGCCGGACACTGATCATCCTCGACTCGTCCTTCAACCCACCCTCGCTCGCCCACATGCAGATGGCAACTTCGGCTCTACAAGATGTACGGACGCAGGGACAAGGGAAGAGGACGGCGTCGGAGGGTGATTGCAGGCTGCTGTTGCTGCTGGCAGTGAACAACGCCGACAAGGCACCCAAGCCGGCGACATTCGAGCACAGGTTGTTGATGATGCACCAGTTCGCGGGCGACATTCAGAAGGCCTGGGGGGAGACAACAAAGACTACAGAGCAAGAGGGTCAGCAGGAAGACGACGACCTTCCCGTCGACGTAGGCCTGACGACCCACCCCTTCTTCCACGAGAAGTCCGCCGCCATCGCTACATCCCCCGAATACTCCTTCTCCTCCCCCTCTAACTCCTCCTCTTCAACCGAGCCGCACTCGGAACAAATCGTCCTCGCGGGCTTCGACACCCTCATCCGCATATTCAACCCGAAATACTACGAACCTCCCGTGCCCGAGACGGCGGTCGACCCTCCCTCCGCAGAGCAGAAGACACCCATACAGATCGCGCTCGACCCGTTCTTCGCCCGCGCACGACTGCGGATTACGATGCGCGCCGATGACGACTGGGGCGGCAAGGAGGATCAACTGCGGTACGTGGATGGGTTGGTCGATGGAGACGAGCTGGAGAAGGTCGGTGGGAGGAAGGAGTGGGCAAGACGGGTAGAGATGGTACATGGTATGGATGGGTCGAAGGAGGAGGCGGTCGTGAGCAGCACGCTGGCGAGGGAGGCTGTCAAGGCGAAGGACTGGGCGAGGCTCAGGAAGCTCGTGCCGGAGGGCGTGGCAGGCCTGATTGAAAAGGGTGAAGTGTCATGGTAGGCGGGGCTGTAGCTAGCCGGTGCGGTTCAGAGAGCCAGACAATAGGCTTTAGACGTGATGTTTACTGTGTAGTAGATCTGGTCTTGTGAGAACAAGACCAACCCAGAGGCGAGAGCAGCGGCCATGAGCAATGTGGCAAGCTCGCCAGCTCATGGTCCACACACGACCCATGAACTCAAGTCATTGAGCGGGGATGGGCGCCGTAATGCACGCTCAGAAATCTCGGTTGAACAGAAACCATCTCGAAACAGGCATGAGTGCTCTGCTCCGAACTCGCCGGTGAGCTGCGCCAACGCTGCAACAGTCCCAGCAATAAAGGGGCAGACCACACTCCCAAGGTACACTTGGGTCGACGATCTACCGACGCTTCTGTACAACCAACCGGACAACATGCCCTCTTTGGCAGGCTTCCTCTTTTCTCCGGTTTGCACGCTCCCGGAAGCCTTCACCTGCGTGTTTGTCTTCCAAATGCGCGCCCATATCAGCCGCGTCGAATTTCGCAATCTCAGAACACTGAGGAAGGCCCTCGGTAGGTCTAGGAATTACCCACGGGTACCCTTTTACCCAGTTACCCAGTTACTCACGGTTACCTACGGGTGAATCTTTCCTGGGCCTAGCCCTCGGGTGTTGGAAACCCCAGCAGCTGGACAACACAAAGGCTCCGTTATGCCCTTGACATGCTCGCCGATGTGCGCAAGAAGCGATTTTGATGAATTGTGAACTTTGAACCGCTTCAAGGCGCTCAGGCCGGTGTCGTACAAACAAAAGATGCAGGAGCCTGAGTGAACCCATAGCCCTTGTCTCATGTAGCCGATGACTCCGTGTTCGACAATGTTGGCTGCAGCATCGCCCGCGTCGATGTGTGTCTTGATATGGTCCTCCTCGAGCTCGTCCACTCTGGAGACAAAGACCTGACAGAACGGGCAAACATATATCAGAGCTTGCCAATAGGTGCCTGCGGGCAGGGTTTCTGTTGGAGCTGAGTGAGCTGTAACGGCATGAATTCGAAAGTCGTTTATGGAGTGGCACACGAGAGGCGCCGCATGGTTGCTGCAGAGATGTTGCGGCTCTGGGTCATCTGAATAATGCTTCTTGCCAGCCTTGACATGGGAGATGAACTTCGACACGGTCATCTTCTCCAGTTTGTATGAGCAGTTCCCCATAGGGCATGTGTCGCAGCAGCGAGTTACACGGTCGCAGTAGCTATTCCCAAATCTTTTGCTTCCAAGGCCCAACAAGGGACACCAGAGAGGACAGACACCAAACAGCAACGAAACTCTGATTCGCTAGGAGCACCCACGACGGGCCTTTTTTTGCAGCCTATCCCCTTCTGTCCCTCTCCACCCGGACGTCCTTGTTTGAGGCAGTCTCCCCGGGAATAGCTACTGCGACTGTGTATAAGGCTACACATCTAGTGGCTAAGGTAAGCATAAATACCTAGCTGCTGCTAGTACGCAACTTAGCTAACCTGCCTACCTGCCTACCTGCCAACCTGCCAACCTGCCAACCTGTTATCTTGCTATCTTGCCAGCTAGCTAGCCTACTGAGCCTGCTACTATATAGCCTTAGAACTTAACTATATAACTTAACTATTCGATAAAGTGCTTGCTAGTCGCATCGATTTAAAGTCTCCTAGATAAAGTCGACTTATACGCCGAAGTTCAAGTAACCTAGTAGTCCTTAAGTACCCGTAGACCTCAAGTATGCGTAGTTCTGCAGGCGGCTTAGCTAATCTACCTGTATAATCAGGTTTTCCCTATACAGTCGCAGCAGCAAGTTATATAATCGCAGTAGCTATCCCTAGTCTCTCCCTCTGGAGTCTCTCAGTTGTCATCTGCCGGTTTATGAAAGTCGTCATGCCTACGAGTGTCTTGGCTTCTCGGCGTTCGCATCTACGTCTGCTTAAGTTCTGCTTGATCTTACGTCTTGAGTACCTAATCCGCAAGATGCCGATGGCCGCGTCACTCTCATGCCCACCTGGATTATTTATGCCGTGACGAGTGGTAAAAACGTCCACCAAGGGCTTTGGCAGCCGCAGCCTGCAGTTACTTGTCCAGCTTGTCCAGCTTGTCCAGCTTGTCCAGCTTGTCCGATCTACTAGAAGGGTGATCTCGCTGCCACATCGATAATACACGTTGGTAGTGGTCTGTGTAAGATCACATGACAGTTCTGGGCGCCTCATGTTGCTGGACGGACGTGCTGTCGGGTCAACGACATCCCTCCAGGACCAGTTGTTGATTGGCCCTCTGTCTTCCGGCGTGGATCTGTAACCCACGGCTCTTTCTCGGGATAACTGTCACTACCGGTGACTTCAAGTTAACATGTTCGTCGCACCGGCTCACAACACTACACACATTATGTCTACCATCACCAGCTCAGTGTATTTGATTTCCGTCCATGTCCGAACAACTATGATCTGACTAATCCTAGCCTAGTTGTCGTCGTGAAGTAAGTAGTCTGGTTCTGTCCGTTATCACCCTTCGTATTACATCCTGCTCAAGGCAGTCCTTCCAAAATTTAGCACCAAGATACCGCAGCCAAGTATGTATGTCGAACGTGACAAAATCAGAACTGCTCAGGCCGTACCCTCGCTTGGGCTTTGATTAATTGGATGGACCTTGCTTCCGCACGTTGTGTAGCCTTGCTGGGGCCCGTTTCCAGAGCCGCCACACGACCAACAGGTCTCGGTCTCAGCGGAATCATTGTCCACACCAGTGCCTCCACAGGTGTTGCAAGCAGTGTCGGGTCCCCCACCCTGGCCACTTCCACCGCAATTCTCACATCTCGGCTTCACCCTCTTGGTACCGAGGCAGACTGGGCAATTGTAGTAGAAAGGTACCATTCCGGGGAACTTGTCTTCACGGACCCCGCAGTCGTCGCACTGTCCCACGGCCATGGTTGAGGGTTGTGTGATATGTTTGCAGATTCGGGAGCTGATCGCTCAAGTAGTTTTGCTACCAAGCCTTAGTGATCTTGGTTCTTATTATGGGAATAGGAGAAGGGGGCAAGGTTGCCAGATATAATGCAGCATCAACATATACCTCTAACAAACTGTTGCTTTTAAAATTGTCAGTGGTGTATGAAAAAGCTTTCTGACAAGGCTGTTCAAGTATTCTCTGTGATCGTTCTCCCCCAGGTAAATAGTGTGCTCTCTGTGTGGGAAGAAGAATGAGATATGTGAAGCCGAAAGATAGTAGACCGGCGGTTTAAATTCTCGTCTCTCACGTTCGTCACGCTATATGCGTCGATGGCAGGTATGGTCATCTGCCCTCGAGTGTCAGGGAAGCACATAGGCCTCAGTGTTTATCCTACCGCAGTCACATATGCGCGTTGCAAGTCACGGAACAACAACTCAAGCTTACGATCTATAGTAGGGACATATGCAAGTCACTAAGAATACCTAGGTAAGTCCATTACATCCCAGTGACTATATAAGCACGGCTAGTAATGGCTATACATATGTATTTACAGTCTCAATGTCATTCCTTGCTATATCTGTATAATTATTGACTATTATTAAAATATATAGATCTGGTTTTCCTCCACATATTTTTTTTTTATTCACTTAAAACTTCACGTTTTAAGATAAGCGGAGGGCTACTTGATTATCCGATATTGAAAAGGTCAAAATAGGATCAGAATTATAGGACAACGAATATATACTTTCGATAAAATCAACTTGGAAATGACTGCAGTCCGAGAGGCCGACCGAAATGTTTGCCTAAAATGAAGCAGAACTATTCACAAATATCCATTTTGATGTCACAGCAACTCAGTAATTATAATGACCAGAAAGGTAGCAATGCCTTAGTTGTGTTCAATCGGACACTTTCATGTACTTAAATTATTCTCATCATGTCCGAATGTCTACCTAGGTTTACTCAGACCCTAGCCCAGTCGTCGTGAAGTAGCTTTGGTCTGTCCGTTGCCCTTCGGATCACCTCCTGCTCGACGCAGCTCTTCCCAAAACCCAAAATTGCATCAAGATGCCGCACCAAGTGTGTATGCCAGACGTGACAGGTCATTGAGGATGACCAGAAGCTTGGTATGCATCAGTCGGCCGATCCTGCCTCCCGCGGTAGCGTTGATGGGCTAGGTTGTCGCAGTGTACCAAATCTTCCAACTCGGTTTGTCCCTCGCCATTACACCTAAAACAAGTCTCGAGCGTTTGGTGGTCATTCTTCAGACCAGTGCCTCCACAAGTATTGCAGCTGGCATCAGGCTCAAAGACGTATCCCATTTTCCCACTGCCACTGCAGGTCTCGCATGCCGGCTTTGACAACGTAAACCCCCGGCAGATTGGGCACTCTTCCTTTACACTGATCATTCCTGGTGGCTGGTCGGTGCGGTTGCCGCACTTGTTGCAGTTACCCACGGCCATGATTGCGGGTTATGAGTTTTCGTGATCGGGTGATCCGGTTGCTAATTAAAGTACGCCGACTTATCTCGTAATCCTCTTGGGAAGGTTTAATGGTCTCGATTGTCTGATTATGTCTTAGTGAGAATGGAGGGAGATAGGGGGCTGTCAGATATAAAACGGCATAAATACCTCTGAAAATAACCCGTTATTCTGGACCCCAAGTTTATAAGTGGCCTTGTGGTGATGCTGCTGTAGGAGTTTTCGTGTACTGTTCGTAGGTAGTGTGGTGCTCTCCGTGTGCGGTCGGCATATCGAGAGGAGATATAAAGCTGAAGGGTGGTTGACCACGGGTTTATATTCCTGACGCCCATCTTTGTTAGAAGTTGTGAAGCGTCAAGAAGCACATTGGGCTCTGTCAGTGTTCTGAGGCAGTCAGATACCCGTCACTAAAGACACGAGGACAGCAACTCAAGCCGGCTATTCACTTTCAGAGCAGTTTTAAACAATAGTAGGTCCAGTTATATACAGTGGGTAGACTGGAAGAGTAACAGACATACTGTGTTATGATATATAAAAATATATTTGGTGCTACACAAATACTTCACTGTACCTTACTGTGCTTTACTAATTACTGAAATATGAATTCATCTATTATTTAACATGTTTACGAAGTCATTATGGGACATTGGATTGAATCAATTGTTTGGTTTTCAATACAATAAAAAGGAAATTGGAAAAGACTAATGATCCGAGACGCCAGCAAGACTATTCACTCAAGATGAAATCAAACCTTAAAGTATTCACCGCATGCCACCGCAAAGTCAGATGCTTCTAATGACTAGACGGGTTGCAGTATACAATCAATCGAACACACATTGGACTCCAGGTAACTCCTCCGAATTAGTGTCCGAATCATCGTTCAACTTGTTTGGTCGATGATGAGTTCTGTCGCTGATCTCGAGGACCTCTGGCAATACTTTCGCTAGATCAACACTCAGACTTACTTACCTTTGCACAGTGCCAGGGACCGTGGATTTGCTTCGCCTGTAGACACTCGTCCATCGTATCATGGTACAGAGGGGACACGTTGTTTGCATCCTGTGAACCAAACTTCAAGTCAGCAATGTCATGCGAGCCGTTTGGCAAGGCGGGAGCATTCGAAAGTAGATCGAGAAGACCAGCCAGATCAGGCGGGCTACCGGGGGTCATGGCAGGATTGGCAATGTCGACGATCTTGGCCATGACCTGCTTCACGATATCCGGCTCGGCCTCCATACTTCCTTTCTTGGCCCTCCCAAGCGGACAAGCCAAAAGTGCCCTCGCGTGTGAGCGGAGGGACTGCACGTCATGCTCGTAGGGCTGGAACCCCTCTTCGAAGAGCTCCTTGACATGTACGTCCCAGAGCTTGAAGCCCCCGTCATCGTCGGCCTGGATCGCCTGGCCAAAGTCGCCGATGTAGAAGTCTGGCAGGTCACTGTCACCTACCCAGTTGAGGAAGATGTTGGCGGAGTGCATGTCCCTGTGGAGCACGGCTGGTTTTTCGTACATGAACTGAAGCGCCGACGCGACTTGTTGTACCAGACGCAGAACCAGCGACCGAGGAACAGTAAGCCCTCGCTCGTTGCAGCCGGTGCGGAAGTCGTTGAGATGGCCTGCGTTCATGTACGACATCCAGACCACCCGGTGCCATTTCCGTGGATCTGCAGCCTGCTCCTGGCGGGCTGGGACATCACACCCTGAGAATATGCGAACGATGTTCGGTTGAACGCTTGCCTCTCGAGCTCTCTCATTTATTTCCGAGACTCAAATTAGGCTATCCGCCATATTACTTTCTTGGTATCTGCTGACAATCGCAATATCGGATTGGGAACCCGCAGCGTTTGCAGGTATCGTCCAAGTCGATGCCAACTCTTGGGGACATAACGAATATTGGTGAAGTTGATGCTTGGAAACTTATTCTTTTAGTCGATAGGTGTCGCTAATGCTTGCCCAAAATCTTCTTCCGGTCGGTTGCTTCAGGTTGATAGAATGAGCTTTGGTGATGTAGGAGAGAATCGAGGCAAAGACTATTATAGAACAACCCCTTTAGATAACTTTCAAAATCGTCTCTCTATAAATAGGCAAGGCAGCTTTGCTGTCACACTGCATATTATCACACTTGAGCATGCACTCAATCTGATCACAAGAATTGAAAGACAAACATATCGAACAGTATTTTGCAGACTTGAAGGGTATGATGTGGCCAGAGCAGTAGCTGCCAGTCGACTCCTCTAGCCGGTCATCCACATACATTTTGCGCTGCAGAATATGTTCTGATAGTTTAGTATCAGTGCTTCTTCCAAGAGTGCAGATATATACAATTTAAGCCGAATCACTCCTTAATATATTCTTCACTTCTTTTGGTTTTACCCTAGAATTAACTCCAGCTAGTCTAAGGTTCTCAGGAAGATACCTCGGCAACTAATAACCTACGCAACATAAATTAAAGTATACACAGACACATAGTATTCCGAGAGATAACAGAGGTACAATGGACCGTTCCGACGGGAAGTCCAATAGCAAACCCGACGGTGGAAGGTTGCCTCGCACCTATGCTTTATGACAATGTCAAGTCCAATAGCAGGCCGCAGACATAAGAGGTGCAGTCATATGCTAAGCCGCACATCCCTGCAGGTGGTTGCCTGCTCTCCAGGCTCTCTTTTGGCCCACTAGAGAGACCCCGTCAGCCCGTCAGCCGGTATTACACACGATGGAACATGATAAACGGGTCTACACATGCCAGCAGCCAATAACTTACTATTGAGAAGCAAACATATGGGTCCATATTTAGGCAATAGCACCCCCTGTGACGCCCTGTGACTCAACATTGGTTCACCACCTGACCAGCACAGCTGTGGTCAGTGCATCTCCCACCGCTCCTCTGAGAACATATAAACCCCTTCACTCTCTCGCCATTCCGTTGTTTGTTTTCCTTCCTCTTTCCTTCCTTAGCTCTCTTTGCCAAATGGCTTAGATCAAGTGTAGTATCTGTTCTTTTCAGTTTAATCTCTGGAAGTATTCTACGGAATACAATCGTGATTATTCTAATTTTTGTCATGGCCGGATGACGGTCCTCTGGGCGTGCCTATGGTCGTCTTCCACCGTGTCCTCGGTACCACACTGTTTCCGAGTGACGCAACCTCTGCTTTCTGCTTTCTGCTTTCTATTTTTTCTATTTTCTTTCATTGTGATCTCGGGCTTGCCTGGGACATGACGAAGGGAACCTCGTTGATACTGAGAATGGATATTTGTACTGACCACCTAATACCTTCAGTCGAAGGCCCTGTCGCTACCTACCGGTATACCTTCCTCTAAAGAACAGCTGCCCCGCCTACCTGATTCAACCACGTCAACCACTTCAAATCACCCCAACCACTCTAATCATTGCAATCACTTAATCGCTTCAATCACTTAATCGCTTCAATCACTTCAAATCAATCGCTTTAATCAATCGCCTCGAGTCAAAGTCGCAGGCTTGAGGTTGCGATTCAGGCCTGGCCAAGTGAGCCCATCAGAGGCGGGTCCACCGACAGGGTAATAGGGCTATGTACAGTACATAGCGGCAGTACGAATATCCGTTCTCTTTGATATTTGATATCTGATCTTGCCCGTCTTTTTTCCGCTACTGTGTAGTAGATTGATCCCCTGTGCTAAGGTCGAAGAAACTGGCCGGGAGATCCCAACCTGTCAAAGCGGAGCTCACTTGCGGAAGCAAAATCACATGTGCAGCCAGTTCCATTATTTACATCGAGCGTTGGTCATGCGAAGCAATAAATAGTATGTATGTATGTATGTATGTATGTCCACGATGATTCCGACCATCATCAGCCGCGGCCATCAACTGAATACCTAGGAACGGTGCGGTCCGGAAGTTGGTCCTCTTGGTCCTGTGGCTCGTCGAGAAGCTGGTCGATTCCACTGTTTCCCACTCATAAGTGTCTGCGAATCGGTCTGGTTTGATGGTCGCTCTCTATAGGCACACCAGGCCTTGTATTCTGACTTGTACCGCTGTACTTGCAAGTGTTTGAACTTGTCGGAGTAATTCTTTCGGATTGTTTGGTACCGGCTGTATCGAGCTGGGTTCTGGGTTAGGGCAGCGTCCAGTGATCCATGCTGCGTCAGAAGCTCGTCCAACAACCCCGACCGCGCCGCAGAGATGACGACCAAGTCCGGGTTGTTGAGAATCTATCTCTGTTGTTCCCTCGTCTGAAACGCGGGCTGGGGGTGGGTCGTCCGTGCTCGTGGTGAGGAAGACACTTGACATTGTAGCAACGTTATCTTGCTCGATGTTGTGGCGCAGAGCCTGGAAATCGACCGTCGACGTGGTATTGCGGTACGATCCCCAGTACGTGTTGCTGTTTTCGGCGTGGCCCATACGCGCTTTGCGTTCCTCTGATGTAACCCACTAGGTAGTCCTTCTCTTTTTCCCTGGCCTTTTCGACGGCGGCCAAACCCTTCGATGTATCCTCCTCAGCTGCTTGGGCCTTGGAAGCAAAAAGTCTTCAGTGTCTGGTCAGAGACAACTGAAAGGCAAAAGAGAACGAAGATGATCTGGCACGGGTTCGAACCGCAGACCTTCAGTGTACCTAACAGGCTTCTCATCATATCACATTGGTGTAATACGAGTTGAAGGAGAGTGTTAGACTGACGTGATAACCAACTACACCACCGGACCGATTTGTTCTTGTTGCTAGGGTCTCAGGGAGGTCTCATATGGTGGAGTGGGGTGGAACGGGGCTGCTTGGCTGGCTGCTTGGCTGGCTGGCTGTGGCGGTCGGCTTGACTTGGCGAGACGCATCTCTGCAGCCATGATGCGAACGAATGAATGCTCGGGGAGGATGGTCCTGGTGCAGGCCCCACTGAATCATGGATCGTCGCCAATCAGGCCTTGCAGCTCGGGCATCGGCCGTCTTGTGGTGGAGGAGGGTGAAGGTGCCCAGGTGGTCCAGCCACTGAGCGTGAAGGGCGACAGTCACAAAATGCTGCAGCGAACAGTCTCTGCGCGCCATTTCTTCGCAGTACCGAGGCAGAAGATGTCCATCAGTGGTCCATGAACAAATAAGGGAATCGCATAAGGTCAGGAATGGGTCTGATTGACACAGAACTGACACAGAGAACTGTCATGGTCGGGCGGCGTGGAGCACCCGTCGCGGTCTCGATGCAGCAGAGTTTTCTTTGTTTGAGTGGGAACAGAATCGACAGTGCCTGCGAGCGCAAAAGATTTGGGCAGAATGACAAAGCGCTAACCAGATCCAGAAGGCGGCCACTACTGCCACCACGGCCACCAGGTGGGAGAAAGCGTTGGACCGAGCGTCGCGGTCAGGGCGCACGGGCCCGCACCACCCAAGTATATATACCTGGCACTCCTCTCGCCTTTTCAGATTTGTTTTCCTCTTTTCTTCTCATGTCGACAATACTCTAGAGAATCATTTCTATAGGTTTTGTCCCATCTTCTATGTTTCCCAACATAGCTACAGATCCCACCCAGGTTGATGACTACAAATCCTCGACTGCCCTAGAGTGAAACACCATCTTTACTCTCGATCTGCCTGCAAAGGCGGCGGCTCGTTCCCTCTTTGGGGGTTCAAGCTGTATAGAGAGTGGTGATGATCTCTACCCCGATTTTCCAGAGGTCTTGCCTTCGGGCGCTTTGGCGGGGTGGCAGTCGATGGACGTCTGACTGGCGGCTTTTCTTTTTTTCATTGCAGTTCATGGGCTTGTCCATGATGCGAAGAAGAAAATCACCTTGACCTTTCCCATGCCTTCCACTTCTCTACCCCTTCTATCCTATCATCATGCCTGTCTGCCTACCTGCCTGTTTATTTATTTATTTATCTATCTACTTATCTGCCTAGCTTCCTGTTTTCATACTATCCTAGTTGGCTTGAGTTGACTCGTTTATTACGTACGGTGCCTATCCTCGCTCAAAGTTGCATTACATGAGTTTTGCTTTGTATTGGACGGGTTATGAAGTTCCGATGAGAGGTTGGCGATGATTTTCTTCATAGCAGAGGCGGGCGGGGAGGTTTCGGTTTCAACTACGATACCACTTGTAATGTTTCTTCTCACTCGAGCTGATGGCATAAAAGGCTATACACAGACAGTACTTCAAGATACCTGCTATCATAGAGTCCATAAAACGAAACGGATTATTTCAATTGATTTCATCTGCAAAGTTCAGAAATATTGCATTGCTACTTCATTCAGGTGATTCGGTGCACCCCGCACATATCGTATCGGCCTTACTACCTCCACCCCAACCTGTCAACTGCGCACCCCTCGGACATCACTCGAAGCCCTCTGTTGGACAACGTCAGCTTTGAAGGCCGTCTCGAGCAGCAAGAGACGCCGCGCGCTGGCTACTGAGCCAGCGTCGTCGTCTCTGGGAGGAACCGCTGCCGACGACAATCCATTTGTTGACCTGCTCGTCCCTTAGTCACGCCTGGTGCTCACCAAGTTACTGGCGGAGGACCGCGGCCGTCACTGCGGCCAGGAATGAGGTCTTCCTTGCCCTCTCGGTAGCCCTGGACGGCGCAACGAGACCATTCACCAAGGGCTGAACGTTCAGCTCGCCGCGGCTACGGGGTTTTACGCTCGCTTTGGAGCGTACCTCAACGACACTCTCCTCTGGGGGGGGGGGGCTCAGACTTTCCCCAAAGGACAAGACGCGCCGCAGACTCTGCAGACGCGGGCCCGCCAACTCACTCTCGCAGCGCGGTAGAGGAAAAACATCTACGCGACATTCGCGGCGCAAACCGCGACGGCCAGCACCTTCCTTCCCCCAAACTACAGGCACTGATCACGACTTCGCCCACAATCAGAACCTGACCCCGGCCTCGCCCAGCCGTGTGACAGCAGTCCAAACCGGCGCCTGGAGCCATGACCAAGGATGGAGCTTAAAAGTGTACATCGCTGAAGAGATCATCGGGCACGCCAAGATGAAGAAGCCAGGTCAAAGCAAGGCAAGTCAACACTACGAGATAAGATGGATGGGCTACGGAGGTACAACATGGGAACCTCACGATGCCCTCATGGAAGACATACCCAAAAGGAATACCGACGGAGCAAGATACGCACGCAAAAAGAAAAACCCTCCCAAAGACTCATCGGACAGACATGAACACCCACTGTATTAATGGGCGAGCTCAGGCCCTGATCGAAGAACCGACCCTACTTATCGGCGCCGGAGCACACTCGAGAGCACGTGCCGGCAAAACTATTCACCTTTTGCCGTTCAAAAGTCATACCGTTCAAGTTATTTTGGTGTTTTACAGTGCACTCAACATTCCAACTGGTACATCCCATTTCTAGCGTCATTTCGCGCCGTTCACAGACGCGTCTCAAAGAAAAGCTTTGGCGCCTCCATCGCCAAACTTCCCACAAACCCTCCAAACACCAAGCCTCTCAAACCTTCCCACCACCTAACTGCCGAACTTCCCTACCACCCAAACCTCAATCACCACAAACCTTCACATTTCACTCATCTCACCCTAGACACTACACTTTATCACATCACCTCCGCGATGGCTTCGTATCAGAAGTTCGTTAAAGGCGCTCGCCGTCTCGTCGCGCAAGGCGATGATCACGAATCCCAGCCAGGCTTCTATGCCAATACCGACAATCAAGCCCCTCCCATCAGTCCTCAAAGCCCCTCCCCATGGGCTACTCCTCAGCATTTCGACATTTCCGTGAAGGACTTCACTACGGAGGCTGCAGAACGCGCCCTCACCCCTGACCAGCCTGAAGAGGCTCCCAAGTCAGACCTCGCTGGTTTCGAGGAGACCGAACAGGAATCGTACCAGCCATCTTCCAGATACGGTTGCATCATGTTTCTCAATGACGGACACGCCTTTCCCTACCACGAGAACACGGTTAATCTCATCGGTGACGAGCAAGGCCCACGATTTTCCACACTCGTGATGCCCGGGGTCGACAGGCTTCGTCGAGACATCGACCGCGTTTGCGCGCAAGACCGAACCTCGATCTCAGCAGCCCAGCAGCCAGAAGTGGCAGCTATGTCAGCTGTGGCGCAACGCCATTGAACCGAGCCGGGAGGCTGTGCTCTGGTGTGAACCCCCGCGAAATGTTGAAGGCTGGACCGCTCCATGTCTTCAGCTGAAGTCATAATCCATGTCGACACATGGGACTCTGGATTGGCCATTTTGCCCTACAGACGCCATGTAATGTCGAACGAGGGGACAAGAGTGTGCCTAACCGCCCGTCCTGGACGTCGCCTTCAAATGACTGACAGGTTCAACGGCCTACCGGTTTCCTCCCCTCACCATCTTCCCGCACCCGCGAGCATGACACGTCCCCACGAACCCCAGGCTCCCAGGCCCGGGCCCCTCGTCAAATTCGCCCGCTTCGAGGACGGAAAGCTCAAGCTCTTCACAGCCCGGACCACATCCCTCGTCTACCACGCCATATCCCACGTCTGGGGCAACACAGCCTGGCTCCCCGTGCCCGCGGCCGGCGGCGAGCCTAGGCTCATCTCCAAGGAGAAGGCCGCCTTCGTGGCGGACCACCTGCCGGGCCTCGTGGGCGGCACGGCGTTCTGGATGGACACCCTGATTGTAAACCAGAGGGACCCGGCCGAGGTCGTGGCGACGGTGCAGGTCATCCCGGACATCTTCCGCGATGCCGCGCGCACCATCGCGGTGCGGGAGTGCGACGGGTTTTATGCGTGCTGCGAGGAGGCTGTGAGGGGGTATGCGGACTGGCAGGATTTCAATAATCGGATTGGGAGGCACAACGGAGAGCACTTTGGACATGTCTGCGCCGAGTCGTATCTGTGTCGCCTTTGGACGCTTCAAGAGTGTCTTCTATCTCATACCCCCTGTCATTTACTGATGTACAACATGTTATGGGTGGCTCTGTGCGCTCTGTTGTAACCATCCCAATAGACAGACCTCTCCCAGATGACGAGAACCGCCCCTTCGACGCCTATGCATACCAGAACGACACCGAGATGGTCTCGGACTGCCTCTGGGTTCTCGCGTATTCCTTCAGCGGATCTGAGGGAGTCGAAGCCATTCACGACTTCATTAAAGCCTACATGAACAGTGGAACTATCACCCGGGCAAAGCCGCCCAAGCGCACCGAGTTCGAGAGCATCCACAACATGGAAAACGGGCGGTTCAGACTCGTCAACCTGGCGTCGAATAGGTCAGCATCGATGCCTCGTGACTACATATTTGCAACCATGACACAATTCCCATGGTATCACTACCCCGAAGACGCGGTGAACATGACATTCAGCGCCACCTTCATGGACTTGTACAAACAGGCCTGCAAGGCTGGACACTCATTCGAGCCAAGAGTCCTACAGGCCATGACAGACACGGACGCCAGTGAAAGTAATGCCTGGCTCCCTAGCGACGACCAGCCAGAGCCTGCCTGTCTCGGCGACTTCCTCAAAATCATGGGCAGCACCACCCCTGATACTCCAGAGTCCTCCTCCACAGGACCCCACCCCCGGAATTCCGTCCATTTGACCAGGCCTGTTCTGGTGCGACAATACGAGAACGAAGCCGCTGGTACTGTGCTGGAAATCATCGAGGCAGCAATGAACTTCTCCGAACAGGCATGGGAGGGCTCCCACAAGGGAGGCGACCTCTCCAAGTTCGGCAGCTTCCCCGACGAGAAATGGCAGCTCGACGACGAGGACGCCAGGCGCTGCGGCTGGCAGGCGAGGAGCCACGAGCGCCAGAGCCGTGTCATCCAGCGCGGCGACGAGGCTCCCATGATCACAATCGGCCGGGGCACAGGATACGACGAGATAGAAGACACTCCAACCACGGCTTCCCCGCATGCCGACCTGTCGTGCACAAACCCTAGGGGACGGCGATACACCCCGCTCCTCCAGCACGCCAGGAAGGTCCTCGCGCACATGTGGTGCGGCACCGCCCGTCCCAACCGGAAGGACGCAGCCCAGGAGAGCGACTGGGCGCTCTTCAAACGATCCATGCGCGGGTCCTGGCCCCGACCGCTCCTCCAGACCATGCTGCTCCTATCCGCCATGATCGGGTGCGGGATAGGCCTGTCCGCCGACGCCTGGGCCAACAGGCGCTTCGTCCCCGTCTACGTGGGCTACGGCGACGAGATCATCCTGGGCCTGCTCGCCAGGCACGCACGCCCCGGGTACAAGAGTACCCCCCAGGACATGCTCAGCGTGGTGCGGCAGCTGCCCGGGGAGCACTTCTGCACGGATCTCCTGTTGGTGCAGCCCGAGTCTCTGAGGCCCGTCGGCCTGCTGCCGGATTTCCTGCTGCATATAAGTCACCCCTCGCGGACGAACGAGCTCGGCACGAAGAGGGCGGCTCTGTTGTATGGCGACTTCGCCAGGAACACGTCGCCCGAAGGCGTCGAGGTCCGGATCGTTTCGCTTGAAAGCATTGCGTGTTGGCGAAGGTTGGAAAGACGCGGGGTTGAAGAGGCTGCCAAGGAAGATGGCTGATTTGTGTGTTTAGGATGGGGGTCAAGTCTGTAAGGAAGGCGGGGCGACGCTGAAAGAACCAGAACCGTCTTCCCGGGACTGTAGGGTCAATAAAGATGACCAAACAAATCAGGACAGAAAACAAGATGGATATCCATGCGCTATCTCAACACCGCTAATTTTCTCAAGAGCCGTGTCATGCAAATACGTAAAACAAGAGTCAAATTAATGCAACACCATTCCAACAGAACGAAAAGGCATTAACCAGCCAGCCAGCCCCGTCTTGCCCCATAGCCAGCCAGTCCATTGAAAAATAAAGTCCCCTCAGAGAACCATCCCACTCGTGCTCAGTCCTATGGTTTTGAATGTTTCCCTGCTCGTCTCGGACGAGACCCAACCACCAACGTCTGCATTCCAGACATCGAATCGGCTCTCCGCATCCATGGCATCGATGCCCACGCCGTAGCCACTGAAGTAATACCCTATTACAACAACCAGATATGACAACAGCAGAATACTGCCCTTGAAGTAGTTGCTCTTTCCCTCTCCATACATGTAGCTCAGCAGGAAGACACAAAGTATGACGGTGACCATATCCCACTGCGGGAACAAGAGGCTGAAGGTGTATTTGGCTGTCTCAAGGGGGTCGGGTATGTCCATTGGGTATATGGCGGAGAACAGGACAAGGGCCGGGATCTGTAGGAGACAGACTTGGAGTGCGTAAGCGGAGCCGATCTCCATGGAGAGGGCGATGTTGCCGTTCATAGCGAATGAAATGGCGTTCTGTTCAGGCAGACACGGTCAGTATACCGATCCAAGACGTTCGCTGACTGGTAGAATTGATGGTGACAGGACAGGAAATCAGGGGTAGATATTGACGTTTTCTCAGCAACCACATAAAGTGTCTGAGTGAGCTGGGTAGTAACGCATAATGCTCATCATTCTGGGATTCAAACAAGATAGAAAGGAGGCAATTTCCACTTACCAAAAACTCCGTAGTGTTCGGGACCAGCGCAAAGAGGGTAATTCCCAAAAACTTCTCGTCGATAGCGAAGCCCTCCAGGACCACATCCACAGTGTCGACAAGAATCTCAGCTATGATCGCATACAGAACCGTCGCGCCCATCAGGATGACAGCAGACTTCATCCTGCTCCAGTTCGGCGCATCGTGGCCTCCCTGCTCTGCAGCTTGACCACCACCGATCTGAGCCTCGGCTCCAAGTGGATCGTCATGGGAAGGGAACGTCGAAGTGCGGATCGGCGTCGGTCGGTGGGTGTTTATCGATGTTTCCCATCCAGAAGAATGGCCGTGTGGGAGATGAGGGGTCGCCGCAGGAGTGCCTTTAGCTATACTGCTCCGGGCGTCTCTAGCAGCAGCCGCAGCAGCCGTCGTGGCGATCTCAGCAATCTGATGTACGAGCTCGCTATTCTCAGCATCCGAGAAGCCGGGAATGTGCATCGCCGAGCTAATCGTGCCATTTTTGGGAGGCGGAATATGCGGTGTCGTGGTCGCGGCGCCATTGCCTGTCGTGGAGCCGCTGGGCTGCAGACCGACCTGCTTAAGGGTCTGGCCCAGTGTGCGCTTGTAAATATGGCTCTCGCGGATATCTGCGCCCGTGGACTCGGCCAGCGATGAGTAGCCGCCGCGGGGTGCAGACTGCCCACCCATGGCATTTTGACGTTGATCATCGTGTTTCTTCTCATCCTGTTCAGAGTTCCAGATCACGGCGGCGTGGGTACGCAGTGTAAACCAGAGGCCGATCACGTAGCTCAAGAATAACAGCAGAGCTGCGATGTAGCAGTATGGGCGAACAGCCTCGATATAAAAGCGCTCATCCAGTGCGGGGGTCTGGCTGAAGTAGCAGCGGCGGCAATCCCGAACACCACCACCAGGGTTTGGGTGGCCCGGGCTTGCACAGTCGACACAATTGAGCTCGTGAGAGCCGTAGATTTGGTAAAACAAAGTCGGACCAAAGGCGCCAATGACCGCAAACAGCAGCATCGTCGAGGTGACGCCAGCAGAGCGTGCATTGAACCGTTGTGTCTTGCGCTTGATGGCACCAAAACACATTGACAATCCAGGAAGGAACAAGATACCGGCGAAGATGGAACCGACAATACTGCCTTCGACCAGGGCCCCCTTGCCGTCCTTCAACGCGATGCAGTACAAGAAGACCTCGACAATCGTGGAGAAGAAGGCGTTGATAGCAGCACCCAGCCCCATTGAAGATTGCGCAGAGATAGAGGCGACAGCTTGACCAATGAAGTATGCCAGCGGTATGATGGAAAACAAGCCGGCAACAAACAGAAAGGCGGAAGAAGTGATGAAGTTGTCAATGTGAAGCATGCCTTCCAGCACTGCCCAGTCGAAGATGACGAACAAAACTACAGCCATGAGGTTGATCAGGAAGATGTTGGTGCCATCGACCGTGTACTTCCAGTACTTTAGTCCCACTGCTCGATACGTGCAAACGATGATCGAAGAGTGAGGCGCCGCCGGAATGCGAGCGTGTGATATATCGGACTCGAACGACAAGGCCAGGGGATGGCGGCGGAGTTGGTCAAAGAGGAGCAAGGTGACCTTTCCCATGGGTATCCAGAAGACCAGCAACCAGCAGATGGTCGAGACGATGAACAGCGACGGCGTGATCAAGAGGTAGAAGAACACAAAGAAGATGACACGGCCGATGTTCCACTGACCACGTCCAAACAGTCGTCTCTTCATCCGGGGTAAGTCGTCGTCGCTACTGCTCTCGTGATCGCCCCGGCCTCGTCTGAGCAGGCTGTCGGTCTCGCTGGGCTCCGAGTCGATGCTCCGTCTTGACCTCCCGATGATAGAGCGGCCCCTCTCGGGTCCAAAGAACAATCGTCCGTACTCCAGATCACCGCTCTGCCATTGCTCGTATTCGCTTATGCTCCTCCCCTCACCTTGGTCTTCGTCGATATACGCCTCTTGTTGCTCAAGTCGGATAAACTTGCCAAAGGGGTAGAAGAGGTAGCTAGCCAGCCCCCAAAGCACACGTCCGTACTCCCCTGCGCTGGGAGCTGCGGCAAAGAGGAAGCAGGTCAGGGCACCAGTGAAGGCGATCAGAGCCATCCACCAACCAAAGCATATCGTCCATACAATGTTGAAAGACAGTAGCCAGCTGCTAACTCTCCCGCCTGGTGAACTGTGAATGTCCCCCTCAGCATTCTGCTGTACCGACCGATTCTTCTTGTACAGAGCAGGTTTCCACAGCCTAATTCCGAAGGGATGCGTCTCGTTGATGGCCTGTTGCCGGTCCTTGAGGGTGAAGCTCTCGGCGTCACTGATATCGCCATCGTCTTCGACAGGCGTCTCCTCGTCCATTTCGTCCACTGGTGGTGGAACAACTTCGATGGCCTCGGGGGCTGGGGGTGTCTCTTCCTGTTCCTCTGCAATGGTGGGAGTCCGAGGTGCTAATTCCTCGCTGTTCTCCACCGCATCGCGACTCGACTGTATCCTGCTCAGGTTTGGTGGGTTGAGGTTCCGTCTCCGCACGGTGGGGTAACCTTGGTGGCGCTCAGCCTGATCCGCCGCAATCTCGTCGAGAGCATCGTCGACGGAAAAGACTTCCCCGCGATAGGGCGCTTGGACGTTGGAGGAAGCACGTCGCGTCATGGGCGGTTTGCGTGGCTTGACTTTTCCGCGATCGCTTGTGGGAGCTGGCACAGGCGAACGGGAAGACTGCGAACCGGACGTACCAAGCCGCTGGTGGTGTCGTTCGTGCGAGGCTACATGCTCGAGATATTGTGACGAAGACGCGGTGCCGGGAGATGGACTAATGGTGCCTGTCCAGGAGGGATGGTGGGTTAGCTGCTGTCGCTCCGGAGCAAGACAAGCCTCAGGGTGTTCGGTCCCAGAGCAGATGAGCAGATGGGACGGAAGCTTGGGAAATATCCTGGGTTGCCAAGGTCATCACCAGGGTGGCAGATAAGACTTACCATAGGCTGAGGCATCTGGCCTCCTTCGCACCGTATCTGTGGATTGGTAACTCTCTGAATAGTAGTGATCATCGTCGCGACCGGTGATGGGTTCGTATCTGCTTGCGCTTCGTGCGTCCGAGGTAGAGGGACCGAGTGAGGAGCGGCGCGAGGGTTGACTGGTGTCGTCCGGGGGGTGTTGGTTTGAGGTATCCATATCGAGTCAACCGTGTTGTCGAGAGGTTCGACAAGCTGCACTAGATATGCAGCACAGGTCGAGTAGTGCTCACTGCACCGGAGGAAGGAGCCAAGTCGCGGTATACTCGGATACAAATAACGGCTTGCTGGTGGTTGGGCTACTCGTTCGACCTGAGGCGGTGTCGAATTACTAGTACGTACGAGAATCAAACGATAAACAGGGAACCGCGGCAAGGGACCGAGCCGGAAACGCCAGCTGCCCAAGTCTGGGGAAAGGGAAAGAGGGTTTGACGGGAGGGATTGATGTGGAAGGTGGAAAGCTAGTGTGGGTCCAACAAGCTGATGATGGAGGCGATAATTCACGCCTGGGAACGGCTGGATATCATGACAGAGAAGCGTTGGGAAAAGTCACATAGACAGACAGGCAGGCAAGTAGATAGATAGATAGACAGACAGATGACAACACGGAGCTGACAGCAGCCTGAAACAGCCTTGGGCATAAAGAAAACCCAGGAGAAGGAGGAGGAGGATGAAAAAATAAAAGGAAGCTGTCGTGGCTCGTGGCACAGTCCAGCTGACGACACTCGACCCGAATCGGACGGGAAGACTGGAGGTATCCGTAGACCAGTTCCGTACACAGTAGTGGTGTACAATTGTGGTAGAGTACCTAGTAGTGGTTGGTTGGGCAGATGTACATTAGGTTCGTTGGTTCCAGGTTGTAAGTGAAGCGTAGCGTGGTAAGGCAAAGGCAAATGGGCCCAGGCTTTGGAAGGGTTGGAAGGCAAGGCCGAGGCGGACAGTGGACAGTGGACGGTGGACAGGCGGGTGCCCCAGTAACGGGTCGGTCTCGAGTCCGAGAAGGTTTGTGGAGGGATGATGGATGGAGGTTGGAACCGTGTGGGAGCCAACCGTACTCCTTCCTGCTGTAAATCTAGTGAGTTTTGCTGGGGTCAGGGCTGCAGCATCAGAGAGATCAGGCGGGTGCACTAAATCTCAGGCGGAATGAACAGGGCTGCTAGGGCCAACTCTCTAGTGCAAGGTTGGCATTGTTACAATTTGAGTTCTAAGTTTAACTACCTGTACACAGTAGTGTAAACTGGAACGGAGCGAGGGCGACTGGGCCGTTTGGAACGTTGACCATGACGTGATAATAAGGATCAAACGCCCATCCAAATCCATCAATAGCAGCAGCGCCACCACCAACAGCACCAGCAACGGTTGGAACGTGAAATGTTGCCATGGTCTTTTCATCATGTCTATTTACACCATCGCTATCTACCTACCAGGGTATCTATGTATGTACTATGGATATCTAGAGAAGTACTCATTCATTAATATCTAGGTAGATCATACTGATCATAGTAGTATGTATAGTATCACGCATGCATGTATCATGACGCTGTACTCCGTACTCAGTACAACCTTGGGTATTAAGTGGTTGAAACTGATAGGGCGGTGCTGCAGCAAAACGACTTTTCAGGTTCTCTCGTGCAGCTCCCGCTTCTTACGGCTGACGGCGCTGCCACCAATTGCTGCAACCGCTTTAGCCTCTGCAAGTCAATTCAAGGGTCCACATCGCGGGTTATCAAGGATCGTCGACCTTTGCCCATGTGACATCCCTCCCGACATCGACGTCCAGTTCCTGCTAGCTGCCACTTATTTACACTACTGTACCAGAAACATGTACATACATATAGTTACGACCGGTTTACCGCCAGATCCCGCAATTTATTTCATCTGCTTACAAACAAACAATGGCGATCAGTCTCACTTGAGGGGCTGAGACATGTACACAGACTGACTGACAGACCTAGGTATCCATAGTTCTTGTTTGCTAAAGAACTCCAGTAATGGGTCGATCAAATTTGACGTGCACACTTGACCAGTCACCAAGGTCGGCAGTCACAACCGTGGAATGTTGAAC
Organism: Cytospora piceae; assembly: GCA_016508685.1. Classification (NCBI taxonomy): domain Eukaryota; kingdom Fungi; phylum Ascomycota; class Sordariomycetes; order Diaporthales; family Cytosporaceae; genus Cytospora; species Cytospora piceae. The sequence goes on along the minus strand of JADMLE010000005.1, from coordinate 2,514,724 downwards.
ACACGACTGCTGGACTGTCAGCCTTGTCGTATCGTCCGTCGGGTTTCACTGCCGCGTGTCTCGAGTGGCCAAAAGACAGAGACACAAGGAAAACTCCCCGAACCTGACCTGAGAAAACTAGGACGGGTTTCGTTGGAACTGCAGGGCAGCCTAGGACATGGTTGAAAAGTAAACCAATACTGCCCGTAAGCATAAATATGGCTGACTGGAGCCTTTCGAAGTACGAACATGACTCCTCGAGATGACGGGTTGACATGGCTCCTCTTAAGACAGGGCAGGCCTCGTGACGGTTCATCTGTAATAGAAGGGTGTGAGCTTCTCAAACCAGATGACCCTTTATGAACAACCCTCGAACCTATGCTTGCGATGGCCCTAGGCATAAGAGCTATGGCCCCTTGATATCGTTCTCTTCCCAATATTGAAAATGATTTTGCTGCAAAACCATGATCGAAAAATTCCTGTCATTATCTGGACGGTTGCTGAAGGCATCGCGATATAATCACAGGGAAGCTGATAAGCTGATTGCTGGGGATGACGTCTTCAGTGCTTACATAAGTAGCGTCTCTGGCACGTGAGACTTAAGAGTAGAGACGACATGGGTGTTCCAGAAGAAGCTTGGGCCACCAGCCATGATGAACGCGTTGGCCGAGACTGCCTGCGGCAACGCCTTTGGCAGCTCTTCGCCTTCTGTTTGCGCCGTGCCATCGTAACAACAGACCTCTTACTACCACGGCACCCCATCAAACAACGCAGAACCTCGGCCACGATCGACGATTCGGCATTATCCTCCAAACCAAACGAACTTTCTCCATCTCCCAAACCGACCAGCGAAGCAGACGACAGCCATCCAATCTCCTCTCCCTCGACGTCAGCTCCACCTCACCGAGCAGCCACCATCACCATGGCGCTCGACAACTACTATCACAACAAGATCGAGGCTATGAAGCTGGAGATCCTCAAGGGTCAAGCTGTTCTACGCCGACTCGAAGCTCAGAGAAATGATTACAACTCAAGGGTGCGGCTTCTCCGGGAAGAGTTAGGCCTGCTGCAGCAACCAGGTTCCTACGTCGGCGAGGTCGTCAAGGTCATGAGTACGAAGAAGGTCCTGGTTAAGGTCCATCCAGAGGGCAAATATGGTACGTCTCCCCTTCAACCCTGTTCTCGTCTGGGCAATTGCATACGAAATACCCAAGCATTGGGACATATAGACAAGCATGTAGACATGAAGGCGGGGCAATTTACTAACAGCAAACAATGCCACAGTCGTCGATGTCGCCGACTCCGTAGACATCACCAAGCTCACCGTCGGAAAACGAGTCACCCTCCTCTCCGACTCCTACAAACTCGAGAAAATGCTGCCCTCCTCCGTCGACCCACTCGTCTCCCTCATGATGGTCGAGAAGGTCCCTGACAGCACCTACGACATGATTGGTGGTCTGGACCAACAAATCAAGGAAATCAAAGAGGTCATCGAGCTCGGTCTGAAGCACCCCGAACTTTTCGAATCCCTCGGAATAGCCCAACCCAAGGGTGTGCTCCTCTACGGTCCTCCTGGAACGGGCAAGACGCTGCTGGCAAGAGCTGTGGCACATCACACCGACTGCAAGTTCATCCGCGTGTCTGGATCCGAGCTCGTGCAAAAGTACATCGGAGAGGGTTCCCGCATGGTCCGCGAGCTGTTCGTCATGGCTCGTGAGCACGCCCCCTCCATCATCTTCATGGACGAGATCGACAGCATTGGTTCCTCCCGAGTCGAGGGTTCAAGCGGAGGTGACTCGGAAGTGCAGCGGACGATGTTGGAGCTTCTCAACCAGCTCGACGGATTCGAGCCCACTAAGAACATCAAGGTCGTCATGGCCACCAACCGACTCGACATCCTCGACCCGGCGCTGCTGCGACCTGGTCGTATCGACAGGAAGATCGAGTTCCCCCCACCAAGCATCGAGGCGCGTGCGGACATTCTGCGCATCCACTCCCGCAAGATGAACCTGACGAGAGGACTGAACCTGACCAAGATCGCGGAGAAGATGAACGGGTGCTCTGGTGCCGAGCTGAAGGGTGTGTGTACCGAGGCGGGCATGTACGCCCTCAGAGAGAGGAGGGTGCACGTCACGCAAGAGGACTTCGAGCTGGCGACGGCCAAGATCTTGAATAAGCACGACGGCAGCAAAGAGGTCAGTTTGCAGCGCCTGTTCAAGTGATCCTGTGCGGGTCGCTGGGGTGGACAGTGCTGTGTGCTGGTCGTTGTGGATTGGCTGGGCAGGAGGTCGAAAGGGGTTGAGAAACAGGCGAACGAAACGGGAGGCTCTTGCGGGCCTCGTTCGACGTGTAAAAACAGCTCCGAGTAGAGGCGGTAATTGATGAAATGACGAATAGATTTGCGCTACGTTTCGGTATCATTATGAGATTTGCTGACAGCCTTACATGCGGCATCAATTCGTGACGCCCTGTATACATTGCCCATTTTTGGAAAGGTATTCAGCTGGTGTCCTTCTCTCCGTAATGGAAATTCGCCCGTGGGCTAACGACCTTCATTTTATTCTCCATTTAGCAATTGCACACTTCATTCCTTCCTAATCTTCTATACCTGCCTCCATTCCCTCTTCACTCGCTGTAGTCGACCGTCGCCCTTGTGAGTTTACATAGCCCCACTGATAGAGAAGATACTGACCTGAGTCATTCATTCACAGGCCATATATACAAACACCTCAGCCTATCCTTGATGTGTGGCCTGCTACCAACGGGTGAGGCTTTGCCCAGATACAGGACTCTCTTGGCTGCTTGATAACTGGACAGCTTACAACCACCTGTCCTTTCTTATCCATACAAGTCGGCTCTACGCCTATTTAAAAGGCCTTTTCGCTTCCATCTGAGGGACATCAATGGGTAGACACCACAAGAAAAGCTGTTTTTCATCTCGACCCAGCCGATGTCATCACTGGCACTGAACAAGCCCGGAGGAACCCGAGTTTGTGGTCCCCACACCAACCTCATCAGGCTGTGTGCTCGCCTCGGGTTCGGACACAGGGACCTATGCAGGCGTGTTGCCCCGGCGGGTAATATCTGTGGGGCTTGCACGTCGGCCAGTTAGATCGTAGAGGATTGCATCACGCGTGGTTGAGACACAGGCTTCAGCTGTGAATCTAAACGCACCGACAACCCTCGAGACTTGCTAACCTGGAGCAAAATAAATGAACCTTCAGCAAGTTAATCCGCAAAGCCATGTCTGCCTACAAATATAGGCCTCTGCCGCCGGACGATGAGCTCGACAGCAAGCTGGAAGGCAGCAGTACGACAAGCACAGGTCGGCCCAAGCAGCTCTTCACACGGCTGCTAACAATGCAGAAGGGGGGGTATGAGGACGACATTGAAGTCGACCTTGAGGTCGTGGACCTTGGGAGGGAAACGCCGCCATCCCCAGAGTAAGAAGCACTATCGTACGTATGGGGATCCGCAGCAAAACCCAGCACCGTGTTTGTTGGCGAGGACAAGCTCACCATCCCTATCACGGCAAACCTGGACGAAGCGCTTCGCCACCTCCGGTATCAAGAAAGCCCAAGATACATGTGGATCGACGCCCTCTGCATCGATCAGGGGAACAGAGAGGAACGGAGCCGGCAGGTCTCCTATATGAGCCAAATATTCTGGACTGCACCCCGAGTTGTAGTCTGGCTTGGCCCTAGCGCTGATGATAGTGACTACGCCCTAGTAACGTTGGAGGACGTTGGAAGTCGGGTACAGGACGACTGGAGAATGGGAATGATAAACGGCGTGACGGAACTTGACGAGCAATGGGGCTACAACTCGGATTACTTGCCTCTAACCGAGAGACTGTCCACGGCTATTTTGGCACTTATGCAGAGGCCCTGGTTCGAGCGGATTTGGATTCGGCAGGAGGTGTTTAAAGCAAGTGATAAGAGCCGTGTGATTTGCGGCAGGAAGGCAGTGTCCTGGACGGGCTTTCAGCGGGCGCTGTATTGCTGCGTCTACCATCGGACTCCTCGTGCCCTTAACCGGGAGCAACGCAGTGAGTGGAGGGCCGGGATTAGGCTCGTAAGAGACGTACTTCGTGCGACTCCATTTTCCCTGGCATGGTTGCGTCACAAAACGGTTGGTGCCTTGTGTACCGATCCTCGAGACCGCATTTACGCGCTCCTGGGGCTGCTCACCAATGCTGAGAAACAGCTCGGTGTCGTACCGGACTACTCAAAGACGACACCAGAGCTGTATCAAGATGTTGCGTTGCGATACATCACAACTTTCGGAACTCTGGAACTTCTGCGCAGTTGTGGGCGGGACGACCCAGAAACACCGACATCCAACACCACATGCAGCACTTCGATCCCGACTTGGGTGCCAAACTGGTCCGTTCCTGGAGAGATCCCTCAACCTCTAGGGCTTTACAGGGTATCTTGCCCTTTTCAGGCCTGCACAGAATACATTGGTGATGGTATTCTTCGAGCCGCAGGCGTGTCTATTGGGACAATCCAGGACATTATCGAGCTGGATGTGTCCACCGACAAAGCGCTCGCTACCTCGATTCGAGCACTTTTGCTCAGTGATGCTACTAACGAACCTTATCCTGGTGGTGGCAGCCTCTGGGACGCGTACCGCATCACATTGTGTGCGGAATACTTCTGCGACCGCACGGAGCCTCCCAACCTCGAGCAATCCGGGACATCTGTTTTATTATTAAGTACCCAGGGCAGCAAGGAAGCTATGAGAAGTATCATGGCCGCAGAGGGCCTTCCCGAGAATAACTTTTTGAGATTGGTTCGCGAGTGGCATCGCACCGGCAGATTCTTTATCACTCGAGAGGGCTACCTCGGTTGGGGCCCGAAGGCGACAAATGAAGGAGACCAGATTGTCACTTTCCTTGGCTGTCAACTGCCTATAATGATCCGCCATTCCCCAGTCTTGGACAGCGATAATTTTGAGATCATAGGGCCTTGTTACCTCCATGGCATCATGTTCGGTGAGGCGTTTTTAGGCCCATTGCCAGATTGGATTCATCCCGTTGCTCACATCAGCAAGACAACCTTCCCCCAATTCCATAACTCCAGGACTGGCAATATTGCTGCTGTGAATGATCCCCGCCTCAGCACCTTGCTCGCTAACTTCGGTGAACTTCGAAGATGGAGGGCTCAAGGCCGGACAATCTCACTCGCGATTGGACCGGAAACATGGCGATCACGGGGCGTCGAAGTTGTCGACTTTGGCCTCGTCTAAATCTTGGGACAACTGGCTGAGCTCTGCATGTGAACTCTACCATTCTCACGGGCGGCCTCAGTACCTTGAATCTCATTAGATTCCACCATCAGACCTCCAGTTAATCTTGCGATGCCGGAGTAATGACCTGGCTGAAGCATACTTGCAAAGGCAGCGACGTGATCGCAGTTCACGCCAACCACTTCCTAACCTCCTCAACAGCCCTGCCCACCATCCCACCCAGCCACACATGACCCGAGCCCTCAACAACAACCTGCCTCAAATTACCCCTAGCATTCTTCCCCAATATCCCCGCCCAGACCCCATAAAGCCAACCCCTATTACTCCCTCCCGTGATCGTAGGGACCCCAGCGACCTCCGGCTCCCTACCACCAAACCCATCCGGCAGGTGCTCCCAGCCGTGGCCCTGGACCAGCGCCTCCACGGAGCGGAAGCACGACCCCGCGCGCAGGAGGGTGATGAAGAATTTCGCCTCGACCGGGAACGAGACCAGGACGTAACGCGCGGGAAAGAAGTGTGTGGTGAGAGAGGGGGGTGGACGGGCGCAGCCTGCTGAGATTGCTCCGGCGGAGTAGCTCTGTTGTGCCACAGGGAGAGGTATTAGGAGTGCATGTCCGCAAGGCTCGAGGAGGGGGTTTCTGCTGCTCACTTATGCAGATGAGAAGCTCAGCGTCTTTGACCCCGGGAAAGTCGGCTACGAACATTGTCATGGATTCATGGAGAGTTCGATGTGTGTATAAACGTCAGTAAAATATTGTTCACGAAGGCGGAGGAGAGAGAGAGAGAGAGGGAGAGGGAGAACACTCACATTATAATCACCAGCCCCAATCTCCCCCGTCCAGATCTGCAAGTCCTCCCACACCCCCCTCCCACCGGCCCCCAGATCATCCCAAGTGACCACCCTCAGCTGCCTCTCGTCGCGGAAGTGATCAGCCAGCCCGCGCACCAGCGGCTGGTTCCTGTTGGCGAAGCGCCCGTGTGCGATGACAGTCAATCCTCGAGGGGCACATGCAGCAGCTGTTCCAGTGGTTTCATCCCGCGGACCGGGATCCTCGACTCGGGTCTCGAGGCTGTTGTTGGATGAGAAGGTGCTGGCGGCATCGTGGGATCAGGCTTGACCCATGTTGGCACGGCTTAGGTGTTCTTGTCTACACGCAGTATAGTTAAAATGGGGTTGAAGGAAATAACAAAGACTTTTCAAGTTGGTACACACGCGATTGCTCGTTGTTTTCAGTGGTCGTTGGCTGGTGGACAACTCCAATGTTCTGCGCCACTCACGTACGTTCGATGAGGATATACACCAACCATGTGCACCACTCGGGAGAGGGATCCTATCTGTAAACATGATTGGCAGAAGTATCACCAAGCAAATGGTAGATCATACAAACGGCGCGTCCTGCCAGCATACAAAGCCAGTCGGCCTCATACATATCATGCCGTAATGAGAACCTGCACGCAGGAGGCCTACCTCCATGTGGACACCCCCCCCTCTCCTTCATTCGAAGACACCTATTAACAGCATCGTCAGCCGTATTTTACCAAGCTGAGTCCGACTGCGCGGCCATGCATGAACAACCAAACGGTGCCAGGGAGATGGTTAACGGGAAACAATGCGCAAAATCTGGAACAATCCATTTGATATTGAAGACGATGATGATGAACACATCAGTCGAGTGCTGTATACAAAGCTGCTTTAAAAAACTCGTCCTGTTTCTTGTGCCGTTTTCTGAACCCTTTCAGCCGTAGGCCGTATGCCACCCCCGTTTCCCATGTCCCATGATACCGAGTACGCCGCTAAAAACACCCGATTTCCCTTTATATAAAGAATAGCAAAAGTGATGATGAATCTTTCCATGGACCCCTGATAATGTTGTCTGAATCCGGACCGAACCCCCCTCCCAAGATGTACGAAGTGCCCCGCCCGAGGAAACCATACCAAAATACTGGGGGTTTAACCTTTTCCTCAGGGCGAAACCACTCTTTCAAACCAAGAACCATAACAGTCATCCTCCCCAGCCTATGGCTTGTCATACTCACATCACCGTCCAGCAGGCAGAATAAGCCAACCCAAATCCTTACTTCGAACTGTGTTGGCCAACATGCGCCACCGTGCCGCTGCGTCCCCTAGCCCTCATCGCAGCTGTGCCACCGGCACCGGTACCCGGTGCACCGACGGCAGATCCCGCCGGGCCGCCACACTCCTGAAGCCTCCAGACCCATTCTGTGACCGTCTCGTAGCAGAGAACAAACTGCCTGAGCGTTTGCACCATTGACAGACGTTGGCCGCGGAAGTCACTGACCGTCGAGGTGATAAGGTCAATGGTATCGTCGTCAATCCATGATATGTCTAAGCAAGGATCATCCTCATCATCTGAGGATGAGATAGAACGCGCAGGCGAAGGCGAAGTCATGTTGACGTCGGGGAAGGCGGGCGACTTGGGAGCCGCAGTACCGGGACTGACGGCGTCGTCGAAAGGATCAACCTTCTCCTCCCCACGTCGCACACTGCCTTGGATGAAGGACAGACCGGCCATGGTGACGTCACCATCCGTGTCAGACTGGCGTTGAGGCGGAGGCTGGAGCTTGTGGCCACGGACCTTCTTCTCGATATTGGCGTTTGCCCTCTTGATATTCCGCATCCTCTGGCGCTTGAGCATGTCGATCACGCTGTCGACGGTGCAGAACGTGCCAGTCCGGCCGCAACCGGCAGAACAGTGCACAAGCATCGGACGGGCGGCTTGGTCAGCTTCAGGCTCTTCCCACCATGCAAGAGGCATGCCGCTTTGGGCGCGAGTGCGCTTCTTAGGACTAGATGTCGATGTATTTTCCTTGGCCAATTCTGACTGCCGAGGACTCTGGGCGATGGTGCTAGGAACATCCACTGGTAGAGACGCGCGTTGCATAACGTTGGCGAGGTCGACAAGAGCAAGAAGATGACTAGGTTGTGCGGGAGTACCGAAATCTGGCCATGACGGGTAGTGCAGGTGAGTGATTTCACGGATGGGAGCAAATGGGTGCGCCGAGTGCGACAAGGCGAACTTTCGAATGATGGCATATGGGGCCTCGCTGTTGCTGGGGTTGTTGGTAGTCGTCTTGGCCTGTGGCTGCTGGGGGCTGTTATCCAGTGTCGTGGTGGTGTTCGCCCGTCGTCGACTCAGTTCGGCCGCTGCGGCGCCAAACCCGAAAGCATCCTCCTGTTGCTGCGGTCCGCTGGCCGCAGTGTTGTTAGACTCGCCGGACTCAGCAGATTCGGCAGTCATGTTCGACTGCGTCTGTTGCTTGTCGATATCAAGCGATACCTTCTTCTCTGACAGGGCTCGGAGCTTGATGGCACCGAATTCCCGGTCTCTCCAGTACGGGTGGCATTTGAGCTGCCCGCCCTCGGATTCTGCCGTGAGCATTACAATGACGCGAACGTCTTGATCCCAGATGACAGACCAGAAGTCCTGTAAGAGAGTTAGTTAGAACACATCCAAAGTTTAAGGGATACTAGGATGAGACCAAATCTTACCTCAAAAGTCGCCGGTAAAGGACCCTGACTAGCGATGTATCTCTTGTGACTCCTGGATGCCTTGACGTGGCTGGCGTTGACGTAGTCGCATGCTCCTTCGGGCTTTCCTTCCAACCTGACACGAGCATGTTCGAATGGTAGGATATCTTTGTAACGGTTCTTGCCGCCCTTCTCAATTCCACTGAGCTGCACCTTTTCGTCTGCCTCCCGACCCGAACCCACAGCTGTGCCGGGGTTCAGGTAAGAATAAGCACCCTTCATCCTCGACTGCTCTGCCAGCTCGATGTTCAGGAACCTGTCGCTAACCATCTTGCCATGGTCTTCCGAGCTCGCGGCCTCGCGTAACCACCGTGGCAGCGCCTCCATGTCGGTTCCTGGTGGCACTTTGACGTCCATCTGTCCGACGCCATCTACCAAGTCCTGGTTCTGGCGGATATTTGCGAAGAACGGATTTGCGGCGTTAGTGGTAGCAGGAAGCATGACACCACCGATGACAGGGGCAACACTCGGTCTTCCAGTGCCATTCCCCTGGTTTGCAGCGCCAGGAAGCGACAGCGTAGGCCGGCCTGATTTGGGCTCTGCGGTATAACCATGCTCGATAAGGGCGGGGTAAGCTGCCGAGAAGGCATTAAAACCACCTCGCAGAATCGAACATTGACCGGTGTAACCCTCGTTAGTGAACTTCTTGAGGGTGTTCATGGCAGAAACGGCATCGCGCTTCTCAGAAGAGAAGGCATCGTACACAACAAGATGCTTCATATCCCGCCACCGTGCGAAAGCCTCCTGGTCGGAGTCGGCTTGGAAGGTTTGCTGCAGCTTCTGGAGGTTAAAGGTGGCACGCTTAAGTAGCGTGGTAGGTATGCACAGGTTCAAAGCCCCCTTGACACGGGACTGTGCATATTGTGGGGATACACGCAGGTCAAGTAGCAAGACATGATCCTTGGTAGGGCAGTCGAGCAGTTCCTTTAACTGCGTAGGCGAGACCATACTGGGGCCAGACGGCTCTGTCACCTCAGGCAGGGTACCGGCGCGAGCCTTCGCGAATCGCTCTGGGTCTGGTGAGGGCGGCTCAGCCTTGGCATGCATCAACGACAGTCTTGGGTGACGGTCGTCTACCTTGGACAATCCGGTCATCCTGCCGAAGGGAGACTCGAACTGCGAAGGCGACTCAAACCTTGCCCCATTCAGGAAACTGGGTGGGTTCAAGCTTGCATCAGAGCTCCGTTTGGAGTCGGCGGAAACATAAGCCGAGTCGTGCGTGTTGATACTCGCGTTGTCCACGTCCATCCTCTCAGGGGCCGCTTCCCTGGACCTGGGAACCTCAGCTGCCAGACTGCTCGTGCGAGTAAGTACGGGGGCGGTGGCTATATCGCTCCCATGGGTATGCCATCTTGTTGCACGAGGCCTCGCTATCGCTGCGCCAGATCCAAGTGACAAAGGTGTTGTACCGGCAAAGTGAGAGGACCCCAAGTTAAAGGATGATATCCTGTTCGCATCTGCTTGGCGTTTGAAAGCCTCAAAATCGGGGTTAGCATCGAGGGCCATCTGCTTCGGTATCGCGGCGCCGAAACTCTTCACGGACGATGTGGACGGGCTCGATCGTTCTTGAGGTATAGCTCCCGACTCGTGTGCATCGACAGACTCGATGTGTAGGCCGAAGTAATTTGGCGACGGCGTTCTCACATCCTGAGCATTTGCTTGAGCGACAGGGGTCGAAAGGTGGTGTCTAGGCGCGACAACTGAAGGGGATGGTTTTGGCGGACCAGGGTTGCCGAGGGAGAGGGGGCCACGAGGGGAGGCCATAGGTGATGAGGCTGTTGCTGTGGTCTTAGAGTGACCGTTGGATTGTGAACGTGCGTGTGAGACACTGTTGGTGGGAAATGTATGGGACTTGGAGATAGTAGGAGGTGGCGGCCTAGAGGTCTTCATATTGTAATAGACTGTTGGGGTGCCGCGGTCGTTGGTACTTCGAGGTTCTGGTGGCGACATGATTCTAAATCTTGGGTTGGCTCTTCTCTGGGAGATGGCGCAGACTTGCAAAAGTGGGTTGGTTCTCGATCGAGGTTTCCTGCCACGTCTCGCGGGGTCATGGCCGTCGTGCTTGCGAATGGACTTCATGAGGTCGCCATTATCAGACGGGGTGTATCGCAGGTTGTCGTCGGTAATTTATTGCTTGAAGCTGGGAGAAGAGGGGTTGTGATGTTGTTGTGTGGTGTATGTGTGTGGTGAATATGTGGGAGAGAGAGAGAGTGTGTGTGTGAGTGTGTGGTAGATAGATAGATCTAGACCTCGTTGTAGTAGGGCGGATCGAGAGATTCTTCGGGTAAATGATGGATGGAGGGTCGAAGTTGGTCGTGTGTGCGCTAGTTCGGGCGAAGATGTCGAAAAGGGACTGGAGTGTGGTTTGAAATGGAAAGGGGAATTCCACAGTACACAGACAGTAAGTAAGTAAGTAAGTAAGTAGTAAGGTAGTAAGGTGGTCTAGTAGTAGGGGATCAGGAGGTGTGTTAAGGTTGAGTAAATGATTGACGTCGTGGTCGGTCGGCATGGGAATTTTCGGGGAATGGGGGGGCACCCAAATACAAATTATAGGGTACGTACCTATAGCTCGGTAGTACCTAGGTACTGTCCAAGTACACATGTACCCAGACATGCCGGACACTGTACCCTGGCTGCGTGCGTCCCTGGTACTGTGGGGGAGCACTGCGACTTAACGTCTACACCTGACTGACCTGCAGAGCCGGCAAAATTAAGGCAGCATGCCACTAAACCCCCTGCAAGTTGAGGTATCTACGCTGTGTAAACAGGGGGTCTTGATACAACTATTTGCAATGCCAAGCCAAAGAGGTCGTCACTCCGTCTACCCAAGTACCTAGGTACCTAGGTATGTACGGATGGATTGACTTCAGGGCTTACATAGACTGAGGCGGTTTTGGGACGGAATGGATATAGGGTGATAGGGCAGCAGATGCTTGAAGGCAAGAGTATCTACTGCGTAGGCATCTAGCCTATAGAAGTGCAGAGCACACACAGACACGCACGACACAGCGTCATCGAACCGAATGAGAAAAGTAGGGGTCCAGCAGGTGAAGGAGGCACAAGGTTGCGAGATGAGGTGGGATAGATAATGATAATCCAGTCTGTGGTGGTCTGGTCCCCTTGGCCTTCTGCTTTGGGCACAGCAGGGTCAACTTGCCTATATCCCCCGAACTAAGAAAGAGGGGTCCAAAGGGTCCTCCTGTCAACTTGTCAAACAGTCGATTTGACTCCAGGTGTCTTAATGATGCCATGAAGTTCGAGAGCGAGAGCTTGGTACCGGACAGGATGCTCCTTCAGCAACACAACATACTTAATGTACGTACATGCAGAGTGGTCAAGTATGGGGAAGTAAATTCAGTACCAGAGTCGGCAAACACAAAAGAATACAAGTTTGCATGTAGAGAGCAGAGTAGAGCAGAACGTGGAAGACATAGACAAGACGGGGGACTGAGGTGCTCGGTCCTACTCCTCACCATGTCGAGGGATACGGAGTAGCAACATCAAGGCGGCAATGATCACCGCTGCTGTTCCTACTACGCAGTAGACGATCAGCATAGGAAAGTGTTTTGAAGTATCTTTAACTTTGGTTCTGGTACCTCGAACCGCTGCTTACAAGTAAAGCAGAAACCATCATTAGTTCCGGCCACTCACTATACGAAGTATCGAGCCGCATGATCAGATGTGTGTTGATGTGTGTAACTGTGGCATACGAGTGTCTCTCTGTGCACTTCAGGATTCAATGTTGTCCGACTCGTTTATAACAGGAAACAACAGGTACTAAAATTTTACGAGCCCATTGATGCGTATATGCGCACGCGCTTTTTACACTATGGTTTTCTGCAACCGTTCGCTGCATCGTGCCTCATCCTCCGACTGCTCGGGTCTCTGTCGTCACCGTCGTCATTATGGGGGTATTGTGACGGGATAGGGGCGGTGCTGTACGTATAGGCATCTACTAATATAGATCTAGAAAGGCACCGATTGAGCACTCTGAGGTTATAAGCGCGCACTATCAGCCGCAAAACGCCTTGTCAACAATCGGTCGTTCATGCATCGTATGTTTTCAGCAAAGATTCTAAGCCTCTGGCGCCGTTGATGAGATGAGCGAGGTGAAGTTCCGTTCCGGTGCTGTAAGGTAAGACCACGGATTAACCTTCCCCAGACCGACCATAGTGAAAAAAAAGGGGGTCTAGTCGGAGAGTTTTAACTTAATACGTACATACATACGCTGACACAGTACATAATGCACTCAGACTCGGTACCTGCCACAGTCTGGAATTATCATGTGGCGTATCAATGACGACATGGAGCAAATCCCGACTCCAGCCAACCCGGACCCGTGCCTGCTTCGTCAAAACTCAAAAGCACTTAGCGTTCCGTGTAAGCCAATAAAGACACTAGGTCCTTCCCAGACGTCACCCTATTTTCCAGGGTCCACTGTTAGTACCTCGCCGATAAGCGAGGTGGTTTGACTATCCGTTGCCCCCGCCACTTCTTCCAAACCTCATTGTCGTCATTGGTGGGGCTGGTAGAACTTCTAGAACCAATTCTGCCCAACCTCGCCGGATTGATGCAGTCCACTGTTGATCTTCACCAAAACTCAAGTTCGCCAAATCCCCGGTTGATCAATTACCCTCGACGGGCGGTAGATTGCATGCTCGAATCGAACTGCGCTCCTAAATGAACCCCAACAAGCAGTGACTTTCGATCCTATCTCAAATCTCGTTGTTTTCTGCTCCACTGTGTACAACATAGCTACCTACTAAAGTAATTAGACGAGGTACAATAAAACCACCTCACCATCCCGCCAACTCACTCACCTGAGACTGGACAGCTTTTAATTCGGGGTCTTCACCGAAAGACAACGGTCTGCCGATCACAGAGCCTGAAAACGGTCCGTCCCCAAGCGATTGTCAAGATCATCATCACCAATCCGGTGTTTGTCTTTCAGCCACCTCTTGGCACTTGCAGACTTGCCTCTCAGTTATGTCAGTCTGTCAGGTCTGTTAGTTAGTGTGTGTGTCAATTTTTATACGGAGACATTTCCATGCTCCGTGCACCTTCGTTGTGGACACTCGAACGATGTTCACATTATTGAGATCTCTCATCTCTCAACACCGTGGCAAACTCAACGCTTGTTCCCCCCTGCCTGCCTGAAGAGACCAATTGAATCCCTGGATGCCAAGAGCCAAACCTGCAAGGGCAAGAAAGACAGAAGCTTGTGAGAGACTACATAGAGATCGCACGCAGATTCAGATTCAGTTTCTCCAGGAGACAACGCCCGAGTGCCGACAAGTGGGGATCCTCAATTCTACTCGGGCTGGTTGACACTGGCAGAACTGGACAAACAGGCCTGTTCTGCGAAGGGGAGAAAAAAGAAGAGAAGAAAAAAAGAAGAAAAAAGACCCTCCCCACTGGTTTACTGGGCATCTGGTTCCAACTTTCCTGTCTCGGTAGTGCACCAGGAAGTTGACCGTCACCGTGGCTTTGGGCTGTCTTACCGCTCCTCACGTGGCGGGTCTCGCATATAATCATGCTTATGGCCCTGAACCCGAGTCTTTGGGCCTCAGGATTGTTCCCGGAAATGGTTACCTTGGACTGCCCACAAGGGAAGCCACGATGAAGACAAAGGACGAACAGTTTCAGGGTCCATTTTTCGACTTCTTCATCAGCTGATTCCACGAGTCCCCTGTTCCCTCCCGACACACACAAGTTTCGCTAGTCACTTTGCTAGTCACTCCTGTCGATACCAAGTCACTACACCAGGTACACCTCGAACGCCCTGCGGCCGGCCCTCCTTTTCTCAGCTTCATCTGCACTATGTACGGCAGTACAGTCAGGTACAGTATACACTGTACACACACCCGGGCCCTTCTCACCCTCCCTCGGTGCTGTACCGACACCGCGCAGTAAATGTTGGCAATCGTCATCCCGCCTGCCCTCCACATCAGCGGTCTGGAAGGGTCGAATGGGGGGATTGTGACGACATCTTACTGCCTGTCACGTCGCACAGCTTCTTTTTTCTCCACGGATGCTCATTGTCAATCTATTCTGAGGAGCTGACATGCCATCCCGAACGTCACAGCACATTGATGAAGCAAACACCATTTTTCTGTTGTGATGAGTGTGGGAAACTTCCGCGCGAAGCACTGGAAGGCTGCACTGATCAATTCATTTCTCTCAAGATAGAAACCGACAATCAGGGACAGCCCGAATTTCTCTATCTCTACACAGTACGCAGTAATAAAACACCAAGACACTCGTCACGAGACACATCAGGGACAGACAGAGCAGCTGGTCAAACCATGGTGGGGTCGAATTTTTTCCTTGGGACTTTATATTCTTACAGCGACGAGGACGAGCTGGAAACTGGGAATTAGAGAGGGGGTCTCCGGCTTTTTCGAAACATGGGAATTTTCAATTTCCCATTAATCCTGGGCATACGACCCGTGGCCCGCGGGGTACTGTACTCCCCAAACCCAAGGCCCAGGCACACACATAACACCCACACACATTCTCTTTCTCATTTCCTCAGGGTCCTGGCGCTGCCTCGTGATGAATGACCCAGAGCCAGTGGATTGGCGGGAATCCGCGTTGCGCGCTTCAGCAACAAAAAATGCTGATCCCATCCATTCGATTCGACCAACTGCGCTCTCTCCAGGAGAATCAGGGGTCCAAAAGGTTCCAAGGGACCTTTTTTTTTTTGTTCCTTCCGTTTCCTGTTCATCTGGTGCGCCAGGCCTGTCACCTGTCAAAAACGGGGGCGCCTTTGTTCTCCCTTTGGCAGATTCTAGACCTACGATGACTGACACATAGGGGGGGGGCACACCTTTCATAGCGCCTTTTCAATGGTGTGGATGGACGGGTGCACTTGTGGCTGGCTGGCAGGCCCGGATCCTAAGCCTCGTTCAGAACTTTTGAGTCAGCACCAATTTCACCGCTGTTCACGATGATTCTTCTAGTGTAGGGTCTGTAGGGATGGATGCATGTCCCTGGTGTCGTGCTTGTTCGAGATTCGGCGTGGTACGATGGCATGATTCTTGATAATCCGACTTTCCTAATAATAGGCTGTATTCTTTTTCTTGGTTTTTTTCCTAGGTTTTTTATCTATTTAGAGGCGCGACTTCAGATAATAAAGTACTTGGGTACCTAGGTAGTCAAGGAAGTACCTTGCCCTTGTCAGGCAGCATTTCGTCCCGCGAACAGCGGCATGCCAGGTAATGTGATAAGATGGAAAGGCTGTATTGCATGGCTATACTGCAGTATGAGGGCATGTAGCGATACCTATGTGATTCAGTAGTAACAATCATGTGCCAGAATCCTGCATAGGAACCGTGACGGGTAAGCCAAGGGTTCGAGGCCGTCGAGCTTCGTTTCCGGATGTTTGGAGGGGTCGCGGTCGACGTGGGGTTGGTTGCAAAGATGCCATACCAGGTCCGCATTAATGATACCGAGAAGAAAAGAAAGCTACACTAGATCAAGGGTCCTTCAAAAATATTACCAAGATCGTCGGACTTATTCCCGTTATGTAGCCGGGTTTTGCTTTCTCCCTGAGTGGTCCGTCCGGCCGCGTGCGACGTCGTCCTCTCGTACGGATGTACGCGCGGGCACCACAAGATAAAATTATTCTAATTACCTACACGAGGCAACCCACGCACACGCCGTTCTACAACAATAGCGGCCGGGGTCCCGGATCTGAAAACCCGCCGGGCCTCCACCGTCTGATCCGTCCGGGCCGAAAGCACAGAAAACTGAACGGGCCTTACATATTCTGCTTACCGGTACAATCGCATATGACGATCGGGAAAGGGGGGAACGACTTCCGGTTAGGGTGACTTCTAGCACTTCCGGCAGCCAACGACCACCATGTCTAAGTCAACGGATACCGGGCTTTCGAGGGAGGAGAATAGGCGGAAGGCCCTGGCGGGTGTACAAGCCATTTTTGATCGGTAGGTTCCAGTAGTCTACATCTATATGCCATATCTTTACCATTATCCCCCCTGTAACTTACATGTACACACAAACTCTTACTAAATTGTCTCCCAGTTACAGACTCGTCCAAGCCAAAACTGGCCCAGCCTTTGACAATGCCGTCATGGGTAGAGCCGTCGTACTGGACGCCTCCATAGGACCACCCTATGATGTGCCCTCGCCGCAGCCAGCATCCTCCTCCTCTTCCTCGTCATCGTCAACAACAGCTGGCGGGGTCGGAGATGAACCGGTGCCGCCGCCTCCGAATGCGGGTATTGTGTCCTCGTGCACGAGTAGGTTGTATATAGGCGAGGACTTTGGCAATTACAACGATGTGATGCATGGAGGTGCGGCGGGGGTCATCTTCGATATGCTTACTACTATTGCGCTGGGGCCTATTGCGAGGCCGGGGTTTTGGTCGTAAGTTTTTTCTTTGCTCGTTTCCTGCTTCTTGGAGGTTTCGTGAGTAAGGTGATGTTTGAAAGATCGGTAGTCCTGTAGGAGGGCTGATGAGCGTGCCAGTGAGTGAGTGGAGGCAGAGAGGGAAAAATAAAGGCAAGATGGCAAGGGAAGAGATCTGTCGTGTTGAAAGTGATTTGGACAGGGACAGCTGACTGGTGGTTTCTTCCTCTCCGCGCAGGTTCCTTGGAGGTGTGACGAGGACACTGAACCTCAGCTATGTCAAGGCTGTGCCCATTGGTAAGTCATATTTACGTTTTACCATGCCGTCAGAAATGTATTCATGTGTATGTGTATATGTGTATATGTGTATATGTGCATGCGTGTGTGTATGTCTGGGCTAGAGTTTGTATTGTCTTCCGCCTCTGGACCTAATCGACACTCCTGGCTCGTGGTCAATCCAACTTTTGCCCTGATCCTTAGGTGTTTCTTACCTTGACTGACAGTCTCTTGCCTCACAGGAACGACTGTGGTTATCCATGCGTATGTGTATCAGGTGGGCAAGCGGACGGCATACATCAAGGGGTGGATGACGAGTGAGGACGGGAAGACCACCTATGCGACCTGTGACCATCACAAAATCCACGTGCCTGCGTTGAAGGGGCACATGGAGCTAGGAGTGCCATGGGATGACCTGTGGGATGAAGATGGAAAGGAAAAGCCAAAGGCGAAGTTATAGATAGATACTAAGTATAAATTTTCTAAGTGGCAGAAGCACTTCCATCTACTACTTGCTATAGGGGTACAACTACTGCCGTGACCAAACGCCAAATGTAATGTAACGCCTGGCCACCCTCCCATGCGTTCCCTTATAAGCGTCGAGCCGGACGTGAGGGTCCTGGGTCTGTAATGAGGCCAGGTTGCTGTACGATTAGGCCTAGTCGTGTCGTTGCGGATTGTCGCTTTTGAGGCTGTCCGTTTGTGGTTACAGTTCTGGGTGTTTTGTACAGTATTAATGAGGACACAGGGGAATCATGCATTATAAAATAGCCGTAGCCTTTCTGAACTCCCTGCCCGAAATGAAGACGCTTCACAACCAACCGACCAAGGCACATGATGTCAGGCCCGTCACGGACATGTCAAGGGGGGATTAGGCAAATATATGCCCTCCCCTATATGCCCGCCATTTTTTGCCTTTTCCAAAACTAGCCACTGCCATCATGGCTCGTGGGCCCTTGATATAGATATTATAGCCGAATGTAGACATCCAAGCAGTCGATCCTCCACTCCCTCTTCCCCAACAGACTCCGCAACCACTCCATCCCTATGCCCGTCCACTCCCTCCTCGTCTGCGCCGCCTGCCCCGGCGCGGCGCCCATCATGGCATTGGCCGTCGCGTTGACGGCGTCCTTGGCGACCAGATACGTCGCGTTCGCCGTGGCGGTTATGTTCTCCACGCTCAGCAATGAGGCGTCACCGCCGTAGCCACCGTCCACGCCCGTTATCGAGGTTGTACCGTCGGTGAAGTAGGACACGCCGGGGCGCGGCTGGAACCAGTTGCTGCTGAAGTCGAAGAAGCAGCGGTCGGACCAGTTGCAGGAGGTCATGAACAGGATGAGGAGGAGGAAGGAGCAGTAGACGCAGGGTCGGTTGAGGAAGTAGGTGCAGACGAAGAAGAGGAAGATGAAGGCGGGCGAGGCGTTGGTCGGGATGAAGAGGAGGGGGAGCCAGCTGTGGGATAGGTGTTAGTTGGAGATTATTCTTGTCGTGGGCGGCAGGCGGGGGAAGGGGATGGGACGCTGGGCTTGCCTTCGCAAACAGAACATCTTGAGGGGATGGTGCCGGGAAGGGCAAGCGATTATCAGGGAGATTAGGTTGTTTTTCGTATCGAGAGTGCAGAAGCGCTCGTGTCACCTCCGTCCAATACTCGGCGCTCGGAGCATCTCAGGGGCGGCGGGATATGGTAGTAGGATCGCGACGTCCCGCGGTTAGGATCGAAGCGGAGGACGAGACACGGACACTCGAAATCCAACTCAATTGGGGGCGGTGGCACGGCCCGTGCAATAGCGAATATGGGGAGAGTTGTTTCTCCCTAAAATAGAAGAGAAAAGGATGAAGCTGTATTAGGTTGGCCGAGGAGGATGGGCGCGTATCGGAATATGTGGTGGGAGACTCTAGGTCTCAGGTTTTGGATCCTGGGAAGCCTGACGTTCCGAGGTGAATGAAGGTTGCTAGTTGATGCAAAATGTCAGCAAGGGGGGGGGGTGCCACTCGGATCCGTACGGCAGGCTGGTACGGTAGAAACGGGAACTTGAACCTGGCCCATGCACTCAACCTTGAAACGCCGAATGGCAAAGACGGCAATGGTTAAGACGGCAGGGGCCAGCAGTTCTTTACCGGCACACGGTAAGCAAAGCCGAACCGGAGCCGGCAAAAACGTGGGCATAGGGAATACCGGTATCAATATGTTTGGTTGGGCTTTGATTGATGGATGGGAATGGATGAAGGCGAACCTGATCCCAACCCCCCCCCCCACGACATGCTAATGCAAGTGTAGATGCAAATGCAATCAATCAAGCAAATCAATCGATCAATCACCATCTTGATGATACATAGATACCGATACCAATACTGCATTGGGCGACCTTCAGAGACATCTCCAGCCATTCAGTTCATGCTGCGTGGTCTGCGCCTGCAGTGCATGACGCTGTCTTTCTTTCTTGCCTGCGACTGCTGCAGGTTGACCCAACAGGAACGAAAAACATATAACAAACTGCAAACGCGTTAATTACGCCAATCACTACTTGACTTTGACTGTCGTTCAATATTGGTCTCAATTACGAATACCTTTCGCAATCGTTCGTCTTTACTACTTCAATCCCATAGATCCTTCATCATCATCGACATCTTCGCATATCTCATTCAATCATTTTGCATCTGTTTCGCGGGGATTACTGGCACTATACTGGCGTGAAGCCTTATAATACTGTGTGATCCGTACGTATAATACGTACACCCATACGAATATTGCGTACAGAACTTTCTAAGTTTCCGTTAGGGATACACCCCCCCCCCCCCCGCTCTCTCCTACTCTACCGTTCGGTCGGCACTGGCCACCGTTTGACCCCAGCTTCAGTAGCACCTAAGCTCCAGCTGCCCAGCACTCAGCAGCAAAGCAGCATCACCACCTCCCACCTTCCTTCCTTTCCACCTTCCGGCAAATCCAGCTCCACTGTCCACTTTCTCTCTTCCCACTTTTTTTTCTCTTAGGTTTGGTCAACTTTGAGCCGCAACCCAACCATTCCCGAAACTTCAATTGTCGACGACGACTTGCGAATCATCATCTTCGATACCCTTCCACTCTCTTACTAAATCGCATCAATAATTGTCTCGTTGGAAGCTGGAATAGCCAAGTCAAAATATTTTGGAATTTTTTTCAGCCTCGGTTCACCTCACCTGTGCTAGCCACACCTCAAGCTCATCATGGCTAGCTACAGCGGTGGTGGCGGCGGTGGTGGTGGCGGCGGCGACGACAAGTCACTCAACTCACTTCTGGCCCAGCTCCAGCGACAGCGATCCCATCATTCCCAGCACTCTCAGCATTCGAGCAACAATGAGAACCAGGATCCAGCTGTTGTCCGATACCAGCAGCATCAGCAGCCGCCAGTGTCCCAGTTCAATCCCTACAACGGTCAAGCTCCTTACCATTACCACCAGCACCACGATTCGCCTGCCGTTGAAGACACTACAAGCTACCTGCCCCCTGCTGCTCCGACTCCCCCGCCCGGCGGAATGTTCACGCCCCATCATCCTCCAGGTTTCGCAACCCGGCCCAACGATGGAAACGAGGAGCGCACCATGGGCTTGCTCAACCTCCTCAAGTTTAGTAGTGGCCAGGATGGACAGCAGACCTCGTCACAGCCCACTCCACCCCAGGGCCAACAAGCTGAACAGCTCCACCGCGAGTCGCTCATCCGACAAGCTCAGAACCAGCAGGCTAGCATGATACACGCTCCCGCTCCTGCTGGCGCTGACCCCACCGGCCTGCTCGCTGCTCTTATGAAGGGCAAGTTCCAGGACGATGTGGCTAAACCCGAGCAACAGCCTCAGCAGCAGCCTCAGCAGCAACCTCAGCAGCAGCCTCAGCAGCAACCTCAGCAGCAACCTCAGCAGCAGCCTGCAAGCAATTGGAATGCCGCACCGCCACCCGACCACACCAAGAACTATCTGCTTAACTTGCTGAATCGGCCCAAGCCTAGCCAGAGCGATGCGCCCACCGACCCTCCTGCCCCGAGCGAAGCCGACCAGTCCATTAACTTTACCCCGCCGACTGCCAGCGAGGCTTCGGTGCACGACTTCGCCACTCTCGAGCGAGCCTTGTCCGATACCACTAGCCGTGGTGGCCCTGCTGTGCCGACCTCCAACTTCGACTTCGTTGCCCAAGAGTCCGCCTCAACCCAACTGAACTTCGAGCCCCCGCCTACCCAGGCCCAGTCGAGTCGCGACGGCACGCCCTACATAAAGCCTGACAGGTTCAGCTACACGAACCCCTTCGAAGAGCTGACTGCCTCGGTGTCTCCCAACACCCGAGCTTCAAAGAGGTCGACTCCTGGAGCATCTGCTTCTCCCAACGTCCATGGCCAAGTGCCAATCCAAATTCTGAAGAAGCCTGGTTCTGCACAGGGACTTGATCACAAGCGCATATCGAGCTCTAGCAGCCATTTGGAGGGTCGCGACTCTATCCGCCGCAGGATGGATTCTACTTCAAGCCCCAAGGATCATAGAGCCGACCCCCCTTACCCAGTCCAAGAGTCAGCCCATGAGCTCGAGGCCAAGAACAAGGAGACGGTTTCTGAGGCAGTCAGCGAGATCGCCAACCAGGCCGACAGGGAAGCACAAGAGGCAATCGCTCGTGCTGAGGATGAGCAGGCCCAGGCCAGAATCACGCAGGACCTTAGGGATCTGATGGCAGCTCAAACTGACAAGGATTTCGAGGCCGCTGCTGCGGTCGCTGCTTCTGACATTAGGCATGAGCTGGAGAAAGACGAGAATAGGGCTGCCCTCGAGGATACTCTGCGCCCTGAGATCGCAAGAGCCGTTCGGCACATTGTTGATGACGCTGCTCGTGATCCCGTGGCTGATAGCTGGGAGAGCGCGGAAGCCGAGGATGAGATTGTCGTCATCGAGGAGACTACAACGCCTGTCCAGGTCTTCAATTTCCCCATGAAGCCGTGGATCTCCATCTCGGTTCAGGATGGTGCTACTGATACCCGCCCTGTCTTCCGCGACGAGGCCATTCTCGACATTGCTCGATTGAAGAAGGAGTTTGATCAAATCGATCGAAACCTTGTGGCCGCGTCTGAGGCTTACCTCGCCTACGGTATGTCCAAGGCTGGTGGCCTTCGTGTCATTCGGCAGGATGATGGTCGTGACGCCAAGCTCTTCGCTGATACCAAGGACCGTATCTTCAACCTTGCCATCTCCTCTACTCCTACGGACCAGGACACGACCCAGAAGGAGGCTATCATTGGCACTGGCATCAGCGGCACGGTCTATTGGGTCCAGGTTAAGGATGGCGAGAAGGACCACCTCGAGGACGCTCATCTTGAGCAATACGGGTTTGCTCTGCCTCCCAGCAATGCTCAAGAGGGTGGAGACGCCCCAGGTGGTGTTTTGAAAACGCGAGCTCGTGCATCTACCAACCACCCGGAGTACTTCGCTGTCGGCCGTGGCAAATCCATCAACATCGTTTGGCCTTCTCTCGTTCTGCAGAGAAATCTCATCAAACCGGGCCATGACCGCATTGTCGACACAGATCGACTTACCAAGGAGTGCCCACTGAAGATCAACACTGGAAAGGCTGGTAAGGACTTCACTTTCAGTCAAGATGATACTGTGGTTGTCTCCCTCGACAAGTCGGGCCGCGTCAAGTTCTGGGATGTGCGTGATCTGACGGCAGCCGATGAGCACTCTGATCCTCGCAACCCGATGCCTGCCCATTCGTCAAAGGAGGTGAAAGAGCCTTTGATGACTCTGACTACAACACCAGAAGGGGAGAAGGCCTGGCCTACTTCTGTCTTGCTGTTGGATAAGCTCCGACCCTACCAGAAGCGGACCGCACTGCGTTACCTTATCGTGGGTATGAAACAGAACCACACGTTGCAGCTCTGGGATTTGGCCTTGGGCAAACCCGTCCAGGAATTCAATCTGCCACACAGCAAGGAGTCCGACGCTGTCTGCAGCGTCATGTACCACCCTCCATCTGGCATCATCGTTGTCGGTCATCCTACTCGCAACTCGATTTACTTCCTACACCTATCGGCACCCAAGTATGCGCTCAAGCATAACTCATCTCAGGTCGAGTACATCCAGAAGTTGGTGGCTCAAGACCCCTCTATCCCCACTCCTGACTGTACTGCAGTCATCAGCGGCATGAGGGAGTACTCCTTCGCCAACAAGGGTGTCTTGCGAAGTCTGTACCTTCTTCAGAACCCTGCTTCTTCCAGCGAAGGCGTCGAGGCTACGCTGTTCGAACTTTACGCGATGCACTCGAAAGGTGTTGCCTGTCTGTCCATCAAGGCTTCTGAGCTCGGTTGGGACGAGAACAACAAGGTCATTGACCCTGTTGACGCTGCCCACGCGGGCATGGTTGAGATCACGAAGCTCAAGCCGCCGCCACCTCAACCTCAGAACCAGCCCATTGAGGAGCCGACACCGCAACCCCAGATTCGCCTCGCTGTGCGCCCCAAGGAGACTGTTCCTGAGACGGCTCATGAGCCATCTGCGCGGAAAGAAATTACTCCGCCCAAGCAGAAAGAGACCAAGGAAGAAGAACCGGTCGTCCCTGCCCCCGCCGAGAAGACCGATAAGAAGGGTCGGAAGAAGAAGGCGGCTGAGAAGGCAGCCGCACAGGCCGCGGCATTGGCTGAACGCGAGCGTGAACCCGCTCAGACCAACGGCAACACTCCCCGGATTGTGGCCACGACATCCCACGAACCTGCAAAGACTTCGAAGTCTACTGCGTCTACTCCACCCGCAAGTTTTTCGCAAGAAGTTGACGGTCGCATCAACGCCATGGAAAAGCGCCTCACGCAGGACTTTGCCCACCGGCTGCAGTCGGAGCTATCTGGTCTTCGCAAGCACCTCGATAACGATTCGAAGGTTCGTGACGAACAGTTCGATGCCAATCAACTCAAGCTCCTTAGCATGGTCTCGGACGTTTTGAATGAGAACTGTCAGAGCGTGCTCGCCAAGATCATCGAGGAGGAGATGCAAAAGTCCATCGCACCCAAGGTCGGTGAGGTCGTGTCTCGGACTGTCAGCGCGGAGCTTGGAAACAGGCTCAGTAGCTCAGTCTCTCAGTCGGTGCAGAGGGAGGTGCAGAAGGCGCTCCCGCAGGCGATGGATCAAGCTCTGCGAAAGCCTGAGCTTGTGAAGTCGATGGTTGACAAGATGGTCCACACTCTCTCGGCGAAGATCGACGAACAGCTGTACGCGCTTCTCGATGACAGGATCATCCCGCGGTTTACCAAGCTGGCTACCGAGGCTGCTAACGCTTGCGGCAAGGAGATTCTGGTGAACGTCAACAACCAGTTCAACGCCATTGAGCAAGTCCGTCTGAAGGATATGCAGAAGTTTGAGCAGCTCGTTGGATTGAGCACCAACATGTCAGAAACCTTGAATACCATGGTCGCTGCCCAGACACGTTTCCAGGAGGAAATTCTGCAGCTCCAGACTCAGCTTGTCCAGCAGGCTCAGCGTAGGATATCGCCGCCGCAGCAACCCGTCCCAGGGCGACAGATCGGTCACAGCAACCAAGGACCCGGGAATGGTGCGTACCATCACAGCCCATCGCACAGCCAGTCTCAAGCTTTGCAGCATGTGGCTCAGGCGGTCGTACCTCAGCAGCAGTATGGGAGTCCTCAGGCTGTGAGCCAACAGTTTCCCAATCCAGCTGCCGCGGCGATTTCCTCTCCGGCTCAACAGCAGTGGACTGGAGCTCCCAGCTCAATGGTGTCCCCAGCGCACCAGCACCAGCAGTATCCTGCACAGCCGGTGAACCCAAGCATTCTTTCTCTGCAGCAGTCTCAGCAATTTGGCAGTCCTGCCAGTCAGCCAGCGAGCCACCTGGCAAGTCACATTTCGAGCCAGCAACAAATCCCACACCAGTCGGCCCCGCAATCACAGCAGCTTGCGCACTCGCAGCTTTCCGGCTCACAAGCGTCCGAATCACAAGTCGTCTTCCAGCCCACGACCAAGGACAACCGTGATCGCCTGGATATCGAGCAAGCCTGCGAGCGTGTGCGGAACTACATGGGTCAAGGCAAGTTCGACGATGCGGTCATGACCTGGATCCAGGACTCGCGCAACGAGGAAGATGTTTTCGCGCAAGTGTTGGCCAAGTACGATGCCACCTTCATTGCCAACCTCAACCCACTGCTTCTCTTGACCGTCGCTGCGACAGTGACAGCCAACCTGGACAACCCTCAGCTCCTGCACACCAAGCTCGGCTGGACGGAGATGGTCCTTTTGACCTTCTTCGAGGCTCTTCCTAGGATTGTGAGTACTACCCCACCCGTGTCTCTTCTCTGCCATACACCCTCTTCATTCCCTATGTCGATCATATATGATGGAACGCCATCCGCTGACTATGATGCAAACGAACAGGAGGGACAAGTTCGCGAGATCACACCCAAGGTCATGTCACTGCTCAAGGGACGTCTGGAACATGTCTTCCTGCGTCTCAACAGCACGGTGCCCAACGACCCTGCGCTCAAGAACATCTCCATGATGACCAGCCTTACGCAGCGTATCACGGACAGCATGCGCCACGTTGCTGCGGGTGGAATGCCGGGCACGACTTACTAGCGGCAAGAAGAAGGGCCTTCCGGTCGTCATGATCGGGAGTTTTCTGAGATGTTGGTGAGAATTGGGTCCAGGCGATGGCAAGTGCCGGTGATAGACGGCACTGTCGGAGTAGGCGACGACGGGTGGAAGGTTGCAAAGGCCCTGAATGGGTAGTACATCACTGTACAAAGCATACCACATATTTACGAGCGGAGAAGTATATTCGGGGTCATGGACGACGGGCAGTGTTTCATTTCCTTCCCTTTGGGTTCTCACCACGAGTGACGGATACCCTTCATAATGAGGTCTACGACCAGGGATGGAGGGGACGTCCGGACATACCAGACATGGTTTAGGGGGAAAACGGTACATACTTTGGAAGCGAATCACAAAAATGACAGGGGAAGATGGCATGATGCATTATCATCGCGCGCGCTGGCCGGTGGATGACTTGGAGGCGGATCGGGATATGGGGTTGACCTGGCCCGCCTCTCGAGTCCTTGACGAGCGAACGAAGCGTGTCTGGTAATTTGTAAATAGGAGTAATTCATGATGGGAGCCCGGCGTTGGCATTGCTACTGCGCCTTGTGTGCTATTTCTTGATCACTCTGTGCCCGTGGGACTCGGTGTGCGTGTTGTGAGATGAGGCATCCAGCTGGGTAATCAGCTGGGACTGTGGAGATGGACCTGAACAAGGGCTGATATCTCTATCAGTAATAGTTGCGGGGAGATGCGCTGATTGGAGCACCTCAAATCAAGCCTGGGGATGCCACCACGTGCCCAACAATCTTTTCTATCCATAGATCCTGTCAACGACATCGCATATTCAAATGAGTTAACAGCACCGGGACGGAACACGGTCTTCACGCAGTCTTCTCGTGTGTCGTCCTCAACAGTATTACCATGGCATGGCACACTCTCCCCTGCATGGTCTAGCCAAACTCGTGTGTTGAGTCCTCCTCGGTAGCCGAACGGAAGCCGGGAGCCAGCATGGGAACAGGTTCTAGACTTGTCGTCATCTCACAATGAGGCGCACCGGATGCGACTCTCCGTTGGGAAGAAACATAGGTCAACTGCAGACACTTCCGGCCAATAACCAGATTTCGTGATGCAGGGCCGGTCGCAATATCGATTATCGTGTTTCTTTTTGCTTAACCCCGCAACTCATTAATTTGTGATATTAGAGTAAGGCCCGGGGCACTGCCTTGTTTCTTCCTATACAGGTCCACCACATGGCCATTTCCTTTATTATAATAAGGGTGTGCAAGAACACATGTTGTGTTCCAAGGTTACTGTTAGTCTCGAAATTGAGACATCTGGACAGCATCTGCTGGTAGGAATCACCTGCTCACTAACCAGCAATCACCTGCCTAATACGTGAATCTGGTTATTTTAAATGCCTTTCCCCTTCTGATGGTAAGCTATATTGCGACCCTACTTACTGCATACTTAATTATGTATAGCCAGCCATCCATCTTGCAAATAGGTTGTCGATAGTTCCCACGATTCAATTTCCACATGCGCCTACTTTGTCTCTGATTATACTACCCTGAAAATCCACATGACTATATTGCAGCCTACGCAGAAGGAGCGTGCAGTCTTTAATCCATCAGACACGAGCTTTTCAAATTTTAATTCCACGACTAACAAGCAGGATGGGAGTAGGATTGATGGACGGCAATCCTGACTCCCACCCCCCACAACTCCGAATATACCACCTCGGTCGGGTATTGGGATCGATTAGTCTGTAACTCATTTCAAATACAAGGGATATGTTTGCATTGAATGGAACAAGAATCAACAGGGGGTTCGTGAATTGGAAATGGAGTGGTAGGAATAACCACTCATGATCACAAAACCATTGGGATTAATCCTTCTAGTATTAGGGCGGACTCTTCGAGGCTACTAGTTGCGTAGCCTTATGAGATAGTGCTTATGCTCTAACCTGATCCTCTATTTTCCTCCGTTGAAGGGTTTTTATGGGGCATATGGAAATATACCAGGCGGGAGGAATCTGAACGTCTGCCCGGTATCTCATCAGGCCGCAGGTACATAGGCTTGGCTGTGGAAATACCTACCCTACCTGGCCTGGATGAATGTATACTTATGCCTATCTTGGCCAGACGAGGCGGTTTGCGCATGTGGCTTGAGAGACCCGGTCTGGCTGCAACGCTGATGTCCATTCCAGCCGCAGCATAGCCAAGCAAATAGGCACGTTGTATTGCGGAATGTCAGGAGACAGGATCCAGCCTGCTTCAGGTACGCGATGGACAGTGACCACACTGTGGCCCGTGAGACATATCCTGAGAAAGATGGATGGTAATATCAGTTCCCCGTGATTTGCCCGGCATCCTATCTCTGGCTATAAGAATTAGTTTATTAACAGTGCGCCATCGCCGCCTGTTTTGTGGCTTTCCCCTCCTACAGCACTGTACCGTTGGTCGTATTGATCTTTAATCTCTCTTACCATGTCGTTGAGTATCGCTGCCATATTGGCAGCTGCAAGTGTTGGTGTCGCTGCAGTTGATCTGACGCAGTATGCACTCCCAGACGTGAGTGATTCACCTGACTAGATAAGAGCCTGTAGTTACTGGCAACTGACGGACCAATACAAGACCGGCGATACAAACGGAGGCAACACGTTTCCCGGTGTGACTTGGCCCCTGGGAATAGTCAAGCTAGGCCCAGACCTGTACGATGGATCGGACAGCTACTCCGGCTACGACATCGACGGCAACTTCACTGGTTTCTCCATGCTCCACGAGAGCGGAACAGGCGGCGCTCCGAAGTATGGAGTGGTTTCTCAGATGCCTGTGATAGGCAACATCTCCAATCCACTGGCGGACCACAACGACACAAGGGCTGCACCCGATGAGACAGAGGTCGGCTTCTACCGGTCATTCCTCGGATCTGGGATCACCGTCGAGCTTGCTGGAACTGAGAGGGCGGGATACTATCGGTATACATTCCCGGATACTGGCCAGGTCAAGAATGTCATTGTCGATGTATCCCATGTGCTTTCCAGTTACCGCGGACAGGGACTCCAGCAGGCCTACCTGGGCGGGAACATCGAAGTCAGTGGTGAGGATGGCCACTATGAGGGATATGGATCTTATAGCAATGGCTGGAACCGGGCACCAGAGTGGACGGTGTACTTCTGCGGCTACTTCGACCAAGCTCCTTCGACTTATGCGACGTTTCTGGGCACCGGAAACACCAACGACATACTGGTCCAGTATCCTGCGGGTGATAGTGTGACCTCGACTTCCCGGCTGGGTGTTGTGTACACGTTCGATGACTCGACCGTGAACTCGAGAGTTGGCGTGTCCTTTATCTCGACGGACCAGGCCTGTCAGAACGTCAATTCGCAGATTCCTGCCGGAACTGGCTTGGTGACACTTGTAGAACAGACCAAAGAAGCCTGGAACGAACAGGTCTTGTCCAAGGTTACGACTACGGACAAAACTAACTTGACGAATTTGCAGCTTCTGTACTCTTCGTTGTACCACATGAGTATCATTCCAACCAATAAGACGGGTGAAAACCCCCTTTGGGTGTCTTCGGAGCCTTACTACGATGACATTTTCACACTGTGGGACTTGGTATGCTTATTTTCCGAA
This sequence comes from Cytospora piceae, assembly GCA_016508685.1. Classification (NCBI taxonomy): domain Eukaryota; kingdom Fungi; phylum Ascomycota; class Sordariomycetes; order Diaporthales; family Cytosporaceae; genus Cytospora; species Cytospora piceae. Next base: position 2,485,108 of record JADMLE010000005.1, on the reverse strand, counting down.
AAATGTCTGCGTTTGGAAAAATGGATGGCTGACTTGCACAGTTCCGATGCGGCACCGCGCTCTTCCACATCATCCAGCCCACCGCCTACGAGGAGTACATCCGCTCGCTCATCGACATCTGGAGGAACGAAGGGTATATGCCAGATGCGCGGTCATCTTTCTCGAACGGAGCCACACAAGGCGGGTCAAACTGCGACAACGTCCTTGCTGATGCGTATGTCAAGGGCGTGGAGGGAGAAATCAACTGGGATGACGGATATTCTGCCATGCTCAAGAATGCGGAAGTGACCCCCCCTAACAATCTTGACCCCCGTGATACTACTGGCTCGACCAAGGAAGGCCGTGGAGCGCTGCCTGACTGGCTTGAATATGGCTTCATCACGCCGTCCTTCGGTCGCTCGGTCAGCCGCGCTGTCGAATATTCGGTCAATGACTTCGCCGTGTATACAGTGGGAAGTGGACTTGGCTACGATGATGCGGCCACCTACCTCAACCGCAGCCATAATTGGAGGAACCACTGGAACCCTGATGTAGAGTCCCTTGGGTTCTCGGGCTTCGTCGTCCCGCGAAATCTGACAGGTTTTATTGGGCAAGATCCTCTGTCATGTGGTGGATGCTACTGGGGTGACTACTGTAAGCATTTGCAAATTACCTGATGAGACAAATGAAGAACGAAAGCTGAGCCACATGCCAACAGATTACGAGGCACTACCCTGGGAATACTCCTGGAACGCCCACCACGACATCGACACACTCATCTCATACTGCGGCGGTGAAGAGACATTCGCCGAACGCCTGGTGATGATGTTCACTCCCGGCGCGTACTCCTCCGGTTCATTCGACGAGATGATCTTCAACCCGGGCAACGAAGTGTCCTTCACAACGCCATACCTCTTCAACTTCGTCAACCGCCAGGACCTGACCGTCTACTACACGCGCAAGTTCGCCAAGGCGTACTATGCACCCACACCCACCGGGCTACCGGGCAACTCAGACGCCGGTGCCATGGAGACTTGGGTCTTGTGGGTCATGTTAGGATTGTATCCCATGACTGGCCAGACGACGTTCTTGATTGGGAGCCCGTGGTTCTCTGATCTTTCTATTGACCTGGGTAATGGAAAGACGTTGGATATAACGACGACAGGGGGCACCGAGACTAGTTATTATGTGCAAAGATTGAAGGTGAATGGGGAACGGTGGCACAAGTCTTGGTTGACATGGTCAGACATCTTTGAGAATGGCGGCACGTTGGACTTCGTCCTGGGATCCAATGCTTCTAACTGGGCTACTGGCCCTCCGCCACCGAGTCCTGGGACGGAGACAGCGTCTCAACGCCGTTGATGAATTTCCTGAGATTTCGAATGTTGATGGGTGGGCGTTTTGGGGAGATTATTCATAGCGGGTTGGTCCCAATAATATCACTTATCATTTCGCTGCGACAAGAAGCACTTATATGCGTCATCGGATATCAAACTGATAAACGTTTATATGTATTTGCCCCATAGCATTTCTGGATGATTCAATTTTCGTCACACTTCCCCGTGTTGATCCTAATCCCCAAAGACATATCTACCGATGGAACATTCTTTCATCTCACTCTAGCGCCCTCTTCTCTGGTTCGGCACATCGTTCATCCTCAATCCACCGTCGTTTGCATCGTTCTCTTTCTTGCGGCTTCCCCCACAGCAGCAAAGCCCACCGCAGGCGTACTTGATGGTCATGCAAGGGCAGCAACAGAGCCAACCCCAGAACTGGGAGCAGCAGCCCATCGTATGAGACTTTGACGACATTTAGTGGGACGAGACCTAGTATATGAAAAAGGTGCCAGGATTGGACCAGCGGCAAGAACTTACTGCTCTAGATAGGATATCGCTTGTTGAGACAGTCTGAGGCGAGTCATGAGTCTTTCGTTCTTTCAAGGACGAAATTTTCGAATGCCCTCGTGTTGGATTTATGCATATCATACTCCTCCTCTCAGCAGGTACCATGGTCTAGATTTATGGGTTCGCTGATCGGCCTGATGCGTGTGCCCTGCACCAACCGCCCAGAGCCCTTTTGAGGGCGGTAGCACGGTCAGACCAGAGAGAGGAGCCATTCTCTCATGTACCGGTACAGACAAACTCAAATAAAGTGACGACACAGCCCTGATTGACTTTGAGGACACAATACTAACGGGCGTACACTTCGTACGACCAGCTTGTCTCACGCAAACATTTACATGTTTGCACATTGAAACAGCGCGGTTCGTGTCTGTGACAATCCACAGACCAAGACATATATGTCCCCCACAAAGAAAGAAATCCCGAACGCCGTCATCCTCGAAACTTCAGTCGTCTCAGGTCTTGGTCTGCACTGCTGTTCAAGCATGTGCCGTTGGGAATCTGCGGTAGCATCACTTGATCAGAAGCACCACGTTTTTGGCCAACCATGCTTCTGTGTCGCCGGGAGGGTAGTCATGACAGAACTGGTAAAGCGAGTACGACTGATCAGTCTCGTCCTCATCGCAAGTATCCGTACGGTACCGTGCAGGCCCGGGGTACCACCCTTGACCTACCACGATTGCGGCTAGGTCAGGGGGTTGGAATTGCAATCAGAACAAGTCCCACTGTCTCTTGGTACTAAAGGCATATCACCTTTGTGCTGATCTCCGCAATGAGGTCGTCGTGGAGAACTATGCACTGGTCCGAAGTTGTCTCAAAGCTGTGGCCCTCGAGTGTCATGTGGGAGCTTGCTGCACCTGTGCTCAGGGCATCTTTGACGGCATTGCTGAGGTGGACGGGTGCCTTGTTTGCCCATGAACATATTGTAGAACCGGGCGGTTTTAAGTTGGTCTCGAAATCCAGCCAGGGAGAGTGGAATCGAGCATGCGCGCGGAGTAGGACCCCAAACTCAGGCCTAACTCGACATAACACCGGCATATCACCATAAATCAAAGACTGAAACTGCACTCACCTGTAACCAGGCCACAACGGGAGACTGGAATCATGCATCGTGAGCCATGGGCTCTGTGTGGCGCCTTTAGTTCCGGTGTCTATCCGGGTAGCAGGAGGCAGAGGGTAAACGACCCACTGACACCACGCGATTCATTTCATATTTCCTGTGGAAACATGCTCACGTTTCCAATGTCGTTGGAATAATGGGGAATGTATGAGTCAGCGTGGCCTACATGTCAGAAAAATTAGCTAATGTCCCACATATAAAGCAAACTTTGAGCCCGGATTCCAACACCAACAAGGCGTCTTCAAGACGCCCGGCTAGCTCAATCGGTAGAGCGTGAGACTCTTAGTTTCTCACGATTCTGATTATCTCAAGGTTGTGGGTTCGACCCCCACGTCGGGCTCAATTCCCGGCGGTTATCGCCTCATTTACTTTTTGTTGTTTTTTGTTGTGTTCTGAGCATCTGAGTTTGTGTGGTGTGGTGTGGGTGTGTTGAAGAATAGGGACATGTTGTTAGTCCGCATGCTGACTGTCAAGCCATGTCCGGGCTACTATTGTAATTGGGATAACGATTGTAAGGACTTATCTTCTTTATATTGAAGTTTATATTGTATCTGACATTCTTGGGTTCAGACACCTTTGTGACTCCTGGTGTGGTGATATGTCTTCGGATGTTTGCCATCGGTGTTGCAAAATAATCAACAGACTACGACGACAGACCACTTACTTGCGGGGGCAATGGTAAATACAATGGCAAGAGGGAAAGGACATGTTATCCACGATAACATGCAGACTCTTCCGAGAACATGCTACTTATTCCCCGAGATGACTACATGTACTTCAAGTGCATAAGTCAGATACTAAAATGTCGTTAGGTTCTTCGTTCAGCTTGATCAGCCGGAGGCCTCAGACTGGGTTTGGATCGTCCTTGAGTCTACATTGCCAGCTTCGGTACATGTAGTGGTCAATGTTCAGATATTAGGAAACAATTCAAGGTCTCGAGTTCTGATGTAAATAAATATATATATATATATATTGGTTCCAGAGGTCTTTGCTTGAGTTGGTTCTTTATGCCTTACACAATCGTCTGGAAGCCCGTACTGTCGGTACACGTTGCATTATCCGAATTCAGCCTAGCCAATGTGTCGATTGGGACCTAGATGTTGTTGAATTGACTACCCACCTTGATGCCAACGGACAAGGGGAAGGCCGCCATAGTTCGCTAGAACCCAAATGTGGCTGGCAATAGGGCGGCCATGTGGTGCACAAGAATGACCAATGTAGTACCGATGACTAGATCTCAAGCTCACCCCGAACAGTGTGTCAAAACCAATACTGCAGACGGGTGGGCGCCTGTCCTCAAACACTATCTGTGCCACGTCTCCCACTCTACACCCATTTGGGGCAATGGCTATGCGCTGGCCCCTATAGATGATATTGGGAGGCAGCCTCACTCAATATATAAGGTGTAATCTGCATCTCACAGAACCGCCACTTCTGACCCACCACACCATACCCGGGTGCTTATTCTGCCTTTCGAATAAGCAGGTGCTTATGTGCCTCACTGTCCAATAAACCGCAGGCGGACATCTTCCGACTCGATGCAGGTAAGCCGAAACGCCATGCATATTGTCCTGCCTAGCTTGCTCAGCCACGAGAGGTCCGACCTTGAGGACCCCATGCGATGCGGCGAAACTCCCAGCTCACCCGAGCATCCAGCTGAACTTCAATCGTCACTCCCGAACACTCATTGACCCAGCATATGAAACTCCACAGACGGCATGGCTAGCGCGTGTTTTCCAAGATGGATGTCCTGCTGCACAAGAGGCCAGGAAGAAGACAAGCTGGCACCCAGGACAGATACCATGCATCTCCAACTCATGCGAGATCCACATGCACCTTCGCGGACTCTGTCGGGCACCACGGCATTCTCGGACATGACTGCAGACTCACTATACTTGCGTAGGCATGAGATCAGCACCTTCTCGACATCGGTTTCCCTGGAGACGAAGTACTACTCAGGCTACTCGTCCAGTTTTGGTGAAGTCGATGCAGCCCGGTTCGCAGTTGATCTCATTAGGAAGTCGATATACGCCGCACGCATACACAGTGCTTGTGGTGCTGAGAAATGGTTCATCCCGCAATCGACACTCGAAGCTCTGATGAGTACCAAAACTGGTATATCTCTTGTCCTTGGGGAGTTGGGTTTAAGACCGGATAATGCAAGACTCCGGTTGATCAACCACATTTTGATGGGCACATCGACAAAAAAGGAAAATGACAACAGAATCTACAGGAAGATATTCGCAGTTCTTCTGCTGATTCACAAACATGAAGAAATCCGGACAATCTGGCCTGGCATCTTATAACGAGGACGGCAGCCACATCCAGATCTTCGACAGTTGGACTGATGAGCAGAAGAACGACTTCATTCGGTTGCAATGAGAACTGATTGCTGTCTTTTTCAGAAAACACGACGAAGAGGTACCGCACCTTAAGCTCCTCCCAGGTTACATATTGCCATATGTTGCCGAGACAGATAGCCAAACCACGGACTTCTATGACCAAGAATACTACAGGGTGGGTTTGGTCTTGTCTCTATATATACACTACATCCATTGCAGCAGAACATTAATCGCTATACTGTATGTTCTCCCAGAACTTCTATAAACATACTTTGTACATGCATAGACCCTCTACGACTGACCAGGATATTAGACTCGTGGGACAAACGGCCGCGTCGCAGTCAAGAGATTGAATTCCAGCAACCGAAAGTCCTTCTTTGATGAACCCAAAGTTCTGAGACGATTGACTGCCAGCTCCTCACCACATTTGGCAAAGCTTTTAGCCACCTATGAGCAGCCCCTTGGGCCAGATATCAACTCCACGCAATACTATCTCATGTTTGAATGTGCAGACTCCGACCTGGAGCGGTTCTGGAAATGATGCTCCCCTGAAAGGTTAATGGGTGAATACCGGATGCCACATGCACAAATTGCGAGATGGGTAGCCGAACAATGCCACGGTTTGGCAGAAGCACTGGCAATTCTTCATGATCCGACCGCTCTTAGATCTCAGAAAGAAACAGATTCGGATATGTATAGGATCCACGGAGAGACATAAAGCCAGCTAATATAATCCGCTACACTGACTGGAGGAATCCGGCCCTTCCCGATCAAGCACTTTACGAGGCTTTGGGCTTGCTACAACTGACGGACTTTGGGCTGAGCAGTTTCCATCACTCCAAAACTGTCGAGGACATCAAAGTCAAGATAGGAGACTCAGAGTACAAGCCCCCAGAGGTCCATCTTGTACTTCCCATCTCTCGATCTACGGATATATGGACCTTGGGATGCCTGTACTTGGAATTTGTCACCTGGCTAGTGTACGGACAGCAAGGTCGTCAAGAATTCCGCAGAAAGCGGACGCGGTACAAAGGATTGAATGACATTCACCCTTGCTTCTTCGAGGTGTTGGAAGGCGAGAAGGGGTTGACGCAAATCATGAAGAGTCGAGCCGACACGAAAGTAAGCAACGAAACTTCGTCACACAGTGAAGGAAGACGGAAGGTTAATTCGAAGTGTCAAGTGGGCGGATAAGCTTTGCAGGGAGTCAAAGTCTCAATTTGTTTGCGACTTAGTAGACGTGACCGTCACCCGGATGCTGATCATTGAAGACAAGGCGGAGTTGTTGGAAGCAGAATGTCCAAAACGGCGATCTCTCCCAGCACACAACAGGAGGATCTCTTCGCGAGAACTCACGGCGAGACTGCAGGAACTCATGAACAACGGCGATGACTACTTTACACAGGGTTCGATACTGCTAAAACGGAGGTATGGAGGTTACCGCTGTCACCGGCGATCAAGGAGTCCGAAAGGCGAGTGGAACCTAGGCACGGTCCAGGCCTGTTTCGTACTATCTAGCCGGAATAGCTAAACTACCGTAATAGGGCTATATCTCGGCTATATCGTCGTAAATATTATAATATATCTATAGTGTTTAAGCGTAACTATAACTAAATCTTCCGAGGAAACTGCTACTGCCTATATTATAAGTAGTTTAGCAGGTAAGTTAGCTATAAACGTGCTTAAGGCTCGGACTTAACCGCTATCGTAAACTAAGCTCGATATTAGCCCTTAAACCGTTACCCTAGCGTATACGTAGGACCTCGCGACTATTTAGTTGTCTAATTAACCTCGATATAGCGCCTAGAAAGACGAAATCGAAGCCTTTAAAAGCGCTATTAAAAGTATTAAAAGCGATAATAGAGGCCTTAGCAGTTCCGGCCTATAAGGCCGCCTAGCCGGCTACTAAGCTAGTAGGAAAAGTAGCTACTAAAGGTACTACTATAAAGAAGACTTCCGGCCTTACGATATATATAAAGCGTAGTATAGATAGAAAGAAAAGGGTTATAATAACTTCGCCGGCTATAGCCGAGGCCTATATAAAAGAACAGGTATTATAGAATAAGGCCGAGGTATAGCTAGAGTAGTAACTAAGCTTAGAAGCGTAGTTAGACTAATAATCTAATACTCTTAAGAGTTCTACTAATACCTTTAACCTATTTACTTCTTCTCCTTATCTGCTACTATTACTAACGCTATTACTACTATAGGCCGCGCTTATAGACCTTTATATAGCTATAGTTTCGAACTTCGAGTTTTTTTTAGAAGGCTAGTAGTTACTTTTTTTAGCCTAGCTATATCCTTAGCTATAGCACGATAACCTATATATAGATACGGTCTAGGCGCTATAGCAGATTAATAGGTTATTTAAGAAAATAGTTAATAGCCTAAAAGCTTAGCTAAATATTATAATAATCGGGCATGCCGGGACGCTATCCTTTATATACGCCTTTATAGCTATAACGAAGGGATTAAGAAGGGAATTTATATAAAGTAGGGATATCGTTTCGAGCAGCCTTAGGCCTAACTTTAGTACTATATCTGTTCGATATATTATTAGTGCTTAATAACTATATAAACTACTATATAGACTAACTATAAGCTTTAAATATCGGCTATAGGCGCTACTACTATTAAAGCCTATCCTTAGCCCGGCCTATAATATAGGTCGGCCTTTATAGCAGAAGAAGGCTATATTATATACTAACTAAATAAATAAGGCTAGCGACGAGAAAGAGAAGGCTTAGAAAGATATCTAAGTAGTTTTAACTAATAATTAGGTATATAAAGAAGAGAAATACTATAACCGCGATAAGGTATCTTATATTTAATGCTAGCTATAGTAGTATAGCGGTATATACCTATACTTTTTATTTTTAGACCTAACTAACTAGGCTAATATAATTTAGCAGAACCTCTATATAGAGGCGATATCGCTAGAACCTATAATATCTTAAGCTAGAAGCTATTAGTAGGCGCGTTAAGAACGTAACGATTTTATAAGAAGGTTAGCGGTAGCAGGTATAGAAAGGAACTCGCCTATAGTAGTATTAATAGCTTAGCTTAGTATAATACTATCGCTAGTATAGATAAACGGGTAGCTATAAGGTATACCCGGGATATCTAGCGTAGGTAGTATATAGTTTAATATGCCCTTTAGTATACTTTCCGGCTTAAGTAATCTATCCTCTTAAATACTAGTAAAATTAGCTACTATAAAGGAGGTATTATCGAAGTAGTAGGGAAAGAAACCGGAGCTATAGCTATAGCTGCTACTATAACCTATAGCTATATTAGTTAAAGTATTACTATCGGAAGCCTAGCGGATAAGGACACCTACTATTAAAAAGCCTAGGATACTAAAAATAGCAGGGGCACTGCTTTTTAGTTTATTACTGCCGATCTTATATAGTATACTTACTAATAAGCTGCTATTAGAATTCTGCTACGCCTTTCTTAGGCGTTACTATAATAGCTTAAAATCGGAGTACGATAAGGCTCTTATAAGGGCTATAAACGTAGTAATAGCGGCTAGCCTGTTAGTTATTTCGATTAGAGACTTAAAAGAATACTAGTTCTAGTAGCAGGGTATACCTAAATAGGTATATAAGCCGATAAAGGCGTATATAAAGCCTTTCCTAAGTAAATAGGAAGGTATTATAAAAGAAAGGTAGCGAGATAATCGGAAATAGAAGCGTAAAAAGATAAAGGCCGAGACCGAGCGTAATATCGAAGAGGATAGGAATAAGGCTATTATAGGCTTTAAGAGTAACTATAGGCCGGCTTAGATAAATCTACTACTACGTTAGTTATCTCTAGTATATTAGGAACTATATAAAGGCAAGGAGATATCTTTATCGCCGCTAGCGGTTAACTTACTTTTAAGGCATAATTACGTATAGGAACTACCTAATCTAGCCGAGATATCTAACGATACTAGCGAGCTTAACGATACTAAGTTACTAAAGTCTTAGATTACTATATAATTAGGCTCGCTAGGGCTTATTTTAATCGAGGATAAGGGTATATCGGATATCTTATAGCTATCGGAAAGCGATAAAGTAATCCTTAAAACCTCGAGTAAGGTTTTAAATAGTAGGGAAGAGTAATAGTAAGGGTATAGATAGTAAGGTTAGCGATAGTATAAGTAGTTATTTTAAGGCTTTAATTTAGTCTACTTTAGAGCGAGTATAAAAGGCTATAAGGCTATAAAGGCGGTAAAGGTAACTATAAAAGGTAGTTATAAGGTATAGATAAAAGTTTTAGTAGTAATACTATAGATTTCTTCCTTACTATATATATTTAGAGTTTTTCTGCTATTTAAGGTTAATCGAATCGATTAAATCTACTCTATTAGACCTATAGACTTAACTTATAAACTTAACCTATAACCTAACCTTCTATACTGCGTTCTATATCTATTTACTCTATAAAGCTATCGCAACCTTATTAAACCTATTAAAATTTACCTACGCCTATCGGAAATGCTTTTTAATACTCTTTACGTTACTTAAAACCTCTTAAGCTATAGCTTTTAGGAAGGCTATAAACTCTTTAAGGCTTACGCTATTACTATACTCCCTAGTATATCTCTGCTATAGTAAGGTCTTAAAGTCTTTAAAAAAGGCCTCGATAGGGTTTAAATCTAAAGAATATAGTAGAAGATATACTAGCTTTATACTAAATTCCTTATATAATAAAGTAAGTTTTTTATAATAATGCTATAAGGTATTATCTATTATAAGTACTAACTTAAGCTTAAAGAACTGCTAGTACTAAAGTAAAATATAATGCTTAACTTAGTTTATAAAGCCCTTTATATTACTCTGCTTAGGGTATATAAAGGTGTCGAAAAGCCTATCGATTATAATAGCTAGAAGTAAGTAATATCGTTACCCCCTCTTTAGCCGGCTTTTACCTTTAGGTATAATACCTAATAGCGCCTAGCTATATCGACGTGCCTTATCGCGTTTATTATAGCTAGATTTATCTATATATACTAGTTAATATAGTTTATATAAGGCCCTAAGTTCCTCTACTTAAGCCTTGCGTAGTTCTTTATCCCTCTAAGCCTGTCACGGCCCTAGAGATAGAGACCTTAACCCTAAGGGTTAGGGTCTAGATTACGTAATCCCCTAGTTAGATAAAACTCTAACTCCTGCCTATAATACTGTTTTATAGCTCTTCGAGCTACGTTTTATTAACAGAGCCTATACCTGCCGAGGATAGAGCCTGCTTATAGCGAATAGGACTGTCTGCTACCTGCCTGCTTAACGTATACCTAACTGCCTATTTGCTACTATAATACTACGTAGCTCCTTCTTTTATACGTTAACTTTATATCTGCCTGCCCGGATCCCTTATTAAGCACTAACTCCTTAGAAGAGCTCGCTGCCTATATCCCTTAATACCTATCCGAGTAGCTCCTATACTTACGAAATATTAACGCTTACTTATCGGCCCTCGAAGGAGAACACGCGTCTTTAAGGGAAGAACGCGTGTCCCTCTAGACTACCGTTTAATAACGCGAAGCTATAATCGATTACTAAGAAAAGAATTTCGAAAAGAACTTCTAGACTACCTAGCAGAAGATTACCTAGCTAGAAATTAAGAAGTATTATCTAGTAACTACCGCCGCCTTTACCGTATATATCCCTTTACCTGCCCCTATCTATACCGAACCTCTTATTAATCTCTCGATAAATCCTTTAATATAAACGTCTATCCTTACTTCTATTATAAGTTCCGGCTTTACCTAACTTAGTAAGAAACTATTTAACCTAAAAGAATTTAATAGTATTTATAAAAACCTTTACCGATTTATATAGTAAGTTTACGCTAAAATAACTACTAACGCTAACCGCTTCCCGACCGCTTAAGCCTAACTAACTTATATTACCGGACGTCTTACCGGAAAGGCCTATAAGTTAGTCCTGCTAAAAATAATCTATAGCGTCCTTTAGTTTATTAATTACCTTATACTACTTAAATACCTAGAAGGGGCTTTTAGAGATCCCGACCGGATCTAAAATACTTAAAATAAACTATATACTTTAAAGTAAAGGAATTAGGATTTTAGCGTATATTTCTTAGAATTTTAACGCTTAGCCTTAAAGGAGGAGATACCTAATAACGTTCTTACTCCCCTCCTATTTTAAGGAATCTCTTATAAACTCTAAGATATACTACTATATAACCCGAGCCTATTATAAGATTTCTATAAATATACGTAATACTTATAAAGACTAGATAACCGTTACTATTAATACTAATAGTAAGTATCCTAGAACTATAACCCTCTTACTACGTAACCTACCGCCTTAAAAACTATACCTAGTTAGCCCTAAGCTATAACTATAACTTACGCCTGCCCTATTACCCCGACCTCTCTTAGAGAGCCTATAGATCTTAGCTCTTAGCGCTATAGTAGCGGCTAACGAAAGCGCTAAGAGTATTACCGCTATAGTTCTTTTATTTACTTTATCGCGAACTACCCCGAACCTAACTAATAGCAATTAAGACTATACGGTTTCCGCCCGACGTCCCTACCTTAAAGCCTATCCTCCTATTCTCTGCTACGATATATAGCTCCTTCTCCTACCTAGGGACAGAGTACCTCTCTTATCTAGAGCTTATTAAATAAGGCGAGCTTAAGATAAGTTACCCTTAAGCTCTTAGCGAGCGTAAACTCCGAATATCTGCCGCTACTACTACTAAACTATTAATCGAAGATAAAGAAAACTAATAATCGAAGATACTAATCCTGCCTATATTATTAACGGTAGATAGGAAAAACCTATCTACTTATACCCTAACTAATACTAGAGCTAAAAGGAAGGCTTTCTTTAATAAAAGCTAGGCTAAGGAAAAAGGAATTCCTATACTACCCTTAAAGAAACTATTTAATCTAAAAATAATCGATAGCCGAAGTTTAGAGAATACCGTTACTTACTATATTTTTATTATATACCGTATAAACGATTATTACTAAAAAGAGATAAGAATATTTATTACGTAGCTTACCTATTACTTTATTATATTTAAAATACTCTAGTTAAAATAATATAACCCGACTATCCGCTTTACTTTATATACTATTACGTTTAATAGCGATTACTACTAGTAATACTATAACCTACCTAGTAAACTTATAAAGCTTAAAGTATTATAGGATATCCTTAAAGCTAGCTACTAATACTTATAGCTTAGCTACTCTAACGCTTTAAAAGACCGCGATATCTATACTATCTTACTATATACGATAACGATATATATATAAAAGAATAAATACCGCCTATTTTCTGTTACTCTAGAATAAATCGATAATATACTAGAAAATAAACCTGCCTTTAACCTAATAACGCCCTTACCGGAAGAGATCTAAAGCTTTACCGATATATTCTCTCCGAAAGAAGCCGAGAAGTTACTACTATACCGCCTATACGACTATTATATTTAACTAGTAGATAGAAAAACCCCGCTATTTAGACCGCTATATACTATATCCTATAATAAACTAGTTGCCTTAAGGGAATAGCTAGACAAGAACCTAAAGAAGGGATTTATCTATCTTAGTTCGTTATATATTATATCGCCTATCTTATTTATAGCGAAGCCTAAAGATAGCCTCTAATTTTATATTAACTATTATATATTAAATAACGTTACTATTAAGAACTAATATCTTCTGCCTTTAATAAAAGAATCTCTAAATAACCTAAAAGGAATAAAGTTCTTTTCGAAGATCGATATTATTTCTGCGTTTAATAACCTCTATATCTGCGAAGGAGAAGAGTACTTAATAGCCTTCTATACCCGTTTTAGCCTATTCGAATCCTTAGTTATACCCTTTAAACTAACTAGCGCGCCTGCTATATTCTAAAGATTTATTAATAACACCTTAAGACCTTACTTAAATATATTCTATACCGCTTACCTAGACGATATCCTAATCTATAGCTATACTTGCTTAGAATATAAATAATATCTCTGCTTAGTCCTAACGGCTTTAAGGAAAGCCGAACTATACGCTAAAATCGAAAAATGCGAGTTCTTTATAGAAGAAATAACCTTCTTAAAACTAATTATCGGTGCTAATAGAATCCGGATAGACCTTAAGAAGATTAAAATTATTATAAACTAGAAATAACCGACCTGCCTAATAGATATATAAGCCTTTATAGGGTTTAGTAATTTCTACTGCCGCTTTATTTAAGATTTTTTAAAGATAATCTTACTATTTATCCGCCTAATAAAAAAGGGAGTTCTATTTAAGTTTAACTCTGCCTGCGATAAAGCCTTTTAAAGCCTTAAGACCGCGTTTACCTATACCCCTATATTAGCCTTATTCGACTAAGAAAAAGATATTATCTTAGAAACTAACGCCTCTGACTACGTCTCCGCCGGCGTAATATCTTAATATAAAGACGATAGAATCCTACGCCCTATCGCCTTTTTCTTAAAGAAATACTCTAGTATAGAGTATAACTATAAGATCTATAATAAAAAACTGCTTACTATTATCCGTTACTTCGAGGAATAGCGCCCTAAACTAGAAAAGGCCTTATCTTTAGTTAAGGTTATTATAGACTATAAAAACCTAGAGTATTTTATAACGATAAAGTTACTAAACTGCTAATAAGCTTACTAGTCTAAATTCTTATCCTATTTTAATTTCCGAATAGTATTCTGCCTTAGAAAATAAAGGGCGAAGCTAGACATACTAACTAAAAGGTTAGAGGACTTGCTTTAAGAGGGGGATAAACGCTTACTATATTAGAGTTAGGTAGTACTTAAAAAAAAAAATTTCGAAACTCTTCTCTCTATATTAGATATAATAGCCCTAGATCCCGCTATATTACTACCCTTAACTCCTCTTAATATACTAGAGCCTTAGCTTAGCCCGAACTAACCTGCTAAGAAGATAGTTTACTTCTTAGCCTAAACCTGCTAAGAAATTAAATCTTTACGCTTCTGCTAGGATAAAGAATTATCTGTCTTATTTAATACTAGATACTTAGAAGACCTAATTCCCTAGTCTGCCTTAAAAGCGTTAGAAGAAGACGCCCTATAATATCTACTACTAACCTTAGCCGAGTATAAGAATCGTAATAGCTACCTATACTATAAAAACCGCCTATACGTCCCTAACCTGCTAAAGCTAAAAGCTAAACTCCTAAAATACTGCTATACGTCTTTTATTACTAGCTATCTAAGGATTTTAAGAACTTATAAGATCTTAAACCGAGAATATTACTAGCTTTAGATATTAAGCTATATAAAGCGTTAGGTTATAAACTGCTATTAGTACTATAGAGCTAAACTTAACTAAAAAGCCTAATAAAGACTACTAAAACCCCTGCCTATCCCGGAATAATCCTAGAAAAACCTGTTAGTAGACTTTATTACTTACTTACCCGTTAGCTAAGGCTATAACGCTATTATAGTTATAGTCGACTGCTTATCTAAGATAAAATACTTTATAGCCTATAAGGGCACCTGCGATTCTAAAGAAGCTACCCGCCTATTTATAAAGAATATATAGAAACTATACGGCTTACTAATAACGATTATATCGGACCGAGGACCTTAGTTTATATCTATATTTTAGAAGCACCTAATATAACGCTTACGTATCTCCGCTACCTTATCGACTACTTATTACCCTAAAACCGATAGATAAACTAAGAGAATAAACGCTTTTCTAGAATAATACCTGCAGTTTTACATTATATACCTTTAAGATAACTAGGCCGACTAGCTACTACTAGCAGAGTTCGCTACTAATAATACTATTTCCGAGATAACTACTATTACCTTATTCTTCGCTAACTATAGATTCTACTTTAAGTTAGGTTTTAAGCTTATATAGCCTATTAATAAGCCTGCTATCTATAATACTAAGAAGTTTACTACTTAGATATAAGAGATTACTAATTACTTAAGGACTAAGATACTCGCTACCTAAGCCTACTATAAAAAGCAGGCTAACCGGAAACGCTACCCTGCCCGCTATTATTAAATAAGCTAAGAAGTTTAGCTTAACGTACGAAATATAAAGATACTACGCCCGGTAAAGAAGTTTAACTAGAAGAACTATAGACTATTTAAAATTACCGAAGTTATTAGCCTTTAGGCCTATTAGCTACTTCTTCCTAATACTATAAAGATATACCCTATATTTTATATTAACCTGTTATAACCTATTACTAATAACCTATAACCTACTTAGAAGATCGATCTTCTGCTACCTATCGAGGTAGAAGGGTTATAAGAATAGGAAGTCGAGGAAGTCTTAGATTCCCGTTAGGACTGCTATAGCTATAGTAGCTACCCTCGCCTAAAGTATACTATTAAATAGACTAGATACGATAACCTTAAGGAGGTGCCTGCGTCGTACTTAGAAAACGCTTAAGAAGTTATATATAACTTTTATAGAAGATACCTGTTTAAGCCTAAACCTTAATATAACCTCTTAGGAGTTCGGTCCTAGAGAGGGGGGTACTGTTACGGCCTTAGAGATAGAGACCCTAACCCTAAGGGTTAGGGTCTAGATTACGTAATCCCTTAGTTAGATAAAACTCTAACTCCTGCTTATAATACTATTTTATAGCTCTTCGAGCTACGTCTTATTAACAGAGCCTATACCTGCTAAGGATAGAGCCTGCTTATAGCGAATAGGACTGTCTGCCACCTGCCTGCTTAACGTATACCTGACTGCCTGTCTGCTACCGTGACAAAGCCGCGATTAGCCTTATTTTTTTATTCGACTAGCCGATACCTTTAAAGTGCTTTCTAATTATAGAGATATTAACGACGATATTGTGTTCTTAATATAAGAACTAATATACTTTATAGAGGTCGCTATTAGGCTTTAAGGTAAGGAGTTCCTCGATTTACTAGATATATTAGCTAATATATAGATAATAAATAAGGATAGCAGGATATATACTTTCTTAAGGTACGGCGTAATCTTTAACCGGCTTACCCGAAGCGATTATAGGATATCTATACTGCCTCGAATATCCTATTTAGCTCGATTTCTCTATACGTAGTAATCGGTATACTATATTACCGCTATAATCTCGCTATTATTAAGGCCGCTATCGAATAGCATCTATATCCGAGACCGCTCCTATTCGGTTAGGTTCTTACTATAAACGCCTATATTAATAGCGCGCTTAAACACTATAGAATATTACGAGGTTTGCGATAATAACGAGGTTAAAAGCTTTAAAAATAGTAACGATATAGCCGAGATATAGCCCTGTTACGGTGGTTTAGCTGTTCCGGCCAGATAGTACGAAACAGGCCTAGACCGTGCCTAGGTTCTACTCGCCTTTCGGACTCCTTGATCGCCGGTGACAGCAACGCAGTCCCAGCTTGGACGTGATCAGCGTTCAACGGTTTATCGACAGCCTGAGAAGCGACGTGCTACAAAGAAACAGGCAAGTCCAAAACAATTACAATTATATAAATAGCTAGAAATGATTCAGCTAACAATAATCCCCAGGACCCTCAACCGGCGAATTGTAGAGAAGGAAAAAGCCCAGGAGGATCATGGGGAAACATCGCCACGGAGCTCAACAGGGTCAGATGATTGAGTGCCCATATGCCTTCAATATCAATCATGCATCACCACCCTGGTACCGTGCTTTGAACTGATCAATCTCTTGCACATCATCTGCCAGAAAGAGACTGTCAGTTGGTTACCATAGTACGGAGTAATTCGGAGGGCGTCCCGTGTTTACCTTGGTTAGATTTGGTTTGATGATGTAATGATATAGCTAGTACCCTGTTGCTTTTGGGATGTCAGCATCTGTCGCAATAATGGTTGAACATTGAAGCTCGTCACGGACACTGAATTTGAAGTCCTCGTCGTCCAATATTTTTCGCAGCTCTTCGATCACGTCCCACTCATGTCTAATTTGATCGAACCACCGTTTCAGTCGACTGGAGCCAGAATGACTAATACGGCTTTGCTGAACCATCACTGTTATGTTGTACCGGGGAAATATTGTAAAAGCACCCTATCGTTTTAGGCAGGCATGAAGAGTCCAAAGGCCAATAAATATATGCCATATTGCACTAAAGTGGCTTGGTAAGAGCACACGGGCTTTCATGTAGATAAATGATCAAGGATTATTATTTATGGTTTTGATTCCTAGCTGATATTGTGTGGTTGAACAAGTGAACTATTGGTTGCCCACCTCTCGCTGACCGGTTGAAAGGTCCCTATGGAGTAAGTCGTGGCTTGGTTTTATGTAGACGTTCCCCGATTTCTTAAAAGTCGGGGCTCCGAAGAGGCTGAAAGAACAGGATTGCATCCACAATCGTCAATAGTTTGGCAGTTCTACAAAACAGGGTATATAGATACATATGTACGCAGCCTGATCTGGTTCTTATCTCTGATTTCGGCCTTAAGTGCTGGAAACCAACTTTCCAAACAAGATCAACCGGCTTTGGGGATCGTCTGATTTCACAACGGAAGACTATGCCTTTTCCAAGTATTTCCATCCTTCAGTTCAAGAAGCGCAAGACAGCCTAGCCCTCCATGCGAACGAAGATGATATGGTAAGTCGACACCGCACGAGGAGCTACCAATTCGTACCTGATATACTAAATACGTGCATAGGCTGGACGAGACTGGCTGAAAAGATGCTTTATACAAAGTCAGGACAGAGCTACTATGAAGACATGGACTACCAATCCCAAGGTGAGGGAGGGAAGTTTATATAAAATTTTACAACGGATCAATATAACAGGTTTGTGTTAACGTCTTCGGATTCTCTGGATCCGCGCGATCAACCGCTATATTGTGAGATACTTCCCTTCTATTTCGAATCCTTGGCCCAAAACTTAGAACTTCACTGCAGGCTTTGTCCCCAAGCGAAACACCGAGGAGGCTCGAAACACTTCAGAGATGATAATCCATCCGCTCTCAAATGCCCTCCATTCGATGAGGCAACCTTCAAGGTGGTCTCCAAGCACCTACACCTACATAAATCTGTTTCCCACATATTCAGGGGTAGCTCAGCAGCATGGTTCAGGGTGCCATGTCAAATGGGCAATGTGCAAGCACGAGGTAAGCCACAACCTTACTTCGCATCATCTTTACTGATTCACAAAGTACTGAGTTCGAAGTATTTTCAGTGTATATTCTTCGTTCCCAGAGCTCCTTATCAAATCGCATGGCTCTGGCAGTCACCTACGTTCCTCCCAAGCCAGGTCCCCAGCAGCCCTCAACTCAACAACCCTCCGCCGCGAACGCCAGAGGCTCGAAAATGTACGCCGTGTTCTTCGGCTGCTCCAGGACAGACGCGGAGAACATGTACTTGGAGCTGAAAGAATCCAAGGGTTCCATCTTCTCACCCTTCACAATAGTCAAGCTTTTCCTGGAAAAGGAGACCAAGAACAGGATCAGAGAAGTTGAGAAGGCAATCCACAAACTGCAGACCGTCATTTCGAGCTTCGAATTCCAACCTCCTCAGGCTTCGAAACTCGGGGCTTCAGAGGGGAATGGGCAAGGCCCGAAGGAAGACCCAAAGGAGATGGTTAACCTATATCTCAATGTCGGCTCCCTGAAAAATGGTCTTCGGGAGTGGCGTACGCAACAACTTGACAGATTGCTGCAGTGCAGTGACGAGTTCAGGCTCATGGCCTCTGATGACAACGATATTGACCCAACGGTGTACATTCAGCGGATCATTGATGATTACGATACCAGGGTCTTTGATTGTGAGACTGTTATGGAGGGTGCCTCTTTGACATTCCAGATGGTAGGTTTCCAGATCTGTCTCGCCCCAAAGCCCCGAAATACTGACGCGTTGAACAATGTAGGAAACGGCATATCAAGCCAAGCAAGACACCGAGATCGCGATCAAAGATGGGAAAGCCATGAAGACTATGGCCATTGTAACAATGTTCTTCCTGCCGGGAACTTTTTTCGCTGTGAGTAATCGACCATAACAAGACCTGATCGAGTCCATCGCAGCTAACATCCACGACTATCCACGACCTACAGACTCTGCTGGCTATTCCTGAGTTCCAGACTTTGGGAAGTGTTTTATTATTATTGCCGTCTTGGTCAATTTACCTCATCATGTTTCTTCCTTCCACGGCGATTCTAATGTCTGGCTACTTCATATGGCTACGCTATGAAACCAAGAGATGAAGCATTGCGTTTCCACTCGGGCTCTTGGTCTAATGGGATTTCATTCCCTTTTATGTACGTCGAGGAATAAAATACCTGGGACAATGCGAGCCATTATCCATGGATCCAGGCATTTTCCATCGATTTCCAGCCCGCAAAATCCAACAATTGTTCCACTGGAAATGTTGCATGCCGTACTAGGTCTTCACGCGAAAGTTGTCAAAACGCCATTGCATCCTCCAGCCTGACTGAGGCCTGGACTCGTCACAATCCAATGCAGCGTCAATCTATCCTATCTCTCAATACACGACTTCCAACCCAGGTCGGCTGCCCACTTCAACGCTCAACCCTGCGATGCTATTTCTGACGACTCATCCTCCTTCTCCTTCTCCGTCTTCTTCTTCTCCGTAGTCGTCTGCTTCTGCCACATAGCATGATATGACCCACCTTGCGTGAGCAACTCCGCATGCGTTCCCCTCTCGACGATCTTACCCTTGTGAAGAACCACAATCTGATCCGAGTTGGTGATGGTGGAAAGGCGATGACTGCATCAAGATTATGATCAGCATTGGTGCACTATGATTGGAATGATGGCATTGTATGCTGTCATCAGTGCTTGAAAAACTTACGCAATTGTAATGGTCGTCCGCCCTGCGGTCACTCTCTCCAGGGCATCCTGAATCAGCTTCTCCGTATGGGAGTCCAAAGATGCAGTGGCTTCATCAAGTAGTAGGATGCGGGCGTCCTTGAGGATCGCTCGCGCGATTGCAATCTGTGGAAGAAACATAATCAGTCATACAGCAACAAACATGCAGTTCTCAGGGGGTGCGGCATTCGTACCCGTTGGCGTTCGCCTCCAGACAGCTTCAACCCACGCTCGCCAACCTTTGTCTCATATTGATCCGGGAACGCAAGGATGCGGTCATGTATATTGGCGGCCTTGCATGCCTCGTAGACATCAGCCTGCGTGGCGTTAGGGTTGGCGTAAAGCAGGTTGTACATGATTGTCGCATTGAAGAGCACGGTATCCTGCGGCACCACGCCAATGTTTCTCCGGAAACTGTCGAGCTTGAGGTCTCGGATGTCATGTCCATCGACAGTCACGGAGCCCTCATCGACATCGTAGAAGCGGAAGAGCAGCTTCAGACAAGTGGACTTGCCGCTTCCGGACTCTCCCACGATAGCGGTCTTGGTGCCGGGAGCAACAGTGAAGCTGACACCATCGATGGCGGGGTCCTTGGTCTTGCCCTGGTATGAGAATTTGACGTCGTTGAAACATACCTCGCCCCGGGGTGTTGGCAGCTTCATCGCGTCGGGTTTCTCTACAACACCTGATGTCTCTTTGAACTGGTTTGGGTTAGCTATGAGCGAGGTTAGAGCCCAGTATGAGAGAAACTTACCAGATCAAGCATTCGCTCCGCTTCTATCAAGTTGTTTTGTAGCATCGTGTAATACGTCCCAAAGAAGTTGAGAGGGGCCTGAAGCTGTGTGAAATAGAGGATCAAAGTAACAAAATCGCCGACTCCCTGCTGGCCGATGGAGATCTTGTACGCAGAGACAGCGACTAGCAGTGCGGTTCCCAAGGAGAAGATCGAGCTCTGCGTGAGGTTCAGTGCATTCAAGGACCAGAGAACAAGACGCTCTGCCCCCTGGTAAATCTTGACATGGGCGTTGAATCGGTCTGTTTCGGGGCCGACAGCACAGTTGTGCTGCACCGTCTCATACGCCATGATGGCATCTGTCTTGACGGCGTCCATCTCCCTGTTCTTGGTCGCCATGTCTCTCCTCTGCTTGGCACGGTACTTGGCCATATATATAGTCAGGAAGATGTAAGACCACATGATGAAGAAGACGATGATGGTGTAGAAGGCATCATACTCGATGAAGAAAAAGACACCAGCGACGAAGATATCGAAAATCATGGGGAAGACTTGGAACAGGAAATTTTCCAGGAATGTGTTCATGGCAGCGCCGCGACTCAATGCGCTTGTGACTTCACCGGTCCTCTTGCTTAGGTGGAACTCCAGAGAGAGACCAAGAACATGTTCGAACGCAGCGCATGAGAGACGGCGGAAGAGGGACTGCGCCACAGGTATCCAAAGAACAGATCGTGCAGCACCGATGGCGCCCTGGTTGCCTTGGAGAGCTCGGTAGACGACATATAGTGCGATCTGCTTGTATGGTATCTTGCCGTAACCCAGTGAGTCAACTAGAATGCCTAGCTGGACTGGGACCATAAGATTCACGACGCGCTGCAGTATCAGGAGGATCATACAGAGAACCACGATGGCCTGGTACAGGGGAGAATCTTTGGGCCTAATTATTGGCGGTCAAAATTAGAGCGATTGGGTTGACTGTGACTTAAAAGAAGATTTATCATACCATAGATAGGGAAAGAGGACCCTGAACCCCGCAAAGTAGTCCAGCCAGCCAGTATTCTGAACGCCAGGAGGCTTTCCAGATGCAGGCTTGATGGGTGGATGGGCGCCATGGGGATGGGCATGGGCAGGGGCAGCACCGTAGTCCGGAGTTGACCCCTGGCCATTCTCCAGAAGGGACTGACGCTCCTCTGAAGTCGACTTCGGCGCAGAAGGCCTCAACTTGAGCTCCCTGACAACGACGAAGGCGATCATGACTCCAAGAGTCACAATCCTGGCCAGTCCCAGGCCAGACAAGGTCTCGAGGAGGTCGTTCTCTACCCCAATGGCGCGCTTCTCGGCCACGAACACGGCCGCGATGACGGTTTCCATAAGCACAGCCGTGATCCAAGCGTGGCAGTGCGAGTACGTCGGCGACCATGGACCATCAGGGTTTGGCAGCAGGCCAGCGAGGAAGTAGAGGAGGACTCCGACGTAAGATGCCTATGAGTCCAGAATTAGCCAATAGGGTTGCCAACAGGGTCTTTGGGAAAGTGGCGGAGGTTAATGAGCTGCGTACCAGAAAGGCGCTGAAGGGGAAGTTGACATGGGCATCTTCATCGTGACCGGCTACCGCGTCGCGCACCACGAGCACGATACTAGCAACCTGAGGGAGATTTAGCAGTGATGTTCCTTCAACTCAATCGAAGCAACGGCTCTACACACGAATAAAAGTGACAGGACCAGCTGGAAGCCCCAAATCAACCACGCGTAGAGCCGCCGAATCCTCTCGGCCTTCTCCTCGTCCGTCGCGTCGTCGTGGCGCAGCTTTCCATGGCGCTCACGATAGTACTGAATGGACTGGGACAATAGCAATGTTGCAAAGAGCCCACAAGGGTAGAAATAGAAGGCAACCTCTAACCCCTGCTGAACTCCGGCCATTGTAACTGATACCGGAAACACCAGGTCGTATGTTGTCGTTGTGGTCAAATGGTGAGATGGGTTGGATGTTGTCCTGCAACAAATTCTCCGGACTCATCCAAGATCCCGATGATGGCATTGCGCACAAGCCACTCGACCGACGCCACAGCGTACCTCCACCTTCACCCCCCACCCCCACCCCACCCCCTCCCCCAGGGTATCAATTCAATATCAGCCCTAACCCTCTAAGCCTCGCTTCACCCACGTCGACATCGATATCTCCCCACATCTAATGGAACCTGCAAACATGCACCGGCAAATAGATCTTGTTGGGGTAATCTGGGGCGATCAGGGCTGTAACGTTGCTAATCTTTATTCCGAGTTCATGTCAACATATAACCCGGGCTTGGAAAGCTGCGACTCTGGCGCCGTGGTAGCTAAAATGGTCGCGTTATCGACATGATGACTTCCTCCTCATGCATCGCCAGACTCCTCGCCCAAACACTTCCTCTGCTGCCGGTTATATTGGGACAGAAAGATCACCAAAGGGTACTTGCCTACCCATATCCGGCGACAGAATGGATCGAAGACCTTGGCGCTCATGGCACTGCCTTGGGCAAGGACGCTTTCATCAGTGCTGTTGTTTCGAACATGACCATTGAGGATCTTGTCTTACAGCTTCACCTGACATTCGGTGACAATATTGCCGGCAGCCACTCCAGTGAAGAGCTTTACGACTCCATGATGAGATCCAGCCCCGATTCACCCGTAGGCATTGTCCATGACTGGTACTCGCTTAACACGACCTACTACAACCAAATCCAGCAGCTCACCCTGGAAAAGGCCCGCCTGAAGGTGCCTCTGATGCACCTCGGCGAATGCCTTCACGGAGTCGGATCGTTCAAACAGTCCATGTTCCCCCAGATTCTGGGACTATCTGCCAGTTGGGATACGGATCTCGTTTACCGAGTGGGACGGGCCATTGGGACTGAGGCGAGATCCATCGGGATCCACGCTTGCTTCTCTCCTGTCCTTGATATTGGACAGGATCCGCGATGGGGAAGGATGCAAGAGGCCTGGGGAGAGGACAAGGTACTGACGTCTCATATGGGAGTTGCCCACTGTTCTGGCTTGTCAAAGAATGGCTCCTGGTCTGAGCCTGACGCTGTGGTGCCGGTGATGAAACACTTCGCTGCTCACGGGTCGCCCCAAGCTGGACGGAATGCAGCACCTTTCATGGGCCACGGGAACCGCCAAGTCTTTCAAGATCTTCTAACGCCGTTCAAAGCCGTGGTGCAGCTTGGCGGGGCACGTGGTGTGATGATGGCGTATAACGAATTCGACGATATACCTGCTCACGTCAACCCCAAACTATACAAGGCGCTCGATGACATGGGGTTCAACGGCTTCGTCATCGCTGACGATACCGGAATGAACGAGCTATACAGTGTACACCAAGTTGCAGATTCGCCTGCGGATGCCATCAGGCAATGGTATAATGCGGGAGGTATGGTCCAATTCTACGACTGGCCACTTGAGATTCTACTGAATGTGAGTGGTGCACCTGGCAAGCTGCATGGATCTTCGAAGCTCATTAGACTCAGACTACCAAAGACCTCGTTACGAACGGCTCGCTTGAACTTTCAACGTTACGGTCACACGTACACGCAGTGTTGGGCGTTAAATGGGACCTGGGCCTATTCAGCAACCCATTTGTCTCACCCAAGATCGATCCTGTTCAGATCGTCAAGGAGAACAGAAACCTGACGCTGGAAGCTGCTCAGAAGAGCATCGTCCTGCTCGAAAACAAGAATTCAACCCTGCCTCTGAAGCCATTCGAGCAGAACATTTCCAAGATTGCCCTCATCGGACCGTTCACTGACGTCCTGAACTACGGCGACTACTCCGGCCAATGGGGCGAGTACCCAGCAGGTAGCGCCAACACCATCCGCGAGGCGATGTTGGATTACAGCAGCGATTCGGATGCCCCGTTCGGGCTGGTTTCCAGCTGGGGAGCCGATACCTGGGAATACAACGCCCAACATGTCATTCCACCGTACCTCCTATCAGCACCTGACGGGACACTCGGTGGCTTGCAGGTCACATACTTTGCAGAAACCAACTTCACGAAGCCGACGGTCACCAAGCTGGAGACGCCTGCTCTGGACTGGGGCATCTACCCGCCTCCCGGCTTGCCATCGAGCAACTTCAGTGCGATATGGGAGGGCACTCTGACCTCGCCGGTCGATGTCGATGTAGACGGTTGGATCGGCGTCGCCGTCGGCGCAAACACAACTGCCAAACTCTACATCAACGGCGAGCTCCTTACGTCTTGGGGGTTCCCCCTGACCGCTGAGACGAACATCCTCGGTAATATCCAGCAATTCGACTACACCCAAGCCAATAGCACCTTGCCACCAGAGGGCGCATCGCCATTTACCTTTAGCAAGGGCGAGGCGTACGACATTCGCATCGAATTTCAGGCTTTTGACTTATACAAGAAGATCGAGAACGTCGTCTCCCTTAATTCGCAACTCCTCTTGTTCTGGAACCTTGTCAGCAGCGACGCATCCAACAACGCCATTTCCCAAGCCGTCTCTATCGCCAAATCCGCCGAAATCATCGTACTCGCAGTCGGCGCAGCATGGAACAGCGATGGTGAGAGCGCCGATCGAGCTACTCTGGGCCTCTCCCCCAGCCAAGATTTCTTGGCGAAAGCCATCTACGGACTCGGCAAGCCTGTCGTCCTTGTCTTGCAGGGCGGGCGACCGTTCGCGATTCCGGAGTATTACAACCAGAGCGCGGCGGTATTGAGTGCATGGTTCCCTGGCCAGAGCGGGGGACAGGCGATTGCTGATGTGCTGTTCGGAAAGGCCAGTCCTGGCGCCAGACTACCTGTAAGCGTGCCGAAGCATGTGGGCCAGGTGCCGATTTGCTATAACTATAAGAATCTGGGGAGGAAGATTAAATATCTTGACGTCGATTCCCAACCTGCTTATCCATTTGGATACGGCTTGTCGTACACTACGTTCGAGGTCTCGGTTTTCGGGGTGAGTATTGCACAGTCTGCCACGCATAATGAGACCGGAATTGTGGCGGGACGAAGTAATGAGGGGACTTTCATAGCCGGGGATGTCATCACCTTCTCAGTCAAAGTCAGGAACAATGGTGCCGTAGAAGGGAGCTATGTCGCACAAGTGTATCTCCTCGGACGCGTCTCTAGCATCGTACAACCGGTGAAGCAGCTGATCACCTTTCAGAAGGTTTATCTGGGTGCTGGCGAAGAGGTGGTTGTGAACATGGACCTTGATGCCGACCGGTATCTGACCATCATCAACAGGTGGGATAAGTGGGAGCTGGAAAAGGGAGAATATACCTTCGCCCTGCTTGAGCACGGTGGAGATTCGGCTGACACAGGGATGAACATCACGATCACTTGTGTGTGAAAGGCTCTATTTATCACATTCCCACCGTCTTCTGGAAAAGGATATTCGGACATTCGGCCTCAATTTACCATCGGGAGAATCAAGAGATGTTTGATTCAACAGCGAAGTTCCTAACTTTCGAAGTCTTTGTACGCTCTTGAGACTAACAAGGATACCATCCGCCCTTCCACAACCTTCTACCAAGCACCTGTCTCGATACATACATCCTCTGCCTGTTCACTTCGTGGCAACCAAGGTCTCCCCGACAACAACAATAGAGGCTACATCATTCCGTTAGCAATTTCATTGTTAAAGACGCCGAGACCAGAAAGTGTGGGTTTGGCAAAATATCGAAACAAGATGCGCTCGGCAGGGAACCTTTGTATGAATGCATAGAAATCTCTCAAACAGCTCCGAACCTCTATCAGACACCATATCGCTAGACCGCTTTCCCCCAAAGCGGTGCAGATTCGAATATGATAGCCTTCCATGAGGACGCAAGAAGGACTTTGGAAAACAAGACACTTACTCTTAGTTCGATCGAGGAACTTCTCTTCGTCCGCCGCGATCCGTGCGGCGTTCTTGGGCTGCTGAGCGATGCTGAAGAACGTCTGGAACGCACCGGCGTCCTTGAAGGTCAGCTCTGCGAAGCCGTCGTACTCAAAGTCTGCCTGGGAACCCATCAGGACGGATGCCGGGTGGCTGGCGTTACGCTCGGTGCCCTCCGCCTTGCCCTCCGTGCGGTGGATGTACCGCCGCGTGTGGCTGAGAGGGAAATGCCTGGGTTCTCAATTTCAGTGGAATGCGTCCGTAGTATATTCTTCGTTGGTGCCCAGATGACGTTTTCACTTGTGTTTAGTGGCAGTGGCCGGCCGTGTGGGAAAGGAGTGGGGGGGGGGACGGGTGAGGGAATAGGGCATGGACATACTCTCCGCCTACTTCCTTGATCAGGGGTACGTGCGAGCTTTCATAATGCGCACGAAACTGCTCCGGTGTAGTACCAGGCTTGCGGTAGACGAAGATGAGGACAGAGTAAGTCATGGTGGTAGTGGTCTGAAGGTGAAAGAGAATGGAAGTGCTGCTGACTTCTGATTTATTGGTGACCTTTGGAGCAGTTGTGGTGTTGCTGGAGAGTGTGCCGCGCGGAGCTGAATATCATGGAGTTCTTATCACGGCCAAATCATCTGTCGGCTCACAAGTAAAACCGGTACCGATCTGCGAAGACTCCAAGAAGCCAACTGTACAGTGCAAACTTCTGTGGCTTATGGTTGGCTTGCATTACATTACAGTGGAGGCGAAACTGGAGCCAGCTTAAACTTTGGGCATAATATATGTATACGCCACAGGCGCGTCTTCCGTTTCTGCGAATAACTAGAGAGAATGTGTGAACGCTAGCAACCAACGACATGATATGTCCTGCAGTCGGTAAATCCAACAAGGGGACACCATACATAATAACGTGTGGCAGGAGTGGTTGGTTTATCCACAATTCCTGTCCGGGACGATTGTGGGGCAGAATTATACAGACTGGCGTGGACCGCAACAACTACAAATTCGACATATCAGTGTTGGGACTGTATATAGTAGCGTCCTTTAGCATGGAACCCCCAGGGTGAGCCACCTGTGACCTGATCGTCTCAGAAAACCTCCAGGAAAGCCTTCAAGGGAGGCACTAGGAGGGACGAAGTTATGTCGACCCCAACCCTGCTATAAAAGTCACAGGTACTAGTATGCCATATTAGCACGACATTGAATGCTCGGGAATTTCCCCAGACCACATAGGTACTGAAGTAGCCAACCAACAAAGCAGGCAGTTCTGACTGAGAAAGCCTGGGTCCTAAGTGGCAACTAAACTCTAGTTATTGCAAGAAACTGTTCATTCCCGGGCCCAGGATCATTTCAATACGTCAGACTATAGTTTTCATCTGCTTTGTTAGTTTTGTCTCCCTCTTGTTGTTTCTTTTTCCCATTTTTTATTATCAAGCTGTCACGCCTCTTTATATCCCTAAATGGAAATATTACCACTATAGTGCCTGATTGTCCAAGAAGCTATGAAATAGGGTGCACACAAGCATGAGGTGATTGCAGCACCCTACAAAATATTATGATGTAGATATGACAATGCACAGCAGCATCAAACAGTAGCCATAGAGATTTGTTCTACTGATTCACTGAACAATTCAAATCGGATTGAAACCGAGAAAGGCAGTATCAGCTATCGGTTAATGGAGTCGTCAACAAGTCAAGAAATCACATTCCAACTTCATGATCCACGTATAGAAAACCAACAAGCAAGCTCAAACGCCCGGACAACAGCATGACAACCATCTGCTTCGAGAATAGTGCCACCTAGAATAAGTCCCGAGAAGCCTTGAAAATAAAAAATGCGGTACGTATGCTGTCCAGTCCACATCGAGATATGCAGTCTGTTCCACAGTCCTCAACCCCATGAAAGCCTCCACGATCAAGTACAGTCTTGCCGCAGCATAAGTCCAAGCCAGAGGGAAGATACTCCAAAATTCGAATTTCAAGGGCAACTGCTTCGGCCCACCGCACTGCTGCGTCTCTTGTAGCCTTGCCTCGAGGTCTTCCAATTTGGATGGCCAAAACAGCTTGTAGAGCCATCTTTGCCATCGTCCTACCCGCCACCAAGCCGAAGTTGTCTCAAAAACCCAGAAGGCAACGGTATTGACGAAGAGAAATATGCTGGATAGTCTCCATAGGAGTAATTCCGTTTGGGTGGGGAAATTGAAGTTCCATCCAAACAGGTGTATGGCGGCGTATAGCAAGGTGCCAATGCAGAGGATTATTTCCTGCCACCCTTTCAGATTAGGAAACCTGCCATTGCCGAATCGTGGTAAAGGCCTTTCGTGCGGACCCGTAGGCATCTTCATGAAGACTTGCACGTTCAATCCCCAGCTGGGAAGCAAGTCGTCGACAAAGTCTAATGGCGTCTGCTTCCATTCCTCCAGTGCGTGATCCCCAGCTTCTTGTCGAATGCCGGCAACTGTAGCTCCGTCTTTCAGGTGAATTTTGATCGGCGTTTGGACATCAGCGGGCTTGTGCCACCAACAGAAGCTCGTCATAACGGAGCAGACGACAATGGCCAGTGCAGAAAGTTCCATAGTCGTTATCGCCAAATGCTGTAAATGCCGAGCGATACACTGTAGGACAAGATAGGTGGTTTGAAAAAATGTCACCATCTTCGCGACGGTGTCTTGTTTGGACTTGTCCAACATTTCTCGCACACTAACATCGGGCATGTCGATGTAGTCATATGTGACCAAGTAGTGAATGTGCCTTGAGGTTACCGGAAAGGGTGGAGTGTCGGGCGTTATAAGGAGGAAGCCACCCATATCGGCAAAGAAGCCATGCCGCATCGTCCATTGTGGATAGCTTGAGGCCCTGAATGCCCTCACGGAATCTCTTGCCGTTCCCCACTGAGCGCTTGCGAAGGTAAGCACAAATTCCGGTCCGGCAATAGCCACCAACATCCAGAAGAACTTCCGCCTCACCATAGCCCAATTGCTTTCATAGTATGAAGGGACGTTCAGACAGAGCATCGTGAAGGTGCAAATGAAGACGGTGAATAAGCAGTTCCAGGCAATATCAAAGGTCCCCCGAGAATTGGCCGTTCCAACCCATCCATAAACCCGTCCATCACTAGCGACGTGCAACACCGTGGAGATGATCGTGGTATTATTCATAGAGAAGCTGCTGAGATTGGTGATCAAATGGAGTCCGGTATCACATGGATGAAGTGCACCCTTAAGGCTCCTTAAGATTGTGGGTATACAACACTCATGCAGTTGATGCAGATGACTCCACGCCAATCGAAGGAAGGGCCTGGAAGAATTCTGGGGCCTTAGGGTGTGGCCATTGTCACTTCTTGCAGCCTTCAGGAGCTTCCGGAACACATTGCACAATGTAAGTAACCGCCCACGATCAACAAGTAACCACCCCTGTATCATGGCCATGTTCCTTAGAGTAACCTGTCAAGTCATCTTGCAATTCTGTAGCACGATGTTGGGCCTTAATGGATGTGAGTGTTTGTTCAGATCAAACTCGAAATAGCAGGCGAAGCTAACACGACTGTGCAACTGGCTACTACTGTAAACAAGGCTGCATACTTACATTTCTAAGTAGATGTATTCCCGGAACCTAACTTCAAGCACCCTAACCCCAACTAGATCAGCAGGTTTACTCAGTCGCAGTAGCGAGTAGCATAGTCAGATTAGCTTCCCCTAGCTCTATAATAGAAATATACAGCGTAGGAAATCAAGAACAGCTACTGCAACTATATAAGGTTTTAAAGTTATATATTAGTAATTATATTAACCTAGTTGCTTATGTATATTAGCTAAGCTAGATTTTAAAACTATATATGTTATAGGCTAGGGCCCTATTAGGTTGCGTAGGATTAGTTAGCGGTGAACAGGTTGTCTGTAGATATATCTAGTTATCTTAGGTACCTTGCTTTTTTAGGCATTCTCTCTTTTTTCTAGGTAGTTCGAATAAGACTTCTAAGCACCTACTAAAGCACATTATAGGCTAGCCCTTAACAGTATATATTTGAAGTTTATAATTACCTAACATTATAAAGGTATATAAATTATTGTATATTAATTAACTTTTATAGAAAGACTTTAGATTAATCTAACTAGTAATCGTTTTATTAAGTAGTTAAGTTGTATAATTTAGTTCTATAATTATGTAATAGTAAGCTTAGTAGGCTAGCTAGCAGGTTAGAGGTTAAGAGGATAGTAAGGTAGTAAGATAGTAAGATAGTAAGATAGTAAGATAGTAAGATAGTAAGATAGTAAGATAGTAAGATAGTAAGATAGTAAGATAGTAAGATAGTAAGATAGTAAGATAGTAAGATAGTAAGATAGTAAGATAGTAAGATAGTAAGATAGTAAGATAGTAAGATAGTAAGATAGTAGGTTAGTAGGATAGCAGGATAGCAGAATAGCAGATTAGCAGAATAGCAGGTTAGTAGGTTAGTAGGTTAGCTAAGTTGCGTAGTACTAGCAGCTACCTAGGTAAGTACTTAAGTCTACATTAGCTTACTGGGTGTGTAGCCTTGTATACAGTCACAGCAGCGAGTTATACAGTCGCTATAGCTGTTGCCCAGGATATCGTACAGCTTGAAGCAAACACGCTAATTCGTCCCTCCCCGAAATGAAATTCGGTTAGGATGCAGCACACCACAAGGTATTGAACCAATCGTTTGAGTTGGTCATTGCACGTAAGCGTTTTTGTACCCTCGATCTCAACCGACACTCCTGCTTCGCCGCAGCCATTCTCCCTCCTGACCCTTCATACCTTGTGCAGGAGGACTCAGTACTCATTTAACTCCATGGAGCTGCATTCCTTACCAGAGCGACCAGAGCCGGTCCTGTCTCTCCCTCATCCGATTTCTTCGACAGCTGCCATGAGCCCTGCGCGTCTTCGTGTCCCATCGCCCACCTTCCCTGCGGCTGCAGGAAAGGTTACACAGCCAGCGGAATCAACACCGTCCTCCCCGACCGAGGCCAAGCTCGCTGGAGGCAAGTCCAGGCTCTTGACATTTGACGAGCTCCCCGAATGGTACCAGGACAATGAACACATTCGGACTGGATACCGGCCAGTTTCAGGCTCCGTGGTTTCCTCGTTCTTTAGCTGGAGATACATCCACAATGAAACCATCAACATCTATTCTCATCTCATTCCAGCTCTCGCCTTCTGCCTGGGAGAATGGTTCATCCTTCAGTACTTGCACAGCCAATACGCCCGAGTTACCATCATGGACGACTTTGTATTCGCTTTCTTTCTCCTTACAGCCACCGTTTGCCTCGGGTTTTCGACCACCTATCACACCCTGATCAACCACTCTTACGACCTGGAGACAAAGTGGCTGCGCCTCGACTTTGTCGGTATTGCCTTACTTACTATCGGCGATTTTGTCTCTGGTATCTATATGGTATTCTGGTGTGAGCCGATGCAGCATCGAATCTATTGGGCAATGGTGGGTGTTCCTGTTGCATTCTAGACCGAAGCATACCCAACCATGCTGACATTCGCTCTACTAGATTTTGTCACTAGGGTCAATGACCATCTTCGTCATGGTCAACCCTCGGTTTCAAGGACGACACTGGCGTAACTTTCGGACTTGTTGCTTTGTTGGCACCGGCATGTCTGGCTTCGCACCACTTGCCCATGGTATCTACCTGTTCGGTTTTTCCCAGATGCTCAAACAATCCGGCATGCCATACTACCTTATCGAAGGCGGGCTCCTGTGCCTTGGTGCCCTTGTCTATGCGGTAAGTGAAGTGCCAGACGTCTTGAGAGAAAGGTCCCTGTATTCTTTGAGCCTCGGTGCTAACGAAGCGCAGACCAGATTCCCGGAGTTCCTTCGTCCTGCAAATTTCGACATCTACGGCTCCTCTCATCAGATATTCCATGTTCTGGTGGTATTGGCAACAGTCACCCAACTGGTGGGAATCCTCAATGCTTTTGACTACAACTATCATCATCGCACATGCTCATTGCTGTGAGTGGGATACGATGTGCCCCAAGACGCATGGGAGGAGGACTTTGATCGGATAGACCTCATATAACGGTAACGGGACCACGATTGCCCCGACAGAGTAATCAGGAAAATGGTCAAGTGGTTTACAGCCGAATCAGTCTTTGTTGTGTGTGTTCAGGGACCGTTGGGAACGGAAGGTTCGATGGAAGCAGCGTGGCAACCAGTCCCACTCATTTCCACGCGTGGGATTTGATTGATAGAAACTGGTCAAAGCTTTCCATTCAATCCCACTTCCACTAGACCCTTCTTAGTCATTAATCCATTCCATTCAAAGGTCGTTAGTATGGTTTAAATTGAAATGAGTGGAAATATTACCAAATTTCTCGTGGTGTTTTGGCCTTGGTGTTTTAGCCCGCTTATATAAGCCGAGGGGCTCCTCGAGTACATTGCTTACGTAAGGTGGTCCGAGCGTATAAGGGCAAAGCCCCCAGGCCCCCGTTGCAAATCAGCTGGCGGTCTGTTGACGGATTGTAGCACAGGTAAATGGCCCTCATAATCAACAGACATGCTCTGATGGTCGGAGGCCTTGAGCAGTTCTGGTACACATATTACAGGAAGAGACAAGGTAAAACTTCGGGCCGAGGCCCGTTGACAGTTCAATGCCCTGACATCAATATGCAGAAAATAGGTCTAGGAAATACCCGTTGGTGGGTAATGGACCCGATTACCCGATTACCCAGTCACCCAGTCACCCAGTCACCCAGTCACCCATGGGTACCCACGGGTGATTCTTTCCTCGGCCTAGCAGAAAACGCCTTTCGTAAAGCTGGAGAGCAACTACACACTGATCAGAGACTAAACCACATCAGGACCCAGAAGCCATGAGGTAGGTCAAGGATACTTCAATCTTCGGCGAATCTTCGCAAAGCACGAGCGTTGACCTGCAGGCTATTGAGAAGCCCGGAAAACCGTTGAGGAACGGTTGCATCGATACGAGGGCCCAGCATGGACATCAGGCAACATTGTGGAACTAGAAACATTGGTGCATGTCGGGCTTGGCCCGGTCGGCGGCGACCCTGGTCAAGTTCCACATGGGGATGGTGGCACAGGGGAGTCTCCGGGTCGATCGGTATGCAAAACATCTAGGCTGGGCTCCAAGTAGGGGTCTTATCTAATTTTTCCACCAATGCCACCCCCTAATTCTACAAGGATAGAACCGGTATGCAGGTATCGTCCAGTTACCAAGGCTCGCTTGCATACCGTGCCTGAGTAATAGTACATTAGCGATCCCGACCTGTTTTCATATGCCTATTCTGGTTTTCGCCGCCGGCGCAGGACGTACATAGGCGAGAAATATCTGCTGAGAGTAGTGGCTTAGTGGCTTCACCGGCCTACGCAGAAGCTTAAGCGAGTGAAATTATTGACCAAGTCTCCAGACACCCGCATAAGTTCGACGCTGGAATCGTATTTCGAGGGCGGCGAAGGCCGTTGTCTGATGCCATCGCTAGGAAACCCGAGACCTTTCGCAATCAAGGACGTGTCGGTGTTATGGAGAGTGTTGCAATGTATATAAGGACTGCTTTCCGCCGTCATCTAGGTATACAAGCCTCGAAACAGCAAAGAACCGACAACTACATCCACCTTCAAACAAGGCTACTCACCTGCAAATCACTATCTTCCACAATAATTACTTGACCAAAATGCGTTGCTCAGCCGTTCAAGTTCTGGCAACCATGCTCACCCTAACCAGCCGTGCGCTTGCCACGAGCTTGACAGGGCCGTTCTACCTGACCATCGTCCCAGAGGATGGGTCAGATACCTACCCGGTCACAATAGCCACCGTCTCCCGTGGAGCGCAGATCCTATCCTCCGCCCTTGAATACGATCAAGAGTTCACATACAACATGTAAGTTCCCTCAAGCCCAATACAAATGCAGTAGATCCTCTCGGCAGTCGCTCTTCCACCCGAAAAGACACAGGATGACTGACCAATCCATTTCTCGATCCGCAGTACCTCCAGCCGCATCTTCAAAGCCGAATCAACGACTCTGGGTAATGGACCGGTCACTGCGGGCTCTGTGGTGCTCTTCAACAGCCCTTCGGGCACCGATGGCTCTGCATTGGAGCAAGTGATAGTAGATGGCAACACCTTCCTGGTGAAAAGCGGCACGGCGGACGATGGTATCTATGTGTGGTCGAGCATACCAACCACTACGGGGTTGGCTGTCCAGATTGACTATGAAGGGGCAGGCACTGCCGATGCGAATGCTGCGCTTATGCTGGATGTTGTGTCGTCTTAGATGGCTGGGGAAGTAATGTTTGATTATTTTTGTCAACAAAATCGTATCGGGACCATGGAAGGTTTCTCAGGGCTGTTGCGAGTACATATATGTATACTGTAATATCTAATTTAATCACATGACGAAAACCGATCAGACCCTGGTTGGGATCATGACTATGGCCACTTAAGTAGTTGATTCAACCTACTCATAGTGACTAAAGCCTGCCCACATGTGCAGGTGTGATAAACTGGGCCGTCATTGAGACAATTACGAAATTGCTACCCACGTACCTACCTAGGTACTGTTGAGCGTATCTGAGATGCCATTTGAGCTTTTGTAAAACTAGTGCTTCCAGTAGATTTTGCTACTATCACTGTCATGTTCCGTGCCAGTTCACTGCCATGCAAATTCAACATGTGGCGCTGAGCACTTGCGCACAAAGCGCTCGCCCTCCTCCTCCTCCACCCGGGCGTATGCTAGGTTGAAGTACTAGACCAATTAGTCATAATCGGGTAGAACTTGGACTCCTGGGATATGCTTGCGAATGAACAACTTATCAAGCATGCCGTTGCAGTCGTCTGAGTATATGAAACCACCCTTACGGTGCAATACAAGGATCAGGGGTATGTATATATCAGGCTGTAAGGGTTAGGGTCACTTATTCGGTTCGCTACAGAAATGTTTGTTTTGTCATGTTGCACAACCAGGATAACACGACATCCAGTAACTGTATCTATATGCCGGTACCCTCTGTCAGTCACTCGTGCATTGTCCCGGTGGGCATTGTGACACCATGAACAAACGACTTCTCGCCCTCGCCTTTCGTTGCGAGCCAGCCCGGCTCCCAAATAACCTCGCTGCCAAGTAAGGATATGCGTGATACCGGCATACAACGTTGACGATGCCTGATAGGGAGGAGCATAAAAACTGGCTAGGAATTTAATGGAAGTAAAGAACGGAAGCCCAGCCAATTGTTTCCTTTTGCTGGACTCGCAGGCGGGATGGTGCACCCTCTAGACCGGATCCAGGCATGCGGGTCTCTTCTCGTCTTCTTACTGGCGAGCGTAAACCCAGAAGGAAGCGAGGAGAATACTAGTGCTTAGTGTATCTGAGTTGAAGCCCGGATGCCAGTATCATCCGATATAGTGTCGTAGGATGTAATCGGCTCATAGTTGGCTTCCATGTTGTGGGCTCCTCGACCACCTGAGCATATTTGGGCTATTTCCTTACTTTGTGTATCTCTCTGCTCTCTGCAACATTCTGCATTCATCTGTACCACTTGATAGCACACCGGGGACTCTGTCCACGCGAGTCCAATACATAGGCACTCCCAGGTGCTACACTTGGCTTCCATTCGATAAAAACCATCTGCAGCTGTCTTTTTCTATGGAATGGTATGTTGCTTTTCGATGAGAAGCTCCTTCCCATCACCCTTGCAGGAAGTACATGTACACTGCACACGCCACAGCCGGAAGCCAACAGCACGGGGAGGCACAACCAACACCCTGTAATTCGTACAACTTACTGGATATCAATTTGGAGGACAAACATTCTTGTCGTCGACCCGGTCAATCGCTGTCGACTTTCATAAGACTGTCTCAGATAGGAAGCCCGTGACCATCCGAGTCCTCCCTGGTAACTCAGACTTGGTGCTTCACATCTAACCTTCAATAGTCAACCCCACGTCCCACCACCGGTCCCACGTCGTGTCTCAAAGCCGAACCACCACACGGCCTTCGAAATGGTCTTGAAAGTCGCGGTCATCGGGGCAGGAGCCTCTGGCCTCGTCACGTTGAAATACCTCCTCGAGGCCTACAAGTTCTTTCCGGGTGTCGACATCGAGGCGCGACTATTCGAGATGGAGGATGAACTTGGCGGCGTATTCCAAAACCAGGTTTACGAGGACGCAGAGGTGTGTGTCCACCCCCTTCCCTGGGGTCTCACGTCATCAGCTGAAATGAAACTGACACAACTGATACCTCCAGCTAGTCTCGTCCAAGTATCTAACGGCCTT
The DNA here is from genome assembly GCA_016508685.1 of Cytospora piceae. NCBI lineage: Eukaryota > Fungi > Ascomycota > Sordariomycetes > Diaporthales > Cytosporaceae > Cytospora > Cytospora piceae. The sequence continues at coordinate 2,448,104 of JADMLE010000005.1, read as the reverse complement.
TTCCGACTTCCGAATCCCTGAGTTCGAGCCAGACTTTGTCACACCGCAGAGATACGTCGAGTACCTGAAGGAATATGCCGCAAGATTTGGTATATGGGGTCATATTTCCTTCTCGACCGCTGTTGCCTCAATAAACCCAAGCTCGGATGGCCAGCATGTCTTGACGCTCGTAGATTCGCAGGGTCAACATGTTGGAACATACTCATGTGACGCCGTCGCTGTGTGCAGTGGTCTGAACCAGGAGCCCTTTCTACCGGACATAGCAGGCCTCACCGTCCCGCTGACGATCACCGAGCGGAAGAGAAACGGACATACCTATAACGGGAAGCTCGGGAATGCCTCCATTCACCCGGGTATCGAAGCGATTCATTCAGTCAACTTCAAGGGGCGGTCCCAGTTCGGCTTGAACAAGACCGTTCTGGTCCTGGGTGCCGGGGAAACAGCCATGGACGTCGCTCACCTCGCCATCACCTCACCCACAAACCGAGTCATTATATGCCACCGTGACGGCTTCATCCACGCACCCAAGATCGTCCCCCAGCCCTACCGCGCCGGTGGGCGGAGAGGCGGACCAGACCCGAATGTACCCAATAAACCGTTAGACTGTGCCATTGCTTCGTTGTTCGACACCGCCTACCTCCCAGCCATAATCCAGAGCGGCCCATTGCCGTGGGCGATCTATGATGCTTTCATCAAGGACATGGCGTGGGTTATCTCGGGCACAAGGGCTGGTTTCGATCAGTGGGTCGGCGGCGTGAGCTGGGAGAGGTTCCATGCTGATTCCCTTCTCATTTGCAAGAGTGACCGGGCAATGCCCTACATTTCAGAGCAATATCGGAGCCAGTCGACGTGGAACAAGTGGCGTAGTTGGCTGTTGAACATGGAGCTGAAGCCGACTGGGGGGAAGAAGATTGATATGGCGCCCTGGCCGACGCATGTTGATGAGAATGGCGTGGTCCACTTCGAGAAGAATAACAGGCTTGAATCGGTCAAGATGGAGAAAGAGAAAGGAATCAGACCAGATATCGTCGTCTTCGCAACTGGATACAAACAGTTGTTTCCATTCTTGTCCGCTGATGCCAACCACCCGTCTCTGAACGACTCGACGACCCGGGGCATCTATCGCAACATCGAGGACGGCATAGCCTACATTGGCTTTATTCGACCAGCATTTGGTAATATTGCGTTCCATAATTCCTAATTTACCAGATCTGTTCAGTAACACAACGGTTGTCTAGGTGCCATCCCACCGGTCGCCGAGGTCCAAGCCCAACACTGGATCTACCACCTCCTCGCCTGCCCGAAATTCCGACGCCTTCACTCGCCCAATTTAAAACCATTAGGCCGCTCTCCCAACTCCGTTCACCCATACGAGCTCGACTATAAGCTGAAGGGCCGCGATAAGGACCACAATTTCCGCACCACAAAGCGTGCGGTGGACCAAGAAAGCTACGTCTATCAGCTAGCCCTGGACATGGGCTCTGCCCCGACCTGGACCTACGTTCTGAAGGAGCTGGGAAGGGAGGTTCTCTTCACTTGGGCAATGGGACCTAATTTCCCTATCAAGTTCCGCCTGGTGGGTCCTTGGTCGAACGAGCAAAGTAGAAAGCAAGCGGCACAGTTAATGGGAAGGGACGGTGAGCTGGGCGTGGTGGTAAGACGGACCGGTGGTGGTGTTTTCTTCTTCACCTATACGATAATACCTTTGATCCTGTTCGCACCTATCAGTATCTTCATCAATATTATAACCTGGCTTGGGAGTGGCATTGGATGGTATGGCTCAGCACATTTTCTCCCGGCAGTGACCTCGGAGGTGCCTGTGCCGCCGCCACGTGTACAGCAGGAGATGTGAGCTGTGTCATGGGTCATGGGAGCTACTGGGACTATGTCAACCTGGGGGGTCACTGACAACTACATTGTACTGGTTTTGAGCTTTTGCTGGTTCTTGACGTTGGACGGCACTCGCCCTCGGCCATTCGAGGTCCGGACCCCGGGGCCTCGGCGGTGAAGGTGTAGCAACATCTCGGCGATGGTTCCACGGGGAATTATGAATAGTAATCCATGTTATTATGCGGAAAGCATGCACAGCGATGGATTAGGCATCTCCAAGAATAACGCAGGCCTGTCACCTGTGGACAAGATGCCATCCTTCCGGTTATCACTCTGCCGGCATATTACTGTACTCCATACTTGTACGTAGGTAGACCCCATTCTATGGTGTCATACGCCGGTGGCCTCGGTCTTTCGTGGATCGACAATTCGCGCTTCGTAGCTCCAGAACTGCCGAATCCTGTTGGTTGCTTTTTTCAACGTTGCAGCTTCCAACGGAACGCAGAGTGGCCACAGGCGGACGAATAGACTATCCGCCACATGCTCCCGGAGTGATTCATGCCCAACGGAGCAACATGGAGGTAATGAGTTTCCAAATTCATGTCACCGTTGTGTCATATGCGCAAGCCCCTGCAGGTTAATTACAAAGCTCAATATATCCCAAACTCCGTTGGCCCAGAGCCCGCCCTTTGAGCCATAAGGAAGAATTTCGGAACCCAGGTGACCTAGCAGCCTAGATACTACAGTGTCATGAATATCAGGGGAGAGTCACAGGAGTTATGCTGGAGATAAACCGGACCGTTCAATGTGAGACGTCACAAACCTCCAAATCTGGCCTTCGTGTCATGGATTCTACAATCCCTTGGTAAATGCATCGGTGCCGATCCGGCGGTGAGGCTTGCCAAGACAGGCCGAGTCTGATGGCCGTGAGTCTGTCATTATGCAGCCAACTGAGCCACTATCCACGCCTGCTACGGTGCCCACGGACGAGATGCTGCACTTCACGGGTTACGACCCAGAATGACTCCTTCATATGTGATAGATCACACGGTCCACCGGAAGCTCCGATGCCCCGGTGGCGTTGATTATCGATGCCCTAAATATGATTGGTCTGAATAAACTGATCAATACCTGCCGTTGGCGGGTCCGACGAGACTGAGTGGAAACATTCAACGGGGATCCATGGATCTCGGCTAAAGAAGCCCGTGTCCCGAGTTTGACACACCTGTGCAGACGGAAACGGAGACGTTGGCTCGATGTCTGTCTTGAACACGAATATTCGTAAGTGACACCTCATGAGTACTTAGCATGTGAACGGCGCCGAGCCCAGGTATAAATATATATATACAAGCTTAAGCTGCCCTCTGCACGCCCAAGCTGTTCCACTCAGAATACAACCAAAGAACGAGTATTTCTTTTCCTGGAAGCTGTGTTCAAGATGGCCACCATTTCACATACCACTATAGGTGCCGTCACTTGGGCGCTAGGAGCGGTGAGTTTCCCCACCCGCGAATATTCACTTGTCGAATCTTCTATACGCATCACTCGCTGACCGGTCCATAGGTTCTCGGATTGATCCTTCTACAATGCCTCTATAATCTATTCTTCCACCCCCTGCGCAGATTCCCGGGGCCCGTTTGCCGCCGCGCCCACGTCCTGCCAGGCGTGTACTACCTCTTCCGGGGCAACTGGACCCGGGAACTCCTCCCCTTGACAGAGAAGTACGGGCCCGTCGTGCGCGTCGCACCCAACGAGCTCGTCTTCACGCACCCGGACGCCTGGAAAGACATCTACAGCCACCAGAACGGCGCGGTCGTCAAGGGCGAGGAGTTCGAGAAGTATATGCTCTTCTACCGGACCAGGGGGTTCCCGCCGTCGATCCTGTCGGAGACGAGGGACAACCACGCGCTCCTCAGGCGACAGCTCAGCCACGGCTTCAGCGAGAAGAGCATGCGCGCCCAGGAGCCGATCATCAAGGGCTATATCGACCTGCTCATGAGGCAGCTCAGGGAGCGGTGTGTGCCTGCTCAGGGCGTGGGGAACGAGAAGGAGAGGCTGCTTCGGTCCAAGACAGTCTTTGATATGCGCCACTGGTACACCTTCACTACTTTTGACCTGATTGGCGACTTGGCATTTGGCGCGCCATTTGGCTGTCTCGAGAAGGGCGAGACGAATGAGCGCGTCAGCACCATCGAGAAGGGTCTTGCAAGCCAACAGACCGGTATGGCTGTGAAGCAACTGGGTCTACAGCGGTTCTTTTGGCTGTTGGCAAAAAGTAGGGACCGCTTCCAGAGAGATATCCTCCAACAGATGGCCGATACCCTCAGGCGGAGGATGGGCTTGAACGTGGAGAGGCCGGATTTTATCGAAGGGTTGCTGAAGAAGCAAAAGGACTGGGTAGGTCAAGTTGCCCTCCTGCTCGGCGGAGAACGTAGCAAGGTCGTGCTAACCCTCTCAGAACATCCCCTTCGATCTACTGAGGTCAAACTCTAGTCTATTGGTTATCGCTGGCTCGGAGACGACGGCAACGCTCCTTTCAGGTGTTACATATTTGCTTCTCAGAAACCCCGAGTGTCTGCAGAAGGTCACGCAAGAAGTGCGGTCCACCTTCGATTCGGAAGACGACATCAGCTTCTCGTCTGTCCAGAATCTCTCTTACAGTAAGAATTCCCTCCATCAATCACATATCCTCTTTCTTTCCCAAGCCCTATGATTCAGGTCTGCCCTCATACTGACTCCCACTCCCAGTGCTCGCCTGTCTGAAGGAGGCCATGCGCCGCTACCCGCCCGTGCCAGGCTCAATGCCTCGTGTCGTACCAAAAGGAGGTGCACACGTCGCCGGGCATTTCGTACCTGCAGGCACCATCGTCAGCGTCGCACAATACCCTATGTTTAATAGCAGCCGCAATATTAGCGACCCATTCAGCTTCAAGCCTGAGCGTTTTACCGAGCCGGAGAAGTTTCCGGGCGACAGGATTGATGCGGTGCAGGCTTTCAGTGTTGGACCTAGAGATTGCATAGGGAAGAAGTGAGATCCCCCCCCCTCCCTCGTCGGCTGCGCGCCTCGTACACGCTGATGATAGAAACTAATCACTGTACAGTCTTGCCTATGCGGAGATGCGGACAATACTTGCCCGTATCCTCTTCAACTTTGACTTGGAGCTCGCGGATCCACAGCAAGACTGGCTGAACCATAACGCCTATTTCTTATGGTCGAAGCCTGCGCTCGAAGTATACTTGACTCCTGTAAGGTGAAGCCTGGTCCAGCGTCAAAATTTGGAGATTGCTGCACATGATGCATATGGTATTCTGCGCAAACGTGAGCCGCTGTGGGGAGAAGGAATGGGTTCCAACACTTGATGGAGCGGGTTTTGGTTGCATGGCAAGTTACACATGAGATGTGTTGTGTTGATCACGGGTCTCGTCTGGGTGCGGGGAAAAGACTGCAGAAACATCATCCCCGGAGGGTCCTCAGTAAAGGAAACCAAGAATGATATTTCTGCCCAATAATCCTCCCATTCGCTCAATTTTAGTGAATGAGAAATAAGCTTTGGACTCCCCCAGAGTACCTACTCGGAACAATGCTAAACAAAGATCCGTCTCACCTGCAGGTCGAAGGGGCCCTCGCCGATCCCCGGCTCGTTATCTGAGGGGACGAATCCAGTCCCTCAACCAAACGTAAGAACCGTGCGACCTGCGTCCGGTAATGAAAAACACCTCATTGAACGAACAAGCCGGCAATTATAAATATGCGAGCTAGGGCTTTTACCGATGTCGCGCTGGGTGACAGTGACGTGAGGGACACGACGAACGACTCGGCCGGTTCGAAGTGGACGATTCCCGGTCTGATCGGCCTTCTAGGCTTTGGTCTGGCCGGCTGGTTTACTTACAGCCAGGATGCCTCCCGGAATATCAGCCCGAGCGACTATTCTGCAAGAACAGAGATGGTTCTGCGGACAACACCCCTTATCGATGGCCACAATGACCTCCCGTTCCTGCTGCGGCTGGAGCTCCACAATCAGATATACGACAATACAGCATTCCAGTTCCGGGACAGTCAGTATTCACAGTTGCTCTGCTAGATAAGGTGCAAGGCTAATATCCCTTGACAGGCCTTGCAAGCCATACTGACTTAGCCCGCATGAAAGAGGGCCAGGTGGGCGGTCAGTTCTGGTCCGTCTTCGTCGAGTGCGACAACCTCAAGAGCTTGAACGACCCGACTCAGGCCGTGCGGGACACGCTCGAGCAAATCGACGTCGCCAGGCGTCTCATTACAGAGACTGAAGAGTTTGAATTCTGTGATACCTCATCATGCGCACGCAAAGCTTTCAAACGTGGGAAAATGCCCTCCATGCTCGGTGCGGAAGGTCTGCACCAGACCGGCTCCTCGATAGCAGTGATCCGCCAGCTGTACGACCTTGGTGTGAGGTACATCACCGTCACGCACAACTGCGACAATCCGTATGCCACCGCTGCCTCAACAGTGACAGAGACAGGTAAGGATGGTGGGCTGACCGAGTTTGGTGCTGCGGCTATCAAGGAGATGAACCGGCTTGGTATGATGGTCGATCTGTCCCATGTCTCCCACCAGACCATGCGTGATGTGCTTGATATTACCCAAGCGCCGGTTATTTTCAGTCATACTACGTGTTTTGAGCTGGCGAAGGTGTACCGTAACGCACCGGATGATGTGATTACCCGGCTGGCACAGAACGGTGGAGTTCTCATGGTCATGTTCGTGAGCCCATTCTTGAACGTCGACAACCCGGACGCGGCGACTATTGAGACGGTGGTTGATCACATCATGCATGTCGTCGAGGTGGCTGGCTGGGACCATGTTGGCATCGGTGGTGACTTCGACGGTACGACGGCGATAGCGAATGGTATCAACTCTGTGGCGGACTATCCGAAGCTCATCCAAGCGGTCATGAAAAGGGGTGCGACGGATGAGCAGGTGAGAAAGTTGGTTGGCGAGAACGTATTAAGGTAAGTCCGGTGTTTGAGACCAGTCATGCACGTGCCGCACCCTGAAACTTTGCTAATATAAGACGATTTGAAGGGTCTGGAGGCAGAATGAGGAGATTGCAGCGAAGCTGGCAGCCGAGATAAAGCCAGTGGAGGACGTCTGGGAGGGAAGGACATGGTTCAGCGCTTGGAATCAGTGGGTGCCGATGATGGTACCCGGGAACCCGAATCGGAACTACTGAGATCCAACTGGAAGTCCGATATGCTACTGGAAATAAGGGTGGTTACTTGAGTATTTGGTAGCGAGGCTTGGGACATAAATTATTCGGGGCGAGCAAGGTTCGATGTTGGATATTACCGTAGACTGTATGGAGGAAAGCAAACATAAGTCGCCGATGTGTTCAAGACTTATAAATCAACATCAATCCAAGTCCACTCTGCAGCTCTATTACCTTATATGACCATACTTCAAACTCTTGTCGTCTACCCATCGCCGCAGTTTAAATACTCGTATGATGTCCCTGCCATCCCTTGGGGTCGACTTTTAAAACCTTCGTACTTGGCCACCCCGGATGAGCTGTCTCACCCCTGCCTCCCACTGACTGACCTGCTCCCTCTAGAACAGAATGCTCAAGGCCGCAATAACGGGAGTCGTCACACCAAGTGTCACACGAGGAGCACTCGCACCACTCGACCCTGATGTCGTGCTACCCGCAGCCGTTCCAGTGGCAGTGCCACTGGCGCTGTCACTGGCGCTGGTGGAGGACGTGGTGGTAACCTTGACACCAGACTTGGTGACCGCAAACGTGTGCGACTGGCAAACGTGTGCGACTGGAAGATGATACCCAAGTTCGAAGCAGTGTTCCCGATGAAGTTGATCTGATGGCCATCGCCCACGGGCGTGACGAAGTTCGAGGAAGTCGAGAAGGTGTACTTGCTCTCAGATGTCTTGACCGATATGGTGATCACGGATTGATCCATGGAAGAGTTGTTGGGAGAGACTAGGACGATCTCGAAGGCATCGGACACCACTGTTATCTAAAGTCCAATATCTTCATGAACGCTTACTTTCGATATATAATCGAGCACCTCTTCATGAGGTTTTTGACAACAAGAAGATAAAACTGCCGGCGAGGTCTAATCGCGGCACCTTCTCTGCACGGTTATACAGTCCCCGCACAAGGCGGTGCAGCACTATCTTCCGATCATGAGGACCCTGGAGGGACAGGATCATACAAAGTAAGCCTGGAACTGCGAATCGAAGCGTCTACTTAGCCCCCAACCCAGTTGGCCTCCCATTGCCGAGCATTCGTACACCAGATCGTTTCGGACGAGAGTTGACCCAGGTGGATCACCAACGGGACTAAAGCACCGGCTGCGGTCATGGCCAGAACTAAGGGCAACTATCGTAATTATAATTCACGATCTAAATACTTCAACACCTCGACCACGAGCTGACTATGACTTAGGCAGGCCAAACCTCAGAAAAGGGATGCTGCGGCCTTCGTAACACGGAATCTCGGACTCACCCTCATCCCCAGCGGCTCACAAAATCTCGAATGCAATGTTGGTTTAAAGTACCCCCGAAGGACCAGACGTCGATTGCTCCCGTGGTCAGACAAGGGTACTATTCGTGAATGGGATAGACCAATATAACTCGCTCTTCCCCTACGTTGAGCTCACGGTCATCCTCCGCAGGTCGAATTCTCGTGTACTTCGGTATCACGTATTGTTCCGTCCTATTTACGATTTAATGCATGCCTGAATTCTACTTTGGTGTCACATTCGCGCCTTTCTAGACCATCCAGAATTGTGGTGGTGACGGCCATTTTGTTGGTGTGAAAGGGCCTCAGACCAATTTCAGTGAGATTTTGTCTGGCGCAGGAATCAGAAAGTGTTTAACCTAGAGGAAACTGAAGGGTTCCTTCCATGTCTGTTGTCTTGTACTTGCTCTGGTGCCATCGGTAGCGCAAAGGCCAACGAAGGACAAAGCCAGAAGGCTAATGATATACAGGATTCCCTGATGTCGGTAGAGTTTGAAGGTGTCTTCAAGGATGGTATCTCAACTCTATATTGTGCCAGTAATAAGACTTCTTTGCTGAATAATATCCACTACTCCCAATTACAATGCTATGTTTTTACCGTGAACGTGCTAAACACCGGACACGGACGGACACCCGCCCTAAGCAGGCATATTTCCCTGTCTCAGTTCGTGACATACACCTATTTTTGTTCAGGGGATTTCAGGACTAAATATATCCCTCAAATATCAGTAGAATGAAGCGCCGGATCTTTGTCGTGACTGAGACGTCAGGTGCCCCTTTTAGCCCTCTGCGCCATCTCGGGGCTCGCCTTGTGGTATTCGTTGGGATCCATTTTATGTACCCGAAGTCAGTTGACTCTTACATGTCTCGACGGTAAGCATTTCTCCACCTGAGGTACCACTTGTCCGATTTTTGCACGGCATTGTCCGACTCAGCGCCATCCTCGCGCGTGGGGACGTCCACCCTCTCGCCATCGAGACCGGTGTTGGTGATGGCGTTCTGCTGCTTGCCGAGGTAGAAGTCGGGCATGAACAGCGTGGCAATGGTGGGCACGGCGGCCAGGACGAGAGCGGCGATGGCGATGTGGCCGTTGATGGCGGCGTAGGCGCGGATGGCGGCCTGGCGGATGGGGTCGTCGAAGTCATAGCCGGAGCGGAGCTTCTTGATGGACCCGTACAGCTTCTTGATGGTCTTTTCGTCGGCGCCGGCGGGGATCATCTCCTCATACATGCGGTTCAGCATCTCGTTGGTCCAGATGGCGGACGAGATGGCGCTGCCGACGGAAGACCCCAGCGTGGACCACAGTGCGAGCAGGGCGATGACGGTGGCCATGTCCTCGTGGGGCACCGCCGCCTGGCTGCCCACGCGCGCGCCGATGACGTTGAAGGAGCCCAGGCAGAAGATGAGCTGCGCGGCGACAAGGCGGCCCGTGTCCTGGGTCATGGATCCAGTGGCGCCGTCGATCAAGATGCCGTAGCCGACCATCCTCGCGACGGCGCCGAAGACCATCATAGACTTGTAGCGGTGGGTGCGGCGCTGAATAAGGCCGACGATGGGGCCCAGAAGACTGAGGCCCATGGTAGTGACGCCCAAGAAGATGGTCCACTCGTAGGTGGTCCATTCCTTGATGATGTAGATGTATGAGGAGTAATAGGTGTTACGGACGGACGAGGCGGTCTGGTTGAAGGTGAAGACGACGACAGCAGCGATGAAGGCGCGATTGTTGCGTACGCTCTTGGTCATGAGCGGCTTAGGTGCGACGTAGATCTCGAAAAGGACAAAGGCAATGAGCAGCACGAAGCCCACAACGAGCATGGCAATGATGCTTGCGTTCTGCCACCCGCCGTCGGCGTCCTCGGCCAGGGTCAGCGGCAGCAGGAGCAGGGCGAACGACACGCCAAGGAGGATGAGCCCCAGGATGTCGATGTCGATCAAACCCTGGTACAGAAGCTTGGCCCAGTGGACAGCACCCGCCTGGGCGCCGGCGTCACCACCGGCGGCGGTCCTCTGCTGCTTCGAGCCGGCCATAGTGACCATGCCCATCTTCTCGCCCTGGCGCTGCATGGCGTACAGCGTGAAGATGGCCGGGCACAGCAGCACCGGGACCATGATGGCGAACATGCCCAGGCCCCACCGCCAGTTGTCGACGAAGCCCTCGGCAATGAAGCCGTTGACAGGCACGGTGATGACGAAGGGGATAGACAAGAGGGCGCCAAAGAAGCCTCGCCACTCAAGAGGGGTCAGGTCACCGACGATGATGTCGCTCAGCAGGTCGAGGCCGGACTTGCCGACCGAGGTGAAGCAGATACCGACGGTGTAGGCGGCGAAGGTGCTGGAGCTGGCGGCGACGACGAAGCCGACGGCGTAGAAGACCAGAATGACGACGTAGGTGGTGGGCCGCGAGGTGATATCGGCCAGCTTGCCGATGAAGGGCTTGGCTATGGCGCGCACGATCTGGCTGGCAGTACTGACGGCGGCGAGCGAGCTGTGCTGGCCGAAAGTCGAGCTGGCCATGGTGGTGAAGATGGTAGACGTGATGCCCTGGTCGAGGGCGTACGCGAACATGGTCAGGCCGATGGACACGCCCAGCAGCCACAGCAGGATCTTGCCCGTCGGGCCCGACTGGTACAACACCTTGTTGAAGGCCTCGACCTTGCTGACTCCCTGTTGGGCATTTGCATCTCTGTCGACGGGCTCGTCCGGCTCTGAGGTCACAGCGTGGTGGTCGGTAGACTTCAGAGGGGAAATATCATCTGTTTCATGAGTACCGTTGGCTTGGTTGGAGGGCTCGCCAGTCGAGCGAGAGCCCGTCCTGTTGCCAATTGGGGCATCGTCGGCCCTGGCTGTCGACATTATGAGTGTAGCTGTAACGAGTAGCTATGGCCGTGATTCTGAAAAGCCTCGAGTTACAATACTCTAGAGGTGTAAGATGGGAACAGCGAGACGTGAGGATGGGAAACAGCCAAGGCTCAAGGCTCAAGACTCTAGCAGCAAGGCGAGAACCCTAGACGTGAAGACCCGGAGGGCGGTCAGGGCAAATGCTGGCGAAGGCGCGTGGAGAAAATAAAGAGCATGCTCGAGACGGGAAGTCTAACAGGGACACAGGGAGTAGATCGTCCTTGGTGCTATATAGGCCCGAGCTCCGGTGCAGTTTACTGGATTGGGAGGAGGCGAACCAGTCAGCATGTGCATTGTTTCGGTGGTGGAGCTGGGCAAACGACCAAGGAGCGAAGAAGCATCCGCATGGGCAAGGGCAGTGAAGGGGTGAAGGGGGCCACCGGGTGTGTGGGCGGCGACATAATACGATACGGAAACACCCCACGCCCATCACGCGAGCTGAAGAGGTGTCCCGAAACCTGTTGGTTTCTCCATCGCCTTGCAGACCTTTTACAGGGGGCCAACCGTAATCTTATCAGATTAATCAGTATGTGGCCGATATAGGAGTGACATTGGGGAGATCAACGACTAACAAGGCTTGGGGGCTCGGGGCTTGCGTGTTATTCTATTATGAAATTCTGGGCACCGGGTTCTTGGCACCACAAGTCAAAGTTTTTGCCTTTCCCGGATCTTCACGACAGAATGATCGAGCCGAGGATAAGAAAATATCAGCTGGTGTTAGATGGCAGACGCGTCAAAAAGCAAATTAATGGATCACATCCGTATTCCAGAACATGAGGGTTTCCCTCCCTCTTCGTTTTCCCTTGTCTTCTTCCTTGTCAAGTGCCAACCTTGTGTACAACACCACGTAGTTAAAGTCGCAGTGCCTGGAATCATTCAATTTAATTTTCATGGTGATTGAGGATCCCGGCTACAAAAGTAATCCCAGTGCAAATCCATGGACAGCGTCCAAAAGCCTTGTGTGGTTGCCCGAATATTCCTCGTTGCTACTCGAAACATCGCCTTTTGATGTCTCGAGCCTCTTTCTCGCATTATAGAATTAGTGATTGCCGTAGTCTAATTATCCGGTTCTATTTGATTTTGTCTATACTCAACCGTCTCTATACCCGGACTCCTTTCCAGTAGTCTATTCCCATGCCGTACTCCTCATTGAGCGCCTCGCTCCTCCCACAGTAATATTGGACGCATCACAAAGCGACCTGAAGATGCTGTCTTTCCGCGCAAAGAGCTCTGGCATGCCATCAAACTCGGCCACCTGGCCGCTCTCCATCACAACAACCCGTTCGCACGTAGCAACGATGGTGTCCAAGCGGTGAGCCACAGTGAGCACCGTCGCGTCCCCGAGAACCTCGGTCAGCATCTCCTGAAGCTGGGCGTCCGCGCGGCCGTCAATGGACGCAGTCGCCTCGTCCATGATGACGATCTTGGACCGCCGCACCAGCGCGCGCGCGATCGAGATCAGCGACCGCTGGCCCTGTGAGATGTTGGCTCCGTTCTCTTTGACCTCGAAGTCAAGGCTGAGGCCCCCTGTCACGCGTGCCGAGTGAGCAGTCTCCTGCTTCTCTAGCTCGGAGCCAATGACAATATCGGACTCGGCGATGTTGTTTTCGTTGGTATTGACGGTTTCTTGCGTGCCGTCTGGTCTTTCCGAGTCTGCGAGCTTGACCCTGCTAAGACATTTCTGCAGCCAGGCGTCGTCGTATTGCTGGAACGGATCCAGGTTGTATCTGATCGTGCCGGCTAGTAGGACAGCATCCTGGCTGATGACTGACAGGCTTGACCGGAGCAGACTCAGACCAATTGTGTGGATGTCGACTCCATCGATGACAATCTTGCCGCTCGTGGGCTCCGTGTTCCTCAACAAGGCCGAAATTACTGAATAAGACAAGAAGAATTAGCAGACTGTCCAAGGCCACCGAGAAAATAATGCTATCGAAATGGAAGGGTTGGTTTTGATTGTAATGGAAGATTCAGCCGAACTCACAAGTAGTCTTCCCGGCACCGGTACGCCCGACAATGCCAACCTTCTCGCCAGGCTTGATATCAAGGGTGACATTCCTCAGCGCCGGCGGCAGGCCAGGCCGATGACTGAGAGTAAGTTCCCTGAACTCGACGCGGCCAGCATGCGGCCACTGTTTAGCCTTGAGGTCTCGGTCAACGCCCTCAGCCTCATATGGGGGCTCCTGCTCGACGTTGTACGCATAATGCAGCATCCTCTCGACCGAGTTCATGTTGTTCTCGATCTCGGCGCTCTGGCGGATCATGTTGCCAAAGACGGACTGGGCCGTGACCACGTACGACAGCACCACGCCGCCGGCGGATACACTGATTGTGCCGCGCAGGCCGACGACGAGCAGGCCCGTGATTAAGACGAGCACGGCGCCGCACAGGTCCAGGCGCAGGTTAAGCCAGCGCTGGCAGGCTACAGACAGCCAGTAGGCGGTGTTTTCGGTATCAATACGGCGGGCGTTGTCCTCAACAAAGCGTGAGACGGCACCAAACGCCTTGAGCGTGGCTAAGCCCGACAGAGACTCGCCAAAGTGCTCGTAGATGCGGCTGCGAAGCAGGTTGTTGAGACGGCGCAGCTCGCGCGCCGATGGCCGGTAGAACATGCCCGTCCAGGTGTAAGCGAGCAGTAGCACGGCCGCGATGGCCAGGAAAGGCGGCAGAATGATGGTGACGAGGATGATGGTGCCGATGGCCTGTACCGACGTCGAGATGAAGAGGCGCAGCGTCTCGCCGACCACGTTGTCCACGGCGTCGACGTCCTTGCTGAAGCGGTGCGTGATGCGGCCCTGCGGCGTCGTGTCGAAGAAGGCCACGGGAGCGTGCAGCACGCGCGCTATCGCGGCGTGGTGCAGCCGGTTGGAGCAGTAGAAGCAGAAGAGGGCGAAGCTGGCGCTCATGCAGAACAGTCCCAGCGACTGGCCTATGCCGAACGCCGCATAGCCGCCCATGTAATCCGACTCGGTGATGGACGAATACTTGGTGTCCTGCCACCATGTCAGCCACAGCGGCGAGACGATGCTGGTGCCCTGGTAGATGATGATGGAGGTCACGAAGAGCGGCACCGTCACGTATGCGTTGCCCATCATCACGTAGTTGATGTATGTCTTGCCACTGACGGAGCCGACCAGGCGCTCCTCTTTCTGCATGATCTCTTTTCCTCGGCCTGCTGCCTCTGGCTTCTGCTCTTTGCTGTTGTCGTTGTTGTCCGGCCCCTTCTCAGCTGGGGTCGATTGAGACTCTTGCTTCACCTCTACTCCTTGCCGCTCCTCACTGGCTTCCTCGTCCTCTTGTGCAGCTGACCATGAGTCCATCGACGTGCCTACAAAACGCGCAAAAGGCCCATCACGCTGAGACAGAACCGCATACTCGCCCTGTTCCACAATGCGGCCCTTGTCCATGTACACCACGCGGTCCGCCTGCGAGGCGAGAACCATCGAGTGTGTGACAAGCACCACGGTCGCCTCCCTGTTGCGGCGCGCCTGGTTGACCACCATCTCAAACACCTGCTTGCCGACGTCGGCGTCCAGGGCCGAGAAGCAGTCGTCCAAGAACAGCAGCGGGCTCCGACCGTAGATGGCCCTGGCAAGGCTGATGCGCTGCTTCTGGCCTCCAGAGAGGGACACGCCCATCTCGCCCACCACCGTCATGTCCCCCTCGGGCAGCCTCTCCAGATCCCGGTGCAGACAGCACCGTGTCAGCACTTGCTCGTACCAGACCTGGTCGTAAGGCCGGCCGAAGACGATGTTCTCCCTGACCGTCTCGCTGAGCAGCCAGGCAGACTGGGGTGCGTAGGCTAGGGAGGGCGTGTTGACCTGGCAGTTTCGTGTCTGGATAGGCTGCATGTCTCCCATCAGGGCCCGGAATACCGACGATTTGCCTGATGCAACGGGCCCAACGACACAGACGAGTTGGTCCCTCTCAACGATGAGTGAGTCGATGTACAGCCTCTGGGCCTGGTGAGGTTGGCTTTCGAGAGGTATTGTCACCAGCTGGTCTCGGGCTTTATATTGCTGTTTTTCATCCTGTATTTTCTCCATGGCTGTCGCCGTGGTGTTCTGAGTCGAGGTCTCACTGCTGTCGTCTAAGAGAGCCTCATCATCATGATAAGCAAAAGTGGCATCCTCGACCGCTACCACGGTCTGGGCCGGGTCGTCTCCATCAAGTTGTGCGCTCGTGCTGCCTCCCACAAATTTTGGTGGAATTGGGGAGCCCGCATCTGACGCGAGCATGAAGACAGTCAAGCGCTCAAGCGCCGCCCGGGCATCCGCAATGGCCGACAGCGAAGTAGGCAGAGCCTGAAGTGGCGTTCTGAGCAGCATAAAGAAGGTGAGGGAAGAGAAAATGACATCAGCCCTCAGCCCACCCTGCGTGGCTCCGTAGCAAACTATAGCCAGCACCGAAGCAATAGTGGGCGCCGTGTACGAGACGGCCGTGTTGAGCGCCCTGAGAAGCATTCGCTTGCGAATGTAGACGACCTCATCGCCTCTCAGCTGCCCGATCTTGGCGAGCAGGCTCCTCTCGTAGGCATTCGTCTTGACGAGACGGATCGCCGAGACGGCCTCCACGACGGCCTTAACCCTCGCGTCTGTGAAGGGCATGCTGCCTCTGCGCAGCTTGAGCAGCTTGCCCACCATGAACGTCTGCAGTGGGTACAGCAGGGCCAGCAGGCCGAACCCGGGCAGCGCGCTGTAGCCCATGGTCCAGATGGTCAGGGCGAGGCAAAGCGCTATCTGGAGGATGCTGGTCCAGGCGGAGTGGAAGTAGCCGCAGACGAAGTCCACGCGCGTCACGTCGGCGCTCATCAGGCTCATCAACTTGCCCACGCCCGTGTAGCCGTTGCGGAGCTTGGCCCTCTCCGTGAGCTGATCCGACGTCGCCCGCCGGTAGATGGTATGCATGAGTGCGCCCCTCAGCAGGATGCCCGTCGTGTACGAGCGGTAGAAGCCGTGGACGTTGGATGTGACGGAAAAGACGAGGACGAGGAAGAGGCCCACGACGAGGCCGAAGCCAGCGCGGGTGGCGTGAAGGGACGAGTCGGACAGGTAGGAGATGGTGAAGCGGATGAGCAGTGGCGATATCATCTGGGACAGGTCTCCGGCCAGCTTAAAGACACCGCCGAGCCAGAACCAGCGGAAGCAGACATCGTTGAGGGCCATAGTCAGGACAGTGGTATCGCTCCTGCGTCGCATCCAGAACGGCCTCCATGACCCAGGCCCAGCTGGTATGCTCCTGTTCTTCTCCAACCTCGCTGCCCAACAGCGCTCGAGTTTGTCGGCGTGGTCCTCGGCGAGTCTGTGGTCAGGCATATCATACAGATCGTCGGTCTGCAGAGGCCTGGTGTAGCCTATACTCAGGGCCGGGCTCAGCCATTGGAACAACAGAATCGACAGCCAGTTCGCTGTCGACTCTGGCAGCTTCAGCTTTGGGCTGTTCCCGGCCCCAGTCCCGGCCTCATCCCTGGCTCCGTCTTCCACATCTCTCGGGGTTGGCTTTGATGTTGATTTTGAAGCTGGTTCGGTCAACCGTCTCTCAATGGGCGTTGTCGACACAAACGGCACCTTTCTGTACCATTTCCGGGGAGGGAAGGCAGAGGTTCCCGTGACGTTACTAGCCATTTTAGCTCCAGGGACTGGAATATGCCTGTTACGACATGTGTCTCATCAGTATCCTCAAGCAAACCTGGATCGAGAAACGAGGTCTGATGGCTCTTGGGTGGCAACTGTTGGTGGCGCCTGCGTCGGCTACTTGGTTATTCTCCTTGTTGCCCCCCTTGCCAAATACCCCTGCTCAGGAGCAATGGCACTCGAATTGGACAACCAAGCTGGTCTCCGAGGACGGACCTACGCCTCTTGGCCCAAAACTCAGACCCGGACCCCACGAGCGACGGCGGAGGGTGGAGTGTCGACATCTCCCGGCGCTGGTCTCTGGTCAAGGGCGTGGGCGTATTTGGATCGGCTCCATGACAAATAGGAAAAGACCACTTCACCGATATTCTCGGCGACTCATCTTGGAAAAGAGCGCACGCATGCTTAGCGAGTACTACAGTACATACTCGCACGAGCGCTTCAAATACTTTATTAGAGTCACCGCTACTGCTCGCTCGCACTGTATATGTGTATGTGTACAAGAATGCCTAGTCGCTTGGCAGGAGCCTTAATGGAGCCAGAAGTGCTTGGCAGGAACCTTAATAGAACCACGAGTGCTTGACGGCCACCAGGCGGCGACCAGGGTTAGCAAGCGCTCTAAACGCTTTATAATCTTATAACAGACTTTATTGTTTAATCGTGTAATTATACGTTATTTTTCTCGAAATTTAAATATAGAATTCTGTTTCTGACAAAAAAGGGTTAATACTTTTTAATTAAAAACAAACTAAATCTAGGGTAATGAATAAAAAATTGTTACGCAGCATCACTTAAGAGACATTAGAATATCGCTCCTTGCAACCAAATTTCGATGTACTCGGTGACGTGATGATACTCTTTCTTGGCGTTATTTCGCATTGGTTAATGGATTCACCCAATCAAATGCGACACATCCAGGTACAGTACCGTACATTCGTCAAGTTATAAACTATACGCCCAAAGCAACTACTATTGAGAATGCAACAAACAAGTGCGGTCATCTCTACCAGCCTCAGTTTTAGTCTCAAGATTGTGTGTTGGCATGACTAGTCACTTAGTCTTATTTCACCTCAGCCAGAAGTCAGAAGTTGTGATCTTGCACTCAAATAATATTCCATTAAGTAAGTTTTACAGTCCGAGTGGCCGGCCTCATCTGCCTCAAAATAACGTACCTAATGAAATCCCAGACGTGCACAAAATCCGGAAAAAGCGGCAACCATGGCAACACAAGTCCAGAGTCAAGTCAAAGTACACGGCATTGAGTCCGAGAATGGAACGTCACATCAATCTGGCCCAGTGTCACCTTTGACGGGCTTCAGAACAATTGGAGACCTGGGCTTCAACGCTGAAAAGACTTCATTCAGACTTCCTGACGGCAGCACAGAAGTGTGGATAGCATCGACAGGAACCGGTTTCGTGGTGGGCTCTGGTGATAAGTTGCTGGCCGAGTGGAAGAATGCCGGGAAACAGGCCAGAGTCTCACCAGCCATGGTCAACGAAGATAGGGCCGAGTCGGCTCAACTCTTGCAGCTGACACTCGGCGGCTCGCCTCCTGGATCTGACTCCGACGACCTCGCCCTCCAGCTGGCCTGGGCGTCAGTCTACGCCCTCTGGTTGCACCCAACCCACAGGGAAAACGACATCATTGCCATCTCTGTAGACAGCGAGAGGGTGGGCGAGTACCTGCGCTGCACCGGCCTCGCTGTCACCTCACCCTTTTCTGAGAGCACTTCCCACCCAGACGCCATCTACTGGCTGCAACGCGAAGCATTCTGGCAGGGTGCCGGGGCGCCTGACAACCAGCACTGGCTCCGGTCCAGGCCCGAGGAGAGCTTCCCGGGCTTTAATGGCAAGCTAGGCGTCTTCGCCAGCCAGCTGGGCTTCACAAGGAAGGGCAACGTGTGTACGGTGCACCCGGTGCGGCCGCCCAAGCCCAAGCCCGGTGCGGTGATCTACTCGCGGTTCATCGTGGAGCTCGGTCAGCAGCTCGAGATCCACCACATCGACGCCTCGAACCCCGCGCACTTCGAGGCGTACGCGCGCTGGCAGAATTCGGACCGGGTCAACGCAGGCTGGAAGGAGCGTGGCCCAGACGAGAAGCACCGGGCGTACCTCGCGGCGCAACTGGCCGACCCGCAGACGATGTCGTGCGTGTTCCTCTGGGATGGCGAGCTGGCGGGCTACACCGAGATCGGCTGGGTCAAGGAGGACAACGCGGCGTGCTTCTTTGGCGCTCAGTGCAACATTGTCGTTGGCGAGCACGACCAGAACTCGCACATCTTGGTCGGCGAGGAGCACTTCCGCGGTGGCAAGCGCTACGAGGCTGTGGCCACGTCTATCAAGCACACGTGCTTCCTGCGTGACCCCAGGACTAGGCAGGTGGTGGCTGAGCCGCGCTTCGACCTGGCCCATGTGCACATCCAGAACAAGTACCTGCCGCAGGAGAAGAAGAAGAGATTTGACCTGCCACACAAGACGGCGATGCTCTTCGCTCTGCAGCGCGAGCGCTTCTTCCAGGAGGGGCACTTTGTATAGCGATGGTAACAGGTGACAGCCCCAAGAGCAGATTAAATCAATTGAACGCTTGAGATCCCAATCGTGCAGCTTCTTGATGGTTTTCAAGCTGGTTACTTCTGGACCAATGACGTATACTTTGTGTTGTCAGGCAGGCCTTCGACACCACTCGCGTCTCTACCACTTGAGTTTCACTTCAATCTCAGCACGTTCTCAGGCTCTAGGACTTTCCTCTGTCTAATTATCCCATGCTCGTCAAACCTGCCGTGCCGACGCAGTGATGCTGCGCAAGACAGCCGTTGAGTGGATACTTCCTAGGGACACACGTAGGTACACTAGTATTGACGTGCCATGGGGGTGTGGGGGGGCCCCCCCGTGGAGCGAGGACTAGCTGCCGATCGATGTAAACCCCGAAATGCTCTGCATTGTCGAATTGGTTGGAAAAACAAGCAGCCCCTCCCCCCTCCCGTCAGAGTCTCCGTCCCATGAGTCGTGCTCTCATCCAACGCGCACATCATGATCCATCTTGTTATGTGCTTGTGCACGAAATACCAACCGTAGTACTACAGTATAGGGTTTGAATGGCCCTCAGCTGGCCGAGATGCTAAAGATAGTTAAGAAACTTTAGCCGTTCAAGCAACAGTGTAATACCTGTCTAAGACTCTGATGATTACCATTCAATGTATATTTAGTCAACGATTATAGGACCGGTACTGATACATTTGAAACACCCTTCTGAGCAGGGGAGAACGTTGTCATCTCCTAAACCTGCATTAAAGTATGCAATTACATAGTAGCCGGAGTGGGTAACACAGTGTTCAGTCGTTGTCGTTGTAGTCTTGGCTGACACTTAATTGGCTTGGCAATCTAATCAGATGATCAGATAAGATCCTTCGCGAACTGTGCCGACCCTAGGATTTGGTAATGCCAAGTTCAATCCCTGCGTAGGATCGTCACAAGAGAAAGAAAAATCGCAGGCCGATCTCGAGGTACCGAAGTCACTTACTCCGGCGTTAGTCAACACGAATCCTCCCAGAACAATTTATTAGAGAACAGAGATGTTTCTCCAGCATCCTTGGAGATCTATACCCGCTTTGGCTAATGATTGTAATATATTGAATAATATTATAGGTCTACTAGATCTCTTGTATGTATACGCCAAGCTTATATCCGGGCTTGTACCTGAGCCCCAGGCGCTATTAGGATGATAGGGTGCTGACTGACGATCAGATAAAAAATCTGATAATGATGAGATCTGATAAATGCTGCCAAGGACCGAAATTGTGTCCGAGGACAAACGCTTTACCGCATGGGGGCTCCGCATCGTGTTACAAACTAGGCAAAAAATGTCTCCTGGGACGTGCCAAATTGCCGATTCTCAAGACAGAGCATGGAGAACACTACATAACGTACAAAAACTACAACTACTGTGTAATACAAGGCCCGAACCCGGGAAGACCGATGATGTGACTCAAATTGGCACCCTCACCTTCCACACGAGTGATTGGTTGCGTTCACGAGACCACATTAATTTGGTGACAAACCTCGTGGGCCAAGTTCGACCAGGGTCATGCTGTACCGTACCCACGCGGCCGAGGTGTGAGATCCCAGCTGCCCAAGAACACGAGCGTGGGCTGAAGGAGAGTCCTCATGCTCCTAGACCGGAGCACTGAGGGCACGCAGAATATTTGGCCTGGGCATCTGATGGTGAGACTCCAGAGGGGGTTGTAGGGTACTAGAGTAATCAGGATGCTTGCTGTGGCTGTCTCCCCTGATGAGCTGCTCACTGCCCTGAACAGTTCGATATAGCTTCAGGTCCACTGGCACCTCGCCTTCAGGAAATGAGCGTCTCACATTCTCCCACGTAATATTCACGATACTCCCTATCCTTTGCAAGTCACATACAACCTCCGTACAGCCGGAAACCAAGATATCCGGCATCTGGGAAATATCAAGATGACATCAACAACATCCCCACCACCAATCACGGAGCTCAGGCCACTGCACTGTCTCCAACATGAGGCTTCCCGGCAAGAAGCATCATCACTGCCGACAGAACTGCCTCACTGGCAAAGTTCCCTCTCACCTAGGCCTGACGAGGAGACATGCATCAAAGCTTTTGTAAAGCTTGTCTCCCGTGTCGTAGTGCTGGAACATGGAGAGGCCTACTGCATCCAACAACATAATAGCTCCCGCAGGAGAGGCTTCATCCTGGCCCATGCAGGCCAGAGTGACTTCACCTTCATCGACTACCATGATGCTGCGGGTGAGATATCGACTGACTTCTCCATCGGAGACCGCAACCTTAGCGATCTCCAAAAAGTAAGCTTTCGGTAAAACAAACATTTGGGGTATCGCGCAGGTCATCTTGCTAACAACATACACTTTGACAGCTACATCTAGACGTGCCCAACGTACGTCTCAGCGCACCGCCCAGACTTGTACCTGCAGCAGCGCTTGAAGCCCTTGGTTGCATGCTGGACGATCTCATTCTGACCCTGCAACGAGGTGAGGACCAAAGTGACGACAGGCAATGGACACGGCCTTCTGTGCTCAACTTCCCACCAAAGTCCAGACCGGTTCCCCTTCTCCCGCCTCAGGACCGGACAGAGGATCAGAACGAGCAGGCTCTTCTCCACAGGTGGTTCGAAAAGCGCGTGGATGAGCAACCTGATAGAATTGCCCTGGATTTCCTCGTGGATCTTGAGAGCGGCGAGAGAAGCCAGTTCACTTACCAGCAGCTGAACAATGCTGCGAATGCGCTGGCGAGAGAGCTTGTACATGCGCAAGGTGCACATGCTGTAAGTGACGCATCTGGCATTAAGACCATCGCGGTGATGATGGGACCATGTCCAGAGCTGTACACGAGCTACTTGGCAAGTCTCAAAGCCGGCATGGCATTCTGCCCTATCCCTGTGGACGCACCGGCGGAGAGATTGCACGCACTTATGGCAGACCTCAAGCCAACTGCTTTCCTCGTGGCCGCGTCATCACCTGCTTCATCAGGGAGTATCACAGGCACTATACCCTCGATCAGTGTGAGCTCGTATCTTGGCGCATGCGATAAGGAAGTGGAAAGACTGGGCGAAGAGAGCCGGTCATCTGTGACAGAAAATGATGTCGCCTACGTTCTGTACACCTCTGGAACTACCGGCATGCCTAAGGGCGTGGCCGTTTCCCACCTTTCGGCAACCTGCACCGTCTCTGCCCTAAGCGCTCACTACGGCTTCGTTCCCGCCGAAGTCGAGTCAAACTCACCACGCAAACCTACCAGATGGTTCCAAGGTGCCGCCCCAACCTTTGACATCTCCCTCTTCGAAATATTCTGGACGCTCAGCACCGGCTCAACGCTGTGCTGCGCCCCGCGGCACCTCACACTGCAGGACATCAACAAGGTCGTCACGACGCTCAGGGCCGACATCACCAATATCACGCCCAGCTTCGCCACTCTGCTGGATCCGTCGTCCATGCGCGGGTTGATGCTCGGCGGGGAGACGCTGAACGCGCGCGTGGTGCACGACTTTGCTCAGCACAATCCCGCACCTCACGATGACGGCTTGTCTGGCCCTCGTGGTATATACAACGGCTACGGGCCAACAGAGACAGCCATCTACTGTATCGCACAGTCTCATGTGCCCGAAGGCCAACGAGGCTCCGTGCTCGGCTCGCCTCTCGAGACCTGTGGTGTCGTTATCGTGGACGAGGCTTGCACAGCAACCATCCAGCCCGTGCCCATGGGCGCAACCGGAGAGCTCCTCATCACTGGCCCGCAGGTGAGCAGGATCGGCTACCTCAATAGGCCTGATGAGACATCCAGGGCGTTCATCAACGATGATGACGCAGTTGGCTGGGGCAGGGCATACAAGACTGGCGATCGGGCTCGCATAATCTGGGATGACTCGGGGAAGCCCGTCGTTGAGTTCCTGGGCAGAATTTCCGATGACCAGGTCAAACTCAGCGGCAGGCGCGTGGAGCTCGGCGAGATCGAGAGCGTGCTGATGTCGAAGGTTGAGGGCGTGCGGGAGACTATCTCTTGCGTTTGGAAACCCGAAAATTCCCAACCCGGCTCGGAGAGGGTTGTGAACCTCGTAATCACCACGCCGGGATCGAGCTTCGAGGCAGAAGTCCTTTCGAGGTGTGAGGAGGCGGCACAGAGGCACCTTCCGGATTATATGAGGCCTTTTAAGATCATTCATGTCGAGTCTCTCCCCAGGACCGCGTCCGGTAAAGTCGATCGCAAAGCGGCTTCGGCATACGCACAAGACATCCTGAAAGACCAACAGCCGAAGCTTTTGACTCGCGAAACGACAGAGGAACTTGAACCACTGGCCGGCGAAGATGCCGAGCTGGAAGAACAGTTGCTATCCATCGTAGCAGACATTCTGGGTGGAAATGCAATCTCGGCTGCTACGCCTCTCGCAGATGCTGGCGTGGACAGTCTACGAGCCATGCGACTGTTGAGGGAGATCAGGAGGCGGTGGCCCAACTCTTCAAAGAGACATCTGCAACCATCGCTAGCCCTCCTTCTGGACATCCAAGCCACCATTCGCTCTGTTTTCTTCCCTATATCATCGCAGCAGAATTTGTCAGATAAAGCAGATGGTACTAAAGAAGACCGTACACGTGCCCGACTCGCAAAGTTCTCTTCTGAACATCTCTCGGAGGTACGCGATAAGCTCGATATCGCCATTGAGGCTGACATCGAGATGATCCTGCCAGCGACCACCCAACAGAGCCAACTGGCCATCAGTTTCGCCATGGACAGGACAAGATACATCAACCACTCAGTCATGAGACTAAAGCCGGATGTCTCGGCGGCGGCGCTAAAGAGAGCCGTCGAGGAGGTCATATTGGAACAGGCTATCTATCGATCTGCCATGCTACCATGTGACGATGCCCTATCACCATTTGCTCAGGTCATCCTGACGCCGGAGGCATGGCGTAGACCGAAGAGCAACGATAGCGAGGCTCCACAGGTGGTGCACAGAAAAGCCAGCGAACAGGTCTCTGTGGACGTTGCCCATGCGTGGGTCGCCCTGGCAGAGGAGAACATCAGCCTAGAGTCACAAAGGTTATATCACATTCAGGTGGTCGAAAATGAGACTAATCCTGACAGTGATGGTCTCCTTGTCATTAGCATTGCGCATTGTATATGTGACGGCGCCTCAGTCGAAGTCCTCATGTGCGACATAGCCAGGCGGTATGCCGGCCTGGAAGCTCTCCAGAGGCAAAGCATCTACGACGCAGTACTCGAGTGCTTCTCCAACGTGGACCCGGACACAGACAGCCTGTGGCGGGAATCATTGAAAGGCTGGGAGCTCGAGCCCTTTGGTGCGTTAAGTGGCAATAACGTGCACAGCAAAAAGTCCTCCAAGTCTACATCAAACTGTGGAGTGGTTCAGTTTAAGAGCGATCTTCCATGGCAAGTCCTTGAGAACAAGAGCAGAGCCCTGGGTGGTGGCGCGTCCCCACTGGCCATCCTTCAGGCCTCCTGGTCACTACTCTTACACATGTTCTCTGAGGCGGACACCGGTGATATCACCTTCGGCAGCGTTATCTCAGGCCACCTATCCACAACGACACACGCGCCCACCTTCTCCGTCGTACCTTGTCGCGTGCCGTTGCCTGAGACCCAGAGCATCAGCCAACTGGTCGATGGCCTCACGAAGCATGGGAAATTTGCTCTGGGCAACCAGCACCTATCATGGGGCGTCTTCGAGACACTGCCGTACAATACCGCCCTGGCCCTGCAAGCATATCCCGTGGAAGATGGTGGCCTCGAGGACAACGACCCTCAAATCCCATGGACTGAAGTTCGTCATCCAGTCATGCGCTACGACTTCCCCATTTTTGTCGAAGTCTTTCCAAATGATCCGTCGTCGCCCAACCGTAGCCATTTCAGCAATATGACTTTCAAGGTCACGTACCGCGAGGACGCCCTCTCGGAACTCTCGGCGAGCTGTGTTGTGAAGCAACTGGCCGCTCTCACGCAGATTGTTCTCTCTTCCTCGCCTGACGATGCGATCTCTGGACTGCCGGCTCGTCTGCCCAGAAGCCTACTATCTGCCGAAGGGACAGTATCTCGAGCAAATTCCGGCACCAACGGACAAGACAACCATCTGGAACTACTCCATGGACAGTTCGAAGCTCAAGCCATCGCGACTCCTTCTCGTCTCGCCTTGACCTTCTATGATGCCTTGGACTCCAACCCCACGTCTCTCTCCTACGCAGAGCTTGACGGCCTCGCCAATGGCGTGGCACACCTTCTTCGCGAGGAGGATGTCGATGTCATCCCCCTCTGTATTGAGCGGAGTGTCGATCTGTACGTCGCCGTCCTGGCCGTACTGAAAGCCGGGTCCGCTTGGTGCCCCATCGACCTAACTTCTCCCGTGGCAAGACGGACATCTCTGATAGCTAGAACCAAGAGCAAGGTATTGCTGACAAACACCGAGTCGTGGCACCTGGTCCAGCCTTGCATTGCCAGTGAGAGCCTGCAGGGTATGCGCGTCATCCTGATAGACCAACACTCGAAACCGGCGTCAGTCAAGCCAAAGCCACGTCAAGGAATCAAGTCAGGTGCCCTAGGAGGAAAGGATCTGGCCTATCTCCTGTGGACATCTGGCACCACTGGTGAGCCCAAAGGCGTCATGATTCAGCATAGTGCCGCGGCACAAGCTATGCAAGACCTCCAAGTCCAGGTCGAGCACGACCCCAAGACTGAACAAGTGCGAACGCTGCAGCTCTCAGCTTACTCCTTCGATGTCTTTGTTCAGGACCTCTTCTACACATGGGGTCTGAGCGGAAGTGTCATCAGCGGCACGCGGGAGCTCGTCCTGGGTTCTTTCGTCGAATTTATTTGGAAGGCCCGCCCCACGCACGCCCACCTTACCCCTAGTTTCGGCGCCAGCATCGCCGTCGAGGAGATCCGGGGCAGCCCGCTGCAGTATGTGACGTTCATCGGCGAGAAGCTGACCGAGGATGTGGCGGAGGCCTGGGCGGCTCCAGGAATCACCACACGCGCGTACAACACCTACGGACCGGCCGAGAACGCTGTCGTGTCCACCATGCGCCGATTTTTCGGGAAGAGCAGGGACCAGGCCAAGGCCGCCAACGTGGGTTTCCCTCTCAACCCATGCACGGCGTACGTCGTCCACGAGGTGCCAATACCTGGATCCGATGAGAGGCGGTGGGAGCTCGTCCCGCGATATGGAGTTGGCGAGCTGGCCCTGGGTGGATCGCAGGTGGCCAAAGGCTACCTCAGCGACCCGGCCAAGACAGCCTCCCGCTTCTTCCAAGGAGGCCCCGGGATCGACGAGCGCATCTATCTCACCGGTGACATGGTTCGGCTTAATGATCACGGGTTCGAGTTTCTTGGCAGAAACGATGACCTCGTCAAGATCACGGGCATCCGCATCGAGCTGAGCGAGATCAGCGCAGCCTGCGCCAGCATCAAGGACGAGGACGATGCCATTGAGCACTTCGAGACGCTTCATCTCCCGCGGCCAGACAGAGAAAATGCCGATCACAAGGTCGTTGTCACCTTTGTCTCGGTCAAGAAGGACTGCGTTGACCAGGACGCCATCCGGGCGCAGGTTTTCAAGAGGGCCAGGGACATGCTCCCCACATACATGGTGCCGGGACACGTCGTCGTCCTGAACACGACAATGCCGAGGACCGCGTCGAACAAGGTTGATAGAAAGGAGTTGCAGGCCATCTACAAGAGCTCGGACTTGCAGGCCCTGGCGGGAGGAGGCTCAGCTGGAGACACTTCTGGCCAACCGGCCGAGAAGCAGCAATGGACCGATCAACAGCTTCACGTGCTACAGATCCTCGCGGACAATTTCAAGGTAGCAGTCGAGCCTCTATCCCCGGAGGACAGTCTGGCCGCTTTGGGTCTCAGTTCCCTTCAGGTCACCAAGCTGGCCTGGTCTCTGAGGCGGCAGCTCTCTGTCCAAGTTGGTGTGCTTGAGCTCATGAGGTGTGAGCTTCTCGGCGAGCTAGTTGACGTCGTCCTCAGCAAACAGAAACAGGGTAGTCAGAAGCAAGCAATTACAGGGAAGAGCTTAAACGGAGCCTCACCCGCGGAGACAACAGAAAAGTCATGGCTAGCTGCCACAAGGGACCTTTTGACCAAGAATCTGCGTGGCGACATGATCCCACCAAACAGCTTCCTGCTGCCAGCGACGCCAATGCAGGAGTCCCTCATCTTCGAGACAATGCGTGAGCCCAAGGCTTACTGGGCCCACCGAGTGTTTGACCTGAGTCATCTTGATACGCTGCAAGGCGACCGTCTAAGGGCGGCGTGGACCGCAGCCGCCAGCACATTCGACATCCTCCGCACCAGTTTCGTTCCTCTGGCACAGTTGGACGCAGTTGTGGGAGACGAAGGCCAGTCCACCAACGGCGTCTCATGGGCCCGTCGACAGGAGCTCCAGTCTACCATTCTCCAAGTCGTCCGGAGGGAGGCAGCAGTGCGCTGGAAGTGGCTGTCAAGCGATGAGGACCAGAATTTGGCGAGATGGGCCCAGGAACCAGGGCTGACGGAATTGTCGCCCATGCTTCCCCCCTGGGCTGTCACGATTGCGGAAAAAGACCGCAAGATGATGCTGAGTGTGCATCACGCACTCTATGACTACGATTCATCTGAAACCGTTCTCAATGCAGTCGCAAAGTTCTATCTCCAGAGCACTGCCGTGCATGATGACGTGGTGCAGTTCGAGAGAGGTATGGAGCTCGGTCTGCTGCCGACCACTGCCCAGAGACATGGGGCCACCTCCTTCTGGACTGAGCGTCTGGCTGGCCTCAGGGAGACAGCGGGGCCCCTTAATGCGCCCTTCCCCGACCTGACACAGTCCAGGCAGAAACAGGTGCAGAGGATCATCGGAGCGAAGAAGGCGGTTCCTGGCTTCCTTTCCTCGGATCTTCCGACCGCTCTTCCGACACTGTTGCAGTCCGCCTTTGGTTGCGTTATCGCATCCTACCTCGAAGTAAATGCCATTGTTCTCGGGCAGACCGTCTCCCAGAGGCTCCTTCATCCGGACCTCGCCCATGTGGTTGGACCAGCTATAGCCACCCTCCCGCTGGCTGTCCGGGCCGATGCCCACTCAGCCGAGGAGCTGTGGGCCGAGATGGCTCGCGACTCTTCCAACCTCTTCCGCGTTACCCACCACCTGCATCCCGTGGACATCAAGAGGCTGCTCAACGAAGGCACTGGAAGTGGCGATGCGCCTTTTGCTGGTGTCTTTGTCTATCATCCGGCCTCCAGCGGTGACGACGATGGTGCCGGTGCTGTTGCTGAGCAGCCGGTGTTCCGAGAGGTAGAGCAAGCTCTGTCACTCAACGTAGAACACCCTCTCGCCTTTAATGTTTTCGAAGGAGACGGAATAATGGAGCTCACCGGCGACTCGCGGCGTATCTCCCAGGCGCAGCTGGAACTAATGCTGGACCAGATCATTGACCAGGCCAGGGTCATGAAACAATCCCCACAGCTTCCTCTAGGCCAGCTGCAGAATAGACTGGACCGCCGTCTCGTGTCTCTCAGCGGTGAGATCGAGGAGATCACCATAGGAGCAGGCTTTGACCCAACCGAGAGCGTCGCCCAGCATGCATCCCAACATCCAGACTGGGTAGCAGCCGAGGAGGTGCTCACGAGTGACGATGCGGACGATGACGACGACGCCATATCTACCAAAACCATCACATACTCCCAGCTGGACAAGCTCACCAATGCCATCGCCACCCAGTTGGCATCACACGAGGTTGGTCTTCAGCAGGATGACGTCGTCGCCTTGTACCTGGGAAGGGACATCAAGTCGCTCGCGGCAACTCTGGCGATCTTCCGTGCGGGCTATATCTATCTTCCTGTAGATGAAGACCTGCCTCTGGCACGCAAGCAGCTGCTAATCCGAGATGCCGCCGCGAAGCTTGTCATCACTACCGAGGAGCTCGCAAAGGACCTGGATATGGACCATGACGATCCTCCAGCTTTGCTGCTTCCCGAAAGAGATGATGCTTTGGATCTCATACTCAAGCAGCAGCAGGATTTGTCTCAGCCCCGGTATGAAAGCGACCACGGCCACGGAGGTTATCTTATCTACACATCGGGCTCAACAGGTCGACCCAAGGGCGTCCGCGTATCCAACCGCAACTTGTGCCATTTCATCTCCTCCTTCTCCCTGCGCATGACCGAAACCTCTTCGCCAGCGGCCCAAATAGAAAAACTCGGTGGCAGCGGCAAGTATCTAAACCTCACGTCTAGGGCCTTCGACCCGCACCTGACGCAACTCTTCGTGCCCTGGTATCTGGGGTACCGGGTCGTCATTGGCAACCGGACCGCGCTGCTGGGAAACCTTCAGCATGCCATCAGCCATCTAGGCATCACGCACTTCGGAAGCGTGCCCTCTGTCTTGACTCAGCTGCGGCTCAGGCCCGAGGATGTACCATCCGTGAGGGTGGTGACAACGGGTGGAGAAAAGGCATCGAATGAGCTGTTGGACACGTGGACAAGTCAAGAGTCTGGTCAGGATGGAGACGGTTCAATGGCCAAGCTCATCAACTTCTACGGCCCAACTGAAGTCACAATCGGCTGCTTAGGCCATGTCGTAAACCGCAACTCCAACGCTCGCAATCTCGGCCTGCCGCTCAAGGGCCTCGAAGCACTGTTGTTGGCCCCCAGCGGTGAAAATGGCGAACAGATTATCGCCAGACGGGGCCAGCCGGGCGAACTCTGCATCGCCGGACCCCAGGTGGCCCTGGGCTACCTGGAAAGGCCCGTCGAAAACGCCAAGAGCTTCCAGGAAACTTCTCTGCTGGGTGATTCCGATAGAAGGATTTATAGGACCGGCGACGTAATGAGGATGATGCACGACGGAAGCCTCGAGTTCCTCGGCAGAGCCGACCAGCAGGCCAAGATTCGAGGCCAGAGGCTCGAGCTAGACGAGGTCGTATCTTTCCTGAAGGAACAGGCTGCCCAAGAAGGAGAGCTAGACTTCGCCGCCGCCGTCGTCGCCGGCGAGGGAAACCAGCAACAGCTCTTCGGCTTTGTGGCGCGCAAGGCACGCCTGAGGAGCGAGATGGACGCCGAGGTTGAGTTGCTTCAGAATCAGGGCCAAGCGCTGACGTCGCTGCTGGAGAGGCTGGGGCGGAAGTGCGAGGCCAAGTTGCCGGCGTTCATGGTGCCCAAGCTTCTCTGGGTCTCGAGGATCCCATACCTCGCCGCCTCGGGCAAGGTCGACACCAAACTCTTGGCTAAGCTGGCAAATGACTCCTTTGCGTCCCAAGGTGCTGATGATGAGAATTCTGATGACTCTGGAGTTGACGTTGCTCCGAGAACTTTGAACGCCGGGGAATCCCTTGTTGTTGCGGCTGTGGAGGAGGTCGTAGGCCACAAGATCAACGGCAAGGCCACCAGCAGCATCCGGCTGGGCATTGACAGTCTCTCTGCCGTTCATTTGGTTGCTCTTCTGAGGAAGCGTGGCTTTCCTAATGTCAGTGTTTCTGACATCTTGTCATCCTCAGCCACCGTGGCATCCATCGCCCAGTTGGCTGACCAACACCGTCCTCAACACAATGTCATCGGTGGCACCCCGAAGCAGTCTACATCAGGAAGCAACAAGCTGAAAGAAGTCAAGGCACTCAGCATCAGCACGGTATTTCCAGGCCAGATCCCGGCGGGCCTGGACCATGATGATGTCGAAGCAGTGCTGCCGTGTCTTCCCTTGCAAGCGGCCTTGGTCGCCCGGTCCATGGTTTGGATGAGCGCCGACGACGATGACTCTGCTCAATCTCCAGAGCCAACAGTAGTCCCATACGTGGCACAATTCAATTACCGACTGTCCTCGGGCACGGACTTAGTCAAATGGCAGAGGGCAACAGAACGGGTAGTCGCGTCCGAGGCCATGCTGAGAGCTTGTTTTGTGCAACGGGAGGACGACGGTAGGGTCTTCCAGGTCGTTCTTCGTTCCCCTTCTTCCACACCATTCGAAACTGAAGGGGAAGAGCCTGCTGATATAGTGTCCAAGATGGGCGCACGGCCACCCATCAGAATACAGCTGCGAGAGGAGGGTGGCGAGACTTTTGTCTCGTTGAGGATCCACCATGCCTTGTTTGATGGTGTCGCCATCGCTGTGCTACTTAAAAGGCTTGAGCAAGCCTATGATGAAGTTTTGGAAGAAGACAATGTTGCCTCCGCCAATAAGAGTCTCGATGTACTTACGAGAGTCTCTGCTCACTGCGACCTCTCAGCTGCGCAGCTGGATTCCACGAAGGCCCTGTGGCAGGACAAATTACGTGGCGTTCGACCATGCCATATTGGGTCGATTGACGACAGCAAAGGGACAGTTCGTTCTGCTAGATATCTTTCCTGGACCTTACCCCAGATCAGAGACAAGCTGAACTCTCAGCATGCCGCCGTGTCCGCTTCTTCCGCGTTCCAGGTGGCGACAGCCCTGTGCCTGTCTCAAGTCACCAAGCAGACCACGTCCGTTGTGTATGGGTTTGTCATGTCTCTCCGCCCCACGCTCGACCACGTCGTGGACTCTGGGGTGGACGAGTTTCTCGGACCATGCCTTAATACTCTGGTCCAGGCCTTCAGCCTCAGAAAGGACGAATCTTTGCTCGAATTCTCACAGAGGATCCACCAGACTCACGTTGAAACCTGCCAGGGAACGATGCCCCTGGTGAGCGTGGAGCAGGTGCAGCGCTGGGCTGGGTCCCAGGACAAGCTATTTGACAGCCTGCTCAGTATCAACATCCTCCCCTCCGCAGATGCGTCAGAGCCCCGACCTGGGCGCATGAGTGCTTTGCAAACCCAGAGCAGGAGTGACATGGCCCTGGCCTTTGACGTTGACCTTCACCATGATGGCAAGATCGTTTTGACGCTTTCTTCGGCCGGGGTCTTGAGTGAGTCTGATTTGGACGAAGTCGGACAGCTGTTTGAGAAGGCTGTCGGCACGTGCATCTCCGTCGACAATGAGATTAGAGTGGGCGATTTGTTGCCGGCCGATGTTGATGCAACTGTAGCTGCTAATGGAGTGGATGGCGGTGGAATCGCGTCCAGGATCGACGGTGGTCAAAGTGACTCGGACGCTGAGTTCGAGATGGCCTTGGCCAGCGTGCAGACCATGCTTTGCCGCCTCCTCCGCTTGAGTCCGTCCGACATCAACAAGGATAGGACGACATCTTTGTACCAGATCGGCCTGGATTCCATCACTGTGCTTCCATTTGTCAGGAACCTCAACAAGTCTGAGAAAGTCAAGCTGACTCCCGATGCCGTACTGAAGGCTCGAACCATTCATGGCACCGCGAGGCTTCTGCAGCAGGCAAGGACCAATGCCAATATGAACACCGGGAGACAAGAACAAAACGCGACGAACGAAAACGACAGTGACGAGACAAAGTATGACAAAATACTGGGCCGGCTAGCGAAGGACATCATGTTCGTAGCGACACCGCTCCAGGAGGGCATGCTCAGCGCCTCATTGGCCACATCGGGCAGAGCCTACACCTACGATCACACCGTCCAGCTATCAGAAGAGGCCCTGCAGGCAGACACCCCGAATTTCGATCACTTCTTCGCCGCCGTCAAGGACACAGTTCAGG
This sequence comes from Cytospora piceae, assembly GCA_016508685.1. Classification (NCBI taxonomy): domain Eukaryota; kingdom Fungi; phylum Ascomycota; class Sordariomycetes; order Diaporthales; family Cytosporaceae; genus Cytospora; species Cytospora piceae. Next base: position 2,415,121 of record JADMLE010000005.1, on the reverse strand, counting down.
CGTGCGAGATCCTGAGGACCAGGTTCATCTTCACCCGGGACGACGAGGCACCGTGGGTTGGTATCGTCTCCCCGACCGAGCAAAGCGACTTGGCAAACTGGACAGCATTGAGCGGAGGCAGGATACAGCTGAGGATCAGTCACGCCCTGTACGACGCAACTTCGATCCAGAACGTTTGGCATATCTTAGGTGAGAACTACAACAGGCGCCTGAGTGGCGGACAGGTTACGGGCCCTGAAACCGAGCCCCAACGACATGAGTTCCGACCGTTTGCAAAGGTGGTTGCTACGATGCAAAGGACCTCTGTGGGATTTTGGGCCAATTTGTTGCAGGATTACAAGTACACTCCACTCGAATTTTCCGAGGACCTGTCGGTATCATCCGCTTTTCATTTCAATGTCGCAGAGCAGGAGCTGTCCCTGCTCCAGACAAGATGCAAGGCGGTCGGTGTGACGACCAAGACGGTACTTATGCTGGCCTGGGCCAAGGTTCTCTCCGAGTTCCTGTACGGGCAGCCCGACGTCGTCTATGGGCAGGTTGTGTCAAGCGGGCACGAAGTCGAGACCGTCGTCGGCCCCACCATCAACACGGTACCCATGCGGGTCACACTGGACAAGGGAGCCAGCGTGGCCGATGGACTTTCCCAGGTGCAGAGGCTGAGCGACGAAGCCTTGGGAGCAAATGCGATGGCGTCTCTGAGGAAGGTGCAGACTTTGTGGCGATCATCGGCAGGAGGTAGAGATGAGGATCTTCCCGTGAGCCTCTTCCAAAGTTTGTTCGTGTTCGACGGTGTCGTGGGTCACAACCCAGAAGCCGGTGACTCAAAGTCACTTTTCAGGCCAGTTCATGAACAGATCGACAAGGGCGAAGAGCGGGAAACGTATGATGATTACCACCTGATTGCCAGCTTCCATATACAGAACAACACACTCTGCGGCAAGCTCAGGGCGAAAATTGCTCAGGAGGAGGTGGACATCTTGGGCAGTCACCTGGAGGCTGCTGTAAAATCGTTGATAACGGACGACTTGCAGAAGCCAGCGCTCGATCTCGGTCGCATGGAGATCACAAAGAAGAGCATCACCGCCGCGAACACAGAAGGAACGGCCAACCAACCCGAGGTTCACGCTCCGACAGCCAAGGCTGATTCTGTGCTGGAAGTAGTCAAGAGCGTGCTCGGAAAAGGATGTCAGGGCAAGGAGATCGGCTACAAAACAAAGCTCATCAATGTGGGCCTTGATTCGATCCTGGCCATCCGTCTATCGAGTTCATTGAGGAAGCGGGTGCGGATGAGAGTGAGCGTGTTCCAGATTATGAAAGGCGCGAGTGTCCTTGACATCGTCGCCGCAAATTCGACGCAATTATCAGGCGATGAAAGACAACACGAGGGTGAAAACAAGGCCATTAAGCCAGCGACAAAGCCACGGGCGTTCACTTTGCGCCAACATGCCAAGCTCTTCTCGTTGGCGGCCGAAGGACTCGGGCTCAGCGAGGACCTTGTGCAGTCAGTCCTACCAGTTCTACCAGGCCAGCGTTCGCATCTGGAACAATGGCTGTACAACGGCAGGAGGTTCTTCGAGGCTCCGTGGGTGTACCGAGTCGGCGATTCCCTCGACAAGCAGACAATAGGGAGTTGCTGGGCCCAGCTTTCCCGCCTGCACGATGTGCTGAGGACTACATTTATACAGACAGACGTACTCGATGCAGGGCTCGTCCAAGTCACCATGAGCGAGCAATGGTCAGCGTCGGGAGGCTTCACGGCGCTGCAAGACTCAACAAAACCCATCCAAGTCCTGGTCGAGGACTACGTCCGCCGAAGCAACAACAAGCCATCGGATCTGAAGCAGCCTCCGGCATATCTTACACTGCTGGAAGGTTCGGACGGCAAGGCGGTTGTGCTGAGGCTCCACCACGCGTTATACGACGCATGGAGCATCAAGATGATAGTCAAGGACCTGGACGAGCTCTTGGCCGGTGTGAACGCTCAAGGTCGCACGCAGCTCGGCAACGTAGTCCGCCAGATCATGGCGATAAGAGATCCCAGCGCTGAGGACTCGTACTGGAAGGACCACTTGGCGCACGCTCAAGACACGGTGCTGGACGTTCAGGCTGGCCCAACTTCCACGCTAGAAGTCAAGTCTCCGCTTGGTCCTCACTTCCAGGTGAAATGTGCAGATGTCATCCCACAAGCCACGATCGACAAGCTCTCGCGGAACAATGGCAAGGCGGGCATTTCAGCAGCTATAATTCTTGCTTATGCCCGGACGTTGCGAAATTTGACGCAGCGCTCCTGTCCCACCTTTGGCGTGAACCACGCGGCGCGGTCACTGTCTTCGGCTGACGAGGCCCAGACCCTCGACTTGACCGACGCAAATGCACCCACGATGACCACGACGCCCTTTTGCTTGGACCTTGATGGGGCGTCAACGGGATCAACAACTGCCAGCGACAAGGACCTGATTGGTTTCGTGCAGGAACACCTGGCGCAACTGACGAAATTCGCGCAATCGGACGGCGCGCAAAAGTTCTGTCCCACGTTCAACACCCACATCAACATACTCTATCCTGGGGACGATGCCGACGGCGAGGGAGAAAAGGCCGGCGACAGTGGCTTGAAGGTCCTCCAGAGGCACAGGCTCGACGACCGACTCGCCTCGGAGTACTTTACCGTCATGCAGCCCTCGACCTCTGCGGCCTCGATGATTCAGGGGCTCGAGACGGGCCATCTAAGCCCGCACAGGTTCTTCTTCAATGTCATCGTCCGCGAGGGAATCAGTGTGGCGGCGAGCGGTGACGAGGCTTTGTTTGGTGGTGACCGGGAGATGGTCGCGAGGGTGGTGGATGATTTCGCTGCTGAGCTGACGAGGATCCTCGAGCACGCTTAGAGCTTCGACTTCCAGCCAAGCACTGATGTTGGCTCATGTGATTAGAATGATAGTGAGGGAGGAGAGGATAGGTGATGATCATGTGAAACTATTTATCTGGGTACGGAAGGAGTCTGACTTGTACAGACAGGCTTTTTGTTCGCAAGATTTGGCTGGCAGGGATCTCTTGAGTGTTTATTATTATTATTATCATTCTTCACTTATATAGACAATGCGTAATATGCGTTGATATACTCCAATTGAGAATTCCTGCAGATAGCGCCAACAACTTCTCCTAATTTATCTACCAAATACAACCTCGTGTACGTTTAGAGTTTGTCAAATAGAACCACTGCACTAGCTAACTAAAAGGGTGGCGAACGCGAAGGCTGACTAGTTTAACTTGAAGATAGACCGCATATCGAATTCTTTCTGAAATGGCCCCGAAGTCCCTGTGAGCAAACTCAATTTCGTACCTTTTGTTTGACTGTGCTTCTGCCGCAAACAGCTGGTTCCTAGTTGTTTCGGATTTGTCTTCCATTGAACCTAGGTCAAGCTACTTGTCCTCAGATGACCTCCTTTGTCCCAAATGCCAGGTGCCAGACCTCATAATATGACCTATTTCCCGAATCGGCGCGGAATGTTTCTTAGCGTTCTCAACATTATACTCGATATACCTACACTGACAACCATGGTCGATTTCGCAGCTTTTGAATACAGTCAGAGGTGTCAGCAGGACAGGTTCGAAAGTTACCGATGGGGTAGGGCTTGGAATGAAGCGGGCAGACAAAATGAGATCGCAGCGAGGAGAGTTCCACATTTAGCGCCGGAAAACGAGTTTAACATCTTGCGATCAGCCCAGTTGCAGCTATTGAGGAACCAATACAGGCAAGGTGGCAGGCAGAACTACCGAGCAAGACCCGCCGGCCGGGATGCATTCCGAGGTCTGCGAACAGACGAGAAGAGGCAAAATGTGCGAGAGCTTGAACGGCTTTTGTGGCGGTTCCGGGGAAGCTTGTTCTTCTCGCGGTATCTGGGCTGGGGGGGTCAATCATTTGCTACTCTGTGGACATGGCAGAACGCTGCGGGGCTTCGACGTCGTGCCGTCCTGAAGAATGCCCTAGGCGTAGGGCAAATCAGGGATAGCAACCAGGATACACTCGAAAGTGAAAGAGGCCTCCTCCGAGTAAGCCAATTATCTATACCCGTTGTCACGACCTCCTGAGATCGCAGCCTTTTCGGCACATCGGGACTCGATACTGCTTAGTGTTGCTCATGCGTCAGACAGATATTAGCTCGAGCAAAACATATCATCCAACGCTTCAACGTTGCCAACTTGCTCGGGGCACAAGCTGCAGGTAACATCGACGACCAGCGTGGGATTTCCTGGCTGGAATGGGCCAGAAAAGGAGATCTTGATGACATTTTGGCGGCGGTTGGCACGGCCGTGAATGGGAGGAATCGACCAAGACGAGCCGTGAGCACCGACTACTTCCCTCGAGAGGTGGTGTGGCAAGTTTTCGACTGCTGTAAGTCTCGGCTTGGAAATGCATCAGGACTATATTACTGACTTTGCGAATCGTCAAGTGGTGAAGGCCTGCATCTCCATGACATATCCGCCTCGATTGCAGGCTGGCCCCTACCAAGGCACCCGTTTTAATGAAGATGGGCCCCCACTGCCAGAGGTGGTCCCGCCAGCAGCAAGTCCCGGGAGGAACCAGCATGACATTGTCCACCTTGACATCGATCCGAACAATGTCTTCATTGCTGAGAACGACACTGATCATCAGGATGTGCCGATCTTCAAGGTGAGTTTTCTGTCCGTCCGTTATAAGACAATGCGCGAGACAATTCTGATCCCACTGTATTAGATAGCAGATTTTGGGCTGTCGGATACAGCCAATGGCACCCGGGTTGATGACACACTTCCGTTCTTTGATACGACCCAGAAATGGATATGGGACATGAGGGCGAAAGGCAAAGTGGGCTATTTCTTGCCGGTAAGTTTATAGAACTTGCACAACAAGCACATAGCCAGAGGCTGTGACGTGGCTTCAGCAGTGAGAAGAAAAGACGATACTGACACGCGCTTGACCCGGAATAGGAGCAATTCACTTCGGATTGGGATCGGATCGACCTGTACAGCGATCCGTTCACGGATGGGATAACTACAATCGGCGATCTTTCTGGTGTTGCCGCAAACTACGGACCATGGTCCAACATCTGGCAGATAGGACAGGTGAGTTAGTCTTCGACCTCTACCATTGACCTGAGAGGTTTCTTCATGGGCTATTACCCCGTAACACAACAAGAGCTGATGGAGTTTAGATCGTCTGGACCTGCATGACACTCCTGGAACCCAATGAACCTCCCGTATCAAAGCCGATGCCCGGCCAACCAGGGGCCAATGCCGCGATGCAATGGACCTACGGAGCTGATGTCATGGGAAGGGAATACGTTGATCGATATGGGCAGGACATGTGCGAGCTTGTCGCTACGTGTATGATGCACAGGCCCATCGACCGACCGTCGTTGGAACAGCTCCAGACAGACTTGAACAGGATCAGACCTGCGGTCATACCACCGAGGGCACGAACCTGGGTAAGGCGGTATATGCGTAATGCACCGCCGGCAACAGATAGGCCTGTCGATTTTGATTATGCGTTGCGGTATAGGCAAGGCCGTGGTGTCGTCAATCCGCTTATGTGGTCCGAGCCCAGACGACGCAACGTGCCTCGGGAGCGGTTTGACCCTTTCACATAGACTGAAATGCCTTGATTTGGGCTTCATAGTGCCTTGGGTGTTATGGCAAGGCTGAGAATGTCAGATGGCCACTGTTGAGACTCTTTAGTACAGAGCACCTGATGGACTTAACCTGTTCAGAGACTTACTGCCAAACTAGTCAGGCATAGCATATCTCAGCTGTTGGTCCCGGAAGCGGAACATGCTAAAAGCTTTCATTTGTGACAATAAAATATGTTCTTTGTACATTAGCCCGGAGAGGTCCATTCTTTGTTTCTCCACTGCATACATGCGACACACTTGCCTCTCCAGGGCTGTTTAATATCTCTTCAATGTTTCAGAATTTTTTGCAATCTAAAATACCTGAAAGTTTCTATACTTCACAGTTATGATATGGCATTCTTAGCACCGTTTGGAACAGACCTCGGAGCCTTGGAATGGCTACAACGAAGCCTCCAGGACAAATTCGAATTTTATCGACGGGGCCAGCTATGGGACCCGGCCGTGAGAAGGCCATTTGCAGCTCAAAGACCCCTTCCGAACCCCAACCTCGACAAGACGAACGATCTCGCTCGAGCTGCGGGCTTGCAGGCAACGAGGGATGCCCGCGTCGTGGGTGGTGCACAGCGCCTGCGGCCTCGGCCTCGTGGACTTGGCGCGTTCAGAGGCCTCACAGCCACAGAGGCGAGGAAGAATATAAATCAGCTCACAAGTCTCATGTGGGATTTCCAGAATGTCCTCAAGTTCTCTCGGACCCTGGGCTGGGGTGGCCAGTCATTAGCCAGTCTTTGGGTATGGAGGGACCCGGCGACCGGGCGCCAAAGACGGGCAGTGCTGAAGAATGCCCTGGGGCAAGGTCGAGTGAGACGGCAGAACCGGATTTCCCTGAACAGCGAGAGGATTATCTTACGGGTGAGCAGGTTTCTTCAACCTCGTCGAACGACGAGTCTTTCAGTGGCACATGTGTCTAATGGAGAAACTCTCAGATTGTGGCCCGTGCCAAGCACATTGTCCAACGATTCAAAGTTGCCAACTTTCTTGGTGCGCAACTGGCGGGCGATATTGACGACCGTACAGGTGTCTGGCTGGAATGGGCCCGGAAAGGCGACTTGGATGGTGTTCTCGGTGCAGTCGCTGAGGCCGTACGAGTAGCACAAGCTGGCGAGAGGCGATTCACGCGCAACTGGGATCAAGATGCCGACTTCTTGCCTGCACTGGCTGTGTGGCAGATCTTCGATTGCTGTAAGGATGGCCTTGACGTAGAGCGTGAATATTATATCCAAAGTATCCTGCTAACTGATAGGAACTCTTCAGTGATAAAGGCTTGCATTGCTATGGCTTTCCCTCCCCGACTACAAGAGGTTCCTCTCCAAAACAGTCAATTCCCCGAAGACGGCGACTTTCTCCCCGAAGTCGTACCGCCATTTCCGTTGGCTCCATTCAATTTACAGTACGATTTGGTACACTTCGACATGGATCCGAATAACGTGTTTATCGGGGAGACCGATAATGACCATCTAGATATTTCTCTCTTCCATGTAGGCACCGCTAATCTTCCTCATTTCTGCGCTAATCTTCCTCATTTCTGCGTTGACATGGAAAGTCCAGGGGCTTCGTATAGTGACCGAGTCTAATGATGAGAGGTACGTTTAGGTCGCAGATTTCGGTTTGGCCGAAACAGCGCGTGAGACACGAAGGACTGGTCCAGCTGCACCACCGGCTCCTAATATACTTCCCTTTCCTGTGGATGTCAAAAAGTACATATGGGCTGTAAGGGGCAATGGGAAAATAGGGTATTACTTGCCAGTAAGTGAGATATTCTTGTCTGAAAGACCTATCACACGTCATTGTGTGTACTGAAGCATCTAATGCCTTCTCTTCTAATAGGAACAATTCACCCCAGAGTGGGATTTGGTAAGCCTCTGGAGTGATCCGTTCACTGACGACATCACCAAGCTCGATGGCAATCTCGATGATGTTGCAGCCAACTATGGAGCGTGGTCTAATATTTGGCAAGTTGGACAGGTACGTTGTCTATGTTTCAGTTTTACTACTTCTGATCACCTTCCCAACCCTGGTTTGGAGGATCCTCGGTCCTCCATGAGTACCAAGCTGATGGGAATACCTTCATACTTAGATCATGTGGTGCTGCATCACTCTCCTGAGGCCGAATGCGGCTCCGATCGCACAACCCATGCCGACTGCGCCTGGACCCATGGCCTCACGGCCTCGCACGTATGGAGCCGATGTCCTTAACCAGACGTATGTCGATCGATATGGGCAGGAGATGTGCGAGCTAGTCGCAAGATGCATGATGCACAAGCCGGCTGATCGCCCATCGCTGCAACAGCTCCAGGCGGAACTGAACGATATAAAGCCCCAGGGCCCAATAACCCCGCAGACACAGACTTGGGTCAGGAAGTACTTTCGGGACCCGCCGGCAGCGAGAGCAAGGCTTGTGGATTTCAACTTCAGGCCACGGTACAATGCAGCTGGGGCCCAGAACAGGCTGTACTGGTTGAATCCAAGGAATGCGAACGGTAACCCGCTGAGACCTTTCACCCCCTTTAGGTGAGCCTCCTGTGCAAGAATCCGAGGGGCTTAGTACAAGACAATGCCATTCTGTTGTGACGGTGGATCTCAAGACGTTTCCTATCAATATGGATAGCATGCCTTAGGGGCCACCGTCTGGTAAGAGCACCAATACTGTTTATACCGGCCTTCCATAGAGATATCAGATGCATGTACTAGTTCTTTACATTCTTTCTCGCGATCTACATATATCAACAAATCGGCGTCTTGAAAATTTAGAATAAACCATGTAAGAGATAGATGATATGGCAGAATGGACACTCAAGGCTGCTTGCTCGCCGCCAAATCATGCTGATCACCCTCGTCCCCGACCTTGAACCCCTGACTTGTCCTAGCCGCGCTCTTGCTTGTTATGTTCGTATTGGACCTTGCTCCTGGATCCCTTTGCAAAACACCTCTATGGTCCCGAGACTCCATGTTTGCGCCTATGTCACGGTCTGTGGGCTCTTGTCGCAATTGGGCTTCGTCAATCAAATTTCTAAACTGTGTCGTCAGCAGGCCATCCCATGAAGCTTCACCCACGTACGCTAATGTCGATCAAGGGAACATGAGAGGGATAGACGTACTGGGCTTGACCATGCTGGCGCGAATCGAGCGGTGCCTGATCTCCCGCTGCGCCACCAGTTGGGTTATTTGTTGGTCCGGTTCCAGACATTGTTCCTGGGGTTATAGATAAGAAGGAGGATTATATTCTCAACGGTGAGGTGTTGGTAAATGGAAAGGTTGACAGTTCTTCTCTGACCATATATGGGCTTCTTAAGGATTACTATGGGAGTGATCTGCGGAATAACCCCCTGTGCCTCACATGGCACCACAGAATGAGTTCATACGGTACGTCATGAGTTGATATATATGTAAATGATCTGCAGCCCGAACCATCTTTATACCACTGCCTTCGTCTCCTTTTTATCCTCGGAAGGAGCCGGGCCTTTCACCATGCGCGCTCTGAATCTGGAGTATTCCCCGCCGGTCATGACAGGATATTTCATCGGGTTCTCCTCGCTCACACAAGTCGGCACCGGCTCCAACAACTTCTGCCTGTTGAATCCAAAGAAGAACGGTGCAGAGTACCTTTCCTTTCCACTCTTGTTGATCACGCGGTGGATCGTGGAAACAAAAAAGTCGTTGGTCTGTCTCATGAAGCAGTCGGCAATATTCACGACGAACGACCCAGGGATCGGCTCGGCCTTGACCCAGTTGCCACTCTTGCTCAACACCTCCAGCCCGCCGGCTGTATCCTGCGTGACAATCGTGAAGCACTCGACATCAGTGTGCGCGCCGATGCCATTTTGCTCGTCGACGGAGTGTTCCTGTTCGGGGTAGTGGAGTATCCGCATGCCTGCCTCGGGCCGGCGGATATACTCGTCGAAGTAGTCCTCCGGGAGATGAAGGGCAAGGGCGAATATTCGTGTTAGACGGCGTGCTAAATGAAGAAGTTGTGTGTGGTAGGCGTATAGGCCCTCGCGGAACCCCGGAGTGTCTGAAGGCCAGAGACTCGAGGACGGCTCACTGTCGTCGATTGCTTCTGGGTCTTCCTTGGGGTCATAGGGCCAGTTAAAGGCCTCACTGAGGGTCTTGATGTTTCCATACGTTTCTATTGTAGGCTTCCATAGGGTGATATCCCGCGTACTCGCTCGGAAGCAGCCCTGTCCATACTTCCATCTTCTTCTCATCGGGTAGAGCAAAAAACCGCTTTGCTTGTGCAAAACACTCTGTAGCATGTTTTTCGTCTATGCCCTGTGTAAATACTTAGTCAAAATCCCTTGCAAACATTTATAAACTGCAGAGTATTCGACTTCTTACATGGTTCAGCAGGTAGAAGAACCCAACCGTTCTGGATGCCTCTCGGATCTCTTCGGCCACGGCCTGGCGATCTTCCAACCGCTCATTCCATATTCTTGAGGCATCGATGACAGGGATCTTCTCCAGGTTGGTTGAAACATTCGAGTTGAATGTGAAGACCTGCCCATTGTGCAGCGTGACAGTTCTGCGGCCAGTCTCGGACTGGGAGACTGTAGCGATTTGTGACATTTTGCCTTGCTGCTGACTAGACCTGTTCTCGAGGTCACCATCCGCGCAGCCTGATAAGTATGGTTATTATCATTCTTGACAATGGTCAGTGATATGTCTTTGTCTGAATATTGAGCTTATCAGGGCATATCTGGTGTCGAGACCGGCACGGGGTGCGACTGAACTGGAATGCAACATGCCACTCCCCGCTTCAATACTGCACACCGGCATCCTATCAACCGGAGATATCCGTCTACTTCCGAAAGCATTAGCAGGGCCGTAGGGCCGACTGCACGTGGGCCGTCTCATCGTGACGATGATGCGAAGGAGTGAGAGTTAGACTCTTATCATTTCTGACAAAGTCATGTATCCTCTGACCCCCTTTCTGTGGATACTACGATAACAATGGTCTATACGGTGGGCGACTTCGATCTTACTTAACTAGGTCCCAGGTGTCGGTGTCTAAAACCTCTTTCATTCTCTAAGTGTCTTCAAGCGATTAGTCTGGACTTCACTACAGGACGACTTCGGGAGACTTGATCTTGATGAACGACCTCCAGGGAGCCAAATTTGAACTACCATGGAACCGAAGCCATATCTTACTCGGCGCTTGGTACAGTGGCTGGAAGTCAAGCAAGAAACTGATGCCGATGTGGACATCTATCTGAACAAAGACACTCGTCCGTTGCCCCCATCACGTCGTACCTATGGCCCTTGTGAGTTCGTAGGCCTGTGGCTGGTCACGGGGTCCTTCAATGTCGGAGGGTGGACCGTTGGGTCGTCAGTCATCTCTCTTGGACTGAACGTCTGGGTGAGTTCCCGTGAAGGAATTCATAAGCGTATCAAAGATTACTAAAGACGCTGACCACGAATGCAGGAAGCGATGCTCGCCATAATCGTTGCCAATGTGTTTATGGGTTTCGTCTGTGTCCTCGGAGGGCACTGCGGTGCCAAATGGCACATCGGCTTTCCAATGTGGATGAAACAAAACTGGGGGATCCGGGGATATCTCTTCCCCATGGTGAGTTTCGATCACAAACATGCGTAGGAACAACTCTGACATTCGGTCCCAGACGATCCGCGTGTTCCTCTCCTTCGTGTGGACCTCGACAAACACGTGGTACGGCGGCCAGTGCCTCAAAGTCCTTCTGACCTGCATCTGGCCCTCTTTCCTTAATCTCGACACCGAACTCGCATCCGGCACAATGACCGTAGCTGACTTCGTCGCCTTCATCCTGTACATCCTCCTCTGCCTACTTGATGTGGTTCAGCCCCGAGCACTACCGCAAGCCCTTCCTCATCGCCTCAACTACCGTCGCAGCAACGGTGTTCATTCTCCTCATCTGGTCCACCGCCCGCGCCCACGGCGGCGGCGCCCTTCTCGCCAACGTCAGCGGTGTCTCAGGTGTCACGCCCGCAAGGGGGGGCGCCCTAGGCTGGGCCTTCGTGACGGCGGTGACCTCCAACATCGGCAACATGGCCACGCACATGTGGAGCCAGAGCGACTACACACGATATGCGAGACACCCAGGAGATCAGATCATCGCACAGGTCGTCATGGTCCCTCTCGGGGCCATTGTAGTTGCGTGCATCGGTATCATCTGCACCTCGTGCGCCGCGACGCTGTACCCTGCTGAGACAGGTCTGATGTGGCAGCCGTATGTCTTGCTCGATGCCATACGGGAGCACGAGGGGACCCATGGTGCACGTGCTGTAGTGGCCTTTGCGAGCATTGCGTTTATGTTCTCGCAGTTCGGTATGGTGGTTGCGTCGAACTCGGTCATCGCTGGTATAGACCTGGCGGCGATCCTCCCGCGGTGGTTCACGGTGCGCCGTGGTGGCTACTTCACCATCCTCTTTGCCTTCATTATGCAGCCCTGGTCGCTTCTGAACAGTGCTACGAGCTTCTTGACTGTCGTCGGCAGCCTGAGTGTCTTCCTGGGCCCGTTGATGGGGATAATGTTCGCAGACTACTTCCTCATTCGGAAGACCATGGTCCAGCTCACCGCCCTGTATGGTAGCTCCTCGACGAGCATATACTGGTATTCCAAGGGCTGGAACTGGCGTGCGGCTGTTGCTTGGCCTATAGGTGTCTGGATGCTGATGCCGGGTCTTGTGCAGAGAGCTGTAGCTTCGGGTGACATCTGGCCAGGGTGGACAAGGCTGTACCAGTTGGCTTGGTTCTTGGGTTGTATGGTCTCGGGGCTTTCTTATATTGCTCTAGACTACTTCTGGCCCATTCAGGATCGACTTGCGGTGGACGGGGATGACTACTTCGCTACGTTCGATGAAGCCACCGTGGTTCGGGCCTTCAGCCCCCTTGATGGGAGTGGCTCGACATCGTCTTCGCCGGTCGGTGAAAAAACTGTTGCCGGAGAGAAGGTACAAGAAGCTTGACATCAACCATAAGCGTGTTGTTTCCTTTCTAGTTTAGCAGATGTGTTTATAGATATGAGCAGTCCATCAACAATCTTTCAGAAAGACCGATCGAGGACCTAGGATGGAATTCGACCAACCGAAAGCTGGCCCTCATTCACTCTGGGGCAAGATCCATCAACGTCAGGTGGTACTGTCGAGTAACCGCCCTCGTCTGCCATGTGAAACTAAGTAGTCAGAGCTTTAAGAGCAAATTCAGGTAGTCGTCTATTTCGTTCTCAAAGCGCCCATCGATCAAGTCTTGAGGAAATCTTGCCGCTCTCTATTGGGGGGGAGGGGGGAACGGGGTAAGCATCTGGAGCACCACAAGGCTCATAGTAAATCAGTAACAGTTTTGGTAGCGACAATCTCAACATATGCAAAAGGCCATCTAGAAGCCCTTATACATCCTCCTTAACCCTCTCCTCTCCGACGAGCACACCTCCGCTGCCACCCTTGACCTTCTCAGCCCTCCGCCTCTGCTCCTCTGCGCGTTGCGCCATCTCCTCTTTCCTTTCCCGTATAGCAGTACAGAACCTCGATCCAGCACGTAGCTTCTCACCCTTCCATATAAATATGAACGGGATGACACACATGAGACAGCTCAGCCCGGCAAGCAGACTCGAGGCGCCAGCGATGCCGAGACGGTTGTACATCGGGGTACAGGCGAACGGCAGGACAGTGGCAAGGACAGAGCGGGAGCATGAAGCTGCGGCGTTGGCTGATGCGGCAAAGATTTCGTAGGCGTCGGTCAGGTAGTTCAGCTGTATGGCAGAGGCAGTCAGTCAGCAGGCCAGATTTGTTGGAACATGGGAAAGGCGGGGTGGTGGCATACCAACGCCATGAAGATCAACTGAAACCCCATCCCAAAGGGGATTCCACTCAACATGGGCACCCAGAACGGTATACCCTCCCTACTCGTCCATCCCAGCCAGAACAGACTAATGACAAATAGGGGTCCACCAAGGCACGCGAGCGGCACCCGCCTATACTCCTCCTTTCGCGTCCACGGCCTCCCCTCATCCTGTGCCTTTTGGAGGTAAGCATCCCACCCAATGAACACCGGAAGAGCAAGCAGCGCACCCGCGCCAATCGTCAAGAAAGTCAATCCCTCCACGCCGCGAGACAGCCCGTAGAGGCCCACGTAGATGATCGAATAGGCCTGGAACGTCATGTAGAAGATTGCATAGCACAGCGCCAGATACATACAGGAAGCACTGACGATCAGCTCGAAGAACAGCATGCGGATCGGCCGGGTCAGGACGCGGACGAGAAGCTGATGCAGTTCCATATTCTCGAGCTCGTGCGGCGCGACGACGTTTGCCTTTGGGTCTTCGCGACGGATACGCTGGGCCCGGCGGAGAAGGAGGATTGGCCCGTATGTCTCGGGGAGGAATGCTAGTGGGATCAAGGATACGCCTGCGATCATCAAAGCGATCCAGAAGGCCCATCGCCAGCCGATCGTAGGGGAGCAGTAACCGGAAATGATGGGAGCGATGAGAGGCCCGAAAACAGTAGTCTGCATATGACTTGTCAGTAATCGGCGACCAGAGGAGGAACAGCTCGGAGATGACTTGCCGCCATATAAGCAGCCATAGCTCGCCCCCTAGTCCGGTGTTCACCGTAGATATCGGCCATGATACCAGCCACTATGGCTATAGGAGCACTGGCGAATACGCCCACAAAGAACCTAAAGATGAGAAAGGCGGGCCAGTTGGGTGCTAGGGCACATGCCATCGTCCAGATAATGAACAACATGAAAGTGCAAATGACGCTTAGTCGACGACCAAACTGTTCTGTCACGGGGGCCCAGATAATCGGACCTAGCAAGAGTCAGGATTAGGGACTGGAAAACCTTTGGGCTTGATGCATATTTCCTACCGAAAATATAACCTGAAGCATGGTCAGCACAAGCAGCAACATCAAGCAAAACACAAATCGGACCCGGACTCACCAACGAGGAATATGGAGATGGGTAACACCGATTGGGTCTGAGATGTGATGTTCCATTCCTTGGTAATATAGGGGATGGCATTGCTAGGCAGCGCACTTCCTATGGTTGAGTTCATGACTGTGGTCATGGTCGTGAAGACAATGGAGGCCTTCTTTACCTTGCTCCAGTTGTAGGGATTCTCAGGGTCATTGGGTAGCCATGCCACGAGAGTCCTGTCATCGTCACTGAGCACAGCAGATCCCGGGCTTTCATCGACGACGTTGTTGTCTGCCCGTTCTTCGCGGTACCTCGATCTTGCATCTTCATCGTCGATTTCGCTGACAAGACGATGCAAGCGGCTTTCACCACCTTCAGATCGTTATCATTGACGGCACAGTGAGATGTCTTGGGAGGGTTCGATAGTCATATACTCACGGCTGTAATGAGGCCGAAGTTCCGGTCCGGCTTCGTCAGTGTGTTCAGTCACGGCCATCGACAGGATATGCGGGGAACAGAAGAAGGGGTCAGGAGGGCTTTGAGAGAGTCCCTGCGTATGCTGTTATAGGATGATGGTACAAGGTCTCCAGTATTAACACCTGGAAGAAGTCAAGGAGTCACCGGGTTGTGAGGGCCGTCAGGATATGACAGTATACAAGATGACGAGCAGTTTGGGAGATCCGTGAACGACCAAGGAAGATGTATTCATATTCAAATCCGATGTGCCTGCCGTCTTTCGGCGATTGACCCAGCACGTTGGTAGGCGTGGTTGGGTCGCCCTACGAAGCACGACCGATGTGAATCCGGGCATAATTGAATGGCGATTATTGCCGGAGGAAGAAGCAAACGGAGTGAAGCTCATTGGACGAACCGGCGATGATCGGGACCAAAAGACGCCCTAATCTGCCATGATACATGATTGTTCCGAATTGTCGTCATGCTCGGCCGTCCGCATTTGCGCATTGATAAATTGGGGCGTATAATGAGTTGGGGAAGTTGAGAGTCGGTGTGCCGCGTTCCTGGACCGGAGCCCACTTCACCGCCCACAGGTCACACCCGTTCGGGGTCGTCGATCCCTTACCCACGCCGGAGACGGCGCCCCCACGCTTATGATCTGCAGTATGGCTGGTAACGAGGACCGAAAGGGGGTCCTAGCTACACTCCAACCGGCGATGTCGGGCTCAGGGGGACCCGAAAGATGCAATCCTGAAATGGTAACACCTTGCGACAAGCGGTCACAGCATGGCATCAATGCTGCATGTGTTGCGTGTGGTAGGGACCGAACACCTTTGTCATTGTCCATGGGAAGCATTTCGTTCGATTGGAGTGGGCATTATCCAAAGGAATCAACCACGCTTGCTTGGAAGCTCGCAAAGGCCACGGACGCGCGATAGATGGAAGCGGTTGATTATGTCTCGAGGTTGATACTGCGGCCGAACCGTGCGTAGAGCTCCACCTTCAACTGTGTCATCTCTTCTTTTGCCGTGCTGAGCTTATCCTCCAGTTGTGAAACTTCCTCATCGATCTGGGTTGTAGACGCCTCGAGCATTTCCTGTGCTTGTGACACCGTCACATGGAAGAACGAATCGCCGATCTTGTATCTGTTGTTGAGGAAGCAAATTAGTGCTGGTTCGCGTCGATACGAGCTGCGGTGCGATACTGACGGTATCTTGTCGTCCTCGTCTGCGAGCTCCAACTCCATGGTGATGTCGTCCAGCTCCTCTTTCTCCTTCTGTTGTGGCCGTCAGTCCATATGTCGTCCTTAGGTCAATCGACCGAGGGTGTTGGGTCGAAGGAGTCGTCGCGCACGTTCTTAAGCTTCAGACCCTCCTCATATTTAAGCTCCCGTTGGTGTAGCCGACTGAACCTGTTGATCTTGTCCTGATCTTCTTTTCTGACCTCGACCTCGTCGCCGACGGCCTGTTCGTCTTCTTTCGTGAGCTGGTAAAAGAGGCTGTTAGTCGGGGGAAACAAGGCGATAAAGAGGGCCCGGTAAGTGCTTACCATACGTCTCTGCATCTTGACAGCGTTTCGAGGTACGAATTGCGAGTCCAACAGAGGTGGTTGGTCAAAGTGTGAAGGTGAGGTCGTTGCTGCTCTTGGTTGTCCCAAGTCGAAGTCAAAGCTCCAAACTCCAGCTCACTCAAACGTTTGATCAAGCTTCTGGATAATTCCGGGGCGGCATTGCGGGGACGGTGTGAGGTTACAGTGCGGTGTGCCGTATGGAAACAACGTGCATTGATCCCTGAACGGTGCCGCTATGACGTTATCACATGTGATTGGCAGGACCCATGAAAGGGTCCAATTGTGCCTGCCGATTCAACCGTTGAGATGTCCATGTCAACAATCCGACCTCGGCAATAACCTGAACTCGGGAGAGCTTCAGGTGGAACAGCATCCTTCCATCCACCATCTCGGCACCACAATGCAAGATGGCGCCCGGACAGAAGATGTACCCAAGGGCGACCGTGAAGAAGATCGCCAAAGCGCACTCTAACTGCAATGTTAGCAAAAACGTCGATGTCATGGTGAGCAACTCGGCCTGCCATCCGCGACGCGTCGTTGCAGACGGAACACGCGCTGACCTTGCCCGCCTACCAAACAGATGTTTCTCGACTACGTCCTCTTCATGCAAACGTGCGCGAACTATGCCGAGATCGATCCAAGCCAATAAACATGCTGATTGATACCTAGGGTAATGAAAGAGGCAGCAATCGAGTCGAAACAAGCGAGCGAAAGAGGTGTCACTGCGAGGAGTGTCAAGAAGGTTACGGGGGTAAGCGACCAGTCTGCTGCTCCTCCAAAGCTGGACAACGCTGACTAGTTGCTTTGCTACAGGATGCCCTCGCAAAATTCAAGGGATGAAGAATCAACGGCTAGATCTGAACATTTACAACAGAATATGCACAATAAATCAAGAGGCGTGTTGGTCGCGTCCCATCCGGCAGAATGGACGGTCAAGATTAGCGACCAGCCAAAGCCACCGCCCAGCGCCGTGCCTCTGAACACAATGTTGCTAGTATCTGGCTTCTGGGACGACAGGCTTGTGCGAGTGAGGATAGGACAGTAATTCCTCGGATCCCAGCTGTGTTGTAACCAGTACGAGACTACATATGTACGAGTCGCGTGTGCTTGTGGGGCGGCTATGTACGGTACAGGTGTACATCGTAAGGGGGTCATTGTACCTAGTTATTAGAGCTCGGGCGAGTTGTATCTGAGCCGGAAGCTGAAATCAACAAACCATAATCAAGTATTCTCCATATCAAACATGACCCAAGTAGGTATATCTGCCGGCTACGTGCTCACGTGTGCATGCAATTTGTCCTGCAAGGGCGTTGGCCGTCCAAACGTTCCGTGGTCGAAAACGGCAGTGGTCCGTTTTTGACCTTCTGAAGTATTCCAGCTGCAGGGTTGGCACAGTCCACCCACCTGAGTATTTACCTGCCACAGTAGCTAGAGTGGGTAGGTACCTACTGTAGTACGCCGCCTAGTACCAAAATTTCCACTCTTCAGCCCATCTGGACTAAGCTTCCAACAGCTCTGTCATCCCACAATGAACAACAACCGTCTACAGAAATAGATTCCAGCAACTTCATTCCCATTCACATCGCACCTAAGGAACCTTCCTTTGCCCAACCTCTTTACTTGACGTCTGGAGATCCCTCCAAATCAAATTATCCTGTCGCAAACTCCTCGAGCAAACCTGCCACGCGCAAGTGCAAACGAAACCACCACATCGTCAATCCGATTGCATCACTAGACCTGTCGTCGACAATCCACCACATTTCCTTTGTTGTTACTTCGACCTCGAATCCTACGTTCTCTTGCCTCGAGCTTCCCGACACAATCGAAAATGGCCGCTTCGTCAGTCCAGAACCCTCCGGCTCAGTCCGAGTCCAAGTCTTCCAAGAAGAAGAAGGCCAAGGCTGCGGCCGAGCAAATCGAGTCTCCCGCCCAGGCTGCCACTCCTGAGCAGGCAGGCTCTGTCTCCGGAAACAACGATGTTTCCGACAACGCCTATGTTAGGGAGCTCAAGAAGTTAGTAGTCAATGCCTGTTCAATCCTCAGTGTCGACTTGGTAGCTAACCAACCCCGCTTTACAGGGGCATTCGCAACACCAACAAGAAGATCGTAAGCACCCCATGTCCCTACCTCGAAACCCCAGAACAAACTTTTTAACACATGCCTCCAGTCCAATGCTTCCAAGACCCAAGCCCTGATTGACGAGCACCAAGGCAAATCCCCTGAGGAGCTCGTTGCCGCTAAGATCATCAACACCGACCAGAAGAAGCAAGTCGACAACCTGAACAAGTTGAAGGCCGAGGTCGCTCGCTACGAGGAGCAGCTCGTCCAGTTTCAAAAGGTCGACGACGAGTATCGTGCGAAGTTGGCTTCCGCCAAGGCCGACACTGAGAAGAGTTTGTCCGAGAAATACGAGCAAGAGAAGGCCGATGCTGTTGCTGAGGCTAAGGACAAGGCTGAGGCCGACGCCAAGAAGTCGTTGCACGATGGCTTCTTGGTTCTCTCCCAGTTCCTCCGTCTTGCCGCCCACCGACGGGCTGAGGCTCCTGGATCCGAGGACGACGAGGACATGGCTCTCGAGGGCATCCTGCTCAGCATTTACGGCGGTGATGAGCCCGCAGTTGCTGCTATGCTGAAGCTGTACGAGGGCACCGACGATGAGACTACTGGTGTGGATGGGGCTGCTCTGCAAACCACTTGTAAGTCTCAAAACAACACTTTAGTACCTAGTAGACACTGACACGTCACAGTCGCAACTGTCAAAGCCTCGGCTGCCGCACACTCTGCTCCTCTGTACCAGTTGGCGGCGGAGGCCGAGACTGCCCCTGTTGAGGCTGCCGATGCTGTTCAGACCGACCCTACCATTGCCAACGCAGGCTTGACTGAGATCGACGCTGGAACCGACACCGCCTTGACGGCCGCTTTGACCAATGGTCACTCCGACGAGATCCCTGTAGAGGCATCCATCGCCAATGCAGACCTTGGTGACAACGCTGCCAATGCTGCCGCCGAGAACCAGTGGGATATAGGTAACGAACTGGCCGCTTCGCAGGAGTGGGTCGAGGTCAAGGTGCCTGTTGAGTCTCCTCAGACCGAGACTGTCCCCAGCGCTCCCACTGCTACTATTACCATCACCACTCCTTCCTGGGCTGATGACCACCCCGTGCCCTCGCCGTCTGAGGTACGACAAAGCTTAAATTCATCTGACAACCCGTGCAATGCTGATAATTCCAAGACACAGGCTGCTACTCCCGCCCCCGCTGTTGCTGATCCCAACGATGGATTCCAGTCTGTCCAGCGCCGTGGTGGTAACCGCGATGGTGGATTCCGTGGACACCGAGGTCGTGGCCGTGGCGGTATCGGACGCGGCGATGGCTACCGAGGCCGTGGACGCGGTGGTCCGCGAGGCGGTGCGCGAGGCGGCCCCCGCCGCGATGCTGCCGAGGCGTCGTCATAGAGGACGCGCCACCATCGCCAAAGACGCAATCAACTGCGGCTGAGGCGAATGGGTATGGACTCGGGCTCTCAAACAGGCCATCGCCTGAGTCGCCACCGTACCCGTGTACAACATCTGCATCAACAACCGGATTCATTTTGGCGTAACGAGCGTGCTGTTCACGACGCCACACTAATAAGGGTTTCTGCGGCCAACACATTCACTCTGCCCTCTCCGATCGGCTTCGTCGAGATGGGGGATAATGACTAGCCGTTTTCCAAGATGTGCCAGGAGGGGTGGTAGAAGTAATGGCGTCTGGCTACATACCTTCAATTTTAGGTTAGGTTGTTAAGGTGTGGTTTACGGGCAATGACTAATGAAGAAGAGAAAAACAAGAAAAAGACGGTCTGGTCTGGGAACGCCTGGTTTCCTCTTTCGGTCCAGACGGTGGTGCTGTGACATGGACATGGACTGAGACTTGGACAGGGAGTTGTAAATCTTTGACCTGATGCCACTGGGCTTGGACCCTTTTTCCCTTTTGTGTTGCCTTGTTGCGGTAACTTGGTAAAGGAGGTCAATGGTTGGTCACATCAATACCCGGTTGGTTTTCGGTTTTGTACTTATGGAAACAGATGAAAGGTGCATAGCCTTTGCGAAGCATGCGTTGCATAATGGAATTCCAATCCATGGATGTTACGGTTGGTGATCAGGACATGGAATACGGCTGGCTGACGGCGCACATGCGTGTTTGTGCGTGTGTGCGTAAAATACCAATATGAGAAACGAGCATTTATACCCATCAATATTTCTGCCATTGCTATTTTCCTTCATGAACGTATTGTATTCCCTGCAATGCCACGCCCCTTTTTGCCCGTTCTCGAGCTTCATGTAACAGCATACTCCGGCAGCTCCACATGCATCTTGCGCTGGCTGACAGTCTCGACCCACTCACTCACTCACTGTAGGGTCATCTTCGTGCCTGTTCCAAATAAGCTGAAATCAAACAACAACGCGTAGTGGTGAGACATACTGTTTACCCCTAGATTTTCATCCCCGGTCGTATGTGTACATCATTCACCGTCAGCCCGACTGTTCAGGCGACGATGCACCTGGAAAGTGGCGGCGCGCATGCAGGACTCAGGCGGCTTTGCAATTGCCTCCCCCCCCCCCCGAAAGGCTCTATGGTAACGCGAATGTCTTCGTGAATTCTGTTACGTTTAATAATTAGGGTTCGTAAATACCTAGGTGGTTTGAGATTTGCATGGCGCAGTCACTATTCACCCATGACAATGTGTGGACATATGTAGCCTACCTACTCAAGTACACGCAGCCATGGAGCCGTAGATGCGCTGAGCCACGTCAAAAACCCTTGTTGTTAGCACCCTTTAAAATTCAACGAATTCTCAGAAGCATTCAGTCGTTGATGTCCAGTTGGATTCACCTGTATATTAGACAGACTTGATCCAGACTTGCTGTTGTCGCCCACCGCATCGCAGATGGATAGCGCAACAGCAGCTTTTGGCGACTAGCCCGCCGGGCCCTCATCGTTATTGACGCCGGTCGGATCCTAATCATATCAATTGGGATCCCCAAGGATACGTCTCCTAATGCACCGGTCAAAAAAGAAAAATGGGGTGCACTATTGTCTGTGCTGGTTGGATTCCTCCTTGCCAACTTCCAGAAGCTAAGGTCCAAGAACGGTCTCATCATCACAAATACGGTATTTACAATTACCGGTACTATAATTGGTACACTTCTGGCGGGACTGGCACTGTGGCCTAACTTTGTTGGGGTGGATGTGGCGCAGAAGGCCAACTCCCTTGCGCAGTGGACGGCGAGAAAGGACTTTTACGAATTCTGCGAGGTATGTGACCTTGTAAGTTTGTTCACCGGTGGTAGGAAGACCTACACTATTGATAGGTGGAGCTAACCGTAAAAATATCGGAAGCATGAGTGGAAGGAGGAGGAATGCAACGAGACTAGAAGTCAACCGCCAGGCTCGCCGCCGTTCATAGTCGGAATGATGACCTCTTGCACGGTCACGGCGAACCCTCCTATCCCGGCACCATATATGTTGAGAAGGACGTTGCTCATTCCCTTTTTGTTCGCGTTGACAATATCTGCTTGGCGAATTATTGTGTTGCTCCGACGACGAGCTGCGCCGTGCAGTCAGACACTGCCGACTTGCGAACCTGATATCCGAGAAGACTCAGAGGGATACATAGTGATATACCGGGAAAGGAGACATGTTGCTTAAGTATCCCCCCACCCCCAGAATTACAGTCAAAGGCCATCACTACCCAGCCCAGGAAACTGCATGTACGTGGTCGTGGCGGCCTTGCGGGGCTGTGGCGGCCAACATCAGCTTCGATCTTGGGGAACACGCGAGCTGTTCTACTGGCCGTGATGAAGGAGGTCGGTCAAGGCCAAGAAACGAAACTGGGAAGAGCAGCAAGGATGAAAGTTTGAGTTGTCCAATACGGGTCAGATTCGCAGCATTTGGACGGGAAATCAGGGGGGATATCCGGGCGACTTACCATCGGGAAGACTTGGGGGGTGGGTATCGTCCTGCTTTCGAAGGCCTGAAAGAAGCTGGTAATACGCGTGAGCCAATACTTGATAGTTGAACAAACAAGAGAACAGGCATGGGGGAATTGAAGCCATAATGGTCATGTTTTTATTGAGGGTATCTCTGTCCAACGGTCCACCGCATACATCAAGTGATCTCATCACCTCCCATCCTCTCCGGTCAATGATACATATATCATCACTGCCCCATCCACGAGCCCTGCAGCCTTCCAAACTCCACCAGGGACGAGTTAAATAGCCATCAACCGAGCCTGTGTCTCCCCTTCTCGTGATTTCCCATGGTCGTGTTTCACCTCCGGGGAGGTGGGTTGGTCCCGTAGCCGTAGAATTGTTGGTCGAAGTTGTTCAGGCGGCGTTGCATGTTCTGATGCTGTTGCTCCGGGGTCGGTGCCGGACCGGACTGATACTGCCTTTCGTGGACGGAGCGGGTGTCATAGATGTAGGGTTCAAGCATGCCGCTCCCTCCAGATGACCTAGATAATGTTAGCATCCAGACAGAAATAATTAGAGGCGCACTAGACTTACCCTTGTGTAGAGGAAGCATAGGTGTTGTTCGATCCGCTTTTTTTACTCATCTTATCGGTTTGGATGGAGTACAGTGTCAGATTGCTGTTGTCAAAACGTAGATTGCTTCTTGAAGTGTGGATTTGGTGGTGCTAACATGCAACGAGATGTTTGGTATGTATGCATTCTCCTTGAAGGCACGAATGGTTTTGCCATGTTGACCTTATATATTCGGATCCATTTCCCCATGATGTTTTGGTTTCCAATGGTGTGGTCCTGATGTTTGAGAATCAAGAAGTTCATGATTTGATGCTATACTGAACGACTTCATGTCTGCCCGGATTCAATACAGAAGTGAATGAACTGACCTTACTGGTGCATGCAGCTAGGGGCACCCATGCCGGTACCTATTTAGGTAGGTGGTGTCCAGTACTTAAGTACACACTTGATTATGTGGTTCTCTTCCGATTTGTAGGTCGATGGGACTAAGGAAGCACCCTGCATTCTCACATCAATTTCCCAAGTGGGTAAATGGTTCGCTTCGGAGAAGTCTAGGGAGATAATCCATTATTCGGTGCTATGGGACCCTAACTAAGATAAGTATGTACACTTGATGCACATTGCATACATGTATAGGGGGCAGGAACATGTCCGGGTCCTCCTCTAACACTGAAGATAGCACTCGACTCTCTGCTGAAACGACTTTTCCTTTCTTCCTGGAGACCTGCTCACTGGCGAGACAACTAGAACGATGCTTCAGTGGGCTCTGGCTTTTATAGTAAAATGCGAACATCATCACCCACTGGTTATTTCAAGAAGGCATGCGGCTCGCGTTCTCGGAAATGTCCTTCGCCGACGTCAGACGATGAACTAACGCAGGGCGTATCTCCCTACTCTGATACAGGATTTATTTCATACAGAACAGTATGAATGAGCCCCACGCTAAGCCTAGCTGTCAGCCAAGGGAGCCTGGCTGTGCCCGTGTGTTATGGTGTGACAGATGCAGCTGACTGCAGAATCACAACGCTTCCGAGCATCTACTGGACCACCAATTCAATCTAGTACACATCTGCAGCTTTTCTCGGTGTACAGTGCATCCTCAGCCCCAAAATTGGGCCCCAATCATTTGTCCTTTACAGGCGGACTACGGGGGCCTGATCAGCAATACGCCTGTCCGGGCAATTTTGACGTGGCATGCGGCTCTGCGAGGGTGGGATCAGTTCACGGGCTCGTACCCACTCCAGCTTGGATGGATTTACTTTTCATAACCTCAACCTCAGGAGTCTCTATCCTTTTCTTGTTAGTTGGTATACTTTGTTCATTCTGTGGGCTTCCCTCGTCCCGGGCGCATATTATTCATCGTCACCACACTCCCTTCTCACTATCATGCCTATTCGTTCACCGAGGGACCACATGTATTTTTGGAACAAGGAGGTTCTGCCTGAAACCATAGCCATGGAAGCCTCCTCATCCACCAACTCGTGGGATAAAGGGGGGCCAGTGTCCGCGCCGTCATCCTATGGAGCAGAACACGAGACCGAAGGCGTAAAGGAGGATATGGCATCGCCACTGTATTATTGTCCTGGAAAGGTCTTGGAGCCCTCCATGGATTCTCATTCAGATACCGCTACAACACCGTCACAATCAGTTTCAAGGTCCGATACGCTTGCTTCCTCAGTTTCCACCATGGCATCTCTAGGCTCCCCTGTTAGGCGATACAGCCAGCACGAAGCCGCATTTGACGATGTCGTACCTTTCGTCCCTTCAAGGACATCTGGTAACTATCGTGCAAATACCTGGCCACAGTCCGCGTCGCAGTCAAACTACGACATCGGAGCCCCGCCTACGTCGAGTAAGGGCTCCTCAACAACTCGTCCGCCATACAGCATGGTGTTTGCACCAACGGCTCCAGGTTCCCCGGACCTAGTTGAAGACTCGAATGCCTTATCCAGCAACCAAATCAGAAGACAATCCTACCCTCGAGAGCACTCATCCCCAGGCCAACATTCAACGTATCCCCACCAAGGATTCCTGGACCCACCAATCTACCCGCAGTATCCTGGAGAGGTGCACCTCTCGAACCTCCCTGACGAAGCTCTATTGTCCGCTTCAGCTCCATCAACGATGGCCGGTCCAAGGCCTGGGTTCGCTAAAGACCCAGAAATATTCTTGGGCTCTACGAAGCCACGAGTAGAATATGGATCGTCAGAATACATGGCCGGGGTCGATCAAAACCATGCCGACCTGGGATATGGCCTTTATGGATGGGATGAACATTTGAAAAACCGCCACGGCTCATGGAAGACAGAGTTTCAGGGACTTTGCAAGTTCCCATTGGCGCAAAGGGTTTCACTTTGGAGTCACATACACAAGCATTCCAAACACGGAAGAGTATTGTCCCGGCGGCACAAGGATTACCAAGTCGATCCCGAGTCCAGGCGACATGACAACAACAAAGCCATGTTGAGTTCTCCCGAGGACACTCAGGGTGAAGGATTTCAACCGAGCCTGTGCATGTGTCCGGGTCCTCCGACTACCTCTGCCTTCGACTCGAAGGCAGAGGTACCTCCCGCGGGCCCTCGTACATCTGATGTGATAATGCCACGGAAGGTAGGAGGGAACTTCAACAGCGGTGAAATGGACCAAGAAAGCCAAAAATGCGAACAAAGCCGGTAAGTAATAAATTTCTCGTCCTGCGGGTTCATAACTAACGTCGTCGACAGATCGCCGTCCAGCCCTGGCAGTCCCGACGGCAGTCCCAGGTCCCCGGGTGAAGAACACAAGCCAAGTGACGAGAACGACGACACCGAATACGAAGAGCTGGTGGGAAACATGAGAAATCTCGTCGTCGCATCTCCCTGTGTTGATGATCTCGAAGATTGCGGGGTCCCACTGGAGCTATATATCCACCGCTTTCTTGAACAAGTTCGCAATCACCGAGACGCGAACATCCATTGTTTTCCTATTCATTCTCTTCCATCACGAAGCTGCGATCCTGGTTTCAATGAGGGTTCCTCACGAGTATCGATGGGAGCTGGCTATGAAGGGAATGGAGGTAAAAAGAAGAGGAAGAACGGCGCGAACAGCGGCCCAGGTCGTGGGAGTATCAAAGAGACAGACGACAATAATTTCGATGGTGACGAATCCGACGGCATAGATGACGATCCGGGTAATGTCAAGAAACAGAAGACCGGCAATGTGGGAAGGTTGAGCTGCCCATTCAGAAAGCGAAACCCAGATCGTTTCAACGTCCGAAAGTACCAGCAATGCGCTCTCGGTTCATTCAAGAGCCTCGCATTACTCAAGTGAGTTGTCAAACGCTCCAAGGCATCCAAGTTGGAATTGTGTGCTAACTCGATACAGGCGGCATATCAAGAGCTTTCACAGCCTGAAAGAGTCGCACCGCTGTCCTAGGTGTAGGGCCACTTTCCTGACGAAGGTAGAGAAGGATGAACATCTTAGAGCCGCACTGGACGACCTCTGCGATACTGTTGATCCTGATCCCAATGGGCATGATGATCCCGAACATGGCATCACTGAAGAAGCTGAGGTGACGCTTTCTGCGAGAAATAGCAACAGGGTCAATTCATGGAATGGTATTTGGGAGCTGATATTTCCAGAAGATGAGAACATTCCGGGTTCAGGTTCGTTTCATTTCATTGATTCTTTCAAACACCCTCAACCATAATCGTTGCTATCGGCCAAACACTCGTCCGGCTGACTAGATAAAAAGGCTACGAACCGCCGATCGAGCTCGACGAAGTACAAAAGAAGTTCTACGACAAGGATACCTTCACTCGCTTCGTCGACAAGAAGAGTCCGGTCGGGCACGACCAAGCGCCAACCGGAGATCACGGCTTTGAGTACATTCCTGAAGTAATCGGGCAGTGCCGCGAAATACACCACCATGAGGAGTCCATGGCGAGGCTTGAGGACGACGAAAAATTCTTGGAGATGGTTGCGGTACATTCTCGCCCTGGTCATGTCCAAACTGCAACCCAACAAGCAGAACCAAGTGCCGCTTTCAGTGTTCCAGTCAACCCATCAGTTCCGAGCCATCCAATGATTAGTTCTCCGGATCTGTTGGCCAACTGTAATATCAATAATCCCCATTGCAACAACGAGGTGGAACCTGCTGCGGTGAACCAAGGCATCGGCCAGTATATCCCTGTTCCCTGGCCTAACGCCCTGCAACATGCACCACCTGTTCCCTTTATTGAGAACTCGTACTTGGTTAACAAAGACGACCGACCGGACATCACAAGGCCAAAAGTCGCTAGCGAATCGTCTGGCGGAAAAGACTCTGGCTACGACACCATGCCGAGCGAACAAGGCGGTAGAAGTGGCGAGGTCGGCCATCAGTGTGATGTCTCTCAGGTGCACACGTTCGACTCACAAGTTCTCGAGTTCGATTCGGCAAGCGGTGGTGATGACAGTGAATGGAATGGTGCATGTGACCAGTTTATGGGGTGGGTTCCTGATTCACAGTAGAGCCTCGTGGCTCACGTGGGTATTGTTTTGCTAGGGTTTCGAACAGGTAGTGTGTATGTTTTTGGGACGATCACTATGTCTGTTCTGATTGCTGCGAATATATCTTCTCTTATGTATTTCCAATCTAGCAATTTCAACCGAATGTATCATGCATAGTGAACACACCTGGCCCCCCCCCCCCTGTGGTATGGAAGTGTAAAATCTGAGCAAGGCGGGGAGAAGAGCCTTGGCCTCGAAGGCATGTAAGATGATTGGCTGCACAGGCCCCGAGCACTTATCAGCTGCAATTCCATTTACTGGGGCAGCTGAGCATCCCCAATTTTTGGGGGGGTTCACGTTGCCGGGATGTGATTAGTATCTAGATCTTGGTATGCAATGAGGCTTTGACTAGATATTGCGGATCCGGGGACACGGTGGGGACCGTGACGACGGGGCTTGGACCAGTGCTGGGGAACATGCTTCTAGATTCACAGTGATCGGGCCATATCACGATAAAAACAACTTGAGTTTGATATGAGTTTATGATCTTTATTACTTCCTTAGATCCGCGGATTCTTAAGGGGGTTAATGCCAAATAAAACCCCTCTACAGTCCACCTTGGACTCCTAAAACATACCGATGCACCTGAACACCAGAGAACATAATACACTCCCAAAGCCCGTCCCTTTCCCACATCTATATCGCTAGAACATCTGGAACCTTATACCATAAACTTCTCCTCCCCTTTACAGGTCGCTCCTAGGGGGCCACTTCACCCTCTTCTCGGCGCGGACGTAGAAGTTGGTCGGCCGGATAAGCTGGAACATGGGGTCGTAGTCGACGGCGCCCTCGGTGGCCATGCTGAAGTTGTAGCGCCAGACGAGCTTGACGAGGAAGATGCGGACCTCCTGCAGGGCGAAGTTGAAGCCGATGCAGCCTCGCGGGCCCGTGGCGAAGGGGATGTACGAGTTGGCGGGCTTGTTCTTGACGCGCTCCGAGTCCCAGCGGTCCGGGTCGAAGTCGGCCGGGTTGCCCCAGATCTTGGGGTTGTTGTGGATGTGGTGCAGGGCGGGGATGACGATGGAGTCCTTGGGCAGCTTGTACCCACCGGGCAGGATCAGGTCGCACTTGGTCGTGCGCGCCGGCTGGTACGAGGGGTTGTGGCGGCGCTGCGTCTCCTTGACGTAGTGGTCGAGGAACTCGAGCTGCGCCGTGAAGTCGGCCGTGACCTCCATGCCGTCGTGGAAGCCTTGGTCGACGAGCTCCTGGAGCAGGCGGTCCTGCATTCCCGGGTAGACGGTCAGGCCGTAGACGAGCCACGACAGCAGGGAGCTGGTGGTGGTGAAGCCGGCGCCGGTGGCGACGACGAGGGGCTCCAGGATGCGCTCCTTGGGGATCTTGTTGCCCTTGTTGTCGGTGGCGCGCAGCACGTAGTCGACCATGTTCTCGGCCTTGAGCGCCGCCTCCTGCAGGTCCAGGTCCTCGACGCCCCGCGACGCGCTCTGGACCACCTCGTCGATCATCACCCTCATGCGCTCCTTGGCGTTGTGCAGCTTGCGGGGGTCGCCGAACGGCAGGTGCGCGTACCAGCTGCCCATGGACGTGATCTTCTTGTTCAGCTCCAGGGACTCGGCCATGCGGATGACCATCTCGTGGGGGTAGGCGTCCACCGACGAGAAGTGGTTGAAGTCCATGCCCAGGATGAGCTTTCCGACGGCCTGCGAGCCGAGCTTCAGCATGTACGAGTAGACGTTCCATGCCTCGTCGCGGTCGGCGAGCTCGTCAAACACCTTGAAGGAATCCTCGACGGTCTTGTTCATCGTTGGGGCGTAGTGTCGGACGGCCTTGGGTCCGAAGAAAGGGGGCAGGAACTTGTGGGCGACCTTCCACTCCTCAGTGTCGGTATCGCCAAGGAAGACACCAGCCTCCAGGTTCTTGATGGGATGCAAGGGGTGACCCGGGATGATGTTCTTGGTGAAGAAGTCGGACTCGGAGAATATGATGCCGGCGAGGGCAGGGTCGTTGGTCAGATATGTGGTGCTGCCCATGTTGTTGGTCTTGAACAACGACCCATACTTCTCGAATAGTCGCTGATGGTTGCCGAGATGGTCAGGGTAAACCTCAAAGTAGTTTCCTACGTATGGCAGGCCCTTGGGTCCCTCAACCTCGCGTACTCCCCGGCCGTCGATGGTGATGGCGATGGGGCCCTCTGCGTTAAGCACATCAGCGACTGTGCTGAACGCCTCACGGTCGTTCACAAAGCCGACGCCTGTTGAATTTGTTAGTACCACTGAGGGTCAGGCTGTGGAGGACTGAATTTACGAACCCTTAGACTCAACAACGGCGAAATGTGAAGCAATAAGGTTACGGAGGTCATGTTCGTCTAATGATGAAGGAACCTCAATGTCTTGAGCTGTGGAGACATCCTCTCCGGAGAGGTAGAACTGTTTTGTGGATGTTTCCGGCCTCATTTTGCTGAAAGTTTGAACAGTACTGTTCAGTGTGTGTGTTGGTGCTGTGTTTATGTCTGACCAGATTCCCGAGTGGATGAATGAAGAATCGATCCTGAAAAAATAATGCAAGTCCAAGTAGGTGGTGACGAGTTGGTCTTGTTGGTGTATTATCTAGTACGTATTGTATTGCAAGGACGGCATGGGGTCACGGACGTTGGGCCCGGTGATATTTAAAGCGATTCAAAGCATCAGGATCTCAGGGGTCAGGAACAGGTAACAAACAGCTATCAGACCGGGGTGATGGCATTTTGCTTGTAGTGACAACGTACTCAGAGCACGTCTTCGGACGACAATCCCCTCAGGCCGCCACGAAAGTTACCGATGGCATGAATACCAAATACCCACTTGCCGAGGTGTAGACGAGCTTGGCCTCTCAAAAGACTTGGAATTCCCGAGACAATAAATAGCAAGACTGCCGAGCTCCCTCGTGGCGTCGGCCAGGGCGAGATTCGTTGAAGCGATAACGACGTCCCGCAGAAAATTGCGGCGAGAAAAATTTCAGTGGAGTTTTATCGCTGGCTTTGGGCTGGCTGGACTCTGGACTGACCCAGCAGCGTGGCAGCGTGGCAGTGTCCAACAGGGTCCAGCAGGGCCATGTTGCTAGTGCTTCACCGGCTCCGGTCGATCTATCATGTATGCCTCGGCTCGCTGGGGTTTGGAGATGGGAAATAATGTCCGAGGCATTCCTCGAACCGGCCCTTTATGCCTGTCAGGGGACCCCAGACGAGGAATTCCGTGTCCCTATACTAGAAGTTCTGGCTTCTTTTACCCCCAGAAAACAATTATTGAGGCCAGATCGGCGGCCAAGCTGGGACGAAGGCGACACCGGCAGCCTGGGAGGCCGTTGCAGAATTTCTGACCTTCTCCTTATCCTTGATAGGGATTACTACCGTATTAGTACATATGTACGGAGCATTACTAGCGTGCGGCGCGGAGTGCCATGTTACATGTTCCGGATCTGCCCGGCGCCTCGGCAGAGTGCTAGAGTCGCATTCAGGTTCTCGAAAGAGCCTCGGCGACCCACTCTTGTGTATCGAAAAGGTTGACCCTTGAAGAACTTTTTGAGGGTCCTCGTAGCTTGTCGTGTCCAAGCAATGAGAGACCCCCAGAAAGTCATCAGTGTCGGGCGTTGTTTATATACAGACCAGTCGCCCGTGCCCATATCATGACGGCCGTCACTATCCATTGCCCCTGAGATACCATATTCCCCAAAACCGCCAGTCTCAAACAACATACCCTTCGACATTCTTTTTGTGTGTGTTTTGTCTGTATATCTGTAATTCCATAAAAATCATGAGCGCCGAAACAGAATACTCGGCCAAGGAGGTCGCCGCCCACAGGGAGAAGACCGATGCCTGGATGGTGATCAACGGCGATGGTAAGCGACAACTCCCTTGCGACCATGTGAACAAGCAGCATCATTCTGACCAAACGCGCGCGCACAGTTTACGACCTCACAAAGTACCTGGAGGAGCACCCCGGTGGCGCTGACATCCTGATCGAAGCTGCCGGAACCGACGCGAGCGATGCTTTCGAGAACGCCGGCCACAGCGAGGATGCCTTCGAGATTATGACTGACTACAAGATCGGCAAGCTCAAGGGAGCTGGCAGGGCATCAGCAGCAAAACCCGTCCGCGTAACACTCAAGTCACAACTCCCCAACAAAAAGACCAGCACCGGTACATCAACGAAGGTCGGAGGTGCGGTCGTGTCACTCGGTGCCCTGGCCGGAGCCGTCGTCGGCCTACGGAGGATGGACTTGTCAGCTCTGCTGAACGTCCTCAAGATCAAGCAGATCAACGGCGCAAAAAGCGCATCAGGAGGCTTCGGCTTCGTCGAGGGATTCGCAATCGCATCGGCCCTCGCCGTCCTCGCCGGTGGCGTCGCCCTGAAGAAGTTCTCGGAGCTGCTCAACCAAGAGGGCGCCCTCCACCAGGCACCCCACAAGAAGATCCCCAGGGTCGCAAAGGCAGACCCGCTATCCCAGCGGGGATTCCTGGACCCACAGAACTTCCACCCTCTGCCTCTGATCGAGAAGGAGGTCGTCGCGCCCAACGTCTTCAGGCTGGTCTTCGAGCTGCCCACGCCCGACACAGTCCTGGGCCTGCCCATCGGCCAGCACGTGTCCATCAAGACGACCATCGACGGCGCCACGGTCCAGCGCTCGTACACGCCCGTCTCCAACAACTCGGACAAGGGCGTCCTCGAGCTCGTCATCAAGGCGTACCCCGACGGTCTCCTGACCGGCAGGTACCTCGCCCACCTCTCCCTCGGCGACGAGGTGCTCTTCCGGGGCCCCAAGGGCGCCATGAGGTACAGGCGCGGCCTGTGCAAGAAGATCGGCATGCTGGCTGGCGGCACTGGCATCACGCCCATGTTCCAGCTAATCCGCGCCATCTGCGAGGACGAGCGGGACACCACCGAGGTCAACCTGATCTTCGCCAACCGGAACGAGGAGGACATCCTGCTGCGCAAGGAGCTGGAGTCCTTTGTAAAGCGGTACCCCAAGAACCTGAAGGTTCACTACATGCTCGACAACCCCCCTGAGAACTGGGCGTACGGCAAGGGTTATGTGACGAAGGAGCTCATGGCGGAGAAGTTCCCTGATGCTAAGGAGGAGGGCTGCAAGGTCATGCTGTGTGGCCCACCGGGCATGACGAACGCGGCGAAGAAGGCGCTGGTGGAGCTTGGTTACGAGAAGCCAGCATCGGCTTCCAAGATTACGGACCAGATTTTCGTTTTCTAAATTGGGAAACTTGGTTAGTGGGTTACTGTAGTATAGGTAGTTGAGTGGTGACGGATGACGACAGTGATAAGCGTCTTATAAAGGTTTTTTTGATGGGTCAATCAGGGATGGGCGTCAATGGCGATGGGGAATTTAATGTTATTAGGGTTAGGGTCGTCGGGGTTTCCTCGGATTCAGAAGGGGGGGGGGGGTTGTTCTTCGCACTCGTACTTGCGCAAGCAGTGCACAAAAGATATCATATTGTGAATAGATACCTAGGTAGCATTGCCTAGAATGGCAGTAAGCATTAATGAAGCATTCTGTAACAAGCTTGACCAGGCATTATATCCTAAACAGACGTTATTGCCAGTTTCAACCGTCCCAGCTATCTTCAGCAAAGAAGGCATATACCGCACATGATGCCTTCCAACATAATAATTATGTGGACGTGTAACAATGTATTTTCCAAAAAAGCAAGTTGGTCTTTTTCTTCCTCCCATCCTCCCAATTGGGGTATTTTGTGGCTTGTCACTTGTCACTTGGACATCAGTTCGTCTGAAAGTTCAGAAACGGTCGTACTTATTTCGGTATCGTTAGAAGTAAATACAAAAAACTTAAAACGTTTGAATATCAGGAAAACAAGTCCCGCCGGGCAGAATAAACAGCAAAATAATGATTCGACCTCACACCAGGACCAAGTGATATCCTAATGACAAAGTCTTATTCATTTAGACGTGGCGGGTAGACCAGCCTCGATACGCTTTGCCAAGTCTGTGTTGACACGCTCGAACATTTCTATATAAGTCCGGAAAGTCAGCAAGTTGTTCACAAGTGAGACGATCATGAGGAATCAGGATAGACCGGATGGTAAAGACTTACTCAGACTGGCCTTCTGCACAACAGGCACCGCACCGCCAAGGTGTGCCACAACATTGGTCACAAAGTTATCCTGCGCACCCTCCTGCTTCGCAAGAACCTTCTCCCAGAACTCCCGGGGCTGCACGAAGTCCTCGTCCGTCACCTCCGAGGTGTACGTTTCCACGACACCCCTGACCCACTCGTCGTGCTTGGCGTTGCCCCCAGAGGCGAACGACGAGCCGTTGGCGCCGTAGGACGTAGCCTTGGTGGGTGTGGGCTTCAGCGAGGAGCCGACGTAGTTGGGGTCGGCACCGTAGTTGTCGGTGGCGTTCATGAAGCCGTCGCGCTGGAAGGGGCTGTAGACGGGGCACACGGGCCGGTTGCAGGGGAGTTGTTGGTAGTTGACGCCCAGCCTGTAGCGGGCTGCGTCGGGGTAGGCGAACATTCTTGCCTGGAGCACTGGTGAGGGGGTTACGGGTTAGCGGATGTGGAAGAGTGGGTGTGACACAGCATGCCGACGATATGGAAATATCTCGCGATCTGATGTAGGTTCGCTTACTTGGGTCTGCGGACGGGGCAATGCCTGGAACCATCGTGGAGGGGGAGAAGGATGCTTGCTCGATATCGGTAAAGTAATTCCGAGCCTTTACAGATACAAAGCTGTGGTCAGCACTGCATAATCGTCCCACCATCGTTTCGAGGACAAGGATGTGCAACTCACATTCTTGTTGAGGGTAAGTTTGCCGACGGGGATCAACGGGTGATCGGCATGAGGCCAGACTTTAGTGATGTCAAAGATGTTCCAGCGGTACTTTTCTGCGTCTTCGGGCGTCATAATCTGGAAAGAAAGGTTCCAAGAAGGGAAGTTGCCAGCCTCGATCTCTCCGGTGAGATCGCCGGCGTGGCTGTCTGGGTTTTCACCCGCCGTCTTGTCGGCCCCGTCGTTTGTGAGGGTATCAGTGCCCTGATTAGAGATGAAGTGCATCTTGGCGTATACAAAGCTGCCATCCTCCTTGGCCAGCTTGTACGTGTGACCGCTGAAGCCGTTGATGTGGCGCGCCGACTTGGGCGTGCCCCGGTCGGAGAAGAGGTGCATAAGAGCGTGGATACCCTCCTGGTTGTTGTTGTGGAAGCTATTGATTCGTCAGTTCAGCGTCGATAATAATATTCTACTTCGACAGGGTCATCTTACTCCCAGAACTAGAGATGAATGGTTAGCATGGGTTCTGTTGACTCCACATCTGCTGCAAGGCTTGACGTACCATTGAAGGATCACTCATGTTGGTGACAGGATGTCTCTTGTGAGACCGGTTGACACTGGGGAACTTGATTGGGTCTCTTACGAAGAACACAGGCTAAAGCCAGAATTAGTATGCAGAGTTTCACACCCTTTCCATCAAGATGTCACTCACAGTGTTGTTCAATACCAGATCCTGGTTTCCCTCTTCCGTGAACAGCTTGATGGCGAATCCTCGAACATCTCGCAGAGTGTCGGCGGAGCCTGCTCCAGGTCCCACCGTGGAGATTCTCACGAGGGCCTTGCACTTCTTGCCGATTCCGTTGAGGAAGTCCGCGGAAGTCAAATGCGAGACATCGTGGGTTACTTCGAACTCGCCCCATGCGCCAACAGCGTGAGCATGCACGACTCGATCGGGGATTCTCTCCCGGTTGAAGTGAGCAAGAGTCTCGATGAGCTGAGTGTCCTGCAGTAGCATGAGCCCCTTGACAGGGTTGCCGTCACTGAACCGCTGGTGTGTGCTGGGGTTGTTGTAAGGGGCGCCTATCCCTTTCTGTTAATTATCGTGGTATTGGAGGCATGTGATGCTGAGATGTGCGCGTACCTTCGGCCAATGTGTAATTTTGGGTGTCTGATGGTGCCATTTTGTCTCTCGGGTATGTTAAATTGCCAGTAAACCTTTTATCAATTTGAAATTGTTTTGAAGTGTTGGGCTTATGTATTGATAGTAAAATGTTGGTCGGAAAGTGCGTATGTTGTATGGCTTCCGAAGCCTCCATAAGGACACCAGCATCCAGCCATTCTTTCTTATATGTCTGTGACCCCGGTGATGCCTGTGGACCGCTGTTTCCACGCTCGTAATTTACTTCCAGGTTTTTGGTGATTTCAAATCAATCTCTCCCTGTTGGATCTTGCGGTTTCTCGGCAACACACCTGCCAGGTTCTGACTTGTAAGTCTTCCAATACTGTCTGGTCCCGGACGAACAATGGGCTCTTCTCCACACTCCGAGATTCATGCCAAAGTCTCCGAGGGGACTAACTAAGCAAATGACACAGGGGAAAACATGGAAGGGTGGAAACCCATGACGATGGCACGTGGTAACCTGTATTGCGAAATTCCACGGTCGGCTAAGCTAAGGACAACCCCGTCTGCCCGTTAACCAGCACCGTTGAGCTAAAGTAGAAAGCGTCATCAAGGCTAAGATCTCAGGTTAGCGGTGCCGGGTTTGCACTTGCTGAAGAAACGTTTGTGGATATTCCTCGGAGTGTGTGGCGTCGTCGACCAATGGCGATATCTCGGCATTGGATGCCCTCATGGATCTGCGCTTTTGCCTCCAATGCTTACTCAGTCCCCTGCCATGGCAAACTCCATATGTTGTACATCACTAATCATGGAATTCTCTGTCTACCCTGGATATACCTAAGTATGTCGTAAGTGGCCTGTCATCCATCTCAAGATCATATATAAAACCTGCCGAGACACCATCAAGTTCACAATGAAGAAGTCCAGCCCCATTCACCAGCAACTTACAAACACATTATTCATCAGATAAACACTTACACTACCTAACTTTATATAACTATACCCAAATCCTTTTTTCACCACTGTGCCAGTACTGTGACACCAATTTCTTTAGATATCCAAATTCTAGAATATGCCTTCGATTAACGAAGCTCCTAAAAACTTTGACTTTATTGTCGTTGGAGGTAAGATAAGCCGTTGCTCGTCAATTTCCTAGTCAGTAGCTAACTGTCACAAAATAGGTGGTACATCAGGCTGCGTTGTAGCTGGCCGTCTTGCAGAAAACCCCAAGGTCAACGTACTTGTCATCGAGGCAGGTATTGGAAACCCCGAGGATGTTGATGCAATCACAACCCCAGCTCGTGCCTTTGAGCTCCGGGGCAGCAAATACGACTGGCAGTACAAGACTGGCTTGATTGACCGTGAGGAGTATACTCGTGTCGAGAAACCCAACACCCGTGGCAAGGTCCTCGGAGGAAGCAGTTGTCTCAACTACTACACTTGGCTACCAGGCAGTGCCGCCACTTTCAACGAGTGGGGTGAGTTTGGAGGCGACGAGTGGACCTGGGACAATGTCAAGGAGTACCTCTACAAGGTGAGTTGCAGCCACTCTGACATTTTCCTTGGGACCAACACTAATATGTAATGTTAGCCGGCATCTTACAAAGACGATGGTGGTAACCACCGTCCTGAGCTGAAGTACATCGGCAAGGATGGTCCTCTTCCTGTCTCTCATGCCGACCTTATCCCAGAACTGAAGCCTTTCCGTGAGGCTCTTGAGCAGGCATGGGTCAGCAAGGGTGAAGACCTGACCGATGAGGTTCACAACGGCACCATGCGAGGCCTGTGGAAGAATATCAACTCCATCTACAACGGCAAGCGATCTTCCAGCTGGATGTACCTGAAGGGCAAGGACAACGTCGCCGTTCTGGGTAACACCCACTCCAAGAAGCTCATCATCGAGGACGGAAAGGCGGCTGGCGTTGAGGTCCTCGGCCCTGACGGCGAGACCTACACATTCCGCGCCAACCACGAGGTCGTCGTCTCCCAGGGTGTCTTCGAGTCGCCCAAGCTGCTCATGCTCTCCGGAATTGGTCCCCAAAAGACCCTCGAGAAGTTCGGCATCGCCCCCGTCGTCGCCTCGGAGCACGTCGGTCAGAACCTTATCGACCACCCCATCATGCCCCACGTCTTCAGGCTGAAGGATGGCTACGGCCTGGACGGCCACCTCCTGCGTCCCGGCGCAGCCAAGGACGCCGCCGTGTCCGCCTACGCAAACAAGAACAAGGGCCCCTACACCAGCGGCCTGCTGGAGGTCGTCGGTCTTCCCCGCATCGACTCTTGGCTCGAGAAGGACGCCGACTACAGGGCTGCCAAGGAGGCCAATGGCGGCCTCGACCCGTTCGGCCCCGCTGGCCAGCCGCACTTCGAGATTGACTTTGTTCCCATGTTCTCCGATGCCTTCCAGTGGCACATCCCCTGCCCGCCTGAGGGCGACTGGCTCACGGTGATTGTGGACTTGCTCCGCCCCCAGTCCAAGGCTGGTGTGGTGACGCTGAACTCCACAGACCCGCTTGAGCAGTCCAACGTCAACCTGAACTTTTTCTCCAACCCTCTCGATCTCGTTGCCCTGCGCCAGGGAGTCCGTTTCATCGACGACATTTTGATGAACGGTGATGGTATGAAGGATATCATCGGCGAGGATTACCCCTGGGCAATGCCCAGGAACTCCGACGAGGCCATGGAGACTATGATCAAGGAGCGATCCCAGACTGGGTTCCACCCTTGTGGATCTTTGCGCCTGGGCAAGAACATCGAGCATGGTGTTGTGGACAGCAAGCTCAAGGTCTTTGGCGTTGACAGCCTCCGTGTCATCGATGCTTCCGTCATCCCCGTCATCCCCGACTGTCGCATTCAGAACTCGGTGTATATGATTGGAGAGAAGGGAGCCGACATGATCAAGGCTGCGCACCCAGAGCTGTATGCTTAATTTTGGGGATGCTGCTTCAGCACACTGGCGGAGTTAGGAAGAGATGATTTTTAGGTAACATTAGTTGGAAGTCAACCTTTCAGGGTGGTTTAGCTTGGAGTATCAGCGTTGCATTCTGCTTTCTTATATTGGGTAGATATAAGTTCTTACAGTCTTAATTACAGACAGGTTCACTCCATCCACATACATGCCTCTAAAATCTTGATTTGTCTGTACATCACACTAAAGCCAAGTACCAATTGATCGTGATTCATGGTGTACTGACCATTTTCTGAGGGAAGTTTCTATGGAATCTGCACCAGTCTAGTGGCCGGTCCAGTACAAAGGTTACTGCAGTAGTGTGACTACGAGATATAGGAGAGTCAGCCCCGAGCATCCATGGTCAAACTTTCAAGGCTGCCCACGAGGTGACACAGGCGTAGTACGGCTGAGTATTGGTGCGGCTAGTCACTGATTGTGGTTCCTTGTTATTAAGGGGGCACCTCGGTATTTATTGACCTCGCAGTGTCGTAAATTCAAATATAGAGGCTTTTCGCGACCCGGTGCAACCATTACTGGTGGTACTTTCCTTAACCAACATCACACCTGGAACTCGATCC
Organism: Cytospora piceae; assembly: GCA_016508685.1. Taxonomy (NCBI): domain Eukaryota; kingdom Fungi; phylum Ascomycota; class Sordariomycetes; order Diaporthales; family Cytosporaceae; genus Cytospora; species Cytospora piceae. The sequence goes on along the minus strand of JADMLE010000005.1, from coordinate 2,376,106 downwards.
TTCGACTTAACTGGCCTAAGATACACCCTTGATATACCTAACACACAAGTCACGACCCACGTTCACCTTGTGCTTGCATTCGTGCTTCCCCATCTGCATAACACAAAATCCTAAGAAGTTTGTACTCGCTTAGGCTGTGGGAGCCAGTTGGCGATCATTCTGGCAAGCAGAACCACCTCCGACAGAAGCTGGAATATTTGGTATTCAGCCGACATACTCACCTCATTACAACCCTAAACTCAGACTTCACTTAGACCTTCCTTCACATCACCTCCCAGCCTTTTTTTCCCGAAATTAACCTAACCACAAAATCCCCGCTGTCACCATGATACCCCCTATCTGGTGGCTTGTGGCTGCGGTTGTCGTCGCCTGCAACGCTCATAAATCTGGATTCACGAAGGACAACAACGACATGGACACAACCAGTGTTCCTGGTGTTTACAGACTCATCGATTCATACAACTCCAACAACTTCTTCGACAAATTCGATTTCTTCGAGGTTCGGGCTTAACTTTGTTTACGGCCCCTGTTTTCAATGCTGACACAATTTTAGAGCATTACCGGCACTGCTGCTTATACCGACGTGGACCCAACAAGCGGTTTTGTTCTTTACCAGAACCAATCTGAGGCCCATCGTCTTGGGCTCATCCAGACTGTGGGCGACGTCTCAATGATCAAAGTCGACACAGACACAGTCATTTCGGACCCCACGGGCTACGGAAGGAAGAGTGTGAGGTTGCAGAGCATCACTAGATACAACCACGGCCTCTTTATCGCCGATTTCTCGCATCTTCCTCCACCGCTGTGTGGGACATGGCCGGCCTTGTAAGTAATAGACATTCGTCGTCTTCATCCACCAGAAACCATGACTTGAAGCACATGCTAACAATACAAAGTTGGATGAACGGACCTGACTGGCCGACAACGGGGGAAAGTGAGTAAAGCCAAATGGGTACGGTAATAAGATCAAGCTAACAGCCGTTCTAGTTGACATATACGAGCAGTGGAACACCTACAAGTTCAACCGACAAACCCTTCACACCACATACAACACCACAGTGGGCAACTGCAGCTACAATACAACAAGCAAACTCGGACTGGAAAACTACGACATGGTAAACCACATGTACTCTGACATATGCGACGTACACGCCAGCGACAATGTCGGATGCAGCACCTGGGACTACGAGGGCCCCTTCGGTTCTGCTGATGGCGGCGTGTATGCCGTGGAGTGGACGAGCACATATATCAAGATGTGGACCTGGCGTCCTCAGCAGGTACCCTCTGACGTGAAAGCCGGACAACCGGATCCGTCCACCTGGGGGATGCCTGGGGTGGTCGCCACTAGTTCATTGTGTAACATCGACAAGGCCTTCCAGAACCAGTCCATCGTTCTCAACATTGATTTCTGCGGGGACACGGCTGGCACGGAGTGGGCGTCCGAGTGTGCGGAGAAGACGGGGTACAACACCTGTGCGAGATACGTTGCTGCGAATCCAGGAGACTTTCAAGACCTGTGGTTTGGAGTGAGGAGTATCGCGGTCTATACTCTCACAGATTAGTAGCAAGTCACTGAAGCAATGAATACCTGAAGGATATACCGCCGGTGTATCAGGTGGGTTGCTGCTGCTTAGGTGGTGGGTACCTTTATTTTTGGGATTCTAAATAAGCTTTTGAGAGCATTTTCGGACTCGATCAACATGACTGTGTCTTGAACTCTCCACCAACGATTTGGCCCGATGAGTGATTATCCGTCCATATGACCCTGACTTCCTGCAAACCGACGAACGTATTGCATCTGACATGACTGTCTCTCCCGTTCGTCCCCAAGCCCACTGAACAGACGTGGATGATATAGTCAATGCTGACTATAGCTAAACCTGTAGATGTCCTAATCTCTTACCTCCTTTCTCCCAGTCTCCCAGTCTCCTACTCTCTAAGTGCTCTAGTGTCCTTGGCGCGGATTATCGGCCGAGGAGGGCTTCAGCACGGTTTTAGAGTTTGAAGACACTTTCACGGCCTTGCCTTCCTTCGAGCTGTCCGCCTCTGTTGACTTCGCTGTGAGCAACGTACTCGCCGATGATGTGGTACTATGGCTGATCGTTCTTCGTGCCAACGGCAATGACTGTTCGGCAGGATTTCGAAGCCGTTCGCTGCCACCGCTTCTCATGCTACTATTGCTGTTTGTTCTGTGTGCCAATGATGACGGCCTGGCAGCAGCTGATCGTCGTATAGCAGCACGTGCAGTATCGCTTCCTCCTGCGATGCTACGATTGCTCTCTACACTGCCACGGCCACCTCGCGTTGACGGAATGACTGAGGCCCGGTCCGACGGTTGGCTGGAAGTTGCAGCTTGGGCTAACTGCTTCAGTTCGGCTTTGTTCGGCTGCTTCTTCCCAAAAACAACCACCCCATTTGGGTATTTCTTCAGCAACTCTTTGTACTCGCCCAATCGCATAAGCGTTCGGCCATCAACTGGTTTTTTTCCCTCTCGGGGTGCTTCAGATGCTTTCTCTTGATGAATTGAACGGGAAAGCAGCTGGGTTGGAGGTTGTGGAGGTGTGGTTCGGGTCCACAGGCCTGGTCCTTGAAAGGCTTCACAGGGCTGAGCCAGCATTTATCCCGAGGCAGCCTGACCTCTTCCTCTTTGTTATCCTTAGGTCCCTTACCTTCATCGACAAGGCCTTCAAGGGCGGCCATGCCGACCGCGAGATAGTTATGACCCTTGAGGAGCGCTCGAAAATGACAACAGCAGGACCCCTCACGTGGTTGTAAGATTTCTCCAACCCCATTTCCGAATACAAAGACAGTTTTCAGTCCCATTGCGAGGTCAAGCCAGCCTGTACCCTTGATCTTCATGGTGTTCCTCGGCCCCTGAGTTACCGGCAAGCTTGAAGTAGTCCCAGCCCTTGATGTCAGAGCTTTTCCATCTCGTTTCAAAGATGGCTCTGATGGCCCCGGAGAGGCCTTCGTATGTGTCCAGGGTCTTTCGAACTTGGATCATTGTCCACAAAGCCGCATAGATCCCGTCCAAATAAGTACCCAGTTTCGCTCCCGTTTCCATAGTCTTGGCCTTCTGCGTCTCCTTTCCAGGTTGGCTATTATTCTTTTTCTGCTCCTGCTCCCCGCTGGTCTCATCGGCTTCCGACCAAAGAGGTCTGCTTTAGTTTTCCGAGTCACCAAGAACTTGCCGATAACGGACCCCTTTCGCCAATGTGCTTCAGCGATGAGATATCGAAATCTTTTGTCTTGTTGTCCTTCTTCAGGCGTGTGCGGAGTAGGTGCAGTGCCGCTGTAGCACCGTCTATCAACCAACCGCGTCGGGCGACCACGTCCCAGAATATGAAGTAGTGTGCCTTAATCTGGAGGAGCAACAGGTGACGCATTTCTGATTTGGTTTGGGCGTCGTGGGGTTCCTTGTTCACAACAGCGAGGCTTATGGATGCGCTGGCGACTGCATGAAAGCTGGCGGTGATGGACACTGATGGAATAACAATTTTATAACGTCCAACTCTCTGGAGGCGTAAGGAACGTATGTTGTAGCTGAGATGAAAAGTTCCTGGTAAACAAAAAGTACTTGACGTTAGCTTGTAGGAAGGATCAGGAAAAGGGGTGGTTATATGAGAAAGGCGGTGATGGTGTAAGGAGGGTTAAAGGGTGGATAATTAGGAAAACTCCAGAAACTGACCGAAGTATTAGGCTGCTCATCGAATCCCAGTGGTCGCTCACCTCCGCCATCCAGAGAATATAGTCATTGCGGGTTCGGTCCATTTCTACTCACACACGTCTTTCCGTTCGCTGTATAGTTTGGGTGCAAGGCCGCGCGAGTGGCTCTGAATTTGGTCTCGAAATCTTCGTGCCCTGATACAAGATCCCGCTTCCACCTCCTAGATGGTAACATGTCCCTAGACTTTTGTTCGGTATAGATTGTTCCATGCAGCAGACTAATTTATGTTGATCTCTTTTACGTTCCTCTATGGAACTTTATTCATGCCGAATCTATGATATATAATAGGACTAACCTCTTTATCACGTGAAGGTAGTTAGTAGTGTATACAACAGCATTATATATAGACACGTGATATCTGATAAGGTAAACTCTAAAAGATATCTTTCTGGGTATGAAGTACTGGAGGTCGCCCTATTTGTAACCGTTCTCCTGGTATAAACACACTCTTTGTATCCCCCAGCTCCAAATGAAACAATCTATAAGAGGTAATATCAGGTACGCGACATTGACTGTAACTATCTCAATTTAGTTGTAACTATCTCAGATCTCCTGGAATATATATACTGGTAATGGCATACTGCATACTGAGTTAAGTGGCTCTATGAACCTTTAATCCCGCGAATAGCCCACACCGTGATATTAGCTCCACCGGAGTGCCAATGTCAGCAACTATGCCGTTGTCCAGTACCACAACGCGGTCATAGTCCAACACAGCTTCAAGCCTATGATTGATAGCAATCAATGTCCTCCCACCGAGGCGGGTCCTCAGCAGGAACTCTATCTTCTCCTCGGTCTTCTTGTCGATACTGCAGACAGTCACTCGTTAGTAATCATGTCCAATCTGCACACAACGAACACGAGCAAAGAAAATTAAAGGTATAGCTCAAAAGGACACCACCACATGACTTACCTGCTCGTTACTTCGTCAAGCAGCACAATCCCGCCTCCGCTTCCTGGTACTCCAGAAGCCCTTTCCACTTCGAGTATAACGCGTGCCACACTCAACAACTGTTCCTCGCCAGCCGAGAACTTGCAATCCTCTCTCTTGGCCATCAGTCCGCCGGGGGTATTGAGCACCATGTCCATTATGCCACACTCGCGCAATACAGACTCAACCTCTAAGTCGGAGAACACCTCATGAGGGTCTAGTTCCTGACGTAGGCTGCTGAAGCTCTCGAGCTTGTCCTGTGAGATGACAAGAAAGCTCTTGCGCAGCGCCTCGAGGGACATGCTACTGTGGTCCACGTGGTCGATGAAAATGGATCCAATGGGGATATTAACCATGCGCAGCAGCGCGAGGTGCATCGTCGATTTGCCGGACCCAGTCTTGCCGCAAACAGCGATGCGTTCGCCGGGTTTGATGTCGAGGCTAACGCCTCGGAGGCTCCATCCCAGGTTTGAATTTGAGTTTTCTATGCTCACTTCTGCGGTCGAAACCGCATTGGAGCTGTACGTTGCCCATACATTCTCAAAGCGTATGGCGCCGCCATTCATCGGGACACGTTGCGGTGGATCTGATGTCGGGATCACGGCCACACCATCGTCCTCGACCGGGGTCTGTTGCTGAAACAGTGCGATACGTGCAATGGCACCCAGAGAAGTCTCAAGGCCCGTCCATGCAATAATGAATTGCGTCAGTGTCTCGCCGAGTGTCACAGCATTAAGGAATGCTACACCAACTGCGCCAGCGCTCACTTTGTTCGACGATTTCAGGGCGACAGAGGCACCGAGCACTGCAACCACGATGCCAGCGACGATCAAATTGAGCACGAGTTGCAACCAGCGCTGCACAGAGTAAAGGAGATAAAGGGGCTCCTGGGAACGGTCGAGCTTCTCGAGAAACTTTGACATCGTGATATCAGACCAGCCGTGCGCGCGTATAGTGGAGAGGCCAGCACCAGAGCCCGTTTCGGAAATCTTGGTGATCAAGGCCGCTTTTGCCTCGAGCTCCTGAAGACGCAGCTGTTTTGAAGTTCGCAGGTAGAAGTGCTGTACGATGTACAACACAATGAGCACCACCGGGATCGCGCACAGCATTGGAAGCGACGCGACAGTAATGAGCACAATCTGGATTATGGCCGTGAAAAACTCGGATGACGTGTTGAACAGGTCAATGGGCAATTGCATGTCGACAAACATGAGATCTTGGCTGAAGCGGTTCAGCGTCGTGCCCGTGTCGACTTGACTGATAATGGGAAACTGTGCCCCGAGAACCGTGGTGGCGAGCTGACTGTGGAGGCGCTTGCCTGATCTGGGGATGACGTTAAACTGCTGGTGATACAACCACGCAGAGAGCACTACCAGCGCAAGTACACCCAGGCCTGCGTATATACCCAGCCAGTATCCCAGTCGGTCGGCGCCTGCGGCGGGGGCATCTGACCACCATTGCACCCAGATATCTAGATAATGGCACCAAGGTAAGAAAACGCCATGCATTGTAATCAGATTGGTAACTGGGAGGAGTAGAGTACTTGCCTGAGAACTTATAACTGACTGACCAAGCCATGGCGCCGACGACGAATATCGTGGAGTGGAGTAAGCCCACAGATTTAAAATATGTCCTGTATACCGTTCTGTCCCCTAGCATTTGCTTTGCAGCCTGCCTCTCCACGGCGTCGAGTGGGGCTTGGGTCCTGGCTGATGCTTGGATGGGGTTGTTGTCGGTTGAGGAACTCTCCACAACTTCGAATTTTCCGAGTGATTCCATCTCGGAGCAGTCGAAGGTTTGTCCATCACCGGAAGCCAATGAAGCCAGGCCTAGGTATGGTCTACGAGAAACATGGCCCAATTCGTCGATCTGGTATATCTCGTCCGCTAGGTTGGCAATTCGTTCTTATCACACGTCAGTATCGACACCATCTGGCTGTCAGCGAGACAGGGGGCGGTCTTACCATCGTGGGTGGTGTATATAATTGCTCTTTCCATTTGTGTTGAGGTTCGCTTGAGTAGCATTGTAGCAACACGCCACCTCGTTCTCCGGTCCAAGGCACTGAAAACATCGTCGAGAATCAAGAGGTCGCTTTTCGTTGACAAGGCCCTAGCTAGTGCCTACATGCATATGCATGTCAGTAAATGGTCTTGGCCGATAAGGGGTACTTTTTAGTGTATGTAAACTCACCAGTCTCTGACGCTGCCCACCACTAAGCTTCACGCCGCCACTGCCAATGGATCCAGAGGCGAACGTCGGCAGCCCAATGAGATCATCCAGCACGCAGTCCAATGCTAACCGTCGGTAGAAATCCGAATCACTTGGGTCTTTTCCATGCTGCGTCATGTTTTCTTTCGCAGAGAGGTTTTCAAGCCATGCAGTCTGGCTACAGTACGCAACTGAGGTAGACGGATCCAAGATTAGCTGACCATGAGTATTATGGGCTTCGCCGATGAGCCCTTTCAACAAAAGCGTTTTACCTGTCCCCACGGAGCCAATGATGGCAATCTTTGCCCCTTTATTGACCCGAAGGTTAATGTTTGTTAGAATCGGGCTGCTTTCAGCGTTCCACGCAAGGGATAGATCTCGAAGCGACATGATTTGCGTACGCGCTGCAAGAGAATCGGGACCGCCGGCTCCAGACTTCTCAGCGAGCATGGTTTCCCTGTAGTCGGTCTTCTCTCCCATCAGGAGAAACTTATGTAGTCGCTGAAAACATCCATAGGCACCACCGAGTTGAGGGAGTACCTGGAAGAGACGGACCAAAGGCGAAGACAGCAACGTGACAATGACCAGGGATGTGAAAATCTTGGACACACTGAAGTCGTACCCACTGTTGGCAGTACCTACATACACGCCGAATATGAGGGGAGGAGACAGAGTCAAGGTACAATATGCTAAGTGGACAAGATGATATCAGTGAAATGGTATAACAATCTCCGCACACCGGCATTCGGAAACTTACACAGGAAGTTGGTTACCAGCATGATCCAACGGAACGAAGAGGAATCTTTGATTTCACGTATTCGGAGTCCAGTCAGGGTTTGGTAAGCCACTGAGTCTTGCGAAGCCATCTTGATCCCCTTCAAACTATCGAGCATCTGCTTTGTACATTTCAATCGTTTTTGGGTAGCAGCCAGCCACTTTTGTTGGCTACTACCTGCCTTCTTCATGATCTGCATGGAACCCAGGCCGGAAGCTTGTAATTGTTAGCCATTGGTGATCGGAAACGGAATTCTCACGTCTAATCACTCACCTGCAGCAACTCCGAGCATGACGAAGCAAGATGGTCCAATTTGTCTGTACAACAACCAAGTTGCAAGTCCAGTCTCGATAGTGCCCGCCCATACTTCGTGACCGCGGGCTACAGCGGTCATGATACGTTGGAGGTCTTCAACCATCAGCGTAGTAGCCGTTGATTCAATTTTGTCGCCTTCCGGTAGCCTTAGCAGCTTTTCGAATATGGTGATCGCGAGCCCGCCACGGACCATAACGGCACAGCGATACGCCTGATGCCAGTACCAGCCGGTCGCAGCAGCGATACCAACGTAGCACAGGAACGCCGCGCCGATGAGTCCATATCCATGGCTAGCTGGGATGAAGTAGTCTGCCTGGAGGTATCCCAAGGCTGCATTGGCGAGAAAAGGCTGAGTGAAGGTGAACGCGGTGACGGCAAGTCTTGCAACAATGGGACCGGCCCATATACGGCCTATGGCGTTGAACGTAAGCCAAAGAAGTCCGTTCCCTGCCGAAAAGCCGTCTTGCTTCGATCTACCATTGTTGCTTTTGTATCGACTGCTGATGCTTCGGAACTTTGGTCGCAGACGCGCCGTGAGCAAGCGATGGTCAATAGGGCCGAAATCTTCCGGTTGTAGCATTCCACGGTAACCACTCGTCATCAACCCATTTAGCCAGTAGAAGACAGTGCGGCTGATGGGACCAGCCACCAGCTCGACAGCTACCTTTTCTTCATGCGCTAGTAGGAGGCCTCTCTTGCTCAGAGCCTCGACGTACAGAGCGAATAATCTTATTCCGAGCGCCACGGACAGGGTAGCCGCCAAGGCCACCTCTCCGCTCAGCCAATAAGTACGTATCCGGGTGGCCCCGAAAAGACAGGTCAAGAAGAGGAATGAAACCAATAGCGTAGAAGGTCGAAGGGATTTCAAGTGCTCAATATGAGACACCATGGGGATGAAGATGGTCGCAATGAGCGAAACAACAGCGCTAGGGATTGAGGCAGCTGTCTTCTTGGCGAGTCGCGTTTGCACAGCAACGACGGCAATCTGCACTGTTACCAGTGCGGCGGCGAAGAAGAGCTTCAATGAGTACAGTCGGCCGTGTCGAACCAGTGTACGAGCATGTAGTAGAGACAGAAGCAAGGCGAAGGCGAGGACGACGAAAGTGCATGCTGGAATGATCACAAGTACCACTTCTTCAAACAGGATCGTAAAGTCAAATTCCCGGCGACAAGAGGACACTGACGGCCCGAAGTTGGTGTCGGCTGCAAAGCCGCATTGGAGTGGTTCCATTTCCTAGTATCAAGACAAACGAGCTGTCAACAAGACGCAAGATGTAGCTGATTTGCAAGAAACAAATGCAAGTGGGCAGTATGTCGCGTGGGCAGATCTGTGCAGTGTGGTTCCTGGATCTCTGTGTGTGGGTGGTTGTCGTGTGGAAAGAGGTCAGACTGCAATTGGAAGATGTTGGCTGCGTGGCTGCCTACGTAACGCATTATCACGTGAGCTGAAATGACAATATGTAGATACCAAGTAGGTTAGCTAACGCGCATTAATATCGCATGCTTTTCCCGGAGATACTTCCAAAATGAACAGTTCGTTACGGCGCAATTGATTGGTCAAACTCCACTAAGAGGGTTTGGAGGAGCTCCCGTCATATCTTTGCCCGGGCGAGAAGACAGCCCGAGATAGAATAGTTTCCTCGTCCCCATGATCGCTAGGGGATCAATCTTCTCTTGATTCATTTGGAGCCATGTCCTATACTCTTTCTTTTGAGTTCGAATCGGCTCGAATCAACCCTTGGAGGCCTCTGGGGCTGGTTCTGGGAACTCGCTGGCGTGCCCTCCGAGAGGGAGGATGTCGTCCCTGGGTGGTAAGGTATTCAACTCTCGAGGATGGAGGGCACCAGTCATTCAATGGACACCCTTCCGATTTCAGAATCTGTGGCTTCAGTATCTGTTTGCGCCGTATCGAGCTGTTCTTCTGGGTGGACTCTGAAATCCAGAAATTCATGTCGTGAAAAACCAGGGATTTCCGATACGGTAGGCGACTAATTATTTTCAGCCGTGCGGAAGACTGCCATGGTCCTTTTCTTTGTCATAGGTGTAGCTTTAATCAAGCAATTACGAAGAAGGAGGGTGGTCAGAAAGCTGCCAAAGGGCAAAAGTTGACACGCTTAGGCTTCGCTCCTCGCTCCACCCATGTATCTTCCTCGGCTGACCGTGGGCCGATGGACATCAAATTAAATCGGAACATTAACTTTAAATTTTGCAATGCAGTCAGTATTGATGCAGATACCATTTTTGGTATAATCTTGGAGTAATAGTAGGTTATCAAGTGATTAGTACTACAACCCCTTTTCGAACCGTGCAATCCAGACATCCATATTTCTAGCATTATCTAGTCCGCCCTCCAGATTCTCCACGCTGGCTGCAACTGCATCAATCATACTATGTAACATGATACCGATCTTGGAATCCATATGAGCGACAACGTCGTCCAGGTCAGCGCGGAACATGCGCGACTTAACCACCATTCGCACCTCCATCTTAGCATCAACCTGTTTCGGCAAAGGCGTTGCGATCTCCTCCTTCGCCAATGCCCAGCCGGCTTCCGCGGCGAGGCCCGTAATTTGACGCGGGCTGAGGGCGCAGCGAATATTTCGTTTCGACTCCTCGCCGCGGAAGCTCTCTAGCGCGTTATCTGCGAGGGCAGCCAGAAGATGAGGTACCTGAGCTGGAAGTGAAGCTGAGAGACCATACTCGGCGATAAGGACGCTTCGGGCACGCTCACGAGCCTCTTGAAGTGTCCTGGTGAGGATGTACGGGCTGGAGAAATACCAGATTGAGTAGCCAAAGACGACGAAGTCAAACATTTGGCCTGCAGCGCCTTCCGAGAGATACGCGATAGGGTCGGCCTGTACGAAGCTGACTTGATGCCCAACAGCCGAAGCGAGAACATGAGCTTGAGATGATGCGTAATCTGGGGTACCTATCTGACGAGGTTGTTTGGTATCATAACCCTCGTTGTGTAGGGAGAGCGGGAAGGACAAGAAGAACAAATTGACAGACCCCAATCCAATGGCGCATTATCAACAGCGACTACTCTGCCTGCGCGTCCCACCGTATCAGCCAGTACGACTGTGAGTTCACCCTGACCAGGTCCAATTTCGAGTACTGATGCTCCCGGCGGGATGCCCCAGGCCTTTGTGACTTGTTGGCGATGTTCAAGTGCGGCAAGGTGGTTTTCACCATCGAGATGTTCGACGGAGTAAAGAAGACAGGCTGACAGGGACCTCACAACCTCGCCGGCACAGAAGAGTCTTGACTGCTACATACCCCTAACCCTAGCGACTTGATCCGACTAACAATGTTGTACTTTGTCGTGATAATGGTGAGAAATGGAGCAGAAGGAGGGAATGAAGAGAGGGGAAATCAAGAGTATCCCAAAATTCCTGTCGGTACTCTGGGTCGAGTGGCATTCCAGAAGAAGGGCACTTCTAGATCCAACACCTGTCGTCGCAGCAAGACATCCAAGGCCCCAAGGCTCCAAGGCTCCAAGGTTTAATCCAGGGAGTTTCGTACCGCTATCTGTCGTGAACGGGTAGAAGGTCTAGAACACGGCCCTCAAGGCAGGTACTGCCTCCACACGCTTATCAGTACACTATACCAACAACAGCATAGCCAATACTTTCCCAGCTATCAATTTGTACTTTCTTTCACGGACATAGCGGCGTTGACGATATCAGATAGGATAAGTACCGTAGGCATTGAGTGATGTCGTGGTTCCTGGTGACGTGCGGCTCAGCTCAAGGTGGGTTCTGAATGAGAATATCTATTGGGTCCGGGGAAGGGAGGTAACCTGCAGCCTGCAGGAACCCCTTGCAAATAATTGAGCGGAGACGTACGAGCTTACCCAATGCCTAGGTACGGGCCCTCAAAGAGGCAGGAACCCTGTGTGCGGTGCCGCTATTTGCTGCAGGCTGGTTTCATGGCTTCACCGGTCAGCATTGGTACGGAGTGAGTGAAGACCATTCGCCAAATGTGAAGACGTGTCGTTGATTGTGGAGACGGAACATGCTCCACCGTATTCTCGGCCCGAGTTCCTGGACATCCGGCCCATAAGAATCTGGTTGATCTAGGCGCTAAACCCGGGGCTCTTGAATTCAACGTCATCTCCGCCATGACAATATCACCAATATCCAACCAACAAATGCAAGATAACGCGAGGCAGCGGCGGGTGAAGCATGGTGCATCTCCCGCTGCATGAGAAATATGCTGCCGGAAGCTTCCTCGATAGCCGGACAATCCTCATCCTGCCGTGTGTTATCTCTAGCACTGACTTATGCCAAATCCACTCTGAGGAGGGAGCCGGCCTCGTCAAAGAAGGTGTCACGAGGTTCCCCGACAAACTGGGCGCCAGATCCGCCCCTTGCCATCGGTCTAAGCCCCTACATGGTCAGACAGAACCGCGGAGCCGGCAGTATTTGATACGATAATTTATGATGTAAGATGTTCATGAACTCATACCAATATTCATGCTTTCCAAGGTCGTGATAGTGTGATGTGTTGGTAATAAGGTGCATTTAGCCACTCCGGGAAAAGTCTATATCGGCTCTATGCGTTGACCTAACAGCTAACAATATGTCCGGCTCAAAAGCGATCGATTCAACAATTCTTGACAACATTGTGAAACACTTCGGTGCGATGAATATCCTCTCAGTCCCAACAGAAATGCAAGTCATGTGGATTTCACTGGAAATGCTCGCTGTGATCCATCTCGCTGTGGTCGTGCTCACTGTGACTGTTCCTGCTGTCTCCTTCCGGCCACACCGGAGCCAAATCGTGCGCATGATCGACCTTATGGTCATGATTATGCCCGCCGTGAACTTGAATCTCCCCGTCGACCATAGGGAACGAGAGACCTAAGGAACGCCACACTAGTCAGCAACCGTTCAAATGAGCTGGGGAAAGTACATTTACTATGAGGCTCACCAAGTTGCGGATGCACCAGCGTCTTTTGGTCGAATATGGAAAACGACCGCTTCGATGCCCATGCGTCAAGTGCGTCCCAGTTCACGCACGTCTGGTCAATATGGAAATTTGGCATTGGTTTGCGCATTTCCGGATGCCAATAGAAAGTCACAACCGACAGGTCTGCGTGGCACATGAGAGATTGGCGGATATCGTTTATGCAGTGGTCTGCATGGCTGCGAAGGTCGGGGATGCTGACATTGTACAAGTCATGCCACAGGACCTGTCTCAGCATACTCAGGCAATGAAGATGGTGGTATGCGCTAAGCTGGCCGAAAAACCCGCCCCCGTTGCTCAGCTCGATGGGCTCGGGATCTTTAGTTCGATTCAACTTTCGCATCTCCTCTGCGGTGAAGCGAAGGTTGTAGTGTTTGAATAGATGGGCCCATGCCTCTTCTACCTCGGGGCGCGGTTCGCCAGTATACTTGGTGTTGAGACCAAGACTCCCATCGAACGAGTGTCTGTGGTAATCTTTGATGGCTTCCCTTGCCGGTGCTGTGACAGACAGGCGTTAGTTACACGGCCAATGGATTATATAGGACTGGGAAATGGCCACATACTATACGTAAGAAAGGGATCGAGAGTCGGAGAGCTCCAGAAGCCAGGCACCGTGAGTAGTACAAGGCTATAGACAACGAGGAGGAGGAGAGAAAATCCCCAGTGCTGCCACCACCGAGAACGTTGCTTCTTGCCATATGAGGGCGTATGAAACATTGTTGGCAATCCGTCCATTGAGTCTTTCTCGCTCTCAGCAAGGAGCGGTGCGTCAGTAGTACTGGATCTGGATGGCGACTCCATAATGAACAAGAAGAGCCTAAGTGAACAACCTTCCTCACATGAAGCAATGAAGTAATGGTTTGATGAGAAAGGGAAAGTGGAGAGGAGAACAGGCAAAGAGAAATATCAATAGAATCGTTGTCACTTCGTCAGATGTCCTTCCACTGCCTGCCTTGAATGGGTTTGTCTCTACCCTCTATCGCCCATTGAAACCTTAGACAGGATCTGACGTGGTACTTCGTCTTTGGCGAGCGGGGTGATAGGGATATCGACAGGAGTAATTCCTGAAAAGAACCAACATTGCAAAACCGATATGCACAAACATGGGTGGGCTATCTTGGGCCTCAATGTAATGGCTCCACAGTAACCCCTGCGTTTGGGATTCTCCCAGTGGCAATCTTTTCAGCTGAAGTTAGCAGGGCTGTTCGGTTCTCTGGGGCCGTGACGGGAAATCTGGGAGATCCCGAGGTCCTGAGGTCAAGATCCGATGATAGGGCTGGCATCTAAAGTGGGACATCCTGTCCATTATTCGATATGAATCTACTTCGACGTTGAAGAAAAAGGGCTTCCCATCTAACTTCCCCATCAAGTACAGTCACTTGACCGTCCACTAGAAGGTTGGCATCTGGTTCTGGATAATCCTTTGATGCTGAAGTCTCGAACCAGGGCTGTCCTCCTTCCGCTCAGTGATGCATTCCATTGCCTGGCTGATATTGGGGCTTCGTCTGGATCTTCCGTAAATATATCCGATGGCTCTCTTCATTCCTCGCACCGAGCCGGCTTACCCCGCTTCAACCCTTTGTAGATTCCTGACATATTCGTAATCTTTGCAAAGGAGAAAGGTGCGACAATGCCTGCTTGATTCTTGACCCCAGAAACTAACCAACCAGAAGCTGATCCGACACTGGATGATAAGAGTTTGTATCGGCCCGGGTGCGGCGCATTCAAAATCGGATATCTAATCCATTATTGGAAAATTTACTATTATCGGATGATGCTTCACTATCACTGCTGACCTACTACGAATGGGAGTAATAGCCTCACCGGTTTACTGATTAACCGGGATCTGTGCATGAAGACGCCGGGACTGCAACCGATTGGACGGTTATCAGTTCATACCATCACGCACTTACTCTTTTGAAGGCATCCCAGGTGCAGATCCATCAGCATCTTGGTTGCTGTCCACCGATCACACGTCAGGGTCGAAAAGAGTACCTTGGGGCAAGGGTCCTTGAAGCCATCATTGCAACGCTATGGGAGCAGGGATTCTTCGATAAGCTTTGCCTCTAAGCTTGAAACCTTGCGTTCTTTTCACCCATGGTATCACCGTAATCCGTGCCAATGAGCCATGCAACTCGGACACAATCTGTTCCTGGATATTGGCTGCAGAGCTCATGCTGCACGTCTTCTGAAAAGTGAAGGCGATTCCGAGTTTCCGCCGCACTTCCTTGAGTGCTCGTTGGACTGCTGCCTAGAAGTGGATAAAGATAAGCTGTACAGGAGTAACAACAGCCCAGGGAAGAACTATACGTCACCTGCATACTTGTTGTCGTTTGGTTGGCGGCAGGTTGTTGCCCGAAAACGAATGTAGAGATCAATGTTCGACTTACACAGGCGAAGCAGTCGTGGGGCAAGCTGGATGTCGTTTGTTCCAACATAGGCGTCGTGTCATTCGACCAAGTATAAGATGGAACACAATGTCCATTCCAAGAAGCAGAGCATAAATCAACTCAGAGAAACCCATCCTCGACAACACTTCTCATCAGCCGCCGTCTAGCAAACAATTTGTCTCCGAGACCATCAATCTTCCTTGCCCCCATTCTCCATCACGATGCTCACCCACAATATTCTTGCTTTTTTGCCGTTCCTGACTGCGGTGCTCGCGGCGCCCGTGGCCGGTCCCGCAGGCGGTAAGTCTAATCTACTCGTCACTGCTACCAACCATCAAGGTTACTGAATATTATTGTCTACAGCCACCGAGGACGCCACTCAGTACTACGACAAGCGTGCTGAAGCCGCTGAGGATGCCACTCAGTACTACGACAAGCGTGTCAATGCTGCCGAGGATGCCACTCAGTACTACGACAAGCGTGCTGAGGCCGCTGAGGACGCTACTCAGTACTACGACTAAGCGTCAACTTTGAGGTCTGTTTCCGGAACTGCCGTGGTGTTGGAACTATGTCCAGTACAAGCAAAGACGGATTGTAGACAGTGGGCAGTTGGCATTTGGCAGGCCATCAGGTAGTTATACACTAGATTATCAGTGAAATCCCCATAATTCAAAGGTATCTGTGTTGTCTGTGAGTTTAAAACTTCTGCTGGTTCCCTGGATGTGGTATTTCCATACAAAATGCATTCAAAGAATGTCCCTCAAGCTGTCAAAACTCAAGCTGTTAACTCGAGATGTTGTTCCGTAGCCCGTCAAGGGTGACTGTTCGGGTGGCAAGAGTTCTACCAAGACTGGTTTGCCCATACGAGCGCCGGATGCAACTGTTGCAACCACTCTACGAAGTGGACGGCGCATTGGACGGTAGGGAGGATGGGCACTCGGTAATCCGCTCGACTGGTTGGAAGATGCCGTCGGCCCACTGAGGGCCCACTTACATGTGCATAAGCTTACATGTACATGTATGTACATAAGTGATCTGCTTTGACTTCGATAAGAGATGGAGGATCCGATTTTGTGTGACTCTTGTATCCACTCTAGCTGCTTGTACCTGTCCACCTGAAGGATACCTACCTGAGTAGGTATGCACTCCTAGCCGGCAAAGCAGGGACGGGCTATGTTACAGGAGTGGGGGTTAATTGAATATATTGTATATTCCTTCTACTCAAAATTAGTCCAATCAGATACGGAATAACTACTATCCGATATACCGATTAACTTATCGGGATATGACAGTATATTAGCTATCTACGTAGGATAAGTACTTTATAAGTTAATCCTCGGGACGTTTCCTAGAGGTAGCCCCCTGGCGCCCCGCGGCGAATACCGGCCGTTTTTCCTACCCGCAAGGATATCTCTCCTCACCTCACCACACCAGCTCCGGGCGTAAACCCGACCATTTTGTTCTTCCTTTTTTATTATTTCTTCTTCAGAGACAGCCAACCGTCACTACCACCAAAATCAACCGCCACAACAGTCTATTCTGGTCTATTGATTGAAAAGCGTTCTGGATGCATTACAATGCCGACTGCGAGCCAAGAAGAGAGGCCTCTGCTGGGCCCCAAGAGCGATAGCCATGATCAGAAGCACCGCCGGCGTGTTGTTGCTGTGAGCTTCACCATGGTCCTTCTGACGGACTTTGCTGCCTTCTTTTTGGACGCTCCTCAGACGAGCATCCTAGAAGGCAACATTTGCAGCCGTTACTACCAATACACCTCCAACCCAGCCGGCAAAGATTGTACAGCTGGACCCGTCCAGGCTGAGCTTGCGATCGTCAATCAGATGCTCACCACTTTCAACCGTCTGCCAGGCCTCTTCGCAGCCATCCCCTTCGGCATCATAGCCGACCGCTACGGCCGTCGTCCCGTGTTTGTCTTGACTATCCTTGGTGCACTCCTGCAGGATGTCATTTCCAAGACCATTCTCTGGCGGCCTGACGTCTTCGCACCGCGTCTTATCTGGCTATCATCTCTTGCCACCTTTGTGGGCGGCGGGGACGCCGTCGCCAGCTCCATGATTTTCCTGGTCGTCGCTGACGTCGCCCCGCCACACCAACGAGCAAAGTTGTTTTTCCTCCTGACCGCCTGCGAACGCGTCGGTGAGATCGTGGCTACACCATTAAGTGCCCTGCTTATGTCTATCTGGAACCCGTGGATACCGTACCTCCTGTACAGCGTATTGACCCTGCTCGCTGGCATGGTCCCGCTGCTCTTTCTGCCAGAGACTTTGCGGAGATCCAGACCGCAGCCTGATACGAGAACAGAAACAGACACCTCTTCGTGCGAGCCCAACTCAAGTGTGGACGAAGGGTTGCCAGCCTCGGCGAATGGGACCCCGTCGACATCTACGCACTCCACCATCATATCAAAGTTCCGACCTCTTGTCAAGCACAACGTTATCGCTGTTCTGTTGGCCTTCTTCGTCTCAGCATTGGGGCGTCAGTCAACGGGTTTTCTTTTACAGTACATCCGGCAGCGATTCAATTGGACTTACGAAAAGGTGCGTACTGACATTTGCCATCGCTAAGTACTGACTTAAGGCCCAGCCTTACTAACCACTGCGTCGACTCCAGGCTAGTGTGTTACTCACACTTCGGGCTGCTGTAAACCTTGCACTGCTCCTGGTAGGGCTCCCAGCCCTCCATAAAGTTCTCGTTAAACGCGATTCAAGTTCCCAGGGCAAGGATCTCCTCATCAGTCGTCTTTCTGTCGCATTTTTCGCCATTGGCTCACTAGTTATTTCGTTGGCTCCGGTTGTACCTGTAGTCGCACTAGGTATCGTCATCTTCGCATTTGGTTCTGGCTTTTCGCCTGCCGCCCGCAGTCTCGCGACCACCTTCGTCCACCAGGATGAAGCAGGGCTGCTCTATACTGCCCTTGCCATAACGCAAACTGTTGGGGGACTTATAGCAGGCCCTTTGCTAGCTTTGTCCTTTCGTTGGGGCCTCAGCCTTGGGCCTCAATGGACTGGCATTCCGTTTACTCTGGTGGCTGGCTTGTTTGCCTGTGGGTTTATTGCAATCTGTTTTATACGGCTGTAGTTGGTATGATTCTGTTGGTGAGGCAAAGGTGCTTGATGTCATTTGATAGTAGGGTGTATTAGAGAAAGAGATGGTTGTACAACATCACTAGATAGTCTTATTAGTATTCAAGGTAGAGAAAGGGGTCAACCAGTTGAAAACAATCCAAACAGCCGTTGTCGGTATGACTGACCTACTGTCCGATACAGTATGTTTCGCTGACTGGTATTGAACCATCTGACTCCCGTTGATACGTCTCTACATGTGTATCAAGTAGAGAAGTAATGCATGCTCCTCTCCTCCGTCACAGGCCAACCATGAACCTTATTGGACCACTTCCAAAACGATATCCCACATCACTTCAAAGCTAGAAGTTAACTAATCACTCTGCATCGTGCGACTAGGTAATTACATATGTACCTTATCATGATCTCTGTTATATGTCCCACCATTTAACTTCAGTTACGCTGGAATGTAGGCTCCCAACTCAGCCCAGAGATCACACCTCGCCCCCCTACCCCCCTCCCAGAGCATGCCATCCGCAACCCTGAAGCTGGCAGCGTCAGAATTAGTCACATTCAAGTCCAGCAACGCATACGTCCCATCACCCGTGCCGTCAACCGGCCCGGTCCCCTGGCCCCAAGGCTGCCAATACTCGCTCTGCGCAGCTGTGATATTATCAGCAGTGATATACGAAACCTTCACCTGGTCCAGATACCCCGACGCGAGGGTAGGGTCGCCCTTGACGATCATGGACCCCCAGATCCCCTGGAACGCCGCCCGGAACGCCGCGTCCTCGCTCGAGCCCACCTCGTACACCGGCGGCTGCTCCAGGGGCTCGAGGTCCAACGAGTGGAACGCGTTGGGCGGGGAGAACTGGTACCGCCAGGCCTTCTTGCCCTCGGCGTTCGGGTTGATGGCGGGCGAGTATGCGGCGGCGAGCCAGTACGCTGGGCAGACTATGGTGGCTTCTGCGTAGAGGTTGTCGGTGGCTTGTTGCCAGCCGCCGGCGGCCTTGCTCATTTCTGTTGCGTATGGTGGGCTTAGGCCGTCGGTGTCGAACAGGCCCGAGAATGGTCCGGAGAGCCCCAGTGGGTAGGTGACTGACCAGTTGGAGTCGATAGTATAGACATCCATGATTGCTGCCAATTTTGTATCCGACAGGAGAGGATAGTTGTAGCTAATGAAGTCGGTGAAGTTCGCCTTACTAGAGATATTCTGGTGAACGAACTCGTAGCCTTCATTCGCGTTTTGCCCAATGACTAAAGACTGTCCGTTCACTTTCCCGCTTAGTAGCTGGACAGTCGGGCGCTCCTGGACGAAGGTGCCGTCGGTGACGGGGATAAATGCCCATTGTCCAAACAATGCCCGCGCGCTGACCTGGGCACTTGCATTCTGTAGTGTATCGGAGTCCACACTCGAAAGACATTCGAAGGTTTCTTGAGATCTTGAGACGTCATCACCATCGGCGCAGCCTGCGAAGTCTGCAAGCATGTTGTAATACTTCGTTGGCCATGCACCGTCGTAATCCCTAGTAAGGGGGCAGTGTTAGTGATCTGGCCATTCGTATGTGCAAATCATCCAGTCCGACTCACCATTGTTGCGGGATGTAAGGACTACTGACAACACCATTCTGCCATAGTCTTGTCCCGTCGGTGCCACCATAGGCCATAGCTTGCAGTGCTACCGAGCCGCCTCCTGCTGACTCTCCGGCTATTGTTACATTATTGGGATCGCCACCAAAGGACGAGATGTACTTCTGAACCCATTCAAGGGCGTGATACTGGTCGTATAGTCCTGCGTTCGCGATGCCGTAGTCCGATATAGCTGTCGAAGAGGCGAAGCCAAAGGCACCTAGGCGATACTGAAGAATCACGAACATGAACCCATCGTCCATGAGCTCTGACATGTATGTGAAGTCGTACGAAAAGGCTGAGCCGGTCCCATAGCCGCCACCATCTAGAATGTTTCAGTCAGTGACTGTCTCCCTCGAGCAAGGCGGCGTAACCTACGGATATAAACCATGACAGGTAACAAGTCATCGGCACTGGACGGGGTGTGTATGTTGAGAAACAGGCAGTCTTCGTCTCCAGAATATTCAGCGCTGGTAATTGTCGGGATACTGATCCGCTGTAAGTGCCATGTTTACGATAACGTGTGAGGCTTGTGCAAGCATACTAAGGGCCAATGGATGCTATAGACTGTGGACACTGGGGAGGATCCGTGATAGCTGTGAAAATGTCCGTGGAGTTACCAGAGGGCCACTCTGGAGCTTGCCATCTCGTCGGAGGGGCGGCGTAGCGGACGCTTGTTTTTTTGTTTAGTCATTCCCGGTATAGTGTAAAAAGACGAGAAGCTCCCGGTTCAGTGTGGTAGTGGAATTGACTGACCTCTTCCAGATATTGAAGCCAGATGTAATGTCCGTATAACCTACATAAGTACCGTAGTCAAGTGTGACTTTGAGATCTTTTCCTAGACAGGCAGCCCGTGAGGCGGATAAGAGTAAAGTCCAAAGAATAGTTGGTGACATGTTCGATCATAAGAGTCCAAAAAGGTGTGGATGTCAGTGATACTTCAATAATCACTGATCGTTTCCTTCACCAGCTTTAGGACGGTATATATATAAGCATATACACAGTGATGCTGAGGTTGATGTCGGCAGCGATGTCAGGCAACATGCCCGGCGAAGAACAAATTACAGACACCGACAAGCATCGCGATCCTGGGTCCGTATGGCTCACTTGCTTTTCTGTGTTACGGCGAGAGCCACGAATCGGGAAGCATCGCCGTCGAAAAAGGCTGTGACTGTAAGCACGACATGCATATAGTCCAGATCCTCAGGGCCACTATAGTTACCCTCACGGCGGGTATAGTCTCCCGAGTCTGCTTCAGGGTGTGTAGCCCTAGGCGCTTCTACCGATACAGAGCCTGGGCTTGTCCGACTGTCGGTGAAATAAAGTCTTCCATTCCGCCGGAACGGCCTGTCACTCCCCTCATGACCGCCTAATTTGCACCAGGGCTCTGATATACAGTCTTCGGAATTGTCAATGTTGTAGAGCGGGCTATCCCATAACAATGTGCCAAGCAAATAGTAAATATTACATGTGCGATCACGGTTGGATTCGGCACATCTAGACGCTTCGTGAATTCTCATCCTTCGGCCACATCACTTTCTACCCAGGAACTATCTGAGTATGGTCTCATTTCAAACAATAGACACACATCCATGTGTCTGCTTGGCTGTTGTCGTCTGCGATATGATGGTGGCAAATAGGGGGCAAGTAAAGGGTTTCCGCCGGCCTATTACCACCCAACCATATTTCAAGTTCAATGCCTCCCGGCAGGAGACCCCCCGTACCTCATCCATAAAAAGAAATAAATGAATTGCAAAAAATGTGCCGGTGCGGGTAGCGGCATCAAGAGGTTGATGCAAGGGAAGGCCTCGGCTGCAACGACGGACGTGTCTTCATCCTCGGAGCACACAACAATGCCGCGGAGCCGCCAGAGATTTGAGGCCCACCGACCGAGAAGAGCCTCCTGACCTCTGACTATACTGTAGATCGGAGGTTGTGGGTCGTTTTCGCCGACTTGGGAGGTTTGACATGAAGATGAGGTTGTATCACGGCATCTGTGGCGTCTCTAGTTGGCTTAGTATTGGATTCGATGTTTCGATTTATGCGGGTCGCTAACTCCGCATAGCATGATGTATGGGTAGTATATGTAAATTCATTGAGCTGTAGAAGTAGATAGCCCCGGACCCGGCCAGGAGTATCATCTGCCGGCCTTCCGTCCATCCCCGTGGGGCTTTTACCCGGACAAAGGCTCGGTATGGCTGAACCCACTAGGCACATCCGGATACTCGGTCAAAGGCGACCCAAGGGCTATAGTAGCCAGGCGGACTCCACTCTCTTGCGGTGGCAGTCGTTTTGACACATAATTAGCCTACCAATTCACTGGCACCCTGTCGCAGTGCTTTCCCGAAATTTACAATACGCCCCATCGTTGATACCACTCCCAGGTCATCGGCACTTATCCCGGAATGATCTGGCCCTCTCATTCGACCATGTTGCCGTTGCTGGCTGCGACCTGATGACAAGCCCCCGTGCGTACGTACTACCTTCCATTTCAAGGTATACGCGAATATCACTGGTCTAAGCACTTCTCGCATCATGCATGTCACCATATGCGTTTACTTATGGAATTGTCTAGATCTCCACTCATCTTTTGGTTGAGTCCGCGATGAATAATAACTTGGTAGTGCTGAGATCATGAGTTCAGGAACTAAGCACCTGGGATGGTAGTCCTGCCATCGGTTAGACACAGAACGATGGTATCAGCAGAGTGAAAGTGATGCGATCATACGAGATTGAGATTATAACTCGTAATTTTTCAATTACGAGGTACTTGTCCCTTGTCGTTGCCCAAGTTTATTGTGCCATCGATCCCCCCCCCCCTGGGGTCTACCCCAGGCCCCTTTCCGGCTGCAAGTAGGGTCTCCCCGATGCTCTGCGAAGTGGTTTCCCTTTGTGGTTTACGCTACAACGTTCCCACATGGACCTCTGCAAGATAACAATGCTCGTGATCATCCAAATCTTATTTTCAGAGCAATACCGTACGAGGACCCAGAGGGAATGCGTGAAGCTACTAGCCGCCTGACCTATCCGGGTGTCAGTAGCAGGTAAGTACTTAAATACTGAGACTTAATCAACTGACAATACTCAATTTTGCTTCTAGAAAAGCTAGTGAGTATGATTGAAGACCGGTCTTGTTCTCAACCTCCCACGTTGGGCGTGTTCAGGGCTTGGGAGAGAAGCCTGTACCTAGTTCTCAAGGCGGTATTCCCCGATCTGAGACAGCTACCAGAGGAATATTCACTTCTTTTAGACCAATATCAATCCCATTTTCAAAGACCCATGTGGTATTTAACCTTATGTCTAGGCATCTTCATCGTGGTCCCAACCCGGCATCTCGCTGAGATCCTTGGCCGGCGCTGCCCGTGTGGACTTCCTCGCATCGCCGAACCCTGGCCGCCATTTCCACGCTTCGGCCAGTTCCGGGGCCAACGTTCCCTCCATAAGAGCGACAATGTGCTTGCCAATATTTGGCAGATTCTTGAAAGAGTGCCTGCAGATGTGTGAGTGAGTGGAACAGTTCCCGGATTGGCTATTAGTTGAGGACGACTCACCCGCTGTCTCCTGTTGCAAGTATGAAATTCTTCCACTTCGGATGCTCGCATATCAGCAGCGCCGAGTCTGCTGTGTCTGTACACCAGCACAGCGATCGGTTAAAGAGCTCCTTTCCCTCGCAGCGTGGGAGGTATGTCGAGATGGCCTTGCGAATAGTCACCTCCGATGCATCCGGGTACGTGTCAGTGGGGTGTTTGGCGTGTGATCGAGGAACAGAAATCTGCGAGGGTTTCTCGGCGCCGTAGGGTTGGTGTAGCTTATACCGGGTGAAGCCTGGGAATTCGTCGCAGACCTTGATAACTCCATGGTCATCTGGCTCGAAGAAGAAACCGATGTCACCGTGGTAAACCACAGGAACCCCTTTGTACTCTTCGACCTCTTCCGGGGTAAGTTGCATGTGTGCGTATACCCAGGCCTAGTCATGGCAGTCAGTTTTAGGGTTTCTCTGTTGGTTCATTTTCATGTCTCATCGACTTACCTTAGAGCAACACTGATCTTCCAGGTCTACCAATGCCGGGCTCCAAGCTCCTGCAGCGAGGACAACCTTGTCACCGAGATATTTTGTCCCATCTTCAGTCTCGATACCGAGGCAGGTTGTTCCATCGTCGCCAAAGATAGGGCGTTTGAAAGACCCAGCACTGCTCGGGGAATTAGGGTTAGCGGTACGGTTTCTCTTGGGAAGGACTCCGATCAGGGACCTGTAGGGTCTGTCTCACCCTCCGAAACCGAAATTGACACCTTGCTCTTGGCAAAATTCACCTATCGCGTTGATTGCTTTTCCAGCAGCTAACCAACCTCCATCAGCACTGTAGATGGCTTTCCAACCCTGTGACGATCCTACAGTCAGCGACTGCGGGCTTCCGACTTACGAATGGTCAGATTCTGGTCCGGATAATGGCGATCTCACCTTGATATTCTCTCGTGGCAGTAGCGGTACTTTTGCCAGTATCTCATCTTCATTTTCCAGCCACTCGTGGGTCTCGCCCACTCCTGCGTCTATGAGGGTCTGGTATTCGCGTTTAAGTGAGGCCACGCCCTTTTCTGACACCTCACAGTCCAACTGAACAAGACATGATTGTCAGCTCCCATAAAACAATTTGTACTTGAGGGGTGAAGAACCAAGATTTTGACTTACCCTGCCAGTGTTGTGAAAAAATGGCTTGAACAGCTCATCGTTCCTCCACATATCTCGGGCCTCCATACTCAGCTGTATCGTGGCTTTATCCCGCACCCGTATCCCCATGATCTTGTTCAGGTCATTTCCAGCAGATTGAGCCGACGGGAATTGGTAGGTGTCCAGGACCGTGATATTCGAAGGGGTATACCCGGATCGTATGAGGTGCAGGGCTGTCGAGGAGCCGAACGTGCCCCCTCCCCCAATGACGATGACTTTGGTCGTTGCGCGAGAACTGGCCATGTTGTGAGCACTTGAGGTCTTTGGCTTGTCAGTATTACCTCAATGTTGTTGCTTTTGAATAGAAGGTGTTGTATCTCTGGCTGGTTTTTTTGCTACTTATTAGCTAGGCAGCGTTCAACGTATGTTGCTCAAAGTTATTACTCACGTGTTCGTGATGTGGAGCGTGTGTGTTTCTTCGCTTCGACCTTCCCAGTCCCACAATCCCGGGCTCGGCGGTCGGTCCGGTCCGGAGATAGGCATGCCAAGAAGCCGGAAACATGGGGTCTTGCCGACGTCTTATCAAGATCAACTACACATCCAAACTGCCGCAATTCGCCAGATCTACTATTGCCGGTAAGCCGTCAATTAGGTTTCCATCATGGAATCTAACTCTAGTGGTCAATTTTACCCGGCGCTGATGCCAAGATATGACTCCAACCAGTCCGTCTCTTGATCCTGGCTCGCATCACTTTCCCTCAGCACTGCTAATTCTAGCACTGGTTAAGGTGCTCAATATGTACTACATCGTGCATACCGTGCGTACTAAATTAATTACCATGATCGACGAGGCCAGGATCCACAGATAAGGATATGTATGTACCCCCGAATGTCCAGACCAGGCTCTCCGGGGAAAGCATGGTCATTCAAATACCCAGGCTTGTCAGGCCACTTGTATTTAGACAAACCTTTTCCAGACGAGAATTTCCAATAGTCGTATAAGCAGGGCAGCAGCTTCTATCGGCTTTGTTTGACTACCTCACGTGCCAAGATCCAGCACCTACCTTACCTCATTACCACGCGGAATTCGAATCGCCATGTCCAAAGCCGACGCCGCGTCTCATACAGTCGGGGATGAATCTTCTGTGAAGGGGTCGTCCCCGGTTGTCCTCGGTGGGACAGTTAATGAGAATCCGGGTCTGGTTGATATGGAGGCGTACAGGCACCAAGTCCCACTGTGGAAGAGAGTCTGGCAGCACAGCCTGACGCAGATGTTACTCTTGAGTGTCCAGGCATTCTGTGGTCCGGCTATGGATGATGCCATTGCAGGTAAGTGCCCATCTCCTTAACAACTGTGCAAGTTGCTAACTATGTTGATTAGGGCTGGGTGGTGGTGGTCTGGCAACACCACAGACATCCAACATCGCGTATGTCCATTTCGGTTCCTCGCACGCTCTGTACATCTACGAAACGCCATCGCCTGGGACAGAGAATTTAATTATAAATAGAAATAAGATTTATGCCAATGTACTAACGCGTTATACAGTACTGCGGTCAGTTACACTATGCTCGCCGTCATCTGTGCTTTCGGCGGGCCTCTAGTCAACAAAGTCGGCGTCAAATGGTCTTTGGTCATCGGAGCCGCGACTTTTCCCATCCGTGGGGCGTCATACTACACCAACAGCATGTACGGAAACCAGTGGGTAAGTCTCGAGGCATCCCAGGCAGACCTCATAGCACTAGTGGCATCCTCTCTAACGATCACGGCGTTCTAGTTCCTCATTTTTGGCAGCTTCCTCAGCGGCACTGGTACGGGCTTCTGGTATGTTGCCGAGGCTGGTTCTATCCTGTCTCTAGCACCTGCGGGAGTTCGTGGGAAGTACCTGGCCCTTTGGATTGTGTCTCGTAATCTTGGGCAACTCGTTGGCGGTGGCATCAAGTGAGTAATCCGCGCATACCAACAGCCCCCTTCCATCGCGGGGGGACAATACAGTTGCTCGTGCTGACTGCATTCCTCCACCAAAGCCTAGCAAAGAACCATGTCAAGGGCGTTGATGGCGGAGTCGCACCAAACACGTACATTGCCTTTGTCATTATCGAGTGTCTTGCGTAAGTACAGATCGTTACATACAGACTACCACGGGTTTAGGCAATTAGCAATGCTGAAATACTCTCTTGACAGTCTTCCTTTCGCCTTCCTCATCACACCCTTGGAGAGGGTTGTCCGGTCCGATGGCACACGTATTGTCATGTCGGAGTCGCTCAGCACAAAGCAGGAGCTCAAGAAAATCCGGTTCACCATGACCTCGAAACTTATCTTACTTTCGGGCCTTTGGGCGTTCTGGTCTTTCTTTTACAGGTAGGCTGTCCCTGCTGTACCGAAACTCTCGCTATATTATGGGCTGACTGACATTTGATGCAGCGGGACTTGGTCTACATATCTGGCCGATTACTTCTCCGTCCGTTCCCGGGCCCTTTCCTCCCTAGTCTCGCCCTTCTTCTGCATGTCAGTGAACCCCATACTTCCCATGTTTGTTCATAAATGTTCATGAGCATTCGCTGACGCCCATTACACTTAGTGTGGGCTGCTTTGGTCTCGGGTTTATCCTCGATATCAAGGGCCTGAGCCAGCGAAGGAGGGCCCAGCTTGGTCTCTACACAGTAGTTCTCTTGAACCTCGGTGTCTATATCTGGTCCATCGTCATGCAAGTCAGGTTTGACGCCAACAATCCGGGTGCAATTGACTGGGACGACTCGCTATTTCCAACGGCCTTCCTCCCCTACTTCTTCGTCCAGACCACCGGCCCTCTTTCCCAGTCCTATATGTACTGGCTGATCTCTTCATTCGCGACGGATGCTCAATGTGAGTGCATTCGAATTCCAATTCCGGGAGGGCGGCAGGCACAAGTGCTAACTACGACTTATAGCCAACGTTCGCAATGGAGCTGCGTTTCGGTATGTAAATTTTGACACATTAGTTACCATAATATGGGGCAAACAACCAACTGACTGCGTGATACAGATGCATTGAAGCAGTTGGTCAAGCAGTCTCTTACGGCGTGAACACCAACGCTAATACAAGCACCCTCGTGGGATTGTAAGTTAATCTCCTTTCGTTTTGGCAGGTGTTATTCATTAGTACTGGATCTAACAAGCTTTATTCTAGCTGCATTACCTTCGCCCTTATGGCAGCAGCGCTTGGCCCGATGATAGTCCTAACGAACGACACTCCGGACCAAATTCCAGCCGATTTGATTGCGGAGGAGCAGGAGAGTGCCATTGAAGGTAAAAGGATAGATGGAAATGTTATCGAGGGTGTCTAGTTGATGTAGTTGGGATGGCTCTTGGTGAACGACTGACCACAAAGTCGCTGCAGCTGGAGTCCAAAGCCGTGGGCCACGTGCAATTTAAAGACAAGATCCACTCGTGATCGCATTGAAAAGAAGGAGAATGAATGAACTTGGTACAGTTGCGCACTGAACTCCCCCACTGGTTACCCAAGGGAGCGATCTCAATGCCGTTTGGTCCCCTTCCGCCACATTGGCCCTTCCAACTGATGGCTTCGAGTTGTAACACGCAGCCGTACCTGTTAAAATGGTTCTCTGACTGAATCTCAAAAGTAATATTGTACCCAGTGTGTGATAGGTCGTTTGGCCGTACAAGTTTGGAAGCGTTGAGGTATTGTGTGATCTCCACGTGTACAATTGGCTGCTTCGGGAGTTTGTTGATGCCATCGCAGAAGGCACGGGCGTGTTCTCTGTAAGTGTCGCCCAACACTCCAGTCTCACCTCTGCTGCACTTAAATGCGGGCGGGGTTGTCCGCTCTTTCCGCGTCAGTGCTGTCCACGGGCAACTTCTCACACCAAATACAGCCTCGCCTCAGTGCAATCAACTCAAGAGCGATGCTGAGCGAGGACTTCTAAGTCTTCCCTGGCTGAAGGCTCACCTGGGCACACCACCAATAGCTTGAAGTTTGACCAAGCTAATCGATTGACCGTACCGCCTATTGCATCATCAATGCCGGCCGTCGCCTTTCTTGATAGAACCCAAGCCGTCTCGGTAGATGTGACAGGGTTTTATATCTTTGGATCCCTTGATTCTGGCATTGATGATGATCGTTGTCTTTGGGGTTGTAGCTGGACTGGTGAAACGGGTTTCTGTTCTTTGACGTGCTACCGCTTAGTTCTGTGCCGATCGGAGGGTTCTTCTTTACAGTAAAGGCACCACATATAGCATACGGTCCACCAAGCTATCTATATGCTATATAAGGGCCATATGCTATATCTGGGTCTGCGCACGGGGTATTTTGGCTCGAGAACTAGAGTAGATAGGTGCAGCTAAGCTAGTTGACCCTGACCCCGACCCTAACCCCTCAAGTCCCTAAAAGGGGAACTTACAGGAAATATTAGGTTCCTGCTACTAAACCTAACAAAATATATTATAGAAATTAGTATGCTATATGTTATGTGCTAAATATATAGGTTTGTATGCCTAGATTTGAAGATCCTAGCTATCTATATGCTATCTCTAGGGTTTATGCCATATGTTGGTATGTTATATGCGGTGCCCTCACTGTTTTAAACTGAACTCACTTGATATAGAATTGGCGGTGCCTTCGTGATAATCGTTGGGAGCGCTCCTCCACAGAATCATGGGCATCTCCTGGACCCATGCAAAGAAGTCTATGGAATGTGCCGCGTAGGGTATCAGGCATGTGCTAATAATAACGCGATCAACCGCTCTATCGAGAATTGAGCTGGGTGCGTAACAAGAATTTGCACGAAAGGCTCATGACATTCAAAACTCCATACTCATTGTTGGGCATTTATATATAGTTATAGTACCTTATCAACCTTATCACACGTGTAAGCAAGGGTCAGGTACCACTGGTTGCCCTTGCCTGTGGTGCTTATAGATCTAGCAGCCACCAGTAATTAAATTGGCTCTTGTCACCTTTTCTCGCAAAGACACATCTATAACAACATACGACGTGTTAAGCGCGTGGGCTCGATCCATCGCAACGTATCTCTGCTGCTGCTGGCCAAAATCCATCATTTACCATTCTCAGGCATCTATCATCTCCCCGTTTTCTTTCGCTCCTGTTAACACCATGGGGTTTATCCTCAAGTGGGCGAAGGATTTGACGCGCAGAGCGCCGTTGGCTTGGAGGAGGAGCACTTCGACCAGTTCAAAGCCAGCCAGTACTATCCTGTTAATATAGGCGAAGTATTTGCTTCTAAGTACCAGGTCATTGGCAAACTGGGCTTTGGCACCACGTCGACTGTATGGCAGGCTCGAAACCTCGCGTAAGTACCTCAAGTATGCCCTCGTGACTTTCGACTT
The DNA here is from genome assembly GCA_016508685.1 of Cytospora piceae. NCBI lineage: Eukaryota > Fungi > Ascomycota > Sordariomycetes > Diaporthales > Cytosporaceae > Cytospora > Cytospora piceae. Next base: position 2,346,074 of record JADMLE010000005.1, on the reverse strand, counting down.
CCGAACCTAACAATCAGCGGATAGGAACTATGGGCACGTTGCACTGAAGGTGTATACCCGAGACCGAGGGGATTGAGAAGAGTTTCGGATCCTGGAAACCATTGGAAAGGCGAATCCATCACATCTTGGCTACAGTTATGTCCGAACGGCACTGGACATATTCGAGATTCAACGGCCGGGAGGCGATCATTACTGCCTTGTCCAACGGCCAATGTGGGAAAGCTGGAAGGGAGTGCTTGGTCGAAATGACAGCGGTCGCTTTTCAGAGCCTCTTCTCAGGGCTGGCCTGAAGCATATATTCGCTGCCCTGGACTACCTTCACTCCGAGTGCAAGCTGGTACATACGGGTAAGTATTCCTGTTCATGACCCTTCACCCAGGATTTGGCCTCTAACATGGTTGATGCAGACCTCAAGGCAGACAACATTCTTCACAACATCGAAGACCAGGGCATATTGGAAGCCTTTACAAAGGCAGAGCTCACAATTCCTTCCCCCCGAAAGTCCGTCGGTGATGTGACAGTTTACGCGTCTCGGGCATTCGACCTGCCACGAAAGTTTGGTGACCCGGTGTTGAGTGACTTCGGTGCGGCGGTTCGGGGAGATGTGAAGCGCAATAATGATGCGCAACCAGAAATATATCGGTCTCCAGAGGTCATGCTCCGGACCGAGTGGAGTTATCCGATAGATATCTGGGATGTTGGTGCGATGGTACGTACTTACCAGTCGTCTCTTTTCCCGCGCTGACGAACATGGTGAATGGCTAACCTCAACGATTAGATCTGGGATATATTCCAAGGTAGACACCTCTTCTACGGCAAGGATCCCGGCGGCACGGGCTACTCAACGCGCGCCCACCTGGCTGAGGTGATTGGGTTACTAGGCCCGCCGCCCCGGGACTTGTTGAGCAGAGGTCAGCGGAGTCGTGAGTTCTTTGCAGAAGATGGTAAGACTGCGTATACAACTGATATACCCTTTTGGCATGGTGCTGACTAATTCTGAACAGGAAAATGGATTGCGGACGTGAAGATACCGACGGACATGAGCCTCGAAAGCTGTGAGGGATTCCTTGAGGGTGAGAACAAAGAAGCTTTCCTAAATCTGGTGAGAGGCATGCTGCAGTGGCGCCCAGAGGACAGAAAGACGGCGAAGGAACACCTCCAAGATCCATGGATCCGTTCGTGCATGTAAGCAGGCTCGATGCTGGCAACATTTGGGTGGTAATTATTCAGTGCCAAGGTGGGGGGAGGGGTCAACAATTTTCAGCAAGCTGGGATCACCAGTCTTTCTGTCGAAGCGGTTAGCCTATCATAGCCAAGGTGGCAAATATTGTGTATGATAAATGGAGAGGGGGGGCGTACTGTACTCAGCTACAAACCTAGGAATACTGTCCGAGCTGGGCTTTGCTTCTCTAGACACCCACATTATGAAAGCCTTGAATATGCAATGTACTAATGATGCTGACCGCTACCTAGGCAGTTCAAACGGTTTTCCAATCATTTCCTCGATGACTTCCTCAGCCTCAACGATCTTGCACTGCCTTCGGACACGATCCGATGCTGTTGCAGTCAACCGGGACACTATCAGTTCCTTGCATATGTGGCGCCTAATAGATGCAATGACTAAAGATCTAGTAACCATAAGCACTTACACACCCTCAGGAACGCATTGAGTATAATACAACGATTATCATTTCATTTTGGTCGAACCTCCTGCTGTGATACCTATTCTCCCATGCACGTTGAGACGATTGTGGAAGGTACACACCTCAGTGCCAGGTGGAAATGCAGCTGAGTTCTCCTCCTAGCTCCCAATATTGATTTCAAATTGGGAACGTGGGGGGATGGTGTTTTGCACTCCGGTACCCTCACAGCCTTGTTCGACGCTATAATATATATTATAACAAAGGTGGCCGATTACTCCGGCCTGACCTTACTGATTGTCGGACATCAACTTCGAGTCACCCTGCTCAATACATATCTTTGCTTGCCGAACCTTGTTCATCAAAGCCAACACAAGTCCTCCGTGACCGAAGACATGGCCCACACGCGGAGTATTCTGAAGTTGGAAGACGGCGAATATGAACTCGTACCGGTCCAGTACAAGCAAACTAAGACCTCGGAGCTCCGCAAATTCGATGACCCGCAATTGAAGAACATTGATGAATACAGCTACAAGCCACTGGGCGGTTCAAAGAAGAAGATTCGGCTTCTGCAGCTCAAAAGTGGCGCAATTGACGGTCCGGATATATATTGTGAGCTGGTTGAACCTGATTAGGACAATATTTTCCACATTGCAACGGTGCCGGAGACATCAGAGAATAAGATGCCTTCGCCTGATGGCGCAGACGTGTCACCTGATCTTACGATTGAGGACGAGGATTTGAAGAGGAAATGGGATATATATAAAAGGAGTTGAGCAAGAGGGAGATCAAGTACGAAGCGCTATCCTGGTGCTGGGGCACAGATGACCCGGAATACGCTGTGTTGTTTACCGAGAAGATCGGCTGGGAGGAGAAGACCTATAAGAAGAATGTGAGGAAACAACTCGCTCTGGCACTGAAGTACTTGCGTCATCCTGACCAAGGGGGGACTCTCTGGATCGATGCTATCTGTATAGACCAGGACGATCCTAGCGAGCGGAACCACCAGGTGCAGATGATGTCAAGGATATATACCCGGGCGGAGGAGGTCTGCATTTGGTTGGGCGACGGTGACCTATCCAGCAAACAAGCAATCGACTTCATACGGGACGATATCATGGAGTTGCGGGATTTCGATGCACTGCGCAACGACAAAAAATACACCGACAAATGGAAAGCATTGATGATGCTCATGCAACGAGACTGGTTCTCCCGTCGCTGGGTTGTCCAGGAGATTGCTCTCGCCAATAAAGCGACAATTCACTGTGGGCCGGATTCGATATCATGGAAAGAGTTCGCAGCGGCAGTGGAGATTTTCGTCGAGGTCGAAACAGCCACCCATCGTCTCTCGGAGATCATGCAGAAGGACGAAAAGTTCCGGCATGTACCAGGTTGGTTCGAGTACGTCTCAGAACTCGGCGCCGGTCTTCTGGTTCAAGCAACCGGCAAGGTCTTCCGTGCGCAAAGATCACCACTGGAAGACTACGGGGCTTCCACACATTCGGAGGCGCTTATGCTAGAGTATATCAGGGACAGATTGAACAGGTACCAGACCATCGACCTGTTGGACAGAAGAAGCCTCCTCAGCCTGGAATATCTGGTGTCGACAATGTTTATCTTCAAAGCATCAGAGCCTCGGGACGCCATCTACGCCATGCTTTCCATCTCAAGAGACGCCGCCCCTTTCGCAGGTTCCGGTGAAACTTCCGGAGACCACCCCGATAACGACACTCGCCTTATAATGACGGCTTGTGAGTCTTTTCTAAGCGAAAAACGGTTCACCGTGGACTACAGCCGGTCATATGCAGATGTCTGCAAGGACTTCGTACAATTCGCAATTCAGCGCAAAGCCAGTTTGGATCCGGCACAAGCGCTAGACATCTTGTGCCGTCCATGGGCCCTGGGCTCCGAACCAGGCAAGTCAATGCGGTTGAAAGACACCCCACAGAAGAAGCGAAAGTTCGACAGTCAGGATCCTGGACCCATATTCAAGAATAGGCCATGGAAGAAACCCAAGGTCACGTGGGAAAAGCGCGTACGGGACCCAAACAGTAAAGTTAAGGACAAGGAAGACCCCAAGAGCTTTAAAGGGTATCACAAAGGCCCCGAGGGTGAAGATGTTTTGGATCCGGATCCGGATCTACGGTCGCTTGCCGATTATTGGAAAGATAATGAAGAAGAGGGAGAATCTGAGAGGTGGAAGCACATGAAAGCCCGCTTGTTCCCCAATCGCCATGGCCAAAGAGGAGGCGGTAACACCACCAACTTCGCGGCAGACAACAGGACTGAGCAGAATGACCTGGAATCTACAAAGGTCCAACAGAGTAATGAGCGGGAGCTGCCTCTTCCATCTTGGATTGCACGCGTATCTCAAGCACCGATAAGTCTTGACTATAGTCCCGGCATCGACACTCAAAAGACCGGTCGAGCAAATGCGGATCCCTTGGTTGGATACCCTCAGGATGGCCACAGGAACTACAGCGCTGCGCAAACACAGAGGGTGAGACCTTTCCAATTCAAGAGGAGATCTCAAATGGGACATTACAGTCTGTATGTGAAGGGTTTCGTTCTAGATAAGGTAGTCGAAGTGATGGACGCTTCTCAGGGGGGGAACATTCCTAAGTCTTGGCTTAATCTGGCTGGCTGGACAAATTATAATCACGATCCACCGGACAAGTTTTGGCAGACTTTGGTGGCAGATAGAGGTCGGGACAACCGAAACCCTCCCTACTATTATGCCAGGGCCTGCAAGGAGTCGGTCAACAAAGGTGGCATTGCAGGCGGCAGGGTCGACACAGCGGCGCTTATCAACAACGAAGGGAACTCCATCGTCGCCGAGTTCTGCAGACGAGTCCATGCAGTCATTTGGAACCGCCGTCTCTTCAAAACGGAGGATGGCAGGCTGGGTCTCGCAAGCAATGTCGAGAAAGGTGATAAGGTTTGTATCCTCTATGGGTGTACGGTCCCTGTTATTTTAGAACAGCAACCTGGCAAGTCGCATCGTGTCTGCGAGTTGGAAAGAGAAGAAGACCAAGTCGAGCCATTAAAACGATTGATTCGGGAATGTGAAAGGATTTGCGAGCGCAAGGAGAGATATCTGGAGAAAGTGCATTGGAAAGGCGACAAAAGGTGGACAACTGATGATATCAAAGAAATGGAGGCAGCGAGACAAAAGGTCAATGAAATTTTAAAGGCTAATTCCAAGCCGAACCAGGACGAAGTTGACATGGAGTCGGAGGGGGACAAGGACGCAAGAAATAGGAGATCAAGAAGCCCAGCTTCACCTGGACCTTCTTCCCTCAAGAGGCCATTGACGCTTGCTGAGAAGAACGAAGAAGAAGCCAGGGAAAATGACCCCAAACGTACAAGTTCGGAGGAGAGTGCTACATCCACGGTATGATGGACGGACAGGCGATACGAGAGAGGCTGTACAAGGAGATTGCGGATGGAACATTCGAGTTAAGGTAATATCCATATAGCGTACAGGTACAGTCAACATTGTTTACATAAACTTTCGCGTCCCCCGCTTGAGTCACTGCATTGATATTGCTGGACTTGCTGAGTAAATATACAGTGGCATGATTTCTCGTTCTGTTCCAACCATGCACAATAATGATAAAAAACTTGAAGTCGCATCCAGATGTAATCCTACCCGGCTGGCTCACAACTTGTCTTATCTCTAACCATGCAGATTCTTCGTGTTGTATGTAACGTGTCATGGTGCTGCTTCGTCATGTTTCGTGTGATGGTTCTTGTATGGGTTTGAAAGACTTTTCGGGGCCGCGCTAAACGTTCCAAGTTGAGGCACTCGCGGCTCGCTTTGTCTGGTGTATAGCTCTTTCGGCTCTATATCCGGGCATTCTATGACTTGTTCTTTCCATCTCTTCCAAACCGGTGTATCTGGTAGTAGACCGGCCTTTTCGACCCAATCGTTGGTCCTGATATTCTTGAACTGGCGCAACAGTCGTGCGTAGACATGTGTGCGTGTCTCCACTGTCGGCGAGTGTTCCTCCACCCTTTTCAGAAGCTGAAGGCAAGACTTTGCGCTAAACCAGTAACCTAGCAGGATTTTGACTTGGCCAAGGATGTTGGACACGATAAAAAGGAGCTGGTCAGTTGCTGGCCCGTTTGGAATGGAAACGAACATAACAATCAAGACTAGCAACGTCCCGATCCTTGTCGCTGACAGCCAAACAATAGCAGAGATGCCCAGTGTGCGATCCTGATAGATGATGCCACAACTAGTCCAGTGCTTGATATATTGTCTCGATCCCTCTAGGATAAGTGCCGAGTTTGCTCGTCCGAGGATTACAACAGCATCTCGATCACTAGGTCGGCTCACCGGAACCGTTCCCACCGGCAATGGATAGGCTTTGTGGTACTCAATGGCCCGGAGAAGGATTGACCACGAGGTAAAAATGACACAAGTCGACAGGCCGGTCCAAGTTACATCGGTACACACCACACAGACGATTGCAATTGCGATGAAGGATAACCACGTGAAGGTCACCCAAAGCATCATGAGCCAGGAGAGCGTACTTCGTCGCTGGGCTCGTATCCGGTAGGTGCTGTACCGACTGTCTTCAAGCAAGTCTTGTCGACGAATCATGTTGTCCAGTGTCACGTTTCGCAGAGGCGCCGACTTGCAGCCATAAGGCGAGAAGTATTTGATGTCGCTTTTCTTATGGAGGACTTCGTACGACTTAAGATAACACTGCATCCCCGCCGCAGGTGCGGCGACGATGGTCTCGGTGAGTGAGTGGCCAGCGAGGTCGTATCTTATCTCTTCGGCCTTCCCAAGCAATGAGAGCCTCACGCTGATTTCAGTACGACACACTTCCTCGGAGACAAGTCGGATTTATACGGAATTAAGATGAAGGGGACATGCATGGTTCCATGTGCCGCCTAATTCCTGACATCGGTCATCTCTTGATATTCCCTGGTGGCTCCGCCATCGATAGGGTGGTAGAGGTAGTACATGGTGATTTTCTTTTTTGTTATGAGCGAGTGTGTCACCCATCGCTGCCGAGACACTCCCTGATACGACTACAAGTCATACGGCTATGAGAGCTCGCTGCAAGGAGTGACGTTGTTGATTGAGCAAGGCTTGTAAGTAACGAAAGGATTATGCCATTGTAATTCAACTCTCAACGAGGTTTCAATTTGCTAATATAGTATATTGACCCTCGACAGTTAATCACAACCGCGACTAAAAGTCCGCGCGTCAAGGCTCCTAGACAGTCATAATTATGGCTGCTCCGTGCTGTGCCTCTTGCATCCTGTACATCCTGCCTCGAGTCTCATCTCGGTCACACTGCAACTATGGCATCGGCTGTATACAGACGTGCGATACTTTCTCGCGTGTCTTATTGGACCCTTTACCTGGGGGCTTCCCACCTGGATGTTTGCTTGGACTCTGCGACGCGAGCTGTTGATATGTGGTACTGGTGTCCAGCGAGATGGTACGCCTGCATGAGGGAGCCTCGAAACTCGAAAAAATCCCGAGGTCTGGGGTTTACTCTGTTCCCATATAATAAACTGCGGAATCTTTTCCTTAAGTCTCAATTTAATCCTCGTGCACTAATATTTGATTTTTTTGGTTCCTTCACAGTTTTTTCAGGCCACTTCTTTACTTCTAAAATTAGCCATAACATCGTTCAACTTCTTCAACCTACTAATTGTGAAGCATTTTGTTCCTTATTACCTCCCCATCAGCTTTGTCACCATGGACCACGAAGACACCGCAGACGTGGGTTCCTGGAAGTCCCGAAACTGCCTCAGCCCGGGCGAGTACACCAAGTCCTGGTCGCTCACCAGGACCGCCAATACGCAAGTTCTCTTCCGCCATATCTTTATGTGGATCATCATCCTCTTGCGAGTGGTCCAGACAATCCTCATCATCTCGTATAACACCTTCGTCTCGAGAGTCTCGAGCATCGTGTTCGGCATCATATTCGGCATATTGTCCTTCTTGTTTGTCTTTTGGTGTCTCACCATGATCGACCGAGTGCAAGGACGACGTAAGCTTTGCGGGTTGGCAATTGTACGTGGCTCACTGAGCAGGCCTTCTTCTGTTCCGTTATGCCCTTACGTTAGGACTATATCCATCAGGAGTAGTACTACCCATCGGAGACGGAATGATCCCTGGGAGGCGACGAAAGAGCCCCCCTCCCCTCTCTTTTCGATTTTTGAATCTTCATGTTCACCATATGATCACCCCAGCCAAAAATATCAAGTTGACCCCCTATCAAGTGGTAACCACATCCTAACTAACAAAATTATCTGTCGAAATAAATAGTCACGCCTCCATCTGGACCTGTTCGTCGTGTGTTGCGCCGTCCTTCACCTGATCCTCCTGATCGGCTTCTGGACGTTCCTCGGTTATATCAGCTTCAACGCGGCCTGGTTCAGTCTCTGGGCTTCTATCGCCTTGTACGGTTTCATCTGCACCACATCGCCGAGGGGAGCTTAGGCCTTGTCAACCAGGAACACCCTGAAGCAGTGGAAAAGTCAAGATTGCGATGTGTTGGCCACATTGGGGGTACACTGAGACGTGAAACAATTACCTTTCAGATGCTAGGAATAGTAATAGCTGGCAATGAGATTGACATTACTGAGGGGGCAACCACCTACGAGGAGCAATCAAACATGTGAGCCGGAGGATGCAGTGTTCGTCCCTATTCGATACTGGAGCTGTTGTTTTTATTGCTATGTACCTACTTGTTGCACACACACATCATTTGCACCAATTGCCACTACTCTGTTGCCCGCTCACACCTACTTGAGGTCTGCGGCGACCGTTTGTGTGTTTTCCACGTTGTGTCTATCGAGTACAGTACAAGCGTCTGCGCGCAGGGCTATCGATTACCACATGTGCATGGCACCGACCTGCGCACTACTGATGTTTCCATTGCCGCCTGTACAGAAGAGTACTTCGCCTGCGAAGAGGTCGTCTTTAGAGACGGAAGAGATGTACCTTTGATGCATCAGACGCTACTTTCGTTTTCTGGAGAGTCTAGACTGGCCCAGACAGACGGTGGAGAAGGTTAGAAAGGATTGTGGTACATAGATACCGAGGTCTTCCTGGGGTATGCGTCAACACAAGTGGAGATAGAATGGATTCGCTACAGGACGACCAAGGGAATGCCAGGCGTAGATGGTTTGTTGGTTGAAGTATACAAAGTTTTACCCCATACTGCACAGCTATTGAACGCCCCGCAAAGTTAAAATCCCAATATCCGGGGCTGTCAGCCGCAGCCGCAAGTCTAGAACTCTTAGATCTTTATTCCTCCTTTTTGGGACCAGGAACGTCCAAGCCCGTGTGTATCAACCTGATCAAATCTGAGTAAATGACCGTCCTGGTCACTCGAGGAACAACAAGCCACAACTGGCTGTATGTGTCGTATGGTTGTTCATTCTTCTAAGTTCTCCACCGCACCACACCCACTTGTGTTTACCACACCGACCTGGCTAAATTCGTTTGAGAACGGTACAGTAGGCATTTCTTCCAATACAGGACGCTCAACTGCATACCTAAAAGGGTTCGCACTAATATCGTCCATTCACTAGCCCCGAGTCGCGTCTAATCTAGAGTCTACAGAATTTACATGCTAAGGGCTGATAAAGACCCTCAGAATATCTACTATAGTGAGGATATTCACCTAGTGCACTGGCACAGCTATCATTATATTCAGCTTCTTTGCAAGAGGTCAGCCTCAAGACTCAGCTCCGCGGCGCCGCCGGGCCTAGAATCAGCCCCATTGGGTCCAGACAACAGGAAATGTAGTTGCTATCATTCCATATTGGGACATCGATTCGTCGTCGTGATGTTTTTGGGCGGATGGGCCCTCATCGTGATCAATTGTGGCTGGCTGATGCCATAATAGGCATGTCTTGCACAGGCATGGCAAACGGGGCGGCTGCTTTCTATAATCTGCCACCTTTTACCTAGTGATACTCAAAGACTATACAGGCCTTCCAGAAGTTTGACTCTCACTACACAGCAGCAAGCAGAGCTTTGAACTTTGATTTGTTTCCATGCAACACCATCAAGCAAGATGCGTTCCGTGGTCGCTTCCGCTATCCTGAGCATCCATTTGCTGCAGCCCTGCCCGGAGCACAGCCAGAGCTCGATGAGAGGACTCTCTCTGGTGCTCTAGCCCTCAAATGTCTCGTGGTTGATGCCGTTGTCACTGCCTTGTCTGCTTCGGCCGAGGCAACACCATTTTGCTCCAGCTTCTTGGGGATACAGACTGCGACCGTCTCGACAACCTCCATCAGCACCAGCTTCATCACCGACATCGTCACGGCTACCACCGGTACTGACACCGTTACTGCTCCAACTACGACGCTGGCTACCGTTACCGTAGATGCGGTCACGGCTCCAACCACGACGTACACCGAGACGGCGGATGCTGTAACAGTCACTACTTGCGTCAGCACGGATGCTCTTGCAAAACGAAACAAACCGACTAGTACGACGAGCTCTTCCTCAATCAAGACAAGTACCAAGGTCTCCACAACCTCCTCCTCCGGCAGTAAGGCTACTCCCGCGTGCCTTGTCGGCCTGGCCAACACTGCTGTCTCCTTGGCGTGCTCTTGTCTCCAAATTCCCACACCTACCAGCACCATCGTCATCGTTTCTACCCTCGATCCTACAATAGTCGTGACATCCAATGTGGCAGAGGTTGCCACTGTCACGCCTGTAGAGACTCCTTACTTCACGCCTACTGTTACACCTGTAAGTCAAACGTGTACCTGAATGTGTCCACAAGCAATACCCATTATCATTGTTGATTATAGAGTACTACTGTTACCGTGACCCCTACTGCCACAGACATATTCTTTCCCAGCCCCACTCCTGACCTTTCCTGCTCCAACCAAGGTGTCGAGTTCGGATACTACACCTCGCCCTTCGGCGTCAAGAGCGACGGTGGCTACTCTCAATTTGATCCAACCTACTTCAAGTCTGTGCAGCCAACGGTCTCCGGCGTAGCTGGGTCCGCGGGTGGCATCGGCGGCTCGTGTGCAAACTCCCGTTCGACTTTCAGCTTCTACGGCAACACCGAGTATTGCGACTACGTCGCTCTCAACTACCAGGGCTACCTGTACGCGGGGCAGTCTGGCGCCTTCACCTTCGACGTCACGGCAGCCGACGACATCGTGCTCGTCTGGGTTGGATCGACGGCCTATTCTGGGTGGACCCGCGGCAACGCTCTGCTGGACGTGACCTACCCCGAACTTGGTGCAGGTACCGGCGGCGGCGGTATCATCACTGGGACATATGTCGCGACTGCCGGCGAGTACATTCCGCTGCGTATTGTGTTCAGCCAGGGTGATGGTCCGTTTGGGTTTGGTATCGACATTACGGCTCCTGATGGCACGGTCGTGCTCAGCGCTGACACAACTACGAGTGACTTCCTTGTCGCTGAGTGTGTGATGGTGTATCAGCTACTGCTTATGCTCCTTATGGAGCAGAACCTTGAAGTTGACCACTAGGTCAATTGTGTCCTGCATTATCCAGGATATCTACTATTTCTAGGTTCTCTATGGAGAGGCCATCTGATAGCTATATAGACCTTGGTATTTCCAGCCAGCTTGGAGTGGTTCAGCTATCGCATAAATTTGTATCCAGCGCTCTTTTAGACCAGACAGCAAACTTGGGGTTTTCAACCCACGGTTTTCACTTAGTAAAGTCGCTAGATTAATTCACATACACGGATTTGATGACATTAAGAAATTGAGAAGCCTTAGATTGATCGTTCCGGCTGTGACTCTAGACGTTCTTCGATTGGGACGAGTTCCTTGGTCTGTGGCATACCGGACTTTGCTAGATGCACTGCATCACCAATTGTGATGCCATGCCATGTCATTCAAACCCCCTGAAGGGCCTTCATCTTCTTCAGTGCTTCCTCTTTGTAAGCAACCAAATCGATGCCGGCAATGAAGCCCCATCTGGGAGCCAAGAGGCCCCTTATCTTGTCTGGATCCAAGCCACCGTCTGGGTCTTGTCCACAGAAAATCAGCCCCGTCCCCCTGCTAGAGTCGATAACCTGTTGGCATCTGTCCCTCCTGACGGCATCATAGGCCTGGAAAGCCCGGGCAAGCTCAGACGACACCTTGGTCTCGCCGAGTAGCGTACCAAGGATCATGGCATCCTCAAAAGCCTGACCGGTTCCAGCGCCTTGCCACGGGGTAGTAGCGTGGGCCGCATCGCCAACGACACATACTCGACCATTCGAAAAAGTCCTGGTCGATTTGTGTTCCCACTGAGAGTATGCCTGAGGCTCAGCTTGATCAAGTATAAGCTGGCTCGCCAAATCTGTCAGTTTCTCAAAATCAAGGCAACTGGGTATGGAGAATCTCACGTCTATCACGCCTTTCCCAATAGGCCCATCCAGCCAGTCGTGCAGAGTTTCTTCCAGATATTCTCGCGTCAAGGGCCGCTTACGGTCTTTTGGTGGGTTCTTCTCGATAGCTGAGATTACACACTGAACTTTCGTCCTGTCTTCAAGGACATCGTGCATTATAAATGCCCCGTCTCCCGCCCATCCGTATTGTCGATCTTGTTCGAAGTATTGCGCACCAATAGTCTCTTTCGCCTTGTCAAATGGAACGACAATCCTGCAATCCCAGAAGCCGGCAGGAGACGGCCCATCATCATCAGCAGCCTCTTGCAAAACATAACGTCTCACTGCGCCGAATATTCCGTCCGCGCCAATCACCGCGTGGAAAGTCTCATTCTGTCCATCACCGAAAGTGACCTGAACATCACCGGCGGCAGTAGCGGTGATATCGGATAGTGCCTTGCTTGCGTGAAGCCGCTCGGCGGGAAGGGGAGCAAGGAGTTCGCGGAGAAGCGAAGCCCGATGCACAACTCTAGTCCCGCCTTCTGGGTTACTGCCAAGGTCCATAATAATAGCTCCCGCGTGCGTGCCTGAGCCCTGTTGCAGCGTTAGAGCCATGACGTTTCAGTTCAGAGATTGGATCTTGCCTCACAATACAGGTTCGCGTCGATGCTTGCAGTACCGCACCCGCCCTCTGAAGCATCGCACTGGCCTCTGACACCCCGACCACCTGCTGCAGGGCCCGCTGTGCATAGCCAGGGAGCCCGATGGCTGCACCGCGTTCGGAGAACTCGGGTGCCGACTCGTAAACATGAACTTCGAGGTGGGCATGTCGCAGGAGAGCATTCGCTATGGTGGCACCAGCCAGCCCCCCGCCGATCACGGCAATTTTGATTATTGAAGATGATTCTGCCATGTAGCATCAGTTGATGTAGGTAGAAACAAGAAAGAAGTAGAGTGTTGAAGGAATTCGGTGCTCTGAACAAGTTGGGAGGAGCATTGCACTTATTAGTAGCTGGCGTGGAACCCGAAATGGGGAAATTGAAATATCGCATATGCGGAACAGCTGCTCCCGCATATTGCATAAGGTAACAAAATGTAACGTATCGGGAAGAGTAGGAGACATAGATAACTAGGTAGCAATGCAGGTGGAGTACAGAGTGCTCTTTCGAATCTGGTACATTCTTTCTTATGCCGTTTTTAGGTCCCAATGCACATGTGAATGTTGCATACATATGTACCTGTGCTGCACCCACCTACTGGTCGCCACCAAGTCCTACTCCAATATATGGAATATGTTTTGGCATAGAAGTACAAAGTATTACCCAACATGCCCAGTGGTTTCGGGGGCTCAGTCAACGTGGCACAAGCGGCAAAAGCGAGTTGCAGCCGGTACTGACTGCGCTTACGCAAATAGAATTTACCTTCGCGCAATTGCGGAGAGGCTTACACGTAGATACATTGCAATACATACAATGACAAACACTGCATTCTGACTGCATGTCTTGCCCTGATGTTATGGCATGCGAGGCTGTCCGAGGTTTCAACCCCTGCAATATTCATTACCTAGGTGCGTCAAGAATTGAATTGTGCTTCCAATATTTTCCGCCCATGTCTTTTTTCATGCATCGGCGTGTGCTTCCCCCCCCCCCTACCACGCTCACTTACAATCTTTGCGGACAGCCTTTCCCATAGTTGCACATTTGATTTGACACGTCTCGAGTGCGCATCTGGACTACCTCAGTTCTTCAAGAAGATTCACCTAGTCCAGGCTTCTTCTTGCGCCCGGAGGTCATTCATGGCGTAGACGTTTGGCACCAGAGAATGATTGTCGCTCATTTTGCTTGCCGGACGTCCTGTTGTCTTGGACGTGCTGTCTTCCCAATACTTGACGGTGCTGGCAGGCTGGCCGTAGTGCTCAGAAACCTGTAGCGTATCACTGTCTCCCTGCCTGAACGAACGAAGACTCAGCAGACCCCGAGCGCTTTCGAAGATGGTCACAATCGTCAAATCCTTCACGAGAGGATATAACAGAGGGAGTGATGCAGCAATGGTGGCGATGTTGGTAGAAACCATGCCCCAGTATAGGCTGTCGGTGATGGCGACTAGACATGGTCAGACCTACTTCGTGGAAGAAACTTCAGCCGGTTACTTGGCAATGGTCAACTTACGAATTTCGTCGGAGTTCTCGCTGATCCCGTGAAGCCATAAACGAGTGTATATAACCATCCTGATCAGGGAAGCCACCACGGATCTGCTCTGTCGTAAGCTTTTTGTCCGCACAGAAGGGGGCATTTAAAATTACCCAGCGCCCACGACAAAGGTTGAAGTGAGGGCTAATTTGTTGTTGGTTGCCATGTTCATGCGCCAGATCTGAATGGGTGTATCCGTCAGTCCAATGGCTTCCCACTTCGCGCGATGGACTCACCAGTGGAATAGGCATAACAAGGATCACGACATCCGTAATGAAGTCTGAAATGGCGAATCCGTAATCGTAACTGTCAGGGTCAGGGCAGTATGTCTCCAACGCAATGGCTGACTGCCACATGGCTGAAATATGACTTCCACACTCGAACAAAGTGGAAAGGAAGAAGCCAATCATCATTGCCACAATTATCACGATGCTCGCGATGAAGAGACCGTAGGTTCTCGAACGCTTGGTAGTGCTGAAGATGCGCAAGTAGAATAACAGAATGCTAGCCTTGGTGCAGCCCAGTCCAAGGGGCAGCATCAGTAAAACGGCGACTTGCGTCTGCCCAGAGACACACCGTGAAGATCACGTTTACATACTTTCGCCGCTAAAACGATCTGCGGCGTGACTAACAACAGAGGATCTCCCTCATAATCTGCCGGAACTTCGAGAGGATAAGCCAAAGCGTGTTGTGAAACAGAATAGATCATGAGAACCCCGATCGCTACAGCGAATATCTAGATTCTATTAGTGAGCCAATCTAAAATTTCCTCGAGCACGTACCGTAGCTGGTAGAACGAGCCAGTCGTCCGCCCCCAAAGGCTGCCGCTGCCGTTGCTGGATTCGAACGCGCAGTCTCAAGGCAGTGACGATGATGGCGAAGAATGGCAGAATAGACCCGCCGGCGATCACATATGCCGGTTCCTCATAGTAATACTGTCTGGAGGCCATGATATTTTCAGAACAACGCGAGGACTTTGTTCAGCGTCTAGTCGGGGGGAAAATATCGTGACTCTGCACCTGCCGAGCCGAAGATTGTCTATTTTCCCCAAGCTGCAATTTGAACTTGAAAAGAAGCAAAAGAGAAGAAACAAACCAATTCTCGATTCTTGGATAATGGTAATCAGGTCTTGGGTGACATACATATGTCGAAAACGAAGGGGATGCTTATGTTTCTAAGCGAGCATTGCATCTAAGCCTGAATCAGTGGTTGCGCCAGCTGCAGCTACCTAGCTACGCCGCAACACCGCCGTACGCGGCCTCCCGGCCGGAGGTAGTGTTGGCCACTAATGTACCCAGATGTGGAATTATATGCAGGTTGGCGGCCATATGTGAGTGTTGACCACTAATATGCCCAGCTATCTAAATGCATGTTGGGCCTTGTGAGATTGTTCAACCAACATGCAGTCAGCCATTTTATGCAGGTCTCAATGTAGACTTTCACTGGCGAATTCCGGGCGTATGAATCAGTGATATTATTGGCACACGACCGATCCACTGCAAGGTCCACGTCCCTGCCGTCCCTGCCGCCGCTGTTGGTTGCTCTTCGCCAATACAAGCGACTCTTCCATCATCATCTCAAGATTCAATTCCCGAAACTTGGTGTCCAAGCTGTGGATTCAGCATAAGGAATTACTCAACGGGTAATGATGCCGAATATCTCGGAACCGAGGTATGGTCTGGTGACGCATTACCGATTGAGTCAAAATGTGACAGACTGAGCACATTGTTATTGTAACCTACATGTTGTGGTCGCTATTATGGAATCACATAGATTATAACCCCTCGTTCTTGGGGTACAAATCTGATTGTATTCGAGGCTGGGTAAAGGGGAAATCCTGCCACTACCTAGGTATGTATCCTGGCTGTTTGAGCCATAACTGACATAGAACCCAAATCCAACAGTCGCACCGACTACATGTACCTGTCCATCAATCGAGAGGAGTACCATCCCCTTGAGCCATGCCTTCCCATACTGTTCAGCTGCAGCACTTTAATCATGTCGAAGTGCCAGCGGTCTAGAAGATGCAGTCGTCAATGACGCCATCAACTGTTGCATCGTCGCATTGAGTCGCAGGATTTTCTTTATACTAGTTAGCGACTCAAGCGCGGAAGATGGACAGCGCTCCTCAACTTACCCACAGAAGGAACCGCGACAGCAAGTGTGTGTGCAACAAGCAGGCACAGGACGGCAGCGGTTCGATTGAAGAACTGCATATTGGAGTTTGAATTGCTGACTTTTCCGGTAGCAAGTTCTATGGATTTGTTGAACACAGGAGATGGCGAATAGGAAAAGGTAGTAGACGAGCTGCGATGATGACTTGGACAGAAAAAACTTGAAGATGGACGGCCGGCTGTATTTATCTCCATTGCCTTCCATACTAGATACCCTGCTTGAACAGGAGAGCCCAAAAGGCCTAACCTGAAGCAGTGAGAGCCTTCTTGGGTCTTACAAAAGCGGGGAGATAAATCGCTGTTCGAAATCCCTGAGATTCCAAGTTTGTGATAAGACATGGCGGCAAATGGTTGGACCAAATCAATAGGATCATGCCCTCGTTGGCCTTTGGGGGCTGCTTGATGCCAACTTGAAAGGAACATGTAAGTCTGATCGTTGTAGTCTTGCATGAGTTGGTTTTTGACGCAAGGTGGGCCGATAAGAAGCCGGACCTCTTTCTTCATGGGGAGTACGCTGCGGCGCAGCCTTCGAGGTTGTTTCTTGCAGCGTCCCGAGCGAGGAAGTGCCACAGCCCGGAAGAGATACTATGGAACAGAAGACTCGGGATTCATCCAATGTATTTTCAGTAGTAGGACCTTGTGCATATGCATATCATCTGGAACAACAGGGTCCACAGATGCCCCGGATGAACAGGATTTCCCTAACTCTTCCAACTCGACGATTCTCTCTGCTCATACAGGACCTTGATCATGGCATCTCAGGACTTCCTCCAAGAAACACCAAGGTGCACCAGCTTCGCCGATGATGATGAGAACCAGCCTCTTACCGGCAGATTTGGAACATATGTCCTTAATGGATTCGAGGCCAAGTCATTCAAAAGACCACCGACGTTCCTGACTTTATCTTATGCTTACGCCCTCGCTCTGCACCTTGTCGTCGTCATCTTGATTTTTCTCCTGTTCAATCGCCCGACTCTCAACGCAGACATGGTGCCTCTGAACGGACGAACATGGTGTAAGTTCTGTGAAGATCGGATTAGATCTAAGTGGTAACAATGATAATAGCTCCTGTGCAACCATTCATCGAATATGAAGTGAAAGGCGAGCATGCGAGCCATGATACTCACAACGACTATTCTGGGCCACCGACGACAGACAAAGATGCTACATGGACCCATCTTCTACGACGTAAAGTCCTCTATCATCTTCTCGGAGGCTCGATAATAATAATAGCTCAGCCCTGGCCTTCAATGCAACTTTGGACGAATCACAAATGGCAGAAGAGTCCACAGACGGCGACTTAGCCAAGCTTGATGGCGGCGGATACCTTGCTTCTCTGGGTGTCTATCATGAGCTTCATTGCCTGGTGGTTTGACATTTGACCGGAATCATCTACTGGTACTGAGTGTTCTGACTACATGCAGCGGAAACTACGCTATTACCTGTACCGGGAGCACTACTTCGAGCATGCCAACCTAACACAGACCCAGCTCGACTATATGAATGCCCACCTTGGTAAGTCTCTTTTTCGAAGAAAAAAGAATATTTCTGCTAACTGGACATAGACCATTGCATCGACGCACTTCGTCTCACCATTATGTGTCACGGGAGCACAGAAGTGTACTCCATTGAGTGGGACGATTCACCAAGCTACAAGCCGGTAGCAAAAAGCAGCGCCAAATCCGTATGTGTGAAGTGGAGCTCCATTGAGGCTTGGGCGTATTCCAGGATGACTTCGTATGCAAAACTGGTTCGATAGTCGCCCATGGCATGAATATATTGCTTGCATTGCACACGCCATGTCTAACGCTTGCTCGAATAAACTATCATGGCGCTTTTACTGCCGACTGCTCTTGACCACAAGCTCCGTGGTTCACAGAAGTGACACCTGCGCCATTCGGGTCCTCGGTAGACAATGTTGAGTCTTCCCCTTTGATGGAAATCCCATTGATGCGTCCCCTCCAGTACCTCACGAAGAATTCATCGATTGGCGACGCGAACCCTTGGTATGTGACAACAAATTCTTCAGCCACCTGACTAGTCTGTATAGCTGCTCCCGCTGAATGTGGGCACTCGCCCTCATTCTCACCAACTTCTGCGACGTCCGCAGCTCAACCAGCCGATATCAATGGTTAAGATTATCATATATCCGCAGAAGATATGACCAAATGCCAGATATGCAAATGTGCTGTTACGAATACGTTGCGAAACAATACGACTATCCTGGTCACAGCTCTGATGCGCTCAGAGGGCGGGGTATATTGCGTAACATCCTGATCCCACCGGCCGTGCTCTGTTGTGTTAGCGAGATCTGGTCCTTTGCTAGTTCCTGGTCTCCCGCAGCCGCCAACCAACAATGAGGCAGCTGTGCAGCCCTCGGTAGCACCTGGGAGCACATCCTTGGATCAGGACCGGATGCATGGGTATGTGTCCGAGCCGCTTGAGACGCAGCCCGTCCTGTTCAGAAGTCATGTATAGCCGAAACACGTAATGACCGATGTTTGAGGCGTGGGACGGGTCGATGTGTGTTCAAACTATGTCGTTGGCTCCGGGTCCCATCCTCCAAGCGCAGAGCGGCAATGGTCTGTTCATGTTATCATTCTGGTTCAGGAACGCCTGGCTCAGAGTGCTGGATGATATCCAGGGGAAAAGGAATCAATTCGCCGGCCTGTGTCCAGTTCAACAGCGCCGTCGCGAGGCCGCCCTACCCAAGTTTTGCATCAACTCTGGATAGATATCTGCATGGTAGCAAGGAACGTGGCATATTGGGGCCCCTGTGGATGTCACCCTGTTACAAAGTGCGGTGAAGCCCTTGCTATCTTCTCCTTCAGCCATTGTCGTAATGCTGTTACCTCCAAGCTGGTCGGGCGGGCGTATTTCCGGAGTTCGGGAGGTTGAGATATGAAGAGGCCCTCTGCATGTCGGTTTATTCCAGTCCGAAAAAGAAATGGCTGGGCATCACTGCTTGATATCACTTCGGTCTGTGCTATCTAGCAGGTCAGGCTAAGCAGTGGAAATCATCACGTGGGTACAACGCAACTTTGCGGTTCACCATCAAATCACCCTGGTGAGAGTCTAGGCCATAGTAACACCTATCTTGGTGAACATGCCAGCTGGTCCGGTTTCAGCATCACATGCTTTTCATCACTTGAAGAAGCCAAGCCTCCCGATGTAGAACGAAAAGCTGATCCGAAGACGGCTGCCTGCACGGCGCCTGGTCTCGTCCCGCGGGGTGCAGTAGGGGCGGAAAGGATCCCGTGTTTGCCAGCTCCGGCACAGCAGGTTCAATGCCCCGGATGACGGAATACCGGAGAAAAGGAGTGCCTCTTTCAAGCTTGTTGCGGTGCGAAGCTCTTGCCAGGGCGTTCTCCCCCCCCCCCCCAAAAAGCGCCCCCCGGCCCCCTTCCTAGGCGACCAAAGGATCGTTGAACCATCTCGGCAACCACCGCAGACTTCGTGTTACAGAAATTCTCCTGCCGTGCGGTATCCGACCCATTCATGCGTACTGAAACGACGTACACGGACCGATGACATGTGTGGTGTTTGTTGTTCCAGTGTACAGCTTAATTAAACAAGGGACGAATAACCGGCCGCTCGTACCGAATCTTACCCTGGACGTCATTGTCTGAAGCTGGCAAAATCCATGCGGTTCAGTGTTCAGTGTTCAGTGTTCAGTTCAGAATGGCGAGGTGCGGACGGTGGTGGGTAAGCATTCCCGTGGTAGATCCGAGAGTTGGGGGGGGGGGGAACAGTCGGCGAATTACGCGGTGCAGACGACCTCCTGTGCTGACCGGTGTGCTCGTTACTGGATGTCCTGCAGAAGAAAGATGCAAGTTGAACATGTTGGGGGCGTCTGTCCTGCTGATTTATGCATCGATACTGGCTGACAGCTCTCCTGGAAGGCTGCCATGGAGGGGCAGAGGACACTCTGGAAAGGAAACACGATTTTGGGGGTGGGGGTTTTGGGGGCCCTTCCGGCTCTTTTGTACACCGCAGTAAAGCTGTAATCCACCTGCCGGATATTTGAAACCCCTGTGATGCGTTGCATATGTACTGCACAACCAGTGGCCCTCAGCCCAGAACACGACACCCTAGTCAATGGCTCTCGATGCTTTTGTGGCGTGTAATCAGTCGCTCAAATGAAAACCAGGGCCCTGATCGTCCTGATCGTCTTGATCGTCTTGATCGTCTTGATCGTCCGCGTATGTACAACCGCATCGAGGGATGCAAGATATCGCACACGATCGAGATAGTGTTTTGCGGGCCGGAGGGCCAGAGCATTCGACAAAGGGTACATACATGCTCATTTAGTAATCGGCAGACTGTGCACTTATGGTCAACTTGGAGAGCAGGTGCTTTGGTGCTGTGTTGATATTCTGGGACGGCTAAGACCCGAGGAGGGCGAAGGAGGTGAGGGCATATCCAGATTTCCCAGCCCTCTTTCAGGCAAACGAGGTCGATACGATGTTGCCATCTGGCTGTTGGGTCCAGAAGTGATGGGAGTCGTGGGCCTCGCTTGCCCAAGCAGGTGACTGTTCGAATTTTCTTCTCTCTCTCTTGATCCTTCAGCATGTGAAAGTCCGGGAAGTGGGGCGCCGTTCTGGCCTCGGCGACACCGGTGAGCATCTGAGCAATAATGAGATGAGTTTCTCTGCAGCTGCTCAGGCGCAACATCACATCACGATATCGTATAGGTAGGAAGCTAGAAGGAGGCAAAGGTTCTGCCGGTCGCATGTGACAGGAGCACAAAGCGCGGAAGTGTTTTGCCGGCAGGTGCAGATGCTACTACACACCGGTTTTGTCAGGCATGAGTTGTTGTCAGGTCAAGCCACCTCTGATGATGGGCGCTGCTGCAAAGGTGGCGTGGTGTTGCATAGCATTCATGAGGTTGAAATGTTCTCGGTCAGGAAATACGGCACAGCTCTTTCAAAGAAGTGACATGATAAGACCCAACGAGAACAAGAAGAAGGTAGGGAGGAAGGCCTGCTTCCGTCTTCCGTCTTGCTGTGAGTGGAAGACACAATCATGTCGTCATCCCTTACGAGCAGATGCAGAAGGCGCCACATTCCATCCACTCGCTGACTTTGGATAATAGAAACATCGAACCTTCAGCACAGGACTGACAGAGTAGTACCTATAGCGTGCCAGTGTGCCAGTGTGCCAGCATTCCAGCATGCCAGCATGCCAGCGTGCCTACATTGATTGCATCACTACCTAGCCTACTAAGTACCTAGGTAGGTAACCATACTTAGGTAGGCGTGGTCGCACAGCGTTATCAGGGTTGGTCGATCACGGTAGAAGCACCAGGAGCCGATGTCAACTGGTTCCTTTCTTCCCTACTCCCGGATCAACCTGAGCTCTAGCTGCGAGAAGAAGGAAAAAAGAAGGGTTATCATTCCGGCAGTCTAGGCTCTACGTGGATCTGATACATAGTATTCAAATGATTGGCATCAGAAGCATCGCATAGCTCCCAGGTCGATCTCTCGTTAATTTTGAGCCGCTTTCATCTCCTGGGCTTTCACATGCTTTTTGACAGGGCATTGATAACAGGGTTCCAAGGTCTGTAGGCAGGGCGTCTCCCCTGCCCTCTGCCGTCAGGGCTCCACCGTTTTTGTAAGCCACACCGAACGCCCCGCGGATGTGAATGTACATATTGTGTACCCACGACAGCTCCAACAGCTCCAGGGCGTTCTATACGTCCGTTACTGCCATGTAGGTAGAATCAAACCAACCCATAGACAGCAAATTTGTATGTCAGTTTCGGTGCCAATTCAACCCGAGACCAATTGGCTAGAAGGTAGCAGTCAATTGTAGAAGGAAGCTGAAGCTGCGTCGAAACGTAAGATACAGATTCCATGAGGTAGGTGGTAGTAGGCTAGGTACCGGGTAGAGCTATAAGGCGGTACCTAGGTAGGTACCTACCCAGGTACTTCTGCACGTAGCTTCCTACGCACGTACGATATCCATCAATTGGCGCCTTCCACACAACTTTTCTTCTGTCATCACATGCCAAATGGCGGCTTCCCTTATCAGACAGCAGCCCACCTTTTCACCATTTCCCACATGTTTTGGGTTGTGCGGCCTCAAAGCTGCCAGCGCGTGGCGTCAGTCCGTCCACTCGTCGTCCACTCGATAACAGTAACTACGTAGGCCTGGTAGGCTACTGGCTACGTAGGCACAGTAGGGTAGATACCCAGGTACAACTACCTAGGTACTGCCAGTAATATGTAACCACCTACAACTGGACGGAGTTCTTCGCTTTTTTAGCTTTTGACCCTCATCCAGTTCCCACGAACTTCTTCTCTTCCTCCTCATCTTCGCATCTTATCTTTGCCTGTTTCCAAGTCTTGGCCTCAGTCTCAGCCTCAGCCTCAGTCTCAGTCTCAGTCTCAGTCTTCACACCCTTTCCCATTGCCATTCCCCATAGCATCACAACCACTTCACATCCACATCCACTTCACTTTTCTTCTAAGTCACCCTCTTCGTCCGAGTCAGCATCAGTGTCAGCACCAGCATCAGCATCAACTCTGCTCCTCTACATTCCACAAGCCACATACCATACACAAGAGTTTCCACTATCACCGCAATGTCGGGTCCTCAAGTTAACGGCAACGTGCCGAAGTCTTCATTTCTGAAGGTAAGCTCGTCTTTGCCTCCTCACTCATACCATTGGCCCTTGGCCCTTGAATATGACTATCCCCAGTGTCGCGTCCCAACCCGGGATTCTTTGCTGTCGTGTGACCGCAGCAATGGCAGCGACTTTTTTCTTTCTCTCAACCCGACTACCCATACTAACTGCCATCCCAGCACCTGACCGACTACCCCGTTGTACACGATGGTGTTGAGACCTTCAAGTCGAACCCATACGGCGCAAAGTCAATCCAACTTGGCGACTCTGCATACCAGACCTTTGCCGCACCTGTCCTCCCTTACCTCTACAGGCCCTACCAATACGTCGAGCCCTACGTGAAGAAGGTAGACGACCTCGGCAACCAGGCACTGGCCAAGGTGGACGAGCGCTTCCCCGTTGTCAAGAAGCCCACAAGCGAGATCTACACCGACGCTAAGGGGCTCGTTCTATTCCCACTGCATAAGAGCGTCGAGGGCAAGGATCACCTCCTGGATGTCTACTCCAGCGAGTACAAAAAGGCCAACGGCGACAATGGAAACGGCTTCGGACTGATCCCTACTGGCAAGGCCGCAGTTGCTACCGCCCTGGTCATCACGGGAGAGACTGTCAGGTTCATCGGCGACTTCCTGAGTGCGAAGAAAGAGCAGACACACAACGCTGTGGACAACAAGGTCAATAACTAGAAGGAGAAGACCTACGCCACAGTCGACAGTCGAGGGGATGGTGGCTGGTGATGGCATCCAATTCTGCCGAGGATGCGGGCGTCAAGTCGATTTCTTCCTGGTGAGCTCCCAACGGAGTTGAGCATGATGATATCCTGGTTTTGTGTTTGGCATTGTGTTTCTGTTTTTCCTGCTGCTGTTTGTCTGAGTACCCCCAAGACCACAGCAATTTTGTATCCTCGTTTCTTTGTAACGGCCACAATATTCACTTGAGATCAGTTTCTTGGGCACGGAAAATGCTACTAAGCACTTCATTGTCAATTGTTGGAATTTATGAGCGATGTTATCTCGGAGGTGTGGCAGTAATGGAAAGATGTCGAGCTCCCTATAAGAATAATAGCGAATAGATCTTTCATTCCGTGTCCCACAGTCTCACCTTGCAGGTGTATCGAACGGTCGGTTTCCCCCGCTTTTGTGCTCATGACTTCCACAAACCATGTCAGCCACAACATAACCACAATGGAGAGTTCCCAGGGCGAGACAGCGTTGCGTAGGAAAGGTGTCGGAAGACGAGGTGCTGCAAATAGCCGGAAGGCGACTACAACGGTCACGGTAGGTAGCACCGACAACACATGAGCGTGGCAATATATCACACAGAGCTGCAATGGGAAATATGATGCCTGACGGAAAATCTCCCAATTGGCCAATCCACGACGTCCCTTTATATGTTTCGATCCTCGCTCCGGCACTCCTGTCAGTCTGCGGGGTTTGCCTCTACTCTCGTCTTCTTCTCAATACATACGGTCGCAAGGACAGCACACACCAAGGGAAGCTGACATCCACCTTGACCACTCCCGATATTTCGTACAACCTAGTCATCTGAATATCCAATACCGTGCAGGCTTCAGCGGCAAGGACTTGGACACGTAGGTTGCATCCCCGTGGTGTCAAGTTGGAGTAGATATTGGCATTCGATACAAGCCAACAATGGGCTGGGTACTCCCAAATATACTTTTCCAAGCATCTGGGGGTTTATTTGGCTCATAAATATTTGTACGACGACGAGATATTGTTCCTGACGAAGGTCGGGAAACCCACGGAGATGGCACCAGGGGAGATGCCCAGGTGCAGGGGCGTTCCAATCTACGTTGCCTCCAAGTCGGCACGTATATCGACCATGTTGGCATCTAGTCTCCTGGTCAACTTTGAAGGTCCTTATCCTTTTCCAAGTTTGACACTCTCTCCAAACTCCGCGTTGTAGCAGGGGCCGCGCGAGGTATGATGTCTTGTCACCAAGACGGATGCTACAGAAGTAGAGTCGAATCGATCCGGTACGTATACCTCAGTAGTGCCCTCGTGTATATGTCCCTAAGTACACATATTTGTGTCTAGAATGGGCCCTTGGCTGAAGGGAGCGATGTGCCGCTTATTGCTGACCACCATAATCGCTCAACGATACCTGGTAGCACCCATCAAAGAGCTTCGAGGATCACGAGGACTCTTAGTGACGCCAAAATTCTGGCCGCGCCCATCCTTGGCTGACTTGGCCATCTATACTGGCAGGCATGGTGTCTTTGGTAGGTATTGTGATTATTCTTATATGGCTTGGGGCTTTGGGGGGAGGGGGGCCTACTGTCGAAGAAGACCCGGTTGAGAAACCACCCGCCGTAGGAGCGTCTCCACCTTTCCATTGCTAGGAAACATATCTCGCCCTATCCACCTTCTATTGACAACTCTGCCATGCCATGCCCACTCATCAGCCGCCGACAAGGGCATACGCCGC
This sequence comes from Cytospora piceae, assembly GCA_016508685.1. Lineage (NCBI taxonomy): Eukaryota > Fungi > Ascomycota > Sordariomycetes > Diaporthales > Cytosporaceae > Cytospora > Cytospora piceae. The sequence goes on along the minus strand of JADMLE010000005.1, from coordinate 2,320,646 downwards.
AGACGCAGACCTTTCCATGCCACGCCTATGCTCGTCGCACACCAATACAATACCTAACCTCCCCAAGACGTCGGTAGTAGTGGCAGATGAGGGTCGAGCTATCATCGCCAACTCCAAGCATCAGGTGTCGTCCAAGGAGAGCCCTAACGGGTCGGACCGTACTAGTCCGTGCCACTGGCCGGACCGCATGGGGTCCCCGAACGGCCTCGGGAGTTTCATCGATGCCCAGGTGGAGCAACAAGCCTCGTAGGTCAGATGGGTGGCCCGTTGTAAGCCCACGGCCGTCTCCAATCCACCTGCACTCAGCTCTATCCTCTTTGAAGAACCGCACTTGCGAGCACTGAGAAAAAGGGGCGATAAGCTCTCTGTCTGAGGACTCGTCCATATTGTCGTGCTGGTATTGCCAAACTCCAACCCCACCTCTCCACACATAGGACCAGACGCCTAGCAAGAGCCAGGGCAATGCATCCTGACCCAACAGTCCCAGGCGCTTTCGAAACGCACATCTGCGCAGACCAATTTCCCACCATTGTAGTTTAGTGAGAACCTGCAGCAGTCCTATCTCATGCCAATCTTCAGAGAATCTTCACGGAGGATCAAACTCGACAGGGCAGCTGTGTTGCAGATCACCAAGAAACCAAAGTTTATGGAGTCCTGGAATAGCGACGATGGGAGCTTCTCCCCCTGTGCGCCCACTCCTCCAGCGTCGTCCCCGACCTGGCAGCCCATCCTCCTGCCGCTGCCATCAATGCGATCGTCAGGGGAAATGCGACACCTTGATATATATTCGATGTCTGCACCCCGTTCCGGCAGTGCTCGGCAGACCACATGAGGGGAGAGATAATAGATGCCCCCCACGTGATCATCTAAGATATATCAAAGATAGCTACCGTCTTATCTATACCACCTCTTTCTGCTGTTGACCCCGGCATTTGTTACTCAAGACGTGGAAAAGCTGCCAAATCGGAGAGTTGCCATATGACAGGGACGAGGGGACAAGGGGCCAAGGGGCCAATCTCCCCGCACGGCCGCATGGCCTGGGCTGATTGGGAAGCCATGTCCGTTTTTGTGTGATGAGAGGGGCCCAGTGTGTTGCTTCCAGTTGAGTGCGCTGCGTCATGGAGGGGTGCGTTCGTCCGTCCGTCCGCCGTACGGATCCGTACGTACGCCTCATCGTGACAATGGTCCTCCCAGATCCGTTTGTCGACCTACCCTGCCGTCGATAGCGCGGCAATCTCTGTAAGGTCAAGCGGAGCCACAATCTCGCTGTGTGAGTGCTCACATGGCGGCCCAAGTGTCTTCGTGTGACACATTCATGGGGGGGGGGGGTCGCACATCAAGAAGCTTTTTGTTTAGCTCTGCCAATAGTCAGTGGACGTGCGGCGGCGCCGGCGGGCTGGCGGGGAAAACATGTCTGGGAGGCACGGTGAGGATTCGCATCCAAGGTGAGGAGGTCCTTCCTGCCCGAGTCTTGATTTGCAAACGGAGCAGCATTCAGTTGATGAAAGGTCGCCCCACCGTTTCCGTACCATAAGGACAGCCGGGGTTTGGACACTGTAACCTGCACGGGCCCGTACAATGGATATCAACAAGCAGCTGTGGCTTTCCGGGGCACACCCACGTTGGTCTCGGGCGTTTGCCCGGAAGGGAGCAATCGTTGTTGAAAAATGGATGATGAAGGGTTGTTCAACGTGCGATAGAGACGTAGCGTGACTGAAAACGTGGCATGTGGAACCTTTCCTTTTGTACGCGGTCCTGGTAAGAATCCTTCAGCAGTTGGCGAGTTGTATGTTGACCAAGTACTATGTAGTATGTAGACCAGGCAGGCCTGGCAGGCCGGAGATGATGGTGCTTTTTGGAACCTGGGACTTCGGAGACATATTTGACAGCAGTGTTGGTTGAGCTTGACAGGAGAGCTCCCCTCCATTTGGCGCCTGTCATATTCCCCGCTGGCCGACGGTTGCTGCTGCTGCAACGTAATGTTCGGGTAAACGGAGATTAACTGCGTCGCCGCCCGCTCGGTGTATCGCAGTGGGCGGCCGACCGAGTACCACCAACTGGACTGACTGCCCGCGCCACAGAAGGACTTCACATCTCGAGTTTGACAAACGAAAGGTCTGCTAGAAGCAACGATGTGAACCCCCAATCGAATTATCGCAATGCAGTGTGTAGCAATGCATGATTACGAGGCTGGCTGTTCCGAGCCTCAATTCGGACTGTGATTTGGGGTCCTTGTTGAAGAGACGGTCGACTGCAGCATTGCATATGTATGTATGTACGATCTCCCGGCCGAGTCACCCATCCCAAGGGCGCTTGATGGGGTTGGAGCGATGATACTCACGTGTCCCCGCCTCTTCGCGTCCGGAACGGTCGCCTCTGCAGGTGAACTCCTGCGCGGGGCCGTTTTGGACCAGGATATGATTCCCTTGCTGCATCACTTCGAGAGGTGTGTACAGAAGTATGCACCACACCATGAACCATCGACGTCAAGCAGAGGCGGGCGTATCCAAGTTCAACACGAGCGTCCACAGGACCACAGCAGGCGGCTGTTTGTCGAAGAGAGCCGGGCCGGAGCATCTGTATCTATTTTAGACGACGACATACCGGCGGTTCTTAGCCACGTTGCTTGCGTGTAATGCAAAGTCGTTTTGACAACCCAGGGTCACCAGGCGGATAAAGATATCAGGAGATGAGAGGTATCCTGAGTTCCGCCAACCAGAAGCCAGTAACCAGCAACTACTCACGAGCGATTACCACGGATTACGCCCGCAATACGTTGTGGTGGAGAGCCAAGAATCAAATTGATTGTTTTTTGGCCATGATGGCGTCAAGACAAAAAGTCAAAGCGCGCACAGCCTCGGCAAGCAAAGCGGTCGTGACACCGGCGCTGCGTGGAGCCAACGAGCTCCGACGGCACGGCTGCTCGTTTATTTTTTGGACCTGACTCCCCGTAATATCTAATCCAGGATGGGGGTTTTGATAGGACAGCCAGAAGACTCGGAAAAATTGGTGATGAAACGGGCAGGAAGGGCAGTCGGAACGTGGAGGATTATGAACAAAATGTCTGAGGCGAAAGTCAAATATAGTATAGATTATGTTGCCCCCCCCCCCCCTCACCCCGATCCTGCTGAGGCCGCCATGATACTTGACAAAGCTGACAGGTCAGATTCGCAGGTTGTTTTCGAGATGGGACGAGCTGAGCTGGTCGTGGTGCAGCTTAGCAGCTCAATCAACTTGAACAGTGCAAACCGCGTTGACCCTGGGTTCGAGAGCAGCAGTGTTATCTTGGAGATGATGATATCCAGACCATTTACCTAGACTAGAGACACTAGCTACCGTACGGTACCAGATTTTGAAACACCTCGTCGCCGTTGCGTCTTAACAGAGGAGCTAGACTGGTGTCGACATTCGGGGCGTTTCAGCTCGTTTAAAGTTACCATATGTACTTAGTATACAGTACTACCTACCGTGATGCGCCATACCAGATGACGTTCCTCGTGATCGCTCCTTCTGGGGGTTCTCGAAGGTCAATGTCAGTCATCTCGAACAAACTGTCACTCACTTGGGAAGAGTGTGTCTAAGACGATCAGCCAATTATTGAAATGACGGTTCGTCGGAGGCGACGATAGACGAGAGAGGACAAATTCGGGAATTCAGGGGGGGGGGGGAGGGCGGCGCATTGAGACGTTTCCAGAAGATTGATGATCAATCGAGGCGAGCCTGGCGAACTCTCTCTCTCTCTCTCTCTCGGCAGCATTCTTACAATGTCTAATTTCAATCTCGCTCGACACGAAACGGTGCCACAACAGCTCTCTGTCACTTGCTGGGCCACGGACGCCATTTCATCAATGTCGGTCGTTGACTCGTTGTTGATGGCGGGATTGGAGGAAGCAGTGGGGCCTCTGGGGCCTCTGGGGCCCTCTGGGGCCGCTGGGGCCATTGCAAAAATGGAAAGAAGCTGCAGTCGGACAGGTGAGACATGGGGGCCCCTTGCATTATGCAATGCCCAGCTGCCCAGACTACATTTGGAACACACCTTGCAGCACGATCCAGGGGCAAGATGGAAGGAACCCCTGCAGCTTGCCTTGTCTCGGTGTGGTTCAATCCAGTAGCGTACAGAGTCTTGACTTCCTTCCTTTCGTCTCATCATCAACAACAAACGGCCCTGATAACTGCTGCACATGGCTGACGGCCTGACCCGGTGCACGTTTCTCACCTTCAGTTGTGATGAACGGTCTACCAGCTCATTGGAAGCCTGGAACCCCTTTAAGGTTTACCTACCTAGGTACTAGGTACACCTAGGTAGGTAGTTTCATGGAAGCACCGAGGTACTCTGTACCCCGCCGCGCCCTTGAAGTCACCGTTCGTCCACTCATATACCTAAGTAACTGCCTGGTAAATGATACGGATGGATGGTTCCGACGCACGCTGTGGTAGGGCTCTCAATCACGGCCCCAAGCGCTCATCACACTTCAACCACTCACTCGTGCAGTCACCTGGGCGGTCAGTCACCTACGCATCAATCTCCCATTGTAGACACTGCAGGAGACAAGGCAGGATGCTTTACATACATACACACACACACACACACACACACACACACACACACACATACGGCAGTAGCTGCATACTCCCCCGTACGGACCCGTACCGTTCCGCGAGTGACCGGTGTTTTTGACCCTCCAGCCACTCTCACAAACAAGAACAATAGCCATTCATTGTCAAGCAACCGCATCGTTGCCCCTCCCGGAAACCCACATTGGAAGAAAATACGGGGCTCCCCAATGTTGGTGGACTTCTGGACCCAGCATCAATTTATCTGCAAGGAACACAAAATCACCGGCATCAACTGAGGAGCTGGGATGGGCCGTCGACCCAGAAAAAAGTACCTACTGTAGGTAGGAGAGACCTTCTGCCTCGGAAGCCTTTCCCATTCGAATCGATTTGGGTCCTCCGTTTGGTTGTTTGGGTGCACAGTGCAGTTGTCGGTCCGTTTCATTTCGATTTTCGATTTGGACCTGACCTAGCGTGGGACCCCCTGTTCAACCTTGGCTAGGTGGAAGCTTGTCGCACCACACACGGTCGTTCGTGCCTTCCACTCCTATTTACTGCTTATGTCTCCGTTTTGCCTCACCTTTTGATCTCGCATCTTACCTTGGTCGCCCTCTTTTTTGCTCCTCTTCTTTTCCTCTGCTGTACTGTGCTGTGCTGTGCTGTGCTGTGCTGTGCTGCTCTGCCATCCATCCTCCGTGGACCCCTTTTCGCTTGCTTTTTTTTTTTCGGCCTCGCTTCGCCAGGCTTCGCTTCTCATCTCCATCCTTACCTGCACCTGCTTGCAAGTGCCAGTAGCCAGTCTGTGTTGTTCCTCGACACGGCCATCCAGACACTACGGCTCGTTTGCAACTGGGGAAACAATCGTGGAATAGATTAAATCTGGTCCATCTTGGAGTACACGGCCACTTGCTGCCAGCAAACTATCCTTTGAATATCAATAACCTTTGATTAATACCTCAACCAAAACATACCGGATCAGCACTGGAACCCCAATCGACGGTTCAAGCCGCTTTACAATCATTTCTCCTTCTCAACATTGATCGGTTTGACCTAACTGCTCGACGACATTATTATCTCCAACGACGGATACTACGACTTATCGCCTCCCCGAGATACCCTTACGCCTTTGCCGAAACGCTTGCTCCCCTCGCCTCTTGTCGACGCCGTCTGAGATTTTTATTCTACGAATCCAATTAATAAGTAGGCTTCAACGCTTAGGTAGACATTAAGTTGTCTTGGAGTTGGAAATCAATTTATCCAATTGGTTTGGGAACACCGCCTTGGACACCGCCAACATGGCTCCCTCGCTCACAGCACACTCCTCCTTCACCCGTCCTCGGACGAGTGACCGTGATGCCCGCCCAACCACCCGCGACCAGGCCGACAACAACCTCTACATCCCCAGCCGGACGTCCTCGTTACACTCGAGAATCACACAGCCGATTCCTTCGTCGCTTGCTCAGAAGCCACAGCAGCGAACGCCAAAGACCCTCACACATGCGTACATGGTCTGTGGTGTTGGCCGAGAACCCTCACAATGGGTCAAGGCTCCGCCACCAGCTCAGGGGAAGATCGGTCACATGAAGGGTGCTGTTGGTCAGTTTTGGCTGCCAGAGATATTGGGAAGTAGCCCAAGGTTGGAGCAGGACAATGAGATTGCTCGCTCTCTGCATGCTGCCATGAGGGTACGTTTTCATGATGTGTTTGATAGTGTAATTATGATGGTGAGAGATGGACTGACCAAAATTAGGCTTGCTTCCCACACGATGTCGAGATCTGCACCGGCCGAAGCCAGCCTCACTGCGTCCACCACGCTTTTGTCCTTCAGCAGGATTCCTCCCACACCCTCTACGGGATTTCCCTGAGGGTTTGGTCGCGAGCCGATGAGAAGAGAGCCGAGACGATTCGTGAACTGAGGAAGCGGACGGAGCCGGATTTCTACGACAACGCCGATGAGACGTACTGGATCCCTTACTGCTTGTCGTTCCTTTCCAGATACCCCCTGTACAACCTGCTGGGCGATTACCTCCGTGGCATGTGGATCCACTGGAACAAGGCCACGAACCTTTTCCATGCTGAGGAAGTCTCTCGGATCTTGAGCTTCCCTGCTCCACGTCTGAATGATCTGGTTCGCATCGACATGAAGGACTACGCCCTCTGCTACCAGTTCCCTTCGTCTCCCACTGGCTTCCAGAATTTCGCCATGTGGCCGCTGTTCTCTTGCCTGTCCATCCCTAACATCGTGGGTGTCGTCGAGGCAGCGCTCTCACCAACTCGTCGCATCATCTTTGTCAGTCACTATCCTGCTATACTCACCATGGCCGCAGAGACTATCCGCTATTGTGTTCGCGTTTACGAATGGAGCGGCCTCTACGTCCCCGTGGTCCATGCTCGTCACGCAAAAGAGCTTGTTCAGGAACCTGGTCCGTACATCCTCGGTATTACCGCCGAGTGCCGATCGCTTTTCACCGCGCCCAATGACGCCCTCGTTGTCGATCTCGACCGAAACTTCGTTCTCACCTCCGACCCCCCAACGGCTCTGAATCCAGGGCAGCGCAACAAGTTCATCACTCGACTGACCGAGGCTCTCAATGGCGACGTCACCCCGTCCGGTGTTCCCCAGCATCTCCGCTCTGCCTACGGCGGTGGGAAGCTGGTCCCTGCAGGTCAAATCATCGTTATGCGTGGCGAGGTTGAGTCTATTCAGGAACCTCAGTGGTGGAATCAAGACGCTGTCATGGCTGTTATGGACCACGTCTGCGAGAAGACAGGCCGCAACAGTGGACTGAAGGCCGTCTTCGGTGGATCTGTGAAGAAGCCTCTGATGACCAAGGTTTCGATGAGACACCTGAACGAGATCGTGCGCGAGAGGAACCAGTACTCTCGCGACGCCCAGGAGGCCTGGCAGGATTTCATCAACCTCAAGGGCCGCATGGATACCGAGCTAGCCAAGGTGACGAAGCGGAACAACTACCTCAACGATGAGTTGGAGAGTTGGAAGCAACAGGTAAGCTCTATAACCACCGTTTATCGAATCCGCCACGTTTGGCAGGCACTGACAGTCATCTACTTTACAGTTCCTCAAGTTCCAGGCCTTTGCTGAGACTCTCACCAAGGAGACGCAGGATCTCAAGACGAAGATCGATGGCCACAAGAGGGAGAACCGTCGTCTCGCCGGTCTTATTGACCAACAGAAGGACGACGCCGCTCGGGTGTCTGTTCGTCTTACCGGAACCGAAAAGCAGCGTGACGATGCCCTTGAGGCTCTTGTCCTTCAGCAAGAGATCGCTGAGGAGCTTGAGCGTGAGCGCAAGAGGAACAAGAAGGAGCTCTCTGCTCTGCAACACACTAACTTGACCATTCTCCGCCAGCGTGACGAGGCGCGTCGGGTCGTCCTGCACCTGCGCAGCCTGATTGGTGGACAGAGCCACCACATGGAACACCTTGTCCAGTCGCTTTCCAGCCCTGTTGAGTTGGAGGAAGAGATCGCCAGCGGCTTCGTGGAGTCTACTGAGGAGGAGGGTGGAATGGCGCCAGCCGACAAGGAGCGTCTGCTGAAGGCTGTTCGCAACAGCAACCGATTCTCTAAGAATAGCTTTACCGATGTGGCCGACCGCCATCTCAAGGACAAGACTGATGCTATCTCTCACATCATCCGCAACATCGCGGAGCAGTGCCAAGCCGCTGTTGAAGGCCTTCAGCTTGCTGAGGATGCTATGATCGATACCCCGACGGCCAGCCGCCGGAGGAGCAGCAACCTCTCTGGTGCTATGAGCGAAGACGGTCGGTCAACCGTGGCCTCCGACTTTGGCGATGACAACCACAACCGGTCCGGACGGGTTTCGAGCATCCCTCCCACCCCCGACTTGATTCCCAACCGCAGCTCCACCAGCATGTCGTTCGCATCGACAACGATGACGACCCCCGAACGGTCCTCTCAACAATACGGCATCGGCCACGAGATCCCCACCAAGATTATGGAGGACGACGAGGAGGATTACACGGAACGAAGCGACAACGAGATGCCCCAGCCAAGGGGCGTGGTCGGTAAGCACGCCGCTTCCCTGATCCACCGCCCCTCTGGCGCTCGAATAAGTGCATTGGGAGGGCCGCGGTGAATCGCGGTAAATCAGGGTGCTAATGGCAAAGTTAATGGCAAACGAGTCGGGGACCCTGATTTTAAGAAAAGACGCTCGATGGAAATGCAAGCAGCCTGCGAATGGGCAGAGCAACAAGCAAGGAGGAAAGAAGAAGAGATGACGCAAAGGAAGAAGAAGAAGCGCGATGCCGACTTCAAGAAAAGACGCTCTTTGGAGCTGTTGGCAGGTTACGACCAGAACGTTCACCTTTGGAGGTGAACGACCGAAACGCAACGAACACATACCGATACCATGGACGCATGCAAGCGTTTTATCGATCGACTTTATTTTTTATTTTTTTTATCACTTATACCTTGGGGCGGGCTAGTCGAAATATTTCTCAATTGCTATGTAATGAGGCGTTGTGGAAATTTGTCTCTACGTCCCAGATTCCCCACGCCTATCCGATCTGTTGGGTTCACTTCGATTCTTCTTGGAATCTCTTCGACACGTTCTATTTATTTTATGGACGGGCTTCGTGTTTTCTTCAGTCAGAAGAGCGATGACATCCAACCCTTCAGAGGGAGACCGACGGTGACAACTGGCAGTTATTTGGTCGAAGGTGGTATGCGATACAACTTGCCGGGAGCTGTACGTCGGATGTACGTAGATTTCCTTGGAGGAGTCGCACTTGTGAGGGGATGTGTGTGTATGTGTGTGTTCCCTTTCTGTTTTATTCCTTTCCAAGTATTGATACCTGCAACCCATACACCACTACAACTGCCGTTCGCGTCTCTTTCTCAAATAGTTACTACGTACCTTTGGAAGCCATGATTCAAAAAGTATCAATTTCAAAGTAGCGTTGCATTGACACGTCTCCGTGACGTGCGTCTGACTGTGATAATATTGTACTGTTGATAAAGCTGGAGTGCCCTTGAATTTGCTTGTTGGATTACCGCACCTGTGGCTTCATTTTCTATAGAACACTGCTACAATCTTCTCTGTATGTGACAAAAGGCTGAATCATCCTCAGCAATGTATGAGGCTAATTGAGCAGGACACTTTGTAAGACACTGACCGAGAATTGGCGGCTCCATCCGACCCTTTGCCGGAACAGCGACTACGACATGATTGGACAATAGGCATGACAAACCCCTGACACAATGGTGCGCTAAGCTCCAGATCTTTGGCGGATGGCATCCATCACCAATGCTGACACGACATTTACTAAGACACCCGACAGTGGGTCCGGGGCGGGTGAGTCTGGACGACATCCCCTCGGTCGACACCACGATCATTGATAGAGGCGGAAGATTCTTGCGAGTTCTACCGGGGCGAGCCTTCTTTCAATCTTTATATAACAAGTAAATAATAATATCCGTCGTTCTCAATGAGGACCATCTCGATCCTACTGTCCATCCTCGTTGGAATCTTGTCGATTGTATTCTTCAGAGAGCATATCCTCGAGACTGCTTCCGTCTTGTACAACAACTATAACAGCAACAGCACCGTCGATTCGAAGAACGTAGTCGAGAGCTTAGCCACCGACGAACAGATCCCCACGACTTCCAAGATGAGCGTGCCACGAGCAATCCGCAAGGCCTTCTTGGCCTCGGAGCAGGCTGAGGGCGCAGGCGCAAGAGTTAGACGTTCCGTCGGCACACCGCAGCTGAGAAACTTCTCGCCTTTCCTGATGCTGGACCACTTCAACGTCAAGGCGGGAGCCGGATTCCCAGATCATCCTCACCGAGGGCAGGAGGTTAGTCCAGTCCAGTCCAGTCTATTTCCTCCCTCTCTCCACAAGTACAAGACCAGCAGATTAACGCTTTCATGATTGCCGCTTAGACCATCACATACATGCTCTCAGGGGCCTTCGACCACGAGGACTTTGCAGGAAACAAGGGCACCATCCGGGCGGGCGACCTCCAGTTCATGACGGCAGGCAGGGGCATCGTGCACAGCGAGATGCCCGCACAAAAAACGGACGGCACCCCCAACACGGGCCTGCAGCTGTGGGTGGACCTCCCCAAGCACCTGAAGTCCTGCGAGCCGCGGTACCGCGACCTACGGGCCGAGGAGATCCCGACGGCGGAAGTGGACGGCGGGAAGGTGACGGTCAAGGTCATCTCGGGCGAGAGCCACGGCGTGGTCTCGCTGCAGGACCTGGCGTACACGCCCGTGTGGCTGCTGGACATCACGATCAGGCCGGGCGGGAAGGTCGTGCAGCCCGTGCCGAAGGGGTATAACGCGTTTGTGTACACGCTCGACGGCACGGTGCTGATGGGGGAGGAGAGGAAGACGGTGCCGAGGTACCATAATGTCGTGTTCGAGCTGGAGGGGGACGCGGTGGTTGCGGAGAACGGTGGGGATGGGGAGGACGCGCGGCTCGTGATCGTGGCGGGCCAGGTGCTGGACCAGCCGGTGGTGCAGTACGGCCCGTTTGTGGTGACGAGCAGGGAGGAGGTGATGCAGGCTATGTTTGATTATCAGACCAGCTCGAACGGGTTTGAGAGGGCCGAGGGGTGGGCCAGTGAGATCGGGAAGTCGATGGTGCATTGATTGGGGGGAGGGGGGGTTGGATTTTGATGTTGTGGGAATTATGGGAGTTTTGGGTGGTGGAAGCATATACCATACACATGATACGTACATATACCTGGGCAGTGTAAGCCATGCGAGTTTTTGTCAATAATTGAATCTGTTTACCGCAATCGGTGCAAATGGGCACCCGGTTTGGCACACAGTCTTACTACCGACCGGACATACTCGTTGATATTGGGCAGATGAGTTGGCAACCACCCTCAAAACCGCACCGACGGTCTTGGAAGGGAAGCAAATTCCACATCAGGCAAAGCACTCATCTACAAAGTCCTCAAACAGCGGAAGAAAAACCCCCGGCTGGTTCCCAACACGGCGTATGCCCCGACCCCCTCGACCCGCAAGACCCGCCCCTTCCACAGATTCCCATACTCCATCCTCTCAAACACATCCGCCTTACACAACACTTCCCCCGCACCGCTGACCACCGCTAAGAGAAAGGCCGTCGTATCCCTCACGAACCCACGATGATCCCGGCCGTCACTCCACGCCACACCCGCAAACATGCTCGACCTCGCGCGCGCGTGTCTGTCCTCAGCACCGCCTCGCGCATCCAGGGTTCCTCCTCGCCGCCGCACAAGGGCGCTCATCTGCTCCTCGGAGAGTGAAGTCGCCGCGGCCAGGCTATCGTTGAGGTTGAGGTTGAAACTCTCCATCGCCTCGTCTAGGCCGCGGCACAGCGGGGACCAGGAGGTCATGATGCCCCGGACCTTGATACACTATGAGTGCCCTGCTGTTATGCCTTTTAGATGACTTGATATTATTCTCACATATTGGTATGAACATAGGAGATGAGGGATTTCGGGCTTGTTGTGTAGAAGTCTATTCATCAACCATGGCCTAGGATTCCAAGGTTGTCCCTTCGCAGACAGCTACAACTACGGTACAGAGCTGCATAGCGCCGCGCCCATTAGGCACCCGGTTATAGCCCCGTGGGTTAAAAATACCAAAGTCACAGACAGTGAATGGGGCAATGAATAAAGAACAACATATCACTCGCTCCTATTGGGGTTGAATACTTGGCTTTGCCTGAATACCTAGGTAGTGCCTATATGGCAGTATGGATGTTACCTATACGCTGTGATCTGTCGATGGCCCGTGTGTCACGTGGCTGTGCAAACTGTTGTGGCACACAATAAAGTGGCTAGAAAGTGGCAGAAAGTTTGGCAGCTGGCAGGTGAGGCTCTCGATTAGCGCGGAATTGTGGGAATTGTGGCCCAAAAGCTCTCTCGCTGGTCGCAGAAGCTGAAATCTATTTTCACAACTTACTTTCCCCACCAAAACCACCACACTATTTTCCTTCCCTTCCACCTGTACCAACTCCTTCCTCCGCACTCCTTCCTTTTACCATCACAAAACATACAAAACACCATCACTCTCTCTCCTTTACCACCATCTGCAACCTGCTTTAGCAGTTGCTGATGCAGTTCCTCTCTCCATTAATACTCTTTTGCCACCCCATTCATCATCACCTTCTGCGGTCTGGATGAGCTTAGTGCAGGTCCACGTTGCCCACAATGTCTGACTTTCTTGGGTACGTCGCCTCAATCGTCACCAATTGATTGCTCCCTCTCACCTTCTGATCACCAGCTCTGCAGCTGCTAACCATAATACAACCTCAACAGAGCTCGCATCTCCTTGATATCCAAGAGCGACATCCGGTAAGACCACTCTCCTCTCTCTGTCTCTCTCCTATACCCCGCCTACACCGGTATTGGAAACCCCTCTACTCTACCTAGCTCGGAGCTCTCCAGACAGCTAACCTGCCTTTGCCCCCCAACACAGCTATGTCGGTACTCTCTTTGAGATAAACTCCAACGAGTCAACCGTTTCCCTCGAGAATGTCCATTCACACGGCACCGAGGGTCGAAAAGGCGATCCCTCCGAGGAGGTTTCTGCCTCCGATCAAGTCTACGACTTCATCGTCTTCCGAGGTAGCGATGTGAAAGATCTGCGCATTGAGGAGGGTCCTGCCGCCCCCAAGGAGAACCAGCCTCCACCCATGCCAAACGACCCTGCCATTGTCGGTGTAAGTATCTTGCCTTGCCACACGGTCGTTCCGACTGCTTTCCCTCCTCCAGTATGATGAAATATTCTCGGATGTAAACACATTTCTTGTCTGAAAAGCGCAAAACCCCATGTTGATATCTCCGTTGCCTTCCTTCTGATCTGGAACATCACCACAACCTTTCAAGCTCTTGATTCAAAAGGCATGACACAAGCTAATGCTCAAGATGCTTAGGCTCGCTCTCACCCTGGACGGGTTCCAGGCGTCAACCAGCCCCAAGGCCCTCCCGGTCCTCCTGGCCCTCCTGGCGCACCTGGTTTCCAAAATCCCAATATGTTCCCTCCTTACCCTCCACCCCCACAAGGCTGGGGCCGACCTGGTCCTCCCGGACCACCCGGACCTCCCGGACCTGGTGGATTCCCTATGGGATACCCTCCCCAAGGATGGTTCCCACCCGCGGGTCAGGGTTTCCCACCCAATGGACCTGGCCCGTGGAACAACTATCCTTTCCCTCCTGGCGTACCAGTCGGCCCACAAGGCCCACAAGGACCTCCGGGTATGCCCCAACAACAGAGGCACACGCCTGGAATGCCACCAAATACTATGGGACCTCAGGGAGAGAACAGGCCCGCGCCCATTGGTGCCGGTGCAGACAAGCCCAACAACAGACAGGCTCCTGTTGAGATGCCGTCAGAGCCCAACGTGCACAGCCAAGCCCCACCCCAGCCTGCGATGAATGCGCCTACCCCTCCAGTTGCATCCAAGCCATCTGCAGAAGAGGTCAAGGTGACCGCTGCCTACCTGGAGAACCAGAACCCGGGCGGACCATCTAACGAGAAGCCGATCCCCACAGGCCCCAAGGGTCTCACCAAGATCACCCCTGCGATGCCCCTTCCTGCTGCCTTGACGGCCAAGGCGGCGCAGTCGATGGCTGCCGCTGCTGGCAACAACAATGGGAATGCGAACCCCGCTGCGTCGGCTGCCGCGTTGAAGGATGCAACTGAAGCGGCCAAGGCAGCTGTTGCTGTTGCTATGGCTAAGCTTGAGGGCACATCTGGCTCAGCCGCCCAGACCGCGAATGGTGTGGACAACCTGAGCAGAAAGGTCGATGAGATGAGGATCAACGCAGCGCGGACTGGTACCCAGGCTCATCGCGGACGTGGACGCGGCGGACCTCGTCACGCCAAGGTCGAAGTCCCCGACTCTGATTATGACTTCGAGGGTGCCAATGCCAAGTTTAACAAGGAGGACATGGTGAAGGAGAGGATTGCGGGTTCCCCCATCACCGAGGACCCTCAGGACCTCGAAGGCGAAGTTGAGAAGGCAGTGTCTGGTGAGCCAAAGGAGGCTTACAACAAGACCAAGTCTTTCTTCGACAACATTTCCAGCGAAGCAAAGGATCGCAAGGATAACAACGGTCAGAAGCCCGGCGGCCGAGAGTGGCGCGGTGAAGAGCAACGTCGAAACATGGAGACCTTTGGCCAAGGCAGCGTCGATGGTGGCTACCGAGGTTACCGTGGACGCGGTAGAGGCCGCGGCGGTATGCGTGGACGTGGTTTTGGCGGCCGTGGTCGCGGTGCCTACCGTGGCCCACGCAATGATGCGCAGCCAGTTCCTCAATAGGGGACTGGGCGCAATCATCCTGCTACGATGGGCTAGCGGCCGTGCTTTCCATCAGGATACTTAGGGACGACATCTTCAAAGGTCCAGGTCTGGTGTGGTATATGCATTTCCACACCAGACGACACTGATCTACGGGTCATACGACATGCTTTATTCCAACTGGGACAAATCAGTTCCTCTTTTCTGCATCACATCATGGCACCTCGGTGCTTTTATCATTGTTCTACCGAGGTCCAATGTACACTACGAATTTATCATAGCGCCGGTTTCGATGGATTTCCGCAGCAGGCGCGAGGTGACGCAAGGCGACTTTGCTTTTAATCTGGAAAAGGACAACGTCCTGGCGCAAGGTCAGGCAAAAGGTGCCCGGTCTGGCGTAAGGGAAAGGGGGGCAAGGAATGATGATTAATGCTTTATTTTGACGCAAGGGAAAAGAGGAGCGCGGTTCCAGTCACCTTGAATGATTTTGTGGTTAGGCAGGCATGGATGGCACACATGCAACAGTTGAGATTGGATTTTGATCTGCGTGGTTTCGTCGATACATACGTACGAGCCGGGGTGGAACAAAAGGCCTGGCATATCTCATCGATGATGATCAACATAACACTCACGAGAAAAGAAAAAGCCACTCGAGTTGTCCTCGAGTTTTGAGGCTGGCATGGTACATACAAGCGTCGTCATCTCCGCTCCGGACCTATTATGGTCTGCGCAGCGTGATGCGAAGCAAGGCAGGAACCTTGTGCCTTTAATGACAAATTACAATGCAACCTCAATAATCTTGCCTACTTTGTGATACTAGATCTTTGTGATACTAGATCAAGATGATGACTGCTGCTGAGCGTTGGGTTCAGGGGCCATGGCACTTCTCGTTTGACGCTGGGAAATGTATGTCACTTGCTCTTGGAACCAAAGCAAACAACCCGTCGCAACTTCTGATAGTGAGCAGCAATGTAGTATATAATCTTAGTGTGTACTTTGACCATCTTGGGTATCTGATGCAAACAAATCGCTACAAACTCTACTGCGTTGGCAGCTATGCAACCCATCCATCTGTCTACGTCAGCAACCCGACAATCTCCTTGATGGCATTGGCCACCAGCTCGGGGTTCTCAGGCTTCAACCCCGCGAGATCAACGCCCTCATCCTCCTCCTCCTCGCCGTCCTCGTCAGACCCATCACTGTCCGACCCATACTCCACCAATCCCAGTCCCGATGACTTCCTCTTTCCTGCCGCCGCGGCCGTGGACCCGGTCTCCTCGGGCGGACCATCATCCTCATCGACATGCATAGCGCTTCCGAGGGAAAAGTTTCGAGTGAAACCCCTTGCCTCCTCTCCCTCCTCCTCGTCGCTCGACGTGTCCGGGTCACTACTGCTGGTATCCGCCGGATCCGCCACCCGAACCGGACGTCTCGCAGGGCGGCGAGGGACCTCGTCGCCGTCGCTGTTGATCTCGCCCTCCTCGGCGTCTTGTGCCGGGCGTTTCCCACCCTTTGTCTGTTGCTGGAGACGCCCGTTGCCACGGCCGCCGCGAGCACCGCCCCTGCCTCGCTGGTTGTTGGGCCCTCTTATCGGTATCCCATCTTCCCCGGCGGTCATGGCTTGCCTTTTGTTGGGTGGTTGCGACTTATCGTTCTTGTTGTTGTTGTTGTTGTTGTCAGTGGCCTTGCGCTTGGCGTTTTTGTTGTTGCGCTTGGGGCGTTCTCGCCGCTCGGTCGAGCCGAGGGTATAGCCCTCCGGCAGGATGGGCGTGGTTGTGTTCGAAGCCGAGGACGACGGTGGGAGGACGTAAACGGTAGGGTACTCCAGGACCGACCGGCCCTGCAGCGCCGAGGCGAGCGTCTCGGCCGACCCGACGGGGATGAGCTCCTTGGCCTTCCCGACGGGCGTCAGCGGCTTGAGGAGGTAGAACCGGTGGTCCCGCCTGGCGTCGACCTCCTCGTCCGGCAGCCACGAGGTGACGGACGCGCCGCGGTCGAGGCCCCAGGCGCCGGTGTAGGGGTTCTGGGCCGGGTACGGCGTCGCCGTGGCCCACGTGGCCGAGTCGCCGTCCTGCATGGCCGTCCGCCTGCCTTCCTCCTTGACCTCCTTTATCAGCACCCTCCTTCTCTTGCGCGCGTACGCCGACTCCTCTTCTTCCTCGTCCTCCTCGTCTTGTTCGCCCTTCTGCTGGCCCTTGCGGTACCACGCCATCGAGTTGCCCAGGGCCTTGTACAGCGGCACCGACTCGAGCGCCTTGTGCCGTATCCTTGTGTGTGTCGTCCTGCCCCCCTCCTCCGCGTCGTCGTAGACCATCCACTCGACGCACCAGTTGATGTTCCTCGACTTCCTGTTCCAGCTCGTCGTGTTCTCCCGCTGCCTCGTCATGCCCACCGGCATCTGCACGACCTGTATGCCAGCCCCGTCCAGCCGCTGGCGGACCTGGCGCGTGAGGTAGCTCGCCTTGGCGGGGACGTTCGCGCCCCCATCCGCCGCATCGCCATCACCATCACCATCACTGTTCTTGTCGTCGTCCTCCCCCGCGTCCTCCCCAAACGTCCTGGGCCCGCCCCGGATGGGGTCGAACCGCACGCTATCGCCGAACCACTGCTTCCGGAAGCGCGACTCGTCGTCCATCTCGCGCACCTCCCTCTCGGTGAACAGCCTCTTCTCCTCGACCATATCGCGCTGGTTCCGGTCGCGCTCCCGCTCGATGGCCGAGAGGAAGTTGTAGTCGTGGTCGACGCCCGATGCCGTCTTGAGCCTGCTGGCCGGCATGAAGGCCGTGGGGTCGCGCCGCCCGGAGCAGTTGGCCCATGACTTGTGCTTCTTGGTGCAGGGCAGCGAGCACGTCTGCGCGTTGCAGCCCGGGCAGACGTATTTCGGGGCGTTGATGTGGCAGATTGTGCAGAGGGTGCTGAGGAGGGGGTCGGCCATTTCTTTTTGTATAAGAGGTTGGTTTGGTAGGTTGTGTGTAGGATATATGTAGTTGTTTGGAAGGTAGTTTCGTCTTGGGACGTCCCTGGGAGCTATATTGTAAGTGCTTAGTGCCAGGTAGTTTGCCCCAATCCCGCATCAAGAGGTCGAAAAATGTTGGTGAAAAGATGTTTGATAAATGTGTAGGTTTCAATTCCAAAGCTGTAAATATTTTGGGGGCAGGCACTTTTGATGTTATCGATAAGGATCGTCATTACACAACCCCCCCCCCCCCCCCTTCGCCAAGTCTGACCCTGAAAGCACCTAACCCTGACTTACCCCAGACAGCGGCATACATGAGTGAGCACCTCAGTGCGGGTCCGTATTGAGCACTCCATCTACAGCCCCAACCAGGACCGATAGATATACATATTCCACCCCAAAGGTTATATACCTAGAACAAATTACCTCTTATCTAATTCAAAAGACCAACCCCGCCATCAAACTTCCCATTCCCCTTCGTAGCAAACAGGCCGGCAGGAGCAGCTGGCAAAGCGACCAGGTCAGCAACACCCTTATCATCACTATCACCACCCTCTCCACCTCGTCCACGTCCGCCCTCCATCCCAGGCCCCTCCTCCTCCTTAGGAACAACCGAAAAGGATGAAGATGCCGAAGGAGAAAGAGAAGCCGGCTCAGACGCCACACCGCCCAGGAACCCCTCGCCCACAGACAACGCCTGCAGGAGCTGCGCCCGCATGGCCACGACCGCGTTCTGCGCCGCCACCCGGTCTCGCACGGAATCCCCCCTCGCCGCCCGGAGGTGCCCGCGCGCCTCGGCCAGCGCCCCGTCCAGCCTCTCCACCTCGCCCCGGAGCCCGGCCATCTTGGCGTCCCGCTGGATGACCTGCATGTCCCTGTCGGCCAGCTGCGCCCTGAGCGCCGCCGTCTGCGCCAGCACGTCGGCCAGCTTGGCCTCCGTGTCCGCCAGGGCGTCGTCCCTGCGCGAGACGGCATCCCTCTCCGCCGTGAGCTGCCCCCGGAGGGCGGCCTCGTTGTCGCCGAGGAGCCGGGCGAGGGCCTCCAGGTCCGCGATGGTGCCGTTGAGGCGCTCGACGTCGAGCTCGAGGGCCGAGATCCGGCAGTCTTTCCCCGTGATGGTTGAGTCCTTCTCCCTGATTGTAGATTCCCTCTCCTTGATTGTCGAGTCCCTCTCGTCGATCTGCAGGTCTCCGTCCTTGATGATCTCGTCCTGGTGCTGGATCATAGCGTCTCTCTCCTGGAGAGACTCGTCCTTCTCGCGTATCTCCCGGTCCAGGTCTCGCAGCCGCTGGACGGCGAGGTCGAGCACTTCGTCGGCGCCGTCTGGCAGGATCTCGCCTGGGGACAGGTATTGAAACTCCAGCCGCATGGAT
The DNA here is from genome assembly GCA_016508685.1 of Cytospora piceae. Classification (NCBI taxonomy): domain Eukaryota; kingdom Fungi; phylum Ascomycota; class Sordariomycetes; order Diaporthales; family Cytosporaceae; genus Cytospora; species Cytospora piceae. The sequence continues at coordinate 2,301,479 of JADMLE010000005.1, read as the reverse complement.
CGCAGTGTCTCCGTTAGCCTCTTGAGCATTGTCATTTGGCCAGTGGTGTCCTCCTCGTTGTTTGCTAATGGCAACGATAAAAGAGAAGACAGTGACGATTGTAGCTCGTCGAGGCTTGCCGTCTTGTCGGAAAGGTCCTGCATGACGATGTCCAGTTGGAGGCCGAGGTCCATGTCGTCGGGTTCTTGCTGATTCTCAGAGAGCCTTTCCCTCATGTCGGCCTCTTGGGCCTGGAGGGTCTGGTGGAGACTGGCTACCTCGGACCGCAGGGTGTTGAGTTCCCCCTCCAATGTTTCCTTCTCTGGATCTGGGATGGAAGCCTGCAGGGCAGCATCGCATGTGGCAATCTTCGCTATTGTTGTACTGTTGCTAGGAAACATGTCATGTCGTTGTTGACCATTTGTAGCTGGCGAAGAGGGCTTCGCCGGACTGGTGCTCGGTGGTGAGATAAGCCTTGGCCCGGAGATGCGTGGAGAGGATGTATGGGATTCCCATGTCCTCGCCGGCTGCTGAGGCGTAGTGTTGCATTGCAAGTCTTCTGCAGTACTATTGCCGAACTCATCATCATCGACAACGACGTCCATCATCTCATCGTTGTCGCTGTCATGCCCCCAGAGACCATCAGAAGACATACCGATCCCCGAGTCGTCGTAATGAGCCGGATTGAGGTTGGCGGAAGAATCATGGTCCAGCTCCCCCTTGTGCTGCGTAGCCCGCTTTTCCATTTCCTGGATGCGGCTCGTGTCACGACCCTCAGATCCGAAGACCGTCGTGGAGGAATCAAACCCCCGCAACCGCTCAATCTCAGCGTCCTTGTTGGCCATCTCGTCACGGAGACGCCACAGCTCCTGCTCAGTCTTCTTCCGGCGGGTCCTCTTCTCGGAGTAGATCGTGTTCATCTCCTCGCTCAGGCCATTGCGTTTGATCCGTCTCCGGATGCGGCCGTCGAGGACCTGCCGCAGTGGGAATATGTGCACCGTCTCGCTCTCGTCCTCTGGGCCGCGGGCTCCAGTGCCACCACGATCTTGACGGGGCCGTTTACTAGGGGTCACCTGATTCCCCGTGGAGTGTCTTTGCCTTTTCCTCTTCGGGGCCGGAGGAACTGACATGTTTCGCACGGGTATGTCGAAGTCGAGAACAGTGATCGTACTGCCGTTGACGTTGTGTTGTTGTTGCGCTCCCCGCCTGGGCTTTGAGGAATGGTCTCTGGTGTGCACGCCCTGTAATTTGTTCCTCGGCGTCTTCAACGCGGTCGTTTGCCGTCGTTGTGGTCCACGTGCAGTGCACTTGAGAGGACTCGTCGTCTCTGTACTTCCACCCCTTCTCTGTTGGCGCCTCGGCGTACGCCGTAACGCAAGGGGCAGGCCCTCCTCCATTGTAGTTTGCAGCATTGCTCCCTTATAGATGAACACTGCTAAATAGTCCCAAGGGGAAAAAAACAATTGTGGAAGAGAAGATGATCAGCCAACTTGGCCTGGAGAACACTGAAGTTGAGTTGGTGGCCTTGCTGGCCCTGTTGGCTCCACAATTCGCCACTTTATCCTGTCACGTCACGACACGACGCGTCGCTTGACGTGCAGGCTCACGGACTCCATTGTGATCTTTGCTCTGTCGTTGCCTAGACAGCCTCAAATTCCTTTAACACTGATTGGTATTGTCCTGTTTCGATGGCAAAAGAAATGAGGATGGTGTGTTTCCAGTAAACATATCCCAGTAAAGAAAACCCAATCGGGCCTCAGTTGCCGAGTGGAAGTGTACAAGCAAGCGGGATAACTACGTCAGCCACCGCTTGGGCCTGATTTGTGTGCGATGCTGTGCCCAATCGAATCCCAGGAGGATAATGTTGGAAGACGGCATAGGCCTGCTTCAATGCCAACCAGCCAGCCAGCCTGAAACGTGGCTTTCCTTTTACAAATGGTAAGAAATTCCCAATCATGTTGCATATCTTTTGTGTCGTACACCCAACCGTCGGAGGTTTTGACCACCAAGTAAGCTTCCTTAGGCGATTGGTGTCTGTGGTCAACAAAGCAAATCCAGAATATCAGTCTCGTCCTATACCTAGCCAAGATGCTGGTAATAGTAAGTATCGGCTCAAGGCTGATAGTCCATCGTTGTGAACTCGAGCGTCCCGTCTCTGCTGCGGTCTTCTCGTCTTCGGAAGAAAAGGCAGAGGGAACAAACGAGTCTTACCTGGCAGCTGGGCCACTGTTCTTGGGTCACAGGTGTTTTCGATCCCTGCGCTTCTCCAGCAACGACAGAACGCATGTGGACGCAACCAGCAATGACCCTGAGGGCGAACAAAGACATGGCCACACCACCCTTTCATGAACCTTGGACGAGACCGAGGCAGGAATACCCGAGTGCCAGAGCGATAATTGCTGTGGTGCTTCCCACTTGGACAAAGTTAATTGTCTATGTGGTGTAGGCTGATACATCGCCAGTCACGATCGTGCCAATGCTCGATGCAGACTCCAGACACGCTGTGGGCACACTCTCGTGGCAGGGTGACTTGCTGACGTATATGCCTGCGAGGATGCTGAGACGTTTAGCACATCGTCAAACAGTCAACCTTGCCAAGTTGAAAGTCCTATTGGGCTTGCCGACCGATTCTGTCTCTGCGCCTCGCTGACATGCATCATATACAGGGCGCTCGATCCCAAGGTCAGTCGCCTACAGGTACTCTCGTTAACCGCGCCCACCAGGTTCCCTGGGCCGCAATACTGTCAACACTTTGCCCCATATCGGTAGGAACAGTGGTTTCGCAAAATCCATCTCAAGGCACCAGGCCACAAAGGGAGATATTTGACGGTGCCGGGAGCGGAGCTGAGGTAGTAAGAATGATGAGCCCTTGGCGAGAGGTTGCAAAGCCGGCAACAACATGGCAACGTCGCCGTCTTGGCTGTATGGGCGCAGTTCAACTGATCGCCCCACGGCCCGGTGCCGTTCAGTGGGTCTTGACGGCCGGGATCGGGAGAAGACGGCGATGGTGACGGAAAGAGCGTATCAGTCGACGGCGTGAGACCACGAAAGGCAACGATTTCCTAAACTGACCGATGTTTAGATCAAGGCTGTGCAGCGCGAACATATGGCTGCCTGGCCTGCTTGACGTAAAAAAGGGAGGAAGGATTCTAGAAAAACTCCACTGATGATCTCGAAATTCCATGCCTGTGGCTCTGTGCTGATGGTCCGTGACTCGTAACTAAGTCGCGTGGCATGGAGCTTGGCCACCCACCGACGATCAGACCAAGGGCGGACCGATATGAACTCGCGAGAACAAGCTTGGACCTGCGAAAGGCGGACCGGTACTTGCGCCGACAAGTAAGAACCCCAATCGATACACAGTAGCTTCATCAGAGAGAGCGTGGATGTGAAGTCTTGACATGGGTTAGGGCAGTGAGGCTGTGTAGAGTAAGGGTCATGCTGACGCCCAGATTTGCTGAGGAATCGGGCGGGATTTTGATGGCCGAAAATGCCTCTCGTTGATTGAGACCAAGAAATGGGAGTAGAATTCCAAATATCCAGAATGATACGCCCGTTGTTGCTGGTCCTTGGTACCGATGGCAGGGCGAAGTTGAAGACTTGGTTCTTTCTCGGGAAGAAACAATATAATAATTCCGTGGAAGCTACAACATATTCAGGCTGTGTTGACCATGAAGCCGTTGTAGGTGTAGTCCATATAGGTAGTCCACACCTTTCTCTACGCCAGGTATTCGATGGTGTGTGTTTCGGATGTTTTGAAGGGGGAGTCTCAAGGAGTCGCCATGTGGTTGAAGTGCATGATAAGAGTGTAAGTCCGGTCCGTGATACCTACCTAGGTACCTAAGAAGTCGTGATGTCAGTGCACCCTTGCTTGGACCCTGCCGTGACCACCCCTTGCTGTCGTTTGCTGCCGTTGTTGCCGTTTGCCGCCCTTTTTGGGGCATAATTCAATGCGGTACGTTTAACATGTACCTACATACCTGGGTACCTAGGTACCTTGACCCCGCTGTAAAATGGGGTGGGGAAACGGGAAGCCACTCCACATTGAGGAGCTGTCAGCCTTGGAGAAGTGCCCACCTCTCCACTTCTCCAAATAGGGTGTTTGTTGGAGAAGGAGAAGGAGGACCTCGGGGAACATATGATCTGCACTGCAGTGACAAGGGTTGCCCGGCAGCCCAGCTTGCCCCACGGACAGAGGACAGAGGACAGTGGACAGTGGACAGTGGACAGTGGAAAGAGGACAGTGGACAGTGGAAAGAGGACAGTGGAAAGAGGACAGTGGAAAGAGGACGCAGGACGGAAGGAAGGAAGGAAGGAAGGAAGGAAGGAAGTCGCCAGTTCATCTGTATGTCTGTGCCGTATTCTCCCCATTCTTTGCTAACTTTCTCAGTAAGCTCAGGCCCCCAGAGCAAGGGACAATTGCGGAAAGAACACAGGAGCTAGCAGGCATATGCGCCGCCACGATCCATCAGATTATCACACAGCACTTACACAGTCAGCAAGCAACACAGTCAGTAACTTAGGTACCTAGGTAAGTACATGGATGGGTACATTGGTACGTTGTGTGGTATATTATCTCACCTGACTAACAGATAAATACCTAGGTAACCTTTGTTTGCTCCCCTCCGTCGTATCATCATCATATAACAACCCTCGTCATACTCACTCTCATCCGCTCTCTCCCCCTCCCCAAGAAGCCATCTTTCCCATCAAACAACAAACAGCTGCTTATCAACCAGTATCTGGTATTCGGTCAAATGTGAGACACCCCAAAGATCCATCTGTATGTCCCATAAACTATTCTCATACCATGCATCAAACACCACACTCCACACCTACCTACACCTACCTAGGTACCTACACCTACCTAGGCAGGTACCTACAGACAGACATACTACGTACTGTCTACTAACCTTGCATCAATCAAATCTAGCCAGCAATTGCAACTCGGCCCTGACAGATCTTCATTTGTGCCGCTCTCTGCTCAACCCAACAACTTCATTATCATCATCACACCACCACCACCAACATGGCTGCCCCATCCTCCGTAGGCTCCTCCAAGCAGCCTGACCTCAATGGCCAAGGCTTCCGTCCCCAGGTCAACATGACCGTTCAGCCGCCTCGCCAGGAGGACCTCCAGCAGAGCTACGCCAGTATTGTTGGCAACGATGCGAGCCCCAAGGGCTGGTACGGTAGCATGAGTATGTTTTTGCTCAGTCCCACCTGCATTCAGCGACAATCAATGACCATCAATGACCATCAATGCTAACCCCGCCCCGCCTTTCTCCCCAGTCAACTCCCTCGGCGCCTGTATGGGAACACTGGGTGCCATCCCCTGCTGCATCTGCTGCCCCAACCCGTATAAGAACGTCCACCAGGGCAACGTCGGCCTCGTCACCAAGTTCGGCAAGTTCTACAAGGCCGTCGACCCGGGCCTCGTCAAGATCAACCCCCTGTCGGAGCGCATCATCCAGGTCGACGTCAAGATCCAGATCGTCGAGGTGCCCAAGCAGGTCTGCATGACCAAGGACAACGTCAACCTGCACCTGACCAGCGTCATCTACTACCACATCGTCTCGCCCCACAAGGCCGCCTTCGGCATCGCCAACGTCCGCCAGGCCCTCGTCGAGCGCACCCAGACCACCCTCCGCCACGTCGTCGGCGCCCGCGTCCTCCAGGACGTCATCGAGCGCCGCGAGGAGATCGCCCAGAGCATCGGCGAGATCATCGAGGACGTTGCCGCCGGCTGGGGCGTCGCGGTCGAGAGCATGCTCATCAAGGACATCGTTTTCAGCCAGGAGCTCCAGGAGTCCCTGTCGATGGCTGCCCAGAGCAAGCGTATCGGCGAGAGCAAGATCATCGCTGCCAAGGCAGAGGTACGTTCTATACACCACCTTTTGGCTCCCGTATTATGCCATCACTTGTTTGCTGACTTTCCTCACCCCGTCAAACAGGTCGAGAGCGCCAAGCTCATGCGTCAAGCCGCCGACATCCTTTCCTCCGCGCCCGCGATGCAGATCCGATACCTCGAGGCCATGCAGGCCATGGCCAAGTCCGCCAACAGCAAGGTCATCTTCCTGCCGGCCCAGAACACGGCTACCATGCAGGGCCTCAACACCAGCGTCCCGAACCCCAAGGAGTGGAGCGATGAGCAGGGCGAGGGCAGTGGCAGTGGCAACAATGTCCTTGGGGATTTTGGAGGTGACGCCTCCTTCCAACAAGCCATGAATGCCCGAGTGATTGAGAACATCTGAGCGCTGACTACTAGGCCTTAAAGGCTGGTCTACTTGATTTTCCGCTGCCCTTCTTTCCGCCGCTGATAATGGGGGTTTGTATGATATTTACGACGAAAATGATATTCTTGCAACAGGATAGGGAGGGGAGACCGATACCGGGGCTTCACAAAAGGCCGAGAGGAGAGGTGGAGGCTATGCTTTTCGAGATAGGATACCCAAGAATCGTTCGCTAGTTGTTTCCGATAGGTTCTGATAGCTTAATGACGTTATGACAAGCGTTACTCTTCCCACTTGCCTCTCGACAGCGCGGCTTGCGAGATGAGGCTGAGTTCCCCGTCACTCTCACGTGGTCTCTAATGAGAGAAGACAAGACAAGCGAGAAACGGTGGAGGGTGAGAAGCCGCCTGAGCGACTTGTCCTCGTGCTGTTTCCAGGGCTGTCATCGTTTAGCCTTGCAGGCCTGCGCACAAGATGCATCGGTTATCCCGACACGATGACTCCTGTCACAAGGATGCACTCACTGTATGGGCGGCACGCACTCATGTGAGTTGTTCGAGTTGTTCAAGTTTGCCAGGGCCCAGAACAGCCAAAGGCATCAACACCATATATGTTCACTAGGGACCGACCGCTTATCTCCACGGACAATCGCAGCTATGAGTTGATTTTCCAGATAGCCGACTACTCGGTTTGCTTCCTTTCCACACTCTCCTCCCCTCCCCTCATCACCCTTTGCATCATCTGTTTCCATCAGAGACCCTTCCGTCTCTATGCATCCATCCCAAAGCAGAAAAAGTAAACAAGGGGTATATGAATAAACCAAAATGCTCTGCATCTCGTCTCTCACCACCTCCTCTGTCCCTCCTCCTTTCCCCCCTTCATCAACAACACGCAAAAGGAGATTGGGAGATGCAACGTGACGGCTCGATGGGCCATTCGTAATAAAAAGACATTATAACCTTCCAACCCCTTCCTTCCATCTCCTCCCTCCTTCCCCATTCAAATCATATCAAGACCAATACCACGCTAATACGCCTGGGCCTGCTCGTTCGGTAGTTAACCCCCCCCCCCCCAACCCGAACCATTACCTTCCCCCCCATCATCAGTCTCCAAAAGGTCAAATCATTATTGGGAAAGTGTACATTTAAAGAGATAAGAGAAAGTCAGAGCGATTTTGACTGTGTTGTGATGATGGAATCTTTCGTAACGCGACGTAGTAACGTAAAATTAGGCATTGCCCAATTTTTGAACAGTGGCGTTGCATGCCGAGGCACTCGTGTAAATGGGTATATAGTAGCTCGCAGTGCAACGAGAACAGGACGGCCGGCGCAGGTGGGAAGAAGAAAAAGAAGAATGTACAGAACAGAGCTGTGCAGTCTCTGTGTGAGCGCGGTGCGTTGATTGCGCGTGCGTGAAAAGAAACTGGTCTATGTGGTGTATCTCGTCCCGTCAATAAGCAGCATGTGCAGTCGTCCGTCAAGAAGAAAATGAACAGGGGTATCGGGGTATTTTTATGAATCGGTTTGGGTAATCTTGCAAGGGACGCTGCTTGCTTTTGGACTCCCAACATATTTAAGTACGAATGCATTCGGTTTATTGCAAGTGCTCGGAATGCTGCCGTATATCCGAGTCACTCAGAGCGCTCATCCAGAGGCAGCGTTCCGTGATGCCCTCGATTGGCTGGAAGTTGTACCTGGTGCTCGCCTCCAGAAGCCTAAGCAGGGTCTTGACCACACAAGCAGCAATCCGGCAGCGCTCGAAGTTGACAAGTGGCGCTGTCGTCGGACTACTTGCGATCTCGTTCGGCCGTTGCGCGTTGAAGATAAGGTCGTGGGTGTAGATACCGACGAAGGGAATGCAGCCCATGTCAGCAGTGGTCAGACCCCCACCCTCCATCTCCGCGCGGAGGGCGTAGAAGTTGCGGGTGGGGCCGATGAGAGCCTCAAGTTCATGCAAAGTGCGCAGGTCGCGAGGAGGAACCATTCTCCAGGTCTTGGTTAGGCGACTGATCTCAATGCTCGTCAGCGCAATAGCAATCTGGCTCATCGTGGCGAAATTGCGGTAGCGCCTACAATGTGCCGCGATGTGGATGTACTTGATGATGCAGCGGGCCCGCTCCTCGATGTCCTGGGTCAACACGATTTCGGAGATGGCCCACTTGACGACGATATTGAAGCGGGCAATGACCACTTCCACACCTCGTGCATCCGTGTTGCGTAGGAATTGGACCCAGGACCGGCAATCGTTGTTCTCGGCATTCTTCCATTGCATCTCGATGAGCTCCTTCCAGTCGATTTCGTCAAGAGCATCCTTCTCGATGAGGGTGAACTGTTGAGCGAGAACTTCCGAGTCGAAGGCGAGGATGAACGGGAGATGTGCCGCGTATTTTTGCCTGGCCTCTTCCTCACCAGCATCGGCTGCATTTCGCAGGCCCTCGTTGACACCGGTCGGGTCAAGCGATAGCTTCGAGTTCGATGTCGGCCCAGACTGCCCGAAGATGGGTGTGTAGTCTGGTGTCGGAGGCAGTGGTTTGTTTGGACCCCATATCTGCGCACTGTGGAGCTCGGGAATGTTTGCCGTCTCAGGGGACATCGACAATGCCTGCGCCATTGTGATGGGCGCCGAGTGCTCGCTTCCCAGTCGACTCGACTGCATTGAGGCTGGGTTTTGGCTCGAAGCGGTTGTCTCAATTTTAGTGAGGGGAATGCCACGTCGCAATGACGGGAATATATCCAGGTCGTCCTCTTCCTCGTCCGCAGGATTGTCTGAGAGTTCTGACGACAACTCATCGTCATCGCTGTCGATGTTCAAGAAAGACTGAGAGTCTCCAGTATTGCTGCGCTCTCTACCCGAAGGCATGGTGTCCCCGGGCTTTATTTCCTCGATGCTCTCAGACTTCTTGACAAACTCATATGAGCGATGTTCATCATCGTCGTTCCTCTCATCGACAGACGTGCCGTCCTCCTCGGGACCCTGAAGAACGGATCGATTTGTCCATTCCGCTCGACTCCTCCGGCCGTCGTCAGTCAAGCCGCGTTGGAGCAGGGGTATTGACGAGTACGAGCCATTAGATTCATCTGACAAGAAGGATTCAACCTCATCGCGTAGTGGCCGGCCCTTCTCAGGCACAAGAAGAAAGCTGGACTGCGAAACGTTGGGCGTTTCTTCAGCAAACGGGGCCGGATGCATGACGCCTTCCTCAACGATGTGCTCTTGGCGGTGCTTCTTTTTTTCCGCCTTCAAGCCAGATTGGTGTTGCGGCGCTGGTGACTTGCGATCGGCATCCTCCAGGCCAACGAGGAGAGCTCTGCTCGGTTCCCTCGATAATCTCAACGCCCTCTTGTGATACTTGCCCTCTAGCTTCAGCAGGGTCGACTCGACACCCCCGTCATCATCGTCGTCTGGAATATTGGCAAGTTTCTGCGCCTCGGCTTCGAAGGATGGGCGCATGATGGGTTTCGAAGAGTCGGTACTGAGGAGTGAGAGCTTCCGCATTGGTTTCTCGGCGATGACACCAAGAGAGAAGGCCTCTGCTCGAGTACGAGAGTAGTCGCTGTTAACCACATCTACCAGGGCCATGGAATCTCGAACCATACCCGGACTGTGGAAGTACGAAGTTCGCAGTGAATCCGTGTAAGTGGTCAAAGAACCCACAGAGCGCGACTTCCGTAGCAATCTGTGATCAAGATCGTCTACCTTGTCGGCCGCTCTAAGGTCCCCAGCGGGACGTCTCCTAAGCAATCTCAATGGTTGCGGTATCGGTACTTCGGTTGACTGATCCAAGGACGCCCTGTCCGAGTATGTTGTCGCATCGAAGCTTCGGACCGTCGAGCGAGGAGCCATGCCACTGTGAAAAGAAGCATACCGTCTGGGGCCCATTGTGCCAATTGACCTGAGCGATCGACTCGAACGATGTCGGCCATGACCTCGACCCATGCTAAGAGGTGGACGGCTCATTGACGGCCGGTATATGTCGGACAACGGGCGTCGACCGTCTACAGATGGCCTAATCATGTCGTCAGATGGTCGAGGGTCTGAACTACCGGCGAGCGAGTTCAAGTCCGGAACAAATGGTGGCAAGGCATCCACAGACCTGGCCGAGTATGGCACATGTTGTCCGAGTAAGTGCGAAGATCTCCTCGGCGTGTTCGTCGTCCTTCCGGGTGGTGTGCTTGGCGGCGTGAGATCAGCACCCTGTGGCATGAACGACTCCGCGAAGGCTTCGACAGATGGATTGAAGGCAGGAAGGGCACCAGCCATCGCCGGAAAATCGTTGGGGGGCTTCAGCGTATCATCAATGATGACGATTGACTTGCTTCCAGTTGTCAGCGCCCCATCACTGAGAGGGCGAGGAATGTCGTCTCGAGGGATTCGAAGCAGACTGTCGATATGTGCTGCCGAGTATTCCACGTCCTCGCCAGGTGGTCTGATCGTACTTGGAGTGGATGGTTTGGAACCCTGAAAGCCCCGTAAAGCTGCTTCAGCCGCAGCGTCTTCCCTTATCACTCTCTTGAAATCTTCCACGGTTCCAGCCCCGAGGAGATCGATCCGGACAGGTGGTCGCGAGCAATTCGTTTTCGGACGGGCCTGCGGTACTATTGCAGTGCCTGGTAAACGGTTCGTCGTCACACCCCGTGGCCCTATATGCTCGATGTTGAAATTCTCCTGCGTGGGCGACACGTCTTGACCTCTGGTGCTCAACGCGCGACGAACACTACCGATCAACTTGCGCATGCCCTGTCCTGACATAGCCGAGGCCGTATTCTTGTCCCTCTGAGAATCATCGGGGTATGGTTGGAAGAGAGTCGTCTGCCGGCTTCCCCCATACCCTGAGGCCGGCGATGCGACCTCAACGAAAGCTTGGGAAGGTGGTAAAACGTTGCCTCTCACGAGGCTACCAGCATAGGGAAACGCGAGTAGGGTTTCCGTATTTCTCTGCAGAAGCTCTTCCAGTGATACGTTATGTTCCCTTGGAGAGTCGGACTGGCTGCCACTACGCTGGTGCGAGTGCTGGGCGCGCACTCGCTTGCCAACCAGGGTCCGCGGAGTTGTAGCAACCGGCACTATATTGTTGTAAATAGAGCTCGGATCCGCAGGGTGTGCACCCAGAGGATTAGTCGATCCAGGGCTTGTATACTTCAGTGACCTCGTTGGAAACGAACAAGAGACCACATCCGCACTAGAGATGCTCGTCGGTGACAATTGAGCTTGTTCATCTACGTGGTTCTCGGGTGTGCCTGGTCGAAATCCTGCCACATGACCTTCGTCGCCACCAGCCCGGGCAACATCGCGGAAGAAGCTCGTCTCGCCATCTGGTGGGTTGCTCGTCAATGGTACAAGCACGTGGTCCAGCTGTGGAGGGCCGTTGTCCAAATATTTTTGCCAGAACTCGGGGTCGAGACTAGGGTTGCGGTGGCCAGGAATTCCACCGGGTGCAATGGGTACCTCAGGCGGTAAACTGGCTTCAAATTCCGGCCCATCCCAAAACTGTGCGCAAACACGTCTCCAGCACTTCTTGAGCTCGGCCAGAATCTTAAGCTGCACTCGTCGCCCTTTCGAGTCCTGCGATATGTCGTCTATCAAACTGTTGAGGAGGCTGCAGAAATTCGTGCGCATCTCGTACTCGCAGACAAAGTCTTCGACGAAATAGTTGAGGATCCAGTGGCGAAGCGCCACAAAAGTTCTGACACGGACGACCATGCCGACTTCGTCGTCCCTGGCGAGAGCCCACCGCAACCTTGCAAAAATCATTTTGAGCAGATCCATAGACACCAAATATGCGCGAAACGTGAGGAAGAAGTCGGAGAGGAGCTCGTAGTCCAGAAAACTAGGCGAGGTGATCTCAGCCACAAGTCGGGGTGGCGTTGCAGCTGTCACAGCTCCTGTGGAGGAATATCTGACGACAGCTCGGTCATCACACGCCGGTTCGAACGTAAGAGCATCAAACATTGCAGGTTCAATGGCTATGTGAGCTGACATGTACGTTTGGCGCATTGTGTGATTAGGTGACGGCCCTGCAGGGTGGGATTGTCGGGAGTCTCTGCGACGACCAGGAGGAAGTATGAACGAGCTCTGCCTTCCAGATGTTATGGATGAGCGAAATCGGGGCGTCAAGCCACCAGACCGGTCGAGCGGGGTATGAGTGCTCGAGCGGTATTCCTCAGTCGGCGCATAACTAGAGCCTCGAATGAAGGGCGTTCCCTGGACAGAGAATCGCGGTGTGCCCAATTTCCACGAAGGTATTGAAATCTCGAGGTGGGGCGGGGTTTTGGCATCTATATCCTCGACAGTCCTTGGCCTGTGGTCCTCGCCTGGTTGAGTGACGACAATCTTGAAGGCACCTGGGTCGGACTCTCGAGCCGCGATCGATCCTTGGATGGTCGAGTCCGACAAGGCCCGGCGGTGTCCTGCTACGCCTGATCTCCGGTCATCTGAGAAGAATGATTGTAGCGGCTGGGATGTTCGAGTCGAAGGGACCTGGCTTGGCGTCCATTGAGAACCGCGAAGCTGAGAGATAGCCGACGCATCTTCCTGTTTTTCCTTATCGTTCGTCGTCGCACCTAAGCCGGCAGTCTGCGGCGGTGTCATTGGGAAAACAAAATGGGGTTGTGGATATCGCTGATGCGCTGGACGAACGGTGGGCCTAGACAACGAGGCTCTGGGTCAGTATTTGGCCGTTGTGATATCTGACCAGTTGCCCCCGGAGAGAACGACGGCTTGCACCAGCGGTCCAGCGCGTTGACTGACGTACCTCAAGTAAATGCGGCCATTGTTTCCAACGTTCCCCACAGTGAACTGCCTGCCTTCACGACCAGCCGAGCTTCCATCCGGCGTGATATCCGACCTCTCGGCATCCGAGTGGTTCCTTATGCGCCGCACCGTCGCCTTTTCTTCCTGGCTTTTGCGCTCCAGCACGGGCAGCAGGGGCTTCATTTTTGGGCTGGGCACGTTGCGCGTCGAGGGCTTCCTTGCGGCCATCGGTACTGCGCTGCGGTCGTTCACGCTCCTCGTCGTAGGCGGAGGCCGCCTAGCCATTGTCACATCTCGGGGAGTCGATCGCAGAGAAACCGTGGGCCTCCTTACATCCTTCTTCTGGGACGAATATTGGTGAGGACTATTCGGCGATTGCTGCGCACCCGTCTTGGTGCTCGTGGAGGGTATTATGCGGGGGCCTTGGAGTGGGAGGAGCGGAGGATCGGTGTCAGAATCCATCTCTTCACTCGTCATCGCCTGGTCGGGCAGACAAGAGTCTGCTGGTGCTCACTGCAGCTACGATTAGAATTAGGCATTGGGGGTTAAATTTTTCAGGGCCAATCCTGCTGCCCTGTGTGGTATAGGGGGAAGGAGCAGAGGGTTGCAATTGTGATCCGTGGCGTGCTAAGGAGGGGGGGGGTTTGCAGAAGCGTTTGTCGTGTTGGGTGTAAATAGGTAGCGGTTTGCGGAAGCGATGGTGGTGGTCGTGGTGATGCAGGCGCAAATTGGGGCAGCAGGGCAAAAAGACCGTCACACACGATAGCAAACCAAACGGGGAGTTTCTAATTGCAAAGCTGCCCTGAACCCCAGGAAAGGGACCATTGAAGTGATGTGACGTGAGGTGCAGGTGCAGGTGCAGGTGGGCAAAGTGAAATTGCGACCAGAAACCTGGAAGATGGGAGGAAGAGATGAGACGAGTGAAACAAGACGCCAACTTACAGGAACAAGACTCCTGCACAACGCCATAACAACCGTAAGAGACGAGACCGCAGCCAAAAAGTACAACCCAGCTGCAGGCTGCAGTGACCACACCGATCCAACCCAATCGTCTTGATTCGGGACCTGAAATGGACCTGCGGAGATCCTTTCGTAATTGCCAATCGTCACAGTCTAAGTCCAAGTCCAAAAACCAAGCCACTCGCTCTTTCGTGTCTGCTCGGTGTCGAGAGCGGTCCCAGAGCCCTGGAGGATCCTTGCCGAATAGCGCCCAATGACGGAAGGAAGTAGGGAAGAAGGGGGGGGGGGAGAAAAAAAAAGGAAGAGAAAAATAACACCAGAAAACAACGCAGGATCACCACACGCGTAGCTGCAAGGAGTCGTCGGGCTGTAGGGGAACCGAGGGCCGCGAAGTCTCACGGGTTGAACAACAGGAAGTCGAAGTCGAAATCGAACTGGAGAGGAAGGACGGAAGGCGTGAGCAGGATAAGGCAACCATTCGACTGTATTGACTTCTCTTGGAGTCTGTGCCAGTGGATGGGCGGAGATTGTGGTGGTCCGTGTGCTCCCAGGTGGTTGTTTAGGCGGTTTAGGTTACTTTGGCCTTCTGTGGCCCGGGGGGAGGGGCTGCTACCCGCTGAGGATTTAAACGGTCAGCCCGTCCACGGGTTGTGCAGTGGTCCTTGTCGTATTCATCACTGCACATGCGGTCACATCCTCGGCTGTGGAAATGATGGAATGCCCAGGGTCGACTTCATGTTTGGGCTGAAGTAAGGTAGGTACTTAGTGTGCCTGTCCGATTACATTACATGGTACGCGGGCCAACGGCTAAACACGCCAAACAAAAACCTGTAGTGTACCTGACTTGTGGCTGTCGTTTCCTGTGTCTACCCCTGGCGATCTCGCATAGACTGTCATGTCAAGTCAAGTCAAGTCATGTCATGTCAGTCAGTCATGTCAGTCATGTCAGTCATGCCATCCATGCCACTGGTAAATGCAAGCCATGTACTGTAAGTCTCGAAATAGTAATTCGTACCGTCCCCCGTCCTCGACAAGATTTCAGGCAACAGCTACCACTTCGATCGGCCGAGCGCTCAGTTGCTGACCTCGGGAATTCCAGGGGTCAATTGCTCCTGCCCAAGTTGCCCAGGTGGTGACTGGGGGTACCCGCGCGCACGGTTGAAGCCAATTTGGTGCCTGCAGGTACCTACCTACGTAGGTAAATATGTACCTGGATACTCCAAGTGCCACAACGCGATTCGTACGCCAGGGCTGAGTTCCAGCGTTGTGTCTTCTTCTGGATACCTAGGTAATCGGTTCTGGTTGCCTCATTTACTCTTTTCATATCAATGGTGATAGATTACCTGGGTACCTAGGTAGATACTTCAGATATCTTAACAGTATAGGAAAGTTCCCAAACAAGAATGTTAACTAACAACCTACCTCGGTTCTACTGTTCTTCTAGATCTTGGAGATCTGCACGCCATGACACTTTTCATCCAAACTCGGCTTGCGCTGCGAGCTTTATTATTATTATGGGGGGGGTTGTGGGGGGGGGTCACCAGGTCCGGGTCATCATTCATATGAGCTTTGACTTCGTCTCAACTTTCATGAGACGGAATGGCAAGAATGGCAAGAATGGCCCACTCATCATCGCGATCCAGATGTGTCCATCATAGCGCTCCCAGCATGCCACCCTGCTTGCCTGCCAGCCTGCCAGCCCTTTGCGAGGCCAGCTCAGCTGAGCTCCTGTGGCTCATCTGTCTTTTGAGTCAAGATTTTCCAGGCTTCCAAGGTTCTTGTAGACATGTAGACAATTTTCCACTGCAATCTACGCCGTTCCCTTACACAAGGTCATGGATCCTCCTGACAACCTTGGAACCTTGGAGGTCTTGATGTGCGGTATTGTGTACCTACCTAGGTACCTAGGTACTTCTCAACTGTGTCTTCAACGGGCAGTAGCGCCTTCTCCACGAGGTTTAGCTTATTACCTGCACTACAACCCCTGCCTGTTATCAATCTGGGCCAATTCGGGTGGAGGTCGAGAACAACGTTGGAAGCCTTGGAGAAGAGAAGTGCTTGCTACCTACCTAGGTACCTATGACATTCCAGTGTGTCCAACCACCAGCATTGGAGCTCACTACGGCCAATTGAGGCTGTCAATGGCTGAATGGCTGCCAGCCAGCTGCGGTCCATGCATCGCATGCTGCAATCTAGTTCGATATAAGCAGCTGCAATAGACGTCAACTGGTCTCGTTCTATCATCTTTTATCTATCATCTATCATCATCTATCATCCCGCCTTCACAGCTTATCTCACCCCCCCCCCCGCCCCTTACGTTACCAAGTAGTTACCCACTACGGCAGTTGGAGCTTCGTCTCAGGACATACTTTTCTTCATTAGCTTTCTCCCCCAAAACAGAATCCTCCTCGCCGTTGTGATCACCCGCCATCGATTCCTAGCTCGGCTCCCTTGCCACACGCTAATCTCCTTGATCGCACGTGGTGACCGGCCCCCTCCTCTTTGACCATGCCATTCATCCTGGCTCCTCTGAAACTTCGACGATGTAGGGGAGGCTCTGTCTGCGATTTGTCTTTTCGACATCGTTGCGCTGATATCACCAATCCCAGCAATGGCATTGTTCAGTACCTCGAAGCCAGTAACCCCTGGATGAATACTGTCTATAGTACCCTTGATTCCTTCCGCGGTGGGATGGCTACCTGCACATCCCACGGTTCCTTCATGTACAAGCTCACTTGCCGTGCTGTCAGAATTTCAATCCCCGACCAACGACAAATACGTATGTACTCAAGTACTCCCACATACCTACCTAGGTACTCTGTAGCGCCTATGCATCAGCGTCCTATAGGTATCACGGCTCTTAAGGTTTGACAAGGTACACAATCCAGGAGCCACATCTTCATGAAAATCCAACATGAACGATCAAAAGCAATGTTACATATATACGCCAGCACACCACAAGACCGTTGTCCTTAATTATGCCGGCGAGATTATCAACCAGGGCCCTGGTTGATCACGCCGAGTGTGGGGCCGATCATGAACCCTCGGCTACCTCCGCCTACCTGTCCGTCCGTACAACGCCGCAAGATGCCACCAACGATCTTAGGGAAGGTCAAGGAGTGGCTTCGAGGGCCCAAAAGCAAACCGAAGAGCATTCGGAATATCTAGGTGCTGGAGGATCACGTACCACGTCCTTCACGCCCGTCTCCACGGGTAGCTTCGCGCGGAGGGCGGCACCACATCCCGGGCCATCATCACGATCCAGGCATGAGGTCGACTGGCCCGCGCCGCTGCCAAGACGGACACTTGCTCACGGTTGCTTGCGCGCAGCGCTGCAGGTGGTTCTCAACGGTTCCTGCTTGATGTCTACTAGGACAGGGTAACAGGCTTTGGCCGTCAAGTGGCGCCGGCGTTCCAAGGTTTTGTGCGCCAAGTCTACTCAAGTCTATCATGATAAGTATGTAACGGGTCCGTACCCATGAAAAGTGTTGATGACGGCTATCGCGCTTCAAAGTCTAATTTAAAGTTAGCACTACGGATCCGTACGCATCTCATCCGTGCTCCAGTCTGTCCGCGAAGAGGAGGGGGAGCTTTGCATGATGGAGAGCCTCTGCAACCTCATGATAAGCAATGCGCCCGGCGATTGCGAACTCCCGACCTCAGGCCAGACTTGATCAGCGGTGAAGATACTACTGAGTAAGCTCTATGCAACACATCGAGCCACTCGGTGGCCTTGACCTCGTCAATCTGCCAATGCAGGCTAACAAATCTGCAAAGGGCGGATCACCGCTGGGTTTGGCAACTCCTTCTTAACGTGCAGCTTGTTCCGATATGGAATCTGATTCCTCCAGATGGACTTCTGCGATGGTCATGAGAACCCGTCGGGCCCCGTCTTTCGGGACATGGCCGGGAAACAACCCACAACTTCCTTTCCAGATCCTCGATTGTTGCCCAGAAGGGCTCATGTGATAACATCCAGTGCGACGAGATGAGGAGGATGGAGATGGGGTGTGTAGATATGCCTCGGGGCGGATGCTCATCATGGCGATAACATGGCCCGACGCGCGGCATGCACTCCAGCAGTGGGCCTCATCAAGCGTCAACTCTAGGACGAAGAGGTAGTCTATGCCTGCAACTGGAGCCGTCTCTCAGGCTCTGTTGGCTAGAGCCTCTGGTCTACCCTCGTGTTCTTGAACATGCCGTTTTCTTTGGCGATCGCTTTTGACTTCTTCCGGTAACACGGGAAAGCTTCTCTCCGCGAAGCTACAGCTGTTGTGGAAAGCATGGTAAGGAGATCACATGCAAGTAAAGCCGTAATTCCTGGTTCAGGTCTGCATGCTTGCTATCTTTGATAGCTATGTCGGCCATTGTCGTCTTCAAAGTAGCATGTGCTTTGGTACTAAACCTACTTACCTACCTACCTATGCCTTAGGGCTTGAAGTATCAACCTGGCGGGAAAGGCCGCTCTTGACCTCCAGCAGCACACGTGGACTCCATCAGTCTTATCATCAACACCTGCGTCATAAGAAACATGTCCGCACGTACATACTTCAGTATGTATTGGTTGGAATTAGGCATTATGATAAGGCGGTTGGGGCTCGCGACAACAACACTACACTGATGATCAGTCAACACACCTTAGGTGTCCTCCCCAGACCTGAGACTGGGGATTGAAGAAAGACATGCCTTGCAGATAGGAAATTTTGGATACATGACAATCACATTCTTATGACAAGGAAGTGGGAACGGTTCCTATCTTGTATACTAGACCTCATGATCTGGAACTCAGTTATACCAACATTGAAAGATCAACGTGAAGAAGCATGAGATAGTCGAGCCTACAGGCAAAATCGAAACACTGGGGAAGATACTAAGAGACTACACATGTAGGAGAACTACGAGGGAGACTAGGAGGGAGGTTAGGAGACTGTGGGCTTAGAGGTTGGGCCAATTCGGCAAGGGGCGGCTCGGATGCATTGTGGCCATTGCTATACTATTTGGTGAAATTGCTGCGAATACCCGTTCTTAAGTAATATGCCGTAGGCCACCAATGATGGACATTCTCCTGCCACAGTTATTGAAGGTTATTCAAGACTTCTTGAGTGTGGTAAGACTATATGCGCATTTGTGCTAGAAGCTCCTCATAGACACATGTATGTCAAGTGCAATCGTTGTTGATGTTCCTGAACATGGGAAACTCAGACTTACAGTGATACTTCGCTCCCTCTAGGGCTGCTATCTTTCTTCCATACACTCCATCCTTCATTTTCCTTCTGATTTTCTCCAGAGTCTCTACTGTTCTCTGACTACTCAGCTATGGTGGCAAGGAGAAGATGTCAAACACCCGGTACCCGGGGCCATTGAGATCGTATGTGGGTATCCAAGGTCCTGGGATCAAACGTGACAACTAGTCACTCTGCAAAGCAGGACTGCAACAAAGACCCCGAAGTCCGAAGACAAAGCAATTGATAACTTACACAGTTCCAACCCTGCTGCCACAAAGGCCACATGCATACATATAGTTTCCTTTGTTTGTCGAGGGCTTCGAAATGGGTTCAACAATAGTGCCATTGCATTGCCACGCCTGGCTAACAGGAACTACATTAATACTCACCTGTGTAACTCTACCTAGGTATATTCAAGTAGTAACTATTAACTCGAGCGATACCCACACAAGTTTTCCCTCCACTGAACTGTCAATTGCGACGAACCTGTCCCATTTCAAACGAAATTCTTCGAGCTTCGAGAAGCCACTCGAAATATCCAATCTGAAATTTTCAAAATACTTGATCCACGAGATTCCGTTAACTACAGGTGATTAGACAGTGCACTATCTAGTGCGTCATTACCACGATGGAGAGTCCCTGGCTGGAAAGGTGCCGGAAGGAGGTGGCCCAGAGCGATACGATGCAGAGCACTGTCACATGGGACCTCGATGGCCACATTCCCCAATTGATGGAGCTCTGTCGTAGAATATGGCCAGGCGCACGACACAACAAGACAGTCATCAAATACCTCGGCGGCTCCATGAATAGGGTCTTCGAAGTCGTCATCACTGATCCAAGTTCAGGAAGATCCAAGGAATTCATCCTCCGCTACCCATGCAAGAAGAGTGGCACCGGAACCTACAATCACAGCTACTCCAGCATCCTAACCCGTCAGGTCGCTATGTTACGCTGGCTCGAACAGAACACCTTACTAAAGACGGCAAGGGTACTCTGCTACGATGCCACGGAGGACAATCCCATCCGAGCCCCCTACATGGTACAGGAGAGGATCTCCGGGAAACCCCTCCAGGAAGTCCTCGCCGCGGGCGCGGATGAGCTGAGTTTCGAGAAGAGGCTGGACCTGGCGCGGGCGCTGGGCCGTTTCTTTCGTGATATGCGCTCCGTCACGAACAGCCGCGCCGGGACTGTCGTCGCATACGGCACGCGCCCCGGGCTGAAGGGTTGCGACCCCCACATCGCCATACAGCCGTTCGGGGCGTGGCCCAGCCCAGCAGACTTCGACGACGGTGGTACGGGATTGGTGGAGAACTCACGTCTGTCCGAATCGTCCTTGGATTCAGCCCTCGCGCAATCAGAACCGGCGTGGCTCAAGGCCAAAGATGTTCTGGTCAACGGCTTCGGCAGGCGTATTCTCCAGTACGAGGCCTGTGATGATGCTGAGAGGTACGTGAATTCCGTCAGCCCGCTCGAGACCGGTCGAGGCATCATGGAGCGTATGATTAAGTCAGGTCTTTTTGAGGATGCCGATGATAATGAGTTCTGCCTCTGTCATTCAGACCTTTCGCCTAGCAACATCATGGTGGACCTCTCAAAGACAGGTGATGATATCATCACTGGGATAGTCGACTGGGATGACCCGATATTTGCGCCGGGCTTTGTGTCCTGCGCCCCTCCCATCTGGCTGTGGGCGCCTAGCAAGTATGATGTCCACCGCTACGATGACTTGATCGGCCCCCGAGAGACTATCGAGTACAGCATGACTGAGCCGGAGACCCCAGACTTGACGAGGATCAAGGCAGCCTTCGACAAGGAAGCTGGTGAGTTCTTTGTCGAGAGGGCGTACTCGCGCGGGTACGTCTACGCTCGGGCGTTGCTTCACTGGGTACGAATCGAGGAGTGCTCTTTGCATGAGGTGCAGCGGAGGGATGTGCTCATGGAAGAGTGCCAAATGTGGCTGCACAGCGACGAGTCTGCTAATCAGAACAACCTTCATGCTGATGACGAGGATGAAGGTAGGTTAACTATCACTGCTGTTGAGACCGGGGAACAGGAGAAGCATCCAGGAAATCGGCGGCGTACAGTGACAGATGCTGTGGTCCAAACGACCAGCGACAGTCGAGATGCGAACATGACCCGAGAATCCTCTGCCAGCCTGATTGCCCAAAACCAGATGCTGAAGAAGAGAATCGAGGAACTTCAGAGTATAATATCCACTGCGGTACGACAAGGCAAAGATGGTGAGTCGACTCCTGGAGATGAGATCTCTGCCCAACAGCCACAGCCGCCAGTCACGGTACAGGCTTATCGATCCGTCTCTCCCTGTCCAGAGTTGACGTTGCTAACGAGACACCCGCACACTTTACTGAGAGAGGATTTCGATGTAGAGAGCCTAGCACCCCGGATCCCACGCGGCAATCCGCTGGGGCAATTCCTTCGCGCGTTTCTAGGGTGTTGAAGGGCTTCTTACGCTTTCCGTTAGCACTTGATAGATTATGCCGTATTTGATCAACGTCTGATTTGCTTCCCGATCGTATATCATCTGAATGTGGCTTAACATGTATTCCTATGTCAGCAAGCTATCGACGGGAAATTCACCATCCGGGGAAAGCGCCACTTGTAAAAGGTAACGTTGTAAAGGCTTTCATGAACCTAGATCTAGACTGCAACCTCAAGTATCAGGGCGGAGTAACGCCCTTAGACACCACTGTTCAGGTAATTAAGTATGTCTTTCAAGCCAAACCGCCCCAGTAGCCATTCTGGTCCACGTCCATCTTATCGGCACCCGCGGTATCCTTCTTGACCTTCGCCCTGACCTTCGTGAGCAACTCCTCCAAGGCGCGCTGCTCTTCCTTCTCCTTATCCGTCAAGGTGGCCAGCTTGGCCGCCTCCCTCTTCTTGTCCTTCTTCTCCCTCCTCTTCCTCTTGTCCTCTTCCTTCTCGGCCTTGCCACTCCAAGCCACGTTCCTCTTCCTTGCCTCCATACGTTTCGCAATCGTGGCTGCTACCTCGCCATTTGTAATCGCGGCCAGTCTCTCAGCGATGCCAGCCTGCCGTTTCTTCTCCTTCGCGGCATCCTTGTACGGGATGGCCTTGACATCCAGACCGAGACCGAGTGTACGGTCGATCTCTGTGCCCTTGAGCTCCGGCATCCTCGGCAGCTGGACCAGGCCGTACTGTTTTGCCAGCTCATACCAGTCTAGGTCCTTGACCCGGAAGATGGAGGACGCCCGGTGCTCGCTGTAGCTCCGCACGAAGCTAGGGAAGGCTCTGAAAGACATGTCGAGAACCTCCCGGTCGTCCAGGGCCATGGCCCGGATCTTTGCTGCCGCCTTGTCCGCCTCCTCGTCCGTAACTGTGATTTTCGGCTCCGTCAAGGGTTGGGCGGGCGTCTTCCTAATCTCCAGGAAGGGAATGTAGTCCTCTTCCCTGCCCGGCTGAAGCATGACCACCGCCAGACCGCGTCTTCCCGCTCTTCCGGCACGGCCTGCGCGGTGGAGGTACGTTTTGGGATCCTGAGGGGGATCCTGGATGACGAGATCAACCTGGGGGATGTCGAGACCCCGAGCTGCCACGTCCGTACAGAGGAGGACGGTTGGCGACGAGGATGAGAGGAACTGGGAGAAATTCTTCTCGCGAGTTGATGGATCCAGTTTTCCGTGGAGACGCAGGAATGTGAAGCCAGGGGGCATAATGGCCGTCAATACCTTGAAGAAGTATTTTACCGAGTCACACGTGTTCAAGAACACGATCGTCTTTTGTGGCCGAGGGTTGAGCTTCTCCAGCAATTGTCCCATAGCAAGGAATTTGTGAGATGCTTTGAGCACCATGTAGTTCATTTGGAGAGAAGCTGGAGTTTTCCTCTCTTCAATGATACCTCCGTCCTTCAAGTTCTTCACCGTCACTGCTATCCTCTGAGGGTTTCGTAGTCCGGCTCGGATCAGCTCTGATACAGCCTCGCTCATCGAGGCACTGAAGAGCCCCGTTCTTCTTTGTTTAGGGAGGTATCCCAGAATGCTGTTCAGTTGCTCCTTGAAACCGAGGTCCAACAGACGGTCCGCCTCGTCCAGGACCAAGACCTCCAAGTTCGATGTCTTGACAAGGGGAGACGACAGCAATTCAGCCAGGCGGCCCGGGGTCGCTATGAGAAGGTTGGGCGACTTTCGAACGAAGAAGGAAAGATCGGCTCGTGGTTTCGTCGTGCCGGCTATGAGCAGCTGGGGAACGATGACAGGCTCTGAAGTTATAGATCTTTTGGTCTCGTCATCCTTTAGTTCAGGTAGTATATCGCTCGATGGCTTGTGGAACGGGAGGATCTGGGTCGTGAGGACATCGTATATCTGTTGCGCCAACTCCCTAGTAGGGCTGACGATGATGCCGGTGACGTTGTGTTGCTTCTTGGACTCGTCGGATCGCAAGATCTTGTCGAGGGCGGGTATCAGGAAGGCCAGTGTCTTTCCGCTGCCCGTCACGGCCTCCACGACAACATCGGTATTCCTTCTGAAGAGTGGTATCGTAGCCGCCTGTACGGGTGTCATACGAGCCCAGCCGTTACTCTTGATAGCATCAAGGATCCATTCAGCCAGTGGAGGGGTTAGCCCATCCCATGCCCGGGGATCCTTCTTATTTTTAACTGCGTTCTTCCCCGACATTGTCCGCGTTGGTAGAGTGGGATTAGTCGCTGCTTCGTCGTTATTCTCGTTTCTGTGGAATACCAAACTGCGGGATTGAGTGCCGGTGGGTTGGTTGTCTATCGTCTGCAGGTTGTCGCCGTTCCTCGTAATTTCCTAATGTCGACTTGAGGTGAGCACCTCCCCAAAAAATAAAATAAAGTTATCTTATCACCTTATCTTATCTTATCGAGACCCTAACCCGGGCATCGGAGTTGCCGGCCTGCATTTGCCTACCTAGGCATCTAGGCAAGCTAGGTACATACCCTAGGTACCTAGGTAGGTAAGTAGGTACCTCAGCATGCAGCCAGTTCCCGCCCCCAGGTGGTTTCTGGTGTGTAATAAGCACGTTGCTCAGGAAATACCGACCTTGCATACTGGTTGTACATGATGGTAGAATCCAGTTTTGACCTGATATGACCCAGCTATTCGTCTCTTCAGTGGCTTGGTGGACGTCAAAAGAAGCTTTGATCCGTCACATGTCAGTCATTTCGTCTGGGTGATGGTCGCGTGCACAGGCCACATACACATACTCACACACACACGCACACACACAACCAACACTGTCATCAGTCAGTCGATGTCATCCACTCTTCGGTGCCGGCCTTACCCTGTTTTGCCCCATTGCATTTTTCCTGTCCAACCCATCGGGACGTTTCAAGAGGCCGCCCCCGTTACCACCGGCATTCCTGACGTGATCCTCCGTATACACATACATAGATAAAGGGTCCTGGTTCTATATCAGGTACCTACCCCAGCTTACCCTCTCTTCTACCACTCCTGCAAACATGCGGCGGAGTCACGACTCTTGGCCGCACCAGAAATCCGTCTCACGCTGGATCCCATCCAAACAGTAGTGGCTCTGCTCCACCCTACTCACCACCCCGCCGCTTCTACCGCCGACACCGTCGCTGCGCGCGAAGCGAGAAGAGACACACATCTCCACTTTAGCCCTGACCGTTGCTGCACCACCACCGCCGCCACCACCACCACACTCCTTTGGCCTTCTGTACGCCTTCACGACGTGCCACGATTGTTCTTCGGCACCATCTCCTCGCCCGCCCTACCGCCCTTCCCCTCCGACATCATGTCCCTCCGCGCGAAGCCGGCCGTCCCGGACACGCCGCGCGTCGTGTCGCCGAGCCCGACGCCTTCCGATCGCGAGGTCTCCCAGGAGTCATCCTCTTACCTTGGTCCCGTGACCAGGTCGGCCGCAAGGAGGAAGCGGCTGGCGACGCCCCAGTGCGTGAAACAAGACCCCACAGACGAGGACGAACGCGACGGCACGGGGAGGTCCAGGGTCAGAAGCAGGAGTCCTCTCGACAAGGGGAGACTTAACGGCTTGGCGCCTGTCAATACGGAACAAACGTTACAAGCCGAGCCACCGGCAAATGGCAAGGCTACTGAGGAAATTGGCCACTTGTCACCGAATTCCGCCCAGGCACCAGGTTGGAGCTGGCGGGACTTCAGCCGGAGCCCAAGCCCCCTGGGCCTGATCCCGATACACAGGCACTGGCGGACCTTTGTCCACAAGCACGAGGTCCCTCGGAAACTGCTGCACGTCTCCATCGGCTTCCTCGTCATCTGGCTCTACGTCTCCGGCACCCAGACCTCGTCGGTCTGCCCATGGCTGATGGGCGCACTGATCCCCATCGCCACCGTCGACTACATCCGCCACGTGAACGAGTCATTCAACAGGCTCTACGTCAAGGTCCTGGGGGCGTTCATGCGCGAGAGCGAGTTTGTCGGGTGGAACGGTGTCATCTTCTACCTCCTGGGCGCATGGACGGCCCTGTACTTCTTCCCCAAGGATATCGGTGTCATGGGCGTCCTGCTCCTGAGCTGGTGCGACACCGCCGCCAGTACCTTCGGGAGGCTGTACGGGAGATACACCCCCCGCATCAGCAAGGGCAAGTCCCTTGCCGGCTCCACGGCGGCGTGCATCGTGGGCGTTGTGACCGCGTGGGGCTTCTGGGGATGGCTGGCCCCCACCATCGGGCCCATGCCGGGCGACGAGAACTTCATGTTCAAGGGAACCTTGAGCCTCCCGCATGAGCTTGCCAACGCAGTCGGTTTGACCGATGCTCAGGCTACCATATCTGGCGGCCTGGCTCTTGGTGTAATGAGCCTGTGGTCAGGCTTCGCTGCTGCGGCGAGTGAGGTTGTGGATATCTTTGGGTGGGATGATAACCTGACGATTCCCGTTCTCAGTGGCGTCGGGATTTGGGGATTCTTGAGAATCTTTGGCTAGACTAGGGAGTGGTATTAGCTTTTGGCTGGGCGGCATAGACAACAACCCTCTTCACGACACCACATCATTGCGGGATGATCGATTCTTAGTATAGCTTACTTGCGCAGTGGCCGGTGTTGTGGCGTTTGTGTTCGATTCACAGGATATGGACACTCCAACACACGCAATAGATGTTTGGGCGATATCATTTTGGACCTGAAGGCGGTATCTAGACAGGGCACCAGAAATTCAAATAGGTCTCATATAGAAGCAATATCCACTCACATATCGTCCTGAATAGGTAGTCAGAAAGCGGGGACAGATCAAGTACAGCACACGAGATATAATTCCCGAGGCTCAGGCCAGCTTCCAGGCCTTACCGTCAACACTGCACACGAGTGATTCCACGGAGATCGAGGTGTGCGCAGAGCTCGGCCGAGGGAGGCTTCGATGCTGTCTTCCCAAGATCGAACACCTGACGTGGGGAACGAGGATGCCATCGGACGGATCGTACATTCTGCATGTTTTCATGGAACTCTGGTCTCTCGAGCCGGTCAACAGCACAGTGGATGAGTGGTACTGGCCGGCGGGACATCTCCGAAATTCTGCCTTACCCGTGCTTGGGTATCTGCTGATATCCGTTCGGTAAGCCGCATATGATGAGACGACTGCTGCTGTGCGGGATGCTGCATTTTGGCCTTTCAAGTTTGGGAGAACTGCCCTTGCCTAGATCTGCGCAAACTTCCTAATGCTTTCTAGTATCTTGGGTGGGCGTTCGGTATCGGCCGTGATGGATGTCCGCTTCCCGGCAGTACGATACAAGACGGGTTCTCCCAGCATCCATACTTACCATAGTAGGTCTAATTAGCGCTATCGACCGAGATGGTTCCTGGCTTGACTACATGGTATGGCCACCACAGCCAAGATACAGGCTATTGCGACCCTTTTTTTCTTGGTTTCAGTGGCTGGCGACCCTCACATCGAGCAGAAGTACTGGTGATCGTCCCTGTGGTCGGTCACATGTCGGACCCAGGCTTGCATTCCATCCATCATGTCGCACCACGACCTGTATACCGTCATGTCGGACGCATCTTGTCAGCCCAATAAGACCTGCAGGGCCGGCCTATCACAGGCTCTGTGTCCCTTTGCACAATCTAGCTTCGAGACTGTTTCCTGTGCTCCCGCCGGTTCGTTCCCAGGACTAGTTAGTCTGTGCCTGAAACACTTTTTGCACCGAAGAGGACTTCTGTCAGTGATGCCATGACGCAAAGCCGTTTTGGGTTCCTCAGAAAACCTAGATCTTGAGGGTGGGTGGTATTGGGAGCAGATCGGGTGCGAACCTAGTCTCCCTGCGGGCTAGGCTCGATATCGACTGGGCTGCCCCCTGATGAAGTACGATGTGAATGCGCACGCCCCTTCCCTCCCTTACAGTTAATGCGATGATACAGAAGCCGTCGATCGATCTATATTGGATGCCATGATCCCGAATGTTCGGTTCAAGGAGGTTGGGTTGCTCGCATATGAATCAAGTCACAAGTCTGGCTCTACCCCTCCTCCCCCACGGTCCAGGGCCTCCAAGTTCAACGTTCCTCAGAGAGAGATCCGCCGCCAGGCCAAGACGAGGCGGAAGAGTACATAGTAGGAGAGAAATTCCGAAGACCTTGAGTCGTTACATGTGGAACCCCAGTGTTGCAGGAAGTGGTGTTGAAAGTCAGAGGTGTCGAAGTCCTCATTAGATATCAGTCCGGCCCGGGGGGGCTTCTAAGTAGACAGGTATTTCCGAATCAGGGATGGTGCTGGCCACATCCTCGCGTTCTGAGGTGCGGAAGAAGCTGTATATCCCAAGACGATGACGATGACGATGGTGGTGACTATGTATGACCTTATACGACGATCGCCGTCGGTATTGTACGAGGTCGGTGGAGTATTCTCTGTCCAACCCGGCAAGTGGGATGGTACCATCAAATCAATGATCCCATTCTCCGCCATTAGAAGAAGGTCATTGAAAACGATATCTGGAATGTCAGCAAAGGTGAAAAATTTCCAAGATAATTCCCTTGGCCCCATTCTCCTGCGCCTTGCATACATGATTTGAGTAGCATCGTGGGGTCTTCTTCACCTGCATCTGCAGAGATGACTTGCCGGACCCGGCCAGATGGATTATTTCTCAGTAGGCATGTCGGATATTCTCAACGTAACAAAACCGCGTCTCAGGAGTCCGAAATGCAACTCCAAACCGCGTCCGGCACGCAGCAGGGCATCGTTAGGACGGAAATAGCAGGAGGAAAGAAAACGGCATTTGCCATTTCCATACGGCCAGGGGCTGACGAGGGAATTACTAGTGGTGCAGAGGCAGAGGAGTACAGTAAGAGTGCAGTAGGTTGCAGCGAGCACGAAATCTTGGAGCATCTGCAGGTACTCATTCGTGCCCAAGACTTAGACGGAGGAGCGAGGGACGGAGACGCAGCGATCCTTGGGGGAGTCAGGTCGGTCAGCCCATATGCAGCAACAGCACCGAGGAGTAGGGTCCGGATGTGCGAGAACAACAAGGCAGGTCTTCGGATGTACAGTATATTCGTTGTGAGGACAAGTATGGTAAGCAAGTTTCATCCTTATCCCTGAACGGCAACCGCATTGGATACCTAGTTACAGAGAGATGTCGTGTCGTTGAAATCTCGAGGTCGTAATAGAGCACCCAAAAAAAGGGCAAAAGAAATATAATTGGATACTTGGATACTTGGGTACTTGAGTACTTGAGTACTTGAGTACTTACCTACCCAGGTAGGTACCTACCTAGGTATGTAGGTAATCAATTAAAACATCAAATGACCCTGAAGAGGAAAAAACCCCACGTCAATTGGTATTTTCCAGCTAATCAGATTATCCCAACTTGTCCCTGAATTGAGCCGAATCAAGCACGCTTCAAACCCGAGCCAGAGCATTTTCTAGTGCCAACAGGCATTGTTACTCGCTAGAAAATGCCGTCCCCCCCGAAGCCCCCCCCCAAAAAAACGAATTTTTGCCGTTTCCTGCCAAGGTCCACGGGTGTGTGTTACTTAAAGTTACCTACCTCCCTCAGCCTACTGTAACAACCAACCCTGGAGTACTCAAAAGTAGGTTGCAAATTACCCTAAGCAGTTCGTCCCATTTCCTGCTGGTGGCTTGGAGTTTTGCTCCCATTGGAAACGGAAATTGACAACACATCTGCACTGCAAGCATCATCGCACACAGAATGAAGCCCGACTTTGCTGCACTTCTGCCTGACCTGACCTGGCCTTGACCGCACTCTTGAGTGAGTGATTGATTGATTGATTGATTGATTGATTGATGATGATGTCCTACTCTCTCTGACGGGTCATTGCCCGTTTGACTCCCGGTTTCCCTTCACTTTGTCCGAGTGTGAGGTCAAACACGATGACGACGAATGGGAGGAAATACTTTTTTAGCGGAGAAAACACCCTTCTGCACAGTTGTTTCCTGGGATTCTGCTGGCCCACTCAAGTTCCCGTGGGACATCTGGAACTGTCTGTATCTCTGCATCTCTCTGCATGTCCACGGAGA
Organism: Cytospora piceae; assembly: GCA_016508685.1. Taxonomy (NCBI): domain Eukaryota; kingdom Fungi; phylum Ascomycota; class Sordariomycetes; order Diaporthales; family Cytosporaceae; genus Cytospora; species Cytospora piceae. Next base: position 2,271,871 of record JADMLE010000005.1, on the reverse strand, counting down.
ATAGTAAGAGGTACCCTTGACAAATCATGAAATATCTGGGCTGCTTTCACTGGGCTTCGCAACGAAAGAAATGCAGACACACACACACACACACACACACACACAACACACACCCCACCCTCCTTCACTCAACGCCTGGCCATTGGGTGGGCATGAGGTGGACGCCTTCTGGTCCTGTCTGAGGTCTGAGTTCTGAGGTCTGAATATGATTATGAGTATGAGTATGAGTACTTGTACTTCGGTCGGTTCAACACATACCTTGTGAGGACAAGGCTCCATCAACAGACGGCTATACCACTACTACGAGTAACGGATGTAACTCGACGCCCCTGTCCCCATGTCCCCCATGTCCCCCTTGTCCACTGCCCACACCGTCAAGCGATCCAGATGGCAAGGCGTTTTGTCGTTGAACCTCGGAGCTACCTGCCATTACATGGCCAACCTGACCTCTTGCATGCATATCGACTTTCCCACCTCTAAGCCAACTTCGATCCTAACCTAAAAGAGCACTCGAGAGAGCCCCCGTTAACCGACCATTGCCTCCTCGCCCTGCCTTTTCTCTGCATTCCTTACCAACCAGACAGAAGTCTGCCTGTCACGCTCACCCTTGACCTCGTTTCCCACCCTTGTCGGTTTGATCATACATATGACTTATTCCTTCTGCCGTCTTCGCCGTTGTGCCAGTCATGCCCCCTTGTTCCCTTTTCTCTGTGTGTTCGTCTTCCCACCTTCCGATACGCTCACCCCCCTTGGCACTTTACATTACACATCTCATGTGCCCTTCAAACACTGCAGAGTCCTGCCTTCTGAGCCTCCGGATCTGGCCTCCGTTCTCGCCAATTTATTGCCCCTTCCTTCCTTTTTCCCCATTTTCCTTACGTCTTGTCATGCTCACTATGCCGTGCTGGACCAGTTCTGCCAGACCGATCCTTTCCTCCCGGTCCTTCTTCCCCCCTCCACTACCGTCACATCCCACCAATACAAGCCGCATGATATCTCGCCTCTTTTCGGCATATGCACATGTTGCTTTCATCTTTTTTCTTCTCTGATCAGTCGAACTTTGTCTGCGGGCCAATCCGAAGCTTCCCTTCTTGTCCATCAACTCCAGGGATCACCCCCATCAAACATGCCTCTCGTTCCCGTTGGTCCACCTCGGGTGGCGGGAGTGCGGGTAGGAGGCCATCAAACAAACCCCCGTGGGCAGGGATACCGGCCATCGTCGTCCCCCATCATCATGCTATCTCTGTCTGCCTCCTCGAGCGGGGTCTCGATCCCCTCGCTCGACGAATAGTGTTGGCATGTCTTATCCTCTAGATCACGGGACTTTGGGACTCTTGTCGACAGGGGATGCCGTCCGAAAGGTATAAAAAGAGGGTTCTTGCTCGAGGGACCGCCAGAGTTTTCTTCTCCTTCTTTCTTCCTGATCCAGTCCTCCTCAGACAACAACACTCAGACATCTCACGAAAGTTCCGGCTCAAGTCGACCAAGTCTTACACCTTTTACACCAAGTCCCAACACCCATCACCCATACCCACCCAGGCATACACCACCCCTTGACATAGCTACCAGCCTTGTCTGCACTCTGGTCACTTCGTTTGCAAGAAACAACTATTCACAAAACTTTCCCACCCCATCATCACACACAAACAGTCACCATGGCTTCCTACTCGCCAACGCAGTACTACTCCGGCACACTGCCGATGCCCGTCCCCCCCAAGGGCCAGTACCCGGGCTACTACCACACAGACAGCACCTACTCGGTCTCTCCCCCCGAGGCAGACACGTCAGTGAGCTCCGGGTCCGGCGGCGTCCCCTCCTACAGCAACTCTGGCTACTCGGCGACGGCCAGCTACGCGGGCAGCAGCCAGGAGGACTACGAGTCCGAGCGCTCCGCCAGCGGCGTCGACTTCAACGAGTACATGCAGGAGCAGCTCACCCAGTCCTTCGACCCGTTGGGTCTGGACAAGGCCATGGCCACGCAGGCGCAAACGTGAGTGTTTCAAACCTTTTTCTTCTCCTCCTTTGGTCCACATGGGAGGGACAGGAAATACCCGCAATTATGCGCGCGGTTCAGACGCAGAATAAATGCCCAGGAGGCCTTCGCAAACGGCGGGCACTTTAGCCCAAAAATCGCAGGGGCCTTGTGGCAAACCAATTGGCGCGGGCCCGGGAACTTGCATTCATTTTGTTTTGAAAAAAATTGAACCTGGCTGACATTGGCGTGTTCCGTACAGATCTGGCCACCTGAATGCGAAGCACCGCGAGCTCATGGAGCTGCAGAAGAAGGCGCAGGCCCGGCTCGCGAGGTCGCGCGCCCGGTTTGCTGAGGGCATGGAGGACGCACAGGAGGTGCGCCAGAACCTGGAGTGGACGCAGAAGAAAGTCTCGTAAGTTTCTCCATCCAGCAACTGCTGGCAGACGAGGGAAAGTTCCTGCAGAATCGGGCTGCCAGGGGAAGGGAAAAAAAAGGGCGACTCCTGGCAGAGCCGTGGAAAAAGAAAGTTTGCGATTTGGTGAAGAATTGCATCGCTGACATGAAATCGCGAAAACAGATCATTGAAGACCAAGGCGTCAAAAAAGCACTCCAAGGAGTTCAGCAAGGCGCGCGCACGATACCCATCTCCGGAGTACTAGATGCGCTCCTTGGGTAATTTGCTGCGACTGCAAGCTGCGAGTTGACGCATTTGCAGCCGCTCCTTGGGACGTCGATTTTGAGTTGAGGCTCAAAATCCGGAACCGTCCAAAACCGACGACGTCAACCAAGTGACAAAAAAAGAAACACGGCATGAACTAACCTTACCCATAATTACCAGGATTGTCACACACCTCATGAAACACAAAATTACTACCCACCAGAAAAAAGAATCCTTGTCGTCAGTTTCACACCCCCTTGTCACGAAAAAGGGAACTCGGCAGGGGGGTTTGTTGTGGTGTGGCGGTTGAGAAGGTGGCAGATCTCACCAAAAAAACAAAAGGCTACGGTACAGCACAGATCTGATCGCACATATGTACAACCCACCCACCCCGTACATAGGGCTGCATATTTTTTTCCTCGATCCACGCCCCCTCCAAATCCCTTCTGCACACGCTCTCTCCCCAGTTGCCGCCTTGCAGGGAGGGAGAAAAAACTGGGGGGTGGGAGCGGACGTTGGGCGGCAACCGCACGTGCCCAGGCGCAGGGCTGGCGTTCTTTTTTTTGGGTTCCCCTTTGGTTCCCACTACATTCATGTACAACGGAGTTCCCAGCGGAGTTAATTGTTTTTTGGTCTTTCCCCTTTTGGGAGATTTTGTTTCGACCGGCACGGATGGCAGTTTTGACGACCTCGTTCACGAGCTATGATTGGGCAGACGCAGGAGAAAAGTACAGGTACAAAGATGGGTTTTGAAGGTGTGTTCTCCTGTCTTTCTGGCAGGAGAGAGAGGGGGGGGGGGGGTAATTATTGGCACCGGTCAGGGCCAGGGGTTGAGTGGGTGGTGGGTGTGCGGTGCAGTCTATTAGGCCCGGCGGCAAATGAGTGGTTCGCGAGCGGGGGGGTTCGTTACCACCCGCCTGTTCCCACCCCCATCCACCAAGGCCCGAGCCGAAGGTGACAGGGTGCCGGGGAGGTGTGTGAGTGTACGGCTGAGAACAGGGATGGAGGGCACAGGCTGAGACTGGAACCGACTGGACGGGACGACGCGCGGAAAGCTCCTGTTGCCGGAGGAGGGGGGGGGAGAGGACACTTTTCCCCATTGGGACCGTGGGTATTGCTTCTTTAGGAAGGGGAGCGCCCCATGGGGCTACCGTGCTCGTGGGTCTTTCGAGAGGTGCCCGACGGTAACAAGAGAGACAGGGGGTGGCCAGCGTGGGAGGGTAGGGTTCAGATCTGCTCCTTCTTATTGGGTCGGTTTCGTTCGTGGAGGGGGCGTTGTGGGGGGTTTCATTATCCATTTTCCTTTTTTTCTCTCTCCCGCCGTAAGAAGAAATACCAGAGAAGTGGTACATCGTTGGATGACTGGGCCCCTCCCTCCCTCTTGATTGTGACCTGATCCATGACCACGACCGAGACCCGTGACCATCCGCCCTGCCATCCACCCTTCCATCCCACAAGGTGCTGACGTGAAGCTTGACTGTACAGAGTGACTTCCTGTGCGTCCGGCAAGGTGTGGAGGGTGGTAGCATGCTGCTCGGGCGAGGCAGACACTGTGCTGGCGATGTGGGCTTCGTCATGTGACGAATGCTGCTCATCTTCCTCCCCTGCCGGTGAAGCTCCCCCTTCCCATTTTGGATGTCACGTGACGTCTGCCCCGTTCAGGGGTTACAACCTTAGCAGGCACATGTGTGCATCCACTTGGATAAGGCATACACGATCTGAGTTGTCGGGGGTACCGTAATGACAAAAGAATTTTGTCGCTTACGACATGAGTAAAGACAGATTACTGTCATGGAGTATTTAGGGATATAAGAACTCGTCTTCCCGGGTTTCCCAGGTCAATATGTTGTTGCCTCGTTGTTGCCTCGAAGTCGTGCATCTTCGACCGGCCTTCCACCCGCCAACCAACAGAACCATCCCATGCCTGAGCCATTGAAGATCATAGCCATAGTTCCACGACGGGCTGCTTGTAAACAGAATGACTACAGCCAGGGGCAGCCGCCAGATGGTCCTCCCACATCTGGCAGGCTCAAAGTGCTAGTCTCAGGTACCGATCCCGCTGTCCATTATCTAGGCAACCACGACCTCACCAGCGGCACCAATGGCTTGCGTGCCAGTCTCCTCTGGGACCATCAACGCAGCTGTGCTGCCATCGTCTTTCCGCCCCCATGTCCCTCTCGACCCGAGCCCTCGCTGCATCTCCAGCCTGTCCCACGGGTTGTCGATCATCCTGTCGATCAGCTTCGGGTCCCAAGGCCCTTCCCACCACGGCAGTCCCGCGGCCTTCGCGGCGTGGGCGGCGTTGGCAATATGGCCAGACCATCGCGCCCCCTTGCCCACTTGGGACTGCTGACGCTGCGGCTCCTGATAATTTGGGGCCGGTCCTGCTGGGTTCGAGTTACCGGCCACAATGGCATTGATGCGTGCTTGCGTTTCCAGCCCTTCCCTCCCCTCGGGGAGCACATTCCCTGACGGGCGCGATGTGTCAACGTACTGCGGCTCTGCGACGTTCCCATCAACGACAGCATCAACATCATCCCCACCACCACGTTGCCCTGCCCAGTCCCCGTCTTCCCCCTCATCAAGGCCGATCTCATCGGCGTTTGCTCCCCCCTCGGATCCCGGGGGCGGCAGGTTCATCGGCCGTCGTCGCCCGAGGGGCGCCGTGTTCGCGCCGGTGAAGGAGGGAACGGCTGGTTCCTCGGCCACGGAGGAGTCCGCGTTGGGGTTGAACTTGCGCTTCTTGTTCCGCATTCCAAAGCCGGTGAAGCCCATCGCCTCGGCCATGGCGGCCGCGTCTGCGTCGAGCTCCTCATCGTATGTGTCGTCCATGGCGGATAATTGGATGGATGGATGGGCGGGTCAGGAAGGGGGCTGACTGAATGAATGAACGTTTATGAGCCTTCTCAGAAGTTCAACTGAGAACCGACTTGGCCTGTTTGGGTTTTTGCCGAAGTATAATTTTCAAGGTCTATTCTCTGAATAGACGTGGCTACTGTGAGAAATTGACGAGTGCTAGTTGACTGAAATGAGCGGGGATGACGAGGAGACGGAAAGCCACGCCGGATGATGTCTCAAATGGATGATGTTGAGACTGGAATACTCTTTTTCGGGAGTCGTCGTTGTTTACAGGAAGGAGATGAGCCGGGCACAAGGGTTCTGCCCACTGTTACCCTGACAGGTTAGCTCTACAACCCTTGTTTCTCCCACAGCCCCTAACCCTGTTGATGAATCTTCAGGTCTCTGCATCGAATGCTGACATGGGTCCACTTATATGTCTTTTCCACGTTGTTCATTCATAGTGTAGATACCTAGGTATATACCAGGGTATTGCAACTTATATTCGAGCCGGTTAAGTTACCACCACAGCCCAACCTCTTGATGACATCTGTGGAGGCATCACGGATGTGAATCGATTCGAAAAGCTTATGGTTCCAGGATTGGAGATGATCTCCCCAAAATAAGGCTGGATGTAGGTACACGCTACGTAGAAGCGGCTCTGACATCACGGCTGAAACAAACATGGACAGCCCTGGATGTCTCAGGTGCTCAACCTCTAAAGTTCTAAACTTCGCAACTGAACCTCTTCCAGTCGCTTCACTTCAACCTTTGGAACTTTGAACATATCTCATTAAGCCTCAAACATATCATAACTCTGTCTCACAATAATAAGAAGGATCACAAAACCAAGCACCATCACCAGCAGTCAACTACCAGGTCCTGACGTTCACACCATCACAATGTCAACAGACGCCAACACAGCCATCACCCTCCGGGTGCCATCCAAATATTTGACCCCCTCAACATCATCAACAACCTTCACCGACCCACCACTAGAGTGGCTGCACCGCACCTGGTGTGTGACACACTCCACCCTCCAGATGTGGACCAGGGCGCGCAACGTCCGGATAACCTACACCCCGCTCCCGCCCGAGGCCACCGCCGGCGGGCCGCCGCGGCCGCGCCTGGAGGACCTGGTCGAGTACGAGAAGAGCACGGGCAAGGGCGGCGTCAAGACCGTCGAGGGCATCGACACGGCCGCCGCCTCCGAGTCGGGCTCCACGGGGTCGTGGGACTGGAAGGGGAAGGGGGTGCTGGGCTTCGTGTCTAGCCACTGGGAGGTCCTGGGGTGGGGGGAGAGGCCTGTTGAGGGCGGGGAGGGGACGGAGAGGTGGGCTGTCACGTGGTTTGCGCCGACGCTGTTTACCAAGGAGGGTATTGATTTGTATAGTGACCGGAAGGAGGGGATGAGTCCCGCGTTGGCGGAGGAGATATTGGCTGGGTTGAAGGTGCTGTCGGCGAAGGAAATTGTTGAGATGGTTGAGGCGAGTATGAAGCAGGTGGAGATCAAGTTGCCTTGGATGGAGAAATAGTCTGCTTTATAGGATGATGGGTTTCAAACCAGTACGGAAATATGTCGTTACATCTTCCAAGTTTGTTTCTCATGGCGGTTCCAAGTCGAGTTCTCGAGTAAAACTTGTCAATCTTTTCAAAAAGAACTGAGCACCACATGGCTGGCATCTAGTAACAAAAAGCAGCAAAAACACCCCGCGGGCCAAAGCCCGCGGTCAGGAAAAGCCCCGAGGGCTTTTTGCTGATTCTACGAAAGCCGGGACTCGAACCCTGGCTGTTGGAAGGGGTGGGCTACAACCGGGGGAAGTGGTGTAGCATCACCGCTACACCACTTTTCCCCCGGTTGTTGAAGTAACTGGGTTGCTGCATATTATAAAGGTGATGCGAAGGGGGTGAGCTACGGGGCAAGGACCCCAGGCGGGGTCAGGAACGAGTGAGCCTTCCACGGTATCCTTTGGTGACCCGGACCTAGGATCATCATGGGCCCCTGATGGTATCTGAAAATGTCATTCCGTCAGGGTATCTTGGGTATCTCCTAAAATTGCAGTGCTGGTCCTTTATACTTCATATCCACCGTCACCGTGGTGTCTTCGACGCTGTCGATGTCTGTCACCGTGATCCCCATGTGAACGATGTGACATATCAGGTTCACGACCTTTGTCTTCTTCCCGGCTCCGGTCTCTGTGCCGTTCGGGCTCGTCGTGCCTATGACTGCGTCGGCGCTCGTCCCTCGCACCGCCTTCATGCCTTCGCTCCGAGTGTTCCGAACGATATGGCCTTGACCGCCTGTCGTCCTCATCTTTATCCCTATGCCTCTTCTCGGTTTTGTGGCGCTTCTCCCGTCTTCGTTCCTCCTTTCGAAGCTCCTTGAGTTCTTGTTCTCTCTCTTCGACCTCCCGTTTCCTTTCCTTATCCACCTCTCGCGCCCTTTTTGCACCCGTTCTCATCATAGCCAGCGGGTCATCCGTATTCAACTTCTGAACCGCCCTTACTTTCCTCCTGGGGTCATCTTTGCCCCAAACATCTTTAGTAGGAGCCTCCATGCCTATCTCGGCATCCAGACCCTCTTTCGTGGTAGTAGCAACAGTAGTAGTGGCAGCAGCAGTAGTTCTTCGAGCATCCGCTTTCGCATACCACGGCGCACCAGCTGCAAAGCCATCTCTCCCAGCTGCATTCGAGAATCGCATCTGAACCTGGTCCTCCAACTCGCGCTTCTTCTTAGCAGCCTCGCGCTCGTACTCGGGATTCTTCTGTGCCGCAGGTGGAGGCGCAGGTGGTGCGCCGACCAGGTCAATATGCCCAGCCTTATCAACAATATCCACGGTCTCCTTCGCCTTGATGACAAGCTCGCCAGTAACCTTGGACCCCATCTCCGCCCTCTCGCGCGCCAGGCGCATCTCAAAGTCGGTATCATCCTCCCCCGTGCGCTTCCGCTTCTTCGACTGGAACCCAGAGCTATCCCGATCGCGCCGCGTGAACTTCTTGTCCGACGGGTCTATCTCGGGCTCGGCCTCGGGTAGTGGGGGCGGCGTCTCGCCGCGCAGGATGGCTAGTCGCCTCGCGGCATCGACCTCCTGCATGCGCTGCTCCGCGGCTTCTTCGGCTGCGGCGGCAGCGGCCTCGTCCCGCTGGACGCGGGCGATGCTGTCGGCATTGTAGACGTTCCAGGACTTCTTGCCTAGGAGGTGGCTTGAAGATGAGTTGTCAGTTGAAGGTCAAGGGAGTGTAGTTTGGGAGGGGGCGTCTTACAGAGGCATTGTTGCTGCGACCAAGCTTTTGCCCACCTCCAACGGTTGGGAATATTGGCGTGGAGTCAAGCAATGGACTTGTTTACTTGAGTAGGATGTACAAGTTAGGCTAATGAGTGATCTTTCGTGGTAAAGAAGTTGGATTTCAGATACGAATTAATTATCAAGCTGGTCCTCGGCAGGCATTTACCAAGGATCGCCGCCGCACTCCTGACGATTGTCTGCAGTGTCAGAGTTGTGGGGAACTCGAAGCCTGTCACTGACCAGCACTCCCAGTAAACAGCTCCCCGCAGTATCCGCCTTCAGGGGTGCCCAAGCGTGCCAGTGGCCAGCCCCAGCCTTAGGCCCCAACTAAGCAGTCACACATGTCCCCGACGTCGCCGCCCGCCTTAGCTTCCTTGCACTGGACACGTTTGAAACACCAACACACTACCAACACCATCAACGTCACATGCTACTAGTGCTATTTTAAACCCGTCACCTTTCTCTTTCTCTCTCCACACTGAAGCTCGCCTTGCTTGCTTTCAAACACCTAGTCACCTTCCTACTACAAGTCCACACTACCACTACCTTGAAATTGTCACCTGTTGACGAACAAGACACTTCCCTCTCTGACTTCCCCCCTCCTTCCGGATACCTGTGAGCAAGACATCCTGGCACCTAGCCATCTGCCCAACGACGACATCCTTTCTGACTGTTTCTCTACCTCCAAGTAGAAGTAGGAACCCTCTCTACCTGACGCCTATCTGTCTTTGAACCGACACCCGTTACAATGAGCAGAGCTCCCCCCGGCGGGCCCAGCCCCTACCAGCAATCCCATGGCGCAGCAGCTTCGTCGCTGTTTGGCAGTAGAGCCAAGCAGCCGCCACCGCAACAACCTCCGAGCCGGGGATACCCCCAGGCTCCTTATGGGCAAGCCCCGCCTCCTACCCATCGCCCGAGTCCCAGTCGACAGGCACCCTCTGGTCGAGGGCAGGAGCGCGCACTTGGAGTGATAGAGATGACGGTGGTACCACAACCCGACCGCGACGAATTCATCTTCCGCAACTATGCCGCGGTAAACCCCCAGGACTGGGGTATCGGTGAGAAGCAGGACATCTGCCTCCGGATAAGGCCTGACCAGCTTCCGGGCCAGGACTTCGTTCTTCACGCCCTAGGCCATTCGAACGTCATTCCAGGCCGGATCGCATTCGCAGATGCTCACCGCACCTGGTTGGGGAACACAACACAGGGAGACGAGATTAGGGCGGAGAACTTCGATCCCATCGAGCTGGGGCCTAAAGCCTACCTGGGCTCTATCGATATTGCGATCGGATTCGCTTCACCCAAGAAGATGCCCGCTTCCGTCTTCGACCAGGAGGCGCTCGCGAAGCACTTCGCCAAGTTGTTCCAGAACCAGATTTTCGCACCGGGACAACAAGTCATCATCAAGTTTGATAATGTCCCACTGCGTTGTACCGTTTCGACGCTCGAGTTGGTGGACTTGAGCCTGGAGAAGCCAGGCCAGCACGAGGCCCCCACCGACAACAACCCCCGGGCGCGAGGCATCCTGAACAGCCAGACAGAAATCCTCTTCCACAGGGCACCGACACCCAACGCGAGCTACCGTCCCATAGCCCTCAAAGGCTCTACCAAGCGGAACGCCAATGCTATCGTGCGGCCTGATTTCAAGTTTGCCGACATGGGCATCGGCGGTTTGGATGAGGAATTCAGCACTATCTTCCGTCGTGCTTTTGCCTCCAGAATCTTCCCCCCTGCCCTGATCGAACAGCTTGGTCTGATGCACGTCAAGGGAATATTGCTTTACGGTCCTCCCGGAACTGGAAAGACGCTTATTGCTCGGCAAATCGGTAAAATGCTGCAAGCCCGCGAGCCAAAGGTTATCAACGGTCCCGAGGTGTTGAACAAATACGTCGGTCAGTCCGAGGAGAACATCCGAAAGCTCTTCGCAGATGCCGAAAAGGAATATAAAGAAAAGGGTGACGAGAGTGAACTCCATGTCATCATCTTCGACGAGTTGGATGCTGTATGCAAACAGCGAGGCTCAGGCGCCGGCGGCGGCACTGGTGTGGGAGACAGTGTAGTCAACCAGTTGTTGAGTAAGCTGGATGGTGTAGACCAGCTGAACAACATTCTGCTCATCGGTATGACCAACAGGAAGGACATGATCGATGATGCGCTCCTTCGACCGGGTCGTCTCGAAGTCCAGGTCGAGATTAGTCTTCCCGATGAGCATGGGCGACAGCAGATTCTCAACATCCACACCAACAAGATGAAGGAGAGCGGCAGGCTTGCGACAGACGTGAACCTTGACGAACTCGCCGCCCTGACTAAGAACTTCTCCGGTGCTGAGCTCAACGGTCTCTGCAAAAGTGCAGCATCCTTCGCCTTCAGTAGGCATACTAAGGCTGGAACCATGGCGGGTGTCTCGAGCGATGCTTCAAACCTCATGATCACTCGTGAAGATTTCATCGGAGCGCTTGCAGAGGTCACGCCAGCCTTTGGTGTCTCGGAAGGTGAACTCATCAAGTCCATCATTTACGGCATCATATATTTCTCGCCAAACATCGACAGGATCATCAACTCATGCATGATCTATATCAACGGCCTTCAAAGCGCAGCCACCAAATCACCCAACGTTTCCCTGCTGTTCCACGGGCCCAGTGGCAGCGGAAAGACCTCGCTGGCCGCGAGCATTGCCAAGAGCTCGGAGTTCCCATTCGTAAAGGTCATCTCCCCTGAACTTCTCGTCGGCTACCGCAGCGAGAACGCCAAGAGTGACCAGATCCACAAGATCTTCTCGGATGCGTTCAAGTCGCCATTGAGTATCCTGATCGTTGATGACATTGAGGGCCTCATCGAGTGGAACCCCGTGGGCCCGCGCATGTCGAACACGGTCCTCCAGACTCTCAGGACACTCCTTCGCACCATCCCACCCGCGGTACGTAACTTCCCTTCCAGTTGGCACATGTCTGTCTGCCTATCATTTCGGATCACCAAGCTAATTGGGTTATAGAACCACCGACTCCTGGTCATGGGCACGACGTCGCGACGCAGCGTCCTCCAGCAGCTCGACTTCACGGACACCGTCTTCGACAAGGAGATTGCCGTCCCCAACCTCAACGGCCTCAGCGAGCTGGAGCTGGTGCTGCGGGAGCAGAAGATCTTCCGGGACGAGAACTCGATGGGTGAGGCCATGAACCTCGTTGCCGAGGCCACGCAGGGCTCCAACGAGGTCGGCGTGGGCATCAAGAACATCCTGAAGGTCGCCGAGAGCGCGAAGGCCCTGGAGGAGGACATGAAGGCCAGTTGGTTCGCCGAGGAGATGCAGGTTATGATGTCCAGGGGGTACTAGATAAAAACGCTCTTTACAGGTCGAGTGGTGCATTGCTTGTCAGTCCAACGAGCCAAGACGTTCGAAATACATGTCTGAAAGCCATTGAGAGAAACAGATTTAGATCTACATAGACGTGAATTATACAAGCCGCATGATACACCCAGGGCAGCTCACTATGGCGCCTAGGTTATTAGGTATTGTGTGTTCACCCCTTATTACCGGTCCTGGGTCAGCTCGGCTCACGTCTAACCTCCCAAAGCTGAGAATCTGCTGATCCGTTCGTGTGCGCTCCAGGCTGCTCTGGGCTACAACAAACATTGCCTTCTTGGACCATATCACTTACAAGCCTACGCATCGGCGTCGTAAAGTACTTGCTATTGGTCCCTTCCGCAGAATTCGACAGTTTTGAATTTCAAGAACCCCAAGCCTCGCTCCCGTGTGCACTGCCCGAAACGTGATCCGACCCGCGATCCGATGCCATCACGAGAAACTCGGAACCCGAGGCACGGGCCGAAGCGTGGGGGCAGATCGGAACAGGACCAGACGCACGTTTGAAGTTTCGGAGAGGAAAGAAAACATGCCCTGATTACCCAGTTTTTGCCAAAATGTCACAAGCCATGGGTTTGTCCGGAAAGGGCAAGACATCGACAGTGGCATTGACCAAGAAGCAAGCAAAAACGGAGAACTCATATTGTATAATGGGGCCGACGTCGCGAGATCTGGAGACTATCTTGCATATCGCATCATGGTCTCGACATTATGAGAGACATCACTCCTGCTGAGGACCACTTCTCGCAATTATCATGGTGCTAAATCCGACACTTGGGATGGCTCGCTCTTTGAGAATGAAGCGACAAGCCTGTTCAAAGACTCTGTTGGAAGGTCATCGCCAGTATGTAATAGAGGTTGAGTCGATGGTTTGAGATGTTTGGTTTACTATTCTTGCTGTACTCATAAGCAGACCTATCTAGACTACTCGTTCCCAGAACTCTCACGAAAGTCATTTTTCACTGATACCATCACTTCACAAATTCCTACTAACTGATATCTTCATCCTTCCGAAATGTTGGGCAAGATCGCACTCGAGGAGGCCTACGAGATGGCCGGCATGGAGGCCAAGTCTGAGCGCGAAGCGGCCCTGTACACCGAGAAGTCGGACCGCAGGCGTTACATGCGCCAGATCAGCGACATCAACGACGAGCGTGTCAAGCTCGCCGACGAGCACGGCATCGGATACACGATCGTGTCTCTCACAGTCCCCCGCATACAGGGCATCTGGGACCAGACCGAAGCTGAGCGCCGCGCCACTGAGGCAAACAACTGGGTCGCCGAGAAGATCAAGAGCAAGCCCGACAAGCTGGGCGCCTTTGCTTGCCTGTCCATGCACGATCCTGTCCAAGCCGGCAAGAAGTTGACCCGTTGCGTCAAGGATTTGGGCTTCCACGGTGCGCTGCTTTGCGATTTCCAACACGCCGGCCCCAACGGTGAGACATACCTCTTTTACGACCAGCCCGAGTACGACGCCTTCTGGCAGGTCTTTCAGGACCTCGATGTTCCTGTGTACATTCACCCTGCTACTCCCGCGGATGTCACTTATGAGCAGCTGTATGCCCAGCGGAAGTATCTCATTGGACCACCTCTGTCTTTCGCCAACGCTGTCAACCTGCACCTCATGAGTCTCATCACAAATGGCGTGTTCGACCGGTTCCCAGGGCCAAGGTCATCGTCGGTCACTTGGGCGAGCACCTCCCCTTCGACTTCTGGCGCATCAACCACTGGCTGGAGGACGTCAAGAGACCTATCGCTCAGGAGGAGGGCTATGCCAGGTCTTGCAAGAAGACCATCGATGACTAGTTCAAGCAGAACATCTGGGTCACGACCAGCGATTATTTCTCTTCGCACACGCCCAAGTATGTGGTGGATGAAATTGGCGCCGAACGTGTGCTATTCAGTGTCGACTACCCGTATGAGACGATCGAGGACTGCTGTGCTTGGTGGGATGGCAAGGAAGAGGAGGTCAAGGCTGCTTTTGGTGGAGCAGAGAATTATAAAAAGATTGGGAGGGAGAATGCGAAGGCACTGCTGAAGCTGGGAAAGTATCATGATTCGGAAGCTCCAGTATCATGAGAGAGCAACGAAGACATCTCGGAGGTTGGTTAACCAAGGCATATCAGCAAAAGCAAATGAGAACAGATATTCGCTCCAAAAATAGCAGCTGGTATATCAATACGTCCAGACCGCCCTCTATCTGAATCACCCTCACCTCTCAACCTTCAACCTCCAACCTCTTCTAGTCTCCTCCCGGCCTCTTAGTCTTTTACTCTTTCGAGGTTTCTATTTATTTAAACTGTAGAAGTTACAGTAGGTTTGATATAGCAAGATTTGAGAGAGTATAGCAGCTCTAGTATGTCTGGTAGTTCTATAGGCTGAATTTAGTCCTACAGCCTATATCAGATGCATTGTTGTTAACTCCTCTCCCTAGTACTCTAACTTTAGGTCATAATAACCCAACCCTTGTTTATAGCCAACTGTCGCGCTGATACAGGTACAGTTCTCTAGTTCACATCTCAGCCTTATATTGACCTATGGGTCTAGGTATGGCTAGCGACAACGTTAAACGGAAGAGGATGCCTGTAATCTTTGTAATAACAGCACTTAGAATGTGACAACGGCACGGCCAGGTATGACAAGATATCAGCAGAAGTCGGGAAGGACAAGAAGCAGCCTTCAGGTTGAAAGTGAAGAAATATCGTTCGCCCGGTTTGGGGGCTTCCGACGCCACTGTGACACGCACCATAGACGTCAAGGGGGTAAGAGTAGCACACAGGTGGTATTCTAATGCGCACTCTATCGCTTGGATTCGTCGCCTTCTTTTGCAAAACATGTTTTGTGACACGTCTGCTGACACATAAGTTTCTTGTCTTGGGCGGTGGGCTTAATAAACCTGAAAACATGATATAGAGGGGAGGTCCAATCACGAAGGAACATACTGCATACTATCTCTACCCCCCCGCGCCCTGAGCCCAAAGGCGTGGTGTTGTTGGGCCCGCTTCTACTTCCTCTCCATGTTTATGCGGATGCGAGTATACCTGCATAAAACATGGTCATGTCGCAACCGAGAAAGCATAGTACACTGAGCCCTACTCATAATTGCATGTTTCCTACGGAGCCAGGTCTGGCTCGGGCGGGGTTTCGCCAATAAGGATGCCATATCTACTTAGTAGTTAGCGATGAGCACGTCACCGTATACCTACACCTATCAAGGTCGGGGGCCGTTGAACAGGGCATCTTCATCAACGAGCTCGTCAACCCACGTGGGAGAACCAAGTCACCAGGAGCAAAACAACGACGCAAGCCCTAGGTATGTAAATCCTCATTTAGTAAGGACGATTAAGTTGGATATCACGAGACGCGTCTTGCTTACAGGACCCTGTCTATCGTCTGAGCAGCTCCACCTTCAAGATCGCTTGGAACCATGCTTTCGGGCAACACAACATCCGGCTCACCGAAGAACAAAAGCACATATTAGAAGAGGGTTCGTCACTGCATGATGTCCTCAAAGTAATCAATGATCTTTCAGACCATCAAAGGAAGGGCGTCCGGTATCGCATCTCGCGGATCATCAAGCCATTCATTGAAGGCTTAAAGCGCTTCGAGGGGGCCTTGAACACGCTCTCACAGATATCGCCTGTCATACTTGGCTCTTTATGGGGTGCCGTGAAGATACTGCTTGTAGTAAGGGGCCTGGAAATTTCATCACGCAAAAGACTCGCCTCCCCTCTTCCTACTACCTATGTAGGTAGCCTGGATCCGTTCTGGCTGACTGTTGTTCAAGATAGCGAGTGACTTTATCGAAGCCTTTGAACGCCTCATCACCGTCTTGGCCGAGGCTGGGAGGAGATTGTTGAGGGTCGAGAGATACGCGGCAATCTTCCCTGAGTCGAACAGGTTGCAGTCTGCTCTTTGTCGCGTCTATGAGCGTGTTGCCGAGCTGTGCGCCATGGCCATCGAGTTCTTCTCAACAAAAGGTGCGAGACCCTGTTGCGTTGATCAATGGTGTCATACTATTACCGTCACTAACAGATTTCAATTCGAGCGCAACAGGCATAAAGGCTCTCTGCCTCAACCTTTGGAGCGGCTTCGAAAAGAAGCTTAAATCTTGCGTGGCCTCCTTGACGGAGCACACTGACGAACTTGACCAGGAGGCGCTGCTCTCGTTTTACGAGGCCTCAAAGGCCGAACAAGTCAAGAGCCAGGGATTCCGTGACAAGTTCGACCATATCGCGGGGAGGTTGGATCGATACCTCACCTTCCAGCCCAACACAGCCCTGGTTCGCGCCGACCAACGAGAACGAGTACTACAATGGCTTGATGCCCCAAACCATGCACCTCGTTATGAGTATTTGCAGTCCCAAGCAATGACGGGCACGGGGTCGTGGTTCCTGCAGAAACACGAGGTTCGGGAATTCCTCACCAGTGATTCCCAGGCTATATTATGGGTACATGGTGCCTTGGGGTGAGTTTGTTTGCCTGCTGAGGCTCGTTTGGTATTGTTTGATGTGACGCGCTAACACAATGCATATCACTT
The DNA here is from genome assembly GCA_016508685.1 of Cytospora piceae. Classification (NCBI taxonomy): domain Eukaryota; kingdom Fungi; phylum Ascomycota; class Sordariomycetes; order Diaporthales; family Cytosporaceae; genus Cytospora; species Cytospora piceae. The sequence continues at coordinate 2,255,212 of JADMLE010000005.1, read as the reverse complement.
AGTTGTGGAAAGTCGATTCTGGCAAGCTACACATTGGCAGCATTGCAAGAGTCAATTATTGCCAGTTCGGGTCTGCTATACTTCTTCTGTAGTTTCAGAGAACCAGCTGCATCGGAAATGAGCGCCGTCCTCAGGTCATTCATCGTACAAGCACTGGAGCATAAGCCCGAAGTTCTCGAGCACATATTTTCCACTATGTTGGAGAGTGGAGAAATCAAGCTTCGGTCCGTGACGAGGATATCATCACTCCTCAGGGAGGTGATGGAGCCCTTCGACAGCATGAAGATTGTTATCGATGGACTAGATGAGTGCTCTGATGCTGTCGAGCTTGTGTACTCACTATTGAAGCTGATCGGCCTAGGAACACTAAATATCGACCTCCTTATATTCAGTAGGCAGGATGCGGCTTTGCAAAAGGCACTGGGTTCGCAAAAAGTCTTGGAAATTTCTCCCGAGGAACACTCAACTGGATTTGAGTATTTACCTGGAAAATAACATTGAGGGCTTCCAGCATCTTCTGAAGGACAACCATGAAACTGCCCACGTGAAGGCAACACTTCTACGTCAGGCTGTAAGGCCTCATTACCTTGGTTTCTAGTTCCCCAGACCATCTTCGCCAACACTGTGAGCAGGGTGGAACTTTCCTGTGGGCCAAACTGGTGGTCGACAGCCTGAAGAGCGCTTCTTACAACGAAGAAATAGCTGACATCCTGCATACTCTACCTGCCGGATTGGACGAAGTCTACATACGAGTATTCGGTCGGCTTTTCGGGCCAGGGGCCATTCAACGTGACCTCGCTCTACGAACATTGGAGTATATCGTCGTCAGCAGACGGCCGCTGACAATCGCAAACCTCGATGCACTGCTTGCTGTTCGTCGGGGCAAGCGGGTTTCGGGTAAGTCAGCTGACATAGGAGTGGAAAGATTCAAAAAGACTCTCCAAAATCTATTTGGGTCGATCATCCGTATCACTCAGCCCAACGATACTGTTGACTTAGTCCATCTCTCCATCAAGGACTTCTTAACCAAACATGAAGCGAGCCCGATCAAAGTTTCACCAGCTCATGAAAGCTTAGCCCTCAGCTACTTGACATATATGAACCAGCCTCGGTTCCAAATCAATGGGATTGCGACGAAGGACATCCGGCCCGAGATGGAGGCAGACAGCCTACTGGTTCATGCGGCGCTGTCCTGGGGTGATCACTTCATTGCCACACATGCCCCTCAAAGACCACTCAAGGAAGCCGTTCGGGCTTTTCTGGGTTCTCAAAACACCGTAATCTTGTTCCTGCGGATAACGCTGTCCACGAAGGCCGGGTCAACCGGTCAGGCCGTCACAAATGACTTACTTCTGCTGGAATCTCACGTACGGAAAACGATTGACACGGAGGAAGGGACTTTGAAATCTTCAGTTATGAGACCTACGGAGTTCCAGAAAGTCTTTGAACTCCTACTACAGAGATCCTCTGAAGAGCGTGGGCCGACGGACCTTCAAACCCTACAATGGTACGCTGTACTTGGAAAGCTGAATATTGGCTACAAAGAATGCGAATCATACCTGCGACACGCCATCGACGGTTTCAGCAGCCATACTATGCGTGGACCGGAGCACCCCGAGACTATTGCCACAATGGTAGCCCTAGGCCGAACGTATTGGAATATGAGCCGGCTCGATGATGCAGAACATGTGCTGCAGCGCTGCTGCGATGCCCGAGAGGCCCCTCTGGGTCGAGAGGACCCGGATACGCTCGAGGTGCGCTCGTGGTTGGCAACCGTCCACAGAGGCAAGGGCTTATATACCGAGGCATGTGACGAGTACGAAGCTATTATCGGTTCCTTAGAGCGGCAGTACGGTCGGCAGAATCGCGTTGTGATGCGTGAGGTCAAGATGCTGGGCGTAGCAAGGCGGTACGAGGGGAGCTACGATGTGGCCGAGGCCTTGTTCCTTGAATGCCTGGCTTGGTGCCATGACGTGTTGGGTGAGATGCACCCGAACACGGTGCAGGCGGCCAAGAACCTAGCTATGGTGTACCAGATGGATGGTCAACTTGGGCTGGCCGAGGAGATGCACCGCGACACGATCATGAGGCAACTGGAGGTGACCGGGGAAGATGCCGAGTATTTTATCTCGTTGCAAAATCTTGGAGAGACGCTGTTTGGCCTTAAGAAACTTGTGGATGCCGAGCAGGTGCTACTGGCGGCGCTGAAGGGAAAGGATATGTGGCATGGCACGAAACATCCCCAAACAAAATTGAGCTTGTTGTCTCTCGCGAGTGTGTACCGGAAGAGGTCGGACTTGGGTACGGATGGCACAAAAGTGCTAGTCCTTGCGCGTTTACAGAAGTGGTGAGGTTGTACCTAACCTACGATTGTTTATACAGTTCAATTACAGTCAATTACAACCTAAAAAGATACCGCTGCACCATAGCTCACTGAAAGGGGCAATTACCCCTAGCTATAGAGGTCAAAACAAGCTTGGTATAGTAATATCTAAGAGATTTTGTAGCAATTTTAGTGTTTGGGTAGTCGTATAGGTTGACTATAGTTCCAAGTGCTTACGGTTCAATCAGATATATAGCTGGACTATTCGGTTGGTATGTGCTAGACTTTCTAAGCTTAGCCTCTCCCGACACCTGCTAGGACAGCTTGATATATTTAGGCCCTCTTATAGTAACTTTGCAGCGTATTAGAAAGACTCGACTGCCGAGAAATAAAGCTTAATTATAGCTATAAGAGACCGAAGATGCCGGTTTACCTTTATTTCTTTAAGCGTAGCCGTAAAGCTACGCGACGCTATCTGAAACTACCGATAGCTAAGATAAATATTAACTTCTTAGCACGGCTAGACCCCTCTTCTATGCTAATAGCTAGAAGCAACTTATTTCTTTACCGAGATCTGCTTAATATATTAATAGGAGCGTTAGGTAAAGGCGTAAACCTATTATATAGTTTCGATTTATATAGAAAATGTCGGCATTGCGCCCTGCACGTCTCTTGTACCTTAGGGGCTTTCCCGCCCGAGACGTTGAATATAATCATCATCATCATCATTATGTTGATGCTGTCCCTACTTGGACTGCATCTATCTTCCAGATTACATGATCTATCGGTACCTTGACCCTGGCTCATAACATGGTCCTGTTAGTGCCTGTTTGGCACTATTAGCTCAAACCCTTTCAAAGCCCAACTATTACGTATTCTAATACTCTCTGTATCCGCTACAATCTCTTCTCTTCCTTCCCATCGCAAGAGTATGCATTAGTGATTGCTATCCTCGGCTGTACTCTACTTCTGGAGTGGGCCCCGCCGCCTCACGTGCCAGTCGTCATCGCTAGTCGTGCCGCTATGTTCGTCGCGGGAGTTATCGTAATTGTCGTTTCCGATCTTGTTATTCTGTTCAACATCGCTATCATCGTAATCATCAATAGCAGTCCAAGTATCATCACGATAGATACCCTTGCTACTGATCCCCAGCTCATCGAGCAGGAGATTCATCTCCGGATTTCCAGAAATCCAACCGACTCCGCCTGTAAAACGTTCGTGCACTAACAATTTGGTAGCTGATAAGGATTCAAGCCTGTAAACCGCTTTACACTAACAGAGAGTGTACACGAGCTGTTAGGTTAAGTTTTTTTTAAAAGAAGGGTTAGGGTTAAAAAGGTTATTAAAAGAGGCAAGTAAGTAGCTAAGTAGGTAGGTAGGTAGGTAGGTAGGTATGTAAGTAAATAGGTAACTAAGTAGATAAGTAAGTAAGTAGATAATAACGCGGTGAGTAGTAGAACTAGACCTACTATCCCTACGTCGGGATTTACTTTAAAAAGGGCCGTCAGATATCTTAGTCTCTCTTTCTAGACAATAACACACAACGAAGTTTTACTGCTTATACTTGATTCGACGGTTTCGTAATTAGACCTAATTGTCGTCGTTTTTGTCCCCTACTACTTGTTTTAAGAGCCGACGGCCGTTCGGAAGCCTTAGGCTTCGGGCCTTCTCTCGATTAACCAAGACGCAGCGAGGCCGGTGGTTTTCAGTCCCTAAGGGGGTCACTCGCTACTGTGATAAATAAGTAGGTAAGTAAATAAATAAGTAAGTAGATAAGTAAGCAAGTAAATAATTAAATAAGTAAATATATAGATTTAATTTATAATTACTAAGCTATAAGAGTTATAGAGTAATAACTAAGTTTATATATAACCCTAACCTTAAGTATTACCTAGATAGTTACCCTCTTCATCTAATAGACCTCGCGTATGGCGGGGTAGCAAACCCTAGTATATCAAACCTTAATATTCTGTTAATACGGCATGTTAGATTCTGGACCCGCAGTTCACTTTCTGCGCCCTCCGGCGGCATCCCCCTGCCCCTGAAGCATCCGAGAGTAGTAATGGGATGGAGAAACCATTCGCCGTCCAACGCGTTACGGCGTATGCACTATGTATGTTGGTTGGCATTCTTTGTGACGGTTACAATAACATCTCTTCTTATCACCAAATCCCGAGGTCTCCTCCAAGAGCACAAAAATTGACGAGCTCCATGGCGTCTGACAGAAACAACGACCAAATTACTGAACAGCAAAGTCAGGCACAGGCCGGATTTCAACAGGTCTCTCATGATGCCGATACAGAGAAGCGAATCGAGGACAAGACAATTCGAGTGAAGGCAGAGGATGTCTCAACCGAAGGCTCTCCACCACAGCCACCTTATTCAATTTTCACCTCCACACAGAAAGGATGGATATTGTTTATTGCGGCTTGGGCTGGGTGGTTCTCGACTGCCAGCAGCTTCATTTATTTCCCGGCCATACCATTCCTTGCCGACGACATGAAGGTGTCTGTCCAGGACATAAACCTCACTGTTACCTCGTATCTGATCGCATCCGGCATCTTTCCCACCGTAACTGGCAGCGTCGCGGATATCTATGGACGCCGTGTTACCCTCATGGTCTCCCTAACAGCCTACGCGGCAATCAATGTTGGCCTCGCAACACAGAGGTCCTTTGCAGCTCTTTTCATCTTGAGAATGCTGCAAAGTGTTGCTATATCAGGTAAACAGCACTCACGTTCCACGGGTCTATACTATGATTTGAAACATATGAGTAACTGTCAATAGCGGGTTATTCCATCACGTATGGTCTTCTTGGTGATCTGACAACCCCTGCAGAAAGGGGAGGTTACACAGGCGCCGTATCTATATTGTATGCTTGCACAATCCCACGACTACTTGAGTATAATACCGACAGTGATCCAGCTGATTGACATTGGACCTATGAAAGTCTCAATACACCACCCAGCGTTGCGCCAATAATCAGCGGACTCCTTTTGTTGAAGTGGCCCTGGCCATCTATCTTCTGGTTCCTGGCTATCGCATCTTTCACTGCCCTCTTGGCCATGGTCATCTTTCTTCCCGAGACCTGCAGAGCAGTTGTGGGCAATGGCAGCATTCCTGTTCCCACATGGAACAAAGCGATATTCCAAATTGTTCGTCCCAGAGCGTCTGATTCGCCGCCAGAAAACAGCCAACAGAAACGGGAAACACATACGAAATTCGGCAACCCCTTTTCAGGTCTCGCGCTACTCAGGCATCGCGCGACTTTGGTTGTTTCTGTATGCTTTGGTATCTATTACATGGTGCATACTTGCTTACAAGCATCCTTATCTACTATATTCGTCCAAGTATACGGAGTATCAGGCCTTGTAGCGGGACTGGTGTATATCCCTTTCGGTGTTGGCTGCATGATTTCATCGTTCATAGCAGGTATGGGAAACCTCTCGGTCTTGTTCTTTGCCCTACTCGTCATTCTCACAACTAACGACCAATCATGCAGGACGAGTCGTCAACAGGGACTACCAAATGACTGCCAAAGCTAACGGGTTGGTTGTTGATCGGTTGAGAGGTGATGACCTCTCCGCGTTTCCTATCGAACATGCCCGCCTTCGGACATCCAAGTTTGCAATAGCGATATGTGCGCCCCTGATTGCCGTATACGGCTGGGTTCTTCAACTGAAAACGGTATGGAAATGCCACCCTGACCTGAATGAGACGAATTTGAGAGAACTCACGAGATTCTCGTAGAACATGGCAGTTCCCCTGGTCCTACAGTTCCTGATCGGCTTCACAAATCAGGTACTATACACTGTAAGATCACCCAACAGGCCATCGGCATGATGTAGACTTGACACTTGACCGCGGGAGTGATAAAACTGACTGGCGATATGATCAAGTCAATGAACACCTTGATGGTGGATTACCACCCAAACCGATCCGCTTCCGTCCAGGCTGCCAACAACCTCGTCAGGTGCGAGCTTGCCGCCGCGGGCCTAGCTGCTCTCGATGTGATGATCAGAAACATGAAAACCAGGCTGGTGCTTTGTTGTGTTCGCCCTCTTCCATGGCGTGACGCTTCCAGTGCTGTTCATCTTGGAAAGACGAGGCATGACGTGGCGGCAAAAGCATCATCAGATGAACGGATGATTAGTACAATGATCTAATTGAGATGTTGAGATGTCATGAGGTTAGGGTGATTGTGAAGTAGGCATTGGGCCCGGGGCCGCCCCTGGGTGTATCGCTCGCTATATTATCTGGGTTACATACATACGTTGCACACTAGTACTTAAGTATTTGATGCGAATTGCAGTTTGTCCCATATAAAACACGGGAGAACATTGGAAATAGAGAAGTTGCAAGTAGGAAAGCTTGAAGGGCTACAGATAATCTTCTTAGGTATTCATTTCTAAACCGCCGTCCCTCTTAGACACGACGACGTTAGACCTGAGGCCGACTCCAGAACCCTCTTTGCCGCCTCGACCAGTGTTGTCAAATCGACGCAAAGGTCACTATGTCCGACTGGCAGTGATGATAGGAGTGTGGTCATTACAATCGCCTACCTAGATACGTATAAGGAATTACAGTTACGAATATGCTGTTGCACCCTCCGGGAATGGCGCCCCTCTCCAAGCTTAGCGCTTCCATCGACCGCATCAAATTCCTTTTGCCACTCTCGCGCTCTAGTACAAATAGACCTCTCATCCCCGACGTCCCCTTCGTGTATTCTTGACTTCGTACTCCGTCTGGGACTCCTACGTCAACCGGTTTTCGACTTCTGACAGTGGGCACAGGTTGATTCTTCTCGGAGATACCTGGATAAGGGTTTATACCAGCGAACAGGAAGGCATGGACCAGGCACCAGTTGAACAATGTGCTTATTAGTCTTGGACTGGATATATCTTATGGTGCTGTGAGGTTCGGTCTAGCCTATTGTACGTGGAGGCAGCGCTCGCTTGCAAACAGCTGTACCAGACCTCCTAGCCTCCAGCGAACCAAGGATGCTGCAACGCCTTCCGCGCCGTGATCCTCCGCGAAGGATCCATGCAGGTCATCTTGCAGACTAAATCCCTGAATTGAGGGCTCAACTGCTGCCACCTCTCAAAGGGCAGCCTCGGCTCCTCCTCGCTGAAGGTACAGAGTAGTTTCTTGAGACGCTTGACAAACGGATTATCGTCTCCCCCGTGATAAGCAATAAAGCCCTCGAAATCCTCCATGTCGCTGGCGAAGAAGGACAGGTGCTTCCGGAGTATCAGGTCCGCCTGCTCCTCGGGGGAAGCACGGTTCGCCTCGTCTGAAAAAAGCACCATCCTCCCTGTCCACGCGAATATTGCCTGAGTGCCTGCCAGTCAGCATTTGGTGTACTGTGTTTTCTGCTCACGGAAGGACTCACCACAATGGCAAAGGAGTATATGTCTGATGGGGTGTTCTGGATTCCCCGAGCCCAAGCCTCCGGGCTTCTCCAGAAGTGGTTCCCCGACAAGCGGTCTGTGAGGCCCTTCGCCTTGGGCGGAAGTATCACCGCAGCTTCCAGGTCGGTGATCTGGACGTTACACCATCCAAAGTCGCCAATTTGCTGTCTGAAAGAATCCATCATAATGTTTGTGGGTTTAATATCTGTGAAATATGTCAGCACACGTTTCACAATGCTTTTAGGAGAGGGACTAACCGGTGTGGATGATGTGCTTGTCGTGCAGATCAGCGAGGCCTGTAAGAGCATCCCTTATGATGACCTTTCTGACGACGGAAGAAAGAGCTGCGGTGTCGACATGGAGCAGTCCCTTCTCGAGATAGGGGAAGACAAGCATATGCCGCTCAGGGATGCTATCCACGGCTGTTCGGACATGGGGAGAGTGCTCGACGTGCTTCTGTAGCGAAACAATGTAGTCGAAGTCGCCTGGGATGATGTCCTTGAGACTAAACTGTTTCCCCTCGTGTCTGAAATGGGAGGTATTTAGGATTTTACGTCCTCCTTCCTCTGGCCATGCACCGGACAGATGTCACAGATGTCAAGGAAACGATCAACCTACGTCGCGCGGTACACACACCAAATCCTCCCAGCGGCAGGTCGCTCGGAAAGCACTTCGTCAATGGCATAGCACTTGTCCAGAGATGACTTGAGTTGTAATCCCATGGGCAAGGGCTGCTGTCCGATTGGGGACGCAGAAGTGGGAGTGGAGACTGAAGACATGCTGGCAACTCGATGGGATTGGGAACAGTGTGTTGCCTTTGAAGGCGAATTCTGTGGGCGGGAAAGAGCAGAAAGAGGGAGTGAAGAGAGAACAGAGAACTGGTATAGTGACCGAAGACGGAGACGAAGCGTCCGTGCAGATAATGGGAATGCGCGGGGTCCCATGGCAAAGGTACCTGCTCAAGCAGAGAGACGATGTGGATGATTGTTTTGCTGAGCAGAAATTCATGGTGCATGGGCGGCGAAGTGATACTACTTGACAGTGACCCGCGCACCTCACTGTCAAAGCCGCTGAAAATAGCGACATGCGCCAACCAAGTTTGGCGGCCACAACAGCGTTTTTTCGACTTAATGTGCAGTCTCTCGGAATTACTTCAGGGAATCTAATCACCCGGGAGGGCCATTGGCAGCCAGTTGAGACGCACGTGGTGGAGGAGGGGTTGATAAGGAACGGAAATATGACCTGTTGTACACACCTAAGTAATCGTGCAATCCTCAGATATAATCATATAAAAAAAACAACGAGGAGCGGAGGAATCAAGCTGGGCAGTTAACACGAAGAAACGGAACACCCCATAGCACAACTCCTGGAGCGTCATTCGCCATGCCTCACCAAGCCAACGCAGACAGCACCGCCCCCGTGCCCGAACCCAACTCACTACAACCCCCTCCCAACCCCATCATTGAAATCCCCATAATCGACATCTCAAGCTACCTCCAGCACCAACCCAATCCCGACCCATCCCTCACCGCACCCATCGTCCAACAAATCCACGCCGCCTCCCGCAGCCCAGGCTTCTTCCAGATCACAGGCCACGGCATCCCCGCCTCGCTGCGCAGCCGCCTCTTCAAGTCCATGGAGACCTTCTTCGCCCTCCCCGCCGCCACAAAAGCCACCATACACAAGGACCACTCCCCCGCGTTCCGGGGGTACGAGGGCATAGGCGACCAGATGCTCGAGGCGGGCGTGCTGGACCGGAAGGAAGGCTTCACCATGGGCGCGGAGTGGGGCGAGGGGGAGGACGAGGACGAGCAGATGGCCGGGTTCCTGCAGGGCCGGAACCAGTGGCCGGGGGAGGAGGCGTGTCCTGGGTTCAGGGGGTGATGCGGGAGTACTTTGATGCGATGAAGGGGTTGAGCAAGGCCATGTTCAGGCTGATGGCGCTGAGTTTGGGACTGGAGGAAGGGTGGTTTGATGGGTTTGTTGGTAGTAGGGATTCTGTGACTATTTGTAGGGTACATAGGTATCCCCCTGTGTCGCCGGAGCTGGCGACACAGACGAGGGGTGTAGGAGCTCATACCGACTTTGGTGCCATGACATTGTTGTTGCAGGATGATAGTAAGTCTTTGCTCCCCAGGCTCTATCAGGCTAAAACTGACATTATGCAGTCGGTGGACTGGAGGTCTTCCATAGACCAACACAGACCTGGCATCCAGTCAAGCCGGTAAGGGACGCTTTTGTGGTAAATATCAGTGACATGATGGGTAAGTGGTGCTGTCATGACACTCGAGATCCTGGTCATTGTCCTACAAGATCCCTGGGGTCTCGGCTAACACGAGCAGAACGCTGGACCAACGAGATATATACGTCGACCCTGCACAGGGTGATATCCCCAGTGAGCGACCGGAATCGCTACAGTGTTGCATTCTTCGACGAAGGACGCCTGGATCAGATCATCGAGTGTATTCCTACATGCCTGAAGCCGGGGGAGAAGCCGAAATATGAGCCCGTACAGGTCGAAACTCATTTGAAGAAGCGGTACTGGGGCAGTTACAACGACTGAACACTACCTTACGTCCTTGATCTAGAGAGCTGGTGTGGAAAGGGCTTCATATTTATGGGTTGGCTTGGCTTGGCGTGGCTGGATGGCTTTGGAGACTACGCATGTCGCGATCCTGGTTTGGTAACCAATTCATCCAACACAGCTGATGTCCGAATACACTATGAACCAAGACGAGCACGATGGCCAAGCGTCGGCACAGTGTGTTGGACTTTGACCTTTTTTTCAGGGATTCGCATTTTCCTACGGTTTCTCTCCTTCACTTGTCTAACTCCAATTTTAGCATCGAATATATGCCGGAATTGATCCATGAGCAAAAGTGGAATAACGGTCAAGTCCACTCCTTAGACCTGAGCACACCGGGCTTTCTCCTTCACCAGACAACACACATGATCCAGATCAGGCTTCTTTCCCTTGATGGCGCAAGAACAGGTCGACCTTTGCTTCGAGATGCCAATCCAACACAGATATCAATTCGTGCCAATCGTGCTCAGAATTGCTCGTGCTAGTTTACCACTCGCTGGCGTGCGTTCCCTGCTGGGCCGGGTTCTGGTCCTACCACTGACCGGCCTCCTTAGCAGCGGGCTCAGCACCCCACTCGGTGGCGGCAGCAGGAGCAGCAGCAGCATCCCAGCCAGGAGCAGCAGCAGCGGGGTCCGCGCTCCACTCGCCGGTAGCACCAGCGAAGCCAGCAGCGGGAGCCTCCCAGTCAGCAGCTCCGGTAGCGAAGCCGGACTCGATGGCAGCGGCGCCAACATCCTCAACCTCGGGCAGCTTCTCCTCCTCAACCTTGTCCTCAGCCTCGGCCTCAGGGTCGCGGTCTGCAAAATTGTTAGATGTGCTCCCAGGTCAGTACCGTAGACGAGATGTAACGTACAGAAGTAGAGATCGACCATGGTGTCCCAAGGAGTCTCGCGGCTGTAGATGGTTCCACGGAGGCGCAGGACCTCACGGGCCAGCATCCACCAGACGGCACCAATGGCGTGACGACCCTTGTTGTTGGTGGGGATGGCAACGTCGACGTACTCGGTGGGGGAGTCGGTGTCGCAGAGGGCAATGACGGGGATGTTGACGTAGGAAGCCTCCTTGATGGCCTGGGCATCGGTGCGGGGGTCGGTGACGATGATCAGACGGGGCTCCTTGAACGAACGGGTGATGTAGTTGGTGAAGGAACCGGGGGTGAAACGACCAGCAATGGCCTGGGCACCGGTGTGGGCGGCGAACTTGAGGACGGCACGCTGGCCGTAGGGACGAGCGGAGATGACACAGACGTCGGAGGGGTTGTCGATGGCAGCGATGATACGGGCGGCCAGGACAATCTTCTCCCTGTAGATCGTCAAATGTCAGTTTTTTGTTTTTTTGGTGTTTTTTTCGCTTCCTAAAAGCCTCGAGCCTTTCGGAGGCCTTCGAGATGGAGCGATCACCACGCAAGGTTCGAGCTTACCAGGTCTTGCCAACGTTCAGGACGTTGACACCATCAGCGCTATTCAAATCATTGTCAGTAATTGAGATCTCCCAAACACAAATGGTGACACGCAAGTTACGGCGCGTCGTAGGTGGACAACATACCGGGTCTTCCACAGGTAAGGGGTCATGTGAACCTGCAAGTTCTTGGAACCGAGGTGGCACTGAGCAGCGAGGAGCGTCTCAATGTCCTGCTGGGTGGCGTTGAAAACGCTGGGGAGGTTAGCGGGGGCCATGACTGCGATTTGTGTGGACGAAGTTCTGTTGTCGTTGTCGTCGCGAAGTTTCGCAAATCAATGGTGCAGGAGGTGGATGAAGGACTTCGCGAACGTGAGATGTCTTTGGTGTGCGAAAGTTGCAAAGGTGATTTTGCCAGAGGAAAAAAAGTGTGGACCTTTTGCCTGCCCCGCTAGGGTGAGAAAAGATACTTAGGTACAACGTGTCCGTGCATGATATCTCAGCCACAATGTGGCTCAACTACGCTAACCCGAAAGAAGATGAAGCGCCAAGCTAAGCTACCTGCAGCCTCAGGACGTCAAGAGAGCCGCCCGCGTCTCCAGAAATTTTGATAGCAGCGATCAGATGACAGCCCGGCGAAGAAGCTGTTGATGATCGCGGCCAATCCAATATGCCGCCCAGAATACCAGGCCCGCAAGGGCTCATGACATGTAAGCTTCCACCAATGTCCATGATAATGGACAATGTTACCCCTCAAACCGCTTTTGGCTGACATCAATCGCAGTATGTCTCCGACCGGCAGCAGCAGCAGTATCGCGCCCTATTGCGCCCTCTTTCCAACCCATAATCCAGAAGGCAACTCTCACCCAGAAAGAGAAGGAGAAACTCCGCAGGCAAAAGCAGGACCCATATCGGTGGCAACAAGCCCAACAACGCCGTAACCGGAACCTCGAGCGCCAGGCAGTACTCCAAGTCGACCGCGATGTAGCATATGGCGACCCCGTATTCGGCCACATCACCCCCTTCGTCGAGTCTTTCGACAGCGGTGGACAGGCGCCCGTCTCCGAAGTTAGGAAGGACGAGGATGGAAAGCCCCTCGAGGAGGCACGCCCATTGCCTACGTCACAACACGTCCTGAACTATCAGCTCACCAGGGACGAGCTGGAGACCGCCATCGCGGAGTCATACATACTCACGAAGCCGCTGCCCAGCCGGGACGGTGTCATGCAGGACAAGGGACTGGACGCAATTGTGGAGAAGGAGCACGAGATCCGGCACAAACGGGCAGTCGAGGCGCTGAGCCGGATCACGACGCTGGAGAATGCGAGCAACAAGGACAAGCGACACGCCAACATTCGTCGCATCGTCGAGATGTTTGGACGACATGAGACCGACCAGCGCGTGCGACAGAAGCCGCTGGCGGAGGGACAGGCAGAGCGGATTGAAAAGATCCGCGGAGGACCCGACACGGGGTCCTCGGAGGTCCAGATTGCGATATTGACAGCCAAGATCCGGGTGTTGGCCAAGATGTTGGCAGGCAGGAAGGGAAACAAAGATAAGCACAATAAGAAGAACCTGCGGTTGCTGCTGCATAGGAGGCAGAAGCTGCTGAAGTACATGCAGAGGAGCGAGAGAGGTAGTGGGAGGTGGGAGCATATGATCGAGACGCTGGGCCTGACACCTGCCACTTGGGAGAAGCAGATAGAGATCAGGTGATGATGGACTCGATATGCAGCGCGAACATAGAAATGTAAATTCTGTACAATACAGTCGGGAATGACCAGACTATTTGACGCAAACTCAACCTGCTTTAGTAAACCCTTTTGCGCCTTCCATGGTATGCCAGCCTAACGAATCAATCAACCGCAACAGACGTCAAAGTCTTTCATGCTCTACAAGAGAATACAGGGATCCGATGCCATTTTCAGAAAACACTGATGTAGTTGCCGATGCGCTCCTTTTGGTTTTGAGCGATGCACTCGGCAATCCAGGTAATGTTCCGGATTTCCTGTAGTGATGTTAGCTGGGTGTCATTCACTTGCAGTACAAGACATTTCGAGGACATACCTGTTCCCTCAGCTTGAGCCATGCGTAGACTATGGCAAAGCTGAACTGCCTCGTGAAGGCCTCCTTCGAGATCTCCATCTCCTTCTGATAGAACATGTCCTCCAAGCTCCGGTTATCGGTACTGGAGCCGCCTGCCATGTTACCGGGGCCAGCCGGGCCTCCTCCCAGGCCAGCAGCATCGAAGAATGTCTTGTAGTCCTGCACGCCTTCGACCGCAAGTCTGACACCTTCAAAGTCATCGGCACGCGACAGCATCAAGGTTCCTTCAGGGTACAGCTGGCCAAAGCTGGGGTAGAGCTTCTTACGGTCCGCCTTGGTCAGCTCCGTGCCGAACGAGTTGAGCGTGATGTTGATGGCTCTCCGGTCAGCCTCAAACTCGAGGATCTCGGACATGACTTCCGACGTGGGCGTGCCAGCCATATCGGGGTGTGTGTTGACAAAGGTGTGGAACTCCTCCAGGTAGTTCTTGTAAAGGGTATTCCGGACAATCTCAATGTTCAACTCGTCCAGGTCCTGGTGGCTCAGGCTGCCCTTAAAGAAGGGTGCCAGGGGCGTCTCGATCAGCACGCTGTTGTAGAGCTCCTCGATGTTGGTGGCAACGCAGAGGACCGGCATGGTCTCGAACCAGCCCAGGGGATGGCACCTGTCCAACAACTCTCTTGTGTCCCTCTCGTGCAAGGTACCTGTAATCAGAAGCGCCACATTGTCGATCATGTAGCCGTATGTGAGGTAGTCCATAAACTGTGCAAGTGACCCTGTTGCGTTCGCCCGGACGTATCGGAACTCTGAAACCAGCTTGTCGGTTGCCTTGGCGGCGAGAGAGGAAGTGGAAGGATTCGGGGGAAGAGAGGCGAGGAAGTCGCCGTATGCTGGACCTAGTTGCAGCTTGAGGTCTGCCAGTACTGTCAGTCTAGTCGCCCATCAGGCTGGTAGGGACATTATAATGGGGACTGACCATCTATCGTCTCGCACTGGGTCATGTTGCTGTAGTTGGAGCTGGTGAGGAGGCCATTTCGATATCCTCGGACAATACCCTCAAGGTAGCTGCAGTGTCCTGGTCAGCAAGACGGCCATCGACATCGTAATTGTGGGTGTAGCTTACCCGTTGTTGACGTTGAAGTATAGGCCCTCCATAGTAGCGTTGACAAAGCCCGTTGGTGTTGGGAGAGCTGGAAATGATGAAGAGAACTGCAGATGCTATTTGAAGCCGCCTTGATCAGTGACGACGGGCGCTGCGCTGGAGGATGCTGCTGCTGCCGCCGCCGCAGCTGATGCACAAGCCGCCGGGAGCCGCCAAAAGGTCGGTTCGCTGCTTGTGGTTGGCCAGCAGACGCATGGACCGGTACGTACCTTTTGCCGGCCACCAAGCTGCCCGTTCTGGTTAGCCTCGATTTCAGGACTGCAAACCGACCCCACATTAATTGCTGGGAAGCTTCACCAAAAAAATTCGGCCGACAACTTTTTTTCCTTGCTGCACTTATCACGAACCTCTACACCAAATCCTCCCACGCCTTTGCGCTCCTCACCAACACACCCGGAGGGCAATATCTAGGAACGCGCAGGGCTATTTTGAGTTAGACAAAATGCCTCTCTTCGTTCTCTCGGAAACGAGTGCAGGGTAAGTCTTGAAACTGATTTGAGACTGCTGCGCTGTTCCTTTGTGCGCATGCAGCCAATATTTCCACAATGAATGTTTGCTAACATCGCAACAAACAGTTATGCCCTGTTCAAGGCAAAGGACAAGAAGTTGCTCGACGACAGCGACAATATCGGTTCTCGTCTCCAGTCCGCCGAGAAGATCAACAATGAGTGCGTACAATACATCCTCCTGTTTCGAGGCTCCCGCCCCACGCCGATGAAGATCTAACAAAATTGCAGGTTGAAGCTCAAGGAGATCGTAAAATGGGATAGTGCCGCCGCTGGTCTCGAGGAAGTTGCTGGTCTTGTCGAGGGAAAGGTCACGCCCATGCTGTTGCAGCTCCTCGAATCGATCAAGGATGAGAAGAAGATTTCCCTGGCCGTGTCCGATGCCAAACTCGGAAGTGCCATCAACAAGCTTCCTCAATTCAACATCACCCCCGTCGCCGACTCCTCCACCAACGAACTTTACCGTAACATCCGAGCCCATCTTACCGACCTTATCCCCGGTCTTCAGTCTGAGAACCTGCGAAGCCTTGCCTTGGGTCTGTCCCACTCGCTGTCTCGACACAAGCTGCGATTCTCTCCCGACAAGGTCGACGTCATGATCGTCCAGGCAATCAACCTGCTCGACGACCTCGACAAGGAGCTCAACACGTACGCCATGAGGGTGAAGGAATGGTACGGATGGCACTTCCCCGAGCTCGGAAAGATCCTGAACGACAACCTTGCCTATGCGCGAGTTATTCTTGCCGTCGGCATGCGCACAAACACCGCCACCACTGACCTTTCCGACACCCTTCCTGAGGAGATTGAGACCGCTGTCAAGGCCGCTGCCGAAGTCAGCATGGGTACCGAGATTTCCGAGGAGGATCTCCTGAACATCACGATGCTGGCTGATCACGTCGTCCGATACACCGAGGTTCGCGCACAGCTGTCCAGCTACCTCGAGACCAGAATGAAGGCTATCGCCCCCAACCTGGCTGAGCTCGTCGGCACCCTTGTCGGTGCACGACTTATCGCTCACGCCGGCTCCCTGATGAGCTTGGCCAAGAGTGCCGGTTCCA
Organism: Cytospora piceae; assembly: GCA_016508685.1. NCBI lineage: Eukaryota > Fungi > Ascomycota > Sordariomycetes > Diaporthales > Cytosporaceae > Cytospora > Cytospora piceae. Next base: position 2,238,724 of record JADMLE010000005.1, on the reverse strand, counting down.
CCATCCAGATCCTCGGTGCCGAGAAGGCCCTGTTCCGAGCACTGAAGACCAAGCACGCCACCCCCAAGTACGGTCTCATCTACCACTCTTCCCTCGTCGGTCAGGCAACCGGCAAGAACAAGGGTAAGATTGCCCGTCAGCTGGCGGCCAAGACTGCTCTTGGTGTCCGTGCCGACGCTCTGAGCGAGTGGGTCGATGAGGATGGCAACGACGTTGATGAGGATGAGCGATCTGCGCTCGGTGTCGCTGCCCGTGCCAAGGTCGAGAACAACCTGCGCCGACTGGAGGGTAAGCCACTGGTCGCCAAGGGTGTCTCTGTGGGCCCCAACGGACAAGCTGCCGCTCAACCATCCAAGTGGGACTTGAAGGAGGCCAAGAAGTACAACGTCGACGCTGACGGCCTCGTTGAGGAGCCTGTTGCCGCTGAGCCTATCGCCGTTGAGTCATCAGAGAAGAAGGAGAAGAAGGACAAGAAAGAAAAGAAGTCCAAGAAGGAGAAGACTCTTATTGAGGAGGTTGAGGACCTGAACATGGAGGATGCCCCTGCTCAAAATGGTATGTTACCCGATTTTCATACCTCTGCTGGTTTTGAAGTAGCTGCTAACAAGTCATCTACCGCAGGCGCCAAGAAGGAGCTGTCAGAAGCCGACTACGAGAAGTACGCTGAGGCGGCTGGTATCTCGGTGTCCAAGTTCAAGAGAAAGTTCGAGCGTGGAGACGTCGAACTCGCAGAGGACGGCACGCCCAAGGTCCTCTCCAAGAAGGACCTCAAGAAGGCCAAGAAGGCCGAGGAGAAGGGTGACTCCGACTCGGGCAAGAAGCGCAAGGCCGACGACGACGGAGAGAAGCCCAAGAAGAAGAAGAAGAAGCATGATGCCTAAACGGACCGCTCGTCGCGGTGGCTTTCTACCGGCTATGGTAATTCATGTATGATATGCATCTTTCATTCTCATCTTTGGCGTGAGAGATATCCTCTGCGGCGTTCGGGCGTGATATAAGGGGCGGACAGGTACGGGAGGCTTGGGACATTTTTGTTAGATTCTGAGTATCAAAAATTGGACATTGCTGAGCTGTTCGAAGTTTCATGGGCAGTTGCATGCAACCTCAAAAGAAGTTAGTTGATGATTTCATTCTGCTTTTTGCTGTGTGTTGTGCACGTCCTGCCAGGTCAACCCGCATATAATCTTTAGTCTATGCTGGGGTGTCTCGGCGCGGTCGCGTTCGACGCGTTTACCTCCCTGGCCTCTTTATTATAACAAAAACATCAAACCACACAATCTCAACATTCCTTGACACTTTTCAACCTGGCCTCGCAACTCTCACTGTCCAACTTTACCATGTCACTGTCAATACTCAACACAACAATGGCGGGCCGATCCTCCCCCGACATCATGGCCGAGTACGCCCGCTCCCAACTCCCAGCCCGCTACCGCGACCCCTCCCTCCTCTTCCGAAACATGGACCGCGTCTCCAAGCCCACCACCACCAAGCGCCGCAAGAAGCCCGGCCCCAAGAAGGGCCGCGGGAGCAAGGCAGCCAAGCCGGAATGCGAATGCCTGCAGGAGGCGCCGCGCTGGCCGGGCAGGGCGGCCAAGTGCCCGATGCCCTCGCTCGACCCGCCCAACCTGCACGTCGTGGGCGTGGACCGCGTCCGCACGCTGGAGGACGGCACGCACGTGGACTGCACGGCGGAGGACCTGGCGTGGGTGAGCGCGCAGGGCGGCGCGTACGAGGCGGAGCCGAGGGAAAAGGCTGTCGACTACGGCAGCCTGCTGGCCAGGGTCGAGCACGACCTGGACTGGTACGGCAAGTGGGACGCGCTGAGCGACGTGCGGATGCGTACTCTTGGCGGGGACATCGCGATCCGCATCGAGAAGACGCTGCGGAGGCTGCTGGGGTACCTGGAGAAGCCGAAGGGGTGCCGGTCGTTTGGGAACCGGGTGCATGTGCTGACTGTTATGAAGGGGGTTATCCAGGGTGTGGTGAGCACTAATGGGAGGATCGGGTGTGAGTGTCGAAAGTGGGGGTTTGAGTATGATGATGCGTTCTTCTGGGCGGTGGAGAAGCTGAGTGAGGATCAGAGGCGGAGGCTGAGGGTGTTGGATCGGGGGGAGTGGGTGGAGGGTCTGGTTGAGACTATTGACCAGGCGAGATCGTATTGTGTCTTTGGGAAGCTGAAGGATGCGTTGGCTTTGATTGACCCTAATGCTGCTGATGCTTCTGCTGCTGCCTCGAAAATGGGGGAGGAAGGGGGTGCTCCTGAGGTGGCTTAAGGAATTTGGGTGAAGGGCTTTCCTGCTTAGCCAGGTCATCACGGCCTTCATAATGAGGCATGATGTTTCTGTTGTCTAGCAGTAGACGACACTGTTTTCTTAAGAATGGGTAAACAAACCACCAGATAGTAACTATGTTTCGGTTCAATAGTTCAACATCTTTCATTGCTCATCGAACAGACCTAGTCTCCTATCCCCAGGCTCAAGGTGGCCAAAAAGACTGAGACATCTGAAGGCTCCCTGGCCCGCCCTGCAAAAAGCGTGAGTAGATTTAAGGTTGTAGGAATACCGCCTTCCGTGGTCTACTGTTATCATTGTTCTTGTCATACAGGTCCAGTGAAACTAAGCAAGGTATCACTTCATTCAAACATCTCGCTTTGTCTACTGTCTTGGTTGCTGTAGTAGGCCACATGGATGCCTTCCCATTCCAAGACTCCCCCCCCCCCTTGCAGTATTAGAGGTTGCCTCAGGCTTCATACCACTTGGATACTTTGATAGCCGCCAGATCAATTATATGTAGCCAGGAGTTCCCAACCAGTTGGGGGCTTCATTTTCCTTTCTCGTCCATCTGCCTTGACCTCCCTGGCTCACTAAGCCACCATCAACAACACTGCCTTCCTCTTCTCCCCGGAACATATCGACTGTTTTCCTCCTCTCTTCGTCTTGTCTACGCCACCATGTCTCCATCTGTGGGTGCGACTACCTTCGCCCCTTTCGGAAAGCTACCCAGGGAACTCCGAAATATCATTTGGAAAATGTCGCTCCCCGAAGACGTCCAGGGAAAATGCGCCTTCTCCCCTCACTTGAAATGGGTCCGCGACAACGAACATCCCGAAGTCGTGGCATCGTTTCCTCGAATCGCCCATGTCTGCAGAGAGTCCCGTTCCGAAGCTTTCAGGTACATCCGGATCCGCGAAGTCGAAGGCACCTCCATGCGAGCATTCTACCGCCCTTTCCGCCCCGAGCTGGATGTCATGTTCGTCGTCGACCGTGTGCTCTTGAACTACGACGAGAATGGCATTCGCTTGAGCAGGCTATTTCCCCGAAGACTTCCCCGAGCCCCTCGTTAGGACCGGCGTCTGGGCCACCCTGCGCCGTCTGGCATGTGGTTTGTCCGTCCACATTTCACCTCTCTGGACTCTTTGAAGTCACCCCTAGAATGCCGGAACTCGCAAAGATTACATTTGCTGACAACACATGTGAGTCTGGCTGGGTTTTGGCTCCAACTGGCTAAGGCGGAGTCACTCGTGTCTCGAGGTTAGTGCGACGCAGATGTCGTCTGTACTGCGACAATCACGTATCGAGGTGGTACAAGACCATGTATGTTGGTTGGGTAATTATGGTCGAAATCGACGAACAAAGCCTTAGACGCGATTCCGATCGACATTTCGATTGGGAGTTTGACCAGGGCTGGATAAGGCTGGCCTGCAGACGGGTCCTGACATAGGACGTACTCCCGTGTTGTTGAAGCACGTTGACCTTGGGAAGAGATAGGACAATTCGATTGTCTACTGTGTGGACAAACATCAATTCAGATCAGAAGCAAATTGAGCTCTCCACCCACTGTACCTCCCCAGGAATATGTTATTCATGTCCTTACACTCTCTTCATACCTATTTCAACAATCTTGTTTGTTAACCGGAAGCAATAACTAATTGGCATATGATGTTGACCGTGATCCGTTGTTATTTCACTCAGATATCTGGAGTGTGTTGATATACCCAGCTTGGCCCTCGACGTCAACTTCAGGTCCCACTGTCTCTTCTCTTTCTCGGACACTTCACTTCTTAGAGATCCGAGTCCATATAGGCTATTTGCCTTGACTCTTTTCGGAGATCAAGATCATTACCGAAAAGATGTGTAGAGGTGTAATCGCGCCCTGAACGCTTGCACAATCGTTCTTTCATAATGTCACATAGCGAGTAATCTCCAATATTTGTACTTATACCTAGGTATTGTGGTTCATAAAATGCTCTCCAGTCAAGATTCAAAGTTTGGAGAAGACATATGATACGCCGATCCGCCCGCGTGCGGAAGAAGATCGGTGTTAACTCCGAAAGTCCTCGGCTTTTTTGATCCCCGCAACATGTCCGAAACCCTTCACCAATCCATTGGAATCCTGGGGTAAAATATTCTCTCGTTCTGCCTCTCTGACCACCAGAGAAGATATCGAGATATTTATTCGCTTGCAATGAAGATAACTCTTTACGTTGATGTTGTTTCGCCCTTTGCCTATGTGGCTTATCATGTCCTCAGGGTGAGTGCCCTTCCCTTGACCGCTTGACCAACATGCGGTAGCAAGAGACTGAGAGACAAGAAGGCAACCCACTGACAGAGTCACAGCATGACCCAGTCTTCAGAGGATGTGAAATAACCTACATTCCTATATTCCTGGGAGGAGTGATGAAGGCCGCTGGGAACAGACCGCCCATTGAGATCAAGAGTGAGTAATTACCTACCTAGGTATATCAGAGGGGCCCCTGGAGCCCTGCCACCCCCCTTAGTTCCTTCCATAGCCCCTGGACTGACCATCTTCGAACATGATCAGATAAGGACAAGTGGATCACGAACGAGCGTCTCCGCTGGGCCAGATACTTCAGTGTCCCTATGAGCTCCGACCTACCCGGGGACTTCCCGCCTCTCACACTGAACATTATGCGCAGCATTGTCGCCGTCGGCCAACTCGCCAGTCAGGGGCATCCCTCATCTTCACAGTCCGCCCAAGCAGCCATCATCCAAGCCCTTGATGCATTCTTCAAAGCATACTGGGTCAACAACCAGAACATAATTGACAAGGACGTCATGGCCGACATCCTCAAGGCCACCGGCGCCGATGTCGCCAAGGTTACCGAGTTGGCAGGTGGCGAGGCGAAGCAGATCCTGCTCAAGAATACGGACCAGGCCTTTGCTGATGGGGCGTTTGGGTTGCCGTGGCTCGTCTGTCAGAACGACAGGGGTGAGAAGGAAGGCTTTTGGGGCGTGGACCACTTGGGTGTTGTGCTGGACTTCCTGGGACTGGAGAAGCCTCGAGCCGGCGGGTGGAAGGCCATGCTCTAGATCTGCGCCGACACTCCCGACGTCGACGGATCCATGTGTATAGACGATACGACAAACGAAGTGGACAAGAGGATTCGGATTAGGTCTGCACAGTGAATGGAGAAACACCATGAATATCCAAAGGTTCTATATGGGGCCCTGGAAGGTGTTTCATATTGTAGCTATGCAGATCGACGCCCAAAGGGGTGACAAGGGGCTATTTACCTTGCCCAGGTGACCACCGCGTCACTGATTTCCCCTGACGGCTTCCAGGATACAAATACAAACTGTAGCCTAGTTTTCCTTCTCTTTAGGCTCCACTCTTCACGTTCAAGTATACCGAGGTCTATGCCACAGCATCCGAATCCGTTTGAAACTAAGTCCTTATCCCTTCATCAATGGGAGAAGATAAAGCAGTGCTACCCAAATGCACCAGAGAGTCCAGACTACTTTATCCGAAGCCTCATTCCTATACCGGGTCACCAATACAGCCATTCCAATACCGATGCTGAGAGGCATACACCACACAGCGAGCCTCGATATCTGGCAGTATGCGGGGCAGAGAAACGACCAAAACAACACAAACCCAGCGATAGACCATCGCGTCACGTTCTCCCCGTATGTCAACGGCATTGTCAAGCGTTTGCGGATGGCATCCCCCTTCATATCTGGTAGGTCCTGGGATTGAATCGTTGTAAGGGTCACAGCCGCTGTCAATGCGAACCATGCAAATGGAATGGATATCTCTTCGAACCCCTCGCCACCCGACAGCAGCGAAGCGGCGGCTCCCCAGCCGAAGGCCACGACTCCGATGGCGTTAGCCAGGTTCCGCCACACCGGACCGGCGTTGTCGGCGCCGACGTCGTTGTACAGCCAGACCATGGACAAAACGGCCAGGGTAGGCAGCACAGTCCGGTGGCCAATCAAGGTTGCGCTCGTGAGCAGGACGCCGGGGGCGGCGAGGTACAGCGCCGCCTGTGTCTCTGCCGAGGTAATACGTCCTGCTGGGATGGGGCGCCACGGCTTGTTGACGGCATCTTCGACCACGGAGTCCTCCCGCCGCTGGTTCGCGAGGTTGAACACGAGGAGGTTCAGCCAGAGCCAGGTGACCATATGGGGTATCCGCGGTGCGACCTTGACAGCGGCGCTGGTTGTAGGGGAGAGCTCAGCAAGGACGGTCGCGATGCCGAAAACACTTTGCGGGAGTATCATCGTCTTGAAGTCACTCTTCGTGAAGAGGAAGACGGTCCGTGTATGGAACCATAACGACCGATACTGTATCACAATCCCCATCAACATTCATATCCAGAATTTGGGGGGGTCCCCCCATTAAAAGTACATAAATCTGTACTCACTGAATCTGTAGGTTTCATATATTCGTCATTGTCGCTCAGAGGGTATAGCATGGCTCCGAGCATCTTGCCTATCGTGCTTCGCTGCGACTGAGATACTCTTGACAGTTCGGAAAGGAGTTTATTTCGAAACTGTGTTATGTGTAGCAATTGAGAGCCTTGTGAGATGATACAAGATGGAAAGGTAAGGTCCCACTAGCAAAGGCAGGCGCCGAGAGCGTCTTTATCGGCACAACAATAAGTCTGAAGCCCTACTTCGACACACATGCCCCCCCCCCCCTCCCTGCTTTTATCACACAACTATTGATGACCCATCAACCCCATAGTTACTAAATTCAGCTGATATAGCCCCTAACCTTTAGTGAATTTTTACACACTAAAAATGGGGAACTTATCTATTGATACGTTGTATCAGTTGAGATATCAAGTTTCACAGGGTGTGATCCACTTCTCGGTTGACGATTCTTTACATTGAAATCCCTGTTGGTTGTTAGTTGTTGGTTTTTGGTGGCAGTTGCGGAGGTGATGCATTTTTGATGAAGTATTCAGACCCCGTTTGCTGCATTACTAGTTTGACACTGTGCAAAGTTGACGACTCGCAGATCTCTTCGACCGTGTGGGTCTCGAGTCTTAGACTCGATCTGTTCTGGATCAACAGGCACCCTTTCCGAGCCAATGAAGCTACACAGAACAACGTCTCTATGAGGTCGTGGTGTGAGTGTTTATCACTCTGTTGTCCCTCAATTAACCATGACCTCGCAGGTTCGTACATATGTAACTTTGACAATACGTCTGGCGGTGAGGGGCTTTGTTGGATGCAGTGGGAGGGTGGATCAGAATGCGAGGTGACAGAACTGATATTCCAAATCCAGTTGGTTTGAGAGATTGAGACACAACAGCTGGAGAGTGTGCCGAGTTCCACTTAATTACTTACGCCCCCAAAGTGCATCTTGACCCTTGGCTGCCAGGAATAGTTCGTGAGAATCGATGCTGATCTCTACTCTTCCATTCGGAATAACTCCGAAATTCTTTGCGGCGCAAGGGAGTCGGCGCTTAACTGATGCTCATCAACGAAGATCATCCATATGTCTTGACTGTGCCTTGATGTCGATTACTACATGATTTATTATACAATCTCCCACTGCGTACGTGAACTACTTCCAAGGTTATGCCAGCCTGGTTTACATCCTTCCAGCCAACTTCTTCCTGTCACTTTTCCTTCCAGCTTTCGGCTTTGTTTTCTTCTTTATTTTCGTTCGCGCTGAGACGATGGAGGCCACTGCGTCGCAGCTGCAGTATCTGCAGGAGCACATCGGAGACAGCAGAGTCCCGGGGATTATTATCTCCAGCGTTATCTGTAGCTTTGTGACCTGTGTCTGCGTTGCTCTGAGGTTTGTGGCGAGATTCGTGAACCGTGCGGGGGTGGGAAAGGATGACTACTGTATCATCATGGGCTTGGTTAGTCTGCGGTCCCCCTTCTCCTCGTCAAATGTTCACCTGGTATATAGGAAGAGGCTCTAACGAGAAATGCAGATCTTGTACCTTGCCTACATCATCTTCGAATGTATGACTACAAGGTACGGAATAGGACGGCATGTCCTCGTTGTAACCGACGCCAGGATGCTGACTATTGTAAGACCTTGATATCTGCCTGTATTTCCAGTAGCTCATCCCGCTAACATGAACAATTCAGCTTCTCCTCTGTGAAGAGAACATCTACGTGGTCGGCATCTTAGTCATCAAATACTCCATTCTGCTACTCTACCACCGCGTTTTCCCTGGGAGAACCTTTCGAAACTTGCTCATCATCACGGGTCTGACTGTCACGGCCTGGGCGCTCGCGGCTTTTTTCTGTGACACATTTACATGCTATCCCATCGAATCCCAACGGGATACGTCCATCAAGGGCGCTTGCATCGACTATGGAAAGGTTACATTTGGGATAGGTATCGCCAATATCCTCATAGACTGCATCCTTCTGGGCCTCCCCTTACCTATACTTTGGAAGCTTCATATGTCTACCCGGCGAAAGGTCCTACTATTCTTTACTCTTGGAGCCGGTAGCTCGTGAGTCTCCCCCTCACAGACACTGTGTGACCTGACCACCCTATATGCATCCGGACTAACACTACAAAGGGCTTGTATTGCGAGTATCGTCCGTCTGACCTACGCAAAAGACACGCTATCGACGTATGATAAGACTTGTATGATCCACTCAAACCATGAACCACCACCATCAATACGAGACTTGTCTAACTTCTGAGCAGGGGACAGTGTAAACGTCGGCATCCTCTCTGGGGTTGAGATGTGTACGGCTATTATAGCATGTTGCGTTGCCACATACCGACCGCTCGTTGAACGCATCTACTTTGGCTCTTTATCTACCTCAAAGAGACCCAGCCAGGAGAACAGCGATACGAGCGGTCGTCATGGATGGGGCAAGATATCTGTGCAGCGCGACATTGCGATTGAGCTGGGATCAAGCACGAACAGTACCCCATTCGCTGGCCCCGATATCGAGAAGGCACCTCTGAAGGACTCAAACAACTCCGGTGTTGCAATGGGTCCTGGTCCACAGTCTGAAATTCCCTCGCAGCAATGGTACGGCTCGCCGTCACAAAATTGGCAAGCTGATGTTACCACATATGGACCTCGGGCATCCTGATAGGTCGATTTTCAGGGAGTTGCAGCCAACAGCACAGAATCGAGCAAGGCCTTCAATCTACTTTGTATACGTTTACAGATGCAATATGATATTCATTACCCGGGCCCTCTGGTCTTCTTCGGCTCCAGGCCATGTAGCCTGTAGTATGTAGCCTGAGCAGGCCAGCACTCAATTTGGGCTCGTCTGGACTCTGATATTCACTTGGCTGTTCAATCTACTGGCATCCTTATTGAATTGGCAGCAAGAGTTCCCAAAATTCTCAGCCCGTTCACCCTCAACTTTCGCTCGGAAGATGAGACGGATCCTGGTGCAGATACCCGGCCCATCTAAATTCACTCAAATCGGATGATTACCTTTTACTTACTGAGGTTGCACCAGGGGTCGAATCCTACTATAGCGGTGCATCAGAGCACGTGACTTTCTTATTGTCGGACACAGTACCTATTTAGGCATGCGTGCAACCAGCATTGCAATCTCTTTCATCCGTATAGATCTCGATTACTAGACCGGTTGATCGTGGCATAGGTACTCTCTACCTGAAGACGAGAGAAACCCCCCACCGCCAAATGTATCACCAAAAGTCGCGAGCCTGAAAGATTACGATGCCTCCAGCACTTGAGCCATACCAGGGTGACCAACGCGCAGTTCAGGCCCTCGTGGAGACATTCTGTACAGGTAGTCTAACTGGCTCGGACAGGAACCCATTGAGCCAGAAGATGATCGAGTCTAGTGTAAAATCGCGATCCATACGAGAAGAGATAGCCGCCAGATCCATTCCAACGTCGTTGAAGGAGGTCCAAGGTTGGGCCCCAGGCCCCGATGTTTTTTTCCTTCTTCTTTTTCTTGTCCTCATGCAGGAAGTTCCAGATGCAATGGAACTGTGATTCGGGTGTGCGGAAGCTGAGCTCGCAAAATGGCTCTGCCACACCCGCATTCGCGTACTGGACGCATGACTATGTACCCAGATACCCCATTGATCCGACCTAATTATCTCCTTTCCGAGAGATGCAGGATTTTTCTGGGGCTAACTGGGCCAATGAGACAATGGAGAGACTGAACACAGCCTGTGAAGACCCACACTCCTCCCCCGAGCCTCTCCCCGACATATAAGAGGTTAGCTACATTGAATGCTGCGCTGACCAGATAGATGTACTGATCAATCTTCCAAATCGCCATTCCTATATCACGCACGTCATTGGGAGGCTCTGGGATTGACTTCAGAAATAGTTTCACTTGTGCACATGTGGAGTTGATCTACAATACCGACGCGAATATGCTTGCAATTACAGTGCTTTAAGAATTCTAGGCCCAATTCCTCAGGTGCCAGAGCGAATCAGTAGGCCTTGATGCTGTGGACCATACTATCCAGATCAATCCATAAGCACTGACTGTGTATGGGGAACTTCATGGTAGATTACAAGGTTTTATGTGCACAGATCTGGGCCCTTCCCACTTTGCTGACATGGGACTTTGCGGGAAGTCAGTGTACAGTAATTGAGTTGGACTACAGTACGTTGTTGGCATATGCATATAGCGGGGGAGAGTCGTCGGGCTAGCTATTACGACGAGGCTGACGCTCAGCGTTACATCGTACGAAACCAACGGCATTCAAGCTGCGGAGCGTGAGGGAATATTCACTCAAAGTCGCAAGCAGTTGTCATGTTGGCTGGTTGATACGACATCGGTACGACCTCGGCTTGCAAACTGGCGTGTTCACGATATTAAGCCTGCAGACGTCCAGTACCAATTTCCGGCCCCCACCCCATATATTTTCATATCTAAGTCAACAGTCAGCCCGTGAACGCTAATCACCAACGTCAATGTAACCCCCCCCCCCAATCACAACACCTGTCAGGCATCGGAATCCCCCCTACCTTGGTTCAACCATGAAGGGTTGTTCAAGGTATCAAGAAAATTGTGCCTGGTGGAGCATGTTCCATTTCGACTTGTTGGTGCGGTGGTGAGCGGGGCCATACAGTGGGGCCCTGGCCTACGACCTCCTTCTTTCTTCAGGATGCACCAATGCGTTCGTACTGTGTATTTGAGCCTCTCATAGCTAGGTACCTAGGTACACGGTACATAAATAGTCAATATTCAACACTGGTCACCTCCAATCGATACCATACACCTGCCGAATTATCGCCAGGGCATCACCACCACCACCACCACCGCCACCACCACTATTATCATCATCACCACTATCATCATCACCACCACCTCCCATGGCCCAATCCAGTTCTCGAGCCCTCCGGGCCGCCCTGGCAATACCCTTCATCGGCCTATCCGTCCTTTGCCTGTGCGCCATGGACTACAACAAGCTCGTTGATCAACAGATACCGTTTCTCGAAGCGAGACGCATCGCCTGGGATGACGGATCCATGCCCATTTTTGATCGCTTCTATAAAATCCCTTTCTTCGACGACATGTGGCGTGGCATCACGGTCACTTTCTCGGCCGCCTACATCCCTCTAGATACCATCAGCTGGTGGCAGCTCTTCTCCTTCCTCAACGACCTCGGCCCGATGTACAGCGTCTGGCTCTTGGAGTCATGCCGTGCCGGGAATTCCTGGACACCTGTCTACACGTAAGCACCGCGTCCTGAGCCAACGGAGACGCATACACGGGCTAACCATGGTCATCTCAGTGCGACCGTCTTCACATTTGTAGCTCAGCTTCTAGGGGTTGGCAGCGTCGCGCCGCTCTATTACTTCCTGCATGTCACCTTCGCCCCGTCCGCGACGGCCCTGAAGCGCTCGTCCAGGGACCGACGACTCCAGCCCGAGCAGACACTCTACCTTCTCCCACTCTTCCTCGCCCTTCACACCTTCGAGGTCGTGCGTACTTTCACGGCCCCTGAGCCAGAGACTCGCCAGTACTGGGTCTGGGCATGGCAGATGTCACCGCTCTGGATCGGAGTCGCCAACTCGTTACTGTGCAGCTTGACCACCTCCGTGACGACTTCGAAGAACAGCGTCCTCGCGTCGCCGCGCTCCCTTCTTGCTGTCATGTGTGCTATTTCGAGCTCAGTCTGGGTATACACGCTTTCTTCGTCGTCTTACTCGCTGTCAGATGTGTTCATCCCGGACTCCGCAGTCTACTCGGACTTTATTGCACACACGCGGAATGCTTTGCGGTTTGACGAAGTGTATTCCTTTGGGAGTTCTTTCCTGTGGCTTATCTACATGTTCTTTGATCTTCACGCGGCTGGACTGGTTGGAATTGGGTCGCTGCTTTGTTCTGCCCTCCTTCCGCTCGTAGCTGCCGTGACCGGGCCTGGAACTGCTTTTGTCATCGGTTGGTACTGGAGAGAACAGGTGCTGTCCTCTCACAAGTCAGCATAGATGCCGTGTCGTTGGAATGAATGACTTCTTGTGTCTCCGGATCCCAGGGTAGGCATCCCTCCACGCTGTAACAAACCCAATTCGGTGTGTTCTATAGTAAATGGCAAGCGCTCTTCCCAAAACATGTGAGAACGTACTCTATTCTTTTGCAGGATTTCGCGGCTGCATCCAGGGATTTCCTTACCTTCACCGAACAGTGCTAATCTGTGAACCATTCAAAGTGGGTTGGAAGGAGGATTCAGAGGCGCCCAGCCAACATGCACAGTTGCGTCGGAATAGAAGATGAATCTAACCATGTAGAGTTAAGTCTCGGTGTAGGAACGTTTCATTGACAAGAGGTTCTCGCCCAATATGGTTTACCCGTTATTGCATAGCCCAAGCCCACTGGGTCTCAGCCCCCACCCTCACAAGCATTATACAATTCCCTCAATGTTTAAAGTGCAAGTGCATTGTCAAACCGTGTGTGAAAATGATCTGCATATCATTCTCTATGTTCGTGGGACTTGATATTCGTCTTCAGCTGCTGACCCAATTTTACAGTAACCCTGGATGCCAGCCCAGTACTTAAATATCCGAAGGTCACCATCCGTCCCCAACGCCTCACCTTCCAAACGTCTACTCCTACACACCATCAAATCACTCTCCTTTTCATCCAGATCATGCATTTGTTCTCTATCTTTGGCGTGACCCTCGGCTTTGCTGCTCACCATGTATTCTTCATCAAGGGAGAGTGGCATGTCCAAGCACCAACCCTTATTGCCAGCCACATGGTGATCTTTCTTTGTTTACACTTGTCTGCTATTCTCACTCGCGCCACAAGCCCCACAGATATACTGAATATTTGCATTCTAGTGTGCTATAGATATTTAGCAGGGCTGACGCTCAGTATCGTTATTTACCGTCTTTTCTTCCATCGCCTGACTAGAGCTGGTTTTCCCGGCCCATGGTATGTACCTACTAGTAACATATGGAACGTTTGGGCTTCGAGACATGGCAAATACTACTTAACTCTGGATGCTTTACATCAAAAGTACGGAGACTTTGTCCGGACCGGTAAGACTGTCATGTCTCATTACATAAATCTTGATTCCCAGAATCCTCTCTGTTGACCGAATCTCTCTAATCATGTATGTTTTCAACAGGTCCCGCCGAGGTTGCTGTTTTCCATCCGGACGTCTTCATAGCCACTGATGGCCCTCGCTCCGAGTGTGTAAAGTCAGAGTTCTACGACTTCTTACAACCGCACGCCTCGCTTCTCACCACCCGGGACAAAGACCTCCATGCCGTCCGCCGTCGAGAATGGAGCGGCGGCTTCAGTTCAAAGGCTGTGGCCGTACACATGCGCCGGATCCTCCCTTACATCGATAAGCTGGAGGACCTCATCTCAGCCGACGCCGCCGGCGGACGACCCTCCCAAATGAACGACTATCTGTATTGGTTTGGGTTCGATGCCATGGGCGAATTCGTGTTTAGCCGCTCGTTTGGAATGCTGCACAACCGAGAGATGAACAAAGTCATCAAGCGGATAGATAGTGCGATTTCGTTCGTGGGTTACCTCATACCAGCCTCCTGGGTCGTCCACGTTGGCTTGCATTTGCTGCCCCGGGTGGGCAAGGTACGAGACTGGTACGACTCACTTGACTGGTGTGAACAGCAGATGCGACGCAGGGTTCGTGACGCCGAGGTGACACAACCCGAGGCGCAACGTGACCTTACCTATTACCTGATGGAGGAGGAGAGGAACAGGAATAAAGGGGCAGGCGTGCCTGCAAAGGACTGGAACCTGTCCTGGCTGGGAGGTGACAGCTTGGTCGCTATTATTGCTGGAAGGTATGCATTCATAATTATTCCCCGTCAGATTTCAGATTTGGTTCAATTATTTCCCTCAGTCGACGGCAGACCGCCCTTTTCTGGGATTCTCAATCTTCCACTGTTGCAAACACTGACCGCTCTTTGTAGTGATCCATCAACATCTACGCTTATCGGGGCATTTTGCGAACTAGGTCGACATCCTGACCAGGCTGAAAAGATCTTCCAGGAGGTGGCTCAAGTCGATGACGTGAACGACATTCAAGCATTGAGAAAGCTTCCTCATCTGAGAGCCGTCATCAACGAAACCATGCGTCTTTACCCGACCTTGCTCGCTTGGGGTAGCAGGAAAACGACTGCCAACGGCATCACGATCGCCGGAAAGTACATCCCACCGCATACCACTATCATCAACCCACGTTACACTATTGGGCGACGTAAGTTTATCCGCTCGCCTTACTACCCTCCTGTAGTACTGATAGCAACCTGAATAGGAGAGGACTGCTTCGAGAAGCCTGAGGAGTTTGTCCCGGAACGATGGACTACTCGGGCGGAAATGACACGCAACAGCGCGGCATTCAGCCCTTTTGGCACAGGTAAAGCTTTTGATACCCTCCCCTTCTCGTGTGTCAGACCTCGCTCATGCGTCTTGCGGTCATAGGTGGTCATTCGTGCCTCGGCCGCGGTCTCGCAGAAGACATGATGTTGTGCGTGATTGCGAGGCTGATTCAGAAGTATCGCTTTCGCCTCGCGCCTGGAGAAACAGGCAAGCGAGTCAGGGAAGAGATGACTGATCAGTTTATACCGTCTTTAGGGCCCTTGAGTCTCAGCTTCGAGTTGAGGGCCGCTTAACCTGATTACACGGCAGCGCGATGTAGTCTACC
This sequence comes from Cytospora piceae, assembly GCA_016508685.1. Lineage (NCBI taxonomy): Eukaryota > Fungi > Ascomycota > Sordariomycetes > Diaporthales > Cytosporaceae > Cytospora > Cytospora piceae. The sequence continues at coordinate 2,223,364 of JADMLE010000005.1, read as the reverse complement.
CCCCCCCCCGGGGGTGAGGACGGCGGGCAGTAAGGCTTCTCTTAAGTAGGCATTAACCTACGAAAATGGTTCATATCACGAAGCTATTCACTATATATGTGAACTTGATTGTTTGCAGATGGTACGTTTGAGTTTCGTGTCGTGCGTGCTCCCAGCTCTGTCTGGTCTACGCACTTCCCAGCAGGAACATACAACTGGCACAGCATTATCCTCTGCTGATAGATAACCTCGCCGATGACTTCAATATCCCATAGATTGGCAAACATGACGTTATAATAGGTTGGTAGTCTTTCTCTGAAGCAACAAATATCACTGATTTGACTTCCTATCAGGGCATGATAGTCGCCCATAACAAGGGGCGTCACTTTGGAAGAGTCCATCTATACTATGTTCCTACTCAGTTTCCAAGTAGATAGCCAGAAAATGGAGGGCTGATGGCATAGACGAGAAATCTCGGGGCCTTCCTAAACCATAAATCTATAGAACATTCATTCGTAGCGAAAAGGCCGACTAGGACGGCAATATTTCAAGGCCATAAGACTGCAACCAAGTCAATAACCAGAAGTAACAGAAGACTGAAACTGAGATGCGCGGAGCAATATAACCGAGACGACCGACGGGGAAAGCGACTCGAGGCAGTCCTCAGGAGGCGATGGTAACTCTTCGAATGTTCAGGAAGACGGCAAGTCTAATAGAAGAGGGGATAATCCCGGTGCGATATACACGCTGAAAGCGACGAGACTGGTAGCATATCTGCCAAGTACTATCCCTCCGGAGATGATGCTAATAAAAGCGATGTAGAGGACTGAGTTGCAGCACCTCAGCATAATTACAGAAGAAGGGTCCAATAAAGGTAATGTGCTTGACTAGTGCAAGTCTATTAACCAAAAAACGTTCTTCAGATCCTCCACCATTTGCTCCATCGTCGGCTCCTCGATATAAGTAAGGGAGCAAAGTACTGCACCTCGGACCGACCAACAATCTTGAATCTGTACTGGGGCCTTGCCCCTACGAGCTTAACTCGCCATCAATACCCATCCCATTTTATAGTCCCTACCATGCCCACCTGGGCAATCTGCTAAGAAAGAGCGTAAATAATTTCATACCCGTCATTACAGCACACTCTGCACCGATTCCACCTAGAACCTAGCCTGCACCTTCTCCTCCGTATCCTGCAGAGCCCAGTCACTAGTCCTCTCCTTGCTCCTCACCGCCCTAGCCTGCGCAGCCGTGAAGCCCTTGGCCTGCGTGGCAGGGTTATACCCCAAACCCGTGATCTTGCCCACCGTGCCATCGTCCACCTTCGGCGCGACCTTCCCGTCCGCCCTCTTGTACACGGTAACCACAGCGGCACCCCCCAGCCCAAGATTATGCTGCAGGCAGTACCTCGTCCCCTCGACATGGCGGTTGTTCGCCCAGCCCCTCAGGTGCCACACCAGCTCCGCGCACTGCGCAATGCCCGTGGCGCCCAGCGGGTGCCCCTTGGAGATGAGCCCGCCAGACGGGTTGATCACGATCTTGCCCCCGTACGTGATGTCCCCCCTCCGCACCAGCTCGTGCGCCTTCCCCGGCTCGCTCAGGCCCAGGAAGTCGATGGTGATCATCTCGTTGGTGCTGAAGCAGTCGTGCAGCTCGCACACGCTGAAGTCGGCCGGCGCCACCCCCGCCTCCGCCATGGCCGTCCGCGCCGCGTGCTCCGTCATCTCGCGGCCCATGAGGTCGATGGCGCTCCGGGAGAAGAGCGACGGCGCGTCGGTGGCGAGGCACTGGCCCGCGATCTGGACGGCCTGCTCCTTGAGGTGCGGGCGCGCGTCCAGGAAGGCCTGGGAGACGAGCACGGCGGCGGCGCCGCCGTCGGAGGTCGGGCAGCACTGCAGCTTGGTCAGGGGCGAGTGGATCGTGGGGGCGTTCTGGATCTGCTCGAGCGTGTAGACGTCTTGGAACTGCGAGTAGGGGTTGTTCACGCTGTGGGCGTGGTTGACGCGGGCGATCTCGGCAAAGTCCTCCGGCGTGGCGCCGTATCTACGACTGTGTTCAGCTTTGACTTTAGGTGGGTCTGGTCGGGACACTCACTTCTCCATGTACTCACGACCAGCATTTCCGAACATCTGGGCAGCACCGGGAGCATTCGTGAAGCCCCGTGTTGCAGCCACCATCTTGCCTGAGGTTCCTGTGGGGTTCTCTCGGTCATTGAAGAATGTCTGAAGACTTCCGGGCATCATCTTCTCAAACCCGACGACCAAGACACAGTCCGCAGCGCCGCTGGATACGTACTGCCTGCCTATGGCCAGGCCTGTAGACCCGGTAGAGCAATTGTTGTTGACGTTGATGATGGGGATCTGGGTCATGCCAAACTGGTAGAAGACACGCTGTCCGCAGGTTGAGTCCCCATAGCAGTAGCAAGCGATGCCCTGCTCGACATCATCATAGTTGATCTTCGCGTCCAACATTGCCTTGACGCCGGCCTCGAAACCCAGCTCGGTGTAGTCCACCTTGCCCCGGGGCTTGATGAACTTGGTCATGCCCACGCCGAGGACGTAGCATGGCTGCTTTGGTTTTGGGGCCATGGTGACTTTTGCGTTGACGCTGGACATGGATACTGAAAGGCACTTCTAGAACTGTGCTTGCTTGGAAGTTGAGAATTGTGGCTTGTGAGGAAGAAGACTGGCTGACTTTGGTAGTCAAAATCCTCTTTTCTCGGTCTGTAGTGTAGATATATGTCGGCGTCTTCGGTAGTCAAAAGTAAAACGGCAATGGGCCTTGCGGGGATGTCACAACATGCCGAGGTATTATCAATTATTCCCCAGATGCTGACACCTCCGACGTTGGCCACTCAGGATGTTTAACCCCTGCCGTTGACATATGCACCCCGGGTCCCCGAGCCCCACAAATGCCAATTGCCAGATGGGGAAACCCGCTCGGGACCGTTACTCTAACCTCTTTGGGCAATTCATTCAACCTCACTCTTCTTTCCCTTTTCAACGCCTTTTACAGCTATTATGACCCAACCTGGCCGCTTCTGGGGATTTGCAAACAGTTCTTTGCTTAAGGTCTGATACCACTACTACGATACTCTCAATAAGTTTCTGCCACGCTGCTCTGGAGTCAATATCCATGCATAGTCCAAATCTCCTTCGTCAGGGCAGTACAGTAATGAGGACAGTATGAGCCCGATGGTCCTGTCTAGACAAGCCCATGACCTTGCTGGACCGACAGTTACTTTGTTTAGCTGCTTGTGTTCATAAAAATAGCATATAGGACTCAAAATATCTAGCGAATGACATCAGAGCCCAGTTCGTTGAACGTGGTGAAGGTCAATAACGGTTAGTGATTGTCAACTGACCTCTGATCGATGTGCCTCAAGGAGCACCTGGATATGTAAGAGTTTACAAAGACCGGCTCTTGATACAGCAATGTCTACAGAGTAGGCTTACAGTCCATATCATGTATCTTGTAAACTGTACCTAATGCACAACATCAAATGGGTGAAAACCTATACTTGGTAAACTTGAAACCTGAGCCCGTTGGTAAAGCATGGATATGGATGGCCATTCACATCTCGCCTCAGCCGGCGTAGCTCCCCATATGGTCGGTTTCAACTTTTTAAGTCTCGGCCGAATGCCACGGAGGATATTTCGGGGCCGGAGGAACAACCCCCGGTCTCCGGACTCATGATAGACAAATATGACTGAGGGAGGAAGGTTGAATGGAGGTAAAATTTCTCTTCAGAGTCCTCGTTTCCAAGAGGTTTATCATAGTAGACTCACGGAGAACTCATCCACAACCTTCAACCAACAGCCTACCCTCTCACACCCGTGGACCCTCAGCCATGTTCCCCCCCCCCCCCTCACTACAAGACCGACCTCACAATTAGCCAATCACCCCTCTCAGGACCCAAGACGTACAAAACGCCATCAAAACCACCACCACACCCCACGACGCATAGCCAACAGCCTCTTCGCAGCAGTCCCACCCAACAAATTGGACCTCACCCTTGATAGCCGGTAGCATCGCGATCATCATCGCCGCGCTGAAGACGTATCAGCCCAGCCACAAGGCCATAGTCGTAGCGTTATTTGCCCTCGGAGTTGGGAAGTCGGTGCAGAAAAGGCATCATCTCCTGCAGTTGCTGTCCCGGCATAGTGACATGCGGTACACGTATGAGGTCCACGATGCTGTCGACGCGGAACTGTTGAAATCCGAAGAGGAGGTGAGTTTGGTGTTTGTCAGGCTGACGAGGCTTGTGGAGGGTGATGGGGTGGTGGCGAGGGTGTTTGATGCGTTAAATGGGATGGGTGGTGGGCTTGATGGAGGTTATTCCTCGGGGCGCCGTCGCTGGCTTTTGGTAGAAGCGGCGGAGGGGTGTATGTGGAATGGCAGAGCGCCCATCGTCGGTGGCTGACGCATCGTGATTACTATCTAGGGCGTACTGTCAGCTTGGACTTCGACCGAACTATATAGGACGGGATGAGATGGATGGTAATATGAATGAATGAATAACAGATTGGGTATAAGCTGATAACGACAGGCAGGTCTATACAGATAATCTAGACAAAAAGTTTTCACTTTTTTTTCCTTCCCAAACAAATGCCCCCCGTTTTCCACCTTGGGGTGGGTAAAACAAACTATGCGCGTTCTTTCGAAAGCAAAAAAGAAGAAGAAAAGAAAAGTGGAAATAGAAACGAATTGGGGGTATCAAGTGACGATCCAAAACGGCCGAAGAAATCACAAGCTTTTCTGGCCGACCTCTTCTTCACCATGACCACTTCTTCCCGGCCTCCACCCACACTTCACTGCCTCCACAATCTCATGTATCCTCGCTGGCTCTCCCACTTATGAACACCCGGCCCTCCTTTAAGGAGGTATATAAATCGTAGACCATGAATTTGGACAAAAAAACTTTCGACCGTCCACTGGCGTGTTGTCGAATCAATCAGCCGCCCGGCCGTCCACATAATTCTCGCGCCCCATGCACATGGTTTTGTCGTCCTCTTCATTCCTTCCATGCATTCCCACGGTCTCGCCATTGTATCCCTCGGGTCGCGTGCACCACCCTCGATCGCTGAACAAGCTGTGTTTTTCCTCACATTAAATCGTTGACATGTAGGTATCGGGTATTCCCAGGAACACGCCTCGAGGCACCGCGACGTTTCTTGAAACTACCATCGCCCTCAGTTCAAGCCCACTGGATTAGTCGACAAGTCCCACTGGTCCGTATCCCAGTAAGAGAAGTCATCAAAGAACTACAGCCAGACAAATTAGCAAACTTTCCCATCACAATATGCACACGTTTTGATGCGACAACTCACCGTAGCAGGACTATACATCCCCCGCGGCGCATACGGGTCCACAGGCGTGTTGGGCCCACTCATCATCGGCATGTTGGCAATGGCCTCGGGGCTCGTGTTCAGCGACACCACAGACGCGTCCACGATCTTGACGATGCCCTCCGTGATCCTCTGGACCCTCTCCTCGTGTGTCGCCCCTTTCACCGAGTTCAACACTGCCGACAGGATGAGGGTGTCCTTTAGGTCGCAGGACGAGTCCTTCACCATAGCCACAAAACTGTCAAGCGTCTGCTGCACCGCGCGCGTCATCCCCTGCGTGCTCCACACCATGCGGTTGTCCAGGGCGTTGATGAAGCCCAAGCCATCGTGCTGGATTGCATCGGGACTTGGGAGCTGGCCGTTCAAGGCAGCCATATTATTCCTTGCGAGTTGCTCGTTCGCGTTCCTGATGAAGTAACACACACTGAATGCTGCCTGCATTATGTCGTGCTTCAACACGACATGATACATGTGACTAACATCGCTAAACCCGGGCGTTCCCGGGTCCAGCTCATCCATGTATGTCAGTGTGACCATTGAGCTCTTCAGATAGCTCGTGGTGATGTGGCTGGGACACTCCACCGTGCTTAGTGCGAAAGGACGGTAAAGCGCGAGTAGCGGTCTGCGGACATGCATGTCCAGTAGCGCGCGCATGCGCCACTCCTTGAACTTGGCGCGCGGGTCGAGCGTCTGGTTGCGCCTGGGAAACAAGTGGTTGACGTCGTCGAGGAGCTGTTCCAGCTTGATACCGCAGTCGAGGACCTCCTGGAAATCACGGATTGTGTCGAGGCGGTTGATGATGCTGGATACGCGGATTCGATGGGGTAGAGTTCGTGAGGCGTAGGCTTGGAGTTGCGAGTTGGTATATTCGTCAATCGGTTTCGAGAGTGGAAGCTGGTTCATGTCCGGGAAAATGTCGTTGTCGTCGAGGTTGCTTGGCGGCCTGCAGGTGTACTCGCCCTCCCGAACGGCGCAGGGAAGGTTACAGGCTAGGGCAACGTGTAGGTCCATGTCTATGACAGTGTACCATAGTCTTCGGCGCAGTTCGGCATAGAACGGTCGAACTTGAGGGAACTCGTCAGGATCACGGTGTAGACCCATAGTCATGGCCATCCGCACGATGAAGCCTAACTGTGTCCATGACTCTTGGTTCCGGGAAGACATCATGCGTGAGGCATGAAGGTGCAGCACCTCACACTGTAGCGTATCGATGTCCACCAATTGCTTCCCACGAAGTCCATCCAGCCAGCCACGGGCGAGAGCACACGCCGTCGGAGCATGGATACCATCAGCACGGTCATGACTGAGTCCTCTAGATTCCGTCTCGAACCTTGCGCCAAGTGACAGCATGCACATCAGGCGTGGAAGGAATGCGTCGGAGACGCCTGCCTGCGCCCAGAAAGCTTCATATTCGGCCTTGAAGGATGGTACATGGACGACACGGTAAAGGCCCTCCGACATGGCGATATAGGCGTCTAGTAGTCGGTCACAAATCGGTTTGCTTGGCAAAATATCCGCCATCCTCTTCTGTACCGGAAGCATGGAGTCGGTAAACACTGATATCGGCGCCAGTGCCCTCCTGTTCTCCTCCTGCACGGCCGTGTAAATTTTGTGCAACTGCTCGAACAGCATCCTGATGTCGTCGCCCCTGGACCTGTTGAGGATGAACTCCCTAGCCTCGTCAAACAAGTTCAAAAGCACCCTGGTTTCGTTTTGGCCGAAGAATCGCGTTCGCAGGTTTCCCTTGACGCTGAGGCTCCGGATGGTGGTTGGCGAGCCAGTGACGGTGGCGTAAGGCCCGTATGGTGCTCGGGACTGACCCCATTCCGGCGCGGCACCTGCGGAGGCGGAGCTGGGGTTGAAGACAAACTTTTCCAGGCGTTCCAGCCTGGCGCCGAAGTAGTCGAGTACAGAGCCTGGCACACCCCGTGATTGCTCGTGAACACTGCCGCCACCGCCGACTCCCACGCTTCCCGGAGTCGAATGGGGCTGGGGAGGCGGTACATCGACGTAAGGGGGCGCGGGACGGTGTGGACGCTTGGCGGGCCTTGGTGAGGCCTCGACATCAGAGCCTTCGGAAAGCTGACCGGGCTCGTGCTCGTTGGCGTATTTACATATGCGGTTGGACTTGTTGCACTGCGAACAGGGACAGGTGCGGTCGCAACGAAGTTTGCGCTGGCGGCACGAGTTACAGCTCTTGACGGGCCTTGGGCGCTTCACGGCCTTGCCTGCTGAGCCTGGGCCGTCAAAAACCATTGTCGTCATGTTGGGGGTCATGTTGGCGACAGGTGCCGGACGGTCTGGAAGTGGTGGTAATCTGGGGCCGGGAGCGGTGGTAGCTGAGGTGGGAGTGGTAGTAGAAGCGGAGCCAGGCCCATTGTCAAGGACCTGGGCTCCGGGTACGGGTGTTGCCATGCCTCGATGATAGTACCGAGATGCCGCATAAATATGAAGCGGGTGAAGATGGTTTCGCGACCAGATCTAGACCCGGACCATGCGCCTCCGTCGTCGTATCAATACGAGCGCGCCAAAGGAAGGAGCTTGAGCCTCAGTCAGATGGGTGACAAGAAGGACAGTGCCCAAGGTAAAGGCCGAGGCGCAAGTTGAAGGAGGGAGGTTGTTGGAACCCCAGCGACTTTTAAAGTGTTTCGTAAGGACGTGACAAGTCGGCCTTGGGCTGTTGGTCTAGAAACCGAGAGATGTTGAAGCCCTTTTTCCGTGGCGGGAGTGGCGAGGTTGGATGAAGAGTTGAGAGGGCTTGAAGTAGGGCGGGTGGGATCGATTGGAAGTGCCGTCTTGTTGAATGATATGTATGGCTTTTGCTCGGCTCCGAAGGAGGAAAAAGGAAAAAGGTAAAATAAAAAAAAAAGGCTAAATCTAAAAGCAGTATGTATCACGGGAAACGCCGCCTCGAGCTTGGTCAAACTCCCACAGCTCAAGCTCACACACACACACTCACACACACACTCACAACCACGACACAACCGGCAAGTGCGCGTGCAAGGTTCTGGTCGCAACAGGCTCGGGGTCCAGGGCAGCGCGGGCGAGGGCGTTCAAATCAGCACGTAATCTCTTGTGCAGTGTGGTTTTGTGTTATGTGCATGTCGATCGTTCTCGAATTAGAAATTGTGCTGTGGAGGTTGCAATTGCGGGATTGAGGCCACCGAGGGTCTCTGATGGGAGCGTCTCGAGATTGGAGTGCTGGGAGAGAAAGAAAAAAAGAGATTTGAACACGACTGGATTTGGACAAGTTGACGAGGGAGAAGAAGGGAATATGGTTGCAGTGGTCTTCGACGATACGTATGATAGGATGATGTGAACGAAGAGGAGGCCTTTATTGGCTTAGCCTGACCGTGTCGGTGGGATTAAATGGACAGAGAAAAGTGCTGATCTTTTTGGCGACGAGCGAGTGACTGGTCGACAAGCTGCTGCAATGCTGCAATGCCGCATACAGACTACGAAGTACCGACACCAACAAAGGTCGACTGAGAGTTGTTTTCGGCTTCGGGATCCACATCTGTGGTCCAGATTCAGAACAGCAGCAGGCAAGTTGTGCCCACCTGGGTAGGTGTGTGTGTGTGTGGTGTGTACTACAGTAGACTACAGTAGTAGACTACAGTGGCACAGTACCTAAGTAGGAAGATGCCTACACACGCTACAGTACCTTACCACTTACGTACCTAGGTACCTTACCTAGCACGTGTCTGCCCTGGCTGGTCTGGCTGTCTGTTCTGCAGTGTAGTGTACTGTCCACCGTCCCGCCCCGACTCCCGACGTCAACCCTTCCATGCTGCCATGCTGCCATGCTGCCTATGGATGCCATGCAGGCAGGCTCTACCGTGCTTACCTCCCCGTACCTGCCTGCTGCCCCAAAACTGCCAGACTTGACACCCATGACGCCAGGTGGTCGGCCCTATAAAATGGCGCTTGGCAGGGACCTTCACAGAACACACGCACAAGGATCTCGCAGGGGTTCCCAAGGTGTCTTCAGGGCTCTAGATTGTCAAAAGTACCTCCCGAAATGTTCCTAACCTCCGGGCCAAGTACATCCGATTAATCATCCCCGGGTTATCATTTCATCAACAACCTCAATTCTCAATCCTCCTCCGTGCCACCGTCCATCGTCGAATTCCCCGAAGCTCTTTTCCCCACCGATCTGAAACCATCCTGTAATGAGGCAATAATGTAAGGCTACCTCGTTGCTGCCCTTGTAAACGAAAAGGAAAGAAAGGAAAGAAGAAGAAAAGACTGTACATAGGGCCAGGGGTCGCCCCGTCATTTGCCGTGCAGTAACGCTGTCATTTTCAGCTGCAGGTGCCATCTCCGGAATCTCCACAATCACCACACTGGGCCACACACGCCTGCCACGCTCGCCCCATGGACCCATCCCACCTCGCATGGCTTTGTTGAATCGAGCAAATATTATTATTATCCTCCCCAACTCCAGTCTCACATTCTTCCTTAAACCAGGGTCACCCCATGCCCGCCCGCCCAATGGAGGTCCACTCTCACCAACAATTACTGTACGTCTCTCTTTTCTTTCTTCCCCGGCCCCGGCCCCGGCCCCCTGGCCCCGACCCCGGCTTATCAGATTACGGTAGTACACAGTAGTTGTAGTGCATTCTCAACACTTCCCCTTCATCTTTTGCATCCGATGTACATGTAGCGTGAGCTCGATCACGTCAACGGATGCATGATGACCACTGGTGTCAGCTGAGAAAAAACGTGGCCCGGGTGCCACGGCATGTAGGAGATGATGATAATGCAGGTACAGGGCTGCAGATTCTTGCTTACATACCATACCTACTCTACTTTACCTTCCAAGGTTACCTTACCATGACCCTTCATCATCGTACCATAATGGTAATTGTTGCGTCGATGCTCATCTACTAGGTATGTAAAGTGCTTACGTCCGTACGGAGCAGTCAGCCAGTTAATCGGCCTTTCGAGTGGAAAATCTTTATCCCTGCTATTGTGCCCCCACGACTATAATATGTATGGATCTACGACTAGTGTACAAATTTACGGACGACCGGACATCAGTCCTCAGTCCTGGGCAGTCTCAAAGCAACTCTGAAACTCATTGAAAAGTCCAGAGTTGCATACAAAACTTGTGACGCCTCGAAACGCCTTGCACAAGATGTGACAACCTTGGGAAGTTCGCGGCATCTGCGAACAAGCTTAAATGTGTAACCGGCCTCCCGGCGCTGGCGTTGCAATCCGTCCATGACCTTCCTAGTATGGCAAGAGTTCCCGCACAAACAGGTCCCGTCTAATCCCTTAAAAGTATAATTCCGGTATCAACGGGCGCGCCCTTCTCGGCCGAGGATCGTGAAGTTGGGCCGACCAGGCAAATGTCTTCGCCTCCGGGGCAAAAAAGAAAAGGCCCCCCCCCCCCCAAAAAAACACCACCAACCATGACATTTCGATACGGCCACGGAGCCACTTGTCCGCTCCTCTCGCCATCGCCAAGCCTTCACCATCCATTTACCATAATGTAATCGTCGCCGCCACCACTCGTATCCAGGTGTCTACAATCCAGGCGCTTAATAGAAGAATGCCTCTAATCACTATCCCTTTCCCAGCATGGAGGTCGTTTTGCATCCGGATGCTGTCAGGTAGGTGCCAATCTGAGACAACAATGGCGATGCGCATGAAGCACTCGAGATCTCCACAGACATGCATGCATTCGTTGTAGCATGATGGCCGGCAGGCTTACCTATATCAAACATCCTTCACTCTACAACATACACAAACTACCGTCCCCCCCCCCCATCCCAGTTGAAGCCGAATTTCAACCGGCTGGGTTCTGAGCTGCCGCACTCGCATCCGAACCGCCTGGGATTTAATTGCTTTCATTTTGGAGCCCATCAGCGGCAGTCCGCCAGCGGCCTCGATTCCGCACCTTATACTACCGTGTACGGGATCCGTACTGTGTCTGTCGTCTTCTGGTACGGCCCGCTTGAGGGTCCCACCCGGAAAAGACCATCAATTGATGCGCACTGACGCTTCTCATCTTTCGAGGCCAGACTTGCCAGCAAGCCAAAAAAGGGAACCCAAATCAGCCTGATGGATCGTATTGTGTGTAATCGGGTTACTATTGGGGTGGAACTCGCGATATATATATATATCTTTCTCTTTTGACGGGTCGGGGGTTTGGTTATGTATGAGGACATGGGCCGATCTGCCATCCCCTTAAAGTTCCGCGCTCATCCCGCGCTTTATGATCGCCACGATGAAACAATTAACAAACCCACACCCTGACACTCTCACATCGTGCTGTATCCACGCCGAGAGCTCGTCACCGGGTTCCATCCCGATTGCTTGCGTCAATGACATGTCTTGGCTTTTGGCATCGCCGCCCGGCGTGGGGGGGGGGGGCGGGATGTTGCTACGGGGTAACCAGGGTGGGATGGTAGGGGTAGTACACATCGTATCTAATCTCCATTCATAGAAACACCTTCGTCTACCTTTGGTCTTGTAATCTGCGAAGAACAGCGCAAGTGTCTACTGTGGTATTACAAGGGCCCTGAGGCCGGGGAAGGCGGGATGCAGAGGCGCTGCCTGCCATCGGAAAAAAGGGATCTGCAGACAGACATGCGCGTGCCTCGGTATAGTAAAAAGGGCTGCAAGATTGTCGTTGCATCACGCATGGGTGTAGCAATCGGCCTGGCCAGCCCGTCAGTCACACAGTCACAGTTGTACGATGACCACTGCTTCCCGCAAAGAAGACCCCCCCAGCGCAACGGAGAGCTCGCATATCACCAGGTACCATAGGTTCCATCCACATCAAGTGGTCAAGTATTGACGGGCTTCTCTGTATATCGGTCGTTTAGGTATCGTAGTTTGCCTCCGCCCTCGATCGCCTCCCTCCCTTCTGTCTTGAGCCTCGTCTGTGTGTATATGTTCCAATCAGAACCCAATGCATCGCTATGTTCTTTCCATCCAGTATCCCCTTTCCCCCCGTTCGTTCGTTTAAGCGTCAGCAGGAACCTCCACGCTCTTGGACTCGCCGTCCGCCTCGCCCGAGTTGACCTTCTTGCCCGTCTTGGAAATGGTCTTCAGGACCTTCTCATACGGGAGATCGGGCTTGGCCACGACGGTGGCGGTCTGGCTCTCGAGGGAGACCTCGTAGGACTCGACGCCTTAATGATGAAGATTACATTGTTAGCTAGCATTCCTGCCAATGGCGAACTAGACGTGGCCGGGCTAAAAAAAAAAAGGTGACGGTGGCTATGTTTGGTGGGCGAAACGGCGGCTTCTTACCCTCGAGCTTCTTCAGCACCCTGTCGACCGCGCCGGAGCAGCCAGAGCAGCTCATGCTGACGTTGAACTTGTAGGTGTGTGTGTCGGCCATTATGTCTGGTTTTCTGGGGCTATGCAAAGAAGGAAGGGCGGATGCGCAGTAAGGTGACGTGGTTGTTGAGGGAGTTTTGAGGTGTCGTGGTCTGGGTGTTCAATGCCGTGCTTCTTATCGCGCGGACAGATAAACGTTCGGGAAGTGGTGGTCGCGGGGTAGTAGCGTTTGCGAATGAGTTGTCGACTTCAGTGAGTGTATGTATCAAAGGCGTCTTATAACTTGGTATATCTCAAATTAAATAGTTCTTGGGAGGCAGCTTGAATGATAATTAAGGAGGGAGTAAAACACTTCAAAAAATGGCAGTTCTCCTTGCTTATATACCTAGAGATCTGTCCGGTTGAAGAAGGCTGTCACGGGTGAAACGCTTCCAGGGGCTGATTTGAAATGTCCCGTCCGTCCACACCTGTCACCGCACAAAGCCCGCAGAGTCGAGGCCTTTCAGCTCTCATCACGTCCGACGCTTGGTGTCAGCGATGACAGAGATTACGCCACCGGCCACCTTGAGACCCTGCGACAGTGAGACCCCAGCCGAATCCGAATGGGAGGAACAGGCTGGGTAAAACATGCTCAGTCTCGGCACCCTTTTTCACGATACCACCCCTTCGCCTTCTACTGTTCACTAATCTCGCTTGTGAGCAAATATTAGTCATTGCTAATGGTGTAAACGTGTCAAGTTATTGAAAGGATACACAATAGTGTTGGGGGCGACTCGTCTAAGTTTCAACCCAGCTCTGTATATGGCTACATTTCTGGCCACTTGTTGATCCTCTTCCTCCACCTGTCAAACTCCAGAATCTGCCTTGCATAAGTACAAATCCTTGCTAGCCTTGCCGGCTTCCGAACTCAAAACTGCCATGGCTGCCAAACTGATGCAGCTCCTTACGTGCATTTTCCCGTCTCTTTCGCTGTCCCCTCAAACAAACTTGCGTGCGCACTTCATCGACCTGGTCCTGGCAACAAAAAAACATGGTGAATCTCCGGTCCCACCGTCACTATCCAGCCTTCTACGAATAGAATGCCGTTCACTCCCCCGGCCCCAGAGGCGGTAAATCGTCATCGCCGTCATCATCACCACCCTCCTGACCCTGACCAGCATCCTCGCCGTGAGCGCCATGCTCGCGCTCGCTGGCCGCTATCAGCTCCGCAAAGTTCTCCTCCTCATCCGTGTCACTAGGGTAATCCTCCCACGGGTTGGTCTCCTGCTCCCCGGCGACCTCCCGCATCATCTCCTGGACAAACGCCTCGTCGACCACCTGGCCCTCTCCGCCTCGCGCCATCCACACAGGTAAGAGCATGCGCGCCAGCCGGGAGAGGAAGCCCCCCTCCTCTGCAGGCTCGGCACCTTCTCCGGCAGCTCCGGCGGGTCCAACGGTCCCGACGTCTCCGTCAGCGGGCTCTGCTGGGAGACCGTGCGCGGCCCTGTCGTGCTGCACCATCCTCTGCGCTTCCCTCATCAGGCTGTCCATCTGTCCACGGCGGAAGTCGTCGGGGTTGTCGTTCCGGCGCCAAGGCCATGTCTGCCACTCATTGGAAAAGATGTTCTCCTCCTGCGACGGTGGCAGCGGGTCGTAGTCGAAGTTGGGCGAGGCGTGTAGCATCTTTGGAGGTACAAGACCCATCAGTTCTGGGGTGTTGTCCAGGTATATAAAGCGTCCGATGCTCAGGGGAACTTCCGCTGCAGCAGGTAGCGAAAGCACGTCAACCTTGCTGGCGATGCCACCCGCCTCCTTGAGAAGAGTTGTCGCATCGGGCTCGCGCTTCCATAGATCTTTTGCCATGTGGACGTATAGCTCGGTGTAGAGAGCATCATTGTCGTCCCGTGGTTGGACGCCCCAAATTGGTCGTGGTGTGTCGATGTTCACAGCGCTGCACAGGGATGAGTACAGCCATGGCAGAGTCTCCATGCCCTTGACAAGGTCATTCAGAGCGCCTTCTCGATCTTTGAGCTGGAGTTTCGCGAGGACGCATGTCTGCCTGTGATATTCCTTCATGGGCAGATCGTACTCGTCGCTGGTGAAGTACGAGGAATTGCAGAGATCAATGAACCACTTGGCCTCGTAGGCGTAGATCGCCAAAACGTGAGTGAAGTTCATCATCGAATACTCATCCTTCGGCGATAGACTCAGGAACAGCTTGGTCCACTCCAGGGCCGTGTTGTATGTACCCTTTTGCATCAAGCTCTTGATGTAGTGGTATCCAGCGAGCCAGAACTGCCTGTTCTCCGGACGCCTGAATTCGAGACGAGCCAGACCTCGCTCGAGCTTCTTCTTAAACGATGAGAGTGTCACCCGGCCAAAAGTGAAGAGAGCGCGCTCCAGAAGATCCGACGCAAGCGCCGCATTCGAGTCTCTAATTGCCACTCTGCTCGTGGTTATTAGGCCGCTGACCTCGTATGGGTTCTCGTGTATGAAATGGACGATTCGCATCGGATCCATCATGTCGACCAGGTTGTAGAACTGCATCTCCAGCTTCTCGTAGCTCTTATCGTGTGTGAATCTGAACTCTGTCGGCTCAACCGACTCGATCGTGACGGCTGCCATCTTCAGGCCCCCAGCTGATGCGCGAGGCCAGTGGTCCTTGCCTTGTACGAACGGGTTCTTCCTCAAGACCACATCGGGTATCTTCTCCCCGGGCCTGCCCTTCAAGAAGGTCTCCAGGTCCACATTTGCGTGTGTCGGTCCGCGTCGCGCATTCCGTCGTCGGTCATCCCGGGATTGTGCTTCCTCTTGATTTCGCACCGAGTCGATTGTGCCTTGGCCGAACATGGCCCTCAGCTCGTTCATGACCTTGAGGTGGTCGAAGCTTATGCTAAGTAGCCGCGCCAGGTTGGCATCGTAGTGGCCGTGTGTCTCCTGCTCGGATGCGCCCTGTGGTTTAGGCTTCATGCTCAGCTCTTTGAGGGCCAAGTCGATCTCATCGAGCCCACCCTTCCCTTTCGATTTCTCTTCGATCGGCGCAGCTTCTGCCTTCTTTGCCTTCTTCTTTTTCTTGGACTTCTTGCTCTTTTTTGCTGGTGTTGGTGTAACAGGCTCGGCTTCTACTTCCTCTTCCTCCTCGTCTTTTTGCTCAGTGTCGTCATTGTCGTCGTCGCCTTCCAGCGCTGCAAACCCGGCGAAAGCGCTGGCGCGAGGCTTGGGCGGGGCAACTTCTTCCTCGGACGATGCATCCTCGCTGTCGGCAAGTTGCTGGAGCCTCAGAAGCTCTTGCTGCTGGTGCAGCTTCTTAAGCTGTCTGCTCGACATTGCTTTCTGTTTCGTGTTCTAGCGATTTGGCAGGGTGCGAAGATGGGAAGTCAAGCTAGTTTTAAGCTGGGTGTTGCGCAAATGGAGGTGCTATTTTTTGGAGGACATTCGCCGATGCTGTCATCGCCGAAGATCATAGCTGACAAATACCCTAACCCTAACCTTTGTACTCCTTAAGTATCTAGGTACTTAGTAGATAACCGAGCCCCCTCTAGCCTTCATAGTTCCGAACAAACTTTGCGACATAGAACGGTTTGAGTTACGAAGTTCATTTCTATCTCACCAATTCGTAGGCGTCAAATGTCATGGTCAATTGACAAACTCTCGCGGCAACACCAAATATCCAGTTGCCATACACGAACGTACCTCAAAAGGGTCTTCTTATGCGATACAGAATAGCCATCGGCTCGCCAGCCGAACTTTAGTCATTCACCTCTTTATGTCTTTCACTGAGGATATCTCGTTACTCGCTCAATACAATATGATTTCAGGTTTGTCAAAATGGCAGAAACACGAGTGATGAGATCCAATTGGCTCCAATAAACCATTCCGCCTCAATTTCGGCTATCCGGAGAATCCAGAGAACCCAGAGGGGTCATAAGCAAGTCACACAAAAGCACTAAACGGCGTGCCTATAATCCTGCCATTGCCATCAAACTTCACGCCCTCCTTCCGTAGCAACATCCTCTTCTCATCAAGCGTGACGCCCTCACCACCCTTAGGCCACTGCCCCTTGAACCCACCCAGCATGCCACCCGTAGCCACGCAGCGATGACACGGCACCTCCGGTGCAAATGGGTTCCGGCGCATCCCGTTGCCGATGGCTCTGGGGGACGAGTTGAGATGCTTTGACATGAGGCCATAGGTTGTAACCTGGCCCTTGGGCACTTGGCATAGGAGGCTTAGGACTCTCTTCTGGAAGGGTGTCTTGTCACTTGCTGCGATGCGCTCGAGCTGTGCCTGCATGCCTTCTGGGACGGCAATGTCTCGTTTGACGGAGGTATTGGCGGGATAGCTTTTCTGGACCTTCGTGACCCGCGTGGGCAGTGAGGCGGGCTCGTCAGCTTCGAGCTTGCGCTTCAGACTAGCCGCCATGATGGAATCTGTTGATGTCCAAGACTTCCAGGTAGTTGTTTGAAAGGTGCCCCTCCCTGTGGCACACAAGGTCGCGATATCTTGGTGAAATTGCAAGTCTTGTCGCTGATAATAGGCCCGTCACATTGAGAGGAAGGGAAACCATGTAGAATTTTAAGAGCCGAAATCCTTTGTTCCGTGTTTGGCATCAAAAGCAGACCTTTGTGACATGGAAAGTGAATCACCACGGCATGTCGTCGCAAGGGCGCGTTGGAAGGCCGAGACGCGTGCTAGCAGCTTTTGACGTCACATTGGTTGCACCCGCGAAATCGCCAAGTCAGGTGACCTGAAGCTACATTCGTATCGTCTCTCACAGATTCGACCTCCGGAGCCGTTTATAAGGCGATATAATGGTGTGTCCAAAAGCCCAGTGGGTCTGTTAAGCTGCCTGTCAATTAAACAAAATGAGGCCTGCAGCCGAAAATTGACTTCGAACTGACACCAACATCAACACAGCATATCGGCCTTTGGGGGCTTGCTTGGAGTGAATGATAAAAGGCAAAGCTATCACATTTCGGGGCAACATTTTGAGATGCATGCTCGCGCAACATCGTCCTGTGGATGGACTGTTTTCATCTCGAGAACTCGATTTCTGTCTAGACCGAAAATCAAATTGATGAGTCTTCCGCTTTTGCCTAGTCCATAAATAGTGGTCCTCACCTGAACCATCTGCCCGACGTAACATGTTCAGGCGAGCGGTCGCGATATCGCAATTACTGTCCTCACAACTTGAGGAAACCCTCGTGTGTTTCCAGAACCACCATGCTGACCAACAACAGTGCAGTATCCTTTGCCCCGACTCCTAACCTGGACCGGTTGGCCCATACATATTAATCACCGGTATCAACCTCAAGATCCAGCTGCACGCCATTACTGACACCATAATCCCCAAGCGTAATATGATCCTTGAACGGCCGTTCACCCTGCCTCTTCAGCAAGATCTCATGCGGCTCCCGACCAATGCGCGCAGCAACCATGACCTTGAACGCACCGACGTTGTCCGATCCGAAGCACGGTATCGCCGCCTTGGTACCAAGCCGGTCGTTCACGTGCACGATGATCATCTCCTCGCCGTCAGCAGCCATGGCCGGTGCAGCAGCAGCAGCCGGCGCCTTCTCCTTCTTCTCCCTCTTGGGCGGTTTGGAGTCCCTGTCCCTGTCCCTGTCCCTGTCGCGCGAGCGGTCACGACGGTTGTCACGATCGCGCTGTGGCGAGCGGCTGCGGCGTCGCGCATATCCGCGGTCGCGGTCGCCACCATCCCTGTCACGGGGCCTGTAGTTGTCGTCTCGTCGGTGGTCGTCCCGGTAGTTTGACCTTGATGAGGGGCCCCGCCTGTCATCGTCGTATCGCGAGCGCCTGTCGTCGCGGCGGCTGTCGTCCGCATCGGCGTTGGAGGGCTTCTGCTTCCATTTGAAACCGCCCGTCTTCTTGCTCTTTCGGGGTGGTGATCGCGACCGCGAGCGGCGGGGTGGAGGGGATGGGGGTCTGCCCTCTGTGGTGGGAATCGCAGTGTCCCGGTCTGCCATTTTGTCCAGTGGCTGTGGACACGAGTTTTGAGACCGAGGACTTTGGCCGGCTCGTGCAGCTTGGTAGGGTGGAGGATATGGTTTTGTTGCTTTCCCTGGAAGGAATGACGTTAGGCTGAACGAAAGCTTATCGATAAGAGCACCGCTGGTCCTTATCGGCCGGTCTATCTATCTCACAGCACCAGACCGCGTATTTCTGGATAGCTTCGTTTTAGAAAGAGCAGTACTCTTAAACATGTATTTAATGTCACATCGCGGCTTTGCATTTTATACATCTGAAAGACGTCAAATTACTAGCTCTACCAGATATCTGGCAGACATGAGGCTTCTGGATGCCCCTAAAAATTTCCCAAGTTCCTCGCTAAAATGAGAAATTATAAGAGCTGTAACTAAGTTGAAGTCGCAGGCAATTATGCTACTGCGATGCCCAGTCTAGTTCGCTCTTGTGGTTCTGCGGCCACTCTAGCAGAAGCGGTCTTTGGTCCGGGGCCAGAGCGGCTTTGATCCCCATATGCAAGGAGTTACCGCAGAGACAGGGCTATGTGCTTGCACCATTTCCTATTAGCTCTGCATGAGAGTTTGGCTTGTGTGAACTAAGCACCCAGTAGCACAATTTCGTTGTGACTCACTTATGTAGTAGCTATGATAGAGCCTCATGCATGCGGAAATTGGTATTTGCAATAATAGCCAGGCATGATAAGATCTATGGATTTGCGAATTATTGCCAGCTAAAATATCAGGCCCGACATTAGCTCGAGGATACCTTCCAGGTCAAATCACATCTGGGCAGACACACCCATAGATACACAAGGGACGCGAACACCCTTTTCGATCTCTACCATCTCGCGATACCCACCTAATCTTTCCTTTCCTGCCCAAAAGCGGACGTGAATAGTTTCCACTTTCCACATCGACAGGATCTCTTTCCGAGGTCTTGGGAAAACCATAGAGAACATTCGATACTACGCCGAGATGACCATGACATTCCCTCACTATTACGAGAATGGCGGAAGCATGACCCTCAGGGTAGACCAGAGCCCGCAATCACTGGCGACCGAGCCTGGCTCAGAGATTCATGTCACAATCAAGCAGCTCCAGCAACCCTTTACTCTCTCAGCAAGTCGAAGAAAGCAGCCGCCTCGGCATGGATTCCACACTCGCATTCCTCAAGCTTTTTTGACAGGCGCCATGCCTGCCAGTTGCGAGAGGACTGGCACTGCGGAGCGTGGACGGAAGGTGTTGAGGAACAGTGTGCGGACTTGGCTCGAAAAGGCGAGGAAGAGCATTTCCTTACGAGACTCCGTAACAACCCAAGTTTCGAAGACGAAGAAATCGAGAACTGGAGCGACGCTGAGACAGAAACCTGGCTGGCGGACAAGCTTCTGGGCTATTTCAACTCCGAGGCGGCCGCCTACAACGTGCTTCACAAGCATCAGGGTCGAGATATCCCAAAACTCTTCGCAACGGTTACTCTCGACATCACGCCACCCAGCCTTCAGCGCCCGCAGAGTTCCAACGGCAGTGTCCTATTTCATATCAAGGGTATCCTGATCCAGTACTTGGACGGCTTCGTCCTATCAGAACTCCACAAATACGCACCCCGAAACCGATGGTTGGATATAATACGGGACGCCATGGAAAAGACCCACATAATGGACGACAACAACATCATGAACGAGGATGTGAGACCAGACAATGTCATCATTGAGCCAGATGGTCATGGGGCCTTCCGGGTATTCATGATTGACTTTGGTGGATGTCAGTTCCGAAGGAAGGACGAGGAGGACATGGAGTGGAATACTCGAAAGTACCACTGCGATGAAGAAGGCGCGATAGGGCTTGTCGCAGCGCTGAAACTGAGAAATAATGTTGGGGTGGATATCAAGAAAGATATTGTGCAATACCTGACTTATAGGTTTGGACAGTATGCCGAGAGGGAGTGAGAATTGTAGCCGGTCTACAGGTACTTCACAGTCACCATAGTATTAGATTCACTAAAGATATGCGGACCTTACCGACTAATTCTGCTCAATGTGGTGTCGCCTGCTTGAACTATAAGTCCATGGTAATAGTGTGATACAAATTGGGTATTAGAGGTTTGTTTTAAACCTTGCCCAAGGCATCCTGTCACTTTCTACATATTTAAATAGATCAATTTTACTTTGCTTGATTATAGAAGCAGAACTTTCTTAGAAGTTGTCCCATAGGAAGTTGCCCCATAGGACATCTGGAGATTTTCCCATGGAAGTTTTCAAGGTTGTCCCATGGAAGGCATGGAGAATGGACGGATGTACATGGTGTTACAAAGTCCCAGACCGGAGGAATCTGGCACACAGACAACATGAGGACGACGCCGGCTAAGTTCGTAGGCTTAGCCCAGGGGACGGTACCCTGCCTTTTACATGGAGGATCACGGGAGCCGATGATGAAATGGCTTGTGGAGGATCTACCTAGGTATACCCGTGTAGGTCCGTATAACAATGCATTAGTTGGGACCTAAACAGTAGGATACTATACTATAGGACAGTCTTCTATGTGACAGTCTCCTATAGGATAGAATCCATCAGTCCATACCTACTGGAGCAAGGTAGAGGTTAGCGATATAGTCCTTAATATTAGCCCTTAAACTGTATTGTTTTGTTGTTTTGATTTTGTACTTAAGTACCTATATCCTACATACAAGTAGATTAATTGAACGCTAAGAGGGAACAACAGGGGTCATGTAACAGATAGTCCTGGGGAAGACAAAACATGCTAAAACATACCTTTACGCGCTTTTCTCAATTGGAACATACCACAGCTAACTGTAGCCTGCCTTGAAGAACTGGAAACTTTGTTCTCCGACAAACTGCGGTGTTACTAACAGTCTTACGACCCAGACGTTCGACGGGCGGGTATCGGCTGCATAATCGTTTCCGGAAGGATGGCGTCCTGTGTCGTCGGTTCCGGCGTGTGATTATGTTTCTACCGGGGTTATCCACTTTCTCGTCAGACAGGCTGTCTTCGTCGACACTCGAAAAGTCATCATCGCCCTCCTGAGGACTGCCCAGGGTCGTTTCCCGCATGGTCCGACTCAGCTATGTCGTTCCGCGCATAGTCGAAAATGTGTTTCCAACTGACATTCATTGGATCCTTCAGAATGAGTACGTGCTCCAGCGCGACAGATCCTGATTCATGGCAGACATGCAAGATGGCGGGGAAGTCGACTCTCACTGTCGGGCCGACGCCTGGATCCTTCCAATCCTGTAGATGTCTGTCCCAGTGTAAGGCTTCCTTCCCAGACCATGCGTCTGATCTCCAAAGGGAGGTTGTTGAAGTGATGAAAAGTGGTGTCGCCCTCCGAAATGGCGGTCACGTCCTTCACTGTTCCGTCGTGGTTGGCGGCCTCACCCCCTCCAACGTCCCGATCGGCGTCGAATTCCATGGTGGCATTGAACTGACATGGCAAGGTCTGGCTGCGGACGCGTAGCAGCAGCTTGGCGAGACCGCTGAAGATGTGTGTGTTTTAGTCGAATAATGATCATTGCTTGGTCAGTCTTGTGGTGGTTAAAGATGAAAGTTGAGGTGTCCAGGGGTGAGGTCGCAAGTGTTCCGAAGAGATGGTGGGCGAATTTGTGTGTGTGCACCTTCAGCGCCCGCTTCGTCAGTGTCGACCTGCTCCTTCCAATGTTTCTCTGTCCTCCTCCACCGGCAACTTCAATATTCCACTTGGGCATACGACGCATACACCTACCTAGGTACTTACCACCTAGGTAGGTGCGGCCTAGGCTCCCCGCCATCCATGACGGCAGCTACCTGTCGTCCTGATCAGCTTCCTTGATCGAATTATTACATCCGGTTGCCTTCGTACTTACCAACCTGGGCACCTGACAGGATTACCTCTATACCCACTTGGGTATAGATTAGGAGTGTCGATTAGGAGTGTCATCGCATAAGTCTCATATCAATCGGAAAGAGTGCCCAGTAACAAAATAGGTAGAGAGGATTTTATTTCTCATCATCAGATACCACCCCCGGTTCCTGGTATTTTTTCAATAAGACAGAAACATGTTTAGAAAAAACCGACCCCAAACTCCATGCATAGCCATCGCCCCTTTCTCATTCATTTTCTCCATATTATCGAACCGCTTATCGGCTGGTGTCAACGACGTAGCGACCAACAATGGCGCCCTTCTCCATCTCCTTGAACACGCTAGGCAGCTCGCTCAGGCCGACGGTCTTGAATGGCGCCTTGACCAGGCCACGGGCGAAGAAGTCGAGCGCCTCCTGGGTGTCTTGTCGGTTGCCGACGTAGCTGCCCTTGATGGAGATCATGCGGACGACCGTCTCGAACACAGGGGCGGAGATCTTGGCGCCGGCGGGCATGCCGATGCAGATGACGGTACCGCGGGGGCGGATGTAGGCGGCAGCCTGCTGGAAGGGCCTCTCGGAGACGGCGAGCAGGATGGCGGCTTGGGGACCCAGGCCGTCGGGCGTGGCAGCCTTGACGTCTGCGATCAGGTCCTTGGATGTCATGAAGTCGATGTACTCGGCGGCACCAAGCTCCTTGGTGGCCTTGCCCTTCTCCTCACCACCGTCGATGGCGATGGTGTGGATGCCCATGGCCTTGGCGTACTGCAGGGCCATGTTGCCGAGACCACCACCGGCACCGACGATGGCCAACCACTGGCCAGGGCGGACGCCAGACTCCTTGATGCCCTTGTAGACGGTGATACCAGCGCAGAGAACGGGGGCGACAGCCTCCAGGTCGACACCCTTGGGGATGCGAGCAACGTGGGCCGCCTTGGCCACGGCGTACTGCTGGAAGGAACCGTCGACAGTGTAGCCAGAGAGCTGGGCGTGGGCGCAGAGAGGCTCATCGGCAGTCATGCAGTAGGAGCAGGACAGGCAGGAGCCGTTCAGCCACTTGATACCAACGGCATCGCCGATCTGGAGGTCGCTGACAAGCTCGCCGCGGGCAACGACGAAACCGGAACCCTCGTGACCACCGACGAGGGGCATCTTAACGGGAAGGGGCCAGTCACCCTTGATGGCGTGGAGATCGGTGTGGCAGACACCGGAGAACTTGACGTTGACGAGGACCTCATCGGGGCCAGGCTTGCCGACAGGGATCTTCTTGTACTCGTGGGCTAGAAAGAAATGTGATGTTAGCATGAAATGTTCAGAGAAAGGGATTGGAGGTGAGGTCACCACTTACCCCCTCCGACCTTCTCGACGACCTGCGCCCACTGCTCAGTTGGAATTTCGACACCCATGATGTTGGTTTCTGGTGATGTATAAAGTTTGTGTGTTGACAAGGTGTGAGTGAGGGTTGTTGTAGAGATGTATCTCGGGTGAAGAGATGTCGAATTGATGAGTTGTTGATGTTGATGTTGATGTTGATGTTGATGAAGTTGAAGTTGTTGTTTGGGTTGATGGTGGATGAGAGAACAAGATAGGATTGGGATAGCACGAAGGGCAGGAGCTGATTTATATCTCTGGTGTTGAAGGGCGAGGTGGGGAAGCTGCATCGGACGAGCTCGAGCTCGAGCTACGATACCGGTACTAGCACTGCTAGTAAGAGCCCTACCACCAAGACAGGCCAGGGAGGGAAGGGCGAGGGGGATTCCGCGAGAGGCTGTCTGACAGCTGGTGTGGTACAACATGGTGGTCATGGCGTGCCGCGGCTGAGAAGCAAGGTTTGGGGAATGACGATCTTGGTTCTTGGTAGGTCTTGGATGATGATGGCTGGATGGTTACGGAGACACAAACAGTAGACGCAACATGCAAGCCTAGTGTACAGTAGGCAAGTCCCTTTGGATGGACGGGGCCCGAGACACAATAAGTGGTTCCAGACATACGGGGTACTTACCGTAAGGCCATACTTTGGCGGGCTCCGGAGGTCTCATGATGGTTTGATTGTCGATGAGGAGACTTTGAACTGCTGCGGCTGTTGGTGCTGGACTGAACGCATGTCGACGTCGTACGATGCCGCGGTCCCGGCTCGATCCCACGCCCCGGTGGAGCTGCCGTGCATGAGTGGCGCTGTGACAGGGGGGAAGTTAACAGGGGGACTTTGGGGGGGGGGGATCGTTCAATGTTCCAAGGGTTGGTATCCACTTACCCGCTTGTCCAACTCCTCCGCGCTGTCCCGAGAGAGAATCAGATGTCACCTCATCTCTCATCTTCATCATCACCTCTCACTTTACAATTTGCAAGTTGCAGCAGTGTGCACTGGTTACACAGTAGAGTCGTGACTGGAAGTACATGTGAGAAGAGCGGACTCGGACTCAATCCCAGACTCATATCGAAAACCCCAACCCACCGTGATACTCCATACTCTGGATTGATCCCGTACACCTCAGCCCATCTGCTCATCTGCCCATCAGCCCGGAGGCTTTCCTGTATGGTCCCAAGCTACTGGGTCCAGAACACAAGCGAACATGTGGCTCTACCTACCTACCTACGGTAACTTACCTAGGTACAGTTGTTACCAACACACTGGATATGCACGTACCTACTGCGACCAGTTGCCATCCAGACACATGCAATAGTAGCAGTACCTACCTGGGTAGGCAACAAATCTTCAACATGATGTCTCATTAATTGTTAATGTCTGCCTGGTGTAAAACGGTTGTCGCAACCGGCTTGACAGCGACAACCGGTTTCACAGACACATTTCGGGAGAGAGTCATGGGCAATTGGGCAGTCGGCACGGAATGATGTGTGGATGCAGGCAGGTTGTGCCGGATGTTTTAGGAGGACGGGAGGCGTCTAGAAGGCTACCAGGCCCCAGGTCCCCTGAATGAGCCGCTGTCAAAGAAAAAAACTCCCTTTCCCCGGCCAATCACAGGCCCCTGTCGTCCTCAATTTAGCAGGTGGGCTATGGCTTCATCGGGGGGCGACCTTACAGTCAGAACAGTGTCCTGAGCGTGCTTGTGAGATCATGATCATGTCGCACCGGAAAACGCCCGCGGCCATGGCGTGTTATCTTCCCTTGTCAATTGATTTTTTTTTTTCCTACTACATACAAACAGCCTCTTCCTTTCAGCCTCTCGGGCTCACTTCGCAACCTCGCTGCTTTCTTCGCTTGAGTGAATTTTCAATCAAAACACCTGTTCGGACTCTCTCTCTCTCTCTCTCAGTCCAGCCGGGTGGAATAGGAGCGACATGGTCAGATTGCCACTGCAGTTGGATCATGTTCTTTTTGTTTTCCATCTAATCACCCTTCCGGTCGGAGCTTGAGACCTACCAGAAATCAACCCTGGTTGACTCAACTTGCCGGGGAGCTTCAATGTTCAGCTGCTGTTACCCCTCTCGTGCCCTCATCTGCCCCTCCATACCCCCCCAAAGCTACCCCTCCTCCTTTGATGACAACTGCATGTAACGTCAGCCCTCCGGACTGCCTTCCCGACCCCTGAACCCCCAGCACCATCCCGGCGCCCGAGGAAAATCTTCACCAAAAGGATGGAAGGCTGCAGGTGGCTGCCAAGGTTACAGAGTCTCATCCTGGTGCCAAGCAGCCAAGCAGCAGCCAAGCAGGCCAAGCAGGCCACGATGAGATTCGATAAGTCCCGCAGATCGGAGCTGCCCTGGCCTTGTTACTTGTATACGTGGCCAGCTCCGGAGCCGACGGATTGCTGGATAAGTCCGACCTCCTTACACTATCTCTCTCCGTATCGCTCGTATTATTATAACCGTTTACAGACCTGATCGCTGCCCACCATCAGAGACGGCCCTTCTCCTGCCTTCCCCTCCTCGAAGGAGCTCAGGATCGGTGAAGCTCATACATCATAACTGCATCCGACCCAAAGGCAAATATCCTCCATGCAGGTGTCACGGTCAGATACCTGCTCGGTAATGACGCACCCTCAGCCTTACTATGGACCATGGTTACCTACTAAGTACCTAGGTAGGTACATAGGTACCTAGGTATTTGCAACAGACAGCAGTGTGCATACTACATAGAACACGAAAAAGCAAAAAAAAACACAACCAAACGAATAAAGCCTCCTTCGCAAGGACACGCTTGTCTACCCCATGGGGAACATCAAAGTCAAAATCGATCACACCCCAACCGTGCCCGCTTCGTGCCCCACATACTCCTGCACTAGGGGGATTATGGAGATATGGATCCATATGGATGAACGGAACATGGTCACAACCCTCAAATCACGACTCGCGGGATACAGAATGTTGGTTCAACATGGAACGGTGAAACCAATTGATGTCAGCCATGCAATTCACCGGGTGAAAGGAGGGGCGTTTGGTCACCTGAAGTGGCTTGAAACAGACGCTTGAACCTACCCAACGCGATGATGGTGGAGGGATGGGGAGGAGGGGAGCTCTGGAGGGGAAGGGTGAACATTCACACACACTTTCCAAGGTGACTACCTTCTTAGGTATGCAGTCAGCTGCAACCATCAGGTCATTTCCCCGGAAAGCTCCGCCCAAGCCCCAGGTCCCCCGTCTCACATCCAGCCCGTTGGGAAGGGGGGAAATGCTACCCGGGCATGCACACATCCCCAGACGGAGGGGTGACAAACTACCGGTGCGAGGCTTGTTTTATCGCGGCTCCCGGGCACACGGTAAAGTCCACACCCACCTATGTAGGTAATTAGTAGCCACTGCGGATATGGACGGATTCGACACAGTGATACTACCCCTGCTACCTACCTGCCACTCAGCCAACTGGACACATGCAGTCTTTCTTACCGGCCGACCTGGGAGCATGCACGAGTGCGTAGCGATGCCAGCTTCACATATCCTAGTAAGTATTTGGAACGGGGTTGAGATGATATGTCCAAGGTATCACTGCGCTATTCTCAAATACTAAGCATTGTTGGAGGAGTTTGAGAGTCCTCCGAGAAAAAAGGGTGACCACCTGGGCAGTGTAGCTGGAGACTACTAATGTCTGGTGCTATATATCTTATTTGCTAAGGAAAGCTCAACATGCCACCCTATATATACCAGGCCATGGGGCCTTATTGAGGAATTCTACCAAGATCCTAGGACCGACGGCTTCGAAGGTCACTTTCATGAACACATATAGTCACCCTGTTTAGACCCATCTCATCATTTTCTAAGGCGCACGGGTAGAAGAGAAGGTATATTTCATCCTAAACAATCACTGTTTATATTCAAATGTTGAAATACGCGCTGGACAAATTTTAAGGAGAGAGTAGTGCAAGCACTCCTTGCATTATTACTTACTTCATTCTGCTTCTAAAGTTTCCGCTGTATTAGCGTCTGCCATGTTTACTTCACCCTGAACTCGAACTTCAACTTGAACCTGAGCTCATGGCATTGGGAGAGGCCGGGGAGGGGGGGGGGGATCCCATGGAATATCGTAAGGTCAAGAAGCCCAGAGTCTTATTCTTAGAAATACATAATATAGCTGGCACCCCGATGAAACAACCTTAATTTATAAGCCCGGATGGAGGGTAAACTTGTATAAGTACTAGGATACAGTGGATCAATATTCAAAATGCAGGCGAGTAAGCTCTCGTCCTAGGTTACATAGTTGACTTCAGATAATATCAATAACCTTCGTCTCAGCCGTATCGAACAGAGGACACCTGCGATCTTCGGAATAAAACCAGCCACTAGCAACACCGACTCCGATTCTTTCGAAGGCCCCCTTGATGCGAATAGACGGTCTCAACAAAAGAAACCATGTCTCTGGTCCCATCATGATTTGACTGTATGTCCCATCTTCCTCGGACGTGTAACGACCCGTATATTCCACCCAAGAGAAAAGCCTGAAACAATAATATCTACCTGTCTCATCTTCTTTTCCTGCATCCCACGAACAACAATGTTCTTAACACTCACCATTCATCTAACAAGCGGCTCGAGCATCGCGCTTCCGCATCGTGGGATCCATAAGCTTGTCCAGAAAAACCCTGACTGCACGGAGGTTCTGTGATCTCACATATGCCGTTCTCTTGCTCCTATATTTTCGGGGCCTGCTTTCCGAGAAGACCGCGTTCTCTGTCCTATGGTGGTTCTCGAAGGACTCCTTTCTTCTGGGGATATGTTTTGCAATTACCGCTAGTTCAACGGGAACGAAAGCCCCTTCCAAACGGATACGGCCAACTTCACTGTTTCAAATATGCTTTCCCAGTGTTCCTTCAGTGTCTCGGACTATGCATTGACCCTCTGCCACGGGTCGATGGTTCCAATGCGATAATGGGTAGGCAAAGTCATAGCTGATCTCCTCATCACAAGATGCCCACGACCACGACGGGAAGCCGCACTTCTTCTCCACCACGTCAGCCGCTTCATCAACCGGGACTTCGGCTGGTCTGGATTTGAGTTCCACAACTCGCCAGGCCAGTTCGAAGAGAAGTTCTTTCCTCCACAGCCCTGCAAGGTACTCATGATCCCAGTTACATTCATGTCTGCTGTGGTTGCCTATCATGTTGGCCAGCCCGGCAAGAGCTGTCAATTTGTCGCTCCGGCGCGAGAGAGAACGACGTGAGAACTCAGAAACCACCTCTCTCCATAGCTCGAAAATTCCGTGCGGCCTTTTGACATATGATGTCGTCCATGCCAGGCTACTTTCCATGGCGGACGGTCCATCGATGCTTGTATTTGGGGCAAACGGTAGTGACGCTTTCCTTAGCGACGCCCCTAGCTTTCCAAAGCTGAATTCGGACTCCGCGAGGGTGGAGCTGGTCGGCCAGACATGGTGTCCGCACTCGCATATTTTGCGACAAGAACACTCCCAGCTCATCTCGTTTCCGTCGAAGCAGAGCCTTCGCAACGGAAGTAGCGTTTCCTGCAGGCACCAGCCTCGCTTGTCCAGTGATGACTCTGCAGCTCGGCTCAAGCCTGGCCGAATAATCACTTCCTGTGAGGTTCCGGGAAGCACTGACTGAAGTTGCCAACCAGGACGACTGAACTTCTGTTCTCCTAAAAACCCGATCTTGCAGCTACTCGGCTCACGGGCTGCAAATGTGACGTGTGAATAGAGATAGATGCGGTCCATTGTGGACGCATCGCGAAGCCAGGCATCATGGTCGTCCTGGACAATACAGAGAGAATCGACCCACAGGTACGGGATCTTGAGGCCTCTGCAAACCGTAACAGCATCCTGAACACTCTGAGGCATAGTTTGTAAAGGAATCGCTTCATAATGAGTCTTGAGATTGGATGTTGTCGTCTGCAGGACGTCTTGAGAATCTTCTCCCCAGCAATAGCTGAGGCAGGCATAGGTCGGGGGCTGCGTGGCGTCGAAGAGAAATGGATCGCCGTTCTGATTGCCAGGTATAACGTTGAGCAGCCGCCGGGGTACGAAGTTGTTATCTGGTGGTTTACAAGATTCATCGTGCTTGATACAGTAAGAGAGCAACTCCGCCGCTCGATCGAAAGCAGTCTGAGACGATGAATCTCTTACGACGTCGTAGTTTCGACACATATCCGTCCACGTTGTCGTAAGTTGTGATTTCGCTGGTATATCTTCCACGTGACAGTTAGCCATCTGCCGCATCAAGAACATGTGGTTTTTTCTCGGTTTTCTTTCTTTTCTTTCTTCTTCATCTTCCGCTAGATAGCCGATTGAAACATACCTGATGGTCGACGTATGACATTAAGCGCACCGACCCCTTTGAGACGTGAGGAATACTCATCAACAAAGTTCAAGTTTACTCTGTCCAATCCGCCACCGTCATACCGGAACACGTCTATTGACGCATAACCACGGGCAGTCTGCGAATTGGCCTGTAACCAACCAGGCTTCCATCTCTCTATGGCTTCTAAGATCAGTTCACACTCGTATCATCTCGATGCGTCGTCGTTTGTGCTATGCTGCCGGTGACGAAGTAACATTGTCTCCACCCTAACCTCAAACTCCGTTCCACCAGTGTCATCGTGATGAATATCACATGGTTCCATCCTATGATTAACCAAAATCACGTGTATGATTAATATCGAGTAGGTATAGGAGCCTGGAAACAGATAGTGTTTTGACATCGCAAGGAGCGAAAAGATATATGATTTGAAGTGTGGGGCAGGGCCGGACTTTTGATCGTACAGCCACCTAAATATCATTATTACTCGCATAACGCCATATTCTGGAACGGCAGGTCGGGAGGGTCGGGTAGCTGCATAGACTGCCCAGGTGGTTGGTAGCGTAACGACATATTGGTTGCATTGCATATCTTATAAGCCTACAGGCCTACAACCTATTAGCCTGCAACCCGTATCCAACACCCCCACAACCCACTGCCCTTCTCGTCAATACATACCTAGGTACATTGGGGGGCTCCCACGCTTCGCCCATTGCCCCAAGACGATCACTCAAAAACAATACCCAGAAATCTTTACAAGGCCGAAAGGTTTTGTCAATGGGCCGGTTGTCAAATCGTGCAAGCCTCTTTGCTGTTCCGGCTCAGGAACGGATGAAAAGATTGGCACGAGTCCGCACAACGCCTTCCTTACATCTCCCATCCCCTGTTCGTTAGTTGCTCCCCATATAGAGTGACATTACAGTATAGGCTCTGCCGTGCTGTGAACAGGCCTCAACAACATCATCCTCTTCGAGAGCTGGATCCAAGTCACTCAGTAGATAACCATTGCCAATTATTTGCTTTTTCGATAATCACAGGCTTCTCTTGCTCTCCTCCTATACCGGAACCCTCTCCAGACGCCACCCTCTTCTTGGACAAATCGCATGACGGGCGGTCCGGCTAACAGACGACCCTAGCCATCCACCCACATGCAATATCTCGTTGCACTCGTGAAGCTCCACGTGCTTCTCTATTTACAGGGCAAGGTCCTGGCTTTGTCGGGGGGCTGCTTTGATTGTGAACGTAGGAACGCAAAAGCCCCTTAAGAACCGCCAGGACCACCAAGAAGAGCAAACCTCCGCACAATACCAGGTCCGTATTCCTCGTACTGTAGGCATGTTCGTCAGCTTCTGCACACGTCATCATGGACCGTACTGGTCTACTCACCTCCGCCTTGGTATGGCAGTAAGACCTGAACTCAGGCGTCTGTCCCAGCAAACTACCACCAAACCATGGGCCGTGCCTCTGCCTCTTGTGCGTAATGACCTGCACGTCCAGACCACCACTCCTCGCACCACCGCTGCGGACCTCACTCGCGCGGATGCGAGCATCGACCAGCTGCTTGATGTCCCTCTGCAGGCGACGGCCGAAATCCTTGTACAGCGTGCTGCCACCGGACAGCACAATGTTCTTGTAAAGACCCCGACGAACATCGATGGGGCTGGACTGGATCACACCGTCAACCACCACGGGCAGGGGCGTCAGGAAGTCGGAACTGTAGATCTCCGGGTTGAAGAAGATCTCGGGGGCCAGGAAACGCTCGTATCCCACGTCAACCGCAGTCTTGCGGCCGCCGGCCTGCAGAACGGGGTGCTGCACAAAGCGCAAGGGGTCCTTGTCGAAACGGCTGAACTCCTTGACGATATCCGGGCATACGTAGCAGTACTCCTCCTTAATCTCCTGGGCGGTCTTGAGCGAGGAGTCGGGCTCGCCACGGTCACGGAGGAGCGACTGCACAAAGTATGTGATGTCGCGACCCGCAATGGGGATCGACTTGATGGATGACCCGATCACGTAGCCCTCGGCAACGGGAATAACATGGGTTACACCGTCACCGGAGTCAATAACGGTACCGGTAAGGGATCGGTCTTGCACCTTGGAGGAGGTCCACGATGCGGCCAGGGCAAGGACGGCTTGCACGGCGATATAGAGACCGGCGCAGTTGAAGGATTCGAAGAAGATCTCGGCGGTGTTTTCTCGGTTCTCGGGGGGGTTGAGGGGCTGCGGAGCACCGGTCAGTCAGCGGTGATGCAGGCCACTAGCAGGAGAGGTGTTCGCGTGTTACGTACGGGCTCGGTCAAGAGGAAATGGTGGTCCTCAGGCTCTACTCTTAGGTATTTGAAGATGGAGTTGGACCAGAACCGCTCCATGTGATCCTGCCTCGCATGTCAGCCAGCCATCGTATACCTCCCTTTCAGCGTGCCATACCCAGTTATCTACTTGTCCATGTCGGATGGGGTAGTGTAGACCGTATCCTGCCTCCTCGTTAACACGCACTCCAAAGAGCTCTTGCAAAGATTGCGAGCTCACCAGGTCCAGATGATGCTGCTATTGCCTCATCACCGATGAAGAAGTCGAGGTCCTCGGTGCCACGTTTCGAGTTCAGGTGGCCGGCAGGACCAGCGCCACCGGTCAAGAAGGACGGCTTGTTGCCAACAGCAGGCCGTCCGGAACCAGAGCCACCAGCACCGCCAGCTGGGCCTTTCGTAGCAATCGCGGTCGGGAAGACGAAGGATGGGGAGTCGTTGCCGGCGAAACCTGTAAACGAGAGAGGGATGTTAAGCAGGCGAGTTACTATTGGAGGGGCGTTATCGGAGCGGTTGTACCTAGCTTGGAGAAACCCGTGCCGCTGGGCAGTCAGAAGTTAGCATCGTGCTCATGAAATTAGCCGTTACAGAAGCTCTGAATAGCTTCACAGCAGCTTGCTCGACCGTCCACTGGGGAAGGAAGTGGGGTCTGGCAGCTCCCAACTACAAGCGAAAGGGGGATTGGCTTACTTGTCCATGACAACGGCGGGAGTTTGGTTGGCCATTTTGACAGAGAGAGCTGCGCGGCGGATTCTAAGTGTTTGTTTGGTTGCGCAGCTCTTGATTGATATGGGGGTGGATTTGGGTGATGCTGTCTCGGGACGATGATGCAGGTTAACCGCCGCTGTTGGTCGTTGATGATATGGCTGGCGGTCGTAATGCGGCAGCGGTAAGGCAGGAGCATGACCCCCCTGGCAGTTGCGTTGCTCTACCAGTTGGCCAGCGCCCCTGACTACCAAGCTTAGCGTCACTGGTGTGGCTGAGTAAATATGTGTGGCTGTGCGACCTCCAGTGGCTTGACCATTCCGTACCGATTGCAGCCGCCGGAACGGACTTCATCCCGAACTATGACCACCGCGCTTTCTCATTCCTCATTCAGGGCCGACTTCAGTTTTATGTTTCAAGGGTTCAAAATGCCAGAGGTGAATGGGACTGAATAGCGATATCCCAATAAAAGTTGCAGACTGTAGTATTACTTGAGTGTTGATATTATTTGGGCGTCGCAATGCTCATATATGACAAAGGAAAACCAGGAGGAGAAGCCAGCAACACATGACCTCGTCCAGTGTCCCTATCACACCTGCCGTATTGGGGATATCCTAAGACGTCAGGCTAGAGCAACTGAGTATCGACCTGCCATCTGTTGGTAATATCCATGGTATGAAGTGAAGTGTGTCTGTCGTCTGGTGAGTTTGACTTCTCTTGGCTTTTACAACACCACCATCCATAGGAGCAAATATTCTTGCTCCTGTGGAGTATACATTCATTCATTCACTTTCGTCTCATCTTCTAACTGGGTCTCGCTACCCACAACCATTCATTTACTTTCGGCAATCACGCTAAATTCGTCTCAACTTTGAATAACACCCTTCCTGATAAGGGCTGAGCCCCAGATATATATATATGAGAGATTCGAGTTGTCCTTCGTTTGCTTCTACCACACACACTATCACACAACTTTCACTTCTACCTCTACCTCTCTATCCCTACCTCACCACCACCTCCTACTCTTCCTACACTACCACGCAAACCCACAACCAAAGGTTCTCAAGCAGTCTTTGGAAAGCACACTGCCTCCAAGTCTTGCTTCACCTTTACAGTGTGTTCCCTCCCATCTCCAACACTCACCTTGAGCTATTGCTTTCCTGGCCCAGTATTGCTTTTCACCATGAGCATCCTTCAATCCTTCTCTACCCATAACTGGGTGCTTGGTGGCAACCCCGTGATGTTGGCCAGTGGCGATGTTGACAGCGATACTGCCAGACAACTCTCCGCCTACATCAAGCAAGACAACTCCCTCGGTGGGTACCTTCACGTCGTCCACCAGAAGACTACACCATACGTCGACAGCGGTGAGGTCCGGACTTGGTTTGTGGACGGTAAGTTGGTTGAGATCAAAGATTGGCTAGTGAACGACGGGGAGGGTCTTATTCACTATCCTTACCCACCCTTGAAGTTTTGGCCGAACAACAACTTCTACAGGAAACTGCAGGCCGAGGGTGTCCAATTCCCTTGCCTTGACAACGACAAGGTCCGCTGGCGACATCATAACGGCAATCTTGCTGCCTTTGACACCTCTCTCGAGTTCCCAGAAGCCAAGTCTGATATTCTTTCTGCGGCTTTGAACGCACTAAACCTCGGCCGCAACTTCGACCAACTCCCCACTCCTCGGTCTTCCGTTTCTTCCAACGACCACACAATAATGGCTTCTCCAGAACCCAATTCTGAGTTCCTCGATCCACAGTCCACCTTTGAGCAGTCGCCTCAGGTTGCGGAATTGGCAGATCACTTGAACGTGACCGCCGACGGCACTGTTGACCGCCTCATCAAGAAGCGAGTGGCCGTCCGTGACGAGCGCGATACCATGGCCGTCTTCGTTCACGCTGGTGCTGGCTACCACAGCCTCCAGAACGAGCATGTTCATCTCACTATGTGTGCAAAGTAAGTCTGACCAGTTTGTCCCAAGGACGGGCGACTTGACTGACAATGTTCAGGGCGGCGAGCCAGGCTATGCGATGCATGAAGGCTGGTGGTCTGTCCACTGATGCTGTCGCTGTTGCCATCCAGCTTCTTGAGGACAATGATATCACCAATGCTGGTATTGGCAGCAATCTTACGATCGAGGGCCAGGTTGAGTGCGATGCCACTATCGTCGACCACTTTGGAAGGAGCGGAGCTTGTGGCGCCGTCCCCAGTAAGTTTTACTTCGCATTGAATCTTCGCTCTGTGGGGTTGAGACCTGCTGACTGTAAGCTTGTGTTGTAGACATCAAGAACCCGATCCTGCTTGCAAAGCTCATACTCGACACCAGCCTGGTCAGCCTGCCTTTGCGGCGTGTGCCTCCCAACATGCTGATTGGCGAGGGCGCCAGGAAGTTTGCTGCAGAGTATGGAATGATCACTGTGGACAACAAGGAGCTTGTGTCCAAGAACGCCGCGGATCGTTTCCGCAAGTGGCAAGAAGACCTACGAAAGGCTGAGGCTCGCGCCAACGGGCTCAGAGTTCAAGCGTCCACTGTTCCGATCACGCCACCTAACGAACATTCTCAGGCGGCTCCCAGCGTGGCTATCAACTCATCGCAGTCGGTGCACAACAAGGCTGGCCAGGGTCTGTTGCGAGACCACATCTCTGCCGTCCTCACTGGAATGTGGAACGAGGGTCAGCCCGATTCTCCCTCTGCCGAGCCCGCTTCTCCTGGTGGATTGGATTCGGACCCTGCCACTCCCACCAAGCGGTCGCCTCTGTCGGCCAATCAGAATGGCCTGCAAGCCCCCAAGTATCCCAAGGGAGGATTCGATGCTACCAGCAGCCAGGGGCGAGGTCTTGACTCCAGCGATGTGTCGGTCGAACAGTCGTCCGCCAAGCGACGTAAGACCTCGAAGGATGGCCAGGTTGACTCCATGGACGGTGTTATTAAGGACAACGCGGATCACCATTGGGGCTGGGTCGGCAAGGCAAAAGCCAACCAGTGGATCACGGGCCTGGAGTACCCCGAGACCAACAACAAGAAGATCGACGCTACTGAGCTGACGGCCGGGCCAGCTGTTGAGGACCCCGACCTGATCACAGACACTATTGGTGTCATCGCGATCGACGGCCGGGGCAACATCGCCGCAGGCTCCTCGTCGGGCGGCATCGGCATGAAGCACAGCGGGCGCGTGGGCCCCGCGGCGCTCGTCGGCATCGGCACGGCCGTGATCCCGCGCGATAAGGACGACGCGGACGAGCGCGCCGTGGCGACGGTCACGAGCGGCACGGGCGAGCACATGGCTACCACCATGGCGGCTCACAAGTGCGCCGAGCGGCTGTACCACATGACGAGCCGGGCGCCGGGCGGCGACGACGTGGCCGACGTGTGCAGCGAGGCCGAGGTCATGGAGGATTTTGTCGCCGAGGACTTCATGGGCCACCCGGGCGTCAAGAACCAGGTCAGTGCTAGGGCCATTGGCGTGCTTGCTGTCAAGGTGACCGACGGGGGCATCTACATGCACTGGGCGCACAACACCGACTCGTTCGCGCTTGCCCATATGACCAGCTACGATAGGGAGCCCAAGTGTGTCATGAGCCGGCTGGTGCAGGGCTCGAAGGTCAATGTTGGGGCGCAGAGGATTCATAAGAATCATTCCCAGGTCAAGAATTTCCGCGGCGCTTGAGGGTGCTTCGACTCGGGCTCTGGTCTCATTTCTTGAGCCGAGGTTACTGTGCTCAGCCTGTCCTCGAGGGCTTTCGATCACCTCTTTACTTGTCGCTCATCTTCATCGGTTGCATTGACGTTCCATTACCGGCTCGTCATGGCTTGTGCTTGGATTCTCGGCTTTCACCGCTCCTTTTCTACCAGCTCAACTTACAGTATCTCTCTTGCTCTTCTGCCCTAGAATCGGCCTAGCTTTGATGGCTCGCTACCTCAGGATGACAAAATCTCAGCCCTCGAATCGCAGCCTAGCCTGGACGGCTGCTGATACTCGACGGCATCTTCTCCACCTTTCGATCGGTCTGCTTCCTACACCCTACTAGTTCCGGCATGGAAAGGACGGCGTTGGCCTTTACGGATGGCACGATGATACCCAGCAATACTTCACCTCTTTTGTCTTCCGGTCCTGTTGGCGGTTTCTCTGGCTGTGGAAGTTTTCCCACTTGCGGTTTAGCCCTCGAGGATGAGCTCGATTCGTTTCGGTTTTGGCACAGCAACAGCGTATCACGACGATCCCACATTACCTCGACGGTATTTATTCCTCAGAACAGGACCGGCACTTGAAACCCTTTTTTGTTACTTACATCTAATAACCATGAACCCAAAGGACGAAACAGCTACTTTCACTTCTACACCACACGACCGGCCTAGCTTTGACGGCATGGACGAATTCTTCGATTGAGGATGAGGTTGGAAAAAAGGGCTGGTTCTGGGTAGTGGATGGATACGAGTCTACGTTACGAGGGACTCCCCCTCTTCAAACCTCTCAGATTGGCATGTGGTTTTCGGGAGAGACGGTATGGAATAATGAACAGAATAAGAGTATTGGGCAGAGCACAGCTCTTCCCTTCTACTTTACATAAGACTAGACGGTCAGTCTAATCCACAGTGCAGAATTAAAGCTTGATGAAATTTGAGACACCGTCCCTCTCCGGACGCTTGTGATGGTGATATTGTTTTGAAATTTTGAAGGTCTAGTTAGTAGAGACCTGTCATGGGCTTCCGTTACTCCAAGTCCACCCAACCACCACAACACAACTCGTGATGCTACTCAAAATAACGGTATACATATTATACATGCGAATCTCTTTTGGTGCCTTGCTTTCGATTTGCATGGCTATACTTCCCTGGGGGTATTTTCAATGTAAGCTCATAGGCCTTGATACCTACCCATCCATGTCAGGCCATAAATGCCGGCCATATAATTTTGACGCGCGGATCTTGTGGCTCTTCTTGACTGCGCGCCTACGTTCAAGTTGGCCCACGCCGAAGCTCACTTCATAGCCCGTCCCGGGCTCTCAATTAGCATTTTGGAGGGCTCATTGGACAAACTAAATCATCCAACCGCTCCGGCCTGGCAGCCCAGTGTGGTCATGCTTCAAGATCCCACTAGTTGGTTAAAAATCCATGGTTTTCGCGGCCGTTACCATGTCTTCAACCCGGCCTCGGCGTCCCAGTGGCACTAGCCGGCTGCTC
Organism: Cytospora piceae; assembly: GCA_016508685.1. Taxonomy (NCBI): domain Eukaryota; kingdom Fungi; phylum Ascomycota; class Sordariomycetes; order Diaporthales; family Cytosporaceae; genus Cytospora; species Cytospora piceae. The sequence continues at coordinate 2,185,030 of JADMLE010000005.1, read as the reverse complement.
GCTGCCCACCGGTTCCCCATTCAGACCAATCTTCCTCTTCTTCTTCCTCCTCCTAGGCACCACAGCCGGCTTGGCACCGTAGCTGCCCAGCGCCAGCTTATTCCCGCAGGTCAAGCACTCGGCGTCCTGCGGGACCTCGCAGAAGATGGACAGGCAGATGCTGCACACGAACCCAGAGTCGATGACCCTCCTGTGGCAGAAACACGCGGCGCGGAAGTCCACGCTCGCCGTCGAGGGGCTGATGAGCTGGTTCAGGCCCGCGCCGCCGCCGCCCTCGTCCCCCCCGCGGTCGGAGCCGCCGACCTGGCCGGCCGTGTTGGTCTTGGTGGCCATGACGGTCGCGGTGGACGCGATGGACGAGGCGAAGCCGAAGAGGAGGTAGGTCAGCAGGCCCTGCGGGTTGGTGGCCTCGAGGAAGGTGCCCCGGGTGATGTAGCTCGCCTGCTGGAGGAAGGTGGCGGACCCGTGCAGGCTCAGGATGTCGATCGGGATCCCGGCGTGGCTCGCGGCGAAGACGGCGTTCATGGTGGGGATGTACTGCGCGGGCGAGCTCTCGGACACGGAGACAACTACTATCCTCGCGTGTAGACCGGTGAGGATGCCGGCCTGTGGGTTCGCCAGCGCGGCGTGGTTCGCTGATGCTGAGCCGCCGCTGTTCTTGGATGTCATGGCTGAAGCTTGTGAGGCGTCGGTGGCGGAGAGCAGGATTGAGGTCTTGTTGATGTGCGACAGGGCGAGGGTCAGGGCGCCGGAGATCTGGGTCGTGGTTGTTGCGAGGTCGGACTCGGTGGTGGAGGACATGAGTTCGCGCAGGGAGGCGAGGATGGACGACTCGATCTGGGCGAATTGGGGGTATTTGTTCGCGGCGGCATGCCGTTTCTTTGGTCGCGAGTCTCGTGCGCCGTCGAAGGCGTCCGTCATTTCAACGTCTTCCCCATTCTCTGTCTTCGTGGCCTGTGAGGGCTTTTGCTTGTGCTTGCTCTTTGGCTTTGGCTTTGGCGGTGGTGGGTACAGCCATACTGCGCGGTTGGTATGTGATGCTATTATGGCGACCTGATTTGTACTGCTGCAGGCCAAGTGGGAGTTTGCGAAGACGAGTATGTTGGCTAGGGCCTTGGAGATGGTCAGGTCATCCTTGACGGCAGCCCAGGCGCGTGGGTTGGTGTCAACGATGATGGTGCACAGGGAGGGCGTCTCCTCGGTGGCATAGATCTCGTAGTGGTCGGTGGCGTCGACAGCATCCATTGTGAGGGGAGCAGGGCCTGATGCTGTCGACAGTCGAGATCGTGGCCCAGCTGGTTAGGAGGGTGTGGTGGTTCGGAGGTCCCCCAAGGTTCGATCGAAGGATGTAGATCTTAGACGTGCTGGAGTGGGCGTCGTTGTTTGGTTAGTTGGTTGGTCGGTTGAAGTTCCCAAGGTTTGTTGCCTGCCGAGTTACAGGAGCTGGAGCTGTAACCTCTGCAGCTCTGCTGCTGTGACAACTCAATTGATCTGCTGGGAGGCCCTCGGAAACTGCCGATCAGTGGGTCTCCCCCACTGTAACCTTCTGACGCAGACGCACTGTGTCCGAGCCCGTGCGCGTGACTACCCACAACCCCACGTCGATCCACCTATAGCGAGCTCCGAAAGCTGCCCTGGCAGCCCTGGCTCAGTCCCCTACCGCAGTAGCTCCCTCTCAATAGCAAGTCTGGGGTGTCAGGATGCGCAGTGATACAATTACTACAACCGGGTTTCAGGCTTTCTCGCACTCTTATGTCAACCGGAAAAGCAGACAGCACAGCTTGAGGTTGCAACCATCCATCCAACCAAACTTGTTTCTCACTAATCATTGAGCGAAATCTGCACCACCTTCTCTCTCTCTCTTGGCCTGCGGAACGAAAACAGTCGTGAAACCAATCTACATACAAATATCTCGCGCCGCGGGGCACCCTTTTCTTGTCCCTTCCATATTTGTCTTCCACCCCGACTTACAGCCAGAACACCAACACCAAACGCACGAGAAGCGCCACCAGGCCAACTCAAGATGGAGACGGTTAACGAGTCTACCGCGCGTGATCTGTCCAAGCTCACCCGCGAGGACCAGACCCTTCTGCTCTTCGCGAGGTTGATGGAGGGTGGACAGGAAGACAGCGAGACTGTCAAGGATATCGACCAACTCACCAGACTACTGACCGAAGATCTCGAGGCAAGCAAGAAAGAGAAATCCATCTGCGATGTCATCGACTCCGACTGCTTAGACACCGTTCTGTGTTACCTGGACATGAGACAGCCCGAGGTCGTACGAGGACATGCAACACTCACGACATCCGCCTACATGAAGGCCGCCGGCGACAACGGCTCTCAGCAGCTACGCGACTTCTTCCAGGATCGCATCAAGAGAGGCACCTACGACGACTACATAGTGGCTTTCTGTGTCGCCGCTGCTATTTTCCCCATTGTTCCCGACACCATCTCCGAGCTGTTCCTCAGCGAGGGTTTCCTCCCTAGCTTGGCCCCCCTGATGCGCCGGAAATGGAAGAGTCGCAAGGTCGAGACCGCGTGCCTGGAAATGCTCAACGCAGCATGCATGAACGGCCAGTGTCGGGAGGCCGTGCAGAAGTACTGCATCGAGTGGCTGGAGGAGGTCGTCGATCAGGATCCGGAGGAGGCTGTGAAATCTATGTACGCTCACAACACCGACGGGACACATGTCGAGGAAGGCTCCGTCTCCATGCGCAGGCACTCGGAGCAAGTCCAGCATCTGGCGGCTGTTATACTGGCCAAACTAAGGGTACGGACCCCCGAGAGCATGCGACACCCCTCCGTCTTCTATGAGGACCCTACCGATCTGGATGTCTGACTGATGGATGGCCTCCCAGGCAATACAACCGGCACACCCACCGAATAGCAAGGAGAACGACCCCGAGCGAGTTCAGCAGGCGAGCACGACGATCGAAGAGCTGTCCAAGATGTTCACGGATATGTTAGTCAAGGATCAGGACCACTCGCGGAACAACTCTATCGAGGGACTGGCGTATTCTTCCTTGCGGCCAAATGTGAAGGAGGATCTGTCAAAGAATAAGGAATTCATGAAGCAGCTCGTGAAGACGTTGGGAAATGCACCTCCTAAGTCACCACTGACCTACGGCGCCCTGAGTATCTTGGTCAACCTCACCCGGTTCCAGCCCAATAAATCCGAAGAGGAGAAGAAGATGGACCAACTCAAAGCATATGCGAACGCAGCAGGAAAGATCCGACCTGACCCGCTCAACGATAACGAGCACGTCACAGAACGATGCAAACGAGTTTTCGAAGCCGGCGTTACTCCTGTTCTGGTGTCGCACAGCAAAAACGGATCGTCTGCATCACTATCCCTCATCATCACCATCATCAACTCCATGTCCATAATCTCCAATATTCGCGGCCAGCTCGCCCAACAAGGCGCCGTCCGCCTTCTCATCGCTGCGTGGAACGCCCTCCCATCCTCAGAGGACCTGACCAAACGCACAGCCGCACAAGCACTTGCACGCATCTTAATATCCACAAACCCAGAGCTCGTCTTTGGGGGCACAAGGCCCATTCCCCAGGCCGCATCCATTAGACCCTTGGCATCCATCATCGCACCTGACCCTGACGCCGACACGCGCGATCTGCTACCTACTTTCGAGTCCCTGATGGCACTGACGAACCTCGCGTCAACGGACGATGAGACCCGCAAGGCTATTGTACGGCAGGCATGGCTTGACATCGAAGAGCAGCTGCTATCGAGCAACCACAACATTACCAAGGCCGCCGTGGAGCTTATTTGCAACCTGGTACAGTGCGTTGAGGCCATGGCACTATACGCCGACGGCTCAACCAAGGCCAAGGATCGTCTACACATCCTGCTCGCGCTCGCAGACGCGGAAGATTTCGGTACGCGGAGTGGAGCAGGTGGCGCACTGGCCACTCTCACAGGCATCGAGGAGGTCGTCGACGCCATACTGCAGCGCGAGCGTGGCATGAGGAATATCCTTGGGCTGTGCGCGGACGCGGAGAGCGAGGAGTTGCGGCACCGCGGCGCGTTTGTGGTGTACAACATCGTGATGACGGACGGGGATATAGGGCGGAGGGCGAGGGAGAGGATAAAGGCCGATGGAGGGATCGAGATACTGACGGAGTGTGCGAAGCGGACGAGGTCGCCTGAGGTGTTGGACTTGACAGTGCAGGCCTTGAAGTCGGTACTGGAGGGTAACTGAAGCTCTCTGATGAGAGGTGTGTACGGCCCTTGTGATACCCGAGGAAGAACGGGCTTGGGTACGGTGGGGGTTTGAAACAAAAAAGTTCTTGGTTGCTCGGAGTTGGGAAGGTTTTATTTGCATTTTGCATATTGCTGTTAGGGGTTACTGCCTTTGATATCATGGCTGAGGAAGGAATGCACTTGACGGGCTCTACGTCTCATCTTAACGCGAGCGTCGTTCTTCTGGCCCGGCCTGATTTCGTCGTACAGTGTTTCATTTGCTTGTCTAGGTGCGTAGTCAAGCAGCTTCTTGTCTCCGTTTGTACCCTTCACGACGCTCACCTCTGTTTCTGTCAGTATTCCATCGGATTTGATACAGGTAGTTAGAACACGCATGTACGTCAACAGTTCCTGGGTGTGTGGCTTTGGCTATGCATCTTTCAAATCTACCATCCACCCACCATGCGTCCCTATGTAAGTGGGATGTGAGAAGGGGAGCAAAAGGGTCGTGGTGTAAAAATGAGCAGCAAAAACTCCCCGCGGGGTGAATCAGGTTCACCCCGCGGTCACGAAAAGCCTCATTGAGGCTTTTTGATGATTGTCCGACGAGGGCCCCGAAGGGCCCCGAAGGGCCCATTGTTGAGTTGTTGTTTTTTCGAAAAGTCGTTGGATCGGTAGGAGGTTCGAACTCGGTACGTTTGGAGCGAGGGAGTAACCGGGGGAGGGGCGCAACTTTCCGCTACGCCAGCTGCCCCCCACTCCCCTCCCGGTTGAAGTTGGGGGTACTGCACATGATTATATAGGCTAGAAGGGGGAGGGGCGAGGTGTGAAATTGCAGCTTTGGGGGGGGGGGATGATGCGATGGTTAGTGTCATGGATGCTCTAGCTTACAGATGGGCTGGGGCAGGGGCAGGAGGAGGGGGACCGCTAAGTATAGAGAGAAGACATCCCCAGGCTCTATTCGAGACAGAAACAGAAATTCTAATTTCATTTCCCAAGACTCATCTATACAGACAACCCACCGCTATTCCTCTGACGCGGCTCACCAACCCCCAAGAACCGTCCATCCCACAGCCTCTGAATCCCCTGCACAGCACTCACCCCCAACCTAACCCAGACCTGCTTATGTCCCTTCTCAGCCATCGCGTCAATAGTTCCGTTATCGAACGACCACTCAAACTCGGCCTGGTTCGGGATCAACTGATCATGCACCCTCGGCTCGGCCACCGCCTCCGTCATATTCATGCCGTGCTCGAGGAGGTGCCACGCCGTCTGCGTAGTCGCACTGATGATACGACTACCCCCCGCAGCGCCCGTGATGAAGAACACGGTCCCGTTGGGGTGCTCGGCAATGATAGGCGTGATAGAGCTCATGGGCCTCTTCCCAGGACGAATAAAATTAGCCGGGCTAGGCGCAAAGCCAAAGCTATTACGCACACCAGGGATACTAAAATCATCCATCTCGTCGTTGAGAATAATCCCGCTGTCGGGCGTCATGATCTGCGCGCCGAACAGCAAATTCACCGTCGTCGTCGACGATATCGCCATGCCCGAGGCGTCGGCCGCCACGATGTGCGACGTGCCGTGGCTTTCGGCCGGGAACAGCGAGCCCGGGTCGTACTCGCGCACGGGCAGCGTGCTGCTGTCGTTGATGCGATGGCGGACCTCCCGCGCCTGGCCCGGGCTGAGGAGCGCGTCCTCGAAGGCCCCGATGCCGGTCAGGTAGGCCGGGTCGCCCAGCTCGAGGCGGGCGCCGTAGGCGAACCGCATGGCCTCGATGAAGCGGTGCGTCGTCAGGTTGGTGTCGGCCAGGTCGGACTGCGGGTACTGCTCCATGGTCTTGAGCATCGAGAGCATGATGGAGCCGGAGCTCGGGGCGCCCGTGGAGTAGAGCTTGAAGCCGCGGAAGTCGATGCTGATGGGGCGCTTGGTGAGGGCGGTGTAGGAGCTCATGTCGTCCATGGTGAGGGTGCCGTTGGTCTCTTGGACGAGCTTGACGATGGACTCGGCTAGTTCTCCTTTGTAGAAGATGTCGGCGCCGTGCTTGCCAATTTTCTCCAGTGAATTGGCATACCGCTTTCGGGTAATGGTATTTCCAAGCTGGAGAAGAGTACCCTCCGGGGCAAAGTCCTCCGCCCACACAGGGTCTTCCACCAGGTAGTTGCCCCTAGGCCCCTTGATGGCAAAACTCATATACCTCACCAAGTCTTCCGTGACTTTAAAACCATGCCGGGCCACGTATACAGCAGGGTTCACAACCGCTCGCCATGGCAACAAGCCATACTTCTTATGGAGATACTCCAGACCCCTCAGCTCCCCAGGAACAGCCACGGACAGGCCGCCCCAGACGGCAGCCTCGAGGTTCCCCTTGTACATATCCTCAAACGCCGCGGCAGGTGCAGCCTCCCGGTAGTCTATGGTCTCATAGCTGCCGTCCGCGTCGCGGACGAGGGCGAAGCCGCCGCCTCCTATGCCGGAGTGGTACATGCCGATGACGCCGACACACAGGTTGGTGCCGACGAGGGCATCCGCGGCGTTGCCACCGCGCTTCAGGAGATCTATGCCTATCTGGGAGCATATATTGCTCTCACTTGCTACCGCGCCATGGGAACCTTGCAAGGAGTGCTGGATGGGAATATCCCCGAAGGACAGAGGTGAGGCTGTCGCTGCATGTTGAAGGGCTAATATTGATAGCAACTCATAGCATAGGCTTTCTACGACCAGAAATGTCAGCGATGTTCCTGGCGAAGCATATCCTGAAGTTCAAGGAGAATAGAGTCTCACTCATTCCTCTTGATTTATAAGCGGCCGGCGGCCACGGACTGAGATAACAACGCCTGGAGAGAATGCGCCGGACAAACGAAGAGACACAAGAGGAATGAAGCAAGAGAGTCACAGGCGAAGTTATGAGACAAAAAGAATAAAATATAAGCTCAAGACAGTACAGAGGAAGAGAAAGAGGGACACGAATCCAGAGGTATCCTCCTTACCGAAAGAATTCCAACAAATCATCAACCGTAGCGGCGGCAACTGGGGGCGTGATCGACTCCGGCACTTGATCGCATCATCCCGGAGCGGATAGCTTCATCGATTAGTCATGATAGACCGGCCGATAAGAGCTACAAATACTATAAATACTATAAATGCAGGGTCCAGCCGATAAGAAATAAAGTCGAGGCTAACTTGATCAGGCAGTAATACTGGGCCAATCAGCGACTTTGTGAAAATAATTCTGAAATTCATGTTCATTTTCATCTCACCTTGAGCCCCTTCGTTTCCCTTACTTACAGTGTATAAAACTCATCACTATATCTTTTCCTTGTGACCTGAGAGTGTTTTGCAAAAGCTTGCACCACTAGCATTTCTTGTTGATTGCGACCTATGTTTTCGAGGCTCGCTAGGAACTTTGCAACCTCATTAATATCACCTGTCAGGAAACCGCATACAATCAGCAGGCCAATATTCACCATGGCTTCAACCCTATCACAGCCCGCTCCTGAGCTGGCACAGAAACCAGAAATCCCAAAACAAACGAACGGAAAGAGGCCGTTCAAGGGTGGAAATGGAGGGAGCAACAAGCAGAAAATGAAGAAGAGGAACAAGCCAAAGTCGACCATGAAAGAGGGCTCTCATGAAGAGGTGCTCATGGCCGACATCCAGGCCATGTTGGAGGAGGCAAAGCTGGCAGACGACAAGCCCACTGATGCCGATGCCGATGCCGATTCAACAGAGGCAGAGAAGCTCCCCGAGCAATGGAGTGAGATCGAAGTCGAGGTCCAAAGGCTCTCCTCAAACGGCGACGGCCTGGCGAGGCAACCTGGCTCAAAACAGATCTACGTCGTCCCCTTCTGCATACCTGGCGACACCGTCAAGGTGAAGGTCTACCGCCACCTCCTCAACGAGAACTACTCCGTCGCCGACTTCATTTCCGTCGTGAAACCCTCGCCCCTCCGCGACGACAGCAGGATACAGTGCAAGTACTTCGCCCAGTGCGGCGGGTGTCAATTCCAGATGATGGACTACGCCGAGCAGCTCAAGCACAAGAAGGCCATCGTGGAACGTGCCTACAAGAACTTCTCGGACCTCCCGCCCGAGCTGGTGCCCCAGGTCCAGGACACCATGGGCAGCCCGCTCGAGTACGGCTACCGGACGAAGCTGACCCCCCACTTCGACGGCCCGCCGGGGTTCCAGCGCAAGCACAGGGGCCCCGGCCCCAAGGAGAAGAGGTACCTGGAGGCGATGCCGGCCGTCGGGTTCATGCAGAAGCAGGGCCCGCGCAGGACGCTCGACATCGAGGATTGCCCGATCGGCACCGAGGCGGTGCGCAAGGCCATGGGCCGCGAGCGCGAGAGGATGAAGGTCGAGTACGGAAAGTACGAGCGTGGGGCGACCATCCTCCTGCGGGAGGACACGAAACGCGTGGCCGCGGGCGAGGCGCTGCCGGAGCCCCTGCCCGCGGACGCGGTGGTGACGCCCGCCGCGGACGGCCGCCACACGGACGTCAAGACGTGCATTACGGACAACAACGCCACGTCGACCGAGTACATCGACGACTTCGTCTTCACCAACCCGGCGGGCGCCTTCTTCCAGAACAACAACAGCATCCTGCCGCCCTTCACCGACTACATCCGGCAGCACCTCCTGCCCCCCGCCGGCGCCGCCGGGAAGCCTATCAGGTACCTCATCGACGCGTACTCGGGCTCGGGCCTCTTCACCATCACCATGTCGAAGCTGTTCAGCGGGGGCTCGATCGGTATTGACATCGCCGAGAAGTCCATCAGCTTCGCGCGCGAGAACGCCAGGCTCAACGGCCTGCCCGAGTCGCAGTGCAAGTTCATCGCCGCCGACGCGCCGCAGCTGTTCAAGTCCGTCAGCGAGTTCGACCCGGACGAGACGGTCGTCGTTCTGGACCCGCCCCGCAAGGGCTGCGACGCGAGCTTCCTGCGCCAGCTGCTGGGCTTCGCGCCCCGGAGGGTCGTGTATGTCAGCTGTAACGTGCACACGCAGGCGAGGGACGTGGGGGTATTGGTCAGGGGGGAGGTTGATGGTGCTATGGGTGAGAAGAAGGAGGAGGGCGAGGGAGAGGGAGAGATGGATGGGGAGGGGGAGAAGACGGAGAATAAGAAGAAGACGAGGTATGAGATCGAGAGCCTGATTGGGTTTGATTTCTTCCCTCAGACGGGCCACGTTGAGGGTGTGGCCGTCCTGAACAGGGTAGATGCTTAAGGCGGAGTGCTTATGCATCAAGGCGTTTGCGGTATGAAAATGGGAACGGTCGATTATCCATCTGGCGTTCAGGATATTTGGAGCCAGTGCTCTGTAATAGAAGGGACGGACCTTCATGTCTCTATGTATAAATTCGGGTACATTTACATACAATACATGCGTGTAGACACTGAGATGCACATTCAACTCAAGGCAAAATTGAAGATCAGAGGTCTGCATCACATTCCATTGCATGCTAACTGTTACTTCTTGCAAACCAAGGAGTGCCAATAACCAAATTCTCTACTATTTGTACAAATCTACCAATAACACAACGAATACGCCACAATGCTCTTGAAATACCGCCCAGCAGAGCTGGGAAGGCAAAGGGGCGGGAAAAAGGGGGGGGGGGTATCACCTCATGCAAGTTTTCTTTTCCCCATCTTCCCGCACACGCCACACGCAACACCACAACATGCAAAAATAATCTCGACCGTTCGGTCTCGGTAGCTCTTACGAGCTTTCCAACTCGGCTACTTCGCTCTTCGCCTCTGTGTCCATCTTCTGCCACGTCCTCGCCTAAGCCTTGGGCTTAGTCATAGCCACCAGCGCGGCCATCTGCTCGAGCCACTTCCGAGCAAACTCGCCCTCGCTGAACCGCCAGGCAGACTCCCGGGCCCGCAGTCTCATTGCCAAGGGATCCTCAACAGTAAGAGCCTTCTCGAAGGCCTGGGCAAACTCCTTGTTGGTCGCCGCATGGAATCCTATAAAGCTTGGATTAGCATACTCGTTGGTATTGCACATTGGTAGCAAGACTTACCTGTAGGCTCCCCGTCAATATCCTTGACGATGTCCAGCTTGGGGCCACCACTGTCATGGACGACGCAGATCAGGCCACTTGCCTGATACTCAACGACGCCGATGCCAAAATGTTCGTTCCACATGCCGTTGACGCCCACATACGATCTACCCAGCAGGCCCAGGATTTCCGTCCAGGACGCGTCGAGGTGGAACTCGACATCGTCCACAACCTTCAGCTCGCGGCAAGCGAGCCGCAACTGGTAAACCCATTTAGAGTCCCTTTCGTCGCGGACACTCCCTACAAGCACCATCCTTGCACCTTTGGCGGCCTCTGACCCGCTGTGGACGAATTCGGAGAATGACTCCAGGATCCTTTCGTGATTTTTCTCGGCACGGAACTGTCCGATGTAGAGGAGGATCTTCTCGCGGTTCGACTCGCTGGCCGCAGACACCTCAACCTCTTCCTCGAGCTCCTCCACGGCGCAGGGGGGGTAGACAATGGCTATGGGCTCAGTCTTCTTGGCGTCTTTGCGGCCGGGCGCCCATAGTGTGGTAACATGTGCCTGGGTCCAGGACGAATTCGTCATGACGACATCGACGGTCGAGCCCATGAGCGAGTACGCCTTTGCAAACAGCTTCCAGTAGTTGCGCTTCAGCACACCTCTAATGCCAACTCCTTGGCCGGCATTGACGCCTTCAGAGCCAAGTGGGTGGTTGGGATCAAGCGAATCAAGCATGTCGGTGGAGATGGTGGGATAGTGGACATATGCGCCGGTCGGGACGTTCTTAAACAGCCACTTGCTGAGACCCAACGCAAAAGCGAAACCCATAGTATCGATGAAGACGTCGGGGACCAGAAGGGAAAATGCGTCCCAGGTGAGGATCAGGGAACCGATGGACTGTCCTGCTAGAGTAAACCGTGGCCATGTAGATGCTAGGACCCAGTGTCGTGCAGATAAGTAGAGGAATTGAATGCTAGGCCCGTGCAAATGCACGTTGAATCGGTCCTGGCAGGCGTTAGTATTGAAGTCTTCAGGAAACATGGGATTGAGGGGCTGAGTTGCGTACCCTGACCCGGCCTAGAATCTGGTCCTTGGTGGCCTCATGGTCGCCAGTATAGACGACGATCTTGGCATTAGGCCATCGCTTCTGGGTAGCTCGAATGGCAGCCCAGAGAACCCGTTCACCACCTCCTCCAGCATTGCTACTCTCTGTCAGCTTTATATCATATATATATATATATATATGTGCCCACGGAGGACACGGAGGAAATACACACCAGAAAGGGTGGAAGAATCCCACAATGCCCGACCATTCCCTGTCAGCCTTGTCGCCTTTAGGCAGTCTCTCCAAGATGGAGGCCTCGATCTTCTTCCAGATGTCCTTCTTGCCCTTCTCATCGCTATCCTCATCATCGTCACTAGGTGTATAGTTCTTCTCGTCGTGTGCCATCACATCCAGCAACTGTGCTCGTCGGCCATCGGTCTTGTGTCGCAGGTAAGTGCCCAGCATGGCGCCTAAAGCCCGCCACAGGGTAGGGATTCCGAAGAGAACAAACATGGGAATGAATGCGATAGCGGGTGCGACGATGAAGGTGATAGCTGTTGGGCTGAGGCCGAAGGGGCTCCAGTGCGCCTCGCCCGAGGGCGCCTTGCAAGAACCGTCGTCCATGGTTGGTTGTAGTGTGCTGCCTTTCGGAGGTCAACAGTCAGTCGACTAGGCGCGTCGTAGTCGGGGAACGAAGGCGCGATGCAGTACAATTGAAATGCCAAGTAGAGGGGTAAATAAAGAGAATTAAACTAGAACATGGATATGGAACCTTGAGAGTGCTCCATTGAATTAGCAGTACTTAAAGATGTACCATGCCTGTTGACGTCGACAAGCATAGAAAGACTCTGGGGAGAGTGCGAAGTTGCCTGCAGCTGGTATTTATGTATGTCGGAGTATGTGTACGTGTACGTTTATGTGTATGTAGACTACTAAAGTACTAAAGTGAAATAGGAACACGACGCCGTAAGTTCCAGTTTGGGTTACTGGAGCTCCGATAAACAGCTGATACGTACTTAGCACCATTTAGCGGGACCTCGGGACTCATGCACGGGCCATCCACTGTTACAGCACTATACATACTAAGTAAAGATCCCTGTTTGTTCCTGTTTAGCTGCTAATAAAGGTTTCACTTTAGCGGGTCTGATCTTCTTACTTGGGAACTTGGGACGGACATGCGATGATCCTTGTCCTTCTAAAGCTTCACTGGATGCTAGTTATCAGCTGGTCTTTCAAGAAGGTTCTGTATTCAGGACCATCATACACACCTGACCCTTGACTCATGGAATTGAGCAATGTCTTAGAAGACTTATAATTATTCATATAATGTCAGGGCATGTGGGCCACCAAGTAAGGCTCTCAGCATTGAGACTTGGCTCTCACACTCGACCCCAATCAGGCCTTCATAATGGATCTCATCTCTTGGCCTCCCGGATACAGCTGAGTACCGCCGGCCAGAGGCGATACTTTGGCATAGCCGATGCAGCAGGAGCTCTTCTGAAAGGCTCTGAGCTCCTAGTCACCAATGTCCACGACCTCACTGGGGCACCATGGTTCATCTCCCTCCCCATGGTTGCCGTGGCCGTCAGCGCGACCATCAGGGCACCCCTTACGCTCTACTCCCATAGCCTGAGGAGGCGAAGAACAAAGCTCTTGCCCTTGATTCAAGCGCAATATGCCCAGATTGGCCTCGGCCTAAGGAGAAAGGCGGTTTCAAATCTCAGGGACCGCGTTCTGAAGGCTGTCAGGAAAAGATCCAAGGCCACCTTCAAAATCTTCGCAATCGATGACAGCAAGTCGATATGGGGTGGCCTCCTCTCATTGCCCATCTTCCTGAGCAACCTGGAGGTTATAAGGAGGATGTGCGGCGGCCCTCGAGGTCTGATTGGGAGTCTGTTGCATGGATGGGAGGGCAAAGATACGACGACCACAACCCCTACGCCAACCGGGGCAACGGATGCAGCAGCAGCATCAGCATCAGGCTCGACGTCAGTTACTGGCGACGCCATCTCCGTCGTTGACGTGCCCTCACCGACCGACCTGGGAGAAGTCACATCCACAACGACATCGGAAATCCTGTCTTCAATTTCCTTGGAACCAACATTCGCCACGGGTGGCTGTCTCTGGTTCCCAAACCTGTTGGTGCCGGACCCATATCACGTACTTCCCTTCGCCGTCTCAGCACTACTCTTGGCCCACATGATACCCGAGACCACAGCCGAGAGGAGGGCACTCTTCGGCCTGAAGCCGTTGGCAGCGAAAGGGAACACCATGTCAGTGGGAGGACAGTCGCGGATGTGGCGTGCCTTACAGAGGTCGTTGCTCATCATGGCTCTTGCCATAGGACCGGCTACCATGGACATGCCTGCCGCTCTGCATCTGTATTGGATGGCATCTGTGGGGTGCAGTCTGGTTGTGACAAAGGGGGTCAAGAAGCTTATGCCGATCTCGAAGTCTTCGGTGAAGCCTTGCACGGGCTTGGAGGTGCCGTTGCTGCGGCCTAAAGCGTCGTAGGTTCGGGGTGGAACCCTGATGTATACATATTTGTACTATGATTCTGGACGGTTCTCCACCAAATGGAACATATCAAATGCCTTGTAATGACAGGCTATGCATGGCCATTGGGAGACTTTGTGGATGACAGTCGGATAATGACTGGAGAGGATGATGGTACAATAGTATCTACTATCAACAGGGAAGGTGGAATCTAAGAGTACCAGGTGACCAAAAAGTCGACTTTCAAATAGGAGGGTAGTATAGTACAAACGAATGCCCTGCTGCCAAAAATGCAAACCGTAACTCCATGCCTCGTCAACACGTATGCCTCGCGGTCTAGTCAACAGCTCAGCCCAAGACGATAGCCAACACAATGATGGTCAGAATAACAGCCAACACCACCAGAAGGCAGCACGCCTTGCTCCTCGCGTTCTTCTGATACCTCGCCGCCTGCCTGAGCTCCCGGTCCGCACCACGGGTGTCCTCGTGCGTCCTCTCGACGTTCTCGGAAATCCCGCCCAGCTGATCTCCCTGCTCCGTCACGATCTGCGCCACCTGCTGGAACAGCACGTTCAGGTCGCCCACGCCCTGCTCGATGTTCCGGATCTCCTCCTCGCGCTCGGCAATCAGGGAATCCTGGAAGTCGACCTCGTCCTGGGGCGCCAGCCGCAGCTCCTGCTGCAGCAGCTGTTGCTGCTGCTGGCCGGTGGGGCTCAGCGGCACGTTGTCCCCCTCCTCGTCGTGGGCGGCGGCCCGGGCCGCCGAGACCGAGGCGCGCTGCTTCTCGAGGGCCTTCCGCTGGAGGACCTGGAACTCGTCGAGGGACGACTTGAACTCGCGGAAGAGCTTCTGCTGCTTGTACTTCTGCGTGGGCGTCACGTCCTCCCACGTCTGCACCTTCTTGACGCCCTCGGCCACCGTCCGGAAGCTGTCGCTCGACTCCTCGATCAGGTCGTGCACGCGCTCGCGCACCCGCGCCGTGTCCCGCCGCGTGCCCAGGTGGCCGATCTCGGTGCGCAGACGGGTGATGTTGCCGGTGAGCGTGAAGAGCTTGTTCATCAGATCCTGGGACAGCCGGTCGAAGTCTGGGTCGTCGGCATAGTTGGAGGGGCTCTGCCGCGACTGCGACTCGAGGGAGGATAGCTGGTCGAAGGACATTGTGTCGAAGTTCTCACTTTGCCTTGTCTGTCTGGGTGGTATGGGCTATAACAGCTGGACAGTCGAGAGAGTGTGGGTGGGTGGGTGCTCTGCTTCTCTGGAACTTCCCTCGTCGACAGTGTTTACGTGCATATATCGATCAATCCTGTGACGTCCCCTCTATTCCGGGTGCAAGTCGTTGAAACCGGGTGCCTGTCGTTACGTAATCCAGCTAAGCCTCGTTGCAGGGGGTCCTTAAGTACCGTGTACCGTCTACGTGTGACCTGGAGGCCCGTGCTTCTACTGCCGCGTCCAGCGGGTCGCTTTTTTGCGGAGCTATTGTTTACAAACTTGACTTGCAGTGACGAGCTTCAACCCAGACCAGAACTCTTCTAGCAAACCTCCCTTTGCATCCGCTCCATGTTGCGCAATAGCCAAGATGGCTTCAGTCAGGCGGGCACCATATAGGGACTTTTTACAGCCTGCGCTTCAGCGGCGCTTCTCAACCACCGCTGCAATCCTCCTGGGAATATCATTCGTCGAGGCCGTCATCTTTGCGGACTGGCAATCTCGTAAGTTGCATCCTGCTGCTGTGGTCGCTGGCTTCTTGGGTGGTCTCGCTGACGTTGAAGCTGTGTGATAGCTTTTTGGGCAGTCTTTCCGATTGGGCCGACCGGTTTCCGAACATTCTTCCTCTTCCTCTCCGGCCTTGCCGTCCTAGTCCTCCGCATCGCACAATACCATGTCGGCTTGCGAACGTCGACTTCGGGTCTGCAGACCTTCATACAATATGCACCGACCCTCCAGACCCTTGAGGCCATCATAACATATACTCTCTCCTCGTGGTTGTTCAGCCAGGTGTACCTGTGGTCCACACCATCTGAGGACCTGGCTTGGGTCACGATCCATATTGGTGACAGGGCACGATTGAACGAGAGACCCATCTTCTATACCGTCCATTTCCTGGTCTTCGGCGTTGTGCAGGGCGTCCTCCACATCTTCCACGATGACGACAAGCTTCGCCTCCATGCCGTGGGACTCAACAGCAAGGACGAAGTTGCCCCCGAGAACCAACCGACTTGGTCGACGCGGCTCACGAACGAAATACCAGCTCTGGTATCCTCTGCTGTTGTCCGGGTTGGCGTCGTTCTTGGTTCCTATATTGTCTTGTACCATGCGTTTCTGCGCGGCATTGCATGGCGAACAACATTAGCTCTCTTCCGTCCTTTCTACACTCTGCCAAAGACCAACATGCTTCCAGCCAGTTTCGGAGGCATGAGCCTGGCGCTATGGGTACGGGTCTTCTACACCAGTTCCTTGCTCATGTTCCTGTGGCTTGCTGGAAACAAGATGTTTTCGCTATTCTTGGTTCGTGCGCCTTTGAAGAATGGTAACCCTCTTACCTCCGAGTCGAAGGATCCCAACGGGAGCTTGTTGGTTGGGTTGAGGAGCAAGAAGCTCCCTATCAAGGTTAGTATTTCGCACCATCCCTGTTTTCTCAAGGCTGACAGTCGTAGTGTTTTGCCATGTGGGAGCTAGCTTTGATCGCAAGGGACTTCCAGCCTCGGCGCATCGCCATCTACCAAGACATTGACAGGAGAGATGGACCAGCGTGGCTGCAATTCTACGGCATCTGCCTTGACGTCGTAAAAGGGATGGAAGAACGCATCGACAGCTACGGCAAGGCACCTGCGCCCGCTGCAGCTCTCGTGCCCACAGCGACAGAGGTTAGACCCGCGCCCGCTCCGGTCAGATATGTCAGTGGCGAGGACGTATTGCTTGCCGCGCCCGCCAATAAGTCGCTTCGCAGCGAGGTGGAGAGGATGGTCAGGAAGGAAGCAGTTTCCCCTGGACAGGGATCGCGACTGAGCCCTATGGTGGAGAAGGGGGTGTATCAGGCGAAAGGCTATGTGGAAGACGTCGCTCGGCAAGCCACTGGCGCGGAAAGCCCCAATAACCCGTTCCAGTACTGGACGAGACGGATCTTGGACTCGCCCTTGGGGCTGCCCTTCAGACAAACCTTCGAAGGGAGAATAAACACTGCCGTGCTAGGAGGGCCATACGGAGAACCGAGCCTGTTCATCAACGCCATCTCTGCGCTGACCATGCTCGCGATCTTCAGTCTGACGGAGGATAGTTACGGTAACGTCCAGCGGGACGTGACCAGCATAATCCGGTCGTTCACGGCGGTTACCACGAAGCTGGAGGGTTTCAAGGCCGAGTTCCCACTACACTGGACGGACTTTGATGGCAAGCGGGAATGCGAGGACATAGATGCTATCCTGAAGACGCTAAAGGAGGCTCTCCAGCAGCTCCTCCATGCTTTTGGGCCGTTTGCGAGGGATCTGAGGCTGACATTTGCGGATGTGAGACTCGCACGAGAGGCGGCTGGGTTGCCTGCTAGGGGGAGGGATGTGGCCAGGATCGAGATGTCGAGGTCGGAAATGCGACAGCTGCGATAATGGCAAGGCTCGGTGTCTGGGTCTGGAGAGAACATTCAGAGGGATGGTTTATGTAGACAAAACTGTACTCATGATGTGTGGTTTATACCCGAGCAGATTGCTCAGAATGGAGGCGCAAATTTAGACACTCCTGTCCTGCATAGGGAGAGGTATGGCCAAGGGCCTACATGTACTGTACACATATTCACTAGGATAACAGTATTGGCATGCATGGGTTGAAATATGCATTATATCATGCTTTTTATCTGCACAATATGGCTGGCTCTTGATCGCTTGCGGGATCACCTGCCAAAAGGGGGCCCCCTCGGCTGGCCTGGGATGACGTTTAATTGGATGTGGGTCCGGTTCGCACTTGCGCCTTGATCGCCTCGTTTGATGCCTCATGACCCCCAGACTTTGTCTTCTCTTCAATCTTACAAGAACCCTTGTGTCCCCTCTTCCTTTGCTTCAAGCTCGGCTACCCCATTTCAACATCTCTAGTTCGCCCTCGATGTTTGACAGCGAGCTCACCACTACTATCTGCACAACAGGGACACCATCATGATACCGACATTATTCTCCAGGGCTTCGATTGCGCGGCAGTTGGCCATCAAGGCGAAAATACGAAGGACCTGTCCTACTAATAGATAATAATCCCGAAAAGAGATCTTCCGCGACGATATACACGACGGTCTACGACATACTCAAAAAGGCCCGCGACCAATAACCATGGGCTGGCTACACCTCGTCTTCCGCGTCATCTACGACTCCCTCTACCTCTTCTTCTCCGTGATCCTCCTCCTCCTACTCTGCGTCACGCCCGCCGACTCCATACGTCAGGCACTAGTGAACAACCAGCGCCTCCACATCCTGACCATCATCATCTGTGTGTCTGTTACCTTGGCATTTGTCGTCTTCGTCTACTTTGTCCGACTGTACATCGGCCGCACCGCGCTCGCGAACATACCCAAGCCATGGATTCCGATCGGTAAAGGAGAAGCGAAGAAGAGCGTGCGGAAGATGATTGCGGCGGGACTGAGCAGGAGCGCGGCCATTGCGTACGAATCGAGGCCGAGGGTCGCCCCGGCGAGACCGGCCACGGCCACGACGGATCAGTCGGAGGAGGACCGGGAGAAGAGGAAGAGGTCTATCTTACGGATGCTAGGGCTGAGGAAGTCGACTCCGGAAGATAAGATGGGTATCACCTTGCCACCACATAACGCTGTTTGGGGAGAGATTGAGCACCCTGGATGGGCATCGCCGAATTCGCCGGATCTACCGAACCTACAGTACAGCACGGTCATCTCCGAATTACCAAATTTGATCGAAGCAAAGGCCCTGACTCTGGCTCCTCCCGCCCCCGGAGCGACGGCCGAGAGGCCCGTGCTGGGCCCGGAGGCGATTGCTTTGCTCCAGAGGCCGGCGCATCTGCCTGTGCGGCAATACCTGGCCCAACTAGCTGAGCTGGGGGTCTTGGAAGCATCGCGGATGACGGCAGACTTCTTGTCGGCATACGAATACGCACGCTACTCGACACGGGTGGTATCCAACGCACGGTTCCGCGAGCTGATGCACCTGTTCGCGGAAATCCTACGCACCATGCAGCCGCTCGACCCGGCCGTCCTCACCGGTCTCGACGACGACGACGACGCCTCACTAACGGAGAGCGACATCGACGACGACGCCCCAAGGCGAAGCCCGAGCACGCCCCGCAGCCAGGTCAGCCGGCACTCGTTCCACCGGAAACGAAGCACAGCGTCCCACGCGAACTCCATGACGGGCAGCAGCAGCGGCAGCAGCAGCATGTCCGCCAACAGCGTGCGCAGGCCGCCCCAGCAGAGGTCGGCCCCGTTAGCCAGGGCCAGGAACTCGTCGCAGGGCACGTGGGGCGGGACGTTCCGGACGGCGCCCACAACGCCCAAGAGCAGGGTGACGGCGGCGTCGCCGACGTCGACCCTGGCGAGCCCCGGCAGCTTCGCGCAGCCGTGGCAGCCGTATCCGCCTGTCAGCCGGGGCGCGTCGATCTCGAGCTCGAGCGTGAGCGCGCGCTCTTTGGTGTATGGATCTGGATCTGGGTCTGGGTCTGGGTCTGGGTCTGGGGATTCTGTTATTCGTCTTTCGGAGAGGGCGGATGCTACTGGGTTGCCGTATGTGCTTACGCTTGCTGAGACGCATCAGTGAGGGAGGGAGAGGGCTGTTGAAGGTCACTTTCTACGAGGGTTATGATCGAGTTGAGCATTTACTTGGCGACGGCGTTGATGGTGTTGTGGGTGGTTTTTGGGTTTTCTGTGTTGTTTTTTTTGGGGTATGAAGACTGTCTATACTGCATAATTCTAATGTTTTCGTATACCCCTGAAACTTCCAGGTTTCGTTTGCCGTCTGCTGTGTATAGTGAAGCCAGGTCTTGTATTTCTACGTGGTTCCGGTCACTGGGCTTTCATTTGCCATTGCTTTTCGCAGGGACTTGCTTGACCATCACCGATGCCGGTAAGCGGACGGCCGCCCTACCTGCTGGGCAGGCCTGTTACGGGTTGATTGTCAGTGGCTTGGAGTACAGTCGCGTCGAAGAGATTCGGTCACTGGCAGCTATGGTTCCGGGACAGGGTTTGTCATATCACGCAGGTCTTCTTGCCTCTAATCAATACGACGAAGGCACAACACCCAACTTCCCACCATCAGTCACAATAACGTTTCCCGACACCCACGCGCCCGCCTTGGATGCAAGCCAGAGGATGCAGCCCGCCATGTCCTCGGTAATCCCGGGGTCTGCCCAGCGGCGACACACGAGCGGCCTGCTCCTCTGGCGGGAGCTGCTCGGCGGACTTCTCAATCTCTGCTGTCATCTCGGACGGATACATCACGGGCACGAGTCAGCTGTCGTGTTCATTCCCCCCCCCCCCCAAAACTCATCATCACACCATCAGGGCAGAGGACTTAATACTCACACCCAGGCGCAATGACGTTAATCCGGATCTTATATCTCGTCAGCGCCGTCGAGAGCTGCTTCGCCATGTGCGCGACAGCGGCCTTGCTAGCCGAGTAGGCAAAGTGCGCCAGCGGGACGCGGCCGTACGCGCCTATGGGGCTGGTGATGACGACCTGGCTGTTCTGCGCCACGTTCCCCTTGGCGTTGCCCCGCGTCCAGCAGGGTCAGGAGGGCCGCGACGCTGAAGTACACGGCGCGCACGTTGTTGCTGAAGTCCCAGAACCAAGGACCCCCCCAAACTCCGCACCCCCAACCGCTTCATCACAGACCACAACGACACCACCGGCCTCTCCGTCTTCAAGACCGACATCCCCTCCCCCCCTCCCGGCCCAGCCCGCCTGCCCCGTGACCTTCCACCTCGGCTACGCCACCACGAGCAACCCCGCCGACTTCGCAGGCCGGTCCGACATCGCGACCTATTCGTCCTTCCAGCCCCCCACCCCGCCCGGGATCGTGATCCCCGGGGGCAGCGACCTGCGGGTCGTGGACGTGCAGCCGGGCGGCGAGAGCCCCATGCACAGGACCGTCAGCCTGGACTATGGAGTCGTGCTGGAGGGGGGGGGTCGAGCTGGTTCTGGACTCGGGGGAGAGTAGGGTGTTGAGGAGGGGGGATGTGTCTGTGCAGAGGGGGACGGGTCACGTTTGGAGGAATAGGAGCAGCACGGAGTGGGGGCGTAGGTTGTTTGCGTCGCTGGAGGCGAGGCCGGTAGAGGTTGGTGGGAAGATGTTGGGGAGTGATGTTGGGGAAGGTCTGTAGCTTCGGGACGGAGGGTTTGAATGAAGCGTTATGGGAACTGAAGGGGGGTGGGGAAGGCGAGGGAGGGTTCGTGAGGTGCGAGTGCTCTTTGTGAGACTGTTCTGGGTGATTGAAGGCAATAGTGGTAGACTTTGGCTGAGCCTTCATGTACCTGCGTATGCTCACCGGCCATGGGCATCGTGAGAGGTATCGAGACGAGGGTGCATGGGGAGATTCAAAGGTTCGTGTCTTCTTTACCTCCCACTACTCTCGCTCCGCCGCCCAAGCAGCTTGTGTATCAAGAAGAAACTGTCGTCGTGATAGGAGTATGATTCCTTCCCAGTCACACCATAAGTCCGGATCACAGGCGCCAAGCCAGTTCCTCAGCTTCAAAGGAGTAGACGAGGCCGGAACTTAGCCTACATGCTTTTTGCCACGGGAGTCATGTACGTATCTACATATCTAGGTAACAGGCGCCAAATGTGCAACTATTTCTGTTTGGTAACATTCTCTACATGGTGATGTCCATATGGCACACCCTCAAGTTGTCTTACAGCGGTCTAAAAGTCGCTATGACATATATCGTTTTTCCAAATGCAAGGTGGACATATCTGTAACTACTCGCTCAGTATGCCCGTCAAACTCTTTCTCTTGGACGGGGGCGTGTGATGTGTTCTATTCAATATATAAAAGTGTCTCTTACACTGATGTTGGATATCTTCGCGATTCGACGTCTCATAATTTCCTATCTCTCGAGTCTCTCAGGCATGGAAGAGGAGCGTTCGAAGTCCATTGGCTGGTAGGGCTCAGGATACGTACAGACTGGGAGATAGGTTGTGCGAGTGATACTCTATAATCATTACCTATTTGTTCCCTCGGGAGATACGTGTGTCTGGGATAGTTTCATCGAGTCTAGATACCCTCTGCCTGTACAATAACATGTCAATCTTCCGGCCAGCCGCTTAGCAACCAGCTTTGGCTGAGAAGGGGATCCTACCTGTTCTTCCTCCAATCTACTAACGTGGAAAGCTAGGAGAATACGGCACGGTCAAGACTCGTGCAGACAATCTTCATACACCGCAATTACAATGGTCGGAGTGTGTATTCATCCGCCCGTGGGGCGGGGCGGTTCGGCCTCGCAAGACAGCTTATCCGGAAACAGATGCAATGGATGACATGTCATATACAGATATATGTCGTGCCCGAAACAGTGAGACAGGGGAACGCGGGATTATGAACCCCCAACCGTCGGGATTACATCGCAAGGCTCAACTGGCCCGGTCCGCCATTCCTCCGCGCCGGGGCTGGAACTATTCCTCCGTCGGGTATGAATACGCACGTATATGTATCGTATGGAATCGAGATTTCAGCAGAACACGAGCCGAGACAATCCACCCATCATCCTTCGAGATGAACGACATCAGAGGAAACTTAAGCCGAGTCGCCAAGCGACTGGCTGACAAATTGACTATTTTTGGCCTAGTTGTTCTCGATTCCCGGCTCCTATAGAGATAAGGACATGCAAGTTCAGCACTACCCGTGGACGCCGGCGTTGAATGCAGGGACTACCGGCAATGAGACGGCGGGTGGGTGCCGCCCACGCAGGCAGTCATGTGCCAGTGTGGCATCCATCGGGGGTTTGTTTATTTTGGCTGTGTCTGGGCCGGGGTACTCAGGACCGGGAGGGGGGGACAGAGGAGTGAATCCCACGTGGGTGGCTTTCCTCGGCGTGGGCGGGCGTGGGCTGCGCCGGTACTGGGGTCACCCCGTGGTCCTCGGAGGATTCGATAGAGGACTGAAGCCATGTATATCGTCGACGGATACCAATATGAGGAGTCTTATGTGGTCAGTACGGTCATTTGGTGGCAGCGGTTACTTGGGTGTGAATACCACAGCGAAACTATAAAACACGATGGTTGTTGTGAGTGGTTCAGAGTGGTTTATTTGTCTAATTTCGCCAGAAGGCTTCTCTCCTGCCTCTACCTCGTGATACTGTAGCGTCTAGTTGTACCTATATGAGCCGTTATACCAAAAAGAAAAAATGACAAAATGAAAAAACTCTAAACAAACCATTGCCCGTTGCGCCCCTGAAGCCAAAAGGAAAACAGAACTGTCTCCTATCAAATGTTCTAAGTACTCCGTATATACCAATTCTATTCGCGTGCCCACCCTTTACCCCATGGGAAACCCTGTCATCACCGTAGTATCGAGTGGAGCGAGTGGACTATGCAAGTTCTCCGCCCCCACATTGCACCACAACCCCCGGCCGACCACCCAACGACGTCCCAAGATCAAACCCAGGTTCCCTCACAGCTCCATGTAAACAAGCGCTGGGTCCACCGCCTCGCCTCCCCTAGCCAGGACCGGGACCGAGAACAGCCTCCTGACGTCCTCGGCCTTCCTCTCCAGCCAGAGGCGCGTGTAGTCACAGGCCATGACGAACGCCATGTGCCGCGACGGGTTAGGCAGCCCGGCCCGCGCGTCGTGCAGGCTCCGGAGGTACTGCCTTAGTCGCGACAGGAGCCTCTCCAGCCGGCGGAACGACAGCAGGTACAGCCTCTGCCGGAGGTCCACCTCGTCGTCGTCCTCGAGCTCGAGGACGCCCCACGACAGCCGGGCTTCTGGGGATGACGGGATGTTGTTGTCGTTGTCGTTGTCGTTGTCGTTGTTGTTGGGGCCATTGGAGGCCAAGCCACCGGACATGCACTCGTCTGACGGGAGACTACCCTCCTTGTTCTCTGCTGTGTTCCCCGCCACCATCTTGCCCGTCGCCAATGACGACGACGACGACGCCGACCCGCGCAGCGGGGACTCAACAGCCAGCGCCTCGAACTCGTTGACGACGTAACCAATAAGCGTGGCCACGGCCATGATGTGCACCGGCTCAGCCGCGTCGTCACCCTCGCGCCCATGCGCACACCCCATCGACGCCTCGCACGCCACGATGCACCGCTTCAGCCTGGCGAGCTGCGCGTCGGGCGACAACAGCCGCCCCCGCCTGTTGTCGTCCCCGCCGCCGCCCCGCGTCGACGCCAGAAGCTCCATGACGCCCGCGTGGCAGGAGCACTCGCCGGCGTACTGCGGGGGAGGCGATGGAGGAGACGATGTCGTCGTGGTCGGCGCGCCCGCCGACATGGCTATCTGCCGCGCCCAGAAGGTCGCCATGTCGGTGGTGCTGGTGCTGGTGCTGGTGGCCCACGGCGGGTTGTTGTTGTTCTTGTACTCGGCTCCCGGGGTCGGGAAGCGCGTGACGACAGCGCTGATCGGGTCGTCGAGCGGGCTGCTGGTTCCGGTGACTGCGTCCAGGCTGCTGAAGTCTAACAGGGTCAGACCGGCGGGGTGTTTGGGGTCGGCGGCTGTGGTGTCTGGGGCGTGGGTGTAGATGTGGAACTGGGGGGTTGCTGCTGCTGCCACTGCTGCCGCGTTGTTTTGTTGTTGTTGTTGTTGTTGCTGCTGCTGCTGCGGTACCATGAAGTGTGGCCCTGCCGGGGACATGTAATCCCCGAAGAGGGTTGCATCGTGGGACCCGGCCGATCTCTCCGGCGACGTATTGCTGTTGGAGGTGGACGGGGTCGCAGTGGGGCTCTTCGAGAAGGACAAGCCGCGCCAGTGGCTGCTGTTCCCGCCGCCGCCGCTGCTATTGGCGTTCATGTCGCCGCTGGACGAGGACCGCGAGGGCCCACGTGGCCTCTGGGATGAAGACGGCGGCATGGAGATGGGCGGGGCGTCCTTGTGCGTCCGGCGAGACAGGCCGTAGATGCAGTCGATGCCGTTGCGCTCGCACCGGGCGCACGCCGGCTTTCTCTGGCTGCAGCGGACCTTGGACTCGTTGCAGGCGTTGCACGACGCGCGTAGGCGGATCGCCTTCCCGTCCGTTGCCATTGATGAGAGATCTTCTCGCTGGTAAGTCTGGTACTGGTGTTATGTTGTGGTGTTGTTGTGTGTGGGCAGGGGAGTACGCCATGCTGAGCCGGTGATCAACTCTCGTGGACCACTCCTCGGGGAGTCCCGCCGGGCGTGGCATTTTGGCTATATGGACTTTTATGGTTCCAACGTTTTTCCCTCCCGGCTAGGTCTTGTAGGATGAGCCAGCGATCCTAAAGCTTATCATGGGCGCTAATGGAGTTATCGTGAGTCTGTCACGAAGGATCCTGCTGTATCAGCAAGGGGGGTGGTCAGCCGGACTTGACCAGAGTGAAAGCCAGTCGAGGTCTCCACCTTGAACATGGCACCCTTGCCATCTCCAGCGTATACCTATACCTATTACGACTAATACTCTAGGTACAATTTAGATTTGAATACTGGTATTGTTAGAGACGGCGTTGAACTCAGAGTACACAGGTATAATTGATCTATACCACACGTTCTATAAGTAATGGATTTCGAGTAAGTCAAGGTTGAAAGTTGAGCGACGCTTTCGGGATTCGGTGACAGCGAAGACTCAAGAGCATTTTGGCAGGATTGAACAGTTCCCAAGTACTTTTGTCCGCCTGGTAATTAGTGATTATTAATTGTGCAATGCATGTATAGTCGCCACTAAACGATGCATGGGAGACAACGGTGACCGCAAATCATGTGATAACCCACATGCTAGTATGCGAAGGATGCAATCTTGCAGAACCGCGGACTCGGTCCTGGGAAATACAGTCAGACCGGCCATTGTAACAAAAGCATTGCAATGACGGAATCTCCGCTCCTTTCCGGGTTGCCAGGTGCTCAAGTGCTCGTTCTCACTTCTGACTTATACTCCCCGTACTTACTAAGTACTTTCTTAGTCCCCAACGCGGTGGGCGCGATTACTGTTCTGCTGAGATCGCGTTGCACATGTATCAATCTTGTAACGATACTAGTTAGATATGTACTTAGGGTAGGCAGAACGTGTCTCATATGTCTCATAATTTCGAGGGTCTATGCCTACTCTCGGAGTTGCTGACCGTGTACGTCCATCAAAGCGTACTTAGTAACTATGCGGGAGACAAGCTTTCTCACCGCTGGACATAGCATCTACACAGGAAATATCCCCAAGTAAGCCCGAGAGCAAGCTTAGATGTTCGCAGATCCCCGTAATCTGCCAAAATTCCGGAGCCGAGCGAGATCTCTACCATGTTCATTATCAATCATTTGATTCTGATTCTAAAAGGGAAGTGAAGAGGAAGCCCCGCGGAGGTAGTCCGGACGGATAAATTACGGGGTCCTGATTTCTATCTGATTGAGTACACTAGCGGACAGGAAGGATTTATACCATGTGAACCGATGTTCTAGACAGAAAGGGAAGAGAAGAAAAAAAGGAATATATATATATATATATATGTGTGTGTGTGTGTGTGTGTGTGTGTGTGGCTGGCAAGACGACAGCTGCAGAACCTACCCGCGGGTCGAAACACGGCGATCATGAGAAGCCAACACTGTCCCGGATAGATCTCTTGCATATATGTTCACTTCCACAGCACCACAAGTGTCGTTGCTACGGCCTGATCACCACTTGGCCGAGCTCAGCCACTGGCCCGCCAAGAGGTCATAGCTAAGACGAGAGTGATTCGCAGGACAGCGCTCCGCTGCAGTACGCAGTCATGTCTTTCTCACGGGAGGCAAGATAAGCCGAAGAGTGAGTAATGGTCAAGGCTAATCGCTTACGAGGGGGAGGAGGGCACATGTGTGTGCACTGGCTTCCAGCTGATCCTCGCCAACCCAGAAACATCATTACACCCTGCCCAGGCTTCCCTGAAGAGTAATTACGACAAAATTGGCGAGCCCGGAAGAAGTCTGCCGGTATCATATCATACATACTGAGGTCGGAGTCTGGCCCAGCTTAAAGCCGTGACGGCATCTGCAGCTCGCCGCTATTTGCAATCCTGTAGCTCCTTCAGGCTGGGTATAAATCCTCTCGTGTAAATGGCAGTGGGATTCAGTAAGCAGCTATGTATCATATTGAGTGTAAACCTAAAGAGTATAAGCTTATCTGCAAACATAACTAAAATGGGTTTAGGTGAGTGGGGAGCCTCGCTTATATACAATTTTCCCGATTGGGCAACCCGGGGAATCTGAAGCTGTTACCACAAGTGTCAGTGGAAGATCTCCGTGAAGAGGCCGCAGGAGTGTAAGAAAAGAGGTGTTCCCCAACACATCATACTAATTTGTGCCTGTGAGTCAATATCACTGATTGAGACTGTAGACTATTATGGGAGGGTTCCCACGTAGGCATAGACATCCAGACACCAACCGAGACTGATTCTTACAGCGGGAGTCCCTCTATATTAGCCGCTTTTCATTATTTGCGGACCATGGCGCTCCTAACTATCTAAACTCCAGATTAGAAGCCTTCTCATCTTGTACAATGATTGCAAGTAGGAGAAGGATATATCCGGTTGCTTTTATTCCCAGGCTCCATGACCAATGTAATTACCAAACCGCGAAACAAAACATGTAATTATGCGAACAAACCGTAACCAGATGATTGACCAAATAAAAACTCCACGCTTACTGCCCTCAATCCAAGTACTTAAAATTACGCCGCCGCCATCTCAATCTTCCTCCCTTTGACGCTCCTCCACTCCACGAAGACGACGCCCAACACACTCAGGCACGTCATAATAAACGCTGTCTTGAAAGCCCACACAACAGCAATATTATACTCGAACTTGACCTCAGCCAGCACCGCCGGGTTACCCCTAAACAAGTTCTCCAGCTCCGTCGCGCCGGCATTGACCACATCCTGCGGCGTCATCCCCAGATCTCTCACGGCCCCGAGGCCCTGGATCAGCTTGTTAGAGAAGACGTTCTCGGCCACACTGACAAACAGGCTGCCGCCGAACATCTGGCCGATCATCATGAGCGACGTGCCGATGGCCGTGTCGGCGAGCGGCAGCGAGGCCTGTGCAGCCACCATGCTCTGCAGCATGCCGAGCCCGAGGCCCAGCCCGTACAGAATCTGGTACCCGATCCAGCGGCCCGTGGACACGTCCACCGTCCAGGTGGTCATGAGCCCGGCGCCGACGGACGCGATGGGCGGGAGCGCGTACATCATGGGGGTGTAGTACCCCGTAAGGGAGACGAACGCCCCGCCGAGGATATTGCCGACCGTCGTGGTGATCATCATGGGGAGGGTGTCGATCCCCGAGGACGTGGCGGACGCGCCGCGGATGGCCTGGAACCAGATGGGGAGGTAGTAGACCAGCGTGAAGAAGGAGGCGCCGACGCAGGCCGAGTAGGAGGCGGAGCTCCAGACGCTGCGCTGGGCGGCGATGCGCACCGGCACGGTGGCGTTCTCGCCCATGTAGAGCCGCACGGCGGCGAAGGCGGCGAGGAGCGCGCCGAAGAGGACGAACAACGCGATGATGCGGCCGTCGCCCCACGGGTAGGTGGTGCCGCCCCACTGCAGGGCGAGCAGGACGCACACGACGCACGGCAGGAAGATGGCGGTGCCGATGGGGTCGAAGTGCATGATCTTCTGGCGGAGGCTCTCGTCGGCGGCGTCGTCGGGCTGTGGCTGGCGGGGCAGGTGGAGGAAGAGGACGAGGGCGGCGGCCGTGACGCCGCGGAGGGGGAGGTTAATGTAGAAACACCAGCGCCAGGTGACGTGGTCTGTGAAGGCGCCGCCGAGCAGCGGGCCGACAACACTTGCTATTCCATAAACGGCAGTTATAACGGCCGCTATTGGACAATCCAAGTCAGTATATTTTGAGATCGAATGTCTAAAGGGTCCTGTCTCAGAAGGCAATAGCCCTCTTGATGCAGACACACGAAATCTTCCGGGCGCGAAAGGGACGTACTGTACAGAGCACGCTTCTCAAGAGGCGTCGAGAAGGAAATGGTGATCAGTGAACCCGAAAATATACCCGCCGCGCCAACGCCAGCGACAGCACGGCCCACGATGAGCGCGGTGGAGGTCGGGGCGACGCCACAGATGAGGGATCCGAGCTCGAAGATGAAGAGACACGAGAGGAAGACCCATTTGACGCTGAAACGCTTGTATAGACGGCCGAAGAACAGCTGAAAGGCGCACATGGTAAGCAGGTATGAGGACCCATATCAGCCGACACCGTCAAGCGCATGGAAATTGCTCGTGATCTTGGGGATGGCCGTGGCGACGATGGTGTTGTCGAGTGCGACGCAGAGCACGGCCAGCTCGAGGGCGAGCACGATGGTGGTCAGCTTGAGGCCGGTCGGGTAGTCCTGCGCTGCCTCGGCGGCGTGGCGCTCCTGGGTGCGCGTCAGCTCGACCGGCGCGGTGTGATTGTCGTCGGCGATATCTTCGTTGTAGGACTGTCTGGCCTCCTTGTCGGACCAGGTGGTGACATTGGCGCCTGTGGAGGAGGTGTCCACCGGCTGATCGACCTTCTCGGCTGTCTTCTCGTCTACCGGGTTTGCCGTGGTGGGCGGCACCTTGGTGTGGTCGCTGTTTCCGTCGCTGTCCATAGTCTCTGAGAGGGTGGACACAATGTTGCTGCTTACTTAGTCCGGAGCTAGGATGGGCGGAAAGATAGTAGAGAAGTCAACGAATGCGTCGGGATTAATTTGGCTGGTAAGCCCGCTGTTTCCGTCGCTATCTTATAGTCTCTGAGAGGGTGAATATAATGCTGCTGCTTACTTAGTCCGGAGCCAGGATGGGCGGAAATATGTTAGAAAAGGTACAGGGCCGGACGGAGGTGTTCTTTCTATCGAATGGTATACTTGGACTGCTAATAAATCTATCGGGCTAAATTAGGCCGGTCAGCCCGCTGTATTCCGTGAGATAGATACATGTACTTAAGTATATACCTGAGGAGCCTCTTTGTTACCAGATATCAGATGTATTCCCCTGGCAGGGCAGGATTCCCGAGTGCGTCCAGGGGTTTAAGTTCATGTTATTCTCCCAGGTGTAAGACGGACCCGGATGAATAGTCCAGAACGAACTCTCAAGTACCCAGGGAGGATCTCAAGGCTCAGGAAGTGATCATAGATACTGTGGTGATCATGGCATACATTTTGGAGGGCGTTGTTTTGCAAATGCGGATTCTAGATTCACCCGTCTAGAACCCACACTATGAACATTGAAGGGTATTTTGTCTTACATCAGCCTGACCTTTCCTCCGACCCCCATTTAGACATACCTAGGTGATCCGAGGGTCCAGCGCCAGTTGAGAGGTGGCCACGACGGCACTAACCTTCTCGGTATCTTACTTATAGCTCCAAGGATTCTCGGCCTTTGATTACACATCTATTTGTCTCAGAAAGCAACGAAGACCTGGTATCATCACCTAGGTAACTATACGGAACCCTTGCAACACCAGCCATCCGCACGTTTCAATGCAACTCTTCAAACCAGACTGCCGAAGAGGCCATTCTCGACACCGTTCAAAGGGTTGTCGATATTACCATAAACCAGGCTCTCGCTAAGCAAGGGGACTGAACATTAGTTATAATATGTCAACTATCTGTATAAATAGAATCTTAGGATGGATGGACACAGAGTTTGACTTTTCATACTGCTTATCAATTCATCCAATATATAGTAATCAGAATTGCATTTCCCGCATGTAATCATGAAGTATGCTTCGGGGTTTGGGCCTTTGGGGTTTGGGCTTACAGACTATCCTTCGCCCCAGATGATCCATTCAAGAACGACTCGTAGGCAAATACAAATAAATATTCATTGAGCTATGAGTTTTCATGGCACTGGGTTACGTCTATAGCTAGTTTTATTCCGTTGTTGACCAAAGTCCTCCCACTTCAGACTCTTTA
Source organism: Cytospora piceae (assembly GCA_016508685.1). Lineage (NCBI taxonomy): Eukaryota > Fungi > Ascomycota > Sordariomycetes > Diaporthales > Cytosporaceae > Cytospora > Cytospora piceae. The sequence goes on along the minus strand of JADMLE010000005.1, from coordinate 2,154,263 downwards.
CAGGCATATCTATCTACAGCAGCAAGCGCTGCCTTGGACTCCGCGATCACATCGAAGACTAACTACGTACCCGATCTAAATTGCTAAGTCCAGTTCCTCTATATATGGAAGTCTTTTTTTCCCTCCCCCACAAGTATGAAGTCGACCACGGAAGCAGGCCTACCTACATATATATGCATGTAACTAGATAATACCGTGATAGTACCCAACATTTCTGTGGAACATGTAGTAGGCCAGTAGGAAATCCCGGAATGGGCATACGTGTGCTTTCACCGTCTTGATAGCAGACTGTGGAGTTTTGTCACACTTGAGTCTATTTCCTCCCCAATAATAAAAAACAGGTTCCTAGGCAAATACTCCAAGTCCATCTAATATTCAGAAACGCCTCGCAACAAGTCGCGCATCCCACATCCCGACATCTCATTCCGCTCCCGCAACCAACTTGCTCTTCTCAGCAATCTTGGCCGCAAAAGCCGTCATGGGCACAGCCGCCAGGATCTCCAGCAGGGCCACGTTCGCCTTGAGATCCCTCGTGATCCAATTCCTCACCTCGAGCGCCACGAGCGAGTCCACGCCGTAGCGGTACATGGGCCGGCCCGGGTCCACCTCGGACGCCGGGATCTGCAGCATGTCGGCGATCTTGCGCACCAGCGCGTCCAGGATGACCTCGCCTGCCTGCTCTGGCCCGCCCGCCTCTGCAAGGCGCGACACGAGCGACGCGGCACCACCCTGCTCGCCCGACGACGATGACTGCGCGGCGACGCTCGTCACGGCCAGGGGCCCCAGGCGCGGATCGGCAAAGTAGTACGGCAGGGCGAGGCCGTGTGCAGCAATAAGGTCGGCGGAGCCCAGGCCGGTGCACACCTGGGCGGGGCACGCGTTGCCGTCACTGTCGCGTTGGCGGGCGATGAGACTCTTGACGAGGGCGTGGAAGGCCGGCTCGCGGATGCCGATGACGTCCTCCCACAGCGACAGGTTGTTCCCGACGCCGGCCGACTCGGCGATGGCGCCGACGTCGCGCATGATGCCCAGGTTGACGGACACGGCCTTGAGCCCGTGGGCGCGCCGGTGCTGGGCCAGCGCGTCCTGGTAGGTGTTGCCCGCGGCGTACTGCGCCTGGCCGGCGTTGCCGCACACGCCTGACACGGACGAGCAGGCGATGAAGAAGTCGAGCGGCCGGGAGTGGTCGAAGAAGCGGTGCAGGTTCCATGTGCCCTGCACCTTGGGCCGCATGGGGACTGTCCAGTCTGCGTACGACATGTTCTCAAGTACACTGTCGCGTAGCACCATGGCCATCTAATACACGCAATTCTGGTTAGCATCTTGCATTCTGACGGTTTTCAATGTGGCTTGGGAGATATATAAGGTTTTTTCCCACTTGGCAAAACAAGAAAACATTGTATGAAGAATCTTCGCCTCGCAAGACATTTCACGGATATGAAGTCTGGGTGTGGGAAAGAATAACCTGCACAACACCCCGGACAGGCGGCAGCTCGCGCGAGCACGTCTCCATAGCAGCAAGGAACGAAGTCTCATCAGCAACGTCGGCGCGGTATGCCTTAACCTGTGCACCATGCGCCGAGAGCTCCTCAACAACAGAGCTCGCCTCAGCACCAACAGCACCCGACCGAGATAAAAAAGCAATATTCCGCGCACCGCACGCGACGAACTCGCGCGCGAGACTGCGGCCCAGCCCGCCCAGGCCACCGACTATAAGATAAGTGGCGGCGGGGTCGAGCTTGAGGGCGTCCTTCGCGCGGCGGTACACCTTTGCCTGGGCGCCCTCGGGGTACGACAGGGCCAGCTTGCCGCGGTGCTTACCGCGCTGCATGGTGCGGAAGGCCGTCTCGATCTCGCCGACGGGGTACGCCGTCAGGGGGCTCGGCGCGTAGAGCACTCCCTTGTGCACGAGGTCGAACATGTCTTGGAGGATCTGGCCGGCGATATCCTTGTGATCGTCGAAGAAGTTGGTTAGGTTGATGAAAGCGAAGGTAGTGCACTTGATGAAGGGCCGCATATCAAGGCGCATGTTATTGGTAATATCACGTAGGCCGATCTCAACGAAGGTGCCGAACATGGCGACACACTCCCAAGATGCACGCAGAAGCTCGCCCGACAGCCTACACGTTGGAAAGTCAGTAATTGCGTGAGAGAGTGGACGGGATATTATACAACTTCTCCCAAGGGTAACTTACGAGTTCAGCACACAATCAACGCCACGCCCGCCCGTAACACGCTTAACAGCCTTGACAAAGCTAGCATCGCGCGAGTTGAACACATGCGCCTCGGGCACACCATACTTATCCATAACCAGCGCGCGCTTGTCCCCACTACCAACCGTCACATAAGCCACAAGGCCCATGTGCTTCGCCAGCTGCAGCGCCGCCTGCCCGACGCCGCCGGCCGCCGCGTGGATCAGGACCGACTGGCCCGGGCGCAGCTTAGCGACATTGACGAGGGCGTGGTATGCCGTGGCGTGCACCGTCGGCAGCACGGCCGCCTCCTCGAAGGACATGGAGTCGGGGATCTTGACGGCCAGGCGGTGGTCGCTCCGGAGCCTGGTCGCGTGCATGCCCTCCCCGGACACGACGACGCGGTCGCCGGGCTGGAACCGCTCGGCGGCCTTGGTGCCCGTGGCGACGACGGTGCCGCTTGCTTCGTGGCCGATGAGGGATACCTCGACTAGGCCCATGGATGCCATGACGTCCTTAAAGCTGCACGCGGTTGTTAGCGTTTCTGTCTGTCTGTTGGGATTTGTCGGTAGGCAGTGGACTTACTTGACGCCCGTTGCCTTGACATCGACCTCGATTTCCATATCACCGAGTGGGGCATCAAAGCGCTCGTCGTGGATGAAAGCAAGTGAGTCCAGCAGACCCGGCTTCCCGATTGTAAGCCTGAGGGCCTCGGGCGTATCATTTTCCTTCAAGCTCTGGACGCGAACGAAATCCTCGAGGCAGTAACGCACCGCCTCGTTGCCCGCGACGCTGTTGAAAAAGCGGCTGACCTTGAGCAAGCCGTCGTGTTCGCGGAACTCGTCATCTTTGGTGCTCGACGATGCGAGGCGGGTGACGAGAGACGGCCCGTGTTGCAGTGCCGTTTCCGGGTTGCTGAGGAGGTGCAGAACCTGGAACTTGAGGCTCGCATTCTCGTTCCTCGACGTCCGAGAAAGGCCGTCGACCATGGCCATGGACGGGCTGTGGCCGCCGGTGACCCAGAGAAGGTGCTCACAATGAGAGACCAGCTTCTCCACCTTGGCAAAGTCAGGCTCGGAGAGGCTGTCCAGGAGCGGCGTCTCCAGTTCCACGAGAGAGATGAACGTCTTGCCCTCGGTCCCGTCGGTGCCTTGAATGCTGAGGTCTGCCCATGACGTGGCTACCGAATTGTGGCATTTCTCTCCAAGGACCCTCTGCAGAGCGCTGGAGAAGGACTTGACGGCGCTCGAGGGAGTGGACGGCTGAATGATGACAAAGTCACGCTTGCTGAGAGCCGCGCCGTGCACGCCACTCACGCCATTGGTATGCTCGGCTTGCTGCTTGCACAGAGCAGCGCCACCGACAGCAAACACGGAGTGGAATCCCTTTGCTTCCAACGCAGTTGCGGCTTTGCTGTCGACGGCAAGGATGACGGCCGCATCCGGCTTGCCGAGGCCAGCCAGACGAGCTAAGACTTTTTCCAAGTCCTCGAGAACGCTGACTCACTGAGGAACGACCAGTAAATCCGCCGGGGTGATGTCGGTGGGCAAGGGTTCATCGGCACGGCCCAGTGAGAATGCGTCTCCGAACAAGGAAGACTTATTCAGGTCTGCGTTGATGCCCGCGACTACAGCATACTTCACCTGGCTTGGAAGAATGGTACCCTTGGGCAGCCGCGGCACGGTTGCTCGCGAAAGCGTCTCGCTGTCGGAGACAAGTTCAATGACAGTCGCCGCGGGGTTGTTATGGATGAGCACGTGGAGGAGCTGGAGCACAAGTTAGCAGGTTTCTCTTTCCTTGACTGAACAAGTGGTATAAACGAAAGATCGTATAAAAGAAAGCCACGCACCTCGACTGCTCTGTCTTCAGGGGCAACTGCAGAAACCACAGTTGCGATCTCCTCGGGATTCATGACTTCGAGAGCATAGTTCCAGCGGACGTCGGAGGTGATCTTCGCCGGGTCGACCTCGACCTTGCCGTCGTCCTGCTTGTCATCGTTCCCCAGCTCCGTGAGCCGGAAGTCGGTCATGGACAGGAACGTCCTGGAGACGGCGTCGTCGAACGAGACAATGTCTGAGGAGAGCGCGTTGAATCCGAGCTTCTTGGACACGCACGACGTGGGCAGGACATAACCAACATCATCGAGAGTGTCCAGTGAGATCTCGAGCTCGCCGATGTAGGTGGGCAGCAGCGGCTTGTCCTGCTGGAAGCTCTTGTTCCTGTAGGTGCCGCCAAGCGCGCCGTGGATGATAGCATCGAGGGCGGCACCGTGGACCAGGAACGGGCGCTCCAGACCCCTACTATATGTCTCGCCAAGGTCGACGAGCTTGACATCGTACGCGGTTTGGCCGTCGCCAAGGTGGACCTTTTCGACGCCCTGGAAGAGCTCGCCGTAGTTCCACGAGATTTTGGCGCCTGGGCGTAGAACTCCGACTTGGAAATCGTGTCGGGACACTCCTTGACGATACGGTGGTAGTCGGCGACCCGGGCGGCCTCGAGCTGGGCATTCTCATAGGCCATCTGGGCGCTCGTTGACTCCTTGTACTCGAGAGCGACCAAGCCGCGGCAGTTATCGCGCAGCTGGTCGACACCCACGCACGACGAAATTGTAAACTCCCACCACGTGGCGGAGCTCGAGCCAGATGTACCTACAAGGTGCGGCCGCAGCGTGGTGATAACCTCGGTCGCCGACTCCTCGGGCAGCGCCATAGCAGCGAAGAAGGAGACTTCACGCAGCCGCAGTGCGCGCAGAGTCTTCTCGGGCTCGGCTAATTGCTGCGCAGCTGCAAGAGCCACACTAACCATACCCGCCGCAGGCAGTAGCACTGTGCTGCCGATGGTACGGCCGCGTATCCAGGGCTCGTCAGACAGTCGGATAAAGTTGCGCCAGACATGCTGCATCTCATCCATCATAGCATTCTCGGCTCCGAGGAGGCTCTTTTTAGGGAACCGGCGCGTCACGAGCTCCCGCTGGATGCGCGTCTCGTGGCGGAAGGCCTTGGAATGGTTCCATTGGTACGGGGGCAGATCTGTTAGCTGGCGCGCATTCTGGTCGCCGTTAACCTGAGCGATGTCTAGCGTGAAGCCGGCGAGGAACAGCTTGGACGCAAGCTGTAGGCTCGTCTTCAGTGCGTCCTTGCCGCGCGTAAGCATCGACTCGTACCCGACCTTTTCGATGCCGTGGTGACTCAGGATCTGCTCGACAGGCCCGCCAAGGGCGCTGTGAGGACCGACCTCGATAAGGAGGTCAACAGTATTGCCATCGCCGTCGTCTGGGGAAACAAGCTCCTCCACGGCGTCGGAAAACAGCACGGGGGAGACTAGGTTGCGCACCCAGTAGTAGGGTCCCAGTGCCTCAGGGCTAATCTCGAAGCCCTTAACACTCGATACCATCATACCTTGGTCCTCAAATGATGGCAAGGGCTCAATATCGGCAATAGTCGAGAGATAATGGTCCATAACCCTGTTCATATACGTGCTGTGGTAGGCCATCTCGACCTTGAGCCGCCTCGCAAACACCTTGCGCTCGTCCAGCACGGCCCGGAGTCAAGTATCGCAACCCCGAGAAGGCGCAGGCCGACTTGGATCGTGTGTCGTTCTTCATCAAGGACAAGATGGATGAGAGGATCCGGCTTTCCAAGGAGGGTTTGGGCCACAGGATCCAGCCCGACGTCTTCTTCGCGCTCTTCGCCAACGCCGTCGATTTCTCCCCCGACTTCCGGGGTGTCCAGGAGGCGTACGTGGCCAACGATTTCCAAGAGGCCGCCGCGTCAATTGTGCTAAAGCCTGACCCGGCGGGAACCCGCTTTACGTCCTCGCCGTACTGGGGAGAGGCTCTCTTGCATCTGGCAGGCTTCATGGTCAACGGGAACCCGAGCAAGTCACCCCAGTCGACCTTTGTCGTCATGGGCTACGACACGGTTGAGCAGCTGGCCGCCGTCGAGCCAGGCAAGCAGTACCTGACATACACGCGGATTTCGCGGTGGGAAAAGGACACAGCCTTCTGCGCAGCTTACGTCTTCGACCCGCAGACGTCCAAGATCGTCATGCAGGCTATCGACCTGCGCTACCAGGAGTTCAAGACGGCCACCTGGCGCCATATCCTCGACGGGCCACAGGCTGCAGGAGCCCAAAATGGAACTGCCGCCCAACAATTCCACAGGTCGGTGGCGAAGGAAACCAAGATCAAGATCCACGACGACCAGTCTGCTGCTCTAGCCGTGGCGCCGGTGGAACAGGGGGCGAGCAAGGCACAGAACGGCGAAGAGGCTCCAGGCGTCAGAGAATTCCAGGTTATCGTAGACAGCCTCGCGGCGGCGACCGGAAGCGACCTATCCGAGTTTACAGACGACACGATGATAGCCGACATCGGTGTCGATTCCATAATGGCCATCGAGGTGGTTGCCGCCGTCAAGGAGTTGGGCGTCGACCTGCCCGCCGCCTTTGTCTTTGATTATCCCACAATTGGCGAGCTTCGTCGCGCATTTGGCGGGCAGAACGCCGAGGCCCTAGAGGACGACATCAGCATGACGCCTTCCAGCGAAGATGAAGATGAAGATGCCATATCTCCGACCCCAGAGGAAGACTTTGCTCCCATCTCAGTGCCGGAATCGATCTCTTCCTTATCTTCCCCGGCCCCAAGCCTGGTCCACGTCGAAAAAGAGCCGGTCACTTCCTCACCGGAGGCAGACAACGACACATCACCGCCTCCTAGCGTCAGGATCACGCTGCTTCAGGGCCGCCCAAACGCCAACAAGACGCCACTGTACATGTTGGCCGACGGCACGGGCACCGCCGCATGTTACCTCCACCTGCGGCCCTTCAAGTCCAAGCAGGCCGTCTACGGCATCGACTCGCCCTACTTCCGCTGCCCGTCCCGCATGACCAGCAAGGTCGGCATCGAGGGCGTGGCCAGGCTGGTCGTCGACGCGCTGATCAAGGCGCAGGGCGCGGGGCCGTTCCTGATCGGCGGCTACTCGGCCGGCTGCTTCGTCGCTTTCGAGGTCTCGCGCCAGCTAGCCGCCGCCGGCCGCAAGGTCGACGGCCTCCTGCTGGTCGACATGTGCTGCCCGCGGTCGCGGTGGGCGGACCAGAGCACGCTGCTGGCCGAGGACGAGTTCAGCTACGCCGTCTTCGAGGCCGCCGTCAACAGGGACGGGCTGTGGGGGTCGCTGGGCACCAGCCGGGACCACTTTCGCGCCTTCTTTGTCGCCATGAACGAGTACACCCCGGCGCCGATGACGGCGGCGGAGAGGCCCGCGAGGACGACTGTCATCTGGGCTGAGCGGGGTCTGGTCAACCGTGTGTCGGACGACGATGCGCTTATGGAGAAACTCGCCAGCCAGGGGGTCCCTACCAGGCCTTATCCGGGCTTCATGGAGGATCCCAAGCTGGGCACGTTTGCGTGCCTAGTCCCGGACAAGGGCGGGGTTGAGAACCTGGGTCCCAATGGCTGGGAAACGTACACCAGCGGAGAGGTTATGGCCCTGTCTGTGGCTGGGGATCATTTTGAGCTGCCCATGCCTGGACACGTCCATCTTCTCCAGGCGCAAATGGAAAAGGCTTTTGCGTATTTCTACTCGAATTAGGATGTTGGTTTTTGTTGTTGTTTACGGGTTTTCATAGAGACTGAGTGCATGACCTGACCGCTGAGGGGGAGCCTGGTCAGCGTTCCTATGTGCTTACATGAGCGGGTACGACTTCCAGGGTTAGGGTAAGTGAACCATGGATGGCGCACAACGTACCTCCATATGTCATCGATATTAGACACATGATTTGTAGCAAAGGATCTACTGTGTACAAGGAACAATTCAATGTTAGTTCTATTTGTTCAGATTCTACTTGCGGCAATTTGCAATTAGTGACAGTGAGAAACGTATCTTTGTAAAGTAAAAGTCATGCTAGTACAAACGGTCACCTAGGTGCGGTATCGCGATTCGGGCTATAATTACTAGGAAATAAAGTATTTGTACTATCTTTTCAGTTTTCGCAACTGATTTGAGTACAGAAAGCGTGTGATACAAGGGCGAGGAAAGAAGTTCAGGTCAGATTATCGGTGAGCGGGGCGGGGTGGGAAAGAAGAGCCAAGCCACACACCACAATAAGCATTCATGGCTAACTTTATATGAGGATCTCCTCCCTGTCTTGTCTTGCACACATGCGGCTTATTTGTATGGGGAGCAATGTCAAGATAAAAGGCTCGAATAATCTCGAACAGTCTCGAACATGCTGCAAGACATGTCAGACATGTCTTGCTGTGGTGATCTTCCCTAACCCACCCATCACATCCCTTAACCAGCCGTTCACGCCGTTTACAGCGCCCACTGGACTGGGTCGTTTGAGACAATGCACTTGTGCAACTCAAACCGTCGGCGTCACCCCATCTCCGATCTAATTACTCAAAATACAAGTAAGTACATGGCTTACATGGCCTTCCTGAATTCTGGTGATCCTTCCTCCTATCGCACCCGGAAGATGAACGGCATTTATAAGCAGCCTGATGGGATTCTCGGTGTATTCATCCTCTCACACCAAGCCATTCGGCCTTTCCATAATTAAAGCATAACAAGCAACAAACAAACAATATATGTTTTATACACACATTTTGTGTGACACTGATGTAAGCCTCGGCGATTTATAAGTCTCGCCGGTCTTTTCATCCACAAAGATAAGCCGAATTTATAAACTCATGACATAAGCCCGGGGAAAGACCGCCTGACATTAGGCTGTACAATTTGTATATGAATCCCTTGTGGTTCAAGAGGACATATTATCTGGTTTCGTTTCCCCTGCTCATCGCACTCATCCAACAGATACTGGATCAATCAAGCAACCCATCTACCCCAGAAAACAGAGCGCCATATTCCCACCCCATCTGACAAACATGCAAATCCTTATACTCGGCGCGACCGGCCGCACAGGCATTCTCGTCCTACTCGAAGCCCTGCGACGCGGCCACATCGTCACCGCGCTCGTCCGCAACCCCCCCTCGCTAGAAAGCCTCACCTCCGCCCTCCCCGCCGCCCAGAACTCCAACCTGACCGTCGTCCGCGGGTCTTCCCTCAACGCCTCGGACGTCGCCAACGCAGTCACCACCGCTTCCAGCCCAGACAGCAAGCTCGTGGTCCTCTCCGCTCTCAACTCGCGGCGCACGTCCGAGAGCCCCTGGGCGGCACCGCACCCGACCGACTCCCCGCCGCGGATGATGGCCGACAGCATCGCCAACGTCCTCTCAGCCCTGTCACATTCCACCGCCGGCGGGACGGAGAGGCCCAAGGTGGTGCACGTCTCCGCGATAGGCGTGGGGGCGTCGACGGCCAATGCGCACTGGTTGCTGCGCACCCTGGTCGCGCACAGTAACTTGAAGCTCACGTATGAGGACCACGAGGCCGTGGATGCGGAGCTGAAGGGGGCTGGTAAGGGGGTGGACTGGGTGGTTGTGCGGCCTGGGCGGCTTACGGAGGGAGACGACGGGATAAAGGCGAATGTATGGCCTGCGGATAAGGGGATGGTCGGGATGTTGGCGAAGGCTTCAAGGGGGGCGGTGGCGGGATTTGTGTTGGACGCTGCGGAGGGGAGCGAGTGGGATGGTACGGGTCCTATCATTCTGAGTTGAGTCTCAAGTGCTGGCTAATTGCGGGTCAAGGACCACTCCGTGGAGTGCGTAATTACCTGGGTGGCGTTTTCACGATGGTGTCATGCTATTCTCGTGATCTTGCAGTTATTGTTGTATAGAAATATTCCCATTCTTTTTTCACCCTCTCTAGACAACACGGAAAACCTCATCATCCATAATGCTGTTGATGTTAAACACGACAGCGTCGTATCCATACACAATTGCATCTCCCTCTGTGCCACACTTGCCGTGCCCCATGCAATGCTTGTGGTATGTGGGGCTGCGGCGGTCCGTTCCGGAACATTAATTGTAGATTGGGGCTGCTAGTTCCCGCTGTGGTGGACCTTGACGATGGGTCGAGCGGGGTCCACATTCAACGACATCTCTCCTCCCGTCTGTGTGAATATCGCGTCCACCTCGCGGCTTATGCTACCCTTTCAGCATCTTGCGTATTTAATAGCCCTCGAAGAGGCATTCCGAGGCCAACTGCTTAATCAATAACCCGGCAAAGACAACACCTCACCTCCAACAGATTGCCCGAGTCGGGTCGCCAGCCTCAAGCGCCACTGGGAGGGCGGGATTCGAAGATGCCTGGAATCGCCAGGAATACGAATTGCCATCCTGCTAGCAGGTGCTATCATCCTCGACACTTTCCAGCACCTCGGAAGCAGAGTAGACAATATCGATCACTAGGACACTACTACAATCCGTGATCTTTGAGGTGCAGGCCATGTCGCTCGACTCCTGACAGCAAGAGAGTACGCCCGGTACAATGGCAGAGAGGCTGGTGGGTGATGAAGTCTTCGAGGGGGATAAGACGCATGGTAAGGCTGATGGCGGTGATCTTTCAGGCCTTGGCTGCGTTATAACTCGTTCCATGCCCGTCATCGCTCTTGTCTTGGACGACGAAGCCCCTGCCGTCGACGACCTTCCCGAGCATGGCCTGATACACCATTAAGGCGTGAAAACCAACGTGACCCCAGACATCCATCCTCACCGCCATGATCCTTCAGGTAGAATACGTCGATATCTCTCGAATTCAGCTGGAGAAATACGCGGACATCCTGATGACCCCACAGAAAGCTATGCTGAGGAAGTATATGATGGCGAATTATCGCCCAGAGTCTGAACACTGAGAAAGGTGCACCGGAGGCTTCTCCCTGTTATTACTAAGGGGCTCAGAGCGATGAGGAACGACAGAGCCGTAAACACGAAAAAGAGGGTGCCAGCGAGGGTATGACGACCGTCTCCCTTGCGGAGCAACCAAATCGGATGAAACTGCCCCGCCATGTTCGCGAGAAACGAAGTCGACGCCGCCAGCTACCACCTCACTCGACGGTGATTGTCCTACCGCCTCATCTCCATACAACAGAGCCAGCACGTGACGGGTATCCGAACAGTTTCAAATGAATTGTTCACGGCTGGAAGCCCCCCCCCCTGTTCCAGTACAAGCTCCGAGGCCGGCATGTTTTCGACATGAAGGGAAACCGCCTCTTGATACCTTCATCCTCTCCAGCACTCTGAGCGTAGGATTTCCCGTCCCACGTATGGTAACCGAGTGGGAGAGTTCGAGAATGCTCTTCTATATCAGCACGGCATAGCCTTAGACGGGCTGACAGGGAGGTGGGTCTCATTCCTCCTGGGACTCGCGAGGCTACTGAGCCCACGACAAAAGACCCACCCCCGCAAGCGGTGGACCAGAGAAGACGGAGACTCTGCTGAGGCGGACGCTAGCTTTCAAGTAGAGAGAACCAACGAAATATGCAGTCTGTCGAGGGGCAGAGGAAACCGAGGAGGACAACGACAAGGAGAGGAATTGGGAGTGGATTGGCACTGACATTGTCATCGAGAGAGGATGGTGCACTTAGCCCCGCAGACTGATCACATCCGGCCGCACGACTTCGGCGCTGGTGGGAGGGTTCCCGGGGCGATGCGTTGTGTGTCTGTCACTGCTGGTCGCTCCAGTGAACGCCTGCGCACCTTGCGCAGGTCAGTGGCCAAATAACCAATGGCGGTTGTCTCATTGTATCGCAGCGAAAGGTTCTTTGCGCTAACCATGGCCACTGTCTGGTTTCGAATACTTTTTGGAACCAAGAGTGATACCCCATCGCCTTCGAGTACGACAACACCTGCGAACGGGAAACCTTGAATGGTTATCTCCTGGCATTGGTAATCGATGGCGAGAGCAACATTAACATACCGCAGACATCGAAATTATGGCACTCGGACTGCCTTGAACGAAACAACAAGGGAAGATGAGGGAGAAATAAGAACAAGAAGAGAAGGGGAGGTCTCACTTGGAGTACCTATATAAGCGCCACTCACACAATATTCAGCACATGCGACCATACCCAGTGGAAAATTCGGCATCCCGTCCGCTCTGCCCTAGACAAGCCACTGAGGGCTGGATTAGTAGTTGGGTCGGTGACGACCAGCGAATACCCGGTGTTGCATGTTTTCTTTTTTCCTCCTTTTTGTTTTCTGGCTCCGTTTTGGTGGGTACGATCCACCGGCGAAGATATGTGGCTCTGTTGTCGGTTGGGGGTCAGGCTCCACCCAGCCGGCTAGGATGGAGCTGGGCTACAACGATATCTTGAGACGACCGTGACATTTGGAGGTGAAGTCTGTGTGCTTCATTGTTCGAGAATGCTGATGGGCGGTTGGGCCGAAAGTGCGGCTTCGGGATCGACTCGGTGAACGGAAATGAACCGAGATGCACGGCGACACCTACAACGACAACACAGCACCAAGACACCAAGTCTGTGGAAACAGGAACATCCAAGGTTATATGTATTACCATCATATATTCAACATGCCTTCTATCTGCTAACAACATTCTGCTCTCTGTAACAGCAGTTGACGACCCCAGTCCAACTTTATCTTGGCTGTTCCCAGGTCAGCTATCATGAACAGAAACGACCACCAAGATAAACAACCGGAGTCAAAGGGGGTATGTACTTGATAGTGCACCCATAGTGCACCCATACACGGTCACTGTTTGAACCGCTGCTCGAACATTCTGAGCTCTTCCTTCATCTTCTTCTTGTGGTCACGACGGCTGGTCTTTGCGTCTGTGGTCTGGTCCGGCAGAGTGACGACGGCGTTGCCATCCCGAGCCGGCTCTTGGACGAAGGCTTGGGTACGACGAGGAGCAAGAGCTTGGTTCTCGGGGTTGGAACCGCCGCTATACGGAGCTGGAGTGGTCCTGCCTGGGTTCAGTGCACTGTCTTGAGGTTGTTACTGATAAGCGGCACCTGGAGAGACGCTTACTTGTCCATGATGCTTCTTGAGATGTGTCGGTGTCGGACGCAGCCGGACAGCGGGTATGGTCTAGTATAATAAGGAAATTGAGGACGACGAAAGATGAGGAAGACGAGAAGGAGTAGGTGATCCCAGGGCACCTGTCATGCAATGGCTAGTAGTTATGTACTACAGATCGAGACCACATATTCAACATTGAACCAAGTGGGAAGGTCCCTCTTATAGATATCTTGCTTTCCCTTCTTTTCTCCCTCATAGGTAGTGCGCGGCTTAGGTATGGATCTGGATGTGGCAGTATCCCGTAGATGTTCTGGCCTATCAAGGTATCCCGTAGATGTTCTGGCCTATCAAGACCAACAGTTTCTCGAGGATGCCAAAGCCGCTTCGCGCGTGACGGTGATGGCAATTGTACCTCCCAGGTTCCACCAAACCTGTGGTTTTTGTTCCTTTTAGGTATAGCATGCTCGGAGGCGCCCCCCTGCGACATGAAACTGCTGGTAAGAGCCTCATCACTGCAAGAGCCAGAATTAGGGAATGGAGGTCAGCTCGTCTGGTTGCCTCGTCGTCCTGATCGTCTCCAGTGACACGCCAGTCAACGTCGTGGACACGCTCATGCAAACCCATGCAGTTGCAGATTTCATGGATGTGGCGGGAAACATCCTAACCGGTACGGTATGTACTTCCTCACTAGGCTATAGTAGGAGGTACCTAGGTACTTTAGGTGCTGTCGGCAAAGTGCAAATTCGATGTTACCCTGACCTGCATCTACCTTACGCTAATTCTTTTGTGATTAGTGGTTGCCTAACAGTTCGCCTGCCCTGCAGTACGCGTGGTTCGCCGCGGTCCGTGGTGGATTGGGGCTCAATGAGGTCTTCTTGTCAGGGTCTCGACCGATTGCTTGGGCGTCATGTACAAAAAGTCCCCCGTTCCTGGGGAAAGTCGAAAAAACTACGAAACACTACCTTACTTGTCACGGACCACATACCGAACCAGTTGAATACGTTCCCACCTATAATTGATTGTCCCTCCCGGCATTGAGCTCAGGCTATACTTTACCTAAGTAACTTACTAATTTACTAATTTACTAATTTACTAACCTACTGTTCAAACTCTTAGGTGGTTTCCCGTCCTCGGACAAAATTGGCCATTGCAGGAAATCTGCACGGATGCACTGTGTCCGGACAAAGCTGCGTAACCTCCCGAGGTCAACTCCATGTCCCGATCAGCCTCCTACCACGACAAGCAGAATATGGGTTACGCCGTGCCTGCCCCGCTTGGCCGCTCACCATCATGGTGTCGAACGTCCTCAAAGTTATTGAGCCGCTACAGTGATGTACAAAATCGCCCGTCAGTTTTCGCGTTCCGTCGGAGCCGGCAAACACCAGCTTTAGTAAGTCGGCCTGTCCTCCATGCCGGCTATGTACAAACGTGGCCGCTTTCACTCCCTACTTAGCCCATACACAGATGCAATCTTTCAGTCAGCCAATCCGAGGCGTAGAAGCAGCTAAGTGGACTCATTATTTGTGTGCGGTGAAACTTTGGGCGCCTTTGGAACAGGCATGGAGATAGAGGGGTCTATTCCGAAACCCTAACCCACCCTTTCTGCAGTCACCTCACCCGAGGTAACCTGCAATGGTGCCAGCGCAAGCTGAACGAGATGGAGACCACATTGGACAACCGGCAGGGTCAAGTCTTCACCCCGCTGCGCCGAGATATCCTGCACGGGCCTATTGTCTTCCTGGGCCGCACTGCCTGCCTGCGTGGGTGGCCCATATAGCTTGGCCTCAAGTACCTAGGTAGTGATCATGGTTACCATAGCAGCCCGAGACACGTCGAGAAAGCCCAAGGATAGCTCAGGAATGAGTGACAGGGCTCGTTATAGATATTGCATGTATTGCAAGTACGGAAGTATCGATAACACGGAAGCTTTCCGCCGCACGGTTGTGGTTGCCTCTTTCGGTAGGTTAATTACAGCGAGTACTGGGCACCAATGGATGCGACTTACACAAAGCTGCAGAACAGTTGCTTCTTTTGGCCCGTCACCGCTGTTTCATTGGCTCTTCTTTCCCCAGTGGCTGTCAGTTTGTGAATAGTACATCAGTACTAATTGGCGGGCCGATGGGTCAGGGTAGCTGACGCAATATTCATGTGGGGAAACTTGTATGTGTCCATCGTATTACAAAACTTCCGACTAATTTCTTGAACGTTGACGCATGAGACACCTACTTAACATTGTCAATATGGCAACATACCAAGAGCCTCGTCTGACAGCTATGAATTGAAAAGGGGGAGGCGCACGTGCTTTCAACTCGCCGGGATCTGAGACACCACCAACCTCCATGGGTACAAATCAAGGTACTGGCTGAGGTAACGCTCCCGAGTGGACAATATAAGTGTTGCTCCTGCGGAAATCCATTGCGAATTCTCCGGTAGCTTCGAATACCTCATTTCGCCTACTGCTCGAGGGTCTCACGTATCGATGGCCTCTGTGCTCAAACCAGTGGGAATGCGAAACTTTAAGATCTCACCGTATTCTCGGGCAAGAATCAGTCACCAACCCACCAGTAACAGCCGCGTTCAAACAAATACCTTACAAATTTGCAACTAGATGATCTACGAGCTGAATCGATAATGCAGGTGTGGGGGATTGCCGGCTATGTCTCCTGAGGATTGCCGGATTGAACATCCCAGGGCTTGACTAGATCTTGCATAACCGTGCCCAGGTGCTTGAATTCACTGTGAGTTATAACGAAGATTCTAGTAACTACTAGTACGATATAATTAATAATATAAGGCCTACAGGGTCACCTGACTGCCGTTAGGGCGACCTACCTAATAACTATATATAGGGGCCACTACCCTCAGGCTCACTACCTTAGTTATTTACCTCTAATATTAAGCACTTACACCAATCACACTATTGTCTCTATTGTTCCCCTTTTTATCTATCACCATTTTGGCTCTCGTGACCTTCGTACATTCACGATTCCATCATTGCATTAGAGCTATACGGTTGAAAGGAGCCGGATGGCCTGGTCCTAGTGAATACTCTTAGTAAAACCTGATGATCGAGCCCTCTCTTTATATCGACACACAGTCACGAGGTATCCGGGAAGGTCCCCTTGAAATGCAAGCTCATATCGTCCAGAAATACTAGAAGCCAGCATCTGAAGACGGCCCTCCCGGATGAACATATGTGATTTCTCGTACAATGTAGATTGCTGATCGGTCGTCGAGGCACATGCAGGCGACAATTCAGATAACACTATAGAAGTCACGGTTTACATATTGCAGGCCGATGCAACGCACGCTTGGACGTTGGTGAATTATTTTCTTCGCTTTTTTATGGATCCAGGAATTCTTATAAAGGGACTGGTTGATGAATTGTCATAATCGAACTTAACATCCCTGTGTTAGCGTAGATCTGTGTAACTTGATCGGAAACGAAATCACACTCCAACCCACCTCGTGTGATCTTGCCCTGTTGACACCTCCCGCCCTCGGGTGCGGGAAGATGGTATTTCTTTGATGTTTCTTTTATTCTTCTTCTGGGTGACGAAACTCTGGAAGTACTGTCGACCTGACCTTAGATGAGGGGAAGAAGCTTGGAAGTGAGAAATGTATTAGCCCATGCATTCCCTGCAGTCCCTAAGTCCCAACCTTTCCCCTAACAGTGAGGGTGACCGTCTGCAGCCGAACTTCCCGGTCACTTTCCACTGGTGAGAGCCAAATACTGCATGGTAAAAGCGAGAGTGGTGTTAGTGATCCAGATTGCCACAACCTCGTAAAGACGTGTTAGGTTGCCCGGCCATCGCGGTAACCAACATGTTTGAATGACGTTTAAACTCCAGGGATAGGTGTACCGAGAACTCTGGTTTCATGCAACCACAACGTGTGGTACCCTCCTTTATCTGACCACGCAGCGTGAACCCTCCTTTATTCAACCTCACAGTGTAAACCCTCCATTATGCAACCGCCCGGGGCCCCCACCCTACAGCGCTTGGTTCCCTCCATCTGTCCCCGGCTTTCGCGGTGACCGAAAGTCGTAAGGGGTATTTCCACAATCCAGGCGTGTTTAGACCTACATTAAAAAGCGTAAGTAACTTAGAAAGGTAAAAAGAAAGTCGCGAAACAAACCTCGACCGTGTATACACCCTATACGACTTTCGGCGTCCGCGAACGCCGGGGACAGATTATGCAATCGCAGGGTGTAGTACCCTTGCATGTTCATGTATAGCATATGTTTCAAATTCTGCTAATAAGCTGCTACTTAGATACATAGTAGTCATTGTCACTATAATCTTCTCAAACTTACAATTGTTGTTACACCGAACCAGCTTTAACATCTACATAGCTCCTTCACCTTGTCGTCGGTAGCCCTCGTCAGGGTCCGTACGAGGACATAGAAGATAACAGGAAACGTAATGTTGCACCAGTGTGAAATTGCTCGTCGAAGGACAGATTTATCTTACTAGATAGGCTTCATTGCATTCTCCTACACGTAGATCGAATCACCCCCGGAAAGCCTATGGCTATAAAGACGCTGCAGCTTCGCATTGTCATCAAAGAAGACATATCGTTTAATGAGCCATGGAAACCAAATGCGTACCTGTACGCGATATGCCGGCGGTCTGGCATACCGAAAACATGATCAAGCTCTTCCAGTGTCCGCTGTCTTTTGTTGAGGACGCTCCAAGTCAGTAACTAGATCCGTCCTAGTTGAAAGCTTCTGCGCTGTTTATGAACGGGCCGGAAACTTACTTGGTTTCGGGGACGATGAAAAAATTGACGATCCAAGCTAGGATGTTCAGTCCTGCGTAGAAGCCAAAGGCACCAGTGGCACCAATGCGCGCAAGTAGTGAGGGAAAGGTTAGGCTTAGAGCGCTGCCTGCTGCTTTATTGATGCAGACAGTGAAGGCTGCACCAATCTCACGATGGGATAGGGGAAGTGACTCGGAGAAATTTATCGAGGGCATGTGCCCGATGCCTGGAAACCGGATTATGAGTATCGACTCAAGGCGAATCCAAAGCTAGAATCAGTCATGCCGCCTACCAGGTCCGAATAAGGCAGTGAAGAGATAAATGAACAGCCCGATCAACGGAATCCTCGCACTCAACGTTTCCCGAAGGATAAAACACAGCCAGCTGCTGGAAGGCAGATGGCCATGTCGGGGATCGTCAGCGGCAACAAGTCCCGCCGACCAAAGGTGTCCGTGGTATACACCGCGGGGAAGGCAAACACGAAAAACACGGCTCCGAGTCCAAGCGAAACAAGGAGGCAGTCCCTCGTCGAGTACCCAGCCTGCTGAAAGATAGTGGAGCTGTAGAAGGCCATGGCGTTGATGCCCGAGAATTGCTGGGAGATGAAGATCCAAGCGGATGCCACGGTGGCCCAGCGGATGGGAGTAACGGCGAAGAGCTCCTTGACACGGGTTCCCAGGCTGACTCCTGCGAAGGTCACGCACTCCTCTGCAACTTGGAAATGGGTGTAATAGAGATCCCGGGAGCTTGCATCTCAGAATTGCGGAGTTTGCAGAATGAGGCAAAGGACTCTTGATAGCGTTTCTTTTTCATGAGCCAGCGGGGAGATTATATGTTCCAGTCAGCGTCTTGTGTACTAAGAAGCTAACTCGTTCCGAGAATAATTAGGATTGGGCATACCAGGCCAGAACCAGATAAATATTAGAATGGGAATTGCTGGAACAAAAGCAGCAGCCAGTTGGAACCTCCATGCTAGAGGGCCGATTCGGTAGAAAATGAGGTTCGAGAAAAAGCCCACTAGGACACCAAACGCGACCTAGAGCTGAAACGAAGTCACAAGTCCACCTCGAACGGAAGCAGGAGCCACTTCAGCTGAGAAAACAGGTATAGTCGATATCTTGACGCCCATATCAAGGCCCTTGCTGTTTTGTCAATGCAACTCATATCAGGCGATGACTGAAGTCACTCGTGAACAGTCTTACTTACCATGAACATACGACATATAAGCAAACCCCACCAGTTCTTCATGAATGCCTGTGCCAGAACCGGGAAGACACAAAAGAGCCCAGTCAAGAAGATGATATCTCGCCGGCCGATGGCGTTGTTGATGGGATCAGCTGCCCAGGCTGAGAGCAAGCCAAACAACGTCGGCCCCTGTCATCCAGTACCATGTCAGTAGGTTGCTCCACGGAGTGTCGCATATAGAAGTTTCGGCTGTTGAAATATATGTGTAAGGGAATAGTCTTTCTTGTCATGTTCTACTTGTTATCCTAGGCGGACCACTATCCATGGACGCCCATCTCATATGACATCTCAAATATACCGGCAGTAGGAGCACTTACCGAGTTGGTCACTCCCATCAGCCATTCGTTGTCCTCGACCCCGAATTCCTGCGGGAAGCTCAGGTTCGCCCCATTGGCTCCAGTATTGTCCCGATCTTGGATAGCTGAGCCCAGTGAGCACAATGCGATGGTGAGGTTAAGGTGCTTAAAAAATGCCATTTGTGGGTAACGTCTCTCCTAAGAAAGGTCTTAACCTCGGGGATCAGTTCCTCAATACTGTCATAGCAAACGGGGTGCAGTGCGGCCAATGCTCCGCGAAAAAAGACATCTCCGTTTTTCAAGGCGAAGTTCCCAGCAAAACGTGGCGATCTAGGTTCGCAGTTCACTTCTACTGAGCCCTATCAAGGGGCTCAAAATTCCGTATCCGCTTACAAGTATGGGTGATCCACATTGCGACTATTCTATTCAGCAGTATGCTCAATATGTGCAACAGAGTTCTCACCGAGGTCGTCTTTCGTTGCAGCCATGATGTCATCGTGGTTTTGCTCGTCTGTGGGTTCTGTTTATAGATATAATTAGTAGATTCGGGACCGAGGACGTGAACTGGAGACTGAACCATCCTGTGGGCGCGGCTCGAGGCTGTCTTGCTATAGCGAGACATTGGAACCTTGTAAGACCCGGCATATCGGTTCGCTCAGCCTGTACCCCCGGTTTGAGTGCATATCTTCCCCATGGGGTGACTCCGTTTCGTTTTGGTACCACGCGGCACATACCCACGGGCCATCACTTGAAACAAATATTCCAAAGAACATCCCGATCGGTGGCATATATCGTAAGGTGTCGTAACAGCTAAAGCCTTGAACCACAAGGTGGTGAATGTAACCCAGCTGACATGGTCGACATCCAGCTTTATCAGCTCCAGAGAGGCCACGACTGCTAGAGAGTTGGGATGCCACTCCGCGACAATTTCGGACACAGTGCTGCACGAAGTCTCCAAGCTGAAGTACGACGGGTCCAAGCAACCAGGTGAAGATGTCCCGAAGCCCGTCCAGTACCACAGAGACATCGGGCCGACTCCTGAGAGACTCAAGAAGCTCTCAACTACTGACCCCTTAGCGGTGGCTGATTGGAATGGAAAACTCGCCAGCACCGATATCGATTATCTGGCCAATGGCGGATTCGAGTTGGAGAAGGCCATTAAGAAGGACTCTATACCAGGCATCCCCCTTTCAAGTATCTGTCTCTCCACTCTGTACCACGGGGAAACCCTGTTACCGCAACATTCAATGTTGGGTGCTGCAGGGCAGCCTGGTCCTGAGGATGATGCCTGGCACGTGGTATATTGAAAGAGCGGGTGATTAATGGGTCGGTTGTTTGAAAGTGTGGTAAAGCAAATGTCTGAGTTAGTGTACGTGGCTTTGTTCAGGTATGTACTGAGTAAGTACTTCAGTATATAACCAGGACTATTCACTCGGCTGTATTTAATCCTCACTACCCTACTACGCAATTATTATATGACTTACAGAATTCTACTCAAGCCCTTAGCCCGCAGTGCGTTAAGATTAATGAAGCCATGAGACTGGAACCAGAGTTGAATTATTCATTGATAGCTACCTTGAAAAACTTACGCCTGTCTACGTACCATATACCTAGATATTTGTACAGTATCTGTATCACGCCTGTGAGCAAACGCTTAGTTTCCCTGTATAACATGCACCTTCCAAGGTTGGTATCAAACACGCTTAGTTGTTTCCTGACAGCTCCCAGCTTGTCATTCCATGTGCTGCAACAACCTTCTGTTCAAAATAAAATCATCGAACACGAGATAAGCTGATTGAATCAAGAAGGGGACCACAGTTCTATAAAGAGAGCTTTGAGACTGCTTCGACCCTCGCTCATCTCCTCACGCAATCCTTCAACGATTCAACACGAGGACGTACCGTTGCTGATGCATCATCATTACGGTGTCTAATACATGAACCTCATTTCATCAAGACTTTGAGGGAAGCCTCCCAGCCACCATAACCTCGCAGAAGAATCGACAAAAGGCAACATGGACGGGGAGAATCTGACCGGATTCAAGGTGAGCCACTCGCCCATATCATCCATCACGTCCATACCGTCTTCCCCAGACCGCGCCAGCACAACATTCTTCCTCCATGCGACCAACTGTCTCGGGGTATGGGGGACCGGCATAGCAAAGGCGCTGAGGGAGCAGTTCCCAAGCGCGTTTGAGGTCGACAGGCACAGCTGCCGCGAGGGCAGCCCACCCGGTGAATTCCCCAATGGAGACGAGCTGGACTTCCTCGTCGGAACATGCCATGTCATACCCCCCAACTTCGTTTCCAACACGGCGCCCTTCTCCATCGTGTGCCTCCGGACCAGTCGTGGCTACGGCAGGCAGTACAAGGGAAAAGCAGGCTTGGATACGCAGGACCTCGTGCTTGAGCAGACTCGATCGGCGCTACAAGACTTCCGCGCGCAGTTGGAGCAGCTGGGAAAGGAGCGGCAGAAGGACATTGTGGTGTGGTCGCCGCGGATCAACTCGGGCGGTTTCCTGATCCCGTGGGAGAGGACGGAGGAGATGATCGAGGAGGTGTTCGATGGGTGGGAGGGTAAATGGTTTGTGATGACGCCCCCTTAGAATATGGGGTTTCTTGGTGTCAAGAATAGACGATGAGCAGTTGCTGGTCTTCACGTGGCCCACGAGGGAATTGTTCTAATAAGGGACGTGGGACGAGCAGAGGTTTTGATTCTCGGTCTTCTCCAAGATGAACCTGGAAGTCCATGGGTGACATATGTGCATCTCCTTTTCTGAACCTACAGCTCGCAGAGTTTCTTCAAAGAGCAAGGGCAACACGTCAGAGAAAGGGAGGTAGCAAGGACGACCACGCATGTCTTCACGGTGGTGTAGTCCATGCGACCCGCCTCGGAAGTGGGTCCACGAGAAAAGAAAAAAAAAGAAAAGAAACATACAACACCGGGTATTCGCTGGTCGTCACCGACCCAACTACTAATCCAGCGGTCAGAAGCTTGACTAAGGGAGAGCGGACGGGATCCCGTATTTTCTTCTACCTATGGTCGTATGTGCTTGGAGATTCTACTGGAGTACTTATATACCAGTGAATACTCGCGTCGTGTACACCCTTACAGTATTTGCTTGACCTGCCTATGTCCCTTGGCCTTCCAAGGTGCTGCTTCTAACACGCTCCATTGCGGATCAAAATCCCCCTGATTCATTCACGCACCTCCCGGCCCTCCAAGACGTTCACGGCGTCCACATCGACGGTGTGCCCTTCCCTGAGCAGATCCTCCAAGCTCGAATCTTGTTTATATGTTTGTACCTTATCAGGAAAGGAATCACAACAAGGACATTGATAATTTCAACCGTGCGTTCGTAGTGGGGCGGATGTGATGAGGAATGAGGTTTCGATTGGGTTGGAGGGAGGCAACCTGACTGAAACCCTAACCCTCCTCGCTGTTGCCGGCGACGCGTCTCAATTTAGGAATGACGCGTCTGAGCTCGAACTGCAACACCGCTACCACCAACTCAGATTGCTGTACTCACCTTCGACGATGTGCTATTGCACACATAGCAATGATGCCGGATCGCAAGGTCATCTATGATTCCGAGGATGAAGATGCGGGCTTTAGCCCGCTCAACAGCCCATCCAAGGATGATGCAACCAATGCCGATGTTGCACTGGAAGGAGAGGCCATCGATGCAACGGGACAGCTGCAACACGGAGTGGATACCAGCGAGATGCGTTCGACGGACCCCGATTTCTTTAGGAAGGTCTACGACGAGCAGCAGGACGTTGTGGCCGAAGTAATTCCAGATTCGGCAAGGGACGGCAACAGGAACACGGGCTCGTCCGATAGACTGAAGAGCTCGGGTCGAAATGCTAAGGACAACTCGTCGTCACTTACCGACCCGACTTTGAAGAGCGCGAAGAAAAGGGTGAGCAGGGTGGAAAGGGCGGATTTTGCCAGTCTTACTCAGGTCACGACTCCAAGGGATGCAGCTCCTAGCTTGCCCAGGGATGTCTACGATTTTCCGAGCAGTAATGAAGAAGAAGACGCTGCGGAGACCAATGCCGCAAAAGGGAAGGCAAAGGTTACGAAGACCTTCAGCAAGAGGAAGAGAGGGGAGATTGCGACTCCGGCGAAAACAGCTGTGAGCTCCAGCCCGGCACATCCGTCCTCGCAGGATGGAGGCCTGATGCCCACACACCCGCACGATGAGGACCAATCGGTACGACCCACGAGGAAGAAGCGTAAGAGCGGCACCCAGCAGAGTCTGGCGCAGATTCCAGAGGATGTCGACCTGTTGGTCATCCCTAGGACGGCTGATGTGAATGAGTCGCCGGCAGAAGCACGCATGGGCAACGGGGATTTGGGCGGCATAGTTCCTGACACTTTCAAGGAGGATCAGAGCGCAATCGAGCACTCGCCGGCCTCCTTCTTCATTGCGCCGCCAAGCCGTCTCACAGCCAGTCAGAAGCAGGAATATGTGCGGATCAGCGGCTCGTCCGATCACGAAAGGGAGAAGCATGAGAATTCGTTCCCAGCACCACAGGCCCAGACACAAGTTCAGCAGATTCGCAGTAGCGAGGCTACCATCGCATACACAACGCCAAGTATTTATTGCTCAACTCCCCATTTCCCAGACCTGGAAGAGACTGGCGATCGAGGTTCTTCCGGTACGACGGCATCTATTCGTAAGAGGGCGAACATTACCGAAACGGATGCTATACTGGTAAGAATGACGATAGCTCCTATATATGCGATCGCTAATCAGGTGGCAGCTTCATTCGTCACCAGACGAGCTCAGTTCGGACTCTCCAAACCAGACGCTCCCCAGACCGAAGCGTCGAAGAGGTAGAGATGAAAATGACGAACTCGCTCAAGATGACTCCTGGGATTCTGACGAGATCGGTATCCCTCGGGAGCAGTACGTACCCCGGCCAAGTAGAAGGAGGACCGGGATTGAGCCACACGAGGTCCTTGAAGAGCCTACCATAGCCGGTGACTCTGGCAGTGCGAAGAAACGTCTGAAAACAGGGCGGCATGCTGATGTGGCCCAAGAGGATTCCTGGGACTCCGATAAGATAGGAGCTCACCGGGAAAGTCACAAGCCCAGACCAAGCCGGAGAATGTCCAGGGTAGTGGTGCAGGAAGATGCGGAGGAGAGTGCACCGGAGCAGTCGATGCCGGACACATGCCCACCCAGGCCAGCTAGCTCCGAAGGCATAGAAAGTGCTGAACCGATCCTCGTTTCGTCAGGACAGCAGGCGCTGCGGAAAGAACTCGAAAGCATCGAAGGAATAGATCCTGATTATTTGGCCGCATTGCCAAGAGAACTTCGTCAAGAGGTGATCTCTGACCACATGGCTCGAAACGCGCAGGCATCACGGACTAGAGGTCGTGGTCGCTCCAGCCAGCCAGTGAGCGCTACTGTATCTGCTCCGGAGGAGACGCCACAACCCAAGAAGAGAGGAAGGAAGAAGAAGGAGCGGATAGGCGAGGAACCAGTGGCTGCAGCACACGAAGATGATGCGGACGCAACTCCTGCATCACTTGCACCTGCAAAAAGGAAGAGGGGTCGACCAAAGAAGTCAGAGGCCGTGCAGCTGGCACCTGCAGCCGCAACCGACGACGACATCTCGTTCGCATACGAAGTGGAAGACGTTCCCCAGGCCGTGGATGACTCCGCTGCTGAGGAGTTTCTACCAGCTGAACCTGTGCACGAAGCGCCTGTGCCTGCCAAGGCTCCGTCAAAGAGGGGTCGCAAGAAGAAAGTGGTGGAAGAGGCACCCACAGCCCCCAAGGTGGTGCCAACCGAAGTTGATGCAAAACACGTTCCACTAAGCGAGCCTGTGGAAACAGTTGATGAAACAGCCAAAGCTCCAGCCAAGAGGGGGCGAAAGAAGAAGGTTGTGGAAGAGCCACCTGCAGCTGTCGAGGATGAGCTTGAAGAAGGGGGCGACACTGCTCAGGATCTAAGTAGGGAAGTTGAGGAAGCAGATGCATCTCGCATGCCTCTCCAAGACATCAGCAACACCTCATCGTCAAAGGAGAAAGAGGTAACGCCAGAGGCGAAGGCAAAGGAGACCCCGAAGTCGGCTTCGAGCACCACCGGCCAAGAGCATGGTAAGGTACCGCTCAGGGTCGGACTGAGCAAGAGGTCGAGGATCGCTCCTTTGCTGAAGATCATTCGCAAGTAATGACTTATCGCTGGCGTGGATTTTGTTCGAGGTCTTATTGGGATTTGTCCATGCTCATAGCTCGGAACTTGTCGGTATGACCTCAACTATCAATGGATTATGAGCATAATGCTGTGTAGTATAGGCCGCATGGGTCTGCAGTAGTGAAAACATTCGCCACGACGAGCTCCTCCAACAAGCAGCCGGACGAATACATTTGTTAATTTACTTGGCACATATGCACGTTAACCCATGTGCCGCGCTTTACATTGACGACAAGCCTGCTTATCTATGCGGACCCGTATTTAGTACGCTATTGTGCGGACCTATGCCGCTCGAGTGGGCGGAAATTTCCTACTTGGCGGCGCGGGGCCGAAGCCGCTCTGTGAACCATGACTATGACAGCGGTGGATTTTCTCCGTGAATCATGGCGGGGCATCGTCGAACTCACAACCATCCTCTCTACGTTCGCCAACAAGTTGACTGGGCTGAGATCATATCTTCAGAAGGGTGATATAACCATATCCTCATTTTGACAGGCATCATGTCTGACGGCGAAGCAACCAACGGTGGTGCCTCCAGCGGCACCCATACCCCCTCCCAGCGGTATTTGAGCACCCGTGGCGAGGACAACGATGTACGTACGGTCTCTCTGCTCTGTCTCCTGGACACGCATTTCCCGCAGGTTCTTGGGTTCGGACCCGACTGACATCGACTGACCTTCTTTTTTGTACAGTTCTCCTTCGAGGACGTCGTCCTCAAGGGTCTCGCTAACGATGGCGGCCTGTACATTCCTGAGGAGATCCCCTCCGCCGCGGGCTGGCAGGACTGGAAGGACCTCTCCTTCCCCGAGCTGGCCCTCAAGATCCTATCCCTGTATATCTCTCCCTCCGAGATACCATCCGAAGACCTCAAGGAGATTATCGACCGGAGTTACTCGACCTTCCGACACGAGGAGACCACACCCCTGCGACACCTGCAGGACAACCTGTACCTGCTTGAGCTGTTCCACGGCCCGACGTTCGCCTTCAAGGATGTTGCGCTGCAGTTCTTGGGAAACCTGTTCGAGTACTTCTTGACGAGGAAAAATGACGGCAAGGTCGGATTAGGTGAGCAGCAGTCACAACACGAGGGAGGGCACCAGAGGGGCCGGAGCTGGTGATTCGGACGGGGAACGGGGGGCTAACGTATACAAACAGACAGACACCACCTCACCGTCGTCGGCGCGACCTCCGGCGACACGGGCAGCGCAGCCATCTACGGCCTCCGCGGCAAGAAGGACGTCTCCGTCTTTATCCTCCACCCCAAGGGCCGCGTCAGCGACATCCAGGAGGCCCAGATGACGACCGTCCTCGACAAGAACGTGCACAACCTCGCCGTGACGGGCACCTTCGACGACTGCCAGGACATCGTCAAGGCGCTCTTCGCCGACCCGGACACCAACGCCACGCTCAAGCTCGGCGCCGTCAACTCCATCAACTGGGCGCGCATCCTCGCCCAGATCGTCTACTACTTCCACGCCTACTTCTCCCTCGTCAAGTCGGACGCGGCCGCCGGCTTCAAGCTCGGCGACAAGGCCCGCTTCGTCGTGCCCACGGGCAACTTCGGCGACATCCTGGCGGGCTACTTCGCGCAGCGCATGGGCCTCCCCGTCGAGAAGCTCGTCATCGCGACCAACGAGAACGACATCCTCAACCGGTTCTGGAAGACGGGCCGGTACGACAAGAAGCCGGCCTCCGGGGCCGCGGCGCAGGGCGGCCTCGCGGCCGACGGCGTCAAGGCCGACGAGAGCGGCGTCAAGGGCACCTTGTCCCCGGCCATGGACATCCTCGTGTCGAGCAACTTCGAGCGGCTGCTGTGGTTCCTGGCGTACGAGTTCGCCGCCGAGGCGGGCATGGACGACGAGTGGAACAAGAAGCAGGCCGGGCAGGAGGTGGACGCCTGGCTGCGGGACCTCAAGGCCAAGGGCGGGTTCGGCGTGTACAAGGCGGTGCAGATGAGCGCGCAGCGGGACTTTGACAGCGAGCGCGTCGACGACGAGCAGACGGTCGCCACCATCAAGGACTTCTACGGCCGGCTGGGCTACATCCTGGACCCGCACACGGCGGTGGGCGTGGCGGCGTCGCTGCGGTCCCTCGACAGGGCCGGCAAGGAGGTGCCGCACGTGTCGCTGTCGACGGCGCACCCGGCCAAGTTCGCCAACGCCGTCGACAGGGCGCTCGCCGGCATGGAGGGCTACGACTTCGAGGCCAAGGTGCTGCCGAAGGAGTTTGTCGGCATGCAGGACAAGGAGAAGAGGGTCGCCTTCGTGGAGAACAGCTGGGAGGCCGTGAGGGAGCTGGTCAAGAAGCAGGTCGAGGAGGAGCTCAAGGAGGAGGCTGCCGCGGCCAAGGCCGAGGTCGATGCCGCCAAGGAGTAGAGTAAGTCCACTAAAGGGGAAATGGACGGGCTCTTGTGTATTTGGGTTTTTTGATGGAATCCATGCTTGAGCTGGATTGGTGTCTCCTTTCATTTCACATACAAAGTGGACATGTGTTCGATAACAGGTGTATGGTGCACGAGATATAGCATAGAGGGGGCCAAAATAAAACAATATCATGGAGTTATGAACACTTGTGGTGGTGTTTCTCATCTTTTGCAGCTTAATAGTACACTACTCAATCTCCTCTATCCTAGGCCTTGGATTCGACCGATTCGCCGGCCCTGTTCTCTCAGGGTCAACGCTCAGCCCCGCCAACCTGGTGAGACCTATTTCCGGGGCCCGGGCCTCAGCCACGACGGACCCAAGCTTATAATTATCCAGACTTTCCATCACATCCCTCGCATGCTGCCTCACAAGGCCATCATTGTCCGTCTCCGCGACGTAACTCAGCACCCTCCTGATGTCCCCGGAGCTCTCCCCCGTCAGCCCGAACCCGACCCCCCTGCCTGTCTCCTTCGCCCTGTTCAGCGCCCTGACGAACGCCATGATGACCAGCACGGCCGACCGCCGCAGGATTCCGGCCTCGGGGCCAGGCTCCATGGTGAGCACGTTGGCGGAGAGGTCGACGCTGGCGGTGACCAGGGTCGGCCCGACGCCCGCGACGTTCGTCTCGATGCCCACGGCGAGGATGGACAGGGCCGAGGCGCGGACCCGGACGTCCTCGCTGCCCTTCTTGCTGTCCCAGCCGCTGATGATCTGCGTGAGGAGCTCCTTGTCGGCCTTGTCCTTCTCCGTTTCCTTGTCTTCGTTCTCGTCATCGTCGTCGTCCAGGCTGGGCACCTCGCCGCCCCATTCCTTCTCGGCGCGCTTCTGCTTCATCTGCCGCAGCTTCTCGTCCTTCTCCTGCCTGGCTTCCGTCTTGGGCCGGTGGCCTCGTCTGCCGGCTGTTGCTAGCAGTGCCTCGGCTATTTGGCTTGCTGTTCCGCCTGTGAAGGTGTCGCCTAGACGCTCGATGACTTGTAGCAGGGCCTCGCCAAAGCGCAGGCGGGTATCGATGCTTGCTTTCTCGTTGGCGTCGACGTAGTGGTCCAGAAGGTCGCTGGTGACGGTTTTGGGGTGCTTGTTTGCGAGCTGTGTGTAGATCTTGACTACCCTTAGGATGATGTAGTCTTCGTCCTCTTGCAGGAGCGAGGACAGGAGAACCAGTGCTGCCGGGATGTCCAGGACGGGGCTGTTCCCCACGATGAGCGTTTGCAGGAGGTTGAGGCCCTCTGCGCGGACGGGCGGCGGCGAGTCCGACTGTGTGATGTACGAGAGGGCTAGGTCGTAAGTCTTGCGGTCTTCCATTTGCCGGGGGTTAGAAGCGAAGGGTTTGTCGTCTGGGTCATCCAGCTCGTCTCGGTACCTCAGGAGTAGAGACAAGCTCCTGGCCGTTGCTGAAGTGCCGCCCGCGTCTGCCCTGCTTATTCGCTCCAGTGATGATTCTATAGATCGTATGATCTCTTGGTCCGCCCTAGCCTTTTCGAAGCTTGGTGCAGTGACGACGATGTTTAGGAGACTCAAGGCCACTGGTATTGTCTCATCGTCAACTTGTTCGGTGCCCTGTCCCAATATCGGCTCGACCATTTTTAAAATTGAGTCCGACCCGGAGGCTAGTTGGGAGGGGAATGTGTCCATCATCTGCTGGAGGACTTTGATCTGGGTCAACTGGTTCACTGGATTTGGCCTATCTTGTTCATCCTTCACTAGGAAATCGGTGCTGCTGTCCTTGGCATTTGCCGAGAACCATGTACTGAAGAGGTCTGTGAAAATGGACGAAACGTCTTCCTGTGAGGCGACTGATTTCAAGAGTTCGATTAGAGAATCGACTTTGGGGTCAATGTCGGTCCACTCATATTGCGGGACATCGATATTGAGAACTCGTCGGGGTTTGATGGCTTGAATATCTCCAGTGGCGGTTGCCTCGAAGTTCCATGGCAGGTCTTCTTCGGTACTGCCCTTGTAAAGAAGATTCTGTATCACAGTCTGTAGTCTCTGGGGTGCAGTAGCGAGTTTGAGGTATATCCTAAGCAAGTTCTGAGCCGGCTGGCAGTAATGCTCTTCACAATGGGGCTGAGGGCGAATCCAACTGGCCAGAGCCCAGAGAGGAAGGATGACGGGATGGAGTAGTCTCTTGGACAAGCTTGGGTTCGGGTGAGATATCAGAAGCGCCTGCAGCCGAAAGAGCCCCTGAGCCAGTTGATCCGTCTTGACGAGCACAGTATCTTTGCTGAGGTCCACGACATCCTCAGCCCCGTCGACGGCGAGGCTGTCATTGTTGAATGCCTTTGCAAGAGATGGGTTGATCGCTTTCAGGATCGGCTCCGCTACAGCCCTCCATCCTGCAGTCCCAGGTGCACCAGTGTGCTTGCGGCCAAGGATGCCAAATCCAATCACATAAGCTGCTACTTTCATGAGCTCCGGACCATCCTTTCCATCTAGGAGCGCAAGCAGCTGCGGTGCGATCCCCTGGTACCACTCCCCAGGAGAAGAACTCTTCGGGGGGTACGCAATGAGCTTTGCAGCCATGTCCAGCGCCTCGTGAGTTATGTTCGCCCCCTGTTTCTGTGGGTCGGCTCCATCCGCAGAGCTCCCAGTGTTGGACGGATGTACAGAGAAGACGAACTCGGCGGTCGATCGCACGCCGTCAGGTCTCAGTGGGATACGTGTCAGAACGTGCATGAGCTTGACCCGTAACTCTGGAGGTATCTTGCCCGGCTGGATGAGAAAGTTGAGGGCCGGTATTAGTGAAAAAGTCCCCGTCTTCTGGACCAACTCGTCAAATTCCCGCTCGCCATCCTGATGGGTGCTCTCGTCGACGCCAGGTTTTGCAGCCTTTGTGCCAAGCTCAATGAGCTTCTCGATCAGGGCCTGACGACCCTTGACTTCGTCCATAGCGGCAATCTCGGCCAGGTTCAGGAGCAGGGGTTTGAACAAATCACGCTGGAAATTCAAGTATGTCGCATCGTCGGTTTCAATTATGTTGGTTGATCTGGTGAAGATATATCAAGTTGATAGAAACCACGATATGCTTTGTAAGTGGAGGACTTCAGTAAAAAGATGAATGACTAAGCCAGCCATGCCCACGTGCAACCGCGATCTCGTGCTACCGGTACGGTGGTACTTACACCTGGGTACGTACCTAAGTACCTAGGTATCTTATCCGTGTAGTTCCCGTTTGGACTAGCGCATTGAGACGCGCACCCCCCTTGTCTGCATACATTACATGTCGCGCCTCGCGCCTCGCAACCGACCATCCCAAACTCTCTTCAACACAACCATCTACGTCCCACAGCTGGGCTTCACAATGCCTTGCAACTTCAATCATTGCACCAATTCCGTTCAATTCCCCGTTACTCTGTTCGAGACACTGTCAAATGTCGATTTCTCCATCGCAATACGCGAGATGCGGAGTGTCAAGCATTACCAGAACCGCGCCAGGTCCGAACCTCTTTCGCATTCTCATCTTACCTAGGGTTTCACCTTAGGTAGGTAAGGTATGCCTTTCAATGCGCACGACGCCTCCTCCACAGTTCTCCGATTCCCGTTTTCCGAAAGGAATGTCCGCAAGGGCCTCTCTGCTGGGCTGCGTCCCCCCACAATACGTCGCATCTCGTACCTGTATCAGGAATCTCGATGATCGCCGCGCTTGGAAGTATTGTGCCATGGTTGTCAGCAATTGACAAGCCAGTCCCCAGCGAGGGTACGGGTCTCGGAACTTAACCCTAAGTAATTGGTCGGTGTTTTGCGCTTGCTGTTCGCCTGAGCTGCCCTCTAAACCCGCGGTGTTTTCTGCGACGTTCACGCCGCTGAAAAGTGGATGGGCCGAGCAGGGCATCGTGGGTGGAAAGGCGGCGGCGGCTGGTCCAGACGTCCTTCTTTGGGGCGGGTGAGAGTTGGTTCCTCTTGAGTCACAAATGGTAAGAACCTCTGGTCTGAGGGTCGCTCATCAGGTCTCGACTACTGGACTCCGAACGCTGGTCCCTTTGGATTACTCTGGCGATATTTTGGAAGGTTTCCTTCATGGATGCGGATGACCAACGCAGCTCTCTTTCGTTTGTTGGCATGCTTCAGCTGCCATCTCCTTTTGTGTAGCAGGGAAGAGCGCAACATGGGCTTCGTACGGTCGGTCTCCAGACGTTTCCCATCCATATGGCCACGCCTCAGATTCGCCTTGCCGGAATCCCTCTGTGCTGGACACGGGGGAGCAAGGATCTGAAGGCTTCAAACAGAAATGTCATGGAACCGACTATCATCGCCTTGTTGTAACGCTCTCGGTACCCTCGCTCTCAAAAGCCTTCTCTTCGAGCTGCTGAAGTTCCCTCTCCATCGACTTCCAATCACTAGAGTCGCATCACGGCAACAGCCACCGATGTGTCATGCCTTGCATGAGGTCCGACCAGGCGCATCAACCTAAGCTCATGGGCCTCGTCCCAGGAGTCGTTAGGGCACCCGACACCTTGCTCTTCGCCATCCGGCGTCGGGCAGTTTCCCTCTCTGCTACCAGAAATGGCCTGCAGGAGAGATGACAGCGCAGTTTTTGAGGATGTATTTTGTCTGCGCGCGACTTGCCCTCCTTCGCTGCTCTTCGGAGCTCGGTGGAGAGGAATCCAAAAACCAGTCCTTGTTGGCAGTGCGATCACACGGAAAGAGGTTCACTTGACGCGGCTGGCGATCCTTGACGCAGCATCCTGCAGCGATTTCGGCATTGCTGTGTTTATGACGACAGAGTGACATTGGGCACGTTGGAGATGCGGGCTTTGGGCGAGTTGCGGGTGTGATGACCATGGGACTCCACGACCGCGTTCGCGGGGCGATGTTCGCCGACTGCGGTGCGCCTGGTGAGACTGGTTGTTTGGGTCGCGGCAGGAACGGGACCCATCTCGAGTTGGAGTCAAAGTTTTGTACTTGTCCGGTCTTGCTGTGGCCCTTGCAGGCGGTTCTCATCATGGCAGCTGTATGAAGGTGTCGCGCTCTGGAATCAGGTCTGTATTTGGAAAGGGACCGGGCTCGTGAAGAGCAGTCCCGGCCGTTCTCTCTCCAGAAATGGCGAGAGAACGGCCCCCCTTTTTTCCCAAGGGATAAGTTAGCCCTCATTCTTGTTAAACCTGATATGGATGCTGACGTTGTCACAGCTGGGGGTGACGGGATCAAACAGACGCATTGTTCTGAGTACAAAGCAACCAACAATTCCCCTTTGTAAATACGCAGACCTCACCCTACTTCGAAGCTCCCAGCAGATTCACACTTCCTACCAGTCATATAATACCTTTCCAATGGTGTCATGTCTCAGGACCTCTCCACTTCTCAAATCCAATTCTCTCCAATTCTCTGGCTTGTTTTATGGAGCAACCACATCGCCCAACGGAACCCGTCTCGTCCACGACA
The DNA here is from genome assembly GCA_016508685.1 of Cytospora piceae. NCBI lineage: Eukaryota > Fungi > Ascomycota > Sordariomycetes > Diaporthales > Cytosporaceae > Cytospora > Cytospora piceae. The sequence goes on along the minus strand of JADMLE010000005.1, from coordinate 2,120,877 downwards.
AAGACTCCGCGATGCTGCCACCTTCCTTCCCCGACCTATACGCCGTACTAGGTCTCACCTTCAATGCAAGCCCCTCCGGAGAACGAGTACGCCGCGCCTATCTCCGCCGCTGTCGACGTGTCCATCCCGACCAGGGTGGCTTCCACGACGGGTTTTTGAAAGTCAAGCACGCCTACGATGTCCTCTCCGACCCAAACCGGAGGGCCGAATATGACGCACGGTACGAACAACAAATCCGGGACGCCGCCATGTCCGAGTACGGGAGGACAACAACAGCAGCATCCCTCCGACCATCACCAAGCCTGACACCCACCCCAGCCTCGAGACCACGCGCCTCAGCCATGACCATCCCAGACTTCCCCCCGCCGCAACCACCCAACCACACCCAGCTCCCCACAGCCTTCCACCCCGACCCCATCGCCGAGGCATACAGGCGCGGCATGCCGCCCCACGACCCGCAAGCAGCGCGCCGCCACTGCCAGCTCCTCGGGGGCATGGGCCGCGACAGCTTCGAGCCCCACGTCGTCGACTTCCTGAACCTCGCCGCCTACGACGGACTCAGGCTGTACCACGACCCGGACTTCCAGGGAGGTGTCGACCAGCGGTGCCGGGAGATCGGGCGGGAGGTAATGCCGGTGAGCTGGGCCGAGGCGGAGAAGTGCGTTGACGGCGCGCTGCACGGCTGGGAGGAGCTTCGGTCTGGGGTCTTGTTTGTCGTGGTCCTGCAGGCTAGGCCGCACTTGTTGTACCCGCATCATCCCTTTATGAGGGAGACTTACCGTGTTATGGCGGCGTTGGGGTACTTCGGGGAGTCGTTGAGGAGGCTGAAGGAGAAGCTTGTGAGGGTCGGTGGGGAGGAGAAAAGGCGGCTTCTGGATGATACCTTGATACTCGGGGCTCTAAAGGCGCACAACGACACGGGGAGGGACATGGTCGTGGTCCTGGAGAGGTTGAAGTGTTTGGCGGGGGATCTGGCTACTGTGAGGAATGGGGATCCGAAGAGGGATATCTTGTTGCAGTGGATGTGTGGGGAGATGAGGAACTGGCCTAGGGTGTCGGATGAGATTTAGCCAGTGTTCGTCTTTGGCAATTTTCACAGGGAAGCTTGTTGACTTCCACCTTGAGCAATCCCTTCTTATTGAGCATAGTAAAGCGGCATCGAGCGGGAAGAACATACAGCAAAGCAATATCATATTCGACAATACCTAAGAATCGGACTCCTCGGAACTCTTCGGGTGCAGAGCGTCTTGGGCCTCGTTTGAAAATCTTCGTACATAGCATCGCTTGTTTTGTTGGTATGTTTTTGAGTGGCGAAGCCCCCTTACTCCAGCTACAACCCTACTCAACCTTGGTGGCTTGCTACCCGGCGCCTTATTACGGGAGCATCACATAGAACAGCAAAAGTGCAAATCAGAAAAAGTAAGGTTAAATGTTCTATTACTCCTGTAATGAACGCGAAGACCATCTATCATGTCTTTCTCGACTGAAATGCGAAGGTGGAGTCCGCCACTTCCTTGGTATCGCTCTAGCTGATTAAATGACTCCAGTTCCCTTTCGCTCGCCTTCCGTCAGGCTTCGCTGATGCACCCTTCTATGCCAGGCATGCTCTATATGAATTTCCCCACCGTCCTATGCAGTCCGTACTTCCTTTGCCAGATGTTCATTATCCCTGCTTTTCGGCCCTTTCCCCTTCCCCCAATCCGTTCTGCCTGGCCATCCATCCATCCATTCCAGCCGGACTTAACTCTCGTTTCGTCATTAATCAGATGTCAGAGATCGGGCGCGACGAGCAACACCCTAATGCTGCTGCTGCTGCTTCCGCAGCTGCTCCTGCCTCTCCCGCTCCTCCAGCGTCTGCGAGATACTAGCCCCCCTCCGGCGCGCACCATGCAGCGTGGGGGACGTAGGCGACAGTGCGCGGTCATCCTGGCTCGTGGTCGCCAGGCCCTCGGGGCCCGTCGTCACGACCGAAGGCGGCAGGCTGACCTGCGGCACTGACTGGTTGCTGGTGGTCGTGCTCGGACCGGGCATGGAGTAGTTGGACTGCTGGCGCTGGGGGTAGATGGTGTAGCTCTGGGAGGCGGCGGCGGCCACGCCCGGCGAGACCCCGCCGTAGTTGCTCGGGCTGGGCGCGATGCCCAGACCGCCGAGGTACGGGCTGCCGCCCGTCTGGCTCTCGACGTCGAAGGACCGCTGGCGGAGGCTCCGCACCGTGGATTGGCTGCTGGCGCCGTCGTGCTGAGTCACTACCAGGCCCGGGCTCGACTCGTTGAGTGAGATGGAGGAGATGCCGTCACCAGCCTTCCTACGACCGCGCGTGCTCGCCCTCTTGAGGAGGTCCTGGCGCATCGTGTCGATGTTGTCCGTCCTCAGCCTCTCCGTTGAACCGTCCCTAGAGTTCAGTGCCGTCGAGTTGGAGTCGGTGCGCTCCTCCAGCGCGTCGCGGTTGTACCCAAAGTTGTCGTCCATGCCCGCCAGTGGGGGCTGCGCTGTCAGCTCAGTGACGGCATCCTTCTCGTTCTTGTCCTGGGCCACAGGCGAGTCGCTCTTTGCGTTCTTGGGCACCAGTCTGCCAGCGTCTGTGGTTGCGGCGGCGGTTGTGCGTGCCTGGGAGGCGAAGTCGTCGTTGACGGCCACGGAGTATGTCGGGTTGCTGGGGCCGCCGAGGGCCTCGCCGCCTCCGCCGGGACCGTAGATGGGGATCTTCTTGCACGCAAGAGCGAGGGCACATGTGAACTTGGATCTCCTAGTGGCGCGGACTTGTTCGTTATGCCAGTTGGACTTGTGCTTGATGGTGATCTTGAGGGTGATCTTGTCACAGTTGTTGACAGAGCCGACGCCGATGGAGAAATCTTGTTGGAAGTCTCGCGAGTTGTCGGGGTGGCGGACGAATTTCTCCATTTCCAGGCGTAGGAGCTCAATATCCTCGAAGGACGTGTCGAAAGAAATGTTGAGTTCGATCGTTTCTTTCATTGCCTTCGATCGAGTCACGTTCTCAACCCAGAGGTTGTTGACAATGATGTTTGGTGTCTGCAAAAAGAAGAATCAGTATTTGAGTGGGCGACATTTGAGCAAAAAGCCATGACATACCTGGACAACCTTCATGGTATCTATGCGAGTAAATACTGTGTAGAGCAGGGAAATCTTCTCCACGACAAGTTGCACATCGCTGATATCAACTCGGTCGCCTACATCGTAAGGATGCTTGACAAACAAGAAGATGCAAGAACCAAGGAACTCCTGGCAGGTGACAGAGAAGGCGAACGACAAGGAAAGGAGTGCCGTTCCTGCACTGGCAAGCGTGGTAACGAAGCTGCTGTTGAAGAACGAAACTGCTTGAGGTTAGTACGGATTCGAGAATAGTTCAGATAGGAGCACTTACGGAAGATGAAAATGACGATCAGGACAACACAGAAAAGAAGGATCGAGTCGAGAACGGCAAGAGCTTGGCCAATATCCTTCATGCTGTTCCCAATCGCCTTCCTTTCCTTGCCGACCTCAACGACCTTACGCACCATCTCATCCAAGCTGATGTCTCCGTTTTGGTCCGCGTCGACGGCCTCGAAGCACTCTTCGGCTTCTTCCTTGAGTGCAGGTCCAAGAACCTCGATGACATCTTCCGCGTACAGCGAGTCTTTGCCCTCAACAACAAAGGACATCCAAATACGACGAGCCAAGGCCTCGGAGGTCTGCAGCTTCTCAAGCGCTTCCAATACCACGGAGTGCGAGGAATTCGGGTTGAAGACCTGCTTTCCAGTGATCTCGGAGGCAAAGTTTCCAAACGCAGACGTGATCTTGCCGCCTACCCGTCCGATTCCTCCAGCAGCCTCGCCGATCAGGTTCATGGGCGTAACTGAGCCAGTCTTCTTGTGACCGCGACCACGACGCTTTCCGAGCATCATTTCGATGCTGTCGTTGATAATATAATCCTCCTCGGCAAACTCGCGGCAGTACATTGGGAAGAGTGTCCTGGAGGCTTCGAACATGAGCCCGAGCAGGTAGACCTCCCTCTTCGAGTCCTTGATCCTGTTGGCGAAAGAGCGCTGGTGGTAGGTGATGCTGACCAGCTGAATGATGGCCTTCTCGCCGAGGAACACGCAAGAAGACACGAAGAGTGAGCCCAAGATGCGCACCACGACGTAGACCCATTCGATGTTATCACCACCATTTGTTTGGAATTTGAACCGGAACACCAGCCATGAGGCGAGGGCCCAAAAGAAGAGAGAGAAGGGAATTTCCAGGCTCTTAATAACGGTGGCGTACTTTCGAGTGCCGACGCTGACAACGCCGCAGAGGAACATGAAAGCGTGTGGGAGGAAATGGGAAACGATCTTGCCAGCCCAGAGACACAGCCATGATATCTCGATCCAAAGGAAGAGGTTGAAGAGCCTGGGGGCACCCTCGGTTTTGGTGCCGCCGACACGCGTGTCGCTGTAGTGACCGGTAAGGGGGATTACAATCAGCGGGACAGCCAGGACGATGGCGACCGGGGCGATGTAGACGAGGTATCGAGTGACGACAGAGAACCCAATGATCTTGTTGTAGAGTCGACCCATGGCGTTCAAGCCACCTTCCTCGCCGAAAGTGCCCTTCCTGCCGGTATCTGCCAGGCCCTTGACCATCTTCCTCCTGCCGCCCGGAGCGGCAGCTACACTACTCTTGGATTTCCGGTGGAACAAGCCCGACTTCTCTTCCATGGACTGTTCGGGCGTCATGTCGTCTGTAAGCGTCTGGTTTTGTCTCCTTGCGCCGGTGGAGCTTGATGTGTAGACTTGGGCGAGTGGGATGTCGCCTTCGTTCATGTTGTCGGAGCGGTCGGAGCGGTCCGACCGACCGTTGTTCAGCGACATGAACCCCATTCTCTCCTCTGACCGAGGTGATAATGGGCGCATAGGATGTGTGTTTGAAAGTCGTCAAGCCGCGTGCGTCGCTTGGAGTCGCGGTGGGAATGTCTCGATTTGGAGTCTAAAGATGCGCCGTTTAGAAATGTAGCGAAGGGTTGGATGCAATCGGTCCAAATATTCCAGGTACAAGCTGGAGACGGCCGAGAATGTGGAGCTCCTGTCAAAGCACGGCAATGCGTACTATGTCACAAGCGCGTAAAAAAATTGCTGGGCCAAGGAAGAGAAGCGGGTGGATCTCAAATCCACGTCTTGGTGGTGGCTATGCAACGAAGATGACGCTTCTTAGACGATGGTTTGCGTGTCTGGCTCTACCAGGCCCGTCAAAGAATGCTTTCTCGTATGAAGCCAAGGGTCGAGGTTGGTATTTTGGGTGAGATATATGGCGATGCCGATAGTGAAAGATTGTAGAACGAAGACACGAGACTCGGGTGAAGAGTCGTGCGTCTAGTAACAATGGGGAAGGATCTAATTAGCAACACACCTCTGGCTTGACAAGGCCAAGTCGATGCGATTGAGAAAGATGCTTTCTGCCCTGGTTTTAGGAGAAGGGAGGAAGAGGAAGAGGAGGAAGGAGGAGGATGGTGAATGGCAATCAAGAAGCCAAGAGGGTCATATTATGGTTTAGAGAAGAGATGATACCAGTACAATGGAGAAATGAATGAATGGCACCTGAATGGTTACCGAGGACATTTGGAGGACCCTTTGAAAGATCGTAGATGGGGTTTGAGGAAGTGGGTTTGACATGGATGTGTACTGTTAGTGTGTGGGTGGGTGGATTGGTTGGATTAATGGGCTGGTTGTATGTATCGGCCACGGAATTGAAGAGAAAAAATGTATTTAAAAATAATAAAAAAGGGATTTAGAGCCCTGCAGGCTGCAGCCGATCTTGGCTCAGGGGCCACGACGCGATAAATGCAGGGGTCGCATCATATCTGAGCCTACCCAAACAGGAAAAGCGGCAGGTGTTTCGGTTTTTCGATTTGTTTCGTTTCGCTCAACCCTCCAACACTCTTTCGGAATCAAGGGAGGGAGCCATTGGCAAGCGAATAAGTGGTGGGTGAAACGCTCGCGTACATATGAGCGTACATACTGCGCACACATACGTCTGTACATACATATAGTTTTCAACCCGATGATTTCCTTCCTTTCCTTCTTTCAATTTGTTCGTTCGACAACGCCACCAACGGCGGGACGGGAGATGGAATGAAGAAGCGTCAAAATAAAAGTACATAAAAATACACGGCTGCATCACCACACCAAGGCTGCACAACTGGTCAGCCCGCGGATCAATTGACCGACCCCCTTCGTTCGATCCTGTCTGTCTCTCTGTATCTCTGTATCTCTGTCTCTCTGTCCCCCTCTCTCTTCTTGGCCTTGCGCAGGTGCCGGTCTGTCCACATCAAACCCACCCTTCAGCTGGCCACATTCCTGTCCTCCCCTCTCCCTCGACCAGTGTCCTGATGCTTATGGACCTCTGTTGTCCGCATTTTGTCTAGTGCAGTGTGGTCGGCCCCGTTATTATGACGACGGTGTCGAACCCTCCCCAATTTGGCCATGTGGGCCTTATAGTTCAGCTTGATATCATCATGGCAGGGCGGGCCCCTGCCACTAGCCTGCTACAGTCGGAGAGAACAACAACTTTAAAATGTCGGGGCCGATCCTTGATGTCTTACTACTGCGTATTGGACAATACCAGATTGCTTAGGTACATATGAGCCCAGAAATCAAGGTTTAAATGTCCAAACTAGCGGTCATTATCCGGCCGGTCCATATAATTTGACATACTTGCATGAGAATAGGATTGTATAATTTTTCCATGACTTCCAGAAGTCCAGTCCTCACACTTCACCGCTCAGCTAGTCAATCGAGAGAGCCGAAGACGCCGACGAAGCACCGTCATTCTCACGATTTCACTCCAGAGTGTCGTCGTCAACCTGCGTGTGTGGCTGGAAGACGTCCACTTCTTTCTCATTGTTCTGGGCCATGATTGCCATTCGCACGGGCCAGTGATAGTATAATCTTGACGTGGTATGTACCAATCAAAAATGAAGGAAGATCGATCAGCTGCAGATTGTGTGGGCTTTCTCCAGAAGCTTGTTAGCAGGCTGGCAGGCTGTCCAGGTGTCCCACGCTCGGACCGGAAAGCACGGGGATCTATCATCTGTGAGATTCACAAGATTTACGATTCACGAGGATGGGAACCCGGTCAAGGAGTGGGTCCAGTGGGGATGAAGTTCAACCCAGCTAACCCAGCTTTGCCAGCGTCATTTTTATTCTCCCTCTCGCCCCTCGCCTATCTTTAGACTTTTCCCACATCCAAACTGTCCAACTTTGTGGAATGCATCAAAGGTTCCATATGGGAAATGTAACTCGATAATAGACTAATAAACATCGTGTACGGCGGGTATGCTGCTGCACTAGGCCACGCGGCCAAATAACACCGTGATAAAGATCTTCAGGGCCGAACGCCATCCGCCTTCCAAGGTTGTGTGCTTCGCGCTCTGTCAGGCCAGTCACATTTCCTCGGCTTGATTTTCCCAGGCGGGTGGCGCCTGCAAGCCGACGCCTGTGGCGTCTGCCAAGTTGGTGATCGCACTCACAACACGCGCCGCCACACAACCAGTTGACCACACTAACCTGTCAAACATCTCTCAGCGGGGGGGGGGGGGCGGGAGGACCGGCCTCGTTTCACGGGAGAGCTAGTTCTGATGGCTGCATGGTCGTTTCGGCACTTGGTACTTTGTGAGTAAGGCGCCGTTTGTAATGGGATTACTATCTATAGCTACCTAGGTAGGTGTGGCTTGCTATGGCTGGCAGAAGCCTGTCGGATGACCCTCCCTTTGATGAACTCAACGACGGTGTTCAAGAAGAAGAAAAATGCCTCCATCCCTTATTAACTCGTTCTTTGCCAACTTCAAAAGGACACTCGCAATTTTGAGTGCCCACCGTCAAGTTCGACGCAGTAGAGTCGCAGCGTCTCGGTGGCCTCGTGCCTGTTCTTCGAGTGACTTCGCACACACGCACACACATGAGGCCACCAGGTCATGCAAACGAGCACAGACTCCAGAAAGAGCTATGTGATATCTAGTCAGGGTAGTAACAAGGTCGGAGTATGGGCACAAGTGATCGATTCTGCTCCAATTCTGCAACGTCACTTGCTCTGGCTGGTGGTCTGTCGTTCAGGCCGGCTGCACGTGTGCTAGGTGCTGTGAAGAAAACAAGTGAGATCTCGAAGAGGAAGGATACACAACGTGATCTGACAGGCGCCACCATCCGGTAGGCGTCCGGATGTATGGACTACTCATATTGAGACATGCGCAACGAAGGTGACTGCACTGAAGTTCCACAGCTCCCAAACCGTCAGGAGTTCAAGATACTGTACACATGGCTCTCGCTTTGTCTCCCGACGCTCTGTGCGTGATGCCTCCCCCCTTCCGGAATTCTTCCTCCAGAACCACCATGTGCTGCAGGGCTCCTAATGAAAGACATACTGCTTTCGCCATTCGGCACATCGATCCTCCATGATACACGTCAGGATCATCAGTGCCGTTCACTCATGGCTCGCGGGCGGGATATCATCACCCGGGCATTGGTTTCTTCTGCCTTTTGCCACAGACGTAATCAGTTTGGTATATGTATCCTTAAGGGGTGCAAGAATTTATCAAGATGGACAACCCATCAATCAACCGAACGCCCGTCTTCTCCACTGATTTCGGTGGTGCTTGCCCGTCTTCCGTCCGTAAGTTGCGGCTTTGCATGCGTAGCAATCTAAACCCACCTTCCTCGGGGAACCTCCAAGTAACCACAATCACCTCTGTATCTTGGTGGAGAGACACCCGCAGATATATGGCTTATACAGTACAGCACCAGCGCAGTTCGAGCGTCGTGCCCGCGTATATCCCTTTCCGGCCCATTGTCAGGACACCTCGAATTGACGCGCCACGATCACCAACATAGCAGCAGTGTTTGACCCTCGTGAGTATGACTCCGACGACATGTATGTTGAGCCTTCCGAGCCGACTCTGACTTTCAGTTCAGGCCATCAGACCATCATTCCGCTTCTGGGAACCGCAATTTCCTCCTCGATCCACCTCACCCACCCAGGACAAAAGCACCATGCCCGACATATGTCAGCCCTAGGCCCGCGCAGTGGCCCACCCAATATAGCAAATCCATCCGCCGCCTGCCCGGCCACTCCTGCTCATGGTGATAGTTCCCACATGCTGAGGCCTATTCTGTCGCCACACTGGTTGCGTACATCTCTCGCAACATCTCACGGCGCCTTGTTTTTGAGCACACACCGTGCACGTGGGGCGAATAAACCACATCACCACATCTTGCTACTATCAAGAAGAAAGAGAGAGAAAGTAAAGAAAGGGTTGTGGCATGACACCGTCGTGATAATGTACAAGGTGAGGATGGATGTCTGGTAGAATGATCCGGCTCTTCACGCCGCGGGACAGGCGAGGCGGCTGGGCGTGTTTGCCAGACTTCTGCGGCATATACAGTGTGATCATGCAGGGCGTATCATGTAAATAGTGCATCGATAGTCTCGGTCTGGACGAGCGTCTTCCATCTTTGTTTGGAGGAATAGTGGAAGTTTTAAGCATCGTACTAGGGTTGGGAAACGAGAGTAGTGGGGGCTGTGGGTAGTCGATTTATGTCTAGATAATACCATATGTTTCATGACTTCTCTCCATCGAGGTATCATCTGCCACATAATGACTTCTCCCATGTGAATCTGAAATGCGAAGCCATACGATGCCTATTGGTAGATGAGGCAACGTGGCGGCGTCGTCCGCTGTCAAAGTCTATTGTCAGGATCAAACCCAGGTTGGTTCGGGCCAATATTGCATATGACTGGAAACGGTTCCTAGCTATAGATAGATTGCATTGGGTCTCCTTTTTACGGTAGGCCATAGTGATGCTCAAATACCCTGTCATTGATATATATATCCAAGGGTGCCTATCCATACCATGTCAAATCTCCAGAGGTCACGGCATACCAGTCCAGCGGGAGCGACAAGAAGGCATGTCAATCGATGAAAAGCCTCTCGAATAGATGCCCAGTAGCCATCTGTGCGACGTAGTCATCTAGCAGACGTGCTCGACCTTCTGGGGTGCCTGGTCCTTGGCGCCCAGGTCGACCTTGAGGGTCCGGCCGAACAGCTCGAGCAGGATCTCGAAGCACGCCTTCGTGATGGCCGGGTCGTACCGGCCCTTGCTCAGCTCGTCGCGGATGAACGCGTGCTGGGCCCAGGCGAACTCGTGGAAGTTGAAGACCACACCCGCCTCCCTCAGCTTGGCGCGGATGAGGTCGCGGCCGGCGTCGTTGACGTGGGTGTCCTTGATGCCGAAGATCATGGAGACCTCGCCCTTGAGCTCGGGCAGGAGGTCCAGGGTGTGGTTGCTGCCGGGCGGCGCCGTGGCGGAGGTGTTTGCGCTCTCGTAGGGGCCGAGGGTGCGCGAGTGGACGTCTGTCGCGAAGTAGCAGACTGTTGTTGTGATGCGGGGGTCAAGCTGGCATGTTGTCAGTTGTTTGAAAGGGAAGGTGAAAGAGCGCTCCGATGGTGGATTCGACTTACAGCAGCTCGCAATGCAAGATGGCCACCGAGGCACATGCCGGTCGCTCCGATCAGGCCCGTACATGTGGGCAGGCTGAGAAGGTAGTCGACCGTCCTGTAGGAGTCCTGGTCGTACGACTCGAGGGTCTTCTTGACCTTCCACTCGTTGCCCTTGTCGGTGCCAGGGACGTCATAGGCTAGCGGCTCCGGGCCGGTAAAGTCATGGTATGAACTCGGGGCGGCGACGATGTACCCCTGGCCTGCAATCTGCCGGGCGAACCGGGCAACGGGGCCGGTGACCTGGTAGATCTCGCTGAAGATGACCACGCCAGGGAAGCGTCTGTGATTATGTTAGGATCCTTTACATCACAAGAATGATGTAATTAGTACAGAGAGATATGAGAGATATGAAGGGGGGACGAACGCGTTGGGGTACTGAGGTACTGTGGGATGGAAGACGAAGACGCGCATGGGGCTCTCGACGCCGTTGACGGTCGTCGTCACGTCGGCGTGATATTCTTTGATCAGCATGATGTCTGTGGTGGTCTGTCAAAGATACTCTGGCAGTTGGATTGTACGAGTGAATGCTTTATAGTCAGTTCAGGAAAGCTGGGTTCATCAAGCTCTTCATTAAGCTCAAGTAAGCTGATATCTACAGTAGAACATTTAGAGCTGCGAAGTCGCACGTCGTTCAAATGCCCCGCGGTGGTGGGGTTCATACGCTGCAGTAATAGTGGGGTAAGTTCATGTACACTACATACCGGGTACGTCAAATGGTAATTATCCTTGTCTTTTGCGACCCGCTCCCAGCGCGGGTTGAGCGTGAGTTGACAGGTTGATGAGATCTGCAGTTGCTGGGATGTTTAAATCAGCGGATCTAACCTTCCTAAGTATTCCCATGTCCGTTGTTCCCACACACATCGGATGCTTTAGAACGTCTTGTCTTCCTTCTCTATCTCTATGCTTCGTGACGAGGGGGCATCTTGCCTCTCTGTAAACTACCTGGGTATGCTATGATGACAATCAAGGCACTTACAAAGTCTATCAATATATTTTGCAGAGAAGTGTTAACCAATTGTATAGGAGAATACCAAGGCAAGGATGTACTTGACCAAGGTACCTAGGTAGGAGGTATACATGCCCTTGTGTACCTAGGTATTGGCGTTCCATTCGAAGATGAGATGGATTGAGAAGGAACCACCTGAGCAAGTGCCCAGGCGGCCAGCTGGTAGCGTTGAAGTCGGAGCGTCTTAGAAGATTGCGAACATATCGAAGCATCTCTACTACAAGGCAGCTATGAAACGGTACAGTGCAGTGCAGGACAGCAGCCCAAAGCGACTGGCTGTTGCCTTGAGCGAACCCCGCCAGCGCCAACAGCATCGACTACCACAAGAACTCGGCACTCTTGCACTTTCAAGGCTGCATTCAATCTACATTCTTCCTTTTCAGGTTCCTGACCGAACTCACCTTTACATTGCAGTTCTTCAAACAGCCTTGCAGCATCTCTTCTGCCTGAAATCTTCCCTACACTCGTTTTGGCCAGGTCAGTACCTTCTCTCAACACACCGCGACGACATTTAAAGTCAGGCCAGCCACCAGAAGACACCCCCAAGGAGATATTTTCCAGCATCATCCCTTCTACAGTCGACAAGAAGGCATCCTGCTAGTCTCAAGTAAGCTCTCCTCGAAACCTTTCCTACCATTGACGGGAACGGTTTCCAAACTTGGACCTGTCTCGCTATCTGCAAGAACCTGTCTTAGGCCAGAGATACCAACCTACTCCCTCGTCATCGTCGGACATCAACACCTTTTCTACTTAATCCCAACCCACTGTCAGTAATTATGATGCTACGAGACTCACCAAACTAACAGCAAGTAGGTGCCAAATGATCGGCGGACACAATGTCGCTGAAGCGATTCAACGCTGATGTGCGGGCTGCCCGCGAGCGGCTACACGAGAAAGCAACCCCAGGCCTTACGGCCATCGAGCGGGGCGACTCCGAGGGCGAAGTTGTCGTCACTCTTGTCCACGAGAGATTGCCCAAGCCCCTCCCTATCCGCGTTTTGGCCCAAAACGTCGACGAGTACCCTGATGGCAACAACTTTTTGCTCTTCTTAGACTCCGATGATGTGATGGATAACATCACTACGACTTTGGAGGAACTGCAGAATTTCACTTTCGGTCAGAAGATTCTCGAGGCCATCACCACCCTTTCAACAGGAATACAGCGCTCACTCAACAATGTCGACTCTCATGGAGATACCAATATGGACGGTGTGCAAGAACCACATTTGCTCGAGGATGGGCCTGAGGGTCATGACGGCGATGAACCATACGACGACTTCGACGACAGTGATGACGATGATGACGACGACGAGGAATTCGGCCTGGCCCCCCTACGTCCCCGTGGCTCCGTATCTGCTCTCCGTATGACTTCAGTCGTCCTGCGAAGGATCAGACGCGACTTGCGCAAAGCACGTGAAGCTGGCTGCAAGGTTGGTATCATGGGCGGTTTGGACGACTCCTCAAGGACACATATCATGTCTCTCTCCGTGCGTGCCAACAAGCTGGGCCTGTCACAGGAGGCCCTTGAGGCCTGGGACGTTGAGGCTTCCGATTACATTGTTCTGCTGATTCGAATCGACGACCTGTACCCCTCTTCTGAGAAGGTGGTCCAGCATCCCTGTGTCGACTTCAATGTCCAGTTCCGCTTTGGCAAATGCACCAGGTACAAGCCATCCCTTGAGCATGCCTTCGCAGCATTTGCGACCACCACACAGAAGCCCGCAGGGGAAGGAACAGCCCCGTCCACTGAGAATGACGACCAGAGGTTCCAGAAGATTTTCATATCTACCTCCTTGGAGCAGTTCATGAACGAAAGCTTCATTTCGCTTGTCAAACTACGCTTCCGTGGCTGCGCAACGTGGGACGATGCTAATGCGGAGCTGAGAAGCCTGTCTTCAATATTCTGCGATGATCAAGCCAAAGACAAGGGAAAAGAGCCCAAATCGGCGAAAGGGTCAAAGAAAGCCATGGGATCGCATGGTTCTTCCAGCAACCGTTCCACTGGTGAGCATTCTCCCAACAAGTTCTCTATGTACAAGTGTCCTGCGGGCGGGCTCTATACTGACAACTATTCTTCAGGTGACTCGCAGAATGCACCAAAGACGCTTCCGAACATCCTTCTATTTGATGTTTTTGCGGAACCCGAGCCTAGTATTCCTCTGATTGCTATGCAGTTTGCAATGCATTACTTCGTCCGCTGCACGGAGTATTGTCTACGATGTCATCGACGAATCGACAAGGAGTTCGAGGCATTGAAGCCCTTCGTCTGCTCAGACCCGCTCTGCCTGTTCCAGTACATTACGATGGGGTTCGGACCTTCCATCGAGCACGAGATCATTACACAACCATACGTCGTTGACCTGCTCATCTGCTTGTGCTATAGCAGCGTACAGAACCCGGTCGGTACGTACTACCACCACCAGGCGACGGGCAAATACCCAATACGAGACTTTCCCAGCGGGCTAAGGCTCAAGGCTCCCAGCACGTTGGCTGGACCTGCAGTGGATGAGGTTGCAATCAAGGTCACTGTCGACTTGGATCTCCAGACAGCTACTTTCTCGTGCGTCGCAGATATTGACAGTATCCCCGCGGGTACTTGGGTTGTTCTGCGGCATAACACCAACCTGCACACTGGAGAGGTCGGACAGTCCTTCCATCATCATGCCTACATCAAGTACGTGGATCGTCAAACAAGCAGCTTCACTATCGACTTGAGGCGCAAGGACCCATCTGCTCCCACAACTGATGGCAAGATCGAGATGGATCTGCTTGTCTATAGCAAGGAATTTGACGACCTACCCGCCTCGGGAAAGGCGAAGGCCATGATTGGCATCTTGGATACACTACCGCCAATTTCTCACATCCGGGAATACCTCATCAAAAACCCACAAAGCAAGCTGAGGTCTTGTTACGGCATTTCACCGGCAGCGGCGACACTTCTCGAATGGATCGTGGCCTCGAATCGGTCATGCATCTTCCAGGTCAGTCCTGTCGCTGACCATCACGCCCAGGACGAGGAACTTCTTGCGACTATCAAAACCAGGGACCAGGAGGCGGTTCCCTCGATGAAGTCATTTGTGCAGTTCCGTTTCGCCCAAGGCGCCCCAGACAAGGAGCTTCGCTTTCATCGCGCGCTCAGAGACATGCAGGCCCAAAAGCAGACCAAATTCCCCACACTATTCGCGTGGCATGGAAGCGCCTTCGCCAACTGGCATAGCATTTTGCGACATGGGCTCGATTTCAACGACGTCATGAATGGAAGGGCTTTTGGTAACGGGGTCTACTTCAGCCAGAACTACCACACCAGTACATCATACGTTAGAGGAGCTCCTGGGTCTGGTTGGCCTCACTCGGCGTTGAATGCCTCTGGAGTCATCTCCCTATGCGAAATTGTCAATGCCCCAGAGCAGTATGTCTCGACCAATCCCCACCTTGTTGTCAACCAGGTTGATTGGATCCAATGCCGCTATCTCTTCGTTCAGTCATCGGAAAGCATATCTTCCTCAGCCACTTCTGCTGGTGCCGGCACTGCAAAAACAGAGGCAATACCACAAGACCCCGCTCATTCTGTGCGCGGACCAGACAGCAATTTTCTGAAGATTCCTCTAAAGGCGATACCAAGCGGACGAGTTGCACGCCATCCAAAGAAGAAACCCTCGGCACCCTCGTCGTCGAAGCGGACTCACGAGATAGTGTACTCATCGGGGGGGTCGGACGAAGAGGACGAAGCGGATCTTGAATACCTCTTTAGCAGCGACGACGAGAGCTCTGGGCCGCCATTGAAACGTGTCAGCTCAGCCCCTGTACGAGATCCCAGCGTTGATACGGCCACGGCTCGTGAGGTTACAGTTCGACGACCTCTCACCCCACCGCAGACCGACTTTCGACCCGGCACCCTGGACCTTGATACATTGCCCCAACTGCCGGTACCCGAATGGGCAAGTCCGAACTCGACAAAGCGATTGACCAGCGATATCAGGCAGATGCAGAAGGTGCAAGCCAGCACGCCACTCCACGAGCTTGGCTGGTACATTGACTTCGACAAGGTGGACAACATGTTCCAGTGGATTGTGGAACTCCACAGCTTTGATCCTTCCTTGCCCTTGGCGAAAGACATGAAGAAGGCGGGTGTCACTTCCATCGTGCTCGAGGTCCGCTTCGGCCGAGACTACCCCTTCTCACCACCCTTCGTTCGAATCCTACGTCCTCGATTCCTGCCTTTCGCTTCGGGCGGCGGAGGTCACGTCACAATAGGAGGGGCGATGTGTCTGGAGCTCCTCACGAGCACCGGCTGGAGCCCTGTGACCTCCATGGAGGCCGTCTTCTTGTCGGTGAGGATGGCCATGAGCGAGACGGAGCCGGCTGCCCGACTCCAGACCACCGTGGCCTCTGCACGGGCGTTCGACTACGCTGCTAATGAAGCCTTGGAGGCCTACGTGAGGTTCGCTCAGGCTCACGGATGGAAGGTGCCAAGTGATTTGAGGGAGACTGCGGGCCAGGTTGCTAAGGCCTAGGGGGGTAGGAGGACTACCCAGTGTGATGTTATGGCGTCAAGGGGAGGGGGGATACGGAGTTAGCGTTAAACGGGGAAAAGCGATTACAATACCGGATAGGTAGAGGGAAATATCGCAATTTGTTTGCTGAGATCCCAGGCCCTTTTTAGTATCGTCAATTCTAATTGCATTGCCAAAAAGAGACAAAGTAACTTGTTCAATATGTTAGTACTCAAGCATTGCAGATGATCTACCGAGACTTTTGCTGAATATGGATCTGGAGCGCGATTATAACGAGGCCCCACGTACTGTTGACTGTCAGGGCAGCAGTTGGTTGGCTGGCTCTACCAACAACAGATGGAGATTGATTGAACTAGCTGACAATTGTATAGGTATATAAGCTTCAACATCTTGAAATGCGCCTCTCGCCTGAACCTTCCGATTCAACTGCGTCTTTTCTACCACCCTTCTGCAGACCTCTGCCAGCCCACAACCAAGCAAGGCCAAGCCAATCTTGAAGCATATAGCATTCTCAGCGACATATCCACTCTGATTTTACAACTCTCAAAATTCCTGCCCACAATGTTCGAACAATTCGCACTCAGCCACATCCCGGCTCTCATGTCAGTCAGGCCCCTGGCTTTGTATTCCGTCTTAATTAAGATTTCGCCCTGTCCCAGACCTGGGCCTTGAAGCTGTCCTCAAGGATGAACAATGACTGACACTTGAAGCCTCACAGCGTCGCCTCGACAATGACAATCGGCGGGATATGGCCCATGTTCAAGCCCCGCGACGCCATGCTCGAGTTCGGGTTCCAGCCCCACGTCGCCGGCGCGCCGGCCGCCGGCCCCGTCATGGTCGTCGGGCAGGCCCGCGGCACCGTCATCGGCGTCCTGGTGGGGCTGTACTACGCGCGCGGCCGGCTGGACGTCGTCGACACGATCATGGCGGTGACGGGGGCGTACGCCGGCCTGGTGGACAGCTGGGTCGTGTGGAAGGGGGGCAAGCGGCGTATGGCGGTTTTTCGGCTGGTTAGTTCGGGGTTGCTTGCGGCTTGGGGGTTCGCGGGGTGGACTGCGGGTGGTGGTTGGTGATTTTGACTTGGCGGGTGGTGCTGTTTGTGTCTTATGAGGAGGGTCGTGTGAGTGGTATGTAAGTACTCTTGGATGCTGAGCAAGCGAGGATGGGCATTCCTTGGGGAGATGAGAGCAAAGCTACTCTCTATTCTAGCAGATATCAATTCTGGTGTTCCACATATGCCAGTTGCCATCGTTGACTGCGTGTTCTGCACTCATGCAATGTTATCTCGTTATCCCGTATAAGTATACGTCAGGTAGTAATAGAGGCTTAAGAAATTGATTATATGTAACTGTCGTTGGAGCCATGCATGCAAGCCACTGCTCCTCTACAATGTCGATCGAAGTGGTTTATCTGGAGATTGGACCACCTACCACCGTCATTGGCTCGTACACCCGATACTATAAGCCCTCCATCTCAACGAAGCTGCACAATCCTGACAATGCAGATGCTGTCAGACGACGTGCCGCATATTACCTACTACGGACTCGATCAATACGCGATTACATTACATACATACCAATACGGATTAAAAGATTATGGCCGATGATACCCATCAGTGTCTCTCGCCGGTGGGATCCGGCCCCCAATGATACACATCCACCTCAAGGCTCTGCCATAGCCGAGACTTGCATGAACATTGGTCGAGAACTTGCACACTGTATTACCATGTGCTGGACCCGCTCTGGCTTATCGGGGCTCGTCCTGCTTTCTAGCCAGCCACCGTGACGGGATGAATGTTGGGGTCTCAAATTCAAAGAAACCATTACTATGAATAGCTCCAACTATATGGAGATTTGTCTCAAGAGTCTGCTCGAACGCTGATCGCATTGTGATGTATGGTGACACAGAATCCTTGCGATGAGAACGTTCCCATCGGGTTCAAGCAGACTTAAAGCAACACTCTCCCCAGAGAATTAGGGGGATCTGTATAGTAGAGATGGCCTAACACTAGTCAGACAAGAAGCCTCCTCCTGACACCGGATTCCTATAGCAATCATACTTCATCTCCATCTCAGCTCATCATAGATCCCGAGGATCTTGCGCCCACCACTATGAGTGCCTTATCTGACATTCCATTCGCACCGAATCCAAATGGCGACCCCCCGGACTTTGATCATGGCCCCAATCTACAGACAACGATCCTGGCAACTGGCATAGTGCTCATTATCATCAGCGTCACCTTTGTGATCATTCGTTTGGGAACATCCTTATACGATAGCGACAGGCTATTTCTGGATGATTGTAAGTAATCAGTACCTAGGTAGTGGATATCGCTCACAGTACTTACCAAGCTACGGACCCTGGATGTTGATAGGTAACAGGTCTTTGCCTTCTCGGAGAAGTAATTGGCCTTGCCTATTGGTTCATGTTATACGAAGGTGTGTGCTCAAAAGGCCTCGGTATTTATCCTGTGGAAGCTAGAACTAAAACCCCATGTTAGGTCAAGCGACGCAGGATGTTGCCAAACATTCCTGGGATATACGTGCCAGTGCCATCTCACCGCTGGTAATGCAAGTAAGTCGCTTCCACATTTCGGTAGAGTAATACAGTGACGATGCTTCCATCTAAATTGACAAACAAATGTCAAACAGAGCCAGTCCGCACTTTCAATTACTGCTGGGATAGCATTGCCAATGGTCAAGTGTACCATCCTTGCTTTCTTCCTCCGGCTGTTTGGCACTCTTCGATGGGTTCGGATTTACTGCTACGTATGGCTGGTCCTAACACCATGTCTCTACGCCTCCTTTGTCATCCCAACGCTGGTGTACTGTATACCAAGGCCCGGACATACTTGGGGCAATGCCGTCATGGAGCGTTGCAGCAGAACGAGTCTAGCCACAATCACTATGGGTGTTTGCAATGTAGTCATCGATGTCGCCATATTCGCGATGCCTTTCTTCGTCATCTCAGGACTAAAGATCAACCGCCAGAAGCGAATCGCCCTGGCGGCAGTGTTCCTGACCGGATTTCTGTAAGCCTCAAGCTTCTCCGCGTCTTTCGAACTCGAAGTCCGCAACGGAGCCGGCTGATATTCAAGACAGGACCATGGTTGCAAGCATTATCGGCCTCATATACCGGATACTGGATATAGCCTTACGATGTGATTATTGGAATGGCATCAACATCTGCATCACAGTGTAAGTGTTCCCAAGGGCGGTGTAGTCTTTGACTGACTTCATTGAAGCTCCGGGGAAATATTCGGGACGGTGATCGTCAGCAGCACTCCATCCCTCTGGTCATTCTGGTTCAACATCTTTACTAAGAGCCAGCTGTATTCCACCCTCCGCTCTACGATTTGGAGTCGGTCAAAACCTGCTCGGCCAACCTCCTTCTTACGTACTCCAAAGCACCCTCACGACCATGCTGGTGGAACCTGTCACTGCGAGCAATGCCAGAGAATAAATAGTTGTCAATACCCTACATCTTCAGAGGGATTGGTCGAGCCACTTCCACCGCAAGCGACGGCTATACAGAAAACGACGGTTATCAGCCAAAATGTATCTGACGACCCAGCGGACGTTGAAATGCAGCAAGCTGAAAACTGGAAGAGTACTTCTAGAAAAGAGTGGCGAGTTTACTAACGACACACGGCGCTGAGAACTCGGACTAACATACATGAGACGAAGAGACAAAGCACACCCAGATTTGATTATTAGGAAGAGAGACCCCCGGGGGTTCCTCTTTCATATAGGGACAGTGATGTTGATGTCGACGAGTCGGGCTGTGAAGGGGAGAGGTTTCTGGAGACGTGTCGAAGGTCGGAGAGCATGTACGGATCATCGCGTGGCTTATAAGTTACATGGACTCCTAATATCAGACCTTCTTTGGCAAATTTTCACCAGATCTCGAGAGTAGCCCCAGAAACCCCGGGAACACACACACTCATACAAGCATCCCCCCAAAAGGCAACCTCCTCGGCCTCCTCCCATTGTCCATGTCGCTATCTGAGTAACCACTACTATCATATATCTGTCCCCTAAGGAAAGGAGGAAACCCTATAAGCATCTATTTTAGGCCGGACCTATCAGCCGGGCAACTACTACTACTACTGCCACCCTTCCTCTTGAAACTTTATAATAGGGGGCATATACCTCTTATCTCTATAATATTGTTCTTTTACTCTATAACCCTATTAACTCTACTAAAATATAAAACTAAGTTAAGATTAGCTTTCGGAATGAAAAAAGATGACAAAGATAATAATATTTTTACTTTCTATAAGGATATAGATACTTTGCTTATAAAGAATAAGATTTAGCTTCGCCTCTACAGAATAGATAAATATAAGGGTAAAGATACAGGTAAGGACATAAATGAAGATATAGATACGGTTTCTTAAACTCTTTTGTTAGATTAATATATATTAAAAGTAAGCGCTTTCTAGAATTAGGGCTTAATATTTATATACCTAATTACATAACCCTTGCTAACTAAACGGTAAGAGGACGATAATAAGAAAATCTACCATAATAGCATAGGAACCTTAAAATATAGAAATACTTCCTCGATCCCGTTTAATGTAAGATCACTGATTAGGCTCTATTTATACTTGAGTGCTCTAGAATAAAGCCGAATAGCTACGTAAGTAAACAGGCCCTATTGCCTCATTACCTACGGGTATCCGTAGGTAGAAGCTTGGGCTAGCGGGTAACAAGACCCGTAGTCTGTGCATGGGTACCTATAGGTACCCGCGGGTGAATCTTCCTGGGACTTAGCCATGTATTGGAAGGTCTCTTGCATGCATCGATCTTAATCATCCTTGTTAGAAAGCTGTCGTTGAGCTCACAGCGAATTACCGCAACAGCAGCTGAGACTCTAACTCCCTCGAGTCTAGTAGTGCCATCAGCAACAACGATGGGGTTAACTATCGAAATCCCAGGCTCTGCTCCTGATCTTCACCTCAGACAACCCACTCCGGAAGAATGCATCCAGATCTGGTCCGATACGGCAGCCTCGTGGAAAGACTCGCTGACCATACCTCTCTACGTCGTCGAGGCTCAGTACCTTACGACAGTCCCCCCCGCCGAGGATGGAGGCATGACCACGTGGATTCTCGTTGACAAGAAACGGCTGCCCAACCAGCGGCAGATATTCTGCTCGTGTGAGAGCTTTCGGAAGCTGTCTCTCATCAGCGACGAGAAGGGCAACGTCAAGGAGGGCCTTGTTCACGGCATCGCTAGCGTCTTCTGCCCACCAGAGTACCGGGGCCGCGGCTACGGAACTCGTCACATGAAGGAGCTAGCCAACGTACTGCACGGGTGGCAGTCTGAGTATGGCGAGAGCATTGGTAGCGTCCTGTACTCGGACATTGGGAAGCAATACTATACTAGGCTGGGCTGGCCGCCAAACCCCAGAAACGGGCACCTTGTCTTCCCGTCTGTCAAGATGGAGAAGCCAGCGGTGGCGCAGCTGATCCAAGAGCCGGAGCTCGAAGCACTCTGCCTCAGGGATGAAGCCATGGTCCGTAAGGCGATGGCAACGCCTAGCAGCACATGGAAGCGCGTGGTGATCCTGCCGGACCTGGATCACATGCTATGGCGTATCCGAAAGGAGGACCTCGCTACCAACCACATTTTCGGGAAGAAAGCGGAGGCAAAAGGGGCGATTGCCGGGAGCCCTGGCAAGGAGGTCTGGGCAGTCTGGGTGCATCGCTACTACGGGCACCCGGACCATCCCGACGAGGAGGGAGAGGGCGGCGGGAATGTTCTCTACATCCTCCGCCTCGTGGTCGAAGGTGACGAACACTGCCAACAAGCCACAGGAGGGCCATGTACTGACACCGACAGACGCGTACGTGGAGCAGGCAGCGGCCCTCAAGGCCGTACTCCAGGCCGCCCAGGCGGAGGCGGCGGAGTGGCGCCTGGACCATGTGCAGTTGTGGGAGCCATCCCCTTTGGTGCAGAGCCTTCTCGGGCAGAGCGGCCTCGATGCTATCCCGGTTGAGCGGCAGGAGCGCAGTATCGCAAGTGTGCTGTGGTTCAGAGAAGACGGTGATGCGGTAGACGATGCTCCAGTTTGGATCAACGATGAGCATTATGCGTGGTGCTAGGACATCACTGAGCAGGCGGCTTCTTTGGTACCTTGGTCTTTCATCTTCTTACGGATCGTCACTAAGTTCTTCAATAATCACACATATTTACATTCACATATGATGCAGATGGAATCTCATACTGCAGACCTACATGATGCTGTGGAGGATTGTGCAGGCCGTTCCGTGCCCCGAAGAAAGCACACCGCATCCCTTCCCCCATATAATGACATTAAACTCAGTAAGTAAAGACAATCTCTTCGTATATTTGCATCTCGGCACCGGCTTCGACACAGATAGGTAGGGAAATGATCTCCCTGGTAATTGACCCGTGTTTCTTGTAGAAAGGGGCTGCCTCGACGGTGCTCTCCAAGTACAAGGGCAGGCCGCTCACGCTGGACTGCTGTATGCCCCATTGCACCAACAGGCGGCCAGCTCCGCGGTGACTGTAGGGGGGATCAGTACCGATGAAGGTGAGGCCTGGTAAGAAATCCATCAGCATTCAGGCTCGCCATGAGAGTAATGGACCAGCAGCAGGGAGGGGGAAGGCCCTGGCTGGCACGGGGACATACGATAGCAAGGAACATCCCCAACGGAACGGCTCTCTGCCTCAGCAGCTTTGGCGGTCCAAGCCCTCAGTGTGTCGAGGTCGGTGCCCTCTGGCCACATCCAGGGCGGCTCGACGTAGTCTTCATCCGGGAGGACAGGGTGCGGCCATTTTGCAAATGCGACGACAGCACCGACGTTCTTCTCTGGGTCTGGTGACATGGCGGGGTCAGTGATTCGCTTATCGCAGGTACTCTCAGTCTTGGGCTTGTACGTACCTCCGGAACTTGTTACCACGAGTACAGTTGTCTTTGGGTCATCAATATCGGCGAGGGCCTTGTTCTCGACGCAGGTTTGCAGCTCCTTGCGGATAGCGGGTGTTGGAAACTGGGCATGGAGCATGGCGTTGGAGCCAAAGGCTGCCATGTGAATCTCCGCAATCCGAGGTGCATCTTCACGTGTTGCAGTACGCACATGAAGTTGCTTCAATGCCGCAGCCATTGTTCTGCTCGTTTCCCGGGATGGTCTCGAAATAATTAGATCTCATTTGTGCAAACCGGGTGCCAGTGGAGTGATCAGGCGCTAGATGAAGAGAACGGAGAATATCAGAGCGTGGGTATCATGTGACACTTGCCTGTGTGCCGGCGCCAACAAAGCAAGTGCATTCCGTTAGGAAGGTTATCATTTGTTTTTACAAGGCCTGCGAGAGAAAGACATTATTATTGTCAGATTGAAGGGGTGGTCAATTCAGGGACCAATAGGGTTAGGGTCGCGCACGAAGACTTATTCGATTTCATAGTTACGTAACCCAGCAATGCCCGGCATGTACACATGAAATAGCTCGGCGATATTGATTTAAAGGGCCTTTATACAACTACCTAGGTATACATACCGTATACGATTGAACCCATGAACTTACTTAACCCGCCACTAGACTACCGCTGAGATTCTATTTGACGATAAGGTTCACTACACTACCAGTACGGATCAACCACCGACATCTTTTGGAAAGGCGAAAGTTAGGATCAGATTTGACTACGGTGTCTTCGAAACGGCTGCGAATCGACAAAGATGGGTGCTGAGACCTGGGTAATAGTAGGCGCCTCTCGGGGAATCGGCCTGGAGCTTGTCAATCAGTTGCTAGAAGCTGGCCACCAGCTGGTCGCAGCAGTCCGCAACGTGTCCGCCGCTCCGAAACTCTTCGCGTTGATTGCTTCACAAAAAGCAGCAGACAGATGCATTGTCGAGCAGTGCGACGTCTCAAGCGATGACAGCATTACAGTAAGCTGATCCAGATATGCAGATTTCAACCCTGAGACGGTGTATTAGGCAGGGAGATATTAACAAGGTAGAACTTCATCCACAAGATTCAGGACGCTGTGAGTAACGGCATGAGGTTGGGAAATGTCGTCCTGAACGCGGGAGTGTTGAAGTATCCCAACCGGGCAACCGAGATGTAATTACGCACACTATTCAAAGCAATTCTGTCTAGATGACTGATAGTGACATGGGTCTATATCGTAGATCGTTCTCGGACTTTGCTCTTCACCTGCATACCAACACCATCGGGCCGATCATCTGCGCACAAAGGCTGCTCAATCTGAGTCTTGATCACCCGCCCACCAAGATCGTGTTCATCTCGTCTGATTCAGGGTCGACAACGCGCTTCCTAGACCTCGAGGATGGCTTCGGAGCCTACGCTGCAAGCAAGAGCGCGCTCAACCAGATGTTACGACACATGGCGGCCGAGCTGGGACGATCCGACCAAAAGAAGCACGAGACTGTGATCCTGGCACTTCATCCCGGAGAAGTAGAAACGTAAGTGCTCACTGATTGAAGGGATAGGCCCTGACTGATCATATGAATAGCGACATGGCCGACATTGAACTCGGCTGGGAAGTGAAAGGATCGATAAGCCCCCTTGAAAGTGTGTCTGGAATGTTGAAGGTGATAGCGGAGAAAGGGACAGATGACACTGGCACCTTCTAGTGTTGGGATGGAAGGGTAAGCAGTCCGACATTTGGGTTGACTCCTGAGGCTAATGATGTATAAATAGAGCCACCCTTGGTGAAAGGGAGGATTCATCATGCGATGGGTAGTTTTAGCCACGTAATAGTAGCTGTGGATGGAAAATAATTACTGTCACTAAAGCCTATCTTGCGACTGCAGTCCCTTGATGGTTGCGATAATATCGTCGGGACTAATATTCCCCATCCCAGGCTGAGACGGCCGTAAGGCTAGAGGGGTTGTTGTTCCTGGAAGATGTGGTGCCTCAAGGCCGGTGCTGTCTGACCATCCACTGCCAATACATCAACGCCGGTACTCTGTAATGAGGTCGCCATGGTCACCTGGTATAGAGACGGGAAAAGATTCAGTCTTGTGTTCATGGACGAGAGATAGGCTTCTCTAGATGAATGATCCAGCCTCACACAAGCCTCAGGGAAACATTGCCCCAAAAGGCAACCCCCTCGGCCTCCTCCCATCATCCAAATCACTGTCCGAGTAATCACTGCTATCATACACCTGCCCCCCACAGAAAGGAGGAAACCCCATCGGCATCCCCATCGGGCCAAACGCCCCTACAGGCGGGCAACCACCACCACCATTACCACCACCACCACCACCACCCTTCCTCTTCTTGTAATGCCGATCACACAACCCACCCCTACTACTACCACCACCACTACCACCACCCCTCCGCCGCGGCAGATTGGTACCCTCCCTAGCACACCCCCGCCGCGAGCACTCATGCCTGCCACAGAACGAACCACCCCCCACCTCGGCGACCCTCTCGCCGCACCTGCCCCCGTCGCCCTGGCAGGCGTGCGCGGAGCAGTAACAGCTCGCCGCCAGGAGACCGCCGACGGTGGCGTCGGCGCCGCCGAGCATCAGGCTGGCGCGTAGCGGGCTGGCTGCCAGTGACAGCAGGTCCAGGCCCGCGATGGTGTTCTTGCGCAGCTGCTGGCACGCCGCCACGGCGCACTTGTGCGCCGGGCAGTACTGCAGGCTGTCGGGGCGGCGCTGGTCGCTGCACGAGGACAGCTCGCAGGAGTGGTCCTTGCAGTAGCGCTGGCCCGTGTTGAGGCGCTTTTCGCACTGGTTGCCGAGGAGGGTTGAGGCTGGGCATTGGGGTTTGTGGTCTATGTTGTTGATGGTTAGCTCGCTGGGGGGGTATCAGGAGTATTTGTCCTCGGATGGGGTGGGTGAGTGTGATGCAGATGGAGAAGGGGGAAAGGGAGGATGGTGTGATGGTGTAAACTCACGGTTCTCACACGTCGGATACTTCACATCATCTCCCGGACCCTTCTCCACGTAAATATACTCCCTACACCCTCCCTCGCGACACTCCCGATGGACGTCACACCTATTCCCCACCGCCGCCGCAGGCTTAGGACACCCCTCCACCCAACAGACATGCAACGCACAATGCTCACTCCCCCTCACCCTCTGATCCCTCCTCTCCAGACACCCCTCCGTCTTACACTGGTGCTCCGCACAGAACCTCCCATTCCCCATATCCTTCTTTCCCCCACCGCACAGCACCTCAAGACAGATATGCCTCTCACAGTACTTCTCACTGCTCCCCGCCCGCTGCTGCCCACACGGGTCCCGGTGACAATAGTGCGCGCCGCACCACCTCACCGTGGCGCCCGTGTCCCGCCTGAAGCACGGCCCCGCGCACCCCTCGGCCGCGCACCGCCGGTGCTGGTCGCAGCTGCGCGCCGGGTCGCCCCTGTCGCCCCTGCCCTCGACCTCGGCCGTGCACGTCGACGACTCGCACGTGTGCTTCTCGCAGAAG
Organism: Cytospora piceae; assembly: GCA_016508685.1. Lineage (NCBI taxonomy): Eukaryota > Fungi > Ascomycota > Sordariomycetes > Diaporthales > Cytosporaceae > Cytospora > Cytospora piceae. Next base: position 2,094,396 of record JADMLE010000005.1, on the reverse strand, counting down.
GGGGAGCCGACCTGTATGAGCCGGGGCTGGTCGCACGTGTTCTTGTGCGGGCTGGCGAGGCAGCTGTGCTGCGGGCAGTAGCCCTTGCTGCCTTGCTGTTTGCTGTGCTCGCAGTGGGGGTACTTGCAGCCGTCTTTTGTGTTGGGGGAGAGGTCGTCGTTAGTTTGGATTTGGTGGCGGATGGACGGAGGGGGGTGGAAGTGACTGGGGACTCACGGTCACTGCAGTATCTGAACTTCTCCGGATCTGCGTCCTTGACGTATTTCATACAGGGCATGTCATCGGAGCCTGGAGCCTGGCAACGAAGGTCTGCCCACATGCGAACTTCGTCAGTAGAGGCTCATACCGTAATCCCGCCATTCTGTTGCCCCTCCCAACCGGTTCTCCGGCCAAGACAGGATAAATAATGCATGGTAAGAGGCAGGACACACTTACGAAGGTCACAATACTTCCACAAGGGGTTCCTCCCGTTCCTCTGCTCCTGGCACACCGTCCCGTTTGTCATGAACTTTTGGCAGTGATGCCTCTCGCAGTAGACCATGTCGACCTTCTTCCCGCCCGCCGTCACCTTGCCGATGTGCTCCTTGCACGCCCGGCACTTGCGGCCCTTCTTGCTACCGCGCCGGCTTCTCCTGTAGCGCCGGCTGTATGGCGCGCCGCCGTAGAGCATCATGTCCCACATCTTGGAAGGCGTTGTGCCTGGCTGGCTGGCTGATCCCGCTTGCAATCCCACACCGGGGTAGTACTTTGCTGATCGTAGTGTATGGAACACGAAAGGTAGACTGAGTGGCTGTTCCGAGTTGTATTGCGGCACCCGAGTGAATGGAGCGGTCTTCCCTCTCGATGCTGAATAATGTGCCTCCAGCGAATCCAGTGAACTGCTGAGAGAATCGTTTCTTCTTTTAAATTGTCTGGGCCCTTGGATGCGGAGTTATATTCCCAAAACTCGCACTTGCCCTCTCATCCACTCACGGTAGCAACTAAGAAACAGACCGCAATTCTGAGACTCGCCCGGCGATATTTGCCAGGGAACAAGACGAAAACAAGGAGGAATACGAGATAGCAATGTCGGAAGAGGTAGAAAGATGGAAGCAGGGGAGAAAGCATCAAACAATGACGCGGTGATGGGGGGGCTTGGGCTACACAAGGACGGCGTAGTGCCAAACAGCAAGAGGATCCGTTGTTGGGAGGTTTGAAGGAGAGACGGAAAGACGGGAAGACCGTGTGCTGTACAGACCAAGCGAAGACATCTCGTTTCATTGCCTCTGGGACGGTGCAGGGGGTTTGTTTCTTCTTCCATATCTGGGTAGCTTCCTCCCAAGCTCCTGGTGGCTGTAGATGTCACTCCAACCCTGATTCGAGGTCTCGAGTCCCATCCTCGACCATGTCCTCGGGATCAGGGGATGAGTCAAGAGTTTTGGGTCCGACTGCTGCGCTTTCTTGATGAAAGCTTGGGCGTGTAAGTAGACTTTATGCATTCTTCATGTCCATTCGGTCGCAGATCAAAGTAAAGCTTGATCACGTCGGGAGACCCGCGTCTCATCGGAATGGGGTCGATCTGGTCCGGGTCTTTCGTTCAACCTGGATATCTCCTCTCCTCCTTCCTGAACACGATGCGAATTCGAAACTCGTCTTGTCACTGAAAGGCGTAGGTTCATGGGGCAACAGATCGCCGGGCCTTCATCTGCACGACCTGTGCCCCAACAATTTTACATCTCTGAACCCTGGAGTCGAGCCCTTGGAAAATCGATTTTGTTTCTGACTAACTACTAAATATCCTATACAGGGCGAAAATCCATTCCCGGCCCTAGGCTGACTCCTTGGTATCAAGTAAGCACATGGCAAACACCACAACTCATCTGTGCAACATCAAAACATCAAAAAATAGGGCACGCCCATGCTTGATTGCCTCAAAACTCTTTCTCATTTCCGCCTCGTCTCATATTCATCTCTTGTTTTGCCGGCTCACAAATGGCTCCCTGCTTGCCGTCTTAACGCCCAACTTCTGTGCATGACAGCATCCCAATTCAGCGAAATTGAGTCATAGCTAAGCATTGTTTATCGCTGCTGACAGAGATCTGATCAAAGCTTCTTCATCATCCGCATCTGTCTTTCCCTCCCCAGGGTTTGCCTGTGGGTTTGGATCTGTGGGCGCTGGTATTGCTGCTGGAGCTGGAGCCGAAGCTGGAGCATGTGCCTGCTTAAGCTGCTCGGCTGGCGCCATCGGTTGCGTTGGATATGTTGGAGGCTTTTGGCTAGGCATCCGCGGAGAAGCCGCTGCGGACCCTACAGTGGGTGTCAAAGGTGATGCAGTAGGTGTTGGAGGCGCGGGCATGATGGTTGGTACGGAACTCGGCGCCGGGGCTGGAGCTGTCGCGGGCCCTGACGACGGATGAGTCAAGGCCGTTGCATGAGGTGCTGTTGTAGCCGCGAATGCAGGACGTGGAGCAGCGGAGGTAGGTGCTGCAGTAGTGGCTGGCGATCGTGACTGAGGATGTGGCATCATTGTGGCTTGTCCAGGCTGTGAAGACGCCGCCACTGGCCTCTGTATATGTTGTTGTGGCTGCTGATACTGTCCCTGTGTAGCTGGTTGCTGCGCCGGCCTTTGCTGGTGTTGGTGCTGAGAAGTGGAAGAGGAAGCCCCTTGTTGCAGTGGCCTTTGTTGGTAGGATGGGGCGGGCGCGATGCTCTGGTGATGCTGAGATGGTTGCGGCGGCGGTCTCGAGGCTCCGGGTTCTAATTTGACCTGCGAGGATGTGACTGGGGAGTGAGCCGCGGCTTGTTGCAACTGTGGTGGCCGTTGCTGCTGCGCATGCTGTTGATATGACTGTTGCTGTTGGACAGGCTGCCGCTGCTGGTACGTCGACTGACTTTGGTATTGCTGGTTATTTGTGGCACCTGCCGGGGGAGAACCTGCACCAGGTGTGGCTGAGGATGGCCTTGATGACCCAGCCATGGGCAGCCCGTGTGCCACAGTGTATGTACCATTCGCGTTGCCATTGTTGTAACTAGGAGCATAACTGCCCTGAACACTTCCATTCGGGTTCATGACACCTTGGCGTGCCTGCTCCTCCGCCTCCTTTCTCGCCGCCTGGCCAGGAGCCCGAGTCTTTAGCTCCCCGGTGACGCATTGCAGGTAATATGGCATCTCTGAGTTAGTTTTCAGGAAGAACAGCTTCAGGTTGCGAGCCTTGTCCTTCAACTGAACTTGTGTTCGGTCTTTCAAAATGTCGGAAATCGTCCCGTTCTGGCCGTAAAGCTGGAGGATCTGGCTCCAGTGAGGTCCCTTAACCTTGTCGAGTCCTTCCATAAGAGCTTTTTCTTCTTCGGGGGTCCATGGCCTCCTTGTAGAATGTAGACCCTCCCTACGCGCGGCGTGTGTGGATGACTTTGCCACGGCTGCTTGTCGTGCCCTCTCGTAGAGAACGGAGGTGGGAAGTGACTGAGTAGGTGGTAAATGCGCGCCGTCTGGTAAGCCAGCCGCGGATTGCCCAAAGCCGAACCCGTCGACAGAACTGAGCTTCTCGGCGATCAGTGATGCGAGACCCGTGATCTCGTAGCCATTGGCGTCGGTTCCATTTGGCCGTCTTTGTTGCCCAGGGAATGAGCCTGAATAGGTAGAGGGTGGAGCAACACCTTCCAGGAGCAACGCCTCTTCTTCGGCAGCTTCATTGGGGATTTCGATTCCATGGCTCTCCGCGTACTCCACGATGGCCTCGAAATTGGAACGGATAAAAGCGCTAAGACTATCGAGGAAAGTCGCGAATTGGTACTTCGCCTCCAGTTGCCCTATCTCGAGTTAGATCACACAGCCCAAGTTGACTTAAGGGGCGAAGGGCTTACGTCGCTTCTCCTTATCATGACCTATGGCCCTGAGTAAGTTGCGCCTGTCCGTGAAAGGTCTGACGAACTGATCCGCGGATATAGAAAGGTTGAGATTCGATTCTCTCCAATATGCTCTCAGTTTGTCTTCCAGGTCTAGGGGGAAGAACTTGTCCATGAGACTGTTCCTCGTAGATTCTTTGTCCTCCATGACATTGGCGTATGCAAGGAAACTTTGCGTCTTCTGGTCGAGGTAAAGCGAGGAGATTTCCTCAGTGATCATGCCATTCTCGGGGATCATGATTTTCAAAAAATAGTCGTGTGCTGTGGCCATGGTTGGACCTCCGGGGCCATAGAAGCTAGCACACATGTTGGCAAGATTCGCCATTTGTATTGTCTCGCGGTCGCCTGGATCTTGAATGTCGAGGTCATCGGCGTTAAGGAAAGCCGTAGAATCGGTGAAGAGCTTCAGGCTCGCCATGAAAGTTCCTCTCAACGCAACGTAGACCTTTCCGCCCTCTGTTCTTGAGTCGCGAATGATTTTGTCTGTGACCTCCGAGGGCTGTTGGAAAAGCGCCAGCAATATTTGTACAGCCTAAGACATGGGTAAGTAACCAGGAAAAGCAGGCGTGTATGTTTGTCACTTACGAGACTTCCCAAGAGTGGTAACCCCATGGACCGCGAGAAGTAGGTTGGGCTCTCTATGAATTTCATCTTTTCTAACCGCCTTCGTGTGGGAGCGGCCGTCGTTGTGGTGTCGACATTCATACTATCGTCTGCCTCATTAACCGCGCCCAAAGCGTCTGCCAACATGGATTCCAGATTCCAGTCAGATGCGCCATCATCATTAAGAAACGAGTCATTCTCCAGTTTGACTTCAGCAGCAGTCTGTATGCTGTCTTGGTCCATAGTGTGTTCTGTCTTTTGTCTTTTCTCGGCGCCAGCTTCCTCTCCAAGCTCTGGCGTTCGTGATCGCTTTGCTGGAGTTGAAGGTTCCGGAGCATATGTCGGGGTGGGCGTAGGGACATGGGGAGGAGGAGGAGTCGGAGCCGGGACAGTAGAGGCGGGAGGCGCAACAGCAGGTATCGTCGTAACAGAGCTGGTAGCTGCTGCTGACGTCGGTATCACAGGAGGTGTTTGCCGAGCTGGGGCAGCCGCATCGGAAGGTGCCTGGGATTCCGGGACTGGTGGCGCGTTTGGTGACGGGTTTGATGGTGGATTTGGTGAAGGGGTTTGGACCGTGGTCGGGACATCAACAACATTGGAAGAACTTTCGGCCGGACTCTCCAGATTCTTCACAGGAATAGAGACAAGTCCCTGAGGTGTCCCTTCGCTTTTACTCGTGGGCGTCGGAGTACAGTCCGCTTTGCTAGGTTCATTTTGAGGAGTCTCTGGAATTTCAAGTACATTAGGTCCTATCCGTAGCTGAAGAATATTGCTCTGCGACGCCGATGAGGGTGAGGCTCGTCTTCACATGTCGTGATGGGACGGTGACGATAATGGAAGTGGAAACTTACCGCTCCTGGACTGCGTCGCTACGGCTGGCGCCGGCGACGCACTCTCTGCAGCATCCGCCATCTCTTTGCAACTTGGAGACTCATTCAGTAAGCTCTTCTGGGCTAATGACTCCTTGTCGGGCCTGAGAACCGCGGATTTGGACGAAAGCGCGGCGTTGCGAGGATGGCAGGATCGCTGGATGGCAGGTCGGCAGAAAACATTCAGGAATGCGACAGTTCGGAAAGTTCTCTCCACAAATTTGCTTCACCACCTTCCTAAACCAGCGTGTCATGTCTTACGTAATGTCAATGGTTCCAGCCTCCTAACAGAGCGACACCCGTCAAAGATCCTAAAAGCTAACGAAAGCCTCAGGTGATTGCTATCACCTTTCTGAACACCACAGATAGAGCAGATCTCACACCGGATATGCACATAGATCTGCTATAGCTTGGCTCCATGGGTCTACAATTGTTGAATGCTGTGTTACGTGAAGAGTTGGTAGTTTGAGGTCTCAAGGGTTATTCAGGAAACGGCTCCTTTCTCCTTGGGGGGGGGGGGTTGTCAGAGTTTCCTTTACCCGACTAATATACGTACCTAGTCACTTGGGTATATTACTATTATTCTCAACTTGAAAAAGATTACTCAGGCAAGATCATAATGTACTTCTCACCTGATGCTACGGTTGATAGGGCAGGCTTACACCGACGAGGACCCCCAGGTGCCGGCGTAGCCATTTGTCGCAGCCATGAACCCTTCTCTTACTTAATTGCATATAGACTCCCGGTAGTATGCATCTTGTCTTAATACTCCCCAGACGATTTCTATATTTGAATATATAGTAATATACTATTTTCATTGTATAAGTTAGCTGACACCCAGCTTGCATACCTGCTAAAGTTGAAGACTGCAGTGCAGACAAACTGCCGCTACATGTAATGACATACACCTTTGGACTGCCCAAAATCCAAAGAGAATGGACATCCATACCGATAGAGCGACTGGTTATCTGTACGAGGCTTGAGTTTGATAAGGTTGATGGGATCTTCAAAGGCAGTGGCAGCTAAAGATATCTCCCGGGCGGGCCTGACGGTGATGCACATCTGGAGTGATTGACCGCGGCTTTGATGCTAGGCAGGTGTCGGTATACCGTTCGTTTTCATCAGTGCGAACATCCGGTCTGCCAACCAAAGGGCAAAGGCGTATATATATTTAATGTTCGTTCCCATGGATGTCACTTTGGAGGTTCGCCTCCCCCCACTCTCCTCATATCTTGATTTCCCTCAAACCAGATGGGGGCTGGTGCTGTTCCGGAAATTTGAAAGTGCCTGCTGTGCTGATGGACAAAGAACCAAGACAGGCTTTCTATCACCGATCCATTCAGACAGGGGAAGAGATGCTATTGGAATTTGACACGTATAAATAAGGGTAAGTTGCCACGAATTATTTGCCTTCAAGCCGGAGGACATCAACACCGACGAGGTTGATAGCGTGCTATAGAAATTCGATGGCCGCGCTGGCTAAGACGGGAAATGGCCATGCATTGCTATATATGACCATTTTCCTGCACAGAAAAGGAATGTAGAGCGTCTCTCGAAGATAAACCAGGTTCTGCACCCAGATGGTATGACATAATGGCGTGAACACTGGTTGGACGCTGCAGCAACATCACTGGTGTGTCCGCCCAGATAATCCGTAAGTATGTAGGTGCTCCAAGGGAGAGCCTCCATCAACAAGGCCCGAGACGACTTCATGTGCTGTGTATAGGAGCGGCAAGAGCATATAAGTAGGCAACACCTTTCTCCGCCATCAAGAGGGGAATAAAAGGGAGGTATCATAAGCCTGAGAGACGCCCGGCGGGAGAGGCTCAGCCTTATAATCATGTAGGTACGACGTGACAGCACGGAAGTTTTCCTTCAAAGACATCCAGCCAAATACAACGCTGTACCATGAAATGACCACCAAGCTCAACACACCGTAGTACTCCATTGTTTTTGACTGGAAACAAGCGGACTGACGGATGGCCGCAGAAATGCTCGGGGTAGACCTCGAATCCGGGGAAGCGCCAGGAGAAGATCTACAAGGTGTTGGGGGAGACCGCGTTCCAGACCTCTTTTTGCCTCCTGGAGCGCAGAAGGGGTCGTTCACGAGCAGCAGCTTTACGAAAGGTCATTGGATTCCGGACGCAAGGAAGTGATGAGGCCATGCGCGGTACATAACCTCGGTCAAGACGCATCAGCTTCTCAGGTGACCTCGAGCGGCCCGGGGCAACGGCATACGGTGCAAAAGCAATGATGGGCAGGATGTTCAAGATGGGCAGGATAGTGCAGGTTGGTCAGCAGCGAAGGATGGTCAGCAGTCCGAAATAGCTGGATGGGCAACCTTGATAGACCCACAAATGCTGCCTTGATGGGCGTGAACTCTATTTCGCTCAACAAATGGGGTTGTGGGGTCCCCCGTGGGATTTGAATTGGGTAGACCTTGAGTGAGAAGTGGGGGTTGTGGGCACTTAGAGTTTGGTCCTGTTTGGGGTTCCCCTCCCGCCGGAGTCTTGGCTAGTCCCCCAAGAAACTTGGTGTGATGACAATGATGACGATGCTGGATGATGATGACATGCCATGGAGCTGCGAGTCAGAGAATCTTAAGCAGCAGAGCACTGTGAGAGGCATTTTCGACCTTGAGGTGAGGGTAACCCAGCTTCCGCATATTTGTTCCCAATTGCGGTGGATGGTAATCTTGAGAGACGGATACAGAATGCATACGTACGTACACGTGTGTATTCATCAAGGACGTAGACTACCTACATCTCGTACTGAGATATACTAGACACGCATATGATTGTATGCACACTAACTGGAGTGATTTCATAGGCTCCTAAAAGAAATGGGGTAATGGCGGGGGCTGCACCACTCCCAGAAACAAAAACGCGGGGTTAGCTTGGTGCTAGTGCCTTCCGGTAGCCTCCTTTCTCAACAACGTCTGTTCCAGAAGCTCTTTGGTGAGACTCGAGCATCTATCCTCCAGTACCATACATACAATTTGTTTCTGTTCCGATTCATTCTCGTGAGAGTTTGCAGATGTGGGAGCCCGTTGATGAATACATATAGTAACACAGCAGTAGTGCCCCCCCCTCTCTAACCAGATCTCAGATGGAATATCACTTGCCCAAACAGGATGAATTGATGCAACATGAGGGTAAAGATCCACCGAAAACCCTTCACAAATGATGGTACGCCCCTTGCCGGAGCCCCTTGCCGGGGATCATATGTGCAGCAGCAAGGGGCAGAAGCTCCATATGCTCGGCCAAAAGGCGTGCGGCTCATTCGTCTGCAAACCCCTTGTACATACGTGTAAATTCCATGTTGGGCCATGTTCCCCCGTCGCACCAGGTACTGGATATGGGGTAATATGGGGTAGGTGTCTTCCTCGGTGTGGGGATAGCGCTTGGCTTTTGACATGGAAGCGGTCGAGTTCCGAGCCTCAACTACCCTCCCGTTTGCTAACGAATTGACAGGCTGACAGTACAGAAGACTATCTATCTATGGGTATGGATGAATATTATTACCACATCCATCGCTGGCGGCACATGGGGCACCCGCACAGCCGCAGTGGGAATGGGATACGCCGTGCTTTGTCTCAGCCCGTCAGCTTTTCTGTGGAAAACAATTACGATGGGATATCCGCCCCATTCCCGAAGACGTGCCACGCGGGACCACGGACCTCGGAAGGAGCCCTGCACCATGAAGGATAACCCGTGAATCCGTACATACACACATCTGTTGTGACACTACGGATTCTAGTCTCACTAAAAGCGTGGTCACTTGACCCTTGGCAAGGTTGGCAAGGCACCTCGGTGCGGATCCGGACTTTAGCTCTGCAGCGGCCGGGATCTGGTGAGAACGGGACTTCCCTGCCTCCTCGGCGATTTTGAGGAGCTTCAATATCCCTCCCAGGTGTTCCAAGCGCTGGATGCATCGTCACAGCTCCAGTCGAGGTCCCGTAACCCCGCTTTGCGATTACACTACCCATTCCCCTCCATCCCATCACACCCCCATTGACAGCCCTTCGCCACTCATTGCCTGTCCCTATTTCTTTGACCTGCCGCCGGCCTCTCTCTCTTTAGTCCGTTTCTTCTTTCCTCCTTCATTACCATTCAAAGATACCCAATAACATAAACGACAAACTGCAGGCAGTACCAGAGGCTGAAGAGACTCCAAAGATATCAATAACCTGTCTACCACATATACACGATCTAGCATCATGTCGTTGTTCACAGAGCTCAAGACGCCCATCACGGGCGCATACCAGCAGCCTACCGGACTGTAAGTTCCCATAACGCCGAAGATTCCTTTCTTGACCAATTCACCTATTAATACTTCATCAGGTTCATCAACAACGAATGGGTCGAGGGCCAGGATAAGAAGAAGATCGAGGTCATCAACCCATCCACCGAAGAAGTCATCTGCTCCGTCTCCGAGGCCACCGAGACAGATGTCGACCTCGCCGTCGCCGCGGCTAGAAATGCCTTTGAGGGCAGCTGGCGGAAGACGCCGCCACAGCAGAGGAGTATCTTGCTCCTGAAGCTGGCAGATATCATGGAGAAGAACGCCGACCTCCTTGCTGCCGTCGAGTCCCTCGACAACGGAAAGTCCATTTCGTTGGCAAAGGGAGATGTCGGTGCTGCTGTCGGCTGCATAAGGTACTACGGAGGTTGGGCGGACAAGATCGAGGGCAAGACCATCGACATCGACCCAGACATGTTCCACTACACGAGGCCAGAGCCTGTAAGTCTGCATACGAGATTCCGACTACAATATTTCAGCTGCTGATATCTTCTCCAGATCGGTGTTTGCGGACAGATCATCCCTTGGAACTTTCCGATCCTCATGTGGTCGTGGAAGCTGGGTCCTGCCCTGGCGACTGGTAACACCATTGTCTTGAAGACTGCTGAGCAAACACCTCTTTCCGCCCTCGTGGCAGCACAGTTTGTTAAGGAGGCCGGCTTCCCACCTGGAGTAGTCAACATCATCTCCGGCGTCGGCAAGACTGCCGGTGCCGCCATCGCTGCACACATGGATATCGACAAGGTCGCCTTCACCGGCTCCACCGGCGTCGGCCGACAGATCATGAAGGCTGCGGCATCATCCAACCTGAAGAAGGTCACGCTCGAGCTGGGCGGCAAGTCCCCCAACATCGTCTTCAACGACGCCAACATCGAGGACGCCATCAACTGGGTCAACTTCGGCATCTACTACAACCACGGCCAAACCTGCTGCGCTGGATCCCGTGTCTACGTGCAGGAGGGCATCTACGACAAGTTCATCACGGCGTTCAAGAAGCGCGCCGAGGAGAACAAGGTCGGCGACCCATTCCACGAGGAGACCTTCCAGGGTCCCCAGGTCAGCCAGCTGCAGTACGACCGCATTATGGAGTATATCAAGGTCGGCAAGGAGGAGGGCGCCGTGGTCGAGACGGGCGGCGAGCGCCACGGTGATGTGGGTTACTTCATTAAGCCCACCATTTTCTCTGGTGTGACGCCCAAGATGAAGATCATGCAAGAGGAGATCTTCGGCCCCGTGTGCACCATCGCCAAGTTCAAGACTGAGGATGACGTCATCGAGGCGGCGCACGACACCAACTATGGTCTGGCGGCTGCTTTGCACACCCAGGACTTGAACACTGCCATCCGTGTCAGTAACGCATTGAAGGCGGGTACCATCTGGGTGAACTGCTATAACGCCCTGCACCACCAACTGTAAGTAATCCCCTTTACGGAAGGATATTTTTTCACGAAAACAGATTACTGACAAAGACTTTACAGGCCATTTGGTGGTTACAAGGAGTCTGGTATTGGCCGCGAGCTCGGAGAGGCCGCGTTGGCAAACTACACACAGAACAAGTCTGTCGCTATCAAGCTGGCAATCTAAGGCGAGCCCTCTGGAGAGGTGGTGCGGGAGTTACCCACCGCCTCCAAGGTTGGAGTTATAACGCAAAGAAGCGAGGGAGACCAATTCTCGTAAGCTGATGAAAGCTTAAAGTCCGTGGATATGGGTTGATGAGGAAGGAGGAATTTGAGACTGGGAAATCTGGAACCGGAACTACTTCTCTGCTGTAAATGTTTTTGAAAATGCAGCTTCCCATAGGATTCACTGCGGATTATGAAAGTTGAAACGACGATATAAAAAAAATAAGAATATAATAAACATATCAATCACTATTGCTCAATTGAGTTGTGACGAATACCCAGTTCCTTGCTTCCTTCCGTCCACTCGGCGGATGAAGCGGGCGGGAGGGAGGGATTCCTTCGCGAATTGACAACGTTTGTAATCCGCCGTACAACCAACAGTCTGCAGTGGTTGGTGTAAGGATTCAGCGGGTCGAACCGCAGAAGTAGCCGCTATTTTTGGCTGCCCTACCAGCCCTCTCAGCCCTTTTGAAATTCCCGGGATACACCAGACCAGGGGCTGAGTCAACAGGCCGAAACGTCCTGACAACAGCCGAACCGAAACGAACCCCCCCCCCCCGGCCAATCCCCCGCCAAACCGTCGTCAACCGCCCCCAAAATCTATGTACTGTAATTCCGTACGTACGATTACAAACCTCGGGAGACGCGTCCGTCACCCAATAACGCGACTCGCGATCACCACCACCATCCTTCTCAATCCCACGGGACCACCTCCACCCAACTCAACACTACCCCACGTCAATTGAGCAGACAGTCAATCGATCAATTGACCCAGCCAGCCAGTCAGCAATGGCGTCCTCGTCTCGTGCCTACTTCGAGCAGCAGCGGGAGTCGCTGATCGGGGAGATAGCCACGGTGAGTACACACACACCCAATGCACAACCCACATCCCCCCCATATGCGCCTCTCTCCCGGCACGTCCCCCGCCCCTCCTCTTTCCCAAAAATTAGCAAGGACGAGGGCTGGGGATGTGTTTGGAATGACATTGCATCACATCACATCGTACAGCATCGTAACGCATGGGCTGACAGGTCGGGAAACCCCGCAGAGCTTCGAACACGTCCTCGCAAACATCAACAAGCTGAACCGCAACCTCGAGGCCGTCATCGCGGTGGGCAACGAGTTCAGCTCCGTCGAGGCGCTGTGGAGCACGTTCGAGAACGTCATGGCCAAGGAGGAGGAGACAGGGGAGGGGCGAGGGGAGGGTAAAGACAACAACAAGGAGGCCGAGGCACCGACGAAGGTAGAGGAGGAGGAGGAGGGGGAAGAGCAGAGGGGTGTTGATCATGATGGTGATGTGGAGATGGGCTGAACAGACCGGGAAAAGCAGTGTTGAGCGCAGCCTACCAACTTCAGGAGGCGGCCAAGAAAGAAGGACACGGTGTTGTCGAAGTCGAGGGCAAGACGAAAGCCTGGCATATGATACCCAATAGATAGATACCGGAAAGGACGGATGGTTTGATTGATGTGTACACGGTCACCACGGAAAGGATATTTAGGAGGCGTTGTTCGGGTTGTTTTGGGAGATAAAATGGACTCCTTATCTACGTTGCTTTCCTATTCCATGCAGTAACACAAAAAAAAGACACTCGAGATATCGCCATAAGAAAACAGTGAAGACAAAAACAACGCAACAAGAAGACAGCCGTCCCTTCGAATGAAATGAAGCACAGTCCGGCTACCGGTTCACCCTATGAAATATGCACTGACCGAGAGTAGTAAACAAGAAGCGTCATCTAGACTGCCTCGTGGGGGACTCAGATCCGGTCTTGCTCTCCTTTGTCTTGTTCCCTCTCCCTTCCTTGCCACCCGGGACAGGTATCGCGAATCCACACACATACAAGGAAAAGAGATGAGGTGATGGAAGTAAAGTTGCCAATGGCGTTGGCGCCATAGGCAACAAAAAAAAAACGACCCTTCAGCCATGGTGGGATGCGAAAACTCCTCGCTTCTTTCCTTCCTTTGCCTTCACTCCATGCGTCCGTCCATCTTTCATCTCTCATCCTTCATCATTTTCATCATCGTGCCCCGCGGGGGGGCGCCAATACTATCCTGGCGCCTCAACATCCCTGTTGAAATCTCTCCTCGTGTCGAATCCGCGAATGGGGGATGTTGTCATGCCGAATCATGCGGTCGTTTTCATAACACATTCAGTGTGTGTTGATTGTGTGTATGCGTTTGTGTTTGTGTGTTTGCCCACCCCACGAGGTGAGCTCATTAGGTAGGTTTTGGTAGTAGAAGTAGTAGTAGTAAAAAAGTCAAGTCTCCGCTCGCTCTCGGCATGGCCCCTCTCATCCCCTTCCCCATCAAGCCTCACAGGAAGTTGCACTTTCTCTTCTTCTTACGAACGCCGCCGGCGCCGGGGACGCCGCTGTTGCGGTGGCCGTCTTTACTTGACGGCTGCCCGTGTGCGGCCTGCATCTCGAGGGTTTTCCGGTCGTTGGAGACGACGGTGGTGATGGCCTGCTCGAAGATCTCGTCGACGCCCTTCATCTCCTTGCTGCTGCACTCCATGTACTGGGCGTTCATCTTCTGCGCCACCGCCATGCCCTGCTCCCGCGTGACGGGCGTCAGGCCCTGCGTCTTGAGCATGTCGATGCACGTCTTCTTGTACCGCAGGTCGGACTTGAGGCCGACGAGGATCAGGGGTGTGTAGGGGCAGAAGTGGAGGACTTCAGGGTACCACTAGTTCACGTATTCGGTTAGCATGGGAGGCGGGTTCGTCGTTCCGGCGGGCAAGAAGAAAAGAGCAAATTACCTTGTCCATGACATTGTCGAGCGAATTTGGACAGTCGATGGCAAAGCAGACGAAGATGAGGTCGGTTTCTGGGTAGGACAGCGGTCGCAGACGGTCGTATTCCTCCTGGCCTGCAGTATCCCACAGGGCAAGCTCGACGGTCTTACCGGACTGGCGATGTGTAGGGTATGTGATGTAGTTTTCAAAAACTGTTGGGACATATTTCTGGTGGGAGGATCAGTAAATTGACTTGACACACAATGAGGCACGGGCGTAATGGAGGGGCAAGGGCAAGGGCAAGGGCAAGACGAATGGTTTTGCGTACGTACCTCTGGGAAGTATCCTTGGCTGTAGCTGATCAACAAGCATGTCTTGCCGCAACCGCCGTCACCAACGACAACGATCTTCTTGGAGTAGGCTGGACCGTCTGTCATGGCTGTTGCTGAGGACTCGCGGCCGGTAGAGTTGCTCATCATAGTACTGACAGTCCCATCACTTGATCGTTGTTGCCGTCTGCTGTTGCTGCTGCTTGGTGTTTTGCGGCCACTCTCATAGTATTTTTCGTCGTGGAGAGACTGGTTGTTGTTGGAGTACGAATTGCGATAGCTGTACGTCGAAGCCATGCTCATATTTGCTGCTGGGTTGCCAGTAAATGGCGGGGCCGACTTGCGGTTAGGCACAGCTGGAGGTGGAACTGTTTTCGGACCCGGGGACAAAGCAAGGCAGGCTTGCCAAGTCAATACGATACAGTAGAGTAAGGTAAAGTAAATAGACTTGCAAGGTGAAGCTGCTAGGGTGGTTTGTGTTGTGAGGAGCAGCTAGAATATTAGATCAGACGATAGAGAGGAAGAGAGTCTGGATGGATGCTTGTATGTTTTGGGTTTGGGAGGGTTTGGTGTGTCTGTCTGTATCTGTGTGTATGTGTTGTGATTGTGGGTATGTTATCGTTTCGTGTCGTGTCGTGTCCAGTCCGGAGGAAATCTGAATGCAGAGCAAATGCTGGTTGCTATCCAGATATGCAAGGCTTATGCGTATGCGAATCAGATGTAAATGCGATTTGAATGTGATTTGATCTGATGATAATCCGAGGTTGTTGCAAAGACGATACACACATACAAAACACACGAAGACGGTCAGATTATTGTGAGAGTAAGAGGATAAGAGGGAAAAAAGTGGAAGTTATTTTCTGAGACAACTCAAGCAATTGGCGTATAAGGAGAAAGGGGAGGTTGGTGTTTCCAAGAGCCCTGGAGGAAGAAGCAGGAAAACATGGGAAGGTGACGATGTGAGGTTTCTACTGGTAGCTGCTGGTAGCTGCTGGTAGCTGCTGCTGGTAGCTTGGTAGCTTTGTAGGTACCTACCTGGAGGTCGGGTCGGTAACAGCTGGGAGGTATGTATCTACGCCCGTGTATGTACTGTCCTGCCCGCTTCTGCTCTGCATTTGGTGTGTTTACGGGCTCCCTAGATGAGTGCCAGCGTCCCAGCAACCAGGGCCGCATCGACCGCATCGAGTTGGAGTCGCTCCAGTCGCTGCGGCCTTCAGGCGTAAAGCTGCACCCACAACAGCTGCCAAAACCCACCACACGTCATACAAGTAGCCCCCCTGTCCCACCTGTCTTACCACGCCAGTAGAGCGGTAACCACCCCTGCCGCCCCTGCTGCCCCCTATAATGTGTACGGATTCTTACGGATTCCTGCTATGCAGTAACACCCCTGTATACCGACCCCTGTAATTCGGTGGCCGGGCAGGCACACCTTGATTGTTTGAAGGTGGCTGGAGCGTTCCCGAATCTGCGTACCGCATCCCTGCCGCCCGCCAATTCCCATTACCCACAGGATTTGTCGTGCCACCTTGGCCCGTGCACCCTCTACGGACCTGTAGTGTACAGTACTTACTGTACTCAAGGTACCCTCATAAAAATTTCTACCCGCGACTTTCTTCCTCCCATCATTTAACCGCAACAAACCTTCTTCAGCCTCAAACCAACCTGCGCACATTTCTTCTTTGGAAATCTGCAGATCTGCAGGAAAAGCTGCAAGGAAGAAAAGAAGGGGGCCCGGTCTGCCGGTCCAATCGAGAAGATCCAGAAGAGGAGGATCCAGAAGAGGATCCAGATATCCAGAAGGTCCAGAGTCCAGAGAGTCCAGACTTCGGGCCTCATCTGACTTGACCTGCCAGCTCCGTTGTCCAGGCATCTCAGCACTCTTGCGAACAAGACTTTCCCCGCCCACAATTCCTCTTGTTTTGATCGTCATCAAACCTACAAATCCGTCCAGGGCAGGCTGTGTGGGGGGGGGGCAGTGAGAAAAATAAAGCAGCTAGAGCCGGCAGCAAGGCAGTGCGCCGCGTCCGACCCGGATTTTTTCTTCCGTCTGCAAAGCATCATCATCTCCCGCCTCAAATCCTTCCTTTCCTCTCTCTCTCTCTGCCTTGGTTGTTTCACCCAACCACATTCTGCAGTCGGTAAGTCGATCAATTTCAAGATCGATCACGATGGCACCCAGCAAGTACATTACCCTCGTTTCGGCCGACGACTTTGAGTATGTCCTTCCTCGCGAGGCTTGCTACGCCAGCCCTATGCTGAAGCGGACCATCAATCCCGATGGCGGCTTCCTGGAGAGTCGGACCGGTGTCGTGAGGATGGAGGATATGAGGTTAGTCACTCACTCACCATTCATTTGTTTCGCCTGTTGCTTCGCCTGCCAAGGTTTTTTTTCCTTTAATCTTTTTTCTGCCCACCCCCACCCACCTTGTCTCCGTCTCTCACCAGTGTCGATGATGAAAATTTTTATTTTTCTGTGTCCTTTTTTAGACAGAACCATCAACCTTTCGGTTCTGGGTGAACGACACACTACACTTGATCTGAGATACTTCAACCTTACCTCGCAAAACATCGACTCAATCCTCTGGCATGGTCACCGTTAGCTAACTCCCATCTCCAGTGCTGTCATTCTCGAGAAGGTCGTCGAGTATCTGCTCTACTGGTACAGATACCAAGACAAAGAGGATGTTCCTGATATGGAAATCCCAGTCGACATGTGCCTCGAGCTGCTGACCGCCGCCGACTACCTCCAACTTGACAGTGAGACGCCAGCCTCGTCGACCAGGAGGGCATGAAGATGCTGACACCCATCATCAAGACCAGTTCCGATGAGGAGGTTGACTTCACGTTCATGCATTGACTCTTTACATCTTCGGCATTTGGCGTTCAAGGTTTGCGGGCACGATAATCGAAACAATCAGGGGATTAGGCGTTGGGAACGAAACACATGGTCCATGACGACGATACCCTTGATCCTTCGAGAAGCAATAACACGATGCTATTACGATGCTGATGGATACATTGCCATCACGCCTTCTTCTTCTTTTGTCTACCCCTTCGTTTGTGGCTTCGCCTGTGCTCAAACAGGCTATACGTGACATGTTACCAAACACTCAAAAAATCCCCTACACCCACCCCATCTTAGCATATGCGATCAACTAAGAACACTGTTTCCATGGGTTGATCGTCTAATACCGATGGAAGATCGAAATCAACTCCCCCACACTCTGCTTAGGCCTGCTGTGCCCCTTTGGGCCTTCGTTTTTTCAGTCGGGGAAACATCTCAACGGCTTCAAGCCGGAATGTCACCATGTTGTACTTGGAAGACTATACTACTAACCGTTTCGATACATATTCTACATACTGTCACGTCTGTCGGACAAGACCAATGATAATCCATACATTACAACTACTAAAAATAATGCCCAAGGGTATCTACATGATCCATTTTTGCTGCCCAGAGTCTGAACATGCTGTGACCTGACTTGTAAACCTGTAATGATATTTTCCAAGTCGCCGGGGCAAACATCGTAGTGATGCAATCGATGACCTCCCCTTCCCTCACCGTGCTCTACCCCTACCCCGTCCTCCTCCACCCCGACCAAACCCGCCCCGACCGCCTCCTCCTCGCCCCCTACCCCGTCCCCGCCCACCGCCACCACCACCCCGGAACCCCCCCTCTCACCGCCAAACTCGTCCGGGGGCGGGCCCCTCGCCCGCCTCTCCTCCCTCTCCCCCTCGGACGCGTCCCAGAGGTTCGGCACCCCCAGCAGCTCGCAGAACGCCGCCGTCTGCGGGTTCGTGTACTCGAGCGGCTGCACGCCCGAGTGCAGCTCCAGCAGCGCCGGGTCCCGCACCGCGCCCGTCTCGCCCCGCAGGACGGCCGGCGCCGTCGGCGAGAAGCCCTCGGGCACCTGCAGCCTGCCCCGGCTCGCGACGTGCTGCTCGACCCAGGCGCGGTGCTCGGCGATCCGGGGCGCGTAGGCCTCCTCGCCTTCGTCCCGGGGCACCTGGGCGGCGCGGTCGCCGATGGTGAGGTGCGGGTGGAAGGTCCGGTTGATGGCTAGCCACTCTGGGTCGTAGTGTAGGGGGAAGCGGTTTGGGCCGTCGGGTATTGATGTTGTTGGGGGTGGTGGCGAACTGTTGCCGTCGGGGTTGATGGGGTGGATGTCGCAGAGCTGTAGGAAGTCCCGCCCGGGCTCGCACTTGTTGAGCGCGAGGAAGCGCACCTCGGTGTTGGTGATGGTTGGCGGGACGGGCTGGCCTGGCGTGCGCTTGGGTCCTGCGGGTCTGGGGTTGTTGGGCTTGGGTTGGGTGAACGAGGCGGGGAGTTGGGCGCGGAGATCTTCGGTCACGGTGTTGCCGATTGTCGCCTCCGCCGTTTCGCCATCCTTGGGATTGGCTCCGTTGCTGTCTGCCGCGGCAGGCACGTCCCCTTCGTCGTCATCCATGTCCAGATCAATCTCATTGGGGTTCTCCACGGTCGCCTCTGCATTGGGACCTGCATTTGAATCTGCAGGTGCGGGCGCCTCAACGGCCTGCGTCAGTGTCTCGGCGACCGCTCTGCCGGGGCCGACCTCCGCACCAGGAGGGGGATAGGTCTTGACAGCCACAAACTTCCAGTGCATGTGCGCCGAGAACCAATACGGTGGCCTCAACCGGTCCATGACGTACTCCGCGGCGGGACTCCCCAGCGACCCGTCCAGGATCTCCTCCTTCCACATGGGCCTGAGCCTGCACAGCGACTGCACGTCGCCGTGCTTCTCGATGCCCCTGGGCCAGTCATGGCTCAGCCCCACGTCAACCTGCTCCCTGATCTGCAGCAGCTTCCGCACGTCAAACTCCCTCACGTGGTAGAAAGACTTGACATCATTCATGGAGAAGGGCAACCGCTCGCAGTGCGACTTCCTGTAATCAAACCCCTTCCAAATGCCGCTCAGCCCGGCGATCCGAAGAGGGCCGACCCTCAGGACGTTGGCGGCGCCCATGTAGTAGATGTTGGGGGCGACCCAGCCGCCGTAGTACAGCTCCCAGAGGTAGGAAGCGGCCTCGTGGTTGCCCGCGATGAAGAGCGTCAGGTAGGGCGCGGAGCGGTGGCCGGCATAGTACTCGTGGAAGTCGCCCATCATGCGGTACTTGGCGGGCACGGACATGACCTCGACGTCGCGGCCGTTGCGGGTGGACTGGAAGTCGCCGCAGATGATGAGCACGTCGACGCCGGGCCAGCCGCGGGCTTTAGAGGCGGCGGCGACGGCGGCGTAGATGGCGTTGAGGGTGCCGTGGCCCTGGGACGAGCTGTTAGTTTATGGTTTGTTGGTTTGTAGGGGTTTTGGATGGAAAATGAGAGACTTACGCAGCCCTCGACGGCGACTCTTACGCCCTCTTTCTCAAAGAGGTCTGGCTTCGGGGTGTGCTCCTCCATTTTGGCTTGCCTCTGCGGTGATGATGACTGGTTTGTGATATGAAAGGCTCTCGGCCGAGGAGCCCTACCTGGGGTTCCTGAGGTTATGTGGTTTTTGGTTACGATTCGTATTGAGACAAAGAGACAGTGCCCTCGTTGTATGAAGTATCTTTGTTTTTTGATGAGATGGAAGGTTTCATACCATGCTGGGCAGTGAGCATTCGATGTTCAGAATGTTTGAGTTTTCAGGCTGCCCCGGGTTCCAATGTTGACTGACACGGGGGCGTGGCCGGCGCTGAGAGGTGATAATTACAGGGCTCGGAGCGCTATCTCGACCTGTGCTTAGCTCAGCCAAGCCGCACCCAAAGAAGCTGCCACTCACTGAATGCCCGAACCTTGGAAGGTTCAATCCTCAATCTCTAATATGCCACGTCAATACGATGCCATATATGGCGACACAAGTGCCTAGGGACTTCGGTTTCGTGGACGAGTGTAATATAAGGGCCTATTAGCAGCAGAAAACAGAAGGAGATTACTACGCAACTTCACTCAAATGCTCACATGTGAGAGACAGAACTTGCGCAGACGAGGTTGCGGATGACTTCATTCGTACAAGTCTTGTTAACTGAGAACCAAATAACAAGCCAACTCCTGCTGAACTATTAACACACGAGAGTCAATACGATCATCCCATCCTGCACTCACTTCCCCTTCGGCAGCATCCTATCGCTCGCCTCTCCCTAATCTCCTCCAGTCATCTAAGACCGCATAGTCTCCAACATTTATTTCTTCTTACAGCGAACAATAATTCTCCGACGTTATGTCCCAAAACTTTGGACGTTTGAAGTAGACGACCTCCTGAGCAGCATCGTCCTGGTCCCAAGACACCTGCACGGTCTTCTCAAGCTTGTCGCGACGCTCCGAGATCCGAAGCTCTGGGGCGACGCCGAGTTCGCGGCCTCTTATCAGAGGCGCGGTGGCGGCTTGTCGTGAGTACCATTCGCCTCCTTCCTGGTGTCTCATTCGATCCGAACCACTGGTCTTCGAATCGGCTGATAATTGTGGCCTCTTGATCCGTGCTTGTGCCGCCATGGGGGCATCAACAGCTTCCGTCATGTTGAAGATGCGCTTCTTTGGGTTGGCAGGGAGGAGGGGCAGCGCGCTTGTAGGGCTTGGTTTTGTCGGTGGGGTCCATCACCTCAGAAATGACGAGCTCGTTCTTGTCGCTTTGGCCCTGCCGTCGTCGCTGATCCACAGCAATGGTCTCATCATCGATGTCCATCAGGTCTGCGTAGTCACCGCGGGCCCAGCGCTTGACATGTTTGCCCCCATCGTTCTGGTCGTCAAGCCGAGGCATGTTGGGAGTGCCCACCTGGGCAGGTGTTAAATAATGATGGTACGAATAGTGCGATGGTGTGAACGGTGGGTTCCGTATAGCGAAATACTGATGAAGAACAGGGTTGCAATCAAGATGGGTTGAATGTATACTCAAGACGAAACAGAAGCTCGCGCGGTTGAGAAAATTCTCTCGAGTACTCAGGATCGGGTGAGTTGATGAACAGTGATGAAAGACCAAAGACCTTTGTTGGGCTGAGAGACTTGAGGTCTTTGATGGAACTGAAATAAAGAGAAAGATCAGGTTGAAGTTGAGGTTGGACAGAAAACGCCATTTTATACTTTAGGGGCAGCGGGGTTAGGAATAGCATCATTCGAATGGGAATGATTGGCCCGTCACACTTGCGCTTGATGCGCAGGGCTACCGGCTTGCCCTGTGCACTGAGAAGCGTTTCTTCTTATTAGCTTTCTGTCCTGGAGAGATTATACAGGTGATTGGACCCAGAGATGCCAGCATAGGTAATAGATCACGACGCATACTGATGAAACTTGTCTTCTTTGAAACTGCCATTGTGTGTTTTCTTGTATACCTTAATGGGCAGAAGGAAAAAAAACCCCGATGGGGTGGGTATACCTTTCCCAATTAACGATATTTATTGCCTTGAAGTTCTGATCGCCTGAATGGGAGATCCACTGGCATATGTCACCGAAAGCACTTTGTCGGCCCCCCTGTGTGTCGAACTTGTCATGCTCTGCGACCTGAGGTGCGTCCAGTTGATCTTGGAGTCCTTTGAAACCAGCGAAATAAAATAACAAATGCCCTATTTGGAGAGATTGAGTTTGCTCCAGTACCAGTTGACGTTTGTCATAGTGAAGGTACTCACATAGGCTGGTTGTGAGAATACAAGTATCAACATATATGCGGACCCTGTAACTCGAATTCTGTTTTTATAATGGTCAAATACTTCTGACTACCGCATCGGTTAGGATTGTGGTATGCCAATATATACCAGAACCTGTTAGCTTGCCGTTGTAGTGACTT
Source organism: Cytospora piceae (assembly GCA_016508685.1). NCBI lineage: Eukaryota > Fungi > Ascomycota > Sordariomycetes > Diaporthales > Cytosporaceae > Cytospora > Cytospora piceae. The sequence continues at coordinate 2,072,277 of JADMLE010000005.1, read as the reverse complement.
GCATTATACCCAGGTTTACTATGTATCTGGTTTATTTAAAGTATCTTCTTTATAATAGGCTAGGAAGATAATTTAACTGCGTAAGTTTATCTTCATAAGGCAATAACCCTGATATTTAAGCGTGCGTGTATAATAATATATTAAGTCTTTAAGACTAACTTTAGAGTTTAACTTTATAGTTAATTTAATATCATAGTTACCCGAATCAGTAATCTTTTTAGTATAGCTAGATTTAGGTAACGAGTAAATAGTATAGTGCTACGGGTGATATATCGAAAGCCAGAAGAAATGAACCCTTCCCCTTTAGACCAGCTTGAAATAAGCCATGCTCTCTGCTCCTGAAACTCCTAGCATCTCAGAACAACAGCCCCGGGCGGGTCGACCTCACGGCAGAAGACGCAGAAAAGTAAAGCGCGTAACTAAACCAGTCCAGAAACGGGCGACCAAGGGTGTAGACCCAGTGCCTGCAATCATGATTAGCTTCAGGTGGGTGCAGGTTCATTCTGAGCCGCGGCGGCTATCTGGACGAATCAAGACATACCTTATGAAATAGAGGCACATTCCCGGAATGGAGGCCTTACTCAATCTTCTTCCTTGGGTTGATCAATGGGGTTGCCGAATCCAAACTAGCCCTGGACAAGGCGGCCGAGAAGTCAGGTTGGACTGTGTCTCTGAGGCTTCGGCCCGTTCCCCCGAGTCCGAGGCCGGCTACAACTTTGTTGTAGATGCTCTTGGCGGCCGTTACCGCCGATGAGTCTTCCGAGTGCTGTATAGTGGCTGGGGATAGGGGCTGGCCAGACGATTGACGGGCAGCTTGAGCAGCTTTTTTGGCTGACAGTTCTTTTGCGTGTTTGCTGATTGTGTATGTGGACAGGGTTGAGAGGTCCGTGAAATACTTGCTCTTTACCTTGTCCAGATTTTGTAGAACCAGCTTGAAGACATCATCGTTGTAAAGCTGTGGGTCGAGTGGTTTCCCGCTGAATAAGGCCTCGGCGAGCTCGCGGTCACTTATCAGCATAGCAGCTAGATTCGGCCAGTCGCACTGATCGATTAAGGGATAGATATCCCCACTGGGACTGAATGCTGCGGCGATCCTGAGTCTCTTCTCGGCATGTTCTTGGTTTAACATCAGCTCTTTCAAGGGCTGGGTGACGGATTGTATGTAGGACTCGATGTCCGTTTCGCTCTTGTCCGCGGCACTGTAGTGTGTATCTATCGTCTCGAGGCAGTTGGATAGCCACAAGTCGGTTACATTTTGAGACTTTCCGGCATAGTCTAGTAAAAGTTTCAAAGTGAAGAACTTTTGATACCCAAACATAGTAGCCAGAAGGGCGGTTCGGAAATTCAGGCTCTTGTGAAGCTCCTTCCAGTGTTCCATAAGCCCTTTATCCACATTATCAAGAAGCGTAAGCTGCTCGAGAACGAGCTTTTGTTCCGCGAAGGTACTGGGATCGGGGCGCTGCAGTGCTTCCTCGTGCAATCTGATTGCGTTAAGCAACTCTTTGTTAAAAAGAGGGGTTGAATTGTCCCACTGAAGAAGCTGGTAACCTGCAACCCGTTGCTCAAGTATCGAACGGACTTGCTGAGCGGTGGTGCTGGATGACTTGTCAGCCATTGTTGTGCTGCTCGTGTATGGGAGGTAGATGGGTGTTGGGTTCAACTTGAAAATCAGGAAAAAAAAGTGAGTCCTGCATAGGCGACTTGATATGGACAGAAGGCACGAACCAGAGTATTAATATAGGTAGGCAATTCTTACAGTATACAGGCAGACAGCATGATGTCATCAGCTGCTGTGACCTCTATTTTTAGCTTGCTCCTGCATAAATAGAAACGCAAATGCACGCAGCCGACCAACAATTACATTCGAGACTGCAGCATTGCAAGGACCAAAAATTGGCACGAAACGGACAGCATATTTGTTGGTAAAATCCGGCTACCTGTGCCGCTCCAGCCAACTCGACTTCGACCCCGGCCACATACATGAATACAAAGCCTTAACACCCTGGAAGAGTGAGTGACTTTCAAGACCTGGGGGCCCCGGGCCCACTTGAAATACAACTTCACAACCACAGGATCTCAGCCGCAACCTCGACTTCAATCGAATTCTCAATCGTCATGAATTCATCAAAAGCAAGCCTTACAGGTTGTCAAGGTTTTGTAAAGTACAAGATGGCAGTACTGATACTCCCAGAAAAAATTTGTTGGCTTCCTGCCTGGTCGCCGATGGTCTTGGCCCTGGGGCCCATAGGATGCAATAAGAGTACCCAACATACCGTAGTCTTCAGAGCAAACGGGAAAACATATTCGCCCAGACATCTGGAAGGGAGCTATACGCAGCAAGATTGTCGGTTCTAATTCCAGAGATGCGGCCAGTTCAAGGCTATCGCTCGAGACACCACCTGGCCATGGCCTATAGTCATAGCAACGAGTCCCTGAGTGCGCTCCCGGGGTCTGAAAGCAGCACTATATGAAGATGCCATAGCTTGCTTTGGTCCTCGACTTCAATCTTATCATCTGCAATCTAAATTCCGACCTCCTACTCAACTTCATCTTTGATAATAGCAACAAAAACTACAACAATACCGGCTTCCTCCTCTTGCCATCAGACACTGCCAACGGGATATTTTAACTCAGTATCTAACTCTGCTTGATACACTGCTCTCGAAGAAACAAGTGTTCCCTAAGTACATATGTAGGTACAAATCTGGAGTCGTTTTAATACTGAAATGGAACACTAACTAAGCTATATAGCAAGTTTCCTCCAATATGACGAAAACTACCGACACCATCGCAACCGTTAGCGCTTCTCTCGTGGCTGTAGGTATAGTAGCACACACCTTGAAGAAAACGGGTGTCTGGGCGGTCTTCGTTACGAAAGTCTCGAACGCCATCGTTTCTAGAGCTCCACGAGATCTCGAGGCTGCGGGGGCTGCCGCCGCTGCTGCCGGGCCCACAGCAGTATTGGCCCTGCAGGAGATACAGCGCAGATACCAAAATCGAGGAGATGTGACAGCGGTTACTACCACTCAAAATATCCAGCGCAGGGCCAGCGTCTAGGGAGATTCCAATGGATACCTATTGAGCGAGTGCACCGCACAGGCAGGCTACAGGGAGAGTGGGAATTAGCTGTACTGGAGTGAGTGATTCGAGCATGTTGGCTATGGAATTCAGGCGATATTGGAGTTACACTCTTTCCTCTCCAGCTGGACTGGAGCGAATGATGCGGAGAATGGTTTGAGCATGTTGGCTATGGAGGTCAGGCTATAGCCTATCGTAGAGTCGCACTCTTTCCTCTACAATATGACTATCATCTATCAAAACTATAAGTCTTTGGGCTCCCCCTAGACCCGCTCCATGACTGTCAACAAGTACAAGTTTTCCTCGACTTGCTGACCTGAAGACTGTTTAGGTTAAAGCGTCATAGAGTTCCATGAAATCTGCGAGACTGGTGTATTTCTTCCTTCCCTAGGACCTAAATACCGACCCCGCCCGAATGAAGAAGTAGTGGACTGTACCAAGCTTAGTTTGGATATGATGAGAGTGAGTAAAATGTTGTCGAGAAGCCGAGCGCACGGAGGCAGGCATGCAATTTGAAGTCCCACTTTGGTCTCAATATGCGTCCAGAAGAGTGTCTATGAAACGATACCTGTCATATCCTAATCAGTAACAAGCACATAGAGTCATTCAAGGTCAGGCAAGGCATACCAACTTGATCAGTTGTTGCATGTACTGTGCCAAGAACCTCCGTGGTCGGATGGGGGGGGGGGTATCCTGGGTTTCTATCTGGATCCAGATAATCATTATTAGAAGTCCCGCAATGGCCGCGCTGAATTGATATCAGCTTTATGGTCGAAAATATTCAATAGTTGAAAACCGAGCTTACAAAGAACTCAAGAGCTTCTGGACGCCGTGTATGGCTAACGGCAAAGTTACAGCGCAGTTTCGTTTTGGTTAAGAACTTGGTAGCTAGACAAATAAGAGTCCGGAACGTTGTACGAAACCTTTGGAATAGTTCTATTGAGTCCGTTGATGTATTTTCACGTCGCTGAGCAAACCTCTGTACTATAAAAAGGAGATCTCATTTATCCTCCTGTTGTTCACGCCGAAATATTCCACGAACTGCAAATGTTGTGATATAAATTTCTAAGCTACAACCTAACACATAACATACTGTACCGGTCGAGCTACAACGGGAAGTCTCGTTCTGAGAAGAGAATAGCCTTTACTGTAGCTCACTCGGGCATGGCAGCCCACGGTAATATTGCTGAGAATGACGAAGGTATGAGTCCGGCATTACTCAGTTACCTTGGGAGATAAATACAAGTTGGACACTCACGAAGCTGCTTATGTATTAGCATAGACGCCACCCCCCCGGATGGGAATAATCAAATCCCACTTACTCCGCCGTTGCTGCAAAGATCTCTATTCTCCTCGTCTCGTCCAGAAGGCTGACGAGGAGACAGAAGACCAGCGCGAAGACACAGACGGGACCAACCCTCACATTCCGATTTTGGATAGCAAAAAGGGTGATGATGGGGTGACGCTAAATCCGGGTGGCACAACAGCATATCCTCGATTACAATATATATATTAGACTGGAGACTTTGCTCCCGAAATAGTATCTTAGGGGGCGAGACCTACCTAAAATGGAGATTATTTACTCCCGTGATAGAGATATATGTGCATATATTTCTGCTACGCTTTAAGTAGAAGCTCTACCTAGTGTATATATGCCCTCTCCTCTTCGGCCCAGTGTCCATTTCGTTCAACCATGGTTGACCTATAACACGATCTACCGATTTTCCGGGGTAGCCACTCATTATTCCAGCTCTTGGCACATAAAAGAACCAGATCTTAACTTAGAACTTTGTCTGATCCTTGGTGAGTGTTTCCAATCTGTCAGTATTCGTCCTAGGCAGCAGATTGTCTTCTTTTGACACTGAGCTTGTAGCCGATAGGCGGCGGCGAAACGTAGCTCAACCACTGCATCATTTGAGTCAGCAATGAAAGATTATTGAAAGACCTTGCATGTCTCATAGGGGCAATTGAGGGGGTCTATCCCGGTCAAGAGCTGCAGACCTGAAATGGCAACATTGAAGGGAGACAGCTGGGCTGTCACATATGCAACATTACGGAAGACGGAAACCCGTAAACTTAAGAAACAAGGTACGGGAAGAAGGGACAAAGGAAGGCCCAAAGTCCACTTACCGGATTTTAAGGCCGAGGATTCGTATCCGGCTTGATATCGTAGCGCAGAACCATTTGTGACAAAAGCAAATTGAGCAAATGGTGGCAAAGAACCGGCCAGCACTGTACCAGTGTCAACAATGTCAACATAATGTCATGCAGTCTCATATTTGCGACAACTCACCAAGAGTATTTGCCATGGCTGAAAGCCAAGTAGTTCTCGCTCGTGGATGGAAAGTTGAGGCCTCTCATCTTCTCATCGTTCTTGCTCCTGTTAATAAAACGGAAAGGCTCGAACTTGAACGGATCCCCCGGATACACATCATCATCGTGATGGAGTCCATAAATACCAATGCCGACCTTTGCTCCGTAAGGGATGTGCTCCCCCGAAGGAAGCTCAACACCCTCCTTGGCGACAACCACCTTGATCACCCCATGGGCGAAACCCCAGAGTCTCAAGCTCTCCGTCATGACGCTGTCCATCTTGGGTAACTTCGCCACCTCAGCCCGGGACCAACGTGCCGAAGTCGGCTCGACCCGTGCGGCCGCGAGGGCCTCTTCACGCAATTGGCGCTGGATCTCGAGGCTGCCAGGCGTGTGGGCGATGTCAATCAAGGTGTTCTCGATCGCGATGCCCTGGACCTGGATGGCTGCCCAGTTCAATATGGCCAGGAGCTTGGTTACCCACGCATGCTTGCCTGCCAATGAAAGTTTGGGAGACACCGTGAAGAGGGTGGGAGTGGAGCCTCCCGATCGTCAAAAAGTCCATACTAATGTACTTACATGCATGCGATGAAGACACATCCAGAGAGGCTGACAGACCAAGACGGGAGTAGAGCATCCAAAGTTAAGGTCGAGGCCTAGAACATACATGGGTATGTAGGAGAGTAACACGTGGACCCCATGTGGACATCGCATAGAACGACACAGAGTGGTCGGAGGTGAAACATCTTACGTGGGGCGTATAAGTGTATTGTCTCATGTCACTTGAGACTATATAGGTATATTTGCTTTCCTTCCCTACACCACGATGATACTATAGGGGATAATAAACATCCGACCGTTATGTCCACCCAAAACAATTCACAGTAAGTCCCCCCCCCCTCCCGCCAAGCAGTATTGGCCATCCCAGTGACTCGGGAGATTCCAGTCTAACCAAATTTCTGGATCCTCACGTTACGATTGATAATTGATGTGCCACCATGAACGGCCAGAAGTTAGAACTAGTTCTTTTCAGGGTCCTCAGTGACTTGCATATTATACCGAAAGAGGTACAAGTTCTATCAATCTGAACACCTGAAAGACAATAAGTAATTATTGAGCATTACAAATGATATAACGAGATTTGCACATCTGAAATCCAAAAATCCCCTGAATCCATCTTACATGAGCCTAGAGCTTACGTGCTTCTTGCATGCATACAGCTATGCTCATGTGTCTCGCTCTAGTGTCGGCGTGTTTCTGCGCATATACATATACAGTTTGGTAAAACAATATGTATCCAATTTGGCTTGTTGAACGCACTTCAATGGCTATAATATCTACTTTGCTGGCTGGGAATGAACTGCTAGTCACCGACTCTTAGATCTACGTAGACTGACTGTATTGGTCTGCCCAACGTCGATGGCAGGATCGATTACTAAACAAATCCTTCAGGCAGAATTTCAAACCCCAGCACCTCGTAATCATGCATGCTCTCACGAGACTATCGTACGACGTTTCGCTCGGAGTACGCCCAATCGCAATTGGTCGGAGGCAAGTCCAACCCCTGTTTACCTACCACACCTTTTCCCCCTGTCCCTTACCAACCTTACAGACTGTTTACGAACTGCGTAGTTGGTACTTTTGCTAACCACTTACACGTCTCCTACATATGTAACCCCCCCGTCCTCAATTTCCCGCAGCCGCCCGTTGGATTTTATATGGGCCGCGGGCGTGCCCATCCTTGGATGTCGTCCGTGCCGCAGTTATTCCACCCCTGGGCAGAGGATGGTCAGCTTACGTGTGCGGCATGCTCATTCGCGATGTAAAAGGCGGCGCGGACCGGCACGACGGAAAGGCGACGCGAGTGAAAACCCGTTTGACAATATTTCCTCGTGCACACACCACAACCTCTTCTCGATCCCCCCCCCCCCCACTCTACCTATGTAGGTTGGTCTCCATAAGCACTTGCAATACACTTCCAACTGCGTACCAAACAAACCTCTTGGTTTCCACAACTAATCCGGCCCGGCATACCCACAGAAAGCAAGCAAAGAATACACAGATCAGCGAAGGGGACGCAAAGCCCCTCCGAGCTCACAATGGTGACAGCCCCTCTGTTCTACGTCGAGGCCTTTATAATCGTCTTCAGTGTCTTAGTTGGTTTTGTCATATGCTTCGGACGGCTCCATTTCCGGGGCATAAGACGCGAGAAATCATAGAAGAATCGAAGTTCAACACTACACTGCAAGACCCGACAGCTTGCCGATGCGACGAGATCGAAGTTGTTATCGACGTGCCCCTTCAAGATGACTGTCAATAATACCATTGCTGTCGAGCGCGGAATACCTACGACAATGAATTCAATAAATCTGCCTCTTCCTCCTCCCCCGCCCACCAACAGATTGGCCCAGGATGTGATCCAAGAGCAAGTCACTATCCGCCCCGATGCCCCGGCAATCAGCTCGTGGGATGGCCAATTCACATACAATGAGCTGGACCAACTCTCGTCGCGGTTGGCCGTACACATTTCTTCATCTGGCGTCGGGCCCGATGTCATTGTGCCCATCCTCTGCGATAAGGTAAGTGATCTCCTGCTTAACTTCTACATCTCCAGTCCGTCAACCCACTATCAGATATTGCCGGGAGTCATGATACTATCAAACCCATCACGCAAAACCGAACGGCCTGGCTTATGAGCTCAGCTGACTCATAACTCCGCAGTCTGCCGTCACCATCATCGCCATGTTGGCCGTCTTGAAAGCCGGCGGCGCCTTTACTGCGCTGGACACATCACAACCCAGCGAGAGACTACAAGAAATAATCCAAGACACAAAGGCCAATCTGCTACTGGTGTCTCCAAGCCAAAGCCACCGTTTATCCGAGCTCCCGGCCCTCTCAGTCCTGGAAGTCTCCCACCTCATGCTGTCAAACCTCAAACCGGCCCCATCCGAGGCCGCGGACTTGCTACGTGCCAGGGCCATAGTAACCTCTGACAGGAAGCTCTTTCAGGCCATCGTCAGGTTCAGTCCAGTAGAGCCCGCCACCGTCAATGATTGCCTAGAGAATTACCTGGACCGGGACCTCAAGACTCCCATGGGCCCCGGGGCTCCGCTGAGCCGCTATGCCATTGTCAAGGGCATCGACTCGTCAGATACTTTCGTGTGGACGATCCACCACGCCATATACGATGGCTTCTCCCTCAACATGCTCTTCCAGGCCATCGAAGACTTCTACCACGGTCTCAAGCCAGCACCATTTACGCCATTCAGCAATCAGGTCAAGGGTCCAGGTGAAGAGGAACTTGCGGAAGGCGAGTCGTTCTGGGAACAATACCTCACTGGTTCATCGTGGGCTAAGTTTCCCATGCTACCTCCCCCCGAGGAGAAGAACCCCCTTTCTATGGACAGGTTCTTGAAGACTGTCAGCATCCCTTCGCAGCAACCGGCACTCGATAGCACCGAAAACAAGACACATATCACAACCGCCGACCTAATCCGTGTTGCCTAGCCGCCACGCTGTCTTGCTCTCTCAAAGCCATGCGGTGAGGTCTTGAGCGAGGCGCAGACATCATTAGTCGAGCGGATGAGGTTTGGGAACCTCCCACTGCCGCGTCTCCTCCCCTTCGCGCCGGCCCTCGAGCTGCTCAACGTACTGATGATCGAAGACGAGGCGTTCCTGCTCCAAGAGGATGGAGAGGGGTTATTTGGCAAGGGAAAGGAGGTGCCGAAGTTAGATGAGACTGATACGTTACCGATGATATCGGTGTATTATTCGTGGGAGTGAGTTGGAGGTTGATATTAGATTTGATAAGAGTGTGGTTAATGAATAGGAGATTGGGGCTTTTGTGGATACTTTTGGGAACAACCTTTCAAGGTTGTCGCATGGAGGTAAGGATAGGTCTGTGGGTGAGAGTTTGTCGTCATGAAGTGTTGGGAATATTATTAACAGGGAAGTTTAGAGAAGAGTGGCAATCGTAGGAGGGACAAAAAAAAGGAGAAGGTATCGGGTACATGTATTATTAACGAGGGTGTGGATGCACGCTAAGTCTTGTTCGCTTTAATGTTGAAAACAAATGGCCTAGTTCACTCCATTGAGAGTCTAATGTAGTTTATCAAGCAGCCTTCAACCTTCTTTCTTGTTGTAGAGCCATAAAAAAAATGACCGTTGTTGTTTTGTTGGTGGCACGGCATAAATGCATTTCAGGATGTTTGACTCCCCTGCAGGTGCTTGCTTCCCTGTCGACGTTTCTCTGATGGCACCTGGAATCCAACGGTTCCTTGATTCTGCCACTAACATGACGGACCTCGACCAATGAGAGCCGCGAATCGGGCCAGGCCGCTTCCCAAACGGGTAATCGACGTCATACCTAAAAGTAAGCTTGAAACGACGCCAGCCAGACTTAAGAGGAAGGGAGCACCCACACCCACTACACACGCCTTCCCCCTGGAGATGAGTTTTCTGTTACTTCATGTACAATTTTACTGTCTCTACTGTCGTTTTTAATCAGTAATTGCCGCTTTTCGAGGACGGCCAAGACAAAAAGGAAGCACCTTCCTTTGCTTGCTTGTTTGCTGGACGTTATTTGACGACGATCCTAACGACGATCCTGACGACCAATCGACAACAACATCGAATTGACGACAAGCAATCCTCGAGCCCTATCTCCCCGTATATAGCTTTGTCATCGGAATCCTCGGCGACAAGATGGCACCATCAGGAACATCACTCCTCGTCTTGGGGCTCCTCTCAAGCACATCGCTGGCCGCGGCAGTCCCAGCACAGCCGCTGATCACACCGCCACCGACCCTCGACCGTCGAGCCCTCGAGCGCATACAACAGCGCGGCCTCGACGATGTCGGCAGCTACCTGGGCTCGGTCTTCGACTCCCTCGGCACCGACGTGTCCTCCTTCGTCGCCTCGGGCGTGCCGCAGTTCTTCAACGAGCTGCCCACGGGCACGGCCGTCGAGTCGAGTCTCGGCATCTCCTCTACCGACCTCGACGCCTCCCCGACAATGGCGCTCAACGTGCCGCCCTACGCGAACTGGACGGAGCAAGGATGGAACGTTCGGGTCCACGGAAACATCTACAAGAAACCGAATATCTCGCAGGAGAAACTGGACGACCTGGCGAATGTCTTCCTGATCGATGTCGACATCGCAGACCTGCCCGAGGTCCAGCAGGTCCAGGCGCGGAACCTGACGAGTGAGATCTTCGTTGTGCAGCAGGACAATGAGCAGGTCACCATCAACTTTGTCAACGATGTGACCGTTAACCCAGACACGGATAGTGGTGGGATTAACGCGGCGGGAGGTTCGCAGAATATTACTATGCCGTACAACACGACGGTGGAGGGTGATTTCGACTCCTTTGTGACTCTGAAGAACACCACTGGCACGAAAGGTGGTCACCTGATGCCGGGAAACGAAACGGACCATGTTCAGCTCCTGAATGTGTACGTTGAGGGCGCTGCGTCGACGGGCAACGCGACTGCGTATCTTGTGCCGGACACGGGCATTACCATCATTTCTGACATCGATGACATCCTTCGTAAGTCCACCTGAGTTGAGTCCCTTTCTGGAAGGGGAACATGAAGAGACAATTTACTGACCTACCCTGAAGGCGTCACGAAGATCTATGATCCCAAAGAAGGCTTGCTCAACTCTTTCGCTCGCCCCTTCACCCAGTGGGACAACATGCCCGAGATCTACGCCAACTGGTCCAAGACCATCCAGAACCTGCACTTCCACTACCTGACCACGACACCAGAGCAGGTCACCAAGAACTACATGGACTTCATCTACAAGACGTACCCCCTAGGCTCCTTCGACACGCGGCCCCTCAACTTCAGCGACGCCTCGGCCACGCTCGCGATCCGCAAGTTCCTCCTCGACAAGATCTTCCAGACGTTCCCACAGCGCAAGTTCATCCTCGTGGGCGACACGTCCAACTCGGACGTCATGTCGGACTACCCGGACCTGGTGAGCGCGTACCCGGGCCAGGTCCAGTGCATCTTCCTGCGCAACACGACGTCGACGGACGGCAGCGACCACTTCCCCTACGACACCAAGGAGTTCAATGGCATCGACCAGAGCATGTACATGTTCTTCAACGTGCCCGACGACCTCAAGGGCCTGGACATCGTCAACGGCCAGTGCTACAACGCCAGCGTGAAGGAGGACGTCACGTTTGACTGGCAGGGCCTGCCGTGGGGCAGCGCGGCGAGCGGGGTGGAGCCGCCGAGCTGGTGGAGGAGTCTTGGGCTGGGGGCTGGGATGATCATGATGACGGCGGCGATGTGGTCGTAGAGAGTGGGCCAGGGCAAGGGTATCGTGTTGATGGGAATTGATTGGGTGTGAATTGGGCATACATGGCAATGGCGTTTTTGGGGATAATACGGTCCTGTGTGAGGAATAAACGGCACAACGAAGAGTACGAAGCCGTTGGTTGTATCGCCAAGTACATGACCTGGATATATTAAACTGTGGCTTGGTCGTTCATATTGCAGCAGTTGCTTCTCCGGATTTTCTGTTCCCGGTTACCAGTGCCTCGGGCGGTGTGCTGCATGCTATGTCTGGTCACTTCTTGGGCCCCTCCCCCTCAGGGTCATCGGTTAAGATAGATGAGCCTTGTGCCCGAGATCGTGTATCCTTCGGTGGCGCCGCCGCTGACCGGTCGAGTAGCAGGTAGAAGACGCTTGAGGGTGGCTTTCGTCTGTCTGCACAGTGTGTTTGTGTGCGAGTTTCAGGTCTTACCTTGCCCGCTGGGATGCAGGGCTTTTTTCCGAAGAAGAACAGTAGCAAAAGTGCTCGCCTGGGGCCCTTTTCTTCACCGCTCTTGTCCTTGTCAGCAAGATGAGGCGGGAACGTTTCACGGCAGAGATGTTTCTTGGTTTAATTCAAACACTTGAGCTTCTTCTGCGTATCGCCATCTTAGCGACGACGGCTGGAGGAGGCTCATACCGGTCCCCTGGGGTTTTGGGGGAGTGGGTGGGGGGGGGGGAGAGAGAGAGAGAGAGAGAGAGAGATCCGGCGAATGGGAATACTCCCTTGTTGGTGTGAGGGTTTTTAGCCTCGTGGCTGTCGGATGATGGTCCCGAGGGCTTGGAATTTTAATAAAAGAAATGATATGATTTGTGATGGCTGCGGGACGCCACGGCATTAGACCATCGGGAATCCCACTACAGCGTAATAGATTCCCACTTACGTCGTTGGCAATTGGTCTCGCCAATGCTCCAAATGTCTCACAGCAGTAATACACCCCTCTCTTATTGCAGGGAAAACGTGGGGCCCACCTCTCCGGCAAGCAGGCGGCCAGCCTTGTTGGGCTCCCGGCTCAGACTCCGAGCGGCTTGCAACAGCGCCCAGTTCTGGAGCCCTCGACTGCAACCCTACCATGTATGTATGTAGGTACCTCGCCCCTCCATCTGTGGGGAGGGGCAAAGGAAGATCTAGTGCCCAGTCTTCGGAGCTACTCTAGTACACTGCAGCCCATGTCTCTTGCACAACACAGTATTTCTGTCCGACCTCGCCTCACGAGCCCCCATGCACACACATCTCGCCGGAGACAAATGCTGCCCCCCCTCCCCCCTGGAGAGAGAGGAAAAAGCAGTATCGAATCTTTTAGACCGCAACTTTTTCCTGAAATTGTTTCAGATTGGGGGCGGCAGGTGGGATGCGGACTTTTTGGTTCTGTCACGTGTGTCACGTGTGTCACGTTTGTCGTCGTGATGGCGTCAAGTCCTCTCATGCTGAGGCAGTGTTCGATAATCTCGTTTCTGAGATAGTAATGGATCGAATGATTCTCAAGATCAGTCTAGCCTTTGACCATAATTGTAGTATGAATTCGTGGAGACCATCCCCGAGTCCTATCCTCCAGTATGTAGGTAGGCGCAAAGGGTCGATGGTCGGCTTTCGTAGGGAGGATCGTGGAGCGTGGGGTTTGTGCCAAGTCAGATCGTTTGTTCATTTTTCTCTTCTCTTCTTTTCCGTCCTAAGCCATGTTGAAATGTTGAAAATATGCTACTGACCCATGCCTCGCCTCTGATGCGGACATGGTTGTAGCGGTATATGATGGAATCGATCAGATCTTTCCGGCGATTTGCTTTTGACACGATTCTCGAGATCCTTCACCGCAAAAGTACCCAGGGGTGTACCTCGCCAACTTAATTTAGTAAACTAGCTGCATGATGAGAGAATGTTCGATGTGCTTGGTATCATCAAATTCCCTTGACCTTCAGAGGGCCAGATCGGAAATCGCCGGAAATACACTCGTCCTGAGGGTGTCATCCTCTCCCCGAATGTGCCCAAGTGGTCCCTTCCCGGCCATAACGCCACATCATTTCGGTGCACTCCATCCTGTTCCTTGTTATGCATTCTGCTGAAGAGCCGTTCCCCAGGTTCATAGCCTTGTTCAGATGACCGGTGGTCCACGTTTCCACCCCCCCCCCTTCTCTTCACCTCGCCCGGGTCCGTCCCCTTTGCTAAAACGGCGTAACGGCGGATCCTCCCTTATTTTGGTTCCCCAACGAGAGAGTCTGTCACATCTATCAGCGGCATTTCTTTTCCAGCACGCTAGGCCTGGGTCTTCGCCTTCTGTGGCATACCCGACGCTGTGAACATGGAGCCTGGAGCGCCGCTGGTAGGTGGCTGGGCAGCCTTGTGCCTGAGGTTCCACTGGAAGTTTGACGGGTCCGTCACCACATACTCCATGATGCGTTGCTGGAAGACACCATCCTCCCAGGTGGGCACCATGATATCCCCGGCCCCCGAGTTCCATGCTTGGGGAGGGGCAGGAGCCTCGACATTATCTCTGCCCTGGGCCTAGATGATAGCGTGCTGTGTTAGTCGTTGTTGTTCCAAAGATAAAGATTTTATTCGAAGTGATAGATACTTACAAGACAGCTGGGGCACGGTGCGTTATTGGTATAGACCCAGTTCGTGCAGTTGTGTGTGTAGAAGTACTTGCACCTGTACGCGTAGAAACCGCCGCTTGCGCTCATGATGACTGCCTGTGGTGATGGGTGATGGTTGCTGGGTGGTAGACGATCGAGAAGGATGTGGGATGAGGAGAGAAAGGTAAACCTGAGCTGGGGAATCCCGAGGATATATCGTTTTTCTCGATCCGGCTTGCAGTAAGTGGGAAAGGAAGGAGGGCAATTGCAACCCGGGCTTTTGGTAGCACAGCAAGAAGCAGAAGTTCAGCCCAGCAAGGTAGGGCTGCCGAAGAAGGGCCTAAAACTCAATTGTATAATGACTACCTAGTAGTAGTAGGTACGCATGAGGAGAAGCAAAGAGATAGACGTATACATGCGGCTGGGGGACTTCGTTAGATATATGAGGCTCTGGTGACGGGGAAGACAATATGTAAGGTGCGCAAGGGGACAGTTGAACATGGGTCTAAAGGCCGGGGGGCCACATTGGCCAGGTTCGAGTGAGTTGGTGCCGTGGTACGCACAAGAAATGTGGTGATGTTTTTCTCTAAGTCCCCCCTTTTTTTTTCGGTTCTGTTTTGCAAGGGTCCCAAAGGAGCAGGGGGATGGACCGCCGCGGCCGCTACTCGGGTAGTGGAGAGCACTTTGAGATGGTGGGTGTGGGGGGCCAACTCCAGAATTCCAAGATGTCTTCACCTCCACTGCTCCATTCATCACGATCGTCTGGTGGTCAATGTTCACGTGGTCCGTGTTCCGTGTTCCGTAGTGGGTGAGGATCATCGGTGGCAGAGTGCTTTAATCCTCGCATTAGAGGATCTCCTTTGCAGCTGTCACTATGCACTGCAAGGGTTCTCCAGTCTGCAGGATGTCCGTGCTTGTGACTGCCATATGGATGGTCAAGGATTGGCTTATGTGCTGACAGGAAGGACTGGTTGATTCAGCTGGTTCCATGGTCGTCGCATCTCGTATGTATGTATGTATGTATGTATGTATGCTGCAGGCCGCGTGTTGAAATGTTGAAGAGGAGGGGGGAAGGCACAGGCCACCAGGCCACTCAAGGAGTCTGGAAGACGCGGGGCGTAAAAGTGGTCGTTGTGGTGTTGTCGAACAACAAAGCCTGCTCAAGGCTCCGAAAATATGTGGCGTCTCTCGAGACCTATGGAGATGAGAAAGGTGGGTGATGAGAGAGTCGAATCCAGTCCACCTTCATCTTGAGTTGCCATTGAAGTATTGAGCGGAGGCAGTTCGAGTGGTGACGAGGTGATGGGAGAGAGAAACAGAACCAAAGAGAAAGTGAGAAATGACAGGAGGAGGTTCGTTATCAGTTTTCTGTACCTAGGTTTAGGTAGACTGAGTATGGCGTGTACAGGAGGAGGGCGTTTTAAAAATCAACCTTGGAAAGGCAAGGGCGGAATATGTACAGATCCGTACTTATGATGCGAGAGGCAGTCACGACCGATGTATGATGGGTCAAGATTTCCAAGGTTCGTTCAATTCAAGGTTGTTACATATAAGTGGTGATGCAAGTATCAAAACATGTTGACAGGCCTGTGAACACGGCAAGATATATGTATCAAGTACGAGACACACGAAATATGTACCTACCTAGGTATGTAGGTACCTAGGTATGCAGTACAAGTACACTACACTAGATACGGAAAGCACGAGCCGGCAGCCGTGCAACGGGGCTAGAACACATTCGACGTTAGGTCCCTCCAACCCCCCCCCCCCCAACGTTGACGTTGAGGCTCAAACCATGGGGCTCGGACTTCTTCTCCAGGATTTACTGTTCACTACCCCAGACACCGGTCACTGGATGAATACAGTCTGGGCCCTTGCTCCTTCTCTTGACAACCTTGGAGCCTCGACGTCCTCGACATCCTGTTCCCAATCTTTATAACAAGTCACGCCACTATTGCAGAAAGGATCCATACCTCTTAAGATTATCATCACCCCTGGCTTCACCTCTCATCCATCAACAATCCCTCCACGGTTCACGAGCTGATACCTAGGTAGCTATCAACGCAACATCGCCTTCAAGGAGCCAAGTGACGCGGAGGCCTCATTGCCGTGACGCTGCCATATGCCTAGGTAGCCTGTCGCATACCAAAAAACACGTTCGCTTAACGACTTCCAGCGGATCCTTCCCTATCACAATTCGCTCCCATGCCTCCTAAACCACGCCCGCTCATCTTCCGAGATTCATTTGCACCCCAATCACGCTTGCCGCGTCTCTACTAGCCGGTGACGGTGTGCCACCTTTAACTTGGGCTATCTCGGTCGTCCTTCTACAAATGGCACAATCTCTAGGCACGGGTGATAATGGTTCACCTACTTTGGACACCACACCCCACCGCCACCCTTCTATGGTATGGTATGGTGGACAAGCTGTGCTCAACATGTACCACGGAATTGAACAACAATGCAGAGGCGCCAAGGCATATGCATATATCACCGCCGAGTCATCATCCCCCCCCCCTCCGGCGCGATTATCTGGGGTTGACGATGTCACCCTCGATCCCAATCCGCAGAACAATTGCCTTATCGCGCCACACAGCATGAACTTCGCTACCGCAGTTCATCCCACAATTCAGTATTGTATATGCTGACAGACACATGGCTAGATATCGTGTGAACAGCAGACGTTATACCCTCCATCTCACTATTGTCTGACCGATTCCGTGAGGGAGCTGGAGAGTGGAGAGGTGGCATCGCGGACCGCACTTGTGACTACAAGCTGAACCAGTGTTTGCTGGAAAAGGGTATAGCAAATTAACAACCCAAGGTAAGATGATGGCGGGGAAGCGATACCGAATCGCTTCTGATCAGTCACAATCGCTTGCTCAGTCACATTATGGAGTCGAAAAGAACAGCGTCAATGGGCCTCGAAGAGAACTTGCCGGTTGTGAGTAGAGCTGGATCTTCCCATGGCCCCATCAACTCGGCCTTCTCGCCTTCGGCTATTGTTGCTTGGGCCCGGGATGTGATAACACTATCCAGTTGGTCGACTTTGCGGTTGTTCGTCTATTTCGAGCAGCTTCACCACTGCCATCGTTAGCAGGACTAAAACCATCTACAGCTACCCATCATCATATATATCTTTAGTCTCTCAGCAATGACCAAGAACATCCGGCGAAGTTTACCAGAGCGTCGGGTGCGCATATCCCCTGCGGTTATCTGCAGTTTGACAGCGGGCGGTTACATATCACTGGGTGTCCTAGGCCTCTGGGTTAATGCTGGAAGCCAGTCGTGTGCATATCATCTCCCGGCCCATCACCTCAGAAAGAGGAACGCCAAGACTGCATGCGCCAGCGCCATTGCGAAGGTGGTACAGTTCTTATCAGGTTTTGTAACGCATTGCTAACGTTAGGGTTGTATTACTGTCACTACTGCACACGATGTCCCCCTTCGAAGTTACGTACATATGATTCGCCCCCCTTATTCACCCCTTCTGGGTAGGAGACCATCACTAGCACAGCGCGGTGAACCAGCAGGCAAGATCTAGCGAGGCCACGGCATCCACGCGTCCATGGTGGCCTCGGGTCGAGTTGTCTTCCGAGGAGACACTCGACCTCACGCTTATGTTCGGAACACGTACAAGTCGGTCGTTAAATATGACTGGTGAAGATACCAGCAAGCAAGCAACTACCGCGCGAATCGCTCGCGTTCCCGCTCCTCCAGCGTCAAGCATCCTTGGGTTACTGCTTGCAACCCTCTCTGGTCTCTTTGATACACCTTTGTCGGAAACTCGCACACCTTTATCAGTCTTCGATGGCCCTCTGCTTGACTTTGCTGCGGCGGACGGTTTCTTTTGAAGGTAAGGCAGGGTGGCCCCAGAGGGCGAGTTCGAGCAGGCCACCAGATCTGCCTTCTAATTTAGACATGCTTGTTTTCGTCGTCCGAGAAGCTCACTATTTGCTTCAAGGGTCTGGATTTCGAAGACCATTCCTACTGTAACAACCACTGTCACTCCGTCTTCTTTCCTTCCCCCTTTCCCCCTCCTTTTGCCTCACCATCTTTGGTCCGCTGGGTTTTGTTTTTGCTCCGCCAGAAGCCGGCAATAGCATGATGTGACAGACAGCATGCAATGGCCTCCCGCGAATAACAAAGGAGAGGTGCGTGATCTCGGTTCAATATCAAAAGAGAAGGGAAACCCAACCCCAAAGGATGAAATTAAAGGGTGGGAGGTGTGACCAGACGCAACTCACCCGATGCTGCCCTAGGTTTTGTGTATACCACCCAATCAAGCATGAGTTTTGGACCAGCGAAAAGCAAATGGGTGGCGTTCTTCCTTCATGTCCCGTCACCGGGATGGAGGCCTCGTGAATTGTGACCTGGGTTGAAGAAACATGTGTTGCTCTCTGCCCTTACAAACTGGCTTTCGGCAGGACCAGTGGCTTCTGGCCTGCCCCTATTCCTTCTGGTAGTAACAAGACACCCAGGGATTGAATGATACGAGATGTAACTGTAAACTTGATCTGATTTTTCTTGATGACAAACTCCCCTTCTGTCTGCTCTACAGTAGTAATACCTCATCCCGGAGCACAAAAAAAACAAAACCGGGGTGCTTCTGTATGTAGCCCAACCTGTAAGCCACGTCTAAGTCTTTTTGTCTTCTTTGACCTCTTCCAGGACCCCACCCGGCCCTATTCTCCAGCGTACCACGTGAACTTCCCCTGTCCCCGTGTTCGTTCTTCTTCTAACACCATGGTACAACAGCCTTTCTGCAAAAAAAAGGGTCTAATTAGATCAACTCGAAGAAGCTCGAGTTGGCTTCTTGTCATCACGGGGCGGTCCTCGTCGAGCGGAAGCGCCACTAGGCCCTTCCCCCCTTCATGGCCTGCTTCCGGCGGATCCTCTCCGTCACCCGCTGCAGGGCCGTCTTCACCTCGCCCTTGTCGAACGTCTCCATGTCGTAATAGCCTGGTGCGATCTCGAGGAGCCACTCCGGGCGAACGCCGGTCACGGTACGGATGTATTGCTACAAGAAAGAAACCTGTCAGCATACTTATTTATCCACAAACAATGCAGGGAAGGAGGAGAACAAAAAATGCAAACGTACCTTGCTCGTAAGAACAAACTCATGGTAGAGCACCCACTCGTAGTCGGCCTTGATCACGCTCGACGGGTGGATCAGGACGGGCTGGTTGTCCTTGATGGTGGTGTAGCTCTTGGACGTGTCCTTCATGGCGACCTGCATGAAGAATCCGGCGACCAGGGCCCTCCGGATGTTGGTGTAGTAGTTCTTGTCGTTGAAGTCGGTCGACACGAGCTCGATGCCGTGCGACTCCATGATGCGCTTGAGCTGCGCGCGCACGTTGTCGGCCGACTGCAGGTGCCGCAGCGAGCAGAAGTGCTCGTGGCACCACGCCTTGACGTCGGCGCCCTTGTTGGCCTCGCTCTTGAAGGCGTGGTACAGGTTCAGCAGGGTCAGGTGGTCGCCGTCCGGGTGCGCGAAGTGCGCCTTCATCTCGTCGGCGCGTTTGCGCGCCGTGTTGGGCCGCACCCAGGGCGCGGGCACGGAGAGCAGGGACACGATGGATAGGATCTCGTTGCTGGCGTAGAACTCGGGGCTGCTGATCAACATGACGGCCAGTTGGGGATCGAGAGGGAACTCGGATGCGAGGCTGCCCAGGGGGGTGAGCTCGCCTTCGTCGTCGAGAGCTGCCAGGAAGTTCAACTCCTCGAGGGCTCGCATCATCGTCTCGGGTGCTGGAGGGTCCAAGAGGTCGAAGTGGACCAGATCCTGGACTCCCAGTCGCTTCAGCTGCAGGATGGTGTTGGACAGGTTTGACCGCAGAATCTCGGGGTATGTCTGCTCGATAAGCTCCTTCTTGAATGCCGCCTCCGTGTAGAGCCTGAAGCACTTTCCTGGTCGTGTACGACCGGCACGACCAGCTCGTTGTTGTGCTGACGCCTTGCTGATGGGGCTGACGAGAAGCGACTCGACTCTTATCCGAGGGTTGTAGATCTTCTGTTTGCTGAAGCCAGGGTCGACGACGTAAACGATACCTGTGATGTTCAGGATTAGCCTGTGCCTGAGCACTACATAGACATGGGGTAGGACGTACCGTCAATAGTAAGCGAGGTTTCCGCAATATTTGTGGCAATAATGACCTTCCTTCCAGGCCGTCCACCGGGCTTTATCGCGGCAGGCGCTTTGTCGAAGATGCGCTGCTGCTGGTGCGGTGGCAGAGTACCGTAGAGGGGGTAGCAGGCCATCGGACCTACGTCCGACTCCCTGAGCATCTCGTCGACCTCAAGCCTGATGCGCCGACAAGCATCCTCGATTTCCTCTTCTCCGGTCAAGAACAGCAAAACGTCGCCCTCGTCCTCAGTCGCATGAATCTGGAGCACCGTCCTGATAGAAGCCTCGATATAGTCCCTCTCAGCCTCAGGGGTGTAGAAGAGCTGCACGGGGTGTGTTCGTCCTGGGACTGCGAGCAGCGGCGCATCGAAGAAGTACTTCTGGAACTTTTGGGCGTCCAGGGTGGCAGACATGATGATGATCTTGAAGTCCTTTCGTCGTTGAGAAATCTCCTTCAGCAGAGCCATCAGGATATCGGTCGCGAGTGTCCTTTCGTGAGCCTCGTCGATAATGATGGTCGAGTAGCGCGTCATGTCGTTGTCGTGCATACATTCTCGCAGGAGCTGACCGTCGGTCATGTACTTGAGGAGGGTCTTGTCGGAGGTGCAGTTGTCGAACCGAACACTGTAACCAACTTCCTCGCCGAGCTTGACATCGAGTTCGTCTGCGACACGCTGCGCAACGCTGGTGGCGGCGACTCGTCGGGGCTGGGTACAGGCGATGAGTTTGCCGGTGAACTGGGGAAGCTCGTCGTAGAGGACGTATTGGGGTATCTGGGTGGTCTTTCCGGAACCAGTCTCACCGACAAAGACCATAATCTGGGTGTTGTGGTAGATGTCCAAGAACTCCTGGCGATGCTTGTGGACAGGCAGGTTCTTCCGGCCATCCAGGATCCTGAAGTACTGCTGGCTGTGCGGCTGCTTGTTCCATGGGTTGGTGTCGGCTTCCTCGAGCCTCGCTGCGGTGGCGGAAGTGGTCTCGTGGCGGGTGATGCCCTCGAAGGCAGGCCATGCACCGCTCTTGGAGGAACCATTCTGGCCGTCGTAGTGATGGGCGAGGTAGGGGTTGTACTGGTCCATGTTGGCTCCGTTCTGCTTCGCCCTCTTTGGCGAGCCAGGAGAATCGGCGTCGGCGCTGGGCCTCTTGGTACCCTTCAACTTGTCAGCCATATTTGACGAAGGTTGTTGAATGTTACAGCCTTGTCGTCGCCTCACAGCAAAAACACAGAACAGAAGGTTTGCGACAGGAAACGGCGTTTTGGTGGTTTGATACGAGATACGGAGAGTAACTGACCGGTAAAATTTCTGGTAAGGCTCAAAGAACCAATCGGCAGGCAATCTTAGCCCACTTTTGCCTGCCGAGCCGCGGCCGAAATTTTAGAGGGGCTATTTTTTTTGGGACTTCAATCTTGGGCTCTCTAAGAAAGTCTGTCTTAGATACGTTGGTACCTCAATGTTTGATGCTGAGAGTTTTCAAAGAGTCTTGTTGTGGGTCAGATTAGGCAACAACAATGTAGAAAGAATGGTGTGGGAGTGAAGTTCTCTGCCTCATGTCAAGTTAATGTTTTATTCTTATTTTTTTTGTGTTTTTTGTTTTGCAGAGAGCTACCTAGTGGCGAATTTGCGGATATCTACTTGGTTCTCACTGTCAGTCGTCAAGTCAGTCAAGTCAGTCAGTCAGTCAGGACTCAGTCCAGGCTGTGCGACTTTGTCAGTGAGAGAAGAACACATGATTTAAGTACATATATAAGGAGTCTTTCAGAGTCTCTCTCTCCTCTCTCTCTCTCTCTCTCTCTCTCTATTGTTATAGATAAGTTGGTACTCAATACAGAAGAATCCAAACTTATTTTCTATTTAAGCTAGCTTGCCTCCCTCTCTCTCTGGATTTGGGTGACTTGATTTGACGTGACATATGTGCACCCCTCACCATTTTACCGTTTGAACCTCTGACAAGTCTAGCATCACATCCCAGCAATTCCATTTTTCCTCAACCATTCACACACCCACCATTCCCTTATACCCCCTTCTTTGACTTTCCCCAACCGTGACGGGACAAGGCAACCCAAAATGCCTTCTTTTGGGTCTCTGGACCCTGAATCAGAGGAGTTCTCCCAGGGCCGCCCAACCTTCTGGTTCGGCCAGCACGACTCAAGGAGATCCGAAGCTCTCACGGACAGCCAGTACAGCCATGTTCTTAATACGGGTGTAGGTCTCCTACTACTTTACCCTACGCAGACTGATATACTAACTTGCTACGCAGTTTGGATTCGCGACTGCGCCCATCACGAGCAGCCACTTCCATGAGCGGGTGAAGGAGCTATACAAGTCCCATCTCGAGGAGACTGAAAACTCGGGCCTGTCCGTTGCCGACAAGGCCAACCCATCTCTGCCGGGCCCCATTGTGCCCACCCTCACCAACAAGGATACGACCCTCTTCCCCTGCTCTTACATCCTGAACGTACTGGCCCACTCGAGCCCATGGATCGATCTCGGCTCATCGAACCCGCTCATTGGCAGCATCTCCCGCCAGGCGCTGAACCTGGAGGTGGCATATGCCAACTTCTGCGGTGTCAGAAGCGTCCTCATTCCTGGTCCCCGGCAGGACGCGGATGGGAAGGCCGTTCTCCAGTATGCAAGGGCTATCAAGGAGGTGTTCCACGTGGCGAGCAGGGTCAACATCATCATACACATGCCCATGTATCGCGAGCCTGGCCTAGAGGAGAAGGCCAGGCTGCTGTCTGAGGAGCTAGAGGGCCCCAGTAGCGCGGAGAAAGGAAGTGGCCAGGACGAGGAGATCGATCTGTTCGGTGCTTGGGATACTTGGCACACGATCCGGTCGGTCAGCGAGTACTCGAACAGACTTTTTGTTGGTAAGCCTTCACCTCTCACTGCCCTCTTATCATCCCTAGCTAACAACCCATACTCAGCCCTGAGAATGCCACGAAGGCTGCCAGAGAAGGAACTCCAGACTCGATGGTTTGCCGAGCCTCTCCACTACCTCACCCTTGGCCCCAGCACCTTCCAGCAAAACAAGACCGGCAACCCTTCCCTGTCCCGGCAGCACCAGGAGATGATCTTCAGCTGCATGCGCCTGAAGAACGCCCCCTGGTTCCTCCTCTATGACATCGGTCCCTCTCCACAAGACCTCGCCGTCGCCGCCAAGAATGCCGAGACCCTCCAGAGCGGCTTCCCATCCCTGTCCGAAGTAGCACACAGCACCGCCCTACCGGGGATGGACACCCACGTCCTGTACATGAGCCACCTGGAGAGGCAGCAACAGCCCTACAGCCAGCTCGAGACAGGCACTCTGGTAGGCTTCCAGGACTGGCTGCAGAGTCCCCTCCAGCCGCTGTCTGACAATCTCGAGTCTGCGACCTACGAGATGTTCGAGGGCGACCCCGTCAAGTACAACCTCTACGAGGAAGCCATGTTCCAGGCCATGAGCGAGTGGAAGCAGCTGGGGAAGCCCACTTCCTCGCTGAAGGGCGACAACGCCGAGCTGGTCGTCACCGTCGCGGGTGCAGGCCGTGGCCCCCTGGTCACGCGTGCCCTGAGAGCGAGCGAGCGGAGCGGCGTGCCCATCCAGCTGTGGGCGGTGGAGAAGAACCAGAACGCCTACGTATACCTCCTCCGGCAGAACGAGACGGTGTGGAACGGCAAGGTCACCGTGGTCAAGACGGACATGCGCGACTGGACGGGGCCCCGGCCCGCAGGGTACACGGGCTCCGCCGCGCCCAAGGTGGACATACTAGTCACGGAGCTGCTTGGCTCGTTCGGCGACAACGAGCTCTCCCCGGAGTGCCTGGACGGCATCCAGAGGCACATCTCGCGCCCCCACGGCATCTCCATCCCGGAGTCGTACACGGCGTGGCTGTCGCCCATCTCGACGCCCAAGATCCACGCGAACCTCAAGACGATCGAGCCGACGGACGAGCACGCCTTCGAGACGCCGTGGGTCGTGCGCCTGTACCAGATGGACCTCGTCGCGCAGAAGGTGCCCAACCGGCCGCGCTTCCAGCAGGCGTGGGAGTTCGTGCACCCCGTCGCGGGGTCCCTGGCCGAGAGGTGGGAGGAGAGGCACGGGGACCCGGCGCCGAGGCTGAGGACCGCCGGCGCGGGCGGCATGAACAACTCGGGCGGCACCAACGAGCACAATGCCAGGCACACGCACCTGACCTTCTACTGCAGGCCGCGGGGTGTGGTGCACGGCCTGGCGGGTTACTTCGAGTCGACGCTGTACACGTCGCAGACGGGCGAGGGTAAGGACCTGGTGGAGCTGAGTATCCTGCCTGACCAGATCGACAAGAAGAGCAAGGATATGGTCTCGTGGTTCCCGATTTTCTTCCCGCTCAAGGCAAGTTTTCCTTCCCGCTTCCGCATAGAAGCGGGTGTCACGTACGGGGTGGAGATGAAGCTAACGAGATGTGTGAACAGCAACCTCTGTATTTCCCTCAGGACTCCGAGCTCGAGGTCAGCATGTGGCGCCAGACGGACGACACGAGGGTCTGGTACGAGTGGATGGTGGAGGCGTTTGCCTGGGTCGGTCCCAAGACGAGGATCAAGGTCGGGGCGTCAGAGATGCACAGCAGCCACAAGGTAGCGTGCATGATGCAGTAAGGGGGAAATGGGGTTCACCACGGAGGGTTTTCCGCACACCGATAGTCATGAGCGACTCGTAGGATCATAAGTGGTTGAAGACGTAGCATCTCCTTTGCTGCATGGAATTTGGCTAAGCTTGACGGGATCTGGAAAAGGCACTGATGCGTTTTGCCGTACCTAGATAGACCCCCCCCCCCCATCCACCTGATTGTTTGGTGGCACATGCCATTCTCCTCTATCCCATGGGATCAACCACAAATAAAACCCATCTTTTTTTGGCCCCAGTCGTCAAGTACCTCCAGAAACGCCGTCCCAGTTGATGACTCGGTTTTCCTCGTCTTCCGCAGCGCCCAGCCTAAGGGGCAGAGGGCCAAAAAGGGTATGCATTGCGTAGTTAGTTCCGCCGGGGCCGATTTATGGTATCAGAAAAAGGTCCATCTCCTCGACCTGCTTTCCCCCCGTCCCGTTTTCGTTTGGTCTAGGTCAATCAACCGTCCATCTTCGTATCTCCGTTCTCCCCTTCTCCGTCCACGGCGCGGATCCAGAGCACGTTGTTACACCTTATGAGGACCTGGCCTAGCGACCCGGCAAAGTTGTTCTTGATGTGCTCCTCGGCGTTGGCGAGCTGGATGTTCATGTAGCTGTCGATCGAGACCCTGCATGCGTTCCTCCTTGTCAGCAAGCACTTTCTTTTTCCATGTCACCCATCTTGAACTTGTGTTCCTATCTATCGGAAGGCAAGTAGGTGGGTGGGCGAGTGCGAGTTCTCTTACAGTCTACCCTTGTACTCGGTCTCTCCCCACTTGAGACGAACCCAGATCTCCTTGTTGACCCTACATTTGTTCGACTGTGTCAGCTTCCTCTCCACGTCGGTCGGTCATGGCCATATGTATATATCGGAATGAGGTGTCGCGTGCGGTGCGGCGCGTCGCAAAAGGGCAAAAACGTACAGGTCCTGGAGGAACGGTCGGGGGTTTACTGGCATGAACTGCGCCATCTCTTTGTTAGCAGGGAGATAAATTCGTTGAGGGGGTTCAAGGCTAAATGGGATAATAGCAGCGACTCACACTCATGATGTGGATTGGGGCAGGCGTCGGTTTGCAGCGACGTGGTTGGTTTTCTGGTTTGCGTCGTCGCCCGTTTCCCTGGCGAAGTGCTGAAGGCAGCTCGTTCCGTTCGTTGCCTGCCGTTTCTCGCGCGACGGGCCAGTGTGGATGCGAAATTTGGAGCAGGGATCAGATCACTTGTCGTAGTATGTAAGCAGGGTAAGCTGGGTGCCGGCTAATCCTCGGCTAATCCTGGGGTTCCCCGGGGAAGCTCATGCATTGACCTCACTTACCTACCTAGGTACCTATCTACCTAGGTACCTGATATAGCATCAACAGTACTTACTTCTAGCAGTGATGATCATGCCAATAGACATCGTGTGCGCGAAGACAAGAACAAAACAAAACCCACCGAATTGTACCGAGAACATTGAGAAAACCACAAAACCTCCAATCAAGTATGTAAAAAGCAGCCATATTAAGATATAACTGGCAAAAGATGAGGAGTTCGAATTGACGACAACAGACTAACGCACGGTGTAAACGATTACATATATCGAACGTTTCAACTACACCACACGCCCGAGCACTCCCCATTGATAGCATGAGTTGGCCCAAGCCTATATCCCTTGGTCAAACAAGCCTTGAGTCAGTGGTATCTTCCTGCCCAGGTGGGTGGCGGCCCAAGTCCCTAACCTTGCAGCCATACCATTCGTCCCTTCGCCTGACCCCGATTCAACTCCTCAACACGCAAGATTTACTGGATTAGGATTAATGATGAACGCAAGTTTCTCCTGGATTATCTTAAGCGCGCTCGACTGCAGTTTTCAAACATAATGACTGCCAGTCGCAGCTCAGCTTCCGCCGGGTAGTGACCCTGACTCTGATCTTACCATCAGCTTGTACATACATACATCTACTACCCCCTGGACTGGCTTCTCCCGTCCGCATGAACTCAATGGATGTACGTTCAAGAAATTGCCAGAGTGGGTGACGTGTTGGACCAGTCTGAGGTCTCGAAACAACGAATTCGGGATCAAGTATCAGACATGTCTTGATTATCTCTTGTTCATCATCTGCTTGTTTTGTACAGGCTCAGCACATCACAGGCCCCGATGAGCACCGCACAGCTCATACCTCATTCGTGGGCGGGTATGCAGAGCTGTACCGCCGTTGCCACCCCTGTCATCCACATCATACCGGACCTGTAATGGGCTAGATAGTTGCCGCTCAAAAATACCACAGTACACCACGGCTGTCGTCACTGGCGTATGCGGAGAAGTCTTTTTCATTTCGGCCGGAAATTTGTCTACCATGATGACATGGTCGACATGATATCTCGAGTGTATGTCTGAAATCTTTGGGTATCTTATTATTGCTCGCCTTTGGAGAAGCTGGAGGTCAAATAAGTTCTACTTTGAAGTCGGTCCTCCAAGACTGGCGTGGACTGTGATCAGACTCACCACCGGGGCTGCCGAGGACGCAAGAACAACGTCGCAAATATGGCGGCAGCAGGTCATGTGTAAGTTGCCTGTTGTTGTTGAAGTGATGTGGCCGGATTGCACACTAAATTAGGCTCCTCCGCAGGAATATGATGGACGATGTCTTGATATCTAACTGTGAGCTGCCGAGCACTTGTATTCATGCTGGAGACTGGGACAGATGATCTCACGCCAATACCCGGGTGATCAGTACCGCCCGCCCTCCTCAGATCAGCTCTACGAACACTCGTCAGCCAGGGGGCCACCAACCAACGCCCGTTCGTTGGGCATATTCAGAAGCGACTGTCGAAGGAACCTCCTCCACGGCTCACCGATACGTGTGTCCTCTTTCCTCAGCACAGTGTCGTCTCGCGCGCATGCCTGGACTATGTTGCCTTGACGAGATGTTTCTTCTCGAGCAAGCTCGCATTGGAGGCCCTACCATAGTATGAGCCTTCCCGGTACCCATTTGAAGACGTTTACTGACTGACATTCTTATGCTGAAGCTTGACTCACTTCGTCACAGCTCTATCAGAAGCCAGGGTGTCGTGGGCCACCGGAGACAACTTGGACCAGCTCCTCGATAGGTTCAGCGGAGACATAGTCCAAGCCGTGCAGGCCCTTAAGGAGACCAAACCAGAGGAACATTTCACCATCTTAGCTCTGCAAAGGCTCCTTGTCGTGCTGAACGAGTGCGCCGGCTACTGCTCCAGCGCCTCTCCTGCGCCTCTCCGGTACCCCTTTACCAGGGCCGAGAGGCAGGTCCGCGACTATCTCGCTGTCTTGTGCCCCGATGACCGTTCCCATTCGCAATCTCTAAAGGGCCATATCAACGTCGATGTATCGAAGCGGGAGAGCCGCATCGAGGTGTTCCAGCTCGGGCCGTACCAAATGCCTCGACTCTTCAATGGACTGTGGCAGCTTTCGTCTCCAGCCTGGGGCTCGGGCAGCGCGGAAGGCCAGGAGGAGGCGCTGACCCAGCTTGTCGAGTCTGGCTTATCTGCCACTGATATGGCGGACCACTACGTACATAACTCCCCTTAGGCGTTACTTTTCAGAGTGGTTCCGCTTACTGACCATGGGTTGTGTGCAGGGTGATGCTGAGCTCATATACGGTGACTTTCGAAACAGACTGCCCGCAGAAATCCGCAACACTGTCTATGCTGCTACCAAGTGGTGTGTCTTCGGCCCTATCGGCCAGCCAGTAACGACTGAATACGTCCTGGGAGGCGTGAAGGAGCGGTGCCGACGGCTGGGCGGCCGTGTCGAGCTGTTGCAGTTTCATTGGTACAATGTGAGTGACATACAACATGAAACCTAGCTCGCCTGTACCCATCCTGATAGCCTTGCGACTGACTATCCTTCACTCCGAAAAGTATTCTGCGAAGGAGTATCTAAACATTCTGGTCGAGTTGGTCCACATTACGAAGACGCATCCCGAACTGGTCTCCACGATCGGCCTGTGCAACTTTGACACAGAGCACACGGAAGAAGCCTGCAAGTATCTCCTGGAGAAGACAGGAGCGGTTGGGATCGTGTCGAATCAGGTTCAGGTGAGTTATTACAGCCAGTGGCCAAGGTGGTTTGGTCGACATATTGACGCAGGGTTTCCCAGTTCTCGCTCCTAGACGCTCGTCCTCTGCAGAAGATGTGTGCCGTGTGTGATAAATATAGCATCAAGTTGCTTACTTATGGGTCTTTCGTGAGTAATTCCTCCGGCATGGGTTTTGCTACGTATCACTCGGATTTAAACCGTGATCTAATGAGCTTTGCAGTGTGGAGGGTTTATGTCCGAGAAGTGGCTCGGCCAGCCCGTCCCCGAGATATACTCTGAGGCAAGCCAGCTCACACCATCCCAACGGAAGGTCAGTCCAGTCCCCCCTGTGTCAGAATCTGCCCCGTGACACAGTCTCTCTGTCACGCAACATTCAATCCCACGGTGTGCTCTATTACACGGTTTTCTCCTATCACCATCTCTTTCAACCGCAGCAACACTACAATGCTCACACACCGCCTTCAGTATGTCGACATGCTTGAAACCTGGGGCACTTGGTCCGAGTTCCAGTTGCTTCTCTCCAAGCTTTCCTCCATCGCCGAAAAGCACGGCCCGAACATCTCGCTCGCCAACGTGGCGACGCGATGGGTCCTGCAGCAGCCGGCCGTGGGTGCCGTCATCGTGGGGACCAGACTCGGGGTCTCGATCCATGTGTATGATAACCTGAATGTTTTCAGGTTCACTCTGGACGAAGAGGATATTGCGTTTATCAATAAGGTGGCACTGGGTGGGCCAGGGATGGAGAAGGCAAAGGCCGTCTTCGAGAAGCTCGGGGACTGTGGGAACGAATACCGAGCTATGCATTGAGCTGCTACGGCGCTGCATATACCCTTGATAACGAAGAAAGACTAGGTACAGAACGCCACGACTATACATAGAAGTAGAGGAGTAAAATGCAGTTTATTTCGCTTGATCAGCTTTGATCAACACTGGCACTATTACTCCCGGACCAAGCCAGATCTCCCTATGACCAATAGCAGCGTATAAAGCCCTGATAGCACCGGAATGTGCAGTCAGGGAGACAACAGACTCGGAGTCGTCCTCAAAGATGTCCTTCAAAGGCTTCCTGATCCGCACGATATGGTCGTCCATCGACTCCCGGATATCAGGCTTCCAAAGCTCGTCGTTCTCAGTGAAGCCGTCCTCGAACGCATAGTCGGGATATGTCTCGTGAATCCAACTTCTCGTCCGGCGCCGGTCGCATGTGTGGACGCCTAACCCCTCCCTGAGGCATTCTTTGATGACAGTCTTCGGCTTCTCTCTGCTGCTGGCCGTTTCGAGCTGATAGAAAGCAAGCCTTGTTGTTTCAAGACAGCGGCTTAATGGACTGGTGTAGTGTCGTATAGGCAGTGGCATTCCGTGCTCTGCCGCTGATGTTCTCAGGAACGTGTTGATAGCTGCAGCCTGCTGCTTGCCCTTCTCGGTCAAGTGTGCATCAAACCAGGTACTGGCGTCGTCACCATCCAGTCGAGCCCACTCTCTCTACATATGTAAGCAGAAGCAATAAACGAGCTGTTCTGGGAATAGGTATGCTGGGAATACTTACTTCCCACTCTGCCCTTCCAACCTGAGCTTCCTTGGTGTTATGGTAGCCCTCGCCATGCCTCACAATGAAAAACAGCTTGTACTTGCTCGCGCCCTCCCTGTTTAGACTGTCTAAATAGTTGATGAGACGCTCCCATTGAGGCTTCTCATTCCTGGGATCGAACGTCTCGTCCGTGCTGTAGCCACGACCAAGTAATCCTAGATTACGGGTAGTTGTCTGCAGTGGACAACACAATTCAGCGAATATGTTCTCAGTCATCACGACCAACTTGCAAGAAGCATCTCCATGCGATCTATAAGGCCTAATCGACTTACAGCTCGGAAGTCCGGTCCTCCTTTCTCATCGTCATGCTCGAAGAAGCCGGAGATGGCTGTAAATGTCCAACCTCCATCGTTCGACATCATGTAGGTCTTCCAATGAGCCCACAGAGCATATACCAGTAGAGCGATAACTATTGACAGTACCACCTTACCTAGATATCCCAAGTCAATTAGTCCACCTGGAATGTATGCCTGACTGGTTTGAACGGTCTTACTGACGGCGGATCATTTATGTCTTCGAACAACCGTTTCTTGATGTGGTGCGGGGTTGTGACAGGTATAGCTTTGATCACATGTATGATTCTGTACTCCTTACGACTGAGCTCATAGATTTTCAGAACAAAATGATATATTGCTGTTCGGACTAGGTGAAGGGTGCCCAGCGCACATCTGGTTGTTGCTTACGAACGTCCCGATAGTACCTAGGTATCCGGTGTTGACGTGAAATTGAAATGAGACTGCCTCCAACACAATTGGATGGACACTACATATGTATGACAAAAGCTGAGTAAAAGATCTCGAGCTGACATTGGTGGCTGCCTGGGCCTTTAATATACCCAATCATGAGCGGGAAGTCCTCCGAGTCCCCTCAATCCTGCATGCGTGTACTCTCATGATCAAATCACAGAGACAACAGGAGTTACACTGAAGTCCTCGTCCTGGGCTTGGGAGGTCTTACTCTCGCAACCTTATGAGTGCACCCGCGATATTAGGCTTCTAAATCCACATCCTACGCGCCTGGAGCTCGAGAGACAACACCAGAAGACCTATATAACCTCAAGCCAGATTTAAGATGAAAGAGATGTCGGCATCGTCCCATGAGGTACTGGAGAATATGCCTCCGCTAGATTACAGCGCCACTGTCCTCAAGTTGTGCAAGCCAAAAGACTTTCGGCTGTTGCAACTTCGAGGAAACCCCAAGGACGGAGTGATCCATTGCCGTCTTCGAGTCGAAAACCTCGAAAGCGAGTGTCTCAAATACAAAGCCCTCTCATATACATGGGGACCTGCGACGAGACATGAACTAAACAAACTTCCCGGTGGCGCGTCGAACAATGAGCAGCGCAAGCATGGCATCGTAAGTCTCGCCATCTCGCCCATCTTCAAACACCGATGGCATCTCACTTCAGCCAAACAAGCGCTAGTCAACACTGACTAGAAGCTTGTTGTCTCTTTCGAACCAAGTAGCCCACGAGATGTTCGATATAAACACATGCTGACGTGGAGGACCTGAAGCTCTGCAATCAACAATATTTCTTAATCACCAAGAATCTATACGATTGTCTACAACAGCTCAGCCATAAGCCAAAACTGGACAACGAAGCCTTTGCAACGTTCTGGGTAGATGCTATCTGCATCAACCAGGAAAATCCCGACGAACGTGCCTCACAAGTTAGCATGATGTCAGATATTTATCAAAAGGCTGAGATCGTCATCATCTGGCTTGGGGAACTTGAAGAGTCTACTCCATTGGCTTGGGACTTAATGAGAAAGCTCGTAAGCCTTTCTCAGGAGGAGAGAGAGTTAATCGACCTTGGATCCCTCCAGACAGGTGGATCAGTCCCATCGCCTCTTGGGCATCTCCATACGGCAGCTCACTGGCAAGCTGTCGTCGAGCTCCTCGGAAGGACTTGGTTCACACGTTCATGGGTGATCCAGGAATTTGTCCTAGCTCGCGAAGTAATCGTTCTCTGTGGCGGTCTGACGCTTTATTGGGACCACATCGCGGCCATCTCAGAATATTTGGCAACTCGAGCGTCGAAAAACTTACTGAACTCGTCAGTCTGTGCAAGCCTCAACCTCGAATCGTCGTCTTATAAGACCCCAGCTAAACTGGCAGCGGTGAAGTTGGACTATTCGACCAAGCACCCGGAAGCCTTGTTGCGAAGCTTGATACGCTGCCGGGACCACGACTGCCTTAAGCCCGAGGACAAAATATACTCCCTACTTGGCATTCACCAGGCCATTCACGGGCCACTCTCTCAGCAGGACAAGCTTTACCCTAATTATGCACTGCACGGCCCGGGGTCTAGCCATGTGTACGTGGATGCGGCAGTACAATTACTCAAACAAGGTTCGGATCTTACTTTGTTAGCAGTCGTAGAGGGCCAGGACTTCCGAAACTTCGAAAACTTGCCTTCTTGGGCGCCAGACTGGAGCTATGGTACGAGGAAAACGTCACTCGGACTGGGTATCACTGGATACACACGATTTAAGGCTGCGGGAAATCATAAACGAATAGTTACATTTTCGAAAGACGAGAGGACACTGTTTGTGGAGGCAGCCCAACTTGACAACATCTGTGAAGTTGGTGAGACCAAAGAGGAGGTGGATATGGGCAGACCATTTCATAAATGGTTACAAATACTGAATAGCCTGGAGCCAGTCTATTGTACAGGAGAAATTCGATGCGAAGCCTTTTGGAGAACACTACTCACAAACACGAGTAAAGAGGGAGGGTATCCAGCTCCTGATGAACTCGCAACAGGTTTCTTGGAGTGGCTCCGCGGGAAAGTCGAGCAGCTCCCACAAAGCTCCCGTCAAGAGTCGTTAAAGCCATTCACGGCCGATGATATGGATCACAAAGCAACACGGCGGGGCTCTTCTATCAGGCTGGCCTCCGAGTACGACATGCAGTACTGTCATGCTTTATACCAGCGGCTGTTTTCGACATCCAAGGGTTACCTAGGACTCGGTTCTCAGTCGGTGAGAGAAGAGGGACAGAATTCGGTATGGATTGTGAAAGGCTCGAGGGTGCCACTGATTTTCCGTGTTTCGGAGGAGAACAAAACTCATTATAAACTGGTTGGTGGGGCATACGTTCATGGTTTCATGCATGGGGAGGCTCTGCAAACTCCAGGACTGAAATTCAAACCAATCGGACTAATTTAGGGGAAGGATTCCAACTCATCGGGTAGAATATATATCATTGGGGAAGAAGCCTGGATATAGGCACAACAAATGTATGTTTCAATCTTGATTTTCGCATCTATCTCTTTCTCGAAATCAAGGCTGTGGAAATGTTGCCCTTCATGGAAAGCCAGTTTGAAGTCAAAGATTGTAAATCGGATCTTATCGCCGTGCGTATATCCCTTTCGACTTCATATCAGAGCCAGATCCACGTCACCTGGGTCCTTCAAACTTTTGGGCTGATTTCCTTCTGTTCTCCGGAAGGATTTACAGACGGATTTGCTTACATGAAGCCTCCTAAAAACCAGCGGGGTTGTGGCTGCCGGCGATCGCAGTGGTCACTACAGCGACGTTGATGAAGTCGTATACAATCTCGAAGTGGGTGCAATTGATTCAAAGAGTGCCGGTCTAGGTGCTTTGACTAGATGTGCAACGTGATACAAATATATTGGGCTTAGCTCGGCAATATGTACTTAAATGCCGTTGACTGACTGTGTATGCTCAGCGACGTCACCGGGTCTCAACTTATCACCCCCACTCTCCATCTCGGACGGACCATCAATCTGGAACAACAACCCCTCTTACAAAATCCAACATCCAAACACTGTTCTCACGCCGCAATAACTCACGATGGCTTCCGTTTTCAAAGCAGGTCACACAGCCGTCATCACGGGCGGTGCCTCTGGCATCGGCCTCAGCCTGGCAAAGAAATGCTTCGGCTACGGCATGAAAGTCCTGATCGCGGACTGGAACGATGAGACACTGGGCGCAGCTTTCAGCAACGTCGGGGGTGAGGTCGGCACGATCAAGGTCGACGTGAGCAAGCTCGAGGACTGGGCGACGTTGAAGAGCAGGGTGGACCACGACTTCAATGGTTGGTTTGAGACCTCATCTCATCTCACCTCATCATACCGAACCCCCTCTCCCCCCACGTCTCACACCTTGCTACATGCGACTGGGAACCTCTTGAACCTAGTCTGACCGAACCTACAGGCCAAGTCAACCTCCTAGCCCTCAACGCAGGCGTCGGCACAAAGTCTACCTGGGAAGACCCACAGTCCTTCCAAGACACCCTAGGCGTCAACCTCTTCGGCGTCATCAACGGCATCAGCACCTTCCTTCCAAGCGTCAAGTCCACCGCGGCCTCTGGCTCGCCCTCGTCGATCATCATCACCGGCTCCAAGCAGGGCATCACCAACCCTCCCGGCAGCCCGGCCTACAACGCCAGCAAGGCCGCCGTCAAGTCCGTCGCCGAGCACCTGTCCTTCGACCTGCGGGGCGAGGAGAACCTGGGCGTGCACCTGCTGGTGCCCGGCTGGACATTCACGGGCCTGAGCGGGAACAAGCCCGGCGCGGGCGCCGAGAAGCCAGAGGGGGCGTGGTGGCCGGAGCAGGTCGTCGATTACCTGGAGGAGAAGATGGCCGAGGGGCAGTTCTGGGTGTTGTGTCCTGATGGTCAGGTTACTGAGGAGCTTGTGAGTTTTGGCCCCTTGATTTGTTGAGTGAGACGGAGACTGACAACACTACTACTCGTAGGATCGCAAGAGGATGCTCTGGGGTGCATCGGATGCTATCGAGGGAAGACCACCACTGACGAGGTGGAGGGATGAGTGGAAGGCAAAGCACCAGGAGTGGGTGAATGAGCAGAAATAACGGATATGTTTGCATGAGGCCCCGAGGACAGCCAACGACCTGTACGATACTTGAGACGCAAAGACGCTTCCCCTTGATATTCTCGGACTCGTGGGTCGCTTTTGGCATCCTCCAAAATTGCCACTACCAGCCTCTATGATGAAAACCAACGAAGCATCACCTCCAGCGCGACGGTCAATGTAAGACTTGTCGACATCGTATGTAAATGGCCTCAAGAAAAGCCTGATATTTCTCAAAGTGATGATTAGCTACCACCTCGGGCTAGCCTTGGAATGATCAATAACCATCCTGCCACATGTATAGTCGTAAACCCTACGAGAAAAGTAATCCACCCGCGTCATCAAAGTGCCTCGTCTCCTTAACGCCGTATGAAATGCATGCTTGCGTATGATGCGGTCGCGAAAATTCGTCTGAGCCACAAGAGAAACGCCTCAGCTCGTCCCAACCTGTCAGTCAGTCAAAGCCAATCATGAACCGCAAATGATCAACAACAAAACTACCTCCAACACCGTACACGAAAAAAATTGGCCGAAGTGTAAAAGTCGCGTGTAAAACATCAATTCCCCCCCCCCCTGCCATCATCGTACTGAGCCAGTAAGATTGTGCTGGTGCTGTAACCCCAGCTTGCACTGTTGCTGCCCCTTCATACCTATCGTTGGGGCGGCACAGGGTGCGATGGCATGTTGCGTATTTGCTTGATGAGGAATTCTTTCTCATCGATGAATTGCTCATCCTCGGTCCGGTCCTCGAGGAAGTGCGATAAAAAAGTGAGGAGCTTGTCGCGGTTCATCAACAGAATCTTCTGCACGGGAACAGACTTGTGGGGGTTGGCCACAAAGACCTTGAACACGTGGAAGCCCTCGTACTGAACCATCTTCCGGTCGTCACGAAGGAGGTTCATGCAGATCTTGAGGTGCTCGCCGCTGTCCACATACGCGGTCATGATGTTGTAGTTCGAACGGTCGAGGAGCAGCTCGCCCAGGAGCTTGATGGATTGGCGCTTCGTAACATAGCTGTTGGATTGCACTAGAACGTGGTTATATTTGTCGAAAAACATATCGAAGTTGACCGCCAGATATCTGGGGATAATATCTTTGTGTTTGGTCAAGATTTCCTGTTTCCGACGTCAGCAGTTGTAGCCTTTACACGAGTGGCCTATGGAAGCTTGCCCTGAATGTCGTAAACGCATCCGCTGCGACTTCGAAAGAGCTCTTGTCGATCCAACCGAAGAACCGCCAGAACACGCCGTTGCCGGATTGGGGCCTGTCCTGATCGATGCCCATGATACCCTTGGAACTTGAGCCTTGCTCTTCGCCATCATCGTACATAATCACAGCAGCGGCCGCCTCGTTCTTCAGTACCTCCCGCAGTACCGAACCGGCCGGGGTTGCGCTCTCCTTGTGGTCATATGCTTTGCATAGTTCGATGAGGACTTGTGGTCTGTTGTTGACTACCCAGCTCAGCGCGACGGGGTCGGATTTCGGTGAAGCAGTGGCTGGTCGGAATCGGAAGACAGAGCTGAAGATGAACTGTGCGTCCTTTCGCGCCTCAAACGGTAACTTCCACAGATTTATCGCCAGCTGGTACAGGAAATCCTCCTCGATCATTCCTGTGACCAGCTGGAATGCTTGCTCGGGGCTCGCTTCGGTCTCTGCAGGCTCTGGGGTCAGCCTTCTAACACCTCTCGAACCAGAGGACGGTGAGACGCAAGAACATACCTTGCGTGCCCTGCAGGATCAGCTTCATCTGGCTGAGAGTTTTCGCAAGCTCCTCTGCCTGGTCGGAGTCCATTGTGTCAGTTGCCATCTCAAGTAAGTCTTGCGTTGCTTCAGTATTATTCTGGTCGGAGATGAGGCAGTCCAGTTGCCGTCGGGGTCGGGGTGGTGAGGACGCTCTCTCGTTACCTTTGCTGGGCCAGATGGACCGTCTAATTTAGTGACATATTCCTTTGCTTGCTTGGGCAAGTCAACGGTACTGGGCCGTGCCCTGTTTCGGCCAAATAAGAAAGACATGGTATGACAGGTTGTGGCTGTCGACGGGAGGGAACGAGGTCAAGCCAGTCTCAAAGGACTGCCCAAAGAGGGGGGAACCCGAAGCCGTGAGCCGCAGTAGGGCAATAAGCACTGGTGAGCACTGGGTGTGAGTTAGAGCGGTGGACAGCTGATGAAGTCACACATTAATCTCGCTTTGAATATGGTAGTGTCTTGATTGAAAGACAGACAGTGATGCCTTCAGAAGAAAAGGAGCAGTTGTTCTGTCATTCCCTTGGAGTTTCGTCGGCAGCTCTGAAGTGGGTGTTGCAGTTGGCCGGTGTTGTTTATGTTTTGGGCAAGGAAGGCTAACTGCCTGCAAGTTGCATGAGCGACAGTCAACATTACTGCAAGGACCCCTGACAGGAACCCACTCGGCAGGCAAGACGGCAGCTCCCTTGAGTACCTAGGTATTTACCTAAAGCCTAATTGGTAAAGGCTCTATTTACGCCGTCTCCTGTTTAGTTCGGTATCCAGTGCGGAAGACCATGAGATATTCCGCTTAACTGGTAACGGAGGAAGGAGACCTTTTAAAATACGAGCATTTTATTTCCGAATCTATGGATTCATTGGGGTCCAGGGTTGTGACTGCACCCCTGTGACTCTTCAGGCAGCTGGGTCAACTGCTGTACCATGACCATAGGGAGTATTACTCTAAGGGGCCTAGCCGCTAACAATTAACCCCCAAAGCTAGGTAGGTATATGTACCCCGCGATTTTTAAATTCTGCCCCTCCAAAACTTCCGGCGGTTGATCAGTTTAGAGTCATCATCCTTTTGGCAGCGCTTCACCTCGGCCTGTGACTCAAGCAACAACAACAACCTGGGGATAAGAAAAGCTCGGGAACGGACTCTCGATCGACAATTCCTGGCATTGCCCTTTCTTTGCCCAATCGAGAACACAATCCATCGAGTCAGCCCAACATGGCCTCCATCAACTTCCCCAAGGAGGAGCTGGAGATCATCCAGAGATGGAGGGAAATCAAGGCCTTCGAGACACAGGTGTGCACTGCTCTGGCAAACAGAGGTTGTCTTTAGAGATGTTGCTGACCGTATTTGCTCAGGTGAAACTATCCGAAGGTCGAGAGAACTACACCTTTTACGATGGTCCTCCGTTTGCGACCGGTCTCCCGTAGGTTCTCACGCACCCAGTCACGCCAGACATGTGCTAAAACCAGCTACAGCCACTATGGCCATTTGCTTGCCTCCACAATCAAGGACATTATCCCAAGATACTGGTCGATGAAGGGCTACCATGTCGAGCGACGCTTCGGTTGGGATACGCACGGCTTGCCCATTGAGCACGAGATCGACAAGAAGTTCAACATCTCCGGCAAGCAAGCCGTTATGGAGATGGGTCTTGCCAACTACAACGCAGAGTGCAGAGCTATCGTCATGAGATACGCTACAGAATGGAGACAGACCATCGAGCGTCTCGGAAGATGGATCGATTTCGACAATGACTACAAGGTGCGCCTATTTAGAGGGCTGTTCGATGAGACGGTGCGACTAACTGGGAATTAGACAATGGACGTCACCTTCATGGAGTCGGAATGGTGGGCAATCAAGACTCTCTTTGAGAAGGGTCAGGTTTATCAGGGACACCGAGTTATGCCCTACAGTACCGTCTTGACGACCTCCCTCAGCAACTTCGAATCAAACCAAAACTATCAAGACGTTACAGACCCGGCAGTGGTCGTGTCGTTCCCGCTGGTAAACGACCCACAGACGAAGCTGTTGGCATGGACGACAACACCATGGACCCTGCCTACCAACTTGGGCCTGTGTGTTCACCCCGATTTCGAGTACGTCAAGATTCTGGATGAGAAGTCAGGAGAGAACTACGTTCTCCTCGAGAAACTCTTGACGACCCTCTACAAGGACCCAAAGAAGGCCAAGTTCAAGATTGTCGAGAAGATCAAGGGCAAGGACATGCTCGGCTGGAAGTACGAGCCTCTGTTCGACTACTACTACGAGGAGTTTAAGGATGTCGCATTCAAGGTCCTGAACGGTACGTACGTCACGGATGACAGTGGTACCGGAATTGTACACCAAGCCCCCGCCTTTGGTGAGGACGATTTCGCTATTGCGCAGGATGCCGGCATCGTAACAGAAAGCCGACCTCCGCCGGATCCCCTTGACGAATCTGGCCGCTATACCTCAAAGGTCAAGGAGTTCGAGGGAATGCACGTCAAGGAGGCCGACAAGCATATCCTCAAGGCGCTGAAGGCCAAGGGCAGAGTGGTCGTTGAGTCCCAGCTGAGGCATAGCTACCCTATGTGTCCCCGCTCTGACACTCCTCTGATTTACCGTGCTGTTCCTTCCTGGTTCATCCGCATTCCGGAGATCGTACCCAAGATGCTCGAGGAGATTGAGACCAGCCACTGGACACCAGCATTCGTCAAAGAGAAGCGATTCGCCAACTGGATCACGAACGCTAGGGACTGGAACGTTTCTCGAAACCGATACTGGGGCACCCCCATCCCTATCTGGACGAGTGACGATGGCGAGGAGCGCATTTGTGTAGGCAGTGTCGCAGAGCTCAAGGAGTTGAGCGGCTACGAGGGAGAGCTGAACGACATCCACCGTGACAAGATCGACCACATCACCATCCCTAGCAAGCAGGGCAAGGGCCAACTCAAGCGTATTGAGGAAGTGTTCGATTGCTGGTTTGAGTCTGGAAGCATGCCTTTTGCCAGTCAACATTACCCCTTCGAGAACCAGGACAAGTTCCACAAGTCCTTTCCGGGCAACTTTATCGCTGAGGGCCTGGATCAGACTCGAGGATGGTTTTACACCCTGGTTGTCATGGGCACACACCTTTTCGGCAAGATGCCATTCCAAAACTGTGTGGTTAACGGAATTGTGCTTGCGGAAGATGGTAAGAAGATGTCCAAGCGGCTGAAGAACTACCCCGACCCGTCTATCGTGATGGAGAAGTACGGTAGCGATGCTCTGCGCATGTACCTGATCAACTCGCCCGTGGTCAGGGCAGAGCCCCTACGCTTCAAGGAGGCCGGCGTCAAGGAGGTCGTGCAAAAGGTATCACTGCCTCTATGGAACAGCTTCAACTTCTTCAACGCCCAAGTTGCGCTCCTAAAGAAGATCGAGGGCGTGGACTACTTGTGGGACCCTACGATGGAGTCTACGAATTCCAACGTCATGGATAAGTGGATTCTTGCAAGTTGCCAGAGTCTGCTTGAGTACGTTAACCAAGAAATGGCCGGTTACCGATTGTACACTGTCACCCCTAGGTTACTTGGACTCATCGACGACACTACGAACTGGTACATTCGGTTCAACCGGAAGCGACTTAAGGGAGAGAATGGCGTCGAAGATACCAAGCACGCCCTCAACACGTTGTTTGAGGTCCTCTACACTCTTTGCCGAGGCCTTGCCCCCTTCATGCCCTTCCTGACCGACACCATCTACCTCAGACTCCTGCCACACATCCCTGAGAACCTGCGCGAGGAGGACCCACGAAGTGTGCACTTCTTGAAGTACCCCGAGGTGCGAAAGGAGCTGTTCAACCCGGAGATCGAGCGGAGAGTCAGCCGGATGAAGACTATCATTGACCTAGCCCGAGTATCCCGTGAGCGGAGAGCCATCGGAGTCAAGACACCCCTCAAGACTCTGGCCGTTATCCACTCCGACGCGACCTACCTGGAGGATGTCCGCTCTCTGGAGGGTTACATCGCAGAAGAACTCAACGTTCACGAGCTGATTCTTACCTCTGACGAGGCGGCCTACAACGTCCAATACAGCGTTACGGCCGACTGGCCAGTGCTCGGCAAGAAGCTGAAGAAGGACATGGCCAAGGTCAAGAAGGCCCTTCCGTCCGTCACTAGCGAACAGGTCAAGGACTTCGTGGCTTCTGGCAAGATCACGGTGGCCGGCATCGAGCTGATCGAAGGCGACCTTGTTGTGCGCCGCGGCATCAAGGAGGACGAATCAACCAAGAGCTCCGAGGTCAACACGGACAACGAGGTCCTGACTATCTTGGATTGCGAGATTTACCCTGAGCTCAAGTCTGAAGGTCTGGCTCGTGAGGTCATCAACCGAGTCCAAAGGCTGCGCAAGAAGGCGGGTCTCCAGCCAACGGACGACATCAAGATGGAGTACAAGGTGCTGGCGGACCCCGAAGGTCTAGGCATCGAGGATGTGTTCGTCAGCCAATCCCAGCAGCTCGAGAAGGCGCTGCGGAGGCCGATAGACAAGCACGAGGTTACGGTTGTGGAAGGGGAGGCTCCTAAAGAGCAGGAGAAGAACTTCATTGCGGAGGAGGTCCAGGAGGTGCAGGCTGCTACATTCTTGTTGCGGTTGTTGCACCTGTAAGCGGGGGAAGTTGTTGATAGCTGACCATATTCCCCGCAGGAAGAGTTGGTGAGTTTATTTGTACCTTGAATTGCTATGGGTATTGAGAGTAGAAAACGAAGATTTATGATAGACCTCACGCCGTACGTGCCGTCCACCAAGCTGACCAAGTGATACCTTCCGTAGCCTCCGCGACGTTCAAGATTTATTTCGACTTGTACGCTTTCTGA
The DNA here is from genome assembly GCA_016508685.1 of Cytospora piceae. NCBI lineage: Eukaryota > Fungi > Ascomycota > Sordariomycetes > Diaporthales > Cytosporaceae > Cytospora > Cytospora piceae. Next base: position 2,030,187 of record JADMLE010000005.1, on the reverse strand, counting down.
GAACTCGTCAGTACCAACGTGACAAGACCGGGGGTGAATAAGAAGTACCAAGTAGCAGTCCTTCAGTTTCATGAACTCGGCAGCACACTTGTCTTTGTGTACTGAGTTGTAGTCTGCCACGATGCACTTGCCGTAAACAGCAGCCTAGGTCAGACGTCACAGAGTCAACTTTCAGGCCTGGATGAACTGTTAGTCACTAGGGTTTCAAGACTCACCTCAGCAGTGCATTTTGAGGCTGCAGCGGCGAACTTCTGGATTGGCCTCGTAGGCTTCGCTGGCTGCATGTTGACTTGTTCCTCCCACGCTATGTGACATTGATGACTGACCAAACACACAAGCACACACTCTTAGTCCGACAACTCAGAACAGGTGGAGGTTGGGGAATTCGAAAAGCGCAATAGTGACAGGGACAGGGCAGTTCAAGAGGATAGCCACGAACTTCCCCGCAAGCACATTCAGTCGTGTAGTATGTAAGAGAGACGTGTGGTTGGTGTTGTCAATGTTGTGAAACGGTTGCTTTTGGCCGTCGCTCTGACCGTTTGCAGGGTTACTCAGGGTTACATGTAGCAAAGGGGGTCCCGACCACTAGGGGTACCTAGATATTTGTATCTACCTAGGTATCTAGGTGCCGAATCAGACCATCCTGAATACGGAAAAGTCTGAGGCTGGATAACGGTGGACCCCAGCCGAGCCCATATCTCCTCAAGCTCCCGGCGCGAACTTGACCCAGCACGCTACCCTCTTTTTGAGCTACGCGATCCTCCTGTAACATGCACGTCTAGAGTAACGCGCCGCCTCCGCAATTGTTCTTTCTTTGTCGTCGCTATTCAAATCCACTCTGCTGCCATTGTTTCCCATTCGCTCACTCCTTACCACTGCAGTTTGGCAATTCTTCAATGCATCCGTATACCACTATTCTTCTCGACTGCCTTAGTCCTCCTATAGCTACAACGAGCTGAGTTGCTATTGCGCGCTCCTCACCTCGGCCTCACCCCAGTCGTCGCATCGCAAACACGCCTTGACCGCGAACTTTCTTGCTTGACCTGACTCTCCGTCTCCCTCTTCTCGAAGCTTTCCTCGACATGTATCCGAAGCGCACTCGTCCTCTTCGCAAATGCTACCCGTTCCAGCCTCCCATAATAGAGGAGGCTCTCCTTCTACAACAACAGAGTCGAGTCCACCAGATGAAAGAGAGACGACCGAGTCCACCTTTAGCGAGATCCAGGTCTTATTTAGCCCGACTGGCGACATCGAGCTCAAGAAGGCCGCATTCCCCATGCACAGCGAAAGCGACGATACACCTATCCCCAACGGGAATGGGGATGGAGGAAGTAACAGTGGTCGTCCATCCCCTATACCGCTACGCAACAGACCAGAGCCATACTACAGCAATGACGGTAAACATCACCTTACTCCAGTCTATCTCTTTGTTGCGCCCTCGGTTACTGACAGAATTTGTGCGCAACAGACATCACGATCCTCCACGAGATCGTCGCTACCGGCGAGGAAATCCTTGCCTCCCTCCCCGAGCGCGAGCGCCTCCCTACCAATGCGCTCTTCAGCGCTGCCGATGAGGTCCTCCCGAAACATGGTTACGACTCTGAGGACGTGCCGCACATATCGCGCCTGCTGTTCCGCATCGGTGGACAGAGGGGCGAGGACACGCTGCTGGACAAGTTCAGATCCGTGCTAGCGGAGATGGGAATCGAGGTTGTCTACACAGATGATTCGATGGTCTCGACTGAGGAGGGGAACGACGCGGACGTGAGTGATAGTAGTGATGATCCCATTGCGTTATCGACGCCCAGGCCACCTGCGCTCCATCTCGAAGTCCCCGTTCCGAATTCCACGCCGCGTCTCCCGCCGATGGGCTCGCCGAGCCCGATGCACTATGCGCCACATCGTCGGCGAAATTCGGATAGCATTGCTGTCTCCTTTGTTGCGTCTGGACATGAGCTACACAACAGCGAGCCTGTGACTCGACATGCCAGAGCGCATTCGGCTGCGGGTGAAACGCCCGAGTCGCAAAAGAAGGGAGTCCGGTTCTCCGACGTGGTGGAGACTCAGAGCATATCAGAACATAGTTGGGAACAGCACTTGGGGGACCGCCCACCTTCGAGGGTGTTCCCTTCCGTCCCAGACCTGAAGCAAGTGCTGACCCTAATGGCGAGGGCGATGATCTCAATGGGTCAGCTCAAGAGGATCCGCCAGCCGCCCAGCATGATGCTGAGATCAGGCCTACTACTCGAGCCGAAAACCGGGCCCCGCCAGACTTCAGCAGCTTCGGGCACCAGACACAAACATCGGGTAGTCAGGCGGCCGGCCTTACCAATGGCGTGCCATCGGATGACGATGATTCCAGCAGCTTGGACTTGGTAGAGGACGAGGAGGGGGACTTGGTGGAGGAGCTCAGCGTCCCACCACCTCCAGTCCAGCAAGAGGAAATACACGACACGCGAGAGACAGAACGTATCGACGAAGAGTATAACGATTTACGACACGATGAATACTCTGTAGGGTTACCACGCAGGGACCCTGCCGAGGAGGAAAATATGAACGACGCTCAGATGAACTACTTGACGTCAAGAGAACAGATGTTCAGGATGTCATCGTTCAACCACTGGGCCAGAATCGGGCGGCAGAGAAGGACTCGCAGCATCGAGTTGGAGTCGCATGCCGAGGTATGGGATGCCTGGGAGACGATAGGGGAGGCTCTCGGGCTCTGGATCGAGACCGCGCTTACGATGCACATTGACGAGAATGACGGTCTTCGAGCCTACCAGGAGCACGTGCGTGAGAGGGAAACCGTCGAGCGCAGCAGAGAGACCGTCGGGCAGGCCGCGCAAGAAGCTGCACCAGTTCCGCCCTTTGTGGCAGAAGGTGGTCCCCATCCGCGCGTCAGGCAGTCTATCGAGCGCATTAGGGAGCCTGCCGCTTCCTCTACACATCCAGCAGCCGACGCAAGGCAGCCAGATAAACCGGCAGGCCCAAAGACAATGTCGTTCGACAGCACATTTGTCGAAGATCTGCCCTACAGGCCTGCCCCGGTAGACAGGCAAGTTCGAGATCGTCAAGCTCAACGACTACAGTCATTCGGCACCGACTGGGACCAAAACGTGGGACCGGCTGGTGGCCACGATGAGTCATTTTACGATGTGCCGGAAGAGCCAACAGAGCCAGCAGACCCCTATGATGATACCGACGTTAGTATCCGCTCCCAGTACCACATAGCAGCTGCGGCATGGGACTACTTCCTTCTTTCAAAAGCATTCACACACTGGGCCAATCGCGCAGATGAGGAGGTGCAGCGGACCCAAGTGGCAAGGCGTCACATCCTTAGAAAGAAATGCTTCAGTGCGTGGCTTGGGGAGGGGGAGAGGGATGAAGCCGAGTCCGAGAGCAAGGCGGTCTGGTTTTCACAGCTTGTTGTTATCAGGGAATGGCAGAGTGTGGCACAGGCTCAGTCCGACAAGAACAGAAGATTTCATAACTTCGCGGTACGCAAGGATGGGCACGATCTCGCTGAGGAGGCGATCACCACATGGTACTACGAGTCCAAGATGGAACTGGCCGCAGCGATCGACTACGCACGCGTGGCGACGGATTATTTGCAGATCTGGCAAGCTGAAGGACGGTGGCTCGAGAACGCCCATGAGGAAGCTGAAGGCATCTTCTGTGGTAGCATGCTCGGGAGGTACCTGAGGCGCTGGAGAGCCGAAGCACGCGTGCAAGAACGAGCCGAGGAGGGGGCCGTGCCAAAGATCACTCATAGGGATGAGTTTCTGAAATACGGTCTGTCACTCGCTTGGCGGCAGGAATCTGAAGAAGCCACAGGGCGTGAAAAGGTCGCGATCCTTCAAGACCTCAAAGAGCATACAAATCATTGGATGTACGAGACAAGGCTGCGGGCCTGGCAGGAGCAGCAGGAACAGGACCTACTTGATAGTACCATGTATCGCTGGTACTGCGAATGGCGGCTAGTCCTCTGCAAACGCGTCATGGAGCAACAAGACAAGGCTCGGTTCTTGGAGAAATGGGCTGGCGCCGCCAAACAATCGTCCATCAACTCCCGCGAACTTCGCCATCTGGCCCGCGAAGTTAGGTACCATGACTCCATCACGGGCTTCTTCAACGCCACGGTGGACGCGCTCGAACAGCTCGAAGAAGGAGCCTTGTATGCCCGGGGCATGATCCTCCAACGCTGGGGCGCGAAGATTATCACCCAGTGGACAGGTCACCTCAACCACTATCAAGGCTTAGAGAACTGGTCCCGACTAGGTCGTTACTACGCAGCGGGCGAGCACACCCTCTCGCACTGGCGCGACGTGCGCAGACAGGAGTGGCAGCGCCGCATGCGCAAGCTGTACAGCGACTTCCGCTACCGCGCCCGGTGCGACACGCTCAAGGACTCCCTCGACACGTGGCGGCAGTCCACCGCGGCGGCCGTCACCAGCGGCTGGGAGGCCGACGACATCCGCGCCGAGGACGACGGCGCGCTGATCTTCGACTGCACGGCCGAGTGGCGCGCGCGGCACGAGTTCGTGACCTTCTCGGCCGAGGTGGCCGAGGACGCGGACGGCGAGGCGCACCTCGTGCTCTGGCACTCGCTCGTCGAGGCGCAGGCCGAGGCCCGCCTCGACGCGGCCGAGTACGACTTCGCGCAGACGGCGTCCGGGTACTGGGAGGCGTGGGAGCTCGCGTCCGTGTCGCTGCGGGGCCGCGACCGCGCCGTGCAGGAGTTTATGGGACATAATGCGCGGCGGGAGCGGAGGCACCTCCTGGGCATGTGGGCGTCGCACGTTAGCGGCCTCAGCGTGGGTGGTGGTGGTGCGGGCGGGTCCGTGGACCGGGTGCCGGAGCTTGGGGGGCTGATGGACTTCCGGACGTCGAGGCGGAGTTCGAGGTGGAACAGTACGCCGGCGCCGGCGACGGGGAGGAGCCGGATGGTTACGGATTATAGCCCGTTCAGGACGCCGGCGAGGCCGATGTTTACGCCTGCTCGGCCGAGCTTCTTGAGTAGGATTACTAGTACTACCCCTGCTTATCGGCCGATGAGCGAGATGACGTTTGGGGAGGACGATGATGATGAGGGGCTGGAAGGACTGGGTGGGTGAGGTCGAGACTACTTATAAGATATTATATGGGTAGATGGAAGGATAGATGGGTGGGTGAAACTGTTTCATTTGACGGGCATGCATCATGGGAACATCACATCTACTGGATACGGAGCAGTGGGGAGGGAGAACAGGCAAAGAAAGAAACCAGACAAGATGAGGGAGGAGGAGGAGAGACAACTGCAGTCACTCGGAGCGGAGCGAGGACGTTACAACAGGAGGCGGCGTTGATACGTGTTGTGTGTTGTTGTCAAGCCGGGATGGATATTCCCAAGCTCGTACGTACGTAGTATCATTGTCTCATAGCATGGCGTCAGGTTCCAGGTTTTTACAGTCAGAACAGAAGGGAAGAGAAGAGAAGAGAAGAGGTGGGATTGAGAAATATGCAGAAGAATGCTGTCTCCCTCGGAAGATGTTAATATTGGGCATGTGTTTGTGTTTATAGTGGTTGGTGGTGACAGTTCGTTCCATGCCCGCCTGGAACTTCCCGGGAAAGCTACCCCTGTAAACACCACTGTAGACACCCCTGTAGACACCCCCTGTAGACACCCCTGTAGCCATCCCTGTACACTGTACTCACCCCTGTCAATTGGGGGAAGCTCTGACCTGATTTTTGCCAGACCTCCTCGGTATCTTTTTGCTGTTGCATCTTGTGACTTGGACTTGTTTGTGCCTTGTGACTTTGCGACCCCTCAAAACTTGGCAAACATCACCAGGTTTGGTACATGCTCTTTGAACGCCTCGAACCCCTCAAACCTGGACCATTACATATAAGAGGTCGTACCGCATTGACAACCGAATGTCTACACAACCATCCACTTCTACACCACCACCACCATATAACGAATGCCACAATGAAGACCGCCCGCCGTCCCTTCACATGCCTGCGTTGCCGCATAAGCACAACTCAATGCGCCTCGACACCTCTACTCCGTACAACACCAACAAGGCCCTTCCACGCCTCCTCACGCCTCCGATCAGACCAGACCCTCGCCGCCGGTAGACCGACCATCGCCCCCAGACCGAACATCGACGTCAAACACATCCGCCAGAACCCCTCCCTCTACGAACAGACCTGTCTCGAGCGCAACTACAAGTCGCAGTCCGCCTACCCGGCGCGCATCATCTCGCTCCACGACCAATGGCAGGCCCGCCAGCGCGAGGGCCGCGCCCTGCGCGAGCGCTCCAACCTGCTCCGCCGCCAGCTCGCCAACCCGGCGTCGGTGCGCGAGGACGAGGACACGTCCACGGGCCAGGAGGTGCGGTCCCGCGCGCGCGAGCAGCTCCTCGAGGAGGCGCGCCAGCTCAAGCAGCAGCTGAGCGGCATCGAGGCCGACGAGGCGCGCATCCAGGACGAGATCGGGGCCCTCGCCCTCTCCCTGCCCAACCTCACGTCCCCCGCCACGCCCCGCGGCGACGAGCCCGCCGTGCTCTCCTACATCAACGACCACCCGGAGCCGCACCCGCAGTCGTCGGACAGGGTCTGGCGGTCCCACGTGCACGTGGGGTCGGAGCTGGGGCTCCTCGACTTCGCGGGCGCGGCGACGGCCTCCGGGTGGGGGTGGTACTACCTCGTGGGGGAGGGCGCCCAGCTGGAGCAGGCGCTGGTGTCCTACGCGCTCGAGACGGCCCGGCGGTACGGCTGGGTCCAGGTCAGCCCGCCCAGCATGGTGTACAGCCACATCGCGGCGGCGTGCGGGTTCATGCCGCGGGACCAGCACGGCGAGACGCAGGTGTACACGATCGCGCAGGGCGCGTCCGACAGGGAGAGGGGCAGGCCCGAGCTGTGCCTCTCCGGCACCGCCGAGATCCCCCTCGCCGGCATGAGGGCGGGCACCACGGTCGACGAGTCCGAGCTGCCCAGCAGGCGCGTCGCCGTGAGCCGGTGCTACCGGGCCGAGGCGGGCGCGCGGGGCGCCGACACAAAGGGCCTGTACCGCGTGCACGAGTTCACAAAGGTGGAGCTCTTCGCGTGGACCGGCCCGGACGACGTCTCGGCCACCGAGGTCTTTGACGAGATGCTCGACATGCAGACCGAGATCCTCGGCTCGCTGGGCCTGCACTGCCGCGTCCTGGAGATGCCCAGCGGGGACCTGGGCGCCTCGGCCACGCGCAAGAACGACATCGAGGCGTGGTTCCCCTCGCGCGCGCGCCGGGATAACAACAACAGCAGCAACACCACCGAGGAGGAGGAGGGCTGGGGCGAGGTCACATCGGCCAGTGTGTGCACGGATTACCAGAGCCGGAGGTTGGCGACGAGGGTGCGGCTCGGCGGGGCGCTGACGTACCCATGGACGGTGAACGGGACGGCGCTGGCGGTGCCGAGGGTGCTGGCCGCGTTGCTGGAGAACGGGTGGGATGAGGAGACCAAGACGGTTGCGATCCCCGAGGTCTTGAGGCCGTGGATGGACGGGAGGGAGAAGATCGGCCCGAAGCATCGGGTGTGGTGAGCTGATTGCTGTCGAGATTCTTATCCGGGAAGCGTTCGAACAATCAAGCAGCGGTTGGGCTGAGGAGGCATGAAGTCAAGGAGTATATGATCACAATCGGGCTGGCAGCAGGTTGATTTGCCTGGTGGGTTATCACGTCGCATTTCTTTACCTAGCATGGCGAGCAAAATTTCGAGCATGAAGAGTTAATGCTATGTCATTGATATCATCTCGCGGAACTTTATCTACCTGATATTTGGAAGACCATTAAGGAGACTTAATACCATAACCACCTCCTCCCTCCCCTCCACCCATAAAAAGTCCATCAGCTCGCTGTGGAACGCTTCAACAGAAGACAACAAGAAACTACCCTGAACACCCAAGCTTCCGAAGCTATCATCCCAAAGAAGGTATCATCGCAATCGTTACCACACTCTTGACAAAAAGGAGAGCAGGCCATAAACAAATACCATAATTTCTCATCCCTCATACCTCCATATCCATGCGTGGTCCATCATCCATCGCATCATGCCCACTCCAGCAAATTGTCGCATCGCCTGCTTCCAACAACTGCAACCCTGACCAACCCCAGTAACAAACATTACGGACCGAAACATTCTCAATCAGGCCCTTCTATCCCGTCGTAGAGAACGACCTCACTCCCCTCCGTCCCGACACCACTCCCCCCACTCCCAGACACCATACTGTCCGTGGCGCCGCTCCCCACAGCGCTCTCAGTCCAGTCGCTGCCCGGGTCAGAGTACGTATCATAAGCACCATCGTACCCCGACCCCGTCATCTCCGACTCGGTGCCGGTCTGCAGGTCCTCCTTCCTTAGCGTGTCCGTGTCGCTGGGATCGTCATAGATCGACCCCTCGCTGGGGTTGTCAGATACAAGCACGCCCTCGCCGCCCGTCTCGCTGATGGGCGTCTCGTCGAACCCCTCCTCGTCGCTCTCCCTGAGCGCGACGACGTCCAGGTTGACGTTCTCCTTGTCGCCCTCCCCGGGGTGCAGCTCACCGTAGCTCTTCTGCCCGCCGTTCACCCGCCCGCCCGCCCAGCTGCTCTTCCTCAGCGCGCCGGCGCCCGTCAGCGTCTTGACGCTCTGGCTCCTCTTGAAAGCCGCGCCGGCGTTCGCCGCGGCAGTGTTCAGGCCCCCCTGCTTGTTAAGCTGGCTGAGCGAGAGGATGCGGCGGGACTCGCCGTTGCGCTTGGAGTTCAGCGCCGTAGCAAAGGCTAGCTTCTGGTGGGGCTTGCTCCGGGGCGTGGTGGTGGTGGCCCCGCGCTTGTCATCGTTCGGGTCCTCGTTCTCGGCGCCGGGGGGCTGCTGCTGCTGCTTCGAGGTGACCCGCTTGCGGCTCATGACGTCGCGGGCCGAGGTGGCCTTCTTGGCCGACTTCGCCATGAGCAGGATGCGGCTCTGGTCCATCACGCCCTCGAGGATCCTCCTCTCCAGGCCCTCTGCGCGCGCCTCCATGTCGTGCAACTCCTCGCGGCGGATCTTGAGCGCCGTCTCCAGGGATGAGACATCACCAGTGAGCTGGACCTTCTGCCTGACGAGGCTTTCCTGCTCGACCCTCAATTCCACGATGCTCTGCCGCAGGCGGTCCTCTTCTTCGTGAAGACTAGAGACAGTCGCCTCCGCATGGTCCCTTTCGGCAAGCCTCCGCTCGAGCCCGACAGTCGCTTCGTGGAGATTCTTTTCGGTCTGCTGCAACGACTTCTCCCTGTCATCGTGTTCATTCTCGATACGCTGAGTCTGCGATGCGAGGAACGCCGACAGCTCAGCGGCAGTATGGACCACTTGCTGGTGGACCTTGTCCAGGGTGTTGAGCTGTTCAAACGCCCTGCTGGCAGTGCCGGTGTGGTTGACAAGCTTGTCCAGTTTCTTGTGGACTTGAGAATCATCGTATTGCTCAGGTGGAGGAGGAAGCATGAGAGGCTCTGGCTTTGCCTCCTCGATCCTTTGGCTGATTTTCTCCTCCATCTCGGTAACTGATGTCTTGGAGTGCTCAAAGTGCTGACCGACCATGAGCAGGACATCCTTGACTGCCTCGAGGATCTTAGGCTGGTACTCGTTGATATCGCCCTTGAACCCTTCAAACACGCCCATAAATTCCTTGACCTGGTCACGAGTCTGAGCATGTTCCGTCTTGTTCTCGGTATGGTTGTCGTCTGATTTCAGCACCATGTCTTCTACACGAGTAAAGACCGTCTTGGAGGCATCTTCCATCTTTTCCAGAGAGTCCATGACAGTAGAGCCAAGTGTATCAACGAGACCCTTGAGCTCATCAGCGACGGCCTTCGTGCCAACGAGAGACTCTTCAAGCTGTTCGTCGTGAGCATCCGAAGCCTTGTTGCGCTCATCCACGACGGCCTGGAAATCGTCGTACTTGCTGAGCACTTCATCGATGCGCTCGTCGATCTTCGTCCGAAGCGCTTCGGTCGATTGCTCGAAGGTTTCGTCTGTCTCGAGCTTCGCGCCAACCATACTAGCCTTGGACTCCTCGAACTCCTTCTTCATGGTCTCAAACATCTCCTTGAGATCTGAGTGCACATTGGCATTGGGGCTTATTGTCTCGCCGATTGTTCCCAGAGACTTGCTCAGGCCCTCGAGTCCGGTGAAACCTTGGTCGAGCCTGTCCTTGACCAATGAGTGCATTTCTTCCAGGAACGTCTTGACCTCCGAGACACGCTCTCCAACACCGACAGTCTCGGCCTGTCGCTCCTCAAATTGATTGAGATTGGTCTCCGCATGCTTATCCGTCAGCTCCTTGAGCTCCGTGGCGTGCTTCTCGGCAGCTTCCCTCAATTCTGCGGTATGCTTCTCAGTAGCCTCCTTGAACTCGGTCGTCTGCTTGTCCGAGGTCTCCTTGATTTCCTCGATCAGAGTTTGCAGGTTCTTCAGATCCTCCTTGGACGACAAGGCAGCAATATCAGACTTGACCATTTGCTCGATTACCGTCTTGACATCCAGACAGACCGCCTCGATAGCATCCATGTCTGTCTTTGTGACCTTTTCGGGATCCTCGAGTATCTTGTCATGGCGCGTCTTCATATCGTCAAAAGCGCCAACGACCTGCGTGACAAGCGATTCGACTGCCTTGGTATCCTCCTTGTGTGACAGCTCGTCGATCTTGCCAGTCAGGCCTCCAAGACTCTCTTTTGTCTCAAGGATGAGGACCTCGAGCGCATCGACATGGTCTTTCCTGACAGCTTGCTCCCCGTCCATGAGATCATCCAGGCGTGCTTTGGTGTTCCGAAGGATAGTCTCAACAGCCTCAACGTCCTCGAACATTGGCCCATCGGGAGCATTAGTAGCCTTTGGTGCCGCTGGCTCCTTGCTAGCGATCTCCTCAACCTGTAGCTTGATGCTATCCAACATCTCCACCATGAGATCAATATCCTCCTTGTTGAGTGACAACCCAGGCTCGGCCGGCGCCGGCGCCGGTGCAGTTTGGGCTGGCTGGGCTTCAATAGCTTCAACCTTGACGTGGAGTTGTGCAAGGAGCACTTCGAGGTTCTTGATATCTTCGTGCTTCAACGTATTCGCAGCAGGTACGATGTCGCTGCTGATTGTCGTCAAGGCCTTGCTTTGTTCACGTAGCCCCTCGATGTCAGATTTGACGCCGTCAAGACCAGACTTGAGAGCATCAAGGACTTCGTCATTCGCACTCAAATCAGTGGGTTTGTCGGCCAGTTTATCAATGCTGATCTTGAGTTCGGTAAGACCATCCTGCAAAGCATCAAGGACCTCATTCGTACCCGCAATTGGCCGTTGGCTGATTTCGTGCCGTAGACTTCCAAGCCCGTCTTGGAGAGCATGGATGACCTCCTGATAGTTGCCCTGCTGAGGCTGCGGCGTCGCAGGCACCAAGGTACCGTTGACCGCGTCGCGTAGCGACCCAAGCTCCTCCTTGATCACTTGGTTGGAACCATCAGACTGCTTGACGACCAGATCTTCAATGTCCTCGCGGAACTCATCCAAGCTCTTAAGGAGGCCATCCATGAACTCTTCTTGGCCGGCGACTCCGGTAGCCCTGTCGACGTAGCCCTCCATGTCGGATCGCAGTTTTTCAAGACCGTCTTTCGTGGCATCAAGCACCTGCTCGGTGTCTCGGCCATTGGCAGCCACATTCTGTTTGGCTTCTTCCGAGACAGCCTTGAACTCAGCACGCATGTACTCCATGATCTCATGAAGACGCCCGACGATCTCGTCCTTGTTTTGGAATGGAACGAGTGAACCAATGTCCTTCGCAGGAAGGTCAAAGCCCTCGAGGCCTTGCTTCACGGCATCGACCATGTCCTGCTTGGAAAGGTCTGCCCCAATAGCCGAAGGAGCCACAGGGAACTCGAACTCTTCCAGGCAGTCGCGAACAGCTTCGATAATCTCGTCGCGGGACAGTGTCGGCGGGGCCTCGATTGGCGGCGGCTCAAAGTGCTCGAGTCCTTCCATTATAGCATCGAAGACTTCGTCTTTGGTCGCTGCTTGGTGCTGTTCATCTTTCGGGGCATGTTGCATCAGACCCTCCTTGAGGCATGCGAGAATCTCATCTCTTTCAAGACCGATTTGTTCAACCGAGATCTCGGGCTTGTAGGTTTCCCAAGCTTCTCTAACAGCATCGATGACGTCCTCTTTCTGCAGTTCAGGCATGTCCTTCTGAAGTGCCTTAGAGTCCTTGAGCGCCGTCCGCATAGCATTGTAGATCTCCTGGTAGTCCACAGCAGGAGGTTTGTTAGCTGCCACGACAGCTTGAGAATGCCGCTGATGCTCATCTATGAGATGATTAATATGGTCCTTCATTTCCAGCATGCCGTCCTCGACCACCTTATTGATCTCCGACTTGGTCGCTGATGTATTTTCAGTCTGGCTTGTCTCGGCGACCTCATCAAGCCTTCGTCCGATCTCCCGGCCCATTCCGAGCACTTCCCCGCGAAGCTCTCGAACTAGGGCCTTGACCTCGGCCGTAAGGCCGCCTCCTTGAGCGACGCTGTCCTTGACGGTGCGGATGATCTTGATAATGTCATCGCTGATGAGATCTGTGGCTGCCCTCGCAGTGGGAGTTGAGGCTCGGCGAGTGCGAGTTTCTTGGTCCTGAATAAGTCGCTCGAAACGGGCCCCGATAGAGCCGTTGTGGGACTCATCCGGATCTTCATCGAAAGTCATATGCCTGGAGTTTCCAGACTTGCCTCCACCACCGTCACCACCAGCTCCAGCAAGTACAACAGACTGGTCCGAATTGTTCTTGACAAGACGCTGGAGCTCCTCGATCTTCTTCTCAACGTTGAATCCGTTGAGTCTCTCTCCGAGCTCAGACAACCGAGAGTAGAGCTTCTCCTGGCCTTCCTTTGTACCCATGTCGCGGATGATTTTCTCCAGGAGGCCCATCGAGGCAGGCGCATCCGCACCAACCAATGAAGGAGTGCTGATACTCTCCCGGTCTATAGAGGCTGCAAAGCTATGCGGTGAAGGTATACGAGGTAGTGAGAACGGCCGGGGGTTTGCGCCAGGTTTTGTGGATGTTGGCGAAAGCGAGTATGGTTTGTTGTCAAGCATGAGCGGCCCACCAAAAGAATCCCGCGATACTGTCCGTGACTGCACATCGTGCATGTTGTGCAGAAGATCACGTAAGTTCTTTCTGATATCCTCATCTCGTGTATTCGTTGCCTCCTTCAAGCTCAAAAGGTCTGTGGCATTATCTCTGCTTCGTCGGCTAAGCTGCGACATCTCCTTCTGCAACGTTGTCGCTATATTTGTCAAAGTAAGGATCTGGTTCGATAGTTGGTCCATCAAGTGCGGTGCTCTGCTGGCCGCCGTCGAGGTCGCCGTTGAGCCATTGGTGACGTTTGCCAACGGTGTGGTGTCGGCATCCTTCTCCCGGGGTGAATCCTTTGGAGTCGACATGTTTTGGAGAGCAAGCATCGTCGCGGATTGGGGTGGTGTGTTTTCGCTCAAGATGCTTTGAGGCCGCCGTGGAGTAGGCCTTATTACGGGAGTTACGGTTGGACCTGCATGAGTGAAGTTCAGAGGTTTGTCCTCCTTCTCATCCGATCTCTCAGAGTTCTCCGAGTTCAAGTCGGTGAAAGGATCGGTACTGGATCGTGACGGCGTGACTGGCCTGTCCCTCTTCGTCGGCGAGGTGGAGAGAGCGCCCCCTTCGATCATCAAACTCAGGTCCCGGACAGAGCTAGGCTGCAGCGACTGCATGCGCCGGTGGGCGGCGCCCTTTGCGAAATTCCTCTCGGGTGAGACGTCGGGGGTCCGTCTTGAGAGGGGGCGTGGCACAAGTGAATTGTCGCGCGCCTTCTCAGCGAGCGCTGCATGTGCCGACTGAATGGCAGGGCTAGTGCCTGCGCGGGACGTAGGCGCAACAGGTGACTGGGGGTTCATGGGCAACGGAGGAGGAGCGCGTTCGGGGTCTGAGCTGTCCCACCTATCCTTACTTAGCTTGCGACAGGGTGACGGCATAACATGACATGAGGCTCATCATAGATGATGGGTAAGGGAAGATGGCATTGAAAGTAAGTGATGGCGACTTACATTGGCACTAGAGCACGGCTCTGGTGGTCGAAAGAGAAAGATTGAGAATGTGAGTGTCTCGAAGAAGAAGAATGGGAGTGGCTGGAACTGGGGCGATCCCAATAGCTGGGACCATCCCTCTCGATAGGAGGCATGACGTGAATTAGTTTGGACTGGTCGTGGGTATCGTGGTGTCTTAGTGTCCTGCTGGAATGGAAATGGTTCGAAGCAAGCAAGGATGGGTTTGTTGACCGGGTATAATGGCGGGGGCGGGTATCGCGATAAAAGGCGGTAAATTAGGAAATGGTACGTAATAAAGAGCAGGGCAAAAAGGTGAGGAATTCTTGGGGATTGATTGAACCGGGAACCAAACTAATCCAAAAAGAAGAGAGACAAGGTGTAGACAAGGTGTAGACAAGGTGTAGACAAGGTGTCGGCTCTATTGACCGACAAGATTGCTGTATGATAAAAACAAAACAAAAAAAAAGACCAAAAAGAGAGCATGAGATCCCGACTGTGGGCAAGTTTCAATGTTGGTAACGGATCCGTTCTGCACGGCCAGTCGCTGTTGTCTGTTGACGCGTGCAAGCCGCTTTTGTTTCCAGTGTTTCCAGGCGAACGGTCTGGATTGGGCAAGGCGCGTCATCAAGGTCGAACAAGCTGAACAAGGTGGTTGGGCACTGCAGCGACCGCCCACTGGCTGTCCACTCGCTCGCGCTCGCTTCGGTTCTTCCCGGAATTTGGGTGGCTCGCGTGTGGATCTAGGGCCTTAGGCACATCTGGTGGTCTGGGCGCATCTGGGGTAGGAGCGATAAGGACCAATAGTGACCCTCGCTTGTGATAAGCATCACCTAATTTGGGATGTAGGAAGGAGGAGACGGACTGATGGATGGGTTTGGAGGTACCTACATAAAAAAAGGATGCAGAAATAATGGATCTCCTAAGATCCTGTGATGCGTCTCCCCTGTTGTCCCACGTTATAGGTAGTGTGTAGAAAGAGTTGGGTATTTTATTTTCAAGCCAGTCCTTGTGATCCTGGCCTTCCTACTGTAAATTGTAGCGACATGAGCAGATCCTGAAATCGCTCATCGCTCATCGATGCGTATGTATAAGAAAAAGACATTGGCTTCCCTCCTTCCCAGCTTAACGCCATTTTATCCCCCCCCCCCCAGTCGGTCTATTATAGAGTTGTACATGATCGTCGTCCGCATAATCAACATGGCTTCGAGGTTTATTTGGCCAGCATCTTATCGAAAGCGGGGATCAACGTCTGGGCAAGCCAGAACGAGAACACCAGCTTGGGGCCAGTCATCAGGAGCTGCGGTATAAAATGGTCAGTCTCGCTATCCAGATCATTCAATCTTCTCCAACTAGTGGCGGGTGGTTTGGGAATTATCTTACCTTGGGGACAAGGCCCTTGAAGAAGGAACCCATACCCTCGTTGCGTGCCATCTTAGTCAAGATCTGCATGCCGCTCTCGGGGTTCTCGAAGTTCCTGTTCTGGATACGAGTCTTGATGACATCGAGGGGAGCCGAGACAATAAGAGATGCCGTCGCACCAGCAATAGAGGCGACAAAGTTCTGGAACCAAGAGGCCTTGTTGTAGTCCTGGAGCTTGAAGAGGTACTCCTTGGCGAAGGCAGAACCACCGAAAAGCGCGAAAGAACCAGGCGCGTTTCGTGCCGCCGTCCAGCCCCATCCTCTGTAGAGACCGAAGCCCTCATCCTTGATGATGGAGAGCACACCACGGCCACGGAACGCCTCGGGGTTTGTCTGCCTCTTGATCTTCAGGACGTCGAGGGGGAGGAGGACGATCTCGCCGATGCCGATGATGGACCCTGCCGTCGAGTGCATGATAGCCTTGCCGGTCTTCTTGCCAAACACGGCCTCGAAGTCGGAGCCATAGTGCTTCGTCAGGTAATCACGGGCAATGGGCTGTCCGCCGTACTTGTATATCCTCTGGAGGACCTTGTAGCCCGCTGCGTAGCCCAGACCCGGGAACAGCGACACAAACTTCTTGCCGAGGGGTGCGGCAGCCTTGTCCTTGAAGATGACGGCGGAGAGTTGGGTGGAGTTCTTAATCTTGGTCTCGTTGCTCATGAGGCGCTTTGCGATCGTGTCGACCTGGCCGGTGAAGTGTTCCCGTCAGCTTACTGTAAGTGTGGTAGCTTGCGACTGCGGTCAGATCCTGGGGAAGCTTACGGGGTGGAAGACGGCGAGCTCAGAAATACCGGCAGAGCCTGAGAACAGTCAATATAGGTTCATACGGAGCTTATACGGAACGGGGCGCACGCACCAGAGCCCAGCAGGCGCGCCAGGTTGGACTCCTTCTCCGAAAGGTTGGTGGGAGACATCTTTGCTGTGAATGAATAGAATTGTAAAGGGCTATACAGAAACACGAGAGGATATCGTCGGGACAGGACTGGACTGGACTGGAGGATTTGACACGGTGGTAATTGACAATTGATCGCGTGCAAGGAAGAAGTCGCAAAAAGAAGGTTTACGAGCTCCGAGTGTCGCTCAAGATTTTTTTTCTCGCTATGGTGGAGAGCTGCAGGGGACGATCCGCTGCGCTCCCCCTCACAACCCCCCCGCTAGCTGGAGATAATCAATCGGCAATACACATGGCCGCAATTCGCTGACAATGGGATTTGACACTGGTATCATTATGATGAGGTGCAGCGGTATTTAATTCATAAGGATCATTCATTCTGTGGTATCTATGCTCTCACAAAATATCGAACAACCGCTGCCTATGATATATCTATCATCTCTTCAGCGTCTTCCGTGGGTATAGTTGCTGCCGCCCATATCTGGGCCAATGTGGTCAACATGAGAAACCATATGAACGCCGCCGTTTTGTGAATCCCTGAGAAAGCCTTCCCTATAACGCCGCCGATGCAATTTTAAGTGCGCGGTGATGCACACAATCAAGACCATAATGAAGACGTTCCGTTGCGTCTTGGGTCTAGAGAAAAGAAGAACACAAGATCGAACACAAGATTCCGTGATGGCTGTACAATACAGCAGCTCAGAAATCCTTGAGTGTTCCCACCAAGTTGTCCAGCCTCATGATGTGGGCCAGAAGCTTCTCCTGGACCTCCGTCACCCGGACAAACCGGTTGTAGAACCGTCCTTCCATCACCTCCTTTTCCCGGCCACGGACATCGTCCCGCTTGACCGTGTCGAGCACCTCTCGCTCCATCTGTCGCTCAACCTGGAGTCGCTGCATGCACCGAAGCATGGCCTTATATGTGTTGTCGATCAATCGATCGAGGCATCGGGTGGTGTCCGTCCAGTACAGGAATAGGGTACGGCTAGCAGTTCGGTTGTTGTCACGGGGGATCTCCTGCATATCGACGTATCCGAACATCTGCATCTTCAGCATCAAGCGCTGGACATCTCCCTTGGACATCAGAGCCATGTTTGGCAGTGTCTTCTCGTCCATCTTGCCGACTCTTCGAAGGATGCGCACAAGGCGAAGTCCAGGCTGGCCGACACTGCGCTGAATGACAGTATCCAACTCCATCTCCTGTAGAGAGCGCACCAGGGGCTCAAAATCCACCGTCCACTGCTCCATGGCGCAGTGACGGAGGAACTTGTGCTGGCCCTCGCAGAGCAACAAGAGGT
Source organism: Cytospora piceae (assembly GCA_016508685.1). NCBI lineage: Eukaryota > Fungi > Ascomycota > Sordariomycetes > Diaporthales > Cytosporaceae > Cytospora > Cytospora piceae. Next base: position 2,012,494 of record JADMLE010000005.1, on the reverse strand, counting down.
GTTGCCGGAAGTGCTCCTTTCGGGTGAGTTTGGCCGGTCCAACATCGTTGAACTTCACCTTGGTTCCGTTCACGCCATTTGCAGCAGGCTGCATATCCACGCCCTCGTCGTCGTCCTCATTCATGGCGTGACCGTTGGCTTCACCTGCCTCCTCTTCATCGGAACTGGCCTCGCCGACGACCTCTGCCTCTTCGATCAAGGGTTTCTTCGTCTCTGGTGGAAGATCGTAGATCCGATTGGCGCTCTTGCGGTCCGTCATCTTGGCGCCTACTTTGCCAACGCCCGTGGAGACATCAAGCGAGGATTTCAGGTTGTCGAAAACCTCGTTGGTGGATACTTTGAGGCCTTGCGCAAAATCCTCGTCGTCATCGTTGATCTCCGGGTTCGAGTGGCACCGGGAAATCTTCTTGCTCAGTTGCTCGAGCAACGTAGCGTACACCTCAGCGGTAGTTTCGCCATACAATTCTGACACAACGTGAGCGAGCTGCTGGTTGCGAAGCTCCACGGTGCATTTTTCGTAGTTGATTCGCAAAACAGTGTCTCCCTTGAGTAAGTGTCAGTTTAGCTTCTTGGAAGTCTGTCAATTGGAAACCTACTTCGAGGACCAAGTCGTTGTCGGAGGCATCAGTCCCATTGACGTAGCTATAGCCAGAGACCTTCCTTCGTTTGCTGACGGAGATCTTGGCATGGAGCTTTCGCTTAAGACTGAAGGGCTCATCGCGCATTTCCCGCAGCCGTTTGGACAGCTTGCCTGCGTATTCCTCTTTGCCCTTGGAGCCCCGGATACCTCCAGCGAAGAAGGTCTTGATGATCTCCTCTTCAACGGACTTATAGGTATCCTCAGGGCTGCGAAACGACTCCTCGTCGACCTTGGCCACCAACTCGGCCTGAATCAATCGGCACAGGACATCGTCAAGTTGCGCCAGTGAGTTGACATACAATCCGGTCTTGCTGTTCTTTCTGGCGCCGGTTGTTTCCTCCTCGTCATCGTGGTGTGCATCTCCGTTGACAGCGGGCGCGAGGCGAGCTGCCTGTTTGAATTTTGCTTGGTACGCATCCCTCAGGTCTTCTACCTGGGCGTGACCCATGCTGAGCAAGTTCTGCATGACTTCCTTCTCCTCCTCGCCATATATTGTGCCGATCATGTCCAGGATCTTGCCAATCCGAACGATGTTGTAGGCGGCATCGGAGTTTGCTGTGTAGACCGCATGGCCGGATTCTATGTTGTAGTAGAGAAGGTTGTTCTGTAGTAGGACAACGAGTCCATGACGAAGCTGTCGGGGGGTGAGCGAGGTATACTGGATGAGCTGTGGTATGGAGGCTCGGCCTTTGGTTAGGAGGGCGGCGAAAATGCGCTGTGAGGGAGGTTAGCCACTACCGACCGCTATGTACTTTGCGACAGTTGAACATACCGAAGGCAGCTCGCCGTAGACATCATCTACAAGTTGAGCGCAAAGCTCAGTGAGATTCTTGGTCTGTAGACGCGTATGTCAGTCCTGGTTATAACGTAAAGCGCTCGCGACTCCTCGGGGAACAAGTTGTGGTAGAGGGCTTCACTTACAGCCTGCATGGTGGGTGACAGGCAGTGGGATTCAGAGTACGTGATGGAGTTCGGCCTCTAGAGATCCTCTCACTATCCCTAGGTGGCCAGTGTTGCTACCGTGGAGTCATTGATGAGAATGTGGAGAGTTCGCGATTGACGAACGGGAATTGAAAGACGGTCAGCAACTTGAAATTATTCAAAAGCGTGGTCAGCAGTAATAACAAAGTTCCATGGGTGAAGCTCAAGCGCGGTGAAATTTTGATGGTGGGTAACGAGTAATTGAATGCGATGTTTGCCCCTCCATGGCCTGCCGGTTGACTCCCACAGCACAAGCCTCGCACGGTTGTAGGCTTGCCAGGTGCCCAGGTGGTAAGTACCTGGCAACTTTTCTATGCATCTACTATGTAAAATATATGTACTCAGGTACTTCCCTGTCCTCTCAACTTCATTCCTCCAATGTTGACTTCTGATATTCAAGACCAGACGGACTCTGCTTTCTCAACCTGTGCAAATCAAGGGCTGATAGTGGCTGCAACTTTTATGTCTTCCAGTGAAGACGTACGTAGATACCTAAGTACTCTCTTACGGATGGATGGGATGCATGTACACAGTGAATTTAGGCGCGCCCCAAGTGCAGGCTCATCTGCAGGATTTACAAAAACAACTTACTCAGGATGATTGGTTCCAAAACCTTTATGAGGACTACCAAGTCTACTTCAACTGTTACGAAGACTTGGTGTTGATCATATTTGCTTTTGATCATTCTGTAGCCTTGCATGAACCTTACCCAAAAGGTAAGCTGACGCCCCTGGTGCAGTTAAAAGAGCCTCCAGCCAATCCGGGCTAAGCGGTTGTTGCTTAGGCACGGGTCAAGCCGGAGCCGCAAGAAATTCAATCGCCAAAGCTTCCAAGGCTCGTTTCCTAACCGGACAGGTAATTGTCGCAGACAACAATCCCGTCAATTGACAACCACCACCCACCCCTCACAACATGATCGGCCGATCAGCTCTGACGAGGGGCGCTCGTCTTGCCCTCCGGAGGCAAGACTGTGCCAAGGTCGCCCAGCGCGGTTACGCCGCTGCTGCTTCGACCGAGGCCGCCTCTTACGAATCCACCGACATCAACGGCATCAAGGTCGCCAGCCGTGACCCCCGAAGCCCGACCGCTCGCCTTGCCATCGTCGCAAAGGCCGGAACCAGATACCAGCCGCTGCCTGGTCTGTCCGTCGGGCTGGAGGAGTTTGCCTTCAAGGCGAGTCTACGAGCCTCTGGCGATACCAGCCGGATGGGAAGGGAAGATGAGCTAATTACTTTCCTGCGCGCAGAACACCGATAAGCGATCCGCTCTGAGAATTACGAGAGAGGCTGAGCTGTTGGGAGGTCAATTGAAGGCATACCACACCCGAGAGGCACTTGTTGTTGAGGCTGCCTTCCTGCGGGATGACCTGCCCTACTTCACTGAGCTCCTCGGTGAGGTCATCACCAAGACGAGATACACAAGTACGTGGATTTTATATATGTGCTGGACAAAGCACGGCAGCTGATGGTCAAACATAGCCCACGAGTTCCACGAGGAGATCGAGTCGGTCCTGCACCTGAAGCAGGCTAAGCTAGGACACAACGCCCTGGCCCAGGCCCTCGATACCGCGCACGCTGTTGCCTTCCACAAGGGTCTCGGTTCCTCCGTCTACCCTTCCACCTCGACAACTCTTGGCCCCTACCTGTCTGAGAATTCCGTCGCCGCCTTCGCCCAGGCTGTCTACACCAAGCCCAACATCGCGATCGTTGCCGACGGTACCACCCAGGCCAACCTGTCCAAGTGGGTCGAGCCCTTCTTCAGGGACGTTCCAGCCTCCTCTTCCAGCGAAGTCAAGTTGTTCACCGAGGGCTCCAAGTACTACGGTGGCGAGCAGCGGACTTCCCTGTCCGGCTCCAACGCCATAGTCATTGCCTTCCCCGGCTCCAACCTGCACGCCGACAAGGCCGATGTTGCCGTTCTCTCCGCTCTGCTCGGCGGTGACTCCAGCATCAAGTGGTCCCCCGGTTTCAGCCTGCTCTCCAAGGCTGCCGCTGCCGCCGAGGGCTCCACCATTGTGGCCAAGAACCTTGCCTACACCGACGCTGGCCTCATGACCATCCAGATCACCGGTTCCGCACAGGCCGTCCGCAACGGCGCCCAGGAGGCCGTCAAGGCCCTGAAGAGCGTTGCTGAGTCTGGTGTCACCAAGGAGGTTCTGACCAAGGCCATCGCTAAGGCCAAGTTCGACCTTCTGACTGCCAACGAGCTGACTGGCACTGGTATGGTCTCTGCTGGTAACAGCCTGATCCACGGCGGCAAGATCTTCCAGGTCACGGACGCCCTGAAGGGCTACGAGGCTGTGACCGCTGAGAAGGTCAAGGCGGTAAGTTCTGATTCCTGCTCCATTTTGTTGAGTACACCTACTGATAACCCTCATTCTAGGCTGCGAAGGCATTGTTGGATGGTAAGGCGACGGTGGCAGCGACGGGTGACCTGTTCGTTCTCCCATACGCGGAGGAGATCGGCCTCAAGGTATAGAATCTTAGTTCATTACAAGCATCACGGGGGAAACGGGAAAAAATGTATCAACAGTTCAAGCCGTTTTAGAGGTGCCATGAGGCTCTGGGAATATAGCACTTTTCTCTAGACTCAAGCATTTAAAATTTCATTTGTCCGGACATCCAGGTGTGACAGTAATTATTGTATAAAACAAACATATCAATAAGCATTCCAAATGAAAACCAGTGCGAGTGAATTGAATGGCAGCGTTCTATATGCGCCATGTCGATCGGGGAGAGTTCATCTGCCAAAGGCGGTGTCACGTGACGCTAAGGCGCCGGCCAGCGGCCAGGCTCGGGATCGGCTGGCTTCCTTGAGCTGTTTTGTCGGCGAACCTCCAGAATCGTCATCTTCAGGACACCCCAACTCCACACAACTACAGACAAGATGACGTTCGCCTGGAAAGCCGCAGGTCTCACGTGAGTTCCAATCGAGCCCGCCTACATTTCTCTTTTGGCTACGAAGGAGCGCCGGGCACTGACAAGCGACCAACTGCACAGCTACAACCGCTACCTCGCGGTCGCCAGCCGTGTCGTGCGCCGCAGCCTGAAGGACGACAAGAGACTCGCCGCCGAGCGCCGCGGAGAGCAGGAACTCCGATTCTCGAAGTGGACGGTGAGTTTGGCCTGGGGATATGGAGCGGTCCGTCGGGTGCATCGGACAGATTACTGACGAAGGGTGCGGTTGCGAACAGAACGGCAAGCAGGGCGAGCTCAAGAACCTTGCTCAGGCAAACGCTGCTGCTTCGGCCGAGGCTGCTTCCTCCTCATAAGGTGTAAAGTAGGGGGAGCAAGGGAATTGGACGAGAGGCGGATACGTATAGAGGCCCTGTTCGGAGGACAGGCGCGCAATGGGCTTGATAGACGAGGGATAAAGATGCTTCGTGGATAAAGTTAGGCTCGTGCGCGGCTGTACCATATGACAGAGTATCTAGAAAAGCCCAATTGATACTCCAAACGCTTGAGAATTCTTGTGATACGCAGTGTTGTCGTGATGCCTTCACTAACCGTAATGCCGTAGCCTCCCCTTCTCGGTGCCAGAAACGGCAGGCACGCAAAACAGACGCTAGCACCTGTTGCGTACCGTTCGAACCCAAACTTTTAAGTTATCATGATCTCATGAACCGGATGACTACGAAGTCTTGATTGTTTTTCAATGCTGCGTCCATTCCTTCCATATAGCTGTCCGTGATAAATTGTGCTCGCCCCAAGTTGATTGACGCATCACGGTGGAACTCCGGCGATACAAATCTCTGCCCGAAGCACTCCGACTGCTGTGCACCTCACCTCAATCCGTTTGTTGATTACGCGAGGCTGCCAACTTGCAACTACCTCACATACCTTTTCCGCTCTGCACCAACAAATCCGGCTCAGTTCTCGTCGGAATGCCGCGTCGCCAGAAAGCATTTTATTAGAGAGACCAGCCAGTATTGAAAATCTTAAAAGGCCAAGATGATTAGGGACGAGTCTGGCATGTCGAGAGGTGTGGAACCTTAGCCCAACGACTCCTCAAACCTTTATGCATCACAACCCTCTAACAGAGCTTAGACTTCCTGGGTCTCTCTCTCAACCAGAACTCTTTTATCATTGATGATGACGAACCTCCACCTCCAGTTATCACGAGTGAAGCAGTCGTGACCACAGATATCACGAAGAAATTCATCACAGCGGCAGGGAGTAAGTTCTTCAAAGCTCCCCATCATGATGAAGCCTGGTCTTATGACTAACCGGTGCACAGCACTCGAGCCGGGCGAGTTGGTCAAGGATGGCTACTTCACGCTCTTTGAGTCCGTCGGGGCTCTTGAGGTATGTGTGCACCGTGGAAACCGGACGGGTATCGGACACCAAGCTAATGACATTGCTCCAACAGATCATGGACCCCAAGATGGACAGCGGTTGTTTGGCCCCAGGAGAATCTCTAGATGAGGACTATGATGTGAAACGAACTCTCCTACCACAGGAGGTGCTAGGCATCATGGACCAGCTGCTTTGTCACGAGGTACGTCTTCATCTCGACCGGAGGAGTCTAGAGCCTCATTGCTGACTTTGAGCCAGGTGGCTTGGCACTTAGGGTATCCGTTGTCCCAGACTCTCTTCACCAGCGTTTACTTAGAGGCTATCATGATGCCTCGACCTGAGAGGATACAGGAAGCTCATTTCACACGGGACCCCGATGACAATGTGCACAAGGACCCCATGCTCCAGATATTGAGAGCATACTGCCTGGGCCTGCTCAAGGCATCTTGGTATGTGAACGAGCGTATCAAGTTTGAGCATTATTACGAGGTAAGATATCTGAAGACCTGGAATACAACTGGCACTTACTGAAGGACGGCTTAGGAAGAGGACTTTGTCACAAACACCTACCACCGCTCCCTTTCCGACAAAATCGACAGGGAGGAAGTACGAGACGTGATACAAGAAGCCCGCCAGCTTATCAGAGGCCTGAAGCATAGCCTAGGGCCTATCGCGCAGGCATTGGACTTCCGTCTGGAACTCAGATACGCCTTCCTCCGTGCCATCGAACTTTCGGAACTCAGGAGCCACCCTGAGTCCCTGAAGACACCTTGGATCCAGATGAAGGCCATCCTTGAGCCTATCAATGAGTCGCATTCACTTAGCATCCCTGTTCCGGAAGCTTTCAGCGTGAAGTTGCAGCGCCGGCTGGCTAGCACGATGCCACCTCGACCGATCGTGCAGCTCGGTTTTGAGGATGCATACTCGCATCTCAAGCGGCTCTTTGTGGATGGCATTGAGGTCACAGACGTCTTGAAGTACAATGATTCGCAAAGTCTTTTGGTATGTAATTTAAATTGTTCAGTCGTACTTGTCTGCTCTTACTAACACATGCTTCAGAACTTTGTTCTTTCTTTCCAAGCCAAGAAGCCACAGCCTTTGGTATACATTCGCACCCTCCTCCAGAACTACCTCTTCAAAGACATGGTCCTTCTAGGCCGCCTTAGCATCCGCCAAGTCTTCGACGATGACCTCTCCATCGTTGTCCTCCCCTGCAGCCGGCTACTCGACCCTGCCAACGACAAGGTCGAATCACCGAACGACCCCCGCTTCGCCATCGCCCACCAGATGGAGATCTTCCGGCAACGCGCCGCCCAGTCTTACCTCGATGTATTCCGCGCTTTCTGCCAAAACCGATGCCGTGTGCGAAGGACGTTGTGTCACGCTATCCAGGATTGGGAGACGGTCCAGGCCGATGCAGAGGAGCTTGATGGGTTGTTGCAGTTGGCGCTGGATGAGAAGCCGATGGCCTATCAGTCTAATTTCGCAGGCTCGGGAAGCGGACCTGCTGAGACATACAGCCTGCCGCTGTCGAGTTGGGCTTATTTGTATAAGCTCCGGCTCATGGAGTGGATCGTCCAGCTAGGGTTCGAGCTTGAGGTATACCAGCCGGATGAGCTCGCGGGGATGTACTGGTATCTGAGTTACCTGGCTCGGACCCGCGCTGGCCACGTGGAGCGGATCAAGGCCTTTGCCGTGCGCAGTCTTAACGACCTGAGGGCCAAGCCGAATTCCTTCACGCCCGCGCAGGAGGCGCAGGTCACCCGGTCCCTGTCCTACCTCCGCGCAACCCTCCTAGACGCGGCAGTGACGTGGGAGCTCGCCGACGCCCTGTCCAGCATCTACACACTCATCTACGACCGCCTGAACCTCCTATCCCCACCTCCGCGCCCATACAGCGCCGACTCCCTCCGCTACGAAATCCGCATGCGACCCTTCCTCACCATCGAGCTGCCTGACCTCCCTCCCTTTGCCGATTTTGTCCGGTCCACAAAACAGCCCGACAAGTCAAACAGGCAGCTACTGGACTGTGCTGAGGCTGCTGTGGCCGGGGCGAAGAAGGGCTATGAGCACCTTACAAAGTTCGGGGAGACGGAGGCTTTTACGGTTGGAGGGGAGACGCATGCAAGGTGGTTGGCGGGGAGGAAGAGTGAGTTCAAGAGTGTTATCCAGGCGTCCTTGGCCGTGAGTGCGCTGAGGAAGGTTGTTGAAGAGAGGGAAAAGGGGGTTGAGATGGCGGATGTCAAGGTTGAAGTGCCACTGCCTGATAAGGGGTATCATGAGTGGTGGCTTGTGCCGAAGGTCACTCTGGGAGGTGGGAGCACAGCGTCGTGAGATGAGACGAGTCCGTGATCCCCTTGGGACAGCGTACTATGTTATAGAATGAGTGGATAGTCGAGCTTAGAATAGTCATTCGAGAATACTGTTTTCATCCCTATCGCAGGTCTAACACACCAAAAAGGTACTCAGATCCAGCCATACTTCCCAAACCAGCCACTGAACCCTTGCGCTTGCATACTGCATTGACGATCCTGTCCTCAATCATCATCACATGTAATTTCTGGCGGACCCCTGCCAGCACACAAAACCGTTTGCCCTTGTTCCAATTCACATGTGAATGTCTTTGCTTCCGGTCAATCACCAGCCTTTACGACTTATCTCGGTAAGTAGGTCCCCATCCTAAAACTGATACGAGCGTCTGTACCACCACCAGATTGTTACCCGCCAGTAAGCGGAACCCTCAAGACGCCGTACTACGCGTCTGCGGCCCCCAAGGCACCCACCGCCCTCTAGGCGAGAGCCTTCCTAGCCGAGGCCTGGCGCAACCTGACAGTCTGCTCGTAGAGGACATCCTTGAACGCGAACAAGAGTGCGGCCGTGAGGACGCTCTGCGTGACCTTGGGCCCGATGCCCTTGTAGAGGCCGGCGTAGCCCTCCTCCCTGACAATCCTGCTGATGGCGGCCGACATGCCCTCCTTCTTTCCGGCGCCGCCCTCCTTGCCACCCGCGACGTGCGCCTGCGACTTGACCGTGATGTAGGGGTAGGTGATGCTCGTGGCGAAGAGCTTGCCCAGGGCGCCGAGGAAGAAGGCGATGGTCGGGGTGACGACGCGGCGGCGCTTCTCGACGGCGTTCTTGAGCTGCTCGAACAGGGTGTACTGCAGAATGGGGTTGATGACGAGGACCAGGGCGGGGAGGACGCCGGCGAAGAGGGCCTGCGGGCCCTCGTTCCTCAGCATGGCGAGGAGGGTGCCGAGGGTCGTGGAGGGCACCTTGACGGGCTTGGCGCCGCCGGGCAGTGGCAGTGCCTCCTTGCCCCCCTCCTCGGCCTGGTGCTTCCGCGTCGTCATGCGCGTGTTGATGACCCAGATGGGGTTCGTGAGGATGACGGTGGCGGACCCGGCGATGGCGCCGGCGATCATGCTCTCGACGGTTGTGAGCTTCTTGGAGGCGCGGCCGGCCTTGACGGCGGCGGCCTCGAAGAAGGCCCGGGTCCACTCGTACCAGTAGTAGTAGACGAAGTTGGTGACGGAGATGCCGAACAGGGCCGAGTCGAGCCCCGCGTACAGGCCCGAGACGCCCTCGCGAGCCGTGATGTGTTTGACGGCCTTGAGGAAGGTCGAGTCGGCGCGCTTGGACTCGACCTGGGCGCGGGTCGAGAGGGTGATGAGGGGGTAGCTGTGGGGGGGGGAGGGGGAGGTACTAGGTTAGCTTGATGCGCGCGCAGTGTGGTCGATTTGGGGGGGGGGGGGAGGTCGGGAGATGGGATCATACGTGAGGACCATGGACAGGATGCCTCCGCCGGCGCCGGCCAGGGCGTGGGCGACATTGTCGTTCTGGGGTATCACGGGTTTGGATGCGGCGGGCGCCATGGTGGTGGTCACGAACTGTTGTGGTAGCGGGTTGGCTTGTAGTAAGTATATAGTACGTATATAGAATAATATAGGATAGGGAGGTTAAGAGAAGAATAGGATATCAGTTGATATCTTCGTTCATCCTCGTCACCGTTGATGGATGCGAGAGATCATGTCGTAGTAGACCGAGTATCTAGATAGGTGCGGGTTGATCAAGGGAGCCGGCTATTCTGAGCGGTGCCAATCAGCCGAGGTCCGGAATCAAACGACCCGGCCGGCAGTTGACAGCTGCAGCCCGTGATCGGGGACCCAATGGGACGGAACAACCACCCAAAGTGTCAAACTTGATCCCGAGAAATGCCGGGGTTTTAGGTTTTCCCCATACAATTTTGACATTTTCAGTATTTGACATATGCCATTTAACATCTGACATCTGACAGCCAGCTGCGACAACAGTCAAACTCAAATTCAGCTGTTCCCTGCCGAGGCCGCCTCGCCTCGCCTCATGAACGCAGCTGTACATGTGCCCTTTTACGGTAAGTAATGCCTGCAGAGCCGTGCATAACCGGAATAGTCTGCCTTGCTCACTCATTTCTCACGTCTCAAATGATGATCGAGTGAGTTGGCCTTGAGCCAACACACACACACACACACACACACACACACGAGACAGAAGGTCGGAAAAGCCTGGCAAGGCGCAAAAACCACCTGGCGCACGAATTCGGGGAGTCCGGGGCCGATTGATGAGTGACCCTGGCTGAGGATTCTGGCAGGATGAGGTGTTCATGTTGCCACTGTTATTGTTGCCATTGTTGTTGTTGGTGGTGAGAACTCAGGTGTCGCTCACCCCTGGAGAGAGCATCAATCAACCTTTGACACAGTCAGTCCAAACGTACGGATTTGAAAGTCATGCCCAGTGTTTGGCATATTGCGAAGGCGATCCTCCTCAAAGGGACTTCCTCAAAGGGACTTCCTCAAAGGAACCCAACATTCGGTCCCGTTGCCTACTGGCCAACACTCACTCGGAATAGCTGCTGAAGGATTCCGCCCGGTCTAAAAGTTGCGTTATTAGCTCGGCAGACGGAAAGACCAGCCCCGTTGCTTTTTCACAACAAGACGCAAAGTCCAACCACTCAGGCCAGCTCAGACTCCATCGTGATGACATTTACGCAACATGGTCTTTGGCCTCCCACGTGCCTTTTGAGTCTTTCGAGTCTGAAGAGCGGGTTTCCTCCGCCTTCGGCAGGTCCAGCCTCCTTCATGACGATTATTACCCAATATCGACTCGTCGATATGCAACCCTCGGAGGTCTCATCATCAACACGAAAGCAGTCCGAATGGTCAATTGAGTGAGGTTGAAATTGCAAAAGGGTCGCGTTTGGGGTCCTCAGATTGAAATGATGAATAGGCAGTCACAAAAGATCCCTGTTTGTGCTCACGGCAGCTGGGGAGGTCAGAGGTGTGTGACTTTCTATTTCTGGATGGGATGTAAGACCAAACAGGAGAGAAGGATTCATGGATTGTCACTCCCCTCCCCTCCCCGCGTGCCGGGAAGGCCCTCCGCAGTAGTGTACGCAAGTACGGATCCGTCTAAGTACCTAGTGTAGGTATATACTTACGATCCCAGATCCACCCTATCAGTGGGTATGTGCAACGGTTGGCTCCATCTTGGCTCCTTGGCTCCTCTTCCCCCTTCCTCAAAGTGACATCCATGGATCTCTGAGGAGTCGGAGTTCCTCAGTCGCATCTCGAACGGCAGACTCGAACCACTCGGTTCACCGACACCACTACTACCACCACTACCACCACCACCATCACCCACCAAGACGGGGGCGTCAGGGCGCAAGCAATGCAATGCAACGTTTTGCAGCAGTCCCGCAAGAGGGTTATCTCTCTCTATCTGGGCGCCTTGCTGGAATTTCTTGACCTTCTCAAAGCAGAAATTAGGTGTCTTCTTCGGTTACACACACACACACACACACACACACACACACACGGACGGTCTGCAACATGTCAAATCTGATCATGGCATCAAGACCTCAGATTGCCTCGTCGACACCTCCCGCTCGTGTGGGTGCCATCTGCCTTGTGGGGGCACCCATGCGCCAAGCATGAGCGAACCGTGAACCCTAATGGGAACTTTACCTGGACCTTCTTTCTGCGATGCCATCCTTGGCCTGTGCCTATATCAGAACCACCTTGTTCGAAAAGGTACATCACGGTGCCCACAAGATGGTCGACCAGTATAGTTTCGAACAAGGCCCGTTGGATTGGAACACCCGGCGGCTGTTCCTTGCGCTTGTTCGATCCGATCAGATCTTAGTCTAGAATATGCAGCCATCCCAAGGGCCGAGCCCCATCCGGGCTTCCTTCTCCTCATACCTGCCAACCCCCGTTATGGTCCACGGCGCCACCAGGCACCAGTATTTCATGTGCCGTAGCCGTAGCGAGGCCGATCCTTCAACGTCCTAGACTGGTCAGGAAACTGCAAATGGAGTCCCTGAAAGGTCCCCATAGCTCCGAAGAGGCCAACCTGCCGTCTTTTATTATCGTTTGCCCTTCCTGCCCGAGTCCCTCGGACGAGGACCTGTTATTCTTCCCGCTATGCTACTTTATTTCTTTATACCGTCTTCCCTCAGCGATGTCATCCGTCGTGACGTATGCGCGCCAGCCTCATCTGAATCTGAATAAGCACTGCATCCCTCAGCCTCCCAAGACTCATCGGCTGTTCCGAGTCCCATGACCAGTTGTCACGTACTTAAGCAGCACCTGGTCGACGACGGGATCGTGGGTCGATGACACATTTTTGGTCGGCCATGCAGCACCCGAGCACCCACCTGCCCACGACAAATTCCGCCTCGGCACCGATACAGACGACACGGCGCTCCCTGCCGCCTAAGAAAGCCAGGGCTGAGACCATCGAGGATGCTTACGTCCAGTTCATCCTGTACTGCAACCCAGGGGTCCCGCTCGCGACAGACACCGCGGTGTTGAGAGAGGCATTCCGGATTCCACCAAAAAGCGGGGGCAAGACTTTCAGCACGTACACCCTCTTCGAGCTGATCAAGCAGTTCCAGAACAAGGAGATCAAAACGTGGGCCGAGCTCGCCTTGCGCCTGGGCGTTGATCCTCCAGATCAGGACAAGGGCCAGAGCACGCAGAAGATACAGCAATACGCCGTCCGCTTGAAGGTAAACCATCCTAACGCAGACGAAGTCCGTTGATCCGGGAAGGGGAGAAACCCAACTGACACAAATGCCAGCGCTGGATGCACTCGATGCACCTCGACGCTTTCTTCGACTACATGCTGAACAACCCTCACCCGTACTGGACAGAAGTCCCCCAGGACCCGAACCCAGTCACAGAGGAGGGCCGCGATGGGGTAGCTGCTGAAGACGACATGGCGCTGCGATCTCTTCTGCCCGAAATACGGCCACGGAGAGGTCGAAAACGGCCAGACGACGAGGACTCCAGCGTGTCGCCATCCCAGAGGCCGAGGGTGGAAGGAGGAGGGAGTGACTTCGGTCCCGGTAGGCCTGTGGCTCCAGCCGGCGGCACTCAGCAACTCGACCTCTGGTCCGCCCACTCGGATGGGGGATCAGCCCTATTCCCATCGCAAGATCAATACGCGCGGATGAACATGAACATGAGCAACCTAGGGGTATCGTGGCCCGGTGATAGTTTCGTCCACACCCCGCTGACCGCGCACCCCTATTCCGCCGTCACGCCGTCCACGGGGCAAGTGCTGTGGCCGGAACAGCCAGAAGAACCCAAATCAGCCATTACGCCCAACAGGCCGAAAGCCAACCGACGGCACGGAGCGAAGGTCGTCTCCTCTGCGTGGAGAAGTGGCGGTCCAGGGGGCTCGGGCAAGACGCGTGGCAGACCCCCCCTGAACCGTCAGCCAAGCAACCCGACAAACGATCCCTCGTCGCCCTTCTCGGCCTTCCCTGCGCAGAGCCCGGGGGCCAGGCAGCAGCAGCAATCGCCCAGCATGACACACAGCATGTCGAATGCCATGATAAGACCCAGCCCGAACCTCCCGGCCGCGACGATGGCTTCGGTGCCGCAGGCGAACATGAGTATGGGCCAACAACAAGAGACGTCTTTTGGCCACCCACAACAGCGCGAGGCTCAGGCTCGGGACCTGAGATCTGTCCGAAGTCAACTGTCGCTCCACGTACCGGAGCGGACAGGAGGGGGGGTCAGGCTCGCCACGCCACCGGGACCACCGCCGGCCCCGCCCGTGGTAATGATCAACGGGTCGGCGATAGAGGGCCATCAGAACGTCATCTTCAACATGGACACTGCCGAAGCGATCGCGCCGACGATGGAGACTTTTGGGGCGACGAATAACCCATACGCACCTTTCCAACAACAGCAACAGCCGTATCAAGCAGTTACGCCACCGATACGAGCGCAATATACTTCTTCCTCCTCATTCATGGACATCCAACCATTACAGCAACATCCACCCCAACATCAACAACAACAGCATCAGCATCAGCATCAGCATCAGCATCAGCAACAACAGACCCGAGGCGTCCACTTCACCGACCAAAACGACCGGACGAACCTCGACGAGGTCGAGTCCCTCTTCATCTACGACATGGTAGGCGCGGACTGGTTCGACGCGGCGGGGAACCCGATCCCGGCGTGCGGCGTGGACGAGGCGGCCGGCATCAGCAGGCAGATCATCGAGGACGCGATGCGCGGGGCCGCGAGCAACGAGGCGTTCCTGGCCGGCGTGGCGGCGCTCGCGGGGGCCGGCAGCAGCGCCCTGAGGGGCGGCGGCGGGGGCGTGCGCGTGCACAGGGCGGCGTCGGGGGACGGCTTCGGCGTGTACGACTGCCACTGGGAGCTGCGGCTTGGGGATGTCCGGGGGACCTATAGCGTGCGGGCTACGCTGGCGCATGGTAAGTGGAGGCGGAGGGGGGAGGAGGATGGTAAGGGGGTTATGGCGGGGCAGGCAGGGGCGGGGGACGGAGACGGGGACGGGGACGGGGAGGGGGAGGAAGATGCTGAGGGGGAAGAGGATGTTGATGGTGCCGATGAGAAGGGGGGTGGTGGCGAAGCGGAGCGCTGGCAGAGGAAATACCGCGACCTTCTCGAGACCGTGCAACAGCAGAGGTCGGAACTGAGTGGCTTCAGGAAGGGTATAGTCAAGTTGTGTCAATCGAGGACGGGAGGGGGGCCGGATGAGGGCATGATGGGAGAGTAACACCTTTGGCGTCACGGGAGTTAGGGGGTCAGGATGGAGAATAGGTGGGATATAGGTATGAATGGACAAGGCCTGTAGCGTCCGGGCAGGTATATTGCGGTTTTAGGCTACGGTCTTGTTTATTTCCTCGGCGTGCGTCTCATCTATAAACAAAAGGTGGTTTCTGATTTGTTGAGATACCATAGGGAGTGTTGATCTTGGATGCCTTGTACTAGTATGGAAACCATGGCCCGTACCGATCCCTTCTTGTGAGTTGGGAGAAAGCTTCGTCGCGGTAGTAGGTGGTACATAACTGATCAAGCTTGAGCTCAATAGCAAGAAAGGCGAGCTCTATCTATACTAGATGTAAGGAGAAAGAACCGGGTCCGCCCAGGTGCCTAGGTGTCTACAGTAGGCTGTGGGCCGTGGCCTGTGATAACTTTCGAAACTCTACATCCGGTCCCTCTCATAAAACAACAAATTGCCCTCTCCCGTGTGAGAAATATCAAGAAGATATAGGACCGTCGGCGTCAGCAATGCTGGTGCACATGTTGTGCGGTGTTGGTGGTTTGGCTTAGCAACGGCCGATGCGTCCTCGTCATCAGTTTTGTGCGTCAGCAGCCTTGATTTGATGATATATGTATGCATCACTCAGCCTCAGCCTGGTCGACAAGAGAATATTCGCCGGACTATTTTTAAAATCGGAGGCGGAGTAGAAATTGCTTGGGGGGGGAATATTTTCTAGTGGGTAGATGAATCTAAGCCAATGCTACACAACTGAACCCTATCCTACCCTACGCCTTTTTGGTATCACCATATGGTCATATTCGGGGGCCAGCATCACAGTTTCGCCAAGAGCTGTGTTCCATACGTATTGATTGGAGGGTTTCCGATACCGGGCAAGTCCACGTGGTGTTGAGCCCCTTACTCATCCCGGTTCCGAGCCTTCAAAGTCGTATCCCACGATGGTGCCAAAGAACATCAATACTACATATATATGTACCTAGGTATGCATGTCTGAGCGCCGGGAACCGGACTGTTTGGAAGATGCAGCCAGCCTTTGACCGGGCTGCTGTATATACACAGTATATGCTGGGCATCCATCCGCTGTCACCCAACCCACACTTTTGTTTGTCTCACAAGCAGCAGCTAGCTAGAGCAAATTGCGGTGACGGCGGCTTCCTGAGTTGCAGATTCCTCCTGGATCCTACCTGTTCGTCCATTAGCCAGGTCTCTTTGCCAAGTGTTGGAGGGCTGAAGGGGTAAATGCGTGAACCGTCAGACTATGTTACATTGGCCGTATCTCAAGGGTCTGGCCTTTTCCAATATGCAGGTGATCTGGTCCCTGTCTATCAAAGTCAATCCCACATATGAAAGGGGACCCACGGCCATGCCGACCATACAAAAGTACAGACTTATCGAGTATAAATCCTTCCGTACACCAGATCAAGTCGGTGTCTAGACACTTCTGCACAGCTGATGATGATCCCTGTTAAACATGATCTGGATCCCAGGGTTTCTTGCCACAGGTTGCCCGGTTCCGGATTCCCCATTGGAGTATAGTGTAGCATTTCGACATCTGGAGTCACCTAGGTACCGACTCGAGCTTGACATTGAAGGAAAGTGGAGGTGGGGCAGTTGGACCCGACTCTCCCTCCCAAATCCTTCCAATCAAGAACCGTCGCGACTCGCCGAGGCGCTAACCCCGGGTTTGGGGGGTTTCGTTTAGTGGGGACTGGGGATGCGGAGACTTCAATCAACGATCCTTGATGACGACTTCCCCAATGAGAGTCCCCAATGCATGCCTACTGGTTCAATCTTCACACCCATGCAGCCTCCAACACAAGGGGTTGCGCAAAGATTAGACGCCCTTTTGCGGTCTTTTTGAGTCGTTCAATTCTGTGTGAGACAACAGCAGAAACAACCCTTTCGATTCCGATATGTTGTCATCAATACTACCATACAGGAGGAGGCTCTTCATCCAGCAAGGCTTATCAGACCAGAGTCTAGCTTCATCCAAAGCTTCATGTTTTTGTCTCTCGCCCAATCTTCTTTTTTTTTTTTTTTTTTTTTTGTCTCTCTCGCCTCAGTTCGCAAATCGGTCCACTCACCAGTGCGGAATACCAACCCATGCCTGAACCGGGGACAATTCTATAGTCTCGTGACGTCAACGTGCCTACGAGCGGTCAAAATTCTGCTAAAGTTTGCTGTTGGCGCTTGCCTTGGCCACATGCACAGTAGCGATGCCCTCTACGACCAAGGGCAGGGCCATGGCCGGCTGTCGTCGGCAGCACTGAGGGCCCAACGGGAAGTACCTAGGTAACCTTCAGCCCGGGAAGGAGGGCGCAAGGTGTTCCGGGCCCAAGAGAGAGAGAGGGGGGGAGAAGCCTGGACTTTGCCCTTTGCGGGGTGTTTGAGGCGAAAGGCGGCTGAGGCTGATGGGTCACATGAGTACACTGCCTTTGTTATCTTCCATGTCAGACTCGAGCTACAGCCCGTTCTTCATGCGGCTTTCGCGTGGTCACGAGCGTTCCAGCGTCATGCACAAATCACCAACTGTTCGGGAGTCCAATGAGCATCATTCGCGCAAAGGGGGATCGTCTTGCACTAAACATGCAAAGGCACATTAGGGGGACGGAGCGTTGGAAACATGTATATTCGAATTCGAATTCGAATTCGACTTCTGTTGCAGTTGCAACGGGATCTGCACATTCCTATCGTCGTGGAGATCGAGGGGAACTGCCTACTGGCAGCCCTGATGAATCCGCGAACAGACAGGCTCGCTCACTACACACAGTAGGGACGGCACAGCTCGCGCACAACCCGGCCACCTGGGCACTTGTGTCAATCTGCCGCATTGATCTGGGGAAAACTCCACCTCCTCCACTATTGGGTGTCACTGACAGGGTGTCAACATTAGCTTGGTTGGTGTGGACCCAACTTTTCCCCAAAGAAAAACCCCCCGGCCCGTTTCCCCATGGAGAAAAAGAGGGTCATCAGATATATAGGTATGCGAGCCCTGGACAAGATAACCACAACCTCACTACTCGCTTCAGACCTACATATATAGGATTCAGCCAGCATCCTATGGTTACCCACCAAGAGTGCTGTCATGATACGAGATTTTTTGCCCAGGGCGAGGTATTTCAGCGACAAATTGCCCCGCCTGACCTGAGATCTCTGACGCCTTTTGGCGTTGCTAGCCAGTGCTGACCTGTGATGTCCGTGAGCGCCCTTTCAGACACTGCCGGCGGGATCAAAAGCCACCTTGTCAGCAGCTTAACCATGTCCAGCTAGGCCCTGCAAACGATCGGGCTTTACGTGCTTACATGGATCACAACCTGGCTCGAGGAGGGTGTGGCATTTCTCGAGACCTCGAATGAGAACACAGCAGCTCCAGTCGATCCTTGCCCTTTTGTTACTGTATTGTGTCCCTTTAGTAGCGGCGAGAGGATTCGATCATGTCATGCGCATACCCGAGATAAAGAAGACAATTCCAAATAAAACAATATGCGCACGAGCCGGTACGGGAAGGGCTGACTTTAGGGCATCACCATATACTATCAAGGCGGGGCATCCCTTGTTGCTTGTGTCCGAGAAGCTTTCGATTCCAATGCAACTCGAGGGTTTCCCGAGACTCTGGTATTTAGGGAGTGTTGTCTCGACAAGCGTCTTGGCTCCCACGGTCTCGCCCAGAAGCTACCCAGGTAGCTTGTATTTTGCTAGCCTGTTCGTTGTACTTTAACCTGCTTGCGGGGAGTGTGCTGATTGGGTTGCTCCTAGCAATACATTCCAAGTACGGAACAGAAGTACTTCAGAGGTACGCACGCACATTGAATGACCCCCATCTGCACCTTCCCATTGGCCTGAGCCCTGTTCCACGGACCGAAACGAGACAGTTCACTCGATGGAGGAGGCTGGTAGGATTCCGGGATGACCTATTGGTACTAGACGTATACCTCACTGATAGCTCTGAGAGCTGTAAGAGCCTATCAATTGCATCGGCTAGACCATCTGCATCGGGAAGTACTCCTGGTTCTCGCCAGGATATTATAGAGTACTTCCTGCTTCCGGGGGATCACCATTAGGCCCCTCACTTCGAACGCGCCTGCCTTATTTAAAAAGCCTTGTGGCTGCTGCTAAGCCCAACTGATCTGTCCCGTCGTCTCATACTCTTTCTTCCTTCATATCATGTGCCAGTGAGAACAAAGCCAGGAACGCAGCTTGCCTTCCCGAGTCGCAGTCTTATACCACCCAATCGAGGAGGTATATACTCAGCCTCGGCGCACACACATGATATCTACTTGCCTCTCGCTCACCAGAAGGGGTTCCATCGCCGCACCTACTATTCAGACATACGTCTACTTTCTCTCATACAGTCAAAACAGTCACAATGGCGATTGAAGAGAAGACAACGATAGGCATTGCGCCTGTCGAATCGTAAGTAACTCTTATCTCGGACGTCCTCTTCCCGCATCAAAGGGTTATGTACTGACGACAAGCAAGGCCACCGCAATATGCAACCCACTCGCATGCGGAGCAGGGTCACCACCACACTTCTACAATCAAAGGAACCGACCTCTCGGCAAACATCGAGGCCAAGATCAAAAACCCACTCGCCGGCATTCCTAGGCATGAGCTCATGGCCCAGGTCGACGAGTTTGCGAGAGAGAAGGGCGTCACAGAGTACACTGACTACCTGAAGAAGGGCGCACTGGTCGCTCAGAACCCGGACGCCTTTGAGGATATACATGGCGAATACAAACTCACCCCTGACGAAGTCGTCGTCCTCCAGAGAGAGGTCAGCCACAAATGGAAAGTTCCCACGACGCTCTACCTGACCATCATCACCTGCTCCATCGGCGCTGCTGTCCAGGGCTGGGATCAAGAGGGTAGCAATGGCGCGAATCTTTCTTTCCCCCAGGCCCTTGGCATTGACACGACCACCACCTTTGGCACTTATATTCAAGGCTTGATCAATGCTGGCCCTTATATTGGTAGCGCGTATGTCAACCCTCCCTCCTCTCATCCTTTCGGGCTCAAAATATGCTGAACTGTGAAACAGACTGATTGGATGCTGGTGTTCGGACCCTCTGAACTTCTACTTGGGACGACGAGGTACAATCCACCACGGCCCTACACTTCCTTGTATGGATTTACGTTTATTGACGAGTTCACTGTAGGAACTATCTTCCTGTCTGCGCAATTCTGCTTCTGGCCTGTTCTTGGCAGTGCCTTCTCTCAAACCTGGCCACAGCTTCTTGTCTGCCGTCTCCTGCTCGGAATTGGAATGGGTGTGAAGGCGAGCAGTGTTCCTGTTTACGCTGCCGAAAACTCCCCCGCAGCGATCCGAGGTGCTCTCGTCATGAGCTGGCGTAAATATCCCCCCCCCCCTCCTTTTCCGGCGCACGTTCAGTGTAGCATCCAAGCTAACATGGTGTTTTCCCAGAAATGTGGACGGCCTTCGGTATTTGTCTCGGAACATGCGCCAACTTGGTTGTCGGAAAGACGGGTTCCATCTCATGGCGGCTTCAGTTCGGCAGCGCTTTCATCCCAGCCATACCTTTGATGATCCTCATCTTCTTCTGCCCCGAGTCACCACGTTGGTATATGAAGAAGAACCGCTATCCGCAAGCCATGAAGTCACTGCTCCGCCTCCGGAACCACCCCATACAGGCAGCCCGAGATCTCTACTACATCCACGCCCAGCTCGAGGTTGAGAGGGAGATCATCCATGGCTCAACCTATGTCCAGCGCTTCGTCGAGCTCTTTACCATCCCTCGTCTGCGACGTGCAACTCTGGCTTCTTTTGTCGTTATGATTGGACAGCAGATGTGTGGCATTAACATCATTGCTTTCTACTCGAGTAGTATCTTCGAGGCGGCCGGTACTTCTGAGTATACCGCGCTGCTCGCCTCGTTCGGGTTTGGCTTGGTCAACTTCGTCTTTGCTTGGCCAGCCATCTGGACTATTGACACCTTCGGACGACGCTCTCTGCTCCTCTTCACTTTCCCTAACGTGAGTAAACCGTTATTACCCAGTCCAATCTTGTCCTTCGGCTAACACTACTTTATCTAGATGGCTTGGTCTCTGCTTGCTGCCGGTCTTTGCAACCTCATTCCCGGCAAAGGCTCCGTCCACCTTGGGCTCGTCGCGCTGTTCGTCTACGTCTTCGCAGCTTTCTACTCGCCTGGAGAAGGTCCCGTACCCTTTACCTACTCAGCCGAGGTCTTCCCTCTATCCCACCGTGAAGTAGGCATGGCCTGGGCTGTCGCGACCTGCCTGTTCTGGGCGGCCGTGCTCACCGTGTCCTTCCCCGCCATCCTCGCTTCCATGGGTGTTGTGGGCGCGTGCGGTCTATACGCCGGCTTCAACGTGGTCGCGTTCGTGATGATATTCCTTTTCGTGCCGGAGACGAAGCAGCGCACGCTGGAGGAACTCGACTACGTCTTCGCCGTACCCACCCGAACCTTCATAAAGTACCAGTTCAAGACCTTCCTGCCATGGTGGATCCAGCGCTACGTCCTGTGCAACAAGCGGGCTGTGCTTGAGCCCCTGTACCACTTTGACCGCGTGGATGTGGTCCCGTCTGAGGACGAGAGCGACCACATCGATAACAAGACGCAGACGGAGTTCAGGGAGAACACAGCTCTGTAACATAGTGATGAAGCTTGTCTGATGGGAACGGCGCACCTACTCAGTTCTCTACCTCGCACTGGGTGCTGGATATATTATGGCTGATGGTTGACGATTGAACACTGCCCCGGCCTTACATATACATATACCCAGGTTTTGGGTATGGCATGAATGGCAAGTTCAGATGTTTGTGTGATTTTGTAGGGATTTCTCTGGTCTGCTTCGGATTGATACCTCATCTTTTTTCCCCTATCAAGTTGGTCTCTCTGTTTCAGAGGCTGAAGTAGATATACCACAGTTGCCATCAGGCACTTTTTCTTCTTCAAAACAATGATACCTCCTGCAATATTTTCCTTCTGTTCCAGTGCTGATTGGTCTATGGTAGTGTCGTGAATGTTCTTTTGTGGTAGGTAATTCATCTGTAGTTGGCAGGTCCCGCGACTTTAGTGGTCCTAGAGCTACCTGGGCACATTCCTGGCTGTGGCTTCCTACTTCGGTACCTACTTAAGTACTTAAGTAGATAGGTTTTCCTACAAGCAACTACGCAAACAAACAGCTCCCATATTAGGAGCCATCTTAGGAGTTCTTTCCTTCAAAAAACAACAACGCCAGGCTTGCAATCCTTCCACCACTTGCGGACGTCTCGAGTACCACAATTCGCATCGAAACGCGGCAACATTCAAATGCACACCAAATTACTTGATCACTTTGGTAAGAACCAAACAGCCATTATGTTGCGGTTCACCCTCGTTGTAAGCCTTCACCAGGTACTACGGCGGGCCCTCTATGAAACAATTGCTAATACTCAAGTGTTACCAGTCCTTGTTCGTGCTCCTGGTCGCCGCCAACCCCTTCAACATCACCAATGGCACCGCCAATGGCACCGATGTCACCAACTGCACCAACGCACCCTTGTGGACGGGCGACGTGCCCGGCCACGGCTACGTCGAGCTCTACGGCGACGCACACGACGTCCTGAAGCAGATATTCGACCTCAACCCCGCCCTGCGAGAGGACGAGCTCTACCAGGCCGATTACAACCCCTACATGGACCCACAGCCCCGCCCCTTCAACGAGTCTGACTACACCATCATCGACGGGGGTTACTTCTACAAGCACAAGGACGTGTCCTATGCCGTGGATGGTCTCGCTTCTCGTGGGCCTGTGGTTAACCATGAGATGAGCGCCGACGATGGCTATGACGAGGCTCACTTCTACTGCGGCACGTTTGCGACGGGAAATTTTCGTGCGTATTACCATTTATTGAGATCTTTTCTAAATTGATTGGCTCCTGCGTTGTCCCTTCCACGGTGATATGCTGACTCTCTCACCCACCAGACGACTCGTACGAGGCCATTGCTGCCGTCCAGACTGGCCAGAACGGTTACTGGACGATCAACGCGGCGATAAGCCAAGATCCGCCCAAGCCGACCTGTATGCGACTGGCCTGTTCGGTTGAGGACGGCTGGTACACGAACACTGCAGTCTACGTACGTATATCCTTATGATAGATCGACCACGGCCACTCTCGCATATCTGCATTGCCAGGACCTCTCCCCACCCCCCCCCCTCCCGACACACATGAAATTAAGAATATAGGCACGTACCACCTGAACTAATCAATACGCGCACAGTGGTGCAATGACAACCCCTTCTCGGTTACGGCCCCCGCGCCGGTCCTCGCAGCTGTGGCAGGCAGTAAGTGTTTTCCTGGGGTCTCCCTTTTCGTTGTGGGACATGGCTAATCCCGATACTCTTGCCGCCAGTGGTTGGCTATGGTTACAGCGGTTTCGAGTGGGCCGGCTGCTGTCTGAAGACCCAGTTCAAGGGCAAGAACAAACAGTACTCGGGCCAGATCTTCATTGGAAACGGGACCAACATCAATGTCGGGTGGGGTGACTGCTCGGTTCCTGACTACTTCGCCAACCCGACCCAGTATCCGTACCCTGGAAAATACGGCGAGTGTTCTTGAGCTCATGGCTCCATGGGGTCTTTGAGGTGGGATGGAGGATGGTTTGGAAGAAACTGCTCGGATGTGTTCAGGTCTTGGTAGCAGTTGAGGCGATGGCCGAGGTTCTGCTACCTTCTTGAGAGTGTAGCTACATACACCACAATGAATACCAGGAATTCTCGCTTTGCGAACTTGTTTCCTCCGTCTCGGATTATATGCCATTACTTTGCAGATTCCAGGACTTTCGTACTTGTCAACCTTGTTCTCTGGTCCGTGTAGTAGTGAAGGAGCAGTCGCGCGCGAGTAAAGCGGCTGGCTCTTTTCTACAATAAACATATGGAGAGATGCTCCTTCATGAACATTATCAAATTACTTTTCCTGCCCAACTACCCAATGCTGAAATGATGACGAACAAGAAGAGAACATATTCGTCCTAGGCGAGAGAGTGTCAACCTTTGTCGTTCATCGTGACCTCATCTTGTCACGTCGGCCATTCGCCGCATTGATCTAGAAGATTGACCGAGACTGTTCTAGCTAACTCCATTCAAAACCACCCAATAATCTGCACATAATAACCTTGAAAGTCCTTGAGTTCGTCTTCATCTCTCCTGATGCAACGATGCTGTGCGCCAGCTACACTACAGGACCATCAAGCTGTGACCCGGCGACCCGCGTCCGTGTTCCTTTTCCTTTGACTTTGCTTCCAGATTCTTCTTGACCACCTATCTCCTCTGGTCTCGCCTTCGTATCGCCTCTTGCCTTCGTATCGCCTCTTGCCTTAGTTCTGGTGTAGGAAGTCGGCCTTTTGCTGCTGGAAAAGGTTAGAACCCGCGGACAATGTTTCGAGTTTCCTTGAGCTTTGTCGTGTAGAGGAGCCGCTCTGGCCGCTCGTAGGTGGACGCGTTGACGGCAAACAATCCACCGCTACTTGTTGTCGCGCTGGCTCCTGGTCCAGTATCTCTTGGCCGTGGATTTCACTACTGGTCTGGTCGGAAACCGTCTCCGTAGGGGAGAGGCAGTCGACATGGTCGGTAAAATTGTTCCGGTACCTAACAGAACGTGGCGGTTAGTCAGCGGTAGATTCCTAGTACCAATGAGATACACCGAGGCGTATGATTTTTGAAAAGGTGTGGGATGTTATGCTCCAGGTAGGACGGTGTAGAAGGTGTATCTTTGTCTGCTGCCGAAACAAGAAACGATGTCCGTCTCCCTGGATATACGGGAACACGGCGTCGGGCGGGGGTTTTTCGACCATAATGTAGACAGGCCGCCCTGGTACGTCTTGAAGTAAGGCTGTGCCTCACATAAGTCCAGGTGTCTGTCTGGCTGCCCAAACAGGCCCATGTCCACGGACAGGTGTCGCACATACAGGCTGGGCCGTGAGTGGCATGCTCTTATCCAGGGCAGAGGAGGGGATCCCTTCAAGGGCTTGTCGACCAGGTCCGTACTGCTTCTCCTTGGTGGCTCCGAGTGTGAGCCCGACAACCTGGTTGACAGGCAGAGAGTGCTTCTTGGCCGCGCGGACTTGTTCGGTCGTTGCCGAGGAGAAGATTCCGCTCCCTCTCCAGCTTCGTGATTTGCTTGGACGTTATCTTCGCAGCTGCACCAACCGAGGTCCTGGACGTAGAGAAGGGGCGAAGAGTTATTGGGTTAGTATTTTGGTGTATATATAAGTCATAATGAGAGATTTGTAAGTTCTGTATGGTTGGTTTGTACGTTATAATCAGGCGTGAATCCTGTCGCTGAGGCCATATTCGCGGTGGTAATGCTTGATACATGAGGGGACTCTCTTGATCAGGGGTTATATGGAAAGTGGTGGACCGGTATTACCCTTTTGTGGTTCAAGAAAGGCCAATACTGGCTGCCAAAAGCTTAGCACACGTGTTCAGTCACCGCAAAAGTCAGTTTTGATGCTGTTTGTCGTGCAGGTATTTCCTCTGTTGCTCTCTAGAATGTTGGTCATGCTCTTGTTGCTGAGGCTTGAGCAAGTGGATTGGGCTGCTGGTAAGGGAGGGGAGAAGAGATCTGAAAAAGAGAGGAATTCGGCCTGTTGATGACTCTCTCCACTGGCAGTCACAACACCCTCCGCGTCAAGGTGTTGGTTCGTAAGGCCGCATAGTCATACCCTCCCATGCATTATTTTAATTGGTCAATCAGGCCCCGCCTCTAGCTTCCACCAATCGTCTAACACGGATGTTCCGCTTTAAACGACGATTGACACGTAAGGCTGCCAATGTGGAAATCAATACTAACATTTGTGCGTTTGCGTGTGGCCTCTGTATATGCCATATTCTGACATCTCTGTTGCCCGAGATAGCTTAATATCCTGGGATCTGTCATGATATGCGTGCTTTCCGGGCTGGCCGATTGGAAGTGTCATAACTTCTCCTTCAAAATAGTAAACGTTGGATACACTGAATATTGATTGAGACTCAAAAGTTGATTCATTACAGGAAACAGGTGCTAGGAGTAGTCGCCCTTCATTTGCGTCTGCAAATTAGGGAAGAATGGCTTGCCAATAAAGGAGCGGAGGGTTGGCCTTGCTCATATCAGGCTGACAACCTTGTGAACCAGAAATTGTTCTCTGCTCCAGGAGTTTCAAGTGGTAGCGCTGCAACAGAATGAAAGATTATGTGAGTGCACTTCTTAATTCGGCTACAGACGATGGTACCGGGGCCCTTATTCCTTGAG
Source organism: Cytospora piceae (assembly GCA_016508685.1). NCBI lineage: Eukaryota > Fungi > Ascomycota > Sordariomycetes > Diaporthales > Cytosporaceae > Cytospora > Cytospora piceae. The sequence continues at coordinate 1,986,246 of JADMLE010000005.1, read as the reverse complement.
TCCGGACCGAAGTACAACTATAGATTCTACATGATGTAAAACAAGTCCTAATCCCACTGCTTTGTAAATATGATTAACTTGAGAACCATCATGTTCATAATCATTTAGTGATTCTACTCGTATATGAGATTACGCCTGTCCGATATACTGCACGTGAAGGACTCGTAAAGGACTGGGAGTACATAGTGAGTGGATAGAAATGATGTAGTGGCTGGGAGCTCATTGGGCGACAACGTATAAGAACAGATTGTAGACTGCGCACCCCAGATCGGCGAGGTCGATCAAGAAGAGGCGAAGTCCGGAGTGATGAATGTTGAAGCCCTTGGATGTCGTCGATCCGGGCTGAGCCCCGAGAATCTCGAGAGTTGCTGGGAAGCTGCCCGTCCTGCCGTCTGTTCCGTCAGCAAGGACACCGAAAGGTCGGGGATTCACAGAAGGTCGAAAGGCTGCGCGGGTTACTTTGTAGGATTCCCACATCCACTACCAAGGCGTGTGGCGTGCTCGGAGGAAAAGCAAAAGTGGGTTTCTCAGGGTCCATTTCCTGGTGACCGGACCGATTCATGATGCTGCAGTGGCATATTATGTGGGTCGCTGAATCCCACCGAAAATCCCTGGTAAGGTAGATTTACAGAGATCTGAAGCGGAAAAGCCGACCCTTTCACTATCCCTGGCGGTATTCGTGATGACATTTCAATACCGTGCATGGTATTTCATCGATTTTGACTTGATGCCATGTGATATTGGACCCTGAGGATAATGACACGAACGAGGTGGATTCTGATCAGGACTCTCCCTTTGGCGTCCGAAGGAAGGCAGTGACATGTCTGCATTGGAGGAAGAGCGGGTGTTGATCATTTGCGGTGTATAGAAAACAGTACCGGTAGTTCATCGTATGTAGGCAGAAGGGGGGAGGGGAGGGAGTCCGTTGAGGCTGAAAGAATTCCGCATGAGTTGCGACGACTGCTGACGATATGCGCTGCGGCTCGGATCACACACGAACAAACACACACAGCCTGACAGACACCAAGCCACCAAAAAAACAAAACAAGGCAAAGCTCTGCCACTGTGGTTCTGCCCAGCTGAAATCCGGAGGCGCTATTATACATCAGCTCCAACGCTACCCGCGAGGATCGGCAGTCCCCAACGTGCCAAAGCAACAAATTTCTTGGAAAAGTGCTCCAGACGATGACGTGTTTCCGGAAAGTCTAATGCCAGGAATGCGGCTTAGAACAGCAATGTTAATCAAAAGCCACCTCATCTCAAATAATGGGAGAAACAACCTTGGAAGATCAACCAAAATGGTCATGATATACCATCCTGGGACTCTCAGGCACCGACGATTTCACCGGTCGTTAGTCCACCCCACCTTGACATAATATACCTATACGTATATATATTATATATATTATATATAGTAATATTGCAATAAACGTAGTTCATGTTCAATATATGTCACCTGCTTTTCTCGTGTGAAGAATTAACAACACCGCCCTTTGCTGCTTTCCATCGAGTGTCCCTGACGGCCAGACGACGAGAACACACAACAAACCTCCTCCATCTCCCGGAAACTGCTACACCGTCACCTTCGCCGTCGCCGTCAAGATGAGATTCTCTGCTCTCGGGCCCGTCATCCTGGGCATCGGGGCCCTCATCCTCACATTACTGTGCCTGTTCGCAGGGTCTAAACAGTCATTCCTGCCAGACACCTCCATCATCACAGTAAGCCAAACTCAAGCCCCTTTTCACCATTTCTCCCCACTGCACCTGCTGACCCGGCCAACCCTCAGGTAAACACATCCCAGATCGGCGACAACCTCCTCAGCAGCGACTACGTCACCAGCCACCCGGAGGTGACCGCCATCCTCGACCTGATCCCCGACTCGATCCAGAACGACGCCGAGGAGCTCCTCAACGCCCTCATCCGCCGCCTCGGCATCCACGACTTCTACAGCGCCAACCTCATGACCTACTGCGAGGGCTACTACGAGCCCAGCGCGACCCCCAACGCGACGGTCAAGCTCGGCTCCATCTCCCGCAACTTCACCTACTGCAGCCCGCGCAGCGCCGACTTCCAGTTCGACCCGCGCGCCGCCCTCCAGCGCGACCTCAACGCCTCGGGCAACAGCTGGCTCGACGTCTCCACCGACCTGGAGTGGCCCGACGAGGTCGACCAGGGCCTCGACTACGTGCACATCGTGCAGCGCGTCGCCTTCATCGTCTACTGCGTCGCCATCGGCCTCATCGGCCTGGCCACCGCCGCCTCCGTCGTCGCCATCCTGTTCTCGGGCCGCCTCTCCGCCTGCGGGAACGTGCTGCTCGCCGTGCTGGCGTTCCTGCTCACGTTGGTCGCGAGCGCGCTGGCGACGGCTATCGCGGTCGTGGGCGAGAAGGCGATCAACCAGTATGGCGAGGAGGTGGGCATCTCGGCGACCGCGGGGAGGAAGTTCCTGGGTTTGACGTGGGGTGCTACCGCGGCCATGCTGATTTGCGTTGTCTGGTGGTCTGTTGACTGCTGTTGTGGCCGTGGCAAGCGGAACAAGAAGACTAAGGGTCATCAGGGCGAGAAGCAGGGTTCTTTCAACACGTCATCGAGCGTTTGAACTATTTGAATGATTGAATTGAGATGGGAAGCGTGCGGCCGAGCTGTGAGGCTTCGGCGTTGGTGCGAGGTTGAAATATGAACGGTATTGCCGTTGTAATGTCGTCGTTGGCCGCGACTGTTCCTAGTGACGGACTTGGGAAGGCGTCGTGGGACGATGGAAGCATGATAATGAAGCTCTGCGTGCTGCCGGTCACAGATCTGTTCGCCCGTAAATGATCATGGGCGAGGAGTGTGTGTATGGTTGGGCATGGCAGCACGTCAAGACATGATGGGAGGTCCATAGACGAAGGGCCGACGTAGCGAAATAAGTAAAACACTTTGAAGAACAGAACGCTGCTCCTTGCAGTCCATCTGAGTATTCTTGCTAGGGGGCGTACAAATCCGAGAAAAACACCAGAGAACGTCAACCAGTGATTCCAGATGAAAGAAGGTGCCCTAGATCAGTACTTCATCAAATCAAGCAGAGGTAGAAGACGCCCACCTCCCATGCCACATCCCAAATGGTGGCGTCTCCCCCTGCCCCAAACTGACTGCAATTAAGCCCCACGTGGAAGGAAAGTTGTAAAGGAGTATAACAATTGTGCCGCATTAGTACAAGGTAAACCTGTAACTATAACAAGAAGACCCATCCGTGGATGTTCAAGGCACCAATCCATAATACGCCAGCTGCCAAACTCCGCCTCTTCCCCTCCTATTCCCTTAGTTTTTACAATACAAGCAGAAAAACAGGCATGAACTCTAGCGAGACGAAGCATACTCAAACACTCCACCACCGCACCTCCCGCCTCTCCCAGAAGCCCGCAAACCTCATGTTCAAATCCCAAAACCAGCCACCAACCAGCCTCCTTCCACACCTGTTTGCCGCATTTGGTCTTCAGCCCGTCATCACGCCGGCCCAGCGAAGCCATCACCCTCACTCATCGCCCTCGCCCTCGCGGCCTCGTCAAGCGCCCAACCCGGACCCTTCCCCGGACCGTCGTCCTCTTCCGCCCTCAGGGCCCTCCCGTCAGGCGCACTACCAAGCCTCCGGTTGTCCAGTCCATAGCCCGCCCCCTAGCGCCGGGTGAACATGAACTGCACCGACTCCCGGGCGTTCTGCGTCGCCCAGACGCTGTTCTTGCCGCCCTTGCGCCACTCGTCGCCCGCCGCGTCCTCGCCGCCGCCCCGGCTCGCCTCGCCCATGATGACCTCGAGGTCGCGCTTCTGGCTGCTGAGCCAGTTGCGCACGAAGTTGGCCGGGTCCTTGCTGAGGCTCTCGAAGAACGAGTGCTTGGCCTTGGAGTCCGCGATGGCCTGGATCATGACCGCGAGTTGGTCGTCCAGCCCCTTGACCTGGTTGAGCATGTTGACGTACTGGGGGTCCTGGAAGAACTGCATCAGGCGCGCCTGGAGCGTGTCGCCGACCGCGACGCGCACGTCGTAGACGGTGGGCTGAGGGTCCTTGTGGAATTCCTCGTCGACGCGGACGGTGTAGACCAGCTTGACGGGTGGGAGGGGCCGGAGGTGAGGCCCGATGTATTCCAGCAGTGCTGGGATGGAGCCCGCATCTCTGCCAATAACCTACAGCAAGCACGTCAGTAATCTGCAGTAGTGGTAATGTGGGCGCCACGACCATACCTGCTTCAGCAGCTCATCGCAGCGGAAGTTCCGCTTTTCCTCATCCTCCTGCAGGCCCATGAGCTTGATGTACTCCCACATGCCCATCTGCACCTCGGCGCGCGTAGCCGCTTCCATATCCACTATGTCCGCCAGTGCAGGGCTCAGCTCATACCTCTCGGGATTCTCATCCCTAAAGAGGTTGATGGTGATGTTCATGGTCTCATCCCCATTCCTCTTGAACGTCAACTCGTCAAAATCGGCAGCAGCTGGAGGGTTGGCAGAATTCGCTATCCTATCGGGCTTGTTCCACTCCACGCTCTGTTCGGCGCCGTTGCGCATCTTACTGCGGTCGAACTCCACGGTCATGTGCTTGAAGAAGTGGGAGAGTCGAGGTTTTGGCGGCGCCTTCGCGGCAGGGGTCTTGTCCTTCTCGGCCGGCGCGTCTGTGTCCATCTTTTCACCTTCGCCGCCCTCGGCCTCGTCGTCCTTCTCGTACTCTTCGTCGTCGTCGTCCAACAGCTCTCCCCGGATCTTCACCCGGAAGCTCGACTCCGCATTCGTCGAGAAGTCGAAGCTGTCCGTGTTGATCCCGTTCCCCTGCCAGATCTGGTCCTCGACAGTGTTCGTGATCCAGATGCGCATGGTCTTGTATCGCTTGGCGTTCCTGCTGACGGAGTCCACGATGTCCAGCCTCTTTCGCGTGGTGGTCGCATCCAGCCTCCTCTCGAAGTCGCGCAGGTCCTTGTAGCGCTGGACGCCGTCGCTCATGATAAATTCCTCGACGCCGTCGGGCATGGTCTTGTCAGTGGGCTTGCGGGCGCGCAGCTTGGCGCGCTCGATGGCGGCCTGCTGCTGCTGCTGCTTCTCGGCCAGCTGGGCCTGGTTGAGCGGCACGGCGGGAGGGTGGTGGAGGCCCTGGTTGTGGTGCATCATGGGTCCTGTAGGGGTTTGCGAAGCGCGACGGTTAGACATGGTGAAGGACTAGTTGGAGCTCCTGCTACTGCTGGGGCGCGAAGATGTCGGGTCGCACGGATTGAGGAGGGAGGAGGGAGAGAGATGATGCCGTTGTGCGCTGTGGTCTGGGTGACCAACAACCAGCCGACACACACAAAGGCCACAATGGAAGCAGTGTATCGGTAGAACAGGAGGGGTGGTGGTGGTGAAGGTGCGACTGGGATATCCGAGTGATGTATCTAATCGAAGATTTGAATTCAAAAATCGAATTCGGTTACCTATTGACGTACCGATACCTCCACGACGTGGAGCAGGAGCATGCGGCGTCCTCTGGGGCACATTTTGTGGGAACGGACGATATTGCGGCTGCATCTTTGTTCAATCGGCCCCGTTTACGGCCCCGCTTCCTTTTTTATCCAGATCAATTCTGTTTCAATTATGGAATTTCGTTCCGATAGGTCGGGTTATAAACAGTTTGACCTGTAATTGCTGTCGCGACTTGAAATACGCGTTTGACGTGGCAGAGGATGATTGAGGTCTTGGGAATTGTGGAGTGTGTTGCAAGCACCGGTGATTAATTACTAGTCAGCTCAGATTGATCATGTCTAGGCAGGCAGGCAGGCAAGTGGCAGGCAACACGGGCAGGTCGGGAAAGACCTGATCTGGTCCGTGCACACAACTGCTTGAGCTCCTCGACCGTATGAAACCGTATCTGTCGACGTCGACACCAATCTTCACCCCAAGCAAGTAATGAACAACTGAATATACCTGAGCATTTCTCGACATCCAACAGCTTCCAATACATGATTATAAAACAATCAGAATTTTGAAGGCTCCAAAGCCTTCACCTTTCCAACCAAGCATGGCACTAGCTGTGTGCCCCTGAGATGGAAGAATATCATATTACCGTGTGCAGCACCTATCACGCTGTCCAGCGTATGGAACCAACTCACCGCTGCCGATTCGAGAATGCGGTCAGTCGTCCTGTCACTACCAATACGGCGAGTACATCACTATCATCGTGCCTGTCCTCTTAGAGCTTCTCGTTGGAGGAAAGAAGCGTCCCTCAGGACAGCCTGGGCCCTGTGTACATCCGTAAAGAGCCAGGCTCGGTAAGGCAGGTAACACCTGGGGACTGTCACATCTCAGTCACAACTCGCAGATGGACGCATAGTAGCAGACTTGTCTTGTCTTACTCTTCAGTTCTCAACTCTGCCTGCCTTTGTATCCCTGTCTCCCCCCCCCCCCACACCGTCTTCCCTTCTTCCCCTCGTCCAGTCAAGCATGCAAGCGCAACGCTCAACAGATGCCAATTAAATAAAAAAAAGCTTTGATGTTTATAAGTACAATACAATCGACACCCTTCCGTTCACTGCTGCCCAGATGTTCCCCCCGGTCCCAAACAAAAGAAATGGTATGTGTGTGTGGCTCAACGATTCTTGCCAGAAAAGCTTGCTTGTTGGTGAAATTTTGATGGGGCTCCTTCGACGGTGGAACGGGAGGTTCTCTGCTATTGACCCCATTTCTTTCCCAGAGTGGTTTGCTTGCTCAAAGAAAAACAGATGAGCACGTGCAACCACCCTTCCTGAACCCTGTTACGCCGGAAAATGCCAGAATGTCCGTTTGCCCCTCCTGTCCCTCGTGCGCGGAGTATATGAAACGGATGATGAACAGTGTATTGAGGTATGGCGGAGGGTCTCGAGGGAAGTGAGGGGGTTTGTGTGGGTTGTGTGGTGGATTTGATACGAGGTGGTGAAATTCAGGTAGGGTATCTAGAACGCCGCGGTACCCAGTCCATTTTTGGACGACCTCTTGCTGAAGCGATGCTTCTTCTGCTGCTGCTCTTCCAGACTGGCTTGACTCTTAGTCAGTTGGTTCCGCCCGGCCCTGTCGCTGATGCTGAACCCTCCCTCCGGATATGGGACCTGTCGTGAAAGCGTGCTGGCTGGGCTGTGCGACATTGAGGCCGACATGTCTCCGAAGCCGTTATCGCTATTGAACGAGCCGACTAGATCTTGAGACAGAGCCAAGTCCTTTGCTCGTTCCAGGGCCTCAACCCACTCGTCTACTGTCCCGGCGTCGTATTGTGAAGATTTCGGCGCTTCGAACTGGTAATGTATGCCGTTCTATAGAATTATCAGAACGGGGCGCCTGTCAAGAAATTGAAATCTGGGAAGGGGTGGGAAAAGCTTACCGCATCAATGCACCAGACGACCTGCCCCTTCACATCAATCTGGGTGCGCCATGTGCAATCAGGCGTGAGAAGCGATATCTCTTGCTTGGCCTTCTTTTCTTCGCCGCCGGCCGGAGCTAGCATAACGCGGCCACTGGATGTGACCATGACCAGCCTTTGCTTCTTCTTCATTGTACTTCCGCCGAAAAACCGTGAAAACTTATTGTGCTGACCGTGTTCGCTCCTTCCGTGGGGGTTGTTTGGTATTGGTGAGGATATGACCATCAAATCGCCAAGTTTCAGTATCCTCTCGTTCGACCTTGTGAGCACTGGTGACCATTCAATGTCCAACTGTGTCGGCGGAGGCAACTCGGTGATGATCCTCGCGGGCCTGCTGCTGCCCCCATTCTGCGACTGTGGTGCTCTAGCTGACAAGTTTTGGGAACTGGAAGAAGCACCGTTCAACTGGATAATATGAGGTTCTTGTGCTGGTGGAATGTACGGCCGAAGTCGAGGGGCTTTCGTCCTCCACAGTCCCTTACCAAATTTGTGACCATCAAAGAACTCGTGGTTCTTGATGTGCTCGATGGTCAATCTCATTCCAGGGTCCAGTACCAGACACCGCTCGACGAGGTCGCGTGCAGCTGGTGGGAATCCAGCAGGAAAATCGTATTCCAAGCCCACGATCTTCTGGAAGGTCAAGTACTCTGTGCCACCTTTGAATGGGGGCCGACCAACAAGGAGCTGGTATATTATGCAGCCGAATGCCCAGATGTCGCTCGCCTTACCAGCAGTCTTGTCCGTAAGGAGCTCCGGGCTGACGTATTCGGCTGTGCCAACAAATGACGCTGCCCTTGAGCTTTCTTCGGCCGCTTTCGCATCTTCAGTAGGTGGTGGCCTTGGGTCCCTCGGGTCCGGTAGCAGCTTCGCAGTTCCAAAGTCGGTTATCTTGACATGCATGTTGTCATCCAACAGCACGTTCTCTGGCTTGAGGTCACGGTGGATAACCCCCCTCGAGTGCATGTACTCGATGGCATCGAGGATTTGTGCGCCATAGAACCTTGTGCACTCCTCGTCAAAGGATTGCGTTTTCTTTAATACGCCCAGCAGCTCTCCTCCATTGCATAAATCGAGGACATAGTAAAGTGATGTCTCGTCCTGGAAGGTGTAGTACAGTCGAACGATGCCGGGATGCTCCGTCAACCGGTTCAAGGTGTTCTTCTCGATATTAACGTATTTGATCTTCTTCTCCTTGATGATGTGTTTCTTCTCTAGGACTTTGATGGCGTACTCCTTGAGTGACTGTCGGTCGGTGGCCAGATAAACGGTGCTGTACGAACCTTCGCCCAGCACCTTACCAAAGGAAAAGTCACGAACGCCCTTCTTGACGGATCGCAGAACCGTATTCCCGCTTGGATCCACTTCTCTCCTCAGGCTGACCGCCGCACCCCTTTCTTGCCATTCCTCGCGATTGCCTGGCGGAGGCATCTCTGATCCGAAATTGGTGTTACCTGCCGGTTGAGGGGCCATCGGCACACCTGGTATCGAGGCGTAGCCGCCCCCATGTCCCTTAGAACTGCTTCTTGGAGGCAATGCTGCGCCGGCGCCAGGTTGCATGGCTGGCCCCCTTTCTGCATTGTATGTCCGTGGCTCTCGATGACTTGGTGCTCGCTGGGGCATGGGGCCCGGGGTAGGATAATTACCACGTGTCGATCTTGAATTGGCCCTCGTTGGGAGGTTGAACATGGAGGCGCGTGATCCTTCTGGCCTCAAGGTCGTGCTGTATGAGCTTGGTCCTGCTTCGGCATCTTGCGACACGGCTGGGGTGTTGGAAAAGACACCAGACAGTGGCCGCGACGACGCATATGAAGCTTGCTCCTGGCCATCCATTGACGGAGCTTGGCGTATAGAGTGTTGACGTGGAAGTCGTTGTTGGTCGACGAACAAATCTGGGGGACGACTTGAAGTCAGTCGTGTGTGATCGTAGGTAGTAGCCGGTTCTGGATTCGCTTGGCCCGCAGGGCTGCGTTGCGGTTGACTGTCGGTAGGATCGGCGGAGAGTCCTTGGAGGGGAGTTCGAGGTAGATATCTCGAGGGATCCTGCGGCTCGTCTAGGGGTTGGGAGGTTGAAGGGGCATCTTGGAGATGGTCTGGGTCGACAGACTGGTCTGGTGAGTGGTCGGGCTCACTGTCAGAATCATCTGAAAGGTTGGCAATCCGCAGACCGCCCAGGGCCCTGGACAGGCTTAAGTCGCCATTCATGGTAATTGGTGTGGTCTGTTTGATCGAAAGAACCGGGTTAAAGATAGAGCCGACACCTTGGCTGTGGTCGACGGATGGGGTCGGAGACAAGGAGGAGAGGCGCCGATGCTTGGTACTGCTGGGTGGCAGCAAGCTGGGCTTCCTTGGGAATTAGAGGTAGACTTGACCCTGCTTGGATGGTGGCCGCAACCGCAAGCACAACCGTAGCCTCAAATTGAACCGAGAATGGTGTAGATGTACCATCCATAGAAGAAGGTCATCAGGATCAGGGATGCTGCGACGTATAGGGTATGGGGCAGGGCAGGACAGGGCAGGCAGGGCGGCAGGGTAGGATTGGATTCGATGTTCACACTCAAAGCAGGGCAGCTGGCGTACGCGTGGTCGGGCTGGGCCAGGTGCGTGCAGGGGCGGGTACGGGTCAGCGGGTTGTAGGTGCCGCTCACCAACAATGGCTGAATGGGGTGGGTGAATTGCTTTAGCACTCTGGGTGTCGGTGTCCCGTGTCGTGCGGTGCCCCGTCCATGAGTAATGCAGGACCTGTTTCCTTGATCAACCGAAATGGTCGGTCAGAAGCCGTGAAGCCGTAGTCTCTTTCAGGTCTTGAGGAATCCAGGGACTCTTGTTCAGGGTGGAAAGTAGAGGAGATTGATTGCGTCGCTGCTCGTTGTGGTAGAATTGGGAAGCCTGAAAGGGAACGAGTTGACGAAAGTGAAGGTACAAGGGTACGCCGTACTGCCCGGTACAGGAGATAAAGTAAAGTTAGCTCGTGTTCCCTTCCGAGTCCTGCAGGGGCAGACAGTGCCATCTGTTAGTGGGTAGTTGGTCCGTGCGTTGATGCTATAACAGTAATCACACAGAAGGGTGCCGTATTTTTATCTGGAAATAGATATCAAGCACCTATCTACTGATTTTAAAGAATGCATTCGACCTATAAACTGATCTACTATATGCTGCTGGGCATGTTCTAGCATAGGTTTGGACCAAAATGTACCTAAATACAGACTGTTCTCTTCAAGCTGTGGTTCCAGGACTTCAGGAGGATTACAGGTAGATAGTTCAAGTAGATACTATACCCCCCCCCCTGGCTAATAAAGCATCCGGCGCAGTTGCCGCCCCCCGCTCACCTGGGCACCGTTTATTAAACACCTTCACCTAAGCCCCATCAAGCCATGATTATTACGAAGGTGAGAGATTGACCCATCTGGACATATGGGCGCAGCAGTGATTCCTCCATCATCCAAAGCCTCTGTTTGTTACCAGCCCTTAACAGCAAGATCAGTCTTTGACAATGAACTGTCCAAGTCTATTTCAGACTTAATTCTCAGGAGTATACTCTTTGGTAGTCGACAAGACAATCAACTAATTCTGGCTATTGAGTGCTTGCATGAGGAAACTGACCAGGTGAACTGCCAAGTCAGGACCTGGAACCTACCTACCTAGGTAGGTACCTACTCAGTAAGTACCTTAAGGTTACTTATCAGGTCTCCAGAAAGTGTTGCAGTTGCCCCCATGTTTTTCTTTCAATGTCCCAAAGGTCTGAGGTGTGTTCACGTCATATATATTGCTTGGTCCTTATGTGTCCAAGCGGCCGTGGCGGAGGAGGAAGTCGCTTCCTGATGAGGATGGGGAACTGGAAGGCTTATTGGGTTGTGACTTCCTACAAAAAGACTCAACAACATCTTTGGCTCCAGGATCGAGAACTACAATAACAAAGACCTAGTTCCTCTTTCTGTCATGGCATATTTGAATGGTTTCCTGCAGACAGCAGCTCCAGTTTCGAAGCCCCCTGAGCACATAGAAGCAACCCTCAATACGACCAAATTCTGTTCCATGCCATCGCAGCCAAAATGATTCGCCTTCAGCCAACGGTCATCTCCCTGACCATGTCTGAGGTCAAGGACTTGGAGACACGTCGCCGCTACCGTAGATATCTCCAGCGGGAAGAAAATCCAACCTCGGAGGAGACTGTGCAGCGGAAGAGCAGCCCCTCTTTGGAGCCAAGAGAGCCCCGAAGTACGCTCAGTTCTTCGCAGAACAGAGAGTCATCTTCATCTCCCAATCCAGCTGGCGTCGACCCCTTGCCGTCTTCGCCCTTGGAGAGAATCATCGACGAGCTTACTGAGGATGATGAACCCACCCCTACTGCGCCGCGCCAGGGATTGGACCTGGCTCTGACCGAGCCGGAACCTCGTATCTCCCTCGATTCTCTTGATTCACCAAGTCCTCTTGATTTCCCATCCTCTACTGGGAGGTACCTCTCGGCAAAACCTCGCAGACCTCGCTTGTTCCAGAGTTCATCCGATAGCGATAGACCAACTGAAGGCATCCATGCCCTCGCAAGCCCCTTCGAACAGCGTCCATCGCCCAGGACGGAAAGGGAGCCTGAGGGGGCCAGAGATTCAGAGACGACAACTAACATCCGTCGACATCACACTGTAAGCACGCTGTCGTTGCCCCCGCCATTCTCGCAGAAGCCACGCCGGGTCTCGGCAGAACGTACCTGGACACGGACATTGGTAAGTAGAAGCACATCAACCAGCGGGTAGAAAGACCCTGTGATGCTGACCTGTTTCCAGGCAATTCGGTCCAGAGATTCTCTAGGTTCCGAGGCATCTCCTTCAGCTTCAGCACACCAGCGACGTCAATCCTCCTGCCGTGACTCCATCGAACTCCAGAATGACGGCCAGCCTGGGCCTTCGGTAAGTTGGACAAGACAGCCCAGTGTACCATTGAGCCAGGAATCTGATGCATATGGCATTCCCAGAATCCCAGTAGCCCGCAGAAGGCCGTCAAACCAGCTACTCGGCTGTTGCAGCTCTGTCCAAAAGTTGGCTACAGTTCACAGTCGAACTCTCACGAGGGCTCTCTGGCGAAAGATGGCCAATCCCCAGAGCGTACAACGCTGCCAACACCGGGCCGGCCGACCTCGCTGGTTCGAGATCTCACAACCACGCCTCGGCATAGAATCCGAATATATGACGATGTAGTCTCGCCAACTCTCCAGCCTCAGACTCCTGAGCAATTGCCGGAGGCCCGGCACCAGAGCAGACTTCCGGGGTCCTACACAGCCCCGGTGGCCCGATTCAGGTCCTCGCAGACACCTGGCCGCACACCAGTGACTGCACAAAGACTCCATCACCGCAGACAGCCCAGTCCCGTGGGTATGAGAACGCCCGGTTTTGAGGGTCTATACGGCGGGCAGGAGAATGAAGATGATGTGGCATTGTTTGAGGATGCGTCAGAGGCGAGAGAACAGGGGTCTCCAAGCCCGAGCCCCAGGCGCGATAATTGAAATAGACTTACACCATCAGCCTTAACTCCAACATCCGAAGATGGAGGATGAGGTGGTGGCCTTGACGACGCGATAGGGTTGTGCCGGGAGAAGAAAAGCATCTTAGCCCTCGGAGTCTGCCCTGAAGAAGTTGGAAGATGAACGAAATCTGTGACCACAGACGGCAGAGCTCAAATGTACCATAGTGCATATGACACTGTTGATACGTATGAAGACAGGTCTTTGGCTTCAAGGACATGCAAGTACCCGGGTCATGAGTACATAGGCCTAAACAGAGCAAATGCCAACCCCCTACCTTGACATGAGATATAGCACAGTGCCAGTGACTGCCTCTCACTTATGATGCTGAGCAGATCAAGAAGGCATCTCGAGTCATGCTGATAAGCCACGCAAAGTCTGACGCAGATTGTTTGATGATGGTACCGAGGTGGCTGCTTGCATGTAACCCCAAACCGTTTTTATCCTTCCGGGCATAAAATGCTGTACAACTTCTTTCAGGTGCACAATTCTTATGCAAGCACGGCAAAGACCCCAGTTGCCTTTGTATTGCTTGGCAGGGTGGCAGGATTTCTGGTCAGTCAGCAACACCCTGCATGAAAGTGGTTTTACGGGTCTCACCGCCAGCTTGTTGCCTTGATCCGCTGGCGAGGACGCTCAAGACAAGCCTGGGGTGAGTGTAAATTCTACCAGCCTCAAACCGCTTCTCAGTGGCTGGGAGGAGTCCGGTGGCAGATGCAACGACGATCGGGGTGTGGGGCCTAAGTTGATGCCTCAGGCTATGAAAGACAGCGGACAAAAATTGCCGATCAGCCCGCTCATTTCTCAGTGCATCGTCAGAACCGTCAGTGCTCGCCGTCTTGGCTTTAGAGGCAAGGGTGGGTCGATAAAAGAATAAGATCAGCTAAACCGGATTGGTCAGCCTCGGAAGGCTGTCAAGAATAAGCAGCCATTCAGGTTCGCGTATTTGGGTTCGGCTCTTGCAACTCTTGCGCCATATAGACCCACATGTGAGACGGCGCTAACTTCTTTCTGTCAGAAGGCTTTCCAAGTGTGCCTGGGGTCTGAATGATCAGACCCTTGAACCCCGTGCTTTTTCAACCAATCAGCAAGAGTTATCGGTCTTGCGCCTTCCCTGCAATCTTTTGGAGGTGCAAGCCAGTCGCGACCATTCCTCTTTTGGAACGACCGGGACCGATCCCCTGCAAGCCAGAAGTGAGAATCGCACATACGCAGACACGGCGCAGAGCTGCGGACTGCTGCGCTACCACACCACACTCCGGTACGTCCCTTGGGAACCCTCGCAGCTCCAGCTCCGACCTGCCAGCCTGCTTCGCGCTCCCATCCTCCCTCCTCCACTCCACAGTGACAATCGCAGTGCCAGCTTTGGATCCCGTGCCTCGTCCTCCGCCTTATTTTCTCCCGTCCTTTTTTTTTTTGGACTTGCACTTCCCTCCCAACTTCCTCTTACCTTTCTCTCCTCGTCGCACCCTGCCCATTTCATCTTCCCTTCCCACACCCACACACTCACACTTACACACTCTCTACATAAATACATCACGCCCACCTCCCATCCCTACCTCACTCTTCTTTCCCTCCTTCCTTCCCTCCTACACCACCTTCATTGTCATGCCCATCTATTGACCATCGTCATCCATCTTCGTCAACTTCGTCTCCCTTGGAAGGCAACCATCGACCCACAACTTAGTCCATCCAAGAGCTCATCGCCTCCGATATCCCCAGCTTGAATATCGCCGGCAACCCTTGCGCCTCCAACACGTCCTGTCCACCGACACGTCGCGACTCGCGTTAACAACACGTCTGGGTCCAATTGATTTGACTGTGGACACCTGACTACAGGCATAGGTCCTCGGCTTGCGACTGATACTCATCTCTAGTACATTCCGTGACTAGGTCTTCTCACCTGCATTTCCCACAGATCACAATGTCTTCCTTTGGCCGTACAGCATCGCCAGTCATGGGCATCCAGCCTCAGCCTGCCCACCAGTCGCCATTTGGCAGGCCTTTCTTTTCACACCAACCTCAGTCGTTCGGTCATTCAGCCTCACGCTCCACCCAACGCCCAATCTTGAGAGGCACCTCGACATTCGCCGGTCGCAAACGCTCCAGAGACGAGGCAGCAGTCAACCTCGACGAGCCTGAGAAGGCCGTTCCACACCCTAAGGTCGAAGAGCCTGAAGACGAGTGGGAATATGGCCCTGGCATGGTCCTGATCAAGAAGAAGACTGGCTATGTTGTCGATGCTGCCACCCAGTCTGGCACTTGGGTCGAAGAGAAGGCCGCTCAAGAGCACGCTCGCAAACTTATCGAGGCCACCATCGCCCAAGAAAAGCTCTCACAGGATCGACCATCCCTGCGAAGCCACAAGTCGCAGCGGCTCGACCTCACAAACACCACCCTTCCGTCTGGTCAAGCTCCCAAGATCAATGGAAACAGCACAGGTCGTGAGACTTCTCCGGAGGCGCCTTCCCACCCCATCGTTGACGACTTCACCATGCACCTTGGTATCGGATGGGCTCGTCTGAGCGAGGACGAGCACATCCAAGCCGCCGCTCGTGGCTGGGCTCGCTACATCGAGAACCACTTTCCCGTCAGAGACGCCAAGATTCGCCTTCAAAAGTCTAACGAGGCCTACCTCGTTGAGGCTAGCGAGGGCTTCTTCCTCTTCGCCGAAACCCTGCGTGAGGGCCGTCTCGTCAGCCGCGATGCCCAGCGTGCTCTTCAAAACCTCCGGTCGTACCCTCCTGTCTTCGATGGCCCAACGATGACTGCTGTCGAGTCCCCTCGACCTCAACTTCAAGACGCCAACACATCCACCTG
Source organism: Cytospora piceae (assembly GCA_016508685.1). Classification (NCBI taxonomy): domain Eukaryota; kingdom Fungi; phylum Ascomycota; class Sordariomycetes; order Diaporthales; family Cytosporaceae; genus Cytospora; species Cytospora piceae. The sequence continues at coordinate 1,970,526 of JADMLE010000005.1, read as the reverse complement.
GAATACAACGACTCCGACTGCACAACAACTTCCGACCGTCCCCGATATGGACGTGGACATGAGCTGAATGACTGCATCACTGGATTGGCGTTGACATGATTTGCTTTTGCTTCTGGTTATTGGGGGGGGAGGTGTGGCGTTGGGGCCTGGATGGCGCCGAAACTGGAATCGGCGCCGCGATGTTTTTTGCTTTCTTTCCATCTCGAACTTATCAGTTTTTCGGAACGCAAAAGGTAACGGTGATTTACGGACGGCGTTGCTACTGGAACTTTGCTATATCGCACATACTGCGAACATGTACTTTTAGTTGAAGAAGATTGGCACATCAACCAAGCATTGCCATATATGCGAAGTCAAACAATCAAAAAGACAACGTTTGAAGTTGAAAATGGCACGTCCAAGACGTGTCGAATGGTACCGAGGAGAATGGCCGCAATCCATCGTGACTGGACAGCACTAGATGATAGTGGAGAAACTGGATGGATTCAAGCAAATCAAGTCTCCGGGCATCCCCTACACACTCGAGTTATCGACGAGGGTTCGAAAACCCGACCATCTCGAGTCTTGTCGTACCGATAGGCTGAAACTCGCCCACCGGACAAAAATGCTAGACCAGGCCGACAAGTGCATGCAGACTCGCATCGCGCCACAGGATTCTCAAACACTGACATCCTGGATCCAGTAAAATCTCTCGCGGGGGATGAAAGCAGCATATTGCCTAGTCCCCTGTAAGGAGGACAGACATAAAACAGCTTCAGAAGAACACTGGTTAACGCGAATGATACGCGATGAGGATACCAGGAGAATAGGACAAGAGGATAAGGGTGGAACTCCAGGGAAAGGAAAAATGCTATGAACTATTCAGGGTTATCTCCTGGGCTCTTCGTGACCTTGGTTTCTTCCACTTGTAATCCTGGGAAGTTGATCTTGATGCCTCATGTGACTGTCCGTTTCTTCTTCCCTCGAGTCTTCCGCTGCCAGTTTTATGATCATCCTTTTTGTTGTCCCTCTCATTGAACGATACCGGCAGTCACAAGCCTGGAACAACCTTAACACATCAAAAACCTGGGGAAGTCTCTCATCCAGCCGTCGAAAGCCATTCATATCTGTCGGGCTGCCCCCTCTCCCCTGCTCCCCTGAATGATACCCTACCCAGCAGGCCCAGCGTGTGGCGAGCGACAGGCACAGCCTCACGAGTTTCGGTCAGCAAATCAGATCAGCCGTTTCCGGACCCTCCACCAGCTCAAGCAGGTATCCTTCTAGGTCGATCCTGTCCAGAGCTGCTGCGTGCGGCTGCTGCTCGTGACGGGCAAGCTGCAAGCTGCTGCAAGCTGAACGACGGGTGGTTGGGTAGTCGGGGTCAGTCGATGCTTTTGCGTTCCAAGGTTACTAGTAGGTTGGCTGGCAAGGCCTTTCTCTTCTTCTTTTTTTGTTTTGTTTTGTTATTCTTTTCCATTCCCATCTCGTTTTCCTGGTCGTACCGTACACTACATACAATACATTTCAACATATCTGCGCTCCTTGTTTCTTGTGTACTTCGTAATGTCGCGACACAGGGGGTGTTGATGATAACATACAACCGCGTTGTACCATTACCATCGCAAGTCTTATTGTTGTTGTTGTTGTCGTTGTTGTGCTTGTGCTGGTTGTTATTATATTATTTTTGACCTGACCCGACATCTGACCCCTCCTCTTTCCTCCTCTTACAGTTGAAAATTAATTGTTAGTACATACAACCCACCTCAGCGCGGGCCTCCGTTCCCTCTCTCCTCCCAGCCACCTGACGACGACCCGCAACCCCAATCCTCCGCGCCCTTTTTCTACGGTACCGTGCTGGGCAAGACCCTCCCATTCCAGCGGCGTGGCCGTCCATTCCGGCCATGGTGTCGCAGCCCGACCACTCCTCAACCTCCGGCTCCGGTGGGACCCTCACCATCCGGGGCCCCTCTTCCGTCGTCGGCACCTCCTCCACGACCGGCGCCCGCCACCGATCCTCGCGCCGCAGCCACCACTACAACCGCTCCTATGCCGGCGGCACCTCGTATGTCCCGCAGAACGAGTTCCCCTGGTTCAGCCACTCCGGCGACGTCGAGATCGTCGTCACGGTCCCTAGCGGCCACGAGAACCGCTATCTGCTGCACCGGCACACCCTGACGCGGTGCAGCGGCTTCTTCGAGGCGAGCACGAGTGAGCCGTGGAGCAAGGCCGTCGATGTGCCGGACCTGCCTGCATTGCCTGCGCCGGGCACGAGGAACAATGGCGCGTCGACGAGCGAGCTGGGGAGGATAGGGGAGGAGGATGGGAGAATAGGGACAGCTGTGGCTTCGCGGGCGAACATGGGCACCCCGAGGAAGAGGTGGAGGTATGAACTTGATTATGGGAAGGGAGGGGATGATATACCCATGTTGGTGCAGAAGCCGGAGAGCAGCGGCAGCAATAGCGGCGGCAAGAGTAACAACAACAATGCGAATGGTACGAGTCCGGCGACGACATCAATCTTCGGCGGGGGGTCCTCCGCCAGCAGCAACCCAGGTCGCACGAAGAATACCCACAGCCACTCCTCCTCGCGGGACTTCTTCCGCAGTGTCGCGAACCTGAGCATGCCATCACATTCCTCGAGCCACCACCAGTACCCACTACCCCCGACGAGCAACACCACCGCCCCGAACCTGCCGCCCCCGACAGCAGAAGACCAGGACACACTACGAGATTACGACAACCTGTTCCGCATAATGTACAACTTCAGCCCCGTACTCGACGGCATCAACATCGCCGACGCCTACGTCCAGTGCAAGTCCCTCCTCACCATCGCCGACCAGTACGACGCGCTGTCCGTCGTCGGCCCCCGGGTAGACCACCACCTGCTACAGTTCCAGAGCCGGCTGTGGAAGCAGATCGCCAAGTACCCCATAAGCTACCTCCGGCTGGGCTACCTGGCAAGGAGCAAGGTGATATTCCAGGAGGCGCTGATCCACGTCGTGGGGCAGTGGCCCGCCGGGGAGCGGAGCCTGAGGAACTCGATGCCCGAGTCCGTGCTGGACATCATCGAGGACAAGGTGGACGAGCTGGAGGAGACGGTCGCGAGGGTCGAGGGCCGGCTGTTCAGGCTGAACCTCACGACGCGCAACGGCGAGAGGGTCACGCCCGCGACGGGGTACCTCGACTGGCTGGCCGTGTCCCTGTTCAGGCAGTGGCTGGCCGACAACACCACGCCCGCGCCGCCCCCGCCACCACCGCCGCCCCCAGCCGACAGGAGATCAATAGCGAACGGCACGCGGACGAGGAACAACTCGGCGAGCAACGCCCTCGTCCCGACAACATCAGCCCAGCAGCAGCAGCCGGCCATGATCCCGCCGGTGCCGCCGCTCGCCTCGCTCGGCCGGACGTACCGCACGCTGGGCAACGTGTCCGGGGCGAGCAACTACCTGGGGCACGACGAGTGCAAGCGGTTCCTGAAGCTGACGCCCGAGATGTACAGCCGGGACAACCTGCGGCGGTTCGAGAAGAGGGTCGACGAGCTCAAGGCCATGGCGCGGGAGATGGTGCGGCCGCTGATGGGGAGCGGGCTGGAGCTGGACCTGGGCGGGGGGAGCCGCGCGGCCGAGGGGATCGGATACCTTACCTGTATGCGGGTTGGGGATCGGGATCTGCCTTGGCCTGAGTGATGGGCGTGGGTATCGGTGGTGGGCGGGACGGGAGGTGCGAGAGAACACGGGCATGGGTGGGGGGGGGGGGCTGTGATTGCGCGTGTGGATGGGCTCCATGATGTGGAGGATAGTTGATATCTGGATGGGACGATGCTTGGATGCGCGAAGAGCTGGTGTAGGGGCTCAAGGATACCGTCAGTGCCGGCGTTGGTCTCGCTGGCCGTGGGGCGTGTCCTTTCCCCCTCTTTCTCTACGATCCTTTATTGCTGTGTTGATTTTTCTGTCTTTTTTACGATATATCATGGACCTGATGACTACTGTAACGAGCTACAAACATACTTTTAGGATACCCATCAACGAGATGCATATATAAATTTGTTTTACACTAGGTATGGCATGGTACATGTGTGTCAACGACCCGTCGAGCTCGTACCGTAAAGATGCTGAGAAAGACAAACAAAATGCGGGGGTATCATTGTTCAATCAAGGGGCCTCTTCTCCTGTCTACTTGTTCAATCCTCCCCAGTAAGATCCAAAATCGAGACCTCGCTCTGCCTCCATATCCTTTCGGGGCCAGGGCGTTTGTCATGCTCCTTCGACATCATGCGGTCGGCCGCTTCCCGACTGACTTCGACCTCCGTGAAGTAGCCGTGTCCCGTATCACTTGTCCTGGGTACGTACAATCTGGTCGTTTTTGACTTGGCCGAAACTGCTCTGGGAGGAGACCACGGCGGCGGGGATGAAGGTATCTCCACGACTGCTTTGGCATCATGCCGTGACAAAAACGAGGTGCCGCCATCTTCATAGTCCAGTGTCTTAGTACTCGACCTCCTGGAGGATAAAAGCACGTCTCCCGGCCCCTTGGACGTGGTGGTCCTCGAACCGAGGTTGTGCAGCTCTTCCAGCTCATCGTCCGAGTCGGACAATGGGTCGGTCGCCTTCATCTCGGGCACCATGCTCCTCTTGCCCATCGGCTTCGATAGCCTGCCAAAGGTCTTGATGGACGCCTGTGCGGTTGTGTCGGGGGTTCGCCGGGGACGGGTCGGCCTCCTTGTCGGACTGCCACTCCTCACCGCAGCAGCACCGGGGCACTTCTGTGGGCGCTTAGCGGCTGGTCTCCTGCATGGCTCTTCCGAGGAGCGGGTGTGCTTGCGAGGACTCAGTGTGACTCCTGATGCGCTTGTCCTCGCTGGAGGGCTGGGGCTTGGGCTACAGTGGTCGTGGAAGGAAGAAGGGAGTTTCTGAGAGTTGTCATCAACGAGCAAGAGCGTATATGACTGAGCATCATCGAGGGGGCCCGAGTCTCGCCGGGAGGCTGGGCCAATTGGGCTGGATGAGATGTATATTGCCTCCGGTGCCGCTGTAGGCTCCTTGGTAGTATTGAACCTGGAGGCTTTTGGCGTCAGTTGTGAGCTCGCGAGTGTCCATGGATTGACGTCTGCTGACGGTCGTGGTGGCTGTGCCTTTGTCTTGAGTTTTGTGGTCTTGGAGCTGTTGGACCGCGTAGGTGCCGCTGATGAGGATAGCCTGGCCTCAGTTCTTGTGAAAGCTTCATTTGAGCTCTTGCTGCGGACCTGCTGGGACAGAGGCGGTATGGATGGAGACAGTTGAGAGGATGCAAGGGGTATTTCTGGCCTCTCTAGCCCTTTAGATAATGCAGAAGCGACCGCCTTGGTAGTCTTGACATATTGGTTGAGAGCCCCAGTAGGCATGTCAAAAACCTTCTTCCGCGAAGTCTTGGCTTGCGTTTGCTTGGCTTTCACCCGCTGCTTTTTCCTCTGTTTCTCCTCCCAGTCCTCTACTGAAAGTGGCACACCCAGTTTGGCCACAGTCTCCGGCACCCATGCGAGATCAGGCTGAAGGGGGTCGAATAGCTTCTTGGGCCCAGACTCGGCGTCCTCGATCTGCTCTTCCACCTCGTCATCACTGTTCAGTGCCAGCCCGGACCGGCCGAATGTCGAGGCGACTTCGTCTTCTTCAGCATCCAGGTCTACGCCAACGATGTCGTTTGGCATGTAGGATACTCGTAGCTCGGGCGTCGCATCTGTGCTGAAATGTGTCCGCCGTGTGCTTATCGACCTTACGAATCTGGCCTCCACTTCCTGTCGGACGTCCGGGTCATCGGAATCGAGCTCCTCGTGGCTGAGACTCAACAGGGCCTGAACCAGCAGGCTCGGTGCCAGAACTTTGATGAACTTGACAGCTCCGATTTTATACACCCAGTCGAAAGTCTCAGCCGTGAAATCCCGGAGACCAACGATGTCGATTTCCTTCTTTGTAGGAAATTCCCTCCTCAGCTCGTCGACAGTCGCAGCCTGCGACACCACCGGATGGGTATAATATCTCAACACCTCCACACTCGGGAACTCGTCGGGGATCGTCAAAGCCTTGTGCTTTGTACGAAAGAACCCGTTTTTATTTGTTCGGAGTTCTTCCATCAACTCCTCCCTCCACCTCGCCAGGGCGTGCGGATCTGACCTCTTGATGCGACACAAACTCCTCCCGAATCCAGCCCGGGCCGCCTCGCACGCGACCTTGACGCCACACCCAGGCACGCCCTCAGGTATGTAGTCGCCGCCGCTCATCAGCGCAACAAGCACCATGCCCTCCCTATCCAGACCTGTCTCGCCCTGTTTGAGCTCAGCAACATCGTAGACCGAGACATGGGTAGGGGTCTTCGCAGCCCTGGTCCCCTCGGCGGACCAGTTCCGCAGCGTGAGCGTGCACCCGAACATGATGGTGTCGACGTCCTCGGACAGCACCGCATCCACGACACCCTGCTGCTGTAGCAGCGCGCATTCCGCCTCGGCCTCGCCCGGGGCGTCATGCATGTGGAACCCAAAATGCCTGATCAGGCGCTTCGCCATGGCGACGGAGACGCTGTCGCCCGGGCCGCGCGACCTCTTGTTGCGCTTGAAGAGGGGCTTGTTGGGGCCGTCGAAGACGAAGAGGGGCACGATGGAGAGGGAGAGGAGGCGGACGAGGCGGTAGAAGAGGGTGCGGATGGCGGGGTTTGCGCCGCCGCGGGCGGCTTGGGCCTGGAATGACCATATCGCGAAGTCGATGGCGAGGCGGAGGGGCCGGCCTGTCTGCTCGAGGTGGTCGATGGCGAGTTTACAGAGGGAGACTCGCTTGCCGGGGCCGATTTCCTTGTAGATGCTAAAAGGGGCGGCCGGGTTAGCTGTGTGCACGTGAAGGTTGCGGGAGGATGGACAGCGTGTACCCTTTGATACCCATGTTGAATACTCCAATACAGAGCAATTAAGAGCAAATATCAGAATGCAGTCTCAATCAAGCCATCTCGACTCAACTTCAAGCAATTGGTCCAGCGATCATGGATCCAAGTTGGGGCAACAATGGACTTGAAAAGCTGTTGTTCACCCGTTCTCGAATTGCAAGTTGGAGCTCCGTCATGGACGACTGAGATCGCTTTAATGACATTTAACCGTTTTTGGCTGATGTTGCAGGGGTCCTCCACGTTACCCCAGAGACGGCGGGTACCAAACGACCAATGCGACTCAGGCCAACGTCGCGCTGCAGCCAATTTACGCGTGTCTTCAACCCCAATCTAGCTTCATGAGCAGCGCCGCACTGCCCAGGTGCTTTCCAGAGCAGCAGCATTCTCTGCCTCGACTCGACCAGTCAGCCAGTAGTCACAATGGCGACCCCGGGCGCAACCCTCCCGCACCGAGCCGTGTCTAGCATCCGCGGCGGCGCAGTCCAAACCACCATCTCGACCTCCTCGTCCCCCAACCCCACCGGCTCAGGCGACAACCCGCGCACGCCCCTCCGGTCCGTGCCCAACGTCCCCTCCGCGTTCAACTCCCCGTCGGCCCTCCGCGCCGAGGACGAGATCCTCATCATCGAGTTCGGCGCGCGGAAGCTCCGCGTCGGCTTCGCGGGCGACGCCGTGCCCAAGGGCCTGGTGGTGTTCTCGCCGCCGCAGGCGCGGCGGGTCGGGGACTTCCGCGCGTGGGATGTCGGGCATGTGGACGACTGGAGGAGGAACGAGCGGGATGGCTGGGGGTGGGAGTATGAGCTCTGGAGGAACGATGTGAGGGGCCTGGATCTTGGCTTTGTGGGGGATCGGATGGAGAGGGGGCTGAGGGACGCCTTCAACAAGTGCGTAATGATGATGATCTCTTACCTGGCTTGGTGGCTTACGTGGGGCTTCGGGGATCAGTGGCTAATAACTGTGTTATGTAGATACCTATTAATTGACTCTCGTCCACGAAGAATGGTCGCCGTCCTGCCATCAGGTGTGCCTGTGCCGCTGCTGGCCACTACGCTGGATACCCTCTTCAATCGACTCCATGCCCCGTCTGTCTCACTCTTGTCATCGCCCGTCGCTTGCACCGTGTCAGCCGGTGTACGGTCGGCGTTGGTTGTGGATATGGGCTGGGGCGAGACAGTTGTGACGGGCGTCTACGAGTACAGGGAGGTGCAAAGTAGCCGCAGTGTTCGCGCTGGCAAGCTGCTGGTGGAGAACACGCACAAGCTTTTTGCTTCTGCTCTTGGAAGCCCACTGGATGAGGATTCGGAGGGAGGGATCAAGCACATAATGTCATTCGACGAGTGCGAGGAGATTGTCAACCGGCTGGTTTGGTGCAAGCCTGCTAAAGGATCCAAACCGGCGAAGCCTCGCGAAGAAGGCCTCGCAACCGTAACAGAGCAAGATGAGTCTGAAGTAGCCGCCCCTCCAGCCTCCAGCAGCTCAGCAAGTACTACTATACCCTTGAGGACGACATCGCGGCCGACCAAACTCAAAATGACCTACGATCAACTCTCAGCCCCTGCGGAAACCACCTTCTTTGATTCCCAGCGACGGCCCTGCGACTTCGACGACAACGAACTTCCCCTGCCTCTACTGATATACCGCAACCTCCTCAGCTTGCCCATGGACGTTAGGGCCCTCTGCATGTCCCGGATAATGTTCACAGGAGGCTGCTCCAACGTCCTCGGCCTGCGCGGCCGCATCCTCGACGAGGTGAGCCAGCTCATACAGACCCACGGATGGGACCCCGTGCACGGCAAGGCAGTAGATGCATACAAGGTCAACCCCAAGCTACGACAGAGAAGCAAACAGGCGAGCAACGACGGGCCCGCGGGTGTCGCCGACGGTGGGGGCGAGCAAAGTGGCGGGCACGAAGAGGACGGCGTGTGGGTCGACGCGCCAAAGCAGGAGCGGGAGGCGGGCCCGGATCCTATCGAGGAGCAGTTGAAGAAGGGACAGGACGAGAAGCCACAGATCCAAGGGCAGCTGCGGGCCATCGAGACCCTTGGGGCGTGGAGCGGAGCGAGCCTGCTCAACCTGGTGAAGGTACCTGCCCTTGCGACGGTGGAGAGGGAGGTCTGGAGGGAGCAGGGGGTTAATGGGGCATCGCGGCCGAGTGATGTTGATCAGAAGGTGGCGCAGAGGCAGAGTATGGGCGCGGGTGGGTTGATGAGGTCCAATGCAAGTGCCAATTGGACGCTTGGTGTCTGGGGATATTTATGAGTCTGAAAGGGGACGGAAATGCCTACTTAGGTATTCTTTCGCCATCGCCAACAAGAATCCATGGGTGTTTGTTGAAATCGGCAAGAACCGAGAGACGAAATCTGGTGACAGCTCGAGAGCTTTGAAATAATGATGGCATTCACCAATGGTTGGTTGCGACCGGGGTGCCTAGAGACCTGATGGAGGTTACCTCGTTCTAGACATCGCACCTCGGAGCAAAAGCTCTTGGGATCACGTGTTACTCTTTGAATTCCTGTTTTCTTATTTCTCTTGGTGTGGATGGAAACGCAGTTGACTTGGTCAAGTTTCGGCAAGAGCGACGCGACGCGACGTGACCTAGCTAGGAGCAAGAACATCAACGACATAACGTCAACTGGTGGCAGTGGCGGTGGTAGTAGCAGTCACTCCTTCCTGCCCAGTTGATCGAGGGACACAGAGTTCCCTTTCTTCGTCATTTTCACAGCAGCGGTAAACATTGACCGTCGTTGAGTTGACTCTCCTAGCTTTCAACCCCATCTTGACCACCTCAATCCTTGACCTTCTCTCTCTTCTACCAGAACCGACGAGAAGAAAACATCAACAACCTGCCACTCTCGTTTTTTTGATCGTGCCCGTTACTTGCGGACTTGGAACAACGTCTGATATCAATACCATTTGCTGTCTCTCTCTCTCTCTCTCTTTGCTATTCTCCTTCGATCTCTTCTTCCACCATAGACCATAGACCATCCACGGTCTTCTTTCTCAGTCTCGTCTCTTCCGTTCTCTTCGTACCTGATAATAAAAACAACCGGCGTGGCTGTGTGATCGACCTTTGCTGGTGCCTGACAACCAACCATTAAAGGGGCTTTTGAACTTAAGCCTCTCCCATTCTCATCAACTTGGTAAGACGTTACTTGAACCGAATCTACTTTATCCCATCATCATCTTCACTTCACTTGCCAGCCCACTCAAACCTGCTCCAAGACCCATCCTTTTATCTTTACCCCCCGACATGCCTCCATCCACCACCCGCAAAAGAGCGAAGAAACTTCTCAATGAGCTCTGGGAGCTGCAGACGAACGATGTCCCCATGACTGCTGCCACGCTGCTCGAGACCAAGTATCTGCTGCAAAGCTCCAAACGCTGCACTCGCGTCGAGGTTATCTCACCAAGATTCCTCGCCGACCTTCCTGCCTCTCAGGTAGAAATCACTGATGACAGGATTCCAGATTTCATTCCCACTTCGCAGTTCATTCGTTGCCAGCTTGAGGACCAGAAACTGACAGGCTCACGCAGCCACAACTGTCAACAGGACCCGGTCGCTCTACCAGCAGTTCTCGCCCTTCTCAATCGCGTCTGCTCAACCGCGTCTTCTTCTAGAAAGACCTCGTATCCGACCCAGTTTCGTTGGCATTGTTCCCTGACGCACCGAACCCATATCATCTTCGCCTTCGTCGACGTCAAGATGAGGTCTAGGGTCTACACCATCGGGGAGCTGCTCAACCTCCGAAACTCTGCTTCCTCCGATGTTGTTGCTGGCATGAACTATCAGGACAACGAGCTAGGTACGCCTCACCCCAGAATATCATCCATCTTTCACTTTCGACTAACTCTCAATACTGCAGTTGACATGGTTCGCAACAAACCCCGCGTCAATTCTGTCAGTTCCCGCAGCTACAACTCCAGCTCGCTGAAGCGCGACAGGAAGAAGACAATGGACAGCACCTCCACCACCTCTGACGAGGTGGTTTTCAAAGGAACCATGAACCGTCGACCAGTGGTCAAACAGGAGCCTACTCCGGTCAACAACGAGATCGTCAACACTGCAACCAAGACACCTGCAACATCTGCTTCTGAGTCGGACCAGCACACGGAATGGAAGTATCGTGGCCGCAGTGGGTCTGAGGTCACAGCGACTGAGCCTCTTCCTGCTCCCACCGGCCTCAATGCTCAGCAGAACGAGGGCTTCCAGCGCTTTTACAAGGCGGTTGTCTCTCCTACCCACGTTCGGGTCACCGCTGGAGGACGAATTGTGCCCAATACGCGAAACCCAGTCTCTCCCACAACAAAGCGCCCCAAGGATGACGAGAGTGTCAGTGGTGAGAAGGCGGAATCTGCGCCATCCACTGCGCCGAAGCAGCCTCCTCCTGCCATGGGAATGCCGCACCCAATGTCCTATTTCTACCCCGGCTTTCCTGGTATGCCACCCGTCCACCCCTTGACTGGCATGCCGATGCCCATGATGCCACCTGGTTTCCCATACCCCATGCCAATGCCGTCTGCACTTACTGTCAGTGGCGCCCCAGAGAAGGAGAATCAGAGCAAGAAGCCCGATGACGACAAGGCCGCTCCTAATTCCGACTCTGGCAAGGCCGGCATCAAGCTTTCGCCTCCAGAGCAATTTGACCGCACCAAGCCATTCGTCTACAATGGCCAGCAGTGGATGTTTCCCATGTTCCCAGCGCAATACCCAGGCTTCCTTAGAATGCCGCCTCCGGGATACGCCGGTGCCATGCCCGGGCCTCACATGATGATGTCTCCTCACTTGGCCATGTCGCCTATGATGGGACACATGGGCCCGATGGTACCCCAACCGCCCTCGGCAGCCGCAACGAATCCTGCTGCCCCAGCTTCCTCCCGTCAGACAACGCCTCAACCTCCTTCGAAGCCGCCAATCTCTTCCATCCGTCCCAGTCAGATCACCAGAAAGCAGATCGACGGTTTGCGGGCTAATCTCAAGTACCATGAGGACCAGTTGCAATACAACAAGCATCAGATCGACGAGAATGACATGGAGACCAAAATCCAGATGCTGAATGTCGACATTGAACGCTTCGAGAAGGTCTTCAGGGCTCAGGTCGAGTATGAAGGGAAAAACTACCCCAAGTCTGAAAACGCCAGGGATGAGGAGTCATCCTCTAGTGGTCGCAGCTCGGCCCCTTCGTCCAAGGCCCAGTCTCAGTCAGAGGAGAGCAAGGATAGCAAGGCTACCACCGTGTCCAATACTTCTCATCCTCAGCCGAAGCTCAGGAAGAAGGAACGTACTCGTGACTCGGTCGGCCTCAACTCCAACAAGAGCAGCAACGCTTCGTACACCTTTGACGAGGCTGCCTCTGCTCGGGACCGTGCCTTCAGTGCCATGAACCCAGCCAAGAAGACCGGCCTTCCCAGCGGAGCTGCACTCGCGCCTGTCTTTCAGCCCCGCTCTGTTTCGACCTTTTCCTGCCCCGTTCCAAACGGTCAGGGCCAGGTGTGGCAGTCAGATAAGGCTGAGGAGGGAATTAGCCAGGAACAACTCGAGGCAGCCGAGAAGAGATTGCTCGCCGCTGGTGCCAAAGCTTGGAACCTTCCCCAGGAGGTCAATAGTACGTCGCACCAGTCTTTTCATGGAGTATCTCCTCGGGGTCAAGAGAACCTCGGTGTTCCCTATTTGGTCGGAACACTGCCTCGTGGCATCAACCCCTACGCTGGTCATCGCATCGAGTACGACTACAATCGAAAGTTGACAGCCCAGGAGGTCCAAGCCCGTCACTTGTACTGGGGCAAGGCTCCTCGCTCTGTCAGCCACGGCCTACCCAAGTATGACGGCAAAAACTTCTACCCCCCCTCGCCGGCCAAGAACATTACCCCCAGCGAGTCTCCCAGCATTCGCCGCGCACGGGTTCCCATCGGTGTGCCCGAGATCGACCATGGATTCTCTGCTCCCAATGGCAAGGACATTGATCCATTTCGTGCCGTGACTCCCAACGGGGCGTTCCTCAAGACCAAAGGAACTGAGACTAGCAGCAAAGCTCCTTCAGTCAGATCAGCTCAGTCATTCAGCAGTCAGGCCGACGACCACTCGGAGGAATTCGAGAAGGCGCTGGCTGAGTCCAAGACTGTTGAGGAGGATGAGAGCTCTCACGATTCTCATTCTCGCGCCAGTCTGAGCGAGACCAAGTCTGCTGACTACCATGATGCGCGATCGAACGGCGCCAGGTTAGTTCGCCACTCTCTCCGATCGCTCTATGTATCTGACGGTCCTGTTCACGCAGCTCCAAGCTCTGGCAGAGTATGCTGAAGAGGGGCCTGACCAACAGCGACGTCCTTCCCAGTGCTGTCACCTCCACTACCGCTCAAGGCTACCTGCCCCAGTTCACTGGTAATGCTACCGCCTCGCTGAGCCCTACTATTTCTGGCTCAATCGGCTCTCCCAGCAGAGGCTCTCCCGCCAAGGGGCCTGAGGCCAACAGCACCGGCACTTCGACGTTCATGGCTCCCAAGACTGGAGAGAATGCTCCTCCTGCCCCTAGCGACCGCACCTCCATCTCGGACACACTTCGCAGCATGGTCGGCATGAAGTCGCCCGCCTGGGCGCATTAATCACCACCATCATCGGCTTTGCACCAATCCCATTGGCAAACGAGTACAACATATCAGAGTCAGGGTTATTGTCAGGCCGCAATGGCCACCACGACCGTCATTGGCTGCAGCAACAATCCTGTCTATTTATTCGCCAACAACCAATTGCCTGTTCGAGGGTTTGACTACGAATTATGATTATCATGTCTTGCAATACTCGGCATGCTGCTTTGCTCCGGCGTTGCGCAAAACCAATGTCAAAGACACATCCCTTATCATGGAAGCATTTCCTTTGCATGGTTGTATTCATTTTGTCAGGGTATCCATCACACACTTGTTCTTGTTTTCTGGTTCTGGAAGAGAAAATAGCATATCGCTTAGATATCAAGATCGAGGCATGTTCCATTGTTTCGCCAACCAACATTTAGTTAGGTCGGGCATGAAGATGACCATATTTCTTGGTATCTCATCAGGAAGAAGGATGTCACGTTCTATTCGATTGCCCACCGACTTTGGAGGAAGCATGTCATAGGCAGGAACATCCTCTGATATTAGACCATAGGGCCGGCTAGTTTAGCAAATGTACCGTGACATTCTAAAAGCTGCCGTGATGCATATTGAGCAGTAGTGATGTGAAGTGATCAACGAGTGCTGGCGCCCATCGACGACGACAGAATCTCCGGTGGCTCGTGTATGCGTCCTACTGAATGAAGCTGTCCAGGGGACCATCCGCCTGCAAGAGAAACCGGTCAATTCGCAACGCCCTGGAGCTTGACTTTTCAATCCGATCTCTTAGGGAGACAATGACATTAGCATCGAGATGGAGGTATTGTGAAAACTTGTCAGTCATTTCCAAATGCAAAAAAAGAAACTCAATAGGGAAACACAATAGGGCCTTGAAGGTATTGTTGTCCCTCCCTCATCACTTCATACAAGAACCAACTTCTTGCGTTTGGGCTTTTCAAGAAATCCGACTCAAGCTTCGATTAAGGTCTCATACTCTCATACCTGGCTGCATCAACAATCGTTTTCTCCTCCACAGTCCTTGAGGTTACTTGCCTCATCCAGGACATCATCAGATACCAAACAATCACCTCGCGAACCGACAAGCTTCGACACAACGGGCGCCGATATCCCTCCTCCAACTTGGCTTCCTCGGGATCAAGCCCTCACGACCGCAGAAAGAAGGACAAAAGAAGGATATAAAGTCAACGCAACACCGAACAAACGCACCGGCGAAGAAAAGATGGCTCGGTTCACCCATTTCGGAAACGCAAGAACCCCAACCTGGCTGAGGCCTCAGCACCGCGCCCCCAACATCACCACTACCAAAACCACCAAAACCACCACCACTACTACCACCAGGCCCAACATAGACCTCGACCGCCTGAAGAAATACGGACGAGGCCCCCTGTTCGTCAGGAGCCCGGCGCCATCCCCGTCGCCCATCAGCCCCGGCACACTGAAGGCAGAGAGCCCGGCGCCTCCTGTTGTTGGCGACAACGACGAGCGCCGCGAGCTGGCGTGCTACCGGATCGGCAAGTACGACTTTGAGTTCCGCCTCGTGCAGAGGCGCTCTGGGCTGATGGCCATGCGCCGCTCGAGAAAGGCGCGGCACCGGCGGGAGAGGGAGTACTTGGGGGAGATATTCGGGTCGGTGGAGGGGGGGAAGGGGGAGGGGGAGGGGGAGGGGAAGGACATGTCTGGGGGCGAGGGTGGAGGGGTGAAGGAGGAGAGGATGGTGTGCTGGGAGTTGGTGGAGGCAGTGTACAGTGAGTGAGAAGACGGAGCGATGAGGAGTTTCTTCGGGTCTCAGCAGTAACTGATAGACATGCTAAAACTGGAAATGTTGTCACGTCCTCGTATAGCTAGACAGGACGATGAATTGACAAAGGGAAGGCGGGAATGTTGATGAGCACTAGATTAGGCAAAGGCACGAGCCGGAAAGAGAGTCTGGTATGGTAACTTTATTGACGAATGCTATATATACGAAGAAATGTGCCTCACCATCAAACCTCAGACACCATTGAAACCGAAATTTCTAGTTACTGAACGAGGTCTGCAGGCGAGAGCGGGAACGGTGATTCATATTTTGCCCCGCTGGGTTTGTTCTTCGCCACGCGTATACCTACATTAACCATAAGGAGAGGTTGATGTGGAGATTTAAGTGGCGGTTCCACTCAGCATATGAGATGGTTTTGTACTTACGCTGCTCCTACCTGAGCTTCAGTGAAGCGTGATGTTTTCCCATTTGACTTGTGTGCAGTCGGGGACTGGTGTGTACCTGTGGTGTTAGCCTTGGGCGTGCATATCAGCATAGCATGCAAGGGAGCAGCATTGCCTTGGGGCGAGTGGGATGATTTCAAGCCCACTCGCCCTGGGCAAGGCAAGCTGAGACTTCGGGAGATCTCCCATGGAACATTTCACATCGCAGCGGAGAGCAGCTGGAGACTGTGAAATGGCCATTGAGCACAAACGGCTCGTCTTTCGCATTGATTGTTCTGCTACCAATCCGTTCCGAGTCCCCCAGAATGTAGACAGCCGAAAGGCCGAAACCGTAACCAGGTCGATCATGACCGATGAGACGCTCGCGGTCGTCGACCGTTCGGATCATGTCGTGGTATCCATCCAAGTTGTCACAGCAGTAACTTTTCCGAACCTCCCCACAAGCGGTCGTTGGCATTTTTATTTGGTTGTTTTCGCATCGGGCGGGCAAGACGCTTAAGCGGACTTGTTGCTAGCCTCACGGCCGGCCTTGATGCGCTCCAGAATGGACTCACGGTCCTTGTCGAGCTTCAACTTGGTGATGACGACGTTGGAGGGGTGGATGCCGAGAGGGACGGACTGGCCGGAGACCTTCTCGCGGTTGACGCGCTCGATGTGAATCACGTACTTGAGACGGTAGACGGAAGTGACCTTGCCCTCCTTGTCCTTGTTGGATCCACGGACGATTTGTACCTCGTCATCCTTGCGGATAGGGATGGAGCGGACCTGTGTGGTGAATGTGTTAGTGGAAAGATCTGACAGAGAAAAAAGTGGCCATGGATAATAACATACGTTGTACTTCTCACGGAGCTCCTTGCTGAGGGGAGCGCTCATGATGTTGCGACGAACGCTGGAGGGGGCCTCGAAGTGCGCCTTGCGCGACTTGCGGCGGGAGGAGTGGAGGGCTGCGACGAGAACACATGGTCAGTTTTCAATTGTTTTGATGAAGGGCTCTTGAATCATCATTGGCAAGACTCACTGTTGTTAACCTTGGCCATTTTGAAGGATTCTGCCGCGAGAAATGGGTAAACTGGTTGACTGGGGGCTGCAGAAGAGAGGAATGGAGGTCAAAAAGAAAAAAAGGTCGTAAGAAAGTTTTGGGGAGGTGGTGGAGCACTGACAGAAACTGTCTTGTGGATCGGAGCTTTCGGCGCACGTCTTTCCGTCAATTCTGCCGCTTTTCCACCGAACTGGGAAGGCGGCCGACCATCTGGAAACTCCAGATTTCACTCTTTGACGCGTGGGCCACACTACACCCAAACGGGAAAGCGGCCACTTTGTTGACAAACCGGCAGAATTCACCGCCCCAAACACCTATATATACCTGTCCTCCCACCTGCCATTTCCACTTGTCTTTCCTCTTTTCTTCTTCATACTTGTAAGCATTTTACCCACCCCCCCCCTTGCCTGAGGAACTCCTCACTAACACATATTTTTTAGACCTTGTCCGAGTTTGGGTAGATCAAGAGTTACCTAGACTAGGTTGGAAAGTCTGCATCGCACACCGTGGTACTTACCAGTCTGGTTAGTCCTTCGGGGCCAACCTGGGCGGAATTTTTGATATCCCTCAGTTTTCTGAATCCAACTTTTTTCATTATGCTCGTTCGCTTGCGGACGACATGAAGAAGAGGCCTCTTGCGATGTCGCCCTCGATGCCCTCTGCCATAACTCTCGCTTCCTCCACCCCGCGATTTGCTTCAAGGTGTTACATCGTTTACTCAAACTGAAATCTTCCAAGCTATCGAAGCCTTTCGCTTTCTATAGCACGGCTTGTGCATGTGCGTTCGGTGGTACGTGCCCCGACTTATTGATTGCATGGCACCTATTGACATACCGTAGTGTCATCCACATCCAGTCGTCACAAATGCTTCGCGTCGGGCACAGATGCCAACATACCCCGTGGAAGGAGAGAAACGTGAGCCTTTTTGCGGCCGATTTACGAATCCGTATTACGATCGTTACGAGCGTCTGCCTTACAACAGTTTACAAAAGCAGTGAGAGCTCCTCGGAGTGTCATCAGCCCGTGATGTTTTGTCAAATCCTGTACACCCATATCCAGGTCGCAGTGAAGTAGCTCGGGTACCCCGAACCTACCTGGGAGCGTTCCGAGAGCCTAATCTTCTCACAGGTATGAGTCTCAATTGAAAAAGTTCAGACCTGCCCGACCGGCAAGGCAAGTCACCCGCGCTGCCATTGCCCTTGCGGTCCACGATGCAACAGCACGCGCGTCCCCAGAGACCAGGACCAGCGCAAGTTGGTAACCTGATATTGATTTCCAGGCAATTCGAAAGCCAAATTATCACCGAAAGCCTGATGGATTGAGAATCCTACTCGAAGTGCAGTCTGTCCATTACCTCAACCTGCCCAACTCTCCCTTGGCCTACGCAGCTCGCATTGAACGAGCTAGTCCCCCTTTACTGTATGAGGCTTTCCAACCCGTGAGAGGAAGACGGCGGACGCCTCAGGAACCACCAGCCCGTTCATTTTCGGAAAGTTCCTTTGCGCATCTGACATATCGCATGTCTTTGTTCTCAGCTGGACAGTCCTACGACTTCGTTAAAAAGCGTCATGCGCTACGGAGCGCGGAAATAGGGATCGTTATACGAAGTGAGGTTTATATCGGTATATTCTTTGCTAACATCCGGACAATCCTTATTCGTTATTTTGTGTTCCAAAATCTGCAGTCAGATGTTACACCAAGTCGGCTGACATGTGTGGCGAGTACGTGTCAGCATTGGGGGAACAAATATCAAAAAAAAAAAAAAAAAAAGGAAACCCACACGGTCGACTAGGAGTGTGTTTGCCTCATATATTTCAATAACCCTAGACTCGACGCCATCCTAATCCCATACAGTACGTCAATATGTCATGCATCGTCGAGTCCTGCCCCTGCAAAGGCCTCATTGCGCAATATGATCGCATGGCTCTGGGTCTAGCCGTCGAGATGTACACAGGTCAGCAAAGCCACGAGGCTCCGTGGCCGAGGGCGTTGCGGAACTGGGCTATCGTTCAGGAAGAGCTAGAGAAGCCTGATTCTGTGTTCTTGGCTCGTATATCGCCATTTCAAAGACATCTTGCAACTTTACTACGCGAATGGTGGCATAGTCGGACGGAGGATAACAACGACACAATGACGACGTTGAAGAAGTTCATGGAGAACAACACACACCAGCTGATACCGCCCTCGATACAGGAAAACATGACTCTTTATACCTACAAACTCTACAATCTCTTTGTCAGCGAGTTCGTCGACCTGACTTCGGTTATCTTCCGACGTCGGATGGCGCAGGATGAAGCAGGTTGGATCGGTGCATGTCGAAGGGCAGCCACTCTCACGGTTATTTATATGCGGAGAGTATCAGAGACACAAGGGAAGGAAACGACCGGAACGTTGCAGCCACAGTGCGCAAATCGATCCCCCAGTGTGCGCCTGCAGAATGCCATTCTCGAACCATGTCCTTGGCTTCCCGATCATGCGAAGCAGGGCCTACCATACTTCCTTTGGGACATCGAGGCAAAACAGACTGTCCATTTCCACGACCAAGAGCAACGTCCAGACTATGCTATTGTCAGTCATACCTGGGGTCGATGGAGGATACCGGGCGATGGAGCGCGTATTGAAGGGGTTCCTTGGCTGGTCCCTCGCAACACTCGCTTCGACGTCGAAAGCCTGCCGGACGACCTGCTCAAGAATGTCGGGACGTTCGGCGGATCGAAGTATCTTTGGTTCGATCTGCTTTGCATCCCGCAGGACCGATCGGAGCTTGCCCAAGTTGAAATCAGTCGCCAAGCAGCCATCTTCGGGAACGCAAAGCTGGCAATCTGTTGGATGTCGAATACCAACGACCTCGGGGGCCTCCAGTGGGCCATAACATGGCTCGCGATGACTTATGCCCATCTTGAATCCGGTGGAACAAGTGATGAGAGAAGAGATGGAGATGCCGCACTCGACTTAGTCGATCGTTTAACACGGTGTTATCCCGGCATCGGGGTTTCAGAGTTCCTGGCAGCAGAGGGCGTGCTGCGACTCGAAGGACCAGTGTCCATTCAGAACCTACCCGCCTTTATTGATAAAGCATGGTTCAGCTCTCTCTGGACCCTACAAGAAGCTGTCCTTAGACCGGACATGATAATGTGCGATCGACAGTGGAGAGCGATGAATTTCATCGATGAAAACTGTGGACCCATTCCGGTGGACTACATGATGGCCTTGGTGAAGTGGTATGACGGGAGGATCCGTGGCGTAGCAGCGCAGGAAAACCGCCTCAGCCGTCATTCCTCTATGGATCCGCTCGCTGTTGTTGAGCTAACATCTCTGATGAACGTGTCCGGTCTGGCCGGGTTGATGTTCGCTCCGTCAGCCCTCGCCGTACTTGCGGCTGCAGATCGGCGACAGTGTTCTGATCAGCGAGCTGAGGCTATCATGTCCGTTATAGGCGCCCGGCTTTGGTACCGCCAGGAACCCAATGAGTGTGAAAAGCAGGGTCTCGTCTTGGGCCGCTACCCGGTGCAGTTCCTGCGCGAGACACGAGAAAGGGAGGGTGCTTCTTTCTTCGCATCCAGATACGGGAACTACTGCTGCTTTTGGGATGTCTTCCTGTTGGACACCGACGAGGACCACGAATGTTTCCCTCGCTGGCCTTTCAAGTGCCAGAATTGTCAACGGGCAATTCGTCCACGATATGGAGAACTTCCAACTAGAAACGCTGGAACGATGCTTCCATTTGACCCACTTCGGTATAACTCCAAGACCAACTTCCTTGTCCCGAGAGGTATAGACCATCCAACTCTGCATGGCTGGCGAATTGCCGACGACGGTCGTGTTTTCATGCCACAGGTAGCCATTGTCGCCTCGACCGATCCCGCATTCAACCCGGTATCTTCGGCAAGCCACCCAACCACGGCCAAGTGGGATGTGTGGGGACCGCAAACTCTCGATATCTCAGGGACATCAAACCCGGAAGGCAATATGTGCGGCAGTGAACGGACCAACCTGACGCAGTATCTGTCCCAGTCACTGTCCACCGAACCTGCAAGGGCAAAGCATGTGATTCTCATATTGGTCGGCCAGACACTCGTCCAGGGCGTAATATTGATGCAACTGAACTCGTCTGAGAGTCCAGCGAAAACACTTGCGAAGATTGGTGACGTTAAACTCCAGAGCGGTGATTTTCATATTAACACGACGACTGTAAACTGGGAGGTCTTATAACTAATTCATTGGAAGTGACTATTCTTTGATCGGGGTTCTGTTGATTTGTCGACCTTTCCGGAGGTGGATTCTGGCGTGGGAGGCCCTCCGGTACTGAGGAGCAAGGTTTATGAGAGGCATCTCGTCTATTCTTCCAGCTATATGAAGTATTGTCGGTGCACTCAGTGCGGCTATTCCCCATCGCTGTGGCCTGATGCCGCGCTACGTAGCCTAATCAACGTACCTTGCAGGGGGACAGGGTATCAACAATACCAGTTCGTCATTCCTTATCTATAGTAGCATAGTCGATGGGGTGTTCGTGTAGTTCCGTCTTAGGTCCCAAGTTTGGATCACGCCTACGGTTCTCTTCACGATACTCTCCAGGAAACCGTAACATTTCGAGCAGAACCAATAGGAAGCCAACAGTGCGCGATCCAAACGGGTCAACTCAGTTAACTATGCCCAAGAAGCTTTACTATCTATCGCATTCCATCCTGCTGCAGACGCTCTGCGAACCTTATTTCTTCCTCAGCCAAGTGGTTATCATCTCCCAGCACTCCAACCGCAGGATATAACTTCTCCATTGGGACATCCCTGACGCTGATCTCGGGATTCTGCTTCGAACCAACCATCAGTACCTCCACGATGTTACCATCACCGTACTGGGGCTCGGTTACCACCTGCATCATGACCGAGGCACACTGATGAGGCGTCAAGGCTAAATCTTCAGGGCGTACCCTAGTTTTACAATAATCTTGGAGGAAGATAGGTGTCTTTTGATTCCCTCTGTTAACAGACACGATTTGTTTGCTACAATGGGTCTTGATTGCTTGCTTACGTGGACTACGCCTGGGCAGATCGCTGCGTTACGGATCCCGAGCTCTTTCTTCAGGACTGCCAGCGACTTGACAAAGCTGACTATAGCTGCCTTGCTAGCAAGATAGAGAGGAGTCTGGAGGTTGTGCACATAGCCAGCCATACTCGCCACCCAGAGCAGATTTCCCTGGACGTTCCGGTTCTGCAGCCAGTAGTCGAGAGCAATCTGGGCGAGGCGAATCGGCCCGGCCGTGTTGACAGCAAAAGTCTTGTACTGGCCGGGGTTCGCGTCCTCGCGGTCACGCGCCAGCGGAGAGATGCCAGGCGGGTTCCAGAAGCACGTCTCCGGGGGCTCGTAGATGCCCGCGCCGTTGCAGACGATGTCGACCTGGGGGAACTCGTGCAGGGCGGACTTCCACATGGAGCTAATCTGAGCCCAGTCGGCGAGGTCTACCCTGTGGGACAGCGCGGACGGCTTGCCCCCCCCTGCGTTCGTGTACTTGGCCACGACCTCTTCGGCTTCAGGCCGGAGCTTCAAGTCGGCCAGTAGAACGGAACAGCCCCTCTCTAGGAGTTGCTCTGCGAAGGCCAGGTTGATCCCTGTTGTACTACTGTCACTACTCGTTCGTGCGATGGGGGAACTCGCGGGGCACTCGGCAGTCAGACTCACCAGATCCAGCACCCGTGACAATGGCATACTTGCCACTCACATCATAGGCTGACATATTGTGAGGTTATCGAGGTGCTGTTCACTTTCGGTGAGTTGCGTCAAAGCCTCTGAGCTGTTATACGAAGTCGTGAGAGCGGGTGATGAGGAATATTTTCTGTACATAACAGAGTGATTTGAGAAATTCACGGACAAAAGAAAGGCATTTCCCCTCTCCGCATGCAAATGCTACAGTACTGTAGTACTGCATACCCGCTGCATGGATCCCCCTCTATATATCGAGAATGTATGTACATACATGCATGTAACGAAGGGGCTCCGGCCCACAAAACACCCACTGAACATCCACATCCAGTCAGACAACTTTAGCGGAAGATCTCCGTCGGTGGTTGTCTTCCGAAGGTAAAAATGCTCAGGTGGGAAGCTTTAAGGCTATTGGTGCAGTACCTAGGTCGATTTCACACAAAGAGATCAGACTGCAGGGTAAAGCTTCAGAGAGCATGGCAAGATGATGTTGTTACTTACAATTCCTGCAGATAAGCGACAGACGAGCAGGGAAGGTGAGCGCGGGTGAGCTGATATATACTTAGGCGAATGTCTGAGCATGAAGGCGAATTATCCTCAAAGTAATATACTCGCTGTGCTTCCACTCCGGTATGAAGCACTTGGGCAGGGAAGCCACTTTCTCATGATTTTAGATTCTTTCATAAGAACGATGTTTCTCTCATCCCGAGGCAGTCATCATATCGCGCCAGCAGCGGCGCAATATCATGTTTATCTGCCATAACCATCAGGTACCTTGAAGCGTGCCATACTTCACTTTCTGGAAGTCCTTCAAGTCCCAAATTTATCGTCTCGTACAATAGCCTCCACGTCCTCCTCCCAACCTACTAGCACCTTATACTAGTTCCTGATCAACGCAGAGATCCCAGCCCCGTCCGTTAGTGCGTAGGGGAGGTTAAGAGAAACGATCGTTACATCCCTGAATATGACCACATGCAGCGCAAGCGGGGGCTCGTCGCTATAAATTTGGTCCTCGATCTCGTTTTTCCCCGCCTCCCATTTCGGCTGATTATAGTCAAATGTCAGAGTCAATCTCGGCACATGTGTGGAGGTGGAATACTGCAATCGATTTAGGTTTCCCGGCGTGTCGCCAATAGGGTTGATCCAACGTGGATCCGACTTGGAAGAACAAGTAGGTTTCCGTCATTTGGAACCTATATATTAGAAAGTCAGTCTTCCCTTCGTCTGAGGTCCGGTTCGTCAGCTTTCTGGAAACACCTCTACGCATTCTCACATGCCACATGTCTTTGTTTCTAGCTGGACAGTCTAATGATTCCGCCGTCACTGGGTTGTCGGCTCTACGAGGCCAGTCACTATTTTGCGAGCGGTACTTTTCATTGTGTCAGGAAAACATAGTCACAGTTCACAATAAGTTCTCGGACAAGTTTGATGTTTTTGAAGGGCTGGGATCGTGTTCTAGCAGTCTGTAATCCAATATCCTCTCAATCCCCTACCTAACCCACCACTATCCAGCATCTACCAGAGATGCAAATGCTTCGGTCCAATCGACTGAAGGCTCCACTAAGATAAACTCGTACTGCCTAGGTACTCACCCAAACAGGCCCGCCAGCTCAAAAACCTAGATGGACGAGTCGTCCACGAGGTCTACGTCGGAGTCTACATGGAAGTCGAGGCTCTCAGCCTCCCCAACGACCCTGACGTAGACCTTCTTGTTCCAATACTTGTTCCGCTTGTCCATGTCACGGACCTTGCAGCCCCGGGCTTCTTGACGGCCCCGGGGCAGCATCTTACGGCACAGCTCCGGGCCATCATAATTGTGAGCCTCGGTATCCCCGGTCATGGCCCTGCCTGCAGGTTGAGATTGATACCGGCTCTTGAGGGAGTGCACAGGCCGATTGGCCATCGTCCGAGAATTGTTGTGCTTCGATCGAGCACGCTCAGCCTTGGGATGACCCGGCTGGCAATGGTTGTAGTTTGAGCGGTGATCGTCGTCCATGGCGATGATGTGTCGAGAAGACATGTTGCTTGGTGTTGATGGAAGTCAGTGGACTGAAGAAATATCACTAACCTGTGGGCTTGCTGAGTACAATTTTGTGGTTGTTGTTTGAGCTGTTGGCAGTAGTTTCTTGGGGTGTTTTTTGCAGTGTGTGTGATGTTGTTTGATGAATGTTGGGTTTGCTGAGGTTGGGAACATTAAGTATCCAGGGCGAGATGACTTCCTATTTATTCTCCAAACAACCTGACTTTCCATTCAACATCGCCTTCCCCCCTTCTTCGTTGTATAAACAATGTACATTCAAGCGCGAGGTCTCGTCAAAGGGATTGTTGGCTTACAGAACCTGTCAGTGCTTACAGCTTTCTCCAGTACATGGCGTTTGCCCTGTCTTCCCTCCGTCAATCAAGCACACTGGGCTTGTTCCGAACACTGGACAGATACACTTCATTGTCACCGAGGTCAAAGAGGTGTGGCCTGTTCCCAGGAGCGGTTTCAGTTCCCAAAACCGCATGCTGTGGCAATGGGGAGGAAGAGGCAAGTGCACGGTGGAAACTCTTGAGGACGCCACCATACCTATCGCAATGGTTTCGTTGCATGCGGGGGGCCCCTGCAGCTTGACACAAATTCAAATAAGGTCACATTGTTGGCTATGGGCATTGTGTAGTGTGAGGTGTTGCTAATGGGGTGTAGTGGGCTTGAATGCGAGTTGACGCTCTACGATTATACACACAAAGGCGTACAACGAGCCGACCGGAGATCACCACGGGAACCCTGCGCGGTTGCATAATACAAGGATCAGACCAAGATTATAATTCGACCTACTGAACTGGTGCAGACTTTGCGCTGTTACATGACTGTTCCGGTCTCATTTATGACCAGTCAAGCACGCGAGAAGCGGAGCTCAGGTGTGTGTACAGTGAGGGATGCACGAACGTTCTGATATCTCACATTTCTTTGTCTCCAGAAACCCACGGGCTATTACCCCGTCAAAGGGGACTCGTGCTCCATAAAGTGAATTCCAAGGTTTTATTACACCAGCTGATATGTCCCGGATCCAGGGGGAGATATTTTACATGTTTGAAGAAGCGGAAATGGAGAAAGAAAGTTAAAATCAAGCGGTCATATTGTCTCATGCTTGGAAGATCCAAACGCATTTCCCTCCAAACTGGACGTCTTGATTAGAAATATGACAATCACATCGATCTTGCTCGGCTCATCTGACAGCCTGCACCAAATCACTCTGAATGTTTCCAATCCAAATCTAGTAATTATCTAATCCCGGCTGCCCTCTTCCCCTTACGCCCTGACTACCCATGAGAACAATGCCCGCTGCCCGCTGTCAAGACATGCTCGCAGTCCTTTCATCTCGGACTATGAAATCTGCTGACGAAAAGAGTGTTGCAAATGAGAACAGCGCCAGTACTGCTCTCATTACATGCGTAGAGAGGCCCCCGGGTCTTCAAGCCCCCCAACCTCGGCCATATACAAAGTCTTGGAAGCCAAAATCATCCAGATCATCGTCCCGGCCCCAAAATATATCCTCGAATGGTAGCCGAGGCGTTTTGCGTCCCAGCCGGTCTTGGCCGTACCTGTACACGGAGGTGTCGCAGCCCCGGTGGCTGACAAGATGACCACCGTTGACAGCCGGCCTCCCCATCCGCGCCGTCCTCTTCGTCCCGTGAAGCCTGCTAGAGGGCCTCATCTCCTCACGACGGTGCCCTCTTACCTGCTGTTGAGCCTCCCTGCGACAGAGGCGCCTTTCAGCCCTGCTGAAGGAGCGACGCCCACCGATGATCAGTGTGGAGGAAATGGATGGTATTGTTTGTGTGTATGTTGGAGGTGGGAGAGTTATGTTGCTTCAAGGGGTTTGAAAAACCAGTTGTTACTGAGTGCTTGAGGATTTATGCATAGGTTTTGGATGTCTCGGAATGTTGTAGAATGGTTCCCAATGGTGAAGAGACTTGAGGGGCGAGGGATACGAGGGACTTGCAGTGACCGAGAAAATAATTCCAATTTATAAACAAAACTGTAACCCATGTATCAATTCTGGCTACTATTGCTGGTCTGTCTGTATACAAAGGAGTGTAGAGATAAACACAGGGTCAAAGACACCGGAGCCGTATAGCCGCCTTGTTGGAGTTCTTACTCTTGTTGTCCGCAACTGACAGACCTAGCATCCGAGCTGAATAACAGCCAAGGGGGTCGAATCCCCACTCGAGTGAAAGAGAACCATGACACCATTCTCAAAGGATTCTCTTTGACTGAAATGTCTGGGATCATGGCCCTCAGGTGATCATTGCGCCTCAGCCTTCCTGGGGTGGAGGGTCACGTAGCAGAAGAGCGCTGGGGATGGCTGCTGCAGCAGTTCCGAAACCTCCCAAAGTCGCTCTTGGATTAGGACAGTCATATCCTTTCTTTTCAGGCATTTTCCAACATTGTCAGCGCTGATATCCGGTTGACTTTCCGGGCCTGTTGCTTGGATGTGGTCGCGTACCGGCCTGAGTTGAGGCTCCGCGGGTCATGACAAAGAGTATGGTGCGCGACGGGCCGATGCGAACGCGGGATCTCCACATGGTTCTCATTGCGCCTGAGGCGGTTAGGCTTTGGCTGCCCCGGAACTGAGATCGAAAACAATGGGCAGTAACATAGGAGACAACGCCCTTGGCTTGCAGTAAGCTACGAATCTAAGCATCTTGATTTGCTAATACATGTAGGCCAGCTTGTGACAAGATCTTGACGTAATATTCAAATCTGGTCCAATTCATTCTTAGTCAAGTTTCATAAACATAAACAACAATTGCTGTCAACGGATTATGGAGGCTCCATTTTGTGTGATAGCACTGCCTCTGAATTAATTGGACTCGTCTCCTTCTCATTGCCTCATCACCACTTTTCCTCCTTTCTCCCGGAATCCGGGGCAAATGTATAGCTCAAATGCCACCGTCAGTAACAGCCCAAGATTCGGTGGTAAACACTGAGGTCTACTTTCAGTTCACTAAGATTTGAGATGGGAATTTTGCAGACTACAGCCCTGGAGGTGGAGGTATCTGTCACCAGCGTCAGTCATGCATACCACAAGATGCTAAAGGGGATACGAGGTACGTACAGCGTTGTAGCCAGACATTCCAGGGGGTGAGCCCGAGGGAGGTGGAGGTGGAGCGGGATTGGATGGAGGTGGAGGTGGCTGGTTCTCAGGTGGAGGTGGTGGAGGAGTCGCAGAGGCGCCAGGGACACCAGAACCAGGCGCACCCGGACCTTGCTGTTGCTGTGCAGCTTGGGCGGCCGCATAGTACTGCTGGTAGTACTGGGCATAGGCCGCGTAGCCGCCGTACGCTGCGTAGGGATCCGCTGATGGGTTCTGGGCGTAGTACTGAGCGTACTGGGCGGCGTAATCGGTGGCCGATGGGGTGCTGTTAGCACCAGGTGCCGGGGAGGCTGACGAAGCCTGGGGGGCCTGCGGGGAGTTGCTGTAATTGTTGTTGTATCCCTGGTCCCTGCTCTGGTGTCTGTCGCCGCCGTACCGGTCGCCGCCACCGTGTCGGTCTCCGCCATATCGATCACCGCCGCCGCCGCCGTGTCGGTCTCCGCCGTACCTATCGCCGTTGTAACGGTCTCCACCGTAGTGACCGCCGCGCTCACCACCGCCACCGCCATAGTGGTTTCGTGGGGGACGGCTCTTAAACTCCTCGTACTGCTCCGTGACGTTGGCCAACAGATCTTCACATAGCTCCTTGGCCTGCTGAACCATCTTGGGGTCGGGTCCAGCAACGTGCAGGTACATAGGCTCCTCGGCCTCACGACCAGTCGAGTTTTCGATGTAGCCGGATCCTTGACCCTTGATCTGGACGCGGCATCCGGTCTCCTGTTGTATATGCTTGACATATGCGCCTCCATGGCCAACAACCTGCGCACGAAGGTTGAATCCAGGAACGGGCTCAAGAGTGATTGGGATCTTCTCCTCGGGCCATTTGCGCTGGATGATGTCAGTAGAATTCCAGGGAGATGAACAAAACCTGCGAACATACCCGTCCATACTCGTCCCGCTCAACCTGCTCTTGCTCTCGACGGCGGAAGCGTCGCTCGTCGACGAGCTGAGGGAGCTCCTGCTTCATCATCTCTTCGATCTTCTCGACGGCCAGCTCGAGGCCGTCTTTCGATGTGCTCGTCACGTGGAGGTACAGGGGCGGGTTCTGAACACCTTTGTTAGCCAGTTCCTTCGATTATCCCCAGGAACGGGTGCCTTACGGCTGCGGTGGCCATGCTCTTATCCGGATAATAATTTCCTCGGGTGGTGACATCTTGGTAAGAACAAAAGTGTCAACTTCCAAACTACACAATAACGGTTATTTGTTTGTAGGTGGGTGGTAGCATACCAGCGCCGGTGTCATCTTTAATCTAGTTCAAGCAGGGGAGGTCAGCAGCGGCCACAGAGATGTTCTGTATGGGAACTGTCAAGCTTCAAGTAAGCAAGACTGTTCTGGCATACAGTATGGAGGTGGTGGAGGGAGCTGTGTTTATGTATCAGCAGGAATAACCAGGCAAGTATTTACCATTTTCTGAGTAGAGCCCTTGGTCAAGAGGTATCGGTTTCGCAGGTCGTTGACTTCGATGTCCTTGATGTAGTCGCCGTCGGCAATGTACATTTCGCCATTAATCTGGGCAGGTGGGTGTTCCTTTGAGGCTTCGGACCGGATTGGAGGAACGTCGACATGTTGGATTCCCTTGCGCGCCTGCAGTTGAGCGTTGATCTTAGCGGCGGCGGCGGCTGTTGTTTGAGTTAGCCTCTGTTAGCAAGTTCCCCAAGCGTTCGTTATTGTGTGGTAAGGAGTGAAAGATTCTGAGTCTCACCTGCTGCAGCCGCTGGGTCTACTGGGGATTTCGCAGGAGAAGTGACAAGGTCGCGCTCCTTAGACAGAGGGCTTCTGTCGCGAACTGGATCCTCTTTGCGAGCAGAGGGAGACCGAGAACGGCGATCGAATCTCGAGGTCTTTCTTGGCTCAGGCTCTTTCTGGTCGAAGCGCGATCGCTTCGCGGTGCGTCTCTCTGTATCATCCATGGTGTTTGGTTAGATTGGCGTAGTTTCTTATGTGCATAGCCGATGCTGTCTTCGAGAAGGCTGGGATCTTTTCAGAAGAGAAGTCTCGTCGCGGCCTAAGAAAAGTAAAAGCACGGGCCAACAACTAATGCGTTCTAGGTCAACATCCCTGTCCCGCTGCCCGCTAGGGTGCCACAGTAGATACCTAGGTACTTAAGGTGTCAGGTACAAGTACGAGGTACCTGGGTATATATACCTAGATATCTCCACCTGGGCAACATTGAAGCATACATTCACTTCTTTTACCATTCATCTTCCAATATGAATGGCATACACTATGTTGTCTAGCCAAGATTGTTTTTAGTTGTGACTAATGCATACACTATATCCCGTTTCAATACAATCATTAGGTCAACATTGAGGTCCTAACCACTATCGACAGGCCCATTTGTATATGTCCGTAGTATTTACATATGGAATCAGAGACTATCATGTAAGAACTTCCCTCTGCGCCTTACAGACCTTTTATCCTCTCCAACAGGACCGCATCTGGTGATCCGGGCACGTATGGGGGCGCGTTGGACAGAAGCATGTGACACACAAGTCAACACGGGTCCACTTTCACCAGACATCAACATTTGTTTTGTTCCCAGTCCCTTCTCTTCGAACATAGCAAAGATGCTTATTCCTCTGCTCAACCCATCACTTTCGCACACTTATGGCTCACACTCGTAGCGGAGCTGGTGTAACCACCGGCAACAACGCCTCGGACAGATCCCATCCTGAGGAACTCAAGCAGGCCCCTACAAAGAAGAGAAGCGTGTCAAGCTCTCAGGTACGACAGGAGGGGCCCGCCAAAAAGCGTAGAAGCTCTCCTGGCCCGGTGAAAAGGATGAGAAGGAGCAGGGAGCTGAGGAGCCGAGGCCTCTCCCGCGCCTGACGACCCCGGATCTGGAATTCGACTTTGACAGGAGCAAGCTCAAGGACCCTCGTCCCACCCCCGGTCGTGAGGCGAGACCGCGGTACGACGAGTGGGATCTACCAGAAGGTTTAGCCGCTCGTCGCCCACCGTCGCCGGCCAAGCCAAAGGGCCGTCTGAATTCTTTCCAAAAGGACGCATTACTATACAGAATATTCATATAGACCCGGCCATGTCGGCTCATGACATGTATCACTGCTTTGACAAGGGGCCCAATAGTTCACTGACGTACGATACCGCTAGATTCCAGCTTGACTACCAGAAGGTTGCGGACAGCTTGCAGCCGCCGGGATGCACTAGGAATGCGGCGATTCAAGGGATGAATATGGTTGTTGCTAGTATGCAGTCTCTCGAGCAGAAAATTGCGAAGGCGTTCTTTGACGACACTGAAGACAACAAGAAGAAGTTTCTCGGAGCAGGCGTGCCCATCCACCTGGCTAAAGACACACTTTCCAAGGACCTTGGGATCCCCTTGCACAAAATCAGGCGCGAGGAGGTTATATTGTGGGAGCAGAGAGGCTCGAAAAAATAAGGTGGAGGATTGGATGACTTTCTCGGAAGAAGACAAAAAGAGATGGATGAAGACGCTGCTCGGAGCTCGTTTCGGGAAATAGCTGCTACTTGAGAGATTCGATGGTCAATCGCCTATTCCTTATGTTACCTGAGGAGTCGTCTGATGGAGTCAAGACAGATGGACAATAGTCCTGACCGCTGAAGGCGTGAAGCGTCTTTGAGGTGGTAAATTTCGGTGCTCACATAGGTCTTATAGAAAAGGCCCATTCGGCTGGGATGGGAAAAGTTATTAAGCCCTATCAGGTATGGGATCTGACGCAACTACACGTCGTGCAACGAGTCCGTCGGAACCATAAGACTATACTATATGGTGGTGATATTTCTTAGAACATGTATCTCCATATATCTCTAGATCTTGGTCACAGTAATACCATGGGCAGTCACACATCCTCTTATATTCCATCCTTGACTCTCGCCCGGCAAGTATGTGCTCTCTCAGACTTCTCAAAAGTAAGGGGGAACTAAGTCCATGCTAATATTCTTTCGATTAGGGCAGTGTCACGCAAAGTTGGTCATATGCATGGGTAGTCATGTTGCTGCTCCAACAGAAGCGCCCAGCATGTGTAAACGGCCTGGGTTGCTCTTATGACAGCAAGTTGCGGCGTGAGAGCTGAAGTCACCAGAGTGCTGAGGTTTGCATTTTTGATGGACTGAAGCGCTTGGCGGTCCTCAGTCCGCCAGCGACAGCACTTTACTCTGTTCAGAGACTTCATTTCTGCCTTCTTGTGTTCTTTCATTGATAGTGTCGAGATATTGTCGAGCAGCCCCAGCCCCTTTGGCGTCCTTCGTCAAATCGCCCCTGACACCCGGTCCAGTACCTGCTGACCCAGCGTCCTCCTCCTTCCCGCATCACCTTCGCCCTGGTCTTGAATACCCGAAGCTGTGGCACTGGGCGCATTCTCGCCTTCAAGGCGCCTCCTGAGGCCCTCGAATTCCTGACTCCTCTTCTGTGTCCTCATACCGACCATCCATCCGGGAAGCCGCCACGTAATCACCCTGGTTGGCAATAGGTCATTCCGCCATGCATATCCCACAACCCATCCGACCGCTGCTCCCAAGAGAGACCCGGGCCACTGGAACAGAGCTAGTTGCAGTGCGAGGAAGTACCGATAGGACTTGTCGCTGAGCGTCAGGCCTGCCGCGTCGTCGGTCGTGGCGGAGGCCGACGCTGTAAGGGCCATGCGGTACTTGTAAATATGGGGAATCATGGCGTGGTATTGTGCCAGGATCGCGAAGATTATGGGGGTAGATCCGGCGGGGAGATAGTTGAACAGGCCACCTGTCAGGGGCCGGAGGAGGAAGATGAGGATAGCGGGCGTAAGGACGCTTGTTAAGAGGCCGGAGACGAGGAGGAAGGACTGCCATGGTGTCAAATTAGCAGGACTATCCTTCAGAGAGTAGACGAGCGACAAAGACCTACGGCATATTTCCTAGACCCCCACATGCGCTCAACTACGCGCAGATTGTAGAGTGTGATGGCAGCGAACAGCACCTCGGACGAATTGGTGTAGCAGAGCTGGAAGATGAGGGCCCGCCATGGCTGGTGGTATTTCCAAATATGCGTATCGACCAGAATATAGAAGTAGTGCTTGAGGTCGAAGAGACTGGATGCAATGGAGGAGGAGACGAGCCCGACGACGAGCGTTCTCGTCACGGGCGCATTCGTAAAGGACATCTTGGGTATGGAGCTTCCGGGTTTGAATTGGATGCTATCGATGCATTCCGGCAATGATGGAAGGTGCCTGTTGATTGAGCGAGAGCCAGGTCCCTGATATCCGAGAGTGTTAGAGACCTTGGGATTTCCTATGGCCACATGAACGAGCAGTTATTTACAGTTTCCGAGAATCGGGAATCGGGATGCAGCAGTAGAATTGATCTGAGTTGCTGTTCATAGATGCGGTCATCGTCAAAGCTCTGGAATGTCCAAAGTGTCCATTAAAGCTTAGTGTGATGGGCGTCGGAGATCCCTGCGACCCTGAAACCCTGTAAAAGGAACTGACAGGGATCAAAGCAATATGTGGCCCGTGGCCCAGGCTGGCAAACAAACCGTAAACCGCCGATCCCATTTGCAGTGGCTGTTTCTAATGATGAATGAAGCCTGAGGATACGGAATACTCGGCAGGTCTAAACATCGTCGGAGACAACTTCTCATTTCACTGTCCTTCTTTTCATCACCTCCTGCGTGTTTCATCACAATGTCCGACCTATTCACATCCCACATCTTCAATTGGCTGCTGAGCTCACCACCGGCAGAATGGATTATGCAGCAGGCTCATGAGCTTCTTATAGGGGCTCTCAAGCAAGGCCCCATACCTCAGCATGTTGCGTTTGTTATGGACGGAAACAGGCGTTATGCGAAGAACCATAAGATCGAGAGTCTGGAGGGCCACCACTTGGGTTTTGAGGCTCTGGCAAGGGTACGCCACAGCTCCGCCCCAAGTCTCTAAAGAGAAACATACTAACCTGCGGTTAGATCCTAGAAGTCTGCTACAAGTGCGGTGTCAAAGTGGTCACAGTCTATGCTTTCAGCATCGAGAACTTCAACAGGCCAAAGCGAGAAGTCGATGGTCTGATGTTGCTGGCCAAGACCAAGCTCTCACAACTCATGCAGCATGGAGAGGTCCTGGACAGATATGGTGCCCGAATTAAGATTTGTGGAAAGCGAGAGATGATTCCCAACGATGTGCTGGAATACGTGGACAAAGCTGTGCAGGCCACCAGTAACAATTCTGGGTTCGTTCAATGAAATAATGCTCAACTATACAAGCTTTCTAACATTATTGTCTAGGGCTGTCCTGAATATCTGCTTCCCATATGGGTCCAGAGAGGAAATGACACACGCAGTCCGGACCACAGTCCAGGACTACCTCTCAACTCCTCCACCCAAAGAGTCGCCTTTCTCGCAAACCCGTATATCCCAGAACATCAAGTCCAGGAACCTCTCGAGACCTGACCTCCCGCCCATCGACGAGACTCCTTCTGCGCCACCCTCGCCAGGCCTTGACGGTCGCGAGTCTGTCTCATCGACGGCATCAACTCTGCATCAACTCGAGTCATCCTCTCAACGCAGCTCATCCAATATCACGAGATACCCAGATCTTGAGACCATCACACCTGAAACTCTGACAAACCACATGTACACTGCTGGAGACCCTCCTCTGGACATGTTCGTTCGGACGAGCGGCGTCGAGAGACTGAGTGACTTCATGCTGTGGCAGTGCCATCAGGATACCCAGATGTACTTCCTCAAGTGTATGTGGCCTGAGTTCGACTTGTGGCACTTCCTGCCTGTCTTGATTGAGTGGCAGTGGAGACAGAAGCAGAAGGATAGGGATGAGAAGCCTCGAAAGGGCACCAAGCAACATTGATCGACACTTGCTAGGTGGGAAGGCTAGGAGAAAAGATGGTCGAGATGCTGGCGTTTTCGGATTTCGTGTGTGTTTTCATTGCATTCTATCGGGGTTAGAGTTGATATCCAGCAGGGTCCTCTAGAAGAACAGGACAAACTGCCAAGCAAGGGCCCAAGTTTTCAGCATTATTCTTCATCACGTACTATAGACAATACATGCATTATGGCTGTTTCACAAACCTCGGGACGCAAGCCTGGCTCTGCTAGCTGGGTGTGTGTGTACCAACCACCTGGGAAGTTATGTGTGTGGGTGGCAGGTACATCCGTGACGGCTATAAGGATGATGAGCTTATCTTATCGGTCGCCGTGTCGGTGCCGATTGCGTCACTGCTCTTCGAAAAATTAGTGTCTCCCTGTCACCTGCACCTGTGCAGCAGCAGCAGGTGGTTCTGAAGCAGGCGCTAGGAGCTCTTCAGCCATAGCCAAGCCCACCACAGAGTCCCCAAATCCCCAATCGGCCGATACCACTGCAATGCACCGGTACCTTGGTCCTAAGTAATACCGTGTAGACAATGCCGGCCGCTCGACACGTTCCCTCCCTCCTCGTCCTCTCTTCTGTCCCATTTCTCTCCTCCCCTCGACTTCGCACAGCTCGGATCACTCAAACTACTAGGGTTCTTTGTTGTTGAACAGAATGGCCAAAGCGTGACATCAACTAAGTCTTCTATTTTATTCTCCCTTAGTCTCTGCATCCTATTGAGAAGCTACCCAACTCCCACTCGAGCGCAGAGTTGGATCTGCTGTTCCGAGTTGAGAAAACCGCAACCGTCAATCCACCGCGATCACTTGCCTCCCAACCCCCCCACTGCCTTCCTCCCTCTCAAGGCCGATCAAGATGAAAACCGCAAAGGTCCCTCCGAGTGAGCCCTCATCCTCCAGTCGGAGGGCTCAACCCGTCCGTCAAACAAGAACGAACCCCCCCAGAACAAATTCGGGATCCAGCCGTCTCGCCCCCCGAGAGTCGCTCTCCGGCGCCAATGCGGCCGAACAACCCATAGACATCTTCCCAGGTGTAACTCACTTTGCTGATGCCATTACGGCTCTTCCGAAAGAGCTGGTCCGGCACTTCACTCTCCTCAAGGAGGTCGACGCCAAGATCTTCGCCCCGCAAGAGACTCTCTTCCAGCTCGTCCAAGCCGCCCTCGAGTCTCCTCCTCCAGAACCAGCACGACCGATTAACGATACCTCGAGTACTATCGCGCCCGCATCAGCCCCTATGAGCACCCAGAATAGCTCCAGCGGAATATTTGCCAACGGTATTGCCGTGCCATCGGGCTCTGCGAATGGCTCGGCCGCGACAAGCGTCTACGATGACAGCAATCTAGCGCGCCGCCACCTCTTCCGACAAACCGCCCTCAAAATACAAGAAATGCTAGTATCATTGGAGGAAAAGAACCACGTCATATCCACTGCGAATGATGCGCTTCAGAAACAGGTCAACCGCATTGAGAACATATGGCCGCACCTCGAGGGCGAGTTCAGTGAGGAGGCCAAGTGGGGAAGCGACTCACATTGGGCCTACCCAGAGAACAGAGCCGTGCGTGCGCTCAACAGCCAGGCCGAGAAAACTCGCAGAGAGGGAGCTGCCAACCTTTCTGCCGCGGCTCAATTCGTCGCAGAAGAGGCTGCTGCTGCGCGTAGCGAAGCGCGGAAGCAAGCTGTCGCCGCCAAGAAGAGCCAGAGGAACAACCATACGCATGATTCTGAGCACGACGACCATGACGGCAAGGGCAAAGGAGAGTCTAGCAAGAAGTCGCAGAGCCATACAAAACGAAAAAATGCGGCTAATGCTGCCAATGCTGAGACGCCCGCGACTGTCGGTTTGGGGATCATCGGCCAGACTCCTGCCAGCAACACACCAGCTCCCAAGAGGCGCAAGGTCGAAAAGCCTACGAATGGGGGTGCCCCTTCAGACCGGGCAATGGCAGCGGTGTACGCAAACGGCAAGAATTTCAAGGGTAAACCGTCGGAAAGTCCGCGGGCGACCCCTGCCCCGGAGCAACCAGCTCCAAAGAAGCGCAAGGCGCTGCCCAACTCCACCGGGCAGGCGAAGAAAAGGTCAGTCGTCACTCGAGCTCGTTTCACGTTGCTGTTTAAGCTGACTCAAGCATCACAGAGGCGGTCCTGGTCAAACACCGTCCGTCACCTCGTCACCCGTCATCGGCGCATTTCCCGACCCCTCGAAACCACCCCGAGCGTCTCCTGCGCCTTCCGTACCTGGTCGCCCACAATCTTCGAGAGCCCGTCAAGGCTCACTTGCTTCCAACGCGGACAATAACCGGCAACGGCCGCCCTCAGTCGCCGCGAACAAACCAAACGGCAGTGTGCCTATGCCGATCGAGATCCCGACGCAGAACAACGGCTCCCGTGGGCCTAATAATGATACACCAAAGACACAAATGGAACCACCAAGTGCTACTGCGAAGAGTGAACCCGTGAGACAACAAAGCGAGAGGGCCCCAACACCACATTCTGCCGGTGACCAGAAGAAAGAGGGCTCGGCCAAGCCAGCCGACGAGGTGGAGGTGCGAAAAGAGCCTATACCGGCGGTTGCTACGCCGATAACGACACAGCCGGTGACAACCACCAAGAGCGGCAGGGCAAGCAAGCCCTCGACACCAGCGATTGGCAGCTTCCCCGATAACCCCACCGCCAACACTAACAATAACGGTAACAACAATCCCCGGTCCCGTCCTTCGAGGAATTCGGAGACACCAGCAGTACCTAAGAGAAGCCACAAGAAGGGCGCCTCAGCGGCCCACGCAGTTGCCGTACAGAAGGCCCTTGCTCAGAGCAAGGCAGGTGATGAATCCACCAGCATTCACGAGGACGAGAATGACGGTATCGACCCCAACGAGGAGACGTACTGCTACTGTAATCAAGTCAGTTACGGTCAGATGGTGGGATGCGACGGCGAGGATTGCAAGAGGGAGTGGTTCCATCTCGGATGTGTGGGCTTGAAGGTTGCGCCCGGAAAGAACGGTAAGTTGCTCCTGCATGGCTACGGTTTCTGCTCCCTTCTACTACGCAGTCGATATAAGAGGATCGTGGACTGACCCTGGTTATAGTGAAATGGTACTGTGACGACTGCAAAAAGCAGATGACGGCTCCGGGGAAGAAAGTTAACGGGAGATAGAAAACTCCACAGTTGATGCCCTCCCCGATATCACATAGGGTGCAACCAACGCCG
This sequence comes from Cytospora piceae, assembly GCA_016508685.1. NCBI lineage: Eukaryota > Fungi > Ascomycota > Sordariomycetes > Diaporthales > Cytosporaceae > Cytospora > Cytospora piceae. Next base: position 1,932,917 of record JADMLE010000005.1, on the reverse strand, counting down.
CCGCCGGCTACACCGGACGTGAGCACGAAGCTCATGAAAGGAACTTGATGGGACTGCGACTCATGAAAAACGGCTGGCTATTTGCTTACTTCGCCTGTCTATGCTTTCTTTTTGCCTTTTGAATTGAATCTGCTTTGCAATTAAGCTATGTATGGCCGGTCTCCGCATGCTTCAACTCGCTCAAGATACCCGTGGAAACGACGGAGTACATGGGATAAAACCGTGGGACAGGACGTCGAGAGATAGGAGAACATTGGAGGGGGGAGGGGTTGCCTCTGGATGGATAACAAGGATTTTGGTAGCTTTGACAGCCTGGGATGTCTACTGAAGACTCTAGTTCTGGTAATGAACCTATATACAATGTATCAGCTACAATGTGTTGCTAAATCACCGTGTTATCGATGCATAAGAGGGCGTGTCTAAAAATCCCCTCCGTGGGTGGATGCATATAACCTTGGCAGTCCCCAACGAGCTCCCCCAATGATCAATCTTCCATAAGCATCTTTCCGATAGTGTGTGCCGTTAACAAGTGCTTCACAACACATTTTGGACATTTTCTGAGGATAGTTTGTATGGAAATTCGACCGGAGATTGATTGGCGCTCATACTGCTGCTGCTGCTAAGTCATGTTTCCTCCTTCGCGTGTAATTGATAACCGAATACCGATATATACTACAGTGCTTGATGATGAGATGGTATGAACTAGCCAACGCCTTCGCCCTCGCGCCTTCGTTTTCCCAGTCGATTTTCTAAGGGTATGTTCGTTAAACGCTTTCCAAGCCCCTCCAAAAACTCCGAACTCGACAAACTAAAAAATGCAAATTCGTGATGATTCGTGATCCCGTCATGTCATGAAAACTCCAGTCCGTCCTCTCCCTTTATACGCCATATCGTGGGGTTTTTGAAAGGAGAGAGGGTGTCGTCTGCTCCTCTTCCCCACTCACAGCTTCCTCGCAAACATATAACTCCCATACATACCACCGACCTCAGCCCGGGCAACGGGGACCTTCCTCATCCCCCAGTTCTCGGCGCCCATCTTCCACCACCTCGCGCCGCCGTCCGCCGCCGGGCCGCCGCCGCCGGGGCCACCGCCCATGCGGACGATCCAGGTCCGGCTGCCCAGCTCGCTGACGCGCCAGCCCAGCCTCGTCAGCGGGGCGTGGCCCTTGGCGAGCCGCCTGGCCACGTCCTCGGACACCTCGACGACCTCGAGCGGGCCCGTGGTGCTGGTCAGCAGCGCGCACCCCGAGGTGTTGTACAGCGTCGGCAGGTCCAGCTCCCCGTGCCACATGTCCGAGAGGTCGATGTACCGCAGCGTGTGCGGGACCCACTCGTCCAGCGCCCGCTGCTGCTGGCTGCTGCGCCTGCTGGCCGTTTCCTCGTCCGAGGAGGGCTCCGCGTCGTTCTCGCCCTGCGGGGGCGGCTCGTCCGGCACGAAGAGCCCGTTGGTGTCGTTGACGCCCAGGCCTCGCCCCAGGGCCAGCTCCTCCAGGTGCTTGGTGAGCGGCCGCAGGAGGGGGATGTGCGACCTGTCCATCCGGCTGCCCTTGAGGGAGAGCGACTTGAGGGAGGCGGGGAGCAAGGGCAGGAGGCGCCGGACGGCGTCGGCGTCGAAGATCTCGTGGGTGCGCGCGTCGGTCGCCAGGGAGAGCCAGACGAGCGAGCCCTTGGTGACGGACGGGTGGGTGGAGACGAACTCCATGATGCCGTCGGCCGACAGGTTGTTGCACTTGGCCAGGTTGAGGTGGGTGATGCGGGCGGAGCGGGGGATGGCGGCCAGGGCGGCGTCGGTGATGCGCGTGCCGGCCAGGTCCAGGTGGGTCACCTCGGGGAGGTGGGCGAGCAGGGCCTCGAGGACGGGGGGCGCGAGGGTGTTGCACCTGTGCAGGGAGAGCCTCTTGAGGAGCAGCGGGGCCTGGGACCAGTCGGCCGAGAGGATGGTGCTCGTGAACGAGTCCCGGAAGGAGGCGGCGGAGCAGCCGCAGAAGTCCAGGGCCTGGATCCGCTCGAAGCCGAAGAAGAGCTTCCGCAGGACCCGGGCGTCCAGGTCGTCGTCGATGTGCTCCTGGGCCAGGAACTCCTGCAGGTGCGGGGTCAGGTCCAGCGCCTGGAGGAGCGTGTCCGAGGTCAGGTTGCGGGCCTGGGAGCGCTCGCTGGCCGTCTCGAACAGGGTCGAGGGGTTGAAGTGGCAGAAGTCGAAGCGCCGCACCAGCGTCCCCAGGGGCTGGTGGCAGGACACGTGGGCGAGGAACTTCTGGAAGATCTTGGAGTGCGGGATGGTGATCTGCCGGTACAGGGTGAGGAGGGTGGCGCCGTGGATCTTCTTGGAGGTGAGCAGCAGCGACATCAGGTCCATGTTCCGCTTCGTGATGCCGTTCGGGGGCACGTCAAGGAGGAGGAGGTTGATGATGGAGCCGAGCAGCTCCAGCGGCAGCCTCTCTATGGAGGAGTCGCCGGTGACCTTGGACGGGCGGCGGACGGGGACTGGTCTGGTGTCCCAGGCGAGGCTCAGCGACGCGAGATCGCTGAAGCTCCGGCTCGCCAGCCTTCCCCTCACGTTAATCTGCTTCCATCCCTTGAAGTTGTCGGCTGGAAACCAATTACCGTGCAGACGACTGCCAGGTTGAGTAACGGGTGGAAAAAATTCAGCATGCTGGACCATCGTACCCATATCAGAGGGGAATCGGTCGTCCTGGATGAGTTGGTCGTTTGGTGGTTTGCTGTAGCGAGAGAACTTGGAAGCAGTAAAGGCTTGAGCGAGATGGGTGTCGTCCTCCCTGATGGACGAGAAGGAGGAGCGGGCATTCATAAGCTTGGGGGACGAGGACGGCTCAGGGACCTCGGCCGGAGTTATGTAGCTCGCCGGTCGGCACTCGACGGTCAGTCCGTCGAGCGCCGTATTCGCTGCTGGTGGAAAGGCCAGGGCCATCGAGTGGCAGAGAGTGGAACTCGGAGCAAAGCGGAGGGGAGCCTGGGGGGGGGGGCAAAAGTCTGCTGGGCTCAGATAGGTAGGGACCGTAGGGAAAATCGTATCGGTCAATAGTTTCACGTGAGGGTTTATGACCGTAAAAATGCTTTCTATTAGTCAAAGGGGAATGAGTCTTAGGTAAAGCAATAAAACTGTCTGCGGGGGAAGGGCCTATGTGGTTCTATGTAAAAGTAAGACCCGAGTCCGTGGCCGTGGGCACAGGTCGTGACTCGTAATAAGATTGATAGATGATGGAGTGGATGGTGTTTTCCGGTGTATTTAAGAAGGCAATAAGTGAGTGAGTGACAGTGATGATGACTCTTCCTTGGAGTGGTTATCTTTATCCAAAGGGAGAGAGAATGACTTGAGTGGTCCGGTGAAGATTACAACCGTTGAAAATTATAACAACGGTTTTCCGGGAAGTCCAGATGTGCTAGGTAGGATAGGGTGTAGGGTGTAGTGGTAGTGTGTAGGATGAGGGCACTGGTATGGTACTGGTGTGGTACGGTGTGTGTGTGTGTGTGTATGAATGTGGATGTGGATGTCAGTCAGGAATGTGGACAGAGGACGAGTGCCGACAAAGATCCAACCAAAATCCTCTTCCTAATAAATAGTGTGTCAGCTCTGTGTGTGTGTGTGTGTGTGTGTGTATTGACGAACTGGGCTTGGCACCTGAAAGGACCTGGACCATGTTATCCTTAGAAGGAAAAAAAAACCATCAAGACAGAAATTTATCAAGGATGGCGAAGATGGCGAAAGGGATGGTAAAAGTGTGCCCGCCAAGTTGTTAGCTGTGGATTGTGTAATGGAAATCAAAGCGGTCCAAGCAGCGAGTATTTCTTTGTCACCTTAACCAATCAACAACCAGTCAAAGTCTAGCTTTGTTGGCAGCACAGCGAGATGCGCAGGCTCGTCGAGTCCCTGAGCCCAGATTTCAAACAAAAAAAAAACCCCCCCCCCAAAAAAAACTGGCCCATGTGACCAAAATGACCAAAATGACCAAAATGACCAAACACCAGTCCCCGGATTTTCAATATTTCTCAAGTAATCAAACAAGGAACACGCCATTTCTTGCACGTCAACGAGTTCGTTCTGGCCCGGTGTTTGCCGCTGTGAAGATGGAGTTTCTACTGCACTACCTACAGTAGGTAGGTAGTCCGCCTAACAGTAGTGCGTATACGGTACATACCCGAGCAGGCCGAGAGGGGGTCTTGCCCCGTCTGGCCCGTCTGGCCCGTCACTTTAGCGTCCAGTAATAGGCACGTGCGGACCCCGGTAACAACTCTGACTGGCCCAGACTGTTTTATGTAATACATATCAAAGCTCACGCCAGACGTCAATCCTCAACCTCGTTCCTTCGTTGCAACCTTTGGAATGCTTCGTCAACTACCTACAGAACTCCTCACACCGATCACCAACCGAGTGTCACAAGTGACGGGTCATGACCTCACCGATGATTTGTCCCGTCACCTTCATTTCTATGACAAACCGCATAATTGATTCACGGGATTAACTATTGATCGGCTGGGAATCAGAGCTAATGCTCTTGGTCCAGAATTTCCCAATACCCTCGACAGCCTCGCCATGGTCGTCTCCCGTCTCCACAGCGCCGATACACTGAATATATATATATATATATATATATATATATATATCATATCTACTACCTAGGTAGGTATCATGTCTTCCCGACGAGAGCCAGTAAAGAAAACAGGTTCCTACCTTTCCGTCATTTCATCTCTGCCAGATACCCAGCCAACTGGCAGTGCGATGTCGCAGCATCCTTTGCGTCTCCAAAGTGCGGACTGATCTCCGATTTTGGGAGCCTTGATGGCCAGTGGCCTCAGCCTCGTCCAAGCCCCGACGTCGCCTGGCACCTTGGCACCCCTTGGTCGGGGCTGCACGTCACTCCCACCGGGGGCTGGGCTCCGATCTAGGAGTTATTTCCCCCTGGTTCCCCGAGTGAGCGGTTTCGCAGATTACCAGGTCGATCTCTCTCTCTCTCTTTTCATTGACTCGGATGCGCATATCTGGCGTCAATGATCAAGATCACCACCTCCTCCAACAGGTTTCGAAAAGGAATAAGGAAGTCACCGGGGAGAACAACTGCAGACAACCGCGCGGTTAGGTTTAGGTTATGTAATGGTCTAACTTTTTGGACAAAAAGGGTTTGCATGTGCTGGCCTGTCGTCACCGCCTGTCAGGGGAAGCTTGCTTGTCTCCATTCCGTCTCTGGGGTACCGTTTTAGCGCGCCCTGAACCCCTGTTCCCCGCATGTCACCGGAGCCTCCCCCATCAACGCACATGTCGTCGCGTGTCTCGGCCGAGAGAATGATCCCGTGACGAGAACAATAGGGCGGGAGACGGATACCCTTCAGCTCTGCTGAAACTGCCATCGCCATACCTTCTTTGAACCTCCAGAAGTCTAGAGGGGGTCCTTCATCCTCGACCATGCCGCCATTGTCTTCATCTCCAGCCGCGCGAATGGCATGGCAGGTGATTGTCTGCTTTCCTTTTGGCACCAACTGCTGTCCTACATTATGTCATCCTCGCTGTTAGACTCAATTATGTGAGGCACAGCACTCATGCTATTTTCCCCCCAACTCGTCTCTGATATTCAGTTTGTCTAAGATGTGGACGACGCTGGGACTGATCCCGATCTTCGGATCAAAGACCAGTCCTGCTCAAAGGAAAGCCGGGCGTGGGAAAACAACCCTCGTCAGTGCTCTAGCTCGAGCTTGACTAGGTCTGATCAGATTGACTTGATATGCCTCTCCTGTACCAACGTCCCTGCGAGATATCCTACCATGACCGTTATGGATAGCCTCATGTTGTTGTTTCTTTGCAACTAGGCAACGTTGCAGCGGGCCCCAGCCTTACGGTGAGTGCGAAGGGTCGGGGTTTGTCTGTCAATCACGTCTTACTTGCATATGTCAAGCCTCTACCACACCTCCAGCACGCCGCAGCATCTTGACTGGTTCCTTCACCTCGGTCGTTTATCCGCGTTCATGAGTTTGAATCGGCACTTTCCGCCGGATTCCAAAGAACCTTGGATCGGCCATTGTCAGGGATAGTTCGACATCCGGGTTGGGTCTTGACCGAGAGACACTCGAACGTCGTGGTGGCTGAGCAGGGTGCTGAAGAGTCTAGCAGGAGAGAGAGTCTCGCCCGCTTACTGTGCACCACCGGTCAAGGCCTTTGGACTAGCTATCATTCGTGGGGCCTTGGTGTTGTTGGAAGGCTCAGTTCTCCAGCGGATGTGATAAAGGGGGGATGGTGAGGGGGATGACGAGGGTATAGGACGACGTGATAGGAGCCGTGGGCGGTGATACCAGTCCTACAGGAGAAAGAGGACAGGCGAGAGAGGACAACGACGGCGGGTATAATAGGGCGCTGGTCCTCGGCGAGATGTGGTCTTCTCCCAGGAACTCGAACTCAGGACAGTCAAGTCATCAGAATATCACCAGTCTCGTTTTCTAAGGCATCGAACCTTTAATCCTGTCGAAACACTCCTGAGTCTTCTTCACACCCAAATTGCTTCCAAAGCCTCACGTTATCACCTCAAAAATGAAGGTGGGGTGATTCCCTTCCAACCAATTCCAAAATCCCCCGCTGACCAGTCTGTCCTAGTGCACCATCGTCATCTCCGCCTTCATGGCCACTCTCCTCTCCAGCGGTGCCCTGGCCGCTCCCACCTCGGTCCCAAACGGCGTGGTGGGCTCAGGCCGGTCTGGATACAACAGTGTCGAGGTCACTGCTCGTGACGATGGCGACGATGGTCGCTCTGGCTACAACTCTGTTGAGATCGCGGGCCGTGACGATGGCACCGACGCCGAGCCAGATGGACGATCGGGCTACAACTAAGTTACGGTACGCACGTGTTACTGTTGAGTACATGTCTTGGAAATGTCCTTCAGGTTGATGATAATAATGACGACGACGATGGTGTCCGGGTTCGTATGTGGTTCAACACCATGGGGTGGCTTATGTGGGGGCACATTCTCTTCATTCAGAGGAATACGCCGGGCTTTGGAGTCTACAGTACAGCTGTTGAGTACTTTGGTGGCAGCGCCCTCAATCCTGGATGACAAGTTGGTTTCAAGCACACGTCTACACGGACCAGTCTATATACAGCCCAGCTGGGCAGCAGCGATGCAATACAGAGCTTCACATTCACTCACTAAAGCTGGCATACGTCTCCCCCCCCCCCCCTGGGGCCTTTGCCCTCGCGACCCCCCCTCCCCCGCCTTCACATCCCCCTTATAATAAGCAGCAACCCAGTTACTTTCAACAACCGGGGGAACAAGTGGTGTAGCGGCGATGCTACACCACTTTCCCCCGGTTGTCGCCCACCAACGGCCAGGGTTCGACCCCCGGCCTCCGTAGAATCAGCAAAAAGCCCTCGGGGCTTTTCGTGACCGCGGGCTTCGGCCCGCGGGGAGTTTTTGCTGCTTTTTATTGCTAGATGCCAGCCACAACATGTTGTTTGCTTCTTTTTGTTTTGTGTCTTATCTTCAATCGCCATGTATGTATGCATGCGAGCGGGAGACTATGCACGATGCTTATCTTGCAATGTCTTTGCTGTCAGCTGGGGTAGCTGAGGCTCTGCGGTTGCCTGTCTCGATCCCCTCCGCGAGGCTTCTTCCTGCCTGCTCCTCCTTTACTATGAATCGCTGCAGAAGAGGGCAGATGTCTCGCTCGGCTCCGGCCTCTTGAAGGCTGCGAGAATACCAAGAACGACATCCTATATTGGTTCACTCGCTAATTACTCAAGTACTTATAAGATGTTTGACTCCATAGTTGTTTTGAGCATCATATGATGCCTCGCAAAACTCAGCTCTAGCCAGGTTCCTTCGCCAAGATCGGCAAAGAGCACCTTCGAAGTCTCATACGTGAGCCGCCCCGTCTGGTCGAAATGTTCGGCCCGTGTACCGTAAGCACCTTGCTGGTTGTAGCCAGGGACTGGCTGGTGACATCTCACGTCAGACCCGTTGACAGACATCTGGAATATGACAAGACACAAGTGGGGCTCACGCAATCAAATGGGTAAGTTATCATGACCGTGCAATTCATGTTGCGTCCTATCGTTAAGTATCATCTCTTGTAGTACATGATGTAAAGATGACCAGAAAAAAGACACCCCTTGAACCCCCCGAATAACCCATCCGCGCTATGATTTACCCATTTCCCAGCCAGACGCAGACGCAGTGATGCTTCGCTTGCTATATGATGCGGAACGCTGAAAACACCAACCCTTCCAATCCCTGCACGGTGGCAGACTTTCCTTTATGTCTTTTCTTGAAAAGCTGTCGCTGAGACCTCCTTCGCTAGTGACTCATCCTCAGCCCACAGGAGACTATCCCATTGACGCTGTGGGAACCAAGTCCGCAGGAATAGGTGTATCCCTCCGAGTCCCCGTCTCCGCGTTGAACAGACCCTCAGAGTCCTGCCTGGCCGACCCCGAGGGCGTCGGCTCCAGAAGGTAGTGGTTCTTGCGCGTCATGGTCGGCGTGATCATATCAACGTCGAAATCCCCCGGCGCCAGGCTCACGGTCCCCCGTGCCCGTCCACCGACTCGTTTTCCGACTCGGACATGACGACGTCCTCATCGCGACCCGCAGCATCAGCCTCGTCAAACACCTCAACGCTAGGCGTCAGCACCTCCTCGGGAGACTGCTCCCTCGCCTCGACGACCTGCACGGCCGGGGGCGGCGGCGGCGGCTGCGGCTCAACCGGGGTGGTAGACGCGCAGCAAGACTGGGCATTGTCAGCACCCTGCGCCCTTGCGGCGGCCCTGATGGCCGCGATGGCCCCGCCGACCTCCTTGTCGTCGAGGTCGTCCTCCTGCGTGCCGATGGTCCACACCCACCGCCTCTTGTTGTCCTTCTTCTTCCTCTTCCTGACGCCCGCGGGGCTGCTCAGGCCGCCGCCGCCGTTGGGCGACGTCGGCGTGCGCGTCACCAGCCCGGCCATGCGCCGCCTCATCTCCTCGAACGGGCCCGGCGTGGCCCCGCCGTCGCGCGTCTCGTCGCCCGTGTACGCCATGGTCAGGTCCAGCACCATGTCGTCCTGCCCCTGACCCTGCGCCTCGGCCGCGGTGGCCGTGGCTGGGGACGTGGAGGCGGAGGCGGGCGAGGCCTCCTCAACGAGCAGGTCGATGTGCGACCGCACGTACTGGTTCGTCGTGATGACGCGCTCGATGGGGCTCTCGTAGCCCACCCGGCGGGCTGCCTTCTCCGCGAGCCGGAGGGACTGGCGGCGGGGCGAGGTGGGGGTCTTGGCGGACGGGGGCGGGAGCGGCGAGTTCCGGAGGATGGAGTGCAGGGAGCGGTTGCGCACGTAGGGCAGGTCGATGGAGGACCTGGAGACGTTGAGGGGCATGGTGGCGCGGCGGCGGGCGGTGCCGGTTGGCGTGGAGGCGGATGCTGGGGGGAGAGAGGCCGATGGGGTGGCTGGTGGCTGTGATGAGGACATTGATGAGGCGGCATTGGCTGTGTCTGCGGCGGAGAAGGAGAACGGCTTGGTGTCGTTCTCGTCGACGGGTCCCGATGACAGCGGTGGGGTGGCCGTCATTGTGCTCGGGAACTGTACGGGCTGGGCAGCCACCGCGGGAGACAGTGGTTGTGCGGTCAAGGGCGTCTCAGGGTACGTCAAGGCGAACGGTGTTTGCGTTTGCGAGCCATGTTGGGTCTGGGTGAGATTTTGTGTCTGGATTTTCAACGGTTGTGTGGTGTTGATGGCAGTCACCGGCGTGGCCCGGTCGATTGCACTCGCGTAGACGTTTGATAGAGTGTTGAAAGCCGTGGGTGAGGTTTGGTCGACGGCGGCTGCTACCGTCCTCGATCCACGCAGATTGGGCCCATTGGCAATGGTCTTGATCTGGAGAGACAACCTTGGCCTCTTGGGAGGGTTTTGATGTGCCGACATGTTGTCAGTCAGAAGCGGGGATGAGAGGAAATGAAGTCAGATGACGGAAAGCAGCAAAGCAGTGAGAATGCGACACAGGGAGCAGTTGGCTTTAAAACCAAGTTGGAACGCAGGTACAAGGTAAGGTAAGGTAGTATGCCGCTCTGCGATGTTCCATGAAACGATCTAATGGTTCCGCGGCAAAGGGACAGGACGATATGCTTATTTCCTGTCACGAGACAAGAATACAACGAGGGCGGCAGTGTCGTTGGGGCTTGTGTTGGGACCCGCAAGAGTAACAGAGTAACAGTAGAAGAAAGTTGAGGGCCGGCGGCTATATACTTAAGTAAGTTGGTTCTGCAGGGAAACAAGGGTAACGGGCGGCAATCCACATGGAAATGGAGGAGAACACAAGCACAAGCACAAGCACAAGCACAAGCACAAGCACAAGCACAAGCACATAAGAAACATCCCGGACTTCTGCTTGGGGTGGATTATGGAAGCGCCAGTAAAGGCTAATGCACACATGGCGAGAGGAGCACACACACACACACACACACACACACACACACACACACACCACACACACATACACCCACACATACGATAGACGCGATAACAGAGGTCCGATCCAGACGAGGATCTATGTAAACCAGCAATGCCAACAGGAAGGTCGGCAAAGCGAGAAGGAAGCGGGGCATAGGAAGATTGATTGTCTGTTTTTTCTCTCTCTCCACAGCCAACACAAACAAATTAACAACAGGCAGACGGCCAAGACGGATGGATTAGAGAGATGTCAGTCAGAACTCACAAACAAACAGACAAAGAACTGCCAGTCTGTCCTCGGGACCGGGAGCGTGCGTAGCCTCTCCACATTTCTCTCTTCCCCATTGTTTTTCCTCTTCACTGCCATCATCGTCGACTCGCGGCATGGGGACTTCGGTCAAAAGTCATGCATGCATGGCTGGCTGGCTCTCCCAGAGAAGTCGACAAAGTGGTTCAGTCGGATGCAGCATGCGAGCGTAAGCGCCCAGCGGCAAGACGAAGCCAACCAATCACGACGGCCACATGCAGAACTCCTGGTCGTCAGATCACAATGGCGTCTACTTTGGGTTCCAACACATTATTACATACCCATGCACACGCCATGGGCTCTCTTCTTTTTCTTCTTCCTCTTCCTTCTCTTTTCGACCTCATCACCTCATCCGAACAGTCCGGAGCAATGAATCGCGGTCTCGACCCCCCCTTGACAATGCGCGCGGGGTTCGAGGTACCTTGACACCCTGACACCCTGGACTGCCTGGGTCCTGGGTCCTGGGTCCTTGGGTGAAGGATTCAACTAAGTATGTACTTGGTTAGTATCGAGGATTGCATGGGAAAATGAACAGTTCGGGATCCGACCAAGAAAAGGCGGTGATGGTTGCAGGGAAGGATCTCTGGAAGGATGAAGCGCAAGTCCACTTGATCTTGAACACGCGATCCACATTGTGGCCAGTTTTGGCGCAGCTAAGCGGGCGTCAGCCGCTTGTTGGCGTATCTTATCTTTTTGTTGGTTTTGTCTGTTGGTCTGGTATGGGATTGTGATCCATTGTCAAACCCCAGGACTCCCTTGTTGCCGTACCGCTGCCACGTAGAGATAAATAAGCGCGGTGGCTAAGCTGAGCTACTCTGTATATGGGGGTCAACTACGGCTTAGCCGCTCCGCGCTTTCGGGTTCATGAACGATTCAGACTCTGAAGCCGGAGACCTTTTGTTCTTCTCTATCTGTAATCATGTACGAAGTATACGGGCGGGGAGGAATGACAGCTTCAGAGACACCTCTTTTACGAGCTCTTCCCTGCCAGCTCGTACATAGCCTTCTCGAACTCCAAGTTCACAGCCACGTAGACCGGATCACCACTTGGCACGAGCTGGGCCCCGAAGAATCCACACAGATCGCGTTCCCGGTCTAAAAACCAATACAAGTTGGGCGCTCCACCCCACATGACGGCTCCCTTGCCTCTCCAGCCCGGCTGCCCGTCGACATCTACGACACCGCAGAGGGAGTGATCGACCTTGCCCTTGTCCGTGCCTCGCGAGAAGGTTCGTTGTAGGATCGGAACGGAAAATATCAGGTCGTTCAACGACCCCTTCTGCGCTGCGTCTATCTGCGGCCGTAGCATCTCAGCCACGGTAGCTCGCTTCAGCAGCTTTTCATCATCAGCCAGTAAGCTGCGGAGAATCTTCATGTACTCCCCGCCTCGGAGGTATGCACCTTGGCCGCCGTAGCAATGTTCCACCGAAGGACTCTGAGCAGTGTTGGTACACGCCACGAAGCTGCCGTCTTCGGTCCTCTGGGCCAAGGTCACAAGCTGTGCACCGGGCACCTTCAAGGGGAAGAATGTGATTCCGTCCTGGCTCAAACCCACGGGCTCGAAGATATGCTTGGTCATAAACTCTGACAGCATCATGCCCGAGATGCGCTCGACAGCCAAGCCCGCCCAGTCGATGCCACAGCCGTACATCCAAGCAGTGCCTGGCTCGAAAAGAAGTGGAAGGTTGAATAGCCTTGGGACAGATTCGCCGTCTGCAGGCTTCTCCTTGCGCCACGCCTCTAAGAATGGATGCATGAAATCGTAGCCCAAACCAGACGTGTGCGTGAGCAGCTGACGGTAGGTGATCTTGTTCTTCGTGGTCTGGTACTCCATAACAGGATCTGCTTTGGTGATGATCTGGAGATCGCCCAGTTCGGGCAGGACGGCATCGACAGCATCATCCAGAGAGAGGCGGCCCTCTTGAACGAGCTGCATCATGGCAATGCTCGTGAGGAGCTTGGTACATGATGCAGTGTACAAGTACACATCCTCCGTGAGAGCCGGTGCGTTAGCCTCTGGTGACGAGGAACCAAGAACGTTGTGGTACTGGAAGTTCCCACGCGCGTCGGACGCGTACAAAATGGCATTGGGTAACTGTCTGGTTTCCACGAGCTGTTTCAAGGTGGTCTCGAGATTGGCAGCCATTGTATTGTGATGATAATATGTTTCTGTGCAGACTTTGGAACAGAAGAAAGGCCTGCAAAAAGCTCGATGCACGCCTCCCAACTCGCAACTTAACCTCCCAGCCCACGAGGCGGCTTTGAGTACTCAGACTGGACATGGTGTCCGACATAGTGTTTCATGTCAAGAGCGAACGCGGTTCCGCGTTCTGAAGTGGTGAGTGAGTCACGCCGCCCAACAGGCGTCAGTTTGAAGGATTGTTGTTGAGAGTTTGGGATGACTCATAACTCATAACGGGGCGCGACTATGGTACCAAGTCAGCTGACCACTGTTTGATCTATCACGGAAGGACTCATTGCGGTCTTGCCGACTTTTGTTGGAGTTCAGTTTTGGTTTCGCCAAGGCCGCCAAGATGCAGTCAATTTGGGCAATTGCATGCTTAGTCAGCAGAAGCTCACACGCCCATCATCATAGGCATTCAGAGTGCTGACAGTCTTCTCCGCCCTCGACAAGCCCACATCTTGACCCTCACATTTTGATGCACGAGCTTCAACCTCGGCTCATAATCTGACAGATGACATCAAAATCCCGCTTATCAGCCAGAAAACCGTCATGAGGCACACAAACACACCGACGCACGCGACGAGAGGATGGCGTTCCCGGTGAAGAAGAAAAGCGCGCCTCGCAGGAAGCAGGACAGGATCATCTTGCATTTCGTGAGCTCCACTTCCCGACGCAGCCGACGTGGATACCAACAGGCTAATAATACATTCCCGAAAGGACTACGACTGTTTCTACGCCCAGGTTGTCGAGAACGCCCAGCCGGCCCTGAAGTCGCTTCCGCTAGGCATCAAGCAGAAGAGCATCCTGGCCACGTGCAATTACGAGGCCCGCAGGCGCGGCGTCAGGAAGCTGCAGCTCATCTCCGAGGCCAAGAAGGCGTGCCCGGACCTGGTGCTTGCCGATGGCGAGGACCTGTCCGCCTTTCGGGACGTTTCCAAGAAGTTGTACGGCCTGTTGGCGGCGTACTCTTGGAACTCGAAGGTTGAGCGGCTGGGTCTGGATGAGGTGTTCCTGGACGTGACTGACATTATTGACTACAATGTCGCACTTCTGAACCGCAATGGACTGACGGACTCGTTTTTCTGCCTGTCCCGGGATGACCCTGAAAAGGGCTTCACTTTCGATGCGACTTCCATTGCCGGCTGTGTCACTGGAGATGGGCATGACGAGGACAGCCATGACAACTTGCTATACGTACGGCTGCTCCTCGCCTCTCATTTTGCCCGATACCTCCGCCTCAAAATCGAAGAACAGGGCTATACATCCGCTTGTGGCATATCAACCTGCAAGGTCCTCAGCAAGCTCGTAGGCACCGTCAATAAGCCCAGAAACCAGACAACTTTGATGTCACTGCATGAAGAAGAGGTCATTGCCTTTATGGACTCACATAGCCTCCGTAAAGTTCCTGGCATAGGAGGCAAGATCACACACGCGTTAGAGAGCTACTTCCTAGGAGAGGACACAGACACTGATACCACCACGCATTCCAAGGTGACGGTAGGTGAGTTCAGGACTCGCCCAGAAGTCTCTCCTCAGATGCTGGAGAAGCTCCTCGGCAACCGCCCTGGCTCTGAAAAAGGCATTGGGGATAAAGTCTGGGGTTTGCTACACGGTGTGGACGACACTGAAGTGAAAGTGGCAAGCAGCATACCGACACAGATATCCATCGAGGACACTTACCCTGGGCCACATGGTGGTCTCAACACGCCGGCTGAAATCGAAAGGGAACTACTGAAGCTCGCGGCGTCTCTGCTGCGTCGAATACACGTTGACCTCACTGAGAGCGAAGATACGGTGGTTGGCGCTCAGTCCTCGGTCGATGTGCCACAAGGGAGAAAATGGATTGCCCGACCTAAAACTCTTCGACTTGCCACCCGTCCCAAGACATCGCTAAGTGAAGGCAGACCTTACAATTGGGCAAGAGCAAGTCGCAGCCAACCGCTCCCGACTTTCACATTTCACCATATCGACGACGCGATAATAGTCAAGAGGCTCGTGACAGAGGCTCTTCTACCCATGTTTCACAAGCTGAACCCACACAGGGGTGAAGGATGGAACATAGGCATGATTAATATCTGCGTGGCAAACATGACACTCACGGCGACCGAGGACGCCGCGGGAAGTGGGAGAGACATCTCGCAGATGTTCAGGAGACAAGACGACGTCTTGCGAGAATTTAGGGTCTACGACACTGGCGACGAGGCGCCGCCGCAAGCGAAAATGAGGGCAAACCAGCAGGGATTCCAAACCAGTGAGGCCGACGGCGTTGGGTCCGCGCCCTCCGATGACCACATGGAGGTCGATTTTGATTCTTTGGACGCCGAACTAGAGCCATGGGATGGCCAGGACGGTAGCCAGGCCTGCAGAAGATGCGGGCACTGTTGGCCTTCTTTTGCGGTTACCGCTCATGAACGATATCATGACCTGGAAGACCGATAGAGTCTCGGAAAGAAGCCCTCCTCGGCCTCCACTTATCCGATATTATCACAATTGGCACTTCTCGTCATGGTCGCCTTCCGTGTCACTGATCCTAGCTCGATTAGCCTTTCGATCTTGGTTGCGCACTTTGTTGGCCCAGAGAAACTCTTATCCTGCGAACTGTCAGCCTTTAATGCAATATACCCGCCAGGACACGCCATGAGCCCTTGAATATGCACTCCAGTCGGCCCCAATGCGCGCATATGCATTGTGAGTAGTGTGCCGCGATCAACCACAAGTAAACAACCCTCCAACATTTAGTCCGCGAGGACGAAAAGGCATAACCAACGTTTACCAGAACCAATAGAATATTACAGATACACTTGTCACTAATGTTCAATCTTTACTGGGCTTGAACTGCTGGATTGGGTGGTGTCACCCGTACTTGCACTGGCCCCCTATGTGCTTATTTACACAGGCCCGCCGGAGCAACCTTTCATGTATGCGGACGAATATCACAGATCAACGTTACTGGCTGTTATCGCTGAAGGCCAGAGTTAGTATGATAGTTCTTATACTCATGATGTGAGATCATCATTAAGCAGGCATCTTCAATACGTCGGGACTCGCCCGGTTTATCTAACAACCCTCCCCCTATTCCGACGCTATTGAAATAACACGGCAAAACCAACAGACCTCGTCATACTCCCAAAAGATACATGCTATCGAAAGTAGTAGAGTTGCACATTACTTCCGACCAATATCCCGTTAAATAATCAAGTTATATCGACAGCTAAAAAACAGGAATATAATACCCTCGCAGTCCGCCTTCACCCCCCCCCGGGGGGTCCTTCACCAGGTACAAGTGAATGCGATGCAGATATGATCACGCGAACTGCCACCCTCTATCCACTTGCTTATGGCTAATTTCAGATGATTGGAATCTGCGATAATACAATCAGCCATGTCGCTTCAGGAGTTGGGTAACGTCTGACAAGATTCGGGTCTCCTTACCTGTTGACAGTAATGGCGCCTGAAACTGAACCAAGGATTCTATAGGATCCTGAGCTTCTGAATATCCCAGTCCCCGTTTCAGAGTCCTTTTGGGGTCTTTTTTGCTCCCAGACAGTCGTTTGTCGGGTAAGGTAAAACCAAGGAGCAGCGGCTTCTTCGGGGTTTGATGGTCTCCTAGTGTCGATATAGGACGATGGGATCTTGAAAGAATCGTGCCTGAAGCCTGGAAGACTTATTGTAATATCAATCGAAGAGCCACATTGAAGATCAAGTGTTGTTGTTCTCGGGTCTGTTCTCTTCAAGATCCGTTCCTTCGTCGAGACTTCCCACCAGCATGGGCCAAACATCACCAGTACTATCCTTGTGATCAACAATATCACTGCAGATATCACACCGCGTTAGTATGATCGTATTATACGATCGGAAGTTAAATGATGCAGAGGGCAGAGGTTTCACCTACAAGTCCCTTTTGATATCATCGTCCAGGGTTCTCAGTCGCTTGATCCCCGTCTCGTCATTCCCGAAGCGGATGAACTGAAGGGCCACTTGGATCCTGGGGAGGTTACGCCTCTTGAGCTCCTCAATGAGTTGCCGGATTGGCATGTCTGCATTACAAACGCCATCCCTCGCTGCTGGGGATGAGTCCCACACGCCGTTCGTCAGGATGTAGATGCTTATCGGCCGACCCGTGTACCTCTTGCCCAAGATGCCTCTGAACCTCCGGGCCCTCCTTGGTCCTGATCCTGCCTCTGATGGAAGTTCCTGAATGACCTTCCTTATCAGAGTATCGAGGCTCCGCTCAATGAAGCATCGGCCACCAGCGCCCTTGCAGAAATTGTTTCGGACAAAGTTGGCAAGGTTCTCGGTACGACGGTTGTTCTCTTTCTTATCCATATGTGACGTGCAGTAAACATCCACTCCATCCTCATCGGCTTCTTCAAGGATATGGGCCAAGTTGGTGAAAGTGGTAATAACTTGCTTTTTGAATGGCTGCATGGTCTTGGAGTTGTCAATGAGAAACACCTGCATGAAATTGTCAGCATATACGCTCTGTCCCATACCTTCACCAACTGTCGTTGGCATGATAGGAAGGCCAGACTTACGTGATCTCGTTTCTGCAGCAGTGGCATTGCCTGGTCTTCGCCCCGCAGAAGAGGACGGTGTTTTTTGTCCTTCGCCAAAAGCCTTCGCTGATTGACTTCTTCAATACTGAGGTGGGGGAATGTAGACCTTATCTCTTCTTGGTTTTGATCTTGTAATCGACAGGGAGTGATAGTCGAGTCGGAATTTGCAGTATTGTTTGTCTGTGCCCTCGCTGGCGGCAGCCATGGCCCCCCTTGATTATGCTGCACGCCCGACTGATAGTCCGTCCCCGCTGGCAAGTGACCTGAATGATTCCAGAGCAGGTCTTCTTCTATGGATGAGATATCTGTTTTCAGGGACTGCCTGCTACCTCTACCTGGAATTTGGAGAGTACCTGCTCTATCCGGTATTCCGAGCAATAACTCTCGGCGCCATGGTCGTCCTCTAGCTGTGTTGTCTAATTCTGGCGTCGGGCTATCGTTGGCCTCTGTATTGGGTCCTACGTTGTAGTCGATATTTCGAGGTGTGCTCATCGGGAAAACTGGTATCGTCGGACCCCTGTCACTGGGCGATGTTTGCGTTTGGTTTCTAGTGAGTGGTAGGATAGAAGTGTTTGGAGAACTCAATGGCGATTCGACGAATTCGGAGGTGCGTGATGGTTGAGTATGACTGCTTGTACGACTGAGTTCGGCTGAGGACACCATAGATCTTGAACGCCTTAAAGGAGACACCTCTCTCGATCTCAATATGGTTTTGTCCAGCTCAGTTAACAGCAGCCGTGCGTTGTATCTCGACTTCCTTGGGACCAAGACATGATCCAGGATTATGCTGACAATCGCGGGCGTGAGGTCATCAGACTTTCGACCGTCCCGTTCAATGAGGGTCAAGACTTCGACGACGGTGTTGAGTCGCCTTGTGCCATCGTGAAAACTGTCCATGCGGCCGAGAGTTTTCTGTCTTGGATTCTCCTCGCCATTGTCATCTCGCCGGCGCTTTCGGAACTCGTTCCTCCCTCGTTCCCCAAAGGCGATCCACACAGCGGCTTCAAGGAGGACACAACCTATAGACCATACATCAACCAGAGGGCCCACGCGGTACTCAACGTCGTCACCCCAATG
Source organism: Cytospora piceae (assembly GCA_016508685.1). Taxonomy (NCBI): domain Eukaryota; kingdom Fungi; phylum Ascomycota; class Sordariomycetes; order Diaporthales; family Cytosporaceae; genus Cytospora; species Cytospora piceae. Next base: position 1,914,372 of record JADMLE010000005.1, on the reverse strand, counting down.
AAGCTCTGGTGGACAGTATGTGCGTGTACTCCTGTTGTCGTAACCCAGACTACCATAACCGCGAGAGCCTGACCTTCTTACATGGCTCATGCCAAAGTCACCAATCTTTAGTAGTATGTCGAACTCATCCTCATTGTCGGACTGCCGGCTGAAGGAAAATATGTTCGATGGCTTCAAATCTTGATGAACGATACTAGTTCCCGTGAGTACACCCGAAGGCGTATGATGAATGACCTCAAGGCCAAAAACCACCTGGCACAGCTCTGCCCAAAATGCCTTGGTCTCAGCGAAGGTGATCGGTGGGTTGTCCCTCTTGTACAGGTCAAGTAGTGTGCCTTTGTCCGCGTTTTCGAGTATGATCGTACAGTCTCGAACACTACCGTCTGTGGACCGTGTGTGGTAGCTTCCGAAACATCTGAGTATGTTCTCGCAGTCTGTCGCGTTGTTCAACGATGTATATGCTTTGATTTCGTTTTGGTATAAGGTAACTTCGTCCGAAGGGAATACCTTGAGCATAACAAGATCGTGTGACTTCGAGGTTAAAGATGTTAGTAAGTGTCATCGCAGCCTTTTAGATAAGTTTTTCAGGGCAACGAAACCAGGATAAACTTATCACACGCACCAAGTTTGAGGCTCGCAGCTGTGCCGATGGGTCTACCTTGACACAGTGGACGGATGCGTGTCCCCAATTCTGTTTCGAGCTCACAGTCCCGCCCACACGACAGAAGGGCAGGACCTGTCGCGGATCTAGTTGCCGGTCATAAAGTCTGCTAGGCCCCAAGGAAGCTGGGCAGAACTTCCATTGGTGCTCATAGAAGGCTCTGAAGAAGTCGTCGGCGTCATCGTCGTCAGAAAGGAAGGGTGGTTTCTCGGTAAGAGGCAGGCTGAAGTCGTCCGTCTGATGCCTAATGAAACGGGTCATATAGCGTATATATAACCGATCCGTTCTGGATATATAGACAATGATGGAAAATGTTTGAGAGAACTTCTCGCAAATGACGTCTATTGGTAGTACGAGTGGCCGTTCAGCTGTTGCGTACAGTATCTCCTTGACATGAGCCTCGTTCCAGTGTTCGTGTAAGATATGCGCGGGTATGTAAAGAGCCTTCTCTCCTCGGGCTGTCTGTCCAGATTTCAGACCTCCTTTGACAACATCTCGGAATTTGTCAAATGCATCTTCCATGGCTGCGTATTGATGACCCTGGGCGGGCGGCCAGCTGAAGGGCCCTCAGGCGCAGCTGGCTGTATCGTATATGAGTACCCAGGTAAGCCTCAGACGTGGATGGCGATATAAGGTCTGTGCAAGTAGGTAGTTTGTCGTGCCGTGATTTTCATGCAGGATCTCAGGCCTTGTTAAGTAGACAGACCAAATACAGCGGACGGCAGGAACGACTGGAGAATTTATACGGAGATCAATTCATGACGCCAATTCGCGACCTCGAGGATCTGTTATACAAGACTCGGCAGCGATGGCGCTGCAGCCCCGCGAAAGTGAAGTGGACAATCGATGTCTAGTGCTGATGGCTGTGCAGAACCGGAAACCTTAGGTACTTTCAGCATGGTAGACTTCCACCGAAGTACCTACCTAGGTAAGTAGGCAATGGGTACGTTATCCCTCACTTAAGTACTTAAGCACTTAAACAGGTAGCAGCAGGTTCCTTCATTACTTATTGTATGAGCAGCTTCGGGACATAGCCACTGGTTGGGTGTCTGCGCCAGCTCGATAGCCTCGAGCTTCAATTGATCGATGGTTTACTTGTGAGTCAGTATCTTCCAACGGGGGCCTGGCCGCCTAGTTGACACGCTGAAAGATTGCTGATGGAGGGTTGGTCACACATGCCATTGGACCCAAGGTGCCTGGTGCCACAGGCGAACCGCTGGCGGACCGTGGCCGCAGCATCAAAACCCACCGCCATAGAGAGAGGTCAAGCAAAAGGTGGGCTGATTTGCAGTGGTTGTTTGGTTTCTTATATCCGAAGATCACAAAAAAGCTCGAGGGTGTAGGTAGACCGAGGGCATGGGTTAGTCCACTTACACGCAGGGCACCCCGGTCACCGCTTATGGTACAGTCCCTACTGTGTAGGCACTTAGTTACACACCCTCATCTTGCCTTGATCATGGCTGCAAGACTTGGGCTTCGGGCATAATATGTAAGCTTTGTTGGTATAAGAAGACCAAAATCCATTTTCGAAATATGCTCTAGAGTTACATGATCGCGACGCCAGTGTATATTTGTACAAATATTCGACAGTAGCTCCAAGAGATACAAATAAGCACAATAAACGAAATAGAGGAAACAGAAGAAGGAAGAAGAGAAGTAGAAAAGAAAGCTTCTATCCCTGAACTGTTGCCCTGTGCTATCATGAACCAGCATGTGTTCCGGCTGAAGCTTCAATATCTTCTTGGCAGGACCCTGCTGGATTGCGCCCGAACCACCTTTTATTTAGATACAAGTACCATGCAATGACCGTGAGAAACATCATAGGAATACATATCTTGAAGAAAAGGGAGAGAAGGCCGTTGTTGATGCTCCACGACTGAGGATTAGCGGCGTCTGGGGTGCTGAGGATTGGCGTGCTAAAGAATGTCTGGTCAGATGTCAGAGAACCGGTCTGCGACTTCAAGTACGAAGCCATCATCAGGCTTACACCGAGGAACGTCCCTGGCAGAAATACCAGGGTGAAGAAAGTGATGACATGCATGGAAGCAGAGTCTCGCGCAGTCTGCCTGGCGATGTCATACATGCTGTCTGTGACGGCTTCCATCCTCTTGGCCGAGTCCTCCATCCTTTGCGAGGTCTCATGGCCGCTGAGGGCGAATACCCTACTGACTTCCGTATTGTACGATTGTAGGATGGAATTATACTGGAGATTATTGTTAGTGACACCTGTAGAGATACCGGTAGGTCGGTAGGCGACTTTTCTCACCAGAGTTATTCCATCTTGCACCAACGCGATCAAAGCCTCAGCTCTCATGCACTCGGCTTCAAGGCCCTTCTCGAGGCTCTTGATTCGCTGCGTGAATTGCTCAAATGAACCGGATGAGCTGCAAAGGTCTCTAATCTCAGACGGAAGTGTTGAGGAATCGTAATATGCCTGGTAATAACCCTGGAGGTCTCGGAGTACTCCAACGTTGAGAGCCATTGCCAGTTTAGCCTCCTTCAACTTCGAAGCAATGTCGTTTAGTCGTTGGAACTCCGAGAATGAGAAGGTTTTCATCATATCCAGGCGTTTTGAGATGGTCTGGTAGCTTTCGCGGTTGGTCTTGAGCTGCTGAGAATGCATATTGTCCAGCACAACCTGCTCAGGCTCAGACAAAATCATGTCTTTGCCTCTTATTCTGTTGCTTAGTTTTGTCTTCAATGTGTTGTATGTCTGGATGGGCCCATTCTGGGTGTGTCTCGTGCCTTGTATTGGTGGCATCGAGAACTCTCCGCCTTTGGCCGGTGGCATTGATAACGATCTGGCCAGTTGTTGCGTAGGGTCGAGTTCCCCAGCGGCGGGATCGAGGGGATAGCTCTTCACCTTGTGGAAGATTTCGCTGATTTGGCTCTCAACTTTGGTGATATACCATCTCCAGCCTTCGGCGCACCAGTCTAGAGAAATCAGATGGTTTGCGAGGCAAGACTCGAACGATGTCCCCAAGGTGTTCAAGTTATGTGCTTTCATCGACTCCAGAGACTGGCTTCCGTCTATGACCCTGTCACGGAGCTCGTCATTGGCCTTGATAGTGAGCCATAATGCGCGTCCATTGTTCATGTCGAAAGAGTGGTATACGACAGCTTGTCGCATGGTCCATTTGCCGTCATCGTCTGACACTTCTATCCCATTCAACTTGTAGCAATGCCTCAACTCCCAGTCAGACCTGCCGATCTCATAGATCTGCAAATGAGATGGTTTGACCGGCTTGTTGAGGTCATCCTGGGAGAAAGAGGCAAAATCAAAACCGGAACGGCGGTATTGGTTCCCAAACGATGCCAACATATCGACTAGGATTGGTGACATCTGCTGGTAACTGCATATATACCGGAACATCTGCGGTGTGCAGTTCAGTTCTGCCCTTGAATGCTCCGCTGAGATGAATCTAGACCAAAGTCAACTGGAATTCAAGTCTCTTGTCCTGCTTGGTAAAGTGTAAGACTGACATATGGCGACTTCGTGGATCCTTCTCCCGCAGCCGAAGGTGATGGGCATAATGTTGAACAAGTCCTGTGACATCTTCAACCGCCTTTTCCGTAAATCCTGGAGGAGAAAATTAGCAGGTGAGAATACCAGCCCGTCTCATCAAGTTCTTGGTGGCTTACGATCTATCCCAACACGTGCCTCCCAAAACTCAATGGACGCTCCACTTGTCACGAATAGTCGCTTCTCATATCCTTTCAGTTGTTTTTGGTAATGTTCCAGAACGCGTTCAACATGCTTCTTGTGTATGAGGTTCAAGGGCCATATCTCGGAAACCTGGCAAGCTGCGATGAGTTGATCAAACATATTGACGGCCATCTTCGATAGTCTGACCTTCTAGAGTTCTCGGTGAATCGCTATGGACTGTTGGTTTGAGTCAGTCGAACGATACAGGACGTATACCATATATATCATATATTCATTACAACACTGAGCCTCGTGATGTGAGCAATGTGTCAAAACCCGGGACGTTGTCGTTACACTGCTCAGGGCAAAGGCGGCACAGGGCTGTAGCCACGATGTAGCCACCAATCCAGGGCCAGTGGGGGCGAGAGCAGACTGGCCCTAATGCGGAAAGTGACTTTGCAGTATCTTGTGTAGAAGTTCGACGTTGCAGACCGCAAGGAAGTGAATATGTGGTGAGTATGCGAATAGACTGATCATTGGATGGACACTGCGCCTACTGCGCCTGCATGTAAGCGGTGCACTACTAGCCTGCGTCAGGCTGAGACTCTACGGTCATTAATCTACGACACCTTGGCTCACGTCCTATCGAGATCCAACTGAAGCAGCATTTTCAGACGCATATAGCATACCAACACGGATAGCATTGTAAGTACATCGGGATCACTGCAAGCCGTCCGGGTATCGAGTGTACACATGTGTAACCATCCCACCGACAAGCACAGCCTCCCCCTCCTGCCTGATCTCGTTGGAGTTATGCCGAGGGAGGGAAACAAGTAGAAAAATGGAGACATGGTCCAAAATATGAAGCCCTTGCGCCTTGCTACTCCTTACCCTTCGCTTCATACTTCAAAGGTTGGTCCCACAACAAAGCCATGATGAGGCATCGACCAGAATTGAACCGTGTTCCCCTCCCCCGCCGGGAGATCGAATTCAACTGTAATTCGAAGCCTTCTTCCCACGAAGCTTCTTGATGTCAATTATGTCTTGCTGCTGGTGGATTAGCCTGATGGCGGGACTCTAATATGGCTGAAAGTATGGGACCGAAGACATACCGCTGACAGTGACAGGTCATCTGGCAGTTCCACTACATAGTTGTCATCGTCATTTTCCTTTTTCCCTTGTTAGTTTGAGCCGTGGTCAGGCAGATTTTAGATTTGCCGCATGTCCTTACCTGCACTTGTATGCTTACGCCAGGGAACCTGTTGCTAAGGTACCTTTGCAGGACCTCTAACTTCAGCCTGTAGCGGTCGACCGTTTCTGTGTGAGGCATCGTCCAAGGTTGTTAGGCGGTATAGTGACCTGATACGAGGTAAGGCTCTTCCCTCTTTAGCCGCTCGGAAATTGGGGTCTTGCAGGAGTCTTGGAAAGTATGCAGGGCTTTCCCGTCAACCCAAGAATGCCTTGGGGACATATTTATGCCTGGAGGAAGGCTGTTCTGTGCCTTGTACCGCAAGACCCCTCTCTTGTGAGGAACGAGGACTTGTTGAGCCTCATCCTCTCTCACCGGCCTCCCTGACAGCCCTTGGGTTCTAAATCCTGGCAAGATCAGCCGGCCCCATGACTTGGATAAGACGAATGAGTGGAGGGTGGCTGCCATATGGCTGCAGGTGGGCACCTGCATCGCACAAATCACGTAGCTATCGTCCGGAAGTCTGATGACATGCATATATGTGAGACGTACCATTGGCTGGGGACGTCGTGCTCGACACCATCTCGCAGAACGATAAGCAGACAGCAGGCGGGATTCGGTGAGGAAACGACGTCCATCGCCCGTCGCCCGTCGCCCATACATCAGACGCCCACACCCATAGCAACGCAAACTACGACTTAATCATCAGGCTGGGCACGCAATGAGCCCGGACAGAGCCTCAAGTGGGCTGATAGTAGCAGTGGCGTATTGGATATATGGGATGGACGTAACTGTAAGGTGTAAGTGGAAAGATGGTCTTGACTTATATCAGGGTTAGGGCTACCAATAGGGGCTCGGTACCTAGGTACAAGCCCCTGGAAGCTTTATCGATAAGAGGGAGCTCCTGGGGATAGCCTCACTTCCCCAGCAGTAACAGAACTACGATACTGTGAAGAGAAACCTAGCAATTCTAAAGACTCGATCAGTCGGCATTCTCACTTCTTCCAACAAAACACCCAAATAGTCTTGCATATATCCCAAGAGCATGAAATCACAAACATGAGCCACCAACGCTATGCCTCCCATGATCCGGTCAAGGAACCACACTCCATCTCCCTCAAGGTCCTCCGGTACGTGAAACAACTACTCTTTCCCTACTTTCCAAATCCAATACTAACACCACAACCTCCAGGCTCTCCCGACCATCCCTAGTCGCCCAACACCCCTTCCCACACACAGCAACCCCATCAACAACTCCCCGGCCGCCACCCATCCCGGCCTCCCTAGCCTACACCTCACCACACGACACCAACCCCTCGCCCTTCCTCCTCAGCCCGATCCTCAACCTCCCACCGAGCTTCGGTTCCGCCTACGTAGGCGAGACCTTCAGCTGCACACTATGCGCAAACTACGAGATCCCACCCCCCCTTGAATCACCACCACAACCACCACCCCCAGAACAACCCCTATCCCAACCAAGGAAATACATCCGCGACGTCCGCATAGAAGCAGAGATGAAGAACCCCGCCTCCCAGACCGTCACCAAGCTGCCCCTCTCGCCCGCCCCCTCTCCAGCCGGCGACAACGGCGGAGGAGGAGGCGTGGACCTCGACCCGGGCCGGACCCTGCAGCGCATCGTCAACTTCGACCTCAAGGAGGAGGGAAACCACGTGCTGAGCGTGACGGTGTCGTACTACGAGGCGACCGACACGAGCGGCCGCGCCAGGACCTTCCGCAAGCTGTACCAGTTCGTCTGCAAGCCCAGCCTGATCGTGCGGACCAAGGCGTCGCCGCTGCCTGCCGTGCCCGTGCGCGCGCCGCTCACGCCGCCGCCTGACGACGGAGGTCAAGCTGCTGATGCTGGCGGTGGTAGTGCGGTTGGGAGGGCAAGAAGGAGGAGGTGGGTCCTCGAGGCGCAGCTGGAGAACTGCTCCGAGGACACGACCGAGCTGGAGCGGGTGGTCCTGGAGCTCGAGGCCGGGCTGTCCTACCGTGACTGTAACTGGGAGGCGAGCGGGAGCCCGAAGCCGGTGCTGCACCCCGGTGAGGTTGAGCAGGTGTGCTTCATAATTGAAGAGACGGAGGCTGGGGGTGTCGAGGAGCAGGATGGGAAGATCATGTTTGGGATTATGGGCATTGCGTGGAGGTCGGAGATGGGACAGAAGGGGTATCTTGCTACGAACAAGTTGGGCACGAGGCATATCGAATGATAGTGTCCCTAACGGAAAGAGAATTATTGAGCGAGAGTGATTAGTAGTGATATACTCTGGGATCTCGAGGTCTTGGATGGTATCACGAGTGTTGGCAAGTGGGGGTTTGTTGTCGATAATGGGAGGCAGTCCCGGATGAGACAGTCCAGAAGGGAGCATTACTTTTACCCAGGGGAAGAGAACCAAGCGGAACACAAAATATACCCACAAGGTGAAAGCCGAGGACATCAGGAAGTTGTGCTGTTCTCCTATGTGAGATACGCCTGCCAGAAACATCACAGAGCAGCACACCCTTCAGACGTAGTCACAACCAATTCACGAAATGTCATAAGCATGATGTTGATAAAAGGCTCAATGCCGTGTTTGATTCCAATCAATTCCCTATCGCGATTATTCAGACTCCCTGAACGCGATCTATTCAACAAGCAGCCGCCGCCCCTCTGCCTTGTACCACCCTGTCCTTCCCTCAAATATTTACCTACTCGTACATGACTCTCCATAGATGACAAGGCCTTGTCAATCAAGTCTAAGCCTGGTGCTAATCCAAATGCCCTTTTTACGCAAGCAAATTCCACCTCCCTTGGCAATGACCCTTCAATGTCTCGCCGTCGACCCTGTACAGCTAGGGTCTTTTGATGTTTTTTTTGTGTCAAGCCTCCGATGGCCAAATATGCCTGTAGACGGCTGTCCTCACCCGTGCAACTCGACGGCGGTCACAGAGTGTTGTTCCCTTCGGATCCCCATACAAACTGGCTGTCAATATCACTCATCACTTCTTGTCTTTAGTGCCAATGCCACTTCCAATTGCCTTCCTTAAGAATCCCTTGCCCCGCTGCTCAGGCTTCGGCGCACCCTGAATGGACCGAGGCTCCTTGATCAAAGACGGATCAAGCCGAGTGGGTATCCGGGTGACGATAGACCGGTAGTCGCCCTGGAAGTTGGCATTTGGAACTGGGACGGCAGCGGTCCGCCAGATGTGATCCGATGTGTCGGCGAGGAAACCGGTAAGCTTGGGCTGTCGAGTCGGTCCAAACCCGCCGGCTGATGCGCCATGGTTGGCTCGTAATGTCGAAAGGCGGGATAGTCCTGCTGATAGCTGCGGTCGTCCACGGGCCTTCTTTGCTACCAGGATCTCATCGAAGAGTCGGACGTCTGTATTGTTTGCGGGTAGCTGTTCTCGCTCATGGATGAATTCATTGAAGGCTGCAGTCAGGTCAGTCTCATTGTACACCTGCAATTGGCAGGGTATCGGTTCTTACCTTGTGTATCCCTCATCATCACGGCATACTCCTGCTGGTCATACGGCAAGCTCCTAATGAAGCCGCTCATGTCGAATGCGAACAGCTGACCGTTCTCCTTTTGCTGCTTGCTAGGCCGAGCCATGTACTTGCGATAGGTGAATAACAAGCTGGCAAAACAGCGGACAAAGGCAGCGCGGACTCGATCAGCATGGAAAGCCACAGGACACACCAGACAGACGAAGCCAAGGCATCGGTTGTGAGCCAGACATCCACAACCGCGGCACTTGAAAAGTCCATCTCCCTCAGATCGGTCGTCACAAATGTCGCAATACGAATCACGCTCAAGAGTGTCCCACTCCATGCAGTGGCCCTCCACCCAGACTGTCGTGTCCGTGTTCTCAACCGGTTGCACAAGCATATTGGGCATCACAGTGGACGCCGCAATCGTGGACTGTGCGTACGACGATGGCGCATAGCCGGCGTTGTATGATGACTGAGAATCGACAGAGATGGAGGAGATGGACAAATTTGTCGAATGTCCATTAAGGAACGGTAGGCTGGGCCTGTGGACCGGAGGAGGGTGCTGGTCTACACCGAAGGACGAGCTACGTCGCGATTTGGTGTCAAAATGGCCAGAACGTTTCTCTCGCAGGGTACCCGCCAAGGCGAACCCGGAATCTGTCCGTGAATTTGGCGTCGTAGGCATAGGTGGGAAGTGTGCAGATTGGGGAGAGAGAGAAGAATTGGGACTTGTCTTTCCGGACCGACCAGTCATCGGCCTATCGGACTTGGTGGAATCAGGCTTGGCATGAGAGAAGGCGTTGAAGATGGGTCTTCGGATGCTGCCAGGCTGACCTGGTTCGCCAAATGTAGACGAATTCTGCGAGACCCATTTACCCAGCGAGGCAGTTGGGGCACTTGTGTTAAATAGAGACTCGTTCTCTACCGAGAAAGAATCGTAAGGGAACGCTTCGATGGCGTACGGGGGCGCACCGGTAGCAACACCAAACCGCAACTTGTGTGGCGCAGCAACCTGCAATAATGAAAACAGCTTCCTGCGGTGCTGCCTTGGGAGGCGATGGGGCTGCGAAGTAGCGTCGATTGTGTCCCTGTCCAAGTCCACAAGTACATAGTCGTCCTCCGGAAGTTCGATGTTGTCGTAACGCCTCTCGATTCCAACGATGTAAGGACAAGGAGCGTCAAGCGCAGACAGGAGTCTTGCTGGTAGAATTGGAATGAAAACACTAGCCCATTTGAAAGGGTACAGCAGGTTTACCAGGGCATGGCATGCAAGATGCAGCATCGCCGTGTAAGACGAGATGAAGATAATCCGTGACTCGGACATGGCGTATTCGAACAACGCCACAATGTTCTCGAGAGACAGGCATCTGAACAGAGCATAGATGTCGATGTTCCTTGATCCGGGTAGCTCGTTAATTGCCTCCTTACGGCAGTAAAGACGGAGCTCCCTAACGCCGAGCTCTACCTGCGTCTTGGAGCTGATAGGGCTGACAGCCTCCATGCAGAGGTTGACAACATAGCGCTCAAGGGGTTGCCAACGCCCAACCTTGGGTGAGCTCGGCGGTATCCTCAGCACTGTGCCATCGGTCATAGGCACAATGATGGCTCTGAGCCATTCTTTCCAGAACGTTATCTTGGTAACGTCCCGGCCCATAATACCATAGGCTCGTGGTGTCCACAAACCAGTGTCTCCTGCCGTGAGGCCATCGATCTTGGATGCAGCGCCATGCCTCAGTGGCCGCAGCATCTCGGTCATGAGGCTGATCTTCTCCTCCACAGTGCTAATATGGTCATCAAGGGCGTCCCTAGCAGAAGAACCAGACGGTATGGTTGGGAGTTCCGCCAAAAGCTGCGACAGGTGTGCGCGCTCGGCTGCGAGGCGGGCTCCCAGACTGGCAGCGAGTTCTCTCTCCTCATCAGACATATGCTTCTGTCTCCATGACTCGCATTTCTTCTCGACCTGATCCGCGACGTCGGGGCTAAGCGGTGTCCATACAATGACTGTGATGCCGTAGATCTTGGAGTTGTCGTCCGAGGTCATAGTGAAGCCGTGCCAGGTGGCCCGTGGGCGCTCGTCGGACGATACGATTTGAATGTCGTTGGGAAAGGCGAACATGGGCACATAGTCAGGGAATTTCCCCCTCCTAGCTATATCATCTGCGGTTTCCTTAGGGTACCTGTCAAGCAGCTTGGGTTCAAACCGTCGCTTGAGGGGATGCATGTTGGGGTCCAAATTGAGAGGCTCTGGAGGTGGGATGACCGAGTTATAGTTGCTCAGGCGCTTCGTGGTCCGAACAGAAGCTTCAGACTGTTGTTAGCAAATGGCCTGGTATCTTCGGGCTCCTGGGGCGACATGGCTTACCTGGGCGTGCTCGAGGAGCAACGGTCTGTCTCTTGACGCTGTTCATATCCCTAAAACTGATCTTGCGTCTAATACTGCCCTTGATGCTCTTCAGCGGACTCATGCGTCCGCTGAGCTCGCCCTCCTCTGCCTTGATCCTCTCTGCACGTGGGTTGCCCACCATGGGTGGTCGCGACTGCAACTTCGCGCCGGCACTGAAACTCAGGTCGTCCAGGAAATTCTCCCGCTCGGCGGCGAACTTCATAAGGGCCTTGTCGAAGTCGAAATCCGGCAAACCCGTGAATCCAGTGCCGTGACCGTGGCCGCCGCCAGGGTGCGGCGGGACAGGCTCCACAGCCGGAGCAGCAGCGTCCGTGGGGGTAGGAGCGCCATCATCGACGGCGCCATTCCCGAAGTTCACAGGAGGGATTGGCCGGATTGTGGCGCTGCTCCTATTGCTCCTGGTACCATCATTTTCGTCGAAGCCTTGTATGGAGAACCGAGGTTCATTGGTGGAGAGCTTGGAGAGTCGGTTAAAGGAGCTCCTGCGTGAATGGCGGGCGGTGTCCTTGGAGAAGGTTTGGGTGGGAGATTCGGGGATATCATGGGGGATTTCGTGTTCGGAGTCCTCTCTGATGGTGTCGTCGAGTTGAAGACAGCTCAGGGGTCTCGTGTCGACGGGTTCATTGTCGTGGTAGGATATGTCTTCTACGCCGGCAATCCAGAAGTAGTCGGCAAGGGGGGCCGAGGAGCCATCCATGGCACTGGTCTTCTATCTCACACTTCCTAACAATTGCACTCCTTCATTGGGTCATTGGCCGTGCAGAAGATATTCAGGTCAGGCCCCCAATGCTGGGGCGCGATGGAGCTGACAGAATCAGCCCTGGTGGGTGGTAGTGGGTAGCTGTTGCGCTGTTGCGCTGTTGTCGAGCAGCTTAGGACGATCGGTCGCTGGGTGGACCTTGTTCTCTGGGCGGCTGGACTGGAGGGTGAGTCTTTTTTATCACCTCCTCTTGGATACCTAGGTAGTTATGTGAATGGATGGGTCGGTCAGGATCTAGAAGCTGTTGTAATTGGGTAATGACGACTCCAGGAGTATATGATCAAGTCCGGCGGCAAACAAGTTGGGATAGGTTTGGTGGGAAAGGTTGAGGAGGGAGTCCCTGGGAATTCTCTCCGCTTCGGCGCAAAAGGAACCCCAGATGATAAGAGCTGCTGCCCGACCTAGGAGTATGTATGTATCAGGGATAGCAAGCTAGTAGTAGTAGTAGTAGTAGTAGTAGTAGTAGTAGTAGTAGTTACTTAGAGACGCGAAATTGAGAAAAACCTCAAAGAGTCAGAAACAGAAAACCTGCCAATTGCAATTGCAAACAAGCCCTTCTACTGTAGACAAGGCAAAAAACAGAAATAGATGCAGTCAAAAGGAGGTAGAAAGGGATTGGACAGGACGGCAGCACTTGATGAGGGCAGCAGAAATCTGTAGGATGAGGAGAGGAGCTTCCACAGCGAAGCGAATAGTTGGTACCCCGTACGGAGTAATGTGTACCTCTTGGTTGTTCGCACCTTTTCCTAGCGTCAACTGTGAAGGGGTTCTGTGGATTTCGGTTGCTAGAGGTGCCTGGATGCCAGGGGTGGTTTTGGTGGGTGGCAGGCCGACAGGTCCCTTGGTCCCTGGGGGCCTGGAGCGGTGGAGTGCACGGTCGGAGAAACGGTGGAGTGCAGATTACGGGGGGAGACTCAGGGACCCTCGCACGCCTGGGACCTTACAGTAGGCTAGGAACCCCCCTCCACTTCTCAAGTTGAACAATGAGCTGATCATTCGTCTCGGCTACTTCCAGCCCCACTGACAAATATGGACTCTCCAAAGTTGTTCACTTACTGGCAGAGTTGGGTACGGCAGCATCTCATATCCCACACACCCACCTGTTCATCAGGAGTGTGGACAATATGGGATAAACAATAATGCACATACTGGGAGTGAAGATACGAGCTTTTTATCATCCGATTCAGGTATGTGGGAAGCGAGTTGAAACCCAATTGAGTCCCAAGGTCCCAAGGTCCCAAGGTCCCAAGCCCACCTGCACACCATTTTCGGAAGTGAGGAAAAGAATAGGTATCGAGTATCGGGTACTTACATGACTACCTAGGTACCTACCTACCTAGTCTAAGTACTTCCAGTCTGGTGTAAGCCAACTCAAGCTTTGAAAGATTTCTAGGGGTACCTAGGGAAGAGAGGTGTTGGCGCTTTCAAGCCACTACCTGGACATGCATGTCAGGGGCAAGCTACCATCTACCATCTGCCATTGCAATGTCTTGTCTTGTCTTGATAAGAACAGCATTTCTCATCCAGTCGTCCTCATTGGACATCTTTCACTCACCATAACAACACCTCACCTACATCGTACCACTTCCCTTTGGAGAGTCAGGAGCCTAGGGTACAAGCTTCTGGATCATGAGGGGAAAAGAACCATCATCCTCTTGGAGCACAGGTGCCGTGATGTGCCAGAGATTCATTTATCTGGGCCCTTCAAAGCCGAGGTCTTGAGCCGATACAGAGGGTCTTGTTTGCTCCAGAGTTTCCTTACCAGTGCCGGGAATGGCAGTTCCTCTCTTTTAACCTGATGTCGGGGCGGACTTTCTGGGCTCTTCTATCCTCGTCGCGGGCATACTATGGAAACACCACCGCTGCTGCAGAGCTCCAGGAAGGGCAAGTACTTCTTAAATGCCTAGGTACACAGTACTATACGTGTACGGACGTACCTTGTATGAACGGTCCGGGGTTGACGGCCACACGGCCCAGCGTGGAAATTCATCTGTCGATCGCTTCCACGGCCGGTCCAAAGGACCTGAAGTTCTGATGTTCAAGAAAGAGGCCGGATTTCCAGACTCCCTCCATTGTTGTGACGCAAAACAGTACCAAAGTCTAATTGCAGACCAGCTTTGCCGGCCTACGATCAGGATGCTCGCTATAATAAATGACACAGCGATAGTCAAAGCTTTTTTCCCCCCTTCCTTTCCTTTCCCCCAGCCGTTGTGTTGTCGGGTCTTTGCTCGGCCGGGGGAACCGCCAGATACATAAACACAGACGACCTTCTCAGAACCGGAGTCTTAGCATGCCACACCCACTTTATCCTCTGTTGCATCGCATTTCAGCATCCCTCGTTTCATATGCACGCAATCTGCCTCCCAACCCCCGATGCCAGGTACGGCTTTACCACTGCGACAACACGTAGCTTGCTTGCCAAAAAAAAAATTCTAAGCCCACATGTACACTACCTCCATATTCCCCCTTTTCAACCCTCCCCCCCCCCCCCAATTCCATCTGCCGATACCACCCACGTCAAATTCCGCGCCAGCTTCAGGGGTAAACAAAAGGGAAGAAGTAGAAAAAGAGGAGCGCACCTGCCAGATGCTGCCCCAACACCTACGGAGTATCAGTTGATGTATCTCCATGTACGGCACTTTCTCTTCGGTTCTATTTTTGCATGCTATCCACCAGATCTCATTTCTTATTATTTTAAGAATACGGAAGGGGGAGGGGAGGGGCATTCTTCTATAACCCCTGCCGTCAGAATGTTATTGTATGAAATCCTCCGGGATCCCAGTCCGGGAAAACGATCAAGGCATGGAGAGAGACAGAGATAGAGAGAGGAGGAGGAACCGTCTGTGGGCAGAATGCGGCTCGTGTCACGTAAATGACGCTGGGGTGATCTCGCGATCAGACATCTAAATGCGATGTCCTCTGGATCTGGGCCCCGCCGGCAAGGCACCACAGTCCCCACATCATAAACGGCCTGGGCACATCAATCTTATACAGATGTACTATGTACCGTGGTCCAGCCCAGGTCAACAATTCACTCCATACATACACACGAGACTTTTTGTTTTTTTTGTTTTTGCAAATGGAACGGGACCAACGGACCGAAGTCCATGTCGGGGTAAACATAGAAAAACTCTGATGCAGAAGCCACGTTTGGCAAGGCGGGTTGCGTATCGCGTTGTGCCGGGAGGCGTTCCAGTGTGTTTGACAAAGGCACGCGGCTCTGGCGGCGGCGGCGTCAAGCTTATTAACGGAAGGACATGCCATGAGGTGGCACAGTTTCAACTGTCTATAACCTGTCAGTCTTTGTGTGCGTATGTATGTAAGATGCCGACGGCGCGATGTTGTGCACCTCTCTTGTGCGACCAAGCAAGGGTCGAATGTCACCAACAGCCCAATACGCTCTTAGCACGATACTTTATATGCGTCCATGGTCGAGCCTCCATACTATAATACGTAGACCGGTCTCTGTGGGACTACTGCACGTACGGATCTGTACTGACACCGGCTCCCAGCTCATCCGACTCGGTCAGCTTCTACCTACCAGGTCCGGAATTCCCGCCAATATGAGGACAACTGGCGGGGTGAAATGAGTGAAGAGATCGAAGTGAGTGAGCCGGCTACCTCTCCCCGCCATCGTAGGACAAAGCTATCGTGGCACACGCCACCGTCACACACAAATAAACCTCCGCGGTTCTCCCCGTGGGCGGTCGATCCCTCCCCCCTTGCAGTCCATCTGACCACCCAGAGGACCATCCAGCCACAGCTGCCACGAGTCCCCAAGTATATCATTGATGGGATCACCCACGTCCTCGGTGCGACGTCACGAATCGGCTACTGCCGATCTGGCCTGCAGGGCCAACCAGCCAGGCCAACCAGGTGTCACAACATATACTGCCTGAGACATGTCAGAACCTTCATATCTTAGATCCGTCCAGGGGCCCAGGCCATCCAGGCCAGCGGGGTGCCAGGGCCGCAGGGGCCGCCAGGTAGGCTCCCAGGTCCAGGGCACCAAGAGATCTCGTGTCGTACAATGTCATGATTGCGTACCAGGTGTAGCAGGACCGAGATTTTCGCGTGAGTCTTCTTTCAGCGGTGGACGTGCAAGTGTTTAGCAAGGCCCAAGTAGACATGCTCTTCCATCATGGGAGATAGCAGTTATGATGTTGTCGCCAACGCGACCAGCCTCTTCGATGGAAGTAGCGTGGCACCTGTGTACCCAACTATTCCGATGATACGAAGTCCGGGCAAGATAGCAGCCAACTTATGGCCCGTCCCCAGGGGAAGGCCGGAACCATCGTCAGACTTAGCACAGACTTAAAATTTCCAGCGCTGTAAAGTTTCGTATGCCTTCTCTATCCGCAGTTGTATCTGCGGAGTATAGCAACAGCACGCGGCGTGGATATGCTGCTGTCCTCTAGCCACTTCCGGGTGGTCTCTTTTCGTGTGGTCCAAGGGCGAGTCTTCATTCTTCTTCTCCAGAGGCCTATTCTGAGCCCATAAAGAGGATCAACATTCCGGTTCTGCCCTGATTGCCTGGATGGAACACCTTCGAAACCAGCTGAGACAAATGAGACCGCTGTATCAAGGGGTGGGGGTATCAACATAATCAACATGTGCAAAGCGGCTTCCAGTCCGGCCCTCTCGTAGTGCCGACATCTTCACCAAAATTGAGAATCCGATCCTGCTCTCCATCCGATCCTCACCCCGTCCCAATGGGGCCGGAACCACCAGCACCCCCATCTCTAGGTTTCGGCTTGGGCACCTTCTCGTACGCGTTCGGGCTGCGCTTCCTCGCCTTCTTCGGCCCGTCCCCTCCTCTCCTGCGTCCCCGGCCGTGCTTGTGCCCACAGCCTTTCCCATCTTCACCACCGTGTGCCCGCTTAGAGGACCCCTCGCCCGCGTCTGAGTCGTAATCGTCGGATGATGATGATGATGATGATGATGATGATGATGATGATGAGTCGGAGGAGGACTCATCGCTGGATTCGTCCACGCCTTTGGGGCGGTGGTAGATGCAGCAGACTATGAATTTGGCATGGCCACAAGTCAGTGAACATATCCGAGGGTAAGCAAGTATCAAGGCAGGGAGTGCCTTAGGGGAGAAACACACCCTTAGAAGACTTCTTCCCCATCCCCTCGTTGTCCACCACACCTTCAGCCCACTGCACCCTGGGTCCCCGAGTCCTCTGCGCCCCGCGTAGCCGCAGTATGGGCGCCTGCGGCTCTGTCTGCGGCTCCGTCTGCGTCCGCGAGCCTATGGGCACATCTGCGGTGCGGGTGTTCTGCGTTCCTGCGTCGCCCCTGCCGCCGGACGGCTCTTGCTGCTGGGCCATGCTGACCCTCTTCCTTTCCAGCTGACAGGCTGACTACTCGGTGAGGCTATAACGGAGGTGGTCCTTGTGCAGTGTGTTCGTCGCGAGGCTGCTTTGTTTCCGGGCCTCTAGGTCGGTCGTTCGTTTGCAGGGAGATGAGATCATCGAAGGGCAATTGCACAGTGATCGGGCAGAGGGAGAACTCTTCAATGGGTTTTCAGATTCAAGTAGTCTTTGGGCGGTAAGTGTCAGCGCAGTCTAACATTCATAAACAAATTCCGGAAGGCTGAATTCACGTTGCTGACGTTGGAAGTGCCCAGAGTCGGCTCCGGTTTCTTTGTACAATTGTCAGCGGGGCCCAGGCCGCTCGGAATATTTCGCCCCCCGCGTCATCCCGCCCTTTAGGGCCGGCAGCAGCCATATCCATGTGTTATAGTGGGGTAGCTGGGTGGCTCCAGGACCCTGCCGCCTGAGTACCTGAGCCTCATATACTACAAAGGACTGCAAGCCTCACATCAATTGATACACCCGCATTTTCACATCAGAAGTACAAGGCTTTCAAGATTGTTTCCTGTGTGCGATTGAGTGGTGTGTCTTGACAATGTCTTTGAATATTGTATGATATGTCATATCGAACATCCAACTGGACTTATTGTGCCTAATCGGCTCTGGCCCTCCTTGCTCCCTTCTCCCTCTGCTTCGCTCCGGTCATACTCTTCCTCGGCCGTTTCTTGCTCGTCTCACGAGTCTTCCGGACTTTGTTGTAAAGCCAGGCATTCAAGGGTGGTCGACACCCGATGAAGCGGCCCTCTGGGGAGTAAACATCCACGACTGGCCAGTTAGGCTCGGCCTCCTCGTCCCAGCCATCCTCAGCATTCTCCCCTTCCGGGCCCGGCTCGGACAGGACTAGCTCCTGCAGGATCTCATCACCATACGCGTTTTTCTTCGCGCGGGATGGCTTCGGCTTGGGCGCTGCCACAGGAGCGAACAAATGCTTCGCCCTGACCTGCGCAGTGATCTCAACCCAGCCGCAGCCCTCGATGAGGAGGTCGAGCGAGAGGACGCGGTATGGGAGATTGTCGACCTTCATTCCCACGGCGTCCCTCCTGGTGATGGGGCCGGCACGCGCCTTGGTCACATCCCACCTGAGCGGGAATGACCCGGCATGCTTGATCTTCTCGCCGATTCCTGGGATGCCTATGTTGTCGATCTTGATACCCGTGGTCTGGTTCTGGATCTCGGTGGCCTTCTCAGTTGCAGTCAAATGCGGTTCGATCGGCGTGAAGGCGTAGGCAAGGAAGATGAGGTCGGGAGTCCGGGGCGTGATCCTGATCAAGCCTCCAATCAAGAGGGACTGTCCAGGCTTGACGACCTGCTGTTCGGGGGCCATGCGTTGCTTCATTATCAGCGATTGCCGGTGCTCTTCGCGGACATAAGATTCCAGGTCACTCCGTTCAAGTCCAGGCAAGTCGATCAGCTCGCCCTTGCCTCCTCCGAAGGGGATCCTGATAGGAGACGCCGTAGTCCCAGCCAAGGAGGAAACAACGGGCATTTGTGGGAAATTCGTCTCCCTCAGTGGCGGCGGTAGCAGTGAGTCCTCTTCGAGGTCGTCGACTTCTGGCAGTACCGCCTCGGCAAGACTCCTGTATTCACGGATCCCAGAGACTACCGTTTCTTTAGGGACTTGGTCTCGTGGTTGGACAGCCACTGAGATGGCATGCTTGGACTCCTGCCAATCCATTCGCCCCTTGGGGAACACCGCGTTGAAAAGCTGGCTCTTGCCAACATTTACTTTACCCACCATCCAGCCAGCCCCTCCTCTCTTCCATATGTCCTCCTTGACCTCCTTGGTCCACCAGCTTCTCTTGGCGCTCACACACCTCACATTCCCCAGCCGCACATGCCTCGAGTCTCGAGGGAGCGCATCTCTCAAGATTTCGACAAGGGTGGCCATCATCCTGTCCACTTGTTCCTTCTTGGGCGCCAAGAGATCAGATCTGGTTATGATGAAGCTCATTTCTGTCTTCTTTCCCTTGAAGAACTTGCCGGTCATGGCACGACGGTTCTTGGTCCGTAGCGGCATCAGGTCTAAAAGCTGGTGGACTTTGGGGAGGAGCGACATCGGAAAGTCGGCCGCGTCGAGAACGTGGTAGACATGGTTGTACTTGTACGGCGACTCTTCGATGGTTTCGCGAATCGCCTCGATTGTAGGGTGGTAAATCGGGTTTCCGGTGTGGTGATGGATCAGATTGTGGCACCGGTCGCAAAGTGGCACATCCGGCTCCTGTGCCTGCCCTGCTGTAGGACGCTCAGGCAACTCGAGTGCCTCCGGGGTCAGACCAATGTCTTCCAGCACATCGCCCCGACTCCGTAGGGCATCCTGCACAACATCGCTTCCGGTGCGACGCCGCGGCTCTTCCTTCAACAGGCCCAAATAAGTTCTCACGGCTTTCCGGTCCAGACCGAAGTGGCCCGGCTCATCAGGGACCACAGTTTGCGACAGGGCACCACATCCGGCGCATTGAACAGGCAGCTTTCGGGTCGGTGTAAGCTGTACGGAAACACATTCTTGCGCAGCCGCGTACTCTGGGTGCTCTGAAAGCTCTGGGTGCTTTGCATACTCCAGATCTTCTGTAGGCTCCAGGTTCTCTGCAGGATTTGCGCGCTCTTCAGGCTCTGGGATCACTGCGGGCTCTGAGTTCTTTGCGGGTTCTGATTTCTCTGCAGGTTTTGCGTGCTCTACATCCTTTGCGAGAGCTGCAGGCTCTGCGTTCTCTATATGCTCTGGACTATGTGCATGTTCCGGGTTCTCTGCGTGCAAAGTTCGAATCTGTCGTAGTGGAAGGAATCGGTGTTTCGACGCGGCTGTATTCGTAGATCGACTTGAGCGGGAGACGGATGAGCAAGCTCTAGCAGCGGCGGGGCATAGGTAGAGCGGTAAACTGGAAGCTACCTGACTGCCATGGTCAATATCCAAGGCGTTCCGTAGCAGTCGTGAGCACGAAATCTGCTTCCTGCCGGGTCTCATGGCGTCCCAATGGCTTGTTGCTGTGTCGAGGCGCAAGACAAGAAAAGAACCCCGGCGGAACTTTTTGTTAACCATGAGCTTCGATAAGCGTTGCCAGCCGCGCGATAAGCGAATATACAGGGGTCCGCTGCCGCGGCGGCAATATTCTCAATTGGCCGTGTCGGCTTCAACGACGTGAATTTTCGAGGTTGAGCAAGCAGTGTGATCGGCATCGCGACGTTGACGGTAATTGCACGACGACTGTTCCTCATACCCTCTCTCTTTCCCTTAGAACTGAGCCTCTGGCTCACACACACCAGCCAAGATGTCGGCAATAGGGAAGCGGTTGAACAACCTAAAAACAGTAAGTTTGCCCTTCACACCCCCCTCCGGGGCCCATGTGATTGAGTGCGACAGCTAACGAACCTTCTCCTTCGCAGCAAGTGAGTGTCTCCATCCCGGGCGATTTTACCTATTGGCCGGACCGGCAGTCCCCTCTCTCAGATGACTAACGAGAAGCCCCCCGCGCGACACAGCTCATGAACGTACGAAACGGACCCGGCGCAGCAAAACTCCCCCCGAACGTGACCAAGATCCACATGGAGTTCGCGCACAAGTGGAACGACGGGCACTTCGGCTCGCGGAATTTCTGGCGGGACCACCTCCCGCGGCTCAAATACCACAACCCGCAGGTCCCCATGGTCGTCAACCGGACGCGCGAGCAGCACGGCCCGGCGACGCTGAGCATCTACGTACGCACCCCCTCAGACAACAACAACAACAACACGAAGCCGGCGGCGGCACAAATACAGGGCGGCGCCGGGGCCAAGGCGCCCGCGCCCGCGGACGCGTGGAGCACCATCAAATCGTCGACCGAGGGCAAGGCGCGGGCACCGGAGCCGTCGGAGGGGGAGACGGTGGTGACCATCAACATGAAGAACGTGCGGTCGGAGGACATACTCAAGCAGTTTATGGAGAGGACGGGCGCGAGGCAGCTGGAGCCGACGCCAGAGGACCAGGAGGAGATGGCGAGGCTGGCGGAGCTGCAGGAGAGGGCCGTATACGACAAGGATGTGCAGAGGCGGTACAGGGACAAGATCCAGTCGGAGAAGAAGTTGCTGGAGAAGGCCAGGCAGGAGGCGGATGCGCTCAAGGCGGACAAGTGAGGCGCCAGTCATTATTGACGGGGGTGGGAGGAGGTCATAATGGCCCGCGGAAGGGCCAGGTACTGTGTACAATACGGGGCTATATGTCTGTACAAGGCGAAAGAAATGGAAACAATACAAAGAGGAATGAACCTGCGATGCCGTACTGGCTCCTGAGATGACTTTTTCTCTGCCACACACAGTTGCTCAAGATATTTGGTCTCACGGAGAACGGGAAGTCGGGGTGTTGTAGCCACGACACAATACGGCCCAGACTGTATGCTTCAAGGAGGATGGGTCAATAGTGACTTTCCGTCTTGTTCCTAAAGCCCGGCAGGTCATGCCAAATGGCTTAACCATGATGGGCCGCCGGGGTTATGACGGTAGACCGAAAGGCGTGGATATCAAGCGGCTTGGCTAGTTTCCAGAAAACGGATTGAAAAGCAAAAGAAGGAGGTGACCAAACACCAGCATTAGAAATTGGGACATAGGGGTAATATTCTCATGGCCGAGATTATCTCAGCTCTGTCTAGCTCCTAACTCTGCGTCCTGCAATACCGTCCATATCCTTAAGGGACAGCTCAACATCCAAGAAATCGCCTGACTGACTGACTAACAAGATCCTATAATACCTGAGTATAGTACAATATACTTTCGGTCGGAAGCGCCAACACCCTCAAAAAGCACCGCGTAGCCCACTGATGAATGATGGTTGGTACTCTGACCCTCTCCTAGGTATGTCTGCTATTCAGTTCTCACTTCAACCCGAAACCTTCACTCTCATGCACAGCATCCCACAGTAACTTCTCCAGTCTCTCCTGGCTCCTATACCTCCAGAGCTGTAGGGAGTTGAAACATGTCCTCGCCGTAGGATACCGCCCGACATCATCACCCAGGCACGATATCCTGATAGTCAGCGACGCAGCGCCCATGGCCGGTATGCGGTCGCTGCCCGTGATGAACGCCAACAACCTCCTCTGCTCCCGTGGACTCGCGCGCTCGAATGACTCCCAGAACCATACAAGCGTCGGCTCTGTCCGGTCTGGTTTGACGTTCTTGTTGCCCCAGTTTTCATACTCGGCCGATATGCGCAGTGCATCAATATCAAGGGGCTCGTCGGACCCGCGGACAAGAAGCTCAATCTCCTCGGGCCGAAACAGCGACAGGGCGTTCCCACCGCAGACGGTGAAGAAGCCACGCTTGAACGGCTCGAATTGCCGGGTAATAGCCGTATCGAGGAGATACTTGACGTACAGATCAACGTACTCGCGGCGGTTGGCATTGGTGACGGGCTTGTTCTCGCCGCCGGGGCAGAGGGAAATTCGCTCCGTGTGTCCATATTTGTCGACGTCAACGACAAAGTCGAGGCAGAACGTCGATTCAACGTCGCCGTTGTATTCGAGGAGTTGGCGAAGTCCTTTGGCTAGACGTGGACGGAACTCTGCCAGGTCATCAAGAGTGTAGGACATCGCTGGTCTTGGCTGGGTTGAGAGACCTGGGGCAGGCGGTGGAGCTGCTGTCAGGAGTTTGCGGAAGGCGAATGGTGGGAGCGCGACATCCAGGATGGTCGAGTTGTAGATCGCCAGACCGAAGACCACGCCTACAAGGAAGTACTGGTCTGACGTCTCGAATGAGTTGGGGTTGAAATAGCAATACTGCGAATCCTCGTCATAGACGAACATTCCTAGAGTTGATCAGTTAGCCGTGCCCATTGCTCGTAGGGAGAGATTCGCTTTGACCTACCATGATCCGGATTGAAGACCTCCCGGACAAGCAGTAAGAACCACTCCTTCTTCAGGCCTCCAGCGTCGACGCCCTCTTCACCTTGGAAAGCAATTCGCAGTCCCTTCTTGATATCTTCGCCACCCCCTCCAATGACTTCGCTGACCCCCGTCAGGCTGTCCTCAACCAAACAATCTCGTCTTACATTCAAAGTCAGGTATTGCTCGACATTCCTGTGGCTCAAAATACTGTCGAAGAACGCATCCCTTGCCTTGTTATGCATCTGTCGTTTGGCGTCATGCTCCAGGATCTGGATCTTGGCACCAATGCTGAGCAGGAAGGGGTATTGGCAGAATGAAAACTTGCTCTTTTTGCGCTCCCAGGCCTCAAAGTCCGCAACAAGGTCTGAGTCGTCGAGCAAGGTGGTATAAAAGTCGCTTGTTGGCACAATCTGGCCACGTGCCTGGACTTGATCCCTGACATTGGTACTGTTCAACATTTCCTCTTGCGACGACGGGGCGCCTGCGTTGTGTCTTCGATGGTGAGCATTGTTGTTCGCGGCGAAGAGAAGACCCAACACGCGAGCAGCGGCCTTCGTTTGCCAGTCATCATGATACACTATTTTCTTGGGCTGTTCCTTGGGTTTCTTGTTCCTCGGCGGGCGTCCCTGGCCTAGGGCGGCATGGAGAGTTGCTGGAGACCGCCCTGCAGACATGTTTGGAATGAGGCCGGCCGTTACGTCTACCTTGATTTCATGCTTCTTTTCATTCTGCCGGATGAGTCTGTACGCCAAGAACCCGCCTGCGAAGTCTTTAAGTTGGACGAATCGGTGATCTGGCAATCGTGAGAACCAGGAAATTAGGTAATTATGGCATTCAGCCGGTGTGTTAGACAGGAGGCCAAGGATGCGTTTTATGATGAGAGAATGATGTCCAGACACTGGTCCTGAGCCACGCATTGGCATAGTGGTATATGGTCCAGCAGCACGGCCGTTTGGACCATGTGAGAACCGGCCAGTGAAATTATGGAAAGATGATTGCAGAAGAGGATTTGCAAATATTATGAGGAGGAACCGAAGGTCTTCCGGACTGGTAATGAGTCTCCCGGGTCGCTTGAGTAGGTTTTCGGTAGTTTTGAGGAGCGTTTTTCGCAGATGCTCTTGCGCCTCGAGAACTTGTCCTTCGATACGTGCAAGTTCAACTGCCGATGGGGCAATGAAATAAGGTGCTTGTGAGAACTCATCAAAAACATCTGTCCAGCATTCTCCAGCATTGATGATAGCGTGATACCAGATGTCGACTTCTGCCCAGTCGATGTTTGGACTTCTGCTTGTGACAAGCGAGTCTTCTTCGCTGCGGTACGACGGAGTCCGCTTTGGAGCGACATTCTCTTTTCGCCCTGTCCACCATGACCCATTCTCGGCGAAGTCTCCTAACAGCAGCAACTTGGCATCAAGTTCGGCTACCGATTGATCCTGAGGAGGAGCTTCTTTGGGAGTCTCCGATGGCCGTCGCCTAGGCGGTTGCTGGGCTCGCCGGCTTTGGCTCGGCGGACTCCGTAGTATGAAGGATGAGTTGACGCAGGCAAGAGGTGGGGAGAAGCAATTTATGATGTAGTCCTCGAGCGGCCTGAAGAGCCTCTTGCCATCCGGATCAATGCACCTAGTGGTCTTGTCGGTTGAGCGTCTCTCGACTCCTCCCAATTCTGCCCGTGAATCAGGATAAGACGAAGAGTAGGATCTCTGGGGAGGAGCTATTCCAGGTCGAGAGAAGTTCACATGGGCAGATCGGTCCTCGCTCGGTTCTCGTGGCGCATTCGATATCTCGATGGTCGGCGTAATGACCTCGTCGCATTCAGGTCCAAAAAAACCTGCACCTTTGCCATCTGCGCTGCCATTCGGCCCAGGCAGCCCAGAAGGATAGCATCCTTCACCCGAGTCTATGGATGGACGCCTTGCGGCCAGAGACGCAGCCAGATATTTCCTGAGACATTCTCTCACAATGCGCTTGGTGTTCTCTACCGAAATCGGAGCTATTTGCAAAACTTTAGCCCCGGAACTGTTACTGGAAATCACTGTCACAACTCACCTTTGAGACTGGGGGCGCCATCCTCGGATGGGCGTCCCATAGCCCGGCCTCCTGGAGCTTGACTATTTGCCTCGATGGCGATGTTAAGGTCGACGAGGTCATTGATAGTCATGCAGAGTGTACACTTGAAGACCTTGAGCCCCTTAGGCCATCTCGACAAGGCACCACATGTCATGCAGTTACCCGACGCAAAGTCCTTGTCCCCTGTAGGTCTGGTGTTGGACGGGCTTGTAAAATGTACCGGTGCTTTTGATTTTGATTTTGCTTTTGACTTGGAGCCGGGACCAAGCCCCAACATCTCGGCGTCGGAATCCGAGTCCGAGTCGAAATCGTCGGGCGAAGGCTTCTTAGGCGACAATTTCTTTTTGGCGGCGAACAGGGCTGGAAACGGATGGCTCCTGGAGCGACTATGACTCGATGGTTTCGAAGGGGGCCCTGACCGGCTTGCAGCGGGTTCGGTGGGTGGCAGATCCGGGATGATCTGGGAGGCGTCCACGAGCGTCGAATCGTTCAATTGCGATGGGCTGGGGACCGGTTTGCGTGGTGGCGGTCTGGCAAGTTGTTGACGAACATTGTTAACGTCCAGCTGTGGTAGTGGTGGCAAGGGAGGGTCCCGGTGCGGCAGACGACGAGAGCCCTCGGCACGATGGGCAGGCCAGGGCGGCATCGTCGCGTTGGTGTATTGGGAAGATGGTGGGAGCGGCATCATGTTAGACTTGGCATGGTTGTAATTGCCTCTGGTACAGCAAAGACAATTTCGATGAGCATCGGTGAACTAACTACCTAAGTACCAGAGTACTAGAGTAGGTAGATAGGTAAAAGTTGGCGAATTGTATGGCTCCCTACATACCTAATGTAGGTAGGTAGGTAGGAGATGGAGATGGAGTGGGTAGTCGCTTCCTGGAACACGACAGCCCCCAGAAGGGTCACCACGATGACGCACGTCGCGAAGTTTGACCGGGGCCAAATGATCCGGGTGCTCGTCCTGGACAGATGCCTAACACAGCACAGCTGCTTGTGGGGTGGACAGGACTGGCTGGGAAGATGGATTCCCTTTTTTTCTTCTTTCTCACAAAGACGGAAGAAGTCGTCGTGGCGCATGGGCAGATAGAGATGGTCAAGAGAAGGGGGATGAACGCAGTGAAATGAATGCTGGGCACATCAATCTATTCGAACAGGGATATACTGGAGCGGGAGCTTGGAGACTGCGGAAGATGGTCTGGTATGTACACTACCTTAGCCTTTAAACGCAAGGGCCGATGGCCTGCCTTTAATCTGTACTTGGAATGCTCGTGAACTGTGTGACAACGTTGTCTGAGGTGCTGGAGGAAGGATTTTGTTGCGTGCCCAACGAATCTACCATATCATAGTATAATATCGAGACGTGAAAAAAGGTCGACGTTGGATGTATGCAGACAACCTGACAAACTGACAACCTTAACCGCTAAAGTCGGTAAGGTCGGTTAAGTTGCTGCGCCCAGGCGGCACAGATCCTTGAAACACAGGGTCTTTTCAAGTCAGCCCTGGACTTGCCGGCTGCAACTGCAACCACCCCTTCTGCCCCTTGCACCCCTTGGCTCGGGAGGGAAGATCCCCACCCGTCGCTAAACCCCTTCTGGGAACTGGGTGCTAAGGACCCAGACGGCCGGGAAATAAATCATGTAAGGTACGGGATTACGGGTACGGATTGTCGACATCCCAGGAAGTCAAAGGCTTGTTTGTTGTTGCAGCGTGTTGCATGCCTTGCAATAGTATGAGGCCGCGGCATCCATTCTGGGCCTGCCGGAAAGGCACCGTTGCAGCCATATTCAAAGGATGGCACAGCCCAGACAACTGACGGTAAACAGCAGAAGCCAAGTTCAGATCAGATCAGATCATCAAGTTAAGATGAACAAGTCTTGGTACGGAAAGGGGGAGAGATTAGAGACTTCTCTTCTTGCTGCCAGTTGGCCAGACATGGATATCATTGCTACTGTGTAATGATGCCCAAATTCCTCTCTAATTCTACTACAGCCGCAGGTGACCCTTCTCACGGTCAGGTGGTCCTTCAACTCCCCCAGCACTTTTCCTTTCTCATCTACAACATCGGAACATCTTCACCCCGTGATCAATCTGCAGCAGATCAATCACCAATGCAGTCGGGTCAACCATATCGAGCGTATTTCTGTCATTTGCTGTCTCCACATGAACCACCTTGGTCGTGACCTGGATGTATCCGTTTTCCAAGATTCAGCATGAGCGGGCCTGATCACCAGTTTTAGAGCGGAGGGGCTTTGTTTATGTGGGCGGCACAGTCATCGTAAACCTGGATGGTAATCACACTGATCTTGTATCTTTATCACATCGATATGTGCATGTGCTCAAGGGTCAGATCCGCAGCCTGGCTCTTTACAAAGCTGACCTCGTATAGAAGCCTTGGCACCAAAGACTCTTGTCTCGAGCCGATCTGCAGACGGAGGAAATCCGGGTTGCGATAACAACAGCTTCCAGTGGAGAGGCAGGCGAAGCTACGAGAATCCAACCCACCATCTGAGGTGTATCGTCTCCTACCCAGCATCATGAACAAGATTTGTAAAGTATATCACTGCGCGTTAGCAAGTAAAGGGTTTCAGGTCAAGCACAATGACCGTCAAACTCATTCTTATCCCCGGGTATAAATTCCCTAGATAATACCGTTCCCTTTCTACCAAACCGGGCCCGTAAATCGTACCATAATCCTTGAAGCCATTCGCTCATCTACACAACCCTTGATGATCCAAGGCCAAAACAATTGCCGCCGCATGCCATCTAATCGAAGACGATAGCCGCCTTGATGGCACTCTTGTTCTTAATAGAATCAAGAGCCTCCTGGAACTGCTCAAGCTTGAACGTCTTGTTGACAATGCCCTTGGTCTTGATCTTGCCGGAGTCGAGATACTCGATGGTCGCAGGGAACATAAAGGTCTCGGAGAAGGACCCGATAATGCGGATCTCATCGCCAAAGATCTTGGCAGGGGACCAGGACACGCGGTCAGCGTTGGCGTACACGCCGTAGACGACCAGGGTGCCGCCGCGGCGGACGTAGTGGATGGCGTCCTCCAGGAGCTTGACGGAGCCGGTGGCCTCGACCACGACGTCGAACCCGTACGGGTTGTCCTTCTTGAGCTGGTCGAACTGGGACTGGGGCTCGGACCGGGACAGCTCGACGTAGTGGTCGGCGGCGTCGAGGCTCTTGGCCAGGTCCATCTTCAGGCCGCCGGGGGCGGCGATGGTCACGGAGCACCCTCCGTTCTGCCTCAGGAGCTGAGCCAGCATGAGTCCGGTGGGGCCAGCGCCGAACATCAGGACGCTGGAGCCAAGGCGTGGGCGAATCTTGTCGAGACCGTGGCAAGCACATGATGCAGGCTCGATGAGAGTCGCGTCAACGTCGCTCAGGTTCTTAATCTTGAAGATTTGGTGTTGAGGGTAGGCGCAGTACTCAGCAAAGCCACCGGGCAGGGTAGTGCCGTGACCGGACCACTGTGGAGTGTGTTAGTGAAAGATATCTTCGGGAGTCCTTCCTGGAGGGTTTTGCTACTCACGTTTTCGCAGAGCAGAACCTCGCCACGACGGCAGTAGAAGCAGTGGCCGCAAAGTTCTGAATTGTCGGCAGCCACACGGTCACCGATCTCGAAGCCCTTGACATTCTGTATTATTCTTCAGTATTAGATGCTTGTGATGTTATGAGTATTACTAGCGGAACCGACCTTGCCCTTGGCAGCAACAACACCAACCGTCTCATGGCCAGGGATGAGAGGGAATTTGGCGATGAACTCTCCCTCATGAATGTGCTGGAAACTCGAGTCAGATGAAGTATTACAGTCGAAGTTTACTGGGTATCCCAAGTGACGACACAGCCAGTTTCAAACTGGAAAAGTAACTTGGTCTATACATACCAGGTCTGTTGTTTACGAGAAATGATCAGCTTTTCTACAAGCTAAGCCTCTTGGGTCTTTGTAAGTCTTACCTGTTCCACACACTCCGCATGCTTTCACCTTGACCAGGATGTCATCGTCTCGGAGCTCGGGGAGAGGAGTTTGGATGATTGAGAATTTTTCAGGCTCTGAGTATCTAGATGGTACAATTACATTAGCATTCAAGTAGCCTGGAGAACTGTCGGTCTAGCTGTCTTGGTATCGTATATGTAGAGCGACTCTAGGGTGATAGGCACCTAACACTTACTGCAAAGCCTTCATGGTCTTGGGGAGGTCTGCCATTTTGATGGTTGGTAACTATGAGTAGTACAGTATGGCAATGGGCATCTATAATTTGCTTGAAAATGGGAAAGGAAACATGAAGTGCCCAGAGAAGATACGACGAGAAGGAGGAGGAAGAGTTTCTTTATTCTTGTTCAACCGCGGGAATTATTCACGATAATATTCTTGATACAGCCCCTCAGCTCCTTCTTGGCCGCGGCTTCAGCCCACCCGTTGACCGCACATTCGAGGCTATTCATGCGGGCGTCGCCGTCGTCTCTCGGCAGTTTCGTCGATGAGGCCCTTCCAGCTACGATCGACCCAGGCGTTGTAGGGCGAGTATGGAATGGTGTGGAATCGAAGAAGTGCCCCAGGTGCCCCTCGCTGGAGCCGTTGATTACGGGAATTTGTGGGGGGACGACACCGTCATGCTGCATCTAAAAGCGCTCGAGATGCCTGAGTGTGGGGCGACAGTCCACCCAAACTGTGGGACTCTCAATGCCATGCGGCCTCAGCCTTTGCGGCCTTGGAAGACCCCGGTCTGAATTGAGTCTCGGTTTCGAAACCCCCCCCCCAAGCGATGACCAGATGCCCCTCAGCTGTTGTTGTCGGGTTGAGCTACTGGCGTGGGCTGACGAGGCTGCAGTATGTGCTACCTATGTGAGGGCGACAGAGTGCTGCTCAAGACGGCCTTCCCATGCCGGACGGAGGCATACCAACCCTTGTGACGCGGGGGACACTGCAGTAAGGTTGCTTGGCTTCGCTTGTCATCGAAGTAGTCGACACCAGACACTATTTGACCGGTATTCCCTACAGAGAGCCACAGATATTGAGCTAGAGATTTAGTTGTTCTGCATATCAGGCAGTAGCCACAGCTCTGCTTCCTCTGCGGGCGAGGTAGAAAGACATCTCCGGCTCTCTCACGACAGAGGATGGCAAGCATTGATGCTGATCCTGACAATCCTCTGCTGGTGACTGACTAGCCCGGCCCACGAAATGGATTTGCTCCTACTACTGCGGACGTCTGACCACCTGAGCAAGCTCGTACCCCAGGTGTAAGCGCCCCCCCCCCCTGGGGTAGATGATATTTAAGGTAATGGGACGGAGTGACTGTTGTGCAGATCATCCCGATCCTGTTGGGCGGAGGGGAGATGAGTAAACCTTACTGAGACGCTACTTCAATCATATGACATATACCGAATAGTGGTTGGGGAGAAATCGAGATTGTCCCGATTCCCAGTCGACGTAGAAAATGGAAGGAAAGTCGATGTGGGGTGCACTCCTCTTGGCTCCTACGCAGTTTTGCTCCCGGGAATAGCTTGCTGACCGTAACATAAAAGCTGCATGCCTTGAATTGCGGTGCAGCAAGAACCCAGATCAACATACCCTGAGATGTGCCATTGTAGGCGCCCGGCTGTTTTCCCGATCACCTGTGACTGTAATCCAGGCATCTCCTTGTCACATCCAATATCACGAGGGCTTCCGTATGAGCGTGGATAGTGTCTTTGAAGTTCGTCACTTTTTTGATTCGTCCATCACTGCGTATCGTACCCGAACCAAGCGTGGTGGTTGAATCCCTTGATGCATGTTTTCCGAGGAGATTTCACCTCCTAACTCCAAAAGCAAACACCCCCACGATTGCCCTTCCGCGGGCTGGCGTGGTGTTGATTCATTTTGGCCCTCTTGTCCTTATCGTAGAAAACACACGGGCCGAGCGTTCATGCAAATTCCATTCCCTTCCCAGAGACCGGAATCGATTTAAGATGGGGGAGCGGCACCGCGGCCACGGCCGAAGCCACCACGGCTATAGACTGGTCAGTATTCACGTTCTTGTATCGGTCGTTCGTCGGATTCGGGTCGTCTCACAATTGAGGGTTGAACTCGCCAGGGGCGCCACCCTCCTTGCCCTCACCAGCGTCACGTCGTCGGTATCCACCCTCACGGCCCTCACGGTCACCACCACGGCCACCGCCACGGCCACCGAAGGGACGGCGGCGCTCCTCCTCACCGAGCATGCCACGGGGGGGAGCGTGGGATCGCTGCTGCTTGATGTGGGTAGCGGGAACGATCTCGGCGGGCAGGTGGAGCCACTCTCGGAGGTAGTCAAGACCCTCGGGAGTCAGGGTGTAGTAGTCTGTGTTCGTGAAAATCGCAATCAGCCCTAGGTCTTTCATTCCACCATCTTGCACCGGTTTCAAGGTGATCATTGGGGGGTCACCCACAGTATTGCCAAGAGAACTGAGTCTTGACAAGGCCACGGGAGTTCAGGGACTGCATGGCCTTGATGACGTAGAGGTTCTTGACAGGCACATCGGGGTGCTGCTCGAGGTTGAAGCTGAACGAAGCGAACGATCAGTTGAAGCCCTTGGCCATTGACAAGATTTCCATGTGATCCTTACTCCTTCTGGGCCACGAGGACTCCCTCACGGAAGAGGGCCTGTAAATGACAAAGTCCGTCAGCCTTATATTCCCACCAACATTGCAGCAACTGCCCGTCCCTCCATTCGTCGAGTTGATCGCTTGGGCATTGTGTCGTCTCGGGGGTGCAGATTGTCGATGTCGGCTCGGTTGCGATCGAGAATCTCGCGAACTTCGGTTCGGTTTCCTGGGTCCTAGGATTTGGGTATTCATACCTCGTGGATCGCCTTGCGGTCGGCCTTAGGAATAAGCATGTTTGCGATCGGTTGCCGACGACTACTTGGTGGATGTTGATTGAGGGAGTCGGAGTCGGAGGGTCGAAACACACGAAGGCTGGCTGTCGTTTCCGCGATGGATTTCTTTGCAGTAGGAAGGCTAAGGTTCGATTGTGCGGCCCTTTTTCGAGGGTCCCCACTTCTTTACGGAACAACGGCGCTACATATCTCCGCCATGCTTGCACGGACCACCTCGCTAATTGAATGCAGCCGCTTGATTGCCATTGTTCCAGGCGCTATCGCTATCGCTTATCGAGGTCGCGCAACGACAGAGCGCCCATCAACTTTACGCCTTTAACGACAACCTTAAACCATCGAGAAACCCTGAAAGTCTCATCCTCTTACAAAAACCACATACGGTCCTGCGACAACACACATCATGGCTTCGAATCGCATTAACGTGCTCATTTCAAGCTTCAACGGCCTGAGCCTACCAAAGACACTCTGCCTACCCTTGCCACCCTCAACCACGATACATGACCTATGGAGCGAACTTGACGGCCGTCTGCCCCAGGATCTGGACAATGATACCTTCGAGTCTTTGGTACTCACAACAAACTCGAACATCGACCTGCCCCAATGTTCAGAAACCACCATCTCCTCCCTCACAACATCCAAAGATGACCTCCTCCCACTCCGCCTGTCGCATCCCTTACTGGGCGGCAAGGGTGGTTTCGGGTCCCAACTCCGTGCCGCCGGCGGACGCATGTCCTCAAAACGCAAGAAGAACCGTGGCGACGAAAATGCCTCGAGCAGGAATTTGGATGGCCGGAGACTGCGTACCGTGACAGAAGCAAAAGCACTGGCCGAGTTTCTTGCCATCAAGCCGGAGATGGAGCTCAAAGAAAAAGAGCGGAGGCGCGAGAGGTGGACGTCGATCGTCGAAGCAGCCGAAAGGCGGGAGGACGAGATAAAAAACGGGAGCAAGAGCAGGTTGGACGGCAAGTGGGTGGAGGACAAGGAAGAGGCTAGTGAGAAGACGCGTGATGCTGTCCTTGCGGCTATGAAGGCAGGAAGTTATAAGGACAATTTGCTGGGGACATCCGAGGGGTCCTCTACAGCTTCGGCTGAGGCAATGGATGAGGACTCTGAGGTTGAGGAGGAAGATGCTGGCGAGGGAAGCTCGGGCGCTACGACACCCGTCTCGGAAGATGGAAAGGGCAAGGGCAAGGAGGTTGCTGCACCAAAGGGCAAACCCAAATCATTCTTTGGATTTGAAGAAGACGACGAGTTCATGAGCTCCGATGACGAGGCTGAGGTTGAGGGCGTGAGAAGATGAGCATTTGCAATGAAAGCGGCTTTGGTTTACGACAGCGCGTTTGTACTGGGCTCTGTTGCACGGGAAGGTGCGTCCCGGTACATGTGACGTGGGCGTATATGGAAACAATACTCTGTACGGCAACCACACTGATAATATCACTCCGAAACATCATCGATTCACCTTTCTCTCCGCATTACTTAGCTGTTTCGTCCACAGAGTCGGCTGATGTTGTGTTTAGAATCTCCACCTGCTACAGTCAAAGAACAACAGCACGACCTTCTACCTCTATTTGGAAGCATTGTATACCGGCATCCATCACCACCTCCTTCTTCACACATATATCCTTTTCCTGAGTCAACATGGTACGATATCGCATCCCAGACATCTCACACCGTTGGCTGCGGAAGCGCAAGCTCGTCTCTTCCGATGTGCCGAACCCGTTCTATTTCGAGCGCCTCCCTCGCGAGCTTCGGAACATGATCTACCATATCGTCGTGCTCGACTCGAAGAGTACCTTCCTCTTGGAGTTCACGTCGTGGTGCCCGCACTGGTCCGACATTAAATACGAGGAACCCGATCCCTGCGGACTTCGGCTCGTGAAGACTATCAGTGACGTTCGCATTTCACGGACACCACTGCTCAACAGCACACAGAACCTCAACCTTCTCATGGCAAGCAAGTGGGTTTGGCGTGAGGCTGGACCCATGCTATACGGGCAGAAATTCGAATTACGCAGCATCGAAGCCTTAGCCTACTTCCTTTCGCGGCTTCGACCCGAGAGCCTCGGGTGCTTAAGACACATATCTTGGATGGTATGCAGTTACAGGGACCGCGCCCATTGGCTTTGCGACATAATGCATTATCTCACACATGTCCCGATGCTTCAGACCCTCATGGTCGATCTTCTCCCGGAAGTCTATGGACGGGCAAGATGTGCCCAGTATGACAACGTTATGCACAACCAAAACGCATTCCTCCACAACAAGGCTCGGTTCAATATACAGGTCGCACAGTATCTTGCATACTGCCTGTACCGCAACTGTTTCGGGAGATGGATGATTCAAGTTGTTCGTCAAGGAGGCATTCAGAAACTGTGCCGCATACTCCTGTTTCGTTATGGCGAGATACGGGTGTTGTGGCACTATATGTTGACCGGGAATAAATGGGGTTTGCCTCATCCTTCTGGACACGGGTTTTATCAGCCTTGGCACCACATCGAAGATCAAACGATCAGAAGCTTTTACGCGGAGGTCTATTTTGAGCTGGGCAGGTTGCTATCACGGCGGCAGCAAATGGAGGACACGCAGCAGGCAAGTGCAATACCAGCAGGGCGGCGGATCACTCGCAATAGCTGGAAGTCTGTCGACCTCGTGGCCCACGCCGGCCAGTTGCCCGCCTTCAATCTCCGGATACCCTGATCTTGGTCACACAGGCCAACGGGTAGCTGCAGCTGTCAACCGAGTTCCCGGTGGCCTCGCAGATAATGATGCCAAGGAAGAAGGAGGAAACACCGGGGGGGGGGGGGTTTGTTGTTCCAAGGGGTCCTGCAACCTACGACGTGATAGAGAGTAGCCTCGAAGCAGGATAGAGCCAGCGCACCATCTCTTATACTTGGAACATGCAACAAGAGGAAGCTCTTACACGACAGTCAGCGCCACCACTAGTACTAAAGCTTGCACTTGACACCCATAGCGACCTCGTCAACACTTCCAAAATACTTGTACTCTCATTGGGTTAGGAAAAGTTTGCATTCTACTGGGACAGCGAGCACGAGTTGCTTCAGCGGGCCATATCAGGCTAGATAATAATCAAGAAATTCTAAATTAGGTTAACTTCAGAGATCAACACATCCCGTACAAGAGCCCCAGCATTCCCATTAAGATTTGGCATTCTGTGACACTGGCACACCCGCGTTTGACTCGCCACATCAGGCGGACTTCATGTTCACCACTTTACACTATCAAATTGTACTCACGGGGATTACTTACACCTGAAGGCGCAGTGGGTCTACTAAGCTTACGATACAGTCGCACTACTCACTGAGCATACCGGGCATTAGCATAGTGAGAAAATCGAGTCTTGTGGATCGTAACAAAAGTCGAGCGCTCGCTGAGTACGCTGTGCTCACCGAGTATACCGAGCTCACGACGGGAAGATACAAACATGAAAAGGTTGGCGATAGTCAAAGGCAACGCTAACCCTGACTTCATGTCACATACGGGATGGGTCGCTAGCGCCCCGCTACCCAGGACTACCTAGGGATGTGTGACTATTGTACAGACGTAAAAGATCAGCAGCACAAGTATTGGCGAATATTAGCTAGTAACGTGGACATGAATGCGGTCTGCCAATAGCCGCGATAACCGTGCCCACGGGCTGACCAGCTCGAAGTAGCAAGAAAGGATACCACAATGCTCCTGTAAACAAGCGATGGTGAGTTCAAAGTGGCCACCGCCGCGTCGAATAACTAAGCTCTGATGCTACCAATGGATGAGCCGGAGCAGTGCCTAGAAGCTCTTAAAGGTCGCCAGTGGACATGCCGGGCTCATCTCGTTGCCGGAATAGACGCATTAAGCACGTAGGTCGGTCGCTGCCAGCTTCTCCTTTCGATTTCACGTGTAGTGTCCTAACGCGGTCAGAGCCGGAATGTATGCAATTTCGCCCCCTATCAACATCGTCTAGTAGAAACAGCCGCCGGTCCGAGTGATCCTCTTCGTCTATGTGTGGTGTTGTCGCCAAGCGAAACCCCTTACTCCAGGCGCACCGGGAAGTTGCCAGCCTCTGTACTGTCATCAGCATCTCGTCCATCAGGGTGTGTTTTGGTAAAGGCAAATTCGCACCTCTCTGCTCGTCCCAGCGAGCGTACCATCCGCTGGGGCACAATGACCGGTAGGCCAGCCAGAACTGACGGCAAGGGGCGAAGTCCTCGCCCTTGGCGACGATGCACTTGTGGTAGTCGACATAGTTTTGCCAGCAGTGCTTGGTCTGGTTCATGTTGGGGAACCGGGCGTCGACACCTGTAAGGAGGAGATCAAGTCAGAAAGGGCTTCTCGATGGAGTAATTTCATGCCGAAACGCGAAGTCCGTGATGTCGTCGTCGTCGTCAATTGGGGGGAGAGGGGGTCCGGGGCTATGTCATACCAGCTGTGGAGTTGTTAGCCTTGCGCGAGAAAATCATACGAGACACCTCGTCGGGCGGAGAGGGTGCTTGGACATACCAGTGACGAACTTGAAGGGCTTGGTCTCGCGATCGCTGTCCGACATCTTGACGGTTGTATTGTTGGCGACTGGCTTGAAAAGGGTTGCTAGGCTCAATTGAGACGTGGAGGTGTGGGTTGAAGTCGTAGGGAATCGATGGAGCTTCACGGTTGCTCGGAATTGCGTCCTGCGTCGATGAGGAATGGGATCCTGAGGCCGTTGGTTGGCTGCTATGTGTTACATAAGCATACCTTGGAGCTCGGGCCGGGAAGGCTTTCAAATTGAGCGATTTGACTGGCCGAGTGGAGCTCCTACTAAGAGCAAGGTCGCCGGCTTCTGACGAAACCAACCTTGGAAGCGACAAATCTGCCCCTTCGACCGGCGAACGTCAATTCTGAAGCTCCAGTATCCCGCAACTCCTTTCTGTCCAGAACCATCACCACTCCATCTCCGTCAAGATGTTTGCCACAAGAACTATGCGGGCTGCTTTCCAGCCTACGCGCCGTATGATGCGCCCCGTCCCCGTGAGTAACCCCCCTCGGCCGTATTTGTGGCGTAAACTCCAGAGCTCTAACCATGTCATGAGATACTAGAACGAGGAGCAAGCCGGTACGTGACGCTACCTGGCTTCCGGCTACCGACTACCAATGGCAGCTATGTTGCTGCCAGGGCTACGCGATGGAGAACGAGGCTGACAAACAACCGTTAACAACAGCACACACCGTTTCCCAGCGACTCCGCCGGCTTAGGAAGATCCCTGCTGAGCTGTGGCCTCTCGGTTCGTCACAAATGGCAACAAAAATTATGCGATCACCAAGACTGACCAGTGTTTAAGGTGTTGTCGTTGCCTTCGCCGTCGCGGCTGCTGGCTACTCTATCACACGACACCTGTGGACCGACAAGACCATCCGTCTCAAGCGTCAGAACCGCGCTGCGGATGCCGCCGCCGCTGCTGCGGAAGAGCACCACTAAGAATCGACGAGGGGGGGGCGGAAAGCACGTACACGGAAGGCCGGAATGATTGTACAATTTGAGTCTATAGAGGTGGTGGCGTCCATTACGAGGATTGCAAAATTCCCAGCGCGGGATTGCCGGCTCCGTATCAAACCCAGTTCCTATTCATGACCCGTATCCATCCATTTTGTCTTCCCAGAACGCCGTCGCAGTGCATATCATACAATTGGGTATCGTTTTGCCATCGCCGTCCATTTAAGCTGGGCGGGGGCCAGCCACATCCAGTCCCTCCAGGCCTTGCATTGGGTCATCTGCTCTTGTGTCCCCTGCGGCTTGGGCTTGATCGGCAACAAGTCGATCCTCCTCGCTGACAGCGTGTTTTTCTAGCCAGCTCTCCTGTTGAAGGCATCCTTGTCAATGCCCTGTTCCCGATAAAAGAAGGCGGGACAAAGCATGCGATACATACCTGCTCCCACACTGCCTTTTTGCTCCCCAGCCCTTCGTCTGCGCTCTTGGGTGCTTTGGCTGCTGTAACTTTCATAATTCGGCCAAAGAATTCAGACTGGTCCATATTGTCTATTGCTTCTTTGGCGTCGTCCGCGTCTTCAAACTCGACGTAGGCAAAGCCGCGATGTGGTTCAGTACCGTTCGAGTTCGGGTTTTCGTTCTTCGGCAGCGAGACGTCTGCGATATCGCCAAATGGGAGGAAAGCGTCGTGAATAGACCCAACAGTAACTACGGGCGCCAGTCCGCCGACGTAGACCGTGGCCTTCCACCGTGCTGCATCTGTCATTTTGAGAAAACGTAGCGACCGTAAATTCGTGATGGGTGAGGAGGGAAGCTTGTACGTGCATAAGGCTGTTAAAAGGTACGCTTGAGTTACAAGGACTGTAGCTAAATCCATGGAGGGGCAGTTGGCCCGAGTGGGCCAATCACTGCCCGATCTCTGGACGCGGCCAACCCCTGTGAAAGTACCGTCAGAGCAATCTGGCCTCCGCATGTCATTGCCTCATGTGCTCCAGGTTCAAGTGTGTGTGTGTGGCCCTTCCAAGGTTTCAATTCCTAGCCGCAACTTGTCCCTTTTACCCGCATGTCGATACTACAATAATATCTGGCAGACTTTCTTTCTGCGAAATTTCCATTCCACCGGCGAACTAGCCTTACTTCTCAATAATTTAATGCCCGTCCAGTGAATCTTCTGTTACGACTGTTAGACCAGAAACTCCCGTCTTGCGCCTCCACCACGGGGCCGCAATCTGTCAGCAGTAGTACCTCTCATACCTCCCAACCATTGTCCTTTACACAATTGCAACATGGTTCGATTGAGGGAAGTCCCGCGCACAGCGGCCTTTGCTTGGTCGTCTGGCCCCGCTAAGCCGCTGCTCGTCACTGGCACTCGAGCTGGAGCTGTCGATGATAGCTTCTCCGATGAGGTCAAGCTTGAGCTGTGGGATCTGAATCTGGACGATCAAGAGCAGGGACTCGAGCTTCAGCCCATCGCCAGCATCGCTGCTGACTCAAAGTTCGTTTGCCCCGATAAACTGCCGTAGCTGTAGCTGCGTTTACTAACTTTCTTGCGCCCAGATTCCACGACCTGGCATGGGGACCTCCCGACGAAACGCACCCTCGAGGTATCATTGCCGGAGGCCTTGAGAACGGGTCACTGCACCTGTGGGATGCCGAGAAGCTCATAGCCGGAGAGGCCGATGCTCAAATAGCACACACGACCAAGCACAGCGGCGCGATCAAGTCCCTCCAGTTCAATCCCTTGAAGTCCCAGATCCTGGCTACCGCAGGCGACAAGGGCGAGCTATGGATCCACGACATCAACGATATAGAAAACCCGCTGCGACTTGGAAATGCCGCGGCTCGGTCAGACGACATCGAGTGCGTTGCGTGGAACAGGAAGGTGTCGCACATTTTGGCCACCGGTGGCTCTGGAGGATTCGTCACTGTTTGGGATCTGAAGACCAAGAAGGCTTCTTTGACGCTCAACAACAACCGCAAGCGTGTGAGCGCTATTGCATGGGACCCCCAGAACTCCACGAAGCTGTTGACGGCTACCCCTGACGATAGCGCACCTCTCATCCTTCTCTGGGACTTGAGAAACTCCAATGCGCCGGAGCGGACCCTGCAAGGGCACGACCAGGGAGTTTTGTCCCTGTCTTGGTGTGAGCAGGACAGTGATCTGTTGATTTCGTCGGGCAAGGACAACAGAACCGTGGTGTGGAACCCTCAGACGGGCGAGCGATACGGAGAGTTTCCAGAGGTTACCAACTGGACTTTCCTGACCCGATTCAACCCTCACAACCCCAGCTTGTCGGCTACGGCATCTTTCGACGGCAAGATCGCTATCCAGACGCTGCAGAACACCAACTCATCTACCGCGCAGACAGCTGCGCAAAACAACCTCGATGGCGAAGATTTCTTCACCAGCGCGCAGACGCAGCCCCAGGGAGCTTCATTTTCGCTCCCCAAGGCACCAGCTTGGATGCAGAGGCCCATCGG
Source organism: Cytospora piceae (assembly GCA_016508685.1). Lineage (NCBI taxonomy): Eukaryota > Fungi > Ascomycota > Sordariomycetes > Diaporthales > Cytosporaceae > Cytospora > Cytospora piceae. The sequence continues at coordinate 1,874,139 of JADMLE010000005.1, read as the reverse complement.
AGCATCGTTCGGATTCGGTGGCAAGGTTATTGTCTTCAAGAAGAACCCAGTTGCGCCTGGTCAGCCTCAATCTTCGAGACTACTGATCTCGCAGTTCTCGGTGGACTCTGAGGTCACCGCAGAAGCTGAGAAGTTCGAGTCTGTTGTGCAGAGCGGAGATCTGAAGCAAATCTGCCAGACACACCTGGAGCAGGCGAAGACCGAAGAGGAGAAGGCTGATTGGCTGGTTATGGAGACGCTTGTCGCCGATGAACCTCGTCAGCAGGTGATCAGCTACCTTGGCTTCTCCAAGGAGGAAGAGACGGCCAACGGTGAAGCGGAGGCGACTCCAGAAGAAGCCGAGTCAGAGTCACCAAAAGAGAACGGTGTCAGCAAGTCTGCACACAAGAGAATGACGAGCATTTTCGATGGTACTGATGGTGACGACTTCCTATCGGGCCTGGCGGCCAACAAGGGAGCCAAGACAGAGGATCCATTCCACCTTCTCAGTGAGGGCAACAGTGCCTTGGAGGACCTGGTAACCAAGGCTCTTATGTTGGGCAACTTTGCGAAGGCAGCAGAGATCTGTCTGAAGGAAGACCGCATGGCAGACGCTTTCATCATTGCTAACTGCGGTGGGAAAGAGCTTGTCGACAAGGTTCAGGCAGCATACCTTTCCAAGAGGGAAGGCAGCCCCAGCTACCTCCGCCTGCTGAGCTCTGTTCTCGCCGGAAACCTTTGGGATGTCGTCTACAACGCGGACCTCGCAGACTGGAAGGAGACCATGGCTACACTGTGCACATATGCGAAGCCTGACGAGTTCCCTGACCTGTGTGAGGCTCTTGGCGACCGCATTTTGGAGCAGAGTTCTCGCAAAGATGCTTCTTTCTGCTACTTGGTTGGTTCTAAGCTGGAGAAGGTCATCTCCATTTGGATCGAGGAGCTTGGAGAAGCCGAGCAAGCTGGAATGAACGAGCCTAGTGATGACTCGACTTTCTCCGTGCATGCACGATCTCTTCAGCAGTTCATCGAGAAGGTCACGATCTTCCGTCATGTGACCAAGTTCCAGGACTCCGAGACTGGCCTTTCTTCTGACTGGAAATTGGCCGCCCTCTACGACAAGTACACCGAGTACGCAGAAATTGTTGCATCACACGGACTTTTGTCCGTTGCTCAGAAGTATCTGGATCTGCTGCCCACGGAATATCCCGCGGCAGAGGTCGCGAGAAACCGTGTCAAGCTTGCGACAAAGAAGGCTTCTGCCCAGGTTGCTGCACGCCAACCAGCGACGGCGACAAGAACAAGTTCTCGAGCACAGCCCGTCGTATACCCGGCGCCTCTGTCGGCAGCGCCATCTGGTAACATCTATGCCCCACCCGCACCAGTTCAGGCACCAATTCAGACACCCGCTGCGACTCCATATGCCCCGCCAGCAGCACCCGTTGCTAACCCCTATGCGCCGCCTGGAGCCACGCCTGTCGCCAACCCATATGCTCCACCTGCCAACCCGTACGCTCCGTCTCAAAACGCCGCCAATTTCGGTCAGCCACAACGAGGCTACGCGCCTCCTCAGCCCGCGGGCTTCACACCATTCTCACCATATGGGCAGCCGGCGATGGCCCCCCCACCAATGGCTGGACCGCCGAGAGGTTCAACTCCCAACTCTAACCCTTCGCATGTCCGGGCGAAGGATGTGGGTCAATGGAACGACGTGCCGATGGTCACGAAGGTGCCACCCCGCAAGTCTACTCCACGAGCAGCTATCACATCGCCATTCCCAGGTCAGCAGCAGGTTACCGGCGTGCCACCTCCTCCTCAAAGCCCATATGGAGCTCCACCGCGCGCCACGCCTACTCCTCCACCCCCGCCGCCAAAGGCTGGCCAAGCTGGTCCTCCCCGGGTCACCTCTCCCTTGGCAGGACCTCCTCATGCATCGCAGATTCCACTGCGCCCCCAATCCACGACTTCCAATGCGTATGCCCCTCCGCCTGCGGTGGCAGGAACCACTGCCCCTACAGCGGCGCGAACGGCATCTCCATATGACGCGCCGCTGGGTGGGCCGCCGACAGCGAGCCGGTACGCGCCAGCTCCGGCAGCTCAACAGGCCGCCCAACCGCTAATTGCGTCGATACCTCCTCCCGCAGCTAGCCGCCCGCCTCCATCCAACCCATACGCATCTGCTGTGGGGACGCCGGGTGCACCAGGGCAGTACGCACCGTCGCCTTACGCTCAAGCTGCGACTCCAGTAGGCCAGCTGCCCCTGGCACCTCCACCATCAGCCGGCCCTCCACCTGCTGGCATGGCGGCTCCACCACGGGCCACGCCTTCGCCAGCAGCAGCTCCCCCAAAGGCCAAGCACCCTGCGGGAGACAGGTCGCACATCCCCGCGGGTGCTCAGCCCATGGTCGAGGTCCTTAGCCGGGACATGCAGAGAGTCGCATCCAAGGCGCCGCAAAACTTTGCCCCTCAAGTTAAGGACACACAGAAGCGACTGGGTCTGCTTTTGGACCACCTGAACAACGAGGAGCTCGTCAAGCCGGATACGATTGCGCAGCTGGCGCAGCTGGCCGAGGCCCTCGAGGCCAAGGACTACGGTGAGGCTCACAGGATCCAGACGGATATCCATGCGAGCAAGCCGGAAGAATGTGGTAACTGGATGGTAAGTTCTTCTTCTGCCCGATCTATGAGAGTCAGTTAGTTAACAAGTACATACAGGTCGGTGTCAAGAGACTGATTAGCATGAGCAAGGCTACTCCCTAAACATTTCGAGGGAGAAGAGACTAGATTATGAGGAAAAGGGAATAGGAAGATCATTTCGGCTGATAAATAGTACATGGGCATAACGGAGCGATTTGCTTCGTGAGAACATGCTTAGAAGTAAATTAAGCTTAGATAATCCCAATTGAAGAGAAGCGAGTCGACATATGTTCTCAGGTTGTCTTAGAGAAGAGCGTCCCAAAAGGCGTATCCCTAGGGGAAATTATTGTTTTGAGGTGGTCACGTCCCTGTGCTTGTTCCCTTCCTTTCCATACATATGTTCATTGAAGAACAAAAAGATGTGATTTGTATTGTAACTACTCAGGTACACAAACATATGGTTCAGTACCAAAACAATATCTGGCTGGAATATGACTGGGTCAAGCGCGTAAGTAATGGTAGAATATCAACGTGGTAGGCTGTTGATGGATGAAGCTCGACCCCTGAAAGCTATCCGGGTACCTGGGTACCTTGGCCGTCACTGATAAGATAAGCCCCGAGCTCCAATTATTTTTAAGCTGCCAGCCGCTCACGTCACATCAGTTTGTGGTACATTGTCCACATCAAAACAACAGAAACGTGCATACGAGACCAAACACACACATACGATCCGGTGAACGAGCATCATCACCACCGCACAGCAGAAATGACGGAGACCGCTGGATTGAGCCCTGAAGATGCCGCCTCTGCGCGAGCAACCGAGCAGGCACGACTGCGCAAGGAACGTCGTGAGGCCAAGATCAAGGCAGGCGGCAGCGCACGGCTGAACAAGATCACTGGGCTGGGAGGTGGCATTCAGAGAGGTCAGTTCTTGAGATGGTAGCATTTCAGAATTCGGGCATACACTGACGTTCGACCACGCAACAGACCCTTTACCCAGTACTCCCCCATCAACGACATCCTCGCCCCTGCCGACCCCAACAGCCAGGTCAGAGGCAGGCGCAGAGCAACATGGCGATCCCGATGAGGTCGACATCTCTCAGCACTACTACCAACCCCAGACCGCCAACCGCGTCCCATCGCCCTTCCCAGCAGCAGGCGGTGGCGACCCGAGCAACATCTCGGAGGATCAGCTACGACAAATGATGCTCGGCTTCGACCCGTCCATGATGGGCGGCGGTGGTCCAGGCGCCGGTCCAGGCGCCGGTCCAGGCGGCCCAGATGGCGAAGACCCCATGATGAAGATGCTCACGCAGATGCTCGGCCCGGGCGCCGTCCCGCCCAACTTCGGCGGCGGCGCCAACGGAGCCGGGGCCGCCAACCCCTTCGCGGGCGGTGCCAACCCCTTCGCGGCCATGGGCGGCATGCAGCCGCCGCAGCAGGCCGTCGCGCCCGACACGTACGCCGCCATGTGGCGGCTCCTGCACTTCGTGCTGGCGGCCGGGCTGGGGCTCTACATCGCGCTGCTGACCAACTTCGCGGGCACCAAGATCGACAGGGAGAGGGGGGCCTTTGCCGCCACGACCGCCACGGGCGAGGATGAGGACTCGATGCGCAAGTACTTCTTCTGGACGTTCGGCACGGCCGAGACGATACTGCTGACGACGCGGTTCCTGCTCGAGGGCCGGAGGGGCGCCCCGCCTGGGATCCTGGGGACCATCATGGGGTTCGTGCCTGAGGGGAAGACGAAGAGCATTGTGGGCACGGGCTTGAAGTACTCGCGCATCTTTAGCACGGTCAGGTCGGATGTACTGGTTTGTGTCTTTGTGCTGGGGATTTGCTCATGGTTGAGGTCTTAGAAGATCGAGGGGGCTGTCATCGGTTACTCTCGAGTCTTGTTGCTAATACTGAAGTTATTACTCGGCATGGCTTCCAAACAGTGATTTGTCTTAACTACTTATCCCCTTCCCGGTGAGTATGTAATCTGTCTTTTATACCCGCTATCGTCCAGGTTGCAGTGCAGAGTATTCGGGGACTCAATCTCCTGATGAGGCTTCGGGTACAAAGGCCCAGTGTACATGTTGTCAGCAGTACTTGACGACTCGATATGGGGATATAGGATACGACTACTGCGTTGTTCCGTCCCAAGGCCACCTCCATCCTTGTCACTTGTAAACCCTGGCGATAAAATTATCTACGCAGCAAGCACCATCCTCAACACTCCCCCGAGGATGCCCCGAACTCTTCTCTTGTTCTCCAGCGCACAGGTAAACACCACGGCCGTGCTGGCTGCAAAGACAAGCGTCTCCCGCCACTGCTTATCAGCGTCGTACCTCCGCGGCAAGACCGTCGCGACCGCCCTCGGGGCAACAAACAGCGCAAGCTCTTTTCTCCTGCTGGACGGCTCGAGCAAGATGCTCCACCCGCACAGGAAACATCCCGTCCCGACACATATCCCGCCATCAATCTTCTGCCTGGCCTTGACGTCCTTGCCGAGGATGTGTGGGCCGAGGCGCGTGCGCGCCAGACACACCCCGTAGTAGAACAGCGTGATGAAGGTCCCCAAGAAGGCCGACGACCGTGACGCTGAGAGGAAGGCGCGGGCAACACCCCGTCTGACATTCCCCGACGTCCTCGCCCTCAAGAACAACACGGCGAGCTGCAGCGGTAGATAGGTCCGCATACTCCACAGCCACGCCCTCCCGAACCTGCTCACGGCATGTAGCTCGCACGACGGGCCGACGCCCGTGTGGACCATCTCGCAGGGGAACGGGATGGTCACTGCCGGGTCGCCCCATTCCACCGGCCAGTTGAAGTCCTCGCACATTCCCTGCAGGAGCGCCGCCTGTCCCTCCTCACCGTACCGGATGACGTTGTCGCGAACCCGCTGAAGCGCGACGACAAGGCGCTGATCAATAGATGCGGCGCTGGCGATCCACTTGTTGTAGGCGCGGGGGAGGGAGGAGGGGGTGTACACCCAGCTCCACATGACCAGCGCGGAGGAGGTGGCGAAGATGAGCGGGTCGGTGAGTCTGGAGGCGAGGAGGTCGATGGTTTTGGTGGTGGTGCTGGCGGATGGGCGAGTTTGGCGCCGGGACCAGAGTTCTCCTATCACAACGTCTAGGGCGCGGGTCGCGGCGAACAGTGTCAGGTCGAGAGAGCGTCCTGTTTGGGGCTTTGGCGGTTGATCTGACTTGGGTGATGGTCGAGGTGCTGAGGCTGTAGCGAGTGTGGTGCTGGATGGGATGCTTTGTTTGGATTGTAGCATCTGCAGGCTGAGCCATGCCGCTATGAAGGTAGAGAACCATCTTGACAGTCTAGATACACCCGTCATCAATTAGCAAGGGCACTTGGAATCGTGATAGACCATGACAGAACAATGCCATAGTTTGGTTCACTTGGTAAGGCTTGCATAGACTAACCTTGTCCTTGCCGTATCTGATAGATCTTTCAAGACTCGAGAAAGAGCTTTACAAAGAACGGGCTACATAGGGGACGACGCAGTCAGCGCATGCTAGCTAGAAACGTAGGTGCCATCATCAGTAATAGTGTACATACCTGAAGTATAGTGCTGCCCCCAACAAGAACAGCGCAGAAAGCAGGGAAACGTTGCCACTCAAGCCCGGCGAGCAGTGTCTTCCTCATCGCCTCCACGAATGGAAGCCTTAATGTCTTCTGTGCATTGCCATTGGCACCACTGGGTCGCTTCCGAGCAAGCGACAAGACATGGTGAAGAATCAAGGCCAGCAGGCGTGGGCCAACGGAGAAGGCGTAGCCCAGGAAGTAGGCGCGAATAAGGGGCCTCAACAATGGGGGGACATTTCTATCCCATCCTGTTGGTCGTGATCTGCTTCGAATTGTAGCAATGTTTGAAGACAGCAATGGCGACGATGCCATTGGCGAAGGTGGGGAGTACAATGGAAATCGTGAGTTGTGAGGTTGAACGGGATGTGACATGTGACAGCGACACGCGAGGAATATCAGGGTGACGCGTTCGTTTTACGGTCGGCTACACCTGTGCGGTCCCAAAACCGGAAAATAATACTGTATTAATACGAAACAGCATATCAACCGGGAAAGAAATAAATTTGGAGAGATGTGTCTCAGACACCACGGTTCGCTTGAGTTGTTGAGACATAAAGAATTGGGAGCGAAGACAGGTCATCCATTGATTGGTTCCATAGAAAACATACGGTATACCGTTTAGTAACACACAGGCAGTAAGGGCCAAGCTCTATGCGGAGTGTCAGTCCTTGGAAGCTGGAAAGGCCTCGGCGGAGCTTGCGATACTGAGATGAGTGTTTGTGTTCCGGATGAGATCAGATGAAATGCTCGGATCAGACGAGTTTAGACATATAGGAAATCTGGAAGACGAGATGCAACGTTGGCGACGAACATGGAAACGGTGGCCGTAACAGTAAGAGAAACACCATCAACATAATTGCCTCGGTACCCCTTTTCCCTGTTATCAAGGCTTTGTCTGCCTCCGAGGTTGCTCTGAAAAAGGCAGAATGGATAGATACTTGATGTCTACAATATAGGGCCTGGCCGACTGATCCGGAAGTGGAAGAGTGGAAGTTCGTGGCCTCATGTCACTCGCTTCAAGTGTTGTTTGTCACTCATTCAATGTTGCTACCAGCCTTCAGTATCTCCACACACTGCGAATATTGTCTATATTTATAGAAGATAATTTCACGGTCCTGTATCATTCATCATTCATTCGTGATCATCCACAGCAGCTTTTACCTCCTCAAATTAGTTTTATGCCTGCTTGCCCACCATTGTGATACCTCAAGACACGACACCTTCCACGGTAAGTTAGTGCACCAACCCAAATGAAATCAACTGGGGTGAGCTTCTGTTGTGGTGTGCCATTCTGACATGTGAAAACGAGGGCCACAAGAAAAGGAACGTCACTAACAGGATTGGTGAATATCAGTGCGAATATCTAACTAAGCCATCTTATCACAGAAACAGGGTCTCAGACACCTCGTAGTGTCGGCTTCAGGCGCTTCTTTTAGTGCATATATCCCCCACATGACCCCAGTAATGCATATATCGGGGTTCCAGAGAACTTCGTGTGATGCAGCTTCAATGTTCCGAGTCAGGCGGGGACATGCATAATAGATATCTACTGCGGTACTCTCACTCTTACCCTTTGAAGCTTGCCTAGTGCACACTGCTTCTAGGGCTACATGCCTCCACCACGACTCCAGCCTTTCTTCTTCCATTCTCTAACGTTTCCTTTCTTCCTCAAAGGACGTTCCACAGGGCCCTTTAGGTTCTCTGAGTCTTTCAACAGCGCCCCTCAACAGCCGCCCTCCAACATCCCATGCGACGCGTGCCGTTGGGCTGGTAATGCATACTAACAGCCTTCACCGTCTCGAGGCGACGATACTGTCAAATTCAAGATTGCTTGCATAGCAGTCACATCAAAAGAGGAGGAGATAGCAACTTTAGGTCGCTCGGCCGAGCAGCATCGCTGCTCCTTTCCGTCGCTTCGCATGGTCAATCCGAGTGCTACTCCACTGTATAACACCCTGTACAACAAACCCATTGTCAACCAAAATACCGAACAGAACAATAGTCGCAACACCTTCGACCCAACCTGAGCCCTCTTGACCGATACTACTGTGGACATAAGCCCGAACCTACAACTCCAGCATCGTGTTAGACGAGCTCCGAAAGTTCCAACACACCATCCATCCACCCTTCCCCACTGTCCCGCCATGCCGCACACCGTCGGTGCTTGACATCGCTACGAGATCACAACTGTCTGCCCACCTCCCAGGTTCCCTTGGGGCAATCCGGCTTCCGCAAACACCGAGTCGCCATACTGCTTCTGCCCTCTCGATCGCTCATTATCCATAACCGGTGCTCTACCCTAAACAGAACGCACCCATGCTGGCCGTTCAGCGTCCCAGAATGGGTTCATCGCAGCCGCCAAACGGCAGACTGCCTTTTGGTTGTACGTTCTCCTGTGCCCGACGTGGATCTTGATCTCTGGGAAGCGTCCAAGACTGATAACGTATAAAACAGATCTTTCCGAGGATCCGATCTCAGACTCTTCTATTTTCGATGTCCTCCCCGGTCCGCCGCCCGAACCAGCTCCTGGCAACCCTATCCTCACCACAGCTGAGACGAACGGATTGGCAAGTATGTTGGCTGCTATGACCTCGAACGCCTATGGCGAGCATAACTTTGGCGAAGGGGTTACAGGCGACGACTGGATGATGCCTCCTTCATTGATGGGCACGGCCACGTCTTTTGGTCTACAGCCTCACATACCCATGCCACCCGACAGTCTGTACAACAATTCATTTTTCCAGACCGCCGCGCCTCAGCCCTTCACGGCGGCAGACTCCTTACTTGCTCCCGCTGCTTCTGCGGCGGCGACGCCAGATACATATACGCATACGGGACATCCGGCACATCCACGGTCTACGGCCGCGTCCCTAACAAGTGCACCTCCTCATACGTATAACACAACGGGCGCCCCGCTTGCTTTGCCCGTGCACCAGCATCCCATTGACCACCAGCAGCCATCTGCTGATGTTCTAGAAGCTGCGAATAGTCTCATGCAAGGTGGATCTCATAGTCGATCACACAGTGTCCAGCACGAGCCTACGTTCTCAAATGGCCCACAAAAGACGAGTGCCATGGGTCCTCCCGTGGGCCATCCGAGGCACCAACATTGGAACGAGTTCAGGCAAGAAGGGCGGCGCATGTCCCAGTCCACTCATGCCGCTGAGCAGGAAGCGGTTCTTGCTACATGGATTTACGGACCAGAAGCTCGGTCAAATCACCGACAAAACGCACCACCCGCGCCCATAGACTTGCAGTATGGCACGGATCAGAACTTCAGCAACAAAGGCCGCTCCTTCGTCCCGCCCAGTGAGAAGGAGAGCACGGAAGCCATCCATCAAGACCACCTGCGGTACTTGAACGCCATAAGATTGTCCAATAGCGCCAATACCACGCGGCCGCCCAGTCCTGTCTTAAATGGCGAGGAGCCATCATTTAACCTGAAGACCCGTGCTCCCCCACCAATCAAGGTCGAGGCGAATGGAGACAGTACAAGGAAGTGGCGGAAGAGCAGCAAACGGGATGACGACGATGATGAAGAGGAGGAACCCCAGTCAGCAGTATCGAAGACTTCGGCACGAAAACGAAAACAAAAAGGCGAGGTCTCCAACTCACCAGGCGCAGAAGGGGCGGGTGGAAAGAGAAGGAAGTCGTCCGCAGCTGTCAAGAGGGAAAACCTTACTGAAGGCCAAAAACGGGAGAATCATATCAACAGTGAGAAGAAGCGACGGAAAGTCATACAGGTCGGGTTTGAGAACCTCAGCCACATTGTACCTGACATCAAGGGTGGGAACCCAAGCAAGAGCGCCATGCTCGAGGCCACGGCCGCCTGGCTCCAGGATTTACTGGACGGCAACGAGGCGCTCAAGGCGCAGATGCCCCAGCTCTAACGGGGCGAAGGGATTTCTCTGGGATTCATGAGGAATGGATTGATATCTGTACATCGAGACTAGTCCGGCTGCCCCAGAGGACCCGGCTCATGTGCATAAGGGACAGGAAAACTGGGCTGATTTTATACTGGATTTGGGACTTGGTTTGTGATTTCCTTGGGCACCCCGACTTGGGCTCTTGGTCTTGATATCAACGGCGTTTTATGGGGACTCTGGGAGGCAAGGATCAAACTGGGCGAGGGAGTTCTCACCAGGCTTTGGGGTTGGGTTCTGGTTTGCTTTTCATTCAAATTATTTTTTTATACACTTGATATCCCATTCAGATCATTACCTAGGGTAGGTAACGCTGGGAGCACTTGTCTGTCGAGGGCTGGCAGACATGGGATAGCCCATGTTGAGACATGAGGATGAATACAGAAGTGGTTTTGACCAGATACCTTTGCATATCAGTGACATCAGGGTTTGGTGGTATGGTCGGCTCCAGGAAACACAAAACAGTACCGCCAAGGCATCGAATTATCCCCAAAGCTCATTGTACATGTATAGGGCACAAGATGTGCGACGAAGCTGTAGCAGGGAAATGTATCAACAAGCGAGGCGACAACTTGCCCAAGAGGTCGAGTAAACCGTTCTCGAAGCAGATGACATAGATGGATGGTGGACACACCTGGATCGGTTGTAGGTGCTGGGAGACTGGGAACATACAAGGGGCAAATGTAAGATGGAAATGCCGTGATATACCTATAACGTGGAAGAACGAAAATACAGGGGAATACATGGACTTCCCAACGTAGAATCCGATTATCAATCGAACATGCCCTCTGAGGACAAGTATTAATTTTGAGTGGGGAGGACGGTACTTGCGAATATCAGAACCAAGCGAAAGCGATGGATAAGTGACAGGGGTGCTCAAGAAGCGGACTCGGATGGCGAGAGCAGCGACAGTGAATAGCAGGTGTTTGGGTTATGGGTAAAAGGAGCCCCGTCGAAGAGAAGTTATCTTCTTGACGACCACATGTAGGCTGGCTTGGATTTTTCGTCAGAACCGACGCGCAAGGTGCTTAGCCACCTTTATGGAGCGGAAAGCAATTTACCTAGGTATATTGGGCCACAGAAGAGCGTTGTACATAGCATATGGACAACCACCCTTCTATGTCCATCATCCAGTCGAGACGTCATATCACATTGCCTTCCAGGTGCAAGAGGCCGTTTATAAAGGACACAGGTCTCTCCAGCCGCTTTACCGTCAACCAGCGCGAGCCTGTCAAATATCCGGACCTCGGTATTTATCTCGGAGGCCAATGTCGAGGCGCCAAACTGCCGGACTCACGCGGCCTACACTAGACGTTAGAAAGACTACCTGGGTAGGCTGTGGGATATTCGGCCGTAGGCTTTTGATCATGTGGGTACGCGTCAAAGATAGACTTGGCGAATTGGACGTGACGAGCAGAGGCAATCCTTTGCAATGCAGGAAACCCTCAAGTAGCTGCGAGCTCGACACGGCTGGTGCCCTCAGCCTCGACTGATCTACCTAGGTAGTTCGTGAGCATTGTGTGCTGAAGCAATGTTCCCGTAACCATCGAGCGCTTTATGTGGCGTCAAACACAACTCTCCTAGAGACCCAGCGAACGCGATATCTTCTTCGTCACATCGTAGGCAAGCCCGCGATTGCAATGAAAAGGACGGGTCGCGTCACTCGGAGGCAGTGGGATACCGAGGACACAGTGATAGACGACCATGGGCAAGCCCAGAGGGTCGGCCACCAAAGAACAAAAATAGGAATAATCACGATTGTACTCCGTAGAGTACTTTCAGAGATGAAACTGAAAAGAACAGATACTACACTTGATCTAAGCCAAAGGCCTTTGAACAAGGAAAAACAACCTGTTAGCAAACTAAATTCTCTTTTTGTTTTCTGTCCAGTTCACTGAGGATGTCGACAGAGCTGAACAAAAGAGTGGGAAAAACACTTACGAAGAGAACTAAGGAGTAAGGGAGGGAAGGAAGGACAAGAGAAAGGGCGGAAGGTTGGGCGGGCTTATATACTGGCAGACGGGTTGACGCTTCGTCGATGAGGTGGCCGCCTTCCGTTCTGGGGTTAGCTGGGGAGGCGGCAGAATCCAGCCAGTCTTATCGATAAGTCCCACTACCGCCAAAAACTTTCTGATGAAGCCTTGGATCTTTGATGGATCCCAGCGCATCCTCGAGCATCGATCGCATTGGACGTCTCTCGCCGTTCAAAAACCGATCTCAAGATGTCAACACCGACCTTGACCGAGAAGCTGGACAAGATCCGGTCCCCGAATCTGCAGAGTCAAAAGCAGGTGTGTTTTACTGATATCTCGACGTTCTCTCTGCTGCCCTGTACGCAAGACTAACATGCGCCTCCTTCCTAGACGGTCGTTATCCTCCAGGCGGTCGACTCGACCCTGAAGGAACAGAATTCCGAGCCCACACCGACGGCATACTTCGCAGCCCTTCTTGCGCTGCTCGGCCAGAAGAAGGAGTTGGCCACATCCATCGTATACCTGCTCGACGTCGTCACTCCTTACACTCCTCAACCTCTCCTCCGCGCCAGGTTCACCCAGATCCTCCAACTCCTCGCTCCCGTCATCTCTCAACCAGACGCAGATGCGCCACTACTCAGACCGTCAATTGGATGTTTGGAGTCCCTCCTGCTCGCTCAGGACTCGTCGGCATGGGATCTCTCCGTTACACAGATGGGGCCCCGGAGTGCCGTCTCGGGCCTGTTGAACCTTTCATTAGACCCACGGCCTAAGGTCCGGAAAAGGGCACAGGAGGCCTTGAGGACTGTTCTGAAGAACCCACCGCCAACGCCATCACTCGACCACCCAGCAGCGGACATGTGCGCCGAAGCGGTGATGCGGAGCCTGACCGAGATCTTCGAGAACGCCTCTCAGTCGCGCAAGGAGAAGAAGTCTGTCGACACGGTCCACGATCCGGGTATGATCCACGCACTTCACCTCATCAAGATGATTGCCTCGGGAAGTGGTGGGTGGCCAAGCAAGAAGATAGAGTCTTTGTGCGAGCTTCTCATCAACATCGCCCGCACCGGAAACGAGCACATGACCATGGCCATCTTCGAAATCTTCGAAATCATCTTCGAAGGTATGGCCGCTGACGAGGTTGCGTCCGCGAAACTCCCGAGACTCCTCGAGATTATCACCGAACTGCGCCCTGCCGCCAACGACACACAACTCCTCCCCGCCTGGATGGCCATATTATCCCGAGGATACGATGTGTCTTCCCAGATAGAGCCAGAAGACACTTTCACGAAACTCCCAGAACTGTTCCAGATGATATCACAGTTCTTCGAGTCCCCTTCAGAGAACATTCGCATTTCGGCATCCGAGTGCCTCGTGTCCTTCCTGGCAAACTGCATACCCAACCAGGTCATCCTGGAGCCCTCGATTTACGACGAGAAGACATTGGAAAAGGTCGTCAAAACAGTAGAGGGCCTGTTCCGTGTTAAATACCAAGCTGCCTGGGCCGAGACCTTCAATGTTGTGGGAGCTATGTTCGACTGCATCCGGTGGAGGGCACACCCTTACCTGCTCAATGTAACCAAGGTCATTGGCGACATGAGGGGCAGCAACTCTTTCGCCAACAAAAAGGAAGCCGATGAGGTTTTGGGCAAGGCCATCAGGGCAATGGGTCCAGAGGCAGTCCTTGGCGTTCTGCCTTTGAACTTGGCTAAGCCGTCCAAAGACCAGCCAGGCAGGGCTTGGTTGCTGCCATTGCTGAGAGATTACGCGGCGAACACCAACCTTGCCCACTTCAGATCTGAGTTGGTGCCTTTGAGTGAGATGATGTTCCAGAAGGTGTTGGATCACAGTGGTTCTACGAAGACCATGGAGATCAAGATTTTCGAAACCGTGGTTCACCAGATCTGGTCAATCCTGCCTGGATACTGCGACCTGCCACTGGATCTTCGCGGAGCTTTTGATCAGTCTTTCGCGGAGCTTTTGGCAAATCTCCTCTACCAACAGGTCGACCTTCGTCTGGATGTCTGCAAGGCGTTGAAGGCACTTGTTGAGTCCAACCAGGCCATCGCAACCATCGAGGAAGAGGACGACCTCATCCTTCAAAGCCGTGTGACAAAGAAGGAGGCCCAGGAGAACCTTAAGTATCTGGGCAACTATGCCGGCAACTTCTTGGCCGTCCTGTTCAATGTTTACGGACAAACACTGCCAAATTCGCGCGGCTCCATTTTGCAGACCATCAATGCTTACCTGAGCATCACACCCTCAGCTGAGCTGATGGAGACATTCGACCGAGTCTGCAAGATGCTGGCATCTTCTCTTCAGGAAGAGGCTGCAAAGACCGACAAGGAGCCAAAGAAGGGCGGAGAAAAGATGCCGTCCACCACTCACACTCTCATGGATCTGGTTATCACCATGTCTATCTACTTGCCCAGAGAAAGCTTTGTGACTCTCTTCGAGATCTCTTCTGTTGTCATCCTCAAAGACGATGACTCGCAACTGCAGAAGAAGGCCTACAAGCTTATCCCTCGCTTGGCCGAGTCTGAGTCCGGGAGAATTGCTCTGCAAGAGCGCCAATCCGAGTTGCAGACTTTACTCTTGTCAAGCGCAGAGAAATGCTCTGCACCGGCCCGTCGGGAGAGGTTGGCCGCTATCACTGCTATGGTCCCTTTCATCCCCCACGACTCACTGCATTTCATACCAGCCATCTTGTCGGAAGTTGTCATTGGTTGTAAAGAGCAAAATGAGCGAGCCAGGTCAACTGCTTTTGAGCTCCTAATCCTGCTCGGACAGACGATGGAGTCAGCCAGCGGTGCTACGATCGACAACAGCAAGGTCCCCCACATGCCCAAGGATGCCCCGTCTGCAACCGCGAACTTAGAGGAGTTCTTCACGATGGTCAGTGCCGGTCTTGCCGGTAGCACGCCGCACATGATTTCCGCCTCGATTACGGCGATCAGCCGCATTCTCTACGAGTTCAGAGACTCCCTCAGCATACCAACTGTCGCAGAAATTGTACAGACTATGGACTTGTTCCTGACATCCAACAACCGCGAGATCGTCAAGAGTGTCCTGGGCTTCGTAAAGATCTGCGTCATCAGCCTGCCGAGGGACCTGGTCGAGCCAAAACTCGCGACGCTCCTCCCCAACCTCATGATCTGGAGCAAAGAGCACAAGGGCCACTTCCGGGCCAAGGTAAAGCACATCCTGGAGCGCATGATGCGTCGCTTTGGGTTCGAGGTCGTGGACAAGAACACTCCCGAGGCCGACCGGAAGTTGATCAACAACATCCGCAAGACTAAGGAGCGCACCAAGAGAAAGAAGGATGCTGCCAAAGAAAACGGCGAGGAAGAAGATGGCCAAACTAAGGGCAAACGTACCTTTGACAGCGAATTCGACAAGGCGCTCTACAGCAGCAGCGAGGACGAGGGCGGTTCGGGTGATGAGTCCGATGATGAGCCGGGTTCCAAGGGGAAGAAGGGCCAGCAGAAGGGCAGGGCTTACATCGTCGAAGACGAGGACGAGCCACTTGATCTGCTCGACCGCAAGGCAATGGCAAACATCTCGTCGACCAAGCCCGTCAAGATGCGCACCGCCACCAGGACGAAGGCCAAGTACGATCTTGACGGCAAGCTCATTCTCGGCGACGTCAAGGGCGGTGACGAGATGGAAATCGACGGTGCTCCAGCTGGCGAGAGCGGCGTTGGCGCATACGTTGCTGCGCTGAAGGGCAAGGACGTGCCCAAGAAGGGACTCCGTGGCAAGCTCAGATGGTCCAACAAGAAGGGCGGAGATGATGATGAGGACGATGAGATGGAGCTTGACGAGAAGGACACTGCTACCGTCAAGGCTACCTTCAGCAGGGGAGGTGCCCGTGGGGGTGGTGGTCGTGGAGGACCTCGTGGGGGATTCCGTGGAGGAGATCGTGGTCGTGGGGGTGCCCGGGGTGGGTCCGGCAAGGGCTTCGCTCCTGGGCGCAGGGGCTTGGAGGGGGACAAGCGTCGGGGGCCTTCGCAGGGCAGAGTTATGAAGCCCAGGGGTGGAAGGGGTGGAAGGAGATAGGTTCTCCACTGGTGCTGGTAGCACGTTGCTTTTCACGAAACGGCGTTATTGGGGCTGTGTGTGAAACAAAAAGTCGTCTCCTTGCCCATATTTTGGTATTGTTACAGTCCGGCTGCAGTTTAAGCAGCCTCTTCGTATTTCAATAGAGTACAAAGATACCATTTCACACAGACGAATTCCCAGGGACCTCAAAAGAACGCCTCATCAACTCCTTGCACTCGCACCAAGGCCCAACCTAATACACCTTCGTCCGCCTCGCTCATCGGAACTTGCTAAAAATGACGGCGAAGATAAGCAGAACCAAAATAGTGATGATGGCGATAGTTATAACCCGATTTGTAGCCATCCTGTTAGAGTCAAGTCAGCACAGATGAATCTCACACAGCACGGGGTAGTACGGAAGACCACAGTACCTACGCGCCATCCCCCTCAGCGTCTTGACACTCCTGTCCACATAACCCTCGGAGTCCAGCAGGGTCTCGTTAGTGTGCTGGATGGTCTCCCTCTGGCGGTGCAGGTCGGCGAGGGTGGAGGCGCCGATGGACTCGGTCTCGTTGGCCAGGCGCTGGCTCGCCTTGAGGCGCTGGGTGGACCGGTCGAGCCGGTCGGACCCGGCCAGCAGCTGCTGCCGCTGCTCGAGCTGCACGTCGCCCGGGTTGTCCGAGTACCGCTCGCGGGCGCCGAAGAGCGCGGACCGGTCGTCGGCGAGGGCCCGGAGCTTCCGCTGCGACTGGTCGACGGTCGTCTGCATGTCGCGGTACCGCTGGTTGGCCTTTGTGCGGGACCGGGTGGGGATGTTTTGCTTCTCGAGTTGCATCTGGCCGAGCTGTTTGCACCATGGTTTTGGTTAGCTTGTGCCCGTTTTCTTTGGGGGTATAGATGGCAGCAGTAGAGTATATAGGGGTCGGAGTGGTTTTGTCTGTGGTGTAAGACTGACCAGCTCTTCTGCCTCCTCGAGTGCCCGCTCGGCTTGGCTGATGGCAGCCTTGCGTGGCTCGCCGGTCAGTTCTGGTATCTGGTCGAGCTTTTGTTGCAGGTCGGCCTGGACGAGCCGGAACTCGGCGGAGTAGCTCTCGAAGAGCTCTGACCCGGCGTCGGTGTCGAGAGGGTTGGCCATTGTGTTGGAGGATGGATGGTATGGAAGTTTACGGAAGCGGAAGGAGAGGTTTCAAGGGTTCGAGGTCTTGTCGATACCAAGATGGACTGGAAGAGGTCAATAGTTGTGAGGTGTACGCTTATTGGCTTATGAATTGAGAGAGTCGGGACTTGTAGTTGATGTGCTGGTTTCGTATGTGGATAGAGGTGATGGCGATGCTGGGTTGTCACGCCAAGTGCGTCAGCAACTGTATCACAGTGCCCAGGTGCCTATTGTCGGTCATCAAGTTCATCAAGGGACAATTCCATTACATAAGCCCACTTCACCCATCCCTGTTCATTCCGAACCAGCCAATCAACGTATGCCAGGGCATTTTGCAAATGCAATATCTTCACAGCCAGCCGGAATTCCTCTTTTCTTCCTTTCTCTTTTTTTCTTTTCTTCAAAGTTGATTTAACCCCGAAGCAGATAAAAGGCTCGCCGTTCACATCCTTCGGGACCGTTACGACGAGTTGTTCAATCGGGAAGAGTAATTTCGGCGTCCTTAAGAATTGCTTACTTTGACCTCCGTGAGTCTGCGATCCCGTTGGGCCTCGACATTTTTGCATCAAACCATAAGAGTCTTGTCATTTTGAAGACTCCTGGGTTGAGAAAACAGTGGGGAGGGCATGATGCTGCAGAATAGAATGTCTGATAGCTGGGAAGACTGCAAACTCCAGCATATGGGAGCCATCCACATGTTTTTTGCTTGCGTTTGCATCTGTTTCAGCCAGAAGAGGTTACATTCTCTTAATGCTCGGTACCTTATCTCATAGCTTGTCAGCCCACTCTTAACATCCAATATCATTGACTTTCAATGCCTTCAGCTCCATCGTTTTTTGTTCCTGGGGCTGTGTGCCTCGGTGGCTGGCTAGCTGACCGTTTTTCTGCACCAACCATTTCCTGCCAGCCAAAGCCATTTTCACATGCTCGCTCAGTTCCAACCTTCCATTTCCATTTTGAGTGTGGCACTTGACTAGCGTCATAGCACACCTTGCGTGTAATGCGCCAACTCGATATTCTACGGTAGCTAAGGTCTCACAGCGTCTACCAAGGATGTACCTATATACGAGGCTTGGTATGGCTTAGAGTCACATACTGTATGTAATAAGTTGTGTAAATCTCGGGAGGCATCCTTCTCCTTGTTCTCATTACTCCTGCACACTCGCAAGTCGCAACCAAGACCGCATCCGTCACCATCCATCCATCTTATCAGTTCCGATGACCCCGCCTAACGCAGTTCCCAGGAAGAAGGTAGCCATCGTGGGAGGTGGCTGCGCCGGCATCGCAGCTCTCTGGGCTCTCAACCGTACGCATCATGACGCGTACTTGTATGAGGCTGCCGGTCGACTCGGTGGTCACACAAACACCGTGAAATGGACCAAGGGGAAATATAGCACCTTGGTAGATACGGGCTTCATTCTCATGAATACGGCGACATATCGTGAGTCCAACCCTGCCGGTACAACCCATTTCTGGCTCAACTCCACTAGTCACAGCCTCTGACGCCATCACAGCAAACTTCATCCGTTTTCTTGAAAGGATCAACGTCCCGACTGTCCCGACGGAGATGACCCTTGGTGTATCGCGTGATCACGGTGTTTTCGAATGGGCCTGGACAAGTTTAGACTCCATGTTCTGCCAGAGGAGGCATCTCTTCTCCCCAAGCACGTGGCGCATCATCTTCGATATCGTTCGCTTCAACCAGTTTGCCCTGGACTTACTGATCGACGACGATGCTGAACGGTCTACAAAACATATAATTAACGGCAATGGCAACCACGTGCACAGTTGGAGATCCATGGCTGAAGAGACTATCGGGGAGTACCTCGAAAGAGAAAGATACTCGGATGCTTTCCGTGACGACTATCTCATCCCCATGATGGCAGCGGCATGGAGCATGAGTCCAGACAAGTGCACATTGGAGTATCCAGCCGTCACTCTTGTACGCTTCTTGTGGAACAATCAGCTCTTGTCGACCATCACCACTCGGCCGGCATGGCTCACGATCAAGGAGGGTTCTCGAACATATATCGATGCTGTGATGAAAGGTTTCCCACCAAACCACTTGTTACTAAATACGCCAGTCAGGTCCATCACAAACGACACAGACGGACGAGTCCGACTGCATCTGCAAGACGACAAAAGCGAAGTATACGACCATGTCATCCTAGCGACCCCCGGTGAAGAAACCTACCAAATCATCAAGTCTTCCGCGACTTTTGAGGAGAAGGCAATCTTGTCCAGCTTCCACACCTCTAGGAACACAGCAGTCCTCCACTCTGACGTCGCACACATGCCTGCCTCTCGCAAGGCCTGGTCCAGCTGTAACCTTCTCACCCTCTCCTCGCCGTTCGACCAGATGTCTCTTACCTACAACGTGAACATCCTGCAACATATCCCTCGTGAGACCTTCGGCGACGTCCTCGTCACGCTGAATCCCCTGCACGAACCAAACCCTGGGACTGTCCAGGGGAGGTACGAGTATGCGCACCCGATTTGCAATGCGGACTCTGTACGGGCACAGACCATGTTGCCGAGGATACAAAATCGACGGGGGGTTAGCTTTGCGGGCGCCTGGACCAAGTATGGAACACAAGAGGATGGGTTCAGCTCGGGCTTGAGTATGGCGAAGGAGCATTTGGGTGCGAGGCTACCCTTCGAGTTTGTCGACTCCACGTATAGCCGGGGGAGGGTGCCGGTGCTAGGACTCATTGATCATCTGGCCAGGCTGATCATCTTGATCATTCATACCTTCTTGGTCGTACCCCTGGAGAGGATAGCGGATTACGTGGGTGCGTCTGGCAAGAAGGCTGTGGGTGTGGTGAATGGGCATTTGAGGAAGGAGAAGGAACGAGGACGAAGAATCATGAATTAAACTGCATAGTGCATAGAATGAGTATAGAAACAGCGTTGACACCATCGATAAAGAATGATATTCCAAAGAATTAGAGTCAATAGACAGCGTTGATCCGCACTCTGAACAGCTTCTGGGGGAGGGTGCCACCTTATCTTTCAGGGTTCGGGTCAAAATCTATGCCGTAATGGATGGGTTCGGTCCAAAAGCTTCCTTCGAGTCGCGCCTCTCCGGTGTCTGTTTCGAACAAATTGCGCCGACAATGATATGATAAGCAATGGCCAGTCTCCCAAGCACAGCATGGAGGCTGCGAAGTTTGGCGACAGCATGCACGCGTCCTTTGTGCCGGCAACAGCCCGCCCATTCTAGATCCAGCCTGCCGACTTGGAGCTTCCGAGACAATGTTCGCAGCTATGCATCCGAGGCCAACACGAAGAGCAACAGGGCACAGCAACATGCCGCGCCAAGTATGGACCAGGCGCGCGAGTATTACAGGAGGAGGAATAGGACTACCATGTGTGTAATATGATCTCGGGGGGCAAGATATGGCTGGGGTTTCGAGCTGACAGTGCGCTCCTTCACAGGTTCTATACCTTGAGTATCATCCTGGGTACTGTCGCTTTCTCATACGGCTCCGTGCCTCTGTACAAGATGGTTCGTCGACTACACCCCTCATCCTTCCCCCTTGCACTTCGTTCCAAGCCCGTCATATGTCTAACGCTTTTGACCTCCTACTACAGATCTGCCAGACCACCGGCTGGGGCGGCCAACCCATCCGCGCGCCGACCCACGGCGGCGCCGACGGCTCCGAGGGGGACATCTCAGCGCGCGTGGTGCCCGTGGAGGGCGCCAAGCGGATCCGCGTGACGTTCAACTCGTCCGTGTCGGACGTGCTGAACTGGAAGTTCACGCCGCAGCAGCGCGAGGTGCGGGTGCTCCCGGGCGAGACGGCGCTGGCCTTCTACACGGCGACCAACAACAGCGACCACGACATCATCGGCGTGGCGACGTACAGCGTGACGCCGGCGCAGGTGGCGCCGTACTTCAGCAAGATCCAGTGCTTCTGCTTCGAGGAGCAGAGGCTGAACGCCGGCGAGACGGTGGACATGCCGGTTTTCTTCTACCTGGATCCGGACCTGTTGACGGATTTGAATATGAAGGGGGTGGAGACTGTTACGTTGAATTATACGTTCTTCAGTGAGTGCTTATCTGCCTTTTGGCGTTCTGTTGGTGATATGGTTGGCTGACGAGGACCGAACAGAGGCGAAGTATGATAGCAACTCGAACTTGAAGAGTTTCCCATCGGCAACATGATGACTCTACAGGAGTCTCGTGTGCTTGCATCGGATTGGGCCCACTGCCTTGCTTGCCTCCCCGGAAGGGGCCCTGTTCTCGGCCAGGGTAACTTGGCGGCAGAGCTGGCGGCGCCATTCTCGGCACATCGACAGACGACTTAGGGGGGATGTGTTTATATCCCGAATTCCTAGTTCCTACGTTTCTCGTCGAATGTGGTATCCTGAGAATGCGAGAGGCTTGACTAAGGCAACAGGGCAAACTCCTGTCA
Organism: Cytospora piceae; assembly: GCA_016508685.1. Taxonomy (NCBI): domain Eukaryota; kingdom Fungi; phylum Ascomycota; class Sordariomycetes; order Diaporthales; family Cytosporaceae; genus Cytospora; species Cytospora piceae. Next base: position 1,852,427 of record JADMLE010000005.1, on the reverse strand, counting down.
ACGTCGCCTTCAAGGTGTGGCTGGAGAACACAAACTGGATGATCGCCACTCTGGAAATATGTACATCTCTATGATGAACTAGATATAGACCAAATTTGCATGCCACCTCAAGGATGGCGCTCTACAATCAGCAACTCTACTGGCGTGATATGTGACCCTCCAAATCGATTCTCAGCTTCAGGGGGGGTTTCGGGGCCCTCACAGACTCGACACAGCCATCGGCCCCTAGCAGGGGTCCACTGTGGAAGTACCCGGGTACCCGTCATGTGCGATCAATCCGTCGTTGAATGACGGCAGCTGAGCTGTCAGGAGCTCCTGAACCCAGCTCCTGTAATCGGATCTTCAATTGCTACTACAACCTCGTCCTCACTGTGAAACTCTGACAAGTCGTTCTCCGTCCCATCTTCTTACCGGCGACTGGAGGGGAGATACAAGCCTCCTGCCGCTGTAGACCGTTTTCTACGAAACATTCCTTACTCCTGCAATGTTCGCGCCGACATTGCTGCGCCGGTAGCATGAAGGTTGTCCTTCCAGGAAAGCCAGAAGCCAGGCTTCAAGCCGTCACTACCGGCTTCTGGGACTCAAGGCGAATCATCGTGGGTTTCTATAGTGATATTATGGCCCATGCGTCGATGCTAGAGATTGACCAAGTCACCAGGCATACATAAGCGGAAATGCGATCGCGATACTCTCCGACCACGAGACACTCATACAAACGATCTACGATGACGATGAGACACACTTGGAGGCCGTCGCATTAGACGAGGTCACGGGCAAGATAGCAGTTTGCACCAACCGAACCGTTCGAGTATACAAGCCGGTTGCCCATGAAGATGGTGTGCTGAAATGGGCTTGGGACACACTGTTCACCCCAGAAGTCGACGAGAAGGAACCGCAAGATGGCGCACGATATGCGATGACCTTGTCATGGGGCAGGTCCGAAGAGCTCCTTGTCTCCCGATCTGCCTTGACCCTGTACCAAACGACGCCCGAACTTACATGTACCTGGCGAAAACCACTAGCGAGCCCCGTCAAGTACGCCGAGCTATCCTACGATTCCGCATATGTTGCCTCCGTGGGCTACCACGACCGGCTGGTGAAGGTGTGGCGGCGGCTTAGCTACGTCGCCGACGACGTCCGATTCGACTTTATATATCTATCCCACCCACAGACCGTGACGGCTCTCCAATGGCGGAAACCGTACCATGTCGATCAGACTCTCGACAATGTCCTCTACACCTTCTGCCTCGACAATGTCGTCCGGATATGGACCGGATCGGACAGCCATAACAATCAACATCTGCAACTTTGGGGAAAGATTGATCTGGCTGCGCAAGGAGGTCCAAGTCCCACGTGGGCTGCAATCGTGCATGGCCGCGATTTCTCGGCTGCGACCGAGACGGTCGTGCAGGAAGGACCAGCGGAGTACGGCAAGGGGGATGGGCCGCTGGTGAACGTCGTCGAGCTGGCAAATCGCAACCCTGAGATCTGCATCGCATTTGACGGGCACGGCAAGATGTCCGCCTGGGCGATGGAGAATATCTCATCGAAGCCACCGGCCAAAACAATACCAAACAAGCCGACTATCTTGGACATTGTGCACAACGTCGACTCAAGCGAGTTCAAGTTCCTCAAGGAAGGGTCCGCCGACGGGTCGCCGCATGTGGAAATCCGGACATACTGCAACAAGACACGCGGTCACCTCAACTTCCTTCTTCACTTTCTTGATGGCAGAATCGAGTTCTTCGAGGCGAATATCGCTCGACTCCTGGACCCGACTGCAAGCAAGAGGCGCATACGATCAAGATGCATGTGGACGGGTCACTCAGCAGCTATCGTGAAGACGGTGAGAAACTATAGCGGCAGGTCAGTTGTGTCAAGGACCAACGAAGGAGAAACCATTATATGGAAACACCCATTTCACACCGAGAAGACGAGGTTTACGAGACAGAGCATAATGACTTCGAAAGACCACATTCACCGGATAGCCGTCATACGGAAAGGCCGGTTTCTGGTCTTCTTGCATCACGACAGAATAGCAATATGGGATTGCCGGCAGCTTCAACCAACTTTGCTCGCTCAGTGCGACTATAAGATCTCTGGAAAGCCACTGTGCCTGCTGGTTCTCCCACGGCAGAGTGTCGAGGAGGGCTCGGTGGCACATATTGCCACCATTACGTCGGAGAAGAAAGGCCTCGTGTGGGAACTGAAGCTTCCACTGTATGGTGCCTCTGCATCAAACGGGGTCAAAACGAACGGACATTCAAGCGGACATTCGAACGGCCACGAGACCCCTTCAATCCAGGAGTTCTTCAGGTTTGAACTCGAGGATGCCGGAGACCTGGCCTATGTCTTGCCGGTAGACCCAGCCGGCTCGGCTCCGATGGTCTCTGGTTTTCTGGACGTGTTCGCGCGCGATGTCGCGGTGTCGTATACTCATACCGGCCGAGTTGAGTTCTGGACCGCTCGCGTCGGCGACAGGAAAGTGGACTGGTTGTCGACCGCTTCTATGGAGACAGGCATCTCAGAGCCTGCGCTCGCCAGTGGTAGTACCATGAAGAAAGCGGCACTCGTCAATTCAAGTCGCACTGCTGTCACGATCTGGGACATTCGAGGTGCCCGGCTAGAGTACAACCAGGAATTCGAAGCCCAGAACTCTATTCAGGATCTGGACTGGACATCTACCCCTGATTCACAGTCCATCTTGGCTGTCGGATTCCCTTCCCGCGTCTTGCTCCTTGCGCAGATGCGGTTCGACTACCTCAACAAGGGCCCTGCATGGGCACCAATACGCGAGATCAGTATCAGAGACTTGACGCCACACCCCATAGGCGACTCGACATGGTTGGGCGATGGCTATCTTGTCATCGGGGCTGGCAATCAGCTGTTTGTCAATGATCGCAAGTTTGACCCTCCCAGCGCACTTGTGAAGAGCATCTCACTCCCGCACAAGAAGGGTGCCAAGTGGGACCTCTTTGATGTTGTTCAGCGTCTGAACGGACCTCTACCTGTCTTCCACCCACAATTTCTTAGCCAATGTATGCTTGCTGGAAAACTTGTCGTGGTGCATCGCATCCTCCTGTCGCTTCACAGGACCCTCAAATTCTGGGTGGAAGGAGATGAGATAGATGATTATCTGGGCTTGGACCTGGAAGAGTTCTACATTGACAAGTCGCGGCCGGCATATGCGCCCGGAAAAGAAGGGCGGTCGTACTTTGGCGAGCGCACAACTCTTGAAGATGATGATGAGGTTTTTACCGAGGATATGGCCCAGAACATCAATGAGAAACTCACGAACATTGCCCTTCCCCAGCTAACCGGGCATGAGCAAATCCAACTGGTGGATATGATCGAATGCATAGGCATGGTCGAGAAGCACCGACGGTCGATGGACGAGAACGGTGCCCGGTTTATGATTTACTACAGGCAACATGCCCTCCTGAAGAGACGAACGAACGAAGTCACCATGTCATGGAGAGAGATCAACTGGGCATATCACTCGGCAAGCCAGGACATGTTGACAGACTTTGTGTCTCGGCAAAATCATGGGAGTCTCCTCTGGGAACATGCACGGGAGAGTGGCATGTTCATGTGGCTTACGGACAACGCCGCCGTGGTAGGCATACAGTACGATCTAGAGAGTACAGGAATCCTGCTGACGTTGAACACCAGAAAACACAATTCGAGATTATCGCGAGGAATGAATACACAAAGAGCGAGATGAAGAACCCGGTGGACTGCAGTCTCTACTACTTCGCCTTGCATAAGAAGGCAGTAGTGCAGGGGTTATGGCGCATGGCCTCGTGGAATCGGGAGCAGCGTGCCACACAGAAGATACTGGCCAACAACTTTGATGATCCGAAATGGAGGACATCCGCGCTGAAGAACGCCTATGCACTACTGAGTAAACGACGGTTCGGTACGTGGTCAGACCCCATCTTTACCTTAAAGCACTTTACCTAACAGCTTTTATAGAATACAGCGCAGCTTTCTTCTTGCTGGCCGACCGGCTGCAGGACGCAGTGAACGTGTGCCTCAACCAGCTTAAAGATCTGCAACTAGCCATCGCAATCACTCGTGTGTACGAAGGTGACCACGGCCCAGTGTTGCGAAAACTACTGGAGGAAGAGGTCTTGAACGTGGCCGCACAGGAGGGTAACCGTTGGCTCGCATCATGGGCTTTCTGGATGCTCCATCGGAGAGACATGGCTGTGCGCGCTCTGATCGTAAGTACTCCCCTAGCCCACCACCATTGTACGATGGAGCTAATTTAGGATACAGACTCCGGTATACACGCTGGTCGAGACGCCAATGGTTCCAAACCTGAACTCAAAGCTATTCCTTACCGATGACCCAGCGCTTATTGTGTTGTACGCGCAACTCCGGCAGAAGACACTCCAGACGCTCCGGGGCGCGTCGAAGGTCACGCCCAAAGTTGAGTGGGAGTTCGTCTTGCACAACGCGAGACTCTACGACCGTATGGGCTGCGACCTGCTGGGTCTCGACCTCGTACGCAACTGGGAGTTCCTCCTCCCCGGCGCGAGCCTCAAGCCCGAGCTGGGCGGCGAGATCAACCCGCTCAAGATGCTCAAGCGGCGCAGCTCCCTTGTGGTTGCCGACATGCCGGTGTCGCCGATCTCTGCCAGGGGTTCGAGCGAGGCGAAACCGGGAGGAGCGTTGTTGTCGCCGACGGGCGAGAAGAAGCCCAAGGCGCAGCCGCCCCCGACCATGTTTGAGGAGCCGGATGCTAGTTCGCTGTTGGATAGTTTTGGGTTCTGAGCCAATGTTTGTATTTTGGCCTGTGCGGAGCATGGAGGCCAATTTCCTCATCCGTGCGAGGCGGAATCCTTTGGACAGCCGCTCAAATCTTCGGAAGAACAAAGCAGTAATGATAGCATAGCAAACTTAGAAGCGTGTGATCCTTCTCGCATGGGGTTACTGGCGCCATCGTGTATGTTCCCTTGATTGGTGGAGATGCCCGGTCTACACAATACATATCGAATAAGCTCCACGAGTAAGCTTTTCCTCTTCAAGTAAGAGTACAGGGTATTTGAGATCGGCTCTTAGGGTCTGCTCCTTATTCAAAAGGACCGGGCTGATGTGGACATTGATTTCCTGTGGGAAAATAAAACAGATACAAGTCACCCTTGCAATCGCAGCCAGAACACCACATCCGAAGCAAGGAATGCATATCATACATACCACAATCCGCCTCCACTGCGACGTCAAGCAACGCACCAAACATATCGCACCACTGTGTAATGGCTCCCATGCCCATACTGATAGCTTGTTGTCCGGCAGTGCCGCCTCCAAGCGACCCGTGGTCAGCTTTCCGAGAGTTCTGTCGCCGACTTGCGAAGAGCGAGACACGACAGAAGCAGGTTCCGCCGATCGACGTATCGGCCGACGAGGTCAGCGTAGGTGAAGGTCGCCTCCTGTTACTGACTGGAGACCGTGTCGAGATTGGAAACAGTTGCTGACGTTCCAAAAAGAAATATTACGCGGTGCGAAGGGCCAAGGGGCTGTCTCAAGGTATTCTAGGTTGGACTCATCCAAAGGAGAAGTAGTAGTAGTAGTACACAGTAAGGAGTAGTAATTAGGTGAGTGACGTACGGAGTAGTTGTGGTGATCTTCACCCCCACGGGGGTTGCACGGCAGGATTGTATGCAGGGTTCCGGGCCCGGGACACTACCGTAACAGAGCATCTGCAGCTGCAGGTCCCACTGGAACCCCCCAGCTTCCCGCCAGTTGCATCCATTGAATGGGCTTGTGCGATCCCTGCAACAAAATTCTATCTCAAGCTTCAATGGCACCAGTTGACGTACGATTTACAGTGGATCTTCAGCCCCGCCGCCCGTTACCGGCATACCTAAACTGGGGTGGGCTCTTACTCAGATCTCATTCTGCCGTTGACGAAAAGAGTCATCCCACGATAACAACGAGGGTATCGTCTGACCTGCCACTGTTTACTCCTCCTCTTCTCTCCTCCCCTCCAGTCGCTCACTTCTATCACTTCTTCCAGTCTCAGAAGAAGACAACAAGACTCCTGCGGACCTGCCGCCTGTTCAATTGAACCTGAGCAAGCTGCGGGCAGCTGATCCGCCCCTCACTTACCACAATGGCTGCTCCCACTACGAATGGGTCAGCTTCTGCCGGCCCTACTCGGATTCCCATCCTGGGCAAGGACGACATCATAATCGACAACGGCATCTTCTACAACTTCGTCGCCAACGACCTCCTCGAGAACTTCCCCTCCTCCACCTACGTCCTCATCACCGACACGAACCTCGCCCCGCTCTACCTCGACTCCTTCGAGAAGGTCTTCAAGGCGGAGTCCGCCAAGGCCTCGAGCAATGCGCGCCTTCTTTCCTACGCAATCCCTCCGGGGGAGAACTCCAAGGGCAGAGAGACCAAGGCCGAGATCGAGGATTGGATGCTCTCCGAGAAGTGCACGAGAGATACCGTGGTCATTGCCCTTGGCGGAGGTGTCATTGGTGACATGATCGGATATGTCGCCGCTACCTTCATGCGCGGTGTCAAGTTCGTCCAGGTCCCTACCACCCTGCTCGCCATGGTGGACTCGTCCATTGGTGGCAAGACGGCTATCGATGTTCCCATGGGCAAGAACTTGGTCGGCGCCTTCTGGCAACCGAGCCGCGTCTATATCGACCTGCAGTTCTTGGACACTCTGCCTACCCGAGAGTTCATCAACGGCATGGCCGAGGTCGTCAAGACTGCTGCTATCTGGGACGAGGCCGAGTTCACGGCTCTGGAGGAGAATGCTGCGGCTATCCTTTCTGCCGTGAAGTCCAAGCCTTGCGCTGAGAGACTCGGTCCCATCCGCCATATCCTGAAGAGGATCGTGCTTGGCTCTGCCCGTACGAAGGCTCAGGTCGTCTCCGCCGACGAGAGGGAAGGCGGTCTGCGGAACATCCTCAACTTTGGCCACTCCATCGGCCACGCCTACGAGGCCATCCTCACCCCTCAGGTGCTCCACGGCGAGGCCGTGGCCATCGGTATGGTCAAGGAAGCAGAGCTCGCCCGTTTCCTCGGCGTCATGCGCCCGGATGCCGTGGCTCGCCTCACCAAGTGCATTGCAAGCTACGAGCTGCCCACCTCCCTGAAGGACAAGAAGGTCATCAAGTTGACGGCCGGGAAGAAGTGCCCCGTCGATGTTCTCCTGGACAAGATGGCTGTTGACAAGAAGAACTCGGGCACGACCAAGAAGATTGTTCTACTGTCTGCCATCGGCCAGTGCTACGAGCCCAAGGCCAGTGCTGTCGAGGACCGTGTGATCCGGGTCGTCCTTTCTCCTGCCACTCGGGTTACGCCTGGCGTGCCCGGTGACCTGAACATCAGCGTTACGCCGCCCGGTTCCAAGAGTATCTCGAACCGCGCACTGGTTCTCGCTGCCCTCGGCGAGGGTGAAGTTCGTATCAAGAATCTCCTCCGCTCAGACGACGTTGAGTTCATGCTTTCTGCTGTTTCTGGGCTTAACGGCGCTACTTACTCCTGGGAGAACGGTGGTGAGGTGCTGGTTGTGAACGGCAAGGGTGGCAAGCTCGAGGCCAGCAAGGAGCCCCTTTACCTGGGCAATGCTGGAACCGCATCGCGTTTCCTTACCAGTGTCGTTTCTTTGGCTACCCCCTCTACTGTGTCCTCCACCGTCTTGACCGGAAACGCGAGAATGCAGCAGAGGCCCATTGGGCCCCTGGTTGACTCCATGCGCGCCAACGGTGTCGAAGTCAAGTACCTCAACAAGGAGGGCAGCTTACCAGTCCAGGTTGACGCTGCCGGTGGCTTTGAGGGTGGTGTGATCGAGCTGGCAGCTACCATCTCTTCGCAGTACGTCTCCTCGCTGCTCATGTCTGCGCCGTACGCCAAGAACCCAGTCACCCTGAAGCTTGTCGGAGGCAAGCCTATCTCGCAGTTCTACATCGACATGACCGTCGCCATGATGGCATCGTTCGGTATCCAGGTCGAGCGCTCGACCACTGAGGAGAACACTTACCACATCCCCAAGGGGACCTACAAGAACCCGGCAGAGTACGAGATCGAGAGCGATGCCAGCTCAGCTACTTACCCTCTGGCCGTGGCTGCTATCACCGGCACGACTTGCACAGTGCCCAACATCGGATCGAAGTCTTTGCAAGGAGACTCTCGCTTTGCTGTCGATGTTCTGCAGGCTATGGGCGCGAAGGTGGAGCAGAGTGATTACTCTACCACCGTGACAGGTCCTCCTATCGGCCAGCTCAAGGCCATCCCTCACGTTGACATGGAGCCGATGACCGATGCTTTCCTCACCGCCTCTGTCCTGGCTGCTGTTGCCGACGGCACCACGCAGATCACTGGTATTGCCAACCAGAGAGTGAAGGAGTGCAACCGTATTGCTGCCATGAAGGAGCAGCTTGCAAAGTTCGGTGTGCAATGCAATGAGCTTGAAGATGGAATTGAAATCATCGGACGGCCTTACCAGAGTCTGACGGAGCCCGCTGATGGCATTTACTGTTACGATGACCACCGTGTGGCCATGAGTTTCAGTGTGCTTTCGGTTGTCTCGCCGCATCCCGTTCTGATCCTGGAGCGTGAGTGCACTGGCAAGACATGGCCGGGCTGGTGGGACGTGTTGTCCGAGTCTTTCAAGGCCAGCTTGGACGGTGAGGACACCGAACCCGAGCACTCCGCACATGGGTCTTCTAAGCCCAGGACGGATCGATCCGTCTTCCTCATTGGCATGAGGGGCGCGGGCAAGACGACGGCGGGAGGCTGGTTGGCCGAGACCCTGCATAGGGAGTTCATCGACCTCGACATCGAACTCGAGCGAAGGATAGGGCAGACTATCCCTGAGATGATCCGTGGTGATCTTGGCTGGGAAGGTTTCCGAAAGGCCGAGCTTGACCTCATGCAGGATGTAATGACGAACCAGGCTCACGGCTATGTGTTCTCCTGCGGCGGCGGCATCGTGGAGAGCGAAGAGGCCCGAAAGAAGCTTATTGCTTACAAGGCGAACGGAGGCTACGTCCTGCAGGTGCATCGTGATACCGAACAGGTGATCGAGTACCTGCTGAGGGACAAGTCGCGCCCGGCATACACGGAGGAGATCCGTGGTGTCTACGAGCGCCGCAAGCCGTGGTTCGAGGAGTGCAGCAACTTCAAGTACCACAGCCCTCACCAGGATGGCACAGAGGTCATCCGGGAGGCGCCGGTGGACTTCAAGAGCTTCGTCGCCATGATGTGTGGCCACAGTGACCACTTCGAGAAGGTGAAGAGGAAGCGCCAGTCTTTCTTCGTTTCGCTTACCGTGTCAGACGTGTCGGATGCGCTGGACAAGCTGCCTCGAGTTGTCGTTGGCGCAGATGCTGTTGAACTGCGCGTGGACTTGCTGAAGGACTACTCCCCAGAGTTCGTTGGCGTGCAGGTGGCATTGTTGAGGTCCGTAGCGAAGATACCGATCGTCTTCACCATCCGGACGCAAAGTCAAGGCGGCAAGTTCCCGGATGGTGACTCCGAAGCCGCTGCGACGTTGTACAAGGTGGCACTGCAGATGGGCTGCGAATACATTGATGTCGAGTTGACATGGCCTGAAAATGTCATCCAGGGCGTGGTTGGATCAAAGGGATCTTCCCGCGTCATTGCTTCTCACCACGATCCTCAAGGCGCACTGTCTTGGAAGAACGGCTCGTGGTTTCAGTACTACAACAGGGCACTGCAGTTCGGTGATATCATCAAGCTGGTGGGTGTGGCTCGCACCCAGGAGGACAACTACGCTCTGGCCAACTTCAAGCAGCGCATGCTTGCGGCCCACAAGACTCCAATAATCGCCATCAACATGGGCCCGATCGGCAAGCTTAGCCGTGTGCTCAACAGCTTCCTGACACCGGTCTCTCACCCCGCACTTCCTTTCAAGGCTGCTCCGGGCCAGCTGTCTGCGGCTGAGATCCGCCAGGCGCTGTCCCTGGTCGGAGAGCTCGACGAGCGCTTCTTCTACCTCTTCGGCAAGCCTATCTCCCAGTCAAGGTCGCCAGCGCTGCACAACACACTGTTCAGGGCAAACGGCCTGCCCCACGACTACTCCCTCTTCGAGACGGACAACGCGTCCGATGTCAAGGACCTGATCAGCTCGCCCAACTTCGGCGGCGCCTCGGTGACGATCCCCCTGAAGCTCGACATCATGGAGCACATCGACACGGTCTCGGACGCGGCCAAGGTCATCGGCGCGGTGAACACCATCATCCCCGTCGACCCCCCGGAAGGCGGCAGCGGCAAGCGCACGCTCGTGGGCGACAACACCGACTGGATGGGCATGGTGCACGCGCTCCGCCAGGCCGGCATCGCGACCAGCCCCGCAGGCGGCCGCTCCGGCGTGGTCATCGGCTCGGGCGGCACCACCCGCGCGGCCATCTACGCGCTGCACTCGCTGGGGTACTCCCCGGTCTACGTGGTGGCGCGCAACGCCGACAACGTCGCCAAGCTGGCCGGGTCGTTCCCGGCCGACTACGACGTCCGGCACCTGACGGGCGCGGACGACAAGGTGGCGCCCCGCGTCGTCATCAGCACGATCCCCGCCGACAGGGAGATGGACCCTGGCATGCAGGAGGTTGTCTCCGCGGTGCTGCGTCGCCAGCCTGAGGCTGTTGATGGCAAGAAGGTGGCCAAGAGGGCCCTGCTGGAGATGGCTTACAAGCCCCGCCGCACGGCGGTCATGGCGATGGCTGAGGAGGCTGGCGGCTGGGAGACTATCCCTGGGCTGGAGGTGTTGACTGCTCAGGGGTGGTACCAGGTAAGTTCCCAATTCACGGCCCTTGGATCATTCACATATATTGTGACACACATACTTCTTTGAGGGGAATCTTAACACTGACGTTTTCATACAAATAGTTCCAAATCTGGACGGGTATCACGGCTCTGTACGCGGATGCCAGGGCTGCGGTCATGGGTGATGAGGCATAGATTACCCGGGCTCGGGAATGTTTGCTGTTGCAAGAAAGCTTTGCGGGTCTGGAAACCCAGCCTGTTACGTTGACACTTTGACTTTTTGTTCGCTTCATCATATTCCATCTTGGATTCTGTTGTCGACACAGTTTGGGTTTAGTTTTCAACCAATGTTCTGAATCGGCAAGTTGCTACTGCAAAGCTATTATATACCACGATTCAAACACTGTCAAATTGCCGTGCTATGTCTACCTCGATGCAGTCAGTGTCTGTGTGGTTTCCCCATAGGGTTTTGGAGGAAATTGTTCCTGCGCAAGTCTCGTCCACGGACTAGTTCCCGGGGCCGTTTTTCCCTTTAGTCTTTACCCCGGACCCATTTGCCCGGGCTCGTTCCCTCGGAGTCGTCCTCCACGTAATTCTGTCGCGGGGCCCAAAATGTTTCCTTCTTCCGTGCTTTCTTTTCTCGTACAGAAACAAACAACAGAACGAACAAACAGGACGGTATCTGAGAGCACAGGCAGTGCCAATCAGGTGCATCAGAAGGGGAGCGATCACCCCAGGGAGTTTTTCAAGCAACATATCTATCTATACACGGACCATCCGGATGGACACTCACGGACGTGAATATCTGGTTACACGGCCGGGGAGAGAAGTCCCACTCAGGAAGACCGGGGCATAATGCCCGTCCCCCCCCCCCCCCGTATGCACAACCACCGTCCGTCACACGATCCTAAGCAAGACTCAGTCACACACATGTCATGCATGGGATGCCAAGTGTGAGAAAAATCAAGATATATGCAAGAAAGGCGGGGGGGGGGGGAAGAATATCAAAATAAAGGGAAGAGAAAGGATAAGGGGAGATAGCACGTCACGTTCTTCGAGAAGGCTGGATGTGTTGCGAGTAGGCGGAAGGGAAACCCGGTTGGCAAGCAGAGCAACACACCCAGCACACGAAACGACAGACCACTTACCTAGGTACTGACAAGATCATCACCTACGAATCATTGCGCCCATGTCCCTTCCGTCCCTGCATAAGCTTGATCACAAACGGGGCCTGCCTCACCGGTGCGGGAATTTTATTGCATAAGGTTTTGATAGAACCAACCAGCCCTGGAGTGGGCTGGTCGTGATCATCACATGGACTTAAGAGTAAACTCAAAACATGGTTCAAAGCATATGTGTGTGTGTCTCGGAAAAAAAAAAAATTTCTTTTCCCAACAGCCAATCCAGGTTTATCAATCCATATTTCAACAAGCAAGCTTGCTTCGTTCGCTCTAACGCTATCCCCTGTGTTTGTCCCAAAACAATCATGCATTGCATCGCACTTTTCCTGACCCCCCACCCAGAAAGTCGACGCAAATCGCAAGGCACCGCCTTTGCAAATGCTTCCTTCCTCCAGTGGTGAAGTGCCCAAAGAAATACTGAATGATGTGCATGTGCAGGTGCCCAAGTTGCGCCCAAGAACCGGAAACATGAGTCCAAAGACCGATTTAGATATAGCAACACTCATATAACTCCCATCTTGCGATGCTCTATACACCAAAAAGCATAACCCATTTTTTGTTTTACATTCTCCTTATGTCCGTTTGATTACCACAAAGCAACCGGGCATAATAGCAGAAGTAGTCGTATATGTACAGTAAAGATTCGCTAGTAATAAAACCAAGAAAGAAACCCCCCATCAAGCTGTAGAGATCTACGCTGTATAATGGTATCCGGAACACCATGCAAAACAACCGAAGGAAAAAAAAGCAGCATGAAAAAACACTGTCTATACCGGTGCGTCGACCTGTGTTGGAAACCGTCCGATATCGTACACATTCCCTCCAGGGGTATTCAACGGTGACGTTATTTTTGCCGTGTGGTTGGGATGAAAATCCAAAAGGAAACTAGGCTGCTGGTGCGGATAAGAGCCTGTGTAAACAGCAGTGTGAGGGCAGTGAGGGTTGCAAGACAAGTCCCATTTTCCAAACTGGCTGGTTGGAAATGACGATGATGGCGATGGCATGATGCAAGTAGGTGCAAGGAGCCGCGGGGAAAAGAGCCGTCGCCGCGATGCCAATGTCGACGCCCTGCGGGTGGACAACCACGATGTTTGTCTCTCGAGAACGTCCCGTATCGTTATCATTGGGTTGCAGAATGACCTCAAGCTGCCGTCCACAACGTCCATCATCTTGGATCTCGGCCGTCGGCCCTTGTCACAATGAGCTCAGCGCTGCGAGACGGTTGGACCATGACGTCAAGGCGAGGAAGGGATCGGCAGAAGGGGTCTCTTGAACCCTTCCTGCATGACGCTAGCATGGATTGTACGCCGCTTGGAGGTACAATGACGTAGAGCCATGCAAGCCCGCCCGCGGAAGGGGAACACCCTCCATCCCACCACCCAGTCAGATGACGCCAATCTCATCGGAACAGAGTTCGAGGAGTGCCGTCATGGACTGCATTAACCCATGCACCCATGCACCCAGACCAAATCTGGGGCTGAGGTGATGCGGTTGGTGCATGTTGTTTCGGACTCGATATTGGGAAGCCCAGGGTAATTCATGGATTGCCCTCGATGCTGGTAACAATTCATGTGCTCGAGCCCCCCCTCCTGCGATGCTTGCCAGGAAACTCCAGGTCAGGATGGCAGACACGGTAATGCCGGGTAAGGGCATCAGCACGGCTGAAGGTCTTCTCTTCCGTGCACACGTCGCAGCGGACCTTTTGCTTCCGCGCATTGTGAATCGTGTCTTCGTGGCGCGTCAAGTCGTAGGGCCTTGAGAACACAGTATTGCAAGGCTTACCAGTGCTCGGGTTGATGCGTTCGCACTTATGAGGCCCTGCCTGTGTGTTGAAGAAGTTGCTCGGAGTAACAGTAGGGTTCTCAGGCCTACGCAACCCATTCAGTCCGTGTGCCTGTCGGTGACCCTCGCGCTTGTGCTTCTGTAAAGCTGCTGGCGTCTCAAATCTCTGGGTGCAGCCGTGATACGTGCAAGTGTAGGTACCACCCTCAGCACGGACACCATCCGGTCTTCTTGGGCTCGTCACTGTGGAAACTGGCGATGCTGATGCGCTGGATCCAAAGCGAGGAGACACGGAGTATGATCCATTGCTCACAGATGATACACTGGGCTGTTGTCGATGCTGTTTGGCAACAAAAGGATATTGCTGTGGCATCTGCTGCATCCCTGAGGGGAGTTGAGAAGACATGTAGTTGTCGAACGAGGCATCAAGAGACAGGCCTTCGAAGTTGTTTGCCTGGGTGTTTGCTTTGGCAAGCTGGTTGGCATCGAAACCAGCCGTCTCCTGTTGTGGGAACAGAGGGAAGTTGTTGCTATCGTCACCGTCGCTGAACTCCAGTACAGCATCATGGGGCGAAATGGTCTGAGGTGTTCCTGCAGTGTGCGGCTGAGCCATAGCCTGGCGCAGGGCTTGAGCAGCATCTATCTCCTTCCTCTTCTCTCTCATCTGTTGTGCCGAGTTGAAGCGAACATGATTTGCCGTGGCTTGAGAGAAGTCATGATGTGTCGGTGCCAAAGGCGACCCGTGACAGAACGGTGAACGACCCCTCGACACCGTCGATACTGACGGCTCCGTGGCACTCAAGTGCTGGTTGTTTGCAGCCTGCACTCTCTGCGCAAACAACTCACGAGTTGGAGACATTGCCGTCTGGCGAGGCGGTGGTGGTGCCGTGGACGTAATGGTGAAGTTTGGGTTGTAAAGCTCGTCACTGTATATGTCCGTCATGGTACGGTCAAGCTTGGGAACAGTTGGAGCGCCTGTATCGCACAAGATAGATAAGCATGTGTCTCCGTCGTCGAGATTATATAATCCCATCAGGATAGGATCCTTACCATTCTTTCGCCTTCTCTCTTCCTCAGGCTCCGGCGCCGCTGGCGTGGCTGGTGAGTCACTTGCGACAGAACTCGCCACCGACACGGGCCTCGAGTTCGACGAGTTACCACTAGGAAAGTCCGGAGAAGGCAGCAAGCCACCTCGGTCGCCTCGGCTTTTCTGCGGCGCAAGCATATTTGCGTAAGCCTGTACTGAGGCTGAATCTGAGGAGTAGGGGAAATTGGCGTAGAAGGTGTCATGAGGTGTCGGGTTCGGTGCCTTCGCGGCTAGCTGGTACGACTGGTCGTCCGGTATAGGCATTCCATGGTAGTGGTCACCCGCCTCGTTGATGGCTATTTGAGGATTGGCCGTGTTGAATGAGAAGGGCGAGGCTGGACCGAGTGAGCCAAGTGATGAGAGCGAGGACTCGCGATTATGCGTATTCCGACCATTGTTCTTGGGAGTAAACTGGTGGTTGTCGCCGAGCCATGAATCCGTATACATCATGTTGACGGGAGGAAGAAGTTGTGACTGCGCGTCGAGCGTCGAGAACTTGAACAGACCGTTCTGACCGGTTCGAGAGGCGTTTGCGGCAGGTAGACTGTCGAAGGTGGACAATGGGAAGGGTCCAGCAACCGACTGAGGCGACGAGGATGCGCTTAGTGACGATACCTCAGAATCCAGGTCGAGAGTAGTGTCGTGATCTATCGTGTTGAAGAAGTTCGTTGATGTGGAAGGAGCGGTGCTCGAGAAGGAAGAATGCCGAGATGCTTGCTCGCTGTAAGGTGACTGACGCTGTTGCTGCGAATGGATGTTGTTGTTATGGGTTACAGTGTTTGGGGTCAACCACATCATCACGGTGGACGTTGTTTTAGTGTGTTGTTGATATTGCGGTATAGTCGAGATAACGGAATCGAGGGGCAGGTGGCGAAAATTAAGTTGGACCGAGCCATAATTGAGGACGGGGAACAAGAATATATATCTAGAGAAGAAAGATGAATGGTAACCTTGGAAGGGTGTGGGCCGAGCTTGTCAGAAGTGGTGGTACATAGGTATGTCGTAAGGGTACATAGTACGCAGTACACAGGAAGGGAAAGACAACACCCTTGTCGGCTCTTTGGAGGGGATGGATTCCGGATGGGAGGGATACGGAGGAGGTACCTGCGTATCTACCCAATGGAAGGGTCCAGAATTTTAGCGAGACCTCGCTCTTCCCTTCGACGCCTAAAAAAGAGGGTGACAAATTCGCAAAGAGGCCAACTAACCGCTAGACCTAAAGAGGAAGTAGTATTTGTGGGGGACTCAGACATGTTCTAACCATTAAGGGACTCGCCCTTCCCCAATACCCCGGGCCCCGGTCAGCAGTCATGAGAGCCCGACTCGACCTGTCAGGCAACTTTCCAAGCAAATGAATGTCAGGAGAGTGTCAGCCATCGGCCATGAGCCCTCCGCGTGCTGATCGAGATCTGGGGTGATGAAGAGGGAACAATGCGATGTTTGATTATTACTATGCTATTACAGATAGATGAGGGTGCAGGTTAGCGAAGGGGGTGTCTGGTTGCTCGAGGTTGGATTGTGAGAGAAAGGTAGGTACACGTGAAGGCGGGCAGCTGTAGGTACTGCGCATGTCCAATATTCCAGGACAAGTCAGTCAGTCAAGCCTTATGGGTACGGGCACGTCAAACTGTCGTATATCAAAGTATATGCAGTATTGTGATGTACTCGTGTTGACAGGTTTCGTCGATCTGTGGGGACTCGGATATACATACAACCATTACGAGGTTCGGATTGCATGTATTCCGCTACTCCTGATTCTGTGTATCCGTGCTTGATGAAAAGACGAGAGTAAAGCCGCGATATAGCGAGGCCGGGAACGACAGACAAAAGATACATTGACAACTGTATTCTTCGTTTTGGATAGAGGTCGATGGTCAGCAGAGAGCCAGCACTTATTATCTTTGTGTGTCATAGCTTGGCTGACTCTGAATCACTTTGCCAGCATGCCGCCCTAGAAAATGGCTCCTAAACACCTGGGCAGCTGGTCGTTGGTATGGCATACCGAGACCTAGTACATTCGGTGTTAGGGTGTATTGGATGGCAGATAGATTACGTCGCTCATGGCTTTCCAAGATTGGCAGTCTTTTGTGAGCCTGGCCCAGATGTCAATCCCCATAACCCGCCAGCCCGCGCTGGGTGCTGGGTGCTGGGTACTGGGTGTGGCTTTCCCCTTACTTGGTTTCATCATTGTCGTTCATTTCTGGATGACGGAGGAGGGGATATAAGCGATGTCATATTTCCCCAAGGTTGTCCGTTAGATAAGCACACTCGAAGTGCTTCAATCAAAACAGTACACAGTAGAACCTTGATCGCCTCTTTTCCTCCGGAATTCTTGCGACTGTTGTGCTGATTTTCCTCCAGCTAGGGTTTGATTCGCCAATGGTACATTGGTTGACATCAAGGGTGACGTCGTTCCCTTCCGGATTGTGAGACCCCGATCCGCTAAGCATTTTTAGAGTCTATTATATGGCCCTGCGTATCTTGAGCCCGTCACCCGTCATCCGTCACCCGTCACCCGTCACCCGTCCACAGGTCGACGGGCATCATCGTTAGAAAAACAGGGCGATGCTGGAAGGGCCGGGAACCCTTCACGCAGGTACGAAACATTTGAAGTTCACCAATTTGGTACGGAGGTACGAGTGCCGTATTGACACGAGGAGTCCCGAGGTCTCTCTCTTGACAGAGCCTCAAGTCTTCTTTCTCCCGCCCTGCCCTGTCATGTTTCGTAGGAGATGTTGGCTGCCTCCGAACAGGAATTTCTTGCAGGTTCTAATGGATTACAAACCGCACCATGCAGGCAATCTACAATTCCAATTCCAAGACATGCACTACACAAGACTCCCTGTTGTGGAATTGCATGATACTGCTGTACGCGGTTTGACTTGGGGAGTACTTTCCTCTTTGGGACTGAAGCGGCCGGGCGCGGAACGTGAACTTGGTTCCAAAAGATGGCCCCACATGTTTCCCAGCTCACAAAATCACTGACAAGCCGAGGCTGGTTCTGAGCAGGGGCCACCCTCTGGTCCTTGGACCCTGAAAACCTTTTAAGCCGACCGTGGGCTGCCGCTGACTTTCCACATAACAACCAAAGTTACAATGTGGCACAGCCACACATCCAGATGCTTCTCCGGTCCCATCAGGAGCCATTTGTCTTAAACACCTCCGGGCCAAGACAACAAACCCACGAATGAATCACGTTTCTTTCAATAGAAAACCTCTTTTTCGTTTTTATTGAAGATCTGCAATCCGAGGTTTTGCTTTTCGCTTCTCCGCATCGCATCGGTATACACTACTGCCACCCGAGGATTAACCGCTGCCATGCTGTTGCATCCTCAGCCACATATGCACGCCTTTGGAAGATCTCTGTCCCCGGCAGTCAGATCTCTCGCCACAAGGGGTATAGCTTCTTGATTGTGGCCTGTCGCGGTCATACCCCCTCCATGAGACCCAGCCGTGACTGCTTCCCCGGATCCATACAACACCCGCAGAACCCTATGGCTACGGGCAGTGGGACTTACAGGATCGACAATCCATAACTGTGGCTTGTTGTTGCCACAGTCAAGATCTCCCCTGTTGAAGATTCTCATGTGTTCGAATAGAAGAGGGAGATCCGCATATCGTCCTATAGGAACCTTCGGAGATACCAAGCCCCCAAAGGCCACAGGGCACATACCAGCTGAAGCGTGGGTGCGTGGCCAAAAGAAAAGGAGCCGCGATCAGATCCCGACCGGGCCCCTTGTTGCCATGCTACCTATGGTTGCATGCCAGCCCTACTGAGACAGCGCAGCCGAAGTGCTGTGGCTTATCATCAGTTCATTGTACCTGGCACGCACTGGCATGATTTCTTCATCGGCACTGAGCCGTAGAGGTGTCCCATTCCCCACACAATACCTGTACCGCTGTACCGCTGTACCGCTGCCAGGCTCCCGGGTGAGCAGCGGCTCCCACTCTAAACAGCGGACCCGAAGACGCGGGAACGTAGCGGCAACGAGCGGGTTCACTCGTCATCTCTCCACTTCCATTCGCTTAAGACTTTTTCAAGAGTATATGTATGCAACATTCTAAGTGGCAGCTACGTATATCCTCACTGCCCGCTGGAGACAATGCTCCGAGTTCGTGCTCTAACGTCTACGTAGTCTCAAGAGCGAAACAGGTCACGCGCCCGGTTTGCATACCGGAACTTCACATACGGAACCTTTGTTTGGTCGCAAATGGTGACTCATCACAACTCATCAGCAATCCAGTCACAAGGCCCGGAGCAGGCCCCTACAGTACATACGTATATACGTATAGCCGAATGTTCGTGCTCGACTACTGCTCTTGTTCACATCCGGATATGTCATAATTCAACAGAGCCCTGACTCTATAAGCAGGGGGGCTTTGAAGCCTAGCCCGGCTGGAGTTGGCCAACGTGGACAGGTATTTGCTCGCTCGACTACTCGCTCGACTGCCTGTCCCGTTGCCAAGTATCGCGGGATACCTCAATCCTTTCTTTGTGTGTGTGTGTGTGTGTCCAATGTGGAAGCCTGTCAGGTTTCCCCAACCGGGTCTTTACGGGTTGGGCTAATGGGCCGCACACGTTATCACTTTCTTGTCACTTTCACAAAAAAAAAAATCAAAGAAATCCCTGAACAATGGATGGTCGTTGATCAAAGGCCAACCCAGATCCCAAAGGACCCCTCCCAAAATGCAACCTGCCTGCGAGGTGTTCCTGCAAGGGCAGGCCGAATCCCGAAACGTTTTCATGTAGCAGGGTTCGTTGGGAGTCTGACAGCCTCGAAAATGTGGGGGAAAGTGGCCGCTGGCCGCTGACTGCGTACACACTCACACACAGATTTGATGCCGTCTCAAGGCGCAGCTGGGGAAAGAGAGGACCCAGATCTTCGGTCTCTCCAGGGCCGTTGGTTGACCAGCCGAGCGGCCTCGGCGTCGCGAGTGTCCAACGGCCCGAGACAAATTATGCCAACTTTCAACCTACAACGCCCGACCTTGGGGAGCACAAGATGGTGGCTTGACCTGCCTCTTCCTGGACCGTGATCATGCCAGAAAAAGCTATGCTGTGCAAGTGTAACACAAGGCACCGGTCACACCTCTGTCCAGAACCATCCACGCATTTTCAACGCATCTGGGAAAGGTACGGCAAAGTGTACGGGCATTTTGGGAGGGGGGTGGAGGGGGGCTGTTCGGCTGTTCGTGGGGTGGGTAAACGGCGGCCCCGACGCCGGCCAGCCTATCAGTTCTACCGGACAGGCCAAAATGTGAGACATACCTACACTGCATATTCGTTCGCGGTCTCGCTCCGTCCATTTTTCTCGTATGTACAAAACTTTGATTCGAATTGAATCCTCTTTCCATGCGGGCCTGAAAACACACACACAGCCATCGCATTGCATCGTGCGAGGGAGCCCAAAATAAAAACAAAAACAAAAACAAAAGTGCAAGGGAGGATTTGATCGATTAAATTCGATAAATTCGAGTTGAGATATAGTTCTCGCACTGCATAGCCTAGACCCTCTGTCGCGGCGTGACGCAACGGAGGGAGGTATCGTCAGCAACCATCGTGAACTATTGCTCGCCATGTACTTGCACACTTCATCAAGGACCCAAAAAGAACCCGCATTTCACATCATCATGAGCATCATTAAGACCAACACGCCAGCGTCATTCGGCGGCCAAAGCATCCCGACAGTTCCGCACTCGCGGCGTGTGCGCCTCACAGGGCGCAGGTGGGAGAACGCGCAAGATATTTTGAACTCTTGACTCATCCATCTACAGGCAGACATGTAGTCGTTGATTATCGTTGGGAAAGCATAGTAAGAAATGCAGGAAGAAAAATTTTTGAGATTGTTTTTTTCTTCACGTCTCGTGCATAGTCCCTTGCCTGAAGGGCGCGCGTTTCCTTCACGGTTCCGTCCTATGGGATTGGATAGTAGACGATACGGATACAAAGTCCTCGGGCTGTCCGGGAAACCCCGCCGATGTATACATGTATGCAGCAGGCCAGTGGGTATTAACAAGCAATGCATGCACTCAGTCAACGGGGGAAATGATTATCCCCCCTCGGGCCTTCACACAGCCCTGTCTCTCATAAGCCACTTGCAGAAAGACAATTCACTCGCTGCAGATACCGCGACATTTCTCGCACCCTCCTGGCTAATGCCTGAGTTAGTATCTATACGTGTGTGCAACAATAACAAGAGCCGAAGCCGAAGCCGGGGGGAAACAAGGACCCTATATGTGACTCCAGCCTCCTCCCTCCCTCTCCTTGGAGGTAGGTAGGGTCACACATGACGCACACGGCTTGCGACGGAAAAAGCAGGCCTCACCAGAGAAAAGAAGGGGGAAGAAATCTTGTTGTGTTTGTGTTTCCCGTCCCAAAACGCTGCATGCAGCGTGACTGGTCGCATGCATGCATGTAGCAAGCAGAGCAAGCAGTACTCGGACCCTTTCTTCCTTCCATGGGACGTTCCAGAAGCCTTTCCATGATTGGGGACTGCCGGGAACTGGGCACCGAGGAGTGTGTGTAGGGGGGGGGAGGGGGCTGTAATTGTATGTATGTACTGTCGTAGATAGATATCGGGTGTGTGTGTGTGTGTGTGTGCGCGCCGGTGCAACGACGGTACTAAAGATAGCACATCAGAAAAGGAAAATGAAAAAGCCTTTTTGTGTCACGGTGAGTTTCCAGAGCGCGGAGGCGCGGAGGATGAGAGATCGGCAAGGTCCGCGCGAATAGGGCTGTGATTATGGGACGTTGAAAACGTCTGTACGTGCATAGTCTATGTATGATCGATGGGTACAGTGACATCGCGGGTTGGCATGGCAGCTGGGGTTTCGCAAGTCAGGTTTTACACCTTCGCTTTCAAGGTTTTTTTGGGGTTTTTTTTAAATTAAAAAAATCTTTCTTAGGACCGGTATCCAAAACGGGAAATATTCGTCGTGAAACAGGATATTATCAATCCCAGATGACATCTTGCAAATGCGTTACGAATTCATGTGTGAGGCTGAGGTTAGCCTCGATAGACAAACATCACGAGCACCTCGGCCCAATGAACTGCCTGGCCCTTCTGGACAGACAAGTTCACCCAGAAAGAGGCAATTTTGATCACAAAGCACATGGTTCAGCGCGTCTGTACGAGCATAGCCCCCATCAAAGGGGCGCACATATTCACTTAATCAACCATTCGAACGTCGTCTATCGTCAGGATATCTCCTCCGCGTGCAACCAACTCTCCCCTGTTGCTGCCACACTATTTTCCAGAACCGGCAAGTATCAACATCGTATAGTCAAGAGTATGTCTCGGCCTTTCATGTACCCAGCCCTCCTCCACTACCGTATCTACAGTCGTAGATGATCATCACACACGCCCCGTCGGCCATAGATCTTCTCCCCCGCCGAAGTGGCACCGACGTCGTCTTCACCGGACGGTATTTCTCAGCTGCTCGTTCAGTACGTCCCAGCATTGATGATCAGCTATTGATAGATCATTGTTAGCCTCGTGTCATGTTCAATGTGTCAAGCGGCGAGGTCGGGGGCAAGGCTTTGCACTCACGTCAATCAACTTCTCCGTCTGCGTAAAGCACTGTTTGTCCGGCTCCTGCTGCGGAGTCAGCGAGCAGAATCGCCAGAGACCTCCGAAGCCCAAGTCGTCCAGGACGTCGTCGAGGGAAGAGGCCCCGTTCCCATTGCTGCCTGGTTCTATTGAAGTGGCAAACTTGGGGTTCGACGTCAGCGTCTGCAGGAGGTCGTGGGCCGCACCCAGCGTCGCCGAGTTCTGGCAGTGCAGGAGGGTCTCGTCGAGGATGATAAGTATTGGTCCGCACAGATGTATAACCACAGCAGGCCTTGCAGCAGCTAGATCGTTCAGCCACTGCAGTGTGCGACTCTGTACGGCGTCCTCGAGGTGCGAGAAGTCCACAAGCTCCATTGCCGTGTTCAGCAGTAAGTCTGTGTCCTTTACCGCACTTAGCCGCTCCATAGATCGAGCTTTGCGTACGCCCCCCTCACTCGATGGCGGCTTGATGCCTGCAAGCCAGAGGGCGTCCTTGAGCTCATCATGCCCAACGGCCCGTGACAGGATTAGGGACAGGTAAGGGGAGTAAGGCACCTCCTTGAGCTTCTTTGTCCCGGCTTCTTCACCGTCGCTTGCACCTGGAGCCAGGGTAGTCATATCCAGGAACGTAGCCAGTACATGTAGGGCAGTCGCTTTTGTTGTGGAGTCTGACAGGCCACGGAGGAGACATGCGCATACTGCAAAGTGGAAGTTGTCCTCGTTGAAGTGGATGCCGTAGAATACATCCAGCGGCAGCGCAACCTCATCAAGCTGCTCACGACCCGCCAGAAGGTGCGCCACGAGCTCGGGACCACGGGTGTCGCCAGACGTGTTGATGTTAGTCAGCACCGACTCCAGGAACACCGCAGCGCAGTTGAACAAGTTCTGTGGGACTAGTCGCAACAAGAACGTGGCGAGCCAGAACAGCTGGATGCCATACCGCGAGGTCGACGGCAGCTTGGCCATCATACGAGATAGCGCCGTCACAATTGCCACTAACATCTCGTTGTTGGTATCCTCACCGCTGAAGCGAGCGACGCTGATTCGCAAGGCAACGAGCACCTGGTAGAGGAGGTCGTCATCGACTTCCTCCCTAGCAAGGCAGCCCATGACAGAAAAGGCACGGGGCTGAATGGCCGGGTTGTTCTGGAAGGCTGTGCTGGCCACAAGACTCATCCAGCGCGACCGCCACGCATTAGCCATGTCTGTGGATGGCGCTGCAACGGAGCAAATTTCGAACATGATCCCAGCTAAGATCTCCGTGGCCGCCAGATTGGGTCCGTATTCCTGTGTCGTGGACATTGATGCCCCATCACGTCCCGGGTATGTGGGCATGATGCTCCAAATATCAGTCCTGGTTTCCGACAAGGACTCAAGGATGCCCCTGAGTTTGGTCTGACGCGCTTCATCGAGGTGGAAAGATGTGCACGCCGCGTGGATAGAGTTGATAAGGAGCCTATGCACGAGAACGCGAATGTCTGGAGAGCCGGTATTGGCAAGCATTGTGACTATATGGAAGATCTCAGGCAAGAACATCTGCGACTGGATACCACTGTCAAAGGACAGCGAGACGCAGAACTGCAGCAAGATGCAGACCTCCGGCCAGACGACATTGTCCGTCAAATATTTGCTTTGTCGCATAGAAGACCGGTTCAAAGCCTTCCGCAAGCGAGTAACGATCTTGCCACGGAGTGTGATGCTGCCAATCGCCGTAACGATTGATGTCAATGTCTCGGTCTGCTCATCGTGGAGGCCTATGCTCAATGCTGTCTTGATTACCTCCTCGATGAAGATATCAAGGAGTACCTCATCTCCCTGGATGGCAGGCCAGATGGTCTGCTCCAGGGTAAAGCTCAGCGTCGGATCAGACAAGGTAACGTCAATAAGCTTTCGGAAGAAACTCGCAATCTTGTCACGCCCTTTGTCACTGTCGGGCTCAGCAGCCAGGACGGAGGATCGTAGGCCAGGCAGCCATGGCGCTAGGTAAGCCAGGCTCAGCGGTTTTTGCTCCTCGGAAAAGCTGTCCCAGCCAACGAAGAACTCATTCAGGAAATCCGACGTCAGTTGTGGCTCAGCTTGAGCAAGCGTTCTGCTGATCTCCACTATGAACCTTGATGGATCCAGGGGCACCGCAATGTCTCTTGTACACACGACCTTGGAAGCCGTCGCGAAATTGAAGGCTCTGCACAGAGCGCCCAGCAAGTTGTACGAAGACAAGCGCAGGACATGATCCGGGCTCGCCAAGTTAGTCAGAGCAAGATTCAAGAGAGTTCCCGGCACATCTTGCGGCCGGATAAGTCTCTCAAAAGACTTCAGCGACCGTACATCTTTGCCATACTTGGCCTTCGCAGCGCGGATTGTCTGGAGAATTTCAGCCTTCTTAGGGCTCGTGAAATACATGACAATCTTGCCATTATCCGCTCTCAAGCCAAATGCCGAATCATCGTCGGGTTTGACACTCGTGGGCGCCTCGTCGACGTCACCCAGACGGAAAACGTCGTTGATAGAAGCGCTCAGCCGGAAGTTCGGATGGACTTCCTGCTTATCCGCTGTTGATACCTGAACGAATTGGCTGCCGACCATGATTCGGCAGGCGATCCTGCCTTTCGTCTTTGACAGTCGGGTGACAGGCTTAAAGTCATACCGAATGTCTGCGAAGACAGTGATAGTCTCTTTTGGCAAGTGAAGCTGACTGAAGTGGAAATGGTTTTGCAACTCCTTGATGCTGCCAATGAGGTGATACTCGATGTTGTTGGGATTGAAAACGCTGGCGTCTTTCCTGGCCGACACCCGGAGGACACGACGAAGGCATTTCCTATATTATAATGAGTATCTTGTGCAATGTCGCATTGGAGTTGGAAGTCTGCTTACCGGAAAGCGCTGCTCATGTTGTAGATGTATATGCGACTGAGGTTCTTTGACAACTCCGTAGGAGTAAGCAGCTCCAGCTTATGGAACAGCTCATCCTGGGGCTCATCGTTTTGCCCGTTGTAGCATGTCGCGTCGATGAGTAGGCCGAACGGTCGGTGCCACAGGCGACTGGCGATCTGATTCAACTGTCAGTTGAGCGTGCTCTTGCGCCCGCTGTGAATTGGGCACTGCTGCCAACCCCGGTAGGAATGCCAAGGAGCGAGGAACATCACCACTCACCTTCAGATAGCAGTAGATTAGGGTACAGAAATCAATGTTCTCTTCCTCGATATTCCTGAGGATGATACAGATAATGGATAAGCCATCCTAAAATCGCAAAATGTCAGCAAGCAACCATGGCCTACAGCCTTAGACAGGGACCCGCCAGTGTGAGGATCGTGACATACCTTGCTCTCTCCACCATCATACACAGCACGCGCTGTGACGAAAGATTCCGTGCTACGGAAGGCATTGCGGAGCATGAAATTCTGGAATCTAGAGTAAGCCGGTGGGCTGTTGGCTGAGATCTGCGGTCTGTTCCATGTTACCGCCAGCGCTGGCGGTCCAAGGTGTGTGATGAGATTCCTAAGTGGCTCCAGGACGGGTGAGCGCGTGCGAACGAGCTCGGCCGGAGACCGGACGAAATCCCTTCTTTCCTGAGAGGCGAGCCGTTGCCGCACTTGGTCCCAGTGATCGTAGAGGAACCGGTGCAATGCGACACAAGAGCCAAAATCGAACGACTCGTTCGTGTTAGGAGAGTCTGTCTTCTCCGGGGCCACAGAGATCTCGCGGAGGAAGGTTGTGACTCTGTAGATGTTCTGCGTCAGGAAGTCATTCAGTGGAAACATGTACGGCTCCTTGGCTCCGAAGAGGACGTTGTTGGCCAGATTTTGGACCACCTTCGCAATAAGAAGTAGTCCTCGACGCATCTCCTTGGATGGCGCCGAAGCAACCAAGCCTTCAACCTCTGGGGCCACGATCGCCGGGCAGAAGAACCGGAGAAAGATGAAAGCACCGACGGCGGTATACTTCGCCTCTGGGAACCTCGGCATTACCGCAGAGGATATTATACTGCAAATCTTCCGGAACGACGATGGTATGCTTGCCGAAGAAGCACAAATATCATCGATGAAGACTTTCGCTACTATGCGGAGCTGCAGGGCATTCTTCTGCAGTTCGTCTTGTGATGTGACTCGGGCCGGATCTAGCTCAAGATCGAGGTCTTTTGATGTAAGCATCAGCCGCTCTAATACCTTCTGCAGCGTCGCTTTGAGATATGCCTGGCCCTTCCATTTCGCGTATATTGATAGCATCTTGGTGGCCACGCACGTCCTTCGCAGCAATTCGGACTCGTTTTCTGTGTCATCAATCTCCTGTTTGATGAGGGCCTCAAGCAAGTTGAAGCTGAGACCCCTGGCCTCGAAGATGTTGAGCAGAGATATCGTCACCTCGTCGACCTCGCTGCTGGGGCAGACTGCACTGATTGCGGCAGCCAGAGTCGTATCGGTGGTCAAAAGGTCCAACAGCTCATCGTACCTCTCCGTCACGGCCGTATCAGAGAGATTGTTGAACTCCGTGCCCTGCATCAATATGTTGTACAGAACTTTCACGAATGCCGTTCTTATCTCGACATTCTCGTGATATCCTATACTCAGTGAGTGCTTCAAACCAACATCGATGTTCGCGCTCAAGAGATTCGAGAGGATAGTGATGGCGAGTTCCGAGCTTGTGACGCTATCATCCCTGGCCGAGGTGCCGTGATCAAGCCTGCTTGCCTCCGCCGCTTCCAGGTTCAGTAGCGAGAGGAAGCGGTTGAAGTAGGTATGGAACATTTGCGATTTCAGCTCACTCGCGCCGACGTCTGACTGACCATCCCCAGGTTGCAGCGGAAGGCGGAATGTCAACTCAGCGAGTGACCTTAGACAAGCCTTGTCCAGGTCCCTCTGGATGCGGAGTGAGTCATCTGGTCGTGCCGGTCCAAAGGCTGCAGCAGAATCCGCCCGTGGAGAACGCGGCCTTGCGATCCAGCTGAAAATGTACTCCAACAGCTGGTTGCGAATGCGCACATCATCTCTCAAGTTCAGGTGTTCCTTCTTCTTCACCACGACTTCGGAGAGCTGGCAGACCTTGATCCTGACCATGAGACTGTTCTTTGTGTCCGGGACACCGTCAAGGAATTTAGCAAAATTCAAGGTCAGGGCGCCCAGGTGAACAGATGATGCGGCTCCCAGGTCAGAGGGCCCATCGAGCCTTTCCACCAGCGCGCGAAGCAAGGAGATAGACTGCTCGGCGAAGATAATCTCGCTATCTAGGCCCTTGACTGGTGACTCCAGGGCACCGGTGAACAATATGTCGAGCTCCGACTCGAGTGCCTTGAACAGTGGCTGGTACAGGGAAGGCGATATTTCCGAGGAAAGAACCTCACGAGTGGTCTCTCTCACCCGGACGTTACTGCAAGCGAGGAGCTGGATGCTCAACCTGAGATACCTGCTGAGTATGGGTTCCTCCTGATTCTCCGATGATAGTTTGTCAATCCACTTCAAACCTCCAAGCGTTGGGTCGTCGATTATGGCAGCCTGATCGGCTATGCACACACCGCCAAGAGAGGCAAGGAAGCCAGAGTAGTTTCTCCACTCGGCCACCGTCACTTCAGCGACGGTCTCGGCTGACATAGTCGAGACATCTCTTGACAGGTGCAGCCATCTCTCAAAAGCTATTACCCAGGCATCCAATATTGGCGCACTTGGATACTGTGCGCGCCTCAGCAACCCGCGTATTCTTTTCTGGAAAGCGACGAGCCCGGTGAAGCGGAATGAGCGCGAACCAATCTCCCGGAAGACCTCGCCATTTCGAAGGAGAGTCAGTGCCGACTTGGCAGTAGCTGACGAAGCTGTTTCAATGATACGGCACTCCTCGTAGAACAGTCCAAAGCAGTCGATGACCCGTTGGCATGTCTCTATATTGGCCGAACATAGCGAGACCAGTAAAAGCGTCTCTAGTCGAGTGGACACGGCTGCCCGTTCAGGAATCTCCTCAGGCAGGTTACATATGTCCTTCAGGTCCCTGAGCACCACGAGTCTAGACTCGAGATATCCATGAATCAACCCGATACCGGCACCAAGATCTTGAGAGGCGACCTTGTCGCACATATCGCCCAGCACGAGTGAAATCAATTTCCAAAACTTCTGCTTAAACTCAAGAGAGTCGATTTTTCTCGACATGCGGACTGAAGCCATGATAGTAGGACTCGCGAGGACACGTTCCATGAGACGCGCAGCCATCTTCCGTGCCGACTCGTTTGAAGTGACCAGGCAAGGTACGAAGGATTCAAACCTCTCCTCGTAGAACTCGGTATGGTTCGCACCTTCGGGAACCGCGTTGAGAATATCGATCGGGCAGACACAGGAAAACGCAAGTATGTGCTGAAGTAAGCTGTTGTTATTGATGAGCTCAAGGGCCTTGCGTGACGATCCTTGATCGCCCGCGTAGGTCTCGATAAAAACGGCCGACATTATCTGCCACCAGCGTCAGCTTCCAGTCCTCGCTTGCGTAGTTTGGTTCGGTTACATACCTTAAGTTGAATACTGCTGAACTCCAGTGCAGAGACATACAACTCTTTATACCGATCTGGCTCATCTAAACGCGCAAAGTGGGTGCTACCCTGGATGACGGCAATTTTGAAGCCAAGGGGAGCTGTTGGGGCAAGGCAGGTCGGTACCAAGGACTCGACGCAGTTTTCATAACTAAGGTCGGTTACGCTCACGAAAGCAGCAGTCATGAGGTCTTGTTCGAAGAGAACATTGTCCGGGCCGTTGGTATTGCGACGGAAAACGGCGTCCCGAATCTCATCCTGCACATCCAGGGCGTAACTCATGAAAGCCGAATCGCTATCTGAATCGAAGTGCCGGGCGGCACGCAGGAGGAGCACGAGGCAGTACGCCGCTTGTTCGTTCTTGTTCCTGAGGGCCTTCCTCAGGCCGTCTAGGAAGGCTACCTTCTTAGACATGCTGGCGCTCTTCGCTTCTCGCATGTTGCTGGCAACCTCGAACACATCAGGGAGCAGGAAGAGCAAGGTCGTCTGCAAAGGATACAGCATAAACCGCCGCCTGACGCCATCGGCGACAGAATCCCCCCTTCCGCTGTCGTGTACAACGGTCTGGGTCATATCAAACAGAGTATCCGGTCCGCCGTCAAGCCTTTTGTGACGCGTGTGCAGCTGTACGAACTCTTCTGGGTAGCGGTCCAGCCATCTCGTGATGAGCAACGGTGCGACTATAGCAACGGTATGTTGAGTGGGCCGTCGGAAGTGCAGGTAACTGGAACAAATCTCCTGGATGACCAGTCCAAGCTTTTGACCATCCACCCAATAGCAACCTATCAGGCGTATCACGATCAATGCGGTATATTCGTCATCGTAGGCTGTCGTTGGCTGAACTGGTTGGTTCTGTGAGGAAGGAGCGGTCCGGACCATATAGATGAGCTTCCTGAGATAATCGAAGGAAGCTGTCCAATTGGAAGCGCTGACGAATTCGGCGACGGTCCTGGCCTGACGCTCGAGTCCTTCAATCCGCGAATCAAACAGAGTCTGGCTTTCCACGGGCTGCTCATTAGCGGAGGGCGTCGAAGGGTGTGACTGTTCAGGGCGGGCAGCCACAACGACACGCTCCGATGTCAACTCATCCAAGAGGGTCTGGTTCGAAATGCTGGTGCCCTCGGGAAGAGGCCTGGCGTATAACCTCAATATGTCCAATATCCTGGTCGCCAATGCAGTGTCCAGGTGGTGTGGGAGAGGGAGCTTGGCCCTCTGCGAGCTTCTCAGGCGATCCTGATCTTGTCGTGAACCAAGTGCATTCCAATGGCTGGTACAACAGTCGGCCATCAGGCCTAATATATAGAACTCGGAAACAAGGACATGGGGCGGATGGCCAGTACTGAAACCGGCCTTGTACGGTCTTACCAGGTCCTCCAAGAGGGACATCAACGCCTCAAGGACGACACTGATGGATGCGATGCTGACTTTGAGCAATGTAGAACGGGTGATAAGGACGATTTCGTCTTGCGCAAGGTCTTGGCCGGTGGTGCCAGTTCGGTGTGGGAGCTATAGAGGGAAGTAAACACAGTGTCAGCATGGTGGTCTATGATGAAGGCATCGAGACACGGCCTCGGTGCTGTGCTCCTGTCTTTCTGGCTCCCCCATCCAACGTTTTGGGTGTCTCACTCTCGTGGTTAGCCTCTCTACGAGGCACCCGACCAGGGTACCGTCAGCGTTCATTGTGCTGAGAGACGTAAGGGCGTGTCTCCCTCTTTCGCATGTTCAAAGTAGCATGCCCTCGGCTGGGCAGCAATGGAGTCGGGCGTGGCCTCGCGGGAGACTCGTCGAAGGAGCGCAAAGAAAGTCGAGGAGGCTGGATAGGGCAATCGGTGGTGCGAGGCTATTAAGAATGGCCAGAAGACGGGGAAATCGAGCGATTGACTGTGTCGAGGCACCGTGGAGTGGTCGTAGGCAGATTGAATCGTGAATCAACAACGTGCGTCTGTTCTCGCGATGGGGTCGGAAAAGTGGAGTCCAGGTTCTCTATCGCAACGCAACAATGGTAAACGAGAGAAGAGTAATGCAACACAACGGAATATTGATACGGCTGGAAAAGGGAGGGAAAAAACCAGACAAGATGAAACTAGTCGACTGGATGCTCATTTATGTAGACCCGTTACGAACGTGTATCGAAAAGAAGGTATGCATTGTGGTGGAGGTCAACGTGCATGAACACGTCCGGTTGCCGTCCACGAAAGCTCCTGAAAGATGTCCCGTGGCAGCGTGGCTCCTCCTCCTGCAGTTGCCGCACTCCTGCAGTGCTGTCAAACGTGCTTCGACGTTTCCTTCATCTGCCGCGACAACCAAACAAGGAGCACCTGGGCAGAGCCGTCGAGTCTGAGACCATCTAACCACACACTATTCCTGATTGGGCTCTCAGCTCGGTAGTGGGTAACGGTGGGGTAAATGATGGGGTGAAAACGGGGTGTGTTCGGGGCCCAAGCTTTAGGGTCCCAGGGATACCTAGGTACCTACCCAGCTACCTACCCAGCTTAGGTACTCTCTCTCCAGGGATGGTGAAATCTGCCCCTAGCAGACCTTTTTTCATGACACCCGGGCAACAGGGCAAGCAAGCAAGCAGGCAAGGTTCCTACTACCGGTAACTATAGGTAGGTAGGTATTTCAACCTTGATGGTTCGTTCATCTTCCAAGGTTCCATGGTTGTTGGTACCTGGGTATCTGCAGTACCTTGCATTCGGCTGCTTCCTGCCACCGCTTGCTGAACGGCAAGTTTAGACGACAAGAGTTACGGCCGTACTGGACCTTGACCTAAAGCTTGACCTTGAGCTTGATGGAGCCTTGGTTGCCATCGTCGTCACTTCTCAGACGAGCACGTACCAGGAAATGCCGGTAAATGTCTTCTCGTCTCGTCCTCGTCTTGCCATGGGGTACGAGATCCATGATTTCCATCGGCAGCAAGAGTCGCGAAGAAGAAGAAGAAGAAGGTACATGGATGGGAGTTTGAACCATGTTGACCTCGCTCTACTTACTGAGTCAGTATCTTCTCCAGCTGGGCCATGACTACGTCTCCTCCTTACTATGAGCTATGGACCTTCTTCGTCTACCTGGACCCGTCAATGAACAGCCAGGGACTGTCACAAGCGACCCGGTGGCCATCGGCCGCGGTCAGCATTTTGAAATGGCATTGGGGGCCGAATGTTATTTTCATCATTTGATGTGCCACACAGCACGATAAGGATTCTGAAAGGGAGTCATAAACCGCCAAGGGGGCCTCCAGGATTGTGGGCCGCGACGCGCAGCCACGGCTGCCGCTCTTAATATCAATAGGACGCGCCTCCTCAACGTCAGCAGGTTCACGCTTCTTCTCCCACAATTTTCCAACAAATATCAACACACTAAAATCCGCCCGGCTCAAACTGTACACTAAAGACCACCAAGCCAACCTGTCTCGACAATGTTCTCATGTTGCTTCACCACACGGAAGGGCGGAAGCAGAGCCCAATCGAGCGTTCCCCACACCCAGGAGGTGCCGATCAAAGAGCAAGCCAAGTCTTATGTCCCGTCGTGGCGGAGGGACGAGAGCGCCGGATCAACAACAGGACTGAGAAAGCCGTCAGACGCCGGTCAGAATAGGCCGAGCACGACGTCCGACCGCAGGAAAAAGAACGAGGTTCTGCCGACTGACTATCTCTACTTTGGGGACGGGACATCTGCCAACCAAGCGAGCAGTAACGCCTCATGTAAACTTCATCCGCAGAGTGCCAGTTCAAACGGCGGCGCATCTTCTCAACCCGGGTCTGGATTTGCGTCTGGAAAGGACAATAGCGGATACACAGCCACCGGGCTCAACAATAACTCCCAGATGGGCTACTCGAGCCTGACTTATGGGGGATCACTCCAACATGACTACGCTGGCACACAGCCATTCGGTGCTGAGTCTTGATCTTAGGATGGAGGGTCTCACATGTTTGGCCTTGCTTGGTTGAGGCTGTATTTGGGTGTGCCTCGCAAATATGCAGACTTATTTGGGAAGGCATTTCTGCGGGCGGCATCTGAGCATTGGAATACTCCCGAGCGTCCTAACAAGCCTCACAATATGTCTTTGGTAAGTACTTTCATCCTAGGCGGATTCTGGAGAATTGTTCTGGATTGGTGCCTAACAAACCTTAGGCTGGGCACAAAGAGCACATAGTGCAGCGGAGGTCGCTATCGAAACAAGAACACGGCCTCGAGAGTATTTCTTATATGGATAAAAGTCACCCTATCAAGAACGCTACTTGGATATTACTGGACTGCTTGGACTCTAGCGCAGCTTCGTGCAACGCTCTAAAGGCTTCAAATACAGCCCTCTGAGAGCTGTCGCCAGCGCCAAAAGTTAGAGGACGGATATCACAGCAATGTTCGCAGGCCACAGTTTGCTCAGCCTTGGGAAATTGGTCAACTATGTTTGACAACCTCATCCAAGCTGCTACTACCAGTATTGGGCGCTGCAGGGGCTGTCTTTATCCCTTCATGGTGAGATAGCCACTTGGTTCGAGCCTGATAGCCATTCGGCTGCGCTTTTCTTCAAACCGACATAGCTGCCGGGAAGGCTGGAAATCGACTGGCTTCATAGTGATAGGGAGGAGTTGTCAAGTATAGCTGTGCTTCGCTATACTATCCGGTGGAAGGGGATTAGAAGCTACAAGTCGTGACACGGAGGATTCAGCGACTATGCATAGGTATTGCACCTGCGCCATGATCTAGCCAACACCAGCGTTGAGGTGCTTCCAGAGGCAAGCCGCCGTAGGTCACAAGCTTGCTTCCAAACTACAGAGATAGAGAAGCAGAGAGATGAAACCAGTTCTAAACGATCGTGAAATTTCTTACACTGGAACCATGGCAAGCACGTTCTTCTGTACTTCGATGTAAACCTAGATTTTGTGCACTTCGTTTTGTCGTTCAACCCCTAATTCCTTCCGTGATACTATGCCCAACATAGTCAGATCTCCCAATAAAGTCCGCCAAATCCTGTCTTGATGACCCAGTCCTAGCGGCGATAGCCACCGTTGTTGTTTCCATATCCACGATCATGGCCCCTGTCACCGCCATATCCACCGTTGTAGCCATTGCCGCCCGGAGGAGGCTGCTGGTACCCCTGGCCTTGGTACCCTCCTCTACCGCCACCTCCACCATAGTACTGCCCAGGGGCTGGAGGCGAGGCACCGTAGCCGCCGCCACCTCCACCGCCGTAGCCCTGGTTGTATCCTCCTCCGTAACCGCCGCCATATCCACCATACCCGCCGCCGTTACCATAGGAATGAGCCGGAGGGGGCGGAGGTGGCAATCCATTCCCAAAGCCGGCAGCTCCAGGAGGCGGAGGTATCCAGTTCGGAGGGGGTGCCGGATATCCACCATCGTTCCTGGGTGGTTGGGAGTAGTTGTTTCGGCCACCATAGCCTCCTCCTGGCGGTCCTCGGTCGGATCCACGACCTCCGCCTTGGTAGCTTCGTCCTGGACCGTAGTTGAACTGCTGATTGCGGCCTCGGTAGTTGTTCCCACCCAGAGGCACACCACCGTAGCTTCTGCCTGACCTACGACCCTTGTTTCGCAACTCCTCGATATCGTTGCGGTCGAGGGCTGGCGTTGGCAGCTTGACACCGCGAAGCAACATGGACTTGTGCGTGTGCGCACTGCTGGGCATTTCGTAATGGACACTGTGTATAATTAGTCACTGCTTAATGAAGGGCAGGAGTGTGGTCTTGGTTTTATAGCTTACC
Source organism: Cytospora piceae (assembly GCA_016508685.1). Taxonomy (NCBI): domain Eukaryota; kingdom Fungi; phylum Ascomycota; class Sordariomycetes; order Diaporthales; family Cytosporaceae; genus Cytospora; species Cytospora piceae. Next base: position 1,817,850 of record JADMLE010000005.1, on the reverse strand, counting down.
TTAGAGAGCGGTCGTAGTCAATGTCAGGCATTGCCTTCCTCTCAAGTGGATATGTGAGCGTCCCATGGGGTAGGTAATCTGCGATCTTCTCGATCTCGCCCCCAAGGCCGTCACTTGTCCTCGGGTTGAGCGTATACTTCGGAGGCCCTTGCTTCTTGGAGTAGAAATGAGTAATGATCTCTTCATATAGCTCTGGGTGGGCATCCGATAATATGAGAACGTCCCTTCCCATTTCATTCCTCGCGACCTCATCCGCGGTCATCAAGTCGTACTTCTTGTCCATGGCGGTCAACAGTCGGGGCATGTCGATGAAGGGCAAAAGCGCAACGCCCTGCCATGCCATCTTCTTCCCGTTCAAGTCGACCTGGAAATCTTCTGGATAGAAATCGATGATTTCGCTCTTCTCGTTCGTCATGAGATCATGGAAAACCTCGGGGATGGAGTGTCTCGAAGCTGCGGGCAGAACACTCATGAGTTGTTCGTAGGGCTTGGATATTCTTCCTTTCTTGAAGTCGATCTTGACTTGGTCCAATTCCACAAAGTCCGCCGCGAACGGTGCATAGTGGTAAGGGTAGTACCACTCCCAAGATGGGCAACCTTGAAAGTAGTACATAAGCACCCATGCCAGACCCTCCACGTAAGCGTGCCCCACCGATTTACGGAACTCAGCATCCTTTGGGTCGACGTGGAACTTCTGTTCGTAGTACCTGTCGGCGTAGCCATCCTCCCAGAGCCTTACACTGTCAGTCGGTCCATCATCTTCAGGAGCAGCTGGAGTAGCGACGTCTGGGCTGTCAGTGCTAGGGGTGCTGGCGCCGTCTTGCTCAATAAGTTCTGCCTTGCGCTTGAGTCCAGCCAGCGGTGGAGTCTCCTGCGTTTGCGAAGTTTCTTCGCCATTCGCGGTTTCTTCTGTGGGCTCTGTACTTTTGCCCTTCAATAGTTGGTTCTTCAACACACTGGCCGCACTCTTATTAGCCGTATTGGCACTCTGCAGTGTGCTCCGATTGACAACCATGTCGTGAGTGATGGCCTTGGGTATAGGACCAGGCAAGCTCGAGATCGGCATGAAGGCTGCGTCGGGAGCAAGGCCAGGAACCATGTTATCCACCTTCGTGGCTTTGCTTCTGCCTTGGGGTGGTCCGTCTTTCCGGCCGCCTCCATTTCGCTGCTCGTTAAGCTTTCTCCTCTTGAAGTTGGCTTCACGACGATCCTCTGTCTCCTTTCTTCTGCGGAATATAGCATCCTCCTGTTTGGCCAGTCCAGCCAAAATAAGCTGCGCCCGCTCCAAGTCGCAATGCCCATCTTTGGTAAGGAAGCCGCCCATATATGGCAAGTTGTCTTTCCAGATGGCTGTAAGTGTATCAATTCCGTTCTCACGGATCTCAAGGGCAGGGAGATGAGGCAAGAAATCATTGCCCACGAAGAAGCACATGAAAACCCAGTCATCAATAGCGCGCTCAATATCCCAACGGAAAGGAAGATCGGGCACATTGAGTTCGACAGCGAGATACTCGCGGAGAATGGAAACGTGAAGCCAGATGAAGGGCTTCAAGGGAACGGCGTTATCCTTGCCGTCGAAATCGGTGTCCTTGTCCTTGGCTTCTCCACGGCAATTCTGGGCATCATGGCCCTTTTGCCCACACAACTTACACATTCTGGTCCTGGTGTCTTGGGCGAAGACATCCTCACGTAGAACACGGAAATGAGGCTCATGCGTAGCCAGTCCAAGCATAATAAGATCAGCATCTAGACCATAGATGACGTGGCGAGTGTTTGGATCATGGTCTGGCGAGGAGCGCTGGGAGCGAACAAAGTTCATGATCTTGTGTTCACCTTCACCCGGGACGGTCGCATCAGAGATGATGACCTTCATCTTAGCCCATGCTGGATCGGTGTTCAACTTGTAGCTGCACCAGTATCTCAGACTGGTTGCCAGAATGTCCATGAACGGTGTACCAGGTGTGATGGAGTTTGAGTCAAAAGCTTTCTTGACAACCTCCTCGGTGGACTCCGCGGGATGATGACCACCATTTTGTTGCTTCAGCAGGGTGATCAACTGTTGCTTGTCTTCCTCTTTCTCCTTCGCCTCCTGGGCAGCACGGAAACGCCGGGAGCGTTGCTGGTTCATTTTGGCACGAGGAGCGACACCATCTAGAGTAGGATTGTTAGCGTGATGATAGTTGTAGGTTCGGAGCGTAGAGTTAACTTACCAACAGCGATCATGAGCAGCTTGCGCGGCCTTACCATATTGACCACTCGGTCGGTGTATTTGAAGATTTCAACCATCATCTCCTCCTCATCCTTGGGTGGAGGCCTATCCTCGGGATGCGAGCAGGGGTGGACAATGCCATTCATGTCCAGGTACAGGTTGTCGAATTCTTCACCGTTAGGGTTGGGACGAGTGGCGTCAACAGGAATGACGGTGCCATCATCCATGGTAATGGGCTGGTCCTCGACGACCGGAGAGATGATCTTGGGGTATTTGGTCGAAAGCCATCGGAAAGCAGCGGGAATACCCATGTTGTCAGGTGTGGAGGGCGAGGCGCCTCTACCAACACTGTTGGCTCGGATAAGGTGGGATTAAAGGGAAGGGCAAGGCGAGTGGCTGTCGCGTGGCAACAGATCAAGTATTGCAATTCCTCGACAGAATCGACACTGGAAATGGGATAAGTAGCGATGGGCTCTGTATGTATGTCGTACCACGATAACAAAGGTGCCCTGGGAGACGTTTAGAGATGCCGCCTGCAGTTCAAACTGATCAGTCTGCAATGCGCCGGAGAAACCGAAGACAGCCGATATCGAAGATGACTGTCGTAAACGAGGTCAAGCCGAGACCAAGAAAATAGTCTCTGGCCTTGTAGGGATGGAGTACGCAGGCCGGGGAACAAAGGGCCTGGTGAGGATGAAAATGTCGAGGGTCGACGAAGGTGTTGATTGATGTAAGGCGGGAAGTTTTTAGAAGAATGCGACTTTCAAGTTTCGCGGACCTTGGAACTGCAATGCGGCTCTAGCGCACGGGCCCCGCTTCCAGAATCCAGGGTCTTGCCATATGCGGAAGTAGTTTTGAAGACCCGAACCCTGATGGGTTAGCCGGATTATAGTGTACATGCTCGTGCCTAGGTACCTAGGGACCTACACCACGGCGAAGGACCTTGCCCAGGTGTCTACCAGGTGGTCTCTCTCTGGACCATTAACACCATGGATTTGCTAGTGCATGTGAATAGCCGTTGCTGATTGCGTGTCGATGTAAATTATGAAGGTAATCTGCAAGTCAGGTCGGCCAAAGTGCCAGGAGTGTACCAGGCGTGACCAGAAGTGCCTATGGTGAATTCACTCCAGGAGGATCATTTTGGTTAGCGGGTGGCTTAGGCGGGCTCGGGGCCCCCTGTCCACTGTGCTCGCACCCCTTTTGCGGACTCGGAATGATGATCTGCTATTTGATAGTGAGTCTTTCAGATTGGCGACGATATTCCGTGATTCCTTTCCAAAAAACCAATTTGACCATGTGGCAATGAAAACCCTCTAACGAACTGCTCAACCTTTAATTTACTCTCCCGCTTCTCTGGGAAGTTGTCGCTCTTTCAAATCCACCGTGATACCCTCCGTACCCGGATCGCGTCTTTGTTCAACAAGAACCTTGGAACCAACATAAACGAACCCACCCGAACTACAATCCTACCTGTGTTCCTGCGAGTGAATCGAAATTTCCCAGACCCTCGGCTCTATATGATGCTTTGACGTCAAGTCCCTGTTGTGAAAAAGCTTCAAGGCAAGGATGAACGGGGCGTCAACAGGCAATTATGGCTATGATGGCCTCCTATCCCCTGCCCAGGGCGTAGGCCCGGGAGGGAAACAGATCTTGGAGGGATATAGAAGCGATGCGGTGAACGGCTTCGCGCCAGAGAAGCCGCGCTACAACCCTGTTCGTCACCCCTCACCTTTGCGACAGACTCGCTCTCTATTAACAAGGCCTCCAGTTGAATACCGACCGACCGCAAAGCTCACTACAGGTCGACCTCAAGGATCCGATCCAAGTCCACCTGCTCACGGAGACCGCCTTGACGGACAGCAAAGAATGGGAGATTCTGTCGCAGGAAGAGGTGGACGACCTCAAGAAGCAGATCCAGTCCCTGACGGTGCGCATCGAGCAGGCGCGTGCCAACCTGGCCATTCAAACAAAATATCGAGATGCCGCGATATCCATGTCGAAACTGTACACGGCCGGGAAGATTGGTAACCGAGCAACCGTCGACCCGAACGCGCAAGAGACGGCAATGGAAAGAATGGAGAGCGAGCGGGTGTGTGAGGAATTGGCGACGGAGCTCTTCAACCTGGAGAAAGAGGCTCTGGCACCGCAACGTCGCCTGCTTCAACATACGGCCGCCATATTGCAGCTCACACACAAGGCCTCGTCCAAGAAGAAGCCAACTCCCGCCATGCTTAACGGCATACCGCAGAGTCCCGAGAGTCTTTACACATACACGAATGGACGGAATAGTATGCAGTTTCCCAATGACGACCTGGACAGGGCTCTGTACTTCCCATTAGACGAGCCTGAAGGCTTTGGCCGGCCACAGAAAAGTGATATCCCTATACCACCGCGGTCGCCAGTACGGGAACGTTCAAACCAGCTACGCGATGAGGTGGAAATGTTGAAAAAGCAGAACGCTGGACAGCTGGACGTTATCACCAACACGGAACAAAATCTCGAGGACCTGAACAACCGGCTACGAGAGTTGGTGATCCAGATGGATCCCACAAAGAATGCAGACTACGGCCCAGCGCCCTCTGGAAACATCGAGCCAGGGGAGTTGCTGAATAGTCAGCTGGATTACCTGGGTCAAGGTCTGGACAGTATCCTGCAAGACTCTCAGGCGCAGGTAGACAGCATCGCATCACTCCGACAAGCCGAGGAGCGGTTCAATGCTTTGAATCGACAGATCCATGATGCTATACAATCAGCCGACGGCGACCACCCCGCTCCGCCTGAACCCACCGGTTCGGGACTTGACGAGCACTTCGACTGGGTCGATTCATCCCTGTCTGTTCTACAGACACAATTGGCCCGGTCCGCTGCATCATTTGACGGGGCAGAGCAGGCCGATCAGATTGAGGGTGTCCTCTCTGGTCTGTGGAACATGATTCAATCAGGCTATGCAGATATCAACCGGCAAAGGGAAGCTCGCAGAAAAGTACGTCTTGGTCAAGGAATGGAAGATGAGGATGAGGACGACGTATCCGCAGACGAATCCTTCGACTATGAGGAGCTTTACTCGCTGAACGCATTCTCTGCTAAGGTGCAGTGGTTGTTCCGACAGTCCACGAGTTTAAAGGAGCAAAAGGCGGTGCTTAAAAGACAGATCAAACAGCAGCGCGGTCTGAATAACAAGTCAGATTCTGAGAAGGACCAGGAGTTGAGGAGCAAAGTAGAGGAGCTTAACCGGACGAAGAATCTTTTGGCCTTCTGTGAGGAGAGTACTCAGCAAGCCAAGGCGGAAGCCGCGGAGGCCCAGCAGAAACTGTCCCAAGCTCTTGCAGACCTGGACACCATGCAAGTCACTCAAGCAGCGAACGAGACTGCAGCGACATCAGCCGTTCAAGACCAATTGCGAGATCAACTCCGAGAGAAGAACGCCAAGGTTGCCGCTTTGGAAGCAGACACCAGGGCCTTACAAGAGAAATTAGAGATCGTTGAGGCCCAGCTGGGAACCATGACCGAGCAATTGAAGGATGCAGATGATGTCAAGCAGTCCACGCAAGATGAGAAGTGGAAGCTCGAGGAGCAGATCAAGATGAAGGACGAAGAGTTGGAGCAGGTCAACTTATCGCTGGTTGAGCTCAAGACGGAGCTGACCATCGCCAAGGCCGAGCTGGAGGGAGCCTACGGGTCTCGCTCGGAGCGCGCGGCCGAGGTAGCAGCGATGACTAAGAGAAAGGAGATGCAAGAGATGGTCGTGCAAACGGAGAAGCTCAAGAAGGAGTTGGAGGCCACGTTGAAGGAGCTCGAGGACCTGACCAAGGAGACGCTCGCGTCAGAAAAGGAGAAGGTTGAGCTAGAAAGCCGTCTCGATGAGGCAATGTCGACAAAATCCACGCTGGAGACGGACATTGCGAAATTTAGGGAGAGGTACAACATGGAAGTCAACAAGCTCAAAGAGCAGCTGGAGGCGGAGATGTTTAAGGCGGGCCCGAACGCTACAGGTACCGGACCGAGAGCTGGTGCTTCCATGCTCAGCGAACAGTTCCGCGCCACGATGAAGGATGAGAGGAAACGATTCCAAGAAGAGATCAGGGTAAGTGTTATCACAACAGTCGCTTTCATGCTGGGCGCAATAGCTAACACACCCACAGGAGGAGCAAGCCAGGCGCAGAAAGTTAGAGGATGAGGTTCGGGCACTCAGGAAGGCTACAGGGCCAGGCAAAGGTTCCCTGAGCCCGCGGTAATAATGGGGTTTCGACGGCCCGGCGTATATAATGTCTTAAAAGCCCTTGGTACCTACATGGCGTGTTTGGTGTATAATTATTCTTCTGGGTTTTTCTTCTTGGATATCTTATACTGGCAGTGGCAGAGACTTGCATGGCGGAAGGTGTTATTTATGCGCTGGGGAGGATACCTACTGCATGTACATATTACCCCGATCGAAGCGCACATCGCTGATCACCACAAGTACATAAATGTTAGATTGACGATACAGTACTACCCGATCATATTTGGTTTAGGTTTACCTACCTGCTAGATTGAGATGCTAGACCTGACCAAAAAGGGGCAGGGAACGGGAGATTGTGTGTGAGGTTTGAAGTGCCTAGCCCGGTAGGCCCGGCAGCTCCCCAGCTAGCGTAGCCGCCTGAGCCTCACCAAAATTGCGGGTGTACAGCGTTAGCTCCCCTGGCTCCCCTGCTCCTTGGTTCCTTGGCTTGCAGGCTTAGAGGTTCAAATCCCTGCCAGGCTGCCAGGCACCTGGCACACAATTAGATGATTTCATACGCCCGCACATGCGCCTCATTGACGATTTCCCTCCGAACGGGGACACTCCGACGTCCGCCCACCCTCGAATATACATCATACTGTACGCCCTTGTGCTCGAGATCGAGTTGAGCTTTGCGCACAGCTTCAAGGGACTCCCAATGACGCGGTCGATGGCTTGTTAACTCGCCGATCTACTTTGGACGGGCGTCAAACATCTCTCAAGTCACCATCATCCTCGATTGAGCCCTGTGTTTATCTCCGTGCCCCGTCTTCTCTCACGGTCAGACCTCTCGCGGCTCTCAGACACAATACTTCACTCCCTTCCCCCCCTCTCTCGTCCTCCAACGGCTTGCTTCACGAATTGATCCCGCTCTCGAAATCGAATTGTCACAATGCCCAAGCAACTCGTCGTCTGCGGGCGCCCGGTGCCCCGGGTTTCGCCCCGTCGCGTATCCGTCCTCCTCGCGAGTCTCGCCATCTTTGCCGTCTTCAGCCTCCTCTTCACGGCGCCCTCCTCCATCCCGGGGCCCAGCCTCTCCATGTCAGATCGCAAATTCTCCGTGTCCATACCGAAATGGAAATCGCTGCCATCATGGAACCCCTTTAAAGCACCAGCACACGCGCCAGTGCGACAGGCGAACGACACGGATGGACAATCGACATGGTTCTCGGACTGGAGGTGGCTTGCGATTCCTTTCAGCTCGAGCTATACACTTGACGAGAACAGGGCTTTACTGCCTGTCATGCCGGAGAGGACAGCGATATACTGCTACTACGATACCACGATACAGAGGGAAGACGCGATTAAGAAGGTGGAGAGCGACCTTCTGCTATCGTGGCGGCGGGCATGGTGGGCGCAGGGCTTCAAGCCCATTGTCTTGAGTGACGCGGAAGCAATGAACAACCCGTTGTATGAGCAGCTGCAGCGTATGGTGGACATCAAGCCGGAAATGAAGACGGACGTGATGAGGTGGTTGGCCTGGGAGAACATGGGCGGCGGGTTGCTGTCGCACCACCTGCTTTTCCCCATGGCGGCTCACGATGACCCGGTGCTAAACTTTTTGCGCCGGAGTGAATATGAAGGCCTCACGCAGTGGGAAGGGCTTCGGGACGGGCTTCTGGCCGGTACCAAGCAAGACATCACGGCCGCGATCAAGGCCGCTCTGGGCAGCTCTAAGTTGAAGGACGCAAAGGACTTTCTCTCTGCTGTGCTGGAAAGCCGGAACGAGCAGCACCTTCGGACACACGTGGGGGCCGTATCATTGGCTTACTACGACGCCGATATATTAGATTCCAAGTATGAAAAGCTTGCTAAAGCCATCACGGACAACCGCGAGTCTGGACTCAGGGCCTTGAATCATCTCATCAACTCTCACTTGCACCTCACTTGGCAAATCAACTTCAATAAGGGCATCGCTGTTTTGAAGCCGCTCCCTCATCACACCACGACCATGGTCCAGCCCGCAGTCGAGCTAGCCAACCGGTTGCAGAAATGTACCGAGTCTCCCATCCAGTCCTCGTGTCCACCCAACAACCCCAAGTGTGCACCCTGCGTGTCATCAACCCCCCTGAAAATCTCCAGCCCCTCGAGATACCGCAACACGACCAGCCTCTACACCATCGGCACCGTGCCCCACCCGTATACTCTGCACACCATGAACGAGCTGAGGGGCGACATCGACATCCCTTGGGTCCGGCGCCACTGCCGCCGCGACGCCTGGCTCGCCGAGGTGACGAAGGAGTACCTCGGGACCGGCGTGGGCGGCGCCCCGCGCGTGCTCCGCTTCAAGGAGGCCGTCGCGGCCGAGTTCGCCGCCTCCAAGTCCATCTGGCTGCCCGCGGAGCAGGGCCTGCCGGACGACCTGGACTGGCACTTCGGCTTCGTGATCCCGACGGAGGGGCTCGACCAGGGCAAGTCGGAGACGCCCGTGCCCGGCCCGGAGAGGAGGCCGCAGCCCGTTCACGACCCTGCCGACGGCCCTGTTGCTTACCCCCAGGAGCTGGAGAGGGAGCCCGCGCTGCTCAAGAGGGCTAAGGATGTGATCGGTGCTAGCAAGGATAAGGGGGACTTGGCTGTCCGGAACGCGATTGAGGCGTGGAACCTGGCGGATACGGAGGCCTGGAAGTTCGCGAGGGCGTTCCTTGCTCGAGAGCGGGTGGAGAGGACAAAATTTGAGGAGGAGGAGAGCAAGTATGCCGAGGGCGTAGGAACTGAGAAGAACCGGAGGGGGGAGGCCGGTTGGTTGAGATAGTAGTGATCGGTGAGATGAATATTCGTTAGTGCTGTATTTATGCGGATTGTTGCATTGATGGTTTAGCATTGATTTGTGTTCATGGTTTACGGTACAGGGCACAGGAGTCTATGCAGGGACTAGACAAATACTCAAATTCATATTGGTTCCCCAATCCGCTGTTTTCGGACGAAGTCTGGTTGGCAACAGAAGACAGTTGAACATTGCAATGTCTCCATCGTCGCCTGGGTACATATCACTGATAACACCACGCCATGTCCTCTGGCTAACGTAGAAAAAGGGATATCGTGCGAAACATTTTTGTTGAGTTCGAAACCGTCTTATAGTCTATTATGAGATTATTTTAGTCTACACAGGCTTATAGCGATCGTGGATTATATAGAGCATTGTCAATAGCCGCATTGAATAAGGGTGCCACAGGAAGCACCATGAGGACATGCCTCCAGGTGTATGTGGTTTACCGACAAGGTAATCCAGCGTCCGGCTTGCTCCCTGATCTACCCAAACCGCTGCCTTCACCAACCCAGGCCATAGCAGCGCCGCGTCCACCTCGCCACTCAGATCACTTGGCATTGGGGTTTCGTCGCAACGGGCCCTCGCCCTCCCCAAACGTCCCTCTATGCTTCACCCGATCCAGACCCTTCCCATCGTGATCCCCACCTGCGGATGTCGAAACGTCCATGTACGAAACCAGCGCCGTCCTCGCAGCGACGACGACCTTCTCCGCGTGGTCCAGCGCTTGTTGCAGCGCCTGCACCGTTGGGTCCTTCGCGTCCAGGGAGACAGAGCCACGGAGGACGGGCCGGTCCGGGTGTTGGGGTGGTGTCTTCGGCGATGGGGGGTCGGCGGTGACAGTTTTGTTGCTGGAAGGGGACTGGGAGCCTTTTTCATCCTGCTCCTTCTGTTCTTTCTTGAGTTCACGGATGTGCCCGCTGAGCCAGTAGCCTTCGAGCTGGGATGGGGACATATCCCTGGCGCCACTGATCCGGCCATGGCAAGATGGTGTTCCGCAGGAACAGTCAAAGGGCTGGGCAAATTCCCATTCTGTGGAGGGGTAGAAGAACTGTAATCGTGGTGAGCAACTGTGTCCATGGGTGACGCCCAGGAGGGGTACTCACTGTCAGTTCATCGCTTGGCTTCAAGCCCTTTGGGCCAGCTAGGATTTGGAGATTATCAACGTCGATGATCTATAGGCTTGTCAGTATCCCACGCATCTCATATGACCTCCGCAGTCCCGCTCCATTATGGTGTATCTTTCCAATGGGGTTCTTAAGGCCGGCTTGACAAAGGGAACTAACCAGAGATGGCTCACATGAGTGATTCATATACAGCAGGTCACTGTTTAGAGCGACATGTTTGTCACGGCCTATCTGGCACGTCGCATACGTCGGCTGCTCTTCGACGGTACAAGGAGGATCGGTCAGGTCCGCATAGACGCCGAACGGTGCCACCGCAACCTTTGAGAGGCTCTTCGACGTGAAGTCACCCTCGTTGATGATGACCTCCTGTATGTCAGGGTGGGAGGGTTGCTGCCAGTGAGGTTTCGGGGCCGCCATAGTGTCGATTTTAAGGCGTCAGTATTCGGTTTCTTGGGGTGACCAGACGGATCCAGTCTCGCAGAAATTCGAGGTCCTAGGAATCCAGGGGTCGTCGTGTCGCCATTCACAGCTCACATGCCCCTTACCCATTTCGGCACTAAACCAAATATCCACTTCCAGTGCGGCGATGCCAAAAGCTTCCGAGAGCTCGGATCTGGGTGGGACCGGGTACAACGCAGGAGCCATGTATAGAAAACAGCGATGAACATACACCCGTGATACTGATTGGTCAGGGTTCCAGAAGTATCCCTTTCATTAAAGCCTTTCATTAGAGGGCCGAAAACTGAGAGCGAATATATATTTATGTATAATCGAGGTCACAAATAAAGCCTAACATCTCCAAACCATCATTCGGGCCGGGCCGTTCATGCCAGGACACAGAATTATGCCAGATCCAGCTGCATCCTGTAAGTATGTCGCAGTACTTCTGATCAGACACCCGTGCAAGCCACGGGTCATGACATATTAGCCTAACAGTAAGGTGGGAGCAGAAGTTCAAAATGAGACTCCTCTCTTCACGTTTATGCCTGGAGTGCTGAGGACGCGGGTATCTAAATGCGGGCCGGTCTGTATAATTGGATTTGAAAACTTCGCAGTCGTTTGGGTCACAGTCCTGAGTTGCGATTCGAGGGATTTGTTACCAGGCGATCGAAGATATCTCGCTGGCATTCGGGTCAGGATATGCTGGACTCCAGGTTGACAGCTAAGAAGGAGGGAGCATGGATGAATGGACTTCAGAAGGCAGCCACATGTGGCGTTAGATCCCAATCACACAGCCACCCAGCACGCGGCTTAGTCATTGATGACTGGCCAACCTTGGCCCGTGCCATTTTTAGCACTGACGACCTGGCAGTCGGAGACCTCGAATCTCCAACCTGGAAGCTCCATCCAAACCGCTGACGACAGACAAATCGCTAAAGCTGCTGCTGTCTGGAGCTGCACCACCACCATCAAGATGGCTCCGACAACTGATACTCCGTTCCGCTCTGCGGATATGAGTATGGTGCAGCTGTACATTTCCAATGAAGTTGGACGAGAAGTTGTTAATGCTCTCGGTGAGCTTGGCTTGTGCCAGTTCCGAGATGTGAGTTATGCCTCGTTCATTTTGGCCACGAGCATAAGCCCGATGCACTGCGACTGACATACCTGGACACACAGTTGAACGGAGAGCTTAGTGCCTTCCAGCGTGCCTTCACCCAAGAGATCCGACGCCTCGATAATGTCGAACGTCAGCTGCGTTACTTCTATGCGCAGATGGAGAAGTCAGGCATCGTCCTGAGAAAGCTCGACCTCGACACGGAGACCCTCGCCCCACCGACCACCTCCGAGATCGATGAGCTCGCCGAGCGAAGCCAGGGCCTCGAGAACCGCGTCTTCCAGCTCAACGACAGCTACGAGACTCTCAAGAAGCGTGAGGTCGAGCTGACCGAATGGCGATGGGTCTTGCGGGAGGCCGGTGGCTTCTTTGACCGCGCGCACGGCAACGTCGAGGAGATCCGTGCCTCGGTCGATGAGGACGACGCACCGCTTCTGCAGGACATTGAACACAACAACTCCGCCGCCGATGTGGAACGATCTTTCTCCGGCATGAACATCGGCTTCGTTGCCGGCGTTATCTCACGGGACCGGGTTGCGGCTTTCGAGCGCATCCTGTGGCGTACGCTCCGTGGTAACTTGTACATGAACCAGTCCGAGATCCCTGAGCCTCTGGTCGATCCCAGCAACAACGAGCCGGTTAACAAGAACGTGTTTGTTATCTTTGCCCACGGAAAGGAAATCCTAGCCAAGATCAGGAAGATTTCCGAGTCCATGGGTGCCGAAGTCTACAATGTCGATGAGAACAGCGATCTCAGAAGGGACCAGATCCATGAGGTCAACGCTCGGCTGAACGATGTACAAAATGTCTTGCAGAACACCCAGCAGACTCTTGACGCCGAGCTGGCCCAAATATCGCGATCTCTGTCTGCCTGGATGGTTCTTGTCAACAAGGAGAAGTCCGTCTACAACACTCTTAACTTGTTCTCTTATGACAAAGCACGCCGGACGTTGATCGCAGAGGGTTGGTGTCCCACCCACGATCTGCCCCTCATCAGGACCACATTACAGGATGTGAACAATCGAGCGGGTCTGTCTGTCCCATCCATCATTAACGTCATCCACACCAACAAGACCCCACCAACCTACTTGAAGACGAACAAGTTTACCGAGGCGTTCCAGACCATCGTGAACGCCTATGGTACGGCAACTTATCAGGAGGTCAACCCGGCCATCCCGGTCATTGTCACCTTCCCCTTCCTGTTTGCCGTCATGTTTGGTGATTTCGGCCACGCCTGTATCATGTTGGCCGCTGCTTTGGCCATGATCTACTGGGAGAAGCCGCTCAAGAAGGTCACCTTTGAGCTCTTCGCCATGGTTTACTACGGGCGATATATCGCTCTTGTCATGGCCGTCTTCTCTGTGTACACCGGTCTCATCTACAACGACGTCTTCTCGAAGTCCATGACACTCTTCCCCAGTCAGTGGGAGTGGGATGCACCAGACGACTACATTGAGGGTCATCAGATCGGTGCCCAACTCAAGGGCGATTACCGTTATCCATTTGGTCTTGACTGGATGTGGCATGGAACCGACAACGACCTGCTCTTCTCTAACAGTTACAAGATGAAGATGAGTATTATTATGGGTTGGGCCCACATGACCTACTCGCTCTGCTTCTCTTTCATCAACGCAAGGCACTTCAAGAAGCCGGTCGATATCTATGCAAACTTCATCCCTGGAATGATTTTCTTCCAGTCAATCTTTGGTTACCTGGTTATCTGCATCATTTACAAATGGACTGTGAACTGGTTTGCCATCGGAAAGCAGCCTCCGGGTCTCCTGAACATGCTCATCTACATGTTCTTGCAGCCTGGTACTCTGGATGAGGAGTTGTACCCTGGACAGGCCGGTGTTCAGGTCTTCTTGCTGCTCCTTGCCCTTGTTCAGGTGCCTGTTCTCCTGTTTTTGAAGCCTTTCTGGCTCCGATATGAGCACAATCAGGCTCGGGCCAAGGGTTACCGTGGTCTTGGCGAGACTCAGCGCGTCAGTGCTCTGGATGATGAAGACGGTGACGACAACGGCCACGCCATCGATGGAAGGCCAAGCATCAACAGCGACGACGAGGGCGTCGCCATGATTACACAGAACATCGATGATGAGGAGCACGAGGAGTTTGAGTTTAGTGAAGTTATGATCCACCAAATCATTCACACTATTGGTAAGTACACTTTTCCCTCTGGAACATATTCATTTTGAATCCCTGCTAACTTGAAACAGAGTTCTGTTTGAACTGTGTCTCCCACACTGCTTCTTACCTTCGTCTGTGGGCGTTGTCACTGGCTCACCAACAGCTCAGTGCCGTTCTCTGGTCCATGACCATGGACCCAGCTCTCAGCATGACTGGTATCACGGGTGCCATCGCGCTGGTCGTATTCTTCGCTGCATTCTTCTGTCTCAGTGTCATCATTCTCATCATCATGGAGGGTGTGTCTGCCATGCTTCACTCGCTCAGATTGGCCTGGGTCGAGTCGTTCTCCAAGTTTGCGGAATTCAACGGTTGGGCGTTTACTCCGTTCTCCTTCAAGACCCAGTTGGAGGAGTCAGAGGAGCTGAAGGACTATCTGGGTTGATCCGTTGTGTTTCAAGTTCCTTTCCGGGTTTAGTTGCAATGTAGATTAGATTGTGTCCTCTTTTAGCATAGCAGCATTGAACAGAGCAAAAGCTAGCAGGCTTTGCTTCTACAATACCCCTGATGACAATCGCCGTAAAGTCCGAGTGACATGGTCTTAAGGAGTGTGTCCCATTGGAAGACTACCATCCCTTTCACCGTCCGCAGCCCACCCGCTCTCATTTCTTCCGGAGATACGAAATTAACGCCGGTGGTAGCTGACTAATCTCACGCTCACCTCCTCGTGCCCCGGGATTGACATCTGACTGGGATGTCCCTTTACTTTCGGACTTGAATCTGGCTCATTGCCAGCATTCACATGTCTCATTTCATCCATCTCGTCTCCGACCTACCACGGGATAACATGGCGTCGGAAGAATATACATCGCCGCCGTCTTCTGTCTCGTCCCGGGGCAACGAGCAGCAGCTCAAGGAGGACAGCGGCGAGGGGTCCGCGAGGGGCCCGCCGAGGAAGAGAAGGCGAATCATCATCTCGTGCACGGAGTGCCACCGCCGGAAGCAGAAGTGCGACCGGAACCTGCCATGCACCAACTGCGTGTCCCGGCACAAGCAGGATTCCTGCCGGTATGAGACAGGGGCGCCGACGGCCAAGGCCGTGCAGCAGCGGGCCCGGGGGGACGAGCGCCTCGGCGCCGGCGGCGCCATCGGTGGCAATGGAGGGGGTCTTGATTCCAGGCTGAAGGCCGTTGACGGTTCGGTGGAGGCGGGGATCCCCGCTGAGATGACCAACTTTGGATACTCGGCCACGGGGGCCTCGACGCTGGGGTTCCTGAGGAAACTGGACGGGACGAACCCTGAGGAGTCGTTGTCGACGATGGCGATGGGCCGGGAGGTTAATGGCGAGTACTTCGGCACGAGGGAGAGGTACAAGAGTCTTATTCGGCAGTTGCCGGCGAAATCGTACACGGAGAAGCTGGTGGATATCTATTTCAAGGACTTCAACTGGCAGTATAATGTAAGTCCTGCAATGCAAAATCGCCAGTGGTGGAGGAACTCACTGACAAAACCTTCAGAGTGTCGATCAGTGGGCTTTTGAAAGACAGATGGCGGAATGGTACAGCCTGCCTTTCCACGTGCTCAACACGGAGGGTCCCCAGGCTCTACCTCCTGACCTCAGGGCGTTCCCGGCTTTAGTATTCCAGGTTATCGCCACGGCCCTGTTGAACTTGCAGCCAGGCCCAGATCTAACGTTTGATTCACTCAAATATGCCGGCTCGATGACCTTTGAGGATTTGGCCCTTGACTATTCTGAGTCCGGCGTGGCCATCATCTCACTGCTAGGCAAGAGACAGGTGTCCCACACGGCAGTGGTCGCCGGTTTCGTGAGGGCATCGTTCTTGAAATACTCGGGACTCGTGACAGAAGCATGGCACGCGATCGGGTCAGCGGTCCGGGATGCCCAGGAGTGTGGGCTCCACAGGGACAGTCTGGATCCCAAGCCGAAGAGCGACAAGCTGGAGGACGTCCTGGAGAACCAGTGGGAAATCCAGCGGAGGCGCAAGACCTGGATCCTGCTCATGAGCTGGGACATCCACACGGCCATCGTCCTGGGCCGGCCGGCCAGCATCGACACGAGTGTCACGTATACCCTGCCCATCGACACTCCCGACCCAAAGGAGCCGAGTAAGACTCCTGTGGCTCAACGATCAGAGAATGATCCTCCATCGCGAATGACGCGCATGCTATGGACGTTCGAAAACACAATGGCGCTGAAGGACATCATCGAGCTCGAGAAGGACGGGCCGTGCCCCAAGGACTTCTCCAAGGTCGACAAGATCCACCAGAAGCTGCTCGAGTTCGAGGCCCAGACTCCGGCGTTCTTCCGCACGGCGAACCCCGACACGAGATACGACGACCTCCCGGAGTGTTTCTGGATGCCGATGATACGGGGCACCTGTCCTCTTTACATGTCCTTTAACATGATGGCTCTCCACCGACCGTATGTGTTTACGAGGCCGTACAGTCGGAGGGAGGCGTTGAAGGCGAGCTTCAATATGCTGGAGGCGCAGAGGGAGCATTTTGCAAGTATTGGGCCCAAGCAGTACAAAACGTAAGACTTCATCCTCGGTTCTCGAGGCATAGCCCGTCTGTTCTATCTACGTACAATTGTTGACCATGTTTCGCGCAATAGGTTTTCATTGTTCTTTGGCACGTTCGATGCCATAGTGCTAATGGCGAGCATTTTCATACTGTTCCCCAGGGAGAACACCGAGTATATCCCTACGGCCCTGCAGCACTTCCAATGGGCCGTGGAGCGGTTCGAGACCATGGCTGAGAGGAACCGGCTGGCGGCGGCGGCGAGGGGTGTCCTGAACGCCATCTACGTCCGGCTCAAGAAGTCTCTTGGGGTCAGATTAGTGAACGCCCGGGACCCGGTGCCACTGCCAGGGCCAGGTGCGAAAGAGACGGCCCAGTCGGATCCCCCAGCGCCCAACGGTGGAACACAGGCGGCATCTCCTCTCGTCACGGCCAGCGGCAGTTCCAGCGGAGCGAGCGCCTACACACCGGGAGACTCTTTGCCCTCAGCGGCCTCTGGCGGTCCGTTCGGGTCCCTATCGACGGCATCCGGGACTACTCCGAATGACCCTGGGCTCGGCGGGGTGACGGCCAGCGACTGGACCCTGCCCGAGGGTTTCGACTGGAGCTCGATCCAGCCTGTGTACGCCATGGCCGATGTCGCCTACAATGATCTCATGGGGATAAACAGCAGCAGCAGCACTGGCGGGGAGACCACGGCGGCGTCGGTGCCCAGCTGGGCAGGAGGAGCACCATTGCTGAATGAAGTACCTGGTACGGGAGGGGGAGATTCGCAGCCTTGGCTCTTTGGTGGCGACTTTGGGAATGATAGCGTTTGGAATTTGTTGAATCAATACCCCTCTCCTTATTGAGAGTTGAGAGATGATATATGATATGATGGAGAGAGGGATTGGGTATGTACCCAAGTTCAGGAAAACAGGACACAGCACATATGCGACTGGATCGGAAGAAAGGGATAGAGTAGCTACACATACACTACTGCAGATCAAGACGAGAGAACGAGAAAACGGAGGAATGTGAGAACGAGAAAATCGGAATATGCCTGGAAATATGCCTTGCCATGTCCAAGGTGAGACGGGTAATATGCATGTGCCAGTCAGACTACCCACCAGAACCAGATTCGCAACCTTAGCCGCCCTAAGACCCATACAGGAATGCTGTGAGCCTCAACCCCTCACGCAGTCCACAGAACGGACCAAGTCTTCGATTGGATGCTGGGGGAGGCGGTCCATGGGCACACACACACACACACACATGCTGGCATGGGAGGGGAGGTGGGCTGGTGTGAGAGGATATTGGGTTGCACGACCTACCACTATATCAGTAGGAGCAACCACTAAGGATATGGCAATTGTGGCGGAGGAGCCAAGCGAGTACCCTTCTGGAATAATCATCTACGGACTAAATAGTAAGACAAAAGCCGTGGACAGCGCACACTTTCCTGTGATTGGTCCCTGGGGCTTTTCCCCTGACTTACTTACAACATTTAACATTGGAAACGGCCAAACAGGACCCACCTGTTGATCTGGAGCTGAACGGTTTTTGTTTTCTTTAGTGTCAACTGGTACACCGGGCCGTCCTTCGTCTTCTGTTCTAGACGGTGATATCCTTGTTTATCCACTGTCACTTATCGTATGTATGTACCTAGGTATGTAAGTATCATGGATTCCCCCCCCCCCACTAATTTGAACAGGCCAAGGCCCCCCCCCCCAATCGAGGTCTTGTGCATGCACATGGGGACTGGACGGAAGGGAGCTGGGAGCTTCACAATTCGACATTACAAACATCTCCAGTCTGTCATTTCCCGTTTTTAAACATGCATATATGTTCTAAATGTCGAGTCGATTGCGTGCTGGTCTCGGAGAGTGAAAAGATCAGTTCATTTTGGGCGCCTTCAGCTAGATTAAACCCCGACCAGTTGACCGTTCCAAGGTCATTTCCCACCTTTGGCCCCAGAAGCAGCCCCCGAAGCAGCCCCCGAAGCAGCCACCCCCCGCGAAACGCCGTGCTACCTTACCTGGAAGGAGTTAAGCTAGGGTAAGCACATCAATCTGGGGACGCAATACTACCTACCACCTCCCCTCTCTTCCCCTTCCAATATTCTAGAGGTTATTTACGAGCCAGGTTATTTATGAACCCTGGATGCCTGGCTGAGAGAGGCTTGATATCTGCCACTAAAAATTTGGCCAATTCAATTCAGCCATTAAGTACATAACTAAATAAACCCCAGACAACCCACCCATATAGTCAACCATACCTTCCGTCCCGATTGTCCACACACACAAGCACACCAGACTTGAGTCCTACGAATTATTTCACCCACCCACACACCACACACCACACACCACACATACACACAAAAAATCTTCCCCTCCTCTCACCTCCAAATTGTCGACGGAAACCCACCGACTACAAGATCACGGACCAACAAGTGGACCGTTATGTTGTTGTGAGGAATGAACCGCAAAATGGATGTTATGGAGGTTAACGGCACCGGCATACTGGACTTTGTCCAGCGATTTCAACAACTGCAGATTCAGCGCGATGCGAGCGACGAGCTGATCAAGGCATGTTTCCTTTCCGGTTCTGACCTTCCTCTATTCCTGCCTTCTGGGCACTTTCCTCCCTCCCGCACATAGTATTACCAGGCCAGGTCGGATGCTAACCGCTGTGCATTATTACAGGACCTCCTGATATACAGCGAGCATGTCGAGTCCAGTCTGCGACAGGAAAACCAACATCTCCGAGGACAAATCAATGACGCGAACCTGGATCTCGCGGATGCGACCAAATCTAGAAGAGAGCTACAGCAGCGCGTAAAAGAGCTGGAGCATCAAGTTGGTTTTGTGTCCATGGACAACGAACATCTGAAGGTAGATGCTTGCGCCGATGTTATGAGCTGGGGCTGAAGACATGCAGAATCACAACCCATATGTCGTCGTATTGATCGATGCCGACGGCTGTCACGTAAGGTGCCCCCCCCCCAGCCCAATTCCCCGTCCGTGCCTCGCCCGAACACTAGTTCGGTTCACTGATATCAACAACTGACCCCCCCCCCTTCTTTATTGTAGTTTAAACAAGAATTCGTGAATAGGGGCATCGATGGCGGAAAACAAGCTGCTTATGCCCTCAGAAGTGCCATCTTGACGGAATGTCATAGCCATGCTGGCGAGATCGAAGTCATTGCTAAGGTTGTCGCCAACCTCGGGGGCCTTGCCAAGGCCATGAGGAAGGATGGCTGTTTAGCAAATGAATACACCCTGAAGGACTTCACGTTAGGATTTAGCCAAGGCATGGCCTCGTTTGATTTTGTCGACGTTGGCCACGGAAAAGAGCGTACAGATACAAAAATAAAAGGTAAGTCGTAAGTCCTCCGGGTGGGGAAACCCCCCCCCCCATTGCATGCATCATTATCGAACATAATACTGAGCCCCAGGAACAGAGGCGATAAGGTGGAACCTTCGCAACCATAATTGTAAGCAAATCGTGCTTGGGGTTTCTCATGACGCCGGATATGCCCCTTTTTTGGACGAAATCCTTCGCGACGAAGCAAGCCGACGGCGCATCACCATCCTCGAGGGGACCCCCGCGGTCAGAGACCTAGCCAGCTCAGGGTTAAACGTTCTGAACCTCAATGCCGATTTGTTCCGAGCCGAGAAGCTTGTCGACAAGGCCTTTCGCGATCCGGCGCCTCTAGTCACCACGTCTCCGGTTTCGGTAGTCGCGGGCATGTCGCCGCTGCCCCCTCCATCAGCAACCCCTGTTAACGCCAACACGAACGGGACGCCTTCTTATGCTACTGCCATCAAGAGCGCGAGCCCGCCCCCGCAAGTTACCCTACCATTTCAGCCAAAGCCGGTCAAGGCCCCGGCCACGAAGCGCGAGAAGCCCGCGCCGTGGAACCCGGGGCCCCGTGGTCTGGATCCGCCCCTGGTGGTGAACCAGGCCTCTTTGGAGAACATCAAGAAACGAAAAGACAGCAACAAATTGTGCAATAATCACTACCTACGAGGCCCGTGTGCCAAGGGAGACGCATGTTGTTTTGAGCACAAGTATCGGCCCAACGAGAACGAGAAGACGGCAATAGCTTTCCTGGCGAGATTGAACCCGTGTACCAACGGCCAGGACTGTGAAGTCGAGGATTGCATTTATGGTCATCATGTAAGTCTTGGGTCCTACCTTGCCCAACTTTTGGCGTGTGGCGTTGGCTGAGAATCGGTTTAGTGCCCCAGCACACACGATGGGCAGTGTACGCATCCGTACTGCAAGTTCAAGCCGTGGGAGCACCCGCCAAGTACGAAGTTTAGGCCGACGTATCCGTGGCAGGACGAGGAGTAGGATCCGCGCGGAGAGGTCTCTCGAGGGATGTATATGGCCAAGTACCCATGTGGGCACTATTCCCTACTCCTTTGACCATTTCTATTGGGTTGGTATCCTGTCTGTTGACCTCGTTCCGGTGGCCTTCATACTACATGGGCACTCGATCTCGTCTCTCTCTCTTTTACAGTGGGTTGTGTTTCTCTTTTCTTTTTCTTCGACATTCAACATTATTCTAGTGGGCAGGCAGCCTTCAGTTTGGCATAAGTGATAAGGGGCTGCTACCAAAAAGGGTAAAAACAAAATTCCCACCAGCAATACACCGCAACATTATTAGCTCTATTATTTTGGCGAATACATCGCGCTTATAGGTGAAGATCGTCCTTGATATATAACAGGTAACTTATATAACCTTCCAATATGTTGTCAACTTCAATCGACTTTGCTGCTAGCTTGTAAATGCCATGTGAGACTTGAATGCTAGTAAGTTTATAGAAAAGATTGGCCTTGTTCCTTAATTATCCCTTAATTACCTAGGAGGTACCGGTATACTTAATTAAGTATGTATATAAAGAACATTTGAAGTCGTTGCTCCTAAACCCATTTCTAGTGTACAGTGTACTACCCTGTCCACCTTCCCCACACTGACAGGGGAGCTCTGAGCAGAGAGCACAGGCCCCAGTTATTTATTTATTACAGTTAGTTTACCTAGGTACCTAGCTTGAGTAGCTGAGCAGCTACCGTGTACTGTACGTAGCAAAAAGAAAGACCCCACGTGGGACCGTCATCCACATCAATTGACTTCCAAGTTGCTTGACTTGACGTCTCCCACCCCAAACACCCTTCTCAACCACGACTTCCCCATCATTACAGTCTCCCAGACTAAACCAGACCAGCCCATCATGTCGCACCCGAGGATAGAAGAAGTCGAGGACAGCGACGTCGACATGTCCGACCCCTCAGAGGGCGACATCGACGACTTCGTCGAGTCGGACATCCTACGCGCGCGCAACACATCCTCAGAGGCCTACGCCACCAAATCCTTCCCCATACGACAACCACCCGCAACGGGACCAGGCTCGACAGGAGCCCCACACTCGCAGCACATCCTCCACCCGTCGCAAATACCCACAGTATCCAACGGGCCGCCCACCGCCGGCGGCGGCGGCCACGCCCTGGCGAACCCCTCCATCCCGACCACGGCCGACCGCAAGGCCTACGCCTCGTTCCAGTGCCTGTACCCGGTGTACTTCGACGCGTCCCGGACGCGCGCCGAGGGCCGGCGCGTCCCCCGCGAGCTGGCGGTCGCCAGCCCGCTCGCGCGCGAGATCGTCAACGCCTGCCGCGACCTGCGCCTGCAGACCGTCTTCGAGCCCGACAAGATGCACCCCAAGGACTGGGCGAACCCGGGGCGCGTCAAGATCCAGCTGAAGGGGGGCGGCGCGGGGAAGAAGGCCGGGGCCGGGGCCGGGGGCGTCAGGAACAAGCACCAGCTGTACGTCCTCATCGCGCAGCACCTGCGGAACAACCCGGCCTCGGACAGGAGCCAGGCCCTGTGGGAGAGGCTGCCGGGCGTGCCGGCGCCGGACGGGAACAAGCCGTACCCGCGGCCGGCGGTGCCCAGGGGGTGGAAGGTGGGCGAGTTTGTGCCGTATTACAGCCCTGCCATGACGGGCGGGGGCGTGAGTGAGAATCTGTTCAAGGATATGATGAAGGAGATGCAGGGCGGCGGGGACATGTCTAGCCTGCTTGGTGGTGCTGGAGGAGCGAGTGGGAACGCGAGTGAGGACGGGGGTGGGAAGAAGGGCAAGAAGGATAAGAAGGGGAAGGGGAAGGCTTGAGTGGGTGAAGCGTGGGTGCAGGCGGTGCTCTCTACCCCTTCGGGCCCGCTCGTCGGTATTTGCAACTGGATATGAGCTGCTCTGTTTAATCCTCTATTGGAAACGGGGCTTGCAGTCCAAGACTTCCTGCGATCAACTTGGTCTCTGCGCATCGGGCTACTGGACCAGGACCCGGAGTATGATACTCTGGATTTTTGCGGATGTGCCCATTTGCATAGGGAAATGGGCCCCTCTACTCGTCAATGTCGCGACCATCAATGTATGGAAATGGTGCAACTTAGCTACTACTTGGTTGATGGGCCATGAGATCAGACCCATTTACGCCAAATCAATCAACATCGGATTTGCTGCAAGGCCTGTTTGATGTTCCGAGTGCCTGGAGGTTATTTTGAAATATGTATCTTCATTTAAGCCATCTACCTGCAGAATCAATAAGCAGGAGCATGATGGAATCCAGCAGAGATCCCCAGTAGACCCTGATCCATATCGAAAGTCCCCTCAAATTCGGCTTTCAGCATCCCAGGCCATGCTAAACCATCCACCCCAATCTCCTAACACCACAGAGGCGCAGTAACCTCAATAGCCCGGTCCACCACGGTCCTCACCCGGTCCCCAAACGCCTTGTGCGCGCACTCGACCTCCAGGTCCTCCAGCCACACCTTGGCGGCCATCTTGTCGACCTTGATGGCCACGCCGGGGACGGGGATGCCCAGGCGGTGCTGCCTCTCCAGCTCCGCCCTCCTGCGCGCCTCGAGCTCGCGCTCCTCCTCCTCCTGGTCATCCACGGCCGACCCCTCCATCGAGACGTCCTCGTCTCCGCCGCCGTTCTTGATCGCCTTCTTCCCCGCCGAGTCCTTGGGCAGGGGAGGCAGCTTCGGCTCCGCGATGGGCGCGACGTTGTCCGCGCCGAACTGCGCCTCCAGGAACATGAAGAGCCGCTCGAGGCGCTCCTCGGGAGTGAGGTTGGCGTGCGGGTTGCGGGGCGGGAGGCCGTCGTCGCCGTTCTCGTCGCCGGCGGGGCCGTGGGAGTGGGGCTTCTGGTTCTGCGCCGAGCGCTTGACGGCGGCGGGGCTGCTCTCGACCGAGAGGAGCACGGAGAGGACCGAGTCGGCGATGCCGTCGTTGAGCAGGTTGCCCTCCCACTCGATCTCGCACTCGCCGTTGCTGCGGTACCGCACCGTCACGCAGGCCATGACGCGGTACGCGGCGACGAGCTGGTGGACCTCCTCGTCGGCTAGCTCGCCACCGTCTCCGTCGGGGGTGCCGTTGTCGTTGCCGTCCTCGACGGTGGGCTTCATCTCGGGTAGCTCCTCGATCTTGCCGAAGGTGCCCTCGAGACCCCACTTGATGAGCTCGATGCCCGCGGCGCTGAGGTGGATGCGCTCCTTGCACGTCATTGTTGTTGTGGTGAGGCCGGCGTATTCTCGTAGGTCCTCTGGGGCCATCAATGATAGCTTGAAGTCGTTTTGGACAAGGACGCCCGTGACGAGTTGGGTGTTGTCGTCAGGCGTGGGAAGGTGGGTAAGTGGCGGGATTGATGCAAGTTTGCCGACGACCTTGGCGATCTTGTCTTGTTTGAAAGGTATGCGAAGTTCCTCGCAATTCTTGGGACTGTAGACTTTGACTTTAAGGGTCTTGTTGCTATTCAAAGAGAGAAGTTTTGACTTCAATCGCATCATATTGTGCTGTTCGCCGTGCACGAGGATCTAGAATGTGTTAGAAACTTCGGAGGAAAAGGAAACCACAATGCGATGAACTTACCACCACTGGTGCTGCGACCTCTTCGATGAACTCTCTGTTTTCGTTGCCATCAACGTGGGCAGCAAAGGAGAACTCCTGAACGCTACATCTCCGCGGAATCATGACTTTCTCAGCTTCACCACCGGGGGCCCTCCGAGCGTTGGCAGAATTTCTAGTGACAACAGCCTGGATCTGCTCGGGTTCCTGCATGATCTGTCTCGCCATAGTGCCCTCGACACTGTAACCGGTGATGACAACACCGTTCTTCTCGCTTGGCGCCCACCTCTCGAGGAGTTCTCTGCTTACACCACTCTGCAGCATACCGGGACTGGCAAGCATGACACAGCTGCCGACGTCCTCAAACCTGTCCAGGCCCTTGAGAGACCGAATGTACTTGAAGTCCCATGGGCCACCCTTGCCGGTGCCGTCGCCGCTAGCCTCGGCTTCCGCCATGCGCTCCCGGAACAGCCGTTTGATGTTATCGTTCATGGCACCGATATAAGTCTGGTATACCACCATACATTTTCGGGCCAGATGACTGGCGTAGTAGATGGGGACCTTCTGGAACTCAGGATGCTTGACCCAGTACTCGTCGAGAATCAGAAGCAGCTCTTGTGCCCTACCCAGGGCGAACACTGGGAGGAGGGCTCGGCCACCGCGGTTCAGGATACCAGTGATAGACTTCATGAGGGCCTGCTCCCTCTCCAGGCGAGGTACATGGGACGCAACGCCATATGTGGACTCTGTAATCAGCACGTCGATCTTGATGCCTCGGGGCACCTCGGCTGAGACGAGATGGCGATCGTGCTCTCGGGAGTAGTCGCCGGTGAAGAAGATGTTGAGTCCCGCGATCTCGATGAGGAACATGGCAGCGCCGAGGACGTGGCCAGCTGGGTATGGTGTGATTCGGATGGAGGAGATGGTGTGAGTGGTGTGGTAGTCGATAGCCTCGATCATAGGAAATGTGTTATGGTGGTCCTGTTCAGTATATACAGGCTGTGACGACTCGTTCGACGAGCTGTTGCCGACACGCACACTGTCTTGGATGAGCCATTTGTAGATGGCCTTGGTCGGATGTGTCATGAAGACACGGCCCTTGAAGTTGGTCTTTGCCAGGACGTATGGTAGTGAGGCGGCATGGTCAACATGGAAACTAGACGTAGTCAGTACCGCGTTTCTATCTGGCGTATGGCCTAGCTACATGACGGGAAAGGCAGAAGGCTTTGAGTCACAACGCTGAGGTTCAAATACAACGGCGGTAAAAGGCTGGCAGGCAAAATGATGTTGATTGTATTGGTCTCTGGGTACACTGAGAGGTAACGGAGGTGGACATGAGGCGACAAGACATTTCATCACGGAATGTGCCTTCGAGAGCGCACTTGAACCAGCGCGCGACGTATCCCAGCCCATACCCAACAAAGTCCACCAAGTCTCAAGTCCAACGCATCTAGAAGGGGTGGGGGATGCTTACTGGCTGATGAGAAGTACGTCGACAGTACTAAGATCGAAATCATCGAAAAAGGGCAGTGCTGCTAGTCCGTCATATGCGGGATGTTGGCCTGCATCGAGCTGTATCACAGTTCAGTTGATTGTCATTGAATATTACAAGGAGTGACAGAACTTACCATGACAGTCTTGCCCTTATATTGTATGATATGGCATGATCTACCGACTTCATTGCCGCCTCCCAGGCAGAGGAACTTGAGCTCATCAGATGGGTCAACAGGCTCCTCGCTGGCGGCATTGGCCATAGCGGAGGCCTTGCGCTTGGAAGCCATATCGACTTCTTTTTCCCTTTACTCAACCCAAGCGGTTCTGATGAGGAACTGAGAGTGAGTGAGTGAGTGATTGAGTGAGTGGGTGAGTGAGTGCTGCAGGATTGCGCAGCTGAAGGAACAAGGACAGTAAAGTAAAATCCCGGGCTGTCGTGGACAATGAGCCCCGGATGACAGACCCAAAGACTTATCTGTTCTTCCAATGACCAAGTCTCCTTCGTATATGCTGCCTGGTCTCGCAGTGATTTACTTGCAGGGCATGGGGAATTGTACGTAGTTCTACTGCTTTTTGAAAGAGGCGATTGAACATTGAAAGGCAGGCAGTTTGGCAGTTTAACTCGAGGTAGCTAAAGTGGGTCAGTCTGTCATTGCAGGGTGCACGGACCTCGTCGCGCCAAGCGTCGAATCCACGTGATCAGATCTGCCGATTCTGAGGAGCTTTCCAAAGCGGAGGCGTGCAACTTCCGCTCTTCACACGCCAACGACGCGCCCAAGCCGACCACCTCCCCCGATCACCACGACGACTGCGTCCATCACCCAACTGTTTCTTCGACATACGAGGCGTTAGAACTTCCTAGGAGATTGATTTCGACGCGCCCAGGGCATCGGATGGGTATCGGCAGAGGGACTTTGACAGACTAGGCAGGCTCTGCCTGAGTCTGCGCCAGATCGCCAGATCGTGTCGACAGCGCCAGGAAACACCTTCGGAAGACCGGTCGCCGTACTTGCCGTACTTTCAATAACCGTCATATATGGTCGCCGCCACCGTGCTGGACTTCCATCGGTCTTTGTTGTTCGGCGCATCATAACAGGCCTCGATCAACATAGAAAGTTGCGACACCCGCCATGGCTCAACCAAGCCAGCAAATGCCCCCCCAGCGGGGGTTCTCTCCTCCCCAGCATTCACCATCGCCTGCTGCGACACAGCCTGGTTTCGCCCTCCCAAACCAAAACGTGAACAAGCGGCCGCAACTCTCGTTCTCGCCAACGCAATCCAACCCTGGATCGCCATATTCGCCATCGTATCCCGCGAGTCCGAACCCAGGAACGCCTACTACGGTAGCTTCGCCTTCCTACGCCAACCTGCAACCTGCTCCGGTTCACCAAGTGCCCAGTTACGCGCCGCCTTCCTATACCAACGGCCATGCGGCTTCGAACAATGCTTACGCCCGTCCGACCTACCAAAACCATCACCAGGTCGGCGCGCCTCACACTCCCATCATCAGTGCGCCACCAACTCCAACTCCGGGCCCAGGCACTCCGGGCGGCGCCCCATATCTCAATGTGGGCTTCGCTCCCGCCGGGCCACAGACTCCTGGCGCCGGTGCAATGGGTCCACCTCCAGCGAAAGATCGACCACAGCGTACTTACGAATACGAAGTGACAGACAGTCTTTTGGGCACGGGAGTTGATATTCGCGAAGAGGAGCATGCGCTTGCTGAATACTATGCTGGATCATTTGGGCAGGACTCCAGGACCGGCTTTCCTGCAAATGCGCCTGGCAACCAGGGATCGTTCTACGGCGCAGGCCCTGCCAATCAACCAGGTGCCCGCGCCACAACTGGTCAGAAGGAGTTTGAGGCGGCTTTGGCAGAGCGGAGGTGGAACGAGTCGGCAGCTCGTCTATCGGCAGCACGCGCCGTGGAACACGGCGATCCGTTCCTGCAGTTTGCGAATCTACATGCCAGGGCAGAGAAGGTCGCCAGGCAATACAACTTGGACCTGAACCTCGACAACAAGACGCAACCACTTCAGAAGTCTAGAAACCCTGCGGAGTACCCCGAACCCAAGGTTACTGTGAACACCAAGACTGGTCCTGATGGTGCGCTCGTCTCTGTTTACGGATCAGTATTGCCACATGACAGCTACCTGATCGATCAACTTGCGCTTCTGTCTATCGCCACCAAGCACCGCGTCCGAGAGCTCATCGAAGATGCGGACAAGATTGCTACCACGCGGCAACAGACCTCGCATGGTCAAGTTCCTGCAGACTGGTTGGACTCGGCCGTGCCACTGAATGCCGCTAGTTTACCTGTCAACGACAGCGAGACGTTATCTAACGGGGGAGTTGAGAATGGTGCCAGTGGCAGCACCAATCAACGCAAGCGTGAGCAGAACGCCCTTCCGCGGTTGGCGGTTTGGCCATGTACTAACTTTTCTGTATAGGCTCGTTCGACGCAAGTAATAACCCGGGTAGACCGGGTGCGCCGCCGACGAACCACCTGGCTCAAGTATTACGGGAGATGGGCAAGGCTGAGAGGGAGGCAGAGGAGGCAAGGTTGCGGAAGCGTCAAAGGCGTATGAATGGAGACACCACAGGGAACG
The DNA here is from genome assembly GCA_016508685.1 of Cytospora piceae. NCBI lineage: Eukaryota > Fungi > Ascomycota > Sordariomycetes > Diaporthales > Cytosporaceae > Cytospora > Cytospora piceae. Next base: position 1,789,271 of record JADMLE010000005.1, on the reverse strand, counting down.
GATCCCGTGCTGGCTCCGCGGCGCCTGGAACACCGGGCGGGGTGGCACCCGAGCCCGAGAAGGCACCAACGAAGAAAGAACAGAAGAAGATTGCCGCGCAGAAGCACGATGCTTCGGCAGAGAGCGTCAACAAGACGACGATGAAGTTCCTGGGCGGTGGCAAGAAGAAGTATTCCTGGATGTCCATGGGAGCGAATACCCCAGCCACACCAAACCGGCCGACTGGCACCACTCCCGGCACGCCTGTCCCGACTACGGCTGCGAAAGCTCCAGAAAACAAGTCGCTCACCCAGGAAGGGCGATATAAACTCGGCAGTTGGCGAGAGTACAGTGAGAAGGGCAAAAACATCCAGCTGCGCGATTGGGTTACCGTCCTGGAGCGTGATGGTAGAGAGAAACTGGCTCTTCAAAAGGCATACCTGAAGCTTGACGACTCCGAGCCTCGATAGGCACAGCCTGCGACACGATCGAGCACAGGAGTTTGCCCAAAAGCCACTTTGACTACGCCGCCTCAGCATAGAGCAAGCGCACCGTCTTCTACGGCACGACTGGGCACAGGAGTTTGCCTAGAAGTCATCTTGACTACGCCGCCTCAGCATATAACACCTGCGCCGTCTTTTACGGCACGGTCGAACACAGAAGGTTTCCTAAAAGCCACTTTGACTACGACGCCTCAGCATGGAACACCCACGCCGTCTTGTACGGCACAATTGAACACGTACCGTGGCCATAAACACAAGCGGTCTGCGGAGGTAACAAGGGAATGCGAACGTCTGGGCAGGGACCCCAGTGTCTGGAAAGAGAGGAAGAGGGCGACTTCACGGCTTCTGGACCGGAAGCAGCGAGAGGAGGCATGGACGAAGCGCGAACCCGGAGACAAGGTCAGGAGGTGACTTGAGCCCGGAACAAACGTGAGCGAGAGTGGTGGTAGATCAGGAAGATCTTGTCTCTGCTCAATGGGGTTTAATAACTCGCATTGTATTGTTTTCTGATTTCAGCCTGGCGTTACATGAAAGGGCATTCGGTATAGGGAAGGCAACGCATTCGATCCGATTCGGAGATCACACCAAAAGGAGTCTCTTCATTATTTATTTATGCTTTCGGTTTCTCAGTGACATCAGGGAGAAGGGCGGCTCATGGCGCAGATGAAAGCCATCAAAGTGCGCCTCGATTGGTAGATCGAGAGGGGATGGAAGGATGGACCACAGGGGATTAACTTGAATTGTTAGATTAGTTTGCAGGTGCTCGCCTCGGATGGTGAGAGGCCCTGAAAGCGGGACGGTAGTCTACAGTTTTCTTTTGAAATCGTTGAAAAATGGATGATCATACCGTCCACAAAAGCGATACGACTGTTGAGGTGACTGTCTATTGGAGGTTCCGGAGATAAGAGTATGCATATGGGGCGACTGATAAGTGACGCAACCTATTCTTGATTCACGTAGACTGGCTTCACACCTCACTCTCCACGCAGTGAGACAGACTCCCACGTCCGTAAAGCCTCACTCATTTGAGAAGGAGACACCCGCCCAGACACTGGGAAGCGTGTTTCTCCCAGACCAATGCTGTTTGTATCCCGTCCGGCAACACGGCTCGCGACTCACCTGATCAACATCCGGCAAAACGGCCACCGCACGGCACAACACCTCCATGCAGGTGCCCTTACGTCCTCCTCGCCCGCCCGCAGCAGACCTCAGCGTCGAGGCTTCTGTGCCACTGCCACAGTAAAGATGGCGATCGCCGGAAGACCGAGCGTTTCCCGTGTATAACTATGCAGGGGGAGAAAGGTGTTTTGTTTTGCTGACGTGGTTTGAGGGGGTGGGCAGGCGGTCCGTCAGATATGCTCGACGTCGTCGATGGCGCATAACTTGGACCAGTGTGTCAAGCTGGTGAGGAAGGCTGCTGAGGCTGGGGCAGAGGTGCGTTCCCGCTCTGTCTTGTCTTGTTCCATGCTGTGATCCTGTCATTTTCACGCTTGTTTGTTGGGGTGTATGACTAACGGGATTTTGGATCGGTCGAGACGACGACGTAAGGTTGATCGGCCCCGTATCCGTGATGAGGCAAGTACCTGTCGCATCGAAGGAGATATGGCCGAGAGCTCTGCCCGTTTGAATTGTTGCCAGACAGCGGCCCGCCGTATCCTAGAGCTTGACAGTCTTGTCGTTCGACGCCGCCGCGAGCTGGCGGCCGTCGGGCAGCATGGGAGCCAGTTCCTATTGGCGCTATGGACGAAGATTCCGAGGTGGGAAAAGGAAAGAGAGGACACGAGGAATCTGAAGTGGGCGAGGAAAGCTAATACACAAAGATACCATGTGACTGTGGGACAACTGTGGCGCAGCTTTCGTTACAACTCCCTTCATCACAAGGGCAGCTACCGCAGAATGTCATCAGTTCATGAGACACGACGCGGTGTTTAGCATTCGTGGCTTCAGAAAAGCGCACATTCCGTTTGGAGAAGTCTGCCAGAAAGAAGGAGAGGTGATTTGCACTTTCGGGGCTGCGTGGCACTCTGGAAAGTAAGACGGCAACATCCAAGAAACAGATCTCTTCATCAATCTCGGGTTTAAAATACTTAAAAAAAAACCTACACTGGGAGAACAGATTTCAAGTCCCTTTGCGGATGACGCCGTTGGATACATGCAGTTATAATAAGTATCAGCCATGGCTAAGCAGCGATCAGATCGTATGCTTCTCTTCACTATCGTACAGTCTAGGGATGCACAAAACCCCGGTTTTTTTTATCACACAGGTTGTAATAAGCGGATTAAAACAACCGGAATTTTACGTTTTAAACAACATCTTCCGTCTTAGGATTAGCGTCGTCGGACTACCGGACCTTAAATCGCTAAAGGCGATTAGGTTAGTAATACCTTTATTTCCTAAAATTGACAGCCTATAGTGTAGTATATATAGATCTATTTCAACCACACGTGTAAAATAAATCACACTGTGTGATATGGCATTTAAACCATTGCACACAAAAACCATTTCACACAAGTTGTGCATCCCTAGTACAGTCAGCGTTTGGAAGCTCGTCCCAGTGGCCAGAAGCTCCATACTCGGCATGTATACATTACTCAAAGAGACGAGCAAGTAATATTTGCGTGAGCATAGTCGAAGGCATCCAGATACCCCATCAACTGGACCACAGCGGCGCATACCACCAGGATGTGAAAGATCGAATGGGAGCCCCATAGGTCGAATTTGCCAGGATATCGACTTTCGGGAAACCTGGTCTTCAGAACCACATGTGTTAGGGTCAATTTCTCTCTTGTGTGCGAGATTGGGAGGCTTACTGCATAAAACGAAGTCCCAGATAGAAGGCAGCCTGCTTTTGCCAGAGTATATGGAAAAGCTTTTCTCATCATCTGCGACGTGCCGAACACAATGAGTCCATGGATCAAGGGCGCAACACCGGACAAGCCAGTCGCCACGAACATCAATGCTCGGAAGAGGCGATACTTTGAGCCCTGGAACTTGGGATGCATTGTCATGAAGATGGTCAACGTCCCAAAAACTCCAATCTATCAACCGAGGAAAGAAGAGTGTTAGAATCAAGTACCAGATCTGAGATGGGGAAAAACAAAACCGTGCACATGGAGATTAACTAACCATAGACCAGTAAATATTGCGTGGCAAAGGTTCACACCAGAATACCATGTATATTCCCAAGACAAGGTCGCCCAGTATGAAGATCACTACACCCAGCATGTCCAGTCGCAGGCAGAGATGTTCCATGTGTTGGGAGTGGTTCATCAAGGTGTGGTACGTCGCCGACAACGACAGGCATGTGACGGCCGCCAACATGAAGATGGAGAAAGCAATGAAATCGGCGCCAGTGACCCCGGAGTATCTGCTGGCAAGGTACTGCTGGATATACCACTCGCCGAGCAGGAAGAAAACGGCCGGGATGAGGTGGGAATAGATGTTGACCGATTCGTTGTGGATGTACGACCAACTGCAGAACGAAGCGTGAGCCGAGCCTGAGATGGGCCGATAGCCATGGAGAATCCACTGGTTGGATTCACGTCGGAACCATTCCGGCATCTCATCGAACGAGAGAAGAACTGGGCGTCCTGCCTTGCCGGCCTTGGATGCGGTGTCGTTGGTGGATTCCATTGCCCGCCCTTTGTGCGCCTCTGGCGGCTGCGGGGGCGGAACTCGAAGACGGGGAGCGGATGACATTTGCTGTCGTGCCTGATGATAATGTGAGGAGGCCGGATTTTGAAAGTAAATGGAAATACAAGATGAACAAAGAGGTTTCCCTCTTGCTTTGTTTCTTGCATGCTGCCCTTTCCTTCAGTTGTTCTTGCTAAGTGCCAGCGTTGCTGCTTTGCTTTAATAGGAATAGAGAGATTAACTATGCTTCGGGCGAGGGTGACTGTGTAGGTCCAACACCTGTTATTTTTTTTAACATATCACTCAGAAATCGAGAGGTAAACTATGCTGCGGTCGAGGGTGACTGTATAGGTTATAGCTGCATCTGATTAATATACACGCTAGGTTAGGGTTAGCTTAGGGTTAGCTAAAGATAGTTAGGGTTAAGGCTAGAATAGGGTCAGGTTAAGGGATATGTTAGGAAAATAACTAGTGTTAGACCTATACAGTCACCCTCGACCGCAGCATAGTTAGCCTCTCTATTCCCCGGAACAAGCAGGACCTAACTATATCGGGTTATTAAGCCAGGATGGTCAGCCTTAAATTGTGCGATTAGTCCTCGAAGCGAGGAATCTGCATATACCCTAGCAGCTGCGTAGGGGCACTGCAACTCTTTAGACGGACAGTTAGTAGTTAGCCTGACGCCCAACCCAAACCTCGGCTGTCGAATATGAATCTCCCCGGACAGCTGTCGTAACCTGTCAAGGTAGATAAGTAACTACTATATAACATTAGATTTCTACGGATCTACACCTCAGTTAGTCTCAATGACCAAAGTCAGGTTAAGAGGGTAATACGCAAAAGGCTTCACCCAAAAGATAACAATCTCTAGCAGGACCTCAGCCGCACTCTATCACTATTCCTCGTTAATAGCTTTGACCAGGCAGCGTGGTCAGGTATCGGGTAGAGACTACCTAGGTACACAGCCTGGTTCTCTCTGTAAGCCCTTCGCTATAACTTTCGGCAGGTCACAAGGTCGCACATGTGAAATAGGGTCCTCTACCTCTACCTCCGCCTTACGATCGTTATAAGTACTACGACACCTCTACCTTCTAAAATACTGCGACTTATTAGAGAGAATCGAAGCAAGGAATATCACACCCCGAGGAGGATCGTCACTATCGTTTAGCATCGTCTACGAGAGCGTAGACCTTTTTTAGGAAGGGGAGATTATTAGGAAGGAACCTCTAGCAGGCCAGCTTTAGGGCTATTTAACGGCACCGTTATACCTAACAAACAAACAAACCAAACAACCCACCAACACAATACACACACTTAAAGTCCTTACACAGTGGCTGTGAGAAAGCGTCTGATGCTGCAACAGCTTGTATGTGCAGACCAAGATTCTTGAGACTTTGATTGGCTGCATTCCAGGTTTTCTGCGTTTCTGGCCCAAGGGGCATCGAGAGATTGAGGTGTGAGTGGGCCCAAGCAAGTCGCTTACACGCCCATGATGAGGCTGAAGGAGAGCCTGTCTGTCCCCTCGCATGCTCGTTGCTGTACTCCTTGATTGTAATTGATTGCTTTGCTCACCCACAACAATGCGAGCAATGTTCCGGAAAGTCGACCTCGTCCCAAAATTGGACAGACAGTCCAAGCAGCTTCGACATACCTAACAACGCCTCGGCACCGACGCTCCTGGAGTCACTCATTTCTTGACCTGCGCCCTGGCCGGAGATGGCGTCCCGTGACGACTACGCAGTGGGGTGGGTTTGCGCACTGCCTATAGAGGTCGCCGCAGCCAAAGCAACGCTTGATCGCGTCCATGACAATCTATCTCCGGATCGGAACTCAGACGACAACAATAACTACATTCTGGGGAGTCTTCAAGGCCACAATGTCGTTGTGGCGTATCCGAATTCCGGGGTGTGTGGTAAAACGTCGGTGGCCGACGTAGCCACACAGTTGCACGCAAGCTACACATCTGTCCGGTTAAATCTCATGGTCGGCATTGCGGGAGGAGTGCCCGATACGAAGGAGGATATTCGTCTTGGTGTTGTTGTTGTCAGCAAGTCGACAGTTGGCTGGCCGGGTGTCGTCCAGTATGACGTGAACGGGGAGCGAACGGAAGATCAGTTTGTTCGCGGCAGAGCGTTAGATCAGCCAACACCATTGCTTCTCACAGCTATGGGGAAGGCCGAGACAGCCGCCATTTTGATGAAAGCAAGATACCCCGGTACATCTCCGAGATCGTGCAGAAGGACTCCGTCACCTTTGCCCACCCTGGCCCAGAGCAAGACGTCCTCTTCGAGCCGAAGTATGATCATGCAACCATCGAATCCGAAGAAAGCGGATGCAGTCATTGCGACCCGGATAGGATCCGATCCCGGTAGCCTCGGGAAGTACAGGACCCTATAATTCATTATAGCCTGATTGCCTCTAGCTATCATTTGACGCGCCACGCAGCGACCCGGGACAAGTTCGTATACAAGCATGGCATTCTCTGTTTCGAGACGGTGGCAACCAGGCTGAGGGATGCCGCCCAGTACTTGGTCATCCGAGCATATGCAGAAGAGGTCCTCTCTTTCAAACCCACGGTGTCTAAGACGATACCTCTGGCCACAAACTCGTATGCCGAGGCCGCGCCCGTTCTTGACGCTTTGCTTCTGACAAGACCCAAGGTTGATCGGAAGTCCCTCATTGCATTGAAAGGGCGCAGGGTTGACGGCACCTGCGAATGGCTCACACAGCATCCCCATTATCAAGAGTGGCTGGCAGATGCGAATCACCCACTCCTCTGGATCTCAGGTGGCCCTGGAAAAGGGAAGACCATGCTGGCGATTTATATCACCGAGGTGCTACAGCCAGTGGTTGACGCCGCCGACAATGTTCTCCTCTACTACTTCTGCAGTAACCGCGACAAGAATCGGAACACTGTATTGGCCATCATGAGAGGCATCCTGCATCAATGGATCGACCTCCATCCGCATCTGGCCAAAGACATCAAGAATTCCTTCGAGGGGACGGAAACAACCAAATATACCATTTCCAGTTTTGTCTCGTTGTGGAGGGTTTTCCTGACCCTACTTCAGCAGAGCACGTCTTCCCAGGTAGTCTGTGTTCTGGACGGTCTGGATGAATGCGAAAAGGAATCACTCAGGCAGCTTCTCGATTCGGTTGGGAATTACTTGTCGAAGTCTGGGGAAAAGGCAAGCCCACGACTGAAGCTCGTTATCCTCTCCCGACCTCAGCCGGCTGTTTTGGAGAGCAAACTCGGCCAATATCAGCAGATCCAGTTGGACGCCTCCGACACGGAAATTTCGTATGATGTCGAGAAGTACATCTTCGCCAAAGTTGCCGAACTGGCATCCGAGCAAAACCTTTCCGAGGAGATGGTCGCGCAAGTTCAGCAGACCTTGCTGGCTGGCGCTGATGGGACCTTTCTGTGGGTTGGATTCGTTGCCAATGAGCTTCAGGGCAGGAGTTGGGGCAAAATCGATGAAGTTCTCCGCCATGTTCCTAAAGGACTTGGTGGGATTTATCAGCGGCTTCTTCAGCATATCGGCGACAAGGAAGCATTGGTCCCCATTCTTCAATGGGTCGTTCTCGCTGCCCGGCCCCTCACACTGGAAGAATTGACCGTGGCCGCAGGGATCAAGACGGCTGGTACTCTTCCAGCAACGCAAGTGACCAAGAATCTGCTCAGGTTCGGCGGGTTGCTCGTGAAGGTCGAAGGAGATGTCGTCAACCTGGTTCACGAATCGGCGAAGGAGTTCTTTCAGAGCGATCAAGTCAACATCAAAGGGATCAACATGTTCCATATGAGCCAGGACACCCATAGGACTCTCATGCAGACCTGTTCAGCACACGTCGAACGCGGATACGGAAATCCCGGAAGGATTCACGAAATGTCTGGCCACGATCCCTTCTTATCTTATGCCAGCCAGTACTAGCCGGTGCATTTCCACCACGCCATTCATATAATCGATGCACCGTCCGAGTTTCCACGTCCATTCTTCCGAGTCGACTCTCCGATCCGGGACGAATAGTGGGAAGCCTACTGGGAGCAGGAGAAGAACGGCGGAAAGCCCGCCCTCCTTCAAACTCTTACATCTCGCGGCATACTTTAGCAACGTACCCTAGGCCAAGTTATTGATCAGCAAGCATGCCCGCCTCATTTCGCGAAAGGACAACTACAGCCGGACGCCGCTGTCCTAGGCCGTCAACCAGGTCACCGAGAAATAGTAGAACTGCTGCTTAACCGTAGTGCGAGTGTCGATCTCAAAGATCGAAGCATGTTGACGGCACTCCATATCGCGGTTACCGGACAGCATAAGGACGTCGTGTCTATGCTGCTCGGACACGGCGCCCATCTCGAGGCCAAGTCGGAGCATGGCGACACGGACACGCCGTTAATGCGAGCCATTCTAGCGAATTCGAGAGAAATGATGCAGGAGTAACTTAAGCACGGAGCGCGCGTAGACGAATTACCAGCTCTTCTGGGAGTTGCTTCCCTGAGGGGACCTACGGACCAGGTGGACGAGCGGATGAAAGAGCTACTTGGGCTCCAGGAGCAGCTCTTCCTCGCACGCTTCAAGCGCTCGTCGCGATTTGTCGACCTGGTCATGAAAGGGCTGGGCCTTTCCCTCCGCTTTCCCCTCGTTCTCGAATTGATGTCCCTCTATCTCAAGTTTGTGGCGTTGAACCGCTGGGACAGTCTGTCTGTACTGCAGGAGCTCGTCCAATGGAACAAAACGGACGAACTGCGAGAATGGGCGAAACTGTACCATGTGTTCTTCTTGGCACTATACTAAGACTCAAGATAAGCTAAGGGTATCGACTCTAGAAATAGTAACACAGAATACACTCGGTTAACTCGATTCGAGTTCGAAATAGCCCTCGACGCACTCCAGAAACAGAGGTCTCAACTCTAGAGATAAAGGTGTCAACTCCAGAAACAGCTCTCAAACTCGAGGATTTGCTCCCGAAAGACTGTCTCGTAAGTCAAAACCTGCCAAAAACGGGAAGATTTTGCTCTCGTTTAACAGAGTAGTCGGCGCAAACCCAGCCCGGCGCCGCCCTCACGCCGCCCCTTCCCGACCCCCGTCGGCCGCGTCGGCAGCCTGGTCTGCTTCGACCTGCTGTTCCCCGAGCCCGCCACGGCGCTCACGCACCCAAGCGCCGCCGCGTCGTCGTCACCACCCGGCTGGCAGCCCGCCCAGGTCCTGACGTACCCGTCCGCCTTCACGGTGCCGACGGGGAGGGCCCACTGGGAGGTGCTGCTGCGGGCGCGGGCCATCGAGGGCCAGTGCTGGGTTGTTGCTGCGGCGCAGGCGGGATGGCATTCTGGGGAGGTGGGAGGACGTGAGGGAGAGGATGCCGTTGGTTAGGAGGACGTGAGTGTTTTTTTCTTCTTCTTTTCTTTTCTTTTCTTTTCCCCTTTTCCTCGGCTGTTGTTCTTTCTCTCCTTTTTCTGTCATTGACCGATACCGCACTGCATTCCCGTCACACCACCCCATGCGGATACGATCCTTTTCCTTTTCTTTTTCATGAGACCACCACACCTTACCGTGCAAACCGAGTGTTGTTTTGTGGCGGCGTCTATAAAGGTGACCGTCACGATTTCAAAAAAAAAAAAAAAAAAAAACCCACCTCGGTTAGCTCGGTGGTTCACCTCAACGACTGGCGTCTGTCATGTGTTTACTTCTGCAATGCTCCTTGTCCTGGTCCTGTCAGAAGAAGCACCGGTGCATGTGGCTGACGTATTACAGGGACGTCTATCCTGAGATATGACTTGCCACATAAATCAGCCCAGGCCACATCTGGTCGTGAGATCTCAGCCTTGTCTTCAAGCCAGGACCGTCGTATGTGGAAGCGAGGAGCGTGGTTTCTGGGAGTTAAGATATGATGTGCCCATTTCATTATGCAGTGAGTGGTACGATGTGGCTTTTGGAGGTTGTTGTCAACACTATTGACAGCCCATATTGCCATATTAATCAATTCCGGGAAAAAGGATGGAGACAGAGACAGAGACAGAGACAGGGACAGAGACAGAGACAGGGACAGAGACAGAGACAGGGACAGCGACAGAGACAGGGACAGGGACAGAGACAGAGACAGACACATATGCAGATACCATGGAAGTTACACAAGTATGGGAAGTAAAGTCAACCGATGCGTGTCTCCTTTCATTGATGTCAGTTCTCTCTAGTGATCGAGGCGCTGTCATCATGGTCATTTCTGGTTCAAGTTCTACATACTTGAGATGAGAATCTACATAGACTGAAACAAAACGCCTGGCCTTTTTTTTCCCTTCACGGATTTAGCCTATCGAAGATCCTCACTGATATGTAGTCAGGTAGTCCCGTCCCCATTATAATTCATGTATCGCCGTTTGGTAGCGGGCAGCGGGAGGCTGGCAGAAGATCGGGGGGCCACTCTTGTGGAGGGCTGAGGCGAGACCCGCGGGAAGTGAACCGTTGGATGACAATCAACAAGTGTCCATCTTTCATTTGTTTGTTTGTATGCGTCGTCAGTCCGTCCGTCTGGGTCGGTTTTTTTTTTGGTCGATCAATTTTTCATCTATCTACTCTTTGGTACGGACCCGATTTGCTAGTAGCACACACTGTGTGTCTCAAAAAGGGAAGGGAAAAAGAAAGCATATTGCAGTAATTATGGACGAATACAGATGTGAACACTGCGCACAGATGTTTCCTGGGGACAAACGGGAGTACTTGACGATGAGAAACATACAGCAAAGCAACACGAACAAAATAAACAAAGAAGAAGAGAGAGGAAAACAAAGGCGACGTCAGCAATGATCGATAGATTGACTGACTGAACTGAATTGAACTGAACTGACTGACTTGCCCCAAGAACGAATACGCTGATCAAATCAAAAGGGGAAAGGAACAAACCTCCCGGATGATTTCAGCCTACCCCCCAATCATTCTACCCCCCCCCCCACCAGTGTTCTTTTCCCTCTCTCTCCTCTTTATATGGAGACGAGACAAAAAAAACTGCGAGATGACCAAATGAGGTCCCCTTCCATCTGGGCCGAACGCACCCAGATGGGGTCTGTTTCCCTGGGCCCCTCCGGTCTCTGTGGCCCTCTTCCGAGTGTGTGATCCACTGCTTCTGGAAGGAAAACTGACCGGATGGGCAAAACGGGGGCGATCCAAGATGGACTGATCCAATGAGATGTCATGAACCACTTTCAATGTTTCCCACTGACCAGCTAACCAAGAAGGAGTATCCACAGAAAAATAGCCCACCACGGCTCAGGCCGACGACACCAGTTGACGGGGCCCCGGTCGACGAAAACTGCGCGAGCTGCGCTTCATATAACTGGAGTCCCGGGCCGACGGGTCCCCACGTTCGCTGCGTCGTAATGCGTTAGATATGTAATGTACTGGCTGTATGGTGCATGTGTAAGTAAGTAAGTAAGTATATGTATGTATGTGTGGATGTATGGATATACCGGCCAGCTGGCGTACACAGTCAGTAGTATGTACGTATCTACACACATAGAGAGAAATAGGATAAAATGCTGCACTCCTTTGAACTTGCATTAGCCCAACCCCTCTGGCGGACAATAAAAAAACGATCCGTCCAAAAGTTTCCACCTTTTTTGCCTGGTCCATTAAGTAAATGCAGGAAACAGGCGGGATTACATCAGTTCACTGTATGTACATACTAGCATGTGCTTATGTGTGTGTATGTCGGTTGTGTGTCAAAGCAAGTGGTCCGTCTGAACCACCGCCGTGCAGATTGACAGACAAGGCTAAAACAAATCAAAAACAAAGTAAAATCCAAGACCAAGACCCAATTCCAAGACCAGACTAGAGTCTCCGTGACGTTGTATCGGATGACAGTACCGGAATAAGCAAGGGTCCCCTTCAAAAAAAGTTATGTATGACGAGCAGCACCGGGGGAGGGGGCGGGGGCTTACAGTTCGCATCCAGGAAATATCGACTGTGGCGCTGACATATGTATATGCATGCATGCATGTAGTAATAGTGCTTTGGATGTTTCAAGGGAGGGAGGCAAGCCTCGATCAAGCAAGACTGACAAGACAAGCCGGCAAGCGGGCAAAAGAAGAACAACAAGCCGCCATCGCTTGGATGGGCGTCGTCCCCGCCACCGGACCTCATTTATGTACAGCGCCGAAGCGGGCGCCCGTACAACTCCTCTCCAGATGTCTCTCTCGTTCGTAACAGGGGTTCGGCGGTTTGTGGATGTGTGCATGATGTGTGATATGCAAACTCACTTGATCACGGCAGACGGAAGAAGAGAGACGCAAGATAGTGCACATCTGTATTTTGTGGCTTTTACGCCTTGCATACATGCACATATGCGTTCGTTTTCTCGCCAATCTGTCTGGCTTGCATGCATTGGCCAGCCCTCCCGTCAAGTAGGGGTCCTGCTTCTGTCCCCCCCCCCCGGTCACTCTCGTCTAAGAAAGACGTGAGAGAGCAGCACTTGTCATCTGAGCACCAGGAAACCTCCGGGAGAAAAGGGACTTCTTGTTTTGTTTGAACCAATGTATTTTCTTCTGAATCGTCAAAAGCAATAAAACGCACGCTCGGCGCTATCTAAGCTAGCTGATGGAGCTTCTCTCTCGCTGCCGTAGTATAGGTACAGGCAATCTAAAACCGAGGGGTATCTTCTTTCTCGTCCTGGTGCCAGCCCAGAGCGCAGCTGGCCAGAACAATGGTATCCTCTCCATCGTCGAGCTTCGTAGGTATGTGTACAAGACGTAAAGCAGAAGTGGTGGTTTGAAAAACAACATCGCTCCCGAAGAAAATGAAAGATGAGAAACAAAAGATTGGAAGGAGAAAAAAAAAAGAGAAGAAAAAAAAAAGGTTGAGGACCGGGGAAATACTGGCAGTGAAGCCGAGGAACAAGTCTATATGCATCCCATCCCTTTTTCTTTTGTTTCCCGACCCTCTCAAATTCCCTTTTTGTAAACCCATTCCATCTCTTTACCAAAGCACCTGAAAAAGCAGCAAAAAAACAAACCAGTAAAAGTGCAAGGGCCCCCAGTCGTTTCTTTTGCTGTGTCCCAACCCCAATTATGCTTGAATTAGACAAATGTGGAAAGCAAAAAATATCCCAATTTTGGAGCCCAGCAGGGTTGTCGATCTCGGAGGCTGGTGTGGTCCTGAGAGTCGTGTTCGTCTGTTCGTAAAAGGGCCTTTTGTCCATTTCGCGGCATCTTCGCCGATGGTGTGCTCCGAAGACGCGAAAACAAAACGTGATGTGTTGTGTGTTGTGTTGTGTGTTGTGTGTGTGTGTGTGTGTGTGTGTGACAGACAGGAGCAAGGTGACTTGCCCGAATCTAAAACCCGATTCTGATCTATTTGAACGCCTTGTGCAGCCTCCGTAAAGGAAATTTCGCCCATGTGAGACCCTCCTTTGTAAGGAAAAAATTACCCCGGCCTCGGTCGGTACTGGGAAAAACAGATGGCAGCGAGCCGAAAAAACTTGTATCGCCTCTCAAAGAGGAATGCGTATTAAATGGTGTAATGTATCGGAATGCAATCGATCAATCCAAGACATTGGCTTTTGAATGTCCATCCGGTCGCTAGTTGAAAAACAGAATTGTTGGTACACGGTAGATAGATGTGCGCGTCGGCGGCGCAGCGATTAAATCGTCGTAGTTCGTGAAGTAGTGCAGAGTCCAAGAAGCAAAATGGGGTCTGGTGCTTCCTCAGAACAGGCAAGGGCTGTGCTCTCAGCTCGGGGTCTCTCTCAAGCTTCGAGGTGTGACCATGATGAGAGCTGATTATTGAGCGGTTCGGCGCCACAAGGTCTTGTTTCTCATCGCGGGACTAGCCTGTGGCCCGCGGCCGTTGTTTCGGTTGGTACTTGGTAGCGCGGATCAAGGGATGGTTGGCTGGTAGGGCCGGCGGATTTACCGCGGCTTCGGCTGCGGTGGTGGTTTTGGAACGCCAGTCGTATCATAGGCGCCCCGGCCTTGGTTGGCGAAAATTGGTGTCTCCCTGGTGACCATTTTGGCTATGCGAGAATGTGCGACAGGAATGACGACGCTGTCCAGAAGCCAGTGTTAGCCATAATGGTTCGGTGCAACCAAAAGAATGGGATTTAGATAGCTTTGGGGGGGGGGGGAAGGGTTGGTGTGTACGTATAAGCATGTACATGCGGAATTGCACTCATTAAATGTAGAGGTAAATAAAATTGTAACAGGGATGGATGCAAGGTCAGGGGTAAGGGCAAGCGCAGGGCAGGTTCTAGTCAAGTTGCATGCAACTAAGCAGGCAAGGCAACAGCAAAGTTGCAAGATGAAGCGAAGTGAAGCGAAAGCGCAAAACACCCAAGTGACTCGAAACATCAGGTCATAATAAGGGAAGATGGCGATGCATCAAGTGACTCACAAATAGGAAGAGGATTTCGGGTTGCGAGGGAGTGAGTGAGGCTTTTCAAAGTTTCCTTTCAAAAGCCACGAATGTTTCGCGAAGGGGTTGCTGCGGCGCCGGATTGGTGAATGGCGATGGGGGGGGCGAGGATGCAGGATGCGCCGGGGACTCTGCGGGATCGTGGAGAGAAGGCAGCAGACGTGTCGCCAGTAAAGTCAAGTCTCGTGCGAAAAGCGGATGCGTGGGACCTGAAAATGGGCTGGAGACGGCACCGACAGCGTTGGTGATGACGCTGGGTTTATTTATGGGCCACTCTTATGCACGCTGATGTATTTGTCGGTCGGTTGTTCGTTTCGTTGGTGGTGTTGGTGAGACGGTAGCAACAATGGATTGCTGGGGGTTGTTTCTTAGAAAGTCGCAAGGGATGCAAGGCAAGAGTCTCGTCACGTTCTTTCTGTCGTCGGTATGCAGCCGGATCTGGGGCGTTTCTGAACCTGTCGGCGACCGATCCTCCCTTTCTCTTGTTCTTCCAAGAATGTGTCGTGGATGTCAGGTACGCTGCAGGTGTTGCAGGGTCGGGTTCTTCTAGAAGGATGGTCTGCTTGCAGGCTGAGTGGATCGCTAAAAAAACGGGTGGTACAGCAGCAACAGCAGCGTGTGGTAGAGTTTTGTAGACGCGGGTTTTGCAAGAGAGAGAGAGAGAGAGATAGATGCGTCTTTGTTTTGCAAGAAGGAAGAAGTGCTCTGCTACTTTACAGGAAAGAGGGAAGACAGGTGTGATATAGTAAATTGGAGGGAAATCAAGAAGGGAGGGCGTTTCGAAAAGTCAATGTGGGAAGGGGGCCCGTCTGTGTCTTATAATAGCTGGAAACTTCAATGGCAGAGCGCAGTGTTCAGCGTGCGAGCCTGTGCGTTGCGAGAGAGTGGAAGAGTGATGGATGATTACTCCGAACAGGTACCTACTGTAATGTACACACACTCTCACTCCCTGGCGCTGTATGTATTCCGTACAGTACAGTACTGGGAACACAAGGCAATGCCAGGGTCCGCCCAGGATGAGCAGGGGGTGGGGGGATGGAAGGGGACGGCGAACGGGGACCAGGGGAAGGGATGACGATGGGGATTGAGATGGGGACATGGATGCGATTGACGTGGAAGGAGTGGGCTCGGTGCAGGAACCTCTCAGGAACAGTGCCATTAACCTTGGAAGCTGGCAGCGCCAGCCAGCGCGACACAACGCAGCAAGGGAGGTGGGGGGATGGATAGGGCCAACAACAACAGCTACTGTACACTACCTAGGTACCTACCTAAGGTATTTGGCGGCCATGAATAATAAAACATAGTACGGATTACAATGTCCCAGGTACCGTCACCCGGAACGACAAACCACCTTTACGCGAGAAAAGGAACTGTCGCCTTGTATCAGAATTAGGTACCCATGCCACGCCGGGTACGTACCTTGCATAGGCCCACCACTCTCAGAAGGTACCTCTGTACTTGGGAGTTCAACCTCCAGGTGACAGTGGGGTTGACCTGACAAGGAGCGGGATCCGCCCAGTACGTTACCCCCCCCCCTGTGAAACGTCTGAAAGGCTCAAAGCTGAAGCTGGTACATCCGTAGGTACCATGTATTACCGTACGTTGAGCTCCAGAGTCATCAGCAGAGTCAAAGTTCAGCCCTTTTGCTTCTATGTAACATGCTCAATAGTTTTCATGGATTCACCTAAGCATCTGGGAGGCAGGTCATACCGTTTCGCCATCTTGTGAAACCACCTTACCAGAATAGCATCTTTTGTCTCGAGCTTTCCACAAAATGGATAGACTCTGTCTTAACATGAAGGCTTCAAACTTCATTTCGTATTGTGCCCTTCTCTCGCTTAACGAACTTTGGGCAATTTTCCAGAATTTTTCGCAATGTGGGTACTCTTCCTTTCTGCTGGGGTTCCTGAAGCAACAGGGGGGACCCTACACAGTATGTACCTTGGTAGGTACATACATACCTAGGTACTTACGGCGCTCCAGAAATTAAAACATCCCGGCATCCAAGTACCTTGTTCGCACGCGACTGACTGTCACTGACATATGACGGTAATAAAATGAAAAAGCATATGTTGGATTTATAGACTGGCCGCGGCAAACCCCCATCAAGTTCCGCCACAATGAACTTTCTGATAGATGTTATAGCCGCCCATCATCAACAAACAGCCTGATCTTTATTGCGAGGCCGTGCAAGCTCAACAAAGTTCGGGTTTTGAAGAAATCGTAAATGACAGTTCATCGGTCCATTTCTTCTGCAGAAGCGTGGATTTTTTTGGCCAGGCTTCCCGCCGGCGTACAGGTGGATCTTATTACTGCTGCTTGAGGTGACAGCGAACATGAGGTCAAATCAAACAACAAAGCGCATCGCATCTTCCTGTACATTCGTCTCATATCCAGGATCTGTGTGCATGTATGTATGCTCTCATACTACCCTAATCCAGCGGGAACCGGGGTCACCCGTCCGCCCCGGGGAAAGTGAAAACCAACCGTACCCGTCATATCTCAACGCATTTACACTCAAAACAAACGTCATTTCTTTTTTTCTTTTCTTCCCCGTCCATTATTTCAAGCATTGATGCGTTATCGTTTGTGGTCCTTTTCCCACTGACCTGCAAATGTGATGGACCTTTGCTTCTCCCGTCCCCGGAAGACCCATCCGACGTCAACCTTGCCTGCGCTTGGGCCGTGCATACTTGCACCACAAACGAGGCCTGGACCTCCGGGGAGTTTGGGGGCGGTCCACCCGGGCAAAAAAGAAGAAGAAAGGCATCATCAATGTACCGTATGCCATGCGCGCTACGAACGGTCAGATGAATACAAGGCTTAGCTAGCTAGCAAAAGAACCTCTTCCGCCCGGAGGCGTCTAGTCCGATTGGGGGGGGAGGGGTTGCACGGCATTTTTTTTTACACAGTACATTAAAAATGCCCACGCCAGAGGACGGACCCGAGGGGGCGGATGGGGGTTGCCCCATATGCGGCCCCTGATGTTGACCGAGTGTGATACGGGTAAGGAACCGATCTCACAGCAGGTCAGCAAACAGGCTGCATGGCGTGGGGGGAGGAATGTATGTGTGTGAGAGAGAGAGGAAGAAAAAACGTGGGCTGCAAGGGGGGTTGTGCGCCAACGACCGGCAGGGCATTGCCTCACTTTCTGGCTGACAACGCCGCCGCAGCGTGTTCCAATCAAAATGATGATACATGGTGTTTTCAAAAGATGACGGCATTCTTCCTTTTCTTTTTTTACTTGGTCCGCAGAGCCACCCGACTTCAGGTCGGAGAGGGCGTGCGGAAGGCGAGATGGTAACCCGTCCGAGCGTCCATCTGTCAAATCACGAACTCGGGTTGGAGGTATCGTGACCACATCCCCAATACCGAGGCTTGGCCCAAGGAGGAAGCTCGTGACGCGGGAGACGGGAGGGATGGCCACGAGTCGATAATGCGGGAACCAAGTTTTTAGCAATCAAGCTTGCGGTGTCTCACAACAGGCAGATGCACGACATGGTGAAGCTCTCGCAAGCCGCGGCTAAGGAGTCCGGGACAGCGTGGGTAGGACACGCTCCATTGGAGGTATGTAGAGGTGGTGGTGTGTGTGATGTACCAGGGGGCACAGCAGCGGCCGGCTAATCATCTATTCTTGGTAGTGTCCTCCTGTTTAGGAGGCTGCAATTCGTTCAAGGTGCGAATCGGTTTGTCGCTAATGAACATGTTACCCGAGTTCTCGGGTTGCTGTTCCACCCAGATCGGTACTGCGTAAGTTCCGCAGTCTGCATATGCTTGGCTTGGAGGGGGGGGGGCTTGTAGTCTGCAGGACGCACCTTGCTTTTTGTCGCCGTGTTAAGAACTGACACAGCCTCTTGTCTCTCTGGTTTTAGGAATAAACAAGGTAAGAAAGCAGAGTCTCCGCGGAGCCTGCATGTAGACCCGCGACAATATAATCTGCCATATATATCGGCGACTACTGCGAACTAGTGTGCAGCGATCTCAGATAATCGCAAAGCGATCTCGCATTACATGATTACGCGGAATGAGAAGCCTGCTTCCGATGAGTCACTGCTCATGACCACCACTGATGATGAAGAAGGAAAAGTCCCATGTAATCAGGGATCAAAACGGGATCAAACGTTGCACCGGCGTAACCGGTGAACCAGGCAGCCGGTGAAGATGGTGATGCTTACTTGGCAGGCTTGGTAGGAGAGATGGAACCAAAAGTTTTAATATAGCGGCCGTGCGTGAGGCGCGTGCAGGTGCAGGGGCTGTGTAAGCACATCGCGCTCGTCTTACTTAAGCTTGATGAGGCTTGACCGGTCGCTCCTCTCAAACTAGAGTATAGGTAAGCCTCCATGATGTTTCCTGACTGTGGCAACCGCTCGCCCCGAAAAGAGGCCGAGAGGGATGATTGCTATGTATTCTGTACTGTAGTTGACACTTCTGTTCGCTGATGATGACAAGTCCAAATCCCGTTGTCGACAATCATCCCCCTGAAAAAGCAGGTGTGATGAGTGGGATGTGATGCTGGCCAGCGGGTGGATAAGATCACCGCGATAAGACTGTTTCAGACCGCAAGCGAGAGATGGGCTGTCAGATGTGATTTGTGAAACGGGGAGCGCGGAAAAGCTTTGGAGATGGGACGTATTACTTATTGTTGACTTGACTAAAGTTGGCCCAAGGGTTCGTCCCGGAGGTTGTCATCATGGCCCTTCCGAAATGGTTCAAGGGGTCTGAGCTTGCACGCACATCGCCGAGGTCAACATCGACGTGTGGTGGTTGCCGGACCCCCTGAGTACTACGCAAGTGCTACATGCACCAGGTTCCGTATCCCCGGCGCAAACAAGATTTCTCAAACATGAGTTGTCGTTCACCGGCAGCAATCACAATGAGTCCTCTTGCGAGAGGAGTTTATGGTGGTGATGTTCGTTTTTGGAAGGGATCTCCTTGTTTGCTTCCCGGGGATCCGCTGGGGCTTGCCGTGTTGCCGCATCGCGCATGAAATGCACGATAATGGAGCTCAGCCCGGCGACGAACATGTCCTAGGATACCAGCAGGAAACGTTTTCGAGGACTGATTCATTGATTCAAGGATGATTAATTGGTTAGTGGCGACTGGACAATGAGAAGAACACATCGGCCCGCTCACCATCTGCATATGTATACAGCAGTACCTACCAAGGTAGTTAGACTAGGTGCAAAATCCGTATGGCCCCCCTCCCCTTTTTTTAACTCTTCCCTTCTCTCCGTTCCCAAGCAGCTGGAAACGACATGCTCGGTCCGCTGCCGCGGTGTAACGGCGGGCAGCGGTACAGATATACGGCCGGCGACTCATAAGGACTCGACGCGGGCTGAGATATCCACGGTTACTGGTACTGATAAGTACTATTCGTTCAAACCTGGCAATCCATCAAATTACGACAAGTAACGTTGTTGGGTTCTTTTTCTTTCTATCTCTTTCTTTCTTCTCACCGTGGCTTCATCATGCCAAGCAGTAGCCAAGCTCTGATGGCCTCCCGAAACAGCCTCCAATAGTCCGGCGGTACTTGTGGAGAGCCAGGCCCGCCAAAGCGGCCGTCTATGTAAATTGCTTGAGGTTGGTTGGATGACTCTGCTTCTTTGTTCTGTGACGCTTCAACAGATGTGCCTACAAACTCGACACCTCATCAATCTGATGCATCTAAAATTCCGAGCTGCAACATGCAACATGGGGAGGAGCCCCATTGCGGTTGGACCTTCGGAGCTGTCACTTCTCGCCCCCATGATTCTGGAAGACTTCGACAGGCTCGCGTATCGGTCTTCATCGGTCACTTTCTCGTAGCTGCCCTGGCACAAGACCAGCCCAATACAGATGAAAGGACTAATTTAACGGCGACCGGGACCTTGCATCATGGAACGAATTGACAATCTTAAAAAATTTCATCCGGCTCTTTGATAATGATTGATCATTCCCAGTCTTTTGCCTGCCCTGGGAACACACCCCCGAAACCCCTGCCCGGCTTCGTGGGCACTAAAACTGCGGCTTTCCCTTTCTGCAGAAGCCACTTTTTGGAGCATCCACCACCTTTTTCCTTCTAGAACAATTCTCTCGCTACTGGTGGGTCGCACCGCAAATCTATGTGTGCCGCGACCCACGACAGAGTCCTGATCAGTCTCAAATAATCTCCCCAGAAGATCACCCAGACTGCCAGAAGATCCGCGGATGGCAAAAAGTGTATTCATCATCATTTCATCAATCACAGGGTCTTCTCAACAAGGATCACCCATTGAAACTAGGCCTTGATGCGTATAAGGTACTACCATCATGGGCATCTTGGTCGCCGACACGGGAATGCTGCAATACCTAGCCTACGACGTGTTCCGCGGGACGAAAACCGTAAACCGCGCTACAGATGTGTGTGCGGTGCAATGCAGAGGGGATGCATGCATCTCAGAATAGAAATAGATACCGCTGTGTAGCAGACGGCTATGCCAGGGCCGAGGCTGACGTTCCCACGGCGTGCACGGGTTGTCCAACCATCATTCATCTGACATCATCCGCAGCGAAGACTGCATCGCATGTCTCAGAGAGATGGCGCCTTGAGAGCGAAGCAAATCAGGTGAGATGGTCAACAAATCAACGGCATTGGCAGGCTTAGAGCTCGAGCTGTAATCGACGTTACATGATGAGTTGGAGGAAAGACTAGATTATCGTGGCTGAGGGTCATGTTACAAGTAGCGTGTCCGTATTTCGGTGTAGTGTAGTGAGGCGTGAAGCTGCCTTGGTTGTCTCATGCACTCCTAATATGGCAACTGTCAAGTCATATCCGGTCATGCTATGCTTGTCTTACTTGCGTGCATCCTGTAAATCATCCCGCCGGTGTTTTTCGGCCGCCCAACGTCCCATACATCAGAGACAGGCGAAGGCAGCCACTCGTGGCCACGCCGCGATTCGACAGGAAGAGAGCGAGCGAGCCTTCTCGTCAAAAGGAAGCCCATTTCAAATGGCGAAGGCGTATGTTGATACGGTGTTCCTGACCGAGAGCCCACCGAGAGCCCCCACCTCTCATCTTAACGGGGCCAGATTAAGGCCGCCTTCTCACGCCCTTTTCCTGATCTGGCTTTCCCCCCGGAATGTTAGAACGTGGGCGGTATTCCCGCGGCTCAAGTCCAGAGGTACTGAGTACTTTCAGCCCCTTGGCCCACAGGTACTTACTCGAAAGGCTAGAGGTACATCCTGTACATGGTACATGACATACACACACACAAACGAACACACACCCACACACCAGCACACAACCCGGTCTCCAGGGCTGTTCCATCCGGGCCTTCGGCCACATGGGACCTGCCCAGGGTGGAGTGCAGCCTAGAACAGCGCTATACCAAAATGGAAGGCGTTCCTGCATTAGCACGCCGGTACGGATCCGTACAATCGTACCGTACCCACATGACCCGTTCAATTGTTGCTTGGAACGTCAGTTTAAACCTGAGTCTCTGATGATGAGAGCCACGAGAAGACGTAATGGGTGGCTCTACTGTATTGGGTTTCAATGATCGCAGCTCGATGTCACCGAGGTGGCGCACTTCTTTTCTAGCCTTCCAAGATTTTGTCGTCATGCTTGGTTCTGGTTTTCTTATTATTATCTTGCTTGCTTAGTTGTCCTTCCATCCATGGTCGTACCCGTCCGCTCAGCTTGTTCCAATAAAGCCAGTCTTCGATAAGAGACCAGTGGTTCTTGAAACAGGAGAAACGAAGTGGCATCGTACTAAAGGAAACCAGCCATACGGAAAGTAGTTTCGCCCCCGTTAATCCAGTTATAATTCGAAGCCGTTAAAGGCAATTGGTCAACCTTTCGCTTAGACTGTTTTTGTTGGTAGCTACCAACGATGACAGTGGTTCGGGAGCGCTTCTAATTCATCAGCCCAACCATCCACCCACAATGGCCGGTCCTGGCCATGGTCCCGGCCTTGGTTTCTCTCAGAGGTTCAATCCTGGCACTAAGAAGCAGTATCGTATCGTCGCATGTTTTGTGGCATCAACAACACGGAGCGCAGCGGCTTCCAGGATTCACGTCCCGCCTTTGCATCCGACTTCCGATCAAACCCGCAATTTCCTGGGAGTTTGTCTGCTTCTGGTAAATGCTAGCTGGATGAGGCATCAAAGGGGCACTCCTGCTGACGGTCTCATCCTTCTGGTTTTGACCTACGACAACGCCGCAAAGATGATGGCTGGGGTATTCAAGGTGAAACTTCAGGTTGCGCCTCGGTGAAGTAGTGAGCACTCACCCGTGATTACGCATAGTTTGAAGGATTCTGGTAAACTTCGTTCATGAGAAAACAAAACAGGGGTTTTCGGGAAGGGATCGCTGTGGGAGCAGCTCAGGCTCACCTCCAAGTGAAGCGATACGTCAAGTCCACTGTCTACACACACAGTACCATGTACTGCACGTGGCAGAAGGGGGCTCGGAGCATTGCAGTTCCTGTGCATGAATCCAACCGTTGGATTCCCACCAAAGGAATTCGGCAATCCCATGACGGGGCCACCACGGTGAGAAGTTCCGGGGAAAATAAACTTCAAAGGGTCCGTGGATCAGCGACACAACTCAGTCCCCAGCCTTGATGGTTCCGTCGGCGAGGTAGCAATGAGCCATACGGCATCCCTCCCGCCAGCAAAGTCTGATGTGATGGTCCGGGGCTCTACATACAGTGCACCAGGCGATCATCTTCGGCGAGGACGAAGGCGATGTGGATCTCCCATGAGTGCGTTACGACCGTCCAGGCCCGTCGGTCCTTGTCCCCCTTGCTGACGAGTGGGCCGTTGAAGCCTTCTGGAAGGCAGCTTATTTCCACGAGCAGCAGCCCTGTGAGATTGACTCGAGCGATAGGAGATAATCCCACAGTGGTCCCAGTGAAGTCATTCACACTCGAAAGTTACATGCAGGCCCACAATCCACGCGACTGCAATGCATGGTGGTGGAGCAGATCCAGCAACTACCCGGCTCACTGTGAACGGCGCCACGGCACTGCCGAAAATGGTCGAGGCAAGCTGGTTCCATCATTCGCGGCTTCACCTGTCAGCCTTCTCGTGGGGTTTGAGGGTGGGGGTGAAAAGTCAGCCTTGTCATAAGAATTCGTCGCGGACAGTTAACTAACTCCATCGCAGAATACAGCCTGTCATGATCTGTCGTATATTTATCTTGAAGAGGATGCTGCAATCTCGACATGCTTCCCGCACTTTACCGAAGTCTTAAGCTGCTGGTGTTACCAGTGATGTCGAGCAAGACAGACCCCGTGCGGTGTTTGCACCTGTTCAACACCTGGAAAGACTCACTGGTTACATAAGAGCAATCCTGCATGCGTTGCATGTGCTTTGGAAGTCGAAAAATGCACGTCTTCGGCCCTCCTTCTTCTTGACATTCATGCGGGCTTCTAAAACCAACCCGCGCGCCAGGGAGGAGACCCTGTCGACACCCGGTCGATAACAATGCTGTGACAATGAGCATCCACTGTGAAGTTTGGCTCGAGATGACCGGCGCTTCCAGAAGAGCTGGCCGCCATCAGAGATGCACGAAACCCCCTGTCACCGTCCGCCTCGTTAGGTTTTCCGGGGAGCCGTCCCGTACCTCGCATCAACTCCACTTGCCGCATTGCATTTTACCTTTTCTAGGGATCTTTTCTCGAAGGTTGCCAATTTCGAAATGGTTACGGAATCTCGCCACTTTATGTGGGACACACAATTGCAGCCGGAAAAGGGAGGGCAGGAGATCCCAATCGAGCGGTAGTAGCCTTTAGAGTTCAACGCCGGGATGGAGCTTGATGCCCTACTGAAGCTGTCACGGCGTGTTGATTGGAGCCAGCACTGCGTGGGGACAGAAAAGGGTTTGCTGTGGAAAGTATAACGACGCATCACAGGTCATAACGTTGACGACACTATTGGTGGTCATGTACTTCACACGTGGCTTCTTTCGGGGGGGGGGGGAGTTCCCAACGGTTGCGTTGCAGGAGGCCGGCCGGCGTTGCAGGGCCGATCATTGCCAGCCACCAGGTCGTATCAGGGGAGGTGCTGGGTTAGGTGTCCCCCGGGGTTCGTGGCCCCCTGTTTCCGCTGGCGTCAGAAACTCGTGTGTACACGAATACCAGAAGGGGGGTGTAGATGTGTGCCCATCTCCGGGGGGGGGGGTGGTGATGTCCCGGAAGCATCATCACCGGTTGCCCAGGTGAGCTTGGTCATATTTACCTTTGCGCTAATACGGATGTACTATCACTCTTCACGGTGCTTCCGGACTCTAGACTGACTCTCGCGCAGTGTTCATCTGAGGGCAATCACTTCATTCACCTCATGGCTTCCCATATTGGGGATAGCTACAGCGTCATATGCTTGACACCATTACGTCCAGAGCTTGTGGAGTGGAGTTCCAGATAAACCTTTGAGTACTGCAATATGTTCATACGAATATGATTTCGCGTCACCAAGGATACAATATTTTTGGGCCTAAGGGCCAAGTATTCCTATTATCGCCGGCGCCTGTCTCGCGGGTGACGTGGCATGGGCCCAATGGCTTGAGGTTTGATACGTCAAACACGACGGCGGGATATCTTTTGTATAGAGAAAGAATCTCGGCGAAGGCCTCACTTGCACCTGACGAAGAACACGGTTGATTCAAAGTAAACCGCTTACGTTTCCTGAACCTTCCATCAAGCGAAGCGAGCCGTTGGCTGCAAGAAGTCTAACGTTTGCCAAAAGCCAACCGATGAGACGAGTTTGTTCGATACTTCTGGAATATCTGTGTCATATTCCCTGGTATGCATTAGTGGCTTCTAAAACCCAACCGCGAAAGGCTTACTTTTCAAGTTTAATGCCCACGGAGTCGAATACGGGCGGAGATTGGGAACTCCTTGGCTGCTTGCATCTAACTCTGGTATGATACACGTTGCCGTGTCAAGACCTCCTGACCGAGAGTGCGACTGGATGCCCGTGAAATTGAAGCCGTGTGAGTTTGAGACCTTGGTGATGTATACTGTTGTGAGATACCTGGGCTTGACGTAGCGACTTTAACCACCAAACATTAAAAAGTTCATATGAACCTTGATGATCGAGCCCCATGAACCAGAGGCTCCTTGAAGTTTGTGTTGGCAAAAGCAGTCGACGAGATTCCTGTTCCGACTTTGATACCTGCATCCCCTCAAAAAGCAGTACATAACGATACAGGCCAGGAAGTAAGCGGCAAAAAGACAGAAAATGTCAATTGTCAATTGTCTGTCGTGATATGATGAGGCTCACCTCAAGTTGAGTGGCTTTGCACGGCAGGGAAGTCGCTACTGTAGTGCTATAAGCTGCCCAGCCCAGGGCCCCACCAAGCGCGGCTAGTGCTCCAGCCTGCCGGTGACGCCTGCTGTCAACAGCTTACCGCATCGATTGGGGGAGCTCCAGTTGCAACGACAACCATCACTGCCACCCAACAACAGTTTCCCACGGCGAACCAGAGTTCCTTACTTCCATCAAAGACCACGAGCAAGAAGTAAGCCTTCACAAACCTCGCCGCGCGAGAAACCGACAATCAAGCACCACAACAGACGAGCCACATCCGATCCCCGGTCCGCCCCCTATCCCCGAACCCCTCGGAGCCGTTCAAGTCCAACAGCAACAATGTCCATCATCCAGCAGCACACGTCGGCCTCGCTGACGGACGCCTGGCGCACCATCGACATCGACGCGCTGGTCGAGGACTCGTCCGTCAACTTCGACACGTCGACGCTGCACCCTCCGCTGCCCGAGATCGGCGAGGCCGAGGTGCGCGGGCTCGCGGGGCAGGTCCGGCAGCTGCTGCGTGGCGGGGACGCGGAGGGCGCGCTGAGGGGGTGTCTGGAGATGCCCGTCTACAACGGGCCTGATCTGGCAAAGGTATGGTTTTCTGAATCCGACCCATGGAGATGGAGAGGATAGGAGAGGATTGTTGGAGATGCGAGGTCAAGGGGGAGGGGGCCGCTAGGATGGGGCAGAACTACAAGTGGTTATCCTTTGTGACATGATGCTGATGTGGGAATTGTGGGTTTACAGGACGCACATCTGCAGACCGTCGTCGAGGTTCTGCAGTCGATCAAGGCGAGCGAGATGACGCCCATGCTCCAGCGCATATACGCGGCCGAGGGTGGAAGCGAGGCACTTGATGTGCTCATGAAGTACCTGTGGGTAACACCCGTTCGGTCATTCCGACCGCGATTATCTCATATGCCCCTAGTGAAGACCCTCGGAGCTGACAGGACTGTCTTATTCTCGATTAGGTACAAGGGCATGGCATTGACATCCGGGGCCAGCGCTGGCCCCCGAACGCCCGGCAGGATGACCCCACAGGCCACGGGCTTCAGCCAAGTAGGAGGCCGGCCAGGTGCCGCGAACGAGTCTTCCGGTGCGGCCATGAGTGTGCTGCTGAGCTGGCACGAGAAGGTGGTGGATGTTGCGGGGCTGGGATGCATTGGACGGACAATGACGGACTGGCGCAAGGTGTAAGTGGCCCAAGAGACCACGTAGCAGGCCGTCAGCCATAGCCTGGGAGGATTGAAGCGACGTGACCTTGATGCGTCTCGGTGGCCGGAGATATTGTTACATACCGATCACAGAGGCGAGGACCCTACCTCCCCAAGGATCAAGGCTGCATTCTTCGTGAGCTTCGACGATAGATCATACCATGAAGTGAATGCATATTTTAGAAATGCACATAAGCGAATTCGACAGCCTTTGCATTCCCTATGATACCGACTCTATAGTTCAGAGCATTCCCTTGCAGCCTCTACCACCGGCTGCCGTGGCGAACAAATTGATGGGTTACATTGCTGCCAGCAGCTCCTCGTCCACAACGGCTCTTCATTTGTTTTCCAGTATATTCTTCAAATTGATCTCGCCACTCCCACGAGCCAGAGCGCTTGGCTGGTTAGGAGAGTCATGCCACCCAATCATGTAGATGATCCTGAAAGTGGCCGGTATAGACCCGTCCTCGTTGCCGTGCAGCTCACGATAGATGCCCTCGTTCGCAAGCAGGACGTCCTTGCCGATAGCCCCCATCTCCCGGCCCAAGACGGCATTGCTCTCGCCCATGAGCTGCAGGTCCTGCATCAGCTCGAACGTGTCCGGGTAGTCCACCACGATGTCGTCGACGTCCACAGTCAGCATCTTGAAGCCCGCCCTCTGCAGCAGCCCGCCCACGTCTTTCACATCGGCCAGCGGCGACACGCGAGGCGATATACCTCCCCTGCGCTCCAGCTCGGCCAGCTGGAGTGACGTCCGCAGCTCGAAGAGCGTGTCCCCGCCCAGCATGGCGCCGACGAAGGGGCAGTCCGGCTTCAGCACGTTGTTGATCTGGGCCAGGACGCCCGGCAGGTCGTTGACCCAGTGCAGGCTCAGGCTGCTCAGGACGAGGTCGAACTCGCCCGCGCCGAAGGGCAGGCTCTCCTCGTCGCCCAGGACCTGCCTCGTGATGCCGGGCAGGGCCCCGTTGAAGGGCAGGTCGGCGTCGCGGTGCAGCTGCGCGCGCGAGCGGTCCGCGGCGACGAGCTCGGTGATGCGCGCCGCCAGCGGGGGCGAGACGGGCCGCGCCGGGTCGGGGTCGGGGTTCTCGCGGGCTAGGGCCCGGGCGACGTTGCAGGTGTTGGCGCCTAGGTCGAGGACGCGGGGGAAGTGCCGCTTGATGTCCTGTTCACGGGGGAAGGGGGGAAGGTCTGTCTCAGTGCCTTGTCAAAGCGCCAGAAGTAGGGAGGGGAAGGGGGGTTCTTGTGTATGTGTGTGTGTGTGTGTGTGTGTGTGTTTACCAGTAGTCGCTCGCAGAGCCTAATGGCCACCTCGTCCTTGAGGTAGTCTACCTGCCGGCTGCCCTCGACGTTGGCGGCTGCCCTCTCCCTCTGCATCCATTTCGTGCGCCGATTGAAGACCTCGAAGATGGGGGCTCCAGAGGCCTGGAACGCGTATGTCCGGCGAGCACAGGGGCCTGCCCTGTTTAAAGGGGACAGGCGGACTCTTCGTAAGGCCGTATTCATCATTAAATTCACATCCTTGAGCGAGGGGAGAATTGAGTTTCGAGGCTCCCGAGGTCCAATGTAGTTGGAGGTTGGAGCTGGAGCTGGAGCTGGAGCTTCCGTCGTGTTGTGGGGGTTTCCAGGAGGAGAAGCTTCAGCAGCAAGCTGTCAAGACCAGTGCGTCATGACTTGGCCAGCCTGTGCCTAGGCGCTGTAGAACGTTCGCCCCAAAGCTCCCGAACCCCCCTATCGGCCCGGGTGTGGTAGTAGCACAAGGTACTCCCAGCTGCTACACTGGGCTACATTAGCATTCAGTGACCTTCGAAAAGAGACAGTGAAGCCAGGCCTCTCAATATTTTTTAAATTACCTTTGACTACGAGGTCACACAAAGGCATCCAGCATAAATGAGTAGAATCTTTGGAAGAAAATCCAAACCATCTCAGGAAGCAGGAGGTCTCAAGAGAACTATTTGCAGGTTCGTCTGGGTATGTACATAGGATTAAATACTTATATACAAACGCCGACGGGTCCGTGCATCGCAGAGCCGCCTCGACACGGCCCGCCTAACTGCCATTCCGTCCATCTAACCCGACCAACATCCCCTTTTGAGATTGAGGACATCACGACGCTTTCCCAATCCCGCCCCCCGAACGCCATCGTCCTACCTCCGAGCAGCCCTCCGTCTTGCAGCTTAAGGTTCTCGCTAATTTTACCGAACATGCCGTCCGTCTTCTGAAAGTACGGAATTCATACTCAAGCATCGACACCAGTGCCCGTAATTGTTTCGCGGCGATCCCTGATGGGTAATACGGGGGGACTTTCGCATTGAACTCGGCTCAGCTCGACTATCCATTCCGACACATCCGGGGCTATTCTGGCCATCTGCTTGGGCTTGGTTATACACTCCGACTAGACAACGCGTGACGTGGTTTGAGGGCCATTCGGCAACATCGATCAAAATGTCTTCCGCCGCTGGGTTCCTGGGGAGGTCGAGTAGCAACAACTCGAACATGCGCGGTCTCGTCCAGTTCATCGCAGACTTGAGAAACGCAAGAGCACGTGAGCTGGAGGAGAAGCGCATAAATAAGGAATTGGCCAACATTCGGTAAGACCTCACGCGACGGGACTCCAGCTGGGGTTGCGAGACCACCCCCTTTTCCGTCCTTGAACCGCTTACTGATTATCCTCTGTTCATTACAGACAAAAGTTCAAAGGTTTGCGATTATCGACGCCGAAGATGACTTCTACGCGATCACGGGACTAACTTGGGATAATCAGATGGCAGCCTCAGCGGATACCACAAGAAGAAATATGTTTGCAAGGTGCGCACTCACGAGGACTGTCTAGGTGGAAGATTATCGAAGTCACTGACTTGGGACTATAGCTCCTGTACATATACATCCTCGGATGGAACGTCGATTTCGGACACCTCGAAGCCGTCAATCTCATATCCGCGAATAAATACTCCGAGAAGCAGATTGGATACCTTGCCATGACCTTGTTCCTCCACGAAAAGCACGAGCTGCTGCACTTGGTTGTCAACAGCATAAGGAAAGATCTCCTCGATCACAATGAGCTATTCAACTGCCTGGCTCTGCATGCCATTGCCAATATCGGTGGAAGAGAGATGGGAGAGGCCCTGAGCGCGGAGGTTCACCGGCTGTTGATATCTCCGTAAGATACCCCTCTCGTTTTAGCTGTTTGGCTGGAGCTAACATTGGGCGCAGGACCTCGAAGTCATTCGTCAAGAAAAAGGCGGCTCTTACTCTCCTCCGATTATACCGGAAGTTCCCAGATATAATCCAACCGCAATGGGCTGAGCGCATCATCTCCTTGATGGATGATCTGGATCTTGGAGTCGCTCTATCCGTCACCTCTCTTGTCATGGCACTGGCGCAAGATAACCAGGATCAATACAAGGGAGCCTACGCAAAGGCTGCCGGGCGGTTGAAGAGGGTACTGATCGATGGAGATTATGCCGCCGACTACCTCTACTACAAGGTCCCTTGTCCCTGGATTCAGGTTAAGCTCCTGAGGCTGCTCCAGTACTTCCCACCATCAGGTGTGTAGCCCCGTTAGATACCACTTGTTCCTAGACTGACAAGCATTGCAGAGGACAGTCATGTGCGTGAAATGATCAGGATATCTCTGCAGAAGATCCTGGATCTTGCCATGGAAACCAATAAGAATGTCCAGCAGAACAATGCGCAAAATGCGGTTCTGTTTGAGGCTATCAACCTCATTATTCACCTGGATACGGAGCATGCACTCATGACACAGATCTCGCAAAGGCTCGGCAAGTTCATCCAGTCCAGGGAGACCAATGTGCGCTATCTTGGTCTGGAGGCCATGACGCATCTTGCAGCACGGGCAGATACGTTGGATCCCATCAAACAACACCAGGATATCATCATCGGTTCGCTCAAGGATCGAGACATCAGTGTCCGGCGGAAGGGACTCGACTTGCTCTACAGCATGTGTGATGCGTCCAATGCCCAGCCAATCGTCGCAGAGCTCCTGCACTACCTGCAGAATGCCGACTTTGCAATCAGGGAAGAGATGGTGCTCAAAATCGCCATTCTGACTGAGAAATACGCCACGGATGTCCAGTGGTATGTCGACATTTCCCTGCGACTGATTGCCATGGCGGGTGATCATGTCAGCGACGAGGTCTGGCAACGTGTGATCCAGATTGTGACGAACAACGAGGAGCTGCAGGTCTATGCTGCGAAGAACT
This sequence comes from Cytospora piceae, assembly GCA_016508685.1. Lineage (NCBI taxonomy): Eukaryota > Fungi > Ascomycota > Sordariomycetes > Diaporthales > Cytosporaceae > Cytospora > Cytospora piceae. The sequence goes on along the minus strand of JADMLE010000005.1, from coordinate 1,758,050 downwards.
CGCTGCAGTACGTCAAACAGGACCATTGTCACGAGACCCTCGTCAAAATAGGGGCGTACATACTCGGAGAGTTCGGGCATCTCATTGCTGAGGACAAAGGCTGCAGCCCGATTGAGCAGTTCATGGGGCTGCACAGCAAACTGCCGGCCTGTTCCTCGAGCACTCGCGCCATGATCCTCTCTTGCTTCGTCAAATTCATCAACTTATTCCCCGAGATCAAACCACAACTCCTCCACGTCTTCGATATATACAGCCACACGCTCGACTCAGAACTCCAACAGCGAGCATGTGAGTACCTCACTATGGCCAGTATGCCAACAGACGACCTCCTCCGCACGGTTTGCGACGAGATGCCTCCGTTCCCGGAAAGGGAATCGGCTTTGCTATCCCGCCTACACCAGAAGCATGCGAATACTAGTGATAAGCGCACTTGGGTCGTGGGTGGGAAATCTGCAAATACTGATGCACATGAGCTCAACATGGTTAAGAACTCAGGGCTCAAGAGGACATTCAGTACACAACAAGGCCAGCCTACCGGCAACGGACACGCCAATGGTACGAACGGGACCAACGGCCACAAGGCGCTCAACGACTTGGCTGGCCTTGATATGGCGAATATCGGGACCGCTGAGCCCAAGACAAAACCCCCAAACCTTGCCAGTGCAGCTCACTTGTCGCCAGGATGGGAGCAAGGCTTCAACAAATTGCTGCTCAAGGCCGACGGCATCCTCTTCGAAGATGGACAAATCCAGATTGGCGTGCGGTCTGAGTACCGTGGCCAGATGGCATGTCTCATCATGTACTTCCAGAACAAGACCCCTACCATCATGAGCTCATTCACCACTACACTGGATCTCGACGAAAGTGAGAAGGGCAACTTGACGTGGGATGTCAAGGGGCTTCCAGATACCACCGTGACTCAAGGAAACCAATGCCAGGAGGTCATTATGTTCGAGTCCAAGAAGGTGTTCACGAAGAGCCCGACAATGAGGATAAGCTACCTCGCCGGAGCGTTGCAAGCCCTCACCATCAAGCTGCCCGTCACGGCGCACAAGTTCATGGATCCCGCAGACCTTACTGGTGATGACTTCTTCAAGAGGTGGAAGCAAATCGGCGGAGCACCACGGGAAGCCCAGAAGATTGTTGGACTCGCCCTTGGCAGCCGCGATAGGGAGATCAACGAGGGATACATACGGCATGTTGTTGCGGGTTTCAGATGGGGCATCCTCGAGGGCGTCGACCCGAACAGGAAGAACTTTGTCGGTGCCAGTGTCTTGCACACCTCGGAGGGTGGCAAGTTTGGTTGTCTGATGAGGCTGGAGCCTAATTACGGTACCCAGGTAAGCCACGCTACCCTCCCCGCCATTCGATATGTTGGCGTGTATAGCTAACCCGCGTGCCCAGATGGTCCGGCTCACAATTCGGGCTACGGATGAGAGCGTGCCCAACGTCCTCCTGAAGCTGATGGAGGAGAGGATTGCGGCCGGAATGTCGACCCTGCCAGAAACGAACTTCGGCCCCACGCTGAGGCAGATATCAGACCCATTCTCCAACATTATGGTGCAGGAATACTAAAGAGAAAGAGAAGAGAAGAGAACCGAGGCACACCTTGAAAATATACAGTGGGGAAACAAGTACAATACATAATAACACAGCCCTTTTTCGCGTGGGCGCGGGAGACATCTTCATGAATTCTTGGTATCGAGAATAAGACGCCGCAACCAGTCGAGAAATGCATATGGGCGTTTTTTGGACAGCATCGCGGGATAGGCCTCTCTATTCACCACTTCCCTTCTTCTCGTTGCTCTTGGCACTCGATCATGGCCTCCGCTAGGGACTTAATACGGTGGGTGCTGCCACTGAATAAAAATATTTATCTCGTCATGTATCCTGTTTTGGTATTCATCTACGTACATAGCCTAGTCTTGCCCTGCGTTGCAGTATGATGCAGCCCAATTGTCGAATGGGGTGGAAGGGGGGGCTGGGGGTGGGGGGTATCGTCGAGGAGGGTTGGGAGATTGCTTGTAATATATAGGGGAAACTGAATACCATAGTGTCTGTCATTTACGGCGGAAATTCTTCATACCTTTTGCCAGAGTGAGGTGAGGTGAGGGTCGCCATATATGTCTCTATAATCTCCTATGCCCGTGGTTCGGCATCATAAGCTCGCACACTGAGCTCAATCTCACATCTTTGGATCACCTGGGTAGGGCAGTACTTTCTCTGCGTGAGTTAACTGGTGGTTGGGTAGTCCTGTTCTCCAATTGTGCATGATTTTCTCTATCCCCTGGTAGTGTTTGTGTGTTTTCTAAACCCCTCCTTTTCCCACCCTTTTGATAATGTATGCAGTATCCCAAATTCCATAGCTGCCAGAGAATTTGCTCTCCTCACACTCTAAGAAAAAATAGCTTGGGCTGCTGAGCGTCTAGTCTTGTGGTGTGAGCGCTCACTTCCCTCTCTTGCCTCTTACCTCAGGCAAGAATCTTTGCCTCAGACTTGGGCCCCCTCGTCCCAAAGATAGTGCTCCCAACCCGCACCTCACCACTCCCCAGCCCAATCGCACCCTCAAAGTCCTCACTCATGCCCATGCTCAGCTCCAACTCCCCGTCCTCCCCCTCCCGCCTCGCACCCAACAAGTCCTTCAGCTCCTCAGCCACCAGGTCCCTCTGCCCCCTCAGCAGCACAAAGTCCTCGTTCTCGGCGCCCGGCGCGGTCGCCACGCTCCGCGCGATAGCCCCGATGGTCATGAGGCCGAGCAGGCGCAGGTGCGGGCACTCGGCGAGGACCAGCCGGCACAGCTCCACGACGTCCCTCCCCGGCGCGCACCCGGACTTGGTCCCCTCGCCCGAGGTGTTCACCTGCACGTGCACGCCGATCCTCCCCGGCGGCGCGCTGTCGTCCCCCCCCTGCCCCCCGACGACCCCGGACTCGGACGCCGAGACCGCCCAGGAGGCGGCGAAGTCGCCGCGGGACCTGTTGAGCAGCTGCGCCTTCTTGGGCGTGTCGATGCTGGACACGGCGAAGAGGTTGGGGATGCGGGCGAGGGACTTGCAGTGCGTCGACTGCAGGCCGCCGATGAAGTGCCACTGGACTGAGCGGGGGAGCAGCTCGGCCTTCTGGCTCAGCTCCTGGGCGTAGTTCTCGCCGAAGTGGAGGTGCCGGGTGGGTTCCTGGTGCAGGGCGAGGATGTCGTTGGCGGGCTTGAGCTTGGAGACTGCTACTAGTCTTACCTGTTGGGTTGGGTGGGAAATGTATGTGTTAGTCTTGACCTGAAGGCTGTTTGTCATGTAGGTTGTTTTGTCTCGGCTCGGCTCACCACCGGCTCGTACACACGAAACAAACGAACGAATGAGACGAGGGGGATGGACGGCTGGACGTTTGTAAGATGCCGACATGGAGAAACAACTTACATTTCGGCCCTTTGCGGCGGCGGTGACTTTCTGCTGGACCTCTTGCAGTTGTGAGATGAGCGCCTTGGCTCTGACTGGGTCTACCTTCATCTCTACCTCGCTCATGCTCGGTTGCAAGACTACCTAGGTATGTCTGGGTATTTTTTAGGGTAAGGAAAAAGTGCGGTTGTGAATGAGTTTCCGATCCAGAAAATGATGATATTTGGGAAAAGACAGCGAATATATCAAGAGTTGAGAATCATATGTCTGTCTCTGTGTCCGTCAGAATAGCGGGTCACTTTTGCCAAAGACGTCGGTCGTTGAAGATGGATGCAAGCAAAGTGGGGGTGCGAGTTCTAGAAGCACGCCCTCCCAAACTCAATTATGCACTTCCGCATAAAGACGTACGTAGTTTTGAGATGGTAGTTTGCGGCTCAACGTAACTTTGGAGTCAGGTATGTGACTCGCAAAGCGCCCCCCTTCAATGCGCGTAGTTTTGGGCCCAGGGGTCGTCGTAATTTTGGGCGGATCTCAACCCGGTAGTATAGATGGGAGCAATCTGAAGTATCTGAGGTATACTCTTCCATCTGAAATACCAAGGTACAAGTCAGTCAGCCTCAACAGCCTCATCGTGCACTTTTGCGGCTGAGAATATACTTCGTACCGTACCCACGCCCCTCAGCCACGACCCGAACTGCTGGGTCGGACAGCAACCAATATCCAACGTCAACGTGTCTGAATATCTACATACATAGAACTCAGTTACCAAGCGTTCGGGCGAGACGAGAGCACCGGCTTCTACTATACTCGATTGGTACTCATTATATTATTATTATCTTGTCGACTCTGCCAGGTAAAGATACGAAACGGACATCCTTTATAAGAGCACGGCAAAAGCGAACCAAGTTTCCAAAACAAGACCCATATGATGATGATTCTCTTATCTCTATCTCCTTTGCAGAGGGCTGTGATGATATGTGACGGGGGGGGGTATATCCTCCAATTCCACAACTGGGAATAACGTCTCCAACTTGGTAAAGATTAGCCGATGGCTAAAGACCCTTGAGCCCACCCAAGCAGTAACAAAGCAACACGAGCCTCTCTAACAACAAACAACCTTAACACGGACTGGGGCGCACTTTGCTTTGACCCTGCAAATGCAACGCGAAACACACACACACACACACGCGCGCGCACGCACACACAAAGACACAAAGGAAATCAAGAGCCTTCTGTTTCCACGAGCTCGAATATGCCCAAAAGAAAATTTGAAACCACCCTCCTAACGCCTTGTTCTTGGACATCGCTGTTCCCGGTCCTTTCTAACTGACCCCCTTTCCCCCATTGCGTGCGCATGATACTGTTGTCTGATCCCGACTCGAGTGGGAAAGTATGCAAAGACTTGGAAAATAATGGAAGATGCGAGCATTACAATGCTGGGGTATTTTGAAGCCCGACAAAACAAAAAAGAAAATTAGATCCCGATGGCACCGGAGAGTGCAAGGGGAAAGCCGAGGGTCCCCCTCCGTATTTGCGGCAGTAAGAGGTCCCAAGCTCAGTCTTGATGGTACCCTTCGGTTTGGTGGTTTGGTCGTGGGGTAACATTCGGATCCGACGAGGGAGAAATGGTCGTCTCTGGCGTGAGGTGAGAGATCTCTCTTTTCAACAGACCAATGCCTTAATCGACAACCATCTCATCCATGCCGTCCAGATACACCATTTGGCCCCAGACTCTCCAATGCAGCACACCCAGGTGGGCCAACCGCACAGCCATGTCCTCCACGGCGCCTTCATCTCTGGACTCCTGGCCCATACCTCCATCGCAGCCAGCACCATCTTCCCAGCGTCCTGATCCTGGCCCACCTACTCGGCCGCCAGTAGCGACGGAGAAGAGTGCAACGCCGCTCAGGTTCCTGAAGTCCTTGACACGTCGTTCAAGCTCCATCATCACCTTGGCGTGGAAGTGCTGCTCGACAGCCTGGTAGAGGTCGCTGTTCATCTCATCGAGATGCTGCGCAAGCTTGGCTTCGAACCGAGGCAGGAAGTCCTGCGGGGCATTTGTGTACCGGAAGATCTGGATCGCGATGCTGGGAACGAGATCGTGCCACCTTTGGCGGGGTCTCTGGTGTGATGGCGCTGTGTTGAGCAAAGCGACAAGCGAGTCGTATACGGTGTTGGCCATTGCGACCGTCGATTCAGCCGTGTCAGCCGAGGTAGGCGGCTGGAGCGTGATGTATCCGGAGCTCCGGGGCGAGGAGTTCGCGGAGCCGCAAGCTGACAGTGCGAGGCTAGAGGGCCGAGACGATGGCGTGTTGAAGAAGCTGAAGTCGCCCGAATTCCTGTTACTGTGCACGCTGGCTTCATCATCCACCACGTACGAGGGGGCTGACGTAGGACCAGGCGACAGAAATGACGGCGTTGAGGATTGGACCCGAGAGACCCGGTCTAAATCCTCGTAGAGCCTCATGCAAACCTCCAGGTTGATGGCATCCAGCATGTCGGATCGCAGCTTGACGATGCGCTCCTCGTCAAACAGGAACGTGTTCGGAATAGTCTCTTTGGCGGTCGAGGGGAGGATCAATTTAGCCAGGGCTTCGAAGAATGCAGCTGTCTCGCCGAAGATCCGGGCGTCCTGAGGCGTTCCGGTGTAGCTGCGCACTGCCTCTCCGTACCACAGCCGTGCCCCGCTGATATCCAACCTGTTGGCAGTGATTTTCTTGTAGAAGAACCGCTGCTCAAAATGCACTGTATCCTCGATAAGCATGGGTCTGAGACAACGGATCTGGTGATTTGCGACGTCCAGCTTCATCGCCTCCAGAACGCAGAGAAGACTGCGCATGCCCTTGACCAGCTCAGCCATGTCGTTGTTCTGGTTGCCGTTGGAAAGCTCGCTGTACATTTCGTCCACCCACTCGTCGCGCATAGGAGCACAGTGCAGCTTCAGAACGCCGGACAACCATGATGCCACCTTCTCCAAGTCTGCTATTCCACGGTTGAACTGCTGCATCAACAGGTCCACATTAAAGCCGTCGTGCAGGAATTCCCGATCTCGTTGCGGTACCAGGGTATGAATGATCTCCTTCACAGCTCTCAGCAGGGTTGGTAAGCACCAGCCGTCTCCGTTGGGGTACTCCCTCAAGAACGCTTCTCGGTCTACTACGAACAGGAGTAGTTGGTCCTGCAGCGTCGCCCAAAATTGATTCGCTTTCTCCTGCTTTCTCCGTCCCTTTTCGCCGTCCAAGTTTGGTCGAAAGTGGAGTTCCGGGTCGAAATTGATGTCATGGCGCAGTTTAGGATTATGTATTATTTTTGTGACGTCCAGCTCACTTAACGTCGCCTTGGTCACTGGTGGTTCTAGTGGTCGAGGTGGGTGGAACAAATTACTCCTGGGTTCAGGCGTCGTTGCGGGCGCGAACTGCCGAGCCGGAGTTGCGTCGGACACCACTAAGGGGCATGATGAGACTGAGGAAGCCGAAGTCACTGAAGTTGCTGACGTCTGGGACGTTTCTGACTCTGATCGCGGGTGCTCTTGTACGTGGTCTTCCGACTCGGTTGATGTGGTACTCCTCGTCTCCATCGCTGCCGCGGTCTCGTTCTGGGATTCCGACCTCGAATGTTGCGATATGTGCCCGCCGGCGCCTTGGTCGTTCATCTCGCCTATCTTTTCACGCCAGTCCAGCTGGTCCTGTATTTCTCAATTTGCCTGTGGTATCACAGGAATTGGGGATCACCAAGGTAGTGGAATCTTGTGTCAGTGATAGAAGATTCGCCCCTTCTGGAGTGGTCAACTTCGGAAATCGGCGCCGAGGTGTGAGACTTCGAAGACGAAAACCAATGCAGACCTGGATTACAAAAAATCGTGGCTATCGGGCCGGTGGCATGCAGGTCAGCACAACTATTTCTAATGGAGAAGATAAAACAAACAAACAGCGGGCTTCCTCTGCCTGCTAGTCTATAGAGGTCTCGTGCACTCTTGCATCGGCTGGCTGCATGTCCTGTCCTCTTTCAAGGTTGTACGCGCGAAGGTGCAGCCAACTATAGGTCTCGAGAGAAGCAGGCTGGCTTTGTGTTCTCTGATGAGAAGCGAGGGGAAGCGACAGGGCTATTTACTGACCTGTTGTGTGAAGCAGTCGTTGGCAAGCCAAAGGCCTATCGAGCTGTAGCCGGAAATCTTGTGTTTAGAGTTTCGGTTTCGTCCTTTTAGTCGTTGGCACCGTGGAGGATTGGTAAGAGTAATACGGCACAGGAGGCGCAGGATGGCCGACCAGATTGGCGTAGCAAGGAGCCCGGAAGGAGCAGCCCAGTTGAGAAGGTGGTGTCCGTATTCCGTTTGCCCTAAGTACCGGCGGAAGGAAGGGACGAAGGACGGGGGCGGCTTCGATCGGCGTGTAACAGTGGAAGAAGCAGCGACGATATGTTGAACTGAAGTAGCGTTGGGCAACAAAGGAAAGAAAAGCTGGGACCGGACAGATCGGAACGCTGCTCCTTTTTAAAAGAGAGTCACGTAGGCCAACCTTCTCAGGACAATGCCGGCTGGGGTTTTGATATGATCCAACAATAATGGGTGCCCGAAGCAGTTGGTATTCCCCCCCTTGAGTGTCTCTAGGGGCAAAGGTAGGGCGGTTTGGGGCGAGGTGACTATTGACAGCGTATGAATGTATAGTTACAGAGTACGGCGTAGTTTGTACCTGTATCGGAAGTGGGCGGCAGAAAGTAGAGTAAGTTAAGTACAATACAGTACGACAGACTCAGTAACACGCAGACTTGACCTGGCTTGAGAGCAGGACAAGGTGTGTGTGTGTGTGTGTGTGTGTGTGTGTGTGTGTGTGTGTAGGAAAGCCGGATGAGGCAAGGTGAAGCCAAGGCAAAGTTGGTGTGGAAGAGTTCGTGTCAAGTAGCGTATGTAAGTATGTAATGTATGTCAGGTATGTATTGTCCGATGCTGAAACCGCAGTAGGAAACAAGCAAGTAAAGTTGAAGAGTGGAAGGAAGAGAAGAGGGAAATCAAGCCAAAAAGAGCGTGACACCAGTGGAGAGTGAGTGGATTTGGGTACCCGTGAGTTATAAGATACCTAGGTAGGTAAGGGTAAGTAAGCGGAGGATACAAGGGAAAGGGCGGAAAAGAAAAGGAGAGTCGAATGAAAATCCCAGGTATGAAGGCAAACTGGAGAAGAGAGTGACAATGGAGATGGAGGATTTGAAGAAAGGGATGCAGATGCAGAAGCAGATGCAGAGACAGAGACAGACAGCGTCCAGTGCATTCATTGCATACCAAAGTACTGGGTGCTGCTGGGTTCTGGGGTTGTGGCTGCTGCGGGAGTACGCTGTGTACACTGGGTACTCCGTGGTTAGTAGGTAGCAAGGGAATGAATGAATGAATGAATGAATGAATGAATGAATCCCCCATCGTTTTACTACCCTCCTCTACCACTCCCAGTACCACTCTTTCAGTAGATTAGGTACACACATACATACTTAGGTACATGCATACACATACATACATACATACATACATACATACATCAATACCCGGTCTACTTACTGTACGGATCCGTATCCTACCTTACCTGGCTGACCATGCACTGGCAATGGTAACCCTTTCCCAATTCCCAAGGGCAGCTGGCAGGACAAGGCATGGCAAGGATCAAGCTAGAAGGTTACATGGCTTGGAGATTCGTCCATTACAGCATGTGTGGATAGTGCCGTAGTATCCGCACCACCCAGACCACATACGGGATATTGGTTCTGTATGACGACCCAAGAAAATCATGTTCGGGGGACACTTACCACTGAAGAAGAGGGGGGGGGGTATGAAGGAAAAAAAGGGAATGCTGCCCTGCTGCCGTTGCGTTGTCAATGAACACACACCCACCCCCCCCTTGGTCCCCACATACCCACTGACCTGAAGAGGATCCATTTTGAATGCAACGCTCTGTCGCCTCACCCGCCTCGTCCCTGATGAGGCTAACCAGATCTCAACCTCAGGTCCAGGCACTTGGGGCTTTTTGTTGGCGGGAAAAAGAAACAACAAACTGGGGAAGCAGGGGCCTTCCAGGAACAGACTTCAGCGAGTGATGAGTGGTGCCTTAAGTCTCTCAAATTCTCAACATCTCAGTCTCAAGTTCCAGTCTCGGTCTTGATGTAATGGGACAGGTTCGTTGTGATACGCTGTACAGTACGACACAGCAGTCGTGGACGGCGACGTTCTCAGCTGAGATCTGAGGTCGGAGATCTCGAAGGGGGAAGGTCCAGATCGTCGATACATACTGTGTAGGAATCCCTTGACCATCCAGGCCAGGGCCACGACTTGAATATTAACCAAAGGGACAGAAGGGGGGGGGTCTTCTTCCCTCACCCCTCTTCCCTCTTCCCTCTACCCGATGGAATGGATACTGAGGATTCCTGGAACGCTGTGGCTGGCGCAATATGGTCCTTCTGAAATTTGAAAGGGAAGAGGATGGGGCCACAAGAGTAAAGCCGGATGCGTTCGGCCGACGAGCTATGGCATAACGCATCAACGTATGGAGTATGAGGTAGGGAGGGCCACTAAGCTAAGTGCCTCTCGATCGGGAAGGTCCACCATGCTCAAATCAATTAAGGGTTGAGGGTTGAGGGTGTGACTGATGAAGAAGATAATACTGATGATGAGAATTGGAATGAAGGAAAGTCTGTGTTGTTGATGTCATGTCATCCAAGTACCGAAATTGAGGCTACAAAACACTCCTCTACGGAGGGTACATAGATACCTCTGTTTGCCTTGACAAACCCCCCCTCCTCCCCAGGCCCCCCAGGCTCCCCCCCCGGCACAACCCCCTCTAAACCCCCCCCCCCTTCAATCCCCAAGCCGAAACACGACCTGGAAATTCATCACGTCACAACAACAAACCATCTTTCTTCCCATGTATACAAACATAGAACAAATCTGACCAAAAGGTCTCCTTGCAAAAGGCGTCTCCCACTGCTTATTCTTCCATCCTCCGCTCGGTTTTTTTCCCTGCTGCCTGACTCCTTCTGAAGCGCGCCCGGTCCGACCGCACCGCGTGGCTGCATATAGTGGAATCACAGCCCCCCCGCTGACCCTCAACATCTCATCAGAACTCAGGACTTTTTTGAGAAATCTCACCGTCTGAGGATCGTCAATATCCACAGTTCGGCGTCGGGTCTACAATATCAACGGGGCCGTCAATGGTGGTGCCAGGAGTGCCCACGCAGGCCACGCCGGTCTCCCGAACACCGTCCCACTTCGGGCACAGCCCTGGAGCACGACACGATGCTGGACCACTTCAGTGCGGGCCTCGAATCATGCTTGAATCGAATCAAATCAACCTGGAACCCGCCGATCTCTGCTGGCTAGAGTCTGGGGCCACAGGCACACAGGCACACCTGCAACTACGCATTCATCTGGTAATATTGGGAATGGGGTTGCGCCATGGGAGGCCGGGAAAGGAGGGGGAGAGGGGGCCAAAACTCTCACTGCTGAAGGTCATCGCGAAGACCTCAACAGGGGATCACTGACCACGGCAAAATTGCATTGTTAGGACGTCGCCTAGATACCCTGCTACAGTACTCGACTGGGCACGAGATGTTGAGACGGTGAAAGCAGACTCCTTCTCTCAAGGCCATCCACTTACTCACTTGAGTTCTTGCCCCGAAGCTCAAAGCTTTGGGCTCGAAACCGTGCAGAAGACCGGTGAGCGTGCAGCCAGAGCCGACTATACATGCCCAATAGAGCATGCAGCTTGCAATTTCCATGACAAAAGATCGATCGATTCCTGCCCAAGCCATGTCAACGCTGCATAAGCCCTCACGATTCAGCATGGAACCATTAGAGGCACGGGGTGGCGATGGTCACATTTGCGCATGTTGTTTATATTGGCGTCCTCACCCATCCAAGACGGCAAGGTTATAATCCGAGTCGATTGTGACATCTGTGGTTGTCCACGACATATCACATGTACACCATAAACCCATGGAGCGTCCCAGATCACCAATGAATGCAGAGAGGGTAGCAATTTGGCCCCGGACTCTCCGTCTGGCTGCTCTGATGGAAACAGCCTCATAACGCCCTCGGACAGCGTGAGGAGTTAAGTTCCATCTTGGGGTCCCTTTCTGGTCACCTACCCTGGGCCCAAACCAGCAGGACCTGAAAGCCACGGGTCCGCGCAAACCGCCACCTGCTCTGGACAAGCCGATGAAACAGAAAACTCTTTGTGGTGCTGTGATTACAGCCTCGCCGCACCAGAGCATGAGCGCCAATTGCTGGCCGGGGTGACTTTCCATCCAGCACCTGGATATCATCACCGGAAACGGGTAGGGACACACTCCATTCACATGGCCAAACAGCAGTGGGTCTACACAGTACATAGGTACACGGAAACGGTCAGGATGGGTCCGATCCAGGGAGTGTTTGCGTTTCAATTCAAGAATCAAAGTGCCCTGGACCTTGAAGCCGTTGTTTGGTCTATTTTTTTTGGCTCGTCTAGTCTCAGCCCGGGGCTGTTGTGTCCCTGACGACGAAACACTGTTGATCTCTCCACTCTTGGAGACAGGCGCCGGGCAAGCGGTTGACACTAATTCTCACCTATTGCGTTGGCACGTTTGTTCTGGTGTTCCTTCTCAGATCCTCCCGGCCGCCCAGCCGCCCTAGAGGGTCTGATCTGTACGAGAGACGAACGCCCAGTCATCCAGCATTCGGCAAGGAAGGAAGTGATAGTCCACCCCCGACACTGCAGTAACTTATACAGCTGTACGGGGCCATTGCATTGCATTTACTTCTTTCTGCCTGGACGAGTAGGATGCCATGGTATGTATACGACGCAGAAACTCAAGGGGTTGGGGGCAATGCGGCGGCTGTGAGACCCCAAGGCATGCGGCTATCCTACATACCCACGTCCCATGATACTCCATACCATCTGCACTCCAATCCTCAAGAGGAGATGCGCGATGGAGATGAGAGGAAAAGACATGGTCAATCTGCTGTCGTGGCGCCAGCCAATCCACTGAGTCTACCCCGACAGCCCGAGTCGGGGCAATGTGACGATGACGATGCATCCGAGCGAGTCATCAACAATATACACAACCCACGATTTGCCACGGTACCATGCCATTCTGAGCTTCCGCACTGAGTCGTCAAAACCGAGATCATCACTCACTTCTCACGTACATCGAACACTAAGTCTATCCGGCTGGGTCCAATCTGCAGCGCATCTTTAGCCACCTTTCCACCAGCCTCAACAACATAGCTGAGATTGATACCGCCTCGTCCAGTCCATATATGGTGGGGGAGGGCGATATCGCTGCACACTGCCCTGACTTTCGAGCGTCAAGGGCAACGTGCAAACCCCATCATCCCGGCAGCCATGTGGCCTTGCAGGGTCGACATTGATGGTCGTCGGTAATACCGTATCGGCGTTACTGCCGTTTGAATACGTGCGTCCGGCGCCAGCGGACTGGGGAAGGAGTTGGTTGGCATGAAATAAACAAATCTGGCGCAGCTTGGCAGCTGCAAATCCACAGCTTGCAAGAGATGACTACGAGGCGACGCCAACGACGACAGACACATCATCGCACATGACCTTATGGCGGCCTCCCACAGCATCTGTGAAATTTGATGTTCTCGCCGCCGAAGGTCGACATTTCTAAGCCACGCCACACCACGCCACGCCATGTCATCCAGCAGCACCAGCATAAAGCGGTTTTCTTGGCCAACACCGCGATGGCAGTCTAGGCATGCAGACGACGATATGAAGGGTGATGCAGTTTACCCTGCGATATGCTGATATTAATACAATTCCCACCTCACGTACTGTACCTCTGCAGGCGGAAGAGTTCACTGCCAACTTTACCGTCCAGTCAGAGCCCGTGGCAACGGCAGACTGCAGGAAGTTCAGACTGACACAGAGCACCTGGATCGCCCTTCGCATATCTTGTGTGACCACACCCCTGGCCAAGCACCAGTCGGCAATTTAATAGCTGGCCAGCCTGGCGTAGTAGATATCCTTTATTTGAAGAGGCCCGAGTGTTCAGCGCCCGATGTGTGTGACCGTCCTACTTACACTGCTGTGTACCACCCCGCGAAGGCTAAGCTACACAAAATCAAAGCATCGTCACGCCAACGTTGAATAAGGACGACAACAACAAAAGTCAGGCAGCTGACGATAGTTCTCGCCCCGACCTCTGGGATGTCAGTAGAGTCATCTGCTGCTGCCTCAACTCCAACCGGGCTTTCACTTCTGTGCTTGCGTCGGGATTATAGACGGCGAATCGTTGCGTTTCATCCTTCCGCTTCAATGCATCGTGGCTTTGGCCACGGCGTGGTGGAAACCCGATGCTGATGCTGGAAGCCGTCAACTATCACATTGCCTACACGGTGCTACTGCACTCCATATGAATCTGGCGTTTCTTTGGTACCGACATCATCGGGGGCGGTGGGATCCCATGGCCCGTCGAGCCTTATAATCAAGCTCGACACGGTCCAGAGTCTGTGATATGGGCCACTCTCGCGAAGGCGCCTAGAATTGCACAGATCGATGAGCCCGTCTACGCCGTTGCCCACGGACGCCTTCTCGTGTCCAAGGAAAACAAGAAGGCCATCTCCCGTATCACGACTTACAGACTGGTCAAGAGACCGCACGACTGAGCGGTACAACGTAGCACCTTTGCTCTGTGCCAGCAGCGATGTGATATGCTACATTCCCAAACCCCCCTCCTTCGACTCGAGACAAGAAGAATCAAGGCCGTCTCACCGATCCGGAAGATGCCTAGCGGAGTGCCACCGCCCACGCCCTGACTCGTCCGTGCAGATTTCCCAAAAGTCCCCCGGGGGGATGTTTCATGTTCGACGAAGCCTCTCAAGACGAAGGAATGCAGACCGAAAGCTCTCGTCCGGCCCTTCATTATTATCGTAAGCGGCGGCAGGCGCTTAATTTAGTCATTCTTCCGCGAAATAGGGCTCTTACGAAACCTCCACCCGACGTCGAAGAAACCCGGCCCTTGAATCTTCTTCCCGGAGGTGGGAGGAGTCGGTCACGGCATTCCCGGGGCGCCCCGGAAACGCTCGCTCTATCTTTGCTTCCCTGACCCCCGTCGAAGGGAGGGAGGGAGGGTGGACGGTGACCAACCGCCCGCCGAAGGGCCACCAAGGTCAAGAGCAAGGTCAGGGGAATGAAGGTGGTGAAGTGTTGTAAAATTAGCAATTAAAAGCCATGGACCATGGTCTCGCAGAGAGGACAATGCTCTCTTACCTTGAGTATTTGCAGACCCCCCCCCCCACCAGCCCCAGTTCCTCACCATGGTGAGAGAGAGGAAAGCGAAGAAAAAAAAAAACAGGGTTCCCACCCACCATCACCTTCGGGGACTTTTCGATTCGGAACTTCTGGAAGGTTTCGATGGGGCAGCCCCCTCCCTTCCCCCGAAGGTTCATCCCCCGAGAACGAAGGGCGGACGGTGAAAAGGCAGGGTTGTAGCACCTAGGTACCACACCGAAGTGGTCCACACCAACTCCTGCGTCTTGCGTCTCGACCGCTCTTCGTTGGGGGGGGGGGGGTGTGAGGAAACAACCACACCGTTCGATGGTGCGCTTTTCTTTCTTCATTTAAGCTTTCATGCGTAACAAACTGGCAGAGCATCATCATACGGCCAGAAGCCGAGGCCGAGCCCCAAGGCGAGGGGGAAGGGTAATGGGTTGGGAAAACTGACTCTTTCCATGCAGGCATGTATGCATGCATTGATGATGATGATGGTGGTCTGTTCTACGACATATGTAATCCCGTACATGGATGGCATTGACATCACATGGATTACGACGTCGTAGCGGCGAGGCTGAGCCCAGCACCATACGGGCGGCGACCTTTGCCTCATGCTGTTTCTCTCTCTCTCTCTATTTCTCTTACGGAATCAGGGCTGACCGGTTGCGTTGCAGGGACGGTGCTGGTCGCGTGCTGCGTGCGTACCTTTGGGAACGCATCGGTCAAAGTCAGTCACCATATCACTTTCGAGACCTCATGTTAGTGATCTCGCTATGGGTTTTCCCGTCCGCACGAAAAGAGGTAGGCTATTCAGCTACTGCGAATACTACCTGTTTCCCTGCGGCAAGGCTTCGCAATGTATGTTACCAACCATTCAGCCGGCCGTTGACTGTTCTGTGGGCTCTGATCCCGGATCAGAACGTAAGGAAGGGGGTGTACATTCCCAGCATGGGCATAGCAGCTCCCGTGAGGACGATGATCCTCCAACAGGGTATAGCAGACGGAAGTAGATTGAGGACCAGCCCCCTTCACATCACAGCCCAAGCCATGGCAACGCAGGACGTAGTTTTTACTTGCCGCCAGTGGCAAATCGACAATACCGGGGAAGAAGGCTCCGCGTGCTTACATAGTTGACATATTAGGAGGCAAAGAAAAAGACCACCAGTAGCAGGGATGAAAACACGAAGAGATGTAAAGGGTTGTGACGATGTCCGAACTATCTGCAAGAGTGTGCAAGAGATCTCCAGCTTGCCACCCTCCCTCCCTCCTCACTCGCCGTTCGCATGTATAGGACTGGCTGGGGCCACGTGAGTGTGGTGAATCGTCGCCGGTCCGTTCTGTTGGCCCGGAACTTCAGCAAAGGACCACTGTTCATTGGGGACGCCCAAAGACTGTGGGAGATGTGAGTTGGTCTGGCATTCGCAGTACACCAGTCTGTACCACCCCGGGAGAGGGCATTAGTAGGGGGCCATCAAAGTACGGTGCCATTCCAGTTGTAGGTTCAACTCGTCTCGGGTGACTGCGGCCAGAGGATTCGACGGATACATTTTGTTCATGTTTGTTTATTGCCGCCTTTTTCGAGACGAGTAACCATAGGAGGACGGCTACGGCGCACTCGGGAACAACCACAGAACCATGCCTGAGGATTGTCTTGTGTAGTCCAAGGCAGAAAAGGCATGTAGGGTATACTACTGCTGTGTTGTGCATGCGGTTTGGTGTGTCATACAGCTGTAGGCGTCTTCATGCCCAACTTATATCTGTTGGCCAACGACTTCTACCTACGCCTCGTCCACGGGCGTCCTCTATAGCCGGGCTGGGACCACGTATGGCACGAGAAAGCAACGTGACAGTATGTTCAGTGCAAGGTCGGTTGGTTGTAAAAGTTCTCGACATAAGTACTGACCAGAACCCGAGGTATCATCCAACAATGAATGTGCCATGACGGCGCCATGACGGAGTCGGTATATGGTACACACTGCTGTTGCTAAGTTCCACAGGCACACATGTCGGGAGACTCGAGGCTGCGCTCGCAGTGAGAAGCCACCAATATCTTGCCCATCGGACAACACCCGAGGACGACGCGCACGGCAACGGATGGGGAATGGGAACCAGTAGAGGTGTTCGTAAGATGGATGCCACGCGACGCCGCGAGCGTGCCACCGATCGCGAAAGAGCTGGGGGCGGTTCGATGAGGCAACAAGCGACTTGATATGTTGGGCCCAATGGTCAAGCATGCCTCAGAATCTGTGTGCCAGGGAGAAGGGCGCAAACTTCGTTTCCCAGCCTGAAGTCCTCTGGCCCGGTGACTTGTCGCCTTATTGGCATCCGACGATTCAAGATTTGCCCGTCGGCAGCCCCCTGGTTTGGAAGATCAGAAATACATCGCCCCATTTCGCAGTGCTCTGGTCTTCCGCCGCAAAATCACACCGTTTTCTGTTCTCATCAACGCCCTTCCTTTCAATGTAGCCTCCGACCTGTGGCCCACGCCACCCCCCAAGCAGAACATCAACCGGGGCCCGGATCGATCGCCTCGTCCGGGCTGGATGTAGAGAATTCACCAAAGCCCATCAAAACGCCGTAGCGGGTATGCCGCCGCGAATTAAAGAATTATATTGCCAATCGTAATCGAACGCCGTCTTGCCTTCCGGTTTACTAGATCATCAAAGACAGCTGGAGGGTATTAGTATCATTATAAAGGAGCGAGAAAGTGGCCCGGAAAGTTTAGAGGGATGCTTCTCTCAACTTACAGCCATGCCGACGCAGCATATGCTTATGTACGGGCTCAAACGCTCTCCGACCCGCGCGGCCTTCCAGAAGACGCCCAAGATACCCTCCTTTTTCCTGTCGAGCACGCTTGGGAAGATGTCGTGCACGTAGGCGCACGTGCAGATCAGGAGGAGGATGACGAGGAGGAGGGACTGGAAGTTGAAGAGGGCAGACTACAAATGCGACGCGCACGAGGGGCCATCTTGTTAGCTAGAGTGTTCCGGTCCGATAAGGCCAGCAGCGGAGCTGGGGGTAAGTGTTTGGTGGACACATACCATGATTGCTTGGTGTCACTCGCGGCTGGGTGTGGGTGTGGGGGGGAGGGGTTCAGCTGGAGTATTTGCGCAGTCTGTAGTATGTAGTCCTTCGAAGGTCGAGGCCTTTTGTTTGTGAGTCTGGATTTCCGGATTCTGGATTCTGGATTCTGGACAGGGTGTTGACGACGACATCTGGACTCTGGACGCCTCTGCGCCTGCGCCTGCCATATGAGCCAAGGTGCGGCTAGCCCCGCTGACCCACCTATAATCCCTGCAAGTATGACCGTTCCCCAACGCACGGTCCCACTCAGCAGCCTCCATCTCAGCCTTGTCTCGACTCTCGCAGAGCAACGTCCGGTTGTTCGTTCTCACATGTGACAGCTACAACACTTATTAGCCTGACAGAGCTGGAGCTCTTGATTTCCCACACCAACATATCCAAGCCACCAGTTTGTTTACCTGACAAGCCACCCTGCCATTTGCTTGCCCAACCCAGCTACCGGCCATTACAACCATCAATCCGTTTACAGCCCAAGAGGGCCGTCGCAAAGATGGAGCCACGCGCGCGAGCCGGCAAAAATGTCGGCAAGATGAACTTCAGCTACCAAGAGCGTATACTTTCTCCCTGCCCCCCCCCCTCCCCCAACCCCTCCATCAACGGCCATCCCGCTAACACCAACACCCCAGTGACCCAGTTCCTCATAGCCCACGGCGACTCCCGGCAGCCCCTCCCCGAGACGATCCGGGTCCTCGACGAGATCCTGACCGAGTTCATCCAGGGCGTGTCCTTCGAGGCGACGCGCGTGGCGCAGCTGGCCGGCCGCCAGAAGGTCAAGTACGAGGACTTCCAGTTCGCCATGCGCAAGAACCCCGTCTTCCTGGGCAAGGCCGCCGAGAACAAGGAGCTCCGCGAGATCATCGACAAGCAGAGGCGCGTCTTCAACGAGGACGAGATGATCAAGGAGGATATTGGTGGTGGCGGTGGTGGCGGGGCCGGCGGCGTGGCTGCGGCTGGCAGTTCGACCGGTAGGGGCCGGAAGCGAGCTGCCCCGGGTGGAGGTGCGAACGGTGCGGGCCAGGAGGTGGCTCGTAGTGGCGTCGATGAGGAGGAGCTGGGTGAGATGGACGACGTGGATGACACAGATCTCGTTGGCGCTGGGAACCGGAGGGCTTAGAAGGCTCCAAGGGGGAGCCGGCACGCCAAGCGACGAAGGGTCTCCTTTATGAAGGGCACAGTGGCTGCAGTGAACAACGAAATTTCTGGTGGGGCATAGCGATGGCGTTTGGGGAAATTGTACATTTTCATCAGGATGAACTCTTCATGGCAAGGGGGTCAGGGACATTTATTACTTATCAGGGATGACCATGAGTCTTAAAGCTCATGAATCCACTGTCAACAAGAAACAAGATTTTCTACTGGGAAGTGAGGGTATTCAGTAGAGTGACCGGCAGGTTGAGACCACCACCGCACAGTGGTATTGAGAATTCTTGCTTCTTGAATAGACGCTCACGAGCATGTTACTCAAGGAAGTAGGCATTTGGGCAGCATACTCCCTCGTGCTGAGTACATGTTTTGCTTGAGTTGGTTAACAATCTGCGCTCTTCGCCCCTGTTAACCCAGCATCAGGTCACACTCATTCTAGACCGTCAGAACGATACATATGGAGTGATACTAGTAAATACTACCATTTTTTTTTATGGATACCCGTTGTGCACACAACTTCCAGACCGGCTCTGGCACCTTGTGGTTATGGAATGGGTACGTATGTATGTCTTCCGGGGAAACTACCTGACCAATACCCTTCGACCACCACGTTAAGAAGGCAAGCGCCGCTTCCCACATTCACAAGCAATGCTTCTCAGATTTTGTTGCGGACGTTACTCGGGCGTTACCAGTGGCTTTTATCGACACCCACTGGACATAATGTTCTTTCATCGACAAATTAGATATCAAGCCCGCACATTGACCACCCACATAGTCTCAATACGGCATTTGCCCATCCCTTTGACAAGAAGCTAGAGCTAAAGGGTATTTCCCCCGACTCGATACTTTCCGCATCACGTTAAGTTTTCCCATGACCGTCCTGCCCAGGATTGGGAGCAAGGTGAGGAACGGCAACCTGGTAAGCTCCACACGTCGATAAACATACCAGTACATGTATGCCAAGTGAAATATCGAACCCGGCCTCCCCCGAAATATATCCAACCCCTGCCGCAAACTACGTCCTGGAGACGCCTGTGCCTCCGGCGCAGATGAGCTGATGCCTGGAACTCCGAACCTCAGATGTAGATTATGCCAGACTGCTCTCGACGTGCCAACCGAGCTACGATGGCGCGCGAGACAGGAATATATGTGCCTGATAGGGACCCCAGACATCATGCCTTGTTCCAGACACGTAGACTATGGGTTCTTCTTTGGCAAGATTCCTCGAAGGAGCCACGCAATTTCAAAAGTACAGGGGGAGGCTGCGCTACGGCGCAGGGAGCTGAAGGACAGGGTAAGACAGGCCGCACTTGCAGCCAGCATGTGGTGGCACGGAAGACTAGTACCTTCCAGAACATACCGCGGTGGCGTCTTCAACGGTCGTCGGTGAAAATGTATACATGAGTATGGCCAGAGCCTGCCTCATCATAACCAATGACATGCCAGGATCTTCCCGCACATGCTCCAGCAACGTCTAACGTCTCCCACAAGGGGACGCTGAAGGGGTCATACACCCTCGTTTGCGAGGCACCATGTCAGCCCTATATTCATATCCCATCATCCCGCAAAGCACATGCATGCAAGTTAGCGCATGGGTGAGATGGCCGCAGCATGGACACCATATCTTGATAACTTGGATCAGAGCTGAACAGGTTAGGTGGCCGCCCTTCGATATAAGTGGCCGAGAAACCTCCTGCCATCGCCTCGTCGGTTGTGCAACCCATGACCCTGGGTCCAGTATCCGGCATGAAACTTGAGTGGCTAGGTCGGTTGAAATGTGGCCATGCCACTTTGGCAATGAACCTACTGGCGGAGTTGGCGGATCAAGGCCATGTTTGAATATTCATCATTGAGACTTTGACCCCTTGAACACTTGTCCTGCTCTTAGGCAAATCGAGGAATGTGAACCTTTGATCCAATTCAACCATAATCCCTCGACATTTGCGCCCAAGATAGCATGTTGCTTGTATTCGTTGTTTTAGCGATAATCCGTGCCTAGACACTCGCCGATGTCTCTGCTGAAGAAATGAAGTTGCCCCATCCCAATCGAGGGAACACCGTAGCTCCCTACGGCTAGGATCACTGACAGCCTAGCCCGAGTAGACTCGTCTCCCCAGGTATTACGCGCCAGTCCCAGAACAGCAGTGGGATACGGCAACGGATACGGCGTGGAAATCCAGCCAGGAGAAATCACTCTCACGGGTATTGGCTGCTCGTACCGTTGCAACAGACTGGTATGATAACAACCAGGAGAAATACGTGAGCCAGCTTCAAGATGACTCCATCCCATACCCAGCGAGTTTGTTGTCAGGGGTTGCACGTGGCACATCACAGCCCGGAAACTCAGGAGAACAGTTTGCGGTCTGAAGAGACGGATATTCTGCAAGGGCATCGGGGTGCTCGGATCTGGTGCCTCAGCAGGGCACACCCATAGCAGTCACCACCACCAACACCACATCCGACGACGGGATACGGGCCGTGTTTTGCTTGCCTGTAAACGAGCAAAAATCGTCCAAACACGAAGTCTGCCAGGCGATCCTGCGTTGGCCCGTTGGAGTCGAGGATCGTACCGTGGTAGACAAAATGATCACTCCCAAAGCCACGAAGAGGGTCAGTGGCAACTCAGGCCTGCGGGCCACCGTCGTCTCGGACGTCTCACAGTTCCTGGTGTACTACAGGGTTGGCAAAGATGCAGCACCCGAGCCTTGGTAACGACCTGCCCAGCGCAGAAAGGCTTAGTAGATAATGACATTGGCAGCCAGGCTGCTGTTCCTGGTTCGACGATATCTGCTAGTCACAATGCCGCTGCTGGAATTATCCGAGTCAACTTTGCTAATGCTGCGATCAAAGGTCTAGAGTTGTTGGCTTACAAAAATGTCACGGGAGCCGACGGAGCTCATAGGAGGGACATCTCCGCATTTACGATCAAAGTGTAGTCGCAGATAATCGAACAAAGTAGCGGAGGACATTGTATCGAGTGGAAGTCCGAAAGCGAAGTTACCGACGTGCTTCCGGCCCGGCATGCTCCAGCATCACCACATATATGATGTCGGAGCGACGGCATAAGTCGAATGATAGCAAATACACCTGTAAGCAGCCCAGCCCCTCAAAAGCTTGAGGCCGGCATTGCCGAACGCGAACCCGACTCTCCATATGCAGATCCGGCCGTGGGAGGGGTGGCCAGCGTCGCCTGAGAAAATCAGGTCCGCCTGTTTTGATTCACCGTTGATGCTCCGATTCTGAGTTTGTCGGCCAATGATGACAGCACGTGGTCGAGCGTGCAGGCTGAGTGTGAGTGCGGTGCGTGAACAAAAAGCATCCTATATCGCCGATCTACACGACGCGACGGCGGTCGATAAATGCCACTGCAAGCCCGGCGCACTGGAAACGCCCGTTCGGATGGCTCGGCCGAGCATATGCATCTCGGTCTCGTTATGGCAATGAGGAGGTCCGCATTGGGGTTTGACATTTACAAATCTGCGCGGGGTTGCTGCAATGTTGACCAGATGGTTACCCCGGCGGCGGTTATGAGGAGTCCATAGAATTGTAGTATTCGTGGAATTTTGGCAGTGACGGCCGGAAATTGAAAAAAAGTTAAGGTATCATCATCTAGTTTTGAATTACTCTTATGGTTCATGAGGAAAATAAGATCTGGCCATGGGCACGTTCGTAGTGGTATCGTGTTGGTACCGGAGGCCGTATGATCTAAATACGGTGTTTGCATAGATGCTATTGTGCCGTATTGTAAATTGTGGGGTCTGGATGAACGGCAACTTTTTAACCTGGTGATTGAGGCTTAAAAGGAGGTCCGGCAATAGCTACCGAGGTCTTGGGTGGTACTGTCAGACAAGCAAGCCTCATGTGATTCTTGCAGGAGCACCCCACCAACGTCTCGTCTAGGGTGGCACCTGCCGAAGTGCGCTTCTGCAGGCGATCCCAAATTTGGAACTCTGATGCCAAGAAGTGGCTCTTGCAAGTTGGAGGGAAAGAGAAAGAGAGGGGATGAGGTAATCTGGTCTGACGACATGCGCCTTCCTTTCACGGAGCATGGCCGGCTGGGCCGTGAGCCAAGGTCGAGAACGTCGAGAACGTCGAGAACGCCTCCCCATTCTCGGAGCGGATGGTGCGGGAGGTGTGTCATCAGAAGATGATGGCATGAGCTGTATACTATGGGTATGGAATGGTCCGACCTGGAAATGCAGCACATGTTTTTTGACCGGGCTATTTCTTTTTGAATTGTTGCGTGAGTGACGGAGATAAGAGATTTTTTCATGGTCCGATTGACGGTGTCAAGGGCTTGGCTGAGAAGGACCCTGATGAATTTGAATTTCTGGGAACATCCAACAAGGGCTCAACAAAGCGGCCCGAGTTTTCTGATAAGTGCCCAGGTGGTTATGGGCTGCTATGGTTACAGCGAAAATAATTGCTACTAGCTACCTAGGTATGCACATATTGTACGCCCGGGGCCGAAACTACCAAGAACGATAGCCGACATCTGGGAGAGATTTTGGCTACCTAGTACAGCATCTTAGGTAGCGGTATAATGAGTTAGATTGATATGTCTTCGGTTGAGCCTCATGCTCTTGTGAGTCAGGCTTGGGTGGCTGGACGCCGTATTCTACTAGTATCGTTTCCGGCCGAGACGGACCGGCGATTAATGTGACGGCGAGGGTTTATTAGGACAGGCCAGGCCGTTGTACGGACTCACGGTGTTACTATAATAGCACATAGGTAATGGTATGGTAAGCGCCCAACCTTAATTCCCCGAGCCGCAGGGCTGCATCATGATGCTTGTGGCAATTCTATGTACTTGTAATAATGCAAAGCCTGATGAGCGATTATTTTCGGGGTAACGCCCGGTGTCAAAACGGCGACTAACCTGTCCAATACGCGCGCCCTGTCTATTACAGGGGGCGACATGGGACGAGAAGACATGTGTTGTTGTGAGTGTCAGAGCGCCTGATTAATGCTCGATCCTCGTCTCTTAAGCGCACCCGACAAGAGACTCCCAACGGCTTCTTTCGATAACAACAAGGTGAGATGGGACTGAAGTTGATGTTCGTTCATGGCACGCAGCGACCGTAGGCTTGGAAGGCGCTACCACGGCATGCACGGGCCAGTTTCAGCTTGGCGGGCAGGGCAAGCAGCGTAGCAGCTAGGGCCAGGGTCGGCAGGGGGAAGGCGGAGCTCTCTGGTGATGAATGGGGTACGTACCACCTGTTGCAGTGGGATGATTCCAGAAAGTGGTGAGTAGAAAGGTGGGGGCCCCTGTCGTCTGCCGCAGCTGCCCGGTCGACGACCAGCATGCAAGCATGACAAGTTCGATGTTGCCCCTCCCCCTCACCTCACCCCAAAAGATGCCCCTACTGAGGCTCCCTGGCTCCTAGGGCTCCTAAGCTACCTAGCCTAGGTACCTAGGTAGGTATACAGGCCCTTTTAGTCCATCTCTATACCCTAGGCAGGTAGGTACCAGGCTGCTGATGAACTACCTAGGTAACTAACTGCCTGATCAGAAAATATATACATCGTCATCACATTTGACATCGTAAACAACGTTAGACCCCACACCCTCGGTCTACTGCCAGGGCTCTAGAACTCATGTAGATAAAATCTTCAAGTAAACATCACCTGTCTTTCCACCAAAAAATGTTGTCAGGCACTGAGTGGCCAGGTAAGCAGCCGGATTCCTGAACAGTCGGCGCATCCCATAGCTCCTTCATCAAAAAAAATTAGCCCCGCCGACGTCGAGACCCCAGTGCCCCGTCCTGAGTCGGAGCTCTCCCCTCGAGCTACTGCGACTCTGTGACTCTGTGACTCTGTGACTGCTGTTTGCTGGGTACATCCGAGCTGCCAAGAGTCCAGCCAATTGCCTTCTGCCCCTCCTTCCCCCCCTCCTGCCTACTGACGTTGAGGCTTTAAATCTCTGCCCACGCCCTCCTTCTTCAACAGTCCTCTTCTCTCCTCCATTATCACTCATCCCAAGACAAACATCATCCGAACACACCTCTAACAACCACAACAAACCTCACCTTCATACAAACAAATCAGTCAACATGGCTATCAAGGTCGGCATCAACGGATTTGGCCGTATCGGCCGTATCGTCTTCCGCAATGCCATCGAGCATGACGATGTTGAGATCGTTGCCGTCAACGACCCCTTCATTGAGCCCAAGTACGCTGTAAGTAGAACTCGCTGATGATCCAGCCTTCTCCCCGGTTGCTTGATTGTCCACCAGTAAGCAGTACTCGGAAGCTCCGGGCAGCTCTGCTGTGATGATATCATACATATCGCTTTGGAACAAACGAAGCTGACCACCTCCACCCCGAACTATAGGCCTACATGCTCAAGTACGACTCCACCCACGGAAACTTCAAGGGTGAGGTCGAGGTCACCGGTTCCGACCTGACCGTCAACGGCAAGAAGGTCAAGTTCTACACCGAGCGTGACCCCGCTGCCATCCCCTGGTCCGAGACTGGTGCCACCTACGTCGTCGAGTCCACCGGTGTCTTCACCACCACCGAGAAGGCCGCCGCCCACTTGAAGGGTGGTGCCAAGAAGGTCATCATCTCTGCCCCCTCCGCCGATGCCCCCATGTACGTGATGGGTGTCAACGAGGAGAGCTACGACGGCAGCGCCGA
Organism: Cytospora piceae; assembly: GCA_016508685.1. Classification (NCBI taxonomy): domain Eukaryota; kingdom Fungi; phylum Ascomycota; class Sordariomycetes; order Diaporthales; family Cytosporaceae; genus Cytospora; species Cytospora piceae. Next base: position 1,732,549 of record JADMLE010000005.1, on the reverse strand, counting down.
CGTCATCTCCAACGCCTCCTGCACCACCAACTGCCTGGCTCCCCTCGCCAAGGTCATCAACGACAAGTTCACCATCGTTGAGGGTCTCATGACCACCATCCACTCCTACACTGCCACCCAGAAGACCGTTGACGGTCCTTCCGCCAAGGACTGGAGGGGAGGCCGTACCGCCGCCCAGAACATCATTCCTTCCTCCACCGGTGCCGCTAAGGCCGTCGGCAAGGTCATCCCCGCCCTGAACGGCAAGCTCACTGGCATGTCCATGCGTGTGCCCACCCCTAACGTCTCGGTTGTCGACTTGACCTGCCGCATCGAGAAGGGTGCTTCTTACGACGAGATCAAGGCCGCCGTCAAGGCCGCCGCTGAGGGTCCCCTCAAGGGTGAGTTTTATTCTTATTATTTTCCTGAATCCTACACCAACGCGGTGGAACAAGATTGCTGACCAATTCCCACTATAAGGCGTTCTGGGATACACCGAGGACGACGTTGTGTCCACCGACATGAACGGCAACAACAACTCCTCCATCTTTGATGCCAAGGCCGGTATCTCCCTGAACGACAACTTCGTCAAGTTGATCTCCTGGTACGACAACGAGTGGGGTTACTCCCGCCGTGTCCTGGACCTCATCGTCCACGTCGCCAAGGTTGACGGCTCCAAGTAAATTCTTGGATTCGTGAATATGGTGTAGTTGGGTTGAGGATGGGGTTAGCTACTTGCATGGTGCGGTTGGTGCCGTGCAAGAAAGCGCCAGAACTGTCGTGCAAAATATGCAGGATGATCTGAACCCAAAGCCGAAGAGCCTGATATAGATTGACAAAGCAAAAGTCGGTAACGTCGAAACGACTGCTTGGGTCACTAAGAATGGTGAAGTCGGGTTAAAAGGTAGCGATTGCGCATTTGATACCTACGCAACTCGACAAGAAATGAAAAAAGTAATTAGATCACTTCTGCACGTGCCATATTGCCATTGTGAACTATGGTGACAACACAAGCTTCGTATTGCCTAAATATTGTGTGCCGTAAGCACTACGTTCGCTTGCATCTTGGTGGTCGTGCCGCTATCTATCCCTTGGGTATTGAGAAGGATAACTAACGTATAACGTAGCAATGAACTTGAGGCTAAAAAACGAATATGTTCATTCCTCGCAATCTCGATATCGTCCTAACTCCCGAACGTGTTGAAAACCAAATACATAATCCGTCCTCCCATTGTCATTGCAATGCAACCGATGCATTAAAAAAAACCGAGTAAAAAAAGGGCCACCTCATGTGTACCCTTTGTCCACCCGTAACATTAACGTCGCAGAATCAACGTAAAGGCAACCATACAAGTACCGTACCGTACAATGCAAATCTCGAACCCCCTGCTTCCCACCACGAATTGTTCTGTTATCGTTGGCGCCCTTGGAAGACAAACGCCCATGTGCCAGATCGTTTCGTGCGTGCTCGCAATAAGCCACAAACTCGGCTAAGTCGGCAAATCCAACAAGCCGAAGCTCTCTAGGCGACTCGTGATGAAGTTTCGGGAGCAAAACAGAGTAGCCCATCGATATTGGTTGCATACCATGGGGCAAACAGCCAACGCAGGCCAAACACCAACAATTACCGATAGAGAAGACATAACGCTTCCCAGCCAAAACAGCAGATAGACCCCTTCGCCTTACTAGAACGCAGAACCGCCCACGCCCTCGCCGGCAATGGTCTTCAGCGACCTCTCGCTCAGGTCGCTCCTGAGCTCGTAGGCCTTGGACTCGCGCTCGAGCCGCTCCCACGTGCGGAGGCTCTTGCGCAGCTTCTCGTCCTTGGCCCGGAGCTCCTCGCGGATGCGCTCCTCCTCCTCTTTGAGGCGGCGGTGGTGCGCCTCGAGGTCCCGCGTCACGCCGGTGCTGAGGGGCGCCGAGGCCGGGCCCGCCTTGCCGCCGGGGATGATGGGCGGCATCGAGTTGATGAGGTTCTGGGCGAGCGTCATGCGCTGGCCGCCCTGGGCGGCGGGGCCGGTGGGCGGGTTGAAGGGCTTGGACGCGATGGAGGGGGACGGCGCGGAGGATATGGACGCGCGGGGGCCGGTGGGCACGGCGCTGGGCCCGGTCGGGGGAGTCGCTGGCAGGGAGGCAGGTGGTGGCGCGAAGTGGGAACGCGGGGGTGGAGCACCCCATCCTCCTCGCCCGCGCATGCTGTAGCTACCGCCGCGGGAAGAGCCATAGCCTCGGGGGCCTGAAGGGGGGACCGTAGGGCTGACGGTATCTGCGCGCGAGTATGACGGACCAGGAGCTGCCCGCGGGCCGATCTGCGTCGCGTTGGCTGGTGGGAAGTTTCGAGTCGCACTAGGACCGGTGGGTGGTGCTCTCAGAGCCGCAGGGCCACGAGGCGGAGACCGGGCACGAAGCGGAGACCGGGCGCGAGGCGGAGACCTGGCACGTGGTGGGGACCTGACGCGAGGTGGTGACTTGAGTGGTGCCTGGAAGGGCTCTGACGTGATTCTAGGCGTGGACGTGCGAAGGGGCACAGGAATGGCATTGGCGCCGCTCAGACCAGCTGGTGAGCGTGCCACAGGTGAATGTTGGCGAGAGCGATTGTCGCGGCCGCGAGAGCCTGGGCGAGGCGACGAGATGCCAGAATTCGAGCGCGAGGTTATGGCGGATGGGATTGCTGTATCTCGCTCCCGTGGTCCAGGAGAGCGTTGTCTGTAGCCAGTGGCTGGGGCATAACGGTCGTCGCGAAGCGCTGGGCGATCTGGGGAGCGCGATCGAGGTCGATACGATCTGTCGCCGCGGGGACCAATTGGGGGAGACCTACGGAACGGGGACCGAGGACGGTCACGCCGGTCGCGATCGAATGGCGATCGAGATCTTCGCCTAGGATGCCACCTTGCTGGTAAGTATCCGTTGCGAAACCCCATTTTGTTGTTGTGGTTATTTGTTGTGATGGTAGTAGTGGTAGTGGTAGCTGCAGACAAAGAAGGCAAAAAGGGTGAAGCTCACCTGATGTCCCTGTTATCAAAATCTCGGCGGGGCGACCGTGCACGGTCAAATCTATCATCCCGTCTCGGAGCAGGGGAAAAGCGTGGTGGGGATCGTCGGGGGCTCCTTCGAGCTGGAGGTGAAGGTCGCCTCACTGGGCTTCGTACCCTGCTGCGGCTGTTGTCTCGACGTCGCCAACTCTCGCCGCCGACATTGTCCCGAGCTCGATCTGGTCCTCTGTACCGGTCGGCACTACGAGAGCGGCGTCGTGGAGACCTGCCAGGAACGTAGCTATCGCTTGTGACAGGTGGCGTTCTTGGTCGTTGGTCCCTATCTCTGTCCCTCAGAAGGGGACTCCGAACTCTGCGTGGTGGTGACCGATCTCTGTTGTTGGTATTGTTGTTACCGTTGTTGTTGAAGGGGCGGTATGACTCTCCGGCCCCGTACCGCAACACCTCTCCATCCTCATATCTGGCCGTGTTAAGGTCAGTCTCTTTGCTTGTAGGTGACACATTGTGCGGCCATAATGGTGATGTCAAAAGTGGACTACTTGGGGCGAACTGGAAAGGATAAAGCGAGGATGGTGGCACCGGAGAGCCTGGGTGAAGCCAAGGCCCATCAGAACTCCCAATCGGCGAAAAGATTTGAGCCGGAGAGGAAGATGAAGGATAAGAGGGTGCTTCTGCCGGCGAGGCTCCCACAGGCTGCTCTCCCACAGGTTCAGCCCTTATAGGTAAGGACGCCGCGGGTGCGTAGTCGGGAGATAAGATAGATTCTCGCCCCCAACCCAGCACCTGAACATCTGCCCACTGATTGGCGATGGGAAGGTTGGCAGGCAACTCCAACAACACGGTCATGGGCATCGAGCCATTGGAGAAGCGAGGGTGGCCGGGGAAGGCGGAGTAGTCAGGCTTTTGAGAAGGGGGGGAATTGAGGATGTGGTTGATGCTCATACGAGCACGAGTGCTTTCAAATGAAGCCATCTTGGCGGAACGAAGTAGGTTGTAGTCGACACACAAGAAACCAGTCCCAACAGGACAGGAAAGAGACAGTGTCTCTGCTGATGTGGTGAATGGGAAGGAAGGCAGAATCGAAGGAAAAGAAGTTAAGGGCAAAGTGGCGACGCTATGGTTGAAGGTTCAGGTTTGGCGCGGGCTCAGTGTGCTCGAGCTCTCGGTCTACCAAAATAGCCTCTTGAAGCCGACGTCTGACCTTGAAAGGTTCACCTTGGAGGTTGACCACTCTCCTTCAAGACTCAATCAACTTCGAAGACAACCCATTGTCCATCCCAACTTTGGGAGACGACCACACTGTCCCACAACCGCACTGTCCCGTAACGAAGCATAATAGACAACAGGGACATTGCATTGTATCCCAACCAAGCAGAGGCAAATATTCAAGGCAAATGCAAAGTCTAATACGCGCAGGCCAGTCCAAATTCCAGCTTCACTGACCTTCTTGTTGGTGCACTTCGATCCATTGTGCTTTGCCTGCTCGCCTGCTTGCCTCCTGCGATATTCTGAGATGGTTCAAGAGTGAGAGGAGAAAGAGGTTTGAATCTGTCAGGCACGAAAAAAACAAAACACAGCCACTGATATCGGATTTCAGAGGCTTGCAAAGGGTAAGTGTCGGAGACAGCGGGATTGACTCTCAATATTTGATGGTAAGAATGCCTGTTAGAGTATCTGATACTCAGGACGATTCTGAGGATGCATGCAGATTCATGTCTTGTTGCAAGGCGCTGTCGTCAACTTGGAAATTTGGCTGCAAGGGGGGCTTATCGATAACGACGTCATGTCAGCCACGCCAGGTGTGGATCTAAATAGGCAACCACCAACTCCACTGTTTTGACGGCTCACATGTGCACAGGCGTGCAGCTGCCGAAAAGTAGACTGTATTTGATGCTGTGACTTCCTGTCAGACAAGATGAGAAATTGGTGTTGAACAATCTTTCCTGCTCTGACCTTTGAGACAAGAAACCGCGCAATATTCTCACATTCGGGTAGACTGCCCCGGTGTGCCCTGACTGCCGTCTTATTTCCTCGATGATTGTGTGACTACATACAAGTTTTTAATATCGTCATTACGGTATGGAATTTGTTGGCAGGAAGGTTCCTTTCACATCCAGTCTTTCATTTCTTAGACCTCGAGTGTTAGTAGATTACACTCGCTCATCCTTGAAAGGTAGACTGTAAATAGGATGACAGGCCATGGAATACGACACATATAGGCAAAAAGGCATAAGATATATTCAGCATGTATTACCTCTCTATCACGGTCTACCTCACCAAGACCCTATCCGCGCACGGAACCCTTTGATCTGCCACCGAACATAGATTTACGGTACACGGGCCGTTGATTCCGGTCACAACTCCTCCTCGGACTGCTCCCACATCTCCTCATCCCGCGTCTCATACGTGTTGTCCCCCCACTGCTGACTCCGCGGCTGCAGTTTCGACTTGGGAGCCTGACGGGTACCGCGACGAGGATACCGCGACGGGGGCGCAGGGGCAGGTCCCCCCTTAGCCGCCGCCTTCTTGGCTCTCTAAGCCACCTTGTCGTCCTCGGTCGTGTCGCCCGTCTGGCCCGCCGAGTCGATGCTGCGGCCCGCGACCCAGCCCTGCACTTCCTTGGCGTGCTCCTTCATCATGCCGTTGAGCGTGAGCTGGGGGCTCTGGATCACCGTGCCGAACCGCTTCTTCTTGACCTTGCCCTGCAGCTTCGGGTCCGTCCAGCACGCGTGGTCGTTGGCCACGTACACCAGCGAGTTGTCCTTGTACCAGGCCGAGAGGCGCTCGTCCACGTCGGACCGGATGGGCCGGAGGGAGCCATTGACGAAGTTGACCACGCCTGAGAGTTTGGATTTGCAGTCTACAGGTGAGGGATGGCCTGTTAGTCACGCTCGACGAATGGGTTAGAGGTAATTGGGAACGCGACAACTCACCTCTGTTGAGAAGTAGCATCTTGACTCCGATGTAGGCATGTCCCACTCCCATGATGAACATCTCCTCTGCGTCATCATACAGCTGTAGATAGTTATCCCAGAGGTAGCAGACCAGCTCTTGGACCTGCGCCTCCAGTTGCTTCTCGTTCAGTTCTGGGGTGTAAGGCGAAGTGCCCTGTAATAGGTGTCAGTATCTGGATCCATGAGCTGCGAGGGAATAGACAGCTACGTACCTCGGAATGACGAGGGACGTTGATGTCCATGATACCGAAACCCTTGGATGCTGCCCAGTCGACGTATCTCGTGACGCCATCCACCTGTAGCGGCCATGTCAGCACAACATTTGGAAATAGGGTTCTCCTTCCAGGCGACTTACAACCCAAGCGTTGCTCGGCTCGACGGTGTTGTTCAGAGGGTCAGGCTGTGCCAGCAGTTCAGGTCTATCACTGTCAGTCTACCATTCCATGGCCTTGCGAGGTCCGTTGTATCTTACGGATCATGTATGATGACCAGGACGTGTCTCGCCATGTCGATATCCTGCGTGACCAGCACCTGATTCTCGTATGTCCTGAACAAAGCCTCCCGCTGGATGTACAGCGGACACATGCCGTGGTTCTGCAGGAAGTTGTGTCGCTGGTAGCCTCGAAGGACGTGGTTCAAGCTCTTGCCGTCGGTTTGCAGCACCTCTGGCACGCTGACGATGTTGGGCCGCATGCACTCCCAGTACGGAGCTTGGTACGCCTGGACTCGTGCCAATGCCTTGGCAGCCTCCTTGTTGATCTTGGGCAGATCCATCCTAGGTGGTGGTTCGCCCATAAGGGTCCTAGCAACAGCCAGGGCAGAGTCAGAGATAGCACGTAGGTTATAGCCGCCCTCCAGACAAACGGAGACTTTGCCGCCGGCAAGCGACATGAGCATGTGTGTCATATGGGAGTAGCAAGTCGGTGTGACGAAGCATGCTCCAAGTTCGTCACCGTCAGCTGCATCGAAGCCAGCAGAGATGATGACCAGGTCTGGGTTGAACTCCTGCGCGATGGGCATGACAATCTTCTGGAAAGCCGCCATGTACTCTCCGTCGCCCATCCCTTGGTCGTGCCACCCGATATTGACGTTCTTCCCTATGCCTGGCCCTGAGCCACACTTGTCTGGGCCACCATCAGGAATGTTGGGATTATCTGGTTGTCCAGGGTAGAATACGCCGTTCTGGTAGACGTGAAGGGATATGTAAAGCACATTTGGGTCATCGTAGAAGATGTTCTGGATGCCATTGCCGTGATGTACATCCCAATCTAGAATCAGTATCTTTCGGCACGTTTCGGGGTAGTCGTATTGGCAACATCTTGCCGCAATGGGCACGTTATTGAACATGCAGAAACCCATGGGACAGTTAAACTCTGCATGGTGTCCAGGAGGTCGAATTACTGCGAATGCGTTCTTGCAATTGCCAGCGACCACACTCTTGCACGTCTCAATGGCGCCACCGGCAGAGAACAAGGAGGCCTGGAACGTCATGCTCCCCACGTATATGGAATCCCTTCCAGCATCCATGATCTTCGTAATGTGTCGAAGTTCTTCTGTTGACTTCTCAGCCAGAGCTCGAACCCACTCGTAATGTTGTGACAGATGGACACTGCAAATCTCTGACTTGGTAGCCTCGCGGGCCTGGATCCTCCACATGTACTTGGTTGGGGTTTTGCGCAACACCTCGACGTACTCCGAATCGCTTCCCGTGAAGACTAGACCGGCTTTCTTGAACTTCATCATAATGGCCTCGATCCGTCCAGGGTCCTCTGGGTGGTGTGGCTTTGGGCCAAAGTCGGCATTTGCGTGCAATTTCATGCGATCGTCGTAGCAACAGCCAGTGGGCTTCTCACGCTTCTCTCGCTCCGTGGGTTCTTGGTCCATTGAGTCGAGTGGAGTCTCGGTGTTGCCGCCTTCATCCATCTCATATGACGGGCTGCTGTCCTCGAAGCCTGCGGCAGGATTTCCAAGGTCACTGGAGCCAAATGTGTTTGGATCGCCGTGGTTGTTGCCGTCCATGACGACGTCGTTGTCGACCCCCTCCATCATAGATGTGAAGCTCATGCCTCAAATATGCCTTCAAGGCAGCCACAGTGCCGCGCTTGACGCTGCTCAAGCAGGCAGCAACTATATTGCGCTCCAGATGGGCTTGCCTGTATTTAGAGTCAGTACTTTGTTTGTCAAAAGGCGTAATCGATATGCTCTTGGGACAGAGTGCCCTGGTCAAAGCCATCTCCTATGTACTAGAAGCAGTCTGCCAAAGACACTTCCAGGCCACAAAGAGAAGGCTCCAAGCCAGAAATTCTCCGTAACTAAACAACCCAGAGTCTCTTTGCCAGATCAAAGAGAAGAGGGTTCAAGGATAACGCTGCTTGTCACAGGTGACGTTCTGCCCATCCTCTGCATTCCACGTACGTCTCCTCAATAGCCCGCGCCGCGCCGCTCAGTCCTTGCTCGCTTGAGCTCCCAAATCTGTCCACGATCATACGAATCTCTAAAAAATAACGGCTCACCTTAACTGAGACGCACGATTCGGGGAGCGCAGATCTAGCCGTGTAGCTGTAAGCCGCTGGTGTTCGCTCAGAAAACGGATGCGCCCAAATCCAGACGACGCGATGCGCGTCTAGAGCCACTGCGCTCAGCGCCGCGTCAAATGCGAAGAGGATATGCGTGAGAGAGAAAACGGAAGCTTGTCGCCCTCCAATTGTAGAGGATGAAGCTCTGAAGGGGCGTTGCGCACCGTTGTCGTGGCTATTAGTGGCCGTGGTTGTGAGGTTGAGTTCGTGAATTTAGAGGAATGCGACAGCAGTAGCAATCGCTGCGGTTGGCCGCACCTAGGCAGTTCTGGAGGCCCTCTGTGGTGATCAGTGGCGCTAAGGCCCCAGCATATATTAACCCCTAGGACGCGACCTGGCTTGACACCTTCACAGTAATAGGAAAGAAGGGATGAACAAAACACTTGGGATTATGGGAAGACCCAAAGTATTCCAATCGCAGCTTCAGTTAATACTGTTTCAGGAGGTGGCCTTTGTTGTGAACACTTGCAGCGTACGCCTCTGGTAGCCGCTCCTGATTTCGCACCATCATCACTATACTAAGCACATCGTCGAGATGGACTGCGAGAAGCCCCGTACATTGGATAATTCTGGTGGTCAAGGGAAGAAGCAGCAGATCAAATTCCAAGAGCACTTGGCGTATCGTATTGCGTTTGATCCATTGATGAGCGCAAAACTACTAGCAGAAACTCAGACTTAGGGGTCGGTGTCAAGTACTCTATCTGATGATGTAGCTCAAACGTCTTCTAAACCGGCCCCTCCCTTCTGGCTTGGTCATTACATTCTTACATGATAACTGCCATAGTGCATCCAGCTCTCACTCCAGGAAGGAATTCGACCAAGCTCTTGAAAAGAACACAAGCACCGCGTTGCTTGACTGCCACATGATGACGAGTATTGCTCCTCTCATCAAACCATCTTGACCTATGCTTGTCTAAGGCTCTAGCTGACCCTTATTCATAACGACACGAATTCCCAACTGAGACCTCTCATTGATATCCCATCCAAGCGCTCTCTCACCTCCCCCCTCCCAGAAATTCAGAAGCTTCGCCGCGTCCAAAGACTCGAAGTCCAAGACCCCACCGCTTGTTCCAGTCTTCATCTCATCAAGAGATGGAGCCGGGCGATTTGGGTGATCCGGGTCGAAGCGCGCATCTTGCCGCTCCTCCATGACCGCAGAGACGGCGTGGCCGAGACTCTGCCTATCTGACAGGATGTTCGGGTTTGCCAGGCGTACCTCACGGATCAGCCTGTCCCTCGAGTAGGCTGATCGGTCGGTGGTGAGGTGGAGGATCTCGGCCGGCGAGAGCTTCAGGAAGGTGTCCACAACTGCTGAGTTGACGTTGCTGTCGAAATCGACAAACGTGGAGTCATTCCAGCTGAACGTGGCTCGTGCAAGGCCTTTCTTCGACGAGCCAAAGCCGATACGCTCGGCATCTTCCCTTGAAATTGTCCAGTCCTGCCCCCCATGGTTAGCTACTTCTCACTCATTACAGTCAGTGACAGGCAAGGGCTTACCATTTCCTTCAGCACCATCTCGGTAGACGGGCAGATCTTGTTTTGCACCATCTTCCGAACGGTTTCCCAGAGGTCATTGAGCTCATGTAGCTCAATATCCGAGAGAAGACGGAGCCGCTTGCATCGAATATCGGTGGAGTACTTCTGGGGCACGAATGTGTTGGGTCTCGACAGCTCCCCATGGAAGAAGTAAGCAAAGGACACCCAGCGGTACATAGCAGCTCGGAGCCTCCTGGACTCGTGAGGGTGTAGCTCTCGACAGTCTGATGCGTTTCCGAAGCGGTACCGGGGGAAGAGCTGCTCCCACCCTTTGACGACCTTGAACAGATGAAGGAGATGGTCGAAGTGCTCCTCAGTCAGGACAACCGGTGGAAGGATGGCATGAAGTTCTTCGCCTGGTTGAGGAATCTCTCCTTCACAGCACAGTCTGTTCATGTGGTAAATCTTTCGACGTAGGCAAGGCCCCAGAGGGATTTTGATGTCGTCAGGCTTGGAGACAACAACTTGCAGCAGATCGTCAAACGGGCTCAACTCCGTCTCCAGGATAGACATTGTAATGTGTTCACGATTACCATCCCATATCTGCTTGAGAGCCTTATTTGACCTGACAAGGTTGAATGCACTCCTGAGATCCGTGAGTTCAAGCATCTTCAGGATGAGCTCGACGGGAACCTTCAAGATACCAGGCCCGATACCCGACTGATGAGATTCTGCGGCACGCCCTGCCTCGGGAGAGGGTGCGACCTCGAGAGGCTCCTTGGAGCTAGGTGGTGGCACCGTGAGAATCACAGAAGTCGTCTTGCAGGACTCCATTTCCCTTACTATGGGCTGATAACTATTATTCCTTGTAAGCATTCTTCGAGTCGCAATGCCAGAGAGAGATGTACCTTTCCTGCAAAGCCTGTAGGTGCTCCTGGTGACGAGCGGTAAGACTCATTCTCGCGTGATATAAACCGGGCTCAAGCCCCTCGTACATGAAATGCCACCAAATTCCTACGTGGGATTACCGAGAGGATTTCACCCTCAACTCGAAAACGACTTGGAAAAATTGTGAGATGCCCGGGTATTCTCCCAGGTTGTCCCTATTCTCTCAGGTTGCTGACCCCGGCGTAGGGGTTGTTGAAAAGAGGGAATATGCCTTGACACATGTTCACAGTCAGATTCACTACCATCACAGGGACGTGATTATAGTACCGTAACTGATGAGATCGCAAGACATAATGCTTTAGTCGCACACTGAATGTTTACCTAAATACTTAGGCTCGAGACGTTGATACCCCACGCCTAGCCTAGGTGGTTCTGATTGGCCGGGGTGATTACATATCATCAATGAGACGATTCAGGGTCTGCATCAATTAGGCAGGTGGGACGTCTCCTTTCACATGCATGCCCTGAACCATGGTCCAGATAGGGGATCATGATGGTGACAGTGAGATTAGTTTTGGCGACTGCAAATTCAACGGTGGATGACAATTGTGGCTATCATAGGGCACCCTGTCAGGCCCAAGATATCCTTATTTACGCTACATCACAAACTCAAGGAGAGACTGCTCGGCGTCGAGTCGAGTATAGAAGCACTTTGTTAGCCGGAGCCAGTCCACAAAGCGTGTTAGAAATATCTTCTTTCATCTAGGGTATAGCAGACAACCTTTCCGATTTTCCAAGCCAAAGCGCCGAATCCATTTACAACTTAAGCGAAGACAGCCTTCGACGCCAGAGCGTCCTGGGCGACCTTCCTGGGGTCACCGTTTGTCCTCAGGCCAAGCTCGCCCTTCCTGCCCAGGCTCTCCGTGGCCTGCTCCGCCCTCACATTACGCCTTCCGGCCTTCTTCCTCCTCAACTCGGATCTGACCTGGTTGGGCGACACGAACTGCTTGTTCTCGTAGATGATGGGTCCACCGAACGAGCCCTCTTGTATGATGATGGGCGTCAGGACGCACCGAGGGCCGATCTCCACAAGGTTGATGTCGGTGTCCTTAATCCTGTTCACGGGTGCCTTCTTCTTTGACTTGGTCTCAGCCTCCTCGTCCTCGCCGTCCTTCTTGGCCGTCTTCTCCACCTCGTTGATCTGGTAGTTTCGCAACCAGATCTTGCCGTCGGCGACTGTGAAGCCCATAACGTGGTCGATAAAGGGCTTAGATTTCCTGGCACCCTGGGGGACGCCGAAGATGTGTGTAAAGAGCTCCTTGATCACCATGAGGTAGGGGTCGTTCTCGAATGCCGCGTCGAAGGAGAGGACGGGCCTGGAGCCCTTGAGACAGTTTCCTGTAAAGTGCAGCTCCTCCATCGTGTGCAAGTTCTGGACGTGGAACTTGACCGTCGGGCCGTTGGGTACTTTGCTGGCCCACATGTACAGATCCTGTCCCTTTCGTGCCTCGAAGAAGAGGACGTTGTTGCAGTTGTACAGCTCAGCCAGCTCGTTCAGCTGGTACAGCTTCGATTTCGAGTCGAACTTGGCGTCTTTCCGGCCATGGGGCATCATGGCGGACAGGTCGTTAAGCAGGTGTCGGTGTCTGCAAAGTAAGGGATACTTGGTCAGCATATACGTTCTCTGATGATGGGGTTTTCCCAGCGCGAGGCCAACTCACCTGTACGTGACACCCCTCGACGAGAGGATCAGGACTCTCTGCTTGTTCTTTCTGGGGCCATTGCTGGTAGTTTCCTCCTCCCGGCCGTTGGCCTTGGAAAGCGACTTGTATACGGTCGCCATTGTGCTGGAATAGTTGTCTTTTTTCGAGGGCTGGTGTGTTGTTTTCTGCTCGAAGCGCAATTGTTGAACGCAGATTGCTGAAGTCGTCGTGCACAGTCGCATTCAAAGAAACATTTGAATCTTGCCGGCCAAAATTTCTCCACGGCAAAACAATTGGAGGATGCTTATCGATAAGCAGGGGTGGGCCTGGAACAAGCCTGGAGCAGACATCTGGACAGGGAACGGACCTCCATTTTTTAGCGCGGGGGGGTTCCGAGAGCTTTCATGGCCCCACAATGGGCGGTGGACTTGATGATGACCAGTAACAGAGTGACTGATTCGAGTGTGGGCCTCACCTCACCCACCAGGCGGGCGCGTTTCGCAAAGCATGATCGTCCCAAGCACCAAAGGAGGTCGGAGTGTCCGCTGTGCGAGGGCGGGACGTGCTGCACCCAGCTTCGGGGGGCGGTCAGAGCTTCTTCCACACAGCAAGCATATCGGCCATTCGCAAATTGTGGGATAGGTTCCCTCCAAGTCTGAAGGGGTCTTGTTGGTTTTCGCAATTATGTTGATGTCGAGTCCAAGATGAACAAAGAAGCCTGACAAAGACGAGGCCTGACATCGAGGACGCAACGGTCAGAGATCTAGTACAGCTCCATATCATACATATCATTAAGACTTGAATGAAATATGCCGTAGTAACTCGAGGGAGCCACAACACCCCAATACAAGACGCACAAAGGCACACACGCAGTCGAAAACGTTAAATGAGTAGCATGACTCCCTAATTAAGAAATCGTCAAAAACCTCCCAATGAGACCCGCATCCGTAATCCCATCGCCATTTCAGTAGTGGTTCTCTTCTGTCAACATGTCTCCCATCAAATATGTGACACCATGTATCATCATCAGTTCATACCCATGAGCAAGCAGTTCGTGACGGCCCCTCAAAGGATTTAGCAGCACCCGCCCGCCTTGTTCGAGCCGTCATCGGCTGGCTTGCTCAGGGAGATGTTCGTTCCTGCCCCGATGGTAGCTTGGGCTCCGTCTCCGCTGTCGAGGACCTTGCTCGATACGATTCGGTAGATCTCTGTTGTAGGTGCTTGGTTAGCGTCGCCAGGAGAAATTATGTTTGGAGGAATCCCATACCAGTCAGGATGTTCTGGAATGCAAGCTCTACGTTGCTGGCATCGAGAGCAGATGTCTCGATGAAGGACAGGTGGTTCTCGCCTATGCAAAGGTCAGCAGCTGCCCCGTTGTGCGTTTCCTATTACGCCAGGCCACCGCAACTCACTGGCAAACGCCTTGGCCTCCTCTGTAGGTACAGCCCTCAGATGCCGCAAATCGCTCTTGTTGCCCACCAGCATAATGACAATGTTTGCGTCTGCGTGGTCCCGCAACTCCTTAAGCCATCGCGTGACGTTCTCGTATGTCTGGTGCTTGCTGATATCGTAGACGAGGAGGGCACCGACCGCGCCTCGGTAGTAGGCGGACGTGATCGCACGGTATCGTTCCTGACCGGCGGTATCCCAGATCTGCGCCTTGATGGTCTTGGATTCGACCTGGATGGACCTCGTAGCGAACTCGACACCGATGGTCGACTTGGAGTCTAGGTTGAACTCATTGCGAGTGAATCGACTGAGCAGGTTGGACTTTCCGACGCCGGAGTCTCCAATCAGCACAACTGCGGGACGGCAGCGTTAGCTTGCATCGCGGGAATGAATGGTGGGAGCGGTGGATGTAGAGAGTTCGCTATTACCCTTGAAAAGAAACTGTTGAGAGCCTCGTGGTCAGCGCAAAGCAACGAAGAAGAGCTACGGTGAGAGGAGTGAGCGAGGACTAACATCGTACTCGTCGTTGGCCATTGTTGCGACAAGCTCCGGTGACGTAGTCTAGGCAGGACAATACTCGAGCAACGGTAAGTTGTACGCTTCGTAGTTGTTTGGTGTTGCGGACTGGCTTCAGAAGATCTCGTCGATCGTGTAGAGTCGTAGTTCGTAGATGTGTGGTTGCAGATGATGCCAGCTAATGGCGGTAAAAGGAGGTGTGTAGTTGTAAGGCCGCGATTGACGGTTTGGGTTGAGTGATAGCGATCTAGTTGTCCACACTAAAAATTGAGCCGCAGGCGGAAAGGGGTTTGGTACAGAGTGGGTAGCACCTAGAGGCAGTACCTGGCCAGGTGCCCTCTACATGTCACCTTGTTTTCTGTACGTATCTACTGGGTTGGAAGGGGGTCTGCGGGGTCTGATTCAGGGTCCACGGGTCTTCTCACCAAGATCCGCTTGCAAACAAATGAATAAATATAGAAGACATGCGGCCTTGTGTGACTAGGGAAGCATCCAACCTATATTCCATTAAATACACTACCTAGCATACCATACACTTGTGAACCGCCTCTCTTGCACACATGGAGTGTGTTTGCCCATCTCCAACAAGACAAGGTTGGTTGCTGTCACTGATCTGACATCTGAAACTCTCACAGCCGGCCCGTTGCCAATCCCTAAACACCGTCAGATTCTCGAAGGAGCTTTGACTCTATCTTTATCGACCACCATGTGGCTACCTAGGTAGGTGTCCCACCAAGAGACCATACCACAAACTTGGGGGCCGCTGCTGGTATGTATCTACTTAGGCACTGGAGGATCTACTCAATACCTACCTAGATACCTGGGTAGGTAGCCCTCATGCGGTTCACAAGTGAGAAGGACGACATGGCCTGGTGAGCACAGCCAAAGGCCAGGGCGCCCAGATGGCCCTCCCTAATAAACAGGAAATCATCATTTGCTGACGTAGCTACTATTAGAAATCGAACGCGATACCTAGGTACCTAGGTACTTAGGTGATTCTAGAGGGTGAGGTCGGTATGTGAAAGTACGGAGTAAGCACCAAGCACAGTAGAGACTTCTGTACTAGACTGGCTGGGTCCTGCAGATGCTGGAACGGCTGAACGGCTGGGTAAGGTGAGTCCCCATGTCCGGTGAGCTACATACAGCCTTCCAAGGTCGTTGAACTTGACCACCTGGGCATTAACTGCAATCCAATACCACCAATCTTGAACCCTACAAAGGTGTAGATTGAATAGTCGACATGTTTGATATTTGACTCTGACCCTGAGCCCAGTGCTACCGTGCTTCAGTGCTACAATGTACAGTGCTCCCACCCACCCACCTACTGTACTTAGTACGCGTGTACCTAACAGAGTAGGCACTTCCAAGCAAATGGAAAGTTGGCCTGTGCTTGGAGCTTGAAACCTAGGGTTTCTGCTTGAAAGGTCGCGACTACCTCTGCTCATTTAACGTCATGACTTCCAATGTTGGAGAGTTCCTGCCAAACAAATCACAGCTGGCGAAGGGATGAATTAATAAGCCTTTCACCTGGAACGTTTGGTCCAACGTCTTTTTGTTTGTCTGCAATTGCAAGACTTCCCCTGTAACCTATCGGACACTTCTTCCCGTCCCGTATCCGTTGCTTTGGCGGAATTGCGAACTGCATGTTGGTGCTGTGTACCACCTGATGAAGGTATCGCGTCGACTGTCAAGAATTAATTTCCCTTTCACATTCACACCCGCCGCCAACAGGAAACCGATTGGACGCGTCACCCAACCGCTCTTCCTTCCCCGCCCCCAAATGGTAGTTGGCAGGGCTTAAAATTGCAAACATGTCCGGCAACATGCAGCAAGCCTTTGGTCCGTCACCAGATGGTGACGACTCAGACAGCATCTCGTTGAACTCAGAAGGTGATGAGGAGTATGATTCTGGTACTGAATTTGTGGTTGAAGATGTTCACTGCGAGCAAGTTGATCTCAATGATGGCAAATTGAAATATCTTGTGGAGTGGGCAAATTTTCCGCTCGACGAGTGCACTTGGGAGCCCGAGGAGGATCTCCCTCAGGAATTACGGGAGCAGTGGGAAGCAAAGAAGGCCGCGCAAGACCCAAGCGTCACCGTCGCCTTTGAGGCGAAGTACAACGAGGCTTTCAAAGAGAAGTTGGAGGAGCGGCGTCAACTGCATCGGAGAAGAAACGCCAAGCGGAGAAGACTTGGGCTGGCCAGAACCAGCTTTTACTTCCGTAACCATTTTTATCCAGACTCTGACGACGACGTGGACGGAGACGTGGACGTCGTGGACGAAGCAAACAGCAGGGTCCACAGCGAGTCCGATGCTTCTAGTGATGCTGAATCTGAGGAGGCTCAAGAAGACAACACTATTGATCACTCAGCTGAGGACAGCGTGCTGTCGCTAAAAGCCTCGTCTCAGAAGCTTGTGGCTCGTCCCAACATAATCTTCAAGACCAACCCAGATATTGCGCTAGAGTCTCAGGCGAAGGCAAGCGCGACGAAGGAGAAGGGACGGTCGCGCCAACAGCCTCAAAAGACGACTTCGACTAGTAGTTCCACAAGTCTGCCAAAGGCACAATCAACCTCGAGTCTGCCAAACCGACAACGAAAATCATCATTATCGACGACTGGTTACCAGGGCTCTGCTCGGAGACCTAGCACCACACAGCCCAAGCCTAATCCACGCAAACCCGACGTATCTGCTATTCGCCCTGGCAGTGCTTCTTCCAACGGAGCAACGACACCGGCTTCCAACCTTACCAAGAAGAGCATTACCGCCAAGAAGAGTGGTCAAGCGCCAATCTCCACCGTTAATATCTTCACAGGTGGCAAGAAGCCATCGACAAGACAACGTCTCGAAAGCACTATGGTCGATACCAGCAAGGGTCCCAAGTTCTTCACAAAGGCTAGGCTCCGCCGTAAGGCTGAGTTGCGGTCTCGAGACAATGATGACCGGCCACCAGATCCAAGCCAAGTGATGCTGTTCAACATCAGCCAGATTCCGCCCCCGAAACAAACCTCGAGACATCAAGACGATAGCGACAGCTTGTTTGTGAGCAATGCAGATGACTCTAGAGCGCAGGCGGATGCGAGGCCTTCAGCTAGTCTGCGTCGAAGTAGCACTGCAGCTAGCGAACCAAAATCTGCACTGGCCAAGAGAAGCTCACTCTGTCTGGACGGTGATCGCCCCAAGAAGAAGGCTAAGGCTGTCCGCTTTACGGGAGAGGACGACCAGCCGTTCGTGAGCGAGCCCATGGAAATTGATGAGCTCCCTGGACGGTCGACGAGGATGCGATCGCCACCACCTGCACCTGGGTCACCATCACCTCCGCCTCAACCTGCGCCAAAGGCCAGGCTATCCCTTGCTGACTATTACTCCAGAACTGTGCAGAGCGTTAGCAAGAGGATTGTTTTAGCACCTGGAAACCAAAGTCTTGATGTTACTTTCAATGGCATCCCCAAAGATGCCTCCCGGGAGCCAGATCAGCAGTGGTTGCCGAAATTCCTCGATGCAGACTGTCTTCGAATCGGTCATACGGTTATGGCCGAATCACTGGTTTCCCAGCTGAGCTCAGTGCGGAAGCAAGACCACCCTGCTCGTGCACTTGATATCCTTTGCTCCGGAACGATCACTGCAGGAAGCGACAATAAACTACAAGTTCTCGCTGAACATCTAAGGGTTGGTCACTCTGGGCTGTTGGTCGCACATCAAGATTACAACCTCGTGATTTACCCGACAAAGTGCGCTGGGTTCCAAGAGCTCCTTGGCATGGAACAGTCAAACCTCGACGGGATCTCCTTGAAGTACTTTGCATTCGGGTCACCGCACAATATTCCTCGGCTCATTAGACCTATCTCAGCTACGACTGAGGAGTTGACTGGTATTACAGTAGGACAAGAGCAGAGAGCCATTTTCCGCAAACTACTTAACCTTCGATACGACCGTCTCGTCGCAGGGCCCTGTGAGGACAATGACCATCATTTCTACTTGATCTTCCCCGACGCAGCGGCCCTCTGGTACAGGTCAATGTGTTGTTGGTTATTCGCCTGCAAACCAGATTGCAAGATTTATACGAGTTTTGATCCTGGTAGTTGGTCTGCTTTCTTAGAAAAAGCCAACAATCAGTGTGGGGTTGTCATCATTCACGAGGCGGCAGTCTCCTCCGTTCGACGACTTCCGTGTGTTGCTGAGTCACTACAGACTCACAATATTCAATACTGGTGCTTCTCAGAGTCCGTGGAGATGCAGAATATTCATCCTTGCGCGTCTGGCGTTGACCATCCAACACCGACACTACTCTCGCGAGTATTTCCTTGGGGGAAAGCAATACTTTTGACGCCAAGCTTCATCGCTTCTGAGCCTCAGCGGGCATATGAGCTGCTGCGCTGGTACTTTCCCAACCAGACCAAGCAATCCATGAAGCTCGTGACTGCGTACAACATCGTTGACTATCTCCGCGACCTGGCACACGAACAGTCTGAACTTGTGGCAACATTGAGGCAGACAAGATGGAGGAACATGAGTAGTCTAGACGTTGCGCTCGAAAAGAAGTTCGCGGGACTCACTGATGAAGACCTGTCTGCTAGAGGAAGCGCATGGGCTCACGCCGAAGATTGGCTGGCCGCCAGCATGGAGAGAAATGGCGTTTTCTCCGAAGATAATCACGTGATCTTCG
Organism: Cytospora piceae; assembly: GCA_016508685.1. Classification (NCBI taxonomy): domain Eukaryota; kingdom Fungi; phylum Ascomycota; class Sordariomycetes; order Diaporthales; family Cytosporaceae; genus Cytospora; species Cytospora piceae. The sequence goes on along the minus strand of JADMLE010000005.1, from coordinate 1,713,347 downwards.
CGGACAGATCTATCGATGCCAACGACGAGCAAAGCCTCGTCAACTGGTTCGGCTGGTGGTCACTAGCTAGGGCTGAGGAGTACCGCAAGTTCTATGTCGTTGGATCCAGCTCATCGACCAAAGACACCAAGCGAAACGGTCCCAATGTCCTTTCGAGAGCCCGCCACACTATATTGGTTCCAAAATACGAAAACTTCGTTGTGAACGATCCAAATGAGGCTTTGAGAACTGCAATGAGAAATGCTGGTGAATTGGTGGAAGAAGCGCCTCCTCCCACCATGCCGAAGGTATGGTTTCCAAGCGAGAGGTACTTCGACAACAGCGAGGATCGAATACGGGACTTTCTTTCTGCAATAGACGACGTACCACCCCGAGCCGACCAACCCCCTGAGGTCCCATATCATCGTGTCCATGCGAGGGTCTTTAATCGCCCGGTGTCTTGGGTTGACCTTGAAATGGCGGATCATTTTGGCGATCCTATATCCAAGTTTGGAACGATACAGCAGTGGTTTAGGTGGCCTTACTGTTGGCTAGGAGATCGTCAACATTCATTCAATACATATCTTGCGTTTTTCTACACATTCAAGGAAGACTGGGACCCCGCCAAATTCCCCCAGGGAATCAAGCCCAGACGGTACCCTTGGCTTGCGATCTACCGTCCGGTGGAACCTCACAATACCATGGGGAAGTACAGACACGGAAAGACAGAGCTGATCATCTGGGACGTTCGTGCAGGGGAGGACCTCGAGGGCAACAGACGAATAGGCTTGGAGGATCTCACCTGGATGCAGCGCGAGCTGTGCAAATTCATTCAAGACCACGGGGCAGAGAAGAACCCGGGATCAAAACTAGACAGGGTCTGGCTGGGTGGCTTCCAGGTGCACCAGGCAGAATGTTCGTCTACACTGCCCGCCGACCAGACAGCAGAGTGCCTCGAGGCCATGATGGAAAATCTTAAGTGGAGACTGCCATCTACAGACGGCTATATGTTACAAAATGGATGGCGGCCAGTGTCTTTGCTCGAGCCATTGGGGACCAGACCTCGGTTGAAGGGCACACGCTCCATTGGGCAAGGTGTCACAACAGACGACTCTACGTACGACAAAGACGCCCGAATTATCTTCCATCCGCCTCGCGGATCCGGGGGTATTGGACCCCGCGGCTCGTCCAAGTGCACAAATGACCTCTACGAGGCAGCGCGCCTTGCCCATCTGCGTGAAAGCAGCCCGCGTACTATGAAGTACACGTTCCGGCCCACCATGGAGTGGTATAACGAGCTGGTGGCCGAGGGGCGGCAGTACGAGCACATTTTCGTGGATGAATGGGAGAAGGTGCTTGTGCAGCTGGGAGTTAATATTGACAAGCGTCCGAAGCAGAACAGGACAGCAACAGACTCGGAGCAGGACGACCAAGCCAGGAAAGCTTCCGTGGCTAGCAACCACAGCAGCTCGATGGACGTGAGCCCGTTGTAGCCTTGAAGAAGTTGTGATGAACGACCGACTTCCAAAGAAGTTGACGGACATGTCGATGAAGGCGACGAAAGAAGAACTTGGGGCGCGGATGGACTTTGTGAGAGTATGTACAAGAACGTCACCGCAAGGCGAGCAGGGTGTCGGATGGTTTTGCAATGTTGCGATGACCTGACGAAGCATCGAAAATGAAGGAACATTTGGAACGACCATGACTATGCGATGACGGGGACGCGGTCGTATTCGACTGTACGCATCATGATGGTTGGGCGGGGGGCGGTTGGCAGGGAGCAAATGACTCCTATCATGTAATGTTTTATGGATCAATGGACAAGCAGTGAACCGGGATATGATTAGTAGGGTCTGTAAACCAGCTCCTTCTGCTAGGTATGTGTACCCGAATCTGGGACAACAAATGGCTACGAACTTTACGGCAGTTGCTTTGAGACTCGTGGATAGGTGATTGTAAGCCTTTAAAGTCGTCATAAGGTGAACCCATGCTACTTCGCTTGTACCCCGCTTGTGATGTATCTTGGAAACGGCGCTTGCATAACGGTCACCACGAGAGGCTTCGTCTCCATCAACATATGCAAAGGGAAGGAGGCATATAGCAATGTAAGGGTATCAATACGTGCATTCATCGCCTACGTATAGCCGTGAGCATTACAGCCGCTGTCCGGACGAACCTACCCCGAGCTGTTGCTCACGTAGACCGCCTCCAAACCACCCTCTCCGAGCAAGCAGTTCTTCTGTGCCCTTCCTCATATTACTATTTACAATTTCGGGTTCCCCTTTGTTCGCACTCTTCCTCCATTGCACAGGCGAACAGAGTTGCACCTGAATGCCTACCAGGGCTCCTTCTGGGCTGTACTGTACATGGTGTTTTTCCCATCAGGGAGATCTATATACAATTGCACTGCCGTCGGAATGCATGCATACAATGTTCTCCCCCCTTGGACTCATATATGCCTATTTCATCGCGGAAGGAAAACTCCTCGTGCTCAGCAGCACGCCCTTGACGCCCCGGATATTATTCTTAACTCTCCTGACCTCGTCGTCCGGCTCTGTCCGCCCCGACCCGTACAGATATGAGCTCCCGACGCCGAAGGACTCGGGCGGGTACGTCAGGGCGTGCAGGTCCTGGCCGAACCGGTCGAGCACGTTCTTCGTCTCGGCCAGGTCCTCGGCCTGCGAGACTAGGGCGCCGCTCAGGCCCCGCACGGAGGATATGATGTTCTTCAGCTTGTCGGCTTGTTGTTGCGTACTGCTGCCGGGTTTGTTGTCATTGTTGTTGTTGTTGTTGCTGGTGGATGACAGCCACCCGTCCGCCCCCCGCGGGTAGGCCGTGTTGGAGGAGGAATCGGGCGTGGCCGGCGGCGAGGTTTGCACGCCGACGTCGCGGTGGAAGAGCTCGGTCGGGTCGTCGTACGAGCTGGTGTCGTCGGCGTCGGTGTACTCCACCAGCTTGTTGCTTGGCGTGTCGGGTGTTGTCCTCTTCCCCACGGCGTAGTAGGACGCCGGTATCTCCGAGACGGACTGCTCTAGCTTCTCGACGAGCCGGGCCAGGTTCTTGTTGGCGTTGTCGTGGAAGTCGATGCGGGCGTCGGTCAGGGTCTCGACCATGGGGCCGACGAGGTGCCTCGTGGCGCCGTAGACAAGGGTGGAGAGGCCGGCGACTATGCCGAGGGAGTTGAGCAGGCCGGAGGCGGTGATGAGTGGCGGCGGTTTGGAGGGCTTGGTTAGGAATTCCGGGTAGGTGATGATTGGAGGGCGGTCTGATGTTGTATCTTGTTGTTCTGGTTCTTGTTGTGGTGTAGATACCACCATCGATTTACTTCTAGGGTTGGCCGTTGCCTTCTCATCTTCCTTGGTGGTGACCTTTGTTGTTGTTGTCGTCTCCTCGGTCTCTTCCAGTAGTTGTTTGATATCTGCCTCCTCGATTCCTTTGGTCTTCAGGAATTCTTCTTTCTTCTCCCTGCTTGACGATTTGACTTCCTCATCTTGTAGGAATATCCTTGCTCGCTCCAGTGTGCTGGTCCCTTCCAAGGCTGTGTGGGAGCTGGAATCACAGGTTGTTGCTGTCGAGGCTGCTTGCTGCCATGAGGGTGTCATGGCACCTGCCTCTTTGTCACTGTCGGCCATTGCCCTGTGTAGTGCGCAATTTACTGTACGCTGAGCGTGAAACGGTTGAAACGCTTGTAGTTGGAAGGGTTGATAAGGCTAAGTTGATGTGAGGTCATGAAGCCGGGTATTTTAGTAGTGTGTAGTGAACCTCGGCTGCTTGATAAGAACAACGCACGGGCCATGCAATCACAGTCGACCGACATCAACCGCGGAACTGTGAAGGTTGCTTTGTGCCTGAGCCAAACTAACTCAATATGAGCGACAAGACTCAATCAAGCAAGCGTGACAAAAACCAAGCTGGTAACATACTCTTAATCGGCCGACCTCAAATACTCAAGTATATCTCTCAACAACTGGACTGTCATTTGAATACCAACACAAGCACGGCATTTCCCACTCTCACAGAACGAACCTCTAGCCGCTGTCGACGTACATACCAGTAACAGCGTTCCTCTGCTCAGTAAACCAGCCGCAGCCGCAGTGCGCTCTTACTCATTTCAACCCTTCTGCCATTTCATATCTCGAAGAAGGCGCCTTGGAAACTTCCCAGCATCCAGGATCCCTTTGTGAAAGAGTCTAGCGGTTCTCGACATATTGCACAAAGTAGTAAGTGGGCAGCCAAGTTTGCTTATGTTTGCTGGGAGCCAAGCAGCCAAGAACAGAGTCCATGAAAGCGTTGGCTACACAACAGTTGCAAATCTAACAAGTCGCATTTACAGGAAGATTAAGCGAAGCGGGAAATACCCCAGTTCAAGGTTCAAGAACTGATAGGCCTCATCTGCTGGGCGGTCTCACCTTGCATTGAAAGGGACAAAGCGGCTTGAACAACCTACCCTACCGGCCAACCAGCCACAACGAGTCTGAAGATCTTTCAGCATTCGACCACAGACCATAAGATAGACAAACACACACACACACTCTCTCTCTTCCTACTGTAAGTAACAGCTATTCCCTCTGTGTCATCATGGGTTGCGCCATTAAACCTTACCCTATTTCACTGCATCATCCGCCACTGTCCGGTTTTTCGTGTCGTCAATCTCCAGGGGCCATCATCCGCTCCTTCACTTCATATCGGAGACGGATGCAGCACCTCGAGAACTCCTGAAATCCTCACGTACAAAGTCCGCCGTTTTTCATCTCTCATCAAGCAATTGATATCGAGTGACACTGTCGCCACCAAGTGGGTCGGTCAAATGGTCGCCTAAGCAGCAAGGGGCACAAACACAATCATAGTCACATTCACGAACCACAAGCACGGCTTCGACTGGGACGGCATCGACTCCCTAAAAGGGGAGGAGAGAATTCTAAAGCTGGGTCCGTGAGGCCAGGCTGAGGGTTTAACGCCATCTGACTGGACCGGTTCGGATGGTGACAGCTGGCCTGGCGCATCGTATCGCATCGGTATTGGCGTTGGTATTCAAGCATTGCGGCTGCGTATGCGGTATGCGCATGTGCATGTAACAACGGGATGCGAAGGGCCCCTCCCCCGTCATCCTCTAACGAGCCTATCCAACCATCACCATCACGGAAGTCCTCACCGTGGGGATTTCCACCAATTTTCTCCACGTGGAAATTGGCTTCGTCGATCCTGCAAGTCACTCAACTGAGGACAGACACCCCGGACCCTCTCACAAGGCTGGTCTGTTGGCACGTCATCATCACTTGTTCTCACCACCCTCCATCGTCGGCACTGCGATATCTCGTTCAAGCCTTCACCGGTCTTGTGTGATCTCCATACAGGCGTAAGATTACAAGATCACGGCTGTCGGAAGAAACTACAGTAGCGCGCTTGCCGGTCCTGCATCCTCCTCCCTTGACAGGACGCGGCTACTATATCTACCATCGAGTATCTCCGCATACTCTGTCCCCGAGCAGTGCCATCTACCTGTTTGACCTGAAGTACAAGAGACATCTACGGTGACAGCCCGTCCAAAGTTCACTAGTGTACTGGCAACCTTGGAACTCCACAGCGGCTGTTCGGTACATCTGCTCTCGGGACTCATCCACCGGTTTCCTTGGCCTCCTGGGCATTCCGTGTTGGGTGTTACCTCATCTCGCCTGCATGAGGTTGCACATGCCAGCAAGCGCCTCCGGCCGGAGCCTAATTGAACCTCAACCGGCCTGGCAGATCAATCTATTTTGTGCCCCCACTGCTTACCGATCCAATCAATCCAACGCTATTTGTTCTTTGGCTTCTCTGTGCCTGACTTCTCTGGCACAACGGCATCTCATCGTCACCTATCACACTTCATCTTGCACAGTCACAACCTTGCCCTGAACTCACCAAAGACAACACCATCCATCCATCAAGATATTCCCTACTACCCAACTGTTATACACCCACCAACCATCATGTCTTCCAGGCCGCGCCGTTCGGCAGCCCAGAGGGCTTCTGTCGCAATTACTGACATGGCCGATAGAGACAACATGTCATCTCGCTCACGCCGCACGGGGGACGGCCTAGCTTCCGTCTCTCGCGGCCCACAGGGAGGCAAGGACCACACATACTTGACCGTGAAGATGCCTTCCAGTAAGCTACGACAGGCAACAAGCAGCAGGCAAGGCTCAAGCATTGCTGTCAACAGCGACACCGCCCCCAAGCGCTCTACCCGAGGTGGCAAGAAGAGCTACGTGGTCGAGTCTGACAGCGATGAGGAGGAAGAGGAAGGCGAGGACGAGATCCAGGTCGGCGCCCCTGTCGTGGCGGATGACGACGAGGATGAAGAAATGGAGGACGATGTCGACGACGACGATGCCGAAGGTGAAGAGGATGACATGGATGTCGACGCGGAAGGCGAGGATGACGAGGACGCAGAGGGTGATGAGGATGATGTGGCGCCCACACCCGGCCCCTCTATCAAGATCTCCAAACCGATCAAGAAGTCGCCCGAGAGCAAGAAGACTAAGAACCCAACTCCTCAGAAGGCTGTGCAGTTTTCTGCACCTAATGATTCAGATGACGACGAGCTCAGCGAGCTCGAAAGCGACGAGGAGATGGACATCGAAGGCGATGAGGACGCAGAGGGTGATGAAGACGACGAGGACATGGACGCTGAGGGGGATGAGATCGAGGAGGATCAGGAAGCCGAAGCAGAGCCAGAGCCAGGCGCAGAGGCTGCTCCTAGGCCCGAGGACCTCGGCAGCGATGACGATACCAATGGCAGCCGCGGCGGTACCCCCGATTTGACCCGCATGACGGTACGACAGAGAGCACGATTCGAGGAGGTTGAGCCCAGCCATTACCAGGCGCTATCGAATGGTATGTAGTCTTCTCGGATATGTGTGACCGTTTGGCAACAGGATGCTGACTCAATTTCCTTTTGCAGAGGTGCAAGCCAAGAAGGTATTCACAGCAGAGGAGAAGGCCATGCGCCGTGCCGAGATGGCTCGGCGACGACGCAACCTCAGCGAGAAGCGGAACGAGGAAGTCAAGGTATGTTACTCAGAGAAGCTTACTGGTCTACTCCCCTCAACAGCTACAAGCGCACTCCGCAGGTTGAACAGCTACTGATCCTGCTCCACCCCATCTAGCAAGAAACAATCAACAAGCTCCTCAAGAAGCAAGCCAGCAAGACCAACAAAAAGGGCCTCCAGTCCATCGGCGAAGAAGGACATGACGCCGACGGGTTTAGGCGGCCCAACCCCGTCTTCATCCGCTGGATCAGCAGCAAGGAAGGCGAGCGCATCGCTGTGCCTGGAGAGATGCTGGACGGCCCTGCAGGTCGGTTGTTCGCAAAATCTGTGCGGCCGGACGGTGCTGGTCCTACTGGGTTGGCTGCGCCTAAGAAAATGGTCGAGGAGGTCTCTTAGGAGAAGTCTGAACAGCAGAAGACGCAGTCAAGGTGTGGGCAAGAGGAAGACATGTCGACAGCCTGGTGTAAGCTTCGCCTAACGCTGAAATTACTCGCTCATGGGGAGACGGGTGCTTGATCTTTGGTAAGAGGGCAATGGCGTTATTGATATTACACGGAAAACCAGGTGCGTCACGATACGCAGTACAAAGGACATGTTGATAGTATTCTTAATTTGATTAGGTTCACGCCGACACGCTCTAATTACCAGTGTTTATACGGCAACGGGAAATTGAGTGTAGTGGTTGTGAAATCTCCGTTTGCGATCACTCAAGCCTGGCAAGAGAAGATAATCATCGAACATCACAAATCGATACTCGTGGTTAACAAGCTACGCTTTTTGGGTTTCACTCGCTACTCATCCAAGTAGAAATTGACAGACGGCCTCGAGTACCGAAACCGTCTCGGGCCGTTTGCTATAATCAGCCTCAAGCAATATGGCATCCTTACAATCCCTCCCAAGCGACGTGTTATTCAACCATGCCGGCTCCCAATACCACACCCCCCCCCCCGCCCGAGTCCATCGGGCACCTCCCTCACGATCCAGCGCTGCACAGCGCCGCGAGGTTGGTAAAGTTCCTAACGAGGGCCTCGTGCGGCTGCGGGTCGACGTCGACGTATCTCAGCGGCCAGAGCATCCCGTGCCGGATCTCGTTCCCCAGGGACACGATGTCGAAGCCCACACCGGCCCTGCTGGAGGCGACGAGCGTCTTCCTGACGTACTCCCGCAGCGCGGCCGCCGGGACGGGCTGCTCCTGGGGGTCGGCCCAGCTGTCTGCAAAGTGGAAGTCGAGGTAGAAGCCGGTGTCCCTTCGCCTGGAACCGCCTGGCTAGGGCCAGAGTGTATTCGAGGGTGTTGGTGTTGCCTTCTGAGCCGACCCAGAGGCGCAGGCGGACGGCGTTCATGCCGCCGTCGGCTAGGATGTCGTCTGCTGGGCAGGTGGTGTCGTGGCGGGTGGTGCCGATATAGATGTTTTTAGACGTTTCCATGGTTCCGAGGGAGGAGAGGTCGTGGCCTTTGTCGAAGAATGTCTGGCTTGACGGGCTGTTGTGTCAGTCACTTTCGACTTGACCGTCTCCTAGTTCTGTAGATATCCCCTACATATATACACAACTTCCCTCAGCTTCTTGGAAATGTGATGACATTCAAGCCATAGCAATTCGACACTCTCTGCACCCAAAGGCCCGTGTGAATAACCTGCGTAACTTTAACTCGACAAGACAGCGCTTTCGCTCGCGAGGAACCCACCACGATTGCAACAAGCGACGCCGACACAGCGACCACCACCATTTCCCATAGCCCGTCATCCAGAGCTCGAGTGTACTATGCTTTGTATTTCAATCCTGTTCACTGGCATGTATCGTCGCAATCTCGCGTTCTTTCATCATGCCGTTTGTGGACGCCCTCCAAAGTCGACGCCTTGTCAATACGGTCCATGTCGGTGAGTCGTCCCATGTGTCCACGAGGTCCACGAGACTCGAGCCGTTCTCGGGGTGACTCGAATCGTCCAAGGTCGCGTCCGGCTCTAGGACCCCCCTCCTCCATGCTTACCCATCCTTCAGCCTCCACCGGTAAGGCTTCGCCGCCCAGCAGCAGCATTGTCACATGTCATTTCCCCCTTCTGATCATCTTAACAGCCAGACGGCACAATCCCGTCTCAACAGACAGCATTTGCTCGAATTCAGTCCTGCCGAGGTATGTCAGACGATAGTCAGATGGAAGGGAGTTTGGGTGGATCGAGGGGCGGCTACGGGGACTCTTGGTCCAAATCACAATGTGTAGGGTTGTGGCAAAAGGCAATATAGCAAAGACATGACAGACATGACAGACAGCCTGAGACAGGCACATCCAGACATACAATGTCACTATAGCATCGCAAGGAGCACATAACATGCGAGAGTATGTCAGGTTCTTCAGGTAAAATATTATAAAAAGTAGCTCATATAGAACAGCGGAATAGAACGCCCCAGGGAAACACTTTCCGGTACAGAGAAGCGAGACCAAAATATTGTGATATGTGTATCCCAAAATCATTGAAACTATAGACGAGGATTTTCTCTGGGACACGGACTTCCTAGAAGAGTAAACTGAAGGGGAAGAGGTAGCTATCCCAAAGGCAGCCACAGAGGATGGGTTAAGACGTCCCATGTCAGCAAATCCCAATATGGGATAAGGTTGCCCTCAGGGAAGTTACCCCAGGGGAGGTTACCCAGAGGAGAGAACTTAGCCCAGACGAGGTTGTCATTTGTCATTGGGGAGGTCATACCAGGAGAACAAGCCCGGGGAAGCTTCACAGGGCGTCACATAGTCCACTCTGACCTTGGGTGTCTTCGAAGTCGACCAAATAGAGCCACCCTCCACCCAACCTCGACAGAAACTCTACCTCACTTCGAGCTCAGTTTTCCGAAACCCCTAGCCTCTCACAGGCTGTCTTTCGTTCTACCACCGCCCACCACTGTACCTTCGAAGCCAACCACTGTAAAAGAGGTCCAAGCTTCGTCTGCTTCCTGACGTCCCAACTCTCTACCAACCCACCTTCGTAACCCACAACTGCAAAGATTTTCTTTTCTTTTCTCTCTTCCAAACCACAACCTCTCTCCACTCCGTCTTCAACTGCTCAACTACTCAACCATCGACAACCATCCTCTCACTTGAGATCTTCTCACTCGAGAATAGTAGTCGACCGAACAGGTAACCATCGCGTCTTCTAACCCCTTCAAACCACCCACACTTCACTACTCCTCCTTTGCCCATCTCTGAGCGAGCGATTGTCCCTAAACACTTCTCTTGCCAGCGCAATTGAGGTCAACCAAGTCCTGTGTGCGTTGCCCCTCCATCAACCCTCTCACCTTCCTCACCTTCAACCTCACCTTCAACCTCACCTTGCGGGCCCATCATTTCCACCTCTTGCCAGCGCAATTGGAATTTGAAGCATCTCTTTGCGCTGCCCCTCCACCACTTTGTCTCACTTACCTTGATTCCATCAATCTTCTGCCACACTCTTTCGCAGGACGACACGACTGACCCCTTCCACCAGCAAAGCCAGTTGAGGTATCGAAGAAAGTTCCTTCTGGAGAGGAGATCTTCACCACAACATCTCTTGACGATCTTGACGATCCTCACAACGATTTCCAACAAACATCACTTGACATCCGTACCGACAGGTTGAAGCATTCCCTTCAGGCTAAGGGTCTTCTTCAATCGCACTCTCTTGACGGTCTTGACGACCCTCATTCATCATTCGAAAATTTTCACTTGACAACCGTAACAATAGTTGAAGCAAGTCCCTTCAGGCAAAAGGCACCCTTCAATCATATCCACTTGGGAAGTATCAATCCAAAGTGTATCAATCCATCGAATCGAAGAAGTTCAACATCATGTCGACCTTCGTTTCCAACAACGACCAGAACCAGGTCACCGAGGCCAACAAGGCCCCCTTCAGGCTCAAGGCCATGAATGACACCACCAACAATGTCATGCAGAGTGCCTTCAAGACCTTCCACAAGTCCGCCCGTTTCGATCACGACGACGACAACGTTACCTACGGCAAAGGTGACATGTCCCTCGACTTCATTGACGGCGACGGCAACATCGAGAATCCTTCGACTGACCACACTCGTACTGTCCAGCAGCCTGCTGACAAGTCCGCCGATGCCGTTGAGCACAATGCCACGAATGACAAGAGCGACAAAGACCCGCTTTCTGGCGAGCTCGATGATGGCGAGGCTGACGTCGCCGCCGCTTCAACTGACGGAGTTTGTCAGCAGTTTGTGGAGCACGACGCCAAGAAGCCCGCTGAGCAAGGCGTCAAGGAGGATGCCGAGAACTCTGAGGAGTCAGTCGACAAAGTTCACGAGCACCGCATGTACGGTGGAAAGGGACCTGTCAAGACCGCGCACCTCAGGATCGAGAACGTCGAGATCGCTGATGAGGACGTCGAGATGTCCGAGGAGGATGCCGAGTTCTCTGAGGAGGATGCCGAGTTCTCTGAGGAGGACGCTGCCATCTCTGATCAGAACTCTGATATGTTCGAAGAGGATGATGATGCCTCCGAGGAGGACGCCGATGACCACATTGTCCACAGCTCCCCTACTCGATGTGACATTGGTATGAAGAGCTGCGTCAAACCTGACGGAACTCGCTACACTGTCGGAGGTAAGGGTCTCATCAAGCGCACTGACTCCAACAACGACGGTGCCGAGCTCTCTGAGGAGGACACCGAGGTCAAGATTGATAGCAACTCCCCTACTCTAATCGCCACTAGCATGAAGAGCTGCACCAAGTCCGACGGAACTCGATACACCGTCGGAGGTAAGGGTCCCATCCAAACCACGCCCTCTCATATCGAGGATGCCGAAGTCTCCGAGGAGGACAGCAATGAGTCTGATTATGACCTGGACTCGGAGGAAGGCGAGCGACAGGAGCTTTTCAAGGCTGTCCGAGAGGATATCGAGGAGAAACTCGAAGCAATCGCAGATCTCAGCCAACAAGTGGCAGCTCAGCGAAACGTCATTCTCAAGAAGCGACTGCAAGGGAAGCTCGACAGCCTCGAGGACGAGATGCGGCTCAAGCTGGCGTCTCTCGAGGACAGCGAGGCCACTGAGACGGAGTCGGTCGACGCAGCCCCCCAGCACCACACAAACAATGGAAAGAATTCCATCACCAAGAACATCGGCAACATCAACGCCGCCAGCGATGGCAAGTCCATGGCGTCCTAGAACGGCGCAAAGAATTGTTCATCTAGCCAGTCTGATGGTTACCAGAGCGAGTGTTGGCCTGGTGAGAAGGTCTCCGTCAAGAAGTACATCAAGCAGAAGCTGAGGTCTACGCCTAAGAAGACTTTGGCGAGGATCACCGCCTTGGACGCGGTTATTGAGTGGTACACGCGTGAGGAGTACAAGACCCTGGATGCTTCGAGATGGGGTGACCTGCAGGAGAAGATTGACGAGCACAGGGAGGAGTTGGCGAAGCTGCTTCGGTCCATCGGAACTGACGAGAATTGTCCACAGGACGAGGCTTGGGGCTGGGCTATTCGTCTCAATGAGCAGATTCGAAAGAAGTGGCAGGGTTGCGACCAGGATGACTCTCTTGCGAAGCACAAGGTCATGGAGGAGATCGACGAGATGAACGAGAAGCGTCGAATGAAGCTCGAGGAGATTTCTAAGGAGGACTGCCGGGTCACTCTCTTGGGTTGGGTCAACCTCGAGGACCGAAAGCCTCTTCCCACTGAGGCCATCTTGACTGTCGAACCTTCCCCCCAGCAGCAGACTACTGAGGATACCGCCACCCAGCAGGCTTGCCAGCCTCCCGCTCCGATTTTGAAATCCGATGTTGCGATGGTCGAGGTTACAGATGCCAGCACCCAATCCTACGGTAACAATGAACAACCCACTCTGATCACGGCGGAGGATACAACTGCGCGTGTGCACAACGACGCCATGGACGTCAATGCCGATCTTTTCGGCGACGGCCTCGACTTTGACGATGAGTCTCCCGACTTCGCCGCTACTAGCGAAGCAAGCAATACCAGCGAGCCCCTCCTGGAACCCGTTCCTGCATCTTCGCAGAACTTTGACGAACTTGTCGAGTCCCCCAATCCCTCGCTGCCTTCTGCCGAAGTCGTGATCGCTACAGAACCTCAGGACATCTCCATTGACAGCAACACTGATCACATCCAGGCGGAAGCTTTGCCCACTGTGCCGGCTATCACGTCTGAGGTGTATGGCAACCAAGCCGATTGTATTCTTGGCAGTGTGCCCACCTCCTTCGATGATGACTTCGGTGCAACCCAGAGCCCACATGTCGCTGAGGTTGTCGATACCGGCCTTTCTGTTCTCACAGAAGCTGAAGAGGCACTGTTTGAGGAGCTCATTGATGTGAGTTTACTTGAACAGGATGTGCAACAAGGCCAAGTTCCTGCCCAGCAGGAGCCCATGCTCGCTCTAGTGGAGGATCCCATCTACCAGGCCGCCGCTGTTCCCCAGGACGTTCCTGTTATTGCGAACCAGAATGATGCAGTTGTAAGCCAAGCCACTGAGGCTTTCAGCACGGATGAAGACTTCAAGTCGTCGGCTGAGTGGAATGAGCGTCCTGAGATCCCAACTTTGGACGAATTCTTGCAGTTTATGGACGAGACCACGCAACAGCAGATCCGTGCAGCCGCCTGGGCGAGGATTCACAAGTTTGTTCGTCTGGAGACGTTCCATCCCGCGCAGCTTGATGTCTTCGCGTTCGCACCACCAGACGTTCAGGAGCCGATGCTTGCAGAGTACGAGAAGTATCACCAAAACGGAGGCCAACTTACTCTCCCTCTTCTTCAGTCCCATTGGAATGATCCAGAGTATTCGGCCCGAACACCGATGTGTGTCAACTTCTCGAGCTTCGTCGTCCAGATGTACCCGGACATTGAGACTCAGCCTGACGAGATCGTAAACGAACAGGCGCAGCCGGCGGCGCAGCCCGCGGTCCAGGACACATTCAACACCTCGGGCTCTTTCGACTTGGACTCTTTCGACCTCAGCTCCTTCGAGTCTTCCGGCTCCATCGACCTTGAGGATATTGTAAATGCATTCGCCGATGTGAATGGAGACCAATCCACTTCTTCCATCGAGCTTGTACAGGAGACAATTGAGAAATCCATGATCCCAGATGTCACTGTCCAATCCTCTATGCACCAGAACAACATCCAAATGCCTGAGCCGATCATTGTCGACGAACAAGCGCAAGCGAGGCACGGTGCAGCCACCAAGAAAGCTGCACGAAGCAAGAAGTCGGCGCCGGCTAAGAGGAAGACTGCCACCCCAAAGAAGACCGCTGCCCCAAAGAGGAAGGGTCCAGATCTGCCACTTCAGCCGCCTGTTGATGAGAGCACATTCGGTCAATTCGAGCAAGGCGACGTCGTCGAGTGCCCGGTTACTCCCGCCCAGGAGGTTGGAGACGGTCTTGATGAGTGGGCCAGCGCCTGGTGTCAGCGATCGTGGTCCGAGGAAGACCCCGAGCCAAAGAACCGTACTCCTGCGGAGCTGGCTAGACTTCAACAGTTGGGCACGAACTTCAACCAGGGCATGCGCACTGCTTCCTTGATCCAATCGCCCAGCACGTCGTCGAATCTTGTCGGTGCCATCAACGGTCACCTGTCTCAGACTGCACCCAATGGCGCCAATGCCCATGCGTTAACAGGCGTTCCGGCTCCTGTCGAACAGCAAACATCCGCCACGCCTGCCAAGAGAAGCCATCGCGGTCGCCCTGCAGCACCCGTAAACTCGCTCAGGAAGAACCGCACTCGCAAGCTCAAGCATCCGGATTCACCCCAGAAAGTGCCCAGCGGAAGGTACACGCGCCGCAAGTCCAGGTCGCCTGGATCTAGCAGCTCCGATTCCAGTGTCCCACCACAACAGCCTGAGAACGCGTCAGGACAACCGACGGTGTACTACGAAGCCGCCCCCAACCGACGCTTGGGCCTCGATACCTCACCCGAGAATTGGGTGGCCCAGTCGACGAACAAGCGCAAGCGGGCCCAGCCAACGAAGGAGACGCCACGCAAGGCGCAGAAGGCGCAGAAGCCCACCCCCGTGCCTCTGCAGTCGAGCCAAGCTAGCAACGCGAGTGCTTTGAACGGAAATGGCACCTACCGTGCTATTCTCCCACGTCCAGCGCCTGTTCAAGCTCCTTACAACGGCATGCAGACTCCTGACCCGGCTGCGGACAGCCCCGAGTACATCTACGGCTCCATGAGCGTCCCTGAGCCCCTTGTGCTCGCTTACTCTTCTCCAGTTCAGCAGGCCGCAGAACCAGACATGGGCCCACTTACGGGCATGCCACCCAACGTGCCAGCTCAGGCTTTGCAGCAGGGTTTCCAGCAGATGCCCGGAGGCAATATGATGCAGCAGAACCTCCAGCGAGGCATAAATTCAAGCACGGGCTTGGGCTTCAACGGAGGCATGCAGGGCTTCAAGCAGCCCATGCAGCAGCCCATGCAGAACGCGGGTCTGGATGACATGGATGACTCTGACGATGATTTCGACGATGAAATCATGCGCCGACTTCGCAAGACGGAGAGGAAGATGAAGCGACAGGAGGAGGCGCTGCGCAGGATTGCGAAATTGGAAGAGAAAATGCGGCACAACGAGATGGCCTTCGCCGGCGGCTTGCTTAACGGCGAAATGATGAACGGTGGTGGTATGGGCAGCACCGACAGTGTCGATTTGACCCAGCTGGACGCGAGCAGCTACCAAGCTGGTGGATACCAGAAGTGAGCGACCTAGACACAAGGTCTGTCATGAAGAGCTCGTGTTCGGTCTCTTGGCGGCCACCTTTTCGGTGAATCGTCGAAAGGGCGAAGTTGGATGGATATTACTGTTGGTTGTTTTTCGAGAGATCTGTCCGCTTGTGAGGACAGGTCGAGGCCTTCAACGGCGGAATGACGGATATGATGGACGCGATTTGAGAGATGATGATTCCGGGCAAATTCCCATTAGCGAAATGACTTGATGACCATGGTTCTGCACCTTGTAGAGGGCGGGGACCGAAATTCACACAGATAGTAATTGGTGTCGTACAGGGAGAGAAAATAAAACGGAGGATTTATAGGAAACGAGCTGCATTTCCCAAGTGACTGTATCATCTTGAAGAATGTGACTGCTCATGGGAAGCCAGCAGTCTGCTGCAGCGGTCTGGTTTGGTAACATCCGTGACAACGTCAAGCAGACGGGAGAACGCCAAGGACTCCTGAGACCGTGTCATCGACCACAAAGTAGCATGCCGGCGATTGTCAATTTCATGGGCTCAAGCGCAAGAAGTCCCAGCCAAGAGGTTTGCAATACCAGAAAGGCAGATCGCTGTACTGTAGAGTCTTGGTCAACACACGGACAAGCCCGAGAAAGGGGGTGGTGAAGGGGAGGCAAACCTTGTGGAAGTATATCACGAAAGGGCAGGGGAATATGAGGATGAGCAGAAGCATCGAGCAGCATGGCCCGCAACCGGACGGTGGTCAACCTGGGAAAGAGGCTGGGAAAAGGTTGGGCTGGAGGGGGGGGGTGGCTGCAGGTAACCGTATTCGCATATGGTCACGAGAGATATGGGAGAAGTTATAGCCGGGACAATTCCTTTCGTACATGGGGGGAGATACTATGTACTGCAGAGGCTGACACTCGTGAAAGAGGTTGAATAAAAATCGAGCCTGTTAGTTTGAAGACACAGGAGGCATTGTGATGGACTCATGGCGAGGTCAATAATTGGGAGTGCCCGTATCCAGGCGGAACGGACAATGGAATGTGTGAATTAATCAGATATTATACGTTGAGTAGGTACAACATTCAAAGATCATTATAGTGAAGCGAAGCCGTACCATATATAGTAAGCGGACGGGTTGAAGATGGGATGTTTCCGACCATGAATCGATAATAAATTGTCTGAAGGGTGATCAAAAGCAGGTGGTGAGGAAGGAGGCACACCGGCATACCGGAAAGGACCAAAGCCCCACCATAGCTCCGAATTGGGAGTAGCGCACCTTTGTTTTTCAACCAGGCCGCTGTTTCCCTATTAAGCTGCCCAGGTGCTCTATTGTACTGTATATGTACAAAGTCCACTCATGAAGACAATACACATGCTCGACAAATTAATACAACACCATTCCTTTATGTGCTGACGTACATACAATACTCACTCTACCTTTGCCTTTCTGGTTTTGAAGTGTGCTGTGGAGTGAACGACCGTTGTCGGGACTTGGAAGCGCCTACGGCCGACCATCAGTGGTGGTGGTGGCGGCGTCGGGCGTGCAATAGATCCTTGACCTGCGATACTACCTTTCTTTTGGCACACAGGCACAGTGGTACAGCATCCTGTACACCTGGACGTACATACCTAGGTATCTACCTAGATACTTTGCCTTTGTCATCTGCAGGTTGTGCCAACCTTAAGCAACCAGCCAACCACCTGGGCAGTTGACTGGAGTCGCTCGAGGTGTTTCGGTGAAGAACGGACCAAGATGTCGGAGGAAGCAGCGACCTTGACAGAAGAGCACAGTCTCGGCAGCGACAATCAGCAGCACCAAGGTACGTCAGTCAGTACTTCCATACGTCAGTATATCTGTATAGGGAAACAGAGTGCGTACATCCATGAGATAGTACTAGGTACTGCTGTATCCGCAGCAAAAGGTCGCCCTCCAAAACCCCAATGTGGACCAACAAAAGCCCTCGCTTCACCATTGTTCTGCCAGTTCTGGTATAAACTCTTTGTGTATCCTGTTTTTCTGCTCGGCGGAACTTAACCCGGTCGCGGATGGGGACTTAACTTCAGAGCCCAGGTCTGGGAGACATGATTCGGGATCATTAGTGCTTCACTATTCCTAGCACATACCTAGGCATATCATCAGCATTCTTGCCTCACCCTTATTACCGATGTCTCGTGAGACATGGAACGACCGGCCAGCCAGCTAGTGCGGTTCGTGCTTGGAGTTCCTTATTTGAGATTTTGAATCCTTCCGTCGACGTTCCAGACCATCCATCCGGATACACGTTCCCCGTCACACCACTTTTTTTTTTTTTTGCCCTTCGCGAGCACATGCACACTTACATACATATACTGGTCCCCTGATCGGCCCTGTACCGTATAATCAGCTCAGACAAGCATCACAGGCATTACACCACAGCTGCAGCGGCGGACGCAACATCTCTCCACCACGCCCACACCTACTGTCACTCCCGCTACCACCATAATAAGCAAGGGAGACAACCTCTGCCTCCCCGGTGACACCCACGGCACACAATACACCCATGTCTCCCCGCATCCACCATCCTCTATTCGGACTGGATCCAATTTAAGTCATAGCTCCCAGCTCACCTTGAACGACTGTTATTTATCCCATGATCCCTCTCTAGGTGCCCCTGGCGACAAGCTTGTCTCTCGATCTCAATCTCAATCTCAATCTCGCCAGCATCAGCCTGAAAAGCTCACATCGAAGACCTCAACTACTCCCGGAGACGACAAGGACAAGCATCACAAAATGATCTTTACCGACTTGTACAAGTCGCCCAAATCGCCTCTATCCCGGCTACGCCATCCGCATCACTCACATTTGGCACTGCAGCCCTCCGATTTTGACCCTGACCTCATCAGCAAGGACAAGGCAAAGCAGAAGGAGGCCGTCAGGAAACATTTACAGTCAAAAGTTCGCAATGACTGGGCCTTCCCTTGGCCACCCGTGGAGGGAGCTTCCGCCTCGAAAGATCCTGAGCGCTTGGAGATCCCGGACGAGGAGGCACAGTTGTCTGCAGACCTTGAAGGTTATCTCGAGATAGCTTCAGATGACCCGCAGCTCAGCGGCAAAGAAGTGGATGGGGAGGAGACGGCCTTAAATTCAGGAGAAGAGGCAGACTCAGACACAGATTCTGTTTACAGCACAATATCGGAAGCCCAACTCCAATGGAAACCGAGACTAGAATGGGCCTCGGAGCTGTCAGAAGACGAATTGCCCTATAATTCGCCGTCACCTTTCAAATTTGATACCCCCGATTCTATTGGTCAGGCTGTCAATGCTTCCAAGATCGCTCGAAAGACTCGCAGGCGGAGAGAACTTCGCAAGGAAATGTCATGGAATGATGGGCTCGCGTGTTTTGAGGCCAGGAGGAATGCCTGGACCGATGCAAAAGTCGCCCGAGTCCGTCCGAAGACATTGTCGCCTGTGTCGCCCACGTCGCAAAGGAGGTCGTTGTTCTGGCGGACTCACACACATCCGTCGTCCAATGCTGGTCAGACGGCAACGTCACCGGCCTCTATAACCTCACCCCTTTCGCCGGTCACGACCAACTCTCAGCCAGACACCTTGCAGCCTCTACCAAACAGCGTAGAGAGCGACCACTCCATATCAAACCACCATCTCTCCCCCAAAACTTCAGGCAGCGACTCCCAGAGCTACTCAAACGCACAGACGGAACAATATCCAGTCGAGACTCTCCTTCCCATCCCACCTCCACTTCTCCCGCCAGCAAACCCAATGCGCGCCAGCATCACGCCAGCCCTCTACAACTCGATCTACGAAAAGGTCGTTGTCCACAGCCTCCAACCATCATGTCCTATAAATCTTGGTGACATGGTGCGCGCTTGCGTCGCAGGGTGGAAGCGTGATGGTGAGTGGCCCCCGAGGCCCATGGCTCCGGAGCCCGCCGCAGTGGTCGCGGTAAGGAGGAGGAAACCATCGGCGAGTGCTCTAGTAGACACACCGCATAACTATGCCGTCGCTGGAGCAGGTGGACATAGCAGAAAGTTGAGTTTTAGCTTCCTTGGAGGGCATGGGCACGGAGGCGAGAAGGAGAAGGGAAGGAGGGAGAGCGTAGCGGAGGAAGGGAGTGGAGGGTCTGGGAAGGGTATCAGGAGGAGTTTGCAGAAGGTATTGGGGATCGGACAGCACCCAAACCCGAACATAACGGCTGTGGCCGAAGGGGACACGGCCCCGCAGGCACATTGAGAGGGGAAGAGATATGGTCGTGGTCGTAATGACGAGCATCGTATAGGTATTACATGGTCAGTATTGTTAAAGAGGGCGAAATTGCGAGCGGTTATATACCCTGGTATGAAGCGAGACTGTCTACACGTTTGCGAATATACGATGTCAAATTCAGACATCGAGATCGTCTTTCCGCATTTCTGCATTTAAATGCTGACGATAATGTTTGACCTAAGAGTGCCTTATTGAACTTGTACATAGGGATGAGGGATGGCCAACAACCAGTGTGCTCTTAAGTATACGGGCAAGACCGTCAACTTATGTCCCTAGGATTATGCGGAGGGCAGTTGCATATGATTGATACGGAATGACAGGGGGGTTGCATTGGACACCTCAGGTGCTCACATCAACTGTGGTGTCTTGCCTGGCGGGCGGGACCGTGTCCAGCTCGCTGTGACGTCTTTCCACCTAGCGCGCCACTAAATCACCAAACACACCGAGTCACGATGTAAACGGATTCATACTGCCCGGGCCGTTCACATACCCTGACACCTTATCATTGGAGAGCTAGCAATTCAGATTACTGCCGCAGCTTTCCTACACCAGCCACTTCTCTATCCTCTCGATGTGCGGACAATACAAGTAGTACACCATTCCGCCCTCCACTCCATCCCGTCAACACCCCTCCTCTGTCCAAGATACGGAAACGACCGACAACACCCATTCAGGGCTACCAGCAATAGGAGAGCCCACTGCCTTGCCCCCGATTTCGACTGGTGTCTCGGAGAGAGGAGGGAGGATAAACTCGAAGCCTAGGTCTATAAAGGAAGAAGACCAGCAAACAGTTGACCAATACGAACTCGACGACTACCCGCAGATCCAAGCCCGGCGCGATCACGAAGAGAAGGAGGACAGGCGAGCCGTAAAGTACGCAGCGAAGAGGGCCACGCTCGAGGAGCAGGCTTTAAGGGACGCCATGAAGTTCGCCCACAGCATTCAGTTCAACGCCGTTCCGGACTGGACGAGCCATTACATTGCTTACAGTAACCTTAAGAAGCTGTACGTCTCACTCCCCGGCCTTGATAATGCGTTATGGTAGAAGCTGACTCGTACGCTGTACATAACAGGATATATCAACTCGAGAAGAACATCCACCAAGCCAACGCACAGAATGGCGATGCCGAATCCCGGCCCCTGATACCGTCCGAAGATCCAGAGCTCGTCTTCAAGCGCGCGTTGGACGTCGAGCTCGAGAAGATTTCGTCATTCTATCAGCTCAAGGAGCAGGAGCTCATCGATGAGACGAACAACCTTCTGCGCGATGTCGGGGCCTTTGAGGAGGAGGAGGAGGATGAGGGGCAGCACGAGGGCAGCAGGCCTGCGACACGCAGCAACAGTGCGCCGGGCCGGCAGCTGTCTCGGGCTCGACGCACCAGCGCAGTGAGCCAGCATTCTACCGAAGACGGAGCGGGAGAGGATGATAGCGACGAGGACGGCGACGGCGACGAAACCACGGCACTCACCCAGCCGTCAGGGCGCAAGAGGCGAGTGAGCCTTCTCGGGCGCCGCAAGACGACTGGCGGCCCGGCCACCGACATGACCGCCTCGACGGAACTTACGAAGTCGATGAGGCGGCCGAGCACAGGATACGACGACTATGAGCAGGCAGTGGTATTCTCGAGCGGGATCATGCTCAAGAAACGCATCGTCGGCCTCTACGTCCAACTATGCGAGCTCAAGTCCTACGTCCAGCTGAACAAGACGGGCTTTAGGAAAGTCCTCAAGAAGTTCGACAAAATCCTTGACCGCAAGTACCGCCAAGTGTACATGCCCAAATACGTGGAGCCCGCATACCCCTTCCAGGAGGACACGATGCAGGGTCTCGAGGAGCACATCTTCAATATGGAAAAGGCGTACACCGATATTGTCACGAATGGCGACTACGAAGCCGCCAAGAAGGACCTGCGGTCTCACCTTCGAGAGCATGTTGTTTGGGAGAGGAATACTGTATGGAGAGATCTCATCGGCATAGAGCGTCGGGCGGAGGCCGCAAGTCTGGGACAGACGTTGTTGGGCACGGGAGGCAAGCCGTCCAAGACTCGGCTCCAGGGCGACGATGAGCCATATCCCGACACGAAAGTCATCTCGACGCCCGTCGGCAGGTTTACATGCCCTACATGGCTGTTCAGCTCGGGCATGTTCTTCTTGCTGGGCTCGATGGTGTTGTTCTTTGCGCTGCTGTTCATTCCGATCATGGAGAAGCCGGAGCAGCAGAACTGTCTGGCCATGTTGGTCTTTGTCAGTGTGCTTTGGGCTACTGAGGTAAGTCGATTGCGCAACTTGATCCGCGCTTGAAATGGGACTTCGCTGACTCGGAATTAGGCCATACCCTTGTTTGTCACGTCTCTTATGATTCCCTTCCTCTGCGTCCTTCTCAACGTAGTCGTCTCAGAAGATGCGCCACACCAGAGACTGGACTCGAAGAAGGCTACGGCATACATATTCGCTGCTATGTGGACGCCTGTTATCATGCTCCTGTTGGGTGGCTTCACTCTTGCAGCGGCACTGTCCAAGTGTAAGATAGACAAACGCATCGCGACCTTTGTACTGAGCAAGGCCGGCACGACGCCGAGGACTGTGATCCTTGCGACCATGCTGGTTGCTGCATTTGCCAGCATGCTCGTCAGCAATGTTGCTGCTCCAGTCCTCTGCATTTCTATCATTGAGGTGAGTCTTGACATTCGCGCCACATGTTCCTCCAGTGCTGTAGAAGCTAACAAAAGACGCACCAGCCCATGCTCCGGAACCTCCCCTCCGACTCCAACATGTGCAAAGCCCTGCTGATGGGCATCGCGCTCGCGTCCAACATCGGCGGAATGCTTTCTCCCATTGCGTCCCCGCAGAACGTCGTCGCCATGGGCATCATGGTGCCTGAGCCGGGCTGGGGCCAATGGTTCTTCATTGTGATTCCTGTGGGCATAGTCTCCATTGCGCTTATCTGGATCCTGCTGCTAGTGACCTTCCAGCCCGGCAAAGGCACGACCATCGTGCCGATCCGAGAGGTCAAGGAGGACTTCACTGGCGTGCAATGGTTCGTGACTATCATCACGATCACCACGATAGCGTTGTGGTGCGCAAGTCACCAACTAGAGGCAGTGTTTGGTGATATGGGCGTTATCGCTATCATCCCCATCGTGCTTTTCTTTGGTGTGGGGATCTTGACCAAGGAGGACTTCAACAATTTCCCTTGGACTATTATCATCCTGGCTGCCGGAGGTCTTTCTCTTGGAAAGGCGGTCAAGTCATCAGGTCTGCTCGATACGGTTGCTGTGGCTATTTCCCACAAGGCAGAGGGCATGAGCCTGTACGGCGTACTGGTTGTATTTTCATGCCTGATCCTGCTCATCGCCACCTTTATTTCGCATACCGTTGCGGCACTGATCATCTTGCCGCTGGTGTACGACGTGGGTGCGAGCATGGAGGAGCCTCACCCGAACTTGCTTGTCATGGCGGGCGTGCTGATGTGCTCGGCGGCGATGGGATTGCCGACGAGTGGATTCCCGAATATGAGTGAGTACCTACCTCCCTACCGAAATGACAACAAAGGAGCAAGATTTGCTAACGAATTGTGTTCTGCAGCTGCTATCATGAAGGAAGATGCAACAGGCCAGAGGTATCTCCAGGTAAAGCACTTCATCAGCCGTGGTGTTCCTAGTAGTCTTATCACCCTAGTCGTGGTGGTTACGCTGGGATACGGCGCCATGAGAGTGAGTGGCATGTGAGCACTGTAACTTGAGGCTCTTCCAGGGTTGTTTGAGTTTACCATTTTATACTATATTTGCCCCAGGGGGGTTCGAATGGCATATAGAGGGCGGTATAGAGAGGTTTGAACATGATTGAAAAAGGATCTGTCGGTGTATTTATATAGACATCACATGGGACGTAGAGGGCGAAATACTTTGGATTTCATTCCTAGTTACAAGAATGAAGTTCTTCATCAAAATTATACGGTAGACAATGTCTTGGGTCTGTGAAACACCTCGAGACAAAGGAGCTAACTACGGATCCGTACTTCGTACTAGTATCGGGTTTCGATGCTGGTGTCTATACTAAGTACTTAAGTAGGCAATAACAGCCAATCGGCAGAAAGATATGCGATGCGGTCATACGCGCGAACAACGGAAGCTCCTCTCATGCACCTCGAAAGCTCCACGGAACAGCTGTACATCCTTTCCCAACTCACCAACCACACCGCATTCAGTTGGGATTTGTCGCGACGTACGCGTGGCTGTCAGTTCAAAGGTTTCCATGAAGTCCTGATGTCCTCATAGCGCTCAAAGCTCCCCGGCTGCACGGTCAGCGCCAGTTTCAATCGCAGCCATGCTCTCCGCATTTACGGCTCGACCCATCATCGAGCTCAAGCAGAGGGATAAGTCTAAGATAGAGACGATCCTTGCATATGGTATGCTTCCTCCCTCTCTGGATTTCTAAGCGAAGCCTAATTTTGGCCATCTGACCATCTGCAAACAGGCGACCGGGTCCTCGTCGGCCTCAACACGGGCAGCCTACGTGTCTACCGCGTAAACGACCTCGAGCCTCTACAAACCCCTTCCTCTGCGTCAAAAGAGGCAAATGGCTTGCCAGCGAAAGAAGATGACGCCGCTCTCCACGAAGATGCTGCTGTCCCGCAGCAGCAGCAGCAGAAGCACACCCGCACCAAACCCGTAAAGCCCTCCGACCTCCTCCGCGAAGTAGAGAAGTTCTCCAACCGCGCCATCGAGCAGCTCGCCATCATCAAAGAATCCGACACGCTCGTCTCGCTGTCCAACTACTCCATCTCCATGTACGACCTGCAGACGTACGAGCCGATCGACGGGTGCTCGCCGCTCCCACGGACGAAGAACGCCTCGTGTTTTGCGGTCACGAGCAACATCGTCAAAGACACCGAGACGGGAATACCGGAGATCATCAGCCGCATGGCCGTCGCTGTGAAGAGGAGGCTGCTGCTGTGGAACTGGCACGAGAGCGAGCTCTCGCCCGATGTCGGGGAGGTGGTGCTAGCCGAGGCGATAAGGACCGTGACGTGGGCTAGTGCTACGAAGGTGGTGTGCGGGATGAACGCGGGCTACGTCCTTGTCGATGTGGTCACTCACGAGGTGGAGGACGTCGTCGCCCCGGGCGCGATAGCAGGAGGGCAAGGCAGCCGCTTCGGCGCCATGAGCAGCGCGGGCATGGGATACATGGGCCTGGGCGGTTACGTCCCCAAGCCGCTCGCGACAAAGCTAGCGGACGGGCAGTTGTTGCTGGCCAAGGACATAAACACGCTGTTCATTACGGACGAGGGCAAGCCCATACCCGACAAGAGGCAGATACCGTGGCAGAGTGCGCCAGAGAGCGTGGGGTACTCGTACCCGTACATCCTGGCGTTGCAACCGCCTGCGAAGGGGTCGCTGGAGGTGCGAAACCCGGATACGCTGAGCTTGCTCCAAAATATAAGCCTGCCAGGCGCAGCGGACCTGCATTTCCCACCGCCGACTTACAGTCTCGCGCATGCGGGTAAGGGTTTCCACATATCGAGCGACCGGGCTGTGTGGAAGATGGACGCGACGGACTACGACTTGCAAGTAGAAGAGCTGGTAAGCTCTGGCAGGTACGACGAGGCTATTTCTGTGCTGGGCATGTTGGAGGATGCCCTGCTCAAAAATAAGACGGAGACGACGAGGGAGGTGAAGATGCAGAAGGCCGAAGTGCTCTTCCGTCAGAAGAAGTACCGCGAGTCGATGGACTTGTTCAATGAGGATGATGTGCATGCGCCGCCTGAGAGGGTGTTGAGGTTGTTCCCTAAACTGATTGCAGGAGAGCTCTCGGGGTATTCTGAAGAGAAGGATACTGATTCGGAACCGGACGAGACCAACGGCAAGTCGACAGCCTCTCATGATGGCGAAAAGGTGCATGAAAAAGGTGGGGATGCGGCTTCCCCGACGGCTGAAGATATGACTTCTCCTGCCACCATGGGAGGTGGTTTTGCGAGGATGCTCCTTGGCCACCGCAGGGCCAACCCAGAAACAGCCTCGATCGCTTCCACTTCTATGAAGAAGGGGGCGGATGCGGACGACGCGGCGAGCGTCAAGAGCAAGTCATCAAAATCTGGGGAAGAAATCACTGGCCTAGAAGGCAAAGACCTGAAGGAGGCCGTGATGGAACTTCGGGGCTTCCTTGCTGGCACGAGGGCTCGTTTACAGCGGGTCATCGACCCTGTCACAGGGAAACTGAAGCACAAGAAACAGAGCGACTCTGGTGAAGAAGCCCTCAAGAGTCTGATCAGTACCACCACCGGCAGGGACGAGTCTGACGAGGGCCTGGAGAAACAACTACGAACAACCTTTAAGGTGGTCGACACGTGCCTCTTCCGCGCGTACATGTTCTCGGCGCCGACGCTCGCCAGCTCGCTGTTCCGGATCCCCAACTTCTGCGACCCGGACGTCGTCAACGAGAAGCTGGTCGAGGCCGACCGGTACAACGAGCTGGTGGACTTCTTCTTCGGCAAGAAGCTGCACAGGCAGGCGCTCGAGCTGCTGAAGAAGTTCGGCGAGGGCGAGGAGCCCGACGTGAAGGCGCCGAGCCTTCACGGCCCGCAGAGGACGGTCGGGTATCTGCAGAACCTGCCGCCGGAGATGATCGAGCTGATCCTCGAGTTCTCGGAGTGGACCCTGCGCAAGGCGCCAGACATGGCCATGGAGGTGTTCCTGGGCGACACGGAGAACGCCGAGACGTTGCCGCGGGAGAAGGTTGTGCAGTACCTGGGTGGGATTGACACCAGGCTTGAGGTGCGGTATCTGGAGCATATCATCGGCGAGCTGAATGATTTGACTCCCGATTTCCACAATGGGCTGGTGGAGTTGCTGGTTAGCCAGCTGAGGGGCAGTGATAAGAGGGACGTGGAATGGCAGATGGATATGATCCGGCTGAACGGGTTCCTGAAGGAGTCCAGGCAGTATAGCTTGACGAGGGCCTTTACGCGCCTCAAGGGTGATGGTAAGTTTGGTCGGCTCCGGATTTGTGGGACGGCGCAAGGAGAGGAAATCACTAACGTTCAGTGTAGATCCAGCCTTCTACGAGGCTCAGGCTATTGTTCTGAGCAACATGGGCGAGGACAGGCAGGCGCTCACGATCTACGTCTTCAAAATGCAGGATTACGCGAAGGCAGAAGAGTAAGTCAACCTCCCAATGAGTTCCAAAGTATGCCATTTCAGTCTTAGTGTCTGACTCCGCCGGTTTAGATACTGCAACCGAGTCCACAAGTCCAAAGAAGGACCAAAACCTCCTTTCTCCCCGGCAATAGGATCCCCCCCGTTGTCAAAAACACAGAGGCCGAGCAAGCCGACCACACCATACGATGATTCGGAAGAGGCTGGTCCATCTATCTACCAGACCCTCCTGTCGCTGTACCTTAACCCGCCGCCGCCGAACAAGCCCAGTCTCCCACCCGCACTCGACCTCCTTTCCAAGCACGGATCTCGCCTCCCGGCCGCGTCGACACTATCACTGATCCCGGACACCCTGCCGGTGTCAGACCTCGAGTCGTACTTTCGAGGGCGCATCCGCGCGGCCAACTCCGCCGTCAACGAGAGCCGCATTATCGCCGGCCTGCGCCAGACCGAACTCGTCACCAGCCAGGCGTTGCTGTTGCTCGGTGATGGCATGCCGGGAGGCCAGGGCGGACGGAACAGAAGGGTGGTCATTAGTGATGAGAGGGTGTGTGGCGTGTGCCACAAGCGCCTGGGCGGGAGTGTCGTGGCTGCATTGCCCGACAGTTCCGTGGTGCACTATGGCTGCCTGAACAGGAATGAGAAGGCCATGTCCTCTGGCGGTGGTATAGGCGAAGCACCTCGTAGGATGAGCACGTGGGCCTCTCCACCGTCGGACTCTTGGGGGAGGAGCGGCAGTGGTGGACGGGGACAGTTCGGCCGCGGTGGATTTGATGGATGATATGGTATAGGTAGATTGCGGGAGTACTTGTTCGTCATTGTCGCATAACGGGTCGGCATCGTTTTCTTGGTGGTTGCATTTGTATGGACTGCATTCATAGCATCCGGTCTTCAGCAATACCCCTTCGTTTTTCTTGCATGCTCTTGCTCCCGTCATAAGGGGCTCGTTCAGTCTTCCTCTTCCACCACCTCCTCGCCGTAGTAGTCCTCCTCCTTGGCTTCGTCGGCGCCCTTTGGTGCCTTGCCGTTCCTGGTGGCTTCTTCTTCGACCTTGTCCTCTTCCATGCGCTGTGTGAGCTCTTTGTTAATCTGCTCCTGCATGGCTGCGGTGGCCTTGCGCAGGTCGTTGAGGTACTTCGTCTTGTCCGGGACGGTCGGGTTGGTCGTGCCGGACACAGGGGCTTGCAGCTCGTGGGTGACGGTGAAGGGGGCGTTTGAGGGGGAGGTGTAGCTCGCTGTCAGGGAGAGCTTGTCGTTAGTGCCGGACATGGTGTTGTGTATAGCTTCACTATGAAGCTGAAGGTCAAGCTGGTAGTGTTTTGTTTGGTTGTGGCGTCCAAGGTCTTTTATCCCGTGTTCCGTGTTCTGGGGTGAATCAAGAGTCCAACATGAGGTTAGAGATCATCGATAAAATTCACTGCAGTGGCAGGAGCTCGGGGAGGCTGAAATAGCGGATAGCGGGGTAGATGCATGTCAAGGGCCCCCCCCATGGCCCCTCAGTGAGACCCCAGACAGGGGTTTGCAGCCTAGCATGAACACCAAGAGCCCTGGAGATGGATGCGGTCATCATTCCCTGTTCCTCGACTAGAGCTAATTCAATACAGGCCGCCAAGCGGCCATGCGGAACGGGATCAGTCTTTAGCCTCATCCAACAACTGCTAGACTCTGACTGCACATGTGTTTGACCATTCCAACCACAGGTTGAAACGATGTTACTAAAGGCGACCTCATCCCCCTCTTGCAGAGCCACCATTTAGCTCTACTCCCCCTCCACCCGTCCCAAATAGCAGTGAACCACGGAAGCCCATCGACGGACGATCCTCTACCGTATATGGATTGATATTGGCAAATACATTATAGGGACGCGACAACGGCATAAATCAAACTTCAGGGGAGTGGTGATCCGCGCCCAAAAGACCTGTTACCTATCTTGTCTGCGCACCAGCCAAGATGTAACAGGTCTTTGACATATACTCCGCATCTCCTTACCTTACAATCACGACCATGCAGCCGACACGACCCCAGCACGGGGTAAGAGCCCCGGGGAGCTTTGCGCCCCTGCCCCGATCTCAGAGCAATACCATGAGCCAGGACGACGGCCAGAGCCAGAGCATGTACTCCTCGTCAGTCGCTGCCACCCCAGATCTGCCCCCACCACAACGACCGAGAGTACGACGGGTCGATACCTCCTCAAGCGACGATTCGATACCCTTACATGTCGCGAAAGCAAGGAGTCCTACGTCACTTTACAATCCCCAGTTCCCACGTGAAGCCGCCTCTCCAGCGCCCTCCACCCAGACTCCGATATATGCCCAGTTCGCGAGCAACCATCCGAACTCGAGCCAAGCGAGTCTACAAAACTTCTCCAGTCCACAGAACTTCTCCCGACCGACTCCCTCGCCTCTTTCTGCCGCTGCTGCCGTCGCAGCTAGATCCGTGACAGCGAGCCATGATCCACAATTGCGGAACGCCTCACCCTTAACACTTCCACCCTCGAACGCGAGCACCACAAGTTCTACCAGACCTGTGGCGCATTCCCGAAAACAATCACAGACCGCCGGCGCGTTCGAGCCATCCTTGCCCTCAATATCGACCTCGAACCTATCATCACATGGCGCCATGTCTCAACCCTCCCCTAGCCAGCGCGATCTTCCGGCGAGTCACATAGCTGCACAAGCGGCTGTGTTGAGCCACCAGCAGTCGCAGCAAATGCTCCAGCATTCGAGACAGCGTTCACAGACTGCGCCTACGCCGACCGACCATCACGAATCTCCCCAGCCGTCGGTGAAAAGATGCAGTGGCTCCCTCAACCCTCCCGTGCTGAGCCTGACGGAGGCGAGCGGGCCGAGGGACACTGGATTTGGGAGCCAAGGGTATCACAATGGACTGCTTGGGAACAATGCTGCTACGACGGCCGCCAACGTCGTGTTCCCTCGATCGGGGCAAACATCCCCAGTGACGAACCAAATACCTCAACAACCTCCGCCTCCCCCGCCGCCGCCCTTGCCGGAGAAGAAGCCGGAGAAGTCGTCCAAGGTGAAGCTCTTCTCTCGGCCTGGCAAGATCGGTACCAAGGGAGATGTAAAGGATAAACCGATGCCCAGTCCGAGCAAGATCGGATCGGCGCTTTCTGCTCTGCAAAGGAGCAACTTCAGCACTACGAGCTTGGATGTTTCGGGCCAGTCATTCTACAACATGGCGAACGCTTCATCAGCGACCATTCGGCCGGCGGAAACGCCCGTAGAGAAGGAAACGAAGGAAAAGAAGCATCATTTTTTGTCAAGGCAGAGGAACAAGCCCAAGGACAAGGATGACTATCACCTTCAACTGTCATCTGCCGCAAGCAACTCACGGCCCACAGACCCGTACGCGCCAAGTAGCATGTATAACTTTAACCCATCGAGTCCTGGGCCGACTACAAGCACTTTCAAGAACCTCAGTGGACTTGATCTGCGACATGGCGGGCGAGCGCTCAGGCACGGCCGGAAAGAGGAAAAGGCGGACGTCAATGAATCTACGGGCAATTTAAACGACTGGCCTGGACCTGGCAGCTTGGGCTCGCTGAGTGGGTACCCGGTACAGCTTGAGCCTATCGATTCGACCAAGTACGGGCTCAATAGCATGTCCCTGGATGATGCGTGGCCATACCTGAGGGCCAAGCTGTTGACCATTTTCGAGGGCGAGGATTTGAAGTTACCTGTGGAGGACTTCAACCGCGTGGTGAGCATGCACCTGCAGTACTGCGTACAGCGGAGGTCTCCAGCTACGGTATTGGATGACTTGCGTGACCTCCTCAGGACTGGCTTCTTGAGTCTGGACAACAAGATGCGCAGAGGTCCCGAAGACCGCTTGATACCCGCACTGGTAGATGTGTGGATGCACGTCTATACCAGTGTAACGCCCTGCATGCAGTCTGTCTTCCTGCCGCTGGACCAAGAATTCGCCGGGAACGGCTCACTTTTGACAGCAGACCAGGCCAAGGACTTCTGGGGCGGCATGGTAGCGAGCTCGCCAGGAAGCGACGGAAGTGTCAACCTCGCGCCAGCCTCGTCGATGCTCGACGTCCGCAGCCTTGTCCTAACGGGCTTCAGGGACGTGGTCATCCTACCGCGATACGACAAGCTCAAGACCATCTTCTCGCGGCTGTCGCTTGACATCCTGCCCGGCGCGGGCCTCTCCAGCCCGCTCTCGGGCGACAACTACCTCTCGACATCACCCAGCGCGGAGTCAGCGCAGAGCTTCCCCTTCGGAGCGCAGCAGAGGCCCGGGACGGCCATGTCCCTGGACCCGTCGACGGCGAGCTACAACTCGACGTCCACGACGCTGCTGGGCGACCTGGCGGCCGGGGGCCGCTCCCGGGGCCTGTCCAACGTCTCGTTCGCCAGCAGCGGGGCGCACAGCAACGGCGGCTCCGACTCCCTGAATATGTCGTCGTCGCACTCCCTGCGGCCGCCCACAAAGCTCACGCCCATGAACAGCAGCCTGTCGACGTTCGGCGCGGCGGGCGGGGCGGCCTCCCAGTCCTCGACGTCGCTGCTCGGGCTCAGCCTGAGGGAGCAGAACGTCGAGGACTCGAAGCAGGTGGCCGAGATGGTGGGCAGGATGCTGCAGTGCATGAGCGTGCTCGCCGGCACGACGGGGCCGGGCGGCGGCGGCGGCGGTGGTGGGGGCGACGAGGGGACAAGGATGGTGGTGGAGCTGAGCCGGCTGCTGAAGCTAAACTGGCTCGGGCGGGGGCGCACGGGGAGGAATAGGAGGGGGATCGTGGGTGGGCGGGTTGCTAGGAGGGGGGAGGCGGCGGGGAGTAGTCGGGAGGAGATCAGCGTGATATAGGAAACTGGGTCGCTGATGGGCCTTTAAGCGCCGCGTATCTCCAGATCCGCCCCCCGGTGGGTGACGGTAATCTTCTATAGCCATGTTTGAGAAGGTGGCAGACTTCAGTCCTTTTTGATGAAAAAGTACAGCGGCGGAATCATTATGCATGGCGCAAAGGGACATATATACTTTGGAAACATGGCTACGGTCAGGACAGGAAGGTTGAACTTGTTTGGGGGTCTGATAAATTATATTGGTTTGCAACTACACCGTCGCTATATCGCTGTGAATCCACACAAGCACCAAATGGCAACGTCATGAGAGACGCGTACGTGTCTACGATGGCGACTGCCTGCAACGGACAGTAGGAATGTAGCGTGAAGCAAATCCTAAGTGGTAGTCATGGTCAGCATCTCCGTCATAAAGGAAACATGTGTTTGAAAAGAGATGAGATGTTGATTAAATCAGACATCCAAGGAAGCATTTTGCTCTCATCTATTCCCTATAGGCTTGACTGGCGGGAACTCGAGTGGAAACTGCGAATAGTATGGGAGATTTCGATCATGAAATCAGGTGGTAGAAAGAAGGTGGCGCGTGAGATGATATGGTAACTGACCTTCTGTATAGCTTCTTTTTAAGGATCGCGAGATCCTGTCCGTGATTAGTAGTGGCTTAGTTGGGTCCAGTAGACTCCGGATATAGCAAGACGTTCCAAATGTTTCTCCTGTAATTTGAGGTCAGCAAGGCTGTCCACAGTTCGTGTTGACGGTATGCGAGTTATAAGGTAAATTGTGCATTTTCATTCAGACATGGTATACTGGCAAGTAACAGGTATCGACAACCCGCTCAAAGAGCGACCGCGAGGGACCCGAACGTTGGAGAATTTCTTCATGGTCGTTTCGGTATGGAAAGAAGAACGTTTGGTTGTCATCTCAATGAAGGGTTGGGGAGGTGCAGAAGAGCGCGAAGGGAGATAAGAAACCTACCTCATGTGGTGAGGACGCGTTTGCGTAGTGAGATACGAAGCCAAAATAAAACTTCTTGGATCTCACACACGCGGCGAGAAGAGTTTGTTGGTGGTCCTCCGGGCCAACAACTTTTGGACATTCAAACAGCAACCTGCCACAAGGGCACAACTTCTGCTTGGAAAGCTTCTCGGATTGGGCCCAAGAGCCTGAGTGGTCGGTCCTGTGGTGGGAAAAGTAAGGGTGGATGTCCAAAGTGAAAGGTTTGCGATGAGGCTGACGATTTATATGGCAGGGAAGGTGGAGCCCTAGAAGCTCAGCGAAGTTTGGGAAATTTTGGCTGCAAAGCTGGCGGCCCCACTTGCCAAGTTAGACGCGCCATTGGAGGGGGTAACACCGGGAAGGAATATTATCGGGCCGGTATTGGCAGGTGCTGTTTTGCTGCATATTCTACTAGCGTTGCGAGATCTGTTATCGGATTGGCTGATTCCGTGAAGCTGCCCCGCTCTACACCGGTATATACATATTATTACGGTTACTTTCATCCAATATTCAAGACGTGGCACCATCAGTCGTTCAGTATTTCCAATGAGACGTAACTATCTACCTCTTGAAGAAGAAGGCATTCAATTTGAGTTCATATTGTCTGATGACTTGGGGAACTCCATATCATCTTATCATATTTTCGAGTTTCGATATAATCAACCCTCTCATCCCTCTACCGTATGTATGCTTCACATATGATGCGCGGCTAGCATATGTACATACATGACACTCCCCCAGCAGGTTGTCTGAACTTAATCTGCACTGACCTGGGGCATTTCCAACACCAGCCCACTTTCGCCCACATTCTTACCAGCCTGCCAGCTTCAGGCCAGCTTTCAATTGGCTCATCATCCGCCATTCTCCATCTCACTCTCACTCTCACTCTCACTCTCTCACTCTTCGATCACCCACGCACTCTCTCTTGGGGGCACACCCTCTCTCTCCAGTTCTTTCTAACCATCTGGTTCTTGAGGCACCCAGGCACCTAAGCCCAGCGCTCCCCCCCCCCGTGTCCGTCCCCCGTCCTCCGTCCCTCCTGGTCGTGGTTCCAAGGGTCTCCATCCACCAGTCTTCCTAGTTCCAGTCTCCGGTCCATTTCCAGTTTCCAGTTCCAAGTCCCAGACACGACGATCCACGACAACCTTACCTGACTACTGTTACCTTTACCTACCACACACACATACATACATACTTACATACATACATACACGCACACGCACGCACTACCTGACATCCACACATCCCACGGCTACCCGACCGACTCAAACAGCTCTGCGCTGTTTGTTTTTCCGTGTCGCTCTACCTCTCCTAATCTGCTCGTTTGCTGTATTATCCGGGTAATTGAGAAGAGAAAATCATTTTTTGGTCGGTCGTTCCCGTGCAGTACTGTATCATTCCGGCAGTCTCCATTCGATCTCGAACCTTGTTCGAACAGCCACCCGCCGTCTGATCCCGCCTGTACCTTAATCCCCCGTCCTTCCTTGTTCGGTCTGGTCCAGCCCTGCCTACCCGCATTCCGTCCTCGATTATAATCCACGACGATCGCTCTTGCGCCAGCAGCAACTACCGCTCTATTGTGCCGACGATCCATTGCGACCGCCCCTATCGTCCTCGACGCATCGACGCGACTTCGCCCGTCACCCTCACCTTATCGCCATTGGTGATCCGATTCGTGGTGATCTTCGGCCCGAGTCTGCACTACCGCTTACCCAGCCATCCTTCGTCCCCCATTCCCTCGAGGAAAGCGCATGCGACGTTGAGAGGACCGCTACACGGTCGATATCCACGGCGTGGGTAGTCGAAGATGATGGCAAGCATCCATCAGGTGCCCCAGAACTTCCCACACCCTGGTGGCATGCAGCACCCTGGTGTCCCTCCGGGCCACCACATGGCTCCAGGCATGGCTCATAATCCCAGCCAGCCCGGCGCACAACCTGGTATTCCTCACCACCTCGCACAGCAAATGAGCGTCTCTGCCGCCGGCGGTCAGGTCAATCCGGCTCTAATGGGGGCAGGAGGAATGCCTCCGGGTACGAACGCACATGCGATGCAGCACTTGAACCCTAATGTCCAGCACATGTTCCCCCAGCCACCCGTCAACACCATGAACTGTGAGTCGCCCCATGCGCGAGGAAACCGCGAGTCTGCTCCTAGCTGCCGCCATGCTAACATACACGACTAGACGCAGCTGCCCAGCAGCAAATGCAACAACAGCGCCTCCAAGCACTCCAACAACAGCAGAGACAGATGATGGCGCAACAAATGTACGGCAACATGCAGGGAGGCATGCCGATGATGGGCAACATGCAGATCAATCCGGCTCAGATGGCGCAATTCCAGGCCTTGCAGCAGCAAAGGCAGTTAGCAGCACGTCAGGTAAGCTCGATCTGTGGGGAACTCCTTCTCCTGTCAGTAGCTAATGTGTTAAACAGCAAGCGCCAAACCCACATCAACAAGTAAGATCCCTCCCGATCAAACGCGATACATGCGCCGCATTCTTGTAGCAGCGCAGATCTCCTGACGAATGACTTGACCACAGGCTCTCTTGGCGGCGCAACAACAGCAGTTACTCCAGGCGCAACAGCATCAGGCAAATCAGCAGATGGCAGCTCAGGGACAGCATCCGGGTCAGCCAGGCCACATGGCCCCAGGACAGATTAATTTCGCCCAACTACATGCTATGCAGCAGGCTCAGCAAGCTCAGCAGCAGCAACAACAGCAGGCTCAGCAACAAGCTCAGCAGCAACAAGCCCAGCAGCAACAACATCAGCAACCTTCTCAACAACAACAACAGCAGCAGCAGCAGCAGCAAGCCCAGCAACAGCAACAGCAACAACAGGCTCAGCAGCAGCAGCAGCAGCAGCAGCAGCAGCAGCAGGCTCAACAACAGGCTCAACAACAACAGGCTCAGCAGCAGCAGCAACAGCCACAACCCCAGCCAGGACAGCCACAGCAATCAGCCCAGCAGCAAATGGGCCAGGGAGGCCCACAGTCAAATGGGCCACAACCAAACCAAGGACAACCGCAGGGTCCGAACCAGGGACAGCCAAATCAACAGCAGCTGCCTCAGGCGCAGGCACAGGCACAACCCGCCCAGCCACAGGCTGCGCAATTGGTTGCAGCGCAACAGCAGGCTAATCTGATAGCCCAGGCACAGAAACGGGAGGGGATGAAGGGACATTGCATGCTGCGGTTAATGAGCCTGCAAGAGCATCTCAGTGGTTATTCATCGGTAAGTCTTGGTGCGCTTCACACAGCTGATGTATACTGTTGCTGATGATGTGGGTGACAGGATGCCAAAGAGAAGGACATTGCGCACTGGCAGGAGTTCGTTCATCGCTTTTTCTCTCCGAGGGGCATATACCGCACGAATGTGCGCAACAAGAACGATATGGAGGCATCCGGGGACAAGCAGGTGGAGATGAACTATCCAGCAATTCCGCGTTACTTGCAAGCAAGCGGGGCTAAGAAGATGGAACTCCAACTTGGGCAAGGAACGACAGACAAGCCATTACCCGGTGATTGTCATTTCATTGAGAATGGCAACGCGAGCCTCACTATGTGGTTTGAGACATCACATGTAAGTACATCGGACTCTGTCTCGGGGAACCGACTAACGCGGCTCAAATTAGGTGGTACATATTGGAACTTTACGCCTTTCATTCGACGCTGAACAGAAAGTTGACCTATTTGAGTTCATTTCAAGAGATCATGATGAGTATGTTTCGAGGAGTCTGGTCGTCGATGGCGCGAAACCCAATCACCAATGGGTCAAGGAGTGGTATAAAGTGAACTCCCAGGATTCCAAGACGTCTCCCGAGATGAGCAAGAAGGGCAAAGCACGTGCCATGAAGAGCCCACCAACTGCGCCCCCAGACCTCGATATTCCTCATTCGGCAGTCAAGCATGGTGTTGGGATTACAGAGCAGCAGTTCCAGTTCCTAGAGGTACTGATTCCAGCCCCTACTCAAACGGTTTGGATGACCACTAACGCAGGTGCCGGCAGATTGTCGAGGTCATGGGCACAATGAACCCTCTCTTCCAAGCCGCGCACCAGCATCCAAACATGGGCGCATACCAGGTCTTGGATGAGTACGTTGGCAACCAGATCAGCCAACCTGGTGGGCACAACATGAACGGGCAAGCCATACCTAATGGACCTAATCCTAGGACGCCAGGATTTGGCCAATTCCCAATGGGCGCAAGCCCTCACGCGGCTCACCTTCAGCTGCCAGGTTCTCCGCATATTGGTAGCCCGGCAGCTGGTACGATGCAGGCACCCGCCATGCAGATGCAACACAGCCAGCAGGGAAGCAGCTCGAACGCTAGCGCGACCACATCACCAGCCGGACAGAAAAGGAGACGACCCTCTGGTGTCAAGACCGAGGAGGACACTTCCGGAGGCGCTCCTACACCAGCTTCAACCGGCGCGGTTCCGCAGGTCAACGGAGTCGCTGGCAACAAGACGAAGCCACCAACGCCTAGAATGCAGAAGAGGGTCAAAGGCAACCCAGCGTAATTTGCTGGCGGTAACAGTCTTTAGCATCCTCCTTGGAGTGTTCTGGGGTCTGGGAAGCATCATCCTTTTCAGCAGGCGTTTGGATAGTCATAATGCATGGTGGGATCTTCAATGTCATGGCCGGCGTTGAAATTATTATGGACGGCTATTGAATTAATGGAGCGGGTCTCTTTATGGGCCCGGCTCGGGGACTTGTTTGCACACCGATCACAGCAGCCGGCTTGTGGCATATACAGGTGAAACGCACTTCATCGTCATGGAGAGATCGCGATTGCCTTTGCCAACGCGAATGTTGGGATGCCACCTTCACGGCCATGCGGTGTCTGTTGTCTCGATGAGTGGGGGCTAGAGACATTGTCGGGCCGGCAAGCCTTTCAAAGCAGTTTGAGGAACAATCGCACTGCCCAACAAGACATAAGTTTTGTCGGGTTTGTAGTGTGTTCCTCGCTGTAATAGTGAACACCGCTGGCGGCGCGTTTTTCAGGAACATATCACGCCAGGACGAGACGAACGATGACGAGAGGCGAAATATATCAATATATGACACAGCCAGCTGGCCACGCCCTTGCTTGTACGAATATCCGGGGCGTTTTCCATCATGCCGGGGCTTTCTGGCGTTTTTATCGGGAGGGGGCCACCCGTGTTCAAATCGCATAATCATTGATGGGAAAACCTAATTCTTTGTCTACGTTATACCTCTGTATTGAGAGCAGAAAGCGGTTGGAGCTGGTGACAAGAGAAACAGGTCCAAAAGGTTTTATCACGGTCGCGGGTGTTTGTGGGCACTGGGTAGGTTTCAGGGGTTGAGGTTGATTCTTATATTCTTGATGTTTAGTTATGCGGATGGCGCCGGCACAGGGCTTGGGATGATACTCTATCCTCTGTTTCGGTTTTGTTTTGTTCTTTTGGACGCGGTGATCTGTTTCTTTTTCTACTTTTGAGAGCCTTGAGATATCAATGATACACCCCCGGTTCACCAAGTCTATTCGTCCATTGGGTTTACAACCCTTTTTCGACCGCAATGATGTAAACCCTGTCTTCAAGTCGATGTGTCCGAGTAACATACCCTCGAATATAATCTCGACAAGTGAGTGAACAAAGGCCTCGCCATCATCTCTGAGCACTTAACAGCTAAGACGTGCCGGAACTGTCATGTAGGAGAGCAATACTCACTAGATCCGTTGGTCTATTTCTTTCTGCATTGTACTCTTGGTAAGGAGTGATCGCATTCTGACCATTGCTGATACTCGACTGCAGAAATGGAACCACAACATACGATATCTCCCAAGGAACTTGGAGGAAGCCCATAACAAAACCAGAACGCCCAAAGGCAACCCAGAAAAAATCGACTATCCAGCAAGATGGCCACCAGTTGCCGTTCCATCCGCGGCCGTCTATCTCTTCTTTATCTAGGTAGCTCTTCAGCGCCCAAGAAGGGATCGGAGCGACCAGCAGCGTCCTTCCTACCATGGTCCACAACATCCTCACTGCTCGCTGTTCCGTGCCCGCGGGGGGGGGGGGGAGGCACGAGACTCGCGTGGTCCCCGGCCTGGCCACAAGCACAGGTTCAGAACCCTGACCATAAGGAGATGCCGCAAAGGCTACGTGCTACACGAGCCACCCCTCCTCGTCCTCGGCGTTCTTGGACCTCCCAGACACGCCGCCCGGGTCATCAGGAAACGAGAAGGGGGTGGCCCCCGGACTGATCCCGTCCTTATCAGACAGACATGCCGAGTTTCCAGCAGAGGTACACTCTCGTTTTCTCTCCCGGGACCTTTCCTCTTTTCTGCCAGCATGGTGTGTGCCTCCTTGGCGTTGGGCAGGAGGGACGCCACCTGGGTCAGCGCGATGAGGACGGTGTGCCTGATGCCGTCTAGGGAGCTGCTGTACTCGTAGGTTAGGGTGACTACCGTGCAGTTGGCCCCGTTGGGTTTTAGGCTGTTTGTACGGGTTGTCTATGCG
Organism: Cytospora piceae; assembly: GCA_016508685.1. Classification (NCBI taxonomy): domain Eukaryota; kingdom Fungi; phylum Ascomycota; class Sordariomycetes; order Diaporthales; family Cytosporaceae; genus Cytospora; species Cytospora piceae. Next base: position 1,673,946 of record JADMLE010000005.1, on the reverse strand, counting down.
GAGGATGGTGCTCCACCCCCAGGGACTCTCGGTCTATCTTGCTGTTGCTGTCCCGCTGTGGTGGTTGTTGGTGTCGTTGCTGTGGTACTGGTGAGTGGCATTGGGGCCCTGCTGAGGAAAGTCGGGATCCTGGGAAGTTCGGACGGGAGCGGAGCAGGAAGTTCCTGCGGAAGGAGGTGAGGAATTTGTCTCTGGCTCGTGCCATAGTGGGCTTGAGTGTGTTCTCCTTGCATGTGCTGAACTGTCAAGAATGGTAAATGCCTGACTATCTTGACATGGCAGGGGAGTACATCGCAGTGAAGGCGTGAATAGATTTACTTGTATATACATATATAGGTCTTCATCTTGATGCTATGGGCCTCTGCCTAGTAGTTCTCCACTATCAGACGCCATTCAGACCCTTTTCGAACACTCGTATTCGTTACAAGGAAGAAAGGTGTCGTCGTCGTCGATGATGCCCATATGGTCAGCTTCCTTCAATGTCCTTGACATGGCCTACGATTCGTCAAAGGCATGGCTTACATTGCGCATTATTTTGAATGAGCTGTGAGATGTGAGATTATACTGACAAGAGAAACAAATCAGAGGATCTAAGCCGATCCAAGGTCTGACCTTGTCCTGTCGTTATTTCGTCTTCATCTAATTGCAGCAAGGCACTTGGACAGTACTCAACCAGAATAAATCGTTTACTGGGGCCTCGAAGTTGGACACTGTCAGAAACATTACCGACAGACTCTAATGCTTGAAGGCAGTTTGACATGACGAAAGATAGGAACAGACTGCGGAAATGGAAATATCTTGTTGGGGAGGTGGTTTCACCCAGGGGCAATGCCCAAGTGTCGTGTTTATTGTCAGCCTGACATTTGCCAGTTATACATACTCTTAGTTGAGTTCTCGGAAGTAATAAACATGTGATTTCGAATCAGGAGTCAGATGGCCTCCTGGTAGTAGTTTGTGTGATCGAGAAGACACCCAGCTTCGACTAGGAGTAAGGCTGCTCCGGCACGTATTTCTTCTGCAGAACATCCAGACCATAATATGATAAACAAAGCAATACATTGTCCAGGGGCCCAAATAAATCAAAGAGCCATCCAACGCCAGCCCTGTCGCCCGGTCTGTTTGCGCAAGCAGCTGTGCCTACTTTCCTCATGTCTCTCTTGCGTTTCACTGCAGAACCACTTCAACACTCGTGAAGGGGGATGCACTGTACTTCTCCTCCTCGTCCTCCTTCTCCTCGTCCTCCTTCTCCTTCTCCTGTCCTAGGCCCTCCCAGTACATCTCCTCTTCCTTCTTGTAGAAAAGATTGCGTATGCCAACCTGTAAAACAAGCACGGCCTTCCCAAGCCCCGACGACGCAAGCTCCATGTTGTCCCTCAGCCAAGACGCCTCCTCGCCCTCCTCCTCATCGCACCCGGTGTAAGCCTGAAACCGAGTGAAGACGGGGGTCCTGTGGGTGAAGCGACCAATCGTTGACACTCTCGAATCCGTATCTGTACCCGTTGTCGTATTGAGAGAGCCGGCGGATGCCTGTACCGCGGGCGTGAAGACCGCAGAAGTTCCAGCCGATACAGATCTCCACCCAGGGCGGCTCGTAATCCATCAAAGTCAAGAGGTGGTGGGCAGTCCCCAGCTTCCGCGCCATGCGCTCCACCGTGGCAAATACCTTGGCCCTCAGGGCCTCGAAGGAGGCGATGTCCTCCTCGTGGAGAGTGATTGCTACGCAGTGGCAGCGGTCGAGGTGGAGATTGTCGTCGTCGTCGTCGATGAGGAGGACCGTCTACCAGGACCAGGCTGGCTGTTGGAGCCCCTGGGTGCTGTTGGCGCCTTGACGTGGTGGTCCGTGGTGTGCGGACAGAGGTGACTCTGGCGGTTGCACATCAACCCAGACGTTGCTTCCGAGATCAGCGGAGTCAAGGTCAGATCTGGGGGGCGAGGAGGCCCTCGAAGAAGGTGCTTCGTCCTGGCTGGCCGGCATCATGATGAGAAACTCGAGTCTGACGTTGCTGTGCTGAATGTAAGAGATGAGAGATTCGGTCTTGGGGTAGCTGTCGTGGAGAGCTGGTGTTTGTACACCGGGATAGAAGGCATATTATATTCCTGAGATGAGATCAAGCAAGTTCGGCCATAACCAGGCAGCCTTGCCTTTTTGAGATACCTGGAGATATTGCTTTGATAGATACAAAGCAAAAGTGAGACTGTTGTGTTCACTCAAACCTGAAAAGAGTTTGCAGAGGATCCAAGACTTACATCTAAGATGCCTACCTGTAACCCCCTGTCTTGCTCATGGTGGCTCCCGAGGTCTTTGTCTTTCTCAAAGACTTGCATGAGACACAGGCAAGTTGAAAATACCATTCGGGATTCCCGTGAGGCGATGAGGGATGAGTGGACAGGCTCGGAAACCATAACGGCATCATCCCCGGTCTGACAGCTTTCTACTATGTCTTAGCTACTGGCGTATGGTAACAGTATGGAGGATACCTGATCCGCAGGGTGGACACGGCTTCAAGCTAGGGGCTTCACGAAACAGAGACTAGAATAGAAGACGGGTCAGGATTTGTCAACATAATGAAATTCAGAATACTGCGAGTCCCTAGCGAGACCCAAAGGACCAAGCTCTAAGCAATTGACAACCAGAGGGACAGACAGCACGTATCTGTACGTCCACTGCGGGCAACCTCGCTCCTCTCAGAGCCTCAGACATCCGGGCGAATAGCCCAGCTGCAATACCAAACACTGCATAAATCCGTCCATCCCTTCTCCGTTCGATCCCAAACCAAAAACGCCTAAGTGTTGCCTGAAAAGTCGCATCAAGGTATCATTCTGCCGGGAAGGCAGACGCGCATCTGCTTCGCTCGGGCAGACTCAAGCCGACTCAAAGCCTCCAAAGGTGTTCTCGCCAGAATACGTGATGTACAGGAACCTGCAAGATATATTTGTCAGCATCATTGGTGGTCTGTATTGCGTGATGATACAGGGTGGGCAGTAGTGCTGCTTACCCGTCCTCGTCCTTGTGCTCCTCGTAGATGGAAGACATCAGCGCAGCGGTTGGAGGGAGGACCTCGTCGACGAAGATGAAGATGGCCTTGTCGGGGGACAGCTTGATGCGCTTGCGGATGACGTAGACGAACTGGCCGACGGTGAGGTCTGCTGGCACCAGGTACTTCTTCTTATCGATGGTGGCGATGTCACTCTTCTCGACTTTCTCGCAGATTACCTAAAGCAAGCATAGACACGTCAGTCGTTGTTCTGAATGTTCTGTAGAGGGGGTCCCGGGTTGGTTATGCCCAAAGGCGGCGGATGGAACGGGGGGGATGAACCTACGGGAATACGGTCGAGATACTTCTGGCGGATACGCTCGGCCTCAGCCTTACGCTTCTCGAAGGGGTGCTCGTCCTTGAACTTGGATCGCATCTTGGGTGGACGTCGATGAGACTGTTGACAAAGAGATGCGGTGTGGTGTCGTTGGTGATGATGTGATTCTGGATGGGGCTCGGCGTCAGCTGGCTACTTAGGCTTTGGAAATGGAGCGATGTCGTTCAGGGCAATGGGATGGGATGGGATGCAATATACCTTAAGAGAAGAAGTATTATGATGTAGTTGTTGTAAGTCGTGATGGAAGAAGAATGGAGGTGTAGCTTCTAGGTCGAAGGTGGGTGGATGGAGTGCTGGCGGCCTGTGATTACTGTAAGTGCAAGGTTGCCGGGGATGGTATCTGTACGTAAGGCGGAAGGCGGAAGGCAACAGAGGGCGGGGGCTGACTGGGTGACTACCTACCTACCTAGGGTAGGTAGGTATGTACTGTGTAGGTAGAGGGAAGGGAAGGGGCTACAAGTAGCTACCTATGGTACCTAGGTATATGTATATGCACTACCAAATGTTGGTGTAATCGACGGCCTGAAGCTGTTAGCGATAGGGAAGGCGGTGTCCCCGTTATCAGTGAAGGAGGTCCGTGAGTGACCGACAAAGCACACTGAGCACCTAAGCTCAAGGCAGACTCCGACACGTGAACACTGTCACTTGAGGACGGATTCGTACACATGTACAGATCATACCCAGTACTACAGAGGCACGGATCTGTAACCTGTCTTTGACCCGTTTGCCCCCATTTTTCCCTGACTACTTGGTACTATTGTTCTCTCAGATGACCTTCAGTCACTGACAACCCATATCAAACATGACCTTCAGACTGTCAGTTTGGTTCCAGGAACCCACCGGATGACGCATTTGTCTTATCGGTCCTTCCGTGCTGCTTATCAGCACCCGTCGTGAGTTCCCGTCTCAGGTCAGCAGGACTGGACTGGACTGACTGGAAGCTGCGTGCACTACGATGTACGGATGCGTGGGTGGATGGATCGATGGGGACACACGGTTGGTTCTTCGTCTTGAAAGTTTCAAAAATGGGGATGGGGAAGGTTTTGCCCAGATGAGTACCTACTAGTTGAACCATACCTATACCATACCCCTACCTAATAACCTTGGAATATACCCGCAAACTCTCGGCTGAGTCCCTTGATGATGGCATGCCTGTCTGTCAGGCTGTCCCGTCACTGAACTGACTTGTCACCCCACTGAATGACCTGAATGACTGATGACCGACCCTTGTACGGATCCGTAGTGCCTTGGAACACACTTGGTCCCGCGCCTCGGCTCTGCACCCAGCACCCAAGAAAAGAGCCGCAGGCCGGCGAGAACCTGGCACGCCCTGGCCCGGCCAATCAGTGTGCTGACATGAAGCTACAAAGAAGTGAGCTGAGCTCTCATGCGCCGCAGCGAACCAGACCTGCCCATCGTACATAACCTCTCTGGACAACATTCGATTTCCTCACGCGGGCCGACTCCTGCAACCTTTCGTTCCTGAAACGAGAGTTTTCAAGTGGTCCCGCCGGTGGTCTTACATTTACCATTGGCTCTGCTTGGGCCCATTGTTCTACATCTCGAGGTTCAGTATAACTGCAACCATCTTGCCCGCCATGGCCGCCTCGAGGAGTAGGGCTCTCCGCTTGACTGCGGACAGCTTCTTTACAACCAGAGTAACCTGTGCAAAGCGATTACCTTCCAGCTTCTTCACGGCGACAGCACGGAGAGCCTCTTCGACCAATTCGAACGGAAAATCGCGGTCCTCCGGGGCATTATACGGGACAGCGGCTGCTGGTCTGGTCCTATTGTCCTCTGCTCTATTCAAATCAGTACGGAGATACCCTTGAGCACAATTTTACATATACCAACTTGGAGAGGACGGTAGCTCACCTAGCCCCCGCAAAACAGATCATCAGCGAACCCGCCAAGCTCGACAACATGTCCCTCCCCGAGCGCGACGCCCTCGCCAAGCGCGAGTCGGGCGTGACAGAACAGTCGCCGATGCGGCTCCGCATGGAGAAGTTCATCAAGGAGCAGCAGCAGGAGATCATCAACGGCCTCGCCGAGGTGGACGGCTGCCGGTTCAAGCAGGACGAGTGGCAGCGCAAGGAGGGCGGCGGCGGCATAACATGCATCCTGCAGGACGGCAACGTGTTCGAGAAGGCCGGCGTGGGCGTCTCGGTCGTCTACGGCACCCTCCCCAAGGCCGCCATCGAGAAGATGCGCATCAACCACAAGAACCTCGGCGGCGAGTCCGTCCCGGACAAGCTCGAGTTCTTCGCCGCGGGCCTGAGCCTGGTCGTCCACCCGCGCAACCCCATGGCCCCGACCGTGCACCTGAACTACCGGTACTTCGAGACGGCAAACCCGGACGGCACCTCGGGTTCGTGGTGGTTCGGCGGCGGCGCCGACCTGACGCCCGCCTACCTGTTCGACGAGGACGCCATCCACTTCCACAAGACGCTCAAGGACGTCTGCGACAAGCACAACAAGGACTACTGGCCCCGGTTCAAGAAGTGGTGCGACGAGTACTTCTACAACAAGCACCGGGGCGAGTGCCGCGGCGTGGGCGGCATCTTCTTTGACGACCTGGACGAGTCGGTCGCCGACAAGGAGAACCTGTTCGCCTTCATCCAGGACGGCCTGCAGAGCTTCCTGCCCGGCTACATCCCCATCATCAACCGGCGCAAGCACATGCCCTTCACCGAGCAGGAGAAGGAGTGGCAGCAGATCCGGCGCGGCAAGTACGTCGAGTTCAACCTGGTGCACGACCGCGGCACCGCCTTCGGCCTGAACACGCCCGGCGCGAGGGTCGAGAGCATCCTCATGAGCCTGCCCCTGACGGCGAGCTGGAAGTACATGTACACGCCGCCTGGCCCTAGGGAGGAGAGGCTGGCCAACATACTGAAGGAGCCCAAGGACTGGGTGTGAGAGAGGGACACCTGAGACAATTATTGTAAAAACTTGTATAAAAATATTTAGAAGCGAAACGAAGGGAAATCAAAAATGGGATTTTATGAATCATACCAATTATTACAAAAACTGTCGTGCTTGAACCGATCCGTGAAGGCATTGTGGTGATGTTCTTCCTGCCCTGCCGTGGTCACTGGTGGCCCGTTTCTAGCGGGAGCCTTCATACAAGGTTACAAACCACTACAGTAATATCCAAACTTGAATCATTCATCCGAGTTTCTTCGAATCAGCCATAAACACATTCAAAATAAGTAAATTCTGAAGCTCCCATACGCCGAGGTCATTCACACTCTGTTCCAGATGGCGGCAAAACCCGCCAATGCCACAAGATGTCCTCATCCCCTTCACTGCCCGCCCCGCGGCAGCTCCTCACCTCCGTCCTGAACGCCATCGCGAGGATACCGGCCCCGGAGCAGCAGCAACAACAAGCCCAAGGACAGGCGACTACAACATCTGGGGTGAACCCCCTACTGGGTGGGAATGAAGCACAACCAGCGGCAACAACAACAACAAACCCGCTGAGGCTGATCGACCCTGCGCACCGCACACTCTTCACGACCCTCCACGTCCTCTTCCCGTCGCTGCTCCTGCCGGCTCTGGATCTACTTGACAGGGAACTCGTCACACGTCTTATCCTGAGGGTGGATAACGGCACGACGGATGGAGGAAGAAGGCAAGATGGCGATGTTGAGATGCGCGACAGCGACGACGGGGCCCCCATGAAGCAAACAACACAATCATCATCCTCATCCTCATCCTCATCCTCATCATCATCATCATCATCATCATCATCATCATCACCAGTCTACCTCGTCCGCTCAGCACAGAAACCCACACGGCGCCCCTTCGGCGGGGGCGGCGGGGGAGGAGATCCGACAGCCACGAGCACACAGAGGGCATACGTCGTCCACACCGCGGCGTGGAACTGCACCTGTGCGGCCTTTGCCTTCTCGGCCTTCCCCCCCGCGGCCGGGTGGTCGTCACTGCCCCTTGGGCGGACGGGGTCGACAGACGCCAAGGGCAAGGGCAAGGGCAAGGGCAAGGGCAAGGGCAAGGGCAAGGGCAGGGATGAAGACTATGCCCCGTTTGGCCTGCGCACTGCAGAAGAAAAAGACGAGGGGGAGGGCCCTGGTAGGGGACTTGCAGGATGGCAGTTCGGCGGGTTGAGCTACGACGGCGATTTGGATGGGGATGGCGAGGCCGTGCCTCCGTGCTGTAAACATCTACTTGCATGTGTGCTCGCGGAGCGTTGGGGAAACACGCTGGGACGGTATATGATCCGGCGAACGATAGGGAGGGAGGAGATGGCTGGTATATTTGCGGACATATGAGTTCATCATCTGCATGGCATGGGGAACGATGAAACTACACTTCGCATTTGGATTTCAGAACTATCGCAGCAAGGCGTACATGTGGGGTCACAATACTGGATGGTTCTTTGTTTTTTTTGGTCGTTTTCTTGCTCACGTCATATCGATATTGACTGGCTATCTAGGTATCCCGAGGTTTCTCTGTTGATGGTAGATACCCAGGGACTGCCCCAAAATATTAACAAAGCCGTAGCTTCCCAAGCCACGGGTCAGTCTTTTCCTCTCTATGTCGTCTTGACTTCGTACAATCATGGCCTTCCCCCATGTCCTCATGGTCTCTATTTCTTCTTCTCCTTCGGACTGTCGTCCTTCTTCTCCGCCCCTTCCTTGGCTTCCCCATTGACACCGTTCGCCGCCTTGTCGCCATTCACTCTGTTCTCTCCATCCTTGGTGTCCTTCTCCTTCTCCTCCTTTGCCGCCTCCTTCTCCTCTTGCTGCTGTCGGTTTTGGACCTTGTTCTCGATCAAGTCGTGGAACGCGGTAATCGCCCGGATCAAGCTGCTCAGGTAGATGGCCATGAGCTGGTCGTTGGTCTTGACGCTCAGGGCGTAGCTCAGCTCGCTCTCGCCCTTGCCCTTGGTGGGCGTCGACAGGTTGGGGAGCAGGTTGAACACGTCCTGCAGGTTGCCCAGGATGACGTGATTCACGGGCAGCTTCCCGTCGAGCACCTTCTTCAGGTACACCTGGATGTTCTGGAGCCTGAGGTGGAGGCCTTGCAGGGACTGGAGTTGGTTGGTCACGCGCGTGGACAGTGTGCCGGCCGCGACGTCGCGGATGTCGCGCAGGAGGTGCTCAACGCCTATCTCTTCTGCCTCCTCGGCCTCTATGATCGACGCGGTGTTGACGAAGGTCTTGGATGCGGTTGTGCCGTCCTGTTTAATCATTGTTCGTCAGTTAAGCCGTACGCCCAAGTCTCACGCTCGGCTCCCACGTGTCGAGACAAAACATACATCCTTGATCTCGTCCACTGCGAAGTAGGCATCCGTTGGCACGCCAGCCTCCTTCGGTTGTACGTCGATGATGACCAGCAGGGGGTTTGGTGTGTAGCGCTTGAACAGCTCGTTGATCTTGAGGTCGGAGGCTCGCAGCTTGGGGCCCGAGTGGTACCAGCCTATTAACTTCTCCCTCGCGTTGACCTTCTTGAACATCTCGTTCATAGACTCGATGTAGTTGTGATCTAAGAACCAGACTGATGGGTCCTTCTCGTCCTCCTCGAAAGGCACTATGCGGTGGAAGCCATTGTAAGCAAACGGGACGTGGGGACGGGTGCATGGGCAGGAGCCGGGGAGGGAGCTTACCTGCAAAGCTGTTTGACACCCGCACGGTGGTGCCATCGTTGTGTCCTAGTAACACACCGACGACTCTCTTGTTTTTTGAGGATGTGGATGCTGCACGGTTGTAGTGGTCGACCACGGACAGCAGAACGAGGGGCGCGACGGAGACCTTTCGGTCATTGACCAGGGAGACGGTCTCTGCTGTCGTGGTAGGCATGGTCGAGTCTGCAGGCGGGAGAATTGGAAGATTGACGGCAATGTTAGATATTGTGTGTTTTGATGTAGTCGCAGGGCTTATTGGCTGCTCATGGAGGTAAAAGGAGGGGAGGAGTAGCGTGGTGGGAGGGGAAAGGATTGGGAGGTGTTTGTGATATCGTTGGCGGCACTGAAGCACTTGAGCTGCTGTCGTAACTGTGAGGCTGCCTTTGGCTTTCGCCTTGCGCAGTTCAGAAGCTCCCAATCGGGAAAGGTTCCACGGCACGCTCGAGCCAGCACTTCCGGGCAGGCATGTGTAGTGCGTAACCCCCCATCCCCGACAAGCCTCCCCCCTCACAGCCAAACCCTCACAGCCAAACCCTGAAAACAGAACGTATCTATGTCCTCTTTCCTACCTTTCTGACTACCTAGCAGCCCTAGGTATAATTGCCTACACAGGGCTGAGAATCCGCCAGCCTCGGCTTTAACTGAGTGACATAATTGTTTATCTTCATACCTCGGATCTCGCTTAAGTATATATCATCAAGTGCAATGACAATCCTTAGTTGCTTCTTTTGTTTACTGACAAAACGGGGTGAAGCTGTGGTATGAGGAGCAGGTTGCAGTAACAAGATATGATAATACAATTGGACCCAGCCAGTTAAGTCACCGAGACGGTGAGTGATAAACATGGCGGCGAGATAAACTATATTCCACGAAACTTCCAGATCCCGGCAGTGAGGACGATCTCCATGGCTTGATCCATAGGGTTTGGTCCTGATATAAGCACCTAGGTGGTTTTACGGCACATAGTACGGATCTGTATAGGGGGTTCGGATTCTGCCTATGCCGTCTTTTGTTGCCGCAGCTGCAACCTCAGTTACTTATTACGGATAAACTACACTAGGTTTCGTTTCGTGGATACCTACTTACTCAGAAACTTCTGGGTATGCAGGCTGATCACGAACCGCGAGGCCGAGCACGAGCAGTCTTGTCGCGAATTTATATCGTCTGTTCCCGGAGTGCCGGATCCGCCGGTATACTAGTCGGTGACTACCTGGGGGTTCAAGTCATCTGGGCACGTTCAGATGTTGATCCAAGTTCCGCCGGGGCAGTGGATCACGAAGGCGAGCCGGGCAGGAGACATAATGGCGCTCATAATCAATGGCGACAGACCTCGGCATGTATAGGTATAGGGTAGGTCGCTAACTACCTAGGTAGGTACTGTAAGTATGTACCGGTACTATTTACCTAGGTAGCCAGCGTACTATGTAGCATACAACTATGTTTAGGAGACTTCCCAGATTTCAGCCCGTTAAACCCGCAGTCACCTGGCTCCCCCCCCCCAATTGGTTCGACTCCCTTTAGCCCCAAATCCCTGTCCCCTGTTCCCTGTAACATCCGCCGTCCAAGCTCCGATCAATTGAGAAACATATCGCTTTAAAAGCCGACCGCGGATCTTTTGACAAGTTTCCAAATACTCGCTTGCGCCCCCAGTCTGCCTACTTGAACCCGCGCTTTACCACATATCGCCCTTTGGCATCGCAACACTCTCCTCTCAGCAAACTCGTCGCTGCTCCTCCGCCCCACATCCTCCCGTCGACTAGCTTCCTGCTGCTACTCTCCGTCGCATCCAATTGCCCCGGTCCCCTGCGATTTCTCCCTTCTACCGGTCAACAGTTCACCGTTAACAAATCCGACAAAATGGGTATAATCGAAGACGAAGTCAAGGGCCTTAACTCCAAGCTCGAGGGCCTCGAGGCGCGCATAAAGAGCCTCGAGTCCCGGCAGTTTGGCAGCCCCGTCACCACCGAGCAGATCCGCATGATCCTGATCGGTCCCCCCGGCGCCGGTTAGTGTTTTGGCATGGCGAGGGGACATGGCGGTCCGAACGGAATGTGAGAGAAGGAGAGACATGGAAAGGCTAACTGAGCTTCTTGGAAAACTACAGGCAAGGGCACACAGGCTCCCAACATCAAGGAGAAGTTCAACTGCTGTCACCTGGTACGTCCCCCAATCCGGAGAGCCTCCTGGTAGAGGGGCGAGAGTAATTGAGGATCGGAGGAGTGCTGACTGAGTGGTTCCAGGCAACCGGCGACATGCTACGATCCCAGGTCGCCAAGAAGACCAGTCTCGGCCGGGAAGCCAAGAAGATCATGGACGCGGGCGGTCTCGTCAGCGACGACATTGTCATCGGCATGATCAAGAACGAGCTGGATAACAACCACGAGTGCAAGGGAGGGTAAGTTCCATGTCTCTTCATTGCGCAGTCAAGAACCAACATTCGAACCAACATTCCACTTGGAAGAGTCCAGTCGTGACTAACCCACAACCCCCCCCCCCTCACACAGATTCATCCTCGACGGCTTCCCCCGCACGGTGCCCCAAGCCGAGGGCCTCGACGCCATGCTCCGGGAGCGCAGCCAGACGCTGCAGCACGCCGTGGAGCTCAAGATCGACGACGCCCTCCTCGTGGCGCGCATCACGGGCCGCCTGGTCCACCCCGCTTCCGGCCGCTCCTACCACACCACCTTCAACCCGCCCAAGAGCCCCATGACGGACGACATCACGGGCGAGCCGCTGATCCAGCGCTCCGACGACAACGCCGACGCCCTCAAGAAGCGCCTCGACACCTACCACAAGCAGACCACCCCCGTCGTCGGCTACTACCAGAACACGGGCATCTGGAAGGCCATCGACGCCAGCCAGGAGCCCGGCCAGGTCTGGAAGAGCCTGCTGGCCATCTTCGACGGCGACAAGGCCAAGGCCTCCGCGAGCGGCTCCGGCATCCTGAGCAAGCTTGCTGGCCACTAAGGGAGATAGAGAGGCTTGAATATTTGCAAGTGCTAGCCAGCTGGTCGGTGGGTCGGGCCGCGCTACTAGAGTCGATCGGATTTGATACCTATGGATATGGGACACGCGACCTCCACGGAGAGGATGTCTGCGCTCGATATCTAAAGAGAGCAGTTCGGGGAAGATTGTACGAATTTGTGGACGGGGAAATGAAATGGCGAGGCTAACCGACGCTGTGTCATGTATATTCAAAATCGGCGGCGTTTAGAATCGCCATGCTGCCCTGTATGCTATTCTGAGAATAAACAAAAAGTGCCACCAGTTATGAGACAAAAAAAAACCCGGATGATCCTCAATAATCAGACCGGAACAGCCCGTGATTTTCGTTACTTGTTTTAAGCAAGTCCCAGCTCTTCGGGTGTAACAAGAAAGAAAGAGGAAGCCAAAGAATAAGAATAGGGGTAGTGGTGGTTCTTTAGGATTCGGTACTCAGTGCTGTCAGGCAAAGCCATCTCTGTATCATGCAATGTAATTGCATCAGCAAACTCCGGAGTGAATAAGGTTCGCAATTCTCTGATCTATGCACAGAATGCTACCTACGTACTTGCAGCAGGGGTATTATATATAAACGACATCCCATGGACGTGATAAATGCTATCTCTCCTTCCACCTTCCACCCCTCCCCCCCTCTTCAAGCAGTCAATCAGCCGGTCCGCCCTAGCATCCAACGCGGACCTCCCCCATCAATCGTTAAGACGTCTCTTTGTTCTTGTTCTGCCACCTCTCCCCGGCCTCCACCTCCCCTTCCTCCGCCATCACCCACGATGACCTTCACTATGACCTCCCGCATCTTCCTCGCCAACCAGCTGTCATTATCCAGGAAATGTCTTCCCGTTCGCCACGCTATGGAGTATAACAAAAGAAAGATGCCGCCGTCGCTTCTACTGCCAGCAGGAGGGAGGTCGGGCTGTTGTTGTTGTTGTCGTCGTCGATGGGTATATGCGACGGAGATGGAGATGCAGGTTGGGAGGGGGGTTTTTGACCAGACGTCGTCCACCCGGAAGTCCCCCATCGAGGCCTGGAATAGCGCCTCTCCGAGCTTCTTCCGCAGGTGTATCGCGGGGTCGCTGTCCTAAATGCGCCACGCCGTGGAGAGGAACAGTCTCCAGACGTCGCCCGCGGCCGAGGACTCGAGTCGTGATTGTAGGCTTCCTACTAGGATGTTCTACAGGCCTGGAAGCTCCTATCTTCGAGGTGTGGCTATAATTGGCGTCAAGGACTCGAACTTATACCGGCTTTAGCACAGTGGATATGTTATGACTTACCATTCACCATCTGTCTTTGCTTGTTCAGCCAGCTTTTGGGCTGGTCCTTCCTCTGCAGGACGACGTGGTTGCTTTGCAGCCGGCTGGTAAGGTCGTACCACGCCGTGGAGATCATGGCGTTTTCTCGCTGGAGGTTCTTGATGATGTGCTCGTGGGCGACCTGGAAACGGTGTCAGCTGCCGCAAACAACCGTGAATGAGGGACATGATGTTGACATGTAATTGGGTATTAAGATCGAAACAGGGTCCCTCCACTGTGAATATGAGAAAGCTGACCATACACATAACTCGTCGAGACAACACACGGGTTTTACACACATAAGGGTAGGGACAGGATTTCAAGATGAGACAGATTAGGTTCTATAAAATGGGAAAAGTCAAAACATACCTTCTGCGCCGCCAACGCCGAGCCCGACTCGAGAGCCTTGATCTTCTTCTGAAGCTCGTATCTCTCCTGATCCGCTTTCTCGAGTTGCTGTAACCATCCAATCACGTCAGCCTACCCATCACCAACCCACAAAAGAATTTACTTCTTAGACTTTGAGAAATGGGACAGCCAGCTGTGACGCTTCTCTCTTCGGGCCTTCTCCCTGGCCAAAGCCTCAGGCGGAGGTGTCACGCGGCGGAGAAATTTGGGTTCAGAGCCGTCGATGGCAGTGCTAGAGTTTAAAAACTGCGTGCGGAAACTGTTGCCCTGCACCGGAGGAGGCAGCTGTACAACTGGAGGTCGAGCGGCTGCCATTTTGCTTGATTCGCCCTTCTCTTCCGACCAGTCATGCTCCTCCGGAGGGGTGAGCGTCGTGACTGAGACAGGCTCCGGCGCGATCACCCCCGTGGAGGTCGAAGATTGTCCACTTGGCTCTTCCTCCATGATTGACTCCAGGGAATGATCGGCCTCGCTCCGCATAGATTGCACAGAGATAGAAGGACTCCATGGGTCTGACCCAGGCACTGGGCACGACCGAACAGAAGTCACAGTCGCCAAGGGGTCGATTACAGTGGTGTTTCGTAACTTAGGGGGACTCACCTCCTTTTGCAGGATAACGCGGTCCCGGAGCTTCTCGGACTTCGACCTGTATTCCTTGAGCTTCTCGTCGTATGCGGCCTGGTCGACTCCCTCGGGTGCCACTCCTAACGTATGGCCTTCCAGCTCGCGTTCCTTGGAGAGCTTCTCCTTGGCGACGAGAGCGTCGAGGAGCTGCGACTTGTGCATGTTGTTTTCGATCTCGAGATTGTTGTACTTGGTGCGCAGAGTGTCGAGCTCGGACCTGAGAGATGCTGCGATTAGTTGGTCAGACTGCTTGAGACGCTCGAGTCCGTCGAGACGGTCTTGGCCGACGGCATCCACTGTATAGTCATCGTCGTCAGTCTCATAATCAAGGCCGTAGCTAGGATCTTCCAACAACGCACAGTCGGTCTTCATGGCGAGCATGTCGCGGTCCTTGTCCTTGGCCACTTCCTCGAGCTTGCGGTTCTGGACCTTGAGCTCGGCGAGTTCCTTGCTGGCCTCGGAATACTGCTGTCGGAGGTTGCTGAACGCGACGTGCCTATAGTAGTTGGATGTAAGTATCGAGAGCGAGCCAAACTGGAGGGCTTCATCGATGCCGTTGACTAACCCTTCGCCAGCCATGTTGTTGAGGAGAGCCTCGATCTGCTCCTGGGCAACGCCGTGCTTCTCGAAGACCAGCTGGTAGTTCTTCGTAGCGACGTCCCGTTCTGCCTTGACACGCTCCAGCTCTCGCCGGAGGTCATCAGCCTGTGTGGCAGTGGCCGCGCCGTGCCTGAGGACTTCAACCTCCGCTTCCAACAACTTTACCTTGGAGAAGTCGTTAGTGGTCTGTTGAAGCTCGTGCTCGAGGTTGCTAAGTCCTCCCGTTTCGGATCCAGGCGAAGGAGCCCTGGGAATCTCCCCAGCCGCACCCAACTGCTCCTTCATATCCTCGATATACTTCTCGTTGACGTTGTTCTGGTGGTCGAGCTGTGAAAACTCCGCCTTGAGCTCCTCGTACAGTTGTCTGTACTGGTCCTTCCTATCGCGCTCATCGTTGAGGGACTGCTCGATCTGGGTCATGGCGGCAAGCATCTCCTTTTCCGTCATGTGCAACCGGTCCCTCTCGAGCATGGCCTTCTTGAGCTGATTATCCAGCTCTCTCCTTGATTCCAGCTCATACTGAAGGGTCGCGACTTCTTGCTCAAGGTTCCGCTGCGTGGCGAGCTTTTGCTTGTACCTGTCAGCAACATTGGCTTTCCTCTCGAGCTCCTGCATCTGGTGGTGCAGCTCATCGTATTTGTCCTTGTAATCTTGACCTTCCTCGCTGCTGGCCTTGAATCGCTCGAGCTCGACCTCCATTTGCCTCTGCTTTGTCTGGTAATTATCGATCTCCTCCTCTTGACCTGCAATGAGGGCCGCTTGCTCGTCGATCTTGCGCGTAAGTGCCTGGACCTTCTGCGACTCGTCGGCGCCATGGAGCTTCCGGATCTCGGCGAGCTCTGTCTCGACCTCAGCCAGTTTCGCCTTGATTTCGTCGTGGGATTCTTGGAGGTAGCTGTGACGGGAGTTGAGGTCGGCATATCGTTTCGTCGCCATGTCCAGTTCCCGCACCTTCTTCTCCAGATTGGCCTCTAGTCGCAGACGCTCTTCCTCGTGTTCCAGGTCGGGATCCCGGTCGCCAGTGCCTTCTTCTTCAGCCTTCGCGGTCAGCTCCGACATCTCGAGTTGTTTTTGCTCCAATATCCGCCTGATCTCGTTCTGCTCCGCGGGGCTTAGAGGGCCTTGGACCTTGCTGATGGCCTTGGTCCTGACATCTTCGTTCGAGTTCATGACGGCGGTAGCGAGGAAGACAGCGACGAGCTTGGATGCGAGACTAGTTAGTATCTTGTGACACTTGCCGGACTCAAGGAACTGCTGTTCATATTCGGGGGTTGGTACCTGAGCGAGACCCTCCGCATCTGGGTTCTCTGCGATAGCACGGAAGTCGGCCACCTGTACCAAGGGCACGCACTCGGGGGCCTCCTGACGCATGTACTTGAAAAGACCCTTGTAGACCGACTGCAAGTTATGCTTGTGGGTAAGCCATTTTGAGGAGCCCACATTCCTGTCGAGCTCGGAGGTGTCGTAGGTTGGGTCGAGGTCGTGGAGCATTTGTGAGAGGAGAATACCGTCTGCGAGGTCGCCCATGGTCTCGGCGGGATCATGGCCATCTACGGGGAAGTTGTTGACCCATTTTAACAGCGCGACCTGCGCGGCTGGACTGAATGGCATGGTTGCTGTATTTTCTCGTCGTGTACTAAAATCGAAACGTGATGTCGAAACTTGAAACTGAGGCTCGTAGAATGCGGGAACAAGCCACAGGCTCTGGGGGTGAGTAAGTACTTAAGTGAGTTGCGGGAAGGGCAAGTGCGTTGTGTCGTGTCTTGTCGGTGAAGAAGTCGCAGCCCAGCAAGGGAAAAAAAAAAAATAGGCACGAATGTTTCAACAGGGCAATGTAAGGGATAAAGTGAAGTGCAAGTCCGGGTGCATGTAAGCTTGAAATGTAGGACGATGGGGTTGCGAAATGATCACGGACAGATTGGTGGTTAGATAGCAGGAGGAGGAGTCTGCAGCTTTATTTAATTAAGTTAACCAGACCTCAGATATACCAAGAGTGGGTTCCTTCACACACCACCTGGGCAGTTGACGAACGGTATCTCCCGAAGCTCTGGGTCCGCTCCCCGTGCCTTTCGAGCCGAGTTGTTCAAGTCAATGTGTTGATTGTTCTGTTTGCCGTGTCTTGTCTGTCTGTGTTTGTGCTCACAGTCGAGTCGCGTCCTGATTGTTGCAATGGTCCTTATTCAGTGAACGTAGTTCGTTGTTTATCCTCAAAGACCATTGTCTGTCCATCACCCCTCAAGGGAGTCAATCCCACACTCCTGGGAGACTCCCTGAAGTTGAATGGATCCTAGCACGATCAAGGTGGGTTTACCTGGTCTCACGCAGTATGCACATAGTAAATTAGGGGCCAAGAGCTGTGTGCGGGAGATCCGAGGTCCAGAGCAAAGAAGAAGCTTTGGCCTTCCAGCTCAACCCTGGAGCTCGACACAGCGTGCCTCATTGAAATTACTCTGTTTGGCCTAGCGACACAGTTACGCGACACGGGAGTTTCCACAGGGTTCCGAGTTTCATGGCTTCGGCCCTGCATGGGTTTGCTGATATTGATTTTCTCTTGTTGGAATCCAGAGTAATAAGGTCACGGTTACACAGTACAGTACATCTCGAATGCCCGCTGCTCACGTGGCCGGCAGTCCCCTTGCCGGCGTTGCCATGTGGCTTGTCAGGCCTGTCCACGGGATACGGCTCCGGATATTGCTTGCAATTTATCCTGCATGAAATGAAGGCGCTGCCCGTCGCCTGTTACACCAGATTCTCTTGGTCGAGTGGCCGGTGACGAGAGGGACTGACCTCCCTCCTTTGAGCCCTGGCCCGAGAATGACATTGTCCGGTCGAGAGAAAGGAGCCCATTTGTTCACCAAAAACAAAGACGACAGGAAGTCCCCAATGCTTCCTACCATCCCGTTGCTTTTCCTCGTCCGGATAACGCGGATGCCGTGGGATGGGATGGTGTTTCATGAAACATCGAATGCGCAAGGAGCTCCACATATTCGCTTTGACGTCGACTGGAATTCTCCATCCAGGTGCTGCCAGATCAGCTGCCAAAGTACTGTGGTAGCCGAGATGAATCGTGTCCGAGAACGTACCATACATAGATAGAACCTTACACACCGCACAGGTACTCTATTTCAACATGAGTGCTCAGGTGGTCAAGGTTCCATGCGACTTGTCACGACTTTCTGGCCGTTCTAGGTCGGCTAGAACCCCAAGAAGGATATCGTTCACCAGACAAGGATTGACGCCTGCGTGTAATAAATATTCGAATCTCGGTCTCATACTTGGGTCTTGATTGATGGTCAGCGTTCCCTTCCCCGGAGTCACTACCTTTGTAGGTATTATTCGGCCTGATCCAAAACAAATACACCATCGTCGTCTAGTATTATAAGTCTCAACGGTCGCCCATGCCGGGTCAATATCAGGATGAGCACCAAAGATGACCTAGGTCAGGTCACCAACTCGGTCTTTGAAAGACTTGTTAAAATCAAATGCCCATTTCCTGTATGGTCTATAACGCCGTAATCGTCAAGTCCCCGTTGGGGTGTGGTGAATGCAGACCTCCCTGACCTTGAATGAACGAGAGGAACAGTTCATCTTGACATCCGAACTCCTGTTCCCATACGACCCATTCCCCCAAACGCCTTTCATACCACGACACGTAAGTGCAATGCACTTGTATGCCAAACCCTCGTCTCCTCACGATGTATTCGTTTTAGACATGCTCCTTGTTGATGTTGACAACCTTGTCCTCCTCGACCGTTGCGCCACTACTCTGTGCCCATATTTGCAGGTCCTGGAAGACTCCCTCACCGGCGCTCGCAGCAAAGCCCCTAGACAAGACATTGTTAGTGATACTAGCTCTCTTGGCGATGTTTCTCCCTCCCGGAGGCCTTACTTGATGAGAGTGTACTCGTGCGTGATGAACCCCTTGGCATCGACGATCTTCTGCTTGGCTTCCTGGACGACCTTGTCTGCGGTTCCCTTAGGGAACGACATGAGGAAGGACTTCTGTGCCTCGACGGCGAAGACGCCGCTGACGACGGAGAGGGCCGGGATGAGGTATGTGATCAGTCTCATTATTGCGGTTTGGCGTTGTGGTACTGAGAGAATGACTCGGAGTGGGATCAATCGATCAGGGGAGTTGCGTGGATGCGGTGACGTCTGTCTTGATCGATCGGTATGATTGGCTGAAGTACCTAGGTAGTTTCAGGATTACAGGCGCGATATATGTGATTGTTGGATCTTGGTTGATTGTTGATTCGTATGTCTCCCGCTCGGAGTGAGAGGTGATGTGTTTGTTTTCTGGAGTTGAAGGTATTGGTCCTAAGTTGGGACGTCGTTGGTTGGTCTTAACTATAAGCAATAAGGGCGTTGGCCCGGTCCGTGCCCAGACCCGATCCCGATCGCCCTTCCAAGCCTTCGCGCAGTTCTTTGGCATGTGCACATCTGACGTGCCATGTCGCTAACTCAACACGGAAGGCCTGTCATGTGCCATTTCGAAATTTGCGACTTGTCCTCAATATCTCACGCTATCTAGGTGTTTCATTGGATCCCGTTTGTTTCGGGGACTACAAAGACTTACGTCGTGTTGCATGCTAACCTGCGAGCACTGCGAGCAGGGAGGAGTTGATCTCGCACATTGACAGCATACTCTGCGGCCAACCTCCGACGGGGGTTTCGCAAGGGAGTAACTACCTAGGTACCGAAGGAAACACAGACAGGGAATAGGTATCCTGAAATGGCTACGGCGAGGTATATTGGCCCTTGAACGTTGGAGTTGGACAAGGCAAGCCAACAGAGTGTGAACAAAGCCTAACATCAAGACGATACTGTCACTCGATTAATTTCGAGTCAGCATCTCCTGTCGGTCATGACGTCCAATCTGCAATAATGTACAATGAGTTGCTGCTACGGAATAGAAGCGCACAAGCTTGTATCGTGCTTGTGCGCAAACAATGTCTTACATATATCATACAAACCGACGGGTCGGTAATTAACCCTTGTGAACAGACCATTATGCAGATACGGGCCCTACCTAGTATGCCCCTACTTTAAAGTGCACCGTGACGCCTTCGCAATGCAGATGTTCCAAAACGCCATGCTCTCCCAAGGATGACCAAGTAGTAAGACTTATGGTCTACCACTGGACGGTACGCTCTCCGTCTCTCCCCACACATCCTTGCTTTCTTGCTCGACTGCCCGCATTGCCGTAGCTACGTTGTCGAGCTTTGCGACGACATCCAGTACTCCCTGGTTGACACGCTGAAAGTAACGATCGTTGGCCTCCCTCCGCCTCCTTGCATACTTGATATCGTTCTCCGTCTCCTCCTCGAGCTTCTGACCCAACCGTTCTGCGCCAACACCAGCACTTCCACGCCGCATGCTCGCAGCCCCTGCACTCCTCGCAGCACCATCCGTGCCGGCAGCACTGCCAACATTCGTCGGTCCGTCGGTCTTAAAATCTGCGCCAGCACCATACTCCGATGCTGATCCTGGCACAGCAGATGTCTCCATTGCCTCATCCGCCTCGCTCCGCGCCCAGGCCTGCGCAAGTGCAATCTGTGCTGCTCGCAGCTCTGCGAGCTTGCGGTCGTGATCAGGGCCGAATACCCGGGTGCCACCGCTAGCGGAGAGCTCGACCTCTTCCAAAGTCGCCTGCATTTCAGCCCAGAGCGCATCAGTCCTGTCAGTGGCCCTAGTAGATTCCCTTCTCGTGGTCTGGATTGGCGGCAGATTCAGCCCGCCGGCGCCCAGCGCACCTGATCCAGAGCCTCCCGCCGGCCGGCGGGAGGCTGTCGCGGCCTGGCCAGGGTTCCAGGAAGAGCGGGTCTCCATAGTTTCTGAAAGAGTTGAAAGCGCTGCAGCTAAGGGGTCATGAGAGAAAAGACCAGAGGAGCGCGGTTGAACTTGAGAGGTAGATGGGAGACCAGTAATGACAGGCTTGGAGCCAGAAACAGCACTTGGTAATGATACATTAGAGGCGGCTGGTGAAGGGTGCAGGAAGAGGGATGGCGGCGGATCCCTTTGCGGCCTTGACTTCTGCTCTGGTTGAGACATGGTTCCTCGCCTTACTCATCCCACGCAATGCCGAAACATGTACGGAATGCGCAGTCATGCGCCGTGCCGCGTTCCTCTGAGTCCGGGCTGAGTCCGGCGATGAGTACAGATTAGGTACCTACAGCCACCTTCCCAAGGTGGAAGTCAGCTGAGGTAATGGAGCGCGCAGGTGAGGTTGAGATGTATGTGAGCGATAGAATTTGCGAAAACAGGTCGACCTTCTGATATTGCAATTATAGAGAAATGGTCACCACCTTGAACTCCAGGACGAAATGCAGATCAAATCAAAGTCTCTCTGAAGTTACGCCAAGTGAGTGAAGGTTGGTCGTGTCATGTCGCAAAGGAGACCGGACACAGTGCTCCAAAGGGGCGGGAGGCAGTGCTTTTAGCCGGTAATTTCACAATATTGCTAGTGCTTCTGGGGTGACCGGCAATATGAAAATCCTTCTCCGACGTTTTTGCGACCTGGCCCGAGCGCCCCTTCCTTTCCCAAACGAGAGGCGCACATTTTTCGATTTGCATGACCGCGCTGAGCAGTCCATCTGGAGCACTTCCACGACAACCACCCACCCCACATCACCCAAATTCGAGCGATCAAGCCATAATCGGTGAGTAGATGCTGTCTGTCCCATATCGATTGCCTTGAAACCAAACCCAACATACATCACGAACGAACCGACAGCTGCACGTGGCGAACAGTCAACAGGCGACAACGGCGCTGCACGAGCACGCCGTTTGCACGATCAATCCACCGAACATCGAATCTCAGCTTCCGACAAGTACACGAGACTGACGTTATTTTTGCACTCAATAGCCATTCAAGATGGGAAAGGGAAAGCCTAGAGGTCTCAACGCCGCGCGCAAGCTGCGCAACAACCGCCGTGAGCAGCGATGGTCTGATCTGCAGTACAAGAAGCGTGCCCTGGGCACTGCCTTCAAGTCCTCGCCCTTCGGTGGCTCTTCCCACGCCAAGGGAATTGTCCTCGAGAAGGTCGGTGTTGAGGCCAAGCAGCCCAACTCCGCTATCCGAAAGTGTGTCCGTGTTCAGTTGATCAAGAACGGCAAGAAGGTCACTGCTTTCGGTACGAACAATCCCACCCCGCAAAGCTGCATCCTGCAACATCCAGAGAAGAACGAAAACATGGAAACAGGATGGTTATATTAGGGTCAAATTAGCTGACTTGTGACGATTTCTAGTCCCCAACGACGGTTGTCTCAACTTCGTCGACGAGAACGACGAGGTCCTCCTCGCTGGTTTCGGTCGTAAGGGCAAGGCCAAGGGTGATATCCCCGGTGTGCGATTCAAGGTCGTCAAGGTCTCCGGTGTCGGTCTGCTTGCTCTGTGGAAGGAGAAGAAGGAGAAGCCCCGTTCTTAAACAGTTTACAAGAATGGAAATGGAAAAGGGATGCTTTCGGGTTCGGCGTCATCTGTGTTTGCTCTCATCGGCATCAGTCATCAGGCAAAGGGGGTTCTGATATTTCCATGGTAGACATGGTCGACGAATGAAAAGACCATTACGCCACAAGAGAACACGATCAAGCAACGCGAAGGTTCCGATATGAAGAGAGCAAGGACGGCCAGTGATAAATCTCGAATGGGGCTCCATTACGGTTCAGCTTCATTGAGGAGTCTACATGATAGTACACGAGGGCTATTGCTGCTGAGCCTCCTCGGCCTGTTCCTTAGCCGTGTATCTGAGAACATAGTCCACAGCCAATCCAGCACTAATGACCCCACCAGTCAACCAGGCTCCGTTTACAAACCACCACCAGCAGTCCTTCACGCTCTGGAGATTGACCCTCTTGATCATGATGCCCAGAGTGACGATGGTCCCTCCGCAGCTTCCGATGAAGAATGCCGGTCCCGCGCCTGCGGCCACACCAGCAGCAGTAAGGAGCCCGACTTGTACGGCGCCAAGTCCTACCAGAAATCTTTTAGATTGATCATGTGCCAGAGCGACGCTCTTGATGCCAGCCTTGACATCATCCTTGATGTCCATGTGCGCGTAGATGCAGTCATATAGAACCGTCCAGGCAACATTGGAAGAATACAGCAAGGCGGCGGCTGTCAGGGCCGGCGTGTTTGAGAGCAGGTCAACCCCCATGGCTGGGAAGCCGACTATGGCGCCCCATGAGAAGGTCAGCCCCAGGACGAACTGCGGATAGTACGTCACCCTCTTCATCAGGGGGTATGAAGCCACAAACAACAAGCTGGGCGTAGCGTAGAAGAAGCACTCGAGCGGAAACTGGAGCAGGATCGCCAGTCCTGCGAAGAGTTGGGCTCCTGTGAAGACCAGCCCCTGGAACGGCGTGATGGCACCTCGCGCGATGGGTCGCAGTCTCGTCCGCGTCACGTGGGGATCGAGATTACGGTCCCAGAGGTCGTTGATGGTGCAGCCGGCACCGCGCATGATTAGGGCGCCGGCGAAGAAGAGTGCTGAGGTTCCGATGGCGGCCCCTGGCGTCGCCATGGGGGTTGCCATCGGTGCTGCCATGAGTGTCGAGAAGAGGCATGGGAAGAAGAGGTAGTAGGTGCCGGTGGGCTTGTCGAGCCTTATCAGCTCGGCATAGGGGATCCATGATGAGGGCAGGATAGAGAGGATGCCGGTCCTGGGCGGCTCGTATGCCGGCGGTGGCGGCTGCTCAGGAGCTATGGAGACTGCTTGAGCTGCAGCTGCAGTTTTGGCGACTCCGTTGTGGACGAATGCTCTTGTCGCATGAGCTTTAATCAACCGGGCTTTCTGTCCATGGTGGGACTGAGACCTATGCAAAGTCGCCCATATATGGCTATGGCGCAACGAGCCTTGAGGATGAAGACAAGAACTGAACAAGGCAGATGAACCTGCCCCTGTTCTGCCAGCCCGGACGGCGTTCATGGTAGCTCAAAACCTTTGTTTTCACCTGCATGAAGTATCAGCTTTGTTACCGGAAGTCAACAGCCGCGGATTTGATAGCAAGAGATGTTCCCACCTTCAATAACTGAACATGATCATCCAGTTGTCAAAAAGAAGTACGAAGCCAAACCCATCTTAGATCCATTTATCTGCACTTGCAGTGTCTCCAGAGCCTGTCGTTCGACCGTCACAGTTGAAGGGGAAAAGAACTCAACTCCAGCAAGAGTTTCGTCGACGGCGATGGGAGAATGTTCCTTACCTCTACTTAACCACACCCCAAACTCCTTCAGGTATCAACACGATATGTTGTTTATCGTTCTTTGAAGGATTTATGCCGTGCTACAAACAAACACCCAAGTGCACCCGTATATATCACTCTTGCAGCCTCGCCAATTGAAAATTACAGTGGGCCAAACGCGCCGCTGAAAACGCTGATTGGGCAGCACGTAGGTAACTAGGCGTGCTTGCTCAATGGGGAAACTTCCCCAGATTCACAATCGCACCTACCGCGCTACCGTGCCCGGACACTGCCATATAAGCGTGCCATTCACAAGGCCGTCACCTCCCACACACGAACATAACCACTTGTGACTCTGCCCTCTCAACCCGCTGTTTCTCGCCAAATTCATGCCACCAACCTCGGTATCTTTCACGTCTTGTGGGGGAGGAGGGCATCGAAAATGCACTGAACGGTTCATCCTTCGCCGTCGTGTCGTTTGGTCGCATACGATCCGCCAACTTTGACAGTGACGGTCACCAGCTTCCGTCACATCCAAGCATTCGCTCAAGCTTGTGATCACCTGTCAAAATGCCTAGCATAGCAACACACCCCCAGGCCAAATTCGATCCAGTCCCACCGGACTTGCATCTGGAGGGACTGGTCGATCGGACGCCCAACTTTGAATGGGTCCAGCGCATCCCAGCCAACAAGATCAGGAAGCTCGAGTTTGAGAAGCTCGTGTGGTATCAGGTCGTCAAGCAGGGGAAGCCTCTTGTCATCGAGGGCTGGAACAGCAAGCTTCCTAAATCGCTTTTCAGTGCCCAGTACCTCGAGGACACATATAACAAGAAGCGTATGTTTACCGCGGTGTCATTCACATGATCGCCTCTATGCTAACAGCCACGCAGAGGAAGAGGTTCGCGACATCAATGCACACTTTAATATTCCCATGACCATGGGTCACTACCTGCGATCGATGCGACAGCTTACCGACCAATGGACACCGAACAACTTCCGAGATGAGCGGAGGCAAAGACTGTATATGAAAGACATCGATTGCCCGCCGGAATGGCATGACCATCTTCGCAAGGTTATGCCACCCGGGCTCTTCTACTGGAATGAAAATGTGGAGGACCATGGCTCAAAAGGCGACGACATATTCATGGAAGAGCACACAGCAGCCCCGGCGGGTGATCTCATGAGCAGCCTTCCCGCAGAGATGCGGGCTCAGAACTTGATGTGTTACATTGGACACGAAGGAACATATACTCCAGCGCATCGTGAGATGTGTGGCTCTCTGGGTCAGAATATCATGGTCGAAGCCTCGAGCAATGAGAATGGGGAGAAGGAGGGCAGTTCGGTCTGGTTCATGACTGAGACCAAAGACCGACAAGTCGTCCGGGAATACTTCTTGTCTATGCTGGGTCATGATGTCGAGATTGAGAAGCATTTTGCCCAAGTCAACGCTTGGAAGAAGGCGACCTTCCCGGTCTACGTGGTTGAGCAGAAACCTGGCGACTTCATCCTCATCCCGCCGTTGGCACCTCATCAGGTTTGGAACCGCGGCACGAGAACGATGAAAGTCGCTTGGAATCGTACGACTGTCGACACTCTTGACTATGCTCTGCATGAAGCACTCCCTCGACAAAGGCTCGTCTGTCGGGACGAACAATACAAGAACAAGGCAATAATCTATTACACTTTGCAGAAATACTACCAGCAACTGCAGGACGCGGCAGAATCTCAGATGTCGCTGCTCCTCGGGGAAGAGGCTGGCAGAGACTCTGTGAGACTGACACAACTGAAGAAGGATTTCAAGAAGCTTCTACAGCTTTTTACGGAAATACTGGTGGACGAAATGTTTGGATCTAAGGAAAAGAACGTGGAACTGGTCCCCTACGATTCATGCGTCATCTGCTCTTATTGCCGCTCCAACATCTTCAACAAGTTCCTCACTTGCAAACACTGCGTTCGGGACCTTGTCGGTGGCGACCAGGACACATATGACGTCTGTATGGAATGCTACGCCATGGGCCGATCCTGCCTTTGCGTTTCAGGGCTTTCCTGGTGTGAGCAGTGGGACTGGTCCGAGTTGGTGGACAATTATGAGTTATGGCGAGACATGGTCATTTACAACGATGGTTACGTTGACATGAACCTGTCCCCTTCGCCACTCGAGGTTGCCAGAATCAAGATTGGCAGGAAATCTCTGGCTCAGATCTGCCAGGAACAGCTCAGGAGACGACCTTTCAACGACATCTCGAAACCTGACAAAGAGCCTGATCCGGAGCCGTCAGAGCCAGAGGTTGACGACCAGGGACGCACCAAGAAGCCAAAGAGGAAGAAGAAAAAAGGTGACACTTACAAATGTCACACTTGCTGCCATAAAGACTACACCTATCGTCTGGCCTTCTGTACCAATCCAGGTTGCAACCAGGCGTATTGCTTTGGTGTCCTCTACCGAGCTTTCGATATGATGCCGCAGGAGGTGTTGCAAGAGGAACGATGGCAATGTCCTAAATGCCAGGGAATTTGCAACTGCGGCGCATGTCGGAGGACGGGCAATACAAACCCGTATGAGCCCAAGAATACCTACATTGGACACGACACACGTGCCATCGCAGATGATCGCAGTCAGGAGACTTTGGTAGACTTCCGCGTGCATAACTTGAACTGGCTTCATGCAGCTGGTGATGGAAGCCGCAACCACAACAGCAAACGAATTCAGCGGCTTCGGCAGGAAGCCGAGGCCGACAAGGCTAAGGACAATGCGGATGCCGTAGGCGAGCTTGCGGATGGCGGCCCGGGCCCCAACCAAGACATGGCGGCGCCGCCCCCTGACACAAATGGTTTCGGAGGCCAAGGACCGGTTGGTGGACCCTCCAATGGTGCTGCTGACTACAACACCGACCAAGCTGGCCCTCAGCCACAGGTGGCCAATGACGCCGAAGCTGAAGGTCTCTCCATGCTTCCTGACCCCGATGGGTCCCTCCTACCAGAGCCTGAAGCTTACCCTGATCCTTCCTTGCTTGGTGCAGAGCGGAGGCTGGGACGGCTATACTACGAACAAGAAGATGACCCTGACAAGATTCTGTTCAATCCCTACGAGGAGCCCACAGAGAGGGACATCTTCGACGAGGAGTTCGAAGAGTCAGAGTGGGTCAAAAAGTCGCTGCGTGCAGCAAAGCGGCGTGCTCGTCAGGACGAAGATCCGGAGTTTGTTGTAGGTAGGTCGCATAAGAGAAAGACCAGGACCGAGAAAATATTTCCGGCGGACGGTCTACAGAATGTCGACCCAGCACTGCTTGGTGAGGACACAACCATGGTTGATGCTCCGCCTGCACCGCCTCAGGAGACTGGACAGCAGGAAGCCTCAGCTGAAGCAAAAAACCAACACGAGCAGGATGACCAGGTCGGTCAGGATGAGGGCCTCGTCGACAAAGGCCGCCCATTTGATCCCAACGTTCCGACGTTGCGGCAGTCAAGGCCCAAACTTTCCTACGCAGACATGGATGACATTGAGGAGTTCAATGACGTGTTGCCGATCAAACCGAAGACAGTCACACCTACGCCGCAGCCCGCTCAGGAGGCGAGCAGAGACCCCATTGACCTCGCTGCGGAAGCCATGCGCGCCCTCACCGGTGGCTCAGAGGCCCAGGATACAACGCCAGCGCCTGTCCGCAAAAGGGGACCAGGCAGACCTCGCAAATCTGATTCGGGCCCTGCTCGCTCTGTGCCAAAGGCTACTTCGAAACCTTCCACTCCACAACCCGGCGCAGCCAAGCGGCGTGGCCGTCCACCGCGATCGTCGTTAGCCGCCAGTTCAGTGCTTATTGACGACGAGCCACAATCTCCCAAGGACTCAACCATCGAGGAGCTCGAACAGCAGCTTGTTAAGGAGCTGGAAGAGGACGAAACGCCCAGCGAGCCAGCGTCTCGATCGGTCTCGGCTCAGAGACGACCAAGGGGTCGCCCGCGCAAGAACGCGACTCCGGCGATGGCAGCCGAAGAGCTAAGCTCGGGGAGAGCGACTCGCTCTCGTGGAATGTCTGCCGCCGCTGCTTCCGGGCCGTCCGGCGAGAAGTTCATGTCCATAGCTGAGCGTATGGCGCTCAGAGGCAAGAAAGTCAAGATTGGAAAGAGGAAGAGCAGCCGCGGCGCTGCGGAGACAAGTCGAAGCAAGGATGGCGATGACAGCGATGCCAATGATGCAGGCCATGCCGATGATGTGGCCCCTGCAGAGGCTTCAAATGTCCCAGCGGACGACCAAGCACCGGAAGATCAAGCATCGGACACACATGAAGATGATGACGTGCCGATGGATGGTGCTCCTGAGTATTTTGATGATGCCAGTGAGGAGCACATCTCATCGGGGCCGGCAAGCGTCGCTCCCGAGTTCAAGGCCTCCAGCGTGGCACCACAGTCGAGGGTCTCAAGTGCACCCGCCTTATCAAAGGAGCCGAGTCGTGCTCCAGTCGAACCTGCATACGACACAATGGAGCCATCCCCGCCGCCCAAACCAGCGGGTCCAACGGTCGTAAGACTTGGTGACTCGGACGAGGAGGATGAGTATGTGGGAGGCCCAACCGTTGTCAGGCTTGGCGACTATGATGAAGACGGCTACAGCTACTACAGCGACGGCGGCAGCGATCGTGACTCGGCGTCTGCTTCTGGATCCCGCGTAGACGGCGGCGATGATCATAACTCGGCTTCTGGGTCCGGCTCCGGCTCCCGCACTGGGTCCGCTGACGATGACGAAGATGAAGATGACGATATTCCTGCGAGACCGAGCACCAGGGGCCAGCCAGCCCCGAGTGGACGAATGGCTATTAGGGGAAGAGGGAGAGGAGGGGGCCGTGGCCGGGGCAGGGGCCGTCCTCGAGGTAGGAGGGCGTAAGTGAAGTTTTAGAACAGACGCGATTGTTTATGGTTTGCTTTGCGCCCCACCCCCACCCCCCTCTTACCTTTTTTGCGAGCAGTCCACTGTCAGTCAAGGGTTGCTTTATACCCTGCTTTTATACCCCATGGGCCCGCGAACGAATGCTACGAAGGCGCAATATGGACAATGCGGGGATCACGAAGCGGGTTGCCATGCAGATAGATAAGATAAGTGAAGTTTCAGAGAAATCGCATTCAGTGCAAGGACTTTATCGATGCTATGTCGTCTACCAGCCCAAATGCCATTGACGCATATCCTCGGAATAACCACCGCCTGCCACTCTCAAAGAACGCCGGTGTTGCAAAAAACCAATCCGCCCTATTCGGGACCATTGCCTGCTTTTCTCAACTTTTTGAGTCTTCCTGTTAGCACTACCATCCCACGTCCCCCTCCACTTTCCGGGTAAGGTGGCCCCTCTCGAGTTCCCGTTGGCAATGGTCCATGATGGTATGTGCCGTGGTGTGTCGTCGCCGTGTCCATTGTTGTGTGTCCAGACGGTTGATGATGATGATGATGATGGTGATGGTAAAAAAGGTTGGGCCGAGGATCTTACATGGGGTCGGAACCGGAGGTGCCCTTCTTGGACTTATCCTCGGCGTGCGAAACGGTGCGCTCCTGCAGCTTGGAGATGTCCTCGTTGCCGGAGCGGTCGGCCTTGATGGCCTCCTCGCCGTCCGAGGCGAGCTCGGGCTTCCAGTGGCCCTTGCCCGACTTTTGCTTGGTGAGGGAGTCTTGCTTGTGCTTGTCGTAGTCGTGGTTGTCTGCTGTTGGGTTTGGAAAAGGTGAGAATGTTAGCCTTTGCTTCTCTTTTGTCTCTTGTCTTCTTGGGTTGGTGTGTGTGTGTGTGTGTGGGAGGGAGCTGTACCGTCTGAGGACTCCTTGATGCGGTTCACTGAGGACACTGCGAAGCTCCTTCGGAGAAGGGGGCTGGCGGTGGTGGTGGTGGTGATTGGTCGCAGGGCTGCGGTCGAGCGGATGAAGAGTCTGGAAGCCATGGTTTGTGGTGAGAGGGCGATGTATTAGACGGTAGGTCTTGTGTGGGTGTGTGTGGGTGTGTGTGTGTGTGTGTGTAAGTGAGGTTGAAGGTGAAGGTGAAGGGTGAGGTGAAGTGAGGATGTTTTGGGATTCCAATTGATCGGTTTCAGAGAGGTGTTCGAGTTAATTATTGGTTCAACAGATTATGAAGGGGGTGAAAAAAGAATTAGGTCGACGAAATGTTCAATTAGATAGGCAAGGCACACATACAGGAAAGAATTAGACCTCGGGTGGGTGGTTCGGGGCAAGGGGGAGAGTTGACGGGCCTGGGGGAAGCTAAAGAGAGCTCATGTGGTATGATGTCATGATTGCAAGCTTGGGGACTTGATGATGATGGGGGCTCCATCATTGGAGCTCGAACGTGCAGGGTTACAGCTGACAATCGCGGGATTTCTAGTGGCTGCATCTGCCACAATACCCTCCTGAACCTGGGGATTGACTGGGGACCGCTGGGGATCACCATAGCGAAAAGTTCACTGTGTAGGTTTGTTCCAAGGAAATCTCTGCCTCTGTTCTATGATTGCGTCTTCATGTCGTGGGTGTGCAAAACCTCGACCCGTCAGCCCGTCCAGGATCCAGGGGTCATCTACCTATACTTAGTAGTCATCAAGTAGAGGTTGCTCAGACCTCCCAGAGGGAAGAAGAGCCGCAAAGCATATTTCAACGACACATCACACATCGCACGTCACCAATACTGCTCGTCCTCGACCCATGTTTTACGCCTCAATGATATTCGCAAGTGCATGTCCATATGAAGCTATAATCATCTGCCCAACCGCGATAGTGACGACTGGGGATTTGAAAATGGAGGCGCTACGCGCGGCGGATCAGTATGAGACACCAAACTGAGCAGACGCTTTCCACACATTGATAGGCGCAGGGGTTACTGGACGCCCAGTAGATGGCCGGTACACGAGGGTCACAATTGGTGTAGGAGTTTTGACTTACTTGCCCGTCTCTGGGTTAGTAGTCTGGGTGTCGCTCATCTTGTCGTTCGGGTCGGTTGACGAGATAGTTCGGCTGGAATATTGGCCTTCTGCAGCCCTCAACTCGCCAAGTTTCCTCTTCCGCGCTGCCATGCTGGTCTTGGCTGTCGCAGTCAATGTTGTTGTTGCCTTAGACGAATACACCTGGATACACGAATCCTTCGGTGAAAGAGAGCAGTGTCAATAGGTTTGGTGGTAAGGGAGAAGCCGACAGGGGAGGTAAAGTCCTTCCTGTAAGGAGCCTGCAGCTTAGGTTTGTCTTGGGTATGCAGACGCTGCAAGTCAAAGCTTAGAGAGATACCCACACGTAAGCAGCTCGAGAGGATTCATGGCACCAGAGAAAGTCACTGGGCCTTCTCGTTTTAAGATTATGGTTAACGGCTGCCTCAATGGGATAGAACCTGTGTCATTTGGTAGCTATGTTCTGGCCTCTGCTTCTCAGCTCTCCTGAAGCGTCCTTAAAAGACAGATATCGCAGCTAGCATGATCTCAAACCCCTCAAGCAAATTCAGTCTCCGGCTGTCCCCCTCCAATTCTTTTATGGACGCACTTGCCATTTCATTCTTTCAATCTCGCGTCGAGTGGTTAGCTTCAGCGCTGACCGGCCGTGTTCCCTGTTCCAAGCCTTCATCCACGGCTCTCATCAATGAACCCAGCTTCTCCGAAATCAGTGCCTCGAAATCTCGAGTGACCCTCCAGATGGAAACGTTTCTCAGTACCAACGATTTCCTCAAATTTCCTGCAACATCCCCGAGTCCTTGCGAGCAGGATCACACTGACGATGGCATAGCACATCTCCTCTGGCACAGTACGTAGGAATTTGTCCACCTGGCATTTGTTGTCGGTGGGTTTCCGAAAACCTGCGCAATCATAATGGTAATTGTACGAGCCTTCCGGCTTTCCTACGTAAGCGCGAGTTGGCTGAAGCATGGACTAGGCCATAGCTCGGACGACAAGCTTGTAGAGGTGAGAAGTCTGAGGTACGCCCGCAACAAAGCACTTGAAGGCCTCCTTGTCGTAAACGATAGCAGACCAGGCTCTGTCGTCCTTCAGAAGCTTGCTGTACAAGACGGAAATGATGGTGTTTTGGATGCCGTGCACCAGGTATTTATGGGCAACGATGTACAGATTGATAAGGCTGGTCAGATCGAGAGGCCTGAGGATGTCACTGGAGTCTTTGATGCCGGAATGAACGGCATAGATCCACTTGACAAGGGTTCTGATTATCTCAGGGTCATCCTCAGGCAGCTCGAGGTATCACTCGATAGTGGGCTTCGGAGCTTGCGCGTCGCTCTCCTCGCCCTTGGCCTCGGGCATCGATTCTGGGACGTCAATTTTCTCCTGAGTTGTAGACTGTGCTCCCGCTTCGGAGCTGCTGAGCTTGTCAAGCTTTCTCTTTGTTCTGCGCGCCATATCTTATGTAGCAGTGAAGGAAGGTTGGGATCAGTGATGGAAGTTGAGGTCAGAAAGTTAAGGTGACTGATGCTTATGTGTTTGGCGCTGGGGAGCAGGAAAGAAAACGGAAAGGTACTTGCTTAAGTACGTAAGTACGTAAGTACCTAGGTAAGTTTGGAAGCCAGGAGCTTCTAAAAGGTCTTTATCTCAGGAGGTAGCATTTGCCCATATAACTACCTATATATACTTACAATCACTAAGGGACGGCCGTTTACCTGCCTACCTAGGAACCTACCAAGTAAGTACCCAGGTAAACAGGTAAAAGCTATCAATTCGGCCCTCTCAAAGAAAGACAAACAAAACACGAAAGAAATACATCCAAAGAAAGTCATATTTGCTGTGGGGGAGGATGATTTGGGCGAGGACGAAAACGTGCTTGCCTATTTCTTCGAACGCCAAATCTCCAACTTCGCCGACGAGGACGGACTGGATGGGCTGTTTAAGCATCTTGACGACAGGCCATGGGTAGATATATTCTGCGTTGTTCCGGGTGGTTTCAAGGCGGAAAACCTGCGCAGCCCATTTTTCGTTGTGGAGGGGTGTCGAGCCGGACTCGAAGGAAATGGTGGGAGGCATGACGAATTTTGATTTTGGTAGAAGGCTTACAGCGCGAGAGGTGCTGGAGTATCCTTGGATCAATGATGTGTAAGACGGTAAGTACGACTGGACGAGAAAGGCCTTATTGTATCCGGATGCCTCAAGTCCCAGACTCTGCCGGCCTGCTCGCGATGAATCGGGGCCAACCTCATGGGTAAGAACTCAGATTTTACCGCCATTGGGGGAGGGAGGCCGGGAATAACATGACTGAAGTGCGTTGTCCAATGGTAGATATGTACACCTTGGGCGTACTCACAACTGTTTTGACAGGACGTACGTGCGCATGTGTACGTGGGTTACGCTCCGAAACTGGAACCGCGTATTTGTCCGCTTGAACTACTGGCATTGGCACAGAAGCCGATGGCAGCCTCCTCGAGGAGGCTCAAGCATTATTGCCCCAGGTAACTAGTTCTTCTACAATGGGCCAACAATGCACAGATACCCCGGCAGTGTGCATGCGAATCGAGTTGGGAAGTACCGGATGCGATCTGCCATGATGAAACTGGTGGGCACCTCCTTTTGCTCCAGGACGAGTTGTTGCAGTCACCAGTCGGACGATCGACATCGATCAGTCAAAGACCCTAAGCATGCCAGCAAAGCTGGGCACGAGTATCGAGCAACTGGAGGCCAGTGAAAAAAACCCCAGCTTGTGCGAGAGACTTCAGCTGTGGCAAACCGCCACATATTTCGGTGCTTGGGGCTTTCAGTCTAGTCGTTACTGGGCAGAAGCTACTCAAAAGGAAACACAAATCCTGTCACCACTGTCAATCCCTTTTTACCGGTGCACGTGTGTACATCCGGATACTAGTATCGCCACATGAACTGACGCTGAAAGTGGTGACACAGAGTGCCAGTGCCAGATGAGATTCCCGAGATACTGAAAATGATGGCCTTGACTCTCTGAAAATGGCAGCAGATGAGAATTTCAGACTTCTCTGGGCACTTTCTCATCTTATCATACATGAAAAATCAAACTCAAGCCGGCGTCCAGTCCCACTTGTCCAAGTTGTGTTCCCAGTTCTCCATATCAGCAATCAAATCATGACCGATCTTCCCGTTTCTCATCAAGATATCGCCCCAGTCGATACAGTCGGCGGGTTTGCCCGCAACGAGTGAATGTATGCACCAAGTTCGAAGGAGCGTCCTCATCAAGGAGTCGTCGGTCGTGTTCTGATAGATAAACTCGACGTCCAGGGCGTCTGGGACGTGGCCAGGGACGTCGTAGTAGTCATAAGTAATGCCCATGACCTCATTCTACAGCTCCTTCATCGGGTACTTGAACGCAAAGACGTAGAGGTGTAAATAGTCCCGAATAGTGATCCTCTTGTCGTTTGGCGGAGGGAGCACTCTCTGCTGCGTGGGGTTCGAGGCACGCAAAGGCTGCGAATAGATCCACTACTCGTTTGCTTGTCAGCCTGTTCAAAGAGGTGGTTGGGTAGAATGAGAAAGACAGGGGCACCAGAGACCAAGAATGCTGGCTCCGGTTCCAGAAAGAAAAACTCACCCCCAAAAACAGCTCGAAAGTACGGGGCTCATCCTCAGGCAGCCGGAGAACACCTTCCTGGCTCTCACGGAAGCCACCGCAGAATGGCGCTCTGAAGAATTCGGACTTGGACGAAAGGAGGTCCTCATAGACCGTGTACCGACACTCATTCTCCGGCGGTCCCACGTAGATCGTCACGATCCTGTGGGACATGAGGTCGCCCACGGGGGATGACACTTCACCAACGTTGTTGGAACTTCCAGCAGCGTCGTTGCGCCGAGGCGGTTTGTCTGAGGTGCCCATCCTGGCGATGAGAAAGGATGCGGAGTTGTGGTGATAAGTGTGTAGGAAGGTTGTGGTGACGGATGTGAAAAAAAGTCAAGGGAGACAGACGGAAGGGGGATATTTATATCGCATCAAAGCTCAACACTGGCCAGAACCACGGGTCTCTGCCTGGATAATCAGTAGGCTGACATCCGGGAGACGCAAGGGAGTACATCGAAGTGAGACTATCAAACAAAGACTGTCGAGATTTGAGGTAAAGAATAGTGATGGTAAGTCACCACGATCTAGCTACGGCGGCATGAGGGTTGAAAGCTTTCACGTGGAGAAAAGACACAGCATAATAAATTAGATACATTCAGAAATAAGACAAAGACATACTTAGACGTTGAAGTCTCGTAAAGAAATCATGACGGCGTATTGAACCAGAAGTCTTCGCAAAGTACCATCCATGCGACATCCTAGACCTGTACCAGCCATCTTGGTCGACACGCCCAACAAAAGCCGATCAGACATGCCGGCGGCCTACTCAAATTTTCAGGTATGAGGCGGAAGTGCCGGTCAGTGGGAACCCTTTCCTTTGGACTGGGCATAGAGCACCACTGCCCAGAGACAACGAAGCCCTTGTACGCTGAGTCCGTCGAACGTGTATCGAGACGCATGTGTCAGGTTCAAACACATAGAATCCAAGACGACGCGCAGTGACGCTTTTGCCTTGAATGAAACGTCGCCCAAACATAAGTCAGGGTATACCAAGAACAGCAAAAGGAATAGAAGAAGGGGGGCAAAAAAGAAAAGGGGTGGGAAGGGACGGGGGTCGGGGTGGTAGTCCCTGTTCCGTACCAAACGCCTCCCCCCTAAGTCCGCCCACGATGCCATAAAACTTTCCCTATAAGACAGTCCTGTTGGCTCTTCTGTTGACAGCGCCTCAATAGTCAATCTCCAAGGTTAAAACGAAAAAAAAAACAGAAAAAAACACACACAGAGGTTTTAGAAGAGTATAACGCACGCCTCGCTCCTGTCATGCCTGTGATACGCGCACTTGTCGGCGATCGCCCTCGCGGGGGCGTTCCCGCCGGCGACCCAGTTGTAGGACGACACCTCGCTGACGATGTCGAAGCCCAGGTCGGGCGTCTCGTTCATAACCTCCCTCCACTCGGCCGTCACGGGGTTGTGCTGCCTCCCCTTGAACAGGCCCAGCGTGAGGCGCTCCCTCAGGAGCTTGCGCATACCCGAGTTTGGCATGGTGTTCTCGTAGATGTATTGCACTGCCCGGGGTGGGGGGAATGTCAGCGCCCACTCTCAAGGTCAGAGGTGTGTAACATCCTCTCCTCTTTTCTCTTCTGGCTGTCTTGGGGGGAGGGTCTGTGTGACAGAGTTCTGTATACTCGTACCGTCCTTGATATCTGGTCGTCGCATCCCTACCCCATAATACGCATGAGCTATATCTACACAGACATTGTCGAGGTCCTCAATCAAAAGCTTGGAAGCAAGCACGTAGAGTTGCAGAGATTCATGAATACAAGCCGCAGCCCCACTCGAGGTAGGCCGGAAGAGGAGGTTGGCGGTAGTGGTCGGACTGGTGACGGCCTGGGGCACGAGGGTACGGATGTACAGCCACCGGACAAAAAGCTCAAACGCCTGGGGGTCGTCTTCGGGCACGGCGATCTTGCCTTCGATGGACTCCTTGAAGCCGCTGTTGAAGGCGGACTTGAAGAAGTCAGAGACGCTCGAGAGGAGGTTCTCGTGTAAGCACCATTTCATCTCGTGTGGCCCGACGAGGACGGTTACGACTCGGTCCGAGAACAGCCTGTAGGATGGTGTCAGTTGAGTGATGGACATTTCTGGGCAAAATCATGCCGTCGAGTTCAATCAGATGGGCACAGAGTTGGCTGACAGATGGAAAAAGGGGTCGGCCATAGCATGCCACAGCGGCACACCTCTCACCAACCCAGGACATAGCCTGCTCGCTTTACAGCCCCAGGCCTCATCGAGAAGGACCAAACAGCGAGCAGAAGAGCCACATACCTGTCAACATGCGGCGCTTCAAGCTCCATACCACCATCGGCTCCTGGCGCCACCGGCCATTGCCGCCGCTCTCTCAACAGACCCCGCCATGCCACCGAATACGCTGCTGGCGCTGGCGCTGGCACTGGCCGCAACAGCAGTGCTAGATTCCCCCAGAGAAGGCCTGCCAGTCAACCCTATTTATATTTTTATACATCAGGTCAGCCATATCCTCGAGAGATGCACATGTCACGATGGATTCATCGACGAGGGCCAAGTAAGGTGTGCAAACACCCAAGAACCTAAATGTCCAAGTACATAGGTACAGGTGGATAGTGCCCCCACGCACGCGGGGACGGCAACAGCGGAAAGGATGCCGTACACGAGGGGAGGAGGGAAATTGGAAGAGGGCATGGTTACTTCGCTTGTGTGGCGGCACGAGCCGATCCTCGAGGCTGTCGTCGACAAGTCGCTGCTTATACGCGTTGCAGGTCGAGCTCATTTTGTACGGTCGGAAAGAGGGGAGATGCGACAGATGGTCTGTCGGGTGAAGGCCCCGCGTCCTTGCGCGGGCCAGCTAATTGAGATTGTGCTTTCAGGTTTGCCTTCAGTTCTCCAGTAGATATTGGTGGGATTCGCAGTGATCATGGAATAACGCTCCGGGGTATTGCAAGTTCTCAGTGGGTATGGAGCACCCTACATGGAGTTTGGGAATTCAGCCAAGGACGCCTCTCCAGCCTCTCACGTGGCCGAGCCGAAATTAGCCAGCCTCCAACTCTTGAGCTGTCGCTACTTCAGGCGTACTCGAGACGTATTCAAAAAGACTTCTCATATGACGGTACGACTTATCTAAAGAGCCAACATATCTGAGCATGTCACTGAATATAACTTGAGTAGAGAGCAAACAATTTGATCAGAAACAGGCTTTTTTATCGGCCCTTTTTAGATTCAGCTGAAGATTTGATACCTTTTGAGCACACACACTCCAATTCCGGGTATAATACCCCTTGAACACCCCCAAAACGCTCCAGCCAAACCAGATGCATCAGTATTGCCCTCCTTAGACACAAAACCAGGATTCCACACACCTCGCGTATGCAACCAACTCAAAAACCCTGGAAAATAGCGACGGAGAGGAAAAACTCGACAAGAATAAGCCGGCAGATTATGGGGTAGAGCGCCGCCCATCATACATAAAGATAAAAGAAACATATACAACCCCCCAAAAAATAAAAAAAACAAGAAAGATGAACCAACTCCGCCGTGTCCGTTTGCCCCACCGTTTGCCCAGCTTTGCGTGGAAACTCGCATCGCAATAACACGTGAAAACCATAGTATCTTTGCCAGCCGCCCGATCCACCCCGGTCTTTGTTTCCGTAAGCCCAAAAAGCATCAACAAAACCCTTGACTGGATACAAAGAAACTCCGCTGAGAACTGCCACAACCCCGTTAGGATGATTCGTTCTATATGTCGAAAAAAGATCTTTTTTGGTCTTTGGACGAACGCAGGAGACCCAAGATGAACCGTTTTATCATGCGAAGTCGCCGCTTCTCGTTTGTAGAGTGGAGGTCCGTCCAACTCCGCCGTTGAAACACCGATGCAGAATCGTCATGTCGTCGAATATGCAGGTCCAGATAACGCCCATTCGAAAATCAAAACAGCCCCCATCTTTCGTAGTCGAAGCACCGCACCGCTCAATTGTAATACAAGCAGAAGCAGACAGAATTGGTATCGACCGAGTTTCCGTGTAGCGCCATAGAGAGCGTAAGCTCCCAGCCCCAAAACGAGGAGCATATGTCGGTAAGGTATCTTTATACAAGGTAGAGAGGCGTGAGCCCAATTGTCGAATTGTCGAAACTCCAGTCGACCAAGAAGGCATTCCCTGCCTGCCATGTGAAATCAATATCAATTGCCTGCTTGTTGGATAGTCGGTGCCCGCCAAGATGAGCAGCTGCCTGATGAAGAGCGTGTAGTGAGCCCACAATCCTCAGTCTCGTCAGCGACGACGGCTGAGACGGAGCCACCTCTCCTCACAGTAGCAGCGGTGTCGCATCAGTTTACCAGCGGGTACGCATGCCTTGCTGCATCCGAACCGAGGGCGACACCGACGTGGGCGGGGACGGCATTGTCAAGCCTTGGCCGTTGGCAGGGTTGATGATGGGGATGGCGTTGCGAGCGCGGGTAGCGGCAGGCTGGTGGAGCTTGGGGTGGGAGTGGTGAGCCTGGAAGGACGGAGGCAGGAAACCAGCAGGGGCTGAGTTCATGTACGCTGCCGCCACTTGTTGAGGCTGTTGCGTCGGGGAGCCTGTGGGGGAGTTGCTTGCGAGAGAAGACCGTTCAGAACCGCTGTAAGCCAACTGCAAACCAGGGTTCGTTAGTCAACCATTGGTACGTGAAGGGACAAAGACCAAGGCAAGTCTAGGTCCAGGTCAGCCTCGGGGTCACTCACGTCACTCTCCGTAACGAGGCCGGGGCAGAACTCCAAGTCATCCTCAAGATCAAACGAGCGACCAAGCTCGTACTTCATGCGGAAACTGGAGAGCGCCGCCGACTCGTTCAACTCCTTCATACTTCGCACACCTCGGAATTGCTTGTGAGAGTTGTTTTGCGAAACCGAAAGCCTCGGGCCCCGGCGATTCCGGCCACCATGATGGCTGTGGGAGACAGCCGAGGCTGTCGGTGGTGTGGGATGTTGCTGGTGGGGGTTGAAGTGGTAGTATGAAGCCATTGTTGCTGATTTTTCAAGCCGGTATGTCGTTTAGTTGGTCCAATGTGGCAGTGGTCGTTGTGGTTTGGGGGTTTGAGGCTCAGTTGTGTTGTGTTGTACGCCGACGTTTTGCGGGACTAAGCCACAAGTCTCAGCAAAAAGTGAAAAAATGTGCCGAGGATGTTTGTTGGACGGCGGAGCAAGGTCAAATGGTGCGGCAGATTGAAGAAAGCCTTGGGATTTATTATGTTGAATATCGCTTTTGATCGTCGTTTGAGTCGTAGTTTGATGATGGTTGAGTGCAGTGGTGAGACGTGAGAGTTGTTGATAGGGTTCGGAGCGGATTGGTGAATGGTGGTGAATGGTGGTAGAAGTAGAGGGAAGAAGGGGCGGGAAGGGAGGAACGGGCGGACGTCTTTTGTTGGACAGCACACACCCACAGAGAGGAGAGAGACTAGAGACAGGAGGGTGGGTGGGAAGACGTGGGACGGGACCGGGGTCTCCAGCATGCCCAGGAGCATTGATGTGTGTGTATGTGTGTGTGGGGTGGGTTGTGGGTTCTGGGCTGTGTACTGTGCGTACTGTGGACTGTGGTGAGCTGCAGACGGCGGGACTGTGTCGGGGCCGGAGTGTGTGTGTGTGTGTGTGTCTGTGTGTGTTGTTGCTTGGCAGGCTTGCAGGCTGGCAGGATGACGACCTCTCAAGGAGAGACAGAACGTCCCACCGTGCCCAAGATTGAGATATGCACGGTAACCCCCTGCCGATGCCGATGCGACTGTGCGATCCTATTGCAGTCCACCGTACACAGTACGGATTTATACGTACGGATCCGTATGTAATCTGTAAGATCGACCCCTCCCAACCATCCATGGATATTTATTAACATCCTCCATATAGTACCTAGATGTACCTAGGTATTGATTTGATCTCGTAAGTAACAGTCTTCTTACTACTATACTTACTCCCCTAATACAAATGGGCAATCCAGAATCTGCTTTGCATTTTGAAGCGGGCCTGAGCATCATTCTTCTCCGAGTGCTATGAACCGGTGCCTCCGATACTAAACACAGTACCACAACACCAGTCGACTATGAAGTGGGGAGGAAAGATCGACCAAGTGTTGTCGGTTTTCGGGCACGAAGTGGCATGGGTCCAAATTTGGTTGCATCCAATCGACGGACGTCTTCATCGCCGATCACTATGTTTGACCCCCAAGAGTGAAGCGGTACTCTGTCGTGACTCGTGATGGTGGCCGCCTAGCAAAGGTGAGTGGCCACAAGCACTCACGTCTCATTGGCCATGTCTTCATTTGACGGAAGCCAAAAACGGTCAAGCGCTCTTCCAAAATGCCCGTCACCGTCTAGACACCATCCATCGGCACAGTGCCACAAGGGGACCTTCTCGCCCAATTCCTTTTCTGGAGCCCTGCACACTCAGGACATTTCCCAACTCTTGTTCGCTGGCCGACATGACCTTGAGAGCCGTGTGAGAAAGGCGTTAAACGTCACGGACAAATTCGTTAACGTTAACACCAACACCTTCCATGAACTCAGCCTTACGAATTCCGAATCCGTTCAAAACTTTATCGACAGCGGCCTGTTCGGGCATGGCCGCGAAACATTCCAACCCTTCGGTTGCATCGGGTGACGAGGCCACGGCGCCAAGGGCAAACCGTTACCGTAGCAGACCATGAGGTTTCTGGTAGCATTTGCACAACACGAAAGCATGGGCCGAAGTCACGGTGGCAGGAAGGAGTGAGGAGTGGCAGGGTGGTGCTGCAAGTCAATTTGGGGACTTCACGAGGTCCCCATCCCTAATTCTAACTTCTGACAAGATCTCTATAAGCGAACGAGGCAGTTCATCAAACCCCTCAAACCCCTCAAACGAGACCCTCTCTCTTTTAAGGGTCCCGTCGGGTTTGTCAATGTTCATCCTCACGCGGTAAAAGAGGCTGAGAGGGCCTCGACAAGTTGCTGTGAAACCTCGCGGCCGGGTCAAGCAGGCCAAATGCCCCTTTCGCTGCTGGCTGGGGACTCCCCCGCCCGCCCGCCAGCCCCTCTCCAACCTCGCCACCTTCGCACAGTGGCAGAGCACAAGACTCGAGAGTGGTCGGCCTGCTCGCGGCTGCGCCCTGTGCATGAGTTAGGTCTGAGGCGGTGGCCATTTAGCGGCACTGATCTGCCAGCATGGTTTCAATTGCAGCAGCCCTGTGGCGAACCATGGTGCCAAACCCGCTGTGGTTGGCTGCCATCTGCCCTCTGCCCTCTCCTCAGCGCTTCTTTGCGGGTTCAGACGGGACCTGAACCCGGCATGCTGCACGTCTGTCTTGGGTGACATGTTCACTCTGGGTTCCTGTGCAAAACGTGGCGGCTGGCATTGGCTGCAATACCTCACAGTGTGAGAGACCCGTCGCGGTGTCGGGCTCCTCATCGCACGGCCTGCCGTGTATAAAATGCAGCGTACAATTCAATTTTACACGTCGGATCTCGGGCATGGCGTCTATCACATATGTACAGATATACTGTGTACTGTCGTACTGTACCGGATTGCCGGCTTTCTGATGATCATGGGAGATAGTGTCTCGTCGCTTGTCTGTTCATCGCGATAATGGACGAAACTCTTGCCACCAGTGGGCGACCTTGACGTTATTTCCAAGCCATCCCCTTGATGCCGACAGGTGTTTTCGACCCTGCAGCATCCTGAATCGTCCGTCTCTTTCACGCCATTATCTCGGCTGATTAGTGCTTGCATTCGCGCCATCTGACCAGTCTATTTTTCTGGTGTCATCCTCACAGAGCCAAACCCACTCTTTTCAGCCCTCTCAAAACGTCAATGATACCACAACCCGTGGGATGACGAAAGAGGAAAATTGATGGGCTATCCTTGAGCTCACTATCGTCTTCATCCCAACTGCCCCAGAGCCTGAAAGCCTGCACCTCTTGCGACAGTCCGTCAGCAACCAAACTTTGCAGCGTCTGCCTGGTAAAGCTGCTGCATCAGTACAGTATACTATATCCCCGACATCAAATCGTTTCATTCTATCGTGTAAGCACCTAAAATGTAGAGAGAGTGGGTTGCAGGAGATGGATGGATTGGTCAATAGCGGTGCTGTAGATGCGGGGGCTGGGGAGTAAATTGGTGCTATTTTAATTTTAACCCCAGCCCAGGTCCAGATCTGGGTGCCATGAAATCTTCAACAACTAACTCTATCTCGCCCACAGATTGGGTATATTGGACCATTGAACCCTGCTACAAACCTTCTTTGGTCCCTATCATGCAAACAAGCAACGGCCAAGGGCGTTTGCTCAAAGGAAGGAGGAACACTGCCACACCGCTGCTTGGGGAAACCGATTACCCCGGGGCAAGGGGACGACGTCTCTCACTCACACACTCCGGGCCACACCTCTCGACGTCCCTCCCACTGACCACTGACCACTGACCACCAGCTGCCACACACCACCACCATGCGCCTACTGCGGCAGAGCTGTCCCTTTTAGTCCTCCTGCAGAATGGCTTGTATCACCTGGCATGCGGGAACCGTTTATACTGGGCCGGCAGTAGCAAAACCGGCTCGACGAGACTACCGGCTCACCAAGGGAAGGGCCTGGCGGCTTACACTGCCAGACTACTGCACTGCGAGATAGCACAGCGGCAAAAGGAGGGCTTTCCATGTTCGAGACCTTAAACATGCAGGCCCCGAGCATTCAGCCACCTCCGGCCCTGCAGCTCGGGATGTTTTTGTTCCCTGCTAATCATTTTTTTATATTCTTTCTTTTTTTCCCTTCCCTGCACAAGGCCCTTCTCGGCACCTCCTGGGCAGGGGACGTTTCGCAGGGGGCGCATGCATTCCGCGGTTCGCCCTAGATCTCGACTACCGCTTATACCTGCAGTCAGCAGCATGGCGGAGAGCGTCTGGTTCTTTCGGGTCCTTTTTCTAGGCGTGAAACGTCTGTGGTTGGTCTCGAGTAAGCGTGCCGGCAAATGGGGCAGTTCATCGGGGCCACGAACCAGCAGGCAATGTCTCCCGCCGGTTGCTCTCACGGAGCCAGGATGCGTCCGCCGTCCCCATTGTAATCCGGGGGCGGGTATCGCCTTTTAACGTCCGGGCCGGAATATAACGATAAGAATTCATCGTTATGGGCATCAGGGTTCATATCTTCTAATTGGGAAATCGAACTACAATTTCCGATAGAGTCACACCGGACCATCGTGAAAAGCTGAGAGGTTTAGTAACCTGAAGCCATCTCGACAGCCCCGTGATTAGAACGGCTTGCTCAGGTATGCCATTCACTATGTATCCTCTGGAGATTCTGGAAGACGAGATATGGAATCTGTTAAGTGACCCTGGGATATTGTACCATCGAAGCGCCGACTGCTGTTACCTTGTGGCTCACCGTGTGTACGAGCCGTTATGCATAGGTGATGCAAACATCTCACCACAGTCCGTCGGATTGTCGTCCTTTCATCTGCAGTGCAACCGCAGTGTCGTCGTCTCCCTTGCTTCCACAAGGGGTCTCGACCGCCTGCCAGGTTTGAATTGTTGGTGGCAGAACCCTTATCGATAAGGCTCGGTCACGTTGGTCATTGTGTGAAATAAATGATGTCAACCATTCTCGCGCCCAGCTACATAATACCTAGGTATATATAAGTTGGTACACATTGGGGCTCATTGAGAAGAACTGGAAGTAATTGGTTTTGCTGTTGTTGTACTGCGAGTTCCAGGAACAACAGGTGAAGAACGACGGCATCGTCTCATCGACCACTTCGGTTGGTGCTTGACCATGGCGCTCATAGAGAACTGGTACCCTCCGTCAAGGGAGAACTACGATTTCATCCTCTTCATCTGGCAATTCTTCCCATTGGTGAGCCATGTCATCCTTCCAGAGTCTTCCAGGTGTGTTGCTAACACAAACCAAAAACATAGGGAGCATCTCTACAATGGTTCGTCTCCTGGTACGGCATGGGCAAGACGTCCTCTAACAGCGCGCTCAACCTCCCCGGGCGCCTGGCCTGGGTGACCATGGAATGCCCCGGCTTCCTCACACTGCTCTACATGATGAACACCCTCCCCGCGCAGCACGGCATCACGGACCTCCCCTGGCAGAACAAAGTCCTCGCGGCCCTCTACGTCATCCACTACATCTACCGCGCCCTGGTCTTCCCCTTCATCCAGCCGTCCATGTCGCCCATCCACCTCTTCGTCTGGGCCTTTGCCATTACCTTCCAGCTCGTCAACGCCACCTGCATCGGCAGCTGGCTCGCCGCGTACGGGCCCGTAACCGCCGGGGCCTGGGCCCAACAGCTCTCCCCGTACCCGACCCTGCAGTTCG
Organism: Cytospora piceae; assembly: GCA_016508685.1. Taxonomy (NCBI): domain Eukaryota; kingdom Fungi; phylum Ascomycota; class Sordariomycetes; order Diaporthales; family Cytosporaceae; genus Cytospora; species Cytospora piceae. The sequence continues at coordinate 1,629,022 of JADMLE010000005.1, read as the reverse complement.
CGGCGGGCCTCGCCGTCTTCTACCTCGGCCTGTCGGCCAACTACTTCCACGACGAGGAGCTCCGCGAGATCCGCCGCCTCGAGCAGCTGCGCCAGGAGAGGCTGGCCAGGGAGCAGGGCGCCCGGCCCGGCAGCGTCGAGAAGCACTACCAGGTCCCCCAGGCCGGCCTGTTCAGGTACATGCTGTACCCGCATTACTTTGCCGAGTGGGTGGAGTGGGCCGGGTTCTACGTCGCGTGCGGGCTGGGCTGCGTCCCGGCGCGCATGTTCGTCATCAATGAGGTCGCGGCGATGCTGCCGCGGGCGGTTAACGGCAAGAAGTGGTATGCTGAGAAGTTTGGCGAGGAGAAGATACGCAACAAGTGGGCTGTGATCCCGGGTATCCTGTAGAGGTTGATATGGTGCGAGTGCCATATTGGCCTTTGTGTTGAAGCTGCCAGGGCGCCAGTTGAGTTAGTCGTCAACCTAGTGCGGATTAGCCCCTGAGGCAGATGGTGTGTAAGTATCTCATATAGGACGAGTATGAGTCACCCCTACTTTGAATCTCAGGAAGGCGTTTTGGAGAGGCGACAGAAACTACTGCCTTCCCACTACGGAATTCAAGTACTACTGAGGTCTGCGGTATATCCAGCGTTATCTTGCAGCCACAGGCTCTGTCTCACTCATCATCGTTCTGCCCAACTAAGTGCGTTGGAGACGACTAGTATACCGGTAGCTGTGACCAGGTGTGTTCAAAAGTACCTAGAACGAAGGACCATCTACATAACACTCTCAGAAGTGGAACAAATTTGATGTGTCCATTGCACTGCTATCGTGCTACGAGATCGTGATCCTGAGCAAGACGCTTTGGAATTCATAACCAACGTTGGAAAGCCAACTCGGCCTCGCACAAGATACATTGGAATTGAACATTTCACTATATACAAAACGCTTCTCCTTGTAATTCACAGAGCGCTGGTTACCCAAGGCTTTCCAAAATGTGACTCCTCCCGAGAGCGTTGGCCACTCGATGGTTTGGGCCATACCGACCAGGCACGCCTACCAGCCGCTTCTCCCCGAGAGAGGTGCCAAGAACATACGGTAGATAGGAAGCACGCACGATCTCTCTTTCAAGCAAGCTTCCCCTATTTTAATGTCAGCTTCAGTCGTCTCTAGCCGCATGAAATGCAGTTTGCAGTCAGGAAACATGAACTGGAAGAGACATACCGCAACGTAAGGGTGGCCCGCACTGAGTCCACCATCAACGGCCCAAGACTGTCCGTTGACATAGCTGCTCTCATCACTTCCCAGAAACAGCGCCACACGCGCGACCTCATCGGCGGCGCTCCCTCGCTTCATAGGGTTGAGCTGGCCGATCCTCTTCTCCGTTCCACGGGCCCGAGCCGTTTCGTACATGGGGGCTGTCATCCCGGTCTCGACGACACCGGGGCAGATGGCGTTGACTCTTATGTTGGAACCGGCAAGTTGGTAAGCCATCGTCGACGCCATGTTTATGACGGCCGACTTTGACGCCGAGTATGGAGTGGGCCCTGCATTGGAGCGGATGCCGGCGACGGAGGCCGTCATGATGATGCTTCCGCCAGGCTGCGGCTTCTCTGCAGATGTCTTCGCCATGGCGAGAGCGGCATGTTTAGCTGCCAGGAACGGTCTTGAGTTTGGGGACTTGTTAGTAGTGTTCGTACGGAAAGAAGAAGCACCATCACCACGTCTATGTGTAGCACTTGAGAGTTAAGAGGGGGGAGTTTCACAGGGAAACACTCACCCCAAAGTGTTCACCCGCAGGACGTTCATGAAATCTTCTTCAGAAGTATTCAAGAACGGCACATGATCGCCAATGATGCCCGCGTTCGCAAACATCACATCTAACCTGCCATAGCGCTGCAGCGCGTCCCCTACGACCTCCTTGACAGCAGGCTCGTCGGCGGCATCGAACCTCCGCGTATGGACGCCGACCCCAGGGTACAGAGACTTGATTTGTCTCTCGTGGTATCCCAGGTACTTGTCATCAAAGTCGCAGATATACACTGCCTTTGCGCCGTTCTGGGCGAACTGATGGGCTGTCGCCCGGCCAATGCCCAGTGGTGAGTTGGCGCCTGAGGGTTAGGGGTTGTCAGCAGGGCGGCGTTTGACAACAAAAAGGGAGGGGGTGGAACGATGCGAGATGAAATGAAAAGATACCTGTTATAATGATGACTTTTCCTTGAGCTCGCGGACCGTTGGAAGGCTTCGCGACCTGTTTGATGGGCGGGACGTTGTCGAAGGCCTCGTCCTCGACGACAGCTGGTGCCAGCTGGTTACCGATTGCGCGGAGCCTTTCTTTTGCGTTTTCGGCCATTTCCACTTGTGAAAGTGTATCCCAAAGAAAGGAAAATGAAAAAGAGTGCTATATGTTCTGTCAAGATGAAAGTGAGAGAACCAGTTAAAGCAGTTGTAGTCCCTACATGTATGACCCGGTATCTTGGGGTTCCCGAGGTTGTTATAATTGGAGCTCCACCCCCGTGCACGTGCCTGAAAGAGGGGTGCAGGTGCGTATACTGCTTTAAGTATCTAGTAGTAAACAGAAAGATCCTAGCAGATAATGAGAATAACGGATATAAAGTTATTCATCAATAAGTAAACTAACCAGTATCAATCACAACCTAGAAGCGAAAAATGGGTTGTCGATTCGGGGAAGACAAATAAAACCGAGATGGGGGGGGGGAGTACTGTAATCAGTAGCGCAAACAAGAAGTTTCACATTTTGTAAAAACACTCCTAGGTATATAGTTCAAAGTCAATTACAATGTAGTCTAGCTAAGCTTACAGTTGGTAAGGTTTTGACACTGCATGTAGTCTCCCAGTACTTATTTGTGTCAAAGAAGCCAACCTTTTCCTTTAGGAGTGCTTGTACCTAGAGCTGTATACAATTGAAATACGTATCGCAACTGGTTTTCTTCCCGAGGTCTGTTTCAGCATATCTTCAATAATGTGATCGACTCTCACACCCCCTTCTTTCTTCTTCAAAACGTGTCTGCTCCAAATGCCTTACCTTGGCATCTGCAGTTTCGTGCTGTTCAGATGGATCGGTCAAACTGGGCATCTACCTAGGTGTATGGTACCTAGGGTTAGGGGTAATGTTGTATCTGGGGAGCGAGTTGGAGAATTCCCGAGACTCTCCGCAGTCAGACTGTTCTACGACTTCACGCCGGGCTGCCACTGAATTTGAATTACCCAAGAATCAGTGTTCAGTTCAAGGGAAACAGAGCTCAGAAGATGGGTATCGAGGAGCCGCGTCTAAGATGTAGGTACACAAACTGTTACCACGCAGAGGAAGTGGCATTTTGTAATCACTCAACTGTAGCATGTTCCCTGCTTTCCTTGAATTTGATTGTCTATTATGTGACTATTCTGATAGGCGTTCCCGGGGCTATGTCTTCTGTTGGGCTGGAGCTGCTTCTTCTACGCGAGCGGTCTCTTTTGTATCTCTTCCTCCCCACTACTCTCTTCACCTTCAGCCAAAGGGGCATACGCCCAAATGCGGGCGCGCATGTCTCCAGAGTCGGTAGCGAAGTACCTGCCTGTCGGATTCACTGCCACCGAGAGGATGCTGTTCTTGTGACCCTGGACCGTAAGCTGATTATTACCGGTTCTTGAGTCCCAGAACTGCACGGTACGATCCTTAGAACCGGACAGTACCCAGTAAGCATCGGGGGTTAGAGCGACGCTAAGAACGAAATCTTGTAGGTTATTTATGTTAACTATTGTTATACACTCTAAGAAGATAATGACTCACCCTATGACCCTCGAATGTTTGAGAACACCGACCTCTTTTGATCTCGCCCTGCCGGTATGAGCTGAGGTTCCATATCTTAGTAGCCCTATCGAGACTTCCGCTGATAAGATTCTTGCTATTAGGGGAGAAGGTAATACTGTATACAGAGTCCTTATGTCCGTAGGGGCCCTTAAGGTGCTCGACCTGAGTCCCGGTATGGATATCCCAGTTGTGGATAGTCTTATCTAGAGATCCGGCTGCAACTAGCGAGCAGTCGGGAGAGATAGCAACAGCAGTAACTCCATCCTCAGTAATAAGGGTTAGCACGCTGCTATTATTATCGATATCCCAAAGCCTAACGGTACGGTCACTACCGCCGGAGGCAATGGTCCTGCCATCTCTAGAGAAGTCTAGGCTATAGATCTCCGTGTTTCGTCTGTGACCAGAAAACGTGTTCCTGATCGAGCGAGAAGCGATATACCAGACCTGACAGATGTTAGCACAAAATGGCGGAGGGAGCGATAGCTCAAGCACTTATCTGGATCAGGTTGTCCTCACCTGCAGTGGCAAGGTACTTGCCAACAGGGCTGTAGCAAACGCTCCTGATGTACATATCGTGACCAGTATAGGCGCTAGTGCTGTCATCTTGTAGAACGCAGATATTTTCTCCACTGATAATATCGTAGATCTGAGCAGACTTATTGCTTCCCGTAGCTAAAAACTGCCCATCTATGCTAAACTTGACGCATCAGACAACACTCGTGGGGCAGATGGATTAATGACACGAACCAGTCACCCCGAGCCTCTTGTGCTGATCAGGGAACCGCTCAAGATCAAGACCACCGTGATCACGGACGTACCGTAGTGACCCCCTATATAACATATCCCTATATAGCATAAACCCTTGATATAACATATATATCTAGTGGATGGATTAATAGATAATATATGTAACCCCTTACCCCTATATAGTATATAACCCATGTATGGCATACTCTTCTGGGGAGTTTGGGCGGCTGGGGATGTCGGGCCATATCAATTGCATTTGATTGGCAGGGGGAGTCGGTCCATCATAAACTTCGATCTTCCTTTCCCTATTCAGTGCTGTTGGAATTCGCGGTATCGTTCTTTTGTGCACCTTACGCACATGCTGGCGAAGACTGCCCTCATTCGCGAAGCCAATATCGTTGTGAATGCATTTCCCTTGATAGCACCTCAGACGCTGGCTATGTTGTCGAGTCTTGTGGTCATTGAGCTCAGCTGCAGAAAAGTACCCTACACTTGAGAGGCAGCCTTTGACGGGACAAACGAACGCAGTGTCTCCAAACTCAGTTTTGAAAGTAAGTAGATCAGCCGATGAGAGGCCAGTGCAACTGGTTACTTCAAGTAGGCGCTTAACAACAGCGTCATATTTGGAATCCGCGAGCGACAAAAGAGTAGTGTCCCAGTCAACCGCCAGAATGTCTAAGATAACGAGAGGTTAACACACACATTTGACGATTAAAAGGGGATGAACTCGCATACCGGGTCCTCTGAGACGTTGCTGAGAAGAGAACAACTGTTGGAAGGATTGAACTCGACCGATCAGGTCGCATACTCCAGGGAATGTCCCTAGTCTTTGTAGCCAGGTATCCGTGACTGGAGGGGAAGCCAAATCTTGAGCGTTCTCAGTGACCTGTGGTTTCAGTTTTCGGGAGAGATTGTTATGCGTGGTTATGAGTTGTAAGAGTTGTCTCATCAGAGGGACTTCGGTAGTCAGCTCTGTATGAGAAAGTTCGGTGAATTTCTGAATGTGGAAGGTCCAATTTGCACTGGCATATCGTTGAAGACCTAAGCACCCAAGCCCTATGGCTTCCATCATTTTATCTTGTCGAATCTCCGATTCAGCGAACTGCAGAATCTGGATTAGGTGGGACACACAGGCGAACGCGATATGCTCGTGAGCAATATATGCAGAAATGAGAAGCCCACTCCGTGGACTAAGGAGAAACCTATAAAGATTAGAGATGCTAGGCTTAGTTGCGGAGGGGTAATTTAATAGGGACTTACGACGGCAGTGTCGAATGTATTAAATCGACGGTACGGCCAGGCCCGTCTTCGATCAACGGTTTGCAGATATCTAAAGCGTTAGGAAAAGGTCTGGTATCTGTATCCAGAGTCATGCAGTCTTCATGAATGCTCGATCCAAGGAGAACATTGTATTTCTGGATATTATCACTCCTCTTTGCAAAGAGAAGCCATTCGAATATTCTTGACACTCTCGATAGATCTCGAGGGGCACAGCGATTGCGGATGTTGTTGAGGAGCTTTTCATACCTTTCAAGACAATACCATTAACAACAAGGCCTACTAACATACCTAGGAATAATACTGAAATCTTTAAATGTGACTCACATGTCTTCCAGGTCCTTAGGTAGCGCTTCGACGTTGGACCGTAAGTCAGCTAGGCTGCAAGAGGTTTCCAGTAGCGGTAGAATCAGCTGGATCCAGAGAAACATGCCTGTGGTTGAATTAGTACTGGCCTTCCTCATCTGGGTGGTACAGGAAACAATCCTAACCTTGGGCCTTGCTAAAATTTGAGTCTCGAAGCGACGCCTTCTCTACTTCCAGTGCCCCATTAAGACTTTCGTTAAGCTCTGTCAACGCCGCATCGACTACGACGCCCATATCCCCTTCAATCGCTTCGCTCTCATCTCCAAGGAAGATATATGGCACTTTAGCAAGCATAGGACGAATGCTTGGAAGATCTTGACTGGCTACAAGAAGCTTGCAGGTCTCACCACAGAGCTTTGTGATTTGTATGAGCTCTCGAAGAATAAGCTTATGCTCGGTTGCTTGAACCTCATCAAGCCCATCCACGATTAATCTGACGAAATCCGCGGACTTGAAAACATCGATGAGCGCCAATTTCAGCACCTTAGCGACTGGTGGGAATCCCTTGGCAAGGTATTAGTCGTAGAGAAACGGCGCAATCCCAGGATCTTGGAAGATGCATTGGGCTAAGTAAGCCTTGAGGATTTGGGCCGTGACTTCATAGGCTGATATTCGGTAGTCACAAAAGAAGTACAGGATTCTTTTATTTGGGTCGGCAGGAACGAATGGTACGATGTGTGATACCAAGACGGATTTGCCTTGCAGTATACGTCAGCATATAAGGTTGGCCTGGCGCCGTTAGACAAACATGGAGAACTGACAAGACCCAGGTTTCCCGTAGATCCATAGAACAGGATTTCCGCGGCCCCTTTGTAGCCAGGATCTGAACTTGGTGTGTTTTGTGATCCAAGACGAGGTGCCCGCATGGCTTCGAGCACCTAGCCAGTCCAACTTCAGCTTCTGGGTTTTAACTTCGGTCCCAAGCCAGTTATATACTGCTTGGAGCTGTTCCGTCGCCCAACGTTTTTCGCGGGTGATAGAGTCATCCAGTGACCTTTGTCTCCATTGCTTCACCTCCACAATGTGGTATGTCGCCGCTTGCTTGTCAATCAGGTCACTTGTCTTCGCTATATTGGCGATTAGAGCGCTGAAATGGCGCTCAAAGCGACTCCAAGCCGAGGTAAAGAATATTGTCCAGGCTGTTGCCTCGGCTTTTAGTACCCTAATCGAACACAACGTATGTGGAAGCTTACCTCGTCTGCGTATGAGTCGGTAAACCCTGCAGTGGAATTCGGTGATGTCTTCGTGTAAGAAGGCAAAGAGCGACTGGAAGTCGTGATCGTCTTTTAGTGACTCTTGAAGGGCAGATAGTCTCGGCAAGGCATTGCCAATTTGAGCATATGCACCAAGTATTTGCTCTAATGCTTGAGTCTGTTCCTTAATCGCCTATATCCGTACAAGTTATGCTTGGTTTTCCAGGGATAGACCCACACAAGATAGTATAGCATACCAACATAATCAACTTCACAGGACCCTAGTAATCGTGGAGTTAGAGTGAGCTACGCCAGGGTGATAGTAGCAGACGACTTACCCATATATAAGACACTATAGGTGAGGAGTTACAGAACACCTCGATTACTGTTCCATAGCGCTCGACGGCATTGATATATGGAGACAGCCTGTCAAAGTTTCGAAGGCCTTGCCGGGATGCCAGCTCCCTCTCAGTTTGAGCAATGGTAGCACGAACATCATTCAAAGAAGTCGCTCTGATCAGTTTGTCGTCCTCAGCATCGAGCTCGTTCCGGAATCTTTCGCAGGACAGCTCTAGTTGTCTTTGCACCATTTTGGGTCTCCAAGGATACTACAGATAAATCAAGTGTCGGTATGGAGAGATGTGTGATGTTCTTACATGGTTTTCCCAGCCGCTTTGGCAACCAACGCCTTTCTATACCTACCCAGTAGACCTGCCGGCTTTAGCCCAGCCCTTCTGTTCCGAGGTGGCATTGTGGCTGATGCAACTACAATTGGCCATCTCATCTACAGCCCCAGGGCGCAGTCCAGGTCATTGTAGGTGGCATAGGTCGTTATGCAGGTGGACACTGCCCCGTGCAGGGTGCAGGAATTTGCCTTGCACACTACCTAGGTAGGTAGATATGTAGGCAGCTGCAGCATGCTGCGCCCAGTACTGCTGTCGCCCACCTCCAGGGTGCAAACTGCAAACTTTGCTGACCCTTTGGGTCAACATTTCTGTCTGATCATAGACCTGGAGTTTCTTTCTACTCCATGTCGCACTCCATAATCAATTGTGACTATCTTACGGTCGTCTCTACTTACAGCATCAACTTGAACTACTGAATTGCTGTTCCATCGTACGGCCGTGCCCAGTTGAGACCTGGCAGACAGAGGGAGCCATGGACGATAATAAATCACGATCCGCCAAACGTCGTCGCTTGGGACAGACACCAACTTTCGATATCCAGACCATCTCGCCTGTTGACAACGCAACTCAGGCTCAGGAATTTGTTGGCAACAACCAAGGTTTCTCATTCAGCCATGAACGTCAGTGTGTACCTCTTTCGGCACCTTCCCAGCACGATGAGAGGACGATTGACCTCCAGAACGAGTACTCTGAGACGGAATCGGAAGTATTCTCGAACACCTCATGCTTTCAAGAATCGAACAGCGATATGGATCCCGTCGAGCCGGTCTGCTTTGGCTCAGTAGGTATACTTCCTACCACATATGAAATGCTGACATCGAGCCGAACTAATTTATTGTCAAGATAACAAGTTTCGCAGTTTCAAAGGTGGACCCAATATCACATCAAACGAAATTGCAAACAAATGATATGGGACAACTTCGCCAACCAGACCATACCACCTGCGGCAGGCTTGCGCAGCGGGATGTCAAGTTACTAAGGCTTTTCAGGAAAGAGGAAGTTGACTTTGATCTCCTCTGGATCCCAGCTTCCAAAGCTGCCACAGACCGGTCAGGTACTTTGTGGCTGACGATCTATGGGGCAAAGGCGCTTGCCAGAGACCTGGGAAATGCTTTGCAGGAAATCGATGTCTATCTCCAAGACCCGATTTATGCGGAGAGGAATACCATCTACTGGAACCCCCATAGGTTCCAGAATACTGAGGGTCTACGCACCATCGGCGTCAGGTTTAACATGGATGGGTCTTATGCCGAGGCGGGTCAGGTCAAAGCGGTAGACGTCCTCAAAGACTTCACCTCTGAAGATAATCTGAGAGAGACCGAAGGGTCTGCATCACTTGTAGGTACTGTTTTCAAGTATATTTTACACGAAACGGCGCTGTTGAACAAACCTAACTTTTACGTTGCACAGTCACCAAAAGAGATGCCTCACATTCATGGTCCGCCGAGAGCAGGGTTGGCAACTCAGTATGAGGAAAGACGACGTGTGGTCCGTGACTGCCGACGAAGCTGGAAACACAGTGTAAGTTTATTGAATTGTTACGAATCCCTAAGAATTCCTCCCCTTTATTTTAACTACCTTAACTAATCCTACATCAGATACCTGAACAACATTGACAACACCCAACATTATGAGCATCCAGTCCCGTTCTATGGGGGCATAATTGCCGATGACATGGGTCTGGGAAAGACCCTAAGCATGATTGCACTAATTGCCCACGACAAATCTGTGCACACAGAACCAAGGCAGCTACGAAGGGCAACTTTAGTCGTGGTGCCACCTTCCCGTGAGTAATTCGTCTTGCTCATGTTGGCTACTGCTGATGAAACAGTCCTCTTGAATTGGGAAACAGAGATTCGACAGTAGGTTTCCAACTGATGTGTCACTGCGAGAACCTTGATAATTGCTAACTCAAGACTACTAGACACACTTCACCTGGCCATCTATCATGGTTTATGTACCATGGGCCCGATCGAACCAAGGGATCTAGTAGCTTCTCGGACTTTGATGTTGTCTTCGCGACGTACACCACGCTAGCCCGCGAATGGACTGCTAAGGGTGGAAGAACAATCATCTTCAAGCACAAATGGCACCGAGTGATTCTGGACGAAGGTCGTAATCCGAGATCAAGGCTCCCAGATGTATACAAAAAGACTGACTTTTCTGCAGCGCAACTCATCAAGAACAGCACTGCAGCGACTGCACAGGCCACTTGTGCCTTGGTTGCAGACCGTAGGTGGGTGGTTACCGCAACACCAATCCAGAATCACCTATCCGAACTGTTCAGCTTATTCCGTTTCCTTCGACTCTTTTCATACAATGAACACAAAAGCCTCACATGGGAATCAGAAAACCCGGAAGTGGCTATCGAGAGGCTCAAGCAGTTGCTTGGATTCACAATGCTCCGCCGTCTCAAACATCTACTCCATCTGCCCAGGCGGACGGATATAGTGATTCCATTGGAATTGGATGGCCAAGACAAGGCCAAATACAATCTAGCGAAACGGGCCACAATTCAGTATCTGGACGACATAATAAGCTCAGGGACTGGCGGGAACGGATATATGAACGCCATATCAAAAATCAACGCCCTGAGGATGGTCTGCAACCTTGGATGTTCTATGAATCCCAGAGATGCCACTCCGTCAGATGCCAGTTCAAAAGGACCCGGTACGGGAAACTTTAATGGCGCATTTGATTTTATTGATAACCCTTCGGATGATGACGATTTGACTGGATTACTATCGACTTGCACGATTTGTGGGATATTGATCAGCAGCAAGAACTCAACCCAATGTCAGTCCTGCTTTTCAGACGCCATCGGAACAATTGGAAGCTCCCATGACGGTGTTCCGATGTCTCAGCTGGTTTCTCAATTCTCGAGCAATGTCACGTTTCAGGGAGACCGGAATTCTAGCAGGGTATTTTCAACCAAAACCAGAGCCCTTGTCAATGACTTGAAATCCCAGAGACAGGCAACGAAAAGGTTAGTATATACATGCACGTCGACTAAGTTGGAACTTGCTAACCTGTGCCTAGCATCGTGTTCTCGTTCTGGAAGTCAACTTTAGATCTCGCTTCATCAGCACTTACAGAAGCAGGAATCACGTGTCTGCAAGTTGATGGAGATATACAAGCCAAGCAAAGGGGTGGGATCTTGCAGCGCTTCTCAGAATCGGAAACAGAGGCAGTATTACTTATGTCACTTTCTTGCGGTGCTGTCGGGTACGTATAAGATGCTATGATCCATACGATGATTACAGGAACTCATATGTATTCACGTCAGACTCAACCTTACTGCGGCAAGCCGCGCGTATTTGATGGAGCCGCAATGGAATCCGGCGATAGAGGAACAAGCTTTGGCTAGGGTGTACCGGCTTGGACAGACTCGGCCTGTGGTGACTGTCCGGTTCTTCATCAAGGAATCGATCGAGGAGGTATGTCGATCTTCGCGTGCCTGCTACTGATTGATCGCACGCTCTAATATTTGGCCTCCAGTATGTCCGACAAGTTCAAGGGGCGAAGCAGGAGCTGGTTGACATGCTTTTGTCAACACATCGTCACGAGGAACGGAGGAAAGTCACGGTATGTTGCCAATCATAGAGGTCACATCACATTTCTGGTAGACTGACAATTGAGAAAGGAGCTACGGGAAGTCCTCTTATAGATGAGGCCAGGATCATCGGTACTCCGAACGTACCTAGGTATACGACGACGGAAAACACCATTTCTGCCCGGCTACCGGCCAGCATCACCATCAGCCGAGAGGCAGGAGGAGCAGCCACTCCGCAGCGGACACTCTCGGATTGTGTACGGGATACGTACGTGGTGCCTGATCTGTACCACCAAGAGAGTGGCATTGACATCTAGGATCCACATCCACCATCCATGTCCATTTTCATACCAATTGACACCAAGACAGATCCTTTTTCATATTAACCGTCATCGTCCTTAGGTTCGGCCTCTACACAGCAGCATACTATTTCAGTTTTCTTACTTCGTCGCAAACATCATCTATTTTAATCAAGATAATAACGGATAATCATCTATGACTGAACAGTGTATATTTCACTGGAGGATAAGGATCAGCCTGATTCCCCTGATATTATTCGTTGCGCTTTATAATATATACCTAGGTAGCCCTTGCCCCAAATGACAAAAGCAAACCAGACAATGAGTATATGATTCAATAGTTCCACCCATCCGTCCTCATGCTCCCATCCCCTAACGTCCACCCATATTGAGCTATGACCACACATATGCAACCTCCAGGGCTGTCTAACAGGCATTGCTGGCATCGACGTCCCCATTGCAGACTCCGTTGTTGCACAGCCCCAGGCCCTTACAGGAGCTGGACTTGGCCCAGTAGTACATTCCGTTGCCGTCGGTCTCAGCAACGCACTGAACCTATAAATTACGCAAGAAAGATCAAAATCAGCTTCTAGGTAATGAGGAGGGAGAAAGAGGGAAAACCCCTGGAGCCAGAGGGGGGGGGATGGTGTTTGTTTCTTCAGTAACTTACGATGTCACAGGCGTTGTCGGAGCAGCCGAGAGTGCCGTAATACTCGGACTTCTTGCACAAGGCGCCCTCTTGGTGCGTTGCGACCACGGAGCCCGTCAACAAGCTGGCCAGGAAGATGGCAGTGACGCTGGTAAGCTGCTTGATCTGCATTGTTGCGGTTGGTATTGCTCTTGTGGCTGGTATTGTTCTTGTGGTTGGTTTTGTTCTTGTGGTTTGTATTGTTGTGATTGGTGTTATGACTGAGACTGAGTTGGTGATGGATCAGGAGAAAAGATCATAAGTCTCGGGCATAGGTGCTGTCTGTATATATACACATTTTGTTAAGCACATTGGTGCCTTCCTCTTGTTTCAATCTCTGCCAATATTCCATTGTCTGTGAGTTATGCGAAACCTTTAGCAACGTCTTCATTGCCTGGCCTCCTCTAAGTGAACATGTAGATCGTTCATGACCCTCTTGCTTCCCTTTTGCCTGTTTGGGACAGCAGGATTGTATGAAGTGAATTTTTCGCAGCCTGGGAATCAATCCTATTCCTATCCATTCCACTTTATAGTGGAATTAGGGATTTAGGTGGATTGGATTACAACACTCAACTAGGTGGATATCCAGGAGACTAGGAATGTGGTATCGAATCTCAAATTAGGCACCACTCTGGGAAAAGAATTATCTTCGGACAGAGTATTACTATTATCGGCGTTCGCAAGTTACAAGAGGGCCACATTCTTCCAGGACCTGATTGCATGAAGAGTTTGGTTTGTTCCTACGACGGTTTGTTCCTGTCAAACCCCGGTTGAGGACATATGGAAGAAGCTGGAGATACAGACTTCGGAGACATATTCAAAGAAGGACCCCCGGGGCCATGATTAAATAATAAGCTTCAATGGAAATCAATTGTAGTCAGGTACGATAGGCTAACCTGATATTGATCTCGCACAGTGGTCCTTCTGGCGTGTCTCTTGACCTTGATACTTTCTTTGAATTATAATCTCGCATGCATACCTAGGTATTCATATTACGGTCGCGGCTTTCAGGCGCACACTATGCCCTCGGCAACAGGAAGGGGCCCCGGGGACTAATCCTTCCAGTTGTTCAAAAGGAGAGTCTTCGAATCGGCATAGGACCCAGCCTAAGTCATCTTGAAATCTAAGTTACCATTAATTTTGTCAAAGTTCTTGACCAAGAACCTCCATTCATGCTTTCTGAACCTTTTTTCCTTCCCAGAGGCTTGTCGTGTTAAGATAGCATTCTTTTCGCTCGAGACCGCAAGGACGGGATCAAACGTTTGTCTACCTTCCGTAAGGAAGTCAACTGAAGCTAATAAACCTTCCTGAATCTCAGATCGAGAAAGTGCAATCCAGGGGAAGTGCTTGCTTACTTACTTGAGTACCTAGGTAGGTATGAGGCTTAGAAACCATCGAATATAGTAGAATATAGGGTTAGGGTTAATTCTGTACGTGGAGTCTCGGTGGAGGAGAATCCCCGTCGAGGTTGGGACACGCGCTCATATCACAACATGTAAACGCCCTTCCCTGTTCCCACCTCCAACATGCCGCGCAGCAAGCCGAAGCCAGAAAACTCCGTCTCTGCTGCTGTGACGCGATGGTTCGACCACAACCATTCAGAACTGTCCGCCCTCGGAGCATCAGTAGACTCTCTAGTTGCGGAGGCGCCAAAAAGATGGGTCATATATGAGCCAGTGATCCTGCTGCCCAGTGGCAGCTTCACCTCGCCGACATGGAGGGAGACCCTGGCGGCCACTTCGCAGAATTGCAGTGATGAACTCTGGAGCACCATCCTGCGCGAGATCGGACGAGGGACGAGGGAGCCGACAGGTTACCTGGCCGTCAATGATGGCATCCCATTGACGGTGACAACTCACTCGGACACGAAAGACGCCTCGATTCAAAGAGAGGAAAACATTCTCAGGAGCCCCACCGGTCTGCGCATCCTGCATGGCGACTTTGGTCCAGCCGAGATCAAGGGACAGACCGTATCGAGCGAGGATTTTGCCCAGGCCGTCTGGGCATCAACGACGCAGAATAAGATCCGGCAGACCTGGGCCCCGCGATGGACAATGTTTTCGAGGGGCAACGTCAAAGAGAAAGCTAGACTCCTGGCATTTCATGAGCCGCCAAAGTCTCTTGAGGACATAGCACAACAATCTGAGATGTCACACAGAGTACGGACACGGGCAGCTCTGGCCAAAACCTGGGCGGTCGATCTCTATGCCGGGATAGGCTACTTCGTTTTCTGCTACGCCAAGCTCGGCATGAGGGTTCTCTGCTGGGAGATCAATCCATGGAGTGTGGAGGGACTTCGCAGGGGGGCACGCGCGAATGGGTGGTCTGTCAAGGTCATCAAAGAGGAGGACTTGATGAGACCGACGGCTGAGTTGGTGTCGGGGGAGGATACGATTGTAGTGTTCCTGGAGAACAATCAAGAAGCAGCAAGGAGGGTGCGGGAGCTGCGGGCTAATGGTCTCAACCTGGAGGTATCGCACGTCAATTGTGGCCTGCTGCCAAGAAGCGACAATAGTTGGGAGGCTGCGAGGGAAATCCTGGGCGAGGACGGTGATGGATGGTTGCACCTGCATGAGAATGTGGGCGTTATGGATGTTGACTACCGCAAAGGCGAGACCCAAAACCTGTTCGATGGATGGAACGAACGTGGAGGGGACAGCGAGTTTGCGAAGGTTGAACATGTTGAATTAGTGAAGACGTTCGCGCCAGATGTATGGCACTGCGTCTTCGATGTCTATATTAAAAGGTTTAGGTATAATGACACACCATGACACACATCGTCATCGTGTGCCGGTCGTGTACTCGTTCTGCTGTATTCCTCGTAGTCGCGTCCATCGCATTGTCCCCGTGTATCCAGGAGATATCAACCTGATCTCCTGAACTTGTTAGGAATGTTCGCCTCCACTATTTGCTGCTTCGAGAGCTGTTCGAGGCGCTCTTGCTCGTCTTCCATCTCCTCGTGCTTCCGGAAGTGTTCGATGTCTTCCGGGTGTGTCAGATCCTCGAGCTTGGTGTCCTCGTCGTGGTATAGTTCCCAATGGTGGATTTCGTACTCGTACTCATCATCACCATGATGTCCGGGCCCCGTGCCAACGTCCGGCAGCGTGCCTCCCTCGATCATAAAGACCTCAAACTCGTCCTTGGTGATCACGCTGTCCTTGTTGTTGTCGGCCAACCTCAGCACCTCGCGAACGATCTCTGATTTCCTCTCCTCCGTGACGTGTTTGTTTGACTCGTCGAACAGGCCGTACGTCCTCAGGATCTCCTCGGCCTCCCATTGCCCATCGGAGTTGAAGTCGTGCAGGGCGAAGAAGGAGCCTGCGTCGAACTCGGCGGCGTGATGCTCCCCTGATAAAAGACTTCCAGTCAGCGCTTGTGACATCAGAGGGGACTGGACGAATGTTTCGTACCTGCCATGTGTTTGGTCATCCAATCCGCATTTTCGTCGACTATTGGCCTCTGGCTTTGTTCGCCGTGGTCGCCGTGGGCGAGACATGCGCCGCTCAGTGCGAGCGCAGCAACGAGAGTTGAGAACATGGCTGCTGAAGTTGAGAGATCCGGTAGAAGAGGGTCGGGAGGAGGCAATTGATCAAGTGTCGTTTCAATTTGATAGTTGGCTGAAGAGTGACAAGAAGATGGGAATTCCAAGGTTGAAGAGAGACGTCAGTCGCTTCGTGCCAAATCCATGTTCCAAGGATTCGCCTCTTCCCGCGGCGACCCAGCACGCCGTTAGTGCCGCTGTTTGGGGCTAGCTTCAGGGGCTTTATCTCTCTCCAGGGAGCTACTATGGATCTGTACATACTGTACAATGTCACTGTTTCTTGGGATCAAGATCGATCCAGGCCGCCAATAACTGGACCCATTTCCCACGTGCTGTCGTGTCTCCCTTCTTTTCTGAGGAGCTTCCGCACCCTTGTAATCGCGTCGTCCTCTCCAGAAGCTTGACGCGATCTTATCATTTGATCAATTAAACATCAAACATCAAACTTGTTGTTGAGCTTCACTACCACCACTACACAGCCTACAGAGACATCGTATCTCAACATTGGGCTCATTGAATATTGAAGAGCTTTGGGATTGCGGCAAGGTGCCTTCACTTCCTCAGTATCCTGAGAGAATGAGTCGACCGATTGAGCAGGCCCTGTTCTCACTCCTTCCAACACAGAACTCGACCCTTCCTCCGGGCCTTGTCGAGCTCTCAAGTTCCCTGCTTGCTCAGTCCAGGCACAAGGCGAGCACCCTCAAGGCTGAAGAAGAGATTGCACGTTTATACGCATGTTGCCATCTTGCTTGCGATAGGTAGGAATATTCACCGCCAAACAGATATGTGCCCTCAGCTCCTTACATATCTCACAGGCTCAAGATATCCCTGGACCTACCGCCTATCGAGCCGCGGCCTCCTATCCCGCCGCGCATCTACAAACGTCTCTACACAGTTCTTGACAAAGTCCTGCCCAATGCTTCGACACCCGCCCGTCCCAGAGCAAGCGGCTTAGGCACGCCCAGGTCCAGGGTGCCGTCGAGAGGGACGCCCACCAAGGGAACATCTCTAGCAGCATTTCGCACTCCCGGCCCGGCCGGAACTCCTAGGTTAAATCTCCAGGGAACGGCCAAAAAGCAAGACTCTGCACTTCCTCTATGGCTACGTCCTACGGTGCGACACATATGCACCTCTCTTGGCGGCAGCGGCGGACCCGACCTCGCACCAACCATCATTGCGGGTCTGGAATCTATCGTTGCGCCATACCGGCGAAGAACCGAGGACGAGTGGACTAATAGTCACTTGACCGCCCTTGTCGGAGCTCTATACTGGTATGTATCCATGTCAGCAAGCCTAGCTCCTGGGGAGGAGATGACGGCCAAGACCTCGAAGTCACGGTACACGAGCACGCGCAAGGAGGTGCTGGGGTCGCTGGCAAGAGCGAGGGATGAGGTCAAGATCCCTGCTACGAGGGGCCGCAAAGATGAAGTCACTGAAGAGGAAGAGATCGCATTCTGGCAGGATTGGCAAGACACTACCAAAGCGGGTGATATCGATGAGGCCGTTACAGAGGTCGCGAAGAGGGGTTGGCTGAACAGCGATTGGTACCGAAGTATTGACTTCCTCAGAGAGGAGGGAGAAGGCGAGGATGACGGACCTGAGGATGGTGTCGAGGAAGTGCTCATAACTACCGCCGCCGCCGCCGTGCAAATCAGAAAGGCGGATATGATGCTTCAGGACAGATTCGACTATCTGAGCGAGCGAAGGAGGGCGGAGTACAGACAGTGGAAGGCTGGGATACAACTCAAGATCGAACGACTGGAGCGTGGTCAAGCTGAAGAGGCCATGTAAGCGACTCATGAACTTTGTTAATTTCCACGAAACATTTTCAGTGGAAATTCCACCGTTGATGTCGGCCTGTCGCCCAGATGCTCGACTCAAAGGCATAACAGAGGGGAAGTATTGTCCACCTTGCGGACAAGAAACAGGCTGTTCAATTCCGAGCGAGCGAGCTACTGCCATGCAACGGCGGAGTCATTACCGATAAATCCGGATGGTCGGGATCGTGAGCCTGTCAGGTGCTTCGGTCGCCTTGCGGACAGCGCAAGCGTCCCTGCGATGTCTTGCCGAGCCCTACAGCATGCAACGAGTGGGTTTATTCTTAAGAAGCATGAGCGCAGCCGGACCAACGACCGGAGTTCGTGCTGTACATCTCGGTCCAAGTACACATCCCTGAGCCAAAGCCAAGAAGTGTCTTGCTACCTGGCTTCGCCTTCCCAGCAACTTGGTCATGCGGGTCGATGCGAGGCCTCAGACAGTTTGTATGAGCATTTGGAGGGCAATATATGACTCTTCAAGCCAGCTGAGAGACCGGAAGCATTATATCTCGACCAATGGGCGTCCATAGTCGCGGTCTTGCGGCTCTTCGCTTGGCCGCTGGATTCGACAGGCTTAGCCGCCAGCGTCCACAGTCAGAGCTAAGTCCATGCAAGACACGAACGATGACATTGAGTGGAAGGTTTACCGTTTTGCAATACGAGGCAATAGTCTTTCTTAGTCCTCCAATGACGACACTACCCAAATGAACATTGCAGTGCCCACCCCTCTCTTCCCCACGAACACGGTGTCGTTCGGAATGTTCTCGTTCCTGACCCAAACAGACCAAAGTTGGGGTTACCCAGCATTAGGGCTGCTACGTCAAGGCCACCAACGTTCCGTATCCAGCTCGGACTTGTTGAATCTGGTCAAACCCGGCCGGACATGTTGATCGGAGGCTTAGGAACCAATTATCCTTTTGTCTTGCGTGACAGGGTTACTTACTTCTTCCCCATGATTCCAGTTCGGTATATCCTCCCCCACGTGGGAGGTCTTTGAGAAGCCGATATCTATGAGAGGGTCGCATCCTTTGGGAAATAGTTGTACAGATTATCTTACAGACCAAGGACTCGATGCCTACCTGATCCTTACTTGACTTGAAAGCAGGTAGGCCAGAATCCATGAAAACAACCCAGGAACTCACTCGGGTGAAATCGACGGATCTCGAAGCCAAGGGTGCTGGATGCAAGGGACGGCACGCAATTCAACAATCGATTCTTCGGCATGCACCAGGAATATGTTTGCCTTCCGGCCGCCTCAGTATCAACTTCTCGGCCGAGGACATCTAGGAATGCCACAACCCGTGCCTTCAGCAGCAATTACACGGCGGTCAAGCTTCTGGAAACTCTTGACCGATTTTGCAGTCGACAACACTTGCAGTTACTTCGAGGCGACTGAAGTTCAGACTAGACGCGCGGATCACGCAAACTAATTTGCAGATGGAACCATAAACCGATTACAGCGTGGCTTGTCTATGTCTCAGCTCTACATGAACTGATTTTAGTTGCATATTCGCATTGTTCTTCTCACGTGCCGCACTCGTGGGCAAATATGACCTGTCAGGGGCATGAAAATGGAGCAGGCAAACGGCTCAGACATACAGGACTCGAAAGGAAGTTCTGCATCAAGAAGAAACACTAGAACCGGCAGAGACCTGTATCACGAAGGGCTCCTCTCGCACAGCGTCTTTGGCAGTCTCACAGTTGCCTGTGGCTCTTCGCGTACCTCGCATATTCATTGGACGAGACTGGTGCCATTCGCGCCCCACTTCGCTCTTCGTACTCGGTCTGCGATATGTTTCTGCGCTGAAAGAGCAGACAATGGGCCGACAGGGCTATCACGGATGTACCCTGAGTATGATTGAGCACCTGACTTCGCCCTGTGATTGGTGCCGGAGGATTTTCTTGTGGTCTTCGAACAGCTAAATTGCCCTACCCCGTCTTCACTTCTACAAGCTGCAAGTCCTTCTTGTCGTCGCATGGTCGCCCCTGAAGGTCCTACCTCAGCTCCAGCCGCATCGCTGTGCTCCCCTCTGCTGCATTTACCTCCGTTGTTCGTCCGGTCTTCAAACAGCCCCAGTCACACTTGCATCCGCTGGTGTACATAATCTCCTGACAAGGGGTTGGAACATCTCTTCAGGTTGCTATTCCTTCTATTTTCATTTGTTGAGGACGGGATTTCAAGACCCCTCACGTTCAACGATCGGGTCAGACATGAGCGAGTACTCCGTTGTCCTTCTGTTTCAGTTGCCGGTCCTGACAAAGGCAAGCCTCAAACGTCAGGACGCCAGCGAGGTCGAGGAAGTTGACTCATGGCCGTGTTCCTCTCTAGATGCCCCCTCCAGTGTACTCGGGACTCTAATGCTAGGCTACGGATTGCTATTTGGCTTGAGAATCCGTTTGGCCTCTTGCTGATCCTAGCCGAGGCCAGCTGAAAGGCCGCAGAAAAAGAAAGAAAAGGACGCTTAACGGCTAGCTGCATTTTTTCAAGCTTCAAGTGAAAATCCCGTGCTCCGACAGCTAGCTTTCCATACGAACAAGTATTCTCGTCCGGCAGCGGGCGACGGCAGAGTCGTGTAACGCGCACATAGCTCACCTAGGTGGCGTACCTTGCAGCCCGCGTCCAACCCCCAACATTTCAAACCCGTCATCAGGACACGGCTCCCAGAGCCCCGGCCCCAGCTCTACAGTTGATCTTCACTTCCCCAGTATCTCGGTGCTCCCATGCTCAAGTGACACGGTTGTGGACCATGATGTATGGTTGTCAGTGAAGAGCGAGAAGGACCCCTGGTGTCGCGACCTCTGGTATATAGCGACGACATTGGCTTTATCGTGCACCGCATAGATTACCTCGAAGAAGTTCAGACCCTATCTAAATACGGCCTGTCCCTGTCACGTCTAGCATTACGCTCTGTTTGTCGTGTCTCTCTTGACTCTGCCCGTCCAGCCTCTCTGTTTCACGAGGCCAGACGCTCTGATTTTCTATTGTATTCTATCTGCCACCCTGCACCACGCTCGTTTGCTTGCCTTCTTGCTTCTGCCGTCCCCTCGCCTCTCAGCATTGACATCGGCGGTGAAGGAGGAGTTTGATATGCATCTGATTTCGCCCGCCCCGTAATGTATAGGCTCTCTTGTCTCGTTACACATCCTCCAGCCGCTCTGTGCCTTCAGCAGTGATTGCCATCGCCGGAAAGAATTTGGGACGAGGGACAAGATGATGGGACTGTCGCCAGACATGGAACTCGAACGACGACAGGATTGCGCTTGTCCCTTCGAGGGAGCAGGGGCTGCACAGCCATTGGGAGGACGGCTGTGTTTTCCGAATTGCCTGGACGCCTTCCTGAGAAGCAGGTTCAATCAATCTCAGATCAATGACGCTGTTTGCCGGTCGTTACAGGAAAGTGGTGGAGGAGGCGAAGTATTCTATCCGCTATACTATCTGGACCAAAAATGGTGCGGCTTGGTCCCGGAACCTTCTGACCGTAAGTGGGACTCTGACATTCTCTGTTGCTATCCTCATGAGATATGGTAGTTGACTGAGTGCCAGCCAACGTAAGGGAAATCATCGACACTTGCGATAAGTCAGTCAACAAACGGTTCTTATTTGCCCCGCGATATCTTGGTCCGTATACTGACATCTTGCGAAGCCTCAACTTCCCAAACCTCATTGATCCGGGAGTGCCCCCACGATCATACCAGTGTGACCTGTGTGCTCAGCCTATATTCAGTGGGGCAAGCCAGCCCACGGAAGATCCTGTCATAAACCTGTCCACTACCTCGACCTCACTCATCACGACGGAGCCGACCATCACGACCAGCCAGGGGTCCTCTACCTCCAAGTCCTCAGTCTCTACGTCCTCGACTTCTTCGTCTGCAAGAAGTACTAACACAGCTGCCACCACAACTACTGGTCCAACCACTGGCCCCCCGGAGTATTCGATACCAACGACCGCATCCACGGATGCTGTCTCACAGTCTCGAAATCAGCTCCCTACGGAGGCCATAGTTGCGATCGCAGTCTGCACCGCGCTGGCTGTCATTGGGGCAGTGCTTCTCCTGCTATGTGTTCTCCGCCGAAGGCAGAAACAGCAAGACGACTATTCCAGCGACATGAGAAGCCGTATCAGCAGGATCGTGCAAGACTTCACCATACCGCCGGCCAGCTCTCCCCAGCCGTTAATCTCCCCGACACAGTCATATACCAATGATCGACCGCCGCTGACCCCACCTCTACGTCTTCGGGACAGGAAGCTACTCCCCTCGTTGTTGAGACCACCCTCCCGTCCGGAGTCCGTCGTGTTCGGGCCGCCATTCGACACAAACCACAGTATTCATAGTAGCAGCAGCCACTATAGCAGCCACAGCCAGAAGAAAAAGAAAGGAGGGGTAGGAGGGGAGTCGTTCCCCGCGTCTCCCATCAGCAGCCCGACGTATGACGATTTCGAGTCGAGGCAGGAGAAGACATACCAGAAGGTCTCCTCGCGCATCAACTCTCCGGCGTCGCTATCACCAGAGCCCTCTTCGCCGCCATACACCCGGCTCAAGTCCCCTCCGCCAGTGGCCTTCACCTTCCCTCCCCGGTCCAGCCTGGATAACCTCCACCACCAATGCGCCGGATCTCCGCCACGAAAGGGGGCATCGTCGTCGCTGCGCAATGCAATCACATCGACGTCCACCCGCAGTAGTGACTACAACCAGAACTATTACGCCAACTCCAGGACGAACAGCGCCGATACGGCGATGACAGTCGTGGCGGCACCACCACCACAACACCAACAAGACCAACAACAACACTACCCCGCCGCCATCTCCTCCAACCCCTTCGCCCCGACGCCGCCGTCATCGCCCATCCGGCCCAGGAGGCCGCACGACGAACCGCTCGAGATTCCGGACCTGGTAAGCCCACTCACGAGCATGACATCACCGGCGTCGCCCTCCCCAGGCCCACCGCCAAACAAGGCGCTACCGCCCCCGCCGGGCTCGAGGCGGACCAGCTCCGTGGTCTCGGAGATCGGGATAGCCAGCACCGCCGCCACCCATATCCCCACCACGGCGAACACGACGAGTGCGGGGGCCGTGAGGCGTAGCCCGGGGAGTATCTCGCTGCGGAGCCTGCAAGAACAACAACAACAAGGACAACACCAGAGCGGGCCCGGTCCCGGGGAGGGAGGGAGGGGGAGCCGGGGAAGCTGGGGGAGCTGGGAGGACACCGCGGGAGACCGGAGCATCGTGGGGGTCGCGCTGTCGCCGTCGGGGTCGCTGTCACTCTCGCCGCCGGGGCGCGGCGCTGGTACCGTTTACCCCTATCCGGATCACTGAGAGGGGATGAGTGGAGTGGGTCTCCTGGATTGTACGTGTGTCTGTGTGTTTATCATGAAAGCAAAAGAAAAGGCAACAACAGCAAGAAGGAAAAAGCAATACCACGAAATTTAATGTGTCTGATGAAAAGGGTCGTGCTATTTGTTTCGCACTGTCCCCTCCCTCCCTCCATCCCTGTCGTTATCAACGGGCAAAACAGAGGAGGGACACTTCATGCTTAATGATATTGTCTCATGGCGGGGTCACGGAGTAACAGGTAATAGCTAAATAGGGTAGCGATGATACCAGCATGAATGCAAGATTTTGATTGCTCGTTGAAACTCGTATTTGGCGGACAATGTCGCGGTCAGCATTTTGATACCTTAGAGAGGGAAGAATTCCTCCGTGCACGTTAGGGCATTAGTTATCATGTCGGAAGATAGCTTGCATGGACTGAAGTCGCGACGACAGCGTTACCAGGTTCGGTCAGAGAAGGCTATGAAGATGATGTTGAGTGTCTTGGGTTTGTTGATGTTTTAACTAGTGCCAACGAATGAGCTGCTGCTTTCACATGGACACGTTTGTAAAGTATACCATGATGCAATTTCCTCCCCAACTGATCCTAAACGCTGACTCCCAGTTGAGTCCCCTTCATACGTTGACAAACTTACACACTCGCTGCACTCTATTCGCTTTTGCCGAATCCTCCCCTGACGTGCTTCTTCCTTCCCATCTTTTTCTATTCTTTCCTTTCCTTTCATTTCTGATACAATTCACTCAATCCCACCAAGTACTCTAAACCGAGGCGGGAGGGGCAGGTGGTGGAGGCGGGGGTCCACCAGAGCCGCCCGCCTCCTCACCTTGCTGTCCGCCGGCGATCGGCGGCAGGCTCTCGAGCGGATTTGGAGGCCTTGGAATGGTCATCTGGCCGCTCCTGGGCATTTTTATGCGATCAGTGAGCTTCTCGCCCTTGATGACCTTCAGTACCTCCTCCTTGTCCAGGGTCTCGTAGTCGACGAGAGCTTGTGCCAGGAGGTCAAGCTCCTTGCGTCTCAGTCTGAGGAGCTCCCGTGTGCGGTCATAGGACACGGTCAGCAGTTTTTGTACTTCCCTCTCGACCAGTTCCTTGGTAGCCGAGCTGAGCTGGCTGTATCTGGAGCCAAAGTCCATGGGAGCCAATTCCCTACCGCCCATACCGAAGGATGCGACCATCTGGAAGGCTAGGTCCGTGGCGTTGTTGAGGTCCTAGAATGGGTATTAGTAAGTTTGAGACAAGGCTGGGACTGATGAGTCGGGCACTTACTGCGCTGACACCTGAGGTAACCATGTCGTTGCCGTAGACGATCTCCTCAGCCACCTTGCCGCCCATAGAGCAGTCAATCCTGGCGGTATAATCCGACGAGCTCCAAGAGTACTTGTCCATCTCCGGAAGGAAGGCGGTGTGACCAAGAGACATTCCTCTGGGAAGGATGGTGACCTTGTACAGAGGCATGGGCTGGGCTGTGGTGTACAGGGCTGCCAGAGCATGGCCAGCTTCGTGATAGGCCGTCATAAGCTTCTCCTTCTCGCTGATGACCATGGTCTTCTTCTCAGCTCCCATGATAACCTTGTCCTTGGCCCAAATCAAATCCCTCATTGTGACGAACATAGACTTGTTCTTGCTGGCATTGATCGCTGCGGAGTTGACAATGTTTTCGAGTTCGGCACCAGATAGTCCAGATGTTCCCTGGGCTAGCTCTTGCAGGTTGATTCCCTCGGTCATCTTGATCTTCTGGGCATGGTGCTTGAGAATAGCCAACCGTCCACGAACATCAGGCAGGTCCACCGAGACGTGACGATCGAATCGACCAGGACGGGTCAGAGCTTTGTCGAGGAGCTTCGGGAAGTTGGTTGCGGCGAGGATGATGACCTGGCTGCTTTGGTCGAATCCATCCAGCTCGGTCAAGAGCTGATTCAGTGTCTGCTTCACATAAGTGGCATCCCTGGTGTTACGCTTTCCGCCTATGGCATCCAGTTCATCAATGAAGATGATTGCCGGAGATTTGCCTCTGGCGGCAGCGAAGAGATCCCGGACCCGCTTGGCACCGACACCAACGTAAATCTCGTCGAACTCGCTTCCGGACATATAGAAGAAAGGAACGCCAGCTTCACCAGCGACGGCGCGTGCGAGCAGGGTTTTACCAGTACCAGGAGGACCAACGAGGAGAACACCCTTCGGCAGCTTGCCACCCAAAGTGGAGAACTTGTCAGGGTTCTTCAGGAATTCAACGATTTCCTGAAGCTCCTCTTTGGCCTCATCACATCCATGAACGTCGTTGAAACGAGCCTTCTGAGCCTCGGCCTTGACCTCCGCATCAGCCCTAGTAGTACCAGTCCGCTTGAGAGTGTTGAAAGACTCGACCACCATACTGACAACTATCAGACTGAGGTAGCAGACGAAGCCAAACACCATGAAGAAGCGGATCCATTTGAATATAGTGGTACTAATAGACTCATCGACGACGACATGAATAGGACCGTCCTTGGCGCCAGAGCCCTTGGAAGAGACAGCGATGTTGCCTCCGTGAGCGTTGGCAGCGACGGCCTGGCTGATGGCCTGGAGCTGGCCTTGGCTCAGCCCACTGGAATGGCCATCGTGTGCCCCCATATCGACAGTCTTGTTAGCGGTAAGCAGAGACAAAGCCTTGGCATATGCATCCTCGACAGCCTGGTTCCTGGCATATCTCCCGGACTGGTAACGCTCGACAATGATGGCCGGCATGTTCGCTTTGAGTAACACCTGGTAAAAAGCGTTCTGTGCCGTGGGACTAGTCGGGTTCCGGTTGGCGGCGGCCTCGAGATTGGCCAGCATGTTGCGAGAAATCCCTCCATTGCTGAAGTTTCGGTATTGCAGAAGACCAGTGTTGGGCGTAAGACCAATAGCGCGACCAAGAGAGAATGACGGTTGGGCAGAGACAGGCCGAAAAACGGCGGAGGCGTGGAAACCAGACGTGGTGTAGAATCTCGCCGCTCCGCGTTGTAATCCACATGTTGCTATTGTCGAAAACAGCCGAGGTATGACCCCTGAGGTTTGCGGTGTCGCGAGACGGAAGGTAGATTGTTGAACAAGCGGGTTAGCTGCCGCAGCCAGCGCGAACGATGGCATTGTGGCAATGGTTGATCGGATATCGTACGTCGACTGGTGGCTCGGGAGAGAGGTGTCTCGGCTAGGCAGCTCGTTGCGGAGGAAGTACGGAAGGTTTGAGGTCCGGTCAGACTGCGACGTGGGAGACGGAGATGAGGTTGGGCGGGTTAGTGCTGTTGAGGCTCTCCAAGAAGTCGGCAGACTGTTCGCGACCGAAGGCCAAATCTCAGCTGTTACCGCCGCTAGTTCCTGGTAAGTCGCAGTAGATGTTAGTTTACAATTGTTCTCAATCATCCTTCCCAAGCCGGTGCCAGTCACCGAGCGTTCCAAGAGCAGTGGCGCAACTTACGGGCAGCAAAGCATTTTGAAAGGCCATGGCGCCCTTGAATAGCGCAGAATGCGCAAAAGGTAACGGGCGTGCTTTTCAGTATCAGATATTGAATAGACGTAGACGAGTATAGCGATGTGAATAAGAAAACTAGAAAGTGTGACTGGGCGCAAGTGAATATAGCGGCGCGCGCCTGTGTGGCGTGTCGTCGTTAATGTGGTTTCGAGAGGCTTCGAATCGCAAACGCCGTGCGGCAGGCTGAATCGGATGGATTGATGAGGTCAGCGTAAGGTTGACCGACGGTAGCTGATTGCGGAATAGTAGGGGCCCGTAATAGTTCCGGGGTCCGGGTTCTGGATTCCGGGCGCCCCTCTTGCTGGTGGTAACGTGCGACTGCCTGCTGAAGGTGGAATAGATCAATGGATGGGAAGGAAGGCACAAGGAAAGAAGTTCAAATGTTTGCGAGTTCGCGATTGCCTCGTGGCGTCTTGCGTATCAACACCTGTTCGACCCCAACAAAAAGCAGAAGCCACTTCACAGAAACCCGGCGTAGATTGGAAGGTATGGAGATCGTCCAATGTTCCAACGCCAGAAGGCAGCGGCGATAATATCTTCCGGCTCCGGCTCCGGCTTCGGCTCCGAGTGGATCCTACCGGGTGGACGTTCATGAGAGCCTCAATCAAGGTCGCCAAAAGCCGCAAGGTCGTCCAAAGCCGCAAGGCCCTCTATTCCGTCCCACGCCTTCGGCTTACCATCTCTTTCCTTATTCTCCGGTCGTTGTCTCTCTTCCAGATGCTCGGCCCGGGTTGACGTGGGTGCCTCAGGTCTGTTAGAGCTGGTGCTGCTTGTGTTTGAGGGTGGGGAGCTCAGGTGTTCTGGGGCTTTGCATGGTTGTGGACCTGGGGGGTTGTGGCTCGCTGCCATAGATCTGGACGCACCCGGCGCTGCGGCCGATGGAAGAGGGGGCCCAAATGCCTGTCCTGGGAAGTTCTGCTGGCCGGAGGAGTTTGGTATACTCATCTGGCTCCGATCCGGATGAGCCTTCGCATACGGGGCGTCATGTTTCGACGGCCTATGAGGTAGGGGACCGGATTGGGAATGTCCTGCTTCTCTGTTGGTGTTGGTATTGCCGCCGTTGGTTACTGTGTTTGAGGCCTGATTTCGAGGTTGTCCCCCGGGCGTGTTGTCCCTCTGGGCAGGCCTGGCGACGCCTTCGCCGGCCTCGTGGAAGCTCGTACCGGTATTCTGCGGCATATTCTGCGGCAAATCAACTGGAGCCATGTTTCCCAGTATGGAGCAAGACTGATTCAAGACTGGTTCTGTCAGAACTTGGGGGCCTAAGTCCAGCGATCAGGGAGAATGGGCAGACACAAGTCGATGTCAGAGGCAGAGGATGGCAGTTGGGCGATGCTGCAGTTTTTGAAAGTGCTCGGGAGTCGTTCATGACCTTTCTCTCTTCCCCTTCTGAAATCCTCCCAAAAAGATTCCCAGTGTATTATCCGGATGGGTTGAGACTATGGCACGAGCATCTTTACATCAAGCCGTCCCAGCATTTTCGCGGCTAAGTAGCCATACTATGGGACATAAAGTTTCGCATTTTCTCGCCCTTGTGCCCCTAAGGTATTCGTCAGAATACTAAACTATGGTGATGCTGAAGATCAGCTCACATGAGTGTCTGTTGTCTGGTCCATGATCGGTACGGTACATACACGCTCGCTCCAGCAAACGTCCTATATCTGTCCTTGCCGAAAGTCTATTCCTCCCAGTCCTCTTAAAGTGCACTTGTCTAAAGGGCACGGGCGATGAGTTCTCATTAGATGCACAGAAATCCTGGTCTGAGCACTTGGTCGTCTATGGACTAATGTTCAGGTGCTGCAATCCACGGTCAATCGGTGTAGAGGCGCCTCAACAGGGTTTGCTTTGACATGCCCTCTCTCAGACTCGTCGGGACTACCCGCCTCACTAAGGATGAACAGCCCACCGTTCAACCTCATTCTTCGAGTTGCCAGCAAGTTATACAAATCCCTCGTTCGATATAAGTTTTCTACAGGCCACGCCATCGAGGCACCCCGACTGCCCCTCAGTGTCGATAACTATGCCCGATGTCCGCGGAGGATCAGGAGGACACTCAATATGATACTCGGTGGGAACAAGGCGATCACCAGGATCAGGGTCTAAACGAAGTGAGGCTGAGTTATGACACGACTTACGGCAGAGAACCCGCGGCTCCAAGAGGCTTTCGGCGCCTGTCTGTGCGAATTTACCACTACTGGCCGCCGCGTCGTTGTCATCTGTCCTGGTTGGACCGTCCTACGGAACCCGAGCAAAAGCTAATTCTCAATTTCTTGTTTCATACTTGGCGCTTTCACATTCAGCAGGCCGTGCTGGATGTCCGAATGATTCGATTTGGTCCATGGAGCCTGCACATACGAAGGCTTGCCAAGATTTTTCTTGTTCGATTAGACATAGACTTGGCCTCAGTCTCCTTGACATAGAATCTTGCGCCGTGCCCTAGGCCCGTTTCAAAGCAGTCCGAAGTATGCTCGTCTCGACTTTCCTCTAGCACGATCAGCCAGTTGAGAGGATGGTCTAGCTAAGCGAAGAACCATTCAAGAACATGGCTGCGTTTGCGTGGGCACTTCACTTGGTCACAGGCAATGATACAGCAGACTTGGTCACCCAAGCCATGAGCCCGGCCAGCCCCTGCTGAATGCAGCCACAAATCGGCGCCCAGCCGTCTAACAATCATTCATTAAGTTGACCGAATCAGAATGGATTGATTGATCTAAGTCAATGACGAAAGTATGTTTCATTGGCACCTGATCTCCCACCTCTCACCAGGCAGTTCTCGTTTAGGCCCAAACTCCCATCGCATACTCTACTCGTGGAGTAGCTTGCTACCCAGGAACAGGTAGCATCCAAGTTATCCAAAGTGGACTCGCAAAACATCTCAGTAAAGCCTTTTCCTTTTTCCTTCTACTCCAGACCAGTCAAACACCTTCATTCCCCATCCATGACAATCTCATTAGACAATAGTACCCTACAAAAATGAATAAACTGGTATCAAAAACAAAACTGAGAACAAAACGAACTCCATCCATGGCCCCGACCATAACAGAGACAAGACGGAATACAGTTACAATAGTACTGGTACAAAAACAACAAGCCAGGGTGGGTGGCCAACGCCGAACAGGTACCGAGACGTTGCCGGGTTTGGCTGAAACGAAGAGACGCCGAAGATATTACACAAGAGGTATAGTCAGTTTGATAGTGGCCCTGGCGAGTTGCCGTCCTGCCCTTGACCTGGCTTTTAGCCAAGATGGACGTTGTGAACCCGATCCGAAGGCAAAGTCATTGCCAATCCAGGAGTATCCTCGAACTTAACTTCAGGCATGCTCCATCCGAAACCAGTCACCTGGCCGGCATTGATAGGATCATGGTACGCCTGAAGACCGGCGTCATACATGGCCTGTGAGCCGTCGGGCGCTGAAGAGGGAAGCTGGGGGTGGAACACGCCCTGGGGCGCTGGTGACTGTGAGTGTTGTTGTTGATGATGGGGGTGCTGATGTGGCATAGGCATCGCCATCATCGACTGGCTCGGCATCATGGCCTGACTCGTGGTCGGTTGCTGGAACTGCCCCATAGACGTGTGCTGATGCCCAGCACTGTGGAGGGCGTGAGTCGCGGCTTGGGCTGACTGTAGTGTATAACTGTTGAAGCCGTCGTCGCCCGCGGGGCTACGCACAGAAGACGACGAGAAGGCGCTTGGGCTGCTGTTCAGTGAACCAGTTAGGCCGGGCTCGGAATAGGCGTTGCTTTGATGCCGTGGAACGTGTGGGAACTGGCCCCCGATTGACGCGACGTTGGGGATGTTGGTGTCCATGTAGTAATGAGGGCGCATCATGGCGTGTTCGGTGCGCATGTCGTGAAAATCGGCCCCATTGGACGACAGGCTGTGGCGATTGTAAGGGTCCTGTGGCATGTACGGGCCTGGCAATGTTCTTGGCATTCCCATCCCGTTTGGCAGCACCATCTGTTGCTGGCTCCAAATGGGGTGGGTAATCCCTGGTGTCGACGGCTGATCATCAGCACCTGATTCGGAATCTACATCATCAATGAGCGCGCCTGGCTGATGGGAACGGCGCTGGTGCTTCACCATGGTGGTCTTCCGGCAGAACGTCTTAACGCAACCTTCATGCCCACACATGTACGGCCTCTTTCCTGAGTGAATTCGACGGTGTCGAGCCAGACTCGAAGACTGTGTATACTGATCAGCCTCGCCAAGCCTACCAAAAGGGCGTTCACGCATGACCAGGTACTTACATCTGAGAATCGCTTTCCGCAGCCGGTATATTGGCAGGCATGTGGCTTCTCTCCAGTATGCGTCCGTATGTGAACAGTGAGGGCGCTACGCTGTATGAAGGCCTTCCCACATCCTTCCTGTTGGCAAGCGTACGGTCGCTCATTGGTGTGTATCCTGTAATGTCTCTGAAGGTCTGACTTCCGGTTGAAGCTCTGGCAAAGGTTGTCAGTGATTCTGCTTTGGCATCTTGTGAGAACTATCGTGAGAGTGCTGTAGGTAACATACCTTGTCGCAGGTTGGCCAGCCGCATAGGAAAGGGCGCGGCGCTTGTTCAGTATCGATGACCTCGATAAGTTCCATGTCGATCGAGGTGGGGTTCTTGAATGATGGTGGTTATTTCAGTTACTGAATCACCAGCGAGTGGTGCAGAGAGTTGATGGTCTGATTGTTTACTGAGTTAGCTGTTATACCCTGTAGGCCAAATGATGTTCCTCGAAGAAGAGAATAAATGCGGTCGGGCGCACAAAGTATTTTATCTCGAACAGACTGAGGGGTTCTAGGCCCAGAGGTGGTTGTCGTACCTGATCCTTCAATCGACAACCGGTGGAAGTGGGACACAGGGTCCTGGGATGGGGAATGCTTTGGACAGTATTTCGCCCGCGATGTAGAGTGTCCCAGGGGTTCAAATATGGCCTAGGCCAAAGACTATGCCAAACACAAATAGACTGTTGGGTGTGCAGAAAACTCGTGTGAGAGTGTGAGAAAGAGGAGACGGTATCGAATGCGTGGAGATGGATGAGATTGCGAGGTCTGGCATTCCTGTTTATGTGTAAAAGGCAGGTGCTAGATGGGCCCGGGTGCCATGCTGGGAGAGGAGAGTCTTCGTCGAGATATCTACCTAGGTAACTAGGTAGGTAGCCTACTCAACCTCTAGAGAAGACTATGGTCTAGCTACATATGTACCAGCAGTAGATAGAAGACCAGACGACACTGGCAGGTGACGGCGCCGGCTTTACGAGTCGGACAAGGCATGGCATGTCGACGGAACTGCGTAAGACCCTGCTGGCAGGGTCGACGGCGTGAGGACTGGGGGAGTTTCAATATCGCAATACACCCTTGCAAACCTAATAAGTGGAAGCGGTAGGAACCTTGTAGGATGATACAAGCAAATTGAGAAAGGGCAGTCTAGGATCGCGGCGAACTGGAGAGGGATCCGCTGTGTTCGGGTATGTACATGTGTACAGTGAATACCTAGGTACATATCTACATGTACCATGTAGTCCGTACAGTAGCTAGACTGCCCAGTCAGTGCCTGCTGCTAGACAAAGCCAGCTAAGGTAGCTGCCAGAGTGGGTCGGGAACGACTCAAGAGCTTGCTAAATTGGGAAGGATATTTTGTTGGACATCTTCTGGATTGATTCCCCTTCTAGTTTAGTCTCGCCCTAGATTTAGCTCCCACTTACCTAGGTACCTAGTATACTGTGTTCTATTGTACGTATGTAAGTTGTGACTACCCATTTAGGCCTGCACTATGTAGTACAGATTAGTTGGACTCGGCTCCCATCCGGATTACCTCCCCCCTCACATGCTTGTCAGTCCTCCAGCTACAGTTGACGCCAACCCCACGTTATGACACCTAGATACTCGAGCTACCCAGGTACGAAGAAAGGACTGTCAACACATCATTATCTCTGCTGAATCTCTCGGCCTGGCATACACTTTAGTGTACTGTCATTGGTTGGGAACCAAGTTTTCCCAATTGGTTCAAGCTAAATTCTGGAAAAGAGACAGACCGCGCTCGACGGCGCAATCACCTTGAGCTTTCAAGTACTGTACGTTGATGTGGTGTAGATGGTGGAGATGATGAGAACTGACAGATCAAGAAGCTTGCAGGGGCCTTCTCAATGGCTAGCGAAGCTCCACTTCGTTGCGCTCCTCCTTCCCCCTAATGGTAACGCGGTCATCTCCACGAGTTCACCCACGGACTGCTACCTGGATGATGGCCCCGGCACTTTCCTCTACTTTGAAACCCTAGTGACGAAATCTCCCAGCGCTTGCGAGACACTGATTACCTAGGTTGTTACCTACTTGAAGCTCAAGCTATCAGGCTACTTGACCATTTGCTCTCGTAACCTCGGAAGGCACTCTACAGTTGGAAGAGCTATCGAATGCCCAAGAAGAAGCCGGTGGCTACATGACGAACGAGGATGTAGTCAGAACGGAGTATGGAGTTTATCCCCCTCTCTCCGTTCTTGACCGGCTGTTTCATATGGGACGTTAACTTGTCATGCTGATTCTTGCATATAGGCCAGGATGGCGGCCGTGACGCTGCGCAGGGCCGAGTAGTGCATACTACTATGTACTGTAGAGTTGGACCTTGCAGCGGGGCATCTGGAGGACTCCCACCACACTCAGGCCGATTTTTAGCAGCAAGGGAGATGGTGCGTGACCTGCGAAAAAGGATATCATACGATCGGCTCTGCAGAACCATCGTGATGAAGTGAGGAACAGGTTACACAGGCGAGACACACAAGCCACACAGACACCAGGAACCGCCTGCAGCTGGTATTGTAGCGGACCACGAACGCAACCAGATCATCAAAGCACAAGCCGTCTCCTGCCGCTTGCACCCATTCAAAACGGTACACATTACACGATAGATACGGATACGTACTGTTATCGCGGCTCGTTCCCCCGGGCTGACACCGGGGCAGTAAACAGAGGCACTCTGTGGGGGTAACAACACGCTTGCCCTGCTAATGAATCGTCTGCATACTGCAATCATGAAGCACTTGCTTGAGTGCCATTAGTTTCCAACAATGTTCCGATGCAGGTTCATCCTTCCAGTACCTGCAAGCTGCCTTGAAAGCGTCCGCCGGCTGCCGATTCGGGCCAAGGTTGGACCACGAGGTTGATGCCGAAGCCATGACCGAACCACGAACCAGAATCCTGGTCCAATGCTTGACGATAGGAGCGAGGCAATCGAACTCCGAGGCGATCGAACTCCCGATCTGATGTTTACTACGTATGCACTCAGGCACTGCATAGTAGGCACGACTCAAGATTGAGATCCAGACCAGGAAGGCCGAAGCCACATTAGTAGCTCATTTTCGATTGTTTTGTACTCGATGTTGTCCTGTGCCAACTATGTTGGTGATTGGCAATATCCAGATGTCTTTTGCTGCTGCTTGCTCAGGCTCATGACTCCTCACAACACAATCCCTAGCTAGAGCCAACTTAGCTCGTGGGGTTTGCGTGGTCATTCCTTTGTTTGCCTACAATGCAATTCATGGACCACAACAGGCATATTCCCATCCGTGAAAGGTTTATTCTGTTGACGACAAGAGTGCCTCCCCACAGGTTCATGACAAACACCGCAACAAAGAAAATGACTCGGATCCCATCTAGCCTTACACAGCCACTCCCGAACAGGACGTTGATATTGCGGTATTGTATCAACCTCAGCCTTGAGGCGTTCGGTAAGAGGATTAGGCCTGTACGTGTAAATGTGTGTGTGTGTGTGTGTATGTGTGGTGGTGTGGCGCTAGCATCTGACGAACCCAATCGGCTTGACCACCTCCCCTTCCCTTCCCATCAACCAACCCCTCACGTCCGGGTCCCGGGAAGCCTGCCCGTCAGTGACCCTGGTGCAAGCCACCGCTGTCATGTGCATGTAGGGGGCCAGCTAGTCTCTCCCGGTTGACGATCCGCTTTGGATACATCCATACTCCTCCTCACAAAGTCAAGAGACATCTTATTAAATTCATTACCGCAATTTCCATGGTCTCAGAATGCAGGTATCTGGATGACCAATATCAAGCATCTGATTGATGGGTTGAGTTGAGTACGGATCACTGTCGCATCAAGATTTCTTTTTGGGACTTGGAGTATCAGCGAGAATGGCGTCTGTAAGAGGAGCATATCGTTGACTGATTTCCTATACTCCGTACGCATATGCCAGGCACCGCCACGTGTAGTATTCGAGGAAACCGATGAAAACTCCACCCAGAGTGCTTATTACAGGCCCCGTATTTCCAACAGATCCCATTTGAAACTATAAAAAGAAAAAAAAGAAAAAAAAAAGGGATGCCTATGTAGCATGTAGACGAGAGAGAGAGAGAGAAGGGGCGGGGGGGGGGGGAGAAAAATGTGGCACCAGCAGAATCCCCCTTTCTTCCCTAACCCACCGGCAGTGTTTGGCGAGTCTGGTTGAGCTGAGGATTCAAAATGGTTCTTAAATTTGGAGATAAGCCGAACAGTGGCCTCTCTGCTTATCAAGTTTGGCCCCTCTCGTGCTTGATCTTCCAGTGTTGTCCCCAGGTTCGAGGCACCGGGCTGGACACGATGCGATCAATCAATGCGTCCGCCAGTTTATAAGGCTGGGCTCCTAACTAAACATCCCCAATCTCACCAACCTTATCAAGCTTATTTGACGTGATGAGTGCACGTCCATGCATTTTTTTTGTTGCTTTCTTCACGGGTCCGCATGATAGATGGATGCTCTTCATATGCAGCAAATGGGGGCGCAAATGGGGGGCGCAAATGGGTTGTGGTTTAGTCCTGTTCGGCTGTCGCCGTTTGTCTCCGCTTTTTTAGGTCTTTGCCCCCTCTCAGCCTCCAGATCCGGGCCGGGTCGATACCGAACATTTCAAAGCCAGCTGCCGCTTTACTGATGAGAACCGACTAAATTACTGCTTACTGCGTCACCAACTGGGAACCCCCCCTCCCCCTTTTCTTCCTCTCCCCCAAGTCGAAAACAACTTGCCCTGCATTACATCCTGGCTCCGGTGGGAAAGGGGTGGTGGTGGTGGGAGAAACCGTGCCCTGCATGCATATGGGAATTTTGTCCGACGCAGCGCTTACCCAGTAAAGCTAGACCGTCTGCAACGGCACTCGACACTTACATATACTCCGTACTTAGGTACATTCCCATAATTACATACTATACGGAATACACATCCACAAGTACACTACACTCACTAACCCACGGGCCCGATCTGCATCGGTCTCTATCCTATCTCCGTGTTCCCACATGTTCTCGGCGGGCGCATTCAAGCAAGCATCCGTCCAAGAAGCAGTTCTTACCAAGAAGACCCCAAAAAAATCAACAACAAAAAAATCATGTCGACGAACAATCACACAACAGTAAACAACATGACAACATGAACATCTATCGTCATTCTGCGCCGGACGCTCACTACCCCGGAAGCTCAATGGGGTCCTTTCAGCATCATGGCTGGAAGTTTATTGCCCGGACCGTCGATCATTGTGTCGGAAGCGAGGGATGCGGCTGATCAGGCCGATCAAGCTGTCAAGGTCTCAGGGCAATCCATGGGTGCCGTCCGGCTGCTGCTGTGCTGTCAGGAAGAAGCAACGCTGGCACAGTATCATCCCTGCGCGAATCCATCGGGGAAAGATGGCGCCCTCTCCCGAGCCCTGATCGTCCCTATTAGCAGCCCATCTTTGTCTTTTTTATCTCAATGGCTGCAAACTGCGAAACCTCGTCATCAAAAGCAACGTTGGGTCGGCCACCATATGCCAGGCGAAGTCTCGGGGAGGTGGGCGAGAGCCGCGGCTCAGTAGCTTCGAAAAAAGTCCAAATTGACACTCCGTTATTGGCTGGAGCAGGGCTTCTGAGTACGGATGGACACTAAGCTGAAACCTGCAAGAGGATGTCGCCCGTTCCCGTTTTGTGGCGATCTGAAATGACCATCATTTCGTTTCAAGCCAGATCGTGGGGAGGTTGATTCCTCATTCGGCCGACTACATACATACATTGGGGTCAAGTTTGAGTTGGCCCCTTCCCCCGGCCGAAACCACGGGCGGGAGGGACGCAGAATTTGAGAAGCGCATTAGTACCGTGTGTCGCAGTAAATTACAGTACGCGAGGAGGGAGTCAGGTTTCTAACGGGTGGGGAGTGGCATCACCTAGCTGGTTTGCGGGGACGGGGGGGATTGTGAGATTGCAACTCCCCCAAAACTCGACGAATTCTTCCTTTTCTGTCTTTTGACGGGAAAAGAGGAGACATCAGATACGATGAAGTGCTACACCGTGCCACCCCTACCGGTACACCCCTGTCGATCAGGAGTGATGCGAGATGCTAGCAGATATGGAGACGCTGAGGGTGACGATGACGGCGATGCTCCAATTCTCTACTCTTTTCCTATTCTTCGATTTCTTCCCTCCATCTTTGGCCAACTTTCCGGACCCCAGGCGTTTAGAGTTCGAAAAAGCGCGCGGCTCATCCCGAAGAGAAGACAACCGACTCCAGCTGTGGGAATGTAATTCTGCGGCCTTCCAGAAGTTGAACTTTTCCTATTGTCCACTTTTCCATTACGTTTTGGCATGATTGGATTTAGCGGCAATGGTTAATTCGCGACCCTCTCGTCTGCGCATCGACGAACTAGATGGAAGCATGCCACCAGTCGCTGGGCATTTCCGTACCGGATCCCACAATCCTGAAGCATGTGGCCGAGACATGAGGCCCGGAGCTCCAGTGCCACTCACAGGCGAACTTTGGAGGTTTTTCCCATCTTTTTTTCCTTTTCCGGTTGTTCCCCCCCCCTCCAACCCAGGAACCCTAGCTTTACCAAATCCGACATTCCATCGCAGAACATCACCGTTCGGGCTGCATACCGGTTCGAGATGAGAACCAGAGGCTTGGGAAAGATAGGTACATGCCGAAGAACCAGGCAGTTCTCTCGAGGCATCGACCTGCATCAGAATGGGCAAATTCGGAAGTTTCGGAGGTCTCAAGAGGCGGGAACCAGAGATTGGCACTTCGCCGCCGAACCCACAGCGATACCAGAGTTGGAACATGCGGCTCTTGTTGACAGGTTTCACGACAGGCGGCAGGGTAAATTAGACGCTGTCAGACTCGAACGCAGTCGAGGCTAATATCTGGTGTCACCATGGCGAGGCGGAATATTTTGTCGATAATCTTCGGACCGGAATTCCCGGTTTGGCATCCAGTTACGCACTAAGCAGTATAATTACGTTTCAGTCGAGCAGCCACGAGGGTCTAAGACTGAAAATAGGAAGACATCATATTTCTCAATGCGGTCAACTTCCCCCTGTCAAAAAAGATGTGGGGACTGGCGACAGGGTTTGTCCATCCGCGCTTGCAGGACCCTCCTGCAGGCGCATCATGGAGACGATCTGGTACCTGAATTATGTAGGTTTCCTGCATACGCCTTATCCCTTGCAGGTACATACCTGGCATACGCAGTACACGTGTACAACGACTTTTTACAGCTAGGCTCTTTGCACACCGCCTGACCTGACGAGTCTCTCCATCGCAAATGCTCTGGTGAGGTTGTTGGCGGTCACACCCTGCTGTCGTGCAGTCTTATGCTGGACAAAGAGCACACATCACCCGAACTGGAGATCGGACGATTACTACTATTATACTATTTGTGGTTTCCGGGTCTAGTCACCAAGGGTTTGGAGACGAGCAGCTGCGGTCAGACGCTGGATTAACAAAAACGCGTCTCGAGATCTGCGTCTAACCTGCAGCTCGCTGTGGGCTGGGCCTTTTCCAACTCCACGCCG
This sequence comes from Cytospora piceae, assembly GCA_016508685.1. NCBI lineage: Eukaryota > Fungi > Ascomycota > Sordariomycetes > Diaporthales > Cytosporaceae > Cytospora > Cytospora piceae. The sequence goes on along the minus strand of JADMLE010000005.1, from coordinate 1,590,460 downwards.
GCCGGCCGTGCGCTCGCGGCTCGAGGCATTTTGCATTACTTCGGTCAGGGCCCTCCAGTGAGGGAGCGAGATAAGACGTCTCCTTGCGGCCACTGGATAGGCGCAAGCTATCCCTCCCCGGCAACATGGATGCCAACAAGTCATATCTACAGTGCTGCTTTGCAGCCCCAGGCCAAGTGGCCCAGTCAGCGATTACAGCTAGACACCTCTCTTGTTCTGCCACTGTGCCAGGAGGGGCTTGAGCCATATTAGCCGTTGGGAGACTCTCCAGCCTTCCGAGCTGTTTTACCAGAAGTTCAGCGCTTTCCTTGCGATCTGATTCTTCGAACCGACGGATGGTCCACCCATCCCATGTACAATCCTACGTGTTAATTCGTACATACTGTGTAAGGTTACTTTTCTCTCCTTTCTTAATTTCTTTTTTGAGGGGAGAGGAGAGGTGGGATATCAGCTGATGGGTCATATTTCTGAATCATGAGGACTTGTCAGCCCCTGAATTTCTATAACGATGAGCCAGCAGCTGCAGTCCTGGTTCTGATACTCCGTATCTGATGGAGAACCAGCAATCAATCCCAGTGGTTAGCTCGAAGAGTATCTACACGACTCGCACCGAACAGGGCGAAGTTCTGCGTCCGTCACGGCGCTGCTTGGTGGGAACCGGGAGACCTCTGTACGGCAAAACAAGGGCCGGAGAGGCGAGCAGTCGACTCGTTGGGATGATCTGACACGATGCCCTCGATGGGGTAATCTGAAAGCCTCCTTGGCCCCTGAATCAGTCTATGTAGGAGATTCTATGCAGATCCTCTTCCGGGGATGAGATCCTTTATGTCCCAGAGGGCTCACTCTTTGACTATCTCATGACAGCCGTCTCAACAATCAGGGTCAGACGTTTCTCTACTGTGTACGCTATTACACAGGCTGCTTTGAGGTACCCTGACAGCCACATCGGCTATCGTCGTCGTAGCTTCTTTGCTAGGCCAGGGAAGTGTGGCTGGAGCCATCTCCTTTAGGAAATCGAGTCGCCAACGGCCAAACTTCCCGTTGGATATGTCCTAGCTCCGACATGGCATGTATTCAGTACTTGGGTTCGGAGACATCAGCTCTTCTTAACCGCACGTACTCGATATAAGCAAGTCATCCACGGAAAAAAATATTTTTCAGATTAACCTCAGCCTCCTTTTCCCGCCGAGAGATCGCGAATCTGCATGAACCAGACAATTTTACCCATCTGGGCAAGCGGAATTACCGACCAGTTCAATAGCCGGCTCCTTTGGGTGCATAAGTGTTACCACGGATGTCCCGGAACCATCGGGATGACCTGAGGGTGAGGCGAGTGTCATCAACCTGACGACCTGCTACAGTCCCCTCCTAGCCGAAGGGGTTTTCGTCTCCGGAGCCATGGTAAAAATCCGGGGGGGAGGGGGGCTCGTGTGATTGCCATCTTCACCGGCACCGTCAATGGGGAAACTCTCTCACTTCTGCCCCGTGTTACAGGTCGCCGGAGTAATAAAGGTTAAACCGTGACTATACCGACAAGGGGCCCTGTCTTGTACTGCTTCTCGCAAGTTCTATAGGAAGATACTTCGTAGGTCCCGCTGCGAAGCCCACCTGGGAGTTATCCTTCCAATCATAGACTCTCTTGTGGCTATAGTGGAGCTGAGCCCACCAATCCACAGGTACGGTCACGAACTAACCTTTATTACCCCCGGCGACCTGTACATCTTTCGACCTCCTGGGCGGTGGAGGTATATTCAGGGGCATTCCAGACACATATTGTGGAGGTATTCTTTTCCAAAAGTCCCTAGGCGGAAAAGAATGTTCTTACCTGCAGTGACAACGGCAACAGGTCACTCGGGACTTATAAGGAGCCCTGTTCGACGAGATCCATCTGTATATCGGTGGTTCGTTTCGGGGGACGACAATCCTCCGCTACCAAACCACCCATATTTCTCAGCGCCGACACAACAAAGACCAATCGGAGACTTTTCTTCTCTCTCTGATTACGAACTTTGAATCGAGTCTGGCGTGCAGAACATTGAAGGATGGCTTACCTCTTTCAGGCGAGCCTCCTGGAATTACAACCTACACTAGACACCAAATTGGGGGCGGCTCACGCCATTTTGATGCCGCTGGGTTGGGGCCAGAGCTTGGCCCCGAGAGGGAAAGATTGATGTCCCCCAACCCGGGGACAATCCCATTGTGTCAAAGCACCCGCGTGATCGACACGTGCCCGGATCTACTTTCCGGCGACACTAGTGTGGTAAGATGAGAATACGGTTTAGCCGCTTTGTGAGATCATGTCTCTGTTGGTTCATGGTTGCTTTTTCCATCGTTCTACTGTTTTGGGATTGGCAAGGCAACCATTTCAATTGACCACGACTTCTATAACAATAAAAATAAACCCCATCTCCGCGGCGTTTCGCGAGACAGTCCATGCGATATCCGGATCCGGGCGAAAGGGAAAGAAAAATCGAGCAGAATGCCCCCCACGATGCAGGAATCCTAGTTGAATCTCAGCTCAGCCGCAGATGAAAGCTTCGTCTGACAGGCTGGGCGGCATTGCTACGTGCATGTATCACTCACAACCCATCAGTTTTCCTCTATAGTGTACCTACTCCTTGTTATGTCCTTTGTCAGCCCCCACAGCTTCTGGAACACACAAGGAAAGAAAGAGAAGGAAAAGATAGAGGTTCAAGGTTCAATGTTCGAATCGCAAAGGAGTGGAGCCCCCATGGTGTGGCTCCTCCCATGCTCTTTCGTCATCATCCTCGTAGGTCCACTTGCGATAACACCGCGCGACACGTTGAATGACGAGCAAACGGTTGAGGTTGAGATTGACTAGGGGAAAGAACTGGAGATTTAGAGGGACGAGGGAAAGGGGTTGGGGTTTGTCGTTCGCTTTCACGGGGGAGGTTGAAGTCAGCACCGACGCCATCACAACCAACGTCGCCGCGCGTCCGATACTATTGTTGGAACATCGAAAACCACATAGTAGCTATATGCCCAGTATTTACTATATGACAGGCCTAGGTACTTTGTGTGCTGATCTGCTGAGGTCTGGCGACCCTGTGGATCTATTTCGTCGAGTTTCGGGTCCGAAAGTCTATTCCATCGCCCCGGATTTGCCTGTTTCACTTACATCACGACTTACAACAGCCAAGCAAGCCAAGCAAACAAGTTATCCTGCCTCTGACGTCCTGGAATATCCTGGTCACGCGAGAATGGAAGAACCTCGGCATAACAGTATCGTCACTGACTGCTGTATCTCGAGGCGAGATAGCCGCATCCTTAGCCGCAGCCGCAGCCGCGACTTGCAGTGTGACAGTATGCTGCTGCGTGCTGATTCAAAAAGCCCGGGAACACAGCCTCCAATCTCGCGCTCCAGGGCTGAGGGCCGAAACCCTGGACAGGAGCTGCCTGCAGGCGGCTGAACCGGGATAGCCGGGGTATTCCAGTCCCTGCGCCACAGCGACGCAGCGATGCGAGGGCCTTCCAGTCCCAACAAGCCAACACTTGGAAGGAAAACCCATCTTCGTCTTCAGGCTGGGTCCAGCAACAATCTGAGAGTACTGCAGCCGGGAACAGCGACGGGGAATACGGTCCGGCCATGCACAAGTTGCCTGGCAATTTTCGAGCAGGTTTGCTGCTGCACATCGTGACACGAAACGATGACTGAGTAGATGACCTCGCCAAAGGATACAGATGGTACCTAATTACGCAGCAGCTACAGGAGGCTGTGCACCTAGTCTAGCCGCTGACTAGACGGTACAAGAAGATAATGTATCTGAGGTACATGTGTTGCTGTACCGATCCATACACGTGCCATATCATAGCGACTATCCAACCGTCGCCAGCTAGATGATATTAGACTTTGGGCCCGGCGGGATGCAAGCAATGGTGTCATGTCCGGCAGGACGTTAGCTGTCGATCGCCTGAATACTCGTTCCCTATAACGAAGCATGTTCCCCTGGTCCCCGAGGGTTTGCAATTTTGCGTGATGTAATGCCCCAGACCAGAACCGCACAATGGCGTCGTTGCCAAACATCGTGATGACTCCAAAGACGAGCGATCACAAGGGAGGCCTGCCATAACCGCAGAATCATCACGATTCAAGCTTGCTGTGTCGATTTCCTTACGTCTGAAGACGGAGCTCACTAGGCAGACTTAAATCCAGGGCTTTTGTTGCTGTCCAAACTACCTTCGTGACCCAATGACGTCGATATGTGAGCTAGAGCTTCACTCGAATCGAACCTTTGTCGACCGGAATCCAGCAAACACCTCGGCAGTTTTCCTGTTGGTGGCCAGTCATGTCATTGCCGGATATTCAACGACACCAAATCTCTCGCCGAGGGCGCGACGAGCTTGATTTGCTTCGAATTGCCGAGCTGGCGTGGTCTCGAATCATGGACTAGATGCAGGTCTGATATTGAGGCCGCAGATATGCATCACCAGAAACATCATCACATCCCACAGTGGCGACAATGACAACAACATTGTCAACATATTGACGAAGCATCCTCTCGGCTGGAGGGACTGTTTGTTGAGACTCTCGTAGACACAAGCCGGAGTTAGACTTACACCTCCGTGACTAGCAAACTATCAAGCGTTGGCGTGCCTCGGGGCTCGGGCAGACTGATAGTCGAGGGTAGTTCCTCGGCACTTACAAATACCCGTAGTGTTACTCCTCCGGTTGTTGACCATCGTCTAGTGCACCAACGAGGTCATCATTTGTGTGAACACGAAATCCAAAATTGTCAACGGCACATGGTAGCACATGCTAGTTTGGTTGCCTTCATGATACGAATTATGACGCCGTGGGGGCCGTGGGATGTTCGACCCAGTTTGTAAATCTCCTCGGAGGGCTTGTCAACGAGAAGCAGATCGAAGCAGGGTCGCAGTCATGACTGGAGGGATCCTCGATGGCAAATGCCCCCCGTGCCTTCTCCTTCACGTGGATAGACTTTCTGCTCTGGCAGACGTGCTCGGGAATGTTACGTATGAAGCATTTGATCAGTCTAGTTCCCCTCTGTCCAGTTGGACCAAGGGAACCTGGTGCGTGTAAGTAGCGGGAGGGCAGACTGTCACTCGCCCGCACCTTAAGCACTCCTGCAAAGGGGATTCTGGCATCTTCTGTGACCCAGTGCAAGGCAGGCCTGCATGTCTGTCTGGCCCCCTTTCATGGCCAGTACCCAAAAACTTTTCCTTCGGGGAACTTCGATAGAGTGGCTCCGGCTTCACCTGCTCACATGAGCTGAAACCTAAGCGACGCATCGATCCGACGTATTCAAACGTGATGTGGGAATCCGTAGGAAAAATAAAAAGAAGAAAAAATAACCAATCCCGCGTCCCACTGACTCTCGTACTATCGTCCCAAGTACATATCATCGTTCATGCAGGCTTCCGGTAGCCCTTGCTTGTACGATCGGCCATCGTGACGGCAGGGACGGGACCCGACAGCCTTGGCCGGAAGCAAGCCCTCTTTCATCCGGGGGGGGGTGGCAGCGGGGGTGTTTTACCGAGTGTCGCCCTCGGGGCGAATCTCCTGATATGCAAAGAGGATGCGTGACGTGGATGCAAAAGAAATACAGACTCAGAGAGAGAAAATGACCGATCCCTCTCAGCCGTCTGAGCCGCAGAAATCGGCCACGACTTTCTTACCCGCACCAGCTGAGTTGTCATATCTGGTTCATTGAATTACTCCGAACAACGACTGTATACCATCCTTATAAGCCGTTACAAAGTCAGCCGTATATAATTACCGATATCCATGCTCATAGCAGCTGCAACTATAGGGATGACCGCGAGATGATGTGCCGGAAACCAGCGGAACCCATCCCCGTGGTAAATGCTGGGATGGAATGCGCAAGCCACCTCTTATTCGAGTTCTATCTGACAAGGGCGCCAGAATGCGGGCTTGACATCGTGAAAAACCAACTTGCTGCACCCTTGCCAGCAACATCATAGGTTTGGTGAACAAGTGAGAGCTCACACGACTGATGGCTCAGATCTGCTTGCCAATCCAGGAATGTTATGACGTCGACCTTATCAAGTTAAGTCCCCGGGGAGCAGGCCCCTGTGGCGGAGTAAGTTGGCACTCGCTAATCGTGGATCTGGGCATGGCCATGACCAGAGGTATGCTTGTTCGATCCATAGTGTACAGGCAGAGTTGCGTCGATCGCGCTTTCATCCAGAAAAACGTACCGATTGCCGCTGCTACCTTCCTCCACCTCATGCAAGGGAACCAGATGTGTGGGGCCGGACAGACTGCTGGCGGCGAAATATTTGTGTGCAGATATGCATGGCCGGAAGCACGACGCAAGATCTGAAGCAGAGGGGACATGACGAAGGGAGTGGTGCGGAGTATGTACTATAGGAAGAAGGGTGCTTTTGACGGAATAACAAAGTCGTGCTTGACGAATTGCGTTGTCCTCTTGCAGACATGCTTGACTCTGGTGGGAAAGGCGGCAACTGGGAAACAGCCAAAGTCTTGCATCAAAATCCCTGCTGCATTCAGGCAAGTAATGTATACAACCGCGAGATTGGAGAGGCCTTGCAGACGGCTCTGTGAAACTCGACAGCCCTGATAATAAAAAACCCGCGGAATTCGGCGCGCACATAACGGAGTGATCGTGTAGGCTTGTAGGTCCTAAACAATCGACCTTCAAATCCAAGGTGCCATTGGTCGTGGCGGTCTGCAGGACTACACACCACCAGCTGTCACTTGATCAGCTATGCCAGCATCGGATCAGGAAGACATGCATCCGGTAGTGCGAAAGTCGATATTAAAAGAGGCAAGGGGCCGGCATGACATTGCCCTTCACTGTCCGAGTAAGCAAATCTGATGGATGTAAATGACAGTTGCACCTGGGTGTTGAGGGTCCCAACCAACTTTAGTCCAACATGGCAATACGGAGGACTGGCATACATGATGGTTCTCTGAACGGATCGCCTAGGCCGCCTGTAACCCTAAGCATGCAAAGACAGCTACTATTCGTTGTTTTGCTTTTTCTCAACCCCATTTGGGGAGGGTGTTGGCGGTAGGCCGGACCTGATCTGTCAGATTCCAGTTGTGAGATGCAAGAAACGGCTGGAATACATTACCAAAATGTATTTCTTTGTACCGGTACCTTTGCTGAGTTGGGCACTCAGTTACAGTCCTCAGCCAACGAGGACCAAAGAAAACTTGTCAGTGGCCAGAACAGAATCGGAAATAAATAAGAAACAAGGGCAGAATAACAGAAGAACGTAAAGGAAGAAGAAGAAAACTCTGGTAGTGGCCAACTGGATAGTGCGAGTGATAATGTCATGAACTTGTGTATCCGCTCCCAATTCTTCCTTACTGGAGGGATGCTGAGCCCGCGATAACACTGGTGATGCCCCTTAATTTCCACAAGTAATTCAGCGAGACACACAGGCCCTGTTGAGAATACGAGAGTGACAGTTCTCATGAACTCGAGACTCGATCTCGGGGCACGTTGGTCGGAGTCTGGGGACAAGCCTCGTAGGCAAGTGAGGAAGTGTGGGAGAGCTACTTGCCAGCCGTGACGACCACTTATCGACTCGACAGGACGAGTACTGAAGCCTCTCCTTGGTACTGTGAATTATCCCCAGAGGGCTGGCGGCTTGATTCGCAGCGTTCGCAGACCAGCGCGGGTTGTCCGGAAATCTCAGAAATCCACTCCCGACTAAGTATGTAGCCCCAGGACAAGAGGAAGCGAGTACTTTTCTTCAGTCTGAATATAGGAAGGCCCAGAGTTGGTGGGCGACAGATATTTGACGACTAGAGGGTACGGTCCCGTTACTTCCTAAGTACGGACGTATGGATACCATTTTCGATTTTCAAGCAACTATTGAGAAGGGGTTCTGGGTCATCAGTTGACTGCCTCTGGCCACACCAAGGCTGTGAATTTCCCGATCTCCTTTAGAGCTCATGATCCAGAAGGCTCGTCCTCTTTCTTCACTAGCAAGAGTCAAGAGTGTCTCAACGAGGTTGCAAACCCCATTGCAGAGCAAGTGTTCGTGCCGAGTAGAAGGTGGATTCTTCCATGGAGTCAGCAAGTGCTGTGAATGTGGTGGGAGGCCGCTTTTGTAGAGCTGATAACTGATGCTGCAGTGTTGATCCCCAGAGGCGCCATGATTGAAGACACCGCACGGATCTAGCTGTTTGGAATTGTCCAAGCTGCCTGGTCGCGGGCTCCAGCGCAGGGAGGCGTCCATGATTTGCGTTGCGGTGTGAGATGATCTCCACTGGCGGGTTGTTGCATTGGCACCACTTCCATGGTAGAGGTACCATGGTGCATAAACCATAGGAGGCGATGGAATTTCCATGAAAGCGTGTTCGTGGATACATATTTGGAGGGTACCGAGGGGGAACTGCACCATCTGCTGTGGTGTCCGCCTTGAAGGCACCCGGGGATGAGTGTTGCCTCGGCAAGACAGGCACACCCCAGGGGAACTGTGAAGCTCAACAGACGAATCCTCGAGACCCATGAGATGGTGATTGACATGAAAGCTAGACTCTTACCCTCACGGCCAGGAATCACTCAACTGGTTCCTAGGCCGACGGAACATCCCGCGTGGATGTCATCCCATGAGACACTCGCCGATTCTCTGCCCTTTGGGACATGGCCCTGTCCTTTGAATATGCGCCTATGGTATATCAACCATTAGGGTGCAGGCAATGGATCTTATGGGGCTTCCGTGGTCATAAGACTGGGTTGTTCAGCGAGCTGGCCGCGGGAGTTACACTGGAGGCCTGCGATGTCTGAACAGTTCGAGCAAGGCATCGCCTGATCAGTCATTGCTCCTTGAAGATCTCAACATGAGGTCTGCCGTAATCCAAGTATCACGTCTTCAAGCTGAAGGGGGTTCTGGGTCGAGTTCATTGCCGTTCACGCCGTGGTGTGATTGATGCCAGGTGTGGTGCGTGTGGTCCAGGACGCGAGTAATGCTGGTGCACAGCTCGTCTGGCTGGGTTGAAGAGGTGGATACGAATGGCCGGGGGCAGTAATCATCTGAGAGCGCCCTAGAGATCTGGAAATGGCTAGGCTGCAATGTTGATTTGAGAAAGGAGATGTCCTCGAGCCTTGCGATCATGCACATCAGTGAACGGACGGCATTCTTGAAGATCGGGGTTAAGCCCTCAGACGGAAGCTGCGACACCAAACCCCCCCCCCCATTCCTTCCTCACCCTCAAGTTGTTCTCGGTGGGTACGGCAAACTCGTGTGACCTCATATGCAGACGGTTGGGGATAGCAGCGGACTTGAGTCAGTTCACTAAATAAATTGCGTTTTAACGCCGACGATGGTCTTGAGCAGTGATCCTCCGTCCCGTGAACAATGCCTCTAAAGCTACCTAGGTAGCATTGACGTCCATTGCCGGGCGACGAGGACTGTAATCGCCGATGAAAGGAAACTTCCACTATCATATTGCCGATGACGTCTTGTATCGGCAGCGGAAATGTGCGTGACGGTGGGGTTACTTGAGGTGATAGCTGCCTTTATGGACTCACCATGCATTTGTAATGAATTTGTATTTGGGTGGGATACAGGACTATATAAGCAAGAGACTGTAAAGATCCCATAAACGAAGAAAGCCATCATCAACCCATCCTGAGCCTTCTACTACACTACACCTATGATACCCAGTCTGACTATCTTTTAAAACACACCTCCTGCTATCGAAAGAGAGAAATATACATAATGACTAAAGTTCTACTCACTGGTATGTTTTGGAAATTCATCATACTCAACCAAGATGGACGAGCTTTACTAAATTATAGACTACAGGTGGTTCCGGCTTCATCGCCGCTCACGTCCTTGAGCAGCTACTCGAAAGAGGCCACCAGGTCGTGACCACCGTCCGCTCCCAGGACAAAGCACAGAAGATCCACGATGCCCACCCTAGCCTGGGCAAGGACCGTCTGGAGACAGTCATTGTCCCGGACATTGCCAAGCCAGACGCCTTCGACGAGGTCGTCAAGACCCCCGGCCTCGAGGTCGTCCTCCACACAGCCTCCCCCTTCCACTTTAACGTCACCGATCCCCAAAAGGACCTAGTCGACCCGGCCGTCATCGGCACCACCGGGATCCTCCGGGCCATCGCCAAGTCCGCCCCCGGCGTCAAGCGGGTAGTAGTGACGTCCTCTTTCGCCGCGATCCTGGACGCCGCGAAGACCAAGGACCCTAACACCACCTTCACCGAAAAGTCGTGGAACCCCGTGACCATCGACGACATCCACAACGACGCGTCCACCGCGTACCGGGCGTCCAAGAAGCTCGCCGAGAAGGCGGCCTGGGATTTTGTCAACGACAAGTCCAGCGGCGTCAAGTTCGACCTCGTGACCGTCAACCCGCCGATGGTCTTCGGACCCGTCGTTCACCACCTCGCCAACCTTTCGAGCATCAACACGTCCAACGCGCGGCTCGTCGCCCTCGTACAGGGCAAATGGAAGGAGGGCGACTCCATCCCTGAGACCGGTGTGTTCAACTGGGTAGATGTGCGCGATGTTGCCAAGGCGCATGTTCTGGCATTCGAGAAGCCCGAGCTTGGTGGGCACAGGCTGTTTACTACGGCGGGCTTCTTCTCTAACAAGGCTGTTGCGGACGTCGTGAGGAAGAACTTCCCTGAGTTGAAGGACAAGCTGCCGGCTGAGGATGCCAAGGGAGGTGATTATCCTCCAGAGAACGAGATCTTCAAGATCGATAACTCCGAGACGACAAAGCTGTTGGGCTTCAAGTGGTTGCCATTGGAGAAGAGTATGGTTGACACGGTTAAGAGTTTGTTGCCCTTCCTGGATTAGGAAATTGGAAAGTAGATGGGGGTGGGAAGAGGCTTCTTGGAAAATTGACATCTCAGCCACTTTCTTACTAGAGGATTCACCGTTCATACAATATAGATACCATAAAATTATACATGCTGATATGCAAACGAGAGCTAAATTTGCCGTGGTGAATACCTTAGGACTTCATCTGCGAAAACACGCAGGACGTGAGACTGCCACATCAGCAGGAACCGACTATATGCCCAGCATGAGGACGTGTGGGTGTCATTACCTACCCCCTAGCCATCGGCACTTTGTCGGGCCATTGTTGTCCATATGCGATTATCGTGTAGCAATTCAACGCCATGCTGATAGGAAAGATGGCACGAAAGGTATTCTTTCATACAGGTATTGAGCACGTCCGCCCTCCAAGGCAGTGGGATACATATGCAATCACCATTTTTTGATGCTTGGAAGATTAGACACTCGGTATGGGAGGTTGGCGTATGGAACATTGGTTTTTTTCTCAAACCTGGCAGTAGGCCGTCAATCTGGTAGTCTTTGCGCGTGCCATTTTTCGAGGCCTCTTACCCGATGGCTGCGGATGTCAATCAAGAACACACTGGAGAAGGGATCGGAATGTTTCGGTACGACGTAGCAGAGTAAGTCATACATATATCCTCATTCATGCAACCCCTGTTTCAAGCCCTCTTCCCGTGGAGGGGGTATCAATCAAAATGCAGCCGGCAAAGTAGCTCTTCCACCCTATTTATACAACGAGGCCATATTGTATCCCAAACGCCTTCCGCAATGTACAATGGACCCCTTAGAATCTACAGAAGCCAGGAAAAAGAGAAATGAAGTTAGGTTATAGGAAGTAGTCGCTCGGTCCCCTGCGACCTGCGGGAACGTGACGTTGGTCATCGGGCACGGCCGAGAAGATGCTGAACTTGGTGTCCAGGTTTGCGTCGACAGTCATGATGGACGCCACGTTACCGCATCTGTAGCAGTAGTTGGGGGCAGACCAGACGGTCACGACGGACTTCTCTGGGAAATGGAACTGTGAGGGTTATCGATATTAGCAACAAAACCAAACTGGCGATCTGGTGGAGCATCAATTAGACTGACCTTGTAACCCTCGTTTACAAGTTGGTGGGCTCTCGCAATAGTCTGCAAGCCGTTGACATGGTTGAACTCGGTGGCAACCTTATCGCCGAAAAGCCAGCCAGCACCACGGGGACTCACAGCCCACGTATCGATGTCTTCAGGGTCGCTCCATACTAAGTCACAGAAAGCACCCTCGTGAGGAATCTCCTGCGCTCGGGCGACAACCCTGATCTGATCTATAGTCCGGATCTCGGGGCTGAGACCGCCGTGAACACAAAGGACGGTGCCATCTACAATCGCGGCGAGGACGAGGAAATCGAAAACCTGGCAACAAGCCTTCCAGACCGATGCGTTGCCGTACTTTGTTTGGCATTCCTCGTAGAAACCGTAGACTTGAGTGATCTGTCGGGACTCATGGTTGCCGCGGACGAGGACGATACGATCGGGATATCTGGAAAGCATGTAAGCGTGGATCTCTTCAGGTGCTGGTCGAGACTGGGCTACTTACTTCGCTTTCAGACACATCAGCAAAGTAAAGGTCTCGAGACTGAAATAACCACGATCGACGAAATCTCCCAAGAACACAAATCGAGTGTCGGCCGACTGTGATGGCCCATCAGCTGGTGCGCCAGCCAGATCGCTGCCCGGTCTCGCAACACTTTCAGTGGATGCGTTAGCTTCCTCCTCCGCTTCTTCACCACCGGCATCATCTCCTTCGTCACCGGGTGCCTTGGATTGCTTTATCTTCTTCTTCAGCTTAGGGTTTGTAATCTCAGTTGGGGGCTCGATGTCTTCTGAGGTTATGACGGTGGTGGCGGTCTGAGGTGCTTGCACATTGGTCTCGCCGGGCATTCCACCGGCGACTCGGAAGAGCTCGAGCAGATCGTAAAATTGACCGTGGATATCTCCGCAGATTGTAACGGGAGTCACCACCGGTTGAATGTTCGACTCTGAAGAGAAGGTCAGCACAGCCTGGACAGACACGGGCATTGCCCTATCCTTTCCTCAGTGACATACCCTCCATGAGAACCTCCTTCACCATTTCACAAAGCTGCTTCATAACGGACTCAGGCAGGTAATGACATTGCTTTGCCTCTTCAAGCCATTCGTCTAACCCTGCGCCAGGCGTGAGGTTCGCCGGGCCGGGCTTGGGAACAGTAGCCATGGCTTGTCAAAGTATTGTGTCGAGTCCCTTTGGGTGATGGGTTTGGGAGAAGACTGGATTCGACGGGAGTCAGTTTAGGGTGGGCTGGATCGAGTCGACGAGGAGCCGAGGTCGGATTATACGGGCGCGAAGGGTCTTGCTTAGAAACCAATCAGTTAGTATACTGTAGTTGGGTCAGAGTTCCTTGCAGTAGAGACATACATTGGGATCCTCCCTGCCGGTAAAAGGTAAGGGGCAATAAAGGTGCTTGTGATTGATTATGCTGAGGAATCAGTTACTCGACAGCATCACGACCAGCCGCCCATCATGATGCCAAGGTCCAGGTCGACAAGGGTCCTGTCTGGGCAGGCGAGGTCCGTCGATGTCGGCGCTAGGGGTTCTTCCTGCTCCGGGCCGGGCACCAATGACCACTGTGGGGTGCATTGGTGGTCCGTGAGCCTTCTGGAGCAGCAGGGGCGTCTAGGGTGCCTCGGGTGCTGGGTGCACTGAGTGCACAGGTGGATCTTGCCGATCTTTAGTGGGATGTCACCCCCCACAGGGAAGCAGAGAGCATGCACAGGTTCACGAGCTTCCCATGTCTAACTCCACACCAGTGACGCGTGCACGTCCTGCTTCTTTCTATCAATACTGCTTTCATTATCTCGCCTTGCCTTTCAGAGTTGTCGCCTGGACTGGGGATGCAATCCCCTGCAGCATTGCGAGGATCTCCCACATTGATGAGTCAATCACTACCGTCACGATAGGACCACGGAATACCAGCACCTATAACGATAAACGACGGGATTACACGGCAACCAGCCCACGATGACTGCACAGCAGGGCAACTCAGCGCCTAAGCAGGCGGGTGTTCTGCCCATTCGTCCTGCTCAAGGTCAAACCCAGACACCGAGCCCAGCCGATGCGTCCAAGTCGACCAAGGCAAAGATTGCAGCTCAGGACGGCGTGAAGATCAAGATTCGAAGGCTTCCACCCGGCATCACCGAGCAGGAGTTCGTGGCAACCCTCGGCGATGCCTGGAAGGCGGGGAAAGGCAAAGTTGGCTGGTTCGAATTCCATGCCGGACATATCCCCAAGAGGTTGGTCACAGATATTTCTTTTGAGGTGTATCAAAGTCGCTAACAAGTTCTTGTTGTCGCAGTGCCTCCAAGGAACCCACACCAGCCTTCGCCCTGCTCCAAGTCAGAGAGGAGGATATCGACGAACTTTCGCAGGTCGTTCAAAATGCCATATGGGAGGACGCCAAGGGTACATTCAACAGCCCTTCTCTTGTTGGCCCTCCTTGCATGGAACGTTCCGTATACAAGAAGATCCCTCTTGGAAAACCCAAGAAGGACCCTAAGGAGGGTACGATTGACCAGGACGAGGATTATATGGCATTCCTCGCTAGCCTGGCCGAAGATCCGACAATGAAGCAGAACTTGGACGAACTCGATGCCGAGGATGTGACCGAGCCCCTGTCGGATACCAAGGCCACTACCACCCCTCTGGTCCAAGCCATTCTTGATAACCGCGAGAAGAGGGCGAACAAGGCCAAGGAGGCTGCGAGCTCTAAGAGCAGTAAGCATGCAAGACAGGAATCTCAAGGGGTTAAAGGCAAGGCGTCGGCATCCTCACCGGAAGAATCTAAGAAGAAGTCCAAGGAGAAGGGAGCCGAACGGCCTAAGGAGACCGTGAGAATCCTCAGGAAGCAGACCGCTACGGAGGCTGCAGCCGAGGCAGCCAAGGCCGTTGCGAAGGATATCAAAGCAGGGGCTTCTGCCTCTGATGTGGCCAACAGCCGGCGTGCTGGTATCCAGGGTGTGGCCAACATTTTGAAGCGCGACCTTGGTCTTTCTAGCGGATCGGCTGCTAGAAAGGCGCGACAAGAAATGGCTAAGCAAGAAAGCTCTAAGAAGCCTGAGCCTGACACCAAGGGTAAGGACACTAAAGGCAAGGAGAATGGCTCTTCATCTGCAGCAGCAGGTTCCACACAAGCACCGGAGCGGCCTGCGACACCGACGGCACCGAAAGCACAGGCGGAGAAATCCTCTAGATCAGGACGAAGCAGGAGAGGTAAGGAACCCAAAGCTGCTGATCCCAAGGCCGGAGGGAACTCAGAAGCCCCTGCTGCCGCGCCTAAGGCCCCTGTCATCCTCCAGAAGAAGAAGGAAGACAACACTACATCCTCGTCGACTAAGGACCAGACTCCTGCTCCTGCTTCAAAAACTGCCTCGAAGCCAGGTGCGTCTTCAGCAGCCCCGACACCTCCGACCGGTCCCAGGGCCGCAGCAGCGAAGGGCAACCAGGCCCAGAAGAAGAGCAACAACCCTGTGCCAGCGTCTGGAGCCACACGTGCCTTCTTGAAGCATGCCAATCCATCACAAGGAGTGACAGAGGCACTGCTCAAAGAATCCATGCAAGGCTTTGGAGTTGTGACCTTCGTTGAGATCGACCGTCGCAAAGGCTTCGCCTACGTGGATTTCGCAGATCACGAGGGGCTTTCAAAAGCGATGGCCGCCAGTCCCGTACCTGTCGCTCAAGCGACGGTCCAGGTTCTAGAGCGCAAGGAGCAATCGAAGAAGACCGCTGCTCCCACGGCGAGTAACCCCACCCCGCCGGCTGCTGCGAGCGCGAGCAGTACCAGTGCTGCCGCGGGTCCTTCCAACCCACCGACTGCTCCTTCATCCAATGCAGACAAGAGCGGCAATGCTGCGACTGGCGAGCAACAGCAACCTAAGCGCAGCCGGAGACGCGGTCGCGGCAGGGGAGGAAACGGGGGCGGTGTTGGAAACGCGGATGGCAAGTCGGCTGACCAGGGCCCTTCGGGAGGCGCCGGAGCATCGACACCAGCCGGCGCATCGACCAGTAACGGCTGAACGGTCGCTCCAATCTTGCATGCAATACAGCAATTCGATCCCGGCTTCTATAGGCCAGTGAGATGCCTGGAAACCCAGGCAGCGGAGACCTGTAGCTATCATCGCTTAGTCCGGCTAGTCCCTATTATGCCAGTCGCCAAGCATTGAAAATGCGTGGGAGACATGCGCAGCAGGCTGCCCTCGTTACGAGCGATGGATGGATTGACTTGGTCTGGAGACATTCATTTTGATGACTCGACCACAGGGAGGGCCTAACGACTATTGAGTTATTGCGGGACGTTAGGGCGAAAGGAACGGCGTGAAGATGCAGCATGGTCTCGTCACCACAGTGTGGTCTGATGCTGGTGGAGGAGGACGAAACCTAGCGAACACTAGACCCAATGAGTTCAGCCTGAAACGGTTAATACACAACATACTTAGGTAGACAGGCAGGCAGGCAGATATCATGCTCCCGCATGTGAAACGAAAGGATGGTCCCGACACGTCATGTTCACTACATTCGCCTTGTACCGTCTGTCAGGTTGATGATCCCGAACAGCTTCTCGGGGGGCATGAACATGCCCCATGGCATGAGAAAACACCTGTTTTTGTGTCTTCGTTCCACCCGCCATACTTGCCAACCTATACTCACTTACCACATGAACCTTATCACGATCGATGTCCTTGTGTAATGGAGTGGGTTGACGTCACCTCACCTTCTTGCTTGACTTGCTTGCTAATGTACTTGCAGTGAGGCTGAGCGAGGAGGGGGATGTCTGCCTGGAAGACTGGCCGATCATTTTACTTCTTCCCGGCTGCAAGCGGTCTAATTTATCTGCATCCGTTGGTGTCACTCAGCATGTATCATATGCAGGCTAGACAGGCAGGCTGAGCACCTGGATCTTCACCCCGTTGCCGGGCTTGCTTGAATGGACACGCAAGGCTGCAGTCAGTCCGCGGGCACCTTGAGAAACAGAGGTAAGGGCGCCACGATGTGGATACCGAGAGTTTACTCTGAGCTGTTGAGAAACAGATGGTAAAATCAAGAAACTCACCATGCCAAAAGCAGACATATTGGAAAGGTCCAGGTAGGAGCAGCAAAGGTACATGGGCGAGGATTGAGACTACTACGGCTTGGAATCATTCATAGAAGAGCACTCTGCGCTTTTGGGATCATAATCAGAAGCAATATTTCGGTTGTATTGTTTGGCTTGCTAATCCAAATTCCAAATTCCTTCCAGTTCATCCATCTCGTCCATGCCTCCACAATCATCAGAACAGAATGCCGTTCACTCTGTTCGTCCAGGGGTATATACTTGGGGCAGTGAGCCTTTTCCAATCCGGTCCCGAGAAGGGTCTATCTATATAAGTTGCTAACTATCCGTAAAAAAAATTGTTGATGTGACATCTTCCCCCATGCCCCAAAGGCTTCATTGTATTTACATCCCAACCAGAACTCCGTAGGTAGACCAAGGACCCAGTAAGGAACAAAGTGAGCCGACCCGTGCAGAAACAAGAAAAAAGCCGGGCGAACAAGCCAGGAAAGAAAACGTGTTTCATGTGTTAGGGTGTTGGTAGGACTGGCTTGATAGCCAGCTTGCCAAGATCGGGTTGCGGTGAAGTGGTGGTCAGCAGCGTGTTCAGGAGGGATGGTATGGTGTAGCCGGGACAGTCGGAACCGCCGAGGACGAGTCTGCCCTGTCTGCCTCGCAAGGACCACCAGGCTGCCACTGAGTGTTGTCCCATCAAATGCACAGTACGTAGCTACGTACAAAGTTGCACAACCGCGTAACATGTGAGTCAGCAAGGGCGGAAAATCCAAAGCCCTAGGCCAGAAGCCAAAGCATCTCCCAGGAACGTATGTTAAGCTTTTTTGTTCGTATAAGCCGGGTTTGATGATCTCGGGTCTCGAGTGTGTGGGTGTGGGTGTGCTGTTACCTCCTGGCGAAGGGCAGATGCGTGTGGGTGGGAACCGAAGCATGTTGATGACAGTCGGGGAATAAAGGTGATGGCAAATTCTCCATTTCTTTTTTTGTTTCCCGTTGCCGCATGCAACGTCGTTGGGATGCCAGGTTCCAGATCGGGAATGCGACCCAGGCGAGTGGTACTCTTGTGGTTTCACCCTTGCCGAGTTTGTTTTCAGCTCTTCCGTCGAGAAGGGGTGTGAGAACCTTGGCGTCCTTTAGTCGAAGGATCACGAAGGATTCGTGCCTTTTTTTTTTTTGGTGTAGTTGGAGGTGAGGCCTCAGTCACCATGAGAGTGACTACCTTCGTGGAGGCAGCGGGTGGGCGTGGTAATTCCCATCCTCGTAGTTCATGCTGGGAGACATCGATGCGTCGGTGTATGAATAGAGTACAGAAGGACGATCAATGCTGCGGGGAGTGGAAGAGTAGACCGGGTCCTGCAGCGTCGAAATGGCAGGATAGCCGGTCTTGGACGTCGCGATGTAGCCTTCAAGCCGCCTCCCTCCAGTCGCTATTGGGGATGTCGGGCTTGTGTTTGAAGGACGGGCTGCGCCCGGTCCGAATGGTTCAACATATACTGGTCTGTCTGCATAGGAAGCGGTGCTCATGCGGCGGCTGCTGCGAGGAGCTCTTGAGCTCGATCGCTTGGATGAACTGCTCTCGCTTGAGTTCTCGTTGCGAGGAGCAAAGCGCTCCTTGAGCCGGGATTTCTCCTTGTCAGAATCGGACTCCTTGGATCTCCTGCTCTCGCTTCGGTGGAGCTTGCCAGCTTCAGGCGACGATGCCGTTGCTGGCTGCTTCTCGGTCTTCTTCTTGAGTCTGTCATTGTCGTCCTGGAGCGAGGAATTCTGAGTCTTCAGGGATTTGACCTCATCTTTGAGTTTCGTCGTCTCTCGCTGCAGTTGCTTGTTGTCGTCATCGATTGCAGCGCAGTGGGCTTCAAGAGCTTTCACGCGGCTCTTGGCTTCCCCCAGCTCCTTGCGCAACTCTCGATCGACCTCGTGAGCTTTGGCCTTCCACAAGTCGGCTTGCTTGACGGATTCTGCCAGCGCATCCTTCAAAGCGTGGACCTCATACAGAGCATCTGCTGCGTCATAACGATCAGATTGGTGAGCCCCTGAATAGCTGGAGCCTATGCTTGATGAACCAGCTCCCGAGTCGCTCTTGAGGGTTGAGGACCTCGAGGACCCGCTCCTCGATTTGTCCTCCCGGAAGCTGACCCTTCTCACGTCGGCCGGCATTATTCCCGAGGTTTTGGTGTAGAAGTAATTCGAGGTTCGACTTGGTTGGCCGCTTGCTTAGGGCTGCAGACCCGAGCGATGAAGATGCAGGAACACAGATCTCAAATGTGTGTTCTATGCTGATTTGACGACGTGGACGGAGGGTGAATGCAAGAGTGCCCAACCCAGGAGGAAGACAGGAATCGCGAGGCAAGAGGGGTATTTAAATCGGGCGAATTGGGCAGTGGCAGAATACTGGGCAGGCGAGGCTGTGGGCAGGAATATGTCTTAGTAGGGTATTAGGCTGCAAGGAAGGTGGTAATATCCAGGGGTAATCGGAGCCCAACCAAAGATGTAGGGTTCAAAGGGGTGGATGGGTATTTATAAAGAGCACCGAAACTGAGTCTCCCTTCTCGGGAAAAAGGATATCGGGTATTTATCAAGACAACCTGGAACAGGATGGAGCAGAAGGAAGAGATGAAGAGGTAGGAAGACCCGAAACAGAACGTCTTGCGATGGACAAGAAAGTGTATTTATTACCAAGCAGAGAGAAAAGAGACAGCCAACCATGACTGCCTGGTGCCTCTGTTCCCCGGGCATGAAATGGACTGGAATGCGACTAGCATTTACGGCACCTTAAGAGCAGGGATGCCAGGAACGTAAAAACAATAGAGTGACTGAAAGCTGCCTTGTTGCTGCGCAGCGAGGCAGAAACACAAATGAGGAAAGGTGGTAGTACCGCTACCGCGATCCTGGATGGAGGGAGGGTGTGGTTCCCCCCCCCCCTGCTTGGCACTTAAGCAACTGTGCAAGATGCCAAATCCTTCTCCCGCACTTCAGCCTGGGTAACAGGGGGACAGAAGAGTCATAGCCGTATGTACTGATAACCCCAGGCAGGCAGGCGATGCAGCTCACACTGCAGATGACCCAGCCAATCCGGGCCACCTTAAGCTCAAACCTTCAGTTGAAAGCGGGCAGTATCACTCTCGGCAGACAGTCCTCAGCATTAAAAGTTGAGAGGTAACTGGAATGCGTGCTGCGGGTATCGAAACCCCCCCCCCGTGAGACGAGACAACGGGAGTGACCTTCTAGAAGATGGAGTACAATGTTGGCGTTGACAGGAAGTAACCTTGTGCAACAACTAACCCCTTGCCCATCGTTTTTGATCGGTGGCAGTGCTGTCATCCATGGGAAGCAACAAGAGGTCGCAGATTCGATGGCGCATTCGTTGGACTTGTGTACTTGTGGTGATTTGTGGCCTTGTCCCTGCCGACGACCGCTGCTTTGTTTGGCCTCTCTGCCGTAAGGGGCTCCTGACGAAATGGGAACTTGGCCTCTAGCAAAAGAACCGATAAACGTTATTCCGGCCCCCAAATGGTTGGCCTGATGGGTCATTCGAAATGCTCTGCATGAGTTGGTGGGCTAAAATCGCCCGTCATTTTACCCCTCAGATGCAGCCTATAGCAATGGGGTTTCGATCTCCAAAGCTGATGCAATTCGCTGGATGCCGGAATGCCTTGCGTCTGCAGCCTGCTTGGCCTCACTGGAGTGCTACTCCGTGCCGATGAACAGCACGGGATCAACGAGATGAACCCATCGCAAGTCCTCGAGTAATTGAGAAGGTGAGTCACGATCGCCTGTGCATCCCATGGATCTTGATGATGCATGTCTCAGACAAAAGCATTATGCCATGCCATGCTATGTCACGGTACTCGACATTGTGTTGGGTATTTTCCTGGTCGTACGAGATTGGGTCGGACTGCCTGGCCGATGATCAAGACAGAAGTGACGAGAAACGAAACGAAACGAAACGAAACGAGCGACATGTCTGCAGAAAGTCAGAAAACGGCGTACCAGGCCAGCAGTCACCCAGCAACCAAATCCGACAGGGTCTGCAGGGCTGAAGTGTCTAAAGGAGACGAAGTGTAAAAAGACCTTAGCGTGCCATGCCAGCCTTTCCACGAGGTGAGAGCACTGCCCACATATACGACCGCATGTATAGCATGTGCACTTTCTTCGGCAAGTGGGCCCTCGGGAATGAACCCCAGCAATGCCCCTCCATCCCGTTCCTTCGTCCAGGCACGTCCTGTACAAGGACGTCACTTTCCAGCTTTCCAGCAAGACTTTTGGAAATGCGTTTGTGAAATGGCGGGGCAGTGCTCCAGGTGTTTGGACCACTATCCAACATCTGCTGTTTCCAGTGTGACTGTAATCGGGGAGGCACGATTTCCCAGAAGTGGTGGATACCTCTCTCAATGTGACCTCGAAGTTTATGGCCCGATACCAGTGCGCCTTTCATCTTCGATCTACGGGGTTCGCCAGTATCCTATGAACCCCGACTGACTATATAACTCCTGACCGAGTCTAGGTCAGTGTTTCGGATTCCGGGTCCAAGTCATAGAATCGACAAAGTCCATCCGCAGAATGGAAAACGAGCATTTTCCGCATGTAAAGGTCGTCCTCACTGAGAGGCTCGATGATCCTGCGAATCCGTGCCCTCATGTCTGCTGGCCAGCCTGATGGTTCTTGACAATAATTCAACCATATTCCAAATCTCAGCCGGCCAAAGGCCCCGGCTCATTGGTGAACAGCTGATTTTCCACTGAAACAGGGTCTCGGGACACCGTGCAGTGGGAGTCAAAGCCAACAGTACATGGTTTGCTCAAGTTCGTTCCCGGATGCCGAGTCTCGATCAGGCAGGAAGTGGTAGCCGTGTACCAGATCTGAGGCACACCACTGCTTCAGGTGGTCAACCTCTCGCTGATCATCCCAGCAGTAGTAAGGGGTCTCTAGCCGCTTGAGCGGGTCCAGGAACAGCAGGAGAAACCACGTGGTGTGGACAATCTCGTCGATGCTTCGGCCGAAGTACATGAGACGGAAGGTCATGTACTCGGTGCCCAGGGCGAGGTTAACAATCTGGTCCGAGAAGCCATCGATATGGCAATTCCAGCTGCCTCGCATCCATGGCGTGTTCAAAGTCCCATCCAGCAAAACGATGTCGTGTTTGGCGGTGAAACGAACAAGGCCGGATCCAGTGTTGACGGTAAAGGTATCAGGGAGCAACTTCAGGGCTTCGCCTCGGGCCTCGCTATCGACTACCAAGGCAGTCCTAGACAGGGCAGTCTGATGCTTGAGGGTTTCTGTTGGCTGGATACTATATGGCACGTCCTTCTGGAGAACGAGTTTGACGGGAAAGAGCGCCCGGTTGTGCTGCTGTCGAGCTCTGAGCAGAAGTGTTGCCAGACGCGCAGGCGCAGCTCAATTTGCAGGCGGGCAGGCTGCGGAAGAGATCGCTGTTTCGCGGCTATCGTTGTGTAAGGTTTCTGCCATGGCTCAGGACTTACGGGCCGCGATAATCCTTCATATGTTGGCAGGTTTGAGGTGGCAGTAAGTACTTGCCTCATGATCTCAGGGTTAAACCCTGGACGAGGCAATCGAAACATCTCCAACAACCTCACCTCACACCACATAGACCGACATCCACACAATCCCAAAAGCAACAGTCAGTACATCATAACGTCCCCGATTATCTGATCGAATACCGGTCGGTCAAGAACCCCCTCAATAGTTTGGACCCTTCTGGCCTGCTCCTCTACACACCACCAGATGAAGTCCCCCCGATTGGACGATTAGGGCTGCTGGCTGCCTTTGACAGCCGGGGTCCTGATGGGCCCGATCCGGCGCATTGCATCGCATGAACAGCTGCGGGCGGGCGTGCAAATGCAAGCAATTCCTGTCCCCGGCTGACGTGTAACGGCTGCATCTTAGAGAGGGAGGGGACCAGCATGCAGTTCGCGCAAGGCAGCGTGGGTGTCATCATATCAGGTCAACCGCGGTGACGGTCTAGATCAACCAATATTCAGCATATCAACACACCGCAAGCCAAGAACAAATCTTGCGGTGTGTAGATGACTGTATTCTTTGCACGCCGGGCTAAGCGGCGTATCAGTGTAGTGGTGGTGTCCCGGCCATGCACGCGTATACAGGAGGAGTTCGGTCCGCGCACCATCAGATCCTACAGAGATATAACCGGCCTGGAGGGATGTCTTGCCGCGGTAGTCTGAACTGTTTACGTCTGCATGAGAATGAACATGGGGGCTGGTGTGTCTGTACATCCCGAGATCGCCTTTAGGCTTCGCCATTCCTAGGCCGCAAAAAGCGGCCGCAAAAAGACGGGGACGATCAATCAATGTATATGGCTTACAAACTCGAGCCCAAGGTATGAGGCTGAAGAGGATTATTGTGCTCTCCATGACAACTCGACTCATCTCTCTGTATTACCCTCGATGGGTGTTTCACGGCTCCCGGGGCTGTCAGAACTCAGCTCACCTCCTTACGCAGAACTATTGCCAGTCCTTCAGGCACACTAGTCCTACAGCATATAGCGGTGGCTCTGCATCGGCTGCAGCTGCCTCTGCAGCTGGGGCTAGACCTAGACCGAAACCCTCGCGATGCCACTCGGTCCTGTAGGACTCCCAATCCAGGCTCGCTCGTATACCCCTTCTGCTACTACCATGGCGTTACTGCCTGCCAGTGGAGGTGGCTGTGTCTGCGCGTGCTCCCATGTTGGGGCGGAGTTCAAGTTCTTCACTGTGTGATATAGCCATGGATGCAAGGTTTCGGAACTGCTGTATAATATACCAAGGCCGGTGTGATAAGGTAATGACAGGAACCCGGTAGCTGTACCCTGTAATACGTCGTGTCGTACTACCTGCCGGGTTGATGTTACACACTTCGCGGTCAGAAGCACGTTGGTGGGTAATACAGTATCTGCCTACAGAACCACTACAGTTTAC
This sequence comes from Cytospora piceae, assembly GCA_016508685.1. Classification (NCBI taxonomy): domain Eukaryota; kingdom Fungi; phylum Ascomycota; class Sordariomycetes; order Diaporthales; family Cytosporaceae; genus Cytospora; species Cytospora piceae. The sequence continues at coordinate 1,566,610 of JADMLE010000005.1, read as the reverse complement.
TCGAGACTTGCGGTTTTACTGTTTCTGTCAGTGTTACATGTGTGTCCCCCATTCCTCGTCACTTCAGCCCTACCCAGGTGAGTACTCATCGCGTCAGGGCGTGTGTGAGACTGAACACTTCGGCAAGGCTCGCGGTCCAGTCTCACTGGGAAGGAAGTCATGTCCAACACGTTTTCTTTGCTGGTGTCAAGGGATTTTGGTGAGGACGAGCAATGTCCATTGGCCACCTGCAGGTTGGATTGCAAGCAGCTTGTGGGTGGCTTATTCGACGACTGGCAGGAGTTGCCCTGGCGGTGATTTTTGCGGATGTGTAAACACCTTGCCTAGCCTGCATAAGTAGACAGCAACAAGATGAGTTTGAATCTAATAGAGAAGTGTAAATTCAGACAAGCTCATGTCCACTTGCCGTTCAATGTGGATGAATATGTACGTAGTCTCTCTACATATACATATCGCCATGACCGCTCTGCTCTAAAGTGGAAGACCATCATTATCGAGATGTCGCCTTTCTCGGTCCCCCCACCTCAACAAACATAGCAATCATGACCTCCCGTGAACCCTTGATTGAAACTACACCCGTAAAATCCTGACGCCGAAACACAATACCAATACAGATAATAGTTCAGAGCTACACAAATCACCTTGCGACAATCAGACACAGTCAAGGGTACAGAAACCGAGAGGCCAAATCGTTCAAGCAAACTTGTCATTTTGCAATCTGGGTGTTTGTCTCAAAACGTCACGGGCCTACCGCCCGACCAATATGACAAACAAAGTTTTGAAGTCCAACCAACCTCGCTTCGATTGATAATCCAGCGCTGGGATGAGGGAAACGAGAAATCGAACTGATGGTGTGCAACAGGGGTATCGTCAAGAAAAGGACAAAGCAAAAAGCTCGGAGTGGTGGCCCCAACAGCCTCTCAGTAATGTGCTGAAAACCTGGACAAAGAAAACATTTGAGTGTAGGCGACGTGTGTGGTGTTGGCTCAACTCTATCAAAAGAACGCGTTAGGACCTAGGGAGAGTCTCTAGAAAAGAAAGGTGAGTATAGCTAGACGTACCTTGAATCCCAGTCCTAAAAGACCAACCAAACAAAACACCAGTTGGGAATACCGACGAGGTCAATCTGCGTCGGGTCTGAGTCCTCACGCCAAGAGGCGCTCTCGCGACATATGAGTTCCAAACGTATAACTCTGGCCCTCAACGCGAGCCCTCACCGCGGGACTGACAGCCCGTGGTGGCGCAGGATAGCATCCAACCTGGTGACCTCGCTCCTGTATTTCCTCTCCTGCCGCACCAAGTACTCATTATCCGACTCGAGAATCTTGTTCCGCGCAGTAACGTAGTCGAACTTAACACCCAGCCTCTCATGCCGCCGCCGCCACGCATTAACCTCCTCCATCAGCCTCCTCGCCCGGTCGCCTACCCCATCACGAACCTCCCTCTCCAGGCTGCGGACGCGAGCCATAAGCGTGTCGTTGTCGTTCCTGAGCTTGGTGTTCTTGTTCCGCAGCTTCCTCATTGCGTCCTCCCTCTCCCTGCTCCCGTGGTGGTGGTGGTGGTGGTCATCGAAGCTCCTCCTCAGCTCGCGGTTCTCGTACTCGAGGTTGCGGACCGCGTTTTCGAGAGAAGGCACGCGGCTGTGTACCTTCCGCAGCTCATCGTCGCATGTCCTCCAGTTGGCTCTGAGGGCGGAGTTCTTGCGACGAAGGTCCTCGTTCTCTTGATAGAGGGCGCGCTCGCGTGCTAACACGCTGTTGTACTCCTCCCGCGTGACGTCGAGGAAGTCGACTCGACGACTGCGGGAGGACTGAGAGCTCCCATCGTGGGGGTCTGAGTGCGCGCGCCGCAAACCGGGGGCGGTCGTCGACTTGACGAAGCGCTGGCGTCCAGAAGGAGTGGTCTCGATCCAGTAGTCTCTAGCCATGCGACAGTGATCTGGCTTTCTTTGCTATATTTGGAGACTGGGTCCTATCTCGATGTATTATCTCTTGATGGTGCTTTGCCGGTGTTAGACTATAAAGTGAAGTTTCGAGTTTCGAGGAAGGTCTGGAAGGCGAGTCCGGTTTGGAGTTTGAGTCTTTCAAGTAGCTTGCAGGATAATAGTTTGACGACAGATGAAAAATGTGTTAAGTTGGTAAAAGTTTCAAGAGTGAGAGTGGAAGATACAATAGATTTAGAAGGCGGTTATAGCTAGATCAGGAGTAGAAATAATGAACCGATGACGATGGAGCATGAACTTAGTATTCGAGTCACAGGCACATCGGTCTGACAGTCAAGAGAGCGGATGGCAGAAAAGGAGAGACAACAAACTGGGGCGCCGCTCCAAGGGGTAGCTTGCTTCTTTAAGCATATTGACAGTCTGGATGTGGGTTACAAGGCTGCCTCACAGGGCGTGGTAAACATAAGTTCACAAAAACGGTTCTGAGATACCATATAAGTGTGCTAGTATGAGGCTGATGTGTTTGGTGGTGGCAGGTATGGGTCGCCGCCGCCGCCGCACACACACCCACCCACCCACACACCACGAGGGACTATCAGCCATGGCCTCAGAGTCATGTTGGCGATGAGCAACAAGGCTTCTTGCGCGGCACGCTCAAGTATGTCCAGCGACTGCGCAGGAACAAAGCAGATGCTAACGGTGTGTGACGTGCAAAGGGGGTGTTGGCTGTGCCAGCCGAAACGGCCTTTGTCAGGTTCAAGATGGCCAGAAGGAGTTGGACATTCCGCAGTAAAAAGTAACAATTCGGACTCGAGGCCAGCGAGTCCTGCGGCGAGGCCAACAATGAAGGAGTCCTCGACTCGAATAATCTGGATACCTTGACGTCGAGTCACGTCGAGTGTCGTGTTGCATGGGCGGCGTTGAAAGTGTAGATAGTCCAGGGTGGCCCACCCTCTCCCTCCTGTTGGAAGCAAATATCTGGACATGTTTCTTTATTTGCAGACATAGATGATTGGCCACGTGGTCCAGGGTCCACACCTTGTCTTGGAGACCCGGAAGTGAGGTCATCTGGGTCAAGCTCGGGAGGCCATGCCCCCCAAGCTTAGATACTAAGTACAAGACTTGATAAGCCATGTTTTCCTCGTGCGAGATGGGGAGGGTAGAAGAGGCAGGAAAAGGAGCATCGCAAACACGAATAAATCGGTCCTCATGAGTGATCAAAGTGATATAGGTAGGACGTGGTTTGCCCGAGGCGACAGTTGAACTTGAAGCCAGACAGATCATATTCCTCGCGGGAGCGTGTAACCAGCAAATCGGATCGGACACGGCATTGCAGCATCGACATGAAGCAGCACAGCTGCACAGCAGAAGTCAACAGACGCTGAAACCAATAGCGGCAGGTTTGAGCCGCGATGGCATGGGACGCGGGGGTGGTAGAGACGCTTAGTGATCCAGTCCTGGAAGACTTGAAGTGGAAGAAGTTCTGAGGCCTGCTGCAGGTACCGCGGATCCCCGCTTACATAGACGTGCCAGTGGGGTGTGGTGGTGTGCCCAGGTGCTGGTACAGTAGCCCATTTTACCCCGGTCAAGTGGATAAAACAGCTGAACAGTGCACCTGCCATCCGCTGTGTTGGGTTTGTGGCAGTGGTTCTTCCCGCGTGCTCCTCAGGGCGGCCACCCGCCCATCTATTTCAGGAGGGGGGGGGGTTGACGCGCATCACGGCCCTCACCGAGATGCATTCTTTTTTGTTGGCTGGCTGACTAAATAAATAAGGAATAAGAACCACAGCCTCAAAGGATCTGTCAATATTCCCATCCGACTATGTTCAGCTCGGCGTTCCAAGGTTGGTTGTTGGTCCGGCTTGGAGTGGTGGACACAGCCTTGCAAACACATCGTCTGCAGCCGTTTGCAAACAAAACGCCTAAATCCTCGTTGCTGTTTGCAATGCCCGGCAGCTTCATCTAGCCAAGAACGGGAAATCCAACCCTCGACGGTGGCGAGTTCGAGATATGGGGATCCAGCGATGCGCTTGAGTCCAAAAGGATACCCAGGTAGACGTTTCTGTCTTGGTGCCTCAGACCTCAACCTTGTGATCAAGGTGCACGAGGGTTCTACCAAATTACTCCGCGCACACAGTGCCACTGATACTGAGTGCCCTGTCCAGGTGGTGACGGACGGCCAGCGAGATATGAGCACCTGCACTTCGCGTGCACGGCTTCTGAATGAGCGCACGTAAGTAGGGAGGATACATATGCATGTCAAATAATAAAAGGACAACCGATGGTAGAAAGTATGAGTAATATTGGGTATCAAAATGCTGTAGACGAGATTGATCCCTCGAGATGTCATTGCGTACAACATTAAGATGCAGGCACGTTCCTCAAAGGCAGGGTATCCATGAAAGCATCAGTACTCTTCAGTGAGAGTAACTATCTTACGTTAAAGGAAGCCGTAAAGTTTAGCCGTCTCAGTAGTATCCCTCTTCATCCCCGGGCCGTCCGTCATAATAGTGACGGTCTCATAAACATCCTTATACTCGTGACTGGCTAAAACCTCAGCTCCGAAATCAACTCCGGCGAGGTGAGGAACCTGCAACGCTCCCTTATCCTCTGCGCAGCCAGTGCCGGCGACGCACCCGGTCCATCGATGGTCGACAGACCCTCATGCGGACCACCAACAACGTATATACTTGTCTGGTTCCCCTCATAAGCCGGCGTGAACCCATGGAACGTGTCATGGTGCTTCATGTGCGGTACCCCCGTATGTGCGAATGTTGACCACGACCTAGAGCCCCTGTCCTGCAAAGCCCAGTCCGAGTCGAGCGGGCTGAAGGGGTAGTCGTTCGTGTCGTAGTGGGTCAGGTTGCCGAAGATGTACGCAAACTCGGAGGTGTGCGTCGGGCCCAGTCCTGGCCAGCCTATCGACTCAAGGATCGGCGCGATGATCGTTTGGTTCCAGTCGTATATGTATACTGGGGCGCCCTTAGCGGCCATGTGCTCGGAATACCAGATCGGTGGGCACGTCATGAGAATATCTCTGAAGATCCTGGCGGAACGGTAGAACTCTCTCGACAGATTCGCCGTCTCGTTGGCAACGAATTCGTCTGATGGGTACAGCGACAGAAGCTTTGCCACATTATCGCTCGACATGGTCGGGATGTAAGTCTGAACGAAGTTGTAGGTGTCGTTCGCAGTCTCGACGTAATTGTCCGCGAACACGGTCAGGTCGTTATCGCACCACCCAAACATCGTGGTGATGTTCGCGAACCTGCCCTGCCTGATGAGCTCAGACGGCGCGGCGGGGAGGAAGTCGCCATCGACCACAGGTAGCCAGATGTCGCCGATGTTGTTACCGTATTCCTCCGAGTACGTTGCCAAGGATGCGTTGAGGGCGGTGTCGGTGTCGAGTTCCCTCAGGCAAGCTATCGTCTCCCCGGAATCGAAGCTCGTCTCGTTGCAGCCGACGTAGTCGATAACAAGCTGCATCGCATTGATAGTGAAGTTGCCCATGATTCCAGGCTCGACTGCTTGGCTCTGACAGATGCCCTGCTGGAATGGAACGGGCTTGCTTGCGCCGTACGCCATCATCTGCATGCCCACCGAGAGGCCTACAAACTATCAGTGTCTGGACCTGGCACGCAGGGGCTTAGTGATCAACATTACCTCCAGAAGACTGGCCCGAGATTGTGATCTTGTCCGGATCGCCCCCAAAGTGCGCTATATTATCGCGAACCCACTCGATCGCCAAGCGCTGGTCCCTCAACGCAGCATTTTCCGAACCTTCCTGCTTCAGGGCCTCGTTTCGCGCAAACCCGAAGAAGCCCAGGCGGTAGTTTATTCCCACGTGGATGATAGGCAGCCCGTTCTGGACAGACTCCAGGATCATACCATCCGGCGTCGTCGTGATCTCGCAGTTCTGTCCCGACCAGAAACTCCCTCCATGGATGAAGAAGAGGATCGGCAGCTTATCCCCCGGACTGGTTCCGCTTGGCCTCACCACATTCAGATGGAGGCAGTCCTCCGAGACGTCGGTGACATCGCTCAGGGTGATTGGCGGTGCGATACCGGTACCAAGTTGCTGGGGGCACGCAGGGCCGCAAGAAGTCGCGTCGATGGTGCTGCCCAGAGTGTGGACATATGGGCGTGGTGGTTTGAAGCGGTGCTCACCGCTGGTATCCTGGCCGTAGGGGATGTTGAGGAAAGCTTCGACGCTATTGCGACTGAGGCCCTTGTAGGTGACATTGGTCGTTCGGTCGATGACAGTAGGCGTCGCTGTCGTGAGGACGCTGCTCTGAAGCAACGCCAGGCCGTACACCAGTGATGATCCCTTCATGTTTAAATCCGCTGTAAGGTCCTTGGACCAAAACCGCAGAGAGACACAAGAAGAGGAAGGGAAAGGAAAATATTGAAATTAAAATTATCAGAGCGCCATAAGTACGGAGTAACGTGGGAAGTCTTACGTAAACCGCCAAGTATGATCCCTCGGGCAAGGTGGTGATAGCTTCAGGTTCAAACCAATCGGGCAATGTTCATGGTGGTATCATATATCCGAATCTAATCAGATTCGTACTAAAGGCCGGATCTAATCAGATCTTGTGGGTGGTCAAAACATATTCTGTGGGGCTTAATATTATGTATCCATATTCCGTACCACCATAATGGTTCCAGTCAGCCAGTCACGGAGTACGCGACTTGAAGAAAAAAACGGATTGCCATCCAGGCCTGCTCCGTAAGTCGGCGTTGCGTGGATTAGACTTACGCACGACGGGCGACTTACGAAGCCATCACATATTCACCATATCAAGGAGTACCCATGGTTTTGGAACGAGTATGAGTACATGAAGTTGGCCGCATCCGAAATCCATACCCGGCCCCTCTTTTGTCTTCGGTTCCGACGGTTTTGGATCTTCAAATGCGACATGAGCTGCTCGGTACCGATTCTGCTGATATCTTATTGAGCCGGATCTACTTGGTAACTAGACGATCTCCAGCTTGCGATTAGTTGATTCGACAACCAGAAGGGCAGAAGGATGCAACTGTGCATACCATATAATCAGAAAATAATCGACCGCCCATTAATAATCCTTAAGACTTGCGGACGCGGGGTCACGCTTTGTAAGTATGCTGTAGCTCATGCTGATGGTCTATTGCGTCAACGTTTCAGTGCCGGAGTCTCACATACTAAGTATATAAACGAGTCAAACAAAGAACGTGTATGAGCATCAAATGATCTTCCTCTTGACACTATCTCGAGTCCATCAAACCCCAGCGTTTGAGGAGTCCTGTGTGGAAGAACCTTTAAACTAAATACGTATCAACTTCAATCGCTGACCAACGGTATTTTGAGACCATGGCATCTCTTTCGAAATCCTTCTTCGCAATCGTTGCCGGTGTTGGAGCTGGCACAGGCGGCGCGGTGGTAAGGTTCAAACACCAGAGGTTCTCGATGTCAAGAGTACATGCTTAAGATCCATACATAGGCCAAGCGCTTTGCCCAAGCGTACCCAGTGATCCTGCTGGCCCGCCATGAGGACAGCTTCAAGGACCTCGTGACCGAGATCAATGGCAAAGGAGGCAAGGCCATCGGCATCCCGGCCGACACGAGTGATGCCGCCTCGGTGAGATCAGCCTTCGAGACCATCAAGAAGGAGCTGCCTGACTTCAAGTTGGCCGCGGCTGTCTACAACGTCGGCGCGGGCCGGGCATTCAAGCCGTTCCTGGAGCTGAAACTTGAGGATCTAGACGCCAGTCTCAAGGGAAACGCGTGAGAGTTCACAAACCTGTCCTACCTCTTAACACGTGTTGCGAAGTCTGACGATCGTTCGCAGACATGGCCTCTTTAACTTCGCGCAGGGCGCCCTGCCACTCCTACTCGACTCGGTGGACAGCTCGCCGCACCCACCCTCTCTGATTGTCACGGGCGCCACGGCGAGCCTGCGAGGCAGCGTCAACTTTGCAGATTTTGCCGCTGGCAAGTTCGCTGTCCGGGCCATCACCCAGTCTCTGTCACGGGAGTTTGGGCCGAAGGGTCTCCATGTTGCCCACGCTGTAATCGATGGCGGCATTGATATTCCCAGACTGGCGCAGTACAAGTCCAAGTTCAACAACGGCGCTCCTGATGGGTTGCTCTCTCCGGATGCGGTAAGTCAAGATCTGGTGGGACATGAAACTGGACTTTTTCCTGACAGTTGAGGCAGATCGCTGACAACTACTGGTTTCTGCATACTCAACATCGGTCAGCTTTCACACAAGAGCTGGACCTGAGGCCCTACGTGGAGAAGTTTTGAGGGGCACGCAGTCCGAACAGTGGCGGCACATCTTGGAGCAAAGTTGTGTGACACGAGGTACCAGGCGAAGACAATCTCATTCTTGAAAAAGGCCTGGGTATATGCAATCCCTGAGGTCGTCCCATGCCCGCAATAGCCGAGCTGAAGATATACATGATTCTCCATTCAAGTGCGTAGGCAGTGAACTCAATGAGAAAAGAAGTGTACCCTCGGACAGACAGTGCGACCGTCCTCGCGCCAATCGCGTCGTAAGCTGCGGCTACTTCAATGTGCACCTAAGGTTTGTCGAGAGGTGCGACGCGGTCGGTCGGCGGAGCCGGGCAAGCCTGTCCCTCCAGCAGCAGTGTATCTCTTAAGCTGACCCTCCCTGCTCTGCTCACGTAGCAGTGCTGGTTTCGGCCTCCGTAGCCTCCGTAGCTTCTTCTGGTGGAGCAGTGTCTTGCGGAGTCTCGCCATTCGTTGCCGAGGCGCCGTTCTCCTTCGTCAGCCGTTCCTCCTCTTCCTTTATCCTCAGGGCCTCCGTCTCGTTACGGAGCTTCTCAAGAGTCCAGGCCTTGTCCTGTTCCTCTTCCACTTCAGGCTCATCGTCGGATTCCATGTCGGATTCCTCCGTACGCCAGTTGCCAGACTCGAAGAGCATACGACCAGTTGCCTCCTTGGCCTTCCTGGCTTCCTCTTCTGCCATCTTCTTGCTGATTCGCTTCTTCTTCCATTCGGCAAAGCTTTCCGGCGTAACGGGTGTTAGCGTTCCTGTCAGCTTGTGCCTCTCGGACTCCAGGAACTCCTCGAGCGTCAGTGTCTTGAGTGGCGACTTGTCCATCAAGGCCTTCTCCGCTGCTCTCTGTTCCTTGGTCTTGAGCACAAATCTGTTCCGATCGTTAGTGGACGACTCCATGGATTGGGGGGGGGGGGCCAGATATAACTCACCCTGGTGGCAGAGCGTGCTTGTACATGCACTTGTCACCACCGTTGGGGCAGGTCCAGAACCAACCATACTTGCCATCCTCGATGGCTTGGATGAAGAATTTGCAGACCTTCTCGGTCGACGTTCGCTGGTTGCCCTTCTTCGACAAAACGACAGACCGTAGCTTGGATTCGTCCCAGTCGGCGGACGTCTCCGCCTTCTTCTTCTCCTCCTCGTCCTCCCGCATGTCTTGGTAGACGTTCTTCTTCTCGGTCTTTCGGTCCATCTCAAGGTCGTGTGAGAACTTGCACTTTCTCCCCTTCTCACAGTTGCCCTTCTTGTGGAAGATACACAAGACAGTCTTGGGGTCGACACCGAAGGGGACCTTCTGGATTTGGGCGGGCTTGTTCATGAGCGTCTCGAGTTCCCTCTTGGCATCCTCAGCGGCCTTCTTCTCACGCTCGCGTTGAGCCTTCTCAGCCTCCTTCTTCTTCTGCTCCGCATTGCCTCCAGCTTTCATCTGTGTTGTAAGCTGTTGGATCTGCTTCTGGACGGCACCACCCTTCTTGTTTTTCATGCCGAAAGTGCGGTCATCGACGGACTTTTGGGCGGTCGGCTTGACCTTGCCCGCGACGGCTTTCTCATTCTTCTTGGGAGGCATGATGTCGTTTGAGGCGTAAGCTCTTTCCGGTTCGCTTTAAATGAGGGCGTTCTGTAGCTTTTCGTAATGGCCGGGCTACGGCGTCGAGAGCCTAAGGCGAGGGTGATGGTAAAGTTGTAAGTCGTGCAGCGAAAAAGTGGGATGGGGCCGGGTGAGAGAGCCACTCCAAATCCAAAATGTCCAGTGACGCTGTGGGCCCACTTCACTTGCTGACGTAAGACAGCAGCCATGGGGTCGTCTCGGCACCTTCTCGCCGACTCCAACAGCTGTCAAGTAGCTTGTCGGCGCAAACCATCTATCAACTTTCCAATCCCTCCCTCAAAGAAACAATCGTCAACAGTGTCGCCCGGGGTAATTGCAGGTAAGAATATACCCATTTCAATTCTTGCAACCCTTGTAACTTTGGTCTAACTAGTCTTGTCACCTCCAGAACCTCAGCACACCCAGCGCCAACCCCGAACCCGAACCCAAACCAGCCGACTACAGTCCTCATTCATCCCTCACCATAATGATCTCCGACGACGATCTTTATAGGCTGGCCCTCTTCTTGGGCTCTGCTGCTATGGTGCTTATTGTCGCCTACCACTACATCGAGATCAATGCCAACGACAATCAGAAAGCACCAACTTCGGCGGCTGGAAAGCAGGCGGCGGTGCAGAAGTGATGGGATCCCGCAGAGTTCAAGCCGGACTACAACACGTGCGCAAGGCCACTCGTGGGGATGGTGATTGATGGTTGAGAAATATCAAGAATCGGGATGGAAGATATGTGGAGACGCCGAGGTGTGTCTCTTGGGCAGCCTCGTCTATCGAGCCGCAGCCACGACCTGAAGGGAGGGAGCATGCATGGGCGGCAGTGATACGATACCAATACCAACTTTACATGGAGTGCGGCAATGTTTACGCCGCCAATGAGCATCTTTTTACATCATAGGCGTCATTGCCCAGTGACATGAATGCATCGGGATCACGAAACATTCTGAACTGAAGAGCAACATGACCATACGGATGTAGATCTGTACAGATCACATGTGACTGACAATGACTGCCTCGAAGGCAATTCAGTTCGAAGCGGCAATGGTGCAGTCCTCTTCCGAGTGATAGAGAAATATTGCAAACTGCAACCGCGAATTCCGTTTGAAAGGGACGGACGCATCACATGCGAAACTGTTCGTTTGTCTGTCTGTTGAAGTGTAAAGGGTGATACCAAACAACAAACGTCGAAACACAGCTGCAAAGGAGCCGTACCAACGTTGGGAGTTCCAGGGTTCGGGTTTCAATGCTCTGGCTGTCTAGGACCTCTACCTAGTAGGCTGTAGGGTAGCCGGGTAGTAGGGTAGTGAACGCCCCACTTGACAGTTGCGCCACCACCATCAGTCTAGGCAGGGCCCCTGCATGCGGCCTGGCGGACTGCCCAGGTGTGTGCTGGTGGCCTGGTCGCGCTTGAACCAGACAACAAAAGGGCCGCCTTCTTTCCCTCATTCCTTACCTTCCAACCTCAGCCTTTTATCTCCATCATCGACAAAAGCCATTCTGCCAACCCAAAGCCTGCTGCCAAATTCGATAGGCTTACCACAACAGAACCTCTGCCACTTTATTCTGCCAAACCTTTCTTTTCTACACAACGCGACAGCTAGCATAATTGCCGCCTTCCTTCTTGTCGCATCGCAGCTCGCGCAAAAAAAAAGTCACCGTCATCAACGCGCCAGTATTTGCCCTTCACCCAACTCATAACCGTCACCCGCATACAACTCGCTGAGCGAACACTCCCAAATCAATCTTAATCACGAGTCGAATTCAGTCCTGCGATTCGACAACCGCCAAGCTTTACCTCCATATCAACTTCATATTTCCGCCACTTTATCACCAACATTCAATATGTCTGGCAAGCTCGACCAGTCTCTCGACGAGATCCTCTCCACCCAGCACAAGTCTGGTGGCCGTCGCCAATCCGCCCGCAAGACTGCCCGCCCCGCCACCAAGGCTCCTGTCGGCGGTGTCCACAAGAACACCAAGCCTGGCCGCGCCGGCAACGCCGGCAAGCCCGCGCCTGCGAGAGGTGCGAAGAACACTGGGGAGAGCAAGATCATCGTGAGCAACTTGGTAAGGATAACGCCTGTCTCAGTTCCTAATTTCTTTGCCTCGCTAACGTCTCTCTAGCCCAAGGACGTGTCCGAGAGCCAAATCAAGGTATGTTACCGATGAGGCCACTTCAGCCTTGGGACTTTTGTCGACACTTTCCATCGCGTATTATATCAACATGATCACATCTCGTCCGACGGAGTGCGTTATTCTTTTCAAGCATCCGTCTTCCTGGCCCAACCTGAACACTGGTCTCCTTCCTTCCCAGCCCAGCGCTTTCCCGTTTGTGCTGCAGCGCTGCGCGAAGGAAGTCGAGCTCCTCGTTTCGCACACAATATGACAGCCTGCTTGGATTGCCTGGCAAGCATTCAGCAAAGCTTTGTCTGTGACGAATAACACAAGGATTGAAGTGTCAGGCTCTGTGTGCCTCTTGTGTTGGCTTCCATCTCTGGCTGGTAACCAAGATGAGATTGCAAACCACCCATTATCCAGCGAGCAAAGCAGTGAGGATCAGCGAACACGTACTCCCGATTACTGTTGCGGCAATGCTTACCGACTGTTGTTCGGAAGTATTCCCCCTTATGGTGGCGTTGAGTGGAAGCATCACTTGTGGCAGAGGGCATCACCTTATGTGGTTGTTGTCACCTTTTTTGAGCATGCCAAGTCGTCAAGCAGTCTGGGGGTTTTCTCAGCGTCGAGGGTAACAACTCGATTCTGAAGCTGCAGTGCGAGGATTCGAGGTGTCTTGGTGATAGAGACTCATCGCCCTCGTGCTGTACGGGACCTTGACTGCTGTCCAACCACGGGTGTGAATAGTGGCAGTGATTTACGACGGATCCTCCTACTAACGCTCATTGCTTTGCTCGCCACCCCCGTATTATGGACGCGACCTTGGAACATCGACGGCGTATTTGACGATCATGACAACCGATACAACGCCTTGGTGCAACTCGAACTATTTTTCGCATTGATTGCTGACGCTCTTTTCTCCCCTGTTCAGGAATACTTCCAGTCTGCTGTCGGTGGCGTCAAGAAGGCGGATATTGTCTACGGCCCTGGAGGTGTTAGCCGCGGAATCGCCAACGTTGTCTTCTACCAATCCGATGGCGCAAGGAAGGCTTACCAGAAGCTGAATGGTCTCCTCATCGACAACAGGCCAATCAAGGTGAGTTACCAAATCCAGGAAATCGGAACCCATATGCTGACTTGACAAAGGTCGAGGTCGTTGTTACAGGAGAGTTGGTTCCCCAGCCTCCCTCTCTGAGCCAGCGTGTGACTCAGCCAAAGGCCCAACCGAAGTCTGCTGCTGCGGACAAGTCTTCTGGCAAGGGCGCAAAGCCTGCTTCTGCTGGCAAGGGAGCCGCGGCCAAGAAGGGTCGCGCTGCTCGCCCCAAGAACGCTCGTCCTACCAAGAAGTCGGCAGACGAGCTGGATGCCGAGATGGCAGACTACTTCGATGCCGCCAAGGCCAGCGGCGAGGCTAATGGCGCGGCCGCCACCAACGGCGACGCACCGATGGAGGACGAGATCATGTGAACGAGTGCAAGAGTGTACGAAGTGCGAGGATGAATTGTGATGCGGACCACCTGGATGGGGTGGCTTGTCTACTTTTGATTTGCGGAGGAAGTGCGACGCTCTCGAATAATTCGCCATCAGTTGGGTTTTCGCCGGCAGGACAGTCTCGTCTTGAGCTTATTTCATCATCGTTGCTTATGGTGGAGGATACGGACCGAATCAAATCGGCATCAGGGTGACCAGATTGGGCCTTTCACCTTGCCAACTGAATTCGGATTCAGAGCTACGACGGGCTCATTAATTATCGACGAGTCACGCCGCGTTCATAGAATTGAGTTATTGACCCGGCAACTCTCGCCTTCTTCCCTCTCGAACGCCCTGCTTTGCTCGCACCAACGTCAAGTCGTCCTTTTTGTGGCCCTTGTTACTACCGTGATTTCTGGCCCTTCACTATCGCCTCGCCGTCACCTTATACCGGTGCGATACAATTCGACCTTGCTCATCCGAAACGCAATATATATGTACAACCGCGAACCCACGGCCCATGTGTTTCGTATCGTCCACGGTGTCCGTACCTGCCTGTCTGACATGTTGGCACGCACCGAACGCCAGTCACCACCATCATCTCCGACCGGCCAGGCGGGGAAGCAAGCGCCATTGCGGTAGTGTTCAACTGCCTCAGCAGCGGTGTGATAGCCTCGATCTTGTGACGTATCCTCGTTGGTGCTGCTTCTGCTTGCCTTCATGGCTGGGAACAGATCCTTCCACTAGTGAGGCTCCACCGAGATGGTGAAAGAACTCACCGTTCTGGGCCTCTCGGGCTTTGACTCGGCCCATTACCGTGTGAGCCAGCCTCTGCCGACAGGAGGGAGCAGAGACCATGCAAGATGATTGTCGTATGATAAAGATGGTATTATCTGGGGGATTGTAGACGACGCGTGAAAACCCCAAAAGGTAAAGCCCTAGATACTCTTTTCTTGGTGTGGTTGCTTTGGTGGTTGCTTTTGTGCTACAAGACTTCACAAAGTACAAGTCGAGAGCAGGAGATATCAGGGTGGTCTAGGCAGCCCTGCAATCAATCATTTGTGTCTCCTCACATGAGAGGCCCTTCCACGCACAGCAGAAGGAGGAGCTGTAGATAACATTTTCTAGTGCCCTGTTGCACCCAAGTCATCTTGAGACCAACCGGTCTGGCATAGAGACGAACAGGCTACAAAGAGGTCAATCAATGTTCCTCCGATCATGCCTTCCCGGTCCTGTAGCACCTCGAAACATGCATTATTTCGGGCATTTCCCTCCCTAATTCGTCCCTTGGGGACTTGACATATGCAAGAGAAGCTTTCGGAATATATTTCAAGACAACTTGATAGGATACCCGTAGTATACTTAATATACAGGTGGAGCGAAGGCTCGGGGACGGATTAGCTATATGACCCTTAAAGGCCGTAGCAAGCAAAGGAACTCTTGGTCATAGCAGGCCGGAAGGGGCTCCCGAAAGGATCTCAACGGTTGGGGAATAAGAAGGATGCATTCATAGGGGCCGATAAGTTCTGGAAATCATGGGGCTCATTGTATTGTGGCATGGCCGATATGCAGGCGCAAAGCTCACAGGTATTTCCTGCGGCAACTCGCCGTCTTTATCTCCAGGCTCCAACAATCCTGTGCAAACCGCTTGCCACGACGTCCGTTTCCTCCCCCGGTAGGACCCCGATTACCTCGTCAGGATGCCGTCGTGACCGGCAAACTCTCGTGAATCAACAACCTTGGCCGGTGATGCCGATTTAGGCCTTGACCTCCTCGACCTTATCGTCCTCACCCTCCAGAGCGGGCATGTCATCATCGTCCTCGCCCTCCTCTTCCTCGTCCTCCAAATCCTCACCGCCCATACCGGCAGCGCCGCCGAGCTTGGAGAAGTCGATGCCACCGAAGTCGCCGCCGTCTGGGCCTGTAGATGTTTGTTAGCGATCAGCTCTCTAAAGGGACACTGGACAACCCTGTCTGAATAATGCAAGGGAAGCAGTCTGCGACAGGTTGCTCCAGATGTAACGTGGTCAAAGTTAGGGTGTGCGTGACGTACCGCCCATGCCACCCATACCGGGCATGCCTCCTGTAGGTACAAAAGTCATATTAGCAGGCGATATACAAGGCGCAACGGAGCGCAACAAGGTCTCAGGGGTGTCTTCAAACAGCGCAAACTGCTATCATGACAGAAGATTTACTTACCCATACCGCCAAACTGGGAGAAGTCCTCCTCACCAGCCTCGTTCTGCTCGTCCTCATCGACCCACTTGTCGAAGTCGGTCCGGAGGAAGTGCACCTTCTTGGCCTCCTTGAGCAGGCGGGGCCAGTAGGCCTCGTCGAGGTCCTTCTTTTGCAGCTTGAACTCGACATTCTTGCCGGTGTGGCTGGTCTTGGAGGCCTTGTCGTCAATCTCGGCGAAGAACTCGAGCTCCAGGTGGTAGGTCTTCTTCAGGCTGTCGGAGTGGCCGGTGAAGGTCAGGCCGGTGGACTTGAGGTCAAGCTTCAGGCTGGAGGCGGGCATGTCGGGGACGGAGATGGTCAGGTAGATGAAGTTCTTCTCGGGGTCGGTGCTAGATGAGCGTTGCGCCCAGAGGACTGTGGGGATGCGCCGGTCAGTCACTCAGTTCGTTTCGCTTCGTGTTCTGCGTGCCCGTTTGCAGCTCTGCATTTGGCGCAAATGCGATGGAGGGGCTGACTGGCAGGCAGGCAGGCCAGCGGCAGCGCCCACGGCGGAGTTGAAGCTGCGAGATGCGAGTGAGCGACAGCAAGACTTACCTTCAGGTGTTGCGGTAGTAGTAGCCATTTTGGAGTATGAAGACAGCGGGCGGGAATCAAGTGAATGTCGCGGTCGAAAAGGTGTGTAAGTTGTTGTTTGTGAGGTTGTTGTGCCCAGGAATTTTGAGGTGGGGGGTGTGATGTCGTAGAAGTGGGTTGGGGGAGAGCTCTGATGCTGAGGCCACGCGGGGTACACAGTATCAATATTGGTAGGCTTGGACTATCGATTCGATTGAGATGGAGACTCCAGGACCAGGGTTGCAAGGGCGGAAAAGAGTAGAAAATTGAGTAGTGGATAGTCTGGCTTGTATTTGAGACGTTGAAAGTGATATTAGACCATGTAGAATTTCCGAATCCTATTTAACAGATGAACAGATGGGCAGTTGTTTGGGCGCGAGGCTGGGAGGGCGGGTGTGTTTACCGGGAAGGTAGCACACTAGAAAGAAAGAGGCTTATGGAAATAGCTAGAAGCGCAAAGATTACCTCATAATAGTCTAGACTGCCGCGGCAAGATATCCCTCTAGGCCGATTATAACTCTGCAGGATCTAATAGTGCGCGGACCGAACTGCTCTTGAATACGCGTATATAGCCGGGTACTACTATACTAATATATTGCTTAGCCCGGCGTATAAAGAATATAGTTATCTATATACTATTATATTTACATTTAGTTTACGGTATATCAACATGCTAAATATTAGTGAACCTAGACCGGTTAACCCGACTTGATGATACCTACGCCGCCTTGCGCGAACTGCATGCTAATCCCCTCCCTCTCTGTAATCCCCGGAGCCGACCTTAAACCGGTCCCTAACGAAATATGCACCTCCACAGGGCTGAACACGCGCCATTAGGGCCCTCAGTAACCCATCCGTACGGAGAATTACATAGTAGAGTTGCAGTGGCATTGAACATCCAACGCCGCCAGCACCTATATGTTAGGTATTGTTGATGCCACTGAGAGAGGGCTGTTTCAATCAAGGCTTGAGTTCTTGTCCTTTTTCTTCACTTCCCGGTACATTTGGGTAATAGACTTGCTTTGCATGCGGCTAACCCCGTCTGTTCATTGGTTCCTAAATACGAGGCTGTTCGCTCTACACAGCCTGACAGCTTTTGTTTTTCGAGGTTCTTCACAGCAAATCCAAGGATTTCAGGGTGCGTTGTTCAAGTACACACAAATGAAAATCAAGTGCGCTTCTAAATTCAAATCCTACTCGTGCTAGCAGTCAGACGGACACGTTTCGTCCGTTGTAAACCAGGCTCCAACTTTGCGGAAGGCGGGCGCTAAAGAGCAGCCGCTCAACTGCCACTCAACCCATTGAGAGAGACTTGCTCACGTAATAATTTCCATTGCACCCTGACCCACCATCAACTACGTCAACTCCTGCTACAGTATAGTTACCTAAGAATACCTACCATTCCCCATCGTGCGACTTTCGCGTTTCTTAGGACATACTGTCGCAAGTCCCAACTCCAGGGCATCTCTGGATCCTCCTCCAGAGTGACCTTCCAAAAAATGGAAACACTAAAGGCTATCTTCGTCAAGCCAGACCCCGCGGCACAAGTAAGTCAGTCCTTCCTTCTACATGCCCCGGCTGCAACACCACCATATATCTTCTTTCTATCCCCATCCATGCGTTCGCCCACGATAGCATCTGCTAACATGCCCTCGTGTCAACTTCCCAGCTTCGAAAATGTAACATGCTCCTCCGACAAAACATGCGCAAGCTCGACCGGGACATCGCAGCGGTGAAACAAGTCGAGACCAAGACCAAGAACCTCATCGTGCAGGCCGACAGGCGCGCCCAGAAGGACCCCTCGCGGAGGGCCCAGGCCGAGAAGGAGGTGCGCGACTTCGCCCGCGAGCTCATCCGCCACCGCAAGGCGTCCAACCGGCTCGTCACGTCCAAGGCCCAGCTCGGCTCCGTGCAGATGCAGGTCAACGAGGCCTTTGCCGTGCGCAAGATCGAGGGGTCCATCCGGGCCAGCGTGGGCATCATGAAGGACGTCAACAGCCTGATCCGGCTGCCCGAGCTGGCGGGCACCATGCAGGAGCTCTCGTTTGAGCTGACCAAGGCCGGCGTCATCGAGGAGATGGTGGACGAGACACTCCCCGAGGACGACGACGTGCTCGGCGAGGACGAGGAGGCCGAGGGCGAGGTGGACAAGGTCCTCGGGGAGATCCTGAAGGGCAAGATGGACAAGACGGGCCAGCTGCCGAGTGCGCCGCCGCAGAAGGTCGAGGAGCCCGCGCAGCCGGCGGCCGTGGAGGACGAGGACGAGGAAGACATGGAGGCTACGATGGACCAGATGAGGAACAGGCTGGAGGCCTTGAGGAGCTAGATTTGGGTCTGAGGGATGCCGGTGGTCTATTGTTACTTAAAGCGAGATCGTCAAATCGGTCGACCGAGGTCATCTGTATGGAGTACGGCGTTTGGTTCCTGAGGGTTTTCTGGTCTGTTATATAAACCACCACGTCGCAATCTGGACACGTTTACCCGTGGCGTCAAGGTGAGCAGCAGCATATTCGGGAGAGTTTCAATATTTTCATGTCGACTGCTTCAGGATGACCTATGTTAAGCATGTGACATAGACGGGGACGGAGACTTGAGTGTCATTCTCATGAGTTCATTTTCTGCGACCATTGATGGGTCTTGACATATGGCACGATGTGGTCAGCCAGTCTACCACTGAGCTATAGTTAACCACGCCATGCTCATTTCCCCAAAGAAAAACATCCAACGGACTCTCCAGCGTGTCTGAGCTGAGTAGAGGGCCCCCTTACGTGCAATAGAGAAACCATGGCCCTTGGCGCAACTGCCAGACCTTTCTTGGTTATTGGAGAGGACAGGACGCTTGCTTTGCCGTAATGATCCAACTTCGTGGGCGAAGGGGCAATGCTCATATAGATATGTCCATATCTTCTGGCAAGGCCACTATTCGAATCCTATCTAAGGCCGCCGATTCTGTTGTGTTTTCCTCATCTCCTATATGCTTTTCGACTTCGGTATAGGTGAAAGATGATACCGTGTAGGGGGAGTGACTGCCTCTTTCACCAAGCACCTCGGTATATGGCCATGTTAAATAATATGGGATTGATGGGATATCATTGCAGGAATGTTTACTGTTCGCTCGCTCCTAGTATCTGGGGTAAGGCACTTCCCAGGGCAGTTGCAACCCGCCGTCTAGCTCTGCCAATTCTCTCTATACCTTCCACCAGATGGATCGTACCCTGCTTCACCAGCCATATGACACCAATATCGTCCAGGGCGAACATATGTCTCGTGATCACAAATGTCCCCGGTACTAAGCTACAGACTCGACGAGTCTGATATCGGCACTCAAAGCCCCATGGCTAGAAGGGGCCTCATGCTTGGATCTCTTGGGAGCTTGAGCAATTGACTTGTCGTCCGGGTTCCGCCCATCGCCGTCGTATCAGGAATCCGATGGCATGACCAGGTCCTAAACAGTTGTCACACGCGCGGCCATTAAGCATAGCAGTACATGCTCTCCCACGCTCACCCAGGCCCCTCGTGTGGTGCGCCTGAAGCTTCCTGAGGAATGAGACCTAACAGCCATACCCACCGCTTCGAGAGATAAAGACCCTTCTCTTCTCTCGTACTTTGTACATATGCGCCCAGCCAGCTCATTTCCTGCGTACACATCACCTTACTGCCCTGCCCGACTGGAGGTAGTTTGGTTTGAGACTTGCAAACGTGCCTTTCAAACCAAAAAAACAACATCAGGCACTCCAAGTAGGACACGACATGGCCTCCGCCTGTCTCGAGTGATACAGTTCGACAGTCCGTCAGCAGAACTCGCTTCCTCCAATTGCAGCCCACCAGACCGCACAGACATCCTTCGAGCAGAAGGTCGCCTCCCCTCTGTCGCCAGACACTCAACAGACTTCATCCGTCCAGGCGATCAGGCACGTCGCTAGTTCGTTGGCATCAGGCTCCCCGATATGGCCTCTTGTAAGCTGGTGGTCACGTGGTGGTGACCTTCCAGCTCGACCCAACACGAAGGACTACAATGTCGGCCACGGCATGACGACAGTACCGTTCTTGCACTTTGGGCTGCCTCAACTGTGGATCTGGGGATTGGCCGCCCACGGGAAACAACGGGCAGGCCGGCGTAGCGCCAACACACACACGTCCGTGGGAATGTTGTCTTTGACTACCAAAGACCCCCAGGCCCAAGTTGCCTATTCGAGAATACTCACACACGGTAGCATCGAATCATGACACGCCATGACACTCTGTCGAAGGGGGCCATACTCGCAGCCAACAACAGGTTGACAGGGCACGTAGGAGCTCGGTGTACGCCGAGTGGTTGCGCGGTGAGCTCTCACCTGCACAGCGGGATAACGTGGAGACATATGTTGCAGCCTTAAATCTCCAATCCCAATAACGTGAAACTTGGGGAAACAAAGAAGGAAAGTTGTCTGCCATAATAGCAATACGTGCTGACGCTACAGCGAGCGGTGCCTGAGAGGCTACTTGATGCCCGAGTCACCAGACAGAGCCTCGGGATGGTCCCCTAAGGTGGTCGTGGGGGTCAGGTGAGCCCGACCCCACGGCCAAATAACGACGACAACAACGGGAGACATGACAGCCGGAGCGAAAAACAGATCTCAAGAGCCGAAGGCGGAGGATGCCCGAGGTGTCTTTCCCTGCCAGCTCACCTCGATGTTACTAGGTATCTACTCGGCGTGTCACGAAACAGAGTAAATGCTTCTGACATGTGAGGGTATCCCCTCATCCAGGGACCAAGAAAAATCAAGAATCAACAACAGCGTGAATCCTCCCCCGTGAGGTCAGCGGGTCCGCGTCACACTGAAACAGTCGAACAAGATGACTCAACGGGCCGAGAGACGCTGGATGTTACTGGAGCCTCTCCGCCTCGCAATTTCTCTCCGCGGGGAGGGGGAAGGAGAACAGAAACCCACACCACCTAAACCCCCACGGAATCGTGAAATGGGAAAATAAGGAAAACAGTTGAGATGCGATTTTTCAAGATTTCCCGGTATTGGCGCCTGTATGTAGAGGAGGAGGATCCTTGGGGAGGGGGGGTTTTAGCACGGCATCATACCCGTCCGTTAAATTGCCGTCCCCACTCCCCCACGATTGAGTCCAGATGCCCGTCCAGCCCGTCCAGCCCGTCCAGGCAGACCCCAGACCCAGGCGAGAGTGGGAACTCGGCAGGCTGCTGCACGGGCAGACGGGTCCTTCTGTGGGTATGCCTTGGAGGGGGGGGGGGGTCGCAGCTGGTAGGGGAGGAGCAGGGCAGAAAGAAGGAAAATACCATCGAACGACCTTGATGGAGGATATAAAAAAAAATTGAAGGCATCGCGTCAGCGTCAGCGCGCCCCTGCAGATACGCAAACTACCAATGTGGAGAACTATATCGCAGGAGTCCGATTACGAAGTGGTTACCGCTGGTTTGGCGACAGACAGCCTTCTGGAAGCAGATTTCGGCTTCCCTTTTGTCCGTGCTGTCCTCGTAAACATGTAGAATAGATGTACGGATGTATGGATGTATCTACTGTACCCCCATCCTGTCAGCTTTGTTCACGGATGGAGAAACGTCGGCGTTGATCAGTCACCCCATTTCGACGTCGTTGTGGTGGTGGAAGAGCCCTTTTCCAAAGCTGGATTGATGAATCCAATACGGTATTCTGCCTTCCCGAGTCCACTGTGGCGTTGACGAGGTATGCGATCGACGTCGTCAAGGGCCAAGATGACCCTTGAAGAGTGTTGATTATCGCGGCTGATACCCTTTTTCTCATGTCAGGCATGTCTCTTGGGAACGACCTGAATGACCCTGCCTGCCAGGCCTGCTGCCGCCGTGGTACTCTTGTCAATTTTCTATATCCCTGGACTCAACAAAAAGACGAGACATGTTTAATCAAGAACGCAACATGGCCTGAGGATATTCAGATCTCCACGGGCGCCCGGAGGTTCTAGAGCCCCTTTTGGCATCACCGTTCCCGTCCCCATCGCGGAAGATGCCAAAGGTTTGTCTCAGCCCTCCATATCAGGCGTGATATCAGGCATGTTAAGGCATCTGGTCTCATCTAGATCGGGGTCGATTCCGCGGGGGTCGCGACTTTGATCGAGCGTTGATCCGCCCGGCCGGCCCCGGTAGCCTCGGGTTGGTTTTCCGCTGGATAACCAAAGTACCCTGGATACATTTACACAGATACCCTAGATCACCGAATCTGAGACCTTGTCTAGGTTAATTAATCGCCCCTTCAGATTGGCACGCACTGCCAGCCGTTGGATTATTATTATCCGCGGGTAATCTTTGTCTTGTGTGTCTCCTCGGCCGAACTGTAGATAGGCAGAGTCTCTTATCAAACTCGCCCCGGATGCTCTACCTGAGTCTGGCAGGAGAGAGGTACATGCATAGATACGAAGACTAGTTACAGATATCACGGAGAATGTCGCCCGGTAAAATGAGCATCAGAGACTGAAAAGGTAGGGCGTGCAATGTGCGTTTGCCAGCGAAGTTCTGCACAGCTCATCACCGCCTTGCAAGAGCCGCCCCGGGCTATTGTCGTTGTTGGCAGAAGTACAGCGCAGTGTTGAGGCGCATACCCTCGTTTGGCTTTCGAGGTACCATGCCGCGATTCCCAAGCAAGATGGCTACTGGCAGGCAGGCAGGCAGGCAAGCAGACGGCCGCAGCAGGAGTCCTCTCCTTGTTGGGGGTTTGTTTTCTGACCGCAGTTGCGCCGCTGACCGCCCTGACCGGCCCGTCTACGTACGAGGCATGTACGTACCTGGGTATCCCAGGTACCTAGGTATCTACTGTATCTCGACGTGGGAAGTTTCAGGTGTACTGTTCACGCGGGATATAGTGATTAGATACTATGGTACCAGGTCTTGGGTACCAGTCATTGATGGGGGGCTGCATCTATCAATTACAAGTTCGGTAGCGACATGGCGAACAAATGGGCGGGGGCATTGTGTACCAAGTGGAAGGCTGGTCGCATAATGCAATATCACAAGCCAGCTGGAGACTCTCTATTGATTACGAGAGGAGGAGGAAAAGTCTGTCTTCTCGATGGGGACGTCCAAGTTTGGGATTATCGCGAAATGTCGCATCTCATTGCACCTGGCCGCGCGGATCCCCGCCGGAGTCGAGGTTCCTTTGGCTGAGGTGAGAAGCTGGGGAAACAAACGGCTGGAGGAGGTTGCACGAGTGGTGAGAAACAAGAAATCCCGAGCAGGAGGCTGCGAAGACGGCGTGGATGGCGATGGGTTGTGGGTTGGTATTTGCACTTTGACTGGCTGGGTTGGCAAGATTTCAGGATTGCCGGATGGCTTGCTTTCGATATGACTGACTGCATCCCGCCTTATCCTACATACATACACTACATATGTAGGTACTAAATATCAAATCTCAGTGATCTATCTAATAACCTCGTCGCACAAGCATACTGTCGGTGAAGTTTTGTCATTCCCTCCCTCACTCAACATAGCAAATCTGACTCGTTCGCCAACTTACCTTTGGGGTGTTACACAAGGAAAGGCTCGCCTTTTTATATATATACCAAATTCCCCAGAATAATCTTGATTACTGATGACGGCACAGCGAGGGATCGTGGGGAAAGGGCGGGCGGCGATGCGATGCGATTACCGACCGTACCACGTTGTAAACATGGATAACTTAACAACCGCACATGCCCTGACTGACACTCCAACCTGCCAAGTTGGAAAAAGGTCTTAGATTTGTACATACGTAAATTGGCAGGTGGTAGGACAACCTCAGCTATCATCGCCCATCCATCTAGAAATCATCCTCGAATCGTTTTCCCGCCCAGGTCATTCATTAATCGATACGGCCGGCTGGAAGCTGAGAACACGAGACCGTATGGCGACGCGATGATGGCATATTTTGAATTCCATTCGTTTGCTTGTCGCCGGTCCTGTCCACCCACCACCACCTGGGCAATCAATACACTATGGATGGATAGATGGTACCGGGTAATGTACACCTGGGCATACATAATAAGGTCAAAACTCGACACTATTGAAAGGCTCAAGTGCTTCTATTGAGGTTGCGATTTGATTTGCTGTACACGACTTCGGTCTGCAGCCAACCAACGCAGCTTTGTGTTGTTGTTCTCTTTGCTTTGCTTGGGCCTCATGTATACACTGTGCAAGCACTTTGAGATTGGGTCGATGTTTTGTCTGGAAATCCTGCTTATTACCTAGCAGAGTACATGTGGCTGGCCCCTTTTCCCGTTTGGGTTGGGCCCCAAGTTCCCTCCAGGAAGGAGTCAGAGTTGAGTACATACCTAGGTAGCTAAGGTATCGTTTCCCAATTTAGGCTCAAGCTGGGCTGGACATCTGGAGTTTTATCCCCGGAGCCAACAAAACAAAAGACGGCAGCACCACCACGAGCTGGCTCCCCTTTTTGGCAAAACCCCAGCAACAAACAAAACAAAAGTAATAAACAAAGCAACTACACACACAACGACAGCTAAACCCTTGAGCGCCATCAGCGAGCGCCATGGCGCTACGATTTGTCGAGGATGACAATGCATATTATTAGGTATTGAAAAATTCTGATCGCGTTGATTGTTTCAACTTGCTAGCTTTGCGTATGCCATGTGCCAGTGTGCTCGCTCCATCCCCTAGTAGGCCTATGTAGGTGGCCCCCGGCTGTTTGCTTCTTCACTTCCGCGCAAAGCATGAGTGCATACGGAGATGCTTCCTCCATACAGGAAGGAGGAAGAGGTTGTATCGGTTTCGAGCGGTGAGACTCTTGCCGTCCGTCCTCCCCCCCTCCCCCCATGCAGTAATAATAAGGGAAGCGGTCGCCGGTTCCCGGGAGCTTGGGGCTTGCTGCACACGCTCGATGTGATCGACGTTCGGGGAGCGATTGTCGAGAATACCCAGGCCAATGGTAGGGCTGGCCTCGAGTGAAATCACCCCGGAAAAGGAAGCCTACATATGGAACAAAAGTGACAATGACATTTTCTGACAGAGTGTGCTTTTGTTTTCCTTTTCATTCTGCAGACCCCAGCAGAATAATACCCCCCAAGTCTACCCTCCATCTCAGCAGTGGGTGCTCAGGGCTGTCAGGTAAGGTAGGGGCGGTCAGATAAACTCCTACTCCTACACACAACTTACCTGCATGCTGGATGGATGGATGTCCCGACCGCCTTTCTGCGAGGATTTGTGTCAATCTTTTTCAAGGTTCCCCAAAATACGGATTACAGCTTGTGGTTTGCTTTTTGTTGGGCTGCGACCCCCCCCCCTGATCAGAGTGTGTGTGTGGGGGGGGGTGAACAAGGGTATTTCCATGTACGTATCTACCTAGGTACATACCTGCCTCCGGATCGAGCACTCCACTGAGTGTCCAGTGCCCCAGTGCCCCAGTGCCCCAAGTGCCTGCCCACTTGCAGGTACCTATGGGTATCTACGACTGAGACCTGGGGGAGGCAGGGAGGTCTGCTGTATTTTGTTCTGGCCCAGAAAGTGACAGAGTGAGTGACTTTCTGGGCCATCTGAGCCCCCATCAACAAACCCCGAAACCCGTGAAAATGTTTGTGCGGCCCCACTGCCGCTGCCTTGTATCATCCATGTCAACCTTGGTCTTGGTCCATGTCCATGTCCATGTCCATGTCCATGTCCATGTCATCCGGATTTTTGGCCCAGCCCAGTCACCCTGTGTCCTGCCCAAAACCAGCCAGCAGCCTGTATTTGTTGCCTCCCTCGGACACGCGCAACATGGCCGGTGATTCATATATCTCCCTGAGCCTCCCTCCAGGTCTTGCCCACCTGCTTCTCTTTCTGGGTGGGACAAGTCAAACCATCACCATCATCCTTCAACGGCTTGCCGTTTGGCAGTTGCACTCTATTGTTATTTCAAGAGACGCACACAACAGCCTCGTTGCGACATCACACATAACAACCCTCAGGCCCCCACAACACCACCAAACCCGGCTGAGCCCTCTTATAGCAGCAAAAGAGCTATATTAAGAGATATACCGCTGCAGCCACTTACACGCGCCACCGTCACCAAACTCAAAGCACATCGAAGACAAATATCAAGGGCCATCATCACTGCCTCTGATCCTGTTTCTGACCAGCACATTCATCACGAACAGCAAACTTCACACTGCGTTCGAAATGTACGGCTCTTACGGTTCCTACAGTTCCACCTCCCCGATGGAGATCCCATCGCGGAGAGGCGGATATCAGCACTCCTACCTCGACGACTCATGCGCCTTCCCATCCTGGCCGCGGCGGTCCTCCCTGGGAGAGGGCAGCAGCGACGACCAGCCACGCGCGACGTCGTACATCTCGGACGAGGACCTGGAGTTCTTCCCGTCGGCGCCCGTCTTCCCGGACGAGGACGCCCACAGCGTCTCCAGCTACGGGTCCGGCACGCCGTCGCCGCAGCTCGCCCCGGTGCGCCACATCAGCGAGGAGGCCCTCGAGGAGATGAGGAGGGAGCAGGCCCTGCGCCAGCAGGAGCTCATCCGCGTCGTCATCGACGAGAAGGAGAGGAGGCGGCAGGCTGCCAGGTCCCAGAAGCAACGGAAGCCCAGCAGCAGCGGCGGCGGCGCCTCCAGGAAGGGCGCCAGCCCCAAGAGCAAGCTGTCCAACATGACGCCCATCGCCGAGGCCGCGGAGTAGAAAGGGGGAAGGGCCCGGCCCTCCGTGGCGACCATCACACATACTGCCACTACACAGCGTACGTATAAGCTTACTAATTTTGTCTCCCTATCTCGCTCTCTCTCGTTTCCGCTCCTATCAAACTCGGGCTCATCCTTCCATCCCACGTTGCGTTGCGGTGGGATTGTTGCACACTCCCCCTTCGCCTCCGGATGGTCCTTTTGTCGTTGCTCGCATTTGATTTCCCCCCAATCTTACACGACCACAAGGGTCCCTCCGATTTAATTCGCCTCTGATCATTGTGACGGAATCCATCTTTGCTGACAGTCATCACAGGTCTTACTCATACGCCGTGTCATTAATTCATCCTTCAATGATACCCCAGTTATCATCGACCCGACTTTCCGGTCGATGTAGGCTTACGGGATACACGAAGCCGCCTTTTTTTTTCTGCATCACAGCACACACACCCTTAATTCTTTTCCATTCAAACCTTAACTGCTGCCTCTTATCCACGTCACAATGAACGACAACGAGAACAACCGAGACACCACCACAGAACTATGCGTTGAGCGCACGCGCACTCTACCGAGACAGTCATCGGGTTGCGTCCACGCGCTGATCCCTACTCCTTTGGGCTATCTTGGGGTCCCTGCAGCCTCGTCTATGTCTCTTGTCTGAGATGTACCGGTGACACGGCGGTGGGCGCCGCCCCCGAGGTCGCTCGCGAATATTGTTGCGGAATGCGGAGTTATGTCTTCCCACTTCCTGCATCACCCGAAAGCGCTCGCTACACACATTGCTGAGCCGGATTTCGCAATCGGATATTATCCCCCCTCCCACCCCCTGATGCACACAAGCACAAGCTTCCAAGCTTGAACTTTGGCTGTGCGACGGTCGGCTATTTTGGATCCTGCCTAGCAGTACTCCGGACACTGCCACCCACCTCTCCCTCTTTCTCTCTTTCTTATCGGCTGGGCGGCGGCTTCGTACAACGACACTCCAACAATCGAATCGGAACGGCAGATGAGATGCGACACTCTGGGTCGTGCCTAGCCGACGCCTCCAGATAATCTTGGTCGCCCAGATTTTCGGGATTGTCGGCGACAGGTGCAGCAGGGGAAGGGAGGTTGGCCGCTTGGTTGGCGACCCTTGTGTGCTCGGCACGCACTTCAACTTTAGGCTCGTCACTGCGAGACAGCCGTGGCTTGTGGGAGAGGTTACACGGGACGTTCTCGTCTCTTTAGTGGACCATCGCTTGTTGTTATTTTTTAAAGAAGGGAGAACCGATGATGGGCAATAGAGGGAGACATGGGAACGGGACTTGTTGGGTTTTTTTTCCTTCTGCATCATCGTCATCATCATCATCATCACCACTGGGGCTTACAGATGGGTCTGTTCGAGCAAGCGAGCGTCTTGTTTTCCTTGTTTATGGGTCATTTCACATCATGCACATAGCCTGGAGTTTCATTCGAAGGCGCTACACACAGGAGACCATGGTCGTCCTCGGCGTTTTTACCTTTTTTTCCCTTCTTTTTCTATCAGGCTCTCGTGGCCTTTTTAGGATAGCATTGATCGGTAGATACCCCCCAGCCACCTCGAGTGAGCGAGCAACTTTGTTTTTTCGAAATCATTATGATTACTACCAACATCTGATAACTCCAAACTACATGCACATGTGATTACTCGACACCACGGAGAAGCCTCCGAGGAGTCTCAGAAAGCCTTTCATGTTAGGGTCTCATCCATCGTTCGCCTGACCTCGCCTCCCAGCTGTCGACTGTCGCCAGCCGCAGTCACAATGTTTCTACTCCTGCCTGCCGACACCGTTCACGAGCTGAACCCCTTACCGGGTTGCAAATCTTTGCAGATCGCTCGCCTATCACGGTGTGCTGAGCCGCCGGCCTTGCACATGTGATAGTGACCGCCGGCGAGAGACCGAAACCAAAGTACCAGCCTTGAAACTTGCCCGGATATACACTCCATAGCACCAGAGACGAGCGCACAAAGGGACGGGATCTTTGTCTTCTTCGAGTCGTCTCATTGCTGAGACGTTGTTTTCCCCACTTCCAAGACGATCATCGTAGGTGGTGGCCTGAGCATGGAGAAGCCGTGATGTGATGGGGGCCGTCACAGGTCGGCCCCCATCAGCACAGGCGCATTTACCCGTCATGCCTACCGACTAGGTATTGATTCTCACTTTGACCAACATGCCCTATTCAGCTTCGGCATGTAAGGTCTCAACTTTACTGGCCGTTGGGGGCAGACACTGCATCCGTTTGCCACCTGGACAGGTAGTTTGGCATTACCATCAAGATCTACCAAACGTGGTGGCCACAGGCACAACGGCGATCAGATTACCTACAGTATGTACTGGGTACTGTAGCCTGGTAGGTTACCTGTTCGCCTCGCTTAACCCAGCACGCGCAGGCGGCAAGCGGCACATACGTGTAGGTACATGTAGTGTTGACTGCCTACCCTTTAGCCGCGCATGGCACTTCAGGCCTCTTCGTCATCGGTGATGCCAAAGTCGCGGCCAACAATCACGGAGGACCTGATCTCACATGCTGAGGGCACAAGTACACGAAGTTACAAGGGACATACCTCTCCAAATAATTGTCACAAAATGATTGGACTACACTGGGCGGTTTAATGTTCATCTTTTTCTAATCTCATCCGATGCGTAGATGCCTTGGGCAAGGGCAATGAGCCACCTGACGAGGTCCAGATCTCCCGCCCTGACGCGGTCAACGTTGCCCAGGAGAGATACGTCAGAGGTCAGATGGATAACGGCATGAACGCTCCTGTCTATCGAGCGGATATCCTCGTAAGAGAAGACCGAGAGAGGGCAGTGCCAGTCCACCAGAGAACACGTGAACACGCGACATGCCCGTTTTGTTGATCGACGACTCGGCCCCGCCCTTCTCGAAAAGGTGATATCGTTGCAGGGCCTCGAGGATGCCGGCGAAGCAGTCCTGCTTGGTGTGCCCGGTCTCCGCGAGGCTGAAGGTTTCCATTTCTGTCGTCGTCGATAGGTAATGGAGCATATGGGCCCCAGACATAGGTAGTGGATGCCCCCACAGTTCTGGATGGGAAGTTGGGAGACCCGGTGACGTCTCTGGTCAGATCCGACTGAAGTGTGGCTTCAGCAGCCCAGTCTATCCCTCTCTGAAGCCTTGTCAATATCTGCATTTGCCGTGGCATAATTCGGACCCACTGCTCTCACGTCCTCGCTCTAGTAGTGTGGATGAGCAGTGTGGATGCCAGCCCGTCAAGCCCCAGTCTTGACATTCCCTCGAGGAGTTGGTATTGCAAGCATATCTGCGGGAGACGTTCCCCGGGTTTACTCTGCATATTTGGGCCTAGGCTGTGTGGCACATCAACCAACAACATCCAAAGTCAGAACCTATCAGCCTTAACCTGTCGAGCTATACCCGCCCGGCAGCTCCATCCCAGTACGGCTGTGCCCTTGGTCTGCATGAGAAATCGGAAAAAGCTTGAAATGTCGGCTCTTGTCCAGCTCGCTGCCCCTTTCAGGGTACTCTCTGAGGCTGTTCTTCTCTCGTGTTCTCGAGGCACGCGCATATTGACTCGTGTGGTGAATAGTGCAAGCAGTCTAGCCCGCCTCCCTCTGTCGGCCCTCGAAGTTGCGGTGCCCGCCTTCATCATCACAATCATTGATTATGGCAGACATTCGAGATTACAAAATTTCTGTTCCTTCCGCGGTCATCGAAGAGCTTCACCAGAAGTTGGCCCTCTCAAAGTTCCCAGATGATACCGACGGCGACGACGACGATTGGGGACGCGGCGCCCCTGTTGCAGATGTCAAACGAGTAGCCAAGTACTGGCAGGAGGATATCATTTGGGCCTCATTTGAAGAGCGGTTGAATGAACGAACTTCCGCACTTCGAAGTGACCATGTCGCTCGAAGGCTTTGACCCATTCGAACTGCATTTCATCCACCAGAAGAGTGTACACCCGGACGCGATTCCGCTGCTGTTTGTTCATGGCTGTGCGTACTAAGCCCCCCTGCTCGCAACTTTTGATGATAGAGGCGGCAACCTGATGTTCAGTTCCTGCTTTTTAGGGCCAGGCAGTTTCCTCGAAGCAACCAAAATTCTCCCATTGCTTACAGCCAAGCAGGGAAATGGGCCAGGATTTCATCTTGTAGTGCCGTCGCTTCCTAATTTCGGCTTCTCAAGTCGGATCTCTAAGAGAGGTTTTGGTCTGCGACAATATACTGACACTTGCCACAAGCTGATGCTGAGTTTGGGACACAAGCAATATGCCGCCCAGGGAGGAGACTGGGTGAGTTGTTTCATTACCCCCGTTAATAGTAAAAGCATCTGTCGGGAGCTAAGCTGTAACGCAGGGAATGTATATAACCACATCCATCGGCAACCTCTATCCCGAGTCAATGCTGGCAGTGCACCTCAACTTCGTCCTTGCTATGCCACCGCCGCTGACCAAGTCCCCACTCGGCTTCGTGCGATTCCTTACGACGCACTTTCTAAACATGTACACGCCTCAGGAACAGGCGGGCCTGAAAGCTGCTCAAGACTATCAGGATCATGGCAGTTCCTACCTTCATCTTAT
This sequence comes from Cytospora piceae, assembly GCA_016508685.1. Lineage (NCBI taxonomy): Eukaryota > Fungi > Ascomycota > Sordariomycetes > Diaporthales > Cytosporaceae > Cytospora > Cytospora piceae. Next base: position 1,535,195 of record JADMLE010000005.1, on the reverse strand, counting down.
GAGGACGAAACCCAAGACTATCGGGACGATGCTTGCGGACAGCCCCGTCGGGCTACTCACGTGGATGTACGAGAAACTGATCGCATGGACGGACGACTACCCGTGGACGGACCAGGAGATTTGTGAATGGGTCAGCCTGTATTGGTTTAGTCGAGCAGGACCTGCAGCCAACGTGACCATCTACCACGAGACGTTCCAAGGGGATTGGCAAGCAGATACTGGGCGTGGGATACCGAGTGCGAAGCTGGTAAGCGAACATACAAATTTGTGCACTTCAAAAGACTCTTGCTAACGATCTAAATTCTTAAGGGTTTCTCATACTTCCCGAAAGAAGTCGCTGCGACTCCGCGCATGTGGAACCGGCGGCTGGGAGATGTCGTTTTTGAGAGGGAGCATGAGAAAGGCGGCCACTTTGCCGCTTGGGAGCAACCAGAGGCTCTGGTGGAAGACCTTCGGACAATGTTCAATCCTGATGGACCGGCATACCGTGCTTTGCATCAAGGCTAAGCATTTGAGGAGTCATGTCATCGTCGCTAGACTTCACTATAAGGGCGTCGCTGCGAACGGGGGCTGGACTTGACGGTAATGGTTGGGCCATCACGAGCAGCTAGTATTACACGTTGGGCCGCTGGCGTTGTCGGTTGAAGTGGGAAATCTTTGAAGCCCAGATCTCGGAATTACCATAAGGATCAGATCGCGCTTGGCTTCTAGGGCCTTCCGCCTCTCAGACTGAATTATGCTATATGTACTACCGAAAGGGATCTCTCGAAAATCTAGCGAGCTCTGATTGAATTCGAAATAGGCCTTCCAGAACGATTCCCCGGCCATGCTTAAGCATCACGAGTATATATGCTGGTGAATGCCCTGCCTGAGGAGCCGTCGATATGGCAACTGGTACTAAACCATTCGTAGCCCATAGGGAGTTTACCTTATTGTCGTGGCGACGGTGGTTCGGACCACCGAAGGATTAACAGCTCTGGCGAGCCGCATCGACTTCGGCAAGGTTGCGATATAGGTGTTGGATGCGATACGTGTATAGGTAGCCACCGGACCAGCCGATTATTATTGCAACATTGCGAAAGTAGTCCGACTGTCCTCACAGCACTAAGGATTCTATCTGCTTCGAACTTGTTGTGCAAGTCACCAGGATGTTCTGTGGTTTTAAGCCTCACAGTCTCTGTTTACTCGGCTGATGACGTGAGGGTCTCTGAAACAATACCTTCCACAACTTTACCGCTCTCTCTGAGATTGAAAACATGTTGTAAGACCTTCATCTTCCCCAGCCCTTTCAGAGGAGTATAAATTGCCCGTTGACGTTCACTAAGAAATCAGGCCATTACACCACTTTGCTGTCGCTGAACGCCTTTAAGAGATTTGCCCTGTTTGCCTCGTGTTTGAACCACCCGCTGTACAAGACGCCATGAGGCTAGACTTAACTCTTGCACCTTTGAATACTGGAAACCCACATGGCCTGCCACATTCCAGTCCTCTAGCTGGCAGCAGCTTAAGTCCACCGGTTTGAAACTAATGAAGATCTTGAACACGTCTACCATAACGAATGAAGCCTCCTCACACTCCGAAGCCAGAACTTCTGGCACCTCGATGTCGATAGTCCCATGCCACATTTTTCCAGCTTCAACCTTGATGCCTTTTCCCTCATCTGGCAGTGGAATAACCTGACGAACGCCGTATAAATGGGTCAGTTTCAGCACAGTGAAAAAGATATCACTGGATTCTAGATTCCAAATACTGAACTTGTAGGACAATACAGCCTTAGGGTTGGAGGCCGTCAGTGGTATCCGAAATAAATATATCTCGGCACGAGAGATTGTTGGTGTCGTTGTCTTGAGCTTTGACACCATAGAGAAGGCTTGCAGATGTCTCAAGCGGTGCATCAGTTGTTTTGTCAAGTCCTCACAGGCGATTCCTAGGGGAGGAAGACGATAAAATTCATTACCTTCTGCATCATAAATGATGACAAGGTCTTCTCGAATCTCAATGTTGAATAATTTCGGTACCTTTCTTGTGACCGAACGGGACACGTTCTTCGAGAAGCCCAGTCTGATGGGCATTGCTGGGTAATTTTCTGACTCCCAGTTCCTCCGTATGTTTTCGATCTGACTCAGAAATGGACTGCTCGCATCGTAGATAATTTGGGCATGGTCAAAATTCTGTGCGGTTTTTGGCCCTCTCACAGGTCCGTCGCTCTTGTTGAAGACAAACCGGGGGTAAGGGTGCCCTACAGGAGTCGATTGGGGTCCAGCATGAGAGGATGCAGAGACCCAGCGCGGAGACAGAAGAGTGACATGTGTATCTAAAATACTGGGAAGTAGGTTCGAGACCCCAGAGGATATGTGTTCCGGCGTTATCATCAATGCGTATTGCGTTCTAGGGAAGATTGCCACGATCATGCCGCAGAACGCACCGCCTCTCACAACGCACGAGCCAGATGAGCCAATGTCTAAGAATGTAAGTATGTTGGCTTGTATACATCGGACAAAGTTACATACCGAGAGGCTGTGTGCATTTGAGCCTGACTGTTTCCAAAATCTCGCCCCTGATGCAGAAGTGCATAGGTCCAGCCAGCAGATACGCTGGGCATGCCGCTCCCATGTCATTGATGATGAAGACTTCGTCCAATCCAAGGTCACCGTCGCTCAGGTATGACTCAATTTCGATGAATGCTCCCGAGGGGTCTCGATACATGTTATAGGAACCAACTTGAAGCGGTAGCTTGAAGACTGCCAAGTCTGCTACCGGAAGCCCAGGCCTTTTCGATGTAGAGCAGCCGACATTGAGACCAGCAAAGTCTCCCCCGGCACACTGACTCACATTTATCCATTTCAAGTCCGAGAGCGAACCGGTCTTTCGGGTGGTAGATGGAGCGTGAGGTTCGAATCCAAATGTGAAGCTGGTCTCATCGCTGTAATCATCGCTGTCTATATCGCTGTCTGCATCTGTGGTCTCATAGATGTCCTGGCTTGGTACTGTGTCGCGGAAACCCTCTTGGGGACTGATTTGGAATCCTTCATGTGGTGATTCGATACTTGCGTTCACCAAGTGGTGGCAGGTCGTCAACCCAAAATATGTCCGTTCCAACCCGTCAATGTTTTCCGTTTCGACGACTCCAGCCACTCGTGCCAGCTTTTGCGATATGATTGTGTGGTTTTGCGTTATAGTGTCGCAACAAGGAGAACCCATAGCAGTTCTCTCTGGGAGGCTATCTGGGTCTTGAACATGCAAATATGCCCTGAACTGATCAGATAGGTGGATGCCGTGCTCTAGTTCGAGTTGAAGGCCCCCATTCTCACGACCCGTGGCCCCATCTTCATGCGCAGCGAGCACGGCTCCCCCAACTTGAACTCTGCAATGATGGATATCAAAGAAGTTCGGCCAATCCAGATCTTGAGCCACTTCTCCGACTATTCTCTTGCACCAGAGACTTCCACAAAAGAACCAGATACAAGGGGTCAGAAGTACTTGGCTAGCCCCTATTTGAGCTATGCCTGTCATGAGGTCCGGCATAAACAGCGTGTTCCTCGTGGTTTTGCCGCTGGACTTGCTCCTTATCCTGCTCCGTGCTGGCTCCATGTCTTTGTCAATGTGCTGGATAATTTCGGTATTCCACAGCTGGTCGAGAGTTCCTGTTGGCCGCACTTCTGGATCTGCCCGATACAGCCTCCTCAGTTTGGATATAAGGTGAACGCGAGGATCAGTGGTGCTCATCAGAGTCCCGCTGCCTTGATGCACATGCAACGCGCTGCTAGGGGTGCTGCTCGCAGTCGTCGGTGCTGCAGGCGAGGCCATCGTCATCGACATTGTCGGTAGTGCGTACGTGCTGGAGTCCGTTTGGAGCCTGCTTGTGGTATTTTTCTGGTACCGCATATGAGGAGATGGAAACAAAGTTGTCGTCAGAACTCTAGACCACCAGGGCAGGGCGAGGTATTTGACCGGGCTCAAGGAGGGGCTTCGGTTCTGCGGCTAGTTTCGCGTGTGCTTTCATTGGAAGCAACTACAGGCCACACAACTGTCAGCTCGCCTTGCAGAAGTGATACTGGTAAGAGACGTCCCGGTAGCTTGTCGAGACAACTCATCTTGTCTGCGATTAAATATGTAAATAACCCTCCAAACATGGCAAAGAAGTTTCTTTCCATATGATCATGAAACTCCTCCAAGCAGGGGATCAGTAACACGACTGTGAGGCATGTGGACGAATTCAGAGGCCCTAGAGCCTGATCGCTGCTGCTGCCAGTAAACACGCACCATCGCGGTACTTCCTCTGCTTATCCCAGGTGTGTCAGTCTGACTCGCTGATATGTTGAACTGGTAGGGTGAGGGTGCGATGTGGGAAAAAGGGGTTAACGCACTTGCTGCAGATAGTCAAATACAGGCAGGACTGGCACCCAGTGACGGCCTTTCACACGCTCTCCGGCGTCTTTAAGGCCTGCTGAACGGGCATCAAAAAGGCCGGTAGTGCCTCCATGCTCATCATCCGGTCAAATATACCTACTTCTCGGCGGTGTTCGAGCCTGCGGCAATTTCGTAACTCAGTTCGACGATCATTATTTCAAGCCTCGGAAAGTAATCAGTATGCAAAACTCTGTGAAGAAAATATCGCAAACCCACCGTCAATATACTGAAAGTCCGAAATACGTCAAGATACTCTTGCCTGCGATTAGAGGTGAAGTCAACGCAGAGCAATGCCGGGACTTTCTGGGTTATGTCCTCGAGGAATTGGGACGACTGAGCCAATATCCAGCTTCGTACGCCAACAATAGCCCAGAACAACTCCTTAATGTTGTTGCGGAGTTCAGCACGACGCCAGATCTTTCACGGGATCAGGCCATCGCGATTGTGTCCTCGGGCGTTAACGGCGCAGTCACCACACAAGACTCATATTGCTTCTCTGCCGAATTGGCAATGCGGATATGGGCCAACTTACACGTTCAAATTCCGCGGCAAGCCCTAGCTCCCATGTTCACGCCAGTAGAGACGGTCATCCCCTGGACAGACAACACCACCTTCCAAAGCCTTGTTCACAATGAATTCGAGAAGAGAAAGGGACGACCGGCGACGCATTTAACCAAAATCGACCCCAAGTTCTCGATGGCACTCCTTGTCAAAGCATACGATTATCGAGTCAGCTGGACAAGTAACCTCGCCGACCACCTCAAGATTGATCCCGAATCCCCGCGGCGACTCATGATATATGAACACAAGATCTTCCTCTGGAACCACCTTAGGATGGCTCAGAATGGGAACAATGTCCCTGTACTCCCGCTACCACTCGTCGAGGAGGCAATCGACACGTTAAACCTTCTGTTTCCATTCGGCAAGAAGTCAACGAAGTCCTTTCTGCGACGACACGGGAAATCCTTCCACGGCCTTGGCAAATGCGGTCGGGCAACACAGTACGATATTCAGAAATACCATTACTGGCGAAAGGAGATTGGAGACTTGGCGGAAGTTCTCTCACAGCAGCCGCTTGGCAGAGCGCAATTCATACTGAACAAGGACGGCACGAACACACTGGAGTTCTGGACGTTCTGGACGGCGATTGCATTTGGTATACTCGCGGTCATCGGCGTGGGCACAGGGGTGTACTCGGCGGTATACGCGAAAAAGGCCTTTGACGTAGGGATGTTGCAGTACCAGCTAGCATTGGCGCAGGCGTGTTCGACACTCAATGCAACCGACCTCTTGCCTGGGTTTTGCCATTGAGGCTGTCACCTTCCCAGACGGCCGGCGAGACGTAGGTTCGCCTCTTGAAGAAAGCCAGAGGAGGGGACCATGTGCGGCTGAGGTGACATCGGAGGCTGGACCGGTGGCTGGGCCGGTGGCTTGACTCTTTACCGATGGAAGGTATTCCTGATGCTGTAGGGCAAAGACAAGTACAACGGTGGATAATGTGACGTTGGAAAGTCAAGTGGGTCTCCAACATCTTGCACTGCTCCTACCGATGTCACTCCAACCCCATCAAATTTAGGCTTCTAGCTCCATTCCCACTTGGGATACGCCGTGTCCCGCGCAGCTTCCAGTTGTTTGAATTCTAGCCACCAAGTGTCTCGATGGTCATGCCCCAGGCTCGGGTCTTCCCTTGGGGGCCCAGACAGCCCACCGAAGGAGAGAACCACGACCATAGGTACGCCTTGACAGCACCTCAAAGAAAACAACCATTGAAGGCAGAACCAATGCAGGAGCGTCATAATGATGGGACATCAGCGCCATTGAGAACAGCTCTCGCGATGCGTCATTCCTGGAGGGCGCGCAGCGGCGATGGGCGGGCGACGCGTCGGCGATATTATCGACTCAAACGGAAAGGAGTCTGAACTTCCGCCTTGCCAAGGACAAATTCCCGGAGAACTTGCTATGCAACGCAATGGTTGATGATGAGACCGAGGATGTAACGTTGGTACTGAATATAATGACAACTATTCCGTTGCTCCCGAGGAGGGAGTTCAGAACCCAATCAGGACACTCGCCCTGAATTGGGGTCGCCCATTCGCTCCCTCGCCCGCGAATATGATGAAGGACACTGAGGCATATGGGCAGTTAATCTAAACGGAGCTGGGCCTGGGGAAGGTGGAAGGTCGTATAATATCTACCGTGTGATTGATGGCTGAGCTGAATGGAACCCAGCTTCATGAAAAAAGGTGACGGGAGCGCATTCAGTGTGTTATGTGACCGGAGATATTTGATTAATCTGTTCCAGGTGTCATCACTGCCGTCTGGTCCTTGTCGGGGCCCCTGAGAATTTTCTCAAGCCCTTGGAATGATCAAGCGATCACGGGATGCCTGGGCCCCTCGACGTCGCAGTTGGGAGCACCGCGTCAGATGCAACATCGACGTGCGGCCACGTCTTGGAGGTCGTTTTCTAGCTTCGCGACCTCAAGCCGTTGGCCGAAACATCGGGTGGCCCAGCAGACATCACCCCATTTCGCCCCTGCAGGATGGATTGATATTCTCTGCCATTGGCAAATTAGAGGAATTCTAGGTGACGAGTAGGGTCCAGACCCGAAGGAGCCTATCAGCCACTCGTCAATCAACAAGCCTCATGCTGCAAGATGTTGCGGGGTGGAATGGCGATACGTCCGAAAGGGTAAATTGTGGCGTCCAATATTAAACTGTCGTCACATAGCCAAGGATCCAACTTTCAATGGAGGACTCGACCCGTTGTGAAAGTCGATTTCTCCATTCCCAAAGACTGTGATACGGAATGCGTGCCCGAGTTTGCACACTTGCCGATCCCATGCTGAGCAACGTAGATACTAAATGCAGCTGCAAGTTGCGGTTGTGATGAGAAATCTGATATATGATCAAGATCCAGTGGCTCCCTTAGGACCCTGGCTCAGGTATTGCCGCAGTGATTTACATCGAGGAAGTGAAGAGCATCGGACTGGCGATTTTTGGCAAAGAGCTCCTATCCCGGCTCATCAAGAAGCGCGCAGTACTGTATGTAGAGCTATCATCAACCCGGAAGGTGAGCTTCGTAGTTCAACGGGAGCCCCTTGACTGGTCCAAGTGTCGATGCACCTCGGGAAGCTTTTGCAACCTTGCGAGTGAACATTGTTGATCGCCCACTGCCATGGTAGAAGGCCTTGGGGTTGTCAAGGCCCGCTATCCTAAATCGCCCCTTGCATTACGGCTGACAAGGGAAGACCTTTGCCGTAAACTATAGGCATTTTCTCAATAAGGCTCGTTCGGTTCGAAGGACTCCTCGGCCCAGAGAGCAAGACTTCACCCTAAAGGTATCGAGTCGTCGGACGCCGAGATCCTCTGTCGATGACTGGGGCCCCGGTCAACTTTTCTGTACGACATGACTCCATGCCGCGTGCCCCGCCTCTCACTGGAGGAGACAAGGTTAGATGCCTCGAAAGACAGGGACAAATGCACGCATCTGCAGGTCCTTCGGTCCCGGAATGAACTACTCCAATAGGCCGAAGCGAGACATAGTTGACAAAGTAAATTGTTTTCGACGCTTCCTAGGCCAGAAGATGCAGTTCTAGTTGTGCCATGGGCGATTTCGAGGATGCTCGTGCCTCATCATTGCGTATAGGAACCACGTCGCCTTCGTGTAGTGTAAGCCAGAAGCGGGCAAGAGCACCAGAGCTGTCAAAAATTCTTGTTGGATTTGCAACGAGTTGCTGGTACATTTCTTCGACGCGTCCGCGCACAATGGTGTTGCTAAATGCTGACCTTACAATACGCCACGATTTAATCTGTGCATCCGTACCAAAACCAGGCCTTAGTCTTCTAGAACTCATCGAACAGCATACGAGCTGCAAGGCACAAATGCTGGAAATGAGGCTAGTGGGATGGACTGGATATCTTTGCTGGAAAAGATTTAGCCCGAACTTGCTACTAGCAATGAGACGTGCTGGCCATATGCGTGGGGTGAACAGCGATGGTTACAGCGCTTCATGCCGTGATACATGGTGCCACTTTGGGGCTCAAAGGAGTCTGGCTCTGAATGCGGCTGCCCGGGCAGTTGCTGACCGACTTCATCTTCATGCGAGCACTGTATGTCGTGACACCACCATGGCTTGGAGTGGAAGAGGTTGAAAATAGCTTCACCTGACGGCGGCGGGGTACTGAGCTAGCGTCCCCGGCTTCTGCAGAGGACACCGACGAGGTAGCAATGCATAAAGCAAGTCCGAGGTACGAGACGAAAAAGAAGGTATCTCGCTCCATCTTTCTTGCTATTCCTACAACAGTCTGCTGACCAGGATGTCGATGCCGGGCACTGCAAGCGTGCATGGACGGACTAACGCCTCTTTGAGAAACATTGCATGGTGGTGTTGAAGCTAAGAGGTGGCCCGTGGAGAGTCAATGAGGAAGGAGATGGCGCGATTGATAAAGAGATATCCATGAACGCAAGTCAGAGATGGTTCTTTAATGGTAACCGGGTTCGGCTCCGAAATCGACCTTCGTGAAGCGTCCGCAACGAGAACAAGTCGTAGCGTCAAGACGACCTGAAACTTGTCTGCCGGCCCTTTGCCGAACCAACTAACGACAAAACCGTTGGGTAACCGGTGCGGACATCGGAGGACAGATCCAAAGGACTTCGAACGGTATGAGGTGAAAACCAATTCGGATCATTCATCAGGGTCCACGCTTGGGCAGCAACCATGAGGGTGGACGATCTTGGCAAAAGCGGTAATGGTGTCGTGTGGTTGCATGGCAGGGCGAGGTGTGTGTGCCTCACACTGCTTGTTGATCTGATTCAAATTGACAAGTGTGGGTTGCGTGTCTGCGTGTCCGCGTGTCTGTGTATCCATGTCGCTGTTGATAATGCCCATAAAATCTGGTTCGTCGTGTTTCGACATGCGCAGACAGGAGCTGCGATGACAGTAGCCCCATAGTATCACCAAGTAACGGTTCAACAACGGTGGTGCTTTTACTCGGTTGCAACGGAGAGAACTGACGCCGAGACGGTGGCGGCGGCATGTCGAGATCTCAATTCTTTTGGTGATGGACCACTCTTGATATTGGGCGGCCAGTCCGTTCTGGGTATCTACGCCCGTTCAAAAGCTTGGAACCCGGTCGTGGCAGGTTTCCTCCGTGCTTGTTGGCTGTGGAAGCCGTGCATACCACTGGATGCAATCTAATCTGTGCCATGGGCATATAGGCTCGGCAGCCAGAGAACTACTCGGCACACCGGATAGTCACCTTATATGCAGTGTATGTAGATACTGGGATGGTAGTGTAGTAATCTTCGAAGTTCCCACCGCTTGAACTGACCGGTCACGGTCACGGGACGTGATGGCTCTGATTGCAAGTGATGGTCGAGCTGAGCATATTGCCGCTGGGCGAGGATCGCACAAGCTCAGGAGTCACGAGGGAACATGTAGGCTCCCTAGCGGCGTCGAGCACATGACCAGACAAGGAAGAGAGCAGCACAATGGCATGGTGTCGAGTCGGATTTGATTCGAGGTTAATCGAGGTTATCGAAGTCATCGAGGTCACAAGGATTCCGGTCTTCGGCGAGAAATACAAGCAAACAAGCACAGTGATTCAGTGATTCAGAACGAGACCCAAGTACACAAGCCAAAATGAAAATTCTCCGTGGCTTGTCCGTATGTACTGATGATCAATGATGGGTGACGAGGGAAGCGAACAATGGGCTTTTGATGGTGATATGGGTGATGGTGATGGTGATAGGACAAAATGGAGAGGAAGTTGAGCAATGCGTGGGCGGGGATGTGAAAATACAGGGGAGGCCCGGTCAATATCGGCGCGTCGATTGTGACCAAATGGTGTCTTGCGGCTCTGATTGGCAAAACGACACATATTAGCCCCACCTGCCCTGCAGAGAGACGAGCTTCGGCGGCTAAGCTCCCGGCCACTAGGGAAGCTTCTCTCCAACATTTCTTCCTGTTCCCCCCCCACTGCAGTCTGGATGCACCCCAAGACCTCTGTTTCGTACCATCTACCTAGGTACATCACTGCCCAGGTGGGCCACGGTTACAGGCCACTGGCCCCAGGTGCCCCCAAAAACGACCTGCGCATGTGGCAGTGGGCAGTGGCTGCGACAATGACAACATAAAAAAAAAGTGAGGCGACACAAGATAGATCCATGGCTGCCCGGCTCTCAGCTTCTCCTCTCTGGGCTTCACCGTCACAACCAACGGCGGCAGCAGAGTCATGACCTTGGCCATCCCGCCATGATATCAATCCTTTACCGTCCGTCCGTATGTACAAGACAAAAAGTCAAGGGTCCAGCTGGCGCAAGCACAGTGGACTCCCGCCAATGGCAAGCCGAAGCACGACCGGAAGCGGTACCTACAGTAAGAGGTCGATGTTGGGCAATCCATGTAAGGTACGGATGGCGAAACATGCTGTACAATGCAATTATGTATAGAATACTTGCGGACCCGACCTACAGTGCTCGCATCCTGTATGCAAACCCCACCAACGCTATAAGTACTGTATACTAAAGGTTTTGGAGGCCACCAATTTGCAGACAAACATGGACGACGTCCTGAGCGAAGCCTGCGGCCATCGTCCGTCCTTTAGGCCTCAACAAGCCATGGAGAGGGACAACAACTGGCCAACGATGGAAGTCATATCGTGGCTTTGATGAGGAGAAACGTGAGCAGACAGGTTGTCCTGTTCAATTGGCCTGGGAGATGATCATCTTACATAGGTACAGTACTATGATATGTGGTAGCAATAGGCCAGTGAGGTGCAGCACAAGTGGAGGCCAATTACTACGGTAGGTAGGTATATGCACGTATGGCACATGCCTACCAACCAGTACCACTGGTACCATATACATCCCAGCACGATCCAGGCCAACCAGGATGGAAGCTACTGCATCTCCATCCATCAGAGTCACCAGCTTTTTCCTCTTTTTGATGCTCTCTTCCTGGCTTTGGCATGCTGTGTCTTCCATCCAGCCATCCACAGAGCCCTCATAGGCCCATCACAATCCTTGCAAGACTGCTGGGGTTCTGGCTTCTCCGTCGCCATGCAGTGCTAGGCCTCCTCAGATGAGCCGGTCCGTACCCGCTTGATATTCACCTCCGCTTCTCTATACGCTACTTTTCAAGGGCACGAGAGCTCTAATTTTGTATGCCTTCTCGGATCGGCCATTGACAGGCCAGGCCTTGTCGCTCTAGGCGCTGAACTCTCGAACTTATTGCCATCCCAGCCCACACCTCTCCGACTGTCCCTAATGTGTCTTTCCTCCCCCTCCCTCATGCTTTTTTTTGCACTTTTTGCCCTTGTTTTGCACCTCTTGCATTCTTGCGACTCAAAACCTGGACGAGACTTCCTCATCAGTGAGTGTGAATAAGACAAAAGGCTTGTTGTGAGAGAACAAGCGCCTGAGACGCTCGAGAGATCCGGCAAACCTTGAATCCTGCCGCTCCCGCCGACAAGGCGGGTAACCTATCACCAGGATATCGTTGCCGCTCACTTACATATCTCCTGCGTCTTAACAACCGTTTAATATCGCAGCCGTGCGACTCGAGTCTTGCTGTACCTGACATAACCTCACGCCCCCCCCCCCCCGCCCTCTTGTCCATTTACCATCGGTCCTTTTTTCTCCTCTTTCCTCTTTCTTTTTGCCCACTTACACCCCGGGATCGACGTTGAGAGGCAGGAAAAGGAAAGCGCCCACGCCACCAGCGCAACACAAGTCCCCGCCCCCCGGTACAACAGCCGTACTTTCTTGGTCAACTCCTCACCGCGTGCCATATATTGGGGGACTCGGCATATCTGAGACAACCGAACGTGGAGGACGGACTCGTCCGGGAACGGACAGCTGGTTGTTCCATGTGATGATCCAAGGTCCTACCGTGTAGCCTCACCGCCCGACTTTGGTTCGTTGCAACACTCGGAGGGCATTTTTTCCCTACCGCCTGGTATGTGAGACACCTCTTGTGCGCCCCGTATTCCGTCAGTCTTCGAGGAACCCGGGTCGCGTGCAAACTACCCCCCGAGGAGGGGAAACACCTGCCTCAAGCAACCTTCCGACTAACTGTCTGCCCCATAAGATTGTAAGCGAAGCATATCATGTCCGGCAAGGCCACCTCAGCGAGGCCGTCGAGAGGCCATTCGACTCCACTATCCTCGAGGAGTAGAGGGACAGCCATGGAGGATTTCAAGATGTCGCCAAACCCGATACTTCGTTATTTCGACCCGACCGCGGCGACCGCTTCCATGTTTCTCTATGCCCAGGGCAACTCGGTTGTTTGCTGCCACCATGATACGCTCACCATAGAGCGAAGGTTCTCCCGCCACTCTGAAGAAGTGCAGATCCTGGCTGTCGACAACCAAAGCGAACTGGGGGCTGGCAGGCTAGTGGTCAGTTACGATGCAGGTCAAACGGCGATAGTATGGGATATAATGTCGGGCGAGGAAGTGGCCCGTTTTGCGTCGTATGAGCATTTGACCGTTGCCGCCTGGATGAGGAATGGCAATGTCGCTTTTGGTGAGTGACGGTTGCTGCGCGAGGTTCGCCGATCCCTTGAGTCTGGCTAACAGCGGTGACACAGGCAATACCCAAGGCAACATTATCCTCTTTGAGCCGACGACATCGGAGCACATTTCCGCCAGGACGATCGACCAAATAGCCGTGACAGCATTGGCACCATCGGCAGATTGTCGAACATTTGCGATTGGGTTAGTGGCAAACCATTTGTCCCTGGAGGAACTATATATATGCTAACCGTGATGTAGATACCAAAACGGTTCTCTGCTCGTCGCAACTTTACAACCAAGGTTTACGATTTTGCACAACCTGACAACTTCCAGAGGCCCCTCACCGATTGTCTCACTAAGTTGGCATGCATCATCGTCTCGGCAAAAGTCTGACATGCTTGCGGTCCAGACCAATGATGGGGATTCGAGGGTCTGGAGTGTATCCAAGGCATACAACAGTGCGGATCCTGCAAAGGTCGTACGTATCCTCAGGAAATCCGAGAACTATCTGACTGGGCCCAATTGGATGGGCTGGTCTAAGAACGGAAGAATTATCCAACATACCGAATCGTGAGTAAATCCTACCAGGTGGCCCAATCCTTTCACTGTGGACGAGACTAATATCGTATGTGCAACAGGGAGACCCTATCTTGGGACGTACGCACCAAACATGTTACATATGACAAGATACCAACGTTAGAGCACATCAAGGGGCTGGCAGTCTACGGACCGGGAGCCAGCCTCTTTACACTCGGAGCCAACAACACTGTCCAGCAGTTCGACCTCAACGCTCCCGCCGTGATGGTTGCTAACGTGCAGCATCCTGCCAACCTACTTCCTCCCTCTCCGCCAGTTTCCATTGAAGAGCAGGAGAAAGGAGCAACCACCGCCTCCGACTCTGAGATGGGCTCCATCCAGATCAGTGCAGATATATCCGAAAGCGACGATGATCCTGCCCCTCCAATGGCTAGAATCGCCAGAGCAGGGGAGATGCATCTGTCTTCTGACGAGGACCCTTATAGAACAGCAAGCCCAGCGTCTAGCCAGAGTGGAGTCTCCGATATGTCCTCGACCAGCTCACGAACTCCGGGTCGCTACCAAGGATCGACTCGATCCCGTGGCCAGACCGAGAACACCTATATTTCCGCTGGCTCTTCCATCCAATCATCGACCTTGCCTCAAGAGAGGAAGGCGCGGGATAGCTCATCATACTCGACGAGCAGCCTCAGCTCGATCTCCATGGGCTCATCAACCAGCCGTGCCCGACACAGGCCTTCTCGTTTGCGACACGAGGTCCCGCGAAGTCCCGAGGACTCTAAAGTCGCGGACCTGTTCAAGTTCACCCGCAGCCGTCTCAGCGATGTACCATACAAGCGATCACCAATGATTGACAGCAGTTGCCTGACAAACGATGACCTTAGACGGCATATGCTCTGCACAATTTTCGGGTGGACGAAGGAGGCTGAAGACTTGGTGAGGGACGAGTTGAGCCGGCACCCACAAGGGTCACCCGGTCGAATTCTCCTTTCGAAATGGCTGGGTGACATCGACCCGGAAATCATGGCCACAAGCTCCGAGAACATGACTTCTTCGGACTGGATGCTTTTGGCGCTGAGTGGAATCGGCGGCACGGCAGCGCAACACAAGCTTGGACTGGCATATGTCCAGCGCCTTCTCGAGAATGGCGATATCCACTCGGCAGTGACGATCATGATTGGCATGGGTGACCAGACAGATGCGATTGAAGTTTATATTTCCCACAAGAAGTATCTCGAGGCCTTGATTCTGACTTGCATCTACTTCCCAGCTGTATGGGAGCGGCAAGCCCAGATTGTTAAGAAGTGGGGAGAATGGGCAGTTCAGCATGGGCATCAACAGCTGGCAATCCGATGGTGAGTGTGAAATACCCGAAGACTCGAGTTAACGTTTTTACTGACGAATTTCTAGCTTCGCATGCTCTGGAAAGGAGTCCGACGAGCCCTGGTCATCGCCATCTGCCCAGCAGATCACGTTCCAGAGTATCAACACAACCATGAACCCCAGCATCCCCGAGGTCCTCAGCCCTCCGCTGTCACCCCCTGGTCTCAACCGTGGCCCTCAGCGAAGTATCGCAAAAACATCTGCATTGAAGCTCATCACCTCCTTCGGCGACCAAAATACGAAGTCCAAATTCTTCTCATCTAATGATGGCGGCCAAACACCTATCGCCGCTGGTGTCACTCCCATTGCGGAGTCGGCTATCTCCCCGAGGGGCGAGGACATGACCACCGCCTTCCTCAGGCCGTCAAGCCGCAGCACGTTCAACACTCCGACGACAGCACGGTCACAGACTAGCAACTTTGGCCGCGGACGGCTTCCTTCCATTGGAGAGATGCCAAGCGATGCCAGCCTGCGTAATTCTTCGCAAAGGCCCAGCACACAGCGTCCCACGGCCATTGATGCCCTCACCCCACCCACTGACTCTCCTGCCAAGCCTAGTCATAAACCCAAGAATTCCATGGATGAAAAAAACCTCTATTTGGGTCTATCGCTGGATAGGGCTGCCACGGCTAGCCCATCGATGATGAGGACCTCTCATCGCAGGAAGGAGGCTCCTCCACCATCTCCATCCCCTGAATCCTTGGCAGCACTTATGCAAAATGGCCGGAGGAGCCGCAATGGGCCTCGCGAGCGCATCCCCACTGGTATCGAAATGCAGCTCCGGTCCGTCAACGCAGGTGCCAGTGACGTGGCATCTCCGGAGCAGTCAGTCGCATCGTCTACTCGCTTCCACTGGCCTAGTAGGCGCCGTGGTCCAGGATCGATCGCCAGCTCTGCTACGTCAGCTTCCGCTACCTCAAGCGTTGCCAAGTCAGCTCACCGTGGCCATCAAGGAGGAAAGAGCCTCGACGACTACATTAACAGCTTGGAAGCAGCCAAGGTCCGTTCGCGCGCTGGCAGCAGGGAAGGACGCAACACAACCCGTGCAAGTAGCGGAACGCGGAAGGGTGATTCCAGAGAGCGATCTAGTGATCGTGGCCGTACTGAGTCTCGAGGGTACACTCCCAGAGCTGGCAAACGATCCCCCACGTCTCCAGTCCCCATGTCTCCAGAAGACTTGCTGAATCTGAGCACTCCCAAGTATAATGAGGCCAGGTATGATGGACAAGGCCGTGAATACGAGGATCCTAACACTGTCCGCAAGGCCAGCACTGTCCGCGCTTCATCCAGAAGCAGAGCTCGTCAGGGTTCGAGCCGACCTCCCCCTCTTGACATTGCTCGTGGACGTAGCAACGACCGACAGGGCTCAGCGCCCCGCTCCCCATCGTCGCCTGTCCCCATGTCAGCCGGAGGACAGCATTACTACGGTTCCGAAGACGAAGAGGACTACAGAAGAGCCAAGGAGGATCAAGCCCGATTCCGCAGCAGGAAGGCCCAGTCACGTGGTGGAAGCAAATCTCGTGAGCCCTCTCCCGGCCTGTTCGTGGCTCGGGAGACCTCGAAGCCTAGAGAGTCTGCAGAGACCAGGTCTCGTACTCCGCGCGTGGAGTTCGCCGTTCAAGGACACGCCGGAGACTTGAAAGCCATCAAGGATGAGCGCCAGCTCAAGAAGGAAGCCGCAGCTCGTGAGCTCGAAGAACGCCGCAAGTCCCTTGCCAAGCGTCCGTTGGCTCCTCCAATCCCTCATCCTGACCAGTTTTCCCCCGCCTTCGCTGGCATGAGCATTTCCCGAGCCCCCACTGCCTTCGAGCTTCCCAGCACCACGTTCGTCCAGCCTAAGGAGCTACCACCTCGAAGCCGCACCGCCGAGCCGGAGAAGAGGAGCATGTACGCACAGCAGCCTAATCGTCCATTCATCGGACTGCCGGCAACTCCCAAAGCGATGCGCCTGGTCATGGACAGCCAGAGAGAAATTAGTCCCGATGAACCGGTCCCACCCATTCCCTTGACGTTTGCTCAGGCTGAATCACCTGTTTCGCAACAGGGGTCACGCCAGAACTCGCCGCAGGAAAGCCAACCACCAGCTGCTGCTGAAACACTTACCCTGCTGCCTTCTACCGTCTACCAGCCACCGTCACGGCCGACCATCCAGCGCTGCATGTCTGCGCCGCCTGAGGAGCCGGTGGTGCCACGGGCACTCCAAGGTGATGGCAACTCGGGTCAAAGCAGACTCGCCAGGGGCCAGTCTCTCAGGAAGCTGAGTACTCCTGACGCACACTCGTCGAAGTACAACCGTACCGTCGACGGAATTATGGACGACAACTACGTTGGCAGACAATCCCGTCGCCCTTCTAATGCGGATCAAATCCCACCTCCACCCCCACCACCTCCCTTCCTGAAGGAGCTTCAGCACTTGGCTATCCCACCGCCACCACCGCCGGCGCCTCTGCCTTTCGCGCACGGAGGAAAGCCACCCGTCGTATACGGCGGCAAGACCTCGGGATCAATCGAGGTCGTCATGGACAACGACGACCAGAACTCCCAGCCCGAGTACGGCCACAGCGTCCAGCCCCTCTCCGAGACGACAATTCCCGTCATCGCGCCGCCCAACCCCCGTGGCCACAACCGCGGCCGGAGCAGCATCGACAACAGCATCGCGGGACGCATTTCCCGGGCCACGGAGCGGATGAGGAGCGGGAGCCGGAGCCGCAACAACTCGAGCGTTGTGAGCCGGACCAAGTCGCCAGTCGAGATGCCGTACGAGAGCATCCACGCCCCCAAGGGCCCACCGGTCAGCTACCACAACCGCGAGTTGATGTCGCCTATCGATGGCAAGACAATGAGGGAGGAGTTTGATCTGAGCCAGAAGATGATCTAACTTCTGGGCCAGATTCATCATGTTTTCCTATTTTATGTTATTTGTCATGTCATGTTATGTTTTGTTCTTGGCTTGGTTGTCCCCATTGATTGGTTGGCTTCTCTTTCTGGCATCTTTCGCTTCTGCATGGCGGCTGGCGTCCTGCTTTGATTTGATTCAGCGCATTTGATACCAGATCCTCAATAACGGAACCACAAGTTGGCCCCCAGAGATCAAAAATCAAGAACCCTCACAAGAGCTTTATTTGGGTTTTGAGCTCTACCCTCGCATATTCCAGGGCAACATTCTTGTAAATTTTCTCATCATTCACTCAGATACCTGTCTATCTTTTCCTGTTCGCACCCTTGCATTTTTAAAAAGCTTCTATTTCACACACACTATTTCCAATATCTGAAGAATATCCCTTGGCTCTTGAGCCTTACGATGTGATGACCGATGGCCAAGTAGCCTAAAGGAAGGAAAGGAAGGAAAGGAAGGACAGAAGGAAGGAAATATGGACAGGCGAAACCTGTTTTATTTGTTATTTTCCCTTCATGATGATGACTGCGTGGGAGGGAATAGGGGAAAAGAGAAGCAATGACGGCAACATGCACAGAACATATACAGATGGCCCTGGCACAGAAAAAACACAAAAGCCCACCAGCAAAAAGTCAGCTCGGGTTTGAACATCTATAATGCTGCCTCACGGCGTCTTCGTTTGACAAATCTTTTTATATCCTGGAAGTTGTTCACGCTGCTCCGTTTTGTTTCTCGCCGCAGCATGAGTGACAGTGGCAGTGAGGAGGGGATGAGGAGAAAGGGAGAAGAATAATTAGTATTAGGTAGTTTAGTTAGTTTAGGGCGGCATAAAATACACGGTTTCTTTTCATTATATTGTTCCAAGGTCCTTGATGCAGCAGTTTGGGTTTTGTAGCATGATCTATTTGTCTCAACTGACAATAGATGGGAGTTTGTGGTGGTGCTCGAACACTCGACCTTTGCAGTTTTGTTAGTTACAGTGTCTCACAGTGGCAACCCCCTGACGGTCGAGCAGCCACAGCACACTAAAAGAAATGGAATGCTTGTGGTTGACAATCAATCATACTGGCTGGATGCACAAAGCGATAGAAGAGAAGAAGGACAACAACTGAACAAACAAAAAGACAAAAAGGAAGTTGACATCCCCATCTCTCCTCTCTACCCCAAGCCCATGACAGTGTGATCCAGCACGCCGAATTGCAGTGAAGACGCCCCTGCAGAGTGAAGCCTCCCTAAGGTATCGTCTTCGCGGCTTCGGGCCACAGCACAGCATCGCTGGTTACCCAAGCGAGTGGGTGGCCACTGCAGCACTCGCGCTGGGCACCGTCGTGGGGTTCTTATGGAAATGGAATAGTGGGGTGAGAATATTGTGAGCCTTCGTACCAAACAGGCCATTACAGCCGTTAGACTGACTTCATGGTAGCTTTATATTACCCCAACAGTTCCCGGGCCACAGTACAGCCGGATGACGTCCGCGTCATCCCATTGCCCGTTTCAAGCTCAATTGCCAAAGCGACTGACCCTGAATGCTTCCTTTGCTCCATTCGCTTGCATTCAATGGAAGCGCCATAGGGACAACCCTGTTCCTGTCGATCGCTTCTGGGGGTTTACTTTTCCTCAAGATGGGAGATTGATCTTATGCATGCGCGCTCGCCAGAACAGCCAGACTACAAGAAATCCGACAACCAAGCTGCGCTCGCGCCCGGGGCTTGCGATAGCTTCAAATACATGTCCTCGAGGCCTTGCCTTTCCCCCCAAGCAAGAGCTTCCCAAAGCGTGCGACGCCGGCACAATGCTCACCAATGCGCCGCAACTCCACGTACGCCGCCCGTCCCCCACGACGGCCAAGTTCACCGTGTCGACGTGCCCCCCTGCGACCCTGTCACTGCGCATCCTGCTCGCCATCGTCTTCCTGTTGCGCATCCTCCTCAGCCTATCCGTGCTGTTGCTCCTGTACTCGGCATGGACGCTCTCGCCTTACTACCGCCATGCACATGTTACGAACATCGCGACCGCCACGCCGACGGCGACAAGCATCATGACCTTTGTGTCTTCCAACAAACACATCCGATTACTCCATGAGAGCAGCATTGTCGTCGGTGAGAACGTGGACGGCTCCACGAGCAATAACAACAACAACAACAACAACAACCAACCGCCCTCTACCTGGTTCATAACCGACTGGGCCGGCTACGTCCTCCGCGCCGTGCACCTCTCGCCCCTAGGCCAAGCCTCCCAAAACCTCGCCTCCTCCCTGCCGACGTACCTCCTCCTCCCGCTGTGCGCCGCGCTCCTCTACCTGACGACCCTGCGCATCCACACCACCGAGTCGCTCCTCGTGCTGCGCGGGCTGGGCATCCAGACCAGCTCGACGGGCGGGAGCTACCTGGCGAGCTGGCGGGCGGGGACGCGGTTCATCCCGACCGAGAAGATCCGCGACGTGCTGATCAACGAGGCGTTCCGGGGTTTCGCCGTCAGGTACTACCTGGTGGTTGTTGTGGACGGGGAGGAGGATGTTGTTGTCGTGTTCCCAAGGTTGCTGCCCCGGCGGAGGATCGTCGAGGCTGTGTGGAGGGGGGTTAGGGGGTGTCTGTGGGAGCCGGATGGGAGTGTCCCGTTGAGTAAGAGGTTGGATGAGAAGGGCGCGTGCGGATGACGAGGGTTTGGGAGGAAAGGATGATTTGTTCGGACTGCTGGAATTTTTCTGAAGCAACGGTGGTATCTATCTATCTAATGCAGAATCTCTTATGCCAAATTCAATGCCAACGCATACATGATATCTACTCATCACCACCACCCTCACCACCAGCAGTCTTCTTCTGCTTCAGAAAATCCCTCCAGTTCCCCACCGCCCTCATCTCCTCCGCGGTGTTAAACCCCTTCCGCTGCGCCCACCTGTCATTCGCCTCCTCGGGGGTCTGCAGCAACTCCTTCTTCAGCACAGGCACATAATTCCCGGCATACCGCGGCCCATGACCCCCTTCGTACACCCTCGTGCTGGCCCCCGGCTTCGTCTTCCCCGCCTGGCCCCTCACAGCCTCAATCTCGGCGTCCGAGGGCGTCCGGCCCACGCCCGTCTTGGTGGCCACCAGGTCCAGCAGCCTGTTGGCCAGGATCTCGTCCATCTTCCTCTCGCGCCAGCACTCCCACAGCTCGCCCGCCACGTCCCAGCCCCCGTGCAGGTTGAGCGGGCCGTCCTCGCCCTCGCCCACGTACAGCCAGTCGACCTCGTCCGCCGACCCGTCCTCGTTCTCCCGCCCGAACTTGCAGTCCCACAGCACCAGCGGCGTGTCCTCGGCGAGGACGTAGGCCGGCCTCCGGGGGTTCTTGGCCAGGTCGAGGAGGTCTGCGATGACCGACGGCGGCTCCAGGCCCTGGCCGACCAGGAACAGCACCGCCACCATGCAGCGGATCTGGTGCCACAGGAAGGCCGACCCGCGCACGTGGAAGTAGTACACCTTGGGGTAGGCCACGCCGTCCCGCGCGTGGTTGGCGTCGCGGAAATGCGGGCTGTCCAGGTAGGGGATGGCCGTGTCGACGCCGTCGACCTCGACGATGTCCGCCTCGAAGACGCGCCGCGTGAAGTTGGTGATCTGCTTGCTCGCGTCCACCTTGCAGTAGTTGCGGAAGTCGTGCACGCCCTGGAAGTGCTTGGCGGCTTCCCGCATGGCGTCTATGTCGAGCCAGCCTTCCTTTGGTTTGGGCCTGTTGTTGTTGTTGGTGCTGTTGTCGTCTGAGGTGGGGCGCTTTGGTTTGTGCTTCTTGTGCTCGTTGTTGTTCTCGAGGAAGCTGGGGAGCGGCTGGAAGGCGGGTTGTGTGAAGAAGTAGCGGTATTGCCTCTCACGGCAGGAGAATCGGGCTGAGAAGTCCGGTGGTGGGCTGGGACTCCAGGCGTATATCTTGATGTCTGGTGGTAGCAGGCGGTTGAGGATGTAAGCGTACTGGATCTCCTGATCCACAGGTAACAGCTCGTCGTCGTCCTCTCCCTCTTCTGCCTCTTTCTCCTCCGGCGTTGTCTCCTCAGCAGCAGGGGTGCCACCCATCTGAACGTCCTCGCCACCACATTCCTTGCCAGCTCCTCCTGCGACTTGCTGCTTCTTCTGCTGCTGTTGCTTGGCCCAGCCCTTGGCAAGCTTATTACTCCTCACCCGCAGCGCGACGACCTGACCAAACGCGCTCACGCCCCGATCCGTCCGCCCGCACTTCGAGTACTCGCACACATTCCAGTCCACCTCGTTCGGCTTCTCCGGGTTCGGGAAGATCAGGCAGGCCTTGACCAGGGCCTTCCACAGCTCCTCCTCGATGGTGGACAGGACGCCCGAGCTTTGGTACTCGAAGCCGTTGTACCTCTTGCCTAGGTAGGCCAGCTTGAGGGCGACGAAGCGCGTGGTGAACTTGTTGGGGTCCATGGCTCTTCCCTTGAACTTCCTCTGCTTCTTCCTGGCAGGCCCGTCGGCGAGGAAGGATGGGGCCTCCTGGCTGCCTTCAGAGTGTTGAGCCGGTAATGAGCTGGCGCTCTGGGTCCTGGCCTTGGCCTCATTTTCGAGCTTTTTGACCCGGGCGATGAGGTCGTCTTTTGTCCATTTGTTGTAGTCAGCCATTTTGGGCGTTGATGAGATGAGTCTTGTGGTGGTTGGCTTTTGGGCGGCAAGCCTCAGGGTTGATGATGAGAGACTTGGTGTCGGTGAAATGAGTATGCTATTCTCTTGCCATCGTATACCGCGGCTAAATATTTTGAGCGGCCTCATTCGGGTACTTTAACTCATAAAAATGATCAAGCCCTCTCTGACATCCTCCTGAGATGAGTGCCGTTATGAGCAAGACGTGAAATTTACGTCCTGGAAATCCTTATCGATAACGGAGTTTTGGTTACTGTGATCTCCGTAGTTTATTTATGCACCGCAGAGGCAGCGCTTCAACTTCCCCAGCTTCATTACTCAATTGCCTCATTCAAACGTGTGCTTACATTACAAAAAATCAATGGAGCCTCAGACGATACCCATACTACTTCTGGGTGATGAGAAAGTTGGCAAGTCAACATTCTTATCGTAAGTTTCATCCTCTTCAACATTGAGCACCGTGACATCATGGTAAGGTAAAATACGCCGATATACTGTCTAGCTAACTCCGGTGTGCAGACGTATCAGCCAGGGACACAGCAACTTGACAGGCACAAAATCGATTACCCTACTCAAAGACTTAGATCAACCATTTATTTTTGAGGTCTCATTCGGGAGGCGACAATATCGACTAGAGTTCTACGACACCTCAAGTCCTGAGAACTGGCGCCTCCTCCAGCCACATCTCATCCTCATATGCTTTGATATTAGCCACCGCCCGAGTCTCATCAACCTTCAACAAGTTGTCCGTAACCAAATTCTTGATTCTTCACCTGACCCCTCCTTCTCCTGGAAACACCGTACTGACATCGTTGCAGTGGATCAAGGAGGTCCGCGCGACATTCCAGACCGAGAGCACACTGCCACTCGCTGTCCTGGGCCTGAAGCGAGATCTGAGGGCCGAGGATGATCCAAACGGCACCCTCTACCCACAGGAGGCGTATCGAGTTGCTTCGGAGATGAGAGTTGATAAGTACATGGAGTGCTCCGCTGTGACTGGGGAGCTACTCCAGCTGGCGTTTGAGGAGATCTGTCAGATAGCCGTAATGACAACGACTGCAGAGGGTGGCCAGAGCGATGGAGGGTGTTGCGTAATGTAATGTGATGTGGTGTTGGCACGGTCGAGCTGCTCATTTGGAGCTACTCGCTTGTGTCTGTATCTCTGGCTGTATCATGGCGATGGGGCAACAGAGCTAGCAATGCAACGTGTTCCATCCAGCCCTTCTGAAGTCTTGTCCCGTTTGTCGTTTCTGCTGCTCGCGTACTGAGTTCAGGTCATCAAGCAGCATCCTCCTTGACTGGGAATGGCCCAAGGGTCTCCTCGATGATGGCAATCATCTCATTCTGCTGGTCCTCATTGAAGCGAGACTCGGCGTCCTCGACCAGGCAGTTCAGGATGGCGATGTTCTCAGGCCGCACGTTGAGTATCATGATGACCTCTCCCTTGGTCAGGTCATAGTCACGCAGCCTCTCGACCAGACGGCCTATGGTGTCGGCATCATAGGTGATAGGTCTCTGACTGAGAGGGTCGGGCGACGTGCGGAAATGCTCGGCGATCTTTGGTGTATATATATGTGTCAACTGTCTGGGCCTTTGCTTGATGGCGAGGGTCGATTGATTGAAAATGCTCACCTGACTGATGACTAGCTGAAGGTCCTTTGGGACCTGCTTCTTCCTCTCATAGTTATTCTGGTACTTGGCCTGCTCGTTGAGCAGATGCTGGTAGACCTCGAAGTTGGACAAGACGGCGTTTTGCGACTCGAGGATCTTCATGATGGCTGTCTGTTGAAAATCTGCTCCCAAAAGATTCGAGGGTGCTCCGTCAAAGTGAGTGCTACTGCAGGTTGTCGGCGGAGGTGGGACTGAAGCGTAACTGCTATTCCTTTGGATTACCGGTTGAGGGATCTCCTGCGGTGTGACTACGCCGACGTCTTCCGATGGGTTACACTGCCTTCAGGTGAGGTATGTGGTGAGTGGATACTTTCAGCCTTACTGCCCGAAAGTTCTTCGATATTCAGGACTCAGTAATGAAATCAGCTCCAAAAAGGCGCCACTTGTGTGTGTTTGTGAGTGTGTGTGTCGTCTCAGGTTTGGTAACTAGACATGTCCGTTTGCTTTGGTCTGTTCGGACGTCTTCGTAGAGATCAAGCTGGGTAAAAACCGAGTTAGAGAGTCACGGTGGTATGTATGGTTGCGATTCCAGGCAAGTACGGTACATAGTCTGTACCAAATACCCCACGGTCGCGATGCCCTCCGAAGCTCCGTACTAGTAAATCCGTGCCTCCCCCCAGCTGCAGCTGCAGCTGCCAGGCGCCAAGATGTTGCAATGGATGGCCAATGATAGGTAGAATTCAGGCACTGCCCCACCTGGTATGACGCTGACGCAACGCTACTGTGTGAAATGCGGTTGTGTTTTATTACTGGACAATTCAGGCCTTCTCAGTGTACCTGGGCAATTAGGCAAAGGCGGTGTCTGCAAAAGAGTCTGGGGTCGGCACTCATTCAGGCCTATTGAAACCTGAACCTGGGCAGATTCATCAGTTTTTTCTTCACTCTCTGCTTCGCCGCATCCGCAATTATCCTGTTCCCTCTCTGCTTTTCACGCCGAAGCCTCTGACATGATGATTCCTCTCTAACGGAAAACTTACAAGACTCCTTGCTAGCAACCAGCCCCTACAACCTCCTTGAGCCTCGTAAACAAGACAAGAGTGACCTCTCGTTGTCTTCTCTTGCCCTTCTCACTGCTTTGCCCCTCTATCTCAGGTCGCTTCTTATCGCATATCCTCGGCTCTCTTCTTCTGACGTCGGTGTGGTTTATGTTCTATGATCTTGCACTTTCGAGTCATTCGGAGACACCCACGACATACTCTCAGCTAGCTACCTGGTAGCCTAGCATACCGTACAGCCTGGATTCCTTGCTGTCGAAATCTTCGACATCTTCACCGTCGTCGACGACTTCAAATCTCCACTCTACACCACAACAACCCTCCAAAATGGTCCGGAATCTTGTCGTCCTTGGGGGCAACTCCCACCCCGAGCTGGTCCACAACATCTGCAATATACTTGGCATACCTCCTTGCAATCGAATCCTGTCCAAGTTCGCAGTCGGCGAAAGCAGATGCGAAATCAAGGAGACCGTTCGTGGAAAGGATGTCTACATCATCCAGACTGCTGGCACCCAAGACCCCGACCACAAAGTCAACGACCACTTCATAGAAACTTGCATCAGTTAGATCCAAACTCCTTTTCCCTCCCTCCTCCTCCGTTCACTGACAGTACTCGACAGTGATCTCCGCTTGCAAGACTGGCTCTGCTAAGAGAGTCACCGCTGTCTTGCCTCTGTTCCCCTACTCTCGACAGCCTGATTTGCCATACCACAAGACCGGCGCACCCCTTAACAAGGCTTCCATCGACACAGCGGGCAAATACACTTTCGAGAGTGTCCCTGCTACCCCAGGCCCAGACTTGCCCAAGAGCACTGGTCTCAGCACTGGCATCGATATCACCAAGATGATGACGCAAGCATCCCTCGCTAACGGAAACGGACAAGCCCGAGCCAACGGCGAGCATGCATCATCGGGTCATGATGGTTCGGAAGGACGAAACCACGCCGGCAGTGTCTCCTCCGTCGCTGGATACACTGGAAACTACACCACCCACGATTACGAGAACCCTCAGATGATCAATGCATTCCATGCGAAGCCCGGATACAAGCAATGGGTGGCCCAGGCCGGAACATTGGTGGCGGACCTTTTGACAAATGCGGGCGCGGATCATGTATGTGCCTCCTGAAAAAGAGCTGATACACCTTCGCGATCTGGAAACCAGACAAGTGTTGGGTTTCACGGTCCCACCTGGACTGCCGCCAAAACCTTTCATGATCTCCTTTATATTGGGGTTAGTAGCTCATACTAACTTTCTGGTCTTCCCAGGTCATTACGATGGATTTGCACGATCCTCAGTATGTATTGCTCCTTGTACATATTTTTGTTTCCTTTGCCTTTTAGGTGCCGGACAAGTGTCTCGTGCCCTGCTTCTCGCACCCGTGATGAATTGTATCCTCGGCCCTCTCAAACGCTGCTTGGCTGTTCTGAGTTCGGTGAGCGGTGCTGACATTCGACCGTCAGATACCAAGGTTTCTTTGACATTCCCGTGGATAATCTCTACGGAAAGCCGTTGCTTCAGCGGTACATTGAACGATCGATTCCTGGGTTCAGAGATGCAGTCATCGTCAGCCCTGACGCCGGAGGCGCGAAGCGTGCTACCGCCATCGCCGATAATCTCGGCCTCAGCTTCGCCCTTATTCACAAGGTAGGAACTTGATCCTTCCATCGCCTTTCGATACTGACTGTTTGCTGCAGGAGCGTCGCCCAACTAGGATTGCAGACCGGCAAAATGCCACCATGATGCTCGTCGGTGACGTGACAGGTCGTCCTTGCATCCTGGTTGACGACTTGGCCGACACCGCAAATACCATCACAAGAGCTGCGAAGCTCCTAAAGAAGGACGGCGCCACCACCGTCTATGCGCTTCTCACCCACGGCATCCTCAGCGGCGATGCCATCACCCGTATCAATGCCTCGGCCATTGACAAGATCATCGTTACCAACTCAGTACCGCAGCACGAGCATCGGGCTGCGTGCCCCAAACTGGAAGTCCTGGACATCTCTCACATATTCGGAGAGGCCATCCGACGAGTCCACCATGGTGAATCCATCAGCGCTCTGTTCCCTCACGATTGAGCATGCCAGAGTGCGACTTGATGAGCATCTCACGACTCAGCAACTGTTTCTCGGTTGCAAATTGCATTTTATGATCATTTCCGGCGTCTAATAGGGAGGATTTATTCGCGGTATGGGCAACGGAAACATCTGCTCTTTCATCGCTGGAGTTGGCAGGCTAGATCCGGTGTCCCCATTCTCATGGCGAGCGAGAACTAAAAATCAAGAAAAAGGGGGAGTGATTGGCAGTAGCGATTTCGAAGAACCATGGTCCGTGACGGCAACCATGCTTCGACGTGCGAGACCATATAACATTGCTGGAAACTGAAAGGGGGGCGAGAATGCTCCCACGTACGGTCTCTCCCAGCAAGAGTGCTCGGAACGGTCTCTACTAGTTTAGTACGGCAGATCGCACTCAAATGATTGCTACACACAAGAAGATCGAGACTAACACATGGAGACGCTGGCCACGCGTGTACACGAGGGCCAAGGCGGAGACAATTTGCTTTAGCTACGTATGTACGAATCTACTCCGTGACAAGCGATTTGTACCCCTCGTTCGATGTGACGTGATATTCTAATGTCCGCTGCAGCTTCTCATACAGACCAACCGACAAAGAAGACGTTGAGTAATTCAGTCGATCGACTGGACAAGCACTTCGAGCCGTGGGGATATCAACAGCCAGAAGTCTGCTGCGCAAGAGGCACACAGCCACGTATCAGGAATGGCCATACGTCTGTCTAAGTCGGACGTTGGGTATATCACAGATCGACGCGTTTTAAAGATATGTATCTGTCGACCAACCCACATATGAAAGTGCAGCCTGGAGAATATATAGTGATTGTACATATATACGACTGGCTTATCCAGATATCGCTTCCTTTTGTCTCGACCGTTTTCGAGTTTCCCGAGTCGCGCCAACTGGCCCACCCTCCGACACCAACGACGGCTTCCGCAAGTTGAGCATGCACAGCACGGCGCCGACCCAGCCTAGTTGTTGTTTGCGCAATTCCCGGTGGCGGTGGTGGCTGCCGTCGAAAACGATACCCGGGTCTGTGCCGGCGGTCGGGCTTGGGTTGGTGTTGGGCGGGATGAACATAGGAGCAGGCTGCATCCCCCCAGGCGGAGACGGAAAATGCACCGAGTGCTGAGAAGGCATGGGGTCGTCCAGATCACCCACAAACTCAGAGATGTAGTATTCCTCCTCTTCGCCTGCCTGCTGTCCGGACTGGTCTTCGTCGTCATCGGGCATGGGAGAAACTGGAGTTGGAGGTGGAGGTGGCTCCGCGGATATCGCCAAATCCTCTATTGTTGCGGTCGATGTGCCCAGGTCGATAACAATCTCCCCTGCTGCGCTGTACGTGACAGCCCCCGGCTGAGAAAAGTGCACTCTGCCCCCAGGCATCGAAATCCTCGGTACCAGTTCTGGCCGGAGTCCTTGCCTCTTTTCCCCCTCATTCTTCGTCTCGTGCTCCTTCTCGGGCACAGGTTCTCCTCCCTCATCGGAGTCCTCGCCCTCTATAGGGACCGCAACCCAGACCTCGGCCCGCCGAAGATTGTCTGCATATATCACCAGGATCGCCACTACGGCCAGAGGTACGGCGGCAACCCAGAACACCCAGAAGAGGGCGTGGCCCGGCCCGAAGTCCTCGTTCATAGAGAGGACCCCAGAGACAATAGAGAACGGGAGGAGGACCCCGCCGAGGTAGGTTACGCGGTCGAGGGCGCGCTGGTTCTCGTTGGCACCCGAGGACGGATCACTGCCGTCGTCTGCGGGAATTGGCTGTCTGGCTATCGGGAAGCTGGCTAGGTTGTTTTCGTGCATAGAAATCCTCCTTTTGCTGGACTGGGCTGGTGGGACTTTGGGTAGCGGCGCCATGGTCGAGAGCATTTCGACACGCAGCCGGAGTCGTCGCGTCAGGCCTTCCCAATCTGGATAGGACACGATACTCGGGCTCCTCCTCCGTCGCGCAATATCGTTCCTCATATCTGTGTTCCTCTCCAGGGCTTCCATAACCTGCCACTCCAGTGATATCCTGTCAGATATGATGTCCTTGCGTCTCGGAGTGAGGACTTCGAAGAACTCAGACCAGTGGTCATAAGCCGTCTCCTCGAGAACCTCCTCCAGTGGCCCATCTACGTCGCCAGCACCTATAGTCTCCTGGAGGACATACTCAAAAGTAGTTGTAGCCTCACCTTTCTCAAGGGGGAAGACTTGCCAACGACCCTCGTGAAAAAGTCGTTTCACACCACCCCTCTCCACCAAAACATCACTCCTGCCCCCCCGAGCCCAAAGCTGCAGTGTACTCCCCGGGAACTGCCAGATCGGATAATCCAGAAATAACACATCAGCCCCTTCTGCGCCCCACAGGCTCGCCCGGCAAAACATGGCAGCCAGGTCCCCGTTCACGTCACTCACCGGCCTTACCGCCGCGCGCCGCCCCGAAGCTGCCCTCGGCCCTCTCTTGGTGAAGAAGTCTCCCTGCTGCTTCAGAGCCCGTCTGTATCCCGTCACCAGCTCGGGATAATCCCAGTGCGCCGATGTCGTGGTCCCTCCGCCTCGTCGCCTGTGGGCGCCCCGCGGGCGGTACCGCCGTCCTTTTACGTGCGCCTCGATGAACGCCGGGTCGATGTCTAGGGGGCTTTCTAGGAGAGCTGATAGGAAGGGTCCGTGAGGGCTGTAGAGGATTATGAGGGGTTTTCGCTGGGTTTGATGCTGCACCTGCACCTGCACCTGCTCCTGCTGTTGCTCCAAGCCGGCGGTGGTGACGAAGGAGGATGTGGTGGCCGCGGCCGCGGCTATGGGGACGTCACGCTGAGCGAGGAGGCTGACGATTTCGGTTCGCAGGTCGTCAGAAGTCACCAGAGACCTGCGCCTGCAGTTCGTTGCGGGCTGCCGCTCTGCCCCATCATTCGTGGCCGTGTTGCCCCATGTGAGGATTGAGCATGAAGCGGGCGAGGAGAGCTCGTCGACGTTTTGGGACATTGATGGCGAAGCTGGCGCTCCGTGGTTCTTCGGATCCTGTTCCGGAGAGGATGGCGATGATGAGCAGCAGCCTTCTGGGTGCTCTCGACGGCTTGGATGTTCCTTAAGAGACAGGTGCAGCCACGTCACGACTGCTCATTCTGACCGTGAAGATGTAGTGACAATGGTTAAATGGACACCCTTTATTTTCACAGTTGCTTCCTATGGCTACCGACTGGGAGGGGAGGGCTTGGTGTGATACTTGAGGCTGAGACATAGCTGTAGGCTGACCTTGGCCAGCTGAGCAAAAGCATCAGCTGCAGCAGTAGTGCATACACGAGCAAGAGCACATTAAGTAGTAGGTGGTGCACTGTGATAGAAACCACCAAAAGTGTCATTTAGCTGGAAACAATCTAACCCGCAATTGTGGTATAAACAGCTCGCCTCCCAAGTAAGCATGATCAAATCAGGTTCCTGCTGCATCCATCTATCCTCCCGTCGTGTGCCCGTCTTCTCAGCCGCACGAGGCTGCTTGAGGGCTGCGCCATGGCGAGATAACATTGACGACCAGACAGGCTAAGGACTGACACTGGTGTATCTTTTCATGATACCCCTCATCAAATCGCAGACGGCATGGTGCACATGACAGGAGAGATGTTAAGGAAACCCAAGAGTTGCTCGATACCGTTTTGCCCTTAGTCTTTCGTCCAGAACGCCTTAACCGGAAGACGCCATGATGCTAATATCCTTCCCCCTCTGCATCCGCCACCTGCAGAATCTTGCCCGACCTCTCTTCCCCACGCCCTCCTTGAATGAGCGTCACAAGGAAAGCTGTGAGGAAAGTAGGACATTCGTCCATTAATCACTAACGGTTTTATTTCCGTTCGCTTCTTTTTTGCCTGTCTCCGTACATTCCGCATAAGAGTCCAAGCACACCCCTCCTTTTTGCAAAACAGTCTCGTGAGAACGCGGGCAAATCATACCAATATCCCCATGCTAATATGTCTCAATGGGAAGCAGTCGCGCCAGACCTCGACCGGTGGAGTCGAAATCGAAGGCGAAGAGCGTCAAGCCTGGTGCCATTGATCCGGGAATGGCCTTTGGATCGTGGGCTTAGACACCAAGACGACTCACAACCCTCTTCCCTGCCCGCACTTCAATGTGGTGATGAGTCGTATCCAACATCAGAATCATGGTCATCACCATCGTGGTGTAGCGTGACGCTGTTGAACTCCTCGAAGGGATCGACCACCTCACCACCTGGGGTTGCCAGGCCACTATCCAAGGGAACACCCTTCAGCGGCATTGGTCTTGATGTGCTAATATCCACACTGTCGCTCTCCTTAACGTTGCGGAAGTTGATAGTGTCGATGCCTCGTCCCTGGTTGGGAACAATTGGGGGCTTCATATGGCGGATGAGAGCCCATTGTGTCGTTCTGAAGAATGGGTGCATCTTGATATCTGAAGCTCCGGCACGAGCGCCCAGCCGACGGTTTTCGTCCTTGATGAGCAGCTTGCGTATCAGAGATTTGCAGAGACTAGACGAACGTTAGCATAGCCATCCCTCTGTCTTTGTCTCTTTGGAATAACTCACTTTGATATTTGAGGCGCACCCGAGTGATCTGGGAATGGGATGTCCTCCCTAAGGATATTCGCGAAAGTTGCATTTCGGTTCTTTCCCTTGAAGGGAGTTGTGCCGTATAACATCTCATAGATCAAAATACCCAGAGTCCACCAGTCGACGGCACTGGTGTGACCGCTTCCTTTGATGACTTCGGGTGCAATGTACTCCTCTGTTCCAACGAAGGAGTTGGTGCGGAAATTGGCAATGCAAGACTTGGTGTCGATCGTGGGTAGCGAGGTTGTGCTGGCTCCGTTCTTGCCAACAATCATAGTCGGCTTGCCACCTGGGTCAGACTGCTTCGACAAGTCGAAGTCTGACAGCATGATGTGGCCAGACTGGTGGAGTAGAATGTCTGGAGTTCGGGTTAGCGTGTGACATCTCGAGACAATGTGTGATCTATGGCTTACTCTCTGGCTTCAGATCCCGGTAGATGAAACCCATAAGGTGAAGATATTCTAACGCGGCAGTGACCTCGGCAGCATAGAACCGCGCGTCATCCTCCGGTATGCATTTGCCTGGCCGGGTTTGTAGAGCCCTGAAGAACTCTCCACCGCTGCAGTATTCCATACACAGATAAAGGTAGTCCTCGGACTGGAAAGAGTGGTAGAGAGTAACAATGAAAGGGTGGTTGCTGGTTGCGAGAATCTCCTGCTCGGCAAGGGCTCTCTTGATCTTGTTACGCTTTATCATCTCCTTCTTGCTCAAGACTGCGAGGGTATTTGTCAGCCAACAGGCTACATAACAAGACGGGGATAAGGGCAGCACATACCTTTCATGGCATACAGCCGGCTGCTTTTCTTCTCCTTGACGAGATAGACCTTGCCGACATCTCCCTTGCCAATCAACTTGATCTTGTCGAAACTCTGGGGGCCGACCTCGACATTGCGGACCTTGATAGAGTTGCTACTGTATGTTCTCCTAAATGCGAGGGGCGTCCGGCCGGGGAGAGGGAGAGACCCAAGGCTATCCGTGTCAGGCACCAAAAGGGAATTGTGATCGCCTGAGTGTTTTGTTTCTACCAGTCCCAGGGTGCTCGCGCTCTTGTTCACGACCAGCGGCTCCTTGCCCAGTTCTGCCGTCGCAGGCCGCTCGCCGCTGCCGTTTCCATTGGAGAACATGCCCTGTGCATTGGGGGCGCTGGCAACCCTTCTCAGTTTCCTGGCGAGCTCTTCCTTGGTGGCAGCAGTGGGCTGTTCTGCGGTGGTGCCATTCGGGCCGTCGATCTTGAATTCGGGGGTATCGGGCGGGCTGGGGGGTACGGAGCCCTCGTTGTGATGTCGGAGGGCAGGCGGGCCCTGATGGGCAAAGTACGGATTGGCGTTGGCAGTTGGACTCAGGGCCTCGTCGAGAGGGTGACCTTCGCTAGTGGTCGTGGTGCTCCTCAGACGACCGACGGTGGAGAAGAATTTGGACTGGCGGAAGGATGTCTTGCTGTCGGACTTGAAGGAGGCGTGGGATTCGGGGGCGACTGGGCGCTTCTCCCCGTTGAAGGTGCTGATTCGGAAGAAGTTCTTCAACTTCTGGGGGAAATGGCTGTTGCCATTGGTGGATTTGGTGGAGGGCATAGTCGAGGTTGAAGTGGTACTGGTAGTCGGTTTCGGCGGTGTCGATATTGGTATCGGGTTTTCAGGATCATGAGGATGGGATTGTTGGGGCCGATGCCATTTTGCGGATAGGGAACGGTTGTTTGTGGTGATGGTGAACTGTCGAGGCATCGGTTTTACCA
Organism: Cytospora piceae; assembly: GCA_016508685.1. Taxonomy (NCBI): domain Eukaryota; kingdom Fungi; phylum Ascomycota; class Sordariomycetes; order Diaporthales; family Cytosporaceae; genus Cytospora; species Cytospora piceae. The sequence goes on along the minus strand of JADMLE010000005.1, from coordinate 1,501,796 downwards.
GAGCAAGTTCTGGTTGAGTGACAAGGAGAACAGAGCGACTGGAGGGTCAAATGAGAGTGCAGTGAGGGTTGATTCGGGCAATGGGCGAGGCGAGGCGAGACACAGGGTTGGCGCAGGGGTGGGGCTCGGTACTACCTGGGTACAATCCGTATAGCACCTGGGCAGGCAGGCTGAGTACTTCTGTTCTCTGGGCGGGTGTTCCCTGTAGCCAGAGCCTAGAAGAGCCCAAAAGGAGATGCGCCACGTTTCTGGATCTTCAGGGTTCGGCTGATCTGGTACTTGCTTCACTTCTTCGTGCCCAGTGAGCCAGTGAGTCTCTTCACTTTGGAAACGTTTTCAAACTTTTATGTTTAGAAGATCGGAAAGAGAGACGGGTTTCTAAGCAAGTGAGGGGATGTTGGGATGATCAATTCGGGGATACAAAAGTAATAACAACCTTCCTTGAAATACAAGGCAAAAGGATTGGTCAAGGGTTTGGGGTATTTGGGGAGCTTGGCAAGGGGGGGGGGGTTGGCCTACATCCGTATGTACGGATCCCATTTTCAAAGGATTACATGCTGTACCTGGATTTTGTTAGACACTCAACCATGATGTATGGACGCATGTAACGGAGATGCACTTCTTGACAGGAAAGTCTATCTGAATTAAACTTGGTACGCCAACGGCTTTTCATCCCCAAGCTCCCTCCAAGCCCACCCAAGTAACTCGAGGCCGACGGGGCGTCCCTACAAGCGCCATTGACGGCTTGGAGCACACCTTCAGTGACTTCGGAAATAGAGATACTTGCCGGCAGATAGTGACGCTACGTATTCTTCCGTACCTTCCAAGGCTTTGATGGCAGGGCAGGTGATGTGAGTGTCCACCTTCCTAACCAGGAATTGGTGCCTTTTCGACCGCGACCGCGACCGTTTTGCCAATCTTCAACGGCCAACAGAAGCGTTTATTGGCTTACAAATAGTCTAGGCACTTACTACTTCTGTACCTATGTAAACTTTCTTGAGCCTCGAGATCATCACGCAATATATCGGTAGACTCCGATGCTTGATGATGAAGATATGTCAGATTAATTGATTCCTGGGTAGTAAATACTGGCTGTAAAGCCTTCCGGATCGTCGGAATCTCTTCGTCACGCTTGTCAGTGGCTTGAAGAGACAAGCTCCACGGGGTGACGTAACTCGCGCTCGCGCATTATTTTTGGGATCCCCATTTCCAGTAGATCCCCTGGAATGGCCCCTGTGCTGAGGTGCTGAGGTGTTGAAGTGCTGAAGTGTGTCAGGTGCATGGAATCGGCCCTGAAGCCCACAGGGCTGACGAGCCTCATCATCATTCTCAGGAGACACAGCGTCCTTGACGCAATGACAGCAAAAAGCGATACACCTCACTGGCCGGTTCATACCACCAATCACCCATTCCCGGCGCGGTGTTGCGGACGCGCAAGCTCAGTGATTTGCTGTACGTCCGTGCTCTTTTTAAGGCCGCCCCCACCCCGCAGGCTGCCTGTGTAAGATTATGGCTGTCCATAAGGCTTTATATGCCTCTCGTGTCTCCCATGACGACGCTGAGCTGTGAATTTTATGAGAGGAACGTCACCGTTCTTCTCTGGTATATATTCGCACATGGACGTGAAATGAACAACATCTGCTGCTCTGTTGAAGTGTGTCCCTGGTTGACAGCGAGGGGCAGGCCCTTAGCAAATATCAAGTAAAATTCGCTGCAGATTCGAGGTCGAGGCCGACATGCTCGAGCTGAGAATGCGAGGTTGATCTTGAGATGCTGCTCCCTTCCGAGGCTTTTCAAATTAGCCTGGACAAGGAAGCCGGTTCTTCGTGCGTCCCTAAGCCGGAAGAGCCTCCTCGTCACCTTCATCCTCATCCTCATTATTATTATCGTCCTCCTCCAATGGAGCATTGGCGTCTCTCTGCATGAGGATGTGCCTAAGCCGCCGTCTGTTCTCCCGCCAGGTCACGAAGTCCTCGACCTCTTGGCTCTCCACCGAGGGCGTCACCTGCTCGCCATTCGTGCCAAACAAATAAGTCGGCACTTCATCCGAATGCTTCTCCTGCTTCACTATGGACTTCTCATTCCTTTGTCCATCACCAAGGTGCCAAGTAAACGGCACAAGATGTTCTTCATCGACATGGTCATGGAACTTGTAGTCGTGCGTGAATTCCGGCGACCTGCCATCACATGCCGACCACCTACACACCAATGGATCAGCCCGCCCGTGGACAACCCGGATGTGCTTCCCGAGAGTCTCGATGTTCTGCAGTTGCGCCTTACAGCCCGGCCACTCACACATGAACGGCACATACCGGGGAGGTTCAACGAGCTTCTCCCAGACCCCCCTTGGCGTGGGTGACGTTTCTCGTGGCGGGCGTCCTCTACGCTTCACTCCAGTAATCTTGGGGACCGGTGGTGGGGCGATCCTGACATTGCCGTCCTTGTCGAGGTACTTGTGGGCCGATGCAGTGAGAAGACCGGTTTTAGTGGAAGGCATGCCGGGGCGCCAGCCTTTGGGACGTCCTCGCGGGCGCTTGCCTGTTGCGGGTGGGTTGGCTGGTGTGGAATTCTTAATGGCTGAATGGGCTTTTGGTTTGGGTCCTCGCTTCTTCTCGGGAGCGACATCTAAAGTGACCGGCCCATCCTCAAGATCATCTGCGTCGTAGAAACGTGCTTGGCCCGGTGCAGGTTTGAATGGCGAGACATTGAGCACGACCTCTATTCGTGACCGGCCTGGGGTCGGCGCCGAACCGGAGGATTGCGGTCGTGTCTGCGAAGTGGAGTGAGGCTTCAATGGGTTGATGGCCGGTTGGGCCGGTGTCTGTAGGGCGCGAGGAGCCTCATGGCCTATATCCTTTGGGCTAAGTGAGTTGACTGGGCGGGGGACATCGGATGTAAAGATGTTCTGAGCGGGAGGGTCTTGAATTTCCGATGTAACTCGCGGTAGGTCAGATGAAAGTGAAGGCGGCTGTTGACGGGGCGAAGCTGAAGCATAGCTTCCCTGTCCCTCTCGTGATGTGAGGATATCGGGAAACATCTGTCATCCCAAGTTGAATTCGGATAGCAGCCAGTTCTATCCTGACACAGCATTAACGACCAGCAAGTGGCGAACAATAGATGATGCTCGGAAGGTGAGTGGTCGTGATATGGCCAGGGTTCGGGTCGAATTCGATGATGGTTATGGTGAGGTGAATTTTATGAAAAAGGACAGACGTTTTGTTGCCGAATTAAGATTTGCGTTTGAATTGCATCATTTCGAATGTTCGGTCGCAGACAGATTAAGAAATACCGGGGTAATATAAAAAGCTGGTTCACTGGTAATTGATGTCTCTGGGGGTGATTGAACGATATTGAACTGTAAGTACTGGTAAAGAAAGTATGGTAAATAAAGGTTGGCAACTCGACGCGCCTGCTTACGTAAGTGTTTGGGCCAACTTAACACTTCCATGGCTCACCTTCTTATTACTCTCGGTAAATGGAACTATGCTCCAGTGAACAGACTGGAACTTCTCATTAGATGGTTTGCAACTCCCGCGGCTGTAACAAGGCTCGTGCACACGGCTGAGTGAAGGCCATCAAGCCCGTTTGGCAACTCACACCTGCCTCTCGATGTGGGCAACAGCCTCAAAGGAGGGCACATCCAAGCATGACTAGGCCATGGATACCGGGGCAGCACGTTACTCCTAAATCAATACATATCTGCGCTGTTACCGTCCTGATTTCCCAAGTGGGTAGCACCTCTCATGGTATCATAGTTGTCCGGTGTCAGTACTTGACGGCTTGGGAGACGATTTTATTTCTTGTTCAAAGCCTCACCTCACCTTATCTCGTCGTCTGCTAAATAGCACCGTTCAATGTTTGAACCAAACCGAGTGGGGACGTGAGGGAACGAATCATATTGATATGGAGGAAATCTAAAGTACCTAGGTAGGTAGGTTTGGACTCTGGATGGAAGTCAAAGAGAAGGCATCACCTCAACTTGCACTCGCCCCGGCCCCCCCACCCTACATGAACTCGTGATTTAACGAGTCGCTGCCTTGGTTCAAAACACTACCAACCTGGCAAGATACAGACCAACAAGAGTCGATGGACAGATACTCAAGGATGGACTTATCTCGGTTGTGCGGATTCTCCATGGGAACTGCTTTCGCAGTACCCAGGTGATCTCTTCGTGGGCATCCTATTTCAAACACCCTCCTCTTGGTTTTCTGATCCGTATACTTTACTCGCAGGTGCTCTCCGCAAAATAACCGAAGCCGCCTTCCCTCATCCACGAACATGGGCATCGTCGCTTCCTCCATCAAGTGGCTCCGGAACGACATCAGTTCGCTCGACTTAACTAACACGCTGTCCCGCTCATCACGGCTTTGTTTACTCAGACAACACCCACGCTCATTAGATATGTGATTTAGACAATCCTTACTATGATGCATTCTTTTATTGCTCTCTCATCGTTCGTTTCGCTGGCCATGAGCCAGTCGCTCGTCCTGGAGGCTCAAGATGGCACTTGTGGCTATCTCAATGGTGTCAGACTTGCCTCTTACGGGTGTCAAGCCACGACGCAGAAGTGTGCCGTCTACTACCCAACATCATCTTTGGTGGCCGATACCACAGGTATCATCGACATAAGCGCGGGTTCGACGAGCCCTGTGACACCGTCTTTCAAGACGCTGACACGGAGAACCGCTGGAATTAACGCCGCGACGATCACTCAAGCTCCCCGGATTGACTCACCTGCGGTGGTCTGCTGCGATCCGTCCATAGGTGACTGTACTGCTCAACCGACAGCCTGTGTCGACGCCTTTGAGCACCCGTACAGCGCGTTGTGCACTGGCAATTGCCTCAATGATCCCATGACACTCAAGTGTACGGCAGGTCATGCTCTTCACTGTAACCAAATCCAGTTCCAGTCGCTACTTTACTACCAACGCAATGCGGACTACAACGGGGCTGTCAATGCCCTTGAGGCCAGGATGGGAGTCGCAAAAGGGTCAGTCCGTGGCTGGTTCTGTGGGAAATCAGCACTGCCCACGAGATTCGTCGAGTCGACAATCATCAGCCGCAGGCCTGTCTATGAGGACGAATCATCGCGTCCAGCAGCTGACGAGACCATCACAAGCTCTCCCGGCGACTTGATCAGTCAGTCCACCACAGCCCCAAGTACCATCACGCTACCCGAACAACTTGGTGCTGTCCCGGGTCTGGAACCCAGCCCTCAACCCGGCTTCAACCCCGGTACCATCGACAGTAGTGACGTCCCTTCAGGCGACTACAACTACGAGATTGACGCCGCCGCTGGCGAGGACTGCTGCGTCGACGAAACTGCATCTGGCGACGGCTGTTGTGTCGATGAATCTGCTTCTGGAGAGGACTGTTGTACAGACGATGCCGCTCGTCGAGCACGGCAGCTACAGCGGAGAAGAGACCCCGAAGTTCACAGGGTCGGGATCACTGTTACCACAAGCACTGTCACTAGTCCCAACCAGATTGGCTTGGCCACGACAACAGTCACACCCGCCGCAGCGCCAGCCATGGTCATCACTGAAGGCTTCGCTGTCGTCTCCACCGCCTACGTCAACCAAAGCGGCCGTTCCCCCTTCACCAAGGCCACCCGGACCTGGAACATTGAGTTGCCAACCCCAACTTCGAAAGTCGTAACCACGAGCAAGAACAGCACCGGGCCCCGCGAACCGAAATTGCCTAAAAAGAATCCAAAGAAACGCCATGGACCCGCCCATATCGGCCGCATCGTCGGTGGGGCGGTAGGCGGTTTCCTCGCTCTTATCTTGCTACTCATAATCGTCAACCGGTGCAACAAAATGAGAAAGCTTGGGGCGAAGCAGTCGTCAGGCAATGAGGAGGAAGGCAGGGAGAGGGTAAGCAGGGAGAGGCAAGACAACGAAAGCCGCGCAGTCAGCAGATCGGACTGGGCCAGGAACTACCTATGGGACAAGTACGCCGGTGTGAAGGACCGTATTTCGTGGGCCGAAGCCCAGCCCGGCAAGCTGACGCCGCCTACAATCCCTCCCAGACCTTTGGGATCAGACAGTAACCCAGGGCGATCCACTGCCTCCCCGCGAGACGGTGACCATCTACAAGGCGGTGGTCCGCAAGCACAGCAGGCATCGTCGCCGTCTGGCGACAACGCTGTTGATGGCATGGCCGAAACGAATGGGTCCAGCCCGGAGTCTAATGATTACTACCATGCTCTCTCCAATTTTTATGGTGCGGCTGCAGGTTGACACTCGTTTTCGAGGTTGAATAAATGAGGATGGTTTCATACTTGACGTATTGCTTTTCCTTGGACTATCGCTCTATCTAGTGTTAGATACAGCGACGTCTGTTCGGTACTGCAGAAGGAACTGCAGAAGGTGGTTTTATGAAGGGAACCATGAGTTTCTGCATCAGATGAGCCTTGGAGTTAGACACAGCAGATATAGACAGCAGCGAATTGCATCACGGATGTTCCTTATCCGACTCTTGGGATGCTTCCCGAAATGTGACATTGGTGCGTAGTGGTTATCTACGGTACGTCAAGCTTTGACTGACCTAACCGCCATCACCCAGAGACGACTCTGACTGGGGAGTCGGAAGTGAAAGGTTATGAACGGTCTACGAGGGGGCGCCAATGGAGTATGAGTATAGAGAGGAATAGGAGGATATGGGGGATGGAAGCGACTGGTATGCATAGGATAGAAGTGTCAGTCGTAACTGGAATAACAAGGCGTGCGAGGAAGAGAGATACCCGTGTACCTACTTAAGTATTTACGTGAAAGACGATAGTGGCAGAATTATCTCATCATGCTGCAGTTCCGTGCAAGCTGTACATAGTACTCTCTCTATCTGCCCAAACACAGAATCAGAAATACCTCCATAGATATTGGCCACAGCTGAGCGCAGAACCCTCTCTGTGGGTATCTGACGTGGCTATCCCCATACTGTCCTAAGAGAAGGAAGCCCTTTTCGATAAACCACAAAACGTGTTCTGTGCCAACGCCCAACAAGATCAAAGCCAAAAGACAAAGACAAAGCCGTGCATGCTTCAGTAATCAATCAGCCGCAACTTCTTGCCAACATCCCTCCTCCTGGCCTGGACAGCAGCCCGTTCAGAGGCCTTGGTCTCACCGGCGTCCATGCCTTGTCCGCGGGCCTTGAGGGCTTGAAGGAGCATGCCGGCATCGAAAAAGCCATCTGTTAAATGTCAGCAGTCGATTCTTCCGCGGGACCGAACCCAGGTTTTTCCAAATCTCGGTAAACAGCGGGAAGGGGCAAGAAGCACTTACAACCACCCAGCTCATCATCCTCACTAAGCGTAACGCTCTCGTCCGTGGGACTCTGCGTCCCACCGCCGGCCTGTCCAGCCACGCTCCCCAGCCTCTGACCGCGGAGGCCCACCTCCGCCGCCGGGCCGGTGATGAGCCTCCCCCGGCTCTTCAGCCTATTCGTAGGCGGCTTCCGCAGCCCCGAGCGGTCGCGGTCGATCTCCCTGGCGCGCGTCTGCTTCGGCGCCGAGGGGTGCCGGCTCGTGATCCGCAGGACCCGGCGGATCTCCAGGAGGTAGCTCTCGAGCGTGTCGACGAACCGCTTCGTCTGCCTGTGCTTGCTCGACACGCAGATGGCGATGCCCTCGTCCTTGATGATGTACCCTATCCCGAACCCTTCGCCCGACACGGGCCCGAAGCCGAAGTGCCGAAGGGACGGGTTGCCGCAGTTGGACGTCGACATGATGGTGTTGTTCAGCTTGTCCCACCCCGAGTCGGCGAAGAGCAGCGGCAGCTGCGAGCCCGCGCGCGAGTTGGTGCTGTCGCCCCTCGCCCGCGTGACCATGTTGTTGTTGCTGTTGTTGCTATTTCCCGCCTGGTCGCTGTTGTTGTCGACCGACATGACCGACTCCCGCGCCGGGCTCGCCGGCGCGGAGGGCGGCCCGGGCTCGGGGCTGCCGGCGCCGTCCACGGGGCTCGTGTACCCGCTGCTCCCTCCCGAGCTGCCTGCCGTGGTCCCGTCCACCAGCCGCTGCCAGAGGCAGTACAGCGCGTACATGTGCCTGTCGCAGCCCTGGCCCCTGGCGCACTCCTTGGTGTTGTCCACGTGCGTCTGGCAGGCCCTCTTGAGGGCCTCGACCTTCTGCTCGGCGGGGTTGTCGGCCCAGAAGGTCTGCACGAAGTTGACCGACTCCTGGGAGATGGTGCGCACGGCCTCGGTCCGGCCGTGGAGGTACATCTTTGTCATGGCTGGCTCGTACGTGCACTCGACGCGGCCGTACAGGCCGTAGTATGCTGCCTGGAAGGCCATCTGGACGAATGCGTCCGGGGAGAAGCCCATGGATGTGATGAAGTTCTTGCCGTATGCCTGGAAGTCGAGGCATTGGAACTCGTTCTGCTCGATCTGGTCGGCCAGTCGAGTCTCGGCGAAGCGCACCGCGATCTTCAGCTCCGGGGTCATGTCCCATTCCAATTTATGTGGCGTGGTGTTGACATCGCCGAAACTGTCGGGGTCACGTTTCGAGGGATCGGGACTCGTTGAGGCCCATAGTGTCGGTGCTTGTCCGTTTATCGTCCTCGCGAATCGTAGTATCGTGTCAGTGTATACGTCGCTCGCAAACCTAAGGACTGTGTGGCCGTCTACACCCGTATGTTCGAAGTTGATGCCTGCACTTCCGTTCTTGCAGACGATGATCTGCAGTTTGTCGTACCAGCGATTTGTGCAGGTGCCGATCTGTACCCCTTTCTCTATCTCACTCGTACCGCAAAGCATATTCTGGCACAGAGCAGATGCTGTTGCGGGCTCGGTGTAGTCAAGACAGACGATGAACAGTGCAGAGTCGACAATGCCTAAACAGTCGGCGTTGTTGGAGCCTTCTTCTCTGGTCAAGACGTCCCTTAAACCAGACCAAACTTTCCTGTTCTCCGTGCTGAGCACACCCAATGCCCCTTTCGCAGCATCCTGAATAGGCGTCTGGGCGGCGTCATCGACGATGGTCTGCAAGTTGATGGATACGTCTCTCTCCGTCATAATTAGATCCGAGTTGTCATCAAGTACATCGAACCAGTAAAACTGGCCATGACACATTATGATGATGTGCTTGGACTCTGGATCCTGCTCTATTTGGCAACCAGCATCCGTAGGTACTCGTGCCGTTCCGAAGAGCCTTGAGTACTGGTACATATCCAGGGGTGTTCCCCTGATCGTGTCTGGCGGTAGCTCCTCCTTGCGGACCGCTCGCACAAACTCCAACGCTGACACCACGAGCGAAGCTGCACGGGTGACTTGATTGTTCCGGGCCGGAGTTGGGTCATCTTCTAGCAAGAAAAATGGGTTCAAATTGAGCACGACGGGGTTGTCATAGTTTAGGTACGAATCGTACCCTGATATAGTCAGCAGGGCGTCAGTCTCATGTAGGGGGAACAGCACTTACAGAACTGCTCGATGTAGCTTGTCCTTCCTTCTGCATACTTCTTCAACTTTTCTTGTAGCTCCGGTCCTTCATGCTTCAGGAACTCTTGAACAGCTTGCTGAGTATCCGAGTGTTCCCGCGGTGACTGAAGAGGTTTGAGGGCGGCGAGGTACTTTTTGCAGGAACTGTCAAGTTCTGGGATGGGCAGCTTCGGCAGTTTCTCCTGGTGGGCGAATGTGACGCCGGGGTAGGACTTGTCTTCGTCCAAACCCATATTGCCAGTGCCAGGAGCCGGTTTCGGCTCTGGGATCCCGTTGGGTTTCTCTCCGTTGATTGGAACTGAGCGAGAGAGAAGGGAATGCGGGATGGGCGTTGAGAGAGTCTCTCCGAGAGACTTGGGCAGGGTAAAAATACGGACTTGGGTAGACATGTTTGGTCAGCTCTCAAGTATATAGCGGACACACTGAAGTGCTTATGCTCAAGCCTCGCAGGGTGGTTCGGTAGAAATAATGACAGTCGTGGAGATAGTAAGATGGCATTCCCACTTGAGATACTGCAGCAATGAAGTCCAGTACACCAGCCAAATAACGAAGAAAACAGACTGCAATGGCGTAAATATTCTTCGAGGGACGTAGTCCATATATTTCAGCTCACACAATCCCTGGGGGAAGTTACGGAAGTTTATGGGAGGTGTGATTTGATTCAGCGTATGGGCGTGCCCCACGCACGTACGGCAAGATGTCTGGCAAGATGTCTTGTCCCATGTGGCCTTGACATGTGGGAAGTTACCAGCAGTACATTGGCCTCCCTCCTAATCAGGTTGCATCTGAGGTACCTTTATGTGACGGATGCCGGATGATGGAGCCCCTAGGGGAATATGCGATGGAACTGTTCCGCAGGACCGAGTGAAGCCAAGATGGGCTGGGGTTTGCCGAGATGCCAGGATGAAGGGGAGAGGGAAAACCGTAGGGAAGGGAACATGATACATACCTGGGCGAATCCGGTCTTTCTTCTACTAGTATATTGACAATGGATGTGGTGGAGTGTGTAGCAATATATAAGAATAATCGAAGCACAAGACCCTTTGTCCCTTTGAAGAGAAATCATCTGACTGGGTTTGTTCTGGTGTAAGTCTTGAGAATAACCATGTTAGCCAGCGCTGGGTGTATATAATATGTGGGGGACTGCTGAACAAAGTCATGGTTCACCTTAGGCAGGTTCCAGCTCTAGTAGTGTCTTCTATACAGAGGCCAGGCCTAGGATCCTTTGGTAGATTATCTTGGGGGACGGAGGAGTGGAAGGGATACCTCAAGACAGTACGTCCGCAGTATCAATAAAGAAGTAGACGCTTATCCGGGCCGCGGGCGAAGTTCGGATGACGCTGTCTCGGTCCAGATTTGGGATAGGAAGACCAGCGCTACCGACGCCGTAGAACTGGGTACTTAGGTAGAGCTAGAGGGCTCACATGTACCCCACGGGGGACCAACTGCAGGTGCTTTGGGGGTCTCTGATAGTTGCTAGTTGCTAGTTGCTAGCTGCTAGCTGCAGGCTGCTGCTGCTGATGCTCCAGGGCTGATGGTTATCTTCGGACCAAGGGGAGGCCTTCTGGTTGGTTCCCGGGACAAAGGCTGTGTGACTCGTGACCCCTCCAACTATGAACCTTGGAAGTGTGTACTTGAAGTATAGTATGTATACCTACTTAGGTAGCTATGTTATAGTGACTAGGTGACCTCTTGGTTTCGCGCTTTCTCGCTTCTCGCCTTTAAAGTTCTCGCTTCAATGTTCTCCATGGTTTGGGGGTTGTTCAGGGCTCTCTCCACAGTCCAGGGCTGATCCAGCGTCGAGGTGTCCACTAATTCCAGGCTGAGTGGGCCCAGCATACGTAGTATACATGTACCGGCATTGGCCCTAAGAGTACCTACAGTACAGTACATGCAGTTTATTCTCGGCCATTCTGCTTCCAAGGTTTTGATACACCTGCATGTGCAACCCTTCTGAGTGGTACTGCAGTAACGAGATGACTCGAAGGGGAACAGCAACTATGGTAGCAAACGATGAGTAGTTCCTAGTTCTCTTCCACATTGACCCCCCTGTCAGCCTATATTGTTTTGAGGATCAAAAGAGGCACGTGGGGCTGGGACAACCCTCCCTGCTGAGACTGCATTCAACGTGCATGGATCCTTCGATGCAAGTGGCATGTGAAAGCAACTTCTTCATATGGGCAGGCTTCCCCAATGTCGATAAGATGTAGCCGGGTAGCTCGTGGCACCGGCCGAACGGAAACCGTCTTGATCCAAGCTCCTGGTTTTCGGAGGTCCTTTCCTTCACTTGATGTGCCCGCGGGTGGAGAGAACGGATCAAGGGAAAAATTCAAGACGGGTACCAATAGGACTTCTGCTCTCTGGACCGAAACATACTCCTAGGAAGTTCATGCCGAAGGGATCCTGTGTGGCCGCCAAACTCTAGTTTCCCGCACCTCTGCCGGCCTTTCGGTACCCATGCTTCCACTTTTATCGGCCCCGCTGGCCCGGGCTGCCCGGAGGAAGGCCGGACCAAGGAGATTGATCACAGTAATACTAGACATACCATTCATATTCGAAGCTATTCTCCGTCTTGTTCAATCATAATCACGAAAGAGAGTTGTCGATCGACGTGTGACAATCAAGTACGAAAATAAAGATTCACATGGACAAGCATCCGTAACAGCAAAATAGTGGGCAATATATACGTTTGCCATTGACCTCAATAGTGAATATATACAACATATAGAAGCCTGAATATCGCGGCCACGCTCGCGCAGAACAACCCACCACTTTGGCAGAGACGCTCGAGCCGCCTTCCCCGTCCTGCAGGTCAGATCACCGAAGAGACGCAGTGATTTAACCAAGCAGAGCGCTGGTAGGTTTCAAGCCAGGGTAGAACGAAGTCGGGATCGCCGGGATGTCAATAGACTTCGTGATTCCCAGACCAGCAGAGATCTCACCGGGCATCGTGGTTGCGGCATAACCACTCACCGTAGTGACCGTCGCAGTGCTCGTGTACGCCGTCAGTGAGCCCGAGCTACTCTTCAAGCACGACCCGCTGCCAAAGGCGTTCTCGCAGAGGTACTCCTCGGAGGACCCGGACTCGGTCCAGACGTAGAACGACTCGACGTCGATCTCGGTGCAGGGGACGCCGGCGGGGCAGATGACGCGGACGACGGGCCTCTGGGCGCCGTTCGACGCCGTGCCGTGCCAGTGTGAGAACGTGAGGTTAGTGTACTGCACGCCGTCGCCCTCGACGGTCGACATGGAGCTCCAGGCCGAGTCGAGGTCGAGCGTGTACGCGTTGGAGTGGCCCATGAAGTTGTTGAAGACGCCGTTGTAGAGCTCGCCCGAGCCGCCGTTGGACTTGATCATGAACTGCTGGTTGCAGTTCTGGCTGTAGATGTGGTTGTACTCAATGTCGTGGATGTCCGTGTCAGCGCCCAGGGAGCCGATGGCGCAGCCGCCGGACCAGTTGCAGAAGACACCGTCGACGAGGATGTTGGAAGCTGGTGACTTGACGGTCACACACTCGTCCTTGTCTGTAGTGCTTCTGGTCAGTAATCTAAGAGTCTCTACTGATCAAAAGAGGGACAGGGAAGAATGGAGAGGGAAAGTATCCGGAAAAGGCCATCCCACAATAAGGGAACACAGTACTAAGTGTCGAGGGAGAGGGTAGTAGCCAACTTACTTGTAACCTCGACGTCGTGAATCCAGATGTTCGTGCCCCAGACATCAATGCCATCGAGTCCACCCTAAAATTTCAATCGAAATTAGTATTCATCAAAATTGTCTTACTTCGCCTTCACAGAGATCACAGCAAAACTCGTTCAACAAAGGTGGGATCTTATCTTACCTCATTGCCTCCCCTGATGATCGTGTTGTAAACCTCTCCGTTGGAGCAGGTATCCATGGTAAAGTGGAAAGCCGGGCTGTCGACGAGAGCAACGTCATGAACAGAGAAGTCGACGACCTCGTAGAGCCGCAGGATACGAGGGCCATACGACCCCTCGGAGTGGAACTCGTAGCCATAACCCTGGATAGCACCCGCCGAGGTGGCCGAGTAGAACTCAAAGTCCGTGGTGTGCTCGATGAAGAACATGTTTCCACCATCGGTGCCAGAGCTCATCCGGTAGATGATACCCTCGAGGTTGATGGAGACGGACGTGCCGCCAGTCAGAGTGACCCAGCTCTCAAGGCCATAGTCGCCGGACGGGATGTAGACCTCGCCTCCGGTCTTGCAGGCGGCCCAAGCGGACGTGATGGCGGCCGAGTTGTCGGTCGTGGCCGAGGCAACACCGCCATAGTCCAGGATGTTGCAGACCTTGGTAGCGGCCTTCTGGGCGGTTGTCGTGGTCGGGCCAACGGTGCCGGACAGCTGGGCGGAAACGAAAGGCTGCACAGCAGCGAGGACAGAAAGGAAGGCAGGCACGTAAGACCGCATTTTGGCGATGGGGTTGGTGGTGTCTGAAGAAGAAGAAAAAGGATTAAGAATGAGACAGACCTTACCAAACTCACCTGTCGTCCAGATGGAGCGAAGGACGGGTGGTTTTATTCACAGAGCTGTTGCCCCCCTCGAGGCTTGTGTGGATGAACTGGGGGCCATACCTTAATTTCCGCCCCCAGTGATCCCCTTGATGGACTCTGTCCCCGCAAGGATGGAGGATTGTGAGCTCCACCAACGACATTATTCCGTAACATAAGAAAGGGGAGCCATCTCACTACTGCCGAGTGTCGAGGTAGAGGTGGGTGACTCGTTGGTTACCCTTTCCACCAATGGTGTCAGCCTGGGTGTGCCTGCAGTGGCGCCTGTCTCGGCGCACGCGGCGTAAAATGACTGCCCCTGGTCGGAGGTGGATTCATAGTCTATCATATTCTATTGTAGACTGTGAACACGCGAACCGTATTCCGTATATTCTAGTAAAAGGAGTGGGGTGGGATGTTGTGTTCGCAGAGGGACGTAAGTCCATTCAGGGGTGGTCAATATATCCCCCCCCCCCGGCAGGCTAAGAAAGTTCCCCTGGTGAGCCCCTGTCAAGCTTGTTTCCGAAACATTAAAGTCACCATGTTGTAGAAGGACCCTTGGGGGTTTTCCTACCGCCCAGGTTTACGGGAGCATCGTAACGTACAGATCTATCGACCCTCACGGATCAGCGCGCTACACTAGGTGCGGAGTGCTGTGGTGGATCTGGGGATGGAAGCTATAAGTTTCCGATGGCACGACTGTCAACTCTAAAACAGGATGTTGACCCACGACGAGAGGCCTTCAATTCCGCGAAACTTCGCTGAAGGCGAACTATTGCCGAGAACCCTGTCTGTTTTTCCAGGAGGTCCTCGTCCGACGAAACAGAAAGGGTGGAGATTCGAATTGGACAGATCCATGGGTCGAGCTCTGATGAACTCCTTGGAACAATTGCGTCGAGGGTGACGAGAATAGGCGAAGGACGGGCCACATCAATGGAGTAACCTCGCTACCAGGTCCCGCCAGGCCCACTTACTTACAGTCTTTCAGCGCTAAGTTTCAAAACGCCGAAACTGGAATTCCATCAGTCAAAGCTGTCGCGGAGAATTTCAAAGTGTGACAGGGGTCGTGGCTGATAGTTGAAACCAGGCTTCGTAGAGCCCTGTCGCCCAGCTGAGATGACGGGTCACGCAGGTCTTCGAAAAGATGACAATACGTTATCCCCAATGCCTCCTTCAGGTGGTCGTCATCGTGATCTTGGGATCTCCTCATTACCTATTTCGACGATGGGGGACATCTGAGTCCTAATGTGGTAGTTGAGGATCACCGTCCCTGCGGTGACTGGTGGATTTGTGATGGCCATTGATGGCCACGTGAGAGATGCCACAGCCCCGGATCGGCAGGTAAACAAGCTTCATGCATGACCTCGCAGATGGCCAGAAGAACTCGAGCGACTTAGCACTCTTTCTGCGCTGGCCACAGGAGTACTTTTAGAGGCTCGGATGACAGTCTCTTGCCGGTTGGCACACCAGATAATATGGTCGTAAAGCCTAAAGGGACAGTGTGTGTATCTGCAACGCTCGTAAAGCTCGAGGTGATCAGGAGCATATCATATAGTGTACAAAAGATCTCCAAGTCCCCAGAAGATCGAACGTCATGGTGATCTGACACGTTGACATCGACAGGTCGAACCATCATCCTCTCATCAGAGCGTCAAGGACAATGAGAGAGAAGGCATTATGTCGCAGTTTCAGAGACCAGCCTCGAAAGCATCATATCTGCGCATATGTTCCCAAAAAGGCAGAGTACAGTATGGTGGTAAAGGTGAGGACTGAGAACGAAAGAAGGTGAGCGTCATGCACGAAGCTTGGGATATTCACGGGCCAACCCGTTCCGTCCGCTGCAGTGGCTCGACCGCCCGGCCTCCGTGGTTCCGCGCCACGCGCCACCCCATACTTCAGCTCAAGCCACATCCCGTGCCATGTGTCTGTTGTCTTCATCCCCGGATATGCAATCTCGTCGACATCCTCTCCCGATTGTAACCAAGATATGGCTCTGCGCAGATATGGATCTAGAGAAGAAGAGGAAAAGACCTTCTGGCTCGAGTTCCAAGTCTGCAGTGACGGCCACTACGCCACCCCAGCAGAGCAGCAGCAACAACCCCAGACAACCCGGGCGCCGCCCCCAGCCACATTCACATGCTTCGGGGACCTTCCCCTAGAACTGCGGCTCAAGATCTGGGAACACCTCCTCCAGCCACGCATCGTCATCGCGGCGTGTTTCGACGCGGAGTGCGTCCCGGAGAAGCGCGCCCAGCTCGCGCGCAGGGCGAGGTGCCCCCCCGCCCCCGTGCTGCTCCACATCAGCCACGAGACGCGCCAGCTCGCCCTGAAGCATTACGAGCTGGCCTTCGCGTGGAGGATCCCCTCCATGCTGGCCAAGCCGCGGTCGTCCGAGGCCAAGGTCTGGTTCAACTTCAGGCAGGATACGCTGTTCCTGCTGGGTGAGCTGGAGCCGTATGACTCGTCCAATATCAACGCCCCTATGGTGTATTTCCTCAACCGGCCGGACACCCGCCGGGTGAGGCATGTTGCTTGCGCCTTTGAGGAGCTCCATTTTGGGGATATTGAGAGCGAGCAGATATTTGGGTGTCTTTTCCATGTGATTGATTCTTTCCCCGGCGCGGAGAGACTGTTGATCACGAGCACGGAGGATGACCTGAAGAGGCATACCATGATAGGGTGTCTACCGAGCTCGACGGACAACGTGGTGCAGAAGATCTGGTGGGGGTGGATCAACGGCACGAGTGTGGTAACGAGTAGGATGAGGGACAAGCAGATCCTCATGGTGGATGAGGATGGGCTGGCGGAATTTGTTATCGAGCATAGCTAGGGTGAACTTGCATTATGTGTATGAGATTTGGTTGCATTGGCGTTGGGGTAGACGGCGGCCTTTTGATTTTTTTGGTCACGGGACCAGAAGCAGGACATACGATAGACATGACTATTGAATATCAAGTCGATGTTGTTCTTCATTCATTGTTATCGTACAAAGTCATGGGTATGAGTGGAGTGAGCCGCCGCGCCTGTAGGGTGCCATAGAAGAAAATAGTTTTCAAAACCTGCCCCCCCCCCTCTCCCTGGACGCCGTTTACCCAACCATGATCAAGCCGTGTCACCTGCGCCGATGCGGGTTATGCTCCTCATGTATCTCAAAAGCAGGACAGCCCTCCCCGTTCCCTCTCATACCACCGAGCAGCCAATCCGTCAAACCGACAACCTTGGCACCCATACCCTTCTCCCAGTCTCCTCCAGTTTGGACATTCTCGATCGTGTGACTTAGTACCCTGCCCTCCCCATCAAATTCGAAGATGAACAGTCCCCAAAACTCATGGTTGTTCGTGTGCTCTCCCAGCCCCAGCATATCTCGGAAGGGCAACCTCCACCCGATACCCCTGCCTGCGGTGCGCCACCTCACGACCAGCTGCTCGTTGCCGGAGCCCGGCCTCCTTCCCGGCTGCTTTATTATGCGCTCGGACAATATCTCGAGCTTGACGTCGCCGATGATGGGGAGGCTGTTCCATGCGATGGGTGAAGTCCACAGGGCGGCGATGTAGGCGACACGGCCGGATACGGTGGGGAGATAAGGGTGGGTCGAGGGGAAGAGGTGGAGGGAGATGTTCGGGGCGAGGATCTCTGAAGGGAGTGGTGACTGGAGTAAAGTGGGCATGCGTTCTTGAAGAATGCGGAGTGCTAGTTAAAAACGTCTTGATCAGCTTTGCTGTCCAACTTGTTCTTGTGCAGCGCAGAAGGGTGACTCACTATGACCTAACTTCGCCTTGCGCTCATCTGGCGGCTTGTTCGGGCCCTTGCCCAGTGGTGGTGCGGTGTTCGCATTGAACCATACTTCGGGTAGGTTTCGGGGATTTGCTTCTTGGAGAGTAGTCAGGGGTTTGGAAGCGCCCGAAGAGGGTGTTGAAGTATGAGTCGTTTGCGCAGGGCTTGTTGGTATCAGGCCGGCGAGGAAGGACCTCGAGCGCCGGCTGGCCGTACTATTCACGACATTTGTCGAGGATGGTGTAGTGGTCCGCAGGAGTCGGCGCGAGGCGGACATTTGTCTCGAGTCTCTACATGAATATCCGGGGGAGCGGTAGTGAAGCTACTTGTTTACCCGAAGGTTCCAAGGTTTTTCGTGGCTATTATTAGTGTGAGGCTTTGTTGGTGAGCTTTAGGGAATTCCGACGATGGATGCAGGTGAAATTTCTAGCACATGGTCTGATGCAGTGATGCAGCCCGAGCAGGTGCCGAAATGCAACAAAAGAGTTGGACGTCAAGGTTCCAAACGGGCGGGTGCGGGCGGGTACGAATCGGGACTGTCTACACAGTACAGGCCCTAGAGCCAAGCTTCGAAGCTGGGGCCCCCTGGAGTGCCTGGAGCCCCCGCATCTCCACTGCTGGCCGTGAATCTCCCCGGATCGCCCCGTCCATCAATGAATCTGGATAAGCCTCATCTGGACAGCGAAGACTCAGAGAACAATCAATCCATATTGCGCAAATACCTGCCTAGTTAGACAATTCACAGGCTGCCTCGAAAACCAGAGCTCGGCATATAGGTGATTCATTGTTATTTTCACCCATGATTGACTACCTAAGTACCATACTCTTCAGGAAGTTTATGTCACTCTCCGAAGACATAATCAGTATCTACCTATAGGTAAGAAGCAGAGCTTACGTAGTGATGGGCACCTCTGTAAACTTTATACATATATTTAAGGAGGATCAACTGATGACCAGTATCAACAACTAACTCCGTCAACATGGACGATGAGAAGTACAGGGCTGAATTGTTGCATCGCCGAATTTGGAGGACAGGCCTCCCACGCTCTGATCTGGGTTTCCCAGGGTTCCAATTTTACCATGAATAAGTGATCCTTCGTCATGCCAGGTTGCTTGGGGGGGGGGACATCACATCTTCCAAGGTTTCCAGACAGCATCTGGGCAGTCGCTAGGTTGGACTTGAATGGTTCACGTGAAACAGTCATGGCCACCGAACAAGCAAGGCCCACATGCAGAGACTACATGAATGTGTCCCTATCACTCGTCCCGCTGGTGAAGATGCCAAAGGTGGATGAGACATGCGGAATTATCAGCTGCACTCTCCTTGACTCAGTGTAAGTGTGATGAGGCGGTCCCCTGCAGGTGCTTCTGTGTGGTACTGGGCGGGCAGCCATGACAACGTAACTTTTAGCTGTACTGACGTGCGTGACTGTAACTCCTACAGTGGGCTGGAAGTCTTTATAGAGTCAAAATTTGTAACAACCACGATGTGGATTAAACGCAGTGTAGGATTGATTGGCACAGGTGGTCCT
The DNA here is from genome assembly GCA_016508685.1 of Cytospora piceae. Taxonomy (NCBI): domain Eukaryota; kingdom Fungi; phylum Ascomycota; class Sordariomycetes; order Diaporthales; family Cytosporaceae; genus Cytospora; species Cytospora piceae. Next base: position 1,482,549 of record JADMLE010000005.1, on the reverse strand, counting down.
GCTTATTTCAGAGAAAGACTACCTACGTACGTACCTATAGGTAGGTACCTACGTACCCCAGGTGGTCTGGATTGCACTCAGGAGAAGGTTCGGCCCCTACAGAGTCCCCACCGTCGGTAACGGGCAAGCACAGTAGTACAAGTCTGAAGTAGAGTCACGTGGATCTGTAGATGCACGGGCCTCAGTCAAGAGTATCCACTTCAGCCGGGCATTGTCAACGCTACTAGACGCTGAACGTTAACTGCCAGCCAGCCAGCCTGCAACATCATCTCCATCACCCCCCCAATCTCCATCAACTTTCCGACCACTTCCTATCCGTTGCTGTCTTCCCATTCCGCCAGCAACCCACTTCCAGTCCTAGATCTCATATTTGACCAGCAACTTGCAACCGAGTCATCATGAATCCTGAGTAGTACGTGGCTATCACTGACCGTCTTCGTCTCCGATGCCGTCTTGTGCTGACACCGACTTCTAGAGCCTCTTCTGCCTAACCTTGCGACAACATCCCGCCCTCCGCCCAGACTATTTTGCTTCCACTCGAATCAGCTGTTGACTCCCTCTAGATACGACTACCTCTTCAAGCTCCTCCTCATCGGAGATTCCGGTGTTGGAAAGTCTTGCTTGCTGCTGCGATTTGCCGACGACACTTACACCGAGTCCTACATCTCCACAATCGGTGTTGACTTCGTACGCAGATAACCACTCCCCCCACCAACACCAACACTGCTTCGGCTGACCGTATAATAGAAAATCAGGACAATCGAGCTCGATGGCAAGACGGTGAAGCTGCAGATCGTAAGGCAACACAATCCCCATCCGTTCCGCCATCGCGAGAAGGCGAGTGCTAACACGACTTCTTAATCACCAGTGGGATACCGCGGGCCAAGAGAGATTCCGAACCATCACTTCTTCCTACTACCGTGGAGCCCACGGCATCTGCGTCGTCTACGATGTCACCGATATGGACTCGTTCAACAACGTGAAGCAATGGCTGCAGGAGATTGACAGATATGCCACAGAGGGCGTCAACAAGCTGCTCGTCGGCAACAAGAGCGATATGGCCGATAAGAAGGTCGTGGAGTACAGTGTGGCGAAGGTACGACTCTACATACCCCTTAAATCACGTTATGCCGCTGCCACTGAGCACCTATATCATGCTGGTATCGCTATCTAATCAGAGGTTCGCCTTACTAATGCAATCAACAGGAGTTTGCTGACAGCCTGGGCATCCCATTCCTCGAGACCTCGGCCAAGAACGCCAGCAACGTCGAGCAGGCCTTCCTTACCATGGCCCGGCAGATCAAGGAGCGCATGGGAACCACCGCCACGAACAACACTAAGCCAAACGTCCAGGTCGGCCCAGGCCACGGCGTATCGTCCGGATCCAGCAACAGCTGCTGCTAAACGAATGATGCCACCAACTCCCGTCTCGTCAAGTTTGTATAGGTATCGAACCAAACGCCAAGTTTTGGGAGAACGGCTGCTCACGACGTCACGAGATGTGGAACACGGGAGACGTGCAGGGTAGTCAGGAGTGCAGGCTGGGCAGTTATGGGGTTCGGACTTTGATTTTCCTGCGTTCGTGTTTTCTGTTGGCTGCTTCCTGCGCATAGAACCAAGTGATCGTCACTTTGGATTTGCTTTCCGGGGTCGGGAAGCTTCAGACGCAAGCATCAAACGTCATGATGGATGGACCGGGCATCTCCTAAGGCATACTGCTATTATCCCCTCGACGGATCCATGCAGGGAAAGACCGAGGAGGCCACCTTGGAGTGTCTACTATCCAGATGGCATGTCTTCACATAATACATACACAACTGGAGTTCTTGCCTTTCATCTGTCGTGATACTGTTTTTGCGCCGTTCTGTTTGTGATAGGGATTCTGATGGGCATTGATTTCTTTTGCTTTTCTTCAATATTGAGTTCTTGAGGTAATTGACGTAGGAAAGGTCAATTCAATTAGGTATTCCAAAGATTTCTGTAGTATCTCGACGTGATTTGGGTGTGGGACTTTACCAACTACTGAACTAAATGTAGACTCAGTTGACAGGTCAATAACCCCCCAGATGCTAATACTACCAAATGTGAAACAGCAGACGCCTCACTTAGGTACAGTTCCACTAGGCTTGGACATCGAGGTCCTGATGGTAATGGTGATCCCTCATCTGTTTGCCGATTGCTGTCATGCTCTCCAGTGCCCGGATCCAGAGCACCGATCTCATGACAGGTCACTCTCACTTATGATTGTCGGGCAGCTTGGGAATTGGCCCTGCTCCTATGCAAGACATGATTACGATAGGTACGAAATACTTGTGGCTATTGTGGTGATGCCGCTCAGATTTATTGACTCGCTGTAGGCCACCTCTGTCCATCTGTATTTTAGCAGTCTCTGGACGCTTGTATCCTATTCTTCCCTGTCAGTCCTCGACGGTGGGAGACATCCTCGGCCGACTATCTGCCATCGATGCAGAATGTACAACAGTTTCCACTGTAGCTGCCATGCTTGGCGCAAATTCCGGGCATCTTGTTTGATTTGGCGTCTGGGAGACTTTGATGGTCGTATTTGGTGGGAAGTTGGTTTGTTGCTCGAGTCTTGGTCTTTGTTTCGTTTTGTGTTGCTTGGTTGTGTTGAAATGCCTATTGATGAGCTGATGGAGAAAGGAAGGAGAGTGGTCCGAGATGCGTCCATCCTATGAGTTTATATATGTATCTCGAAGCCAGTGATACAGACCTCCAAAGGACATGTGGTGACGCTTTGAAGCAGGAAGTCATAGTCCCTAAGGGTCCTCTCGTTGCAGAAGGGTACTCGTCACTTGAGTATTCTGTGCACATTCCGTACCACACCTCGATTTCTTGGGGACCAGTACTTAGCGATGTCTTGCGGTCACAATTCACGACTATCGCTGAGGACAAGTGTATCAGTAGGGGAGGGGGTGGTATCGTCTCGGCATCCCAAGACTACTTTTGGAGGAGGGAAGAGGAGAGCATGTTCGGCAACGGCAGACGAGAAGCAACACAAACTATTGAGACTACAGGTCTTTATAAAGATGGCCATTCACAGTGGTAAGTATTTGATAATATTCGTGATAATATACCGGTTCAAGCATTCCCCTCGAAGGAGAACCTCACCCAATTGTATCGTCCTAACTATAAACCCAATGCAGAATTATGCAACGAGATGTATCTGTCTACCAGCATACCTAGTACTTCGAACAAATCCCAAAGAAATACAAACGCTCGTGAAGAGTGATCAAAGGATTCAGATCAACCCTGGCCAAAGGAACCCTCTCAGCGGTCACTCATGCCAGCCCCAACCACTTCAAAGCCTTCCGACTATTCCCCTTCCTCAACTCCTTCTGCCGCATGTACATCGGCATCAGCCTCCTCTCCTCCTCATCGTAGAACTCTCCGTCCTCTACCACACTTATAGCATATAGACTGGCCCCGTCATCTTTACCCTCGGCTGCTCTCGCCAGTCTGCGGCGGGTAGTCGACCTCGAGCGCGACCTTTGTCCCGGGGCGTATCCCGGAACGCCCTGCCCCCGAGATCTCGTGCTTGTTGTGGAGGGGGTCGGGGAAATAGAACGGGGTGGTGGAGGAGGAGGCGGCGGCGGTGGCGCGAAGGGGAAGTCACGGGCCAGCGCTGCGGCAGATGTTGTAATCCGCGGTGTGCTGCTGCTACCCCCTTCTTCACCATCGTTCACGCAATGAAGTGAAATGGGCGGGGTGTCCGTGTACACTGGCGAGTTTTCGTGACGTCCTTGGAAAGTGAACTTGCTCGTCAGCTTGGGCAGCGGCACCGTGCCGGTGATAGCGCCCTTCATGGATCTGACAGTCCCCGTTCTGCTGCCATGCGATAGGCTACGCTCGGGGACGTAGAAAGAGTCCACCTCGATGAGGAGCTTCCAAATGGTCGAGATGAAAACTGCTATCTCGGCCTCGGTGGCGGAGCAGGTAAGGAGGTAGTTCGCCTTCGAGAACGAATACGTCCTGCGATGAGCCAAGCTCGGATTGTTGTCGGGGAAAAGCGGACCTCCTAGATTGATCGAGTCCGAGCTGTTGTTGTCTTGGTTGTTCAGGACCGTGCAGGACCTGGAACTCTGTCTGCTGTGCGGCGGGGAGGAAACGTCTGAGGTGGGCGAGGTCGCCTCGGAGTCTATTATCCCCGCCACCTTGAGGATGTCATTTCCAATCAGCTTCTGCAGAGCTAGGACGGTCGCTAGATGCTCGGCTGGGTATTCGAGCAAAAGGAATCGAATTCTAGAGTGCGCGGCGAGGTATGTCTCCAGATGAGGAATGATCAAGCATGCGAGCAGGTATGGGTTCTCAAAGGGGTTGTTGTGTGTCTGTTGCGCCAAAGGTTGAGCGGTGAAAGACTGCATCGCGTTGGCGACCAGGTACCTAGAGGGAAGTTAGCGAAAGCTCCTCATATCAGCCCCTTGTAGGGAAACCATACCTGATGTCTAATCGACCACTTCGAGATATTCCACTCGATTTCGCCCCCAGTTTCTCAATCTGACCCATAAGCGCAGGAAGGAAGTCCCCCTTTACGCCTCTTTGGCAACCGATCGCCAGAATGAGGTCCGTATTCCCTTTAGTCATCTTGTTGCCATGAACTTCTTTCTCCCTAAAAATGGGACCCCATAGGTTGTTCATATCGGGCAGAGGAAAACGGCTGGATTGGTAATATCCCCCATACTGTTGAGGGGGGAAGTAGACCCCCAGCATAGACCGCAGCGCATTTTGAATGACGACGGCGTTTGGCCGACCTGTGATTGAAAAGCTATGGAATCTAGAAACCGACTTGTTCGGCACTGGAGGTGGTGTCTGGGACGGCGTGGGTAGTTGACGAGTATACATAGACACCGCTGAAGGAGGCGGACTCGGAGTGTGTAGTGTCGAGTTGGAGGAACGCACATCATTCCCTCGCCCCGCGAATGGGTCGTACTCTGCGGATTCCCAGGAACAAGGGTACTCCGCCATTCGAGGCAACCATACCTGGTCCTTGAAATGGGTAAGATCCCCCGTTATGACGGTCGAAGGGCTCGAATCAGTCCGCCCAGTGTGCGTCGAGGCATGTGAGTATGGAGATACGGGGAAAGTTCCAGTTATGAAGGACTGTATCACAGAGTTCAGTATCGGATCACAAGCATCACCAGTGAAACGGATCACAAGATCCTCGGTGAGTGGCAGTACAGGCTGGAACGGCTCATCCAACGAGTTTTGCTCGACTTCGAAGTCCGCCGCATCGGTCCCGCGATGAACATACGAGTCCCTTGCAGGTTGTGGCAGACGCTTATGAAGCGTGGGAGTCTTCCGTATTGTCGTCGTATGGGCTTTAACGAATCTTGCCTGGTGTAAGTGAAGGAGGTTGTTGCTGGAGTATGGGTCGTCGACGATGGATAGATGCCGGCTCTTGGCTTCTGGGCCATCTGATGGCGCGTCCCTTTTCGGTACTTGAGATGTGCTGACAGAGGAATCGCGTCTTCGTACTGTTTGATGTACTTCCAGGTCACCGAGCGATCGTGTATTCCTCAGTTGCTTGTTCGTCCTCAAGGCCCGCATCTGCACCAGTCGGGCCTCGCCATAAACGACCCTGTCTGGCGTCGGCGGAGGCGATAGAACAGCATCCGACGGAGGTGGAACTAGTTGCGACCGATGCTCTGCGGTACTAGCTTTGTAAGGTTCTCCCATGCAGCTTGGTGGTCGATCAAATACCAAGTGTCCTCTGGAGACGCCATGCTGTTCCAATGTAGAATGTAATTTTGAAAGGTCCTCTGTTGTCCGCTGAAAGTATGGTGGCTCATCGCTATCAGAATCTAAGTCCAATTGGGCTTCCCCATTTGGTGACCCGAAAACGAAGAATGGAGAAGACTCGCCCGTTCCGTCCGCGTGACCATACAAGGGCAAGCTCAAGCTCCGCGGTCGCGTTCTGGTAAAACAGTCGATCGGTTGTAGAGACTCGGTTTCCTCGTACAGAGCATCAGCCGCTTTCATGGCCTTGGTGACCGGGTCCTCGACCTCTTCGGGTTCCCAACATGGCTCCTCCAGGTCATCTTCTCTGCCGAGCATCTGCAATGTTCTTGGATCGGAGTATTTGTCTTGCTGGTCCAGGCCTTTGACACCGCTTTGAGAAATATTCCTGAATATTGACTCTGCCTCGACGAAATCTCCTAGCGCTTGATGCTCGCTAATGGTTGATATGCATTGCGATACAGCACCCGCAGTTCCGCCACTCAGGAAAACAATTCTCTTGTTGCTGGCATTGGATCCTCGCAGAAAGTTCATGGCAACATCGTGTCTTGTCTGAGCAGCTTCGTGGGCGTTTCTAATGAGAGCTCGTGCACTGAATCGGACATCGTCACGTTTTTTCATATAAGTCTGTATACCTGGTAGTATCAAGACCCGAGGAGATGTCGGAAGCAGCCGCAATTGTGTTGATACAGCATCAGCCGGGCCCTCGAAAGCTACCAAGCTTCCGTGGTAGTGACTTTGATTTTCCATCTTGGCCTCCCCTTGAGACTGAGCCTGGCACCAGCACAACTACTCGATGCCGAGTCGAGCAGGACGATCGGTATCAGAGTCGTTAAAGTGGGAACCCGTCGATGGATGACTGGGCTTTATCTCTTGGATGGTGAACTGGTGAATGGAAGCTTAGATCGCAGTCCAATGGCTGGCTCCTCCTCTTGCAACGTCTGGCGACGACCAGATTCAGTAACAAGTAACAGTAATCGGGGCTAGACTCGTGTTTAACCGTCTCCACAACAGCGCAAACACACGTCAACGTGCAGAATGAAGTCCAGAAATCGTGAGTTAAGTACGAGAAAGTAAAGCAGAATCGAGCTAACTGAACAAGAGCCATCAAGAGTAAAGACTTCAGTTCTTGAGGCTCTAACTAGCCTGACTAACGATGATGACATTGGAAATAACGGGCATGAAGACGAAAATGATATGTGGGGGAGAGAGAGTTCACCTGTCCTACCTAGGTACTTTCTTTTTGCTTCTCCCCCCCTCACCCTTCCTCTTTTCCGGCCGGCCCTACGGAATAATCTGGAGTAGGCTGCGGATAGCGACAGTGAGACCCAAAGGAGACAGCAATGGGCAATGATTGCCCTCGCAACGTTACCAAGGGACCACACAGATAAGTGCGCCGATGATGTAGAAGCACCCGCTGTCCAACGTGTTGGTCCAAGATGGTTCGAGCATTGACAACAAACGGCCAAAAGCAGGCCAGACCCGGCTCCAAGGACGACATATAAGCAACATAGTCCCCGCTGATAGCCAATGGGCAACTCGACAACCACATCCGAGCGTGCAGAACGAGGGGAATGCTTTAGAACGTGGCTGACATGGGACAGACACGCAAGCAGCTGCAGCTGCAGCTCATATCCGAGCGCTGGGGTTGCAGTGGTCGTCTACATAGGTGCCACCTAGTATCAATCTTCCAACGCAAGTTACCTTGGTTCCCGTGCCCCCAGGCAAGGGTTCAAAGATCCGACTTTTCCAGAAGGCGTGTAGCCCTGGCGAACACCTGGTGTGAATCGGTTCGCAACCTCCTGGGTGGTTCCTGGGTGGTTGCACTTCGTGCCTTTGTGCGAACTGAACTGTAATTTTTCATGACTTGGGTCCAACAGCAACCGCGAGATTTGTGAAGTACCGCATGAGCTTGCAAGATTCTGCTGCGGTCTCCCCTGCCGGCAAATGCTAGCCCAGTACATGCCGCATGGGGCTTGGATGTGCAGCCATTCAGAGATTGTGGCTTGCTCCGACATAGCTCGACTACACAGTCAGTCGTGCAAGGACAGCAGTGTGCCCAGAAGCGAATGACTAGAACTAGGACTCAGACGAAGATGAGCTTGTGTCGACTTCTGGAACTTCGGACCCTATGATTATGCTCGAAGGTCGTTTGGTATAGAAGCATTGACACTCGTGTTGCACGAACAGTGCTATTGGTGTCTGGAATGTACCGAGCCGTAATTACGGGCAAACCAGCGGCCAATGGCATTGTATGCGGACCCGAAGGCTGAATGGGAGGCTCTCCTTATGGTTTCTGACATATTGCTTTTGCATCGATCGGGGTTTTGTCTCTTCTTTGCCTTTTTCCTTCTCGTACTGTCAGACTGTGAGGGTTACCAAGTTTGGCAACGCATGGGATGTAAGGCTCTCACCGCAACCCGCAGACGGCAAACAGCAGGTCTGTCGAGTCGACATATGATGAAACGTGTTGGGGCGACTTCATGGTTGGTAACGGAGATGAACTTCAAGAAACCCACGAGGAACTGCATTGGGATGTCCAAGATCTCGCGCCTCCACATCACCTTGTTCAAACCAGGTGCTTCTCTGCCTCGATGGACTTCAAGGCTTCAGTCTTGACATCAATTGCAACCCGACAGTTGCGTTTCCATCCCTTACCTCGGCATCTTGAATCCTACTTCGGAGCTGAAGCTCCATATCTTGCTCTTCGTCGAAATCCTTTTCATAATTATGTGGCAAGCTAGAGGTGCTTTGCTGCGAGAAGCCGCTCCCTTGCGTTACCCTGCATGTGGCCTTGCAACTCCCGTTGATCGTATACTGTATAGTCGGTTTCGAAATTTCGCCCGTGTATCACGCGAACTGCTTTTATCAGGGAGATTCTGGGCCGCAAAATCCGTCACGGAGAGCACCACGCAGTCACAAGGCCCTTGCCATGTGAACAGGGTTCCAGCCGAGCCCGCTCTATTGCCGTTTTCCGACAAAGAAAACTTGGATCTCTGTTGGGCACGTCAATTTGCTTCTTGCGGTAGATCTCCCTCCGTCTCTGGATTGCGATTACCAACGGCCAACTTTGTGGCCGGGGTTGTCCGAAAAGACCTGATCGATGTTTGTTGTACCAAGGAATCGCGAATGGAAATTTTCCATGCAAATATCACTGTCGCACGGCGATAAGATGGTTGGCAGTGTCTCTTCGGAGTGAGGCGCCACTTTACAATCTTGCTTGGAAGTGATGAGATGCAGTAAGCGCTCCATTGCCAGCGACGAATCCACGTGGTATGGGTCAAGCGGGTTGTAGATAGATGTGCTGGAGAGCTCGACGTTGGTACTTGGGCACTCTTCGCTCAAACATAGCGTTGTGTCTTATTCTGGTATTGTAGCCTCCTCTCACGCCTTTAGTCGTCCATGAGCTCCGCAAGCTCGGCCTCCTCTTCCGCGGTGAGCAAGTTCTCCGCCTCTACCTCCGCATCGTCATCTCTGACTCCGTTGGTGTTAATCTTGGTTTGCTCTTGCACGGCGGCATCGAGACCCGCCTTATTGAGTGGCCAGGTGCGCACAGTCCCATCGATGCTTACACTGACAAGTCTCTGATCGTATCCATGGCCGCTCTCGAGAAACAACAAGTCGGTCACCTCATCGTAGTGGCCCTCCAAAGAGCAATGAAGTTTGCCAGACGTCCTGTCCCACACCTTGAGGTCTTCGTCCCTTCCGGCGGTTATGACCCATTGGTCTGTCACCGCCACGGCGCGGACATGATCACCGTGCTCGAAGCTGTCTTCAGTCGTGAAATCCTTCCCCCGCGACAAGCATTTCGCTGATCCATCACCACTGGCCGTCCACAGATCGACCTCGTCGCCCAAGTTATCAAATAGCACCTTGTAGACACCAGTCTCATGTACATTTATTGTCCTCCTCTCCACGTTCGGCGTTCCGGGTTCCACATCGGCGAGTTGCTCCCAGTCAGCCAGCCGTACCTTCCATCTCCGAATTTGAGGGTCACTCCCTGCACTGACCACAACAGTCTCATCTTCGGAGCTCAACACAGGGTCGGTCGCAAGGGACTGCACGGCGAGCATGGTGGTCACCGGGTCCTGTAGCACATGCAGGCGGCGTCCCGAGGCGATGTCCCACACCATAATCTTCTTGTCTGCGCCGCCACTGATCAGAACATCCTTTCCTGCTATACGCGTACATACAACCGCCTTGACGAAATCAGAATGCCCCTCGAACTTGCGACCGGGCTGACGGGTCTCGATATCCCAGGACCAGATGTTCTTGTCCCAAGAGCCCGCGAAGACGGTCCTATTTCCCGAACCGCCTACTGCCACGCAGGTAATAGGTGCTGTGGGGCCGCGGTAGACGGCCTTGAAGTCTTCCTCGTCGACCTTGACCCTTCTCACTAACCCCGCGGTCTCAGCTATGAACACGCTGTTCGAGGGAGAGTGCGGGTCCACGCATGCTGCTGCGATTTTGGACTTGAGAGCAATAGGGTTGCCGAACTTGTTGCTTGACTTGGCCTCCCGTCTTTCCCTCTTGCTTTGAGCCGCGCTGTGCGAGATATTAGCACTGGTCTCTTGGCTAGGTGGCGATTCTGTTCTGTTTGGCTTCACTCACTCTGACTCAAAGAAGTGCCTTGGGTCTGATGAGTTCATGTTGGGTCGTTTGCCTCGCCTAATTCCTCAGACTAATCGAAAACTCTTATATGAAGAACAGATCAAAGACAAGGATCGAGATTAGGCTTGAAAGTTTTTGACTGTTAATGCCCGTTCATATGTTGCCATCGAAGTCTTAAACTCGAATCTTGAACGTGCTTACATATATCTATTTGTGCACAGACCACCCCTCTACCCCTGAATCTTCGAGGCAGACCGAAGCTCAGGGTAGCTGGATTGAGGTGGGGGGCGGGGGGGGGGGAAGAAGGATCCAGGGATGAGGGTTACTCCTACCGTGAACATGGGGCACCCTGTTATCGGCACGACACGACCTTAATTACCTAGGTAGTTGGACTAGCCCCACTACGCGTCTCGTCGCGTCTCCCCAATTCTGCTTTCTCAGTTGAATACACGCATATCAGTCGGCTGAGCCAGCGTTCGCAGTCCTACTTCCTATGAACCCTTTCGTGGCCCAATACGTAATTCCATTGATATAGGAATCCCAATCTGAATATGGCCTCGGCTGCCCAACACGTTCGCCCTCGGCCGGCTCATACACAAGGCACAACTCGGTGTGCCTATACGCCAGATGGGACCAAACTGGTGACGGTGGGATCAAACAACACCATTCGCCTCTATAAGACTGGATTTGACGGAGAGCCCATCAACATCGATGATTGCCAGGAACAAAACGTCAGCGTCGTCGCCAATAACGATTTCTTCATAGTCGGCTCCGAGGATGGCACCGTCAGCTTATACTCTCTTGAGACCAACACCTTCGAGAGATTCCTCACGCGTTGCACTTTGCCCATACGCGCCATTGCACTGTCTCCGGACGGCAAGCTGTGCGCCGTTGCTAGTGATGAGCTCACGGTAAAGGTCGTTGGAACCGACGACAACTCCACGATATTCCACCTGAAGGAGCACGGGAAGCCGACGAAACATGTTGCCTTCGACCCTAAGGGCAGCCTGCTGTCCCTGTCTTGCACCGATGGCGTCGTGTACGTCTACTCGATGACAGCGGAGGAACCAGAGTTGATCAAGAAGGTCGACGGAGTGATCGGGGCTTTGGAAATGCAAGATGAGGCTTCTTCCGCCGTGGCCTGGCATCCGGACGGGAGGGCATTCGCAGTCCCGACGCCGATCAGGGACGTCTTGGTCGTATCCAAGAACGACTGGGAGCACCAACGATCCTTCAGGAACGGGCACGAGGGCGACATTACTGCCATCGCCTGGTCACCAAATGGAGCCATGCTCGCGACAGCCGCCAAAGACAAGAAAGTCCTTATCTGGCTGACGAAAGACCAAACCGTTATTGGCAGATACGAATATCCGAATGTCATGGACATCGCATGGCATCCAAACAACAACCTGTTGTCCCTGACCACAACCGACGGCGAGGTCTACATTTGCCCAGACTTCATCTCTAGCCAGTTCTCCCTGATCCTCAAACTGCCGAGGCAACCAGCCCCTTTCATTCATGACCCCTTATCAGAAACCTCAGCAAATGCCCGGAGACCGCAGATAAATGGCCAGAAGCCGCGTCCACCCCCAGCCCGCACAGAGCTGACTGACGACCTGGACTCCCTGCTTGATGAGGGGTTTGGGGAGGACGATGAAAATTTTGTTGTCGATGATGACGGTGCTGGGTATACCCTCGGCCGAAAGCGACCGGCAGACGATGATGGTATCTTTGGTGAACATCCGAACAAGCGTACCAATCTCTTGCGACCTCAATATCACGAACCCTTCCAACCCGGTGCAACCCCCTGGCGAGGGAATCGGAAGTACCTTTGTCTCAACCTTATTGGATTCGTCTGGACTGTTGATCAGGATACGCACAACACCGTGACCGTGGAGTTCTACGATCATGAGTTCCATCGGGACTTTCATTTCACGGATACATTCTTGTACGACAAGGCCTGCCTCAATGAGACTGGCACCCTCTTCGCATGTCCTCCAACAGATGACGCACCAGCATCGATTTTCTACAGGCCCCATGAGACCTGGACCCAGCGAAATGACTGGAGGACAGAGCTGCCAAAGGGAGAGTCCGTCTTGGCCATGTCCCTGGGGGACTCATTCATCACTGTAACGACATCGGCAAACTACGTCCGAGTCTACACGCTTTTTGGAATACCCTACCGAGTGTATCGTCCAAAGAGCACACCGATGGTCACCTGTGCTAGCTGGCGGGATTACGTTTTGACCATGGGCAACGGACCTTGCGGTGCAGACGGTCGGACGAGGCTGCTATACTCCATCGAGAATATCAAGCGTGATGAGATTTGCCAAAACGAAGATACGGTAGCACTCCCAGAAGGCGTTACCGTTAAGAGCGTCTTCTTTGACAATGGAGTGAGTACCTATCATAACAGTTACGATATTCCACAGTTACTAACATGAGATAGGACCCATGCATCTATGACAGCGAGGGAGTGCTCCTAACTCTGCTGCACTGGCGGCAGCCATCACGAGCATGCTGGGTCCCACTACTGGACACCAAACTCCTGCCTCGCCTGGCTTCTGGGCGAAAACATGAGTCATACTTCCCCATTGCCGTCGCAGACAACAGATTCCACTGTATCATCCTGAAGGGCGGTGACCAATACCCTTACTTCCCACGACCCCTCCTCTCCGAATTTGACTTCTCCATTCCCCTCACCTCAGCGCCGCCCAAACCCAAGGCCAACACCAAAGCGACAGCCAACGGTCTCGGCGACGACGAGGACGTCTTCTCGGAGAACGAAATGGACGTCTCAGAGGAGGTCGAGGAGACCTCCGAAGCGCGCAAGCTCGAGCAGCAGTTCATGCTCCGCGGCGTCCAGGCCGCGCAGATACAGGACCTGGTCGAGTCGACCTCGGGCTCCCACGCGCAGCGGGCGGTTCTGTCGCGCCTGGAGATCGAGATCGACAAGACGCTCCTGCAGCTGCTGGCGATCGAGTGCCGCGAGGGCGAGGAGCGCGGGATGCGCGCCCTGGAGATGGTGGAGCTCATGCGGGACCGCACGGGCAGGATGATCGAGGCGGCGGGCAAGGTAGCGGAGAGGTATGGGAGGACGATCCTGGGGGATAAGATTAGGGAGGTGGGCGAGAAGAGGGTTGGCGGCATGGACTTTGATGAGTAACCTACGCCATCTTGTTGTTTTTCTGTGTATAACACGTTGGTTGGAGGATGAGTGGAGTTGGATCACAAGATACGCCGCATTTCCTTGTCGGTTGCGGTTATGGCTTTCAATCGGAGACTCGATCCATGGCCCGTCCAAGACCAGGTTTCAAGCTCTATCTCCTATATAAGCCCTGCTTGGCAGCTCAATGCCTGGTCTGCATAAGGATTCCGCGGTAACGCATCGGTACAACTTTCACAATAGGAATGGGAAGGCTAGTCGTCTGCTTACGAGCCCATAGTCTGTCTAATGAAGTCCAATTAGGAGGTTTCCCTACTGTATCAAAGGCTTCGCGGAAGATCCCTCCGTCTATTGAATGCCTCGTCGTCATCAACCCTTTACAGCCTCACAAGGTCTCGAGGGCCATGCCACCTCGGTTAGCACAATATGCGCACTATGGACTCAATAGCCGGCCAGCTAGTCTCCAGCGGCCTAGTTCGAGCCGCTCAGACAACAAGTCGACAGCGACGGAGCTAGAGAGTCAGAAAAGGGGCCGGGGCCGTCAAGCGTCGCCCGAGATCAGCTCTAGCCCCTGAAGATCCGAAGAGCCATCGAAGGAACGGAAAGAAGGGAGGGAAGGGCGTAGCGCAGCAAGGGCTTTTCCAGATCCGGGAGTGTGCCGCAACAGTTCGATGGAACTGTTCTGGATGGCCCGTAGAAAGGGGGTGGGTTTTTCTAGAGGCGACAAGGAGGAACGGAAGATGCCGACCGTGCCCGTTCCTGTGTATGGTGGTATATCGGAGATCTACTTACTGTGGGATTTATGCTATGTTATGTCGCCAGTGATGTGATCTCTCAACTGATATGTGCATCGGCCTCGACGAAGCGCGATGTGAAGCAGCATGGGATCCTAAGGGAGAATCTCTCCTGGAAGTTTTGTGTGCGGATCTTGGCGGGGCCGGATCCGATCAGTCTAAGTATATGTATGAGAGAGACTGGCTAGACATGTCGTAGGGAAGCTATCCTCAGGTCTTTCGTATTCAACAAGGAATGAAGGGGGCGTGATACTCCTCGGCCCTACTGCTGTTTCATGACATCAAGGTCGGAAGATGCTCGTTTCCCTTATTAGTATTGTCATGTTTCCGTCAAGAAACTACTTACTCAAGTACACATTAAAATTGGAGTTTCGGAGACCCTTTTGGAAAGTCGATGAACCACGGTCGTGACATCTTGTACAACCCCAAGTGACACAAAAGTGAAGGGTCACACAGGGACACAGGCATGTTCCCTGACAGCGGACCAAGCTCGAACGCGGCGAGGCGAGTTTTAGTACGGACTATGAGAATCCGCAGTCGTGTTCTGTGGTTTGACAGATGAAACTTTATTTATGAACATCATCATAAAACCCCCCCCCCCTCTCCCCGTCCGTGTCTATTTTTCGCTTGCCACTTCTCAACGGTGTGTCAGGGAGACGATCATCCCGAAACCTCGGCGTCGTAGCACAAGGCAGCAGTGCTTGTGTGTGTTGCTGTTGGGTGAGATGAAAAGAATGTGCCTTCAGCCACAGCGCCAATGTCGTTGAGAACGGTTTTTTTTCCTTCTTTCTTTTCTTTCCCTGTTTCATGCCACAGAAACAAGTATGGGAATAAAAATCAAAACAAAGACTGAGGTTTTGGATCTCGCCCGGGCTGCGAACTTGTTTCTTCCACCGCACGTCGAGGCTTGGATCATCCCGCATTGGAACCTCACGGTCCGGGATCCAGGTGCCCAACCGAATGGATCTGTTGTTGAGTGTACGAGACGGACAGTTGATGTCATAAAAGCTATGGGTGGGAAGAGGGTCTCGTCTCAGCTGGGCAATCAAAAGCTGCACGACATCATCATCATCATCATCATCATTATCATCACACGGAAATCAGAAAGTTTAAACTCGAGGTGATCTGACATGCCCCTCCTCACTCTATCCTCGGCCGAGATAGGTCATATGTGGCTTGAGGCCCAAGGCTATATACAGATAGACAGATTGACTTTGACATTGACGGCGGTGAGAAACCTGGGGAAGATCTCCCGCATCGAGGCTGTCAGTTCTGATTAGTCCTAAATATTTCCAGATTCGGAATTGGGAACTGGAGGTTCGATTTTTGAGCTTGAGCTTGAGCGTGATCCCGGGGTCGAGGCCAGAGATCGGACGTTGGTCGTGCTCGCAATTGTCCAGGGCGGACTAGTGTTGTTTTATCAGAGCAGTTCGCCGGGGAATAAGCTCACCAATTGGCAACCTTAAAGCTGTCGAACTATTCCCCCCCCCCCCGGCTCGTTGCGTCGGTTGGTTGGTTGATTCGAATCGTTCGTTATTTCCTCAGGGTCGGTTGCCGGAGGCGTGTCCGAGCAGGCGACGCGGAGCTTCTGGACCGCATGAGCGCCCATCAGAAGTATCAAGGTATCAATGCTACCTGTTCAGCTCCAGCTTACGCAGATGGACTAACAGGGACGGTCTAACAAGGACCCAAGAGGTTAGATGAGGCATCACAGGTCACGACAGTAGCTTCTGGGGTCGCTTCGTGACACCTTTGCACAGGTGTTGTAAGTAGTCTAAGTACCGGACCCGTTAATCTCGTGTGGATGCCAATTCGTCCGTCCGTCTGTCTTTTCTATATTTCTGTCTGTAAATTATATATTTTTCTGCAAGCCATTTGCACGGAGCAAATCCGAGCACCTTCGGCTCATAGCTTATCGTGTTTTTGTCCGCCCCGTCCGATGATGGTCGATCCGTCTGATCTTTTGTATCTTGCATGCTTTGTTTTCTCGGGTTACTCAGACATCTGTGAGGTGCTGACTGACTGACTGACTGACTGACTGACTTGTGGTGGTAGTAGTGTGGTGGTGGTGGCAGATAACGGTGCGCCGGAGGTTTGGTGAACCGAGCCCATCCCTCCCTCATCTTGCACACTTGCACCTGACACTGCAGGTGTCTCCCGTCAGATGAAATATGGGGGAGGATCGGGGCAGGATGTGTATCCCTTTAGCAGGTAACCGGGAGGTTTGACACTGCTACGGTAGGATGCATCAGACTGTGCCTTGGAAAGCTTAAAAGGGCACATATAGGTAGCATATAGCATAAAGCATATCCGGCCTTCTGGACCGGTTCATCCGTGGGGTCAAATGGGCAAATGGGCAAAGTTCTTTGTTCAGATCAATTGATGTTGCTTGGGTCATGGGGATCGTCAAAGGTCATTGCGCGCAGTAGCGTATACGGACTACCACAGGTCACAGTTAGTGGTGAGACGCTCTGCTTTGCTTCTTCCTTTACCCCTGCTTTGATATTAACACTGGCAAGCCAACTGATTCGACAATCTCGACTCCTGTCATACGTCGTTCGGAAATCTGGGGAAAGGTAATATGAAAACCAGGTAAACCGAGGGTATAGTTTCTGCCGTCGTTTTGTCAAACCGTACTCTACATGAGTACATAGCTAGGTAGCAACAGTAGCAGCAGTAGTAGTAGTGTTGTGAGTCAAAATAGAGGTGTCTAGGTACATGTAAATGTACAGTAGTACACTTAGGCACAGTACACCTGGGCAGCGGAGGCTGGAAGGGAGCCTAGGGTACTCTAGTATGTATGTACCTAGGTATTCAACTGCGGAACTGGGGATGGAAGAGAGCCTGGAACCTTGGAAGGTATGGGGAGGAAGATGGGTAAAGAGGGGGAGGGGGAGTGGCAATGGAAGTAGAAGTAGAAGTAGAAGTAGAAGTAGAAGTAGAAGTAGAAGTAGAAGTAGAAGTGGAAGTGCAAGTGGAAGTGGAAAAGGAAGAATGGGAGATTATTCTCAAAGGGCAGTTTGTTGCCGTTGGCTTCAAGTCCGTCCCCTGCCTACCTAGGTACATCTCTGTGCATACAGCATGACAGCATGGCCTGGTACCTACAAGTGCTACAGTACCAAAATGGGTACCTACCTAGGTAGGTAGGCAGTAAAACTGGCAACCTTGGAAAGTAATAATGGGATGACCTGTATCATTTTCCCCTTCCATGTAGACGCGGTTGTGGACTCGGCAACTATGAACCCCATAATCCGTACATATGTAAAGATACGGATCCGTAGCCAGGTGGTCTGTCCTCAAAAATAAACCCTGGAAAGGTAAAAAAAAAAGATACCTGCAAAGTCTATGTCGCGTAGCCGTGACACTAAGTAACCCCTTCTAGGTTCTAGCTCCCGCTCGGGGCATTCCATAGTCCAGATGGTGCCCCCCCCCCAAAGTGCCAATACCCCACTGTCCACCGCCCGCCCACCGCTCCGTCCCAAGTAAGCCTGCTTCCACCTTGTGGTCCTCCCCCCTAATAACGAGCGGGCCTGCTGTAAATTGCCCAGCTCCTTTTCGACGACCGAACGAACTCAAACCACAACAGGGTCTTCCTCTCCTCGAGACAACGGCAGTAACGAAGGCCCGGACCGCCTCGACTGCGAAAACCCTCTCTCCCTCTCTCTCTTTCTCTCTCTGTCTCTTCTTGCTTCGCGACACCCGGCTTTGAACCCGACTGAATACCTAAGTAGACATACCTCCCCGCCGTAGCTATACCTAGCTACTTCCGTCCCGCATTGCAATACCACCGCATACTTGTGGACGCCACACCGACCGACCGACCGATCGCATTGGCTTTGCTTGCTTGCTCCACCATTTATCTACCGTTACAGATCACGCTTGTTCATCCACGCCCACCCCGGCTACGAACAGAAATAGACACATCTGTTGCGACATTGATACTTGGGAAGTTCCATCGGCCCAGGTACAACGCTTGCCGCCCTGCAAAACATCTGCTTTCGAACGGCTTCTGGGATCAAGCTTCCGGGTTTTCGGGAAGCGGCAGGAGAACATACTCCTGGCGGGACAAGTAAGACTACCTCGACACGGAGCTTGGTCTTGACCAACAGCCCAACCTCCCCAACAACATATCTGGAGCTATGCAGTATGTCATGCCTTGTCTCTTCTATACTTCCTTCTCAGCTCCCGCCTCTACTCAAGCAGAACTTCCTCCGCCGTGCCCCTCTGCTTCCCTCCCATGCCACCCCATCCCGTCGCCCTCCCGCTCCCGTCCGCTGCCTTTTGTTGGATCAAATGCTTACTGTCTTGCCTTCCCATGCGCAGATGGCACAAGTGATGGATAGCCCGCATAGGACGCCCCTCGGGGAGGGGCTTGCCAGGGACGACCCAATGGCTCCGCGAACCGTCCCCATCCTCACGCCAACCATCCAAATGTCTGGCCCAAACGATACCGAACCCATGGATATAATGACGCCTACCAACTCCTCCGCTCCCGCTTCTGCTACTAAGAGCCCCGACCGGGAGAGGGAACTCAATGGCGTCTCGGAGCCCATGAGGATCAGCAGTCTTCGCCAGGAGGGCAACGCAATGTCAATGCCTGCGCCGATGGCGGCCGCTGCTGCGGTCCATGGACCCAAGATTGTCCAGACAGCATTCATACATAAGCTCTACAAGTGAGCCATTCTTCTGCGCCATTCGCCGCCTGAGAACATCTCGTTTCTGACTTGTTCGCAGCATGCTCGAGGACACCAACATACAACATCTTATCAGATGGTCGACTTCCGAAGAGAGTTTCGTCATGTCGCCATCCTCCGAATTCTCCAAAGTGCTTGCGTATGTGCATGAATAGTGGAACTTACGGGCCGGACTCCTGCTAATGAATGCGCTTATAGACAATATTTCAAGCATACTAATATCTCGTCGTTTGTCCGGCAACTCAACATGTACGGCTTTCATAAAGGTTTGTAATCTCCGGACTCTCGGGCCGTCACAACAGCTAATTGAATAGCAGTAAGCGACGTATTCCAC
Organism: Cytospora piceae; assembly: GCA_016508685.1. NCBI lineage: Eukaryota > Fungi > Ascomycota > Sordariomycetes > Diaporthales > Cytosporaceae > Cytospora > Cytospora piceae. The sequence goes on along the minus strand of JADMLE010000005.1, from coordinate 1,463,196 downwards.
AACGGTAGCCCTGACGCTCCACTGTGGGAGTTTAAGCACGGGAACAACAACTTCAAGAGGGGCGACTTAGTCGGCCTACGGGAGATCAAGCGGCGCGCCTCGCGACACTCCCTCGTCACTCAGAAGCCACCACCATCACAGCCAGGAACACCTGCCGAGCCCATGCAGCCCATACAGGACGGAGGTGACCCAAGACTCATTAATCTCGAGCGAAACATGCATGACCTCTATGCCAGGCTCGACCGTTCCGAATCAAGTGCGCATTATATGCAAGTCAAGCATCAGGCGTTACTCGATTCGGTCAGCCGACTTCTGATGTTCAACCAAGAAATGTCACGGATTCTCATAGGGATGGTGTCCCCTGATAACCCAAGCCACAGAGATGGTAAGCTTCGCCCGCCCGTGGCCTTGACCTTGTTTTGCGCGATGTAACTAACCAAGCCGAAGTCTTGACGTTGCGCAGTGAAATACAACGTCAGGCCGAGATCATTCGTGGTTTAGAAGATCCCCACGAGCCGCCATACTCGAGCAGCCGCGCATATTTCAGCAACATTGAGAACGCCCCAGTATCGCCTCGGCAGTTGCCTCAAGACGATGGGCGAAGGTCGAGCCTTGCCGTGCCCGGCCAAACTCGTGCACCGTACGACTACAGACCACAAATCCCGTCCAACCTTTCCATCTCCACACGCCGGCCATATGGGTCCATCGGCGGCAACACGGTGAACCAGGTACCTACACCGACGGCGCAGTCATCGCCATCTACTCTGAGGCCACAAGCGCCCCCGCCACCCCCTCCAGCTCACCCACTAGCCGCCGTCGAACCATTTCCGGGGAGTCTTGCTCGGCGACACACGTCGGCAGATATCCGTGCTCACGGATGGCAAGCACAGCCGCCACCACCTTTCTCCTCGGGTCCACCCTCGAGTCACCTGCCATCTTCGCCTAGTCACCTCGGACCCCCCGATGACCGGCGAGACTCGTATTCACAATACCCTTTCCCACCATCTTACCAGGCTCACTCTCGGCCACCTAGCCCGCCTCCACCACAACCCAACTTCTCGAACGGTGAGAGTTTTGAGAAACTCAGGAGCTGGGAATGGGGCTCAGCAACACAGAACCGGAGGAGCATCTTCCATGACGGCTCGGCGCCCCCAACGCGGCGAGGCAGCATGGCACATATTCTCAATAACGATGACACGGACAACAGCGACCCTAGGGGCGACGATGACCGCAAGCGGAAGCGACTGGCATGATCGCCAAGGGATACTGGCTCCATAGGCTATAGCCTTGTGTCAGTGAGTGGCGGCTAACGTGTCTTTTAGCAACGTATTCTGGATTGGGGGTTTTGGTACTACGAAGGAGTCGCGTTCGGAACTAGACGACACCAGAGACAACACACCTGGATACAAGGGATGGTGTTCTGCTTTTCGGCTTCAGCGATCACGCGATGATATTTTATTGGCTCTACGGTTGGACAACGAGCCTCGGTGCTGTTCACGGAAGGTGGAAAGGAGGCAGTATTAGTTCTTGGCGGAATCGCTACTTCTTGTTGCGACTGCAATGAGGGAAAAAGCCGAGTTTACTGAGTAATTATATTGTGAGAGAGTAGCAGTACTGAAGAATATTATTAGGTGGGCGGACGGATGATGGATCAGTATCCCGTGCTATATTTTGCGGTGGACTTGAGCAGATCTCGTAGTTAATTGAGACTTGTTCACTGCAAAAGGTATAAATGTGCGATCCACGCGTGTATCGTGATGAACTGGACGAGTATGTCCTGATCCTGGTTTTTTGTCATGTTTTTCTCTTTCTTCTGGCATCCTTAGAAGACTAAGATTTAACGATCCATCACCGGCTGAACGTCTTCCATGAAACCCATTGCGGGCGCAAACGGTCAACGGTATCGAGACAAGCATGATTACGGAAGATACTCTGAGGGTTGATTGCCGAGTTGACCGTCGTGGGATATGCGAGTCGAGAATGTATTTAATGCCGGACAAGAGATATAACAAAAACCCCTTTGCTCTTCGTTCGATGTCGTTTCCGTTCCTTTCCCCCGTCCTCCCACCCCAAGGTCACTCCTCAGGGAACAAGAGGCGGACGGCTTCAGGAGCAGGTCTGGAAGGAGAGCGTATTCGCGTGCCCGGACCTTGATCTTGTGTGTGAGATCAGGTGTTGGGTGTTCGCCATGTCCGTAGGAGGCGTGATCGGGCTGCCGGCACATGTACTGCAGCAACTGGGGCCTCGGCATGCCACCATCCTCGGTCCCAACAAGGTCGAGGATAAATACGTGGGGGGGGGGGGGGCATGGCATGGCCGTTATGTGACCCAAGTAAAGTTGGAATGCAAGAGATGTGGCGGAATTGAACTACAGGAGGTGTTGGGGATGTTTGACTTCATCTCTTCACCTGCCGCATTGCCAGATGCTGACAGTATATTATCTGATTGTAGGCACGGGGCAATTTGAGAGATAATAAGAGTATATATCCGAGTAAGCCTGGTGTAGAAGTGATGTGGCTGGTCGTTGTTGATGTTGTGTATAGAGGAGGATTCACCAGAAAAGTAGCAGGATGCAAAAAGAGGCTGAATCGCTTTGACAGATTGCATTGATCTGTCCTTTGGCATCAGTAGATGAATACAAGACTGGAAGCAGTGTATTGCAGGAAATGACTAGCTGGTGAGAGGTCGAGGCTGGACCTGGTTTGTTGTTGTACAGCTATATCGTCAGGACAAAATACCATTGTTGTCGCAAGACCATTCTCGAAAAAAGAGGACAGAGCGAGTATGTCGCTTGTGCATATGCGTGCGAAACAGAGTGTAGGAGAGCTGGTATTAGAATATTCGAGAGCCTGAGCGGCCAACACATCGATCAGCAGCATAGTCAAGTGCGGAACTCTCCACGCAGTCCTTCCAACTTCCAAAACTACATGACTTGGAAGGCTCGCGGCCTGTATACTCCCTGATGCAACCTGCCACGCTCCTGGCCCCAGAACGCCCGCCTTTTACCGTGCCTCCGCTGCCTCTGGCAGTATACGGCTCATGGAAGCACCCTGCCGGCTTGATAGACCGCTGCCCGGCCAGCACCACATCCCAGAAACGGGGGGCTGGCGCAATGTAGGTACCCTCAACTTTGACATTCGTAAAAACACCATCCACTGACCCCTGAGATAGGGTAGCGCGTCGGATTCCAGTTAAGGAATATCCCGAAGGTTAGGTGTTCAAGTCACCTGTCCCTCAGACTTCTTTTTTGTTTTGGCTTCTGGGCCCCGCCCTTCTATTGCCCATTTGCTTGCCACTTTGGCTTTGTTGTCCTGAGAGCAAGTTGCTCTCGTCCATCTAGCGCGTCTGGCATGCTGTGCCCAGGCAGGCCCGTAGCCTTTTGCTTGCCTGTAGGCGACGCATGCGGTGATCGAGCGTATTGGGTGCATTCCAGTCTCGCAGGGTTTGTCGTTCGACCGGTGCCTTCCATCAATGATAGGTCCACGTTTGCTGTCGAAAGCCGCACGTCTTCCCTGGCAGATGAGCAATAGCTCATGGCTCAACTCCCAAGCGGCTATCCATCGGAAGCGCTAACATGACCGATACGAAGGACCCTCCCCTGGAAGCTCATCCGTGTCGTATGACCGTGGTGCAAACCTCTCCATGTCCTTCGTTCAGTCACCCTTCCCCTTCCTCTTCTTCCCCTTCCCCACCGCCGCGCTCCTCCCCTCATCCTCGTCACTGCTCTCGTCCCTGGCCGCCCGGCTCCTCTTCTTCTTGGCCTCCTCCTTCTGCTCCATCGCCCTCTTGCCCAGCAGCCTGCCCCTCAGGTCCCTCGTCCCCGCGGACTCGGCCGCCTCCTTCGCCGCCGGCACGTAGCCCACGCCCACGTTCTCGGGCAGCTTGAAGTCGTCGTCGTCCTTGGGGTTCTGCTGGTGCTGGGTCCGGGGCTTCTTTCCGCCAGCGGCGGCGGCGGCGGACGGGGCCTTGTTTGCCATCGATGAGAAGGAGGATTTGGGCTTGGTGGCACCGGTGGTCGTTGTCGCGCTGGCTCCCTTGGCCGCCGTGGTGGGCCGCGAGGAGCGACGCAGGGAGTTCAGGACGGAGGAGTGTTTGGACATGGTGAGGTTGAGCTTGTTCATCACCTGGTCGAAGTCCGCGGACTTTGGGACGTTGTTGGCTTTGTTTGACGCCATTTTTGTATGTATTGGGATCGGGTTGTTCATTCGCCCTACTGGGGATCTGAAACACTCGAAAAAAGTGTTGGTGAGCTCGCAGTTTGTGTGCGGGTGACTGTCGTGGAGGATTTTCGATGTTGAAGTGAAGTCGGAAAAGGTTCCGATAAGAGCTCCTTATCGGCCCGCTGCAGTGAACATTGAACGTTGAAAGCGACTGGGCTCCACAATGTCGACTAGAACATTGAAGGCTTCTAGAACTTATTGAGTATACGTCTAGAACTACTTGGTACGGTACCTCGGCAAGGATATGAATACTAACAGTAATACTGCGAAATTCTTCTACTATGGAAAGAAGGAAAGGGGGCATGCTATTTAAGTGCCTTCTGATCTCTTTGGGTGCCCAGGGGTAGGGTTCCAAAGGCGACCCCCCCCCAAGGGGATCGTGCGCCGGCTTCTACAGCCCGTTTTCAATAACACCTCACTTCATGACGACTTTGCCTGGAAGATGGTATGGGGCGAAGGCATACAGATGATTACAAGTGCCATCTTCCCGCCCGTTCAATGCCTTGATATGTGCACTAAGCCATGCCAGAAGTCATGGCCGCCATGGGCTTGTCTAAATCCGAATACATCATCAGAAATCCCCATCTAAGCTGTGGCCGGAGGGGGGATTGTCAGGCATCATAAGAAGGAAGAAGAGACTCAAGCCATATCCCCCTTTTGCGCCTCATGGAATGCAACAGGGACACCGTCTCCTGGACAGCCCACAATTTCCGCTTTATGATATTGAGAGTACCAATCTCCACGATACTCGACACGGTCGTACTTCTGTAGCAGTCGTACCACTAAATGGATGTCATCAGCCATATGGGTCGCGAAGCAGAAGTAAAATCGTCTGGTTGGGAATTCGACTCACAGCAAAATGCCATCTCCGTCATGGCGAAATTCTGCCCAACGCAAATCCTAGGGCCACCATTGAATGGCACATAATGCCATGCCTTGGGCGCCCAATGATCCCACCTATCCGGACTGAACACCGCCGGATCCGCAAACTTCTCACTCACCGGCGGATACAGATCCGCACGACGCTGCATCGACAGTGTGCTATACACCACTACGTCGTCCTTGAGCACCGCAATGTCAGGCAGCCCGGGTTGGCCGGGAAGCGTGGTGTCCTTGAGCGCCGCTCGCAGATTATACGGCACCGCTGGGTATAACCTAAGCGTCTCGTTGATCGTGTGGGTGAGGTATGTCATATCCTTCAGATCTTCGTCTGCTCGTGTTTGAAATCTCAGTAAGTGCCTATAGGAGAGTGTGGAAATGGCCTAAGACGGGATGACCCAAGAGCTTCATTGCTCATGAGATCGGAGTGTCTCGCAACTCTGCACTGAAGAAAAGAGGGGGAAACCTTGGAAGTAATTTTGCTCCAAAGCCACTTACAGGTAGGTGCCCGTGACTCCCCAACCGTAGAGAGAACCTCGTTGCGTAGTTTGGCGTAGATGGCTGGGTAGTGAGCCAGTTCGTAGATGGCCCATGAGAGCGTCGCGGCTGTGGTATCACGGCCGGCCAGGAGGATGGCCATGATTTGATCACGGAGCACCTGTGGGTCCCGGGAGTACCGAGCAATGTGGTGGAGGAAGGTGGCGTTCTTGTCCGACTTGGAGAGCTTTTCGAGCCGCGAGGGCGGAAGGGCGAGAGCCTGCTCGATATAAGGCCGCATGAATCTCTCAATCACTTGGATACCGCGCTTATACCGTAGCTTAGGGATGAAAGACTGAAATGGTCTGGGACCAGTACGGCTGTCAATATTTACTCTCTTCCCCCCCCCCCCCCTCTGTTATCCAGGGACACACAGCTTACGCAAGAATTGTGAGCATCATTTGCACTCGCTGAACCTCTGTAAAAGCATCGACAAACTCGTGCTTTGGACTGGGCTCATCAGCTGCATGTACGCGCTGGGCACCAGGTGAACTCACTTGTTCAGACTGTTCACGCTCGTTCCGAGCAAGAAGTCGGTGGTGACATCGAGAGTCATGCGGTAGAACAAGTCCATCATCTCAACCGTTTCCCCAGAGGTTGGAATTTTTGATAACAACGTCTGGGTCCATCTTTCAAAGATTTCAATATCTCGTACTCTGTCTTTGATAAACATCGGTCGAATGAGGCCACGGCTATCTGACCACAGCTGGCCGTCGGTGGTAAAGATGCTGTCGCCGAGGAAAGGGCTCCATGTCTCGTGAAATTGTTTGCCCTTGCCAAAATCCACAAACTTTGACGTCAGAATTGTCTTGACATGTTCCGGTTCCCTCGTCAGGATGAACCTCGACTGGCCAGTTATGGAGATTTCGACGCAATTGGGGCAGGCGGGAGTAGCTGTTTTATATAAGTTCTCGTAGTAGTCCAGCAACCTATTCTGGCCCTGTTTGACCGCAGCGCTGACGAAGAGTGGGAAACCAGTCAGGGGGTTCAGTGCCAGAACAGTAGACCTGACACCCCCGACATTCTGGATGCGGTAGTCGACGTAGGCTGTCCTTATGACATAGTAGACAACGACAAGAGAAAGGGCAATGAGACTCAGGTAAAGCGGCCCGAGAGCCAGAAACTCTCGGAACATGTTAGGGATTTTGTTTATTCTTTTGTTTATTTGGGAAGGTAAAGTTGACAAATTCAGATCAAGCTGGATGGTAGGATACAGAAGAATACCTAGCTTAAGTAAATAGCCAGTGCCACACTTGAGACAGGCGGCCACGGGGAAAGGTATTAAATACCACCTCAATAGCAATTTCGACCGTTGCATCTGGGAGTGCAATCGTAGCTGCCGAAGGGCTGTCCCCACCACCATACCTGCAGACTGACGGCATGGAATCATTGAAGAGATAGGAGACAAGCCGGTGAGATGACGCATGCCAACCACTTGGCCAATGACAGTCATTTCAAGAAGACGAATGGGGCAGTCGACACCAGGAGGAACGACACTATCGCCTCCTGGTTGGCCTACAGAGCTGAGGTTATCCCCGGTGTGGGAGTGTAACGCTGAAAGCTCAAAGGGGAATAGTCGATCTTGGATGTCGATGATGGTGTGAGTACTCCTCACCTGACAGCTCTGCTGCAGCGAATGAGTGCAAGCCGGAGGACTTAGTCTTGAAGTGAGATCGACCTTCGGGGACAGTGGAGGGCGGCAGGCAGTTGAAGATCGGTGCTCGGGTCATAAACACTTGAGTATACACACTCACATCATTGACGACGGTTGAAGATGGGATGAGACTCGGTAATTCAGTCTCAACCGCAAAGCGGATTGAAGGGTTGATGGCCAAATATAGGATACTTTTGAACTGGAAAGAAGACCGAAAGGAAAATACCACAGTAAAGAGATCGAAAAGAATAGGAGAAGAGCGTCTCGTAGACGAGTTGGAATTGGTAAACCCAAAGGCTCTTTCCGAGGTAACAAGAAGGGCATGTGTGGACATGTGATCGCAGCATGCAAATGAGCTTCAGTTGGATTACTCTCCCCAGTATCAGAATGCTCGGATAAGCATATTTGAAGATTGGATGAATGATATCGCTGACGAAAGATGCTTGGACAAGCCCCACTATACAGACAGTGCAATTGGCCCGGAATTTCCCGATAAAAACGGCCTTGTAGCTAGCTGGTGAATCCTGAATCGTCACTCCCTGCAGGAAGAGCAACCTTCCTCGACCTCACTTGGTAATATCGCGATTTTTGAGGTTGAAGTGTCAACACCCTCCGCTTCACATCCCTCCTTTCCGTGAACCTCTTCCCCCCTTTCTTTTAGATACCCATCCACGGACTCCTTCAAAATGTTCAGGATCGCACGCAGCAGAGCTGCCGCCTCGGCCTTTGCCGCCCCCAAGGCAAGTCTGCGCCCTGTCTTTTCGCCTGGTCCACACAACAGAGCCACGACCACTTGAAATCTTCACGACATATGGACACATATACTGACCCCTTACCTATCTACTACTTCTAGGCCACCCCCTCCGTCAGATTCCCCGGCTTCGCCCAACAAAAACGAAACCTGTCCATCCACGAGTACCTGTCTGCCGACCTCCTGCACCAGGTATGCCCGCTTCTTGTTCCTGGAACATCCGTACCGGCCCCCCGCCGCAACCCGAGCTAATCATATACCTCTTATCAGTATGGCATCGGAGTTCCCAAGGGCTCTAACGCCAAGACAGCCGCTGAGGCCGAGGCTATTGCGAAGCAGATTGGCGGCGAGGATATGGTTATCAAGGCCCAGGTTCTGGCTGGTGGCCGAGGAAAGGGATCTTTCGATAACGGCCTGAAGGGTGGTGTTCGTGTCATCTACTCGCCCACCGAGGCCAAGATGTTCGCCGAGCAGATGATCGGCCACAACCTCATCACCAAGCAGACTGGCGCTGAGGGCCGTCTGTGCAGCTCCGTCTACATCTGCGAGCGCAAGTTCGCCCGCCGCGAGTTCTACCTCGCCGTCCTGATGGACCGTGCCTCCCAGGGCCCTGTCATCGTCTCGTCGTCCCAGGGTGGTATGGACATTGAGGGAGTCGCCAAGGAGAACCCCGATGCTATCAACACCAACTACATTGACATCAACGTCGGTGTCACCGACGAGGTTGCCCGCGAGATTGCTACCAAGCTCGGATTCAGCGAGCAGTGCATCGAGGAGGCCAAGGACACCATCCAGAAGCTGTACCAGATCTTCCTCGAGAAGGATGCCACACAAATCGAGATCAACCCCCTGTCCGAGACCTCTGACCACAAGGTCATGTGCATGGACGCCAAGTTCGGTTTCGACGACAACGCCGACTACAGGCAAAAGGATATCTTCGCCCTGCGCGACACCACCCAGGAGGATGCTGATGAGGTTCGTGCCGCCAAGTCCGGCCTGAACTTCATCAAGCTCGATGGTGACATCGGATGCCTGGTCAACGGTGCCGGTCTCGCCATGGCCACCATGGACATCATCAAGCTGAACGACGGCCAGCCCGCCAACTTCCTTGACGTCGGTGGTGGTGCTACCCCCGCTGCCATCAAGGAGGCCTTCGAGCTGATCACCAGCGACCCCAAGGTCTCTGCCGTCTTCGTTAACATTTTCGGTGGTATCGTGCGATGCGACGCCATTGCCCACGGTCTCATCAACACCGTCCAGGCTCTCGACCTGAAGATCCCCATCATTGCCCGTCTGCAGGGCACCAACGTTGAGCAGGCCCACGCCCTGATCAACGACTCTGGAATGAAGATCTTCTCCATTGATGACCTCCAGAGCGCCGCCGAGAAGGCTGTGCAGCTGTCCAAGGTTGTCAAGATGGGTAAGTACACTTCTTGCGACCTCTACGGTAACCACGCTAACAAATACAAGCTCGTGACATTGATGTTGGCGTTGAGTTCACTCTGGGAATTTAAGTATGGGGCTTGGGGTTGGCTTTTTCTCTGTATTATCTCACATCATGGGCGGTCTTCTTTCACCGCGGAATGGATAGAGCTCTCGACATTATATCAGTGTTATTGCACGTTTTCAGACCAATTGGTCAACACATTTTCCCCACGAACCTCATGATGTCTCTTGTGCGCCTGCGCACTTTCCGCCACCCTTCTACCAAAGAACACCTCTTTCGACGGGTTCGATAAAATTAGTCCAAAGGATTGCTGTTACTGTCGTGATGGACACGTTCCAAACGAAGCTGATATTCCAGGTTTCTGACAGGTCGGAGCCATCCAGGGGGCATTGTTCCGTCAACACCGTCGTCCGCCTCGAAAACCCAGTATCATACGACACCGGAGTTGTCGACAGGTTTGTCCGCAACGAGGCACCATTCCCAGGCGCCGGCGCCACCACACCCGCGGCTCTCAAGGAGCTGACCGACCAGCTCGTGTATCCGCGCCTAAAGCCGTAGGCCTTGGCTGGTGTCTTCCAGGTCCACCCGAGGAACGTCTCTGTACCCCGCTTGAAGGAAACGGTCGAGACGCGGGCGAAGACGGCGCCGAACCACCAGACCACGAACCCGTACACAGCACACTCCGCCAGCGCCCACAGCAGGGCCGCCAGCAGGCGCAGCAGCGCGGGGAGCGCCACGCCCCACAGGAAGAGCGCCAGGTCGCAGGTCATGCCCAGGAGGCGGGCGACCTGGGCGGCGCAGAACGCGGAGGCGGCCGAGGCGGCGTCCCGGGTGTAGGCTGCTAGTACGATCAGGAACGGGATGATGGGCCCGGGTGCTGTCCCCGCGGCGCCGCCGGCCCCGAGCGGCACGGCGGCGGGGGCGGGGGTGCGGAAAGCGCGGCGCTGGAAGTCGAAGTAGGGCATGTCCTCGCGGTAGGGCTGCTGGCGGACAGGGGGCGGCTGCGGCTGGTAGTCTGCGAAGCCCCAGATCGGCTGGACCGGCGGCGGGTTGGGTCTCGGCTGGCGCGCCTGGTCGAAGGGGTTGGGGCCGAAGGTGGTGCGCCAGGCGTTGGGGTTTGGGGGCGGGCTGGCTGGAGGTGGCGGTGGGGCCGGTGTTGGTACTTCGAAGGGGTTGACGGTGCCGCCGAATGGTCTGCGGTTGTCGGGGAATTGGAATAGGCTTGTCATTCTCGTGTGTTTGAGGTGGTCCTGTTGGTTGGGACCTTTGGACTATGTTTCAAGTTCTTGGGAGGAGGTTGGGGGGTTCTTTGGATTCTGTGAGTTGCTTTCGGCAGTTTGGCGGCGGTGGTGCTGAGAAAGCACCCCATGGGCAGAAGGGGGTATTATATTTCTCCATTGTGAAGAGCTGGAAGAACATCTCAAAAGACTTTGTTGTACTGTGAAGGCTCAGTCAAACGCTGACGGGAAGAAAATAGAGTAGAGACATGGGTAAGTACAATGATGAAAGCTTTGTGAAGAGAACTATGGAGTGGCTGAGTGTTGACAAGGCAAATGGTACGGTCTTTTGTGCATGCTCCATTGTCTCTTCGATGGGTTTGCTCGAGGCACTACCATGGTTCTCTTTCATCCCTTGAGGTTGTCCACAGACAATAGCCTTGTCTAACTCAGCATGTCTCCCGTGCCTTGCGTCTTTGGGGCGGGAATCTCTTCATTGTCGTTTACGCGACGCATGTGGGATATATGCAAGTCTCTCACTATAGAGAGAAACTTCTCGGGCTTCTTCTGTCTGAAACTACCTACGCGACTTCAGGAACAGAACACTATGGAAGAAGCGGCTCGGTCCTCAAGTCGCGACTACGACCACGATCGTCACCGTCAGCACACCGAAGACCTGTTCAGATATAGCAGGCGGTCGCTACTGCGACCTTGACCTCCACCGGAGGCGGGAAGAAGCGCGGAAAGGAGATCGACGCCGACGATGTACAGAATGGCAGCAGTCCTCAAGTGACCCTGTCTCTAAATCCAAATGGGAATGGACGTGCAAGGCGTAGACGATTGTACCTAGGGGTAGTAGTTGCGAGCGCGAATGGTTAGGGTGAGCATCTAGGTAGGGTGACGTTCGAAATATGTAGTGGTACCCCATTATGCGGAGTAGTAGATATGGGCGTTCGTTTGTTCGGCCGATCGACTACATATGCAGAAGCAGCAGTTGCCTAGTACCTGTGGTGTACGTAGCTTTGACATGGAGAATATGGGCGACTGTACCGAACATTCTCACGATGCTTGCCCAAGTGCGCCACAACTCTTGGTCTTGTAGGCATCCGTATGTCGTAGTCCACCCAGGCACTCCCAGATGTCTCAGCATGGAGCTGATCAGATGGTATTATACTATCACGCGGCCCGACGCTTTGTGCACATGTTCTCGAAGCCGGAACTTACATCGTGCGAGATGGGGTGACCAGCCTTGGCGCATAGTAATAACGACATACCTGTTGCAACGTCACTCTCCGTATCTTCAGCCCGGGCCTGTGTCGCTCTGAGACCAGCATCGAACAGGTTCGTTGAGGTTGACTGAATGGACCGGGTGCCAACATCATCGGGCGCCTACTTAGGTGTAAAATATCTAGAATGGAAGGAAGACAAGTTGGCTGGCTGGGCAAGCAACTCGGAGGGAAATATGGGCCAGTACCACATATGTAGTCTATAGTCACGAGAATGGTTCGGGCAGGAATCGGCCTTCCATCGGCATGGCGAAGGTAGCTCGAAGGACAGACATATAAAGCAGCCAAGCCCCCTCCCTTCAGGATGAGACATTTCTTCTAAACGAGAGAAAAGAGAGAAAAAAAGATTTACTCGTCCGCTATTCATCTTCCCTTCAGGATCACTGCGCTAGGGCATTTGTTGTGTGAGCTACATGATACAAATCGGGAATCGCCTCATCCATCGTCGGATCTCGCTCACCCTTGCACATGTGAGCGCTGCGGCTCAATACCGACATTGACCCGACTTATTCCGAGCACCACCCGGGCCTCGCTCCGACCACACACAAAGACCTCCTTTTCTTTCTTTTTGCTTTCTGCCACCATGGTCTTCGGCATCCGCGTTTCGTACCACGACGCGCAGATCGCGAGCTCGAAAAACTATCGTCAAAGGCCACCCGTCTGTCCATGCGCGGCATGTTTCGACAAGGAGGAGCATGAGGAATCACGGGCGGCATGTCAGTCTCCTGCGAAGGAGTTGAGGATACCTCGTGGCAACCATGTTTCGAATCCGTTTACGAGGTTGATGGGGAGTGAGACTAGCAAGCACAGGTTTGGTGTCTCATTGGGGAGAAGGCTAAGCGGGCAGTCGATGGCATCGGTGGTCTCGGCGAGACCCTTGCGGACGGCGGCACAGGATGTCCCACGGGTCAGTGGCGATGTTCAGAGTGTGGTGGACGAAACGCTGTAAGCGACCGAGGAAGCCATGTCTTTACATATACTCTCTAGCAGATTATATGGAGAACATGGATCAGTTCTGATGGGGGTGTTCTGGGGTCGCGAGTTGGGTTGAGAAGACAACAGCCGTCGAATCCGCGTCTGTTGGATCGTAGGCCGGGCCTGCGTGATACGTCCTCACTCTCAGCCTTCGCATCAGCCACGAAATGGTGGTTGTATCTCCCTTCAAAAGGGACTGAGGTGGTCAGAAAGTGGACCTGAATCTTGCCTATTCACGGGATGGGCAGCGCGGGGATCAGGAGTTGGATCATTCCGAGATACCCATGGATATGATATCACTGAAGTTATGACACATAGAGAGCATCTGATACATTTGATAGTTTATACCCAAGAAGTCATGATCACTTCAGTCACCTCTGAACTGTATCAACAGCCGTAGATCATACAGTCTGTCACATTGTGACGTCACAGGTGCTTCACACTTATAGAACTCCCTCGTAAATAGAGTTCTGATCAAACTCAACGTCTTCACTTTATAACGATCTCAGTCAATTCTCTGAATACCTTACTGTATATGCTGTTGTTGCCCAAGAGTAAGCCAATAGCTCGACTGTTTTACCAAACTCACAGAAAGCAAACGTCCCCATCTAAAGTAGTAGTAGCCATGGCCCCGACCGTCGACTCCGCCATCCTCGAGGCCCTCGAACTTGACCCCCAGAACACCAAGCAGACATCCATGGGATCCGGCTTCTCCTCCACATTCAAACTCTCAGGCCTGAAGGATGGCAAGGACGTAAACTACTTCGTCAAGACGGGGGCCGGCAAGGACGCAGAGGCCATGTTCACAGGAGAACACGAGTCCCTCAACGCCATTTACAACGCCGTGCCCAACTTTTGCCCCAAGTCTCACGGCCACGGGCAACTACAAGACTCGCCAGGGAAGTTCTTCCTGGCCACCGACTTCCTGGACATGCGGGCGGCATCCGGGCCCGCGGGCTCGGGTATGTCGCTGGCGCAGAAGCTGGCGAAGCTACATACCACGCCGGCGCCGGCGCCCGAGGGCTTCGACAGGCCTATGTTTGGCTTCCCGGTGCCGACGTGCTGCGGGTCTACCAAGCAGGACAACTCGTGGAGGGAGACGTGGGCGGACTTCTATGCCAACAACCGCATACGGGCTATCGGGAAGGAATGTGTGAGGTCGAACGGGAAGGATGGTGAGTTTGAGAAGGCTGCCGAGGCGGTGGCGGGCAAGGTCGTGCCGCGGCTGGTTGGGGATGATACTGTAAAGGGGATCAAGCCGGTGGTGATTCACGGGGACCTCTGGAGTGGGAACCATGGGACGGGCGTCATTGCCGGGCAAGGTGGTACAGAAGAGGTGGTGTTTGACTCTTCGGCTGTATATGGCCACTCTGAGTATGAGCTAGGTGTGATGAAGATGTTTGGAGGATTTGGCAGCAGTTTCTGGAAGGAGTATGAGGATTTGGTGCCCAAGGCTGAACCAAAGGAAGAGTGGAATGACCGAGTGGCGCTGTATGAGCTGTAAGTACCCCTCCCTTCGTACCTGTGTGGCCTTCATCTTGCGGGCAGAGAACTGATTGAAGTCGATTTAGGTATCACCACCTTAACCATTTTGCTATATTTGGAGGAGGATATCGTGGTGGAGCCATGTCCATAATGAAGAAGCTCATTTCCAAATACGGATAGGCGGTAGTATATTGGGGCCAATATAGTTTCTACACAACCTTAGAACTGAAGTGACCCCCGGCGATACTCTCTCATTTCGGCTTGATGCGAAGGGTTTCGCGATACAACTACTGAACCGTATACAGTATTGGCTATCCTCTTCAACACGCCCCAGGTTTCTGGAGAAACTAGGCTAGCATAGCAAATTGATATTTCGACTAAGAAACATAACAAATTTATCCCTTTTGAGGAACTTCTAGAACTATGACTTGTATCCTTCCTATGCTGTTTAGGTAAATCCCAAGCACTCCGTACGGAAGTCGAGGAAGGGTGTCCTGGTACTCAAGATGCTATGAGGTCAGAGTCTAGACCAAAGGTTCCGGGTTGTCTCCCATAGTCGTATAGACTATTGATAAGATGGGGCTACCAAATATGTACTAGACCACCAGAACCTCTCGCCCTGGATCGATTCAGGCTGAAATCTGATATGTAGGAGGGTGGAGGTTGGAAAATATGGTGACGATGGTGGAGAAAAGTGGTGAGAATCCAGGGGTTGACTGGTTCAGGTTTGAGCATTGTTGTTGCGGGGGAGACAACAAAACGGGTACATACATACATATTTATGGACAGATGAGGGGTAATGAAAATCCGGGCAGATGCAAAGAGATGAATAACAGTAAGGAGGACAAACTGTGATGCTCTGCTGTTGTCAGCTTGCACATACACGTATACCCGATATTTGTTGGCTGGGTGAGTGTCCTGCTAGTATGTATGTATAGTAGATGCAAACAGGGGCCTTATGAAACACCAACTAGATGCCCCGTCAGCCCGTCTATCAAACCGTGTCAGCCTTTACTTGACTGTGCTGTATGCTGTGTGTAGAACAAATGTCCACCTTCTGATGACAGTGGACTGTCAGGTGGCAGAACCGAAGAGTCATGTCACAAGCGCGCCGAACCGGGATGCAGGTGCCATGATGCCATTTGATAGGGGGCGGCGCCCCTGTCGATTAGTTGGCCCCGACCTCCGGCCAAGGACAAGTCGACATCTGGATGCAAGCATGGGCACACGCGAACCTCAACCGTAATTTCCAACCACAGGTCTGAGCTGTCTTCATCCACTTCCATACACTTGCCGTCGCAACAAGTATGGCCATATCCCGCCCCTAAAGTTCAACCATCGCTTCACACCTGTACTTCTCCTACAGCTCCTACAGCTCCTATAGCAGCAGCTTCTACAGCTACTACTACGACCATCATGAACGGTCATTTCGCTGCAGTCGGCGATGCGCCGACTGCTCAACAATACGAGAATGGCATCCAAGTCGTTGACGAGGACAAGCAGTACAAGTCAGTACTCCCAGTTACTCTCCCGAAGCCTCTAGCAAGGCGATGCAGTACTTACTAACCATCCGACAGCACCCTCCTCAATGAATACCTCGCCGAGACCAACGTATCCCAGGCTGGGTTCAACTATCACCTCATCTCCGTCTTTGGCTCCCAGTCCACCGGAAAGTCCACCCTGCTGAACAACCTCTTCGGCACACAGTTCAGTGTCATGTCCGAGACGGAACGCCGACAGACCACCAAAGGAATATGGATGTCCAAGAACAAGAAAGACTCCACAGCCGACAGCGTCAAGCTGGCCGAGAACATCCTGGTCATGGACGTCGAGGGTACGGACGGACGTGAGAGAGGCGAGGACCAGGATTTTGAGAGGAAGAGTGCTTTGTTCGCCCTGGCAACGAGCGAGGTCTTGATTGTCAACATCTGGGAACACCAGGTTGGTCTGTACCAGGGCGCAAACATGGGTCTGCTCAAGACTGTCTTCGAGGTCAACCTGCAGCTCTTTCTGAAGGACAAGCAGTCTACACCCAGGTCCCTGCTCTTCTTCGTCATCCGTGACCACATCGGCACCACGCCCCTTGCCAACCTCCGCAACACGCTGGTCCAGGATCTCACCAAGATCTGGTCGTCGATTTCCAAGCCACAGGGGCTTGAAGCGTCCAAGATCGAAGATTACTTCGACTTCGCCTTCGCTGCTCTCCCACACAAGATCCTGCAACCCGACAAGTTCGTGACCGAGGTGGACAACCTGGCCAAGCGATTCACGGCAGGCCATGTTTCGACCAAGGATCAAGAGTTCGATGGCGGCGTTTTCCTGTCCGAGTACCACCGCAGAATCCCGGCCGACGGCTTCTCTATCTACGCCGAGGGTATCTGGGACCAGATTGTGAGCAACAAGGATCTGGACCTGCCAACACAGCAAGAGCTGCTTGCTCAATTCCGCTGTGACGAGATTGCCCGGGAGGTTCTCATCTCATTCGATGCTGCAATCGCTCCCCTCGAAGAGCAACAGGTGGATGCGGTTCGCGCAGGCAAGCCCACTGTACTCTCAGACCTTGGCTCAACGGGACTCGCTTCTCGCGAGAAGACTTGTAGGGCTTTCGAAGTCCAAGCGAGCCGATACCATAAGGGGGTCTACAAGAGGAAGCACACCGAACTAGAAGAGAAGATCGATGCGCGTCTCAAGACATTGTACCAGGGCCAGCTCACTGCAGCCCACAAGACTGGCGTGGTGGCCTTCACGGATGCCGTGACAAATGCTGTCAAATCGGGTCAAAAGGCTGGTGGCTCATACGAGTTTGCTGAGATTGTCGAGAAGCAAAAGAGGAAGACTCTGGACATCTTCCAAAAGGAGGCGCAGAGCCTTGCTATTGATGGTGTTCCATGGACCAACTTCAAGTCTCAATACTCGCTGTTCGAAAAGGAGCTGGACGAAGTCGGCGCACGGCTGCGGAAGGAGGAGATGCGCCGGCTGGCCACGCGTGTCGAACGCTGGGTCAGGTCCCGCCTTGGCGATGCGGTCGGTTTGGAGTTCAACAAGATCGGATCTGGACGTGGCGGCTCAGGTGCTCCGGAAGATGGCGAGAAGCCACAATCTGAGAAGGACCTCTGGGATCATATCTGGAACGTGTTTGTTTCGATCGTGAACGAAGCCCAAGACAGGTTCAAGGACCGGGCTAAGAACCTGGAGGCCGTTGAGGGTGAGGTTGAAATCGGCCTCTGGAGACTACGACGGAAGAGCTGGGTGGCACTGCGCGAGAAGATTGAGGAGGAGGTGATGGAAGGCAACATTCTCCTCAAGCTCCGCGAGAACTTCGAAGACAAGTTCCGTTACGACGAGTCCGGCGTCCCCAGGATCTGGCGCCCCAGCGATGACATTGAGGGTATCTATACTCGTGCCCGCGAGTCAACCCTCGTACTTGTCCCTCTCCTGTCGAGGTTCAGACTATCAGAGACGTATGGGCCTCCCGATTTACCAGCATTCATCGGCAACCAGCCCCTTGGCGTTGAGCCTGGCGATGAAGAGGACCTCGCTCCGATTGGTGGCGTTGACGAGGAAGAGGGCAAGAGCCTGGAGGAAGAGATGACGGTTCTTAGCGAGAGCAAGAGGCAAGACCTCGTGATCCGCTTCAAGAAGACCGCAGATGGTGTATACGTGGAAGCCAAGCGTAGCGCACTGGGTGGAATCACCCAGATCCCTCTGTACTTCTACGTCATCCTCTTGATCCTGGGTTGGAACGAGATATGGATAGGTAAGCTCTACTCCCCCCCCCCTTCCATTCCTTATAATGTACCATGATTGGGTTTACTGACGTTCTTTAGTTCTGCGCAACCCCGTCTTGTTCATCCTGCTCTGCTTGTTGGCGGGTGGCACGTACGTTGCGTACAACCTGAACCTTCTGGGGCCGATGATGCAGATGGCCAACGCTGCCAGCAACCAGGCTGCCGACATTGGCAAGCAGAAGCTTCGGGAATTCTTGGAGAACAATGAGACGGCGCGCACTGCTTTGGCCATGCCGGCTAGGAAGGATACGGGCGTCAGTCTGGATACTCTTGACTCCCAAGGCAAGCGGAAAGAGAAAGGGTCTGATGATGAGGACGAGGACGACATTTGATTCACGTCGATGGAAATTTTATATAGGTATACTCGGGCTGTGTCCCACAACATGTATTATTTGACCAAGCCGGCGCAGGATATCCAAGTGTTCCGCACCCCATAGATAGACAGCCTTTTGAACGCCGCAACACCTACTAATACATTACCGTCCCCCCTGAACTCCATAAGCGATATGCTTCAAAATGCTTCCAACCCAGCAGGTGTCCCAAACCATGTGCCCAACTCATCACCACCATCATCTCGGTCGTTGCTCGCCATGAAGAAGTCAGTCAAACGAGCAGTTTCCCCATCCTCCTCAACAGGCCACTCAACCTTGACACCGCTCCCCTTCCCCTCGATCATGTCCTTCGCCGTGCCCCAGCTAAACCTGCACTCGGGCCCCCACCCAAACACAGGGTGCATGTTCCCCTTCATCCAGCTCACACACCTCGGGTCAGAAGGATACCCCGACCCCCAAGCCATACCAGCACTCTTCTCCTTCTCCTTCTCCTTCTCCTCGTCCTCCTCACCATCCACCAGCGCCACGTCGACATGCCGGCCGTGCAGCACCTCTAGCGCGGCGTCCCTCGTGACCTTGGCGCACACGCTGGCCGCGGAGACGCACGGGTACAGGCTGTCGGCCTTCTTGGCGACGGTGATGCGGACCGAGGGGAAGACGCGCTCCAGCTTCTTCTGGTACGCGGCCGGCTGCCCGATGGTGTCGACGTAGATCTCCCGGACGTTGACGCCGCGCGACAGGACCCCCTGGATCAATGCCATGGTCGCGTCCATGGCCTGCATGTTGAGGTTGTACGCGGCCGAGGGCTTCAGCATGTTGGCGGATATGTCCCGCGCCGAGAGGGCCGTTGTCGCCCAGCCGCAGTGGGAGTGTAGCTTGTCGGGTTCGGCACCTGTGGACGATGATGGTGATGAGGGGGGTATTGGTGTGCAGAGCTTCTCCATCAGGTCCGACCGCACCGCGGGGGTGAGAACCTTGGAGTCGTCGAAGTGGTGCTCCCCGCGCAGGAGGGGGTCGGACAGCTCGAGCGGGAGGTAGAAGACGCCGTAGACCATGGGGCCCAGGACCGGCCCGCGGCCGGCCTCGTCGACGCCCAGACAGCAGGGGGTCCCGTCGGCGGGCTCTGAGGTCGGCGACCGCAGGGCGGGCGGGACGGGGGAGAAGTGCGTGTAGCTGTCGCCGGCGAGGATGGGCGTCGGGTGGACGGACGGCGGGATGAAGACGTCCGAGGTGGGCGTCTCGAAGGCCGTGTCGGGGTCGGCCACTGGAGTGTCTTCCATCTTTTGGACTGACTTGGGTATAGTTGGGATTGTTTCCGTTCTGCCTAGATCTTTGAGCTCCAGGGGTTCACCCAAAACATTTTTAACTTTTGTCGATGTTGACATTCGACGGCCCCAACGCCCAATTGAGCGCCCACTGTAAGTAAAGCTCTGGGACCCCAGCACGCGTTCAAGGCGCGTCAGGGTCGCGTACACGGTACCTTTAGCAGGCCCAAAACGCTTGGCGCTACCTAGGTAAGTTGTTACCTGCGGTGGGTGGCCCCAGCTTTCCAACTCTCTGCCGAGAAATCCCCCTGGGAACCGCACCTGACCGAAGAGAGAGAGACACTGCTTTGTTCTGGAAACAAACAACAATTATCCGTACTAGGCACCGAATCAGCCAGCAGAATACTCTGCCAAGGGAAACATTGGCGCATCGCATTCGCTTTGTTACTTTCGCTGGTCCTACCGCCGTTGCCTCCGCCCTGTTGTCGAATTTAAGCTCGTCTGCAGCTTGCTTGTTTTCTGTTTCTGTCTCGCCTACCTGCGCTTCCGTCACGCGCAACCGGGCCGCAAAACATCAACTCGAGAAAGCCTAGCTATTCATTCATCATGGCGCCGAGGCCCACAGCGCAACGCCGCTCCAACGCGCAGAGCGAGGCTTTTCATGAACTTGGTGTCAGGGGCCGGTAAGGAACTCCCCAGGTCAACGCGCCGTGTGTGGTTACATGCTGAATGGGCCACCTTGCAGGAAAACAGGTGTGTCTTTGAAGGACACCGGCGTCCGCGACGAACATGGCATGCAACCCCTCGACGACGTCTTCTCTTCGCCGGATAAGGATAGCCAGAATGGCGTTGATGAGTACGACGACGAGGAGGAAGATGAGAGTGAGGAGGAGCCTATGGACATTGACGAGAGTAAGCTTGATACATACTATCGCAGCCTAGTTCATGCGCCCGTAAAACTGACGCGACATCCCCCTCTCCCACAGCGACCGGCCCTGCGCCCTCTGCATTCATGAACGGAAATCGATTCCCCCCAGCGCGCGGCAGATCTCCGCCCAAGACCAACCTGCAATCCCCAGCGAAGAGAAATCCCCATCTCGGCCACTCCTCGTCACCCACCCGCGGCTCCATAGTCAGGCACAGCCAGGACGGGTCTTCTCCCAAGTCTTCCCCTAGAGCAAGGGCCCCCCAGAGGAAGCTCGACTTCAAGAACAAACCCAGCCTCGCGAACACGAATGGCGTCAATGGAAAGGGCAAGGCATCTGCTGTCCAGAATGGGCATCTTTCACTAGATGAGGATGAAGAGGAAATCCAGCCCGACGAGGAGTCTATGGCCATGCTCGATGGTAACGACGATTATGCCGTGGAGGAGCCTGAAGAGGAGGAGGAGCCTGAAGCCGACGAGGAGCCCGAAGCTGAAGAGCCTGAAGTCGATGGAGATGAGACTGAAGAAGAAGTACCGGCGCCTGTTGCTCAAAAACCCAAGGGACGACCGAAGAAAACAGCACCTATTCAACCGGCCGAAGAGGATGAGCCGATTGTGCAGTCTATCGAAGATGCGGAACTGCCTCAAGAGGATGAGCCGGCACCTGCGAGCAGAAAACGAGGAAGGCCACCCAAGAACAAGGCTGCTGAAGAGGATGCTGCTGAACAGCCGAGGAAAAAGAAGGCAAAACGGACATCGGATGTTGCTGAGACTGAGGCGCAACAAAACAAAGGACGGAAGCCTAATGGGAAGAAGGCCACTGAAGCCTCGGAGAGCAAAGCGGCATCAAAGGCATCGGCACCAGCGAAGAAGCCAGCCATTCCCAAGCAGAAACGAGGCCCAAAACCACGGACGTCCACAGGCGTGGGCGACACGTCGGTCGCCGAAGTGCCGCGCGGTCCTCCCCTGCCCAAGTCACGAGGGCTGATGATCACGAGACGCGAGAATCCCGACGGCTTCACCACGCGATCAGGCCGGACTTCATACCAACCACTCAAGTTCTGGAGGAACGAGCGCGTGGAGCTCGACGCCGAGGAGACGTTCGACGACGGCAAGCAACACGTGCTGCTCCCGCGCATCAAGGAGATCGTCCGGGTCGACGACCCCGAGCCGGATCCCAAGGCGCGCCGCAAGAGCGGCAGGCCGGCGGCGGGCAAGAAGGGCGGCAAGGGCAAGGGGCGGCGGGCCGCGCACGACTCCGAGGACGACAGCGACGAGCTCGAGCCGTGGGAGCAGGGCGGCGACATCATCATGGGCGAGGTGGTCGTCTGGCAGCCCGAGCACGAGTTCAACCCGCCCGGGCCGGACGAGCAGATCGAGGTGGCGGAGGAGCAGCTGGCGGTTTCGTCGGGCGCCATCGTCACGCGCGAGATCCGCAACGCGAGCTTCAAGTTCGCCAAGACGCTGAGCACGCCCTTCTTCGGCGCCGGCGTCGTGGACCTGCCGCCCCACTCCGAGAAGAAGCCCAAGAACGCGCGGAAGATGCACATGTCCTTCTTTGTGTTCTCCGGCAGGGTGCAGGTTACTGTTGCGGACACTACCTTCAGCATCGGGAAGGGGGGGATGTGGTTCGTCCCGAGAGGTAAGCCGATTTCTTCTTCATTATCACCCCACCGGATTTGGACAACGAAAAGCTGACTTCATGATTACAGGGAATTATTACAGTATCGAGAATGACTACGACCAGCCCGCCAGGATAATGTTTTCTCAGGGCTGCGAGGTGTCCAGCGGGGCGGGCGACGCCAGCATAGTCGGCTAAGGGTCATTGCTGAGAGCAGATCGGAGGTTCAACGGTTCTGTATTGTGAACGACTGACTGGAAGAGACTCATTTATGTACAAGTGCGTGCGAGAGGAACCCTTGTCTGAAGGTTCTGGGCGGGGAAGGGAGGGGGAGGGGGGATCTTTTGGGTGTTTGTATCTGCAAATTCAGTACGGCATGTTCTATACCAGAGTTGTGAGCGACGGGAGGCTAGAATTCTGTTTATTGAAAAGCATTGATTGAGGAGGGTATCTTTTATGCCTGTGGTTCACTTCGTGATGTCCACCCACACGTCTTCCTACTCGAACGGACACTGCCACCAAAAGACGTCACGCTAAAGCGGATAACATGAATGCAGTGAACAAGCTGTGAAATACATTCATCCATCAAGACAGTGTAATGTTGACAGTACGTAGCAAGGGTATTATGTGTAAATTCGTCATTTTGCTGACGCTACCTGGCGTGCTCTGCTGGGAGGAGCATGTCGTGGTAATCCTGGAGTTTATCTAAGTCTCCCTGGCCAGAACCTTCTTCAGGCCTGCCATCTCCTTCTCGAAGTCCACAATCTTGCTCTGCGACACGTGCAGCTTGCTGAGCAAGTAGTTGATCCTCTCCGTCGTCTCCCATGGCTGGCGCGGGAGGGAGCCCAGTAGGCTGAGCTCCGATTCAACCTGGTGGTGTGAGATGGGTCAGTATTATGTATGTAAAGTGATCCGCCTATATATATATGCGAGGAGGGGAAAGAGGGGAGAGGGATAGTAGGGTCAGTCTGTATACGAGGGTCTTTGAACTCACCTTATCGATACTCTTGGCCTCAATCTTAGCCAGTTCCGTCAGAACCGTCAGGTCCATCTTCGCCTTCAACACCGGGTCGTGTAGTAGCGCATTGAAAGCCGCCTGGTACACCGGCTTGCCAGCTTGGATCACTTGCGGCCGACCGCGATGCGACTTGACCGTGATCAGCTCCGCGTTCTGCAACACACCACGTTAGTCATCCGGAAGGCAAGAATGGTGGGAATATATGGACTGAGCGATCTCGATGCCGCGACTCCGGTGAGACTCTCGCCAGACTCCTTCTCGAAGAGAGTAGCAGCTCCCGAGACAGCCCAGAAGGGATAGCAATATTTTGGAGTGTTACTTACAGCCAGATTCTCAAGTGCAACTTCGCCATTCTCTGTGCCGGCGCTCGTCGACAAGGCGAATGTGTTGGAGAGAAGCACCTCGTTGTAGCGCAGACTCTCTTTCTTGGCGATCTCCTTACTATAAGACGCATGGTAATTAGCTATTGCCCAGAAAAAGACGAGTCCGGAACGGGAACCATGAACATAGCCCTCATTGCTCCCACAACAAGATTGTCTCGCGACTCGAAAAGGGATCAATAGGGCAGATGGTTTGTTTCCGAAGGTGCTTACATGAGGTGCCAAGCTTGCTCGGTCGAGTACTTCCTCTCGCCCTTGTTTGGAAGTAGGTACAGTTTCAGGATCTCGGATGCGCTCTGCTCGATGATTTCCTTGACGGCCTCTTTCGGGGTCTGTCCAGACTTCATACGGCGGGCCACTGCAACACGTCAAGTCAGTTTCCTTCTTCCCCCCTGCTGCAGAACTGTATCGAGAATCGAGGCTATATCTAGCGCTGGATCCAGAGGGAGAACCCGAAAAGGGTCGTCCCAGAGGCGACTGTCCTAGAGGCGACTGTCCCAGAGGGAGATAACCTTAGGGGTGGGCTATCCCAAAAACCATAGCCGAAAGGCTGACAGCTACTAAGGCTGCAGCCCACGCACAGGATGTAGCCAGAAGGGGGAGGGGGTACCGGTATCTCACGAGGCACTACTTACAGATTTCGAGATCGGTCAGGCGGCCGCCCAGCACTTCGATGACCTCGTCCAGCTCCTTCTGGTCACGGCGCTTCTCCAATTCTTGGGCCCTCCTCTTCTCGTTCTCGCTCTCCTCCGTCGACTTGTGCTTCGGGTTCGTCTGGGACAAGCGGCTCAACACGTACTTCTTGGCCACCTCAGGCGAGAGGTCACCCAATGCGATGGACCTGAAGACACGGTCTGGCAGTGACTTTGAAAGCGGCTTCGAGTAGGACGTATCGCTCGTCATGAATACCACGTGGGCGATGTTGGCCTGCACCAGTGCCGCTGCCCATTCCGAGAGCTTCTCGTAAACGATGCTCGTCTCTTCGTTCTTGACGAGGAAGTTGTCAAAGACAACGACCGCTCGTCGTTCAGGGTGTGCCTCCAAGAACGCATCGTCGTTCAGGTTTTTGTCGGCATCGTCCTTGTCACGGCTCTCTAGAGACACCTTCTTCAAGGCGTTGGCAGTATTGTGGAGGATCTTGTTCAGTTGCGAATCCAGGGTCTCGGAGAAGCCAGACTTGACGCCGGTGGTGCTCTGGACGGCAAGATCAATCAGACTGCTGACCTGGTTTGCCCAAGAGAAAACGGGTCGGTAGCCAACTTCGCTGGCAAGCTTCTTGATAGTGCCGCTCTCGCCCCTGGCCTCGACGATAGACTTGCAGTCGATGACCAGGACGTCCTTCCTTCCACCCAGCGCCTGGTCAAGCACGAGCTCCTCCTTGCCCGAGCCTCGCGGGCCCTGGACGACGATGAACGTGTCTGCAGACTCCAACAGCCATTTCTGGATCTGCTCAATGGCGTCCCGTCGATGGGTGAAAAGAGCTGTCAGACCGGCCTCCTCAGCCTTGTGTCTCCTGAAGGCCAGGGTGATATCACTGGTCTGGCGCTTGAACCACAGGAAGATCTTGTTGTCCGACAAGCTGAAGGACTTCTGAATGTGAGATTTGATGAAGAACTCCCTGATGGGGTCGAAGATCACAACGGTAAATCCGGCGATCAACGCAGCGATAATAGGGATAATAATACGTGGGTGGTTGCTCATCCAGTCCCATATACGATGGCCCTTGACGATCCGTTCGTAAGACAGGCGGAGTTTCGTGCCAGTCTTGCCACCACCGGTCTTTTCTGACACGATGATGCCGTGCAGACAGTTCTTTGCCATGACTGCATTCCTCACGAATGCAAAGTCGATGTGAGCGTACTTGGGAAGGACTTTCGAGTCGGACGGCTGCGGTATGATGTCCGCAATCTTGCCGTACTTGCGGAATATGCTGAACAACGTCTCCTGAGAGAGCTCAACCGCCTCGGCACCAGGTTCCTTCGGGATAAACTCGATCTTGACCCTGCTCTTTGGGTAATGAGCGGCCAAGTCCTCTAGCCAGGGCACACCTTTGACAAGGCCGACCTGGATATTTCGAAACGGGTTGAACCATGGTTTGATGGGCCTATCCTGCAGGTACTTGGCCAGCTGTTCTTCGATTTGAGAAGCAGGTATCTCGGCTGGGTGGCTAAACTTGACGAAAGCGCCGCCGTCCTTGAGACGGGGTATGATTTCCGTAACTTTCAAGGAGCCATCGTCCGGGATACTGCGTTTGACCAGGTTGATTGGATTGGCAAGCCCCAGCGCAGAATTGTCGAACTTCTGGAGGAGGCCCGTAAGATCCTCATCTGTTCCCCATGGTCTCCCGATGAGGTAACTCAGCCAGCCGTAACTCAGCTTCAGAGGGAAGAGGTTGTCATAGAAAACGATAGACTCGTTGGGCAAGGCGTAGATGTGACCGGATTTCTTGTTACCCGTGACTGTGGACTTCCCCCTCTTGACTCCAGAGTACGATGAGCCGGAAGGAGACGACCCAGAGGAGGGATTCTCATGTGAGGAGGTTATCCCCGTAGAGCTTGCATCTCTCGCAAAAGACGTGGGGAGGTGAAGGGGACAATACGGCCTGGTGAGCGCACGGCCGGCCAAGCTTTGAGCCCTGACCGGGCCAAGGAGGAGACGTCGTGGAATCATAGCCTCATGGTTCGGCGTAAAAAAGACAAGAGAGAAGATGTGCTCTTCTTTACCAGCTAAATTTAATGTCCATGTATCTGCAATGACCACCCGAGCTTACTGAATTCCGCGCATGCCAACAGGTTGCAAGCCATGTTATAGCCAATGAGGTCATTCTACGCCAATTTGACGCGCTATGCTGGCGTGTGTGGGAACTTGGAAGTGCTGGCAAGTGGTGTGAGGGTTGTCAGCGGGGTGGTGAAGACAGGGAGGGTAGTGCCTGTAGAGCTCTGGGACAACAGGGTTCGGGTTAAACTATCACGGCCGGCAGGATTACGAGTTCTCAGTTCTCGGAAGGAGGAAACACTCGATCTGGATATCACTGTTTGTCCCCGTATCTGCCTCTCGATCCTCCTCTTTCTGTCCGTCGCAGGGAACCGTGCCTTCTTCATATCTCACAGCCTAATTCAAGAGCAAGCAAGACAATATGGGTTGGTTCTGGCAGGAATCTGCTTCCGCAAAGCCTTCTCCGTCGCAAAGCACGGCGCAAGCTCCCCCACCAGCTCCATCGCAACCGGCCCAAGACACAATCGACTCGAAATCCAGCCCCGATGTCGACCCCGAAGTCAGGAGGTTCCTCGAGGACCTGATGGGGGCCACAGGTAGCTCCGGGAACGAGCGATCACTCCCTCCCAAGCCAGCCCCAGCAGACTCGACATCAGAATCATCAGCGCCGGCGCCGCCCCAGTCTTCATTACCCTGGTCCTCCTGGTTCTCCAGGTCCTCGACACCAGCAGATCCATCCCCCTCCGCCTCAGACACCCCACGCCGAGCCGAAGACCATGCCTCCTCCCCCGCCGAAGAGCCGCGCCTCTCCCCGCTGGCAGAGTCCCTCCTCCCCACCAGCATGGACTGCGAGCAGGCCTTCAACCAGGCCTTCTACTGCCAGTCCCTCGGCGGCCAGTGGAACAACATCTACCGGTTCGGCGAGGTGCGCCCGTGCAGCGAGAACTGGGACGACTTCTGGTTCTGCATGCGGGTGAAGGGGTATTCGGAGGGCAAGGTCAAGGATGACATGATACGGGAACACTACAGGAAGAAGCACCTGTCGAAGTACGGGTCGGGGAAGCCAAACAGCGAGGATGTGTGGAGGGAGAGGAAGGAAAGGCTGCCGCCAGGGACGGCGTTTGCGGAGGCGGCTGAGGCGCCTACGGTCAGCGATGCTGAGTATCAAAGGTGGGAGATGGAGAGGATGGAGAGGATTAGGAATGGAGGGTCATCGTGATAGAATGCAGCCTCTCGTAATGACATGAACACAATCCTGGAAATCTTCATTGAGATGGCCGAATACGCTACGCTGTGTTAAGACCTGTGTACGTGACTAAGTTTGGACTTATAAGTCCATGGATATATAGTTGATGTTTCGTAGTATCAAACGTCACGATGAGAAGATGGGAGACAGCAGTTATTTTAAATTTTCTTTTTGATTTTAATTCCGAATCCGGGAATCCATTAAGTACACCCATGCACTTGTATACCCATCCGAGACTTTTTGCCCTGTATCATTAAGTCATGAAAACGAAACGCGTCTAAAGCATCCCTAGCAAGTCGCCAACCGAAAACCCTTGAGTGCGCACTGCAAATTCAAAGCCATGGCGCAGCAACATGCAAAGTCATGAAACCATTTAGTCGACCTCCTCAACGGTGGGGCCGTCATCGCCACCGGCACCGGGGGCAGCACCATCAGCGCCAGGGAAGCCGCCGGGAGCACCACCGGGCATGCCGCCAGGTGGGCCACCGTTAGCACCGTAGAACTTCATCATGATGGGGTTGGCGACAGCCTCGAGCTCCTTCTGCTGAGACTCGTACTCCTCCTGAGTAGCCTGCTGGCTCTCGTCCAACCAGGTGACGGTCTTGTCGATCTCAGTCTTGAGCTTCTCCTTGTCACCAGCGTCGAGCTTCTCGTCGACCTTGGAGTCGGCGAGGGTGTTGCGGAGAGAGTAGGCGTAAGACTCAAGACCGTTCTTGGCAGCGACACGGCGAGCCTCGGCCTCATCCTCCTCCTTGAACTTCTCAGCCTCAGCCAGCATGCGCTCAATCTCCTCCTTGGACAGACGACCCTTGTCGTTGGTGATGACAATCTTGTTGGTCTTGCCGGTACCCTTCTCAAGGGCGGAGACGTTCATGATACCGTTGGCATCAACATCGAAGGTGACCTCAATCTGAGGGACACCACGAGGTGCGGGGGGATGCCGGTAAGCTCGAACTTGCCGAGCAGGTTGTTGTCCTTGGTGCGCTGACGCTCACCCTCGTAAACCTGGATGAGGACACCGGGCTGGTTGTCGGAGAAGGTAGAGAAGACCTCAGACTTCTTGGTGGGGATGGTGGTGTTGCGGGGGATGAGCTTGGTCATCATGCCACCAGCGGTCTCAATACCGAGGGAGAGCGGTGCGACATCCAGAAGCAGGATCTCGTTGGTGCTCTTGGAGCTGGTGTCACCAGACAGGATGGCGGCCTGGACGGCGGCACCGTAGGCAACAGCCTCATCGGGGTTGATGGACTTGTTGGGCTCCTTGCCGTTGAAGTAGTCGGTGATCAGCTTCTGGATACGGGGGATACGGGTAGAACCTCCGACCAGGACGACCTCGTGGACCTGAGACTTGTCGATCTTGGCGTCGGTCAGGACACGGTCAACAGGCTGCAGGGTAGAGCGGAAGAGGTCCTGGCACAGCTCCTCGAAACGAGCACGGGTGATGGAGGTGTAGAAGTCGATACCCTCGAACAGGGAGTCGATCTCGATGGAGGTCTGAGCGGAAGAGGAAAGAGTGCGCTTGGCACGCTCGCAAGCAGTGCGGAGACGACGCAGAGCACGGGGGTTGGAGGACAGATCCTATTTAGGTTGTTAGCATCTTGTCATTAATTTAAGATGATGGAATCCACTAAACCTTTTTGTGCTTGCGTTTGAAGTCCGTAACGAAGTGGTTGACAAGACGGTTGTCGAAGTCCTCACCACCCAAGTGAGTGTCACCGGCAGTGGACTTGACCTCGAAGATACCCTCCTCGATGGTCAGCAGGGACACATCGAAGGTACCACCACCAAGATCGAAGATGAGGACGTTGCGCTCACCCTCGACCTTCTTGTCAAGACCGTAGGCGATAGCGGCAGCGGTGGGCTCGTTGATGATACGCAGAACGTTCAGGCCAGCAATGAGACCAGCGTCCTTGGTAGCTTGACGCTGAGAGTCGTTGAAGTAGGCAGGAACGGTGACGACAGCGTTGTTGACGGTGCCACCCAGGTAAGCCTCGGCGGTCTCACGCATCTTGGTCAAGACCATGGAGGAGACCTCCTCGGGAGTGAAGGTCTTGGTCTCGCCCTTGAACTCGACCTCGATGGCAGGCTTACCAGCCTTGTCGATGATCTTGAAGGGGAAGTGCTTCATGTCGGCCTGAACCTCAGAGTCGGCGAACTTGCGACCAATCAACCGCTTCGCGTCGAAGACGGTGTTGTGAGGGTTCATGGCGACCTGGTTCTTGGCGGCATCTCCGATCAGACGCTCGGTATCCGTGAAAGCCACGAATGATGGCGTTGTGCGGTTACCCTGGTCGTTGGCGATACTAGATAAATTGTCAGTATAATGTTTGATAACGAAGGAATTCGTGTGGTGGGGTTGGAAAGGTTGCTGTAGGCAGCGGCGGGGCAAAAGCTGTAAAAGTTTGGAGGAAATACTCACATCTCAATACGGTCGTCACGGTAGACACCCACACAAGAGTAGGTGGTACCCAAGTCAATACCGACTGCGGGAGCCATTGTGATGAATTAGGGTGAGGTTGTGTTGATGTAGGTAGTGAAAGTTGTGGTGGTGTGGGGGTATCACAAGAAAAGGAAATGCAGTTAAAAGGGAGGAGATTTGATGATCTCGTTTGTAGTGGTAGAAGAGTGTGTTTGATGTTGATGGAATGAAGTTGCGGTTGCGAAGTGGGAGGTGAGGTACGTTGGGATTTTATCCAAGCTGGAGTGGAGCCTGAAGTAGAAGGAAGGTTCTAGATAGAAAGCTGGATTGGGTCTTTCTAGTGACTTCCAGGGCCCCACCGAACCAGCGAGAAGCGGCTAGCAAGAACCCTGCACTGCAAGTACCTATGATGTATTCACTTCAGGATTCTAAAGCTGAGTTTGCGCCCTACTGCGTATGTAACATTTTTTTCCTCCACCAACCTCCCAGTTTGCCTCTCACTGGCAGACAAGCCTGCGCTAGCCCACAAAAGAATGTTCCTGCAAAATGTCGCTGCTTCCAGGAGTATCCCTCCCTATGCACTTGGTGAATGGAAAATCTGATGGCTGTGACCTCATTTCTGGGGCATTCCACAGGTTCATTGGGTTCTGTGAGGACCCTTCACTGACCTGTCCGAGCAACTGGAATCGCGGGGTAGAAAATGATGTAATTGGTGTTCGATTGCCAAGTGCCCAGTGCACCAGTGCACCAGAGCCGCAATGCTTAGCTAATCCCTCAGCCTCTCCGAAGACCATGTTGGCAGACCATGGATATCAAAAGCAAACATCTTCCTAAGCCAAATGGTATAGCACGTTACCATTAAGCCTGGCAGCCTGGTAATATGGTACCTGAATACACAGTAGATGAATGTAACGAGGATATGGATATTCTCCCTTGGAGCCATTGAACAACTGCTCTCTTTATGGATAGTGGCATTCTCTTCAATCCTCTCTGGGTCACAGTTCTGTCCGAGATAACCCACTACTTCCAACCTCTCAAACTCCTAAGCTCCTAAAATAACTCTCCCAGTCTCTGTTAGGCTGTCTCCCAGTCTCCCAGTCTTCCAGTCTCTATTAGGCTGTCTCCCAGTCTCCCAGTCTTCCAGTCTCTATTAGGCTGTTTCCCAGTCTCCGTGTTGGGCTGTCACCCAGTCTCCATATCGGGCTATCACCCAATCTCTGTGTTGGGCTGTGTGTGCCCCAGTCTCTCAGTCGGCCCGTCTCTCTCAGCTGGGGTAGTAGCTTAATTGTCGCTATAAAGTCCAACCCGACCTCATTTTCCCTCTTTCTCCGAGGTCATCCTCAGTATCTCCAGTTGTTTGCGTTCTGGAAGCCTTCGCTATCGAGAGTGCCGTCGTGGTTACTGGCGACCACAACCTCAGTGGTGCTGCGACCTTGGAGAGCGTGTCGATGATCTACCTGTATTTTCTATCTTGCCCTCTACTGAGAAAATGTTATTGGTTTCATCTCTTTGGACTCTACATGAGATCAAGTCTAAACTAGTGATGGTCAGAGTAAATATTTTATCTCTTGTAGTTCAGCTACCTGCAGTCCTACACTATAGGTATGGTGCTATGCTATCTTGGTTTCTTCATCATGCTTGATCATTTCCATAAAAAAATAATGACCTTGATATTGCAAATACCTACTAAACCTCCCCCCTCCCTGCTTGTGGGGGGGGGGGGTTTCCTCCAGGGTTGTAATCAGGGGTTGGCATTCGTCTAGCAGTACGACCATTCTCGCTAAATTGACTACCGAACAACCGCATCACCACTCACGACCGACACATTTATAGTACAACGGTCAAGCCCGTTCCCCAAAAAGCAACCGGACAACAGGGGCGGGAACTCCCCATCTATGTAACCCCATCTCATCCAGATGCCCCATACTCCTCATCCATGACGGATCTTCTACGCGTCCTGCCGCACTTCCCCACCAGCCAGTATGCGAATCTCATCCCGACCCTGGAAAAACACCAGGTGACGACGAGTGAGCTCCTCACCCTCGAGGCGGCAGATCTCGGCAAGCGGACGCAGCTGCCGCTGTTGGACCTGAAGCGGCTATGTAACGCCGTGCTGGATGCCCTGCATTCCGACCTGGGGGTCGCGGAGGACAGGGGCAACAAGGCAGCAACGGCGGCGGGCGGCGAGGGCAATGGGACTGAGGAGAAGGAGGAGCAGCATGTGGCACCCCGGCACAGCTTCTCTTCACTCAAGGACCGTTGGAAGTCGATCAGCACTCTCGACCCGGCCCTCGACGCCTCCCTCGGCGGCGGCATACCCGCAGGCTACATCACCGAGCTAACCGGCGAGTCCGGAGCCGGCAAGACCCAGTTCCTCCTGTCCCTGCTGCTCGCGGTGCAACTGCCACCACCGCACGGGACGGGTCGAAACGCCCTCTACATCTCCACCGAGGCACCGCTATCAACGCGCCGGCTCACGCAGATGCTCAACAACAACCCGCTCTTCAAGTCCGTCCCCGCCAGCCAGAGACCCTCCCTCGACAACATCATCAGCACCACCACGCCGGACCTCGAGTCCCAGGAGCACATACTGACCTACCAGGTCCCCGTGGAGGTCGAGAGGCGCGACGTGGGGCTCATCGTGCTCGACAGCGTGGCGGCCAACTACCGTGCCGAGTTCGACCGGTCTGCCAAGAACGGCCCGGGGGGGCCGGCAGGGGAAGCCGGCGGTGGCAAGGGCGCCGGGCAGAACATGGGCGCCCGTAGCGCGGAGCTCGTCCGCCTGGGCATGCTGCTGCGGGATCTGGCGAGGAACCACAACCTGGCGGTCGTGGTGTCGAACCAGGTGGCGGACCGGTTTGACCGGGGTGGGAGCCCCGGTTCGACTGCTAGGAACCTGTCGGCGAGCTACGGTAGGAACGTGGCGAGTGGCGGTGGTGGGCGGCGCGGTGGCCATGGGGAGAGCTCACCGCTGGCGTCGCGGAGTAAGAATCCGGAGCAGGCGCCCATGCCGCACGGCGAGCTGACGTCTTCGATGGCCGATGCGCTGCCGCGGTCGAGTATGTCCCATGGTGACAATGAAGACGAAGGGCCTCCTCCCAGGCAAGCGCCGCCGCCACCGCCTTCTATGGCCGACGAGATCGCAGGTCCGCCGGCGCCGCCGGCACTGAACTTCGATCACCAGCAGAGGTGGTTTACAGGCTGGGGCGATGACCCACACCCGTCCTCGACGCTGTCACTCAAGACGCCCAGTCTGGGGCTGGTATGGTCGACACAGATAGCATGCCGGATCGCGCTGTTCAAGGCACCGAGGTACGGCAAGACAAAGTATGCCGAGGACGACGATGCTGGCGGGACAGGGACGCCGACGCTCAAGACGTGGAGGAGGTGGATGAAGGTCGTCTTTGCGCCGCATATTGCTGCCACGGAACCGGGGCTGGAGTGGTGTGCGCAGTTTGAGATCACGATGGGCGGGTTGAAGGGGATCACTAGATGACGAATCCTATATGAATGATCCAAGATGGCGAAGAATCAAGGCAACATATTTGTAGCCGAAGATCAGCACACAACGAATGTATTCCTAGGCGGGCTACTTTGGACGACAAGGTCGCGACTGAGTCGTCAATTCATATGGACTCTAGATACCCTGTTTCAAAAGAGCTCTAGTATTGTATGTCGAAGCATGGAGGCGCGTATTGGTCTAAACTCAACCATTCTGTCCGGGTAGATATTGATTCTGCCTCTATTCCGAAAAGGTCAGGTGCATTTCCGCATAGCCACTCGTGTCGACGGCCCTTGTGAAGCATCCCCACGGGGAAGTAAACTACACTTAGTGCTGTCCAAAGGTTCCAAAACAGGTCACAAGATCGTTCATGTATGGCCAAGATTTTTCAAAAGCAGTGGTCATTTCCTTTTTGCAGGCCTATCTGCTATCAATACCGTACCCTGTCTTGTCCTCAATTCCCCTACGCCAGAGTGCTATGCGAAATACTTTTTTTGGTGATCATACATTTCGAAACTCGACATGGAGGCCACCTCAACCCCCCGCTGCCTCCCCCGGTTACCTAGGGTGAGGGAACTCATCCTCCATCTGCAGCCTCACCCCCACGTTCATCGATATGAGCTCCTGCACCAACAGCTTCGCCGCATACGGCATCGTCATCTGCGTCACCTCTCTCGTGCTCTTGCACGTCTGGCAGTATCCCCTGTACCCAAAGAGACCACACTGCTGGCAAATGTCAATGCTCGTTCCATCGGAGCTGTGCATCAAACGTTCCAGCAGCAGTTGCGACGCGCCGTAGGCAATCAAACAATCACGCTCCATTTCTCCCAGACGGAGACCACCATCACGCGAACGACCCTCGGTTGGCTGTCTCGTCAGGATGGCCCTTGGCCCTCTTGCTCGAGAGTGCATCTTGTCCTGCACCATGTGCTTCAGTCGCTGGTAGAAGATAGGGCCGTTGAAGATGTACGCCTCCAGTGGCTCGCCTGTGATACCGGATGTGAAGTAGTCCTTGCCCTCCCATGAGAAGCCGTGGTCAACGAGGACCTTGCTGACCTCCTCAACTGGGTGAGATCGGAAGGCATCACCGTAGCCGTACTTCTTCCGTCCGTGCACGATGGAGGCCTTTCCGGTCAGGCATTCGAGCAACTTGCCGACTGTCATACGGGATGGGAAACCGTGAGGGTTCATGATGATATCGGGGACGAGGCCTGAGTCGCTGAATGGAAGATCCTCCTGGTCGACAATGATGCCCACAACACCTTTCTGTCCGTGACGAGACGAGAACTTGTCACCCAGCTCTGGACGACGGGTCTGTCGCGTCTGGACCTTGACGAGGACCGTGTCCCTCTCTGTCTGCGTGACCATGACCTTGTCAATGTAGGCAGGGTCTGGAATACGGTAGTTGATGGACGTGTCTCGGAAATCGTTAGTCCTCTCGGTACCTCCTATATTTGCTCCTGTGTCCAGTGGCGTTTCCTTCTTGACCATCGTCTCTCCATTGTGAACTTGCCAGCCGACTCTAGCAAGACCATCGTTGTCCAGCACTTCGTGCTTAGCAATCTTCTGCTTGGTGTTCGGGTCCGTCTCCGGCTGGCCAATCCTCTCTGCCGCCCCATTAGGGTATCTCTGCAGTTCTGAGGTATACTTCCGGAAAGCCTGACACCTTCCAAAGCCTCGGTCGCAAGAAGCTTTGTTAAGGACTAACGCATCTTCAATATCGTACCCGGAGAAGGACATGACCACCACAGTCGCATTGTGTCCGGCCGGTAATTTGTCGTAGCTCGTGAGCTCGATGGTCTTTGAGATGACCATGGGCCGCTGTGGGTAGACCAACGTGTATAGCAGGGTATCAATCCGGTTGAACTGATTGTACGCAATAGCACCAATAGCTTGTTTACCCATAGCACATTGGTAGGTGTTTCTGGGGGACTGGTTGTGGTGAGGGAAGGGAATGAGACCAGCCACGGCACCAAGAATGGTAAAGGGCTCAATCTCAACGTGGGTTGTGCTCTTCGTGATGTCCGCATCGTACAGAGCAATGAGTGCATCGTTCTCCTCATTGACGTCAAGGTACTCAACAACACCGCGGCGAAGGAAGTCGTCGAACCCGATCTGGCCTAGCTGCAACAATCTGAGGTGCTCAGGTTGCAACCTTGAGACAGCATCCTTGACAATAATGTATGGACGGCACACCCGTCCTTCATCTGTTGCGATGAATATCGTATTGAAGTGAGAATTGACGTTGATGCTCACAAACGGATTTATGTATCCACGACGTCGCATGGTTCTGAACTTGGCAGCGAATCGTTTGGGAAAGTGAGTCAACGCGAAGGGTGTTCCGTTGATGGAAATGATATATGCATCTGGTTTGTGCATCTCTGAGCCAGAGAAATTGCGAATCGGCTCGACGTTCGAATCCATGGTCAGTATGAACTTCTTGACGGGTTTCTCGTCTACTTCGGTCGTGATGTGCGTCATTAGAGCCAAATTCTTGACCAGACCACAAGCCTCTCCTTCGGGTGTATCTGAAGTACACAACATTCCCCATTGTGATGGTTGAAGAGCTCTGGGACCGGACACTTTGCGCGTCTTCTCGAACTGACTGCTAACTCGAGTCATCATTCCAAGCGCGGCGATGTAGCTCAGTCGACTCAGGACGTGAGTGACACCTGCTCGGTTCATGTTGAAACGCTTGACACTCCAGTTTCCGGACTGGATTGCGCGGTTCATGCCTTGCGTGATATGGCCTCCTGTTCCACTGATCGATGTCAACGGATCAAAGGGAATAGCTTTGTTCGGTTTCTTGAGTACTTTGTCAATGTTTATCCTCAGGTTAGTAAGGAAACTCTTGAAAAGATCTTCGAAAAGCAGCGAAAGCATTTGGCCAGCCAACTCGAGCCGCTTGTTGCCCACGAAATCGCGGTCGTCGACCAACTTCGGGTCATGAGAAGCCATCAACACCCTTCGGGTCATCATCGCAATGTAGATTGCTTTGGGGTAGAAGTCCAAGTCCTCGATAGTAACATGGGCAAGAATGATATTGGCGAGCGCGTCCAAACCCTCTTCAACGTTGTTCCGCCGAGGCGCAGGACCGAACTGGGGCCTGCCCTTGGAGCCCATCCTGACGCGAGAGCCGATGTATTCCAAAGCTTGTTGCTGTGTGAAAACGCCAACCTTTGTCGCCTCGTCGAAATTAAGGGCGAAGTCGTCCTGGTAGCGCCCGTCGGGTCCAGCTACAAGCTGCATGATTTCATAGTCTGAGAGGCCACCAAAGGCCTTCAGGATGATGGCAATCGGGATATCCTCGACAAGAACATTGTGCCGGAGGATGATGCGATCCTTCTTCAAGATAACGTAGGTCTTGGATTTTCTCTCGTGTGTCGAACTTGTGACGGACGCCTGTATCAACTCCTTCTTCTCGTCGGCTTCAACAATCACTCGGTTCTTGCTGAGCTGTTCCTGAATCAGGATGACCTTTTCAGTTCCGCCGATAATAAAATAGCCACCTGGATCCAAGGGGCACTCGTTCATGAACTCCATCTGGCGATTTGTAGCCCCGGCCAGGCCACATTTTGAGCTCTTGAGCATGATCGGCATGCGACCGAGGGGAACATTTCTTCGAATGATCTTCTTCTTGTCGCGAATGTAGGCAATATCGATTATGATCGGTGCGGCGTATGTCATGTCTCGCAGTCGGCACTCCATGGGCGTAACATTATTCTTCGCCTTGAATGATTGGCCGGCATCTCCTCGTGAGGGTCTATCGACTCGGATATCGAGGAACTCGAGGTAGAAGCTGCTGTCGACTTCGCTTCGAATGATGCGGTTCGCTTTGACAATTTCCTTGATGTCATGGTCGACAAAGTAATTGTATGAGTCGATATGCTGTTTGACGAGACCTACAAGAGCAATCAGCATGTCGACGCGGCGGTTTCGTCGAGGCGCAAAGCGAGCTTACCTTTGACCTTCAAGAAGGCGGGCAGAAGCTGGTACTTGTCATCCTTGGTGGAGATGGGATCGGTGAGCTTCTTGCCATTGTAGAATGGCTCCAGAAGGGCCTCAAAGCCGTCGTCATCGTTCTTCGGCATTTTGCTGTTCTCTCACGCTCATGGCCTCAGAATACTCTAGATCGGTGGTGTAAACCTTTGTGAATTTCGGGAACTTTTTCGCCGTCGCGGGGCCTGTCGTTGGAGCCACGGCGATAAGATAAGACCCCTGCATTGGGGTGGGTGACGAGTTTGGGTCTGTGCACCAGTTAGCATGTCTCCGGCCTGTGCAAATGAATAGTGCATTGGGTACCTCCCCTAACTTTGACATCGACTACAACAGAGGTTTGCGGTCATTGGAATGTCTTTGTAGTTCTATATTGCCTGATGGACACGAGATCCAAAGTGCTATCTATGGAGGGTAGCAGATGTTAATACATCAAATCTGACTGAACTCGCCTGAACCAATGCTTTAGAGAGGGAGACACAAAGTGTAGGAGAGCTGCAAAATATCTGCCTCTCTTTCTACTCTCTATAGTCGCAAACTCGGGCGGAAGGGAGACAACCTTTCCAAGTTGATCACTTGGGTAATCAGTCTCGTAAATATTAATGGCTTGTCGACAGCAGCCGCCATTAATGTGTGCTGGAGCAGTGTTCCGTAATTAGACTACCTTGGTTCGTACCTACGTGGGATATTCTAGTCGTTTTCTTGAGAGCCCTGCAAGAGGGATAATTATTACAGGTAACTGCATCCTAGGGGGGGTTCTATCAAGAGTGATACCCTACCTACAGAAGAGTTCTCAGGTGACCTTTTATACCAGAGATGTATTAGTAGAGATAGGTCTCATTATAAAACCCATAGGAGAGATCTCCCAACACGGTGAAGGCCTCCGGTCGGTTGAGCGATCCTCATTGACAGTACGTTTGCGTTCGCCTGAAAAAGTCATGCAACACCTTAGAAATGAAGCTCGAACCGTGTTGGGCTTCTTGGAAGAAGCAAGACGCTCTAATGAAGTCGTCTTCAAGGTCCTGTAACATGTATTCTTCTCCCCACTTACACGATGCAGGCAAGACTCAGACCACAAAAAGTCGGTGAAATGACTGGCGTTCCGGGCCACCAGTCGCCACCACCTCCTGCAAGCACTTCCAAAAAAGCCCACTGCGAATCCTGTCGCCGAGGAATTCGCCATGATGCCATTTGCTGGCGTCCCGATCTTATCAACGATGATGGCCCGCTGCAAGACATGTGGAAAATCTGCAGATCCCCCGGGCGTCATGCCAGCCATGAGGGGGGGTCCCGCTATGGGGGGGCCCTTGCCACCCTGGTTCAGCCCTGGAAGAGAGGGGCTGAAGGGGAAAGAGGGGCTTGAAGAAGACTCATCGCGAACGTCTTCATCATGGAAGGATCTCGAGGATCCTGAGCGAGGATATTTACATATGAGGCCAACATCAAAAGAAATGGTGTGCAGTTGCCGCACTCTTATGGTACTTCGAGGCAGGCGAGGGTAACTAAACAATGGCCGACAATTCCTGGATAGCCGCGCTAAGCTTCATGCGCAGGCAAATCCCGCCAGGCCAGGATGACGATATTGCCACTGAAGAGGTCGGGGGTCGGGGTCGCCCGTCGGCAATATCACGATGGGATGAAACCTTAACACAAGCTTCTAGAAACCCTTGAGCGGCCCGAGGCTTTGTGAGGCTGTTAGTTAGCCGCATATCCGGTTGACGTCCAGTTCTTGAACAAGAGGGGCTCAGCCGTCAGCGAGCTTGACGGTGTTATCTAGTCTAAACACCTTCCCCCTTGGGAGGTCTCCCCTAGCACCTGCAGAACGCGGGTAAACACATATTGCGAACTCGAGTTATGCCGTACTCCTTCGAGATGTGCCTTATTAATGAGTATGGAGACACGAGGTTAAGAAGAATGTCCAGTCGTTGCTCTAGATTCTAGAATCTCAGATAGATGTGCTCGGCACGCAGGGTCGATCGCTTCCACTCAGAACGCCTTGGACTGCTTGGTTCATCCGGCCCCCCTCACAAGGCAGGCCAGGCCGTGCGACGATCGGAAGCTGGCCCCAACCACTTGCACTACGAGGACCACCGTACCTATCTACCTAGGTATGTATGTAGAAGCCCACCTGCCCACCACATACGTACAGTTCCACTGTGAAAACTAGAACTGAGCCGAAAGGATTATGGCTATGCTGGTCTCTCGTTGCCAGCACATGGCTTCAATCACCATCAGCAGAAGACGAAGAAAAACTCGAAACCCTCTGATATACATGTAAGTATATCCGTAGATACTTACCGGTAGTCGATGTTGTTACACGGAGGGGCCCTATACAGGTGCTCCATGGTTTCAGGAACCCAATACGCGCAGATGCAGGCCGCAGGGCACGCATCGACTCCATATTGGATGGGCGGCAGCATTGCTGCAGGAGACGGGACCTGGGGTCAATGCATCCCCATCCCATTTCTTGGATGGCTCCGGGATACGATCCGTATGAACACTAAGAACCAGCCCTTCCAACCCGTCCATTCCGTCCAGCCCGTCATCGGCCGCACGATGTCATACCGCCCAATATATCTCTGAACTTCAGGATGCCTTGTCTTTCATCTCACCGCGCCTCGAGCAGGCGGCAAGTAGGTAACAATGGGTATGACCGGCCCGAGACGTTAGGCCCGTGTGAAGAGGACTAGTAGGACTTAGATGTACTAACAAGGTCCCTGTTCTACACCGCCGTTGACGGTTGAGCAGACGATCTACTGCTGATTAGCCTGACGAATAGCCATTCGACGGCCTGCCCATCAAGCCACTAGTTGTGATTGGAAGTGTCGAGTGTTTACAGTGAGGTGAGGTTGTCCGGGTATATCGTGCTTGTTGGGGGCAAAAGGAAGGTTCAGACTATCAGCAATCCAACCAACTGGTACACAGTATGCCTAATCCATTGTTTAATAATCCACACAACATCTAGTCGCCTGTGTTTTGATAGGAAAAACCATATCATCAGTCCCGTCATACTCAAGTAAATACAAACATTACTCGTCTAGGTACTAACATACTTGAGTACATATAGAGTGTGTTGAGATTACCCCATGTACCTTACCTCTAAGCAGGTAATAAATAGGGAGCGAGTGTTGGTTTGTATGCCCAGTTTTTAGTGTGCAGGGCCGCATGGAAAGTGCCAGGGTCCAGGGTCACAGCGGCGAGCGCCATCGCAGCAGCGTCTTGCCGTCCATAAGCAGGAGACATGACCCCTGACCCAGTCGAGCGGCTAGGTACCTCAAGCTTGCTTCAAGTACCACGCCGGCCCCTCATGGACTCCTGTCCGTCTCTCTAACCCACGCTCATTTCTGACATTGCTTGCAACTCTATCACCTACCGCGTTTCTCTTTTTTCTTGCTGCTCCTGGCTCTCCAGGGCGCAAAGTGTGCCATATTTTTTGTGTCTGTCTAGGTGAGTACTCGTCAGCCCGGTTCCTTTCTGCGCCGTCGTCCAGGGGGTTTGGCCAGGCCATGTCTGCTGCTGTCTGTCGCTTGCTGTCTTGCCGCCGCCGAGGCTGGGCTATGCCATTGGCGTTGTTGAAAGAAAAGAGGATAGAGGTATCCATAGGAAGCTCAGCGCAAGTGCCACCTTCTGGCTGCGGCGACGATAGATTCCCCAACCCAGCATTAGCCTTGCCCGGACGACACCCCCACCCCCATTGATCAGCACGAGTCCCGATTCAAGATGGGCAAAACCTCGAGGAATCGCTTTGCTGATGTGTGTCTTCCAATACAGTAGGCCGGACTTGGGCGCCGACACCGTCGTGTACGAAAAGAGCCGGACCGTTGTAGTTGTGTAGGAAATATCATTGTCGAAAATGGATCCGAACGAGATGCGATTCCGATCCCAGCAGTCCCCCCGAAGCGATGCGACCACCATGAACTCCCTCGTCTCTCCTCGCAACCGTCTCTCGCAGACCATGTCCTCCCAAGACCCTCGATCGACCCTGTCTCGTCGTTTCACCACTGACTCGGGGCGCGTACCAACATTGTCTTCATCTATAGCCCCGCGTGGTCCAGACGTACAGGAATACCAGGTGAGTTGCATGGCAGAGGCAGAGGCAGTGGCACCTGCGGGTGTGTCTGGGTGTTGTGCGCTTGTTTTGCGCTCCGCCATATCCCAATGCGCCTGCGGGAGCCTGAGCTGTGGCTTGAGGGTCTCGGGCCACCAATCTTGTTTCGTGGACATCTGCTAACCTGTCCGGACGCAGGCTATGCAACATCTTCAACTGGTGCGTGTGCCCCCGAAGCCAACCTGATATTTAAAGCGAAAGGCCCCATGGGCCCCTTTCACCTCTCTTCTTTTGTTGTTCCTTGTCTGTTCTCTAGACGTCTGATTGTTCATGGAAAGGAGAGCGCGGATATACCTGGGGATCGCTCAACTCCAGAGCTCGCGATCCGAAACAAGGGTCCATCTCACGGAAAGACAAATGCTAACGGCGCAGCAGATAGAGAAGAAGCGGCTGGAGTATGAGAAAATCCGGGAGCAGAAGCGCCTATTCGACGCCGAGTTAGCAAAGCACGAGGTCGAACTGGGCCACATGCTC
Organism: Cytospora piceae; assembly: GCA_016508685.1. Taxonomy (NCBI): domain Eukaryota; kingdom Fungi; phylum Ascomycota; class Sordariomycetes; order Diaporthales; family Cytosporaceae; genus Cytospora; species Cytospora piceae. Next base: position 1,420,956 of record JADMLE010000005.1, on the reverse strand, counting down.
GAGGAACACGGCAGGCTCTCTGGGCATCAATCCGAGCCGACGACACCGCCAGAGTATCGCGAGAACCCATCCGGGTTCCCTTCCGTGTTCTCCAGGCCGAATCGGTACTCCCTGTCGAGTCTAACGTCTCCCCCGGGCATGGCCAACCGCTCAGCTCGATCAGGCTCTGTCCTCACGTCGCCACAGTCTGGCATCCCGCTCTCCCGGTTTGCTTTTGACGACCAGCTTCCGTCGTGGTCGGTTCCAGGGTCGAGCCGAAATAGCGACGACGACGAGAAGGAGGAAGCTGTTCGTCAGGACCCTACGTCCCATCGGTCGTCCAATGCGTATGTGGATGTTTTACTTTTACTTTTTCTGTTTCTAGGTCTCCTGCTACTCCAGCAAGTGCTTGGTTCCTCCTGTCCCCTTCCGAACCAGCTGCAATTCCTTGGTGTCCCGGGGGAAAAGGTCGAGCTGGCGGTTGAGCTACCAGGCGGTGGTTGTGATCTGGTCTGCTCTTCGAAGAGAGCATTGCGTTCGATCTGTCCAAAACTGGTTAGGGACGGCCATTGAAGGTTATCCCATGTCTATCTTTTACCTCTCCACACTGCCCCTTCCTCCTCACTACCAATATCACGAGTTGTCATAACGTCAGCTCTGCAGCCAATCAACAACGCGGTGGTGAAGCCAGGGCTTTTCATACAAGCACATTGTCCACCGAGGTTGCGCAAGTGAATACCCAAATTCATCCCATTGTTGTGCTAGCCTCAATAGCTTGACTTGGCCGCTCTCGAAGTACTTGAAAACTTCCGACGATCGAGTTCGGGCCTCGTTTTCTCTTCCTTCCTTTCCTAGCCCACCACACTTCCTCCATTTCAAGACTCGAGCAACCCTCTCGTCTCTGCCTTGGGGACACACCTCCTACACATTTCATATTACCTCCTCTTTCCTACCTTGCGCACCACTTTCTTACACGCGTCGTTTTGCATCAATATCAATACCTTCCCACCAACAGTACTTACCGACTCGGGAGACCGACCTCCAACTGTCAATTACGATCATGGCAGCTGACACAGACAACAGCGTCAACCGATACTCTATGCCCGTTACCAAGTCTCGCACCGCTTTCTACGACGTCAACTTGGACCAGGCCAATACCACCGGTTTCCTGTTTGGCGACGACAACGACGGTACCGAGCATAAGATCTACACTCAGGCTACTAACGAGGACAACTTCCCCACGCTCGTTCGTCGCGAGCCCAACATGGTGAGTTTCAAATTTTAATTTCTTCACCTTTTCTGTGGGGTTTCCACGCCGGTAAACCTTGCTTCATGCGTCGGTTGTGTATTATACTCATTGCTGCCATTTTGGCTGCGAGAGGTTTCGCTTCTGCAACTACCCCCTTCACTTTATACCCACCCCACCTGTTACTTCCTTTCTGGACACCTACTTCACCTTCGTCTCAACCTCACCTCGCCTCCGACGTCAAGAACGCTATGGGCATTTACCTTACTTTGCACCCCACCCTTTGCACTACTCTCGTACTTGCGTCTAGGCGTTTGTTTTATGGCGTCCGTGGCTCAATAACGTCGTATTCTTGCTTCACTTGTTGACCGTTGAACTCCTTCAAGTCGTCTGCTTCATCTGTTGTTATGGGCCACTCGCACACCCCCTCCCACGATCAGCACGGTGGCACTACCCCCGACGGCTGGGCACCCCGTCACCGAGCGATCAACAGCATGTCTGCGATCGGTTCCAACGGATTGGCCACTCTGACAACTGCATCACAGTCGACCGTTTCGAACGAGCCGTCCAACATGACCCCTCGCCCTGCAAACATCCGCCATTCTCTCGAGATGAAGCCCATCGAGCAGAAGTTTGCTGACCCCGCGTCCGACGCGTCGACCCCTACCAACAACAGCAGCGTGCTTGCCACTCCTCCCAAGCTGCAGCCGTCGTTTTCTGCCAACGACGTTCCAACCCTTAAGAATGTGTCTGGAGCAGGCCTGGGCAGCACTTCCAACCAGGCGGCTCAGCAGCACTTGCACAATCACAATGCCAGCATGGGTCGCATTCCTGCTGGCGCTATGCCTAACCGTCACAGCCGCGAGCTCTCCGCTGATACTCGCGACAGCATTGCTGCCGCCAACTACCAGTCTATTGGCTCGACGCTGCAGGCCAATGCTCCACCCTTTGGTCCAGCCGTCGCTCAGACCTCAGCTCACCTCCAGGGCCCTATTCTCACCCAAGCCCCACAGACTCCTGCTGCTACGACCATGTCTAGCCCTCAGTCCATGACACCTTACAACAATGGGTACTATGCCCCCAATGGCTACGCCAACATGGGCCCTGCCAATGGTGGCCACAACTACCAAAATGTTCCTCCTCTGCTGTCGCAGATGCAGGGACTGTCCATTAACGGCGCCAACAATTACTCCGCTCAGAACTACACTGGCTACGCTCCTGTCTACGCTCCTCCCCAGCCGCGTGACAGCCAGGCTCGTATCATGCAGTCTCGGCGCCAGCAGGACAACGAAGGTAAGTACATACCACCTTGAGACGACTACACTAAACTAACCTTTTACGCAGCCATGAGCCGCTTCAATGGCATGTCTCTTGAAGCCTATGGTGGTAACATCTACGAGCTTTGCAAGGATCAGCACGGTTGCCGCTACTTGCAAAAGCAGCTGGAGAACCGGAACCCTGACCAGGTCCACATGATTTGGCTCGAGACTTGCTCCCACGTTGTTGAGTTGATGACCGACGCCTTTGGCAACTACCTCTGCCAGAAGCTTTCCGAGTACTGCAACGATGATGAGCGCACGATCTTGGTTCAGAACGCCTCGAAGGACATGGTTCGCATCGCGCTCAACCAGCACGGCACCCGTGCCCTGCAGAAGATGATCGAGCACCTGTCCAACGCAGACCAGGTCCAGCTCATCATTGACGCTCTCCAGGGTCGTGTCGTCGAGCTTATCCAGGACTTGAATGGCAACCACGTCATTCAGAAGTGCCTGAACAAGCTTACCCCCCTGGACGCGCAGTTCATCTTTGACGCTGTTGGCAACCAGTGCGTCGATGTTGGAACCCACCGTCATGGTTGCTGCGTCCTGCAGCGCTGCATTGATCACGCTTCCGGTGATCAGAAGGTGACCCTCATCCAGCGCATCACTGAGCATGCTGTCACTCTCGTCCAGGATCCCTTTGGCAACTATGTCATTCAGTACATCATTGACCTGAGCGAGCCTGTGTTCACTGAGCCCGTTGTCAAGCAGTTCTACGGCAGGATCGCCCAGTTGTCCCGCCACAAGTTCAGTTCCAACGTGATTGAGAAGTGTCTCCGCTGTGCCTCAGACGAGTCTAAGGATATGATCGTGGAGGAGCTGTTGGCGCCTGGCGAGATGGATCGCCTCATTCGCGACTCATATGCCAACTATGTCGTTCAGACAGCCTTGGAGCACGCCACTCCGTACATGAAGCAGCGATTGGCTGATACCATTCGCCCTGTCCTGCCCACGGTTCGCCAAACTCCCTATGGACGCAAGATTCAGGCCAAGATCACCGCGTATGAGTCCGCCAACGGTCGTACAAGCGGACAAGTGACTCCAGCAGACCCTACTCAAGGACAGCTTCCCCTTCGCCCTGCCCAGGTCCGCGGCATGTCGAACACCACCTCGATCTTGATGCCTGGTGGCTACCAGAATGGCGTCAATGGTAGAGACCACCGTGGATCACAGGCCTTCCCCTCCAGCTCGGTGCTGACTGTGCCTCCTCCCCAGGCCCAGCACCCTCAGCAATACGCAGCTCCTCCCCAGTATGCCAACCGCATTGCTGGCTCCCCTTTCACCAATGGCAACGGAGCTCCTGGCCCTGTCAACGGTGCTCATGGCATGAACGGCGCTGCCACCGCGCCCATGGCTTCCGACAACGGCGAGCAGAACTTCTTCTAAGAAGTTCTCATGACCGACCGTCCTTGGACGTCGTTCCATGGTTCCCAGATTGGCTCCAATTCCATGCTTTGTCTTACGTACGAGTTTTACGTTCTGGCCATGAAACTGACGACTTCTTCCTTTCGGTTGTTTCGTAACGAGCGACCTCACGGCATACCCAAACTTAATCGCCAATCGAGCAAAGGCACCATCTCTGGTACCTTGTTGTACACTAGAAGCTCGATGGTGATCAAGTTCTTTTCGCAGGAGCTCTACCCTCACCTCATGCAATTTCGGAGGGAATTGCTTTGAGGTGAGGGTACGTTCTTCTCGAGTGTACAGTGGACTGCATCTTGCGCACATGGGCAGCATAGATCTTCCTTCGGCCACCAAAAAACGAGACGCATCTTCTTTTCTTGCTTTGGTATTTTCGGGCTGGCGTTCTCGGTCTCGGGTCGCGGAAGCCCCATCACGATGACGCCGGGCTCTTTGGTTTTCTCGTGTCCTTATTCGGCAGCACGAGGATCACGATTGCAAACGACGTCAACGACCTTCAGCATCGGGTTATTCCTTTTTCTTTTGCCCTTTCCTCCCCTTTCGATGCCGGCCATATTTCGACGAGGCCTGTGCTTTTTTCCATGCTTTGTTGCCAGACTGCGCTTGGCTCAGAGCTTTTGCATTGCACCCACTTGGAGTATTCTCCTGGCATAGTATGCGAATCCCTCTGCCTGACAGGTTTGAGCGTTCTTGGGTTCTTTGCGGGCATTTCGGGACGCCTCAATTTGATGGCCGCTTCTTTTTTCTCGCCGCTCGCTCTGGGAGGGCGAGCAACAAATCTTTTCCTTTTCCTTCATGGTGGATATTTTGCAAGACGCGTCTTGCCCTCGGGTTGATCTTCTTCATGCTTCCTGCTCGATTTTCGAGCTTGAATCTGGGCTTGGGGCGATTTAGTTGACAACTTGCTGGGAAGATCGGGCAATGTTTGGGCTGAGATTAGACACTTTGGTCTGATCTATGCTGGCATCTGCTGCAACGTTCTTGCGGTCTTCGGTGCGCCACATCGGCTCTTTTGCACCACCACACAGAAATCTTTCTTGCTAGGTCATACACTTATTCTTACAGCATCTATTACTTATGACCTACATTTTTTCCCTTTCCGCCCTTTCATCTCAACTATTCTCGCCGGCGATCTGACATCACGATGCCTATTGGGATCGTGGGTTATGGTCATCGCGATGGGATAGATGGATCGGAATAGGGCAGTGTTAATATTAGATATCTTGGCAAATTCTGGTGGCCCGGGTTCTCGTGACATGTGTGACTTGCTGCTGCTGCTGACTGCCTCGCCCTGCCATGTCCTCAGTCTTCTTCCTCTAGACCAGGAGCCCTTCTCTCTCATCAGTCTACTTGTGGATGGGAATGTTTCATCCCAGACCCCGTCTATAGGATCGCAATACTGGAAAAGGCCGACCTATGTCATCCACCGAGCTTCAAAGGAGACAAAGCTTCCCCAAACGATAAATATCCGCTGGGAGGGAGGTACTATATTGTTGGTGGGTTGGGGGGGGGGGGAGGTTTCACTCTCATGTAGCGATCTCGACAAGATGGGTGGTCCGATCCAAGACGACAAGGGCACTTGGAGCTTCTGCTACGAGGGTGGCCTTGACAAGAAACGGAATGCCCTCCACATGAAGCCACTGGACTGTGATGGGATGTCAAAGAGCTATCGAAGGTCTCCGTACACTTACAGGGCTTGCCCCACTCAAACTTTTCAGACTTACCGAGACTGAGTGAGCATATGAACTAGATAGCCTGTCCGCGGAGGCAGCAATCCCAACGGCAATGAAAATGGGTTGACCCGTCAATAAAACAGAAGAGATTAGGTGGGAGCCAGCCAAGGGAAGGTAGGGGACGGAAAAAGACACATTGTAGTTGCAACAAAGCCTGACCAGAACCCTTGACAGGCATATTGGCGCAAGGAACGGAACATTTATCAATTCAGCCCCCCAAAATCACAAACCATATCACCATGTCACACGGGAAAGCTTGGATGAGAAATCCGCATTCGGGTCGGGCAGCAAATGCCGTAATTCGTCGTGTTTGATATGCTTTTTTGCTATCATAAAACGCCCAAAATCCGCATCCATGCAGTGCCCTTAAAACAATGAGACCCTTTTGGCAATTAAATTTGCCATAATCATGAACCGGGGAAAAGGCCGTGCTGCAATGAAGCCACAGCCTGATCCCAACCACCGTATCCACGCAGTCACCCTCCGCTGGGGCGAGCCGCTTATCGGTAGCGCCACAGGGACAGGGTGTTGTTCTTCTTCCAGGTCTTTCTGCGACCGGCCTGGGTCTTGGTGTAGCGGTGACCCTTGTTGAGGCCACGGGACTTCTTGCCGGTAGCGGTGAGACCACGAGCCTCGCGGTGCTTGTGGACGGGGTTGACGATCCAGTTGATGCGGGGGTCGATGCGGATGGCCTTGTGCTGGGGGTCGACGAGGATGACCTCGTAGTACTTGTAGGTGGAGTCCTGGTTGATCCAGTAGGAGTTCAGGACGCGCAAGTTGGCGCAACGGCGGCCGACACGCTCCTCGGCGGTGGCCTTGAGGGAGCGCTGGTACTTGAGCTGGTTCACACCCTGGTTGGTGGGCTTGCCTGTTGGAGGGAAGATAAAAAGTCAGTCATCAAAACCCTCTCCTGCTTGCGATTGGGACGGACAGAGTCCCTCCCAGCGGAAGTTAACGTACCGTAAGTGGCACCCTTGGGGACGGGCCTCTTGCGACCACCGCGGCGGACACGGACACGGTAGATGACATATCCCTGCTTGGCCTTGTAACCGAGACGGCGGGCCTTGTCAGGGCGCGAGGGGCGGGAAGCCCGGTGGATGACATTCAATTGACGAAGCTATATTGATGCACTCTCAGTAAACCGTCAACGAGTGTATAGCACAGACGGGGGACGGCTGTTCTTGGTCCATCTCGACTCGCCCAAGAAGAGTTTGTCGAGAAGGAGCAGAGGAATAGTAAACCCCCCGTCCACATGCTTTTGCGAAATTGAATGGCTCGGTGTTTCAACGTACTTCCCAGCAGCGGACACGCAGCAAGAACTGCAGAATGTCACTCTGCTTCTTCTTCTGAAGTTCCTCGACGTCTGTTGTGTTGTCTCGTCAGTGGTTTGCTCGTGATCGGTCGGTCTGGCCATCGAATCGTGTTATCGCTTGGAACGTACACTTAAGGGCACCCATGGTTGCTGTAAATTCGTAAAATAATAAATTAGCACACTCTTTTTGACGACAATCGAGTATTCCAGATCGGACAACAACGTACCAGATGTTAAGGGCTGATTTTAACCTGGGCGGAGGAATTAGTTGCGGTCGCTGTCGGGATGCAGAAACTGGAAAGAATTTACGACCGCCTTTGATTTTCACTGTGGGTTAGCCTGTCGAGCACTGATTGGACAGGGTGGGGCTCATGCAAGTCACGTGCACGAAAACCCTTGGGAGGTACGTACCTTCCAGGGGCCGCCCGTGTTGGGCTTGGCGACGACTTCCCTTACTAAAGCGGGATCATGACCATAACGAGGTCGTCTGACTCGTTGGACAAGAAGTATTCCAGTTATATATCTAGGTAGTATCTACAAGTTTTCATCAACTGAATTGGTCTGATAGGATCAAGAACATTTTCGGTGTTTGTTCCAGATGTACGGCGGTCGTTCGACGCAACGACTGCTCTACGAAATACTTTTAGCAAAGGCCTCCTGCGTATCAACTACCATGTTGAATTCGTAGTAAGTAGGTACTTTATACCAGCAACATGACCTGCAGGTCATCACAGGGGTCATTCATCAGTCTGATTGAGATAAGCCATTGTGTATAGGTAAAAACCTTTCCACTACTTCCAAGGTTGGTTCAACGTTATAGGTAAGCCATGTGTCGTGGATATTCAGCAAATCCGCCGCTCAATCCCCCTTGCAACAAGATCCATCCAGATCATCTTCTCTCCCGTTCTCAAACGCTACTCAGCCCATCAAGCGCCTTGCCAAAGGTTCCAGCCTGACTCCTCGCCATCTCGCCCCATGTCGCTCCGCCTTTCATCACGCCCTCGGCGCTCTTCTGGTACATCTCAACCGCCATCTGGCCCGTCTCGCTCAGCTCCTCCTTGTCCGGTGTCAAGAGATGGCTCTTCTCCTCTGTGCTGGGACTCGGGATAACAATGCACTCCACAATGTTCTCTCCATGCTGGCGGCCATAGAGCAGTAGCTGTTGCACGCTGGCGATCTCATCCTCCCACAGCTCGCACGGGAGGCCATGCTTGGTGCTGCCCTGCGTTGCCTTCTTGCTGGCTTTGTCGTGGTCGGCGATGAGATTGTGACACTTCTGGAAGATTTGCTGGCCGGCCTTGAAGAGTGGATGGTCCTGGCGAGACCTGGTGGTTTGCGTTTGGGGATGGATCTTTGAGGGGGGCTGGGTGTCGGTATAAGGTCCTTCGATGAGCTTGGCGTACTTGTTGCCCGCTTTGTTCCTGGGATGCATTGTCAGCTCTGTTACCAGAGAATCATCATGGGGGCCGTCGTCATACAGTTCATCATTGGAACGGACAAAAAGAGCATCAAACTCGTCTCGGTTCACCTCGATGGTGCGGTTGAAATCGGCGGCGAACTGTCGTTTGTCACTCTTCTCCTTCTCGTTGAACTTGGTCTGCCAGTCGGTCCAAGTCTGCAATTGGCTATGTCGCAAGCGGCATGGTCAGCAGCCGAGATCGATATTGTGACGGCTGGGCATGGAAGGATACGTACTTGCTTGCCAGCAGTTCCGCATCGTACTGATCCTCATCGAAATCGTCGCCCCGTGTCGCCGCAAGGCGAAGCTTCTTCCTCGATAGGTTGTCTGAAGAACCCCATGGATCGTCGTTCTTCGGGCCTGCTGTTGTGGTCAATTATTAAGGTTCATGCATCATTGATTAGGATCTTCAAGCCTCTTCCTTACCCTTGGCCTTTCTCTTCGCTGCGTTGGGCGGCATGGTATTCTCGAAAACGGATACAAGGTATGCAACTTAGGGTATATCACTTGAACTCTTTGGGATCTGGCAAACGATGCTCTCTAAGGGGTTGAATTGATCGAAACGTGAATTTGGGGAAACTTGTGGCTGTTTTTCATGTCGACGCTGCCGATGCACAGCTCCTTCCTTGGTTGTGGTTTAACCGTCCCTTCCTTTTTAAAGCGCTTCTCTGGGAACCCTTGGGTGGCAGGCGCAAAGGGCACATTCCCTCCGGGGCTCTTGAATTTACTTGTTTTAGCAAGTGAATATCCAGAACGTTCACCGTTGTGCTATTCTAGATTTACTTGCAACGTACTGGCTTGAGCCACACCAAGACTGAGCCGGTTACGATGCCCCGGCCGTGGACTTACACCTAAACACCCGAATTAGATGCGACAGTGACCTCGCAGGTACCTGAATAGCAACGATACTCAAATCTATATTTTCACATCACGTTGCACCATGGGAGCACCATCGCGTGGCGCTGGGTACTGGGTATCGAACACGTCTGATTCAAATCTTCTTCATCGCAAGTGCCCTGTACTAAGCCAAAAATCAATAGTCTTCCGAACCACAAGACCCTCCCCCCCCCCGGTCAACCTGTTGAACAAAGCTGCTCAGATACTAGAGCGAGTGTATGACATAAGTTTCTCTGCCCTGTGCTGGTGCTTACCAACCAGAGCCCAACCCAAGGAAGAAACCAATAGAAGAAGAAAAAAGACAGGATATCCATTTCAACAGTCCAGCCGAATTATAACAAAAAAGTAACGGGTACTCATGCGTAGAATCATTCCCCTCTATCTATGACCAATCACCCTTTTTAACACATTTGTCTTTCCAGCCATGCCGATATTCATAGGACAAAGAGGCGACGGAGAATGTCACAAACTCCTTCTGGTTTGCGAAACAAAATGACTAGACGAAATCTTTCCTCTTCAAAAAAGCAGATGGCCTGCCAACGCCCGATATATGAATGACAACCCTCTCTCTCTCTCTCTCTCTCTCTCTCTCTCTCTCTCTCTCTCTACACAGTCTGGCACGTCAATCTCTCGTCAAAAGGATTTAAGCATCGTCTTTAGTCGTCTGGTCTGAAATGCAACTTCGTGATATACGATCACGACTGAGTCAACCTGTCTCCTGGCCTGTCGGTAGGGAGATGTCGAGGAGAAGCCTCAAGTCCCATTTGGTTTGCCCCAGCCTGTTCTCTGACAGCTGCTTCCTAGCGGCTGTTGAGGGAAAGACTCTGGAAAGATCCAACCCAGTCGCCCTGGGTGGTCAACGGAGAAACCGGGGGTTCCTGCTGAGGTGTTCCGCTTTGAGGTGGGGGGAAAGCTCGAGAACGCAGCTGATAGTCGCCGCCGGGGAACGCTGTAGGATATGATTCCATGGTGGGTGTGGCGGTTGAAGTGTAAGAGGCCCCTACAGGACGAGGCACATTTCCAAAGCCACTGTAATTATAGGGGTAACTGGATTGGGAGAAGGGGGCAGCGGCTCGCTCGTTGCCGAGGGGCGAAACAAACGCTCCTTGAAAGGGCCGTGCGGTAGAGGATGAGCTAGGGAACGTGGACTGCTGCTGCTCTTGCTGCTGGTTCTGCCGACGCTCAGTACTTGGGGCACCTCTGCCCACCCCGACGGCACCTGGTCCAATGCCACTTGGTGTTTGCAAGGCCAGCGAAGGGCTGGCGAAAGAAGCTGGGTTGATAGCAGACATCCATATTCTAGTCTTGTAGATCTTGAAGAGGTCGGTAACAAGTGAATTAAAGTTGATGTAAGAGTCGGCGAAGTAGTAGAAGGTCAGTTTCTTCCAGTCCCTGTGTACGCATTAGCAACGCTTCTCTGGAACTCAACACGAAGTACTCACATCTGGAACTCGGCATCAAGAATCTCCATGTTCAGGCCGTGATCCTTCACCTTCGATTGACAAACACGCTTTGCTTTCGCCTCGCTGCCCTCCTTTTCCCGCAGCGCTTGTATTTCATGGTTTTGGGCATGACGTTTGATGAGCTTCGGCTTGAGCTCACCGGCGTTGGGCTCCTGCATGTGATGCTGACTCGGGGGGCCCATGCCTCCTACAGCACCACCGTGCATGCCGTTGGCTGCGGCCATCAGTCCAGCGCCAGCTCCGTCCTGAGCCACGGCAGCGTTCTGGGAGAACATCATAAGCCATTTGTAATGCTCCTCGGCGAAATGCTCCTTGAGCTCCTTTGCCGTAGCCCAATCCACGTTGTCTCTAGCTACCGTTCCGAGGTCAGTGCCCCGATCGGCTTCGACGATCACGAGATCGCCAGGCTTCACAGTCAAGCCTGTGCCCTCTTGAATGTAGAACACATCCGCGCGATTACATTTGAACAGGACAATATGTAATTTCTGTGCATGGCGAGGCTGGGGCATGCCATATATTGCTCGATGCGGGGAGGGAGGTCTGTTCGAGAAGGGAGCCTGCAGCGCATAAGGAGATGGGTACATGTTCTGGTAGCCAGACTGCATAAGAGTATGTTGAGGGTTGGCGAGGCCAGAAACACCGCCGAAATAAGCAGCTGGTCCAAATTGTTAGTAAAGGTGACAACCGAGGCACACTTGATCAACTTACAAGCATTGTTCGAGGACAGCAAATGGTTCTCGAAATTTCCAGAACCGAACTCCTGTATGGGTTGACCATCTTGAGTGCTTGGCTCCTGTGACAATATCTGATCTCCAATGGAGCCGATGGACGGCTGGCGAGTGGGTACATCGGCAAATGAATGGCGTCTGCTCTGAGGGAGGTCTTGTAGACCACCAAAGCCCAAAGAGCTTGACCAGATCGCCTTCTTAACGCTCTCTAGCGGGCGGTTCTCCAGAGAGAAGGAGGAGCGGAAAGGTCCCGCACCAAACTCACTCATCCTCCGGCCAAAAGCTCTCTTCGTAGCCAAATCGACATCGTTCGAATCGTCGAGGTCAACTGCATAGTCGGAAGACTCCTCCGGAACGGGGTCATGAAGACCATAGCCATTTCCCAGACCAAATCCTGTCGACGCCCTTGGCCTCATGCGGTTGGCATGGTATTGTTGTTGACGTAGCATCGCATTTTCCCGCGTAAGCATCTCGATCGTCTTGGCCTCGACTGATTGATGGTGGTCTTGGGGTAGACCAACATCACTGTCCTCGTCATCTTCATCCTCAGTAACCTTCCCAAGCATCCCTCCGTCGTTTGACATTTCGCTGAGCATACTAGGCCGAGACGGTCGATGCTGAAGGCCAGAGTGAGGAATCCCACGATTGCGTGAGCCCGTGATAGCGGAAGACCCCAACATGGTGGTCGTAGCCGGCGTCTCTGGGTCGAGTTGACCAACTGAGTATGACTGAGAACGATAGCTTTTCGGAGTCGGGTGAATAGGGATGGCGAAGGGTATCTGAGAGGCGGGTCCACCGTCCCTGGGTATCGGGGACGTCTGGGAGAGACCACCGTCAGGACCGAGCAATGGATTACCCGGTTGGAAAGCAGACGTGGGTGAAGGGAGAACCTCGGATAGGCGGGCTGGTGGCTCTTTCCTGTCGCTATTCCAGATCCCGGTTCCCCAGGTAAAAGTGTTGGAACCGGTATGGGGACGACCTATAACCGTGGATGAAGTCGAGTGAGGACCCCACGCAGCAGCTCCAGTCTCCACAGAAGGAGTGCTCGGGTGCTCGGCCGTTGGCGACATTGAGCTGCTTGCAAGGGAACCCTTCCTTGGTCGAATTGCGGCCTGCGATGTATCGTTCAACCAAGAGGCTCGGCGAGCCAGGTTATGGGACTGAATAGGCGGCAGCTGATCTTGGCGATGTGCCTCGCCTTCGTCGTCTGAACTGCCAACAGTTTCTGGGATAGAATCGGGTGTGCGGCGAGCATTGAGCTTGTCAAACAGGATGGATTGACTGCTTGGGGCAACGCCCGGAGGCAGACCACTTTGACCAGGCTTGTTCTGCTGGCCAGGTTTGGCTATGCTGGAGCTCATCATCCCCGCTTCAACTTAAGAAATGGTGGTTTGAACTGATGGAAAATCTCACATGGAATGAAGTGAGACTAAACAGTGGAGATCCAAGCGCTGGCCAACTAAAGTTGGTGATGGCCAGTTGAGGGGTTTGGTGAAGTAACGGTGCACGTGGACGTAGAGAGCACCGACAGCACGACCAGGTTAGGAACGATTGGAAATAAACAAGACCCAGCGGCAACAAAATGCGGAACTGAGGCAATCTGGTTAGCCGAGCGTCCTAGAACTGGGTTGTCATGACAGAGTTATGGGACCCTTGGACTTTGGTAGTGATATAACCTGACGGTGGGCACCTAGGTGGGGTGGCAGATTGATGAAGGGGTGTAATAGTACCTACGGGTAGGGTAGTAGTATGAACGTTAAAGGCAGGCGGATATGCCCCGAATATGTCCTCTTTCGCTATGACGGACAAGGGAGGAATGATGATGTCGTCCAAGGTGAGCTGATAGAATGAGGAGCCAACTCTCTGGTAGAAAAGAAGCTTGGAAGAGTAGCCGGAGTCGGCTCAGACTGCCAAATGGATGATGAACGCGATGGCGAGGTATGTCGAGGACAAAAGGGCAGCGATCGTCGTTACGCCAAGCTGCGCAGGGCTCAGTGCTATTATGGGGAGGCGGGGGGGGGGTGCTGCAGCTTTGCCGAAGTGGACTTCTCCTCAGATGCTTCTCATTAACGAAGGAGGTGTTCGCATCTCGAATGATAAAAACTGTCGATTTCTCGTCTCACGGGGTCTCCCAGGCCGAATCGCGACGAGAAACTATGCGCCCATCTTCAGGTCACGTTGCCTTGCCTTTGCGCCAGTAGCGGATATGTAATTCAGGTGGCCAAGCTCGCAGTATGTCTTTTGGCGGCGGGAGAACGGCGAGAAGGTCGTCGAGTGAAAGAAGGCGAGGCGAGGGGTGAAGAGTGATGTAATTTGACAATTGGAGAAAAAAAGAGGTGAGGTGCGAAAAGATGAGGATCGAAGATGAAGACGAAGACTGAAGACGAGGTCCCTGGAGAGCCACCTTGGGAAGGCAGGCAACAAGACGAGACGGCTAAGGCCAGTGCTCAGGTGCTTTGCAGAAGTGAGCGGGGCACCTTGGCTTGGTGAGGGGCCTAGCCGTTGCGAGCTGAGCGCTGACTGGTCAGCAGGGGTGCTTGTGTGGAGAGAGTTGGCGCGTGCCCCTCGAGTGTCCCAACTGGCGTCTTTAGGTAAATGCTTTTGGCTATGCTGAATGGATCAATCAATCTGTGGATGGACTTGTTGCTGTTTTGGCCTGCGCTTCTTTTTTCTTCAAGGCTCTGTGCTCCCTGATGACTTCTTCACCCCACATATAAAGTATGTGTGTTCAATATCGATAAGGTCTTGGACGTTGAAGACCAAGACAACAACTGCAGTGTACCTCTGCCACAAGGAGCCACAGACCTAGCCTCTCTCCGATTGCCACACGGATACAACTGCTGTGTGGCGGAGGCAGAGGAAGTAGCAGGAAAAGAGGGGCGGACGGGATTGGGGCTTGGAATTGAGAGATGGGGTCGAGGGCTCGGGGGATATCATTCCCCTTTCTCTAAACAGAACAAGCTACCTGGTAGGTAGTGCTAGGATTCTTATAAGCGGTAGACACTGGATTTTGGAGAGGAACTATCGTTACAGTAGTAGTATTGTAGACTACCTAGCCGTGAGGCTGGCACGGCTGGACACGGCAACGGAGACTGCATGTCATCCACCAGTTTCAACCTTGGAACCCCTGAAGTGGACGGGCAGCAACTCGGTGCCGGCGGGAGGCACCAGACTACGTACGGTATGGTATGGTGGAAGAGCTGCTCATTCGACAGCAGCCCTTCTCATCTGCCCGGCACCATCCATCTCCCCAACTAATGTGTATGCGCAATCCACAACCTGGGAGGGAAGTGGTTGTATGGCGCACTTCGTATATATTTAAGAGTCCGGGTACAGTAGTATCTTAGTCCCAATCCAAGGCTATAATAACCCATTGCACGTTAGATGGAATTGGGGGGACCACTCCAGACGCTCCGTCGATGGTGCATTGCATTGCATCGCATCGTTGCAACAACATAACCTCCTGCTCTGCCCGTCGCCCTCCTGCCCGTGGCCCTGTCTGCCGCCTCCACTCGGTCTGTTCTGCCCTCGGAGCATTGCATTAGTGGCTGGTCAGGAGCTGCAGGTGCTTCTGCAATCTCCCCACCGGTCATCAGTCCATTATTGCTTTCTTTCTCCATCGAGTCTTCTGCTGCATCTCGTGATGGACCACTGACGAATGTCATCCGAGGAGGCTCACTCCCGGATTAGGGTACATAAGTACTTAGGTACTTACCTACCTAGGTAGGTACCTAGGTACCTAGGTAAGTACGTACTTGGGGGAAGGTCAACGATGCCTGGGTACCTAGGTACATCCTGGCCCGCGGTGGAGCCTTTGCGGTGCCTTGGTACTCGGGAATGTCGCGTCCTCCCCAGCTCCCTGCATTCACACCCGGCCAATAGAGGGGCATACGGCTACCCCACACAAAGACCCTTGTCGCGTGCCCCTCCTTTCATCCTTAGCATCGCCTGGCATCGATCGTACGGTGCCATATAATGTGCCTTGGTAGTGAGGTCGATCGAGATGGGCAGCAACCACGAGAAAGCTAAGCCAGACTCAGAAACCCTCCCAAGAAGGGCTGATATATGCGGCGTGAGCAGGAGCTTCCATGAGAAGAGTACTCGTAACAGCACAGACGACGGTTTCCCCAACAAAACCCGTCTTGGCGATTACCGCTCGTTGTGACCATCCTTTTCGGAGGCCATCCAAACGCCAGGCGACCCTGCCCTCCACCTCAACAAGCACGAGGCGACCGAGATGGCGTCCGCTTTCCTAGATCGCCAGTCTCCCGAGCCTCTTGCATCCTCTGCATGCGCTCCACCGTCTCCAGTAAAGGATCGACATGTTCTGGCTCGAGCCATTACGTACTTTATGTAGGCGAAACGGCCTTGGTCATTCGGGGATCCATGATACCGCTGCGTGTTGCGCCTTCTTAGGGAACCGGTCTGGACATACTGTAGCAGTTGATAGGGATATAACCCAATCAGCTGGGGTATCCGGGGGCTGCTGGGCCCCCTGGGGAAGTTATTGACATATCTTATAGTCGACTACGGCATCGTCGATGGATGGATGCAACTCCGGAAGCGACCATCATCAACGGCAGCATTACGTGCTTGCATCGACACATCAAGAAAGCAAGGGATGGGTTATATCTGGGATTCCCAACACAATAGCAAAAATCATTGACCGGCCAGTCGACAGGCGGGGTAAAGGACCCTGCCCAGCCAGCCAGCCAGCTGAAGGTTCTTGGAACCACGATGCCATCGATGCTTCTTCTTGGCCGATACACTGTACGTTCGTCGCTGGCCGGCTTTTGGCATCAGGCGGATCTCTGCAGAAAGACCAAGGTATGTAGGCAAGCAAAACTATTATTTTCCTTGCAGACCAAAGACTCGTTTCCCGCCATAGCGGTCTTCCTTGACGATGACGACTACACTACTATGGTTATAGCACGGCTCACCCACGGTGCCCATCGCATCTCATCCATCTCCATGCATAAGCCTGGGCCCTGTGGCTCTCTCGGCTTGCAGAGCGCCGTCAAACATGCCAGACATGTTGTTAGCCAAACTGCAGGATTATGGAACGGCGCTTCGAACTAGCCCGTCCCGCCAACCCGCCCGGGCATAGCAGTGGGAGATCCCAAGATTGTCAACCCCCCCGGATTCGTTGCACAAACATGCCGGGCTGGGCCTTGCAATCGACAGTCAGCCTCCGGCCTCTGTGGTTGGACCCGTGAGCCCCTGAAACAATACTCATGACAAGTACTGTGTGTGCGTGTGTGTGTGTCTTGAGGGGCTAGTGCTGTGGTTCGGCTGCAAGTGCCTTGAACTTCGATGCTGCATTCTCTTGCCGTGTAGGTATGCTTTGAGAGGCGGCAGTCCAGCTTCGGCTTCAATGCATACGGAGACACTTGTCAAAATGTGAGAACAAGATGCTACAACAGCTACACACGCGCGCAACTTTCAGAGATACAGTGTCCAGCCACCTCAATCATCGCATATGGCCACTATAGATGTCCATGTGGCTGGCAATCATGTACGAGACACGGGCGACGGGAGGACGCTTCGTTGAGGTTGCAAATGCAGTACCGTGCCGTCAGGCCACCTCAGTGTGGGACAACAACGGTCGGAATTCAGCGAAAGGTGACTCTGCATACTGCCTTGTCTCAGTCGAATATTCTCTACAGGCTTGGACACACAGACTTGTGCCAGAGGTGGAAGATTTCTTCCTGCCAAGAAGTAGCTTCTGCTCCGTGACCCGGCTACCCCTTCTCGTTGCTATAGCCACATGGCGCATCTACTGACCGAGGCTCACTCAATCACACAGACTGGTTTCGAGGCTGCGTGCCACATTCTGTGCGTAGGGACTACTCCACTCCACATTTTGCAAACACAACTGTACTACGAGAGAAGGTTTGCACTGACATTTTAAAAGTCAAATTGGTATCTCATTTGCTTCAAGGACTGTGCCGACAGGCCTAGGTTTGCGTGTCTATAGTGTGACATGGGTATAGTACAGAGGCTGCGGGCAGGCAGATAGTCCAGTGTAAAGACAAAGCTTAAGCAACAGTATCGATAGACCCCGCGCCTGGTGAGGTCGGGGGTACTGCTCCCTTTTGCTGCTTGAGCTTCTCTTCGAACTTGGCGAACTCCTTCAGCGCGATCTCTTCCTCCTCATCCATGACTTGGACAACACCCTTGACCTCTTCGATCTAGATGGCAAACAGTCAGCGGTCTGTTCGGGCGTACGATGGTTGCAGGGTGACTGGGTAACTCACATAGTGCATCAACATGCCCTCAATCCCGTTCTTCAGCGTGACCGTGCTCGAGTCACACGTCCGGCACGCACCGCGCAGCTTCAAGAGCACGTTGCCGCCCTCGAAGCCCCTGAACTCGATATCACCACCGTCCTCCTGGATGGCGGGCCGGATCCTCGTCTCCAGCAGCTCCTTGATCATGCCCACGACCTCGTCGTCGTTCTCGTCATAGGCAAGACTGTCCAGCTCCGCCGGCGGGCCCTGCTGGCCATCTTCGCCGACCTCGCCCTCCTTCTTCTCAGCAACGGTGACAATCTTCTGTCCGGATGTAATCGCCTCCGTTATCAGGGCGAATATCTCCGGCTTGATGTGCGCCCAGTTGGCCCCTGCGTCCTTCGTAACGGTGATGAAGTCGGCACCGTAGAATACAGCCTTGACGCCGTCGGCGTTCATGAGCTGGGCTGCAAGCGGTGATGGGTAAGGGGGCGCAATGGTACTGCGCGGGTTGAGGTACTCGATAAAAGGGGTAGAGAGCTCGTCGGGGAGGATGCGTTGGTTCGGCAGGAACTTGAGGGCGTCTTCGTTTGGTGTCGGTTCCGTCTGTATGAAGATCGTGCGCCGGCCGATGACAGCCGGTACGCCGGGGAGGGATGATCGTGCTGTCTGCAGAGTTGGCCGTGATCCGGCGGCGAAGGGCGGATGTGTAGAGCCGACGCTGTGAAGTTGCCTCCGGGCAAGCCGTCCGAGACTTGCGCCGGGGCGGGCCTGTGACGACCGCGCCCCGGTCAGTATTCTCTGCGTTGATCTGGTTGCTGTGCGTCCAAACATAATGGCAGTTGTTATAAGTCCATAGGAGAGGTGTATGGAAAGGAAAAAGGATATCAACAAAAAAGGATGGTGAGGCGGGGTTTAATACCATAAGTATTCAACCTTGTCCGAATTCTGCGCCTCGCCTCTTTTCCTGCTGACAAAACGGAAAAGAATTGTTCGGCCGTCACTTTGCGTCATATTCCTAGTCTGGGCCCACAGTCCTGTCGCCGCAAGCTCGTCCCGAACGCCTTCCCCAGATTTCGAAAATCGAAATGTGGGGGATCCCTGCTAAAATTTCAGGCTCTTCTGGATTTCACTGGATGATGATTTGAGAAGAGCTGAAGGAACTTCCGTCCCACCACTCCTTGCAAGGCAATAATTTGCATGTCAACATTCCTACCCGCAATCTGCGATCTGCGAACACGATCATGTCTGCGGACGCCCAAGATACCCCCCAGGCTGCAGGCAACGACGTCGCCGGCTCTGAACCACTCACCGACAGGCAGGAGGCGGCAGCAGCTGCCTCCGCAGAAGCCGAACCCGAGAGCACGGCAGAAGCAACAGAAGAGGTGCCACAAACGACGAGGCCGAAGCCGAAGCTCTGCGGGATATGTGAGAAAGTAGAGGCGAAGTACAAATGCCCCCGCTGCGCGCTGCCATAGTAAGTGGATAACCCAAACACCTCGTATGGACAACCATTACTGACCGAGTCCAGCTGCTCCGTCGCCTGCTTCCGACCACACAAGGAGAACCACCCTCCCGACGATCCCAAACCCACGCCTGCCCCCAAAGCCGCCGAGCCAGAAAGCAATGCCTCCGCAAAACGAAAAGCCCACCCATTCAGCGTCCTCGACGATTCCCCCGAGCTAGCCCAGCTCTTCAAGAGATACCCCGGCCTCCCAGCCAAGCTTGAGAGCATACACTCGGCGACCCTGCCACCAAGGGAAGAGGAGCCCGGTCGTGGCGGTCTTCCTTGGAATCTGCAACAAGCACCAGGGTATCAGAACAAGAAGCCAAGGTGGACGCACGACACGGGTCTGCGTAACGGCAAGGAGGCGCTCCGCAAGGCAAGGACAAACCCAGGCGAGGATGGCGACGCGGTGAGGGAGTACTGTGAGCTCGTACTGCATCTGCTATCCAAGGAGGAGGCTACGGCGAACGTCACCGATATTGTGAGACAGCAGGTCACTCAGGAGGATGTCAAACTCATTGAGAAACTGATCGAGGCGGAGGCGAAATGGAGCTGAACATGGCAGAATGATGTTACGGGAATATCAGGGCATCAGGATGCCTCGATTGGGCCCATTGCATTTGGTAGGACGGTCTGGACACCCCCTGCTATCAGTGTGTCGTTGATCTACCGGATTGCGAACGGTACAGCAAGGCAAAGGAAGACGAGGAACACACTAGAGGATGAATACTTCCTCAGCACAAGACCAGCTGAGAAGTGTGTTCTTTTTGCTGCTTGGACAAACCATTTTGCGAGCGCATTTAGATGCAATGGTGGATTATTTGTGTAGGTACATTTGGGTATCTCATCCGACCCCTTTTTTGTCATATCTCAACCAGCTAACGCCGGAGTTTCAAGAAAATACTGTGCTTCCTCTGCACTGCCGGGCCCTCCTCTGGTATCGAGCCGAATTGTGTCCGACCAGCCCCCTTCTCGTCGTGGTACTCCCTCGTCTCGCCGCCGAGTTTTGCTTTTAGGGCGGAGATGGAGCCCATTCGTTTCAATAATTGCAACGCCCGTGGTTTTGAGTCGGCCGTGTCCGTATGGTTCCAGTCTGTGGAATAGTTCTCTTCAGAGTCCCCAGCGCGCCCACGTCCGTTCTCGTCGACGCTTTCCAATTCCATGACCGAGGTGCCGCGGTCTGCTTCTTGGAGATCGTGCTTCTGCGTTATCTGTCGCTGGCTCTGCGATTGCCTGGAGGAGGCAGCGTGCTCAACATTCTTGTAGTCGTTTTTAGGGGTGCAGCCGGAAGTCGAAGCGCACTCCGAGTCGCTCTGCCTCGCCGAGTAGGTAGACTTCGTTCGAAATGCCCTTCTTACGGACTTGTGCTGCTCTCCTTTCGAAGGGGTGTGGCCTTGTTGCGACTGGCTCTCCTTGTTTGGGGCCGCATTTTTCCAATTCCGGAGGTTTAATTTCCTCCCAAGCTTGAACAAGTCGATGTCTTGGCCCTGCAGTCTCTTGCTCAGCTGCAATTCCTGGAGGTGCTGCTCTGCAAGGACGTTTTGCAGGCGACGGGCCAGGTCATCTGGGTCGATAGGTGCAGAGTCGGGGGTAGCCATTTGGTCCTGTTTTTCCATCGTTTTTATTGCTGCTGGTCTTGCGGTGATATAAATCATGTTGCGGGGTTAATGTGTGTTGGAATCCTACTGTCACCGGGGCTGCTGACAGGACTGCTGAAGGAATTATGGGTGAATTATGGGTGATGATGTGTTGCTTCTCCGACGTGTCCGACAAGGCGAATAAGCAAAAAGACGCATAAAGTTCTGAGATCTCCATGGAAACCCACAACGTGGGAACAGACATTCCACAGGAGGTTCATATGTATATGTGTGTGAAGTGAGAGGGAAGAGAGTAAATGGAGAAAGGCCAGGGGTGTGCGGTGCGCTCGGCTATGACCGCCCACCGTAAAAGTCACGAGATGCCTGCCGTCCCGTCCGCAAACGTGTGGCCCGGTGACCTCATGAAGGTTCCCTGTCGACACGGCCGGACCCAACAGTCCCCAGTCGCAGGGAAAGGAAGAGGGGAATAAAAGAGGAGGCTTACCCAAATTTTGGGCCTAAACTAGTCAACGAACCCCAGTTTGTGGGTGAATGATTCCCGTTAGTACAGTATTGCGAGGCAAGGGGGCAGATCCTGACCGCTTGGAGACCCCACGATGTTCCACTACAATACCGTGAATGGTACCATGCATGCATCGCGAGAGCCTCCCATGCTTTTTCCCTGCCCTCTCTCCCGCTTTCCTTCCCCCGGGGCGGTTCGGCGAGAATCGAAAAGGGTCCCAGCAGGGCCAGACTCGAGGGTCTGGAGGCTTCTGCGACCCATTGGCCTGCGACGGAAGGCGTGGTCTTCAGAAAGGGTCCCCCCCCCCTTGAAGGGGATCCCTGGAGTGGCCGGGCACAATGGCTATTAAAACGACCCTAGCCCGGGGCCCTTGATATTATTATTACCGGTGGCACCTCATATGCGTGTAAGTTCTCGGCCTGGATTTCTTCTGCTCGCGTGGCCCGGCATGGTCTTCCTGGGAGGATATAGAGAGGGGGAGGTGGCGCACCCAGCACCCGACCGTTTGCTTGTGTAGATGGTCCGATGAACACACAACATATGCTTGACCTCATGCTCGACCAGGAAGAACAGGTTTTATGCCCAGACAAGAGGACCACCAACACACACACACACACACACACACACACACACACACACACACACACACACGCTTACGCAGTCTCTATCACCGTGTACGTGTTACTGTGTAGAACTGGTCGTACCGTGGAATACTGTACTGTATGTATAATGTTTTAAAATAAAAACTGGGGAAGACCTGGAGACACCGCTCCTCGCCCGCCCGTCCAGCCCGTCCAGCCGTGGTGGGAGGGGAAAAAAGGCACTGCATACATACATACATACCTCATTTTGGCGCCCACTGACGTTGTTAGTACCCATAGCACCATCCACAAAGCATATCCCCATGGGGCGGTCAGCTGGTCAGGCTGGTCAGGCTGGTCAGGCTGGTGCAGCAGTTGCAGGTGGTTGCTGCAGGGCTTAAAAACCAAGGCGCTGCCAGGCAGCCAGGGCGAACCCAGTGCCCGAACCTTCCAAGGTTGGGGCTCCACGGCGGAGTCGCCCAGTGGAGGTGTTAATCTCGACACTGGGGTGCGCAAGGCATGAACAGGTTCGCTTTCACCCGTACGGTTCCGTGTTGTTCCGTGGTGTCCCGGCCTTCATAAAAAAAAAAATTTGCTGCTAGTAGGAATAGATAGTAATAGTAGTTGTGTTCCCCGCTCGAGAAGAAAGAAGAAGAAAATATACCATCCAAGAGACGACGGGGAGGAGGTTCGGAATCGACGGCTCGCAGCTTACTGATCAGAGTGGTGGCAAGTATATTTTCATACTACCGGTACATAGAAACCCGGACTAGTATGAACTGTATCGTAGTAGAGGATGCAGTAGCGTGACCCCTAAGCGCCAATCACTCGGGTTCTAAATGCAGTCCTACGTTCCCCAGGATACACAAGCGGCACGAAGTATAAATTTCTCCCAGGCATACCGTCACGGCGGCCTGCTCGTTCGGAAGTGACCGCAGAAGCTTCGATCGTGGATAATGCTGGAGGACATTCTCATCGCCCCTCGAACAGTATGGACTCAGATGCACCACGACAGCCACTACAGGGTATTAGCTGGTTAACAAATCAGAGGTAGACTTCCGATCATTGTGAATCAATCTCCTTCTCCACTGACCACTGACCACTGACCTGGCCGACTTGGTTAGTGGGTGCCGGTGGCTGTGAGATCCCCACGAGTTAGTTATCTGAAGAAAGTGTCCCAGAGGCTTCTTGAGAAACAGGAAAATAACATCAGGATATGATTCGGCTACCCATGATATCTCTTATGTACAAGACCGAACATGATGTGTAGGACGCCAGTGCCAGCCCGTATGAAGAAAACCCTCTCAACATACTCCCATCAGTACTATGTTCCCGATCACACACGACGTCTGTCCCTCAACTCCCTCTCAGGAATCCCATGGTCTTCTTCTTCAGATCAGTGGCGCCGCCACCCGCTCCTCCAGTCGGCTCGACCGTTTTGCTTCGCTGGTAGAGTTTCTGTGACACGACGTTAGTCTTTACTTCAGACAGAAGTGGAGGACGGCAAGGGAGGGACACCACGGGACTACTACTCACATCATCATCCAGCTCCATCCGGCAGTCCAGGATCAGCTCCCGACTAGACTCGTGCTTCTTGTTCAGGTTCGGGTACGGCGCGCCCTGGCTCTTCATGATAGGCAGCAGGATCTCCCCCAGGATCTCGAACTTCTGCCAGTTGATGCGGTCCCCGTTGGGCCCCACAAACGTCTTGTTCATGCCCTCGGTCGCCGTCAGGTCCCTCCTGTGCAGCGCCATGTACGGGATCCGCGAGCCCCGCGAGTTCTCCCACGCCATGCGGTACGCCCCGTTGCTCTTGGTGCTCAGCATCAGCGTCTCGGCGCTCTGGTAATGCTTCCACACCTCCTTGCTGACCAGCGCCTGCGTGGCGTGCAGCCGCGCGATGTTGGCGTTCTGCAGGCCCGCCACCACCGCCCCCAGGCCGTTGTAGTTGTTGAGCTTGCGCAGCTTGTGCGCGATGTTCATGAACTTCTCCAGGCACGGCGCGCGGTGTTTGGCCTTGTCGCGGATCAGGATCATGTTCTGCACCCACTTGGCGACGTGGTTGAAGTGGGAGATCAGCCGGTTGGCGTTCTTCAGCGACCGGCAGCGCTCCTTCTCTGACTCTTTGAGGCTGACGTGCCGTACCCAGTCGCGGATACGGACGCTGCTGAACATGACCCAGTCGATACGCGTGATCTCCTCGGCGATTTCATCGGCATTGATTTCCATGAATATCTGGTAGCGGAATTTGTTCAGGGGTAGGTTTGCCTGCGGCACCATCCTCGCTGCTTCCCGCTCGTAATCCTCGTATGTGTGATATTGGTGATTTGTTTCGCCTGAGCCGTAGTCTGGAGGTTGCGACAGTTCGGACACTGCCGAGGGCCGTCGTATCTCAGCCAGCATCTGATCATCTACGTTCAATGACTGCAGCGACGCCTCCAGGTCCTGGTTCTGAGATGGGCTGCCCGTCAGGCTGACTTCCTCTGGTGGGTCATCTGCCTCGGCCCATCCTGTATCGTCGTCCTCCGTCACAGACGTCTCCAATTGAGCTCTCATCTGGCTCGCGGCTGCAATAAAGGCCGGCTCACTTGCGAGGTGGACAACGAAGCGTTCCAGAGTCCTCTTCGTCGTTGGTCTTGCGAAATCACCGGGGTATAAAGATACCCACCTGGCCACCACTTCAATTATGCGCATCTGTGTGGCTTTCTTGGTGAGGTAGTGGTCCGACTTGTCGTCTTTAGCCTTTTCCAGCCTGGCAAGGATCGCTGCAAACAATTGCCCTGGTGCAGCGAATTTTCGGTACAGGCACAGGAAGATGTCGGCAAAGTTGTTGTCCGCCCTCGTCATCCTCGGCGCTAGGAGCTTATCGACAAGCTCATCGAATGTGATGCCGACCGTCTTGGGCGGGCGATCCACGAAGCTCTCCTCGGCTCGCTGGAGTATTGGTACGTCATCTGTTGAGGTGTGGAAGGAGTCGACGTCAGATTCGTCAACCACATAGAAAGGGTCCGCTCCAAGATCCAATCGTCCTGACTGCCGCAACTGGCTTGCGATCGCCGGGTTCATCGTCTCATCTGCTCCGAAACCTGAGGGCGCCCGTGGCGACCGTCCAGTCTGGCCTCGATAAATACTGTCCCTGTCATTCGAAGTTGCTGAAAACCCCCTTAGCATTGACAGATCGGAGCTTGCTCTACTGTGCTTGCTGTGCTCCGACTCAGGACGGCCGTTGTTGCTGAAATCTATCAGTAGTTCCAGGTTCGCGGCTGAAGCAGCCCGCCGACGCTGGCTGGCCGCGTCTCCCTTTTCACCTAAAGATGCGCGTCAGTATTGCCGAGACAAATGGCCTTGGCATGAAGCTGTGAACCATAGGCAGGGATCTTTAGGACATTGGCGCCCGGGAAGCGCTCAGATAAAAGCAGCCCGGGATGCGGGCGATTGGACAGGGGTTATTACCTCTTCGACTGGCCAGAATTGCCCTCAATATAACCTGCATGCACTCCCGCGTGGTGTTTGGTGTGTTTGCTGATATGCTGAAGTTGGCCACCACAGCGGGATAGGCAGCGGCCACGCTTGCCGTGTCGAGCTCCCTCACGTCCTCTGGATGGTCGCATTTCGTCGCGACGAGGACCATGGGGTAGTTGGAAGCGGCGAGGGATGCTACCGCAAGACTTAGCCTTCGGCCTCAATCGCTCCGGGAACATTGAGGGTCGACTCACATAGAGTTTGGGAGAGCGGATTGATACTGTCCTTATTCATTACATCGTAGAGGACCATGGCGCCGTCGACCGGGGGCGTCATCTGGCCATTGGCCTGCTTCGGCCAGCGAATGGGCCCGCTCATGTCCATGTCGAAGGCCTCCAAGTCCATCTCGAACACATTCACGACATGCTGCGAGCCGTCGTACTCGGTCCAGTTGAAGGTGACGATGCCCTGATTGGAAGTCCTGGTCATCCTAAGCGTCCGCTGTATGAAGGCTGATTTGCCCACGCCATTGGCGCCTATGACGGCGATAGTGATGGTGTCCATGTTGATGGAGGAGAAAGTGGCTCTGCCGTTAGGGGCTGTCTCCTTTATTGGTCCCACAAGCGTCTGTCAGTTATTGTCTAGCTCGTCATGCTATGTACACTTCCAACTGCCTGGGAGTGTCTGCCATAGGCTACCTAGGTATAGACGTATAGACTGATTGCAAGAGCTAGCGTACCCCTGATGTAGGTCCCTTCAGCGAAGATTTGCGAGGGGGCGGCCAGGGTTGCGGCGCGGGCACATGGCGAGGGGGCGCCCGGCCCGTGGTGCTGTATGCCTGGGGGAAGTCGCGCACTCCCGTATATCGGCGGAAGAAGGGGTCTTCGGAGATGGAAGCGAGTGAGTCCCGGAAGGGATTGCTCTCACGGCGATAGGAAGAGGAAACGGAGGCCGTTTGTAGGTCTTCGGGGCTTGCGACGGACCAAGGAACGGACTCGGGAATCTTCCGGCGTGGGGGTTGACGGTCGGACGCAGAACTAGAGCTAGTGGAGGCTCCTGATGAGATGGTACTGTAAGCTTTGGTGTCCCTTGGGTTGAGATTGGGCTTGCGAGAAGCCATCACAGGTGCGAGGCATTAGAGCCATGCCATCTCGTCCCAAGATAGAACGAGGAGGGGGGGCGCCAGTGATTTTAGAGGGAAGACTCACAGGCTAATCTAGACGTGGACAGCTGTGGGTGGGAGGTTGGGAATAAGATGATTATGAACCCAGGTGATAGCTCAGGGCCGAGCAACGAAGGAATGCAGAAAGGGTGTGTGGTGTGTCGAGGGTCGCGTTCCGTGCTGCGAGGACTGTAGTGGGTTAGCCTGGGCTCGCTTGGGTTCGGTTAGCTGAGCTGCGACGGTGCTATCCCAATCTACTGTACTTCATACTTCCGTGCCTACATATAACAGCCCAGCTGTGCTCCGTATTATGTGCAGTATGATGCTAAGGCCGTCACAGTTGGCTGGCACCAATACGGTTTAGCTGCAGCCACAGCCGGGTTCCGGCACGATTGGCGTTTGGACACGGGGCAGACAAGAAGGGATAGGATGGGATGGGATGGTGCTCTTTGGCTGGCCAAGGCCGGGACAGGAAGAAGGGCGCACAAATAGGTACATACAAGATCAGAAATGCGAGCGATCTGGGATGTTCATGGATGCCCAGGGCGAGTAGAGAGCAAGCCGCGAGGGGAGTGTTTGCTGTCGCAGTGATGAAGATTCAGGTTCAGGGTCAGGTTCGGGTTTAGGTTTAGGTTTAGGTTCAGGTGGGGGAGGAACATTGCCTCACCTGGCAAGTCTGGGCAGGGCAGGGCCAAGGAGAACAAGGAGACGGCGACAGAGACAGAGACAGAGACAGAGACAGAGACAGGAGACAAAATTGTACCTCAAAACAAGAGGTATCGTCTGAAGCCCGAACCACTCACGGTAGTTCTCGTCGTAGATGTTGATCAAAGTTCTGGATGGGGATCGTCGCCCAAACCTATTTGTTGCATACGGAGTCCATCCCGTCAGGCCCGTCTCCATCATTCCAGTATCGAGATGTGGATGGATGTACACTCAGGGGTAAACACGAAGCCGAATCTGGGGGAATTGGAGGGCCCGAGCTTCATTTCCACAGAAGTCGAATGGATAACTATATGCATTAGATCCACCCCTCCCCCATAAGCCTTATCGACACCCCTACCCACCTTTCCCATCCCCGTCCCCATCCCGAACGGCAATGACCTTCGTACATCACTCCTCCTTGGGCCAAAGGAGTTCCCGTTTCCACACACAGCGGATCATCATGCCGAAGATGATAGCCCATACAATGATCAGTAGCCCAGCCATAACACAACCAGCAATCTCGATCGGCTTGCAATCGAAAGCTCTCCCAATCTGAAACGTGGCAGTGATGAGCGCCGTGTTGGGAAACACAAAACTGAAAAATGTCATCTGGAACCCTATCTTGGCTTCATGTTCCGGCCGTGCATATTTCCAGAAGCTTCCCACCGATACGATGAAGAACCTGTGAAGGGTAGGTCAATAAATTAGTAGAGCGGTCGTGCGTGGACTACACAGGCAGAGCATACCAGATAGCGAGGCCCCATAGCCACAACCCGAGGAGAGAAGACATCAGCTTCATGATAAATGCAGCATGGCTAGTCATCCCAGGCCCCATAAAGTTCTCTGGTGGGATATAATCGCCCGCCAGCCTGCCGAGTTGAACTGTCATGATGATTCTGGGTCAGCTTGATCAACTGTGCTACTGAGACCAGCGGCAAAGAGAGGACTCAGCAAGCTTACCAATCCCTGCTACTGTGAAGCCACTGGGACCGATCGAGATGAATACACCAGGCCGTTGCATATCCCGCGGCAGCTTCTGTGTCATGAGTCTATATATAAAGGCCGCCAAAATCATGAAGGAGAGACAGAACCCCATGCCTTGCACGGCTACTGCGGCCATAGCGATCGATACCCCATTAATCGATTCCATCCGCCCTGACCTGACCGCCGAGTTAACTAGGTTGCCGCCGAACGGTGCTGTGAGCAACAGAGGATATGCAGGAAAGACCCAGACTGGCGTCATCGTATGTATAGGAAAAATGCTTCGTGGTCATGTCAGAGCCTGTCAAGTTGTCCAGAGAGTGATGATTCTGTACGGCTTACAGCGTAGACCAAAGGATCAAATATATGCCAGCGCTGGCGAAAACGGCCGCGACTGCCCATATCCAGAACATAACTTCCATGGTACAAAGAAGCCATGGGCCTGTATGTGGAATGCCGTACTCGCAGATGTTGATGAATATAGTCCCCACACTCTCCAAGGTCAGCAAGTCCCTTCTGACATCTCCTGGGGCACAGACTGGATACTTACGAGACAAGCTGGGCATTTGTTAGCCATCATATCAAAATAGGCATACCGATACTGGGTCTTCATGTACTCACAGCAGCTGGGATGAAGAGCGCCTCAAACTGGTCAGTAAAGGAGTGTATGAAGCTCCCTGGCCGGAGGTGAAATCTCATCAGAAGGAGAACACTGATGGTGGCAAACAGGCACATATTGAAGATGAAAAAGATGACACCAATAACATAGAGCCAGTGGGTTTGGAAGGGAACTAAACAAAAATTAGTCAAGGAAGGTGGATGACTTGGGAGACATTGGGGCCGAAGCAGCGTACTCGACGCAAGGACGTTTGCGATACCACCTGTTGCCATAGTGCTGGTATACCAAGTCCATTGGAAACAAGCTACTCGGTCTTTGATACCAACAGGCTTCCCGTCATGCGTTTTTTGGGACAATAGGTCGTCCATGTTCATAGCTTCTTGAGGAGGCCTGTTCTGCCCAACATTCTGTTTCTGCCGTTGGTTCTGCTCAAGCTCACTTAATCGGTGCATCAAGTGGTTCGTGGCCAGCGCAGTGGTAACAGTATTCTCAGTGGGAGACTCGTAACCGAGCACCGGTGAGAATGGTTGAGAAGTCATATCGGTGGTGGAGTATCGGACAACTCTTGAAAACGTGGCAAAAGTTTGGATATAATATACAAAACGACGGCAACTTCTGGATCTGCGTAGCCTATCGCACCCTGGAAGTTCATAAGACTGGTGAGAAAGACGACTAAATCAAGACCAACAGACGTGAGATGGGCTACTGTCATGTTTTCATTGCTGGTCTCCCTGTATCTGAGTTCCGGCGATGAAGAGCGCAGCAGCAGCAGGCAAATATGTAGTGTCGAGTGAGTCCGCGTTGAACTGTGTAGGCTTGGCGCAGAGTCGCAGGGTTCGTCACACAGCAGCATTCGGAACGTCGTGCGGTGTATGTCTTGGTTACGTGCACCTTCTGCCAGATCGATCGTGTGCTGGGCAGCAAGGCTGGCGCAGAGATAATGCGGAGTGCGTGGGGTGCACCCACTTTGCCGCAGCGGTATCTTGGACCACCTATCGCCTTAGCCAGAAGAAAGCCGACTGTCGAGGCCGCTTCCTGAAGTTGAGGGACTACTGAGAATCGATGCCGAAGAAAGCAGTAGTCAGTCGTGGTTTGATTTTATGTAGGAGGTAGATGCCTGGGGCCATACCCACAATACTACGCCAGGGTTTCTCTCTCCTGCCAACCACGCGCACCATCGGCGCCGCTATGCAGTTGGGACCATCGGGAAAAGCAAAGGATGAACGCGAAGGGCGAAGGGATCGACCGCTAAGGACGGCATCACCGGTATTTAAGTATTAATAGGACATGCGACTCGACGTGCAGCACACTCCATACTCTTCGCCAAATGGTCACCCTGGGAGTTCCCAAAGGTCACAATAACATGCGAACGAAGCCGATACCGAGGCAGATTCGAGATGCTACCAGTAATGAGCAAAGACCCACGGGATTCAGATTCCAGCCAGGGGCAGATGACTCGCAGTGAATTGGTCAAGTCGCTGCCTTCGTGGCCGAGACGGGATGACGGAACGTTCATATCAGGGCCAATGGAGGGAATTTGGTAACCTATGCCTAGGTCTCCTACAACAACCTCCGGGAAACGAGGCACAAGAGGAGGCCACATTGGATGACGATGGTACGAAATGAAGCCTTGCAAACGCCTTTTCTCTAGTCTCGGCGAAGGAACATGCTGTGGGCAGCGGATGGCTGGTGCACCTGGGCATTTATTGCAGTGCTGAGGTCTGAGAGCGCTCCTTCCCTTCTCAACGATTTCTGGGACATGCACACACAGTTGTCGCTCAAGTACGGCAAGAGCGAGGGTAGTCGAGAAACCCTTCCTCTTTGGAGTTTGAGTTTGGACTTTGGCAGTCGAGCGAACTCGTCCTTAACGTGGGACGTCTCCAACTTCCAAGATTGTCTTGTCTCGAATCGCCTCTACTCGCACAATCTCGAGTCTCTCGTGTCCACGGGTAGTCCGAAGAAAGGCAAGGCCCCAAACCTACGACGTTCTCACCAAAGACTTATGCAGTATACTCTGGCTGCATCAATACTTTCTGCTATGTCCAAGCACTGATGTCATCCAACACCTCCTTCTTTATTGTCTATATTCTTATATATATTCACATGTCATCCGCCCTATACCATCTAGTTCGAACCCTGGCATCAGAAGCTATCATGTGCCTTCTCTGTGGTTTGGCATAGAGTTCCATCTACCATCATACCAGCGAGTATCCGCCTCACCAAAGGTGGAGATGTCATTGTCATTTACTTTCGATAAGCACAAACTCTTGTCATGGCTCAAGATGTGACTGTCGATCTTGGCAGCTTCACTATCTCCACCCATACCGACGAGGGTCTTTGCCTCACTGTCTCGACAGCCATGTCCTTGTCGCTTCCGGACAACCTTCCATCAGTTCCAACGGCAGTCGAGCTTTGGGATCAAGTGAAAGCTGGACTATTATGGATTACTCGGGCGGGCTCCTGCCGCTTCGATTTGAGCATAGTTTTCGAAAAACTGGCCGACGACTTACTCCATGCAGACCCGCAGGATCGAGGGAGAGAGATGGTCATGGAGGCATTCCAGGCCTTCCCGGTGAGCCAGTCTGCAATCTGTAGCCGAGATGATGTGCCTACTGACAAGTCTAGGCGTGGGACGCACTCGGACTCGACCTTCGCCATGAAGTAAACCTATTCCAAGGGGAACCAGACTTTCACGCGCCCTTCGTATATTCTGTGCAGCATAATCGACAACATTCGAGCTTATTCACTCCAGAAGGCGTGGCTTGCGGGTACCTCTCGGCGGTTTCCTCTAGCTTTCGATTCAGCGCCCGGGGGACATACACAAAAAGGCAGCCCAGTAATAATGCCCGGATCGTCATCCTCAAGGTGCCACCTCATGAGCTCCAAAGGGTCACTGGAGGGCTAAACCAGCCATCCGAGTTCCACAACTTGCCCCCTGATCTTCAAGCGCAGAGACTAAAGCATCTTACACACAACGGACTGTACTTGATGGTCGGGTTAAAGAAGAAGCCCTCTGGCGTTCGGCTTCTGAAGTCGTCTAGGTCACCGGCGCTTCTTGACCTAGCGCCAGCAGTCTGGAATTCCGTCTCTTTCCAGGTATGGTAACCCGGCAAAGTCTATCATCTTCGGCTCTGACGACTAGTTCTAGGATGTGGTCACTCGGGCGCAATTAGTACCATCCATTTCCTCAGTACTTGCAAATCTGAGCAGCACTCAATCGCCTGTCCTCCGACAGAAAGTCGAGGATCTAGTGCGAAGGCCAAGCCTAGACTCACCGCTCGAACATGTATCAGGAGAGCTTCAGATGCGACTGCTTGTCTTGCTTCTACGGGCTATACATTCTCAGAGGACCAAGCTCCGTGGCCCCAGTGCTACAAGGCAGCCTCGGACCCAAGTGGGCGAGCTAATCCAGAACGACCAGATTGGTGAACTCGGCGGCCCTCAGATATCACAATCCGCTGGATCTGTACATGACACGCCTCTGGACCATGGCACACCACCATATACAAAAATAGATGACGCCGGAGATCCCCCTGCGTCAGGATTTATGCGAGTATATAAACCGCTGAGTGAAGACGTGTTCGATGACTCAGGGGAGAATTTGGGCCGTTATGAACATATTGAAGAGCATGAATTCGTTCCGCTTGACAGCATGAACTACTACGGCGATCGTATTCATCGCGAAGGTACCCAGGCAGAGTTCCAGCCACAGAACCACATCGACCCTGACGATATGGACGGTGACGACACCATGAAAGACACTATTGTGTACACGACGAGGGATTATGGCCCACCATACCAGCAGCATCTTTTCTCTCCTGACGAGATGTATCAACAGACTCTCAGGGAAGACGTACAAGGGCCCCGGAGTGATTTCCCCCACCCCGACGACATGGATGACAATGAGGAAATCTTCGAACATGGGAAATACTACTTGGTTGACGAGGAAGAACATGTACAATATCAAACTACCCTCGATGACGCCCACAGTGCAGACCTGGCTGCAAGTACTTTCCCATACGCTGCAAGGGTTCGAGGTGGATATGATGATGAAGCATCCTGCTTCGAGGAGGGACGAGAAACTCCCAGATTGGTCTTCGAAGACAACTCGGACGAATACCGTGACGCTGATGAGGCTTTCGAGTATGCAATTCTCCATTATGAAAACGCCGGAGGTTATCAGTACCAGCTTGATGTTCAAGACCAGTCTGAAGGCGGGTTCTAT
This sequence comes from Cytospora piceae, assembly GCA_016508685.1. Classification (NCBI taxonomy): domain Eukaryota; kingdom Fungi; phylum Ascomycota; class Sordariomycetes; order Diaporthales; family Cytosporaceae; genus Cytospora; species Cytospora piceae. The sequence continues at coordinate 1,387,826 of JADMLE010000005.1, read as the reverse complement.
GAGGGACCCGACGAGGACTGCACGTATATTCCGCCTGAAGATTGCACCCAGGACGAACTACACGATCGAGTCATGCACAGCATGTCTGGTGTAGATGTCGATATACATGTCAATCCTATTAGCGAAAGCATTGGACACATATACGAATCCCGGGCAGGTGGTATCTACACACCAGAGTATACTTATCAGTTTGATCCTGCGGACATCGAAGCCGAGGCAACTGCTACCTATGCACGGTTTGAGCGATACTCCCACGGCTTGGGCCAGGTGCCCAGGATCTAATCGTATCCTCGTTCTGCACACTTGACTGAAGCATGGGTGTTGATCAAGACGTTGTCGAGACACAGCCTTCTCAAGGAGATGCTTAGGAGTTCGGAGTCACACATGGTCGGGCATCTCGCTGGAATAGCGTATCGGGCAGACGATGAGAATTCATGTTTCTAGCGTTTGGGGTTCTGGACATGTATCTATGAAATCAGCAATTGGGTGCATTCCTTGAACAACAATCCCATTAGGTTTTTAAGTTTGTATGTCCCTCTATTCATGCTCCAAATACCCCTCGATGCGCGTCGCCGTAGTCTGTCGCAGCTCAATCTCCCTCTATCCTCCACAGCATAGTACATCCCATCTGCAGGGCCTCCATGCTGAATACTCGATCCATTGGCTTCCTCCAAAGAACCCACTCCATAGCATCCGCCATTGCAGACTGCCAACACTTATTTCGATCCGCGGCTTCGGCCCTCAAGCCGACACCGGACAATCAAGAACATTCCCACCGCCGAGTGTGCACAAGGTGTACAGCCCCGAGAACGCTTTTCGCGGGATACTGGCCATTTTCATCGTCTTCGCCTCTTGAGAGAAGCGGGCAAAGCCAACTTCTATTTCTTGGCTCCCTTTCCGCCCTTGGGCTCCTTCTTCTTCTTCTGCTCTGGCTTCAGTGTGGCCCAGTGTATGTACCAGATGAAGACGCCCTGCAGGATGAGGATGACAAGTATGACGACGAGGATGGTGAACAGGTACGGCTGGTCGTTCAGGACGTTGACGGCCTGCGGCGTGGCGCCGATGGAGCGGAACCAATCGAGCTGTCCCATTGTCGATTTAATATTTGGTATTAGTCAAATTGTTGGATATTCCAGAAATTAGAATATAGTTGAGAGAAGCGACTGTCTATTTCGCTTGCCCTGCAAGACGGTGATGACTGACGGCCTTGGAAAGGGTCGTAGAGGAATGGACTGGTCCAGCAGATGGAAAGAATTGAATGATGGACACAAGTTGTTGAAGGGAAAGAATCGGGAGAGAAATGCGCAGAAAAGGAAGCAAACCTCTAATCGGTGACACAGTCCCTTCTCAATGATCTCAGACGCTTCAGAACCAGGATAAGGGGGAGGTCTCGAGGGCATCGAAACTCGCCGGTTTCAGAACTGCGACAGACCGAACTGCTGCCATATTTGGCCGAACGACCAATTGGTCGGCCATGTTGTCTTCCCCATCTCGAGTGGTGCCAAGACGAGAAACATTTGTTCCCTGAGTAGTACACAATAAGTACACCAGCTCATTAAGACCTTGTCATCGTCGCGGTGTGACATGATGGTTAGGGAAGGTTAATTGTCATTGTTGTAGTGAGGGTTGTTGACGGGTAGTGTCAAGCCCCCCTGTTCTGGTAGGTACTAATCTACACCGGGGGTGTGTGAGTTTTGTGAACAACCTACCTACCTACCTAGGTTGGTAGGTAGTCTAGAATACCTTAGTCATCCATCAACAACCCCCCTGTCGAAAATTTGGTGATCGTTGCGCAAGCTCCATTCCAAACTGCCAGCCCAGCAAGAGCCCCCCCCCCCGAGTTATATAACCGCCCCATGCGCCATTGCGAGCAGTACCGGTCCTCTTCTCTTCGGCAGTCATGAGCGTGGCAACACCAGCTGCCAGGAGCCTGCTCTGCAGGTCTCTGGCAGCCAACTCGGCCAAAACATCGGCGCGTGCCACCACCACCACCGCGGGAGGAGCAGCATGCCAACACCGACACCAGTTCCACAGCTCGGCGCCCGTCGCGGGCCGGAGGAGGTCACAGTACAAGAGCATCAAGGCCGAGAAGATGGGCCTGACGGACCCCGCCAAGATGAAGGCGTTCAAGGACGAGCGGTTCCCCGACTACGACGACACCGACATCAAGTCCATCGAGAAGCGGTACACGCCGGAGCAGCTCGAGGCGCTGAGGATGGGCGAGAGCGTGGTCGACTCTGACGACCTGGTGCTGCAGGGCCGGATGCGGAACGACCCGTACCGGTTCGGCTACCTTGAGGACTTCTCGGTGGTGCGGCCCGTGGTCGACAAGCGCGTCAAGACGCACACGCCTGTCGACACGACGGCGCGGTTCATGTCGCCGGACCAGTTCGGCGACGACTTTGTCGAGTTCGTGCGGGAGCTCAACGAGAAGCGCGGCGTGTCGCACGACATCAGCTACGAGGAGGCGCTCAACATGTACGAGGACCTGCGGTCCAATATGCTGAACAAGGGCCCGGAGGAGGCGCTGTCGGGCGGCGAGCTCGCCGACGCCATGGACAACGTGCTCGAGCAGACACAGACCGCGCGGCGGGACATGCTGGAGGACCTGTCGCGGGGGAGGGACAGGGCGGGCGGGGAGGCGGGCGAGATCTCAGACATGGAGGCGTACAAGTACGTCATGGAGCGCAACTCGATGACGGGCTTCGACGGCGGCGACACGGCGCTGGCGCCCGGCCTGCCATCCAAGGTGCCCGGCGTGGCGGGTCTGTACAAGCAGCAGATGGACGAGGCGGACGAGGGCCTCGACCCCGAAGGCACGTACCAGGACCTCAAGAAGAAGACGGGCCTGAGCGTGCGCGAGATCCTCGAGATCTTCAACAAGCACACCAAGATCCTCGTCAGGAGGTTCGTCTCCAACCAGACCCGTCTGGGCAAGATCCGGAGCTCGTACATCCTCGCTATGGCGGGCGACGGGGACGGCCGCCTGGGCATGGGCGAGGCCAAGTCCGTCGACTCCGAGATCGCTGTCCAGAAGGCCAAGCTGGCGGCCATCCAGAACATGGTGCCTATACGGAGGTACGAAAAGAGGACAATCTACGGCAATGTCGAGGGCAAGGTGGGAGGAACTGTCGTGCAGCTTTACACGCGGCCACCCGGTATGTTTCATCGTGTGCTTTTAGCAAAAAAGCGTCTGTTGTATTTCATTTGCGGTAATTTGCTAACAGTCCGCGCTACAGGATTCGGTCTCCGCGTTTCCCACCGCATGTTCGAGATCGCCCGTCTTGCGGGTATCTCTGACCTGTCGGCCAAGATGCCCCGTTCGCGCAACCCCATGAACTCGGTCAAGGCCTGCTTCGAGGCCCTGACGAACCAGCCCGACCCTGAATCCATCGCCATCGGCAGAGGCAAGAAGCTCGTCGATGCGCGAAAGGTGTATTATGGAGGTGCCGTACACTAGAGCATAGACGTGTAGAATTTTGTACAATCATAATGATCCATGCGCATCGGGTGCTCGTAGCAACTCCTAATCGTGCATGTAGCATTGATCCCTCGGGATTTTTTGCGCTGTCTCAACAGTGCGTCCCCAGGCCGTGAAACCTCTGTATCTCTCATCATGAAATGTCGTCTCGGGGTATCTCTTCTATGTTCAGTGTCCTGCCAGTCGTACATTGTGTCGCGGTATCGCAGTGACCCACACCCACCATATGGTCTCGAAATATATTCCACTGGCGATACTGAATGTTGTCGCGTCCAGATTGATGGCGTCGCGGGTCGACCACGTTACACCATGCTTTTGGGGTTCTTTAGTTTCTTTCGCTTTGGCCTTTATTCTTAGGTCCTTTCCCCAGTTCATCGTTGGGCTTGGTCGCCCCATTCGATCTCTTGCTGCAGCACGATACTGTAGACGCTGGCTTTCAGGAGTGTAAACACCAGACTTGTTTTTCGCTCAAGTTCGCGCAGGCCATCGAGAATCTCTGTCGTCGGTCGGGCCGCCATCGCGTCGATACTCGAAGCCAACTGGGCAGTAGTGTCAGAACTGGGCAAGTCCCGCCGGTGGAGGGGGGGGGGGGAGGCCATGGGCAACGTACTGTCTTCATATTATCTGCCAGCCTCTCGTACTCGTCCAAAACCTCCTGCTCCAAGGGCGACAGCTCTGGCGGGGCGACAAGCGCGTTCGATTGTGGTCGGTCGTCCATCTTGAAAATGGCCTATTGTAGGTGGTGCAGTTTACGCGTGGGCTGGTGTTTTGTCGCGTCGTCAGAGGGAAGGAAACGCGTGGGCTAGAGAGAGAGAGCTTGCTTGACGTGGGGTCGAACCGGCAGCGGGAGACTGGACCCCGGATTTGTACTACGAGTGTGGCCCGCCCAGATTGCGGCTCCTATTCAAGCTAAAGTCGAGATACATTGGCTACAGTACTCCTATCAGTGTATGGAGAAGTAGATCTACAAGAAACCTACACCTCACTCAACTTCATCTCTCACTCACCCACGACCATACCAAGCTTCACACCCACCTCTCCCTCCTGAGACTCACACAAATAACTAGTGATTTACCCCGATCCAGGACCAAGATATTCAAAATGTCGTGGGACTCCAAAACAAACCTCCCACGGCGGTCAAGGGGCCTCTCAATACGGCAAAAGGCCACAGCACAACAACCCTCAGCGCCCGTCAAGATCGACCCCAAGTCGGCACACACATCAGACCCCTTCCTCCAGGGCTTCCTCAACCCGGCCTTCGACCCATCCGAGCACCTCAACTCCATCCTCCCACCCCTCCAGGGCTCATCATCAGCCTCCTCCTCCTCATCCTCATCATCACTGCTCAAGTCCTCGTCTCTGACGCCCACGGGGAAGACCCCCGTGCCCCTGGCGCAGCTCTCCAGCGAGGCCCAGGACCTCATCACCCAGCTCAACGCCCACACGACCAGGCTGACCAACACGCTGACCCAGCTGACGGACGACATCCTCCGCAGCGGCAGCCGGCTCGCCTACGAGGTCGAGCTGCTCCGGGGCGAGACCCTCGGCCTGGCCGAGACCCTCGCGGACGAGGGCCCGCTGGGCGAGGACCTGGAGAGGTTCGTCCCCGGCGGAGTCCACGCGGCGGCGACAAGTGCTGCCGCCTCCTCCACGCGGCGCGCGTCGGCTGTCCTGGACAGGGGTGACATCAGGGACTCGCCGGCGCCGCTGTCGGCGACGGTGGCGGCGGAGAAGAAGCTGGACGCGGCGTCGGCCGGCGCCGAGGGCGAGGCCGAGGGCGAGCCGCAGTACATCTCGCACCTGCGGACGCTGACGCTGGTGCGGTCGCGGCTGGACTCGGTCATCAAGACGTTCGGGGACGCCATGGAGTTCACGTTCCCGCCGTCCGAGTTCTCGGTCAGCTCCGGGTTCCTGTCGGTGTCGGCGCCGGACTTCCCGGACATGCACTCGGCGACGCAGGAGCAGATCAGCACCGAGGAGAAGGGGCAGCAGGTGCTGCGGGCGATCCGGGAGGAGGTCGCGAGGATGCTGGCGCGGGGCAACCCGCAGCCCGTCAAGGGCGTGGAGGACGCCACCGCGAGGGTGGAGGAGCTCAAGGAGCTGTCGGTTGTGTGGAAGGGCACGGCGGAGGAGAAGGGGAGGCAGAGGTTCGTGGAGAACCTCGCGCGCATGGTGGAAGATCGGCACCGGGAGTTGGTGAAGGAGGCGGAGACGGCGAGGGACCAGGCATTAAGGGAGAGTCGGAGTAGACAGGACGATGTTGGGGGCTCGAGGAGGGACCAGGGGGGTTCTTCTGACAACACGGCTACAGAGTCGAGAGGGTTGGGTGGGTATGGCTTTATGAAGAAGTGGCAGGATTTAAGAGGGGGTCTTTGAGCGGAACATATCTGTCAGCACCTCCAAGAAAGAGATGCTGTGAAAATATACACCCTGAAGGTTTGTGAGACTTTCACCAAAGCTCAAAACGCTTGATGATATATGCTTGGTTGTTTGGTTGAACTGTCCTTCAAGTCAGCAGTCACTTACTTCCGATCTTATAGCACTATATGTACCCCTTCTGTGACGCGCCCCCCCCCCCAACATAGCTGTCAACCGCTCACACCTCTACTTAAGCGTCCACAGACACCCAGCTTCTACCAGCCCAGTAACCCAGTTGTCGAGCATCAGACTTGATATTCTTCAACCTGCTAACACCCACTAGGTTTCACAGACGCTCTGAGTTCGAACTCAGGCAGAGGTCCCCTTGTCAATATATCCATATCGGCACTGAAACAAGCACAAACAGCCTCCAGTATAGTCACCACCAACTTCAAGGCCAGGGAGGCTAAGGCAAGGGCATAGGCTCTACTATGGTCTAGGACGTCGTGACTAAGGTCTTGGTAACAACACCCCGGGAGCCCACTAGCCAGTATAGCAATTATACTTGCTCGAACCAACATCAAATCCAGCAGTTAAACAAACAAGCACCAATCTCGCCCGCTTACCTTGCTTACCACCAAGGCGAGCGGGCCCGGACCCCCTGGGACATAACAAGAGCGTAAGTCACCCCCCTCCTAGAGGCTCGACAACTAGGTACTGGCTGTTTCCCCTTATATTTTTTATTTTTTATTCCCCCCCCCCCCCTACTGTTTCCTACTGTTTCTTACTAAGTACTAAGTACTAAGTACTAAGTACTAAGTACTAAGCAGTAATGATAGCTTCTTTCGTCAGGGCTAGTCTTAGAATTCAAAGTATACCTAAGCATATCCTATTATTTTATAGCTGCAGTAAAACAAAGCCCTGTTCAGACATGAAGCATCTTGCAACTCTCGTTAGTATAATGTTTCATTTCGTATCGTATCGTTGCTGCTCTTATAGCAGATACTAGTTTTGTTTTGCAGTTTTCGTGGCTCGATATAAGAAAATCGAGTGCCAAATCCGTTGCCTGTTCCAGCCCACCTATTGTACAATACATAGAATTCCAATCCAGCATTTCCCATGTTATGCAGCTAAACCGACCTCCAAGCTCGTACAACGCCCATCGTCCATTGCATGTTGGCTCGCATATTGCATCATCAAAGGTTGGGGACGTCTCGCTCGAGGTCCTTCAGCGCATTGATGCGCTTCTTGAGGAACTCGAAAGAGGAGAAAAACACAGCGTTCACGGCGCAGGACCTGCCCATAGACACGCCCAGGCCTCGGTACATCTGTCTCCGGAAGAACTCAATCTTCACTGGAGGCACGCTCTGTCCGCGCGAGTACATCAGACAGTTCCGCTGGTAGATGGCTTTCGCAGAATCAATCGGGTCTATGAACATTGTTAGACAGCCGGAGGGGAAAACATGGGAAAAGAGGGGCTGCTCACAGATCATCGCCCATGATACTATCCCGCAAAGACCACCAGCCACGAGGACCGCCAGGGGGTTTGAATGGGTATTGTCATCTCCAAGCTTCGACAAGAGTTGTTTGCTGCTCTCGTACGTCATGAAGTAGATGCCAGTTCCTATGGTGTCTCTCACTGCATACTGAGTTAGACTTGCAAGACAAGAGATTGGACCGATCGATTACTTACACAGGTGCATCCTGAATCCGGTATAGAGCCCAAAGGGGCCTCGGTGTCGGACAATATTCGCCATGGTCTTGAGAGTTCCCTTGCCTTGGTAGCTGGCTGCAATTTTGTAGCTGTCGGGATGAGGAGAGTTCTTCTTGTCGGCCAGAAGTACCGATACCTGAGCACTCAGTTTTGTGAGCTCGAACGGGCCTGTTGTGAAGCGTCAGTTCAAAGAGCCCGAGCATTGTCTCGGCCACAAGGGGCGCAAGACACTTACATGCAATCACTGTAATACATGAGCCGGCTGTTGCACCGGCAGCCCCGAAGCAGGCAATCGAAGATAGGTTTGGATACGTTCCCTTCTTGTTAACATGGGCAAGAACATCGATACCAAAATTCTTCTTGAGCCAAGCCGAGTACGCGTGTTTGGATCGCTGGTATATCGAAAACGAGATCGTTCGAACGAGAGTGATACTAGCCATGGGGGCAGCCACGCCTACAGGTAGGTCAGGTTAGCAGGGGCAGAAGGCCAAATGAGGAAGAGTCGCGCAGGACGACGATATGTAGCCAGAAACCCACCCCGAAAGAAGCCTCTCAGATGTTCGGTCTGATACGTATGCTTCACGCAGGACACGAAACCAGAATACTTGTAGGTCTGCATGCGGGTCTTGACGCTGTCGAGCGGGAAGGCTGTCAGGGTCGACAAGACACTAGATGCAGACGCAGCTACCTCCGTCCTGTAGCGTTTGATGAACCGTTTATGCTCCTGAGGCGCGCTCCTGGCCTCTTCTTTCCTGCCCGCCATGTCTCCTGCTCCCTTCTCTCCGCCTGTCTCGTTGTAGCTTCCGCTGGTGCTGCCTTGCATAGGCATGGTCGGAGACTGGAGCTGAGTACCATTTTGTTTGTATGGTAGGAGCTCAGCTGGCATGCTTCCTGGCAGTCGGTGGCCCTGAGAGCAGCCGCCTTTTTAGACAGTGATCTCGAGTGGCGAGATCAAGGTCTTTAAAGCGGTCGCAGTATGGGCAAGTGCCAGAAAACGAGGTCCATGAAGAACCCCGCGACGCGTGGGTTGTGGTCAGTCGTTGACAGTGTTGCGGATTGCTTCGAACTTCGATGGGGAAGGGAAGGTGGAGGTAATCGATGGGTGGTGGGGGTGGAATGAGGTTGGAAGGAAGAAGAGTAGTTTAGATTGGGGTCGAGAGCGTGAGGTGGGTTAGAGAAATAGGAGGGGAATTGGTTCGCGCAGGGCCCTTATCGTGGTGCAACAAGAAACCCGTCTGCTACATACAGCATTAAGCTGGTGATGGTATAAATCATACCAAGGGCATTTGGACCCGTGAAGTACTTGTACCTACCTAAGGTATTGCGGGGTCCGGTCTTTGCTATTAGGTAGCTCAACGCTGAAGCTAATTCGACAGGAGCACCTAACTTCCCCACAGTGACGGTAGATCTTGGCTCAACGGACGCCCTGGGGTTCAGTTAGGAAGAACACCGAGATCCACTAATCCCACTATCACAAGCAAAAACCGCACCACTCTCCCGGAATTGAAACCTCCCCCCAAAATACCTGGGTGTTCTGTATAGGACGACAGTCAAGACTCTGGGACCACATTTTCATTTAAATCAACAACCTTCGGGACTCGACCGTATGATTTATGAACGAAGCTACGCCTCCAATGTCACGGCGACACAGGGAAACAGGGATCAGCTGGTTCAGCTACCACTGACTCAGACTCGTCGCACAATGCAACTGGCCAGATGCGGAAAGGGAGACTTGCACCTGGGGAGATACGGTACAGTAGCACGAGTAGATATATGTTTCTGAACGTGTCCATCGTGGTGTGCACGACGTGTGCCTTTGATTGTCTGTATATCTGCCAATCCTGCCAAGCAGTTGCGTTGGGACTGAATCATGCAGGAGCCCCGGAGGCCGCGCCCAGACCTGCCAATGCCCTTTTCTCTGCTGCAAGATTGCTCCCGCATGACAGCAACAAAACCACAAGCGAAAGTATACACACGTCACCGGGGAACGTTAGCCCGCGAGAAGACGGCAAGATACTATAGGTCTCCCATAGGCCATTTCTTCCCCGTGATCAGAAAAGATTGATAGCCATATCATGCCCGTCAAAGGGGAGCCTTCAACGACCAGAATAGGTATTGCCTTGGTCTCACCGGCAGGACCCCTCCCGTTCCTGGCATGACCATGCAGGTCCAGACTTCGGGACAGCATCAGAGGAGAGCCAACGATAAAGGATTTGACTCTGGCAATCTGCAGATCCTGCGGTGGGCTCATGCCAAGGTTGCAATTTGGCCCTGGAATAATATCAACAGGGCCATCGACCCCATTCCTGCGCGGAGTGAAGCGCCCAAGAGAGCAACCAATCCTTCTCTTGCTGAGGAAGTGCTACATAATACAGCCTTGGTCTTTGGTGCAATCCTGCAGGCCAGCCAAGCCAAGCAGGCTGCATCTACTCTTAGAAAGCGTCTCAGATGCGATGCTTGACCGCCGGTGGTGGCGAACCCTGGGAAAGTGCTTCCGTTCGAAGGCCCGGCGTTTCGGCCGGCCGTCGATTGACCACACTGCCTGACCTAGAGTGCCTGGAAACTTCATCGAAGCGGTAGACATATGCCCATAGTCTTGTTGAGCATGGCAATGGTCTGTTCGTAGTGGGCATACGCCGTATTCGTGATCAAATCCCTGCATCTTCCTGTCAGCAACTTGGGTTTGGCCTGGGGCGTTGAACGTACTCTTTTTTTTTTTTATCGGTTCCCTCGACGATACCCTTCCATGAGACGGGTTCATTTTCGACACGCCAGTACTGGGTCAAGAGGAGGTTCCTAACAATCTGATGCTCCATGCCTCGCTCCCTTGCGGCGTTGCGCAGGAACCATACCGTCCGCCTGATTGCGCTCCCATCAAAAGTGGCACCTTTCTTGCGAAATGCTCGGCGCAGCTGGTCGCGGGCCACGAAGCTTGCTGGCTTGGAGTGGCATACTGCTTGAAGAGCTGCTCGATATAAGTGCCGGTACGCATGAACGACTTCCTCTTTCGACATGATTGAGACGTTGAAACTGGATTGCCTTCAAAACTGCCCAGGTGTAGCTTGCAGGTGGTTTTTGAGAAGCAAGAGCGAGTAACAGTTGAAAATACCGTAGTTGAGGAAACCGCTGTGCACCAAGCAGAACAAGCTCGACGCACAGGCCACTCCTCTCCTCTCCTTCCCTCACTCACCACAGGCGATTGGAGCTTAAGTTCACCACCAATACACAGAACAACAGCCTTGATGTAATATGTTTCATTGACTGCCATTATCCTGGTCTCTGACTTGAAAACCAATGCATTTCTGTTCATGAAATCCAGGATTCAATCATGCCACCTGCAATAGAGGAAGAAGAGGTTCCAACCCCATCCATCATATATCGGTCCTGAAGATTCAACTGAGCACACTAGCTAACATAGAAGTAGGAACTGGTATATGGAAGTTCTTCCGAGCACACTGCATCTCCTCAGCAACTGGCCGGCGAGGACGCCGTTATGATTGATATTTCCAATGGATCTAAACAGCCATCACAACAGCCCGAACGAAAACCATCCCCAATACCAGTCGTCAGCGACATCCCCCTAGTTGTCAGCGACATCCCATATGTTGTCACCAACACTAATGGAGTCACTACACCTCCGCCTCAAACTCAAACCCAAACTCAGCTATCCAAGCTCATAGAAAGGGGAGCACAGAAACCCACCAAACGCAAAGCTTCTCCAAAATGGGTACGAGTCCTTGGACCTTTTCAATGGGGACATGCGCAAGTCTTCGCATAGCAAGCATACGGCTAACTTATATCCTGTTCTGTGTAGTCGATGGCAAAAAGAAGGATAGGCCATAAGCGAGACTTTCCATGTACATACTGCATTCGCCGCATGGCTAATGACCCCAGTTGGGCCTGTCATGAAGCAGCTGGTACGGCTTCATCTATTTCTTGCCGTAAATCCTGTAGCTGACTATTTTACTTCTCAGTCAACCAGTTCGGCGAACCTTATTACACAGGATCTAGGTAACATATGCCCCATCCCAGGAGTCTGGAAAGTCGCTGACGTGGAGTCTGATGTATAGATGCAGCGAATGTGTCGGTGCCCATGTGTCATGTCTTCCAGTAAGTCCCTAGTTGTAGACATCGGCGTGTTTCCTCTACGGTATGTATAGCTGACATGACTGTCCTCTCCAGGTGCCGCCTCAGGGGATAGAACCCGTAACGACTCTTATGAAAGCCGCTCAAGAAGTGGTGAGAAGCAAGAACGGCGATGGGGTAAGTGACCTCTACAACCGTCCTTCTCGATAAACATACTCTGTACTACTCAGCTAGAAGACTACTGACAACCAACGTAGACTCAAGATATCGCCTTGCTGGCCGCATACGAGGCAGCCATAGTTCCAGCTCTCCGCGCCATCGCTGGTGTTGTAGTGCCACCCTCCGAAAAGGGAAAAAGGGGTCCTAAAAAGACCAAAGTGGACAAGAAATCAAGCCAAGGCAAAGGGAATGCCAAGCCACCATCCAGACAAACAATAGGGACCGACAACGGCCCTCGATCACGCCACGAGAACAACCGTTCGACAGCGGAGCACAGGGGCCACTTTCAACAACCCGCCGATCCAGACCAGGCATCATTCTTCGCACTGCCCCAGGCAAACCATGCCCCACCACCGCCTCAATCTGTCCATGACCCCGCCGCTTTCGAGAGGTTGGAGAGACAGGCCCTCCGGAGGCGGAAGGTTGAAGCCTTGGAATCACTGGCCCACACCGCGGCGCTGTTCCTCGCCGAGTTCATGGACTTCAGGAAGGGCCAGGCGGCGGCGGCATCCTCATCGTCGACATCGAACGGGACGGGTGGGTCATTACCACGCGTGGACCCAGGCGCGGGGAGTGCCTACGCCGCCGCCGCCGCAGGCATGGCGGCGAATCTCTTCCAGCCCCCAGCGGGGGTGAACGGTTGGGATGGCCGGCACGGTGGTGCTGGGGAGGAGCGATCGGGTAGACCCAGTGATAATGAAAGTCCGGCGAGCGACAGCGATGGCGATGATGGAGGTATCCCGGCGAGAGTCGCCCAGGGCAACGCGGATGAGGAGTACGATAGTGAGACAACATCCGAAGACTTGGGTGACTACAAGATGGGGTCTGAAGCCGATGAAGAGGGACCGGACGTTAAGGTCGAAGATGAGTGAGGGATGCAGACTAGTAAAGCCGCCGGCACTTTGGCATGCATGCAATCAAGGCAGGCGCATTGGTCGGCGCATCTTGGCGGTCTTTACAAACCAAACAACATGACCTACCTCCACCGCAAACGCGTTCAGAGACATGCACAAAGCATTGGGCAAGTAGTATGTCGTGATGGATCTTTTGAATTTTCTATCGTAAATTCACTCATTACTCGTTCGTCCCTTGGGTATACCGCAATCCACCTCTAAGCATCTCCAAAATCCATCTTCGCTATCAATAAAAAAAGCATATCATATCAACATTAGAAAGGTGGCGGTTTTCAGGTCGGTAGTAAGATATCGACAGTCGACGGATGAGAGGTGTGTAAGGAAGGAATGTCGAAAGCCATCTGGGAGGCCGTTGGGAAGAGGTAGTCGAAAAAGTTAAGTGGAAAAGGAGGTCGATTAAGTAGGTAGGGTACCACATTGTTTATGGGTACGTGTTGCCGGCCGGCATCGGCCAGTCGTCTTCGGTGATTGAAGACCAGAAAACCCACACCATAATGACCGAGAGCAGCGTGAACAGCGTCTCGAAGAGGGCGCCGTCGATCTTGCCTGCCGTACCGTCGCATATGTACGGGCTGATGGCGTAGTTGAACACTTGGCCCAGGGCGAAGAGGATGGCGGCGAGGGTCAGGTAGATCATGGGCCTGGTCTCACCCAGTACCCGCAACACCAGAACGGTCTCGAGGACGTAGAAGATGACGAGGAAGATGAGCGGGGCAAGCTGGTACAGCACGTACAGGGCGATATTCCGGTACTTGGGGCCGTCGTAGCTCGACGTCCACTCGTGCGTCCACCCGAAGCCCGTGTCGAGGGCGATATAGCCGGTTCCGACGAGAAGGACCGCTGCCGAGGCCAATATTAGGCCCAGTGAGAGCGGAGTTCCATCGTCGATGACTTGATAACCAACAACCGCGTTCATCATCAACATCCAGGTCGTAGCAATGATGAAGCCTATATGTATGCCGGTGAAGGCTATGCGGACCTTGGACTCGAGGGGAAATTCTCCGACGGTGAAGATCTCGCATATCGACATGATGATGTATCCGACGAGGAACAGTTGCATTTCCCTTCTACCGACAGCAGCCCTTTTGCGTTCGGAGCGGAAAATGAGATAGGCGGCCGACACGATCGCGATGCCGCAAAGTAGTATGGATCCTGATAGACCAGTCAGTCAACCTTCAATGAGTCTCCTTTTGTCAGCCGCTCAGTCATCATCCGCGCCCTCCTAGTTGACTCGCGCATCCTCTTGTCGCCAACCTATTGTTGTCTTTCCTCCAAATGACTCCAACGTGCTCGTTTCTCCAGCCTGACGAACGTACCTAGGTTGCCCAATCTCTTTCCGCCGCTCAGCGGAATGCCCGTCAACTCGCACCCTCCCCATCCTCCCGTCTGGTTGTGGGTTTCCGAGAGGAGGTTGCACACTGGGAGGGTTGAATCCCGGCAGAAGTTGCCGAAATTCCCAAACTGCGTCGAACCCATTGGGGGACAAGAGTTTTGTTTTTCAATGGGGCCCTGAAGTGGCTGGATATTGGCTCGTTGTCAATCGCCCCAATTGTCTTGCGGGATGCCGCGTTGTAGGATGGATGATGATCGCAATACTGTCTGTGTCTGTTTGTCTGTCTGTCGTCGGCGGTCGGTGAGTATGCGGTATGCAGTATGTAGTTGTTGGACAATCGATGGTCTCCCGGTCACTGCCGTCTCTTTCACCGGTCTGGGCGAGTGGGTTGATCGGTATGGTCCGTGTCTACAATCGCGCGCAGAAGAATTATTCCGTGTCTTTCTTTCTTTCTTTCTCCAGCTGTCGCCAATTGACAAGCAAAGAAGACTGTGGGGACTTTTCTCTTTCTTCTCCTTCCGTCGCAGCCCGTTTAAAAAAAAAGCAGGAACGAGGAGGCAGTGTCGCTCCTGCCAGGTGTTGTTGGGGTGCGGTCTGGGGGCGGTAAGCAAGCAGGCACTGGGACGGAGCTTGGGAAAGGTTCCTCCCAAGTCCCGGTTTCCTTCCAAAAGGGCTGCTGGAGCCTGGGCTGGACTTGGCTGGGAACCTGGCAGGCCTGGGTCGCTTCGCTTTCCACTGGAGCGCTGTGTGTATTTTCTAGCGGGACAGACACTGGAATCCACCCTCCTGTTGTCTCGGTAGCACGGTTTCAATTGGTTCGCCGAAGGGCCGATGACACGGGAAAAATGGGGCTACAGGCCACGGACCTGTCCCTGATCTGTATGCAGGCCTGGCAGGGTAATTTGGTCGATGATGCGCGAGCCAGGCGTCGGGGGATTTTCCTTGGCTGGTGAAATAAGGATTTAAGATTATGGCGAATCAGGCGGGTGGTTCAGTCTTGAGATTCTTGACAAAGTCCGTCCGATTTTCCTTTGCGTTGTGACGCGTGACGCCGGAGCTTTCACACTACCTAGGTACCTAGGTAACTGACAAGCATGAACGCGCAGTGCCAGTGCGGGAGCTTGTTGAGCCTTGGAGAAGGAAACACGAGGTCGAAGTGGCCTTTTATGTGGACCATTGACAACAGTTCGTTGGAGGGAAGAAACGGGAGGTAGCCGAGAAGCATATACAATGGGGGGGGGGGGACTACTCGCGCTAATGAATCAATAGGCAAGCGTGCGTTCTGTTCCTCAATCAAGGTTGGCGATCGAAAAGGCTTATAGATAGCAGCCTTCCCGTCCATAATAATACAGTGGCAGTAAGATTGCAATTCATTATTATGCATGGTGAGCTGGTACGTTAATGTGCCCGCGGCCAGCGTAGCCAATGCAACTTCCCCGAGGGTGTGTGGGCTACCCCTACCCTAGTAGGTACTTCCCCGGCTTTCACTACCACCTGGGCAGCCCTGGAGATCCAAAACACCCCATTGCATTCTCACGGTGATGAGCATACTTCGGGGACAAACATTGGATACAGTAGAATCTCGGAATCTCAAGCAGGTGCGAGAGCTGGGCCAAGGGAGACAAACCCTTCGGAACTCGTCCATCTTGGTTCATTGTCTCAGTTGTAAGTATTGTTACCTCATCTCTTACCTTACCTTGCCTTGCCTGCCGGTCTGCCAGCTGCTGGAGCCTCGCCCCGACAGACAGACGGGCTGACTGACTGACTGACAGGACGCAAGGGACATGGCGAGCTTTGTTTGCATACGCCGAGGACCAGCATGCGAATATCAACAACTCGTACGGTTTGCCCCACAAAATGTATCCCTCACGAAATTTTCCGAGGTAAGCTGAGGCTGTCGTCTAACCTAATCCTCACTCTCTTTGTGCTGCTGTCCATGGCCCCGAGATCATCGCTGCCTCGTTTCGGTCCCCAAGCGAGTACGGCACCGACCTTCCAACTTCTATATCACTTCCGTACGCAACCACCCCACCCCCGTTCCTTCCGCTATATAAATATATACAGACACTACCTAAGTACCTAGGTAGGTAGTTGGACAATGCAGCCGCAGTGTGTGGTTTTTGGGGTCCTGGGGCCTCATCGCTTCAGCACACACAGCCACACATCCACGATGGACAATTCACGCAGAATCCTGCCTCGGCTCGATGGTCTCGTTGCTTCATAACCCAGTCAATGCCATCTTGCCACTTCTCGGTTGCGCCCAAACATGCTGATCTCTGCAAACTTCAACACCACGGAGCTTGACAACCTACTTAGTAGGGAGGTGTGAGAGGTTCGAGGACATCGGGCCTCACTGACTACCGTACGACAGTATGTACTTGGAGAGTTGGTGCGGTGGTGCTGGCCCACTTGCAATGCACCCTTCCATGATGAATAAAGGCACGTTTTATTGGATGGACGAAAACCAAACCCAGTGACGATCTTTCGTGGACCCCAGGTGTATCTTCTCATCTATAGGCGCGCGCGCGGGGGAATCAGCTGGAGATGGTTGTGTCTCAGTCAAACATTCTGATGGGGCTGAATCCGAGTGGCGGCCAGAACCAGCGGCCTCGGAGCTGCAACGACGAAACACCAACGGCAATAGCCATAATGCCATGCCATCTCTGTGCAGCTTGTGATGACTGGGAAGGGGTTGCACTCGGCCCATCAGGAGCCTTGGAGCCTTGGAGGCTCTGGTGGAGGAATCGCCCGCTAGGATGCGCGGCCAGAGGCTATTCTTATCCGTGTAGAGCGTGCGGAAGGAATTATCGCATTCCGGCACGGACATTGACCTGCGGCCGTTCAGTCGTCATCCTTAGAAGGATGGTTTGCGGTACTGCCCGGTCGGACAGCCGCGAGAATCAATCACCTCGACCAGCACTTGCTGTTGCAAGCCAGTTACATAAAATATTGCTACCGTCAGCATGATATGTTATACACCTGGCAGACACTCTTCCTAGGTTGTAAGGTTGCCCCGAAATGTTGTCCTATGGTTTGTTACTGCCCACACTATCTCAACCAATAGTCCTAGCCAGGAGGAAGAATCATCGTCACAAGAGTTGCACAAGCACCACCGTGTTGACTAGCACCTCTTCTTCTACATATTTGAAAGTCACAGGCCACATGGCGGGAGGCAGGGTGAGGACGTTTTCATGAGAATGAAGTATGGAGGTGTCGGTTTCGGTAAGAGACAACTTGTCTGCAGATGCGTTTCCTTCGACCTCGAGTCTCACGCGACAGTTGAACATGGCCATAATTGTGGCCCAGACCTTGAATATCTACATTGGGAACACAGGCCAAGGTAAGCAAGGCTCCGCAAGGCCTCGCAAGGCTTTGCCGCAGGTCAGCTGCGGCAGCTCTTGGTGGTCTCGAGGCCCTTCACCTCACGCGGCCCGAGGGAGGTAGTGTACATACCACCGTACAAGATGCCGTAATTGCTTTTAGCTGCTCAATCGCCATTGAGTCTCAGAGAAGCTGCGAAGTATTTCGGTAGCGTTTTAACCGCGGGTGGAATTGTATGTGATACCGCAAAGACCTGTACATAGTAATAGTTGTCTGTCTGTTCGGCATGTTGATCATCGACGGTGCTAGAATTTTCCAGTCAAGGCGTGAGGACCCTGGAGACAATGAATGCGGGGTGTGCGTCATTGTTGGACGCAGCAGGCTGACTGGCTAATTGCCGATAGAATGAGGGGATGATTGTGAAGATGGAGTTCAAAACAAAAAGAGGGTCTCGTGGTACTGTCGTAGCGGCCTTGCACCTTTCCCCGGATTTCGAGGTCATCTGCCTGACTCTTGGAATTCTCAACAAGACCCCACCAACTGATCAGGCCCGGGGCGTGTGAGACCATGTACTGTACTTACGGTATGTACAAACATGATGGCCGGGGGAGAGCTTGTTCTGTGAGGCGACGGTTAAAAGCTTAAGATGTCGGGAGGCTGGATGATACGGGTATTAGCAGTCATCAACTCCCTAAGAAGCCCAGCAAAGTTGCGGCATCGAAAAGATAAGAATACGTCGTTGTGGAGCAATGACAACACCGTACATACACGTAGATCTCATACATACTTCTATAGTAAGACATATGGCGTGGAACAGATGGGATCTATGACCCAGACCATTGGATCTCTCGGGGCCGAAAAGACGTTGACCAGCAAGGTCCAGTAACCCTGAAGAAGGCCAGGTTCAAGCCAAGAGGACAAGTCTCATATTCATAATAAACAGTCTCTCTGAAGGTTCGGATTTAGTGTAGGATCTCGGAAAAGGGGGCGAGAAGGAGAGGTGGATGAGGGGGGTGGGCGCCTTAGGGCTGGGCCAGCCCTGGAGGTGCTGAAGAGATAAGGAATACATGCTCAGACAGCTAGTTTCAGGCTGTGACGTGTGTACCACCGCATCATAATACATGCACCTGTCAAGCGTTGGGATCGGCCAGTTCAAGGGCCTCAGGGACCTCAGTTGGGCCAGCAGGGCCATCCATCACCTGTCCAACCTTGTCCCATTTTGAACCTCAACCGACTGCTCACCGTTACTCTTAGCAAAGGACGCCGCGTTGTTTTCCCGCCGTGATAGCGTTGATTGCACATGCACACTTACACACATGCATACATGCGCCCCGTTTTCCAGTATCTGCACCGTTGTAACTGTACTTCGAATTCTTACTTGGCAGCTTGGTAACGAACGGACCAGTTGACCGTACAGTCTTTAGTCGACCTCACACTTTCCCTTCAGCTTTCTCCACGCGGCCGGCTCTAGTGTACGGCGCCGTCCATCGAACCTGTTGTTGCTTATCACCCACACACCTTCCCTTCTCCTGTTCTATTTTCTCCCCTTCTTCTTTTCCATTGTTGACACGAAGGGTCATGCCGTATGCCTTTCTCAGCCTCAAATAGTAACTCTCGGCTGCCGTCCAACATCCCACTGACCGAATTCTCGTCCTCCGGCTCCGGCTCGCGTCACAACCACGAGGAATCGACGTCATTCCTGGGGGCCCACGGCCAACATTCCGGACACCACGTTGACAAGCCCGGCGGCTCTGAGTCGGACGACACCGACAGCTGGGTCTCGACCGGCGACATTGGGGATCAAATCGACGCCGAGGATCCCCTGCGCCAGAGACTCAACGGCGCCTTCGACGAACCTGCCCTCACCGGCCTGAAGCATCTCTCGAGACATAACACCGGTAGCGGTATCAAGAAGGAGAAGAAGCACGTCCGCATCTACGAAGACCCAGACCACCACCGCCACAGCTCCTCGAGGCATCCTGGCGTCGTTAGTAAGGAGGCA
Source organism: Cytospora piceae (assembly GCA_016508685.1). Classification (NCBI taxonomy): domain Eukaryota; kingdom Fungi; phylum Ascomycota; class Sordariomycetes; order Diaporthales; family Cytosporaceae; genus Cytospora; species Cytospora piceae. The sequence goes on along the minus strand of JADMLE010000005.1, from coordinate 1,368,398 downwards.
ATTGAGATCCCAGAGGTGATCTCTATCAAACCATCCAGGGCGGAACGCATTATCGCTTCCATCATGCCGGGCTCCAGCAAAGGCTTCACGGGGAAGCCCCTGATGTAGGTCCACGTCGTGCGCACATCGTTTGTCTGCTGTGCCTCGGAATGCTGATGATGTGGACTGCTAGTTATTTTACCAGTGTATTCGTGTCATTAGGCGTGTTTCTTTTCGGATATGATCAAGGTGTGATGTCGGGCATTATCACGTAGGAACCCCCTTGCCCCCCCCCCCACAACCCCCAGAGACCACGCGCCGCGTTTACGTGTCGCGCGGCCAAATGAAGACATCGTAGCTGACTGGTGTCTTCTCCAGGGGCTCGTACTTCCGTGATTACTTCGGCCAACCCTCCAAGGCCCAGGTGGGGACGATGGTAGCCATTCTCGAGATTGGTGCCTTCATATCGTCAATCATGGTTGGCAAGATCGGAGATATCATTGGTCGCCGAAAGACCATTCTCTACGGATCGATGATATTCCTCGTTGGAGGTGCTCTACAGACGTTCGCAAATGGTATGCCAATGATGATGACTGGCAGATTCATTGCTGGTTTAGGTGTTGGCGCGTTGTCGACCATCGTCCCTGTTTACCAGTCCGAAATCTCTCCGCCTCACAACCGTGGAAAGTTGGCCTGCATCGAGTTCTCTGGCAACATCATCGGCTACACAACATCGGTATGGGTGGACTACTTTTGCGGGTACATAGAGAGCAATGCCTCTTGGCGAGTCCCGCTGTTTATGCAGTGTGTCATGGGTGCTCTGCTCGGTGTTGGAAGTCTCGTTATTGTCGAATCCCCCAGGTATGGCCAGCACATTATCCCATGGCTTCGCTTGCGCTGACTATTCTGCAGATGGCTTCTTGACAACGACCACGATGAAGAGGGCATCGTCGTTATCTCCAACCTGTACGGTGGCGGTGATATCCACAACCCCAAGGCGCGCGACGAATTCCGCGAGATCAAGATGAACGTATTGCTCCAACGCCAGGAAGGCGAGAGGAGTTACAGCGACATGTTCCGCCGTTACCGCACTCGTGTATTCATCGCCATGTCCGCGCAGGCTCTCGCACAGCTGAACGGCATCAACGTCATCTCGTACTATGCGCCTTATGTTTTCGAGTCTGCCGGGTGGGTCGGCCACGATGCGGTGTTGATGACGGGTATCAACGGCATCACCTACTTCCTGTCCACCATTCCACCGTGGTATATCGTTGATACATGGGGCCGTCGGGTCATCCTACTCTCCGGCGCTGTCGCAATGACGATTTCCTTGTCGTTGATATCGTATTTCATATTCCTCGACATCAGGGCAACACCAACAATGGTTGTGGTCTTTGTGGTCATCTACAACGCAGCATTTGGGTACTCATGGGGTCCGATTCCTTGGCTCTATCCGCCTGAGATTCTCCCATTGAGCATCCGGTCCAAGGGCGCATCCTTGTCTACGGCAACCAACTGGGCCTGCAACTGGTTGGTAGGAGAGATGACTCCTATTCTGCAAGAATGGATCAAATGGCGGCTCTACCTTGTGCACGCATTCTTCTGTGCTGCCAGTTTCGTTATCGGTAGGTCTCCATATCACACTGTATCGCATAGGGGAACATGGGCGCTGTACTAAATCAAAATACACAGTCTACTTCATCTACCCCGAAACCAGTGGTGTCCGTCTCGAGGACATGAACTCCCTCTTTGGTGACGCGACCACCACGATCGGCACACCCGTGTCCGCAGGTACTCCCGCATTTGGACCGAGCGATGGTCTCATGCGTGCGGGCTCTCCTGTCCCCTCGCTCGATCTCCGTGGCCGTCCCCTCCTGGCGCAGCAACAACCCCTCCCCGGTCTCGACGTTGACCCACCGAACGTGAGCTTTGTGAACGGGAGGCCGCAATACGAAGCCGGACAGGCGGAAGGCGGTGTGGCCGGCTGGCTCAGTAGGGTTGTGGGCAGGTCACAGTCGCGAGCGCGGTCCGGCAGCGTATCGAACCGCAGTGGAAGGTATCAGCCGTTGGGTAACCAGGACGACTAGGTGTTTGAGATTGGTTCCTGATTCCAATTGTTGAGTGTTGAGAAAGTCCATTGCCTTGAAGAGAGAATCATCGCTCTCCGCAGGCTACACCTGTTGCAGACTAGGGGACGACACGGACAGAGAGACGTCGCAAGTCATGGGCATAGACATCTTGCATATAGAAGGGAACAGTGATACAAGCACTTGAACGAAGATCCTTGGGCTCTTCATTGGGGACCCACACCACATGTTGGAGAGAGTGAGCACACACGTGCTGGAGAGCGTTTTCTGGCGTTTTCTACCGTTTCGTTTCGCGGGATAGAAGAGCATCAGATCCTCAGGGCACAGTGCTGTGTCCGGGACGTGCAGGGTAGGTGGAGGAGGTGCAGAAGATGTACTGGTAGGCTTTGGGATGTGTGTCGGTATTTCTAGGGGTTCAGATTTCAGGGCATGTACATTTACATTATTTATATTTATATTTATGTTCAAGCATGTACTCAGTATGCATAAGTATGTGATACAAAAGGCGGATTGTGCAGCCAAGATACAGATGTGAGAGTGTGCGGATCCATAAAGTTCTTAGGCATAATAAGGTGAGACGTCATTGGCCGATATAGCTACAGCTACATACCTTGATGGCCCCACCAAGCCCACTGCATTTGGCTTACTTTGACATGAGACTGCCTGTTACATAGCAACTCGACATCCAGCATCAGCACCACAGTTCAACGCCCCTCTTTCTACGCTTTCTTTTGTTCTGAACTAAACTTATAATCTAGTTCCAACGATGCAAGGCTCAATGTTGGTTTAAAAGCCCTCTTCAGTCCTTCAGCGGTAACTACCTCCCCGACCACCTTCCCACCGACCGTACGAACACTCAAGACCTCGACATTGCGATTCCTTTGGCGATATGGCGGTCGACAGCGACGGCGAATTCGTCGGGGACCTCTCCGAAGATGACTTCGCCGAGCACCAGGTAACGACCGGCCACGGCGGCGGCCACGGTCGCGGCGACACCACCAACCAGCTCCAGCTCGCCGCCAACACGCGCGCCGGCACCGCCGCTGCCCCTGCCGCGCCCAGCAGCCGCGGCCAACAACGACTGCGCGTGCGCAAGAACGGTGGGAAGCGCGCGGCATGGGAGGAGGGCAAGTTCACCTGGGACGTGCCCGAGGACGCCGAGGGCAACGTGTCCCTCACGGCGCTCCTGGAGGCCGAGAAGCGGCGCCGCCTGCTGCGCGACACGACGCCCCTGCAGCGCGGCATCATCCGCCACGTGGTCCTGGTGCTGGACATGTCGTTCGCCATGCTGGAGAAGGACCTCCTGCCGAGTAGGTACAGGCTCATGATGCACTACGCCGTGGACTTTGTGAGGGAGTACTTTGAGCAGAACCCCATCTCGCAGCTGGGTGTCATCGCCATGCGCGACGGCGTCGCCGTGCATATTAGTGAGATGAGCGGCAGCCCGGCGGATCATATTGACTGGCTGAGGAGTTGGGAGAAGAAGTTCGAGCCTAGGGGGAACCCGAGCTTGCAAAATGCCTTGGAGATGTGTCGCGGTGATCTCTTGTACGTCCCCTCTATTATCATCGTGTTGCCATGAAGCTGTCGTTCCTGTCGCTAACTTGTCTGCCTCACCAGTCACGCGCCATCCCATGGTACCCGAGAAGTCCTCATAATATACGGCGCCCTCCTCTCCAGCGATCCTGGCGACATACACGACACGATCGCCAACCTCATAGCCGACCGAATACGCGTGTCCATCGTCGGCCTCGCGGCGCAGGTGGCCATCTGCGCCGAGCTGTGCGCGAAGACCAACGGCGGCGATGACAGCTGCTACTCGGTCGCGATGCACGAGCAGCACTTCCGCGAGCTCTTCCTCGCCAGCACGACACCGCCCGTGACGCGCCAGACGGAGCAGAACAACGCCAGCCTGCTCATGATGGGCTTCCCCTCGAGGACGAAGGCGGAGTGGGCGGTCGACCCGACGGGCGCCAAGGACACTGGCGGTGGAGGCTCGAGGGACGCGATCAGCATGTGCGCGTGCCACAACAAGCCCTGCCGGGAGGGATACCTGTGCACGCGGTGCTCGACGAAAGTCTGCCGCCTGCCCGCGGAGTGTCCGGCGTGCGGGCTGACGCTGATCTTGTCAACCCATCTGGCGCGGTCGTACCACCACCTCTTCCCCCTGAGGAACTGGGTCGAGGTCCCCTGGAGCGAGGCCGGCAAGTCGGTCGCCTGCCACGCGTGCCTGAACCCGTTTCCGGACGCGTCGAAGGGCAACAAGGGCAAGGGCAAGGAGACGGCGCCCGGGGAGAAGGCGGCGGGCGAGAAGGTCAAGGGGATCAGCGAGAGCGGCCGGTATGCCTGTGAGGTGTGCGGCAACCACTTCTGCATCGACTGTGATGTGTTTGCCCACGAGGTGCTGCACAACTGCGCCGGGTGCCAGAGCGATACGCGGGTTTTTGCCCAGATGGAGGAGGTGCACGGTGCTGCTGAGAATGGGGTTACGCATGCGAATGGCGAGATGATCGTGGACTCGTGAGCAGTTTTTACTGCGGAGAAAATTTGATACCAGTTTGTACGGATACAGAGGTCAGGATCAATTTCGAGGCGTTTTGAGGATAACCAAAAGAAATTTGGCAACGGCGTGAGGGAGGCACTGGGTATAACTGCATTTCAGGGGTCTCTGGGTCACAGTGAGATTTTTAGCAGGCCAAGGTCAATGGATAGGTAAATGGCCGACCTCCCAAGGATTAGGGGAAGACCATAGCCAGATGAAATGAACGAGCTATCAACAATCTCTTGCAATTTCATACCGCCAAGTCCTCAGACATACATATGCCTGCACGCCCTATGTCCAAATATTTGGAGTCATGGCATCCTACAGGTTTCCTCTCTCAGCTTGCTCACGCTCAATAGCCTCAAACAAGCTCTTGAAGTTACCTGCCCCAAAGCCATCAAATGAGTTCCGCTGAATGATTTCAATAAACACCGTCGGACGGTCCATCAACGGCTTGGTAAACAGCTGCAGCAGGTACCCGCCCTCATCATAATCAATCAAGATGTTCAACCTCCGGATCGTCTCAAAATCCTCCTGCAGCTCCCACCCCCTCTTCTCCGTCGCCAGCCTCCCGCGCAGCGTCTCATAGTACGCGCCCGGCACGTCGATAAACTGCACGCCCCGAGCCCGCAGGGCCGTGACGGCCGAGATGATGTCCCGCGTGAGGATGGCGATGTGCTGCACGCCCGGCCCGGAGTTGAACAAGACGTACTCCTCGATCTGGCTGCGCTTCTTGCCCGGGGCCGGCTCGTTGATGGGCATCTTGACGAGCCCGCCGCCCGAGCTCGCCATGACGATGCTGTTGAGCGCAGAGAACTCGGTGCTGATCTGGCTGTCGTCCACGGACCAAAAGCGGTGGAACGACAGGCACCGCTCGTAGAAGGCGCACGCCGCCACCATGGCGCCCCAGTCCTGGTTGCCGACGCAGTGGTCGATGCGGGTCATGTCTACCTCCGGGAGGAGGTCGGCGAGGGTGGAGGTCGCCACCTTGGCCGCGCGGAAGCCCGGGAGGAATGGGCCCGTGTAGTTGTCCCGGCTGATGAGCGTGTGCGTCGTGTCGCCGTACGTGCGGATCACGGCCGTCGTGACGGAGCCACCACCGCCACTGCCGTTCTTGTCATACACCGTGGTCGGGGCCTGCACGGCGTCGGCGCCCTGCGCCACGGCGCGGGCGTACACGCCCTCGACCGAGTCGACCTCGAAGGCGACGTCCTTAACGGCGTCGCCATGACGCTCGAGGTGAGCGTGCATCTCGCGCAGGAGCGCCCTCTCCTCTGTGGAGATGGGCTCGTCCGCGGGGAGGTGGGCAGCAGAGCGGATGGGGCTCGTAAAGACGAAGCGCACGGCGCCGTTGCCCACGACGTGCGACGTCAGGTACCGGCTGCCCGTCTCGAGGCCCCGGTAGGCCAGAGGCTTCATGCCGAAGAGGGTGGTGTAGTAGGACGCCGCCTGCTTGGCGTTGCCGACCCACCATGTGACGTGGTCGTAGCCATTGAAGCTGGGGAGGGGATGGCGGACGGGGTAGTCCGCGTCCGTGCTGGATGGTGTTGTGGCAGCACTGCTACCGTTGGTAGGGTAGACTACCGAGTTTCTTGGGGAGTCATTGCTGATGGCAGACGGGCTCATTATCACTCGGACTGTGTTCCTTGGCTTGTCCTCTGATATTCGGGTTAAGAGTGAGTTGGCTGACTGGATTTATAAAGAAGTGAAATAGAGATAAACGGGGAATACTAAGAGTCGACCTTATAAGTCATATGGCGAGTTGAAGTGGTAGAAATGTGGAAGAAAGGGGTCGCGCTTGTTTTATCCGTCTACCTTCCCTTCCCAGAATACGAAAGGAGAGATCCAACCCTCCAAGCTTACAGCAAAGAAGGAGGCACGCATATATCCACTGACCAAGCATGCCTAGGTAGGTAACGAGGACGAGGTCAGCTTACCGACAATTCGCCATGAAAAGCCGTTCCATCAGCAACGCTTGAGGCTCTATCCCGGCATTTCCGCGGTCAGCATGAGGGCAGGTCCTCTCATTCTGTAACAATGACGAGTCAAAAGGGCGTCGTGACATGCTTGAGCCGTTTATCGTCGATACGACGGCGAGGTGAGGTGCGGAAATAGGCCGATAAGCGATAATGGCCTGCTACAGCCATGGCAAAGCGAACCGGCCGACGATTGCCGAGAGCGGAATTGTGATCGGTCTGCATGATGACCACACATCGCTTTCACAAGCTCCGAGCTGCTTCCCCGTCAGCCGTGGATTCTGGAGGTTCCCCGAGCCCCAGGTAGATATGTAGTTTCCCGATTCAGCGAGTGGAACACGGCGAAGTGTGGATGCTGGATAGACAGGCGGATTTTCCATTGTCCCACTCAAAGAAAGTTGGTATCCCAATGACTGCCCATTGATTACCACCATCGGTAAAACGGCCGCCACTGGCTTGATAAATCCAAACTACCCAGAGCTTCCGTATGACTTGAGCTTATGTTCTCCTCAGACTTGCCTTGGAGAGACGTATGTTTAGTTGTGCCCGTCTTTGCCCCGTCCCTGATCACAACGGCCTGCCCACGAAACTTCTGGATCGCACTCTTACAGACCAAAGGGAAGACTTACCGCAATGGCCTACCTCTCTCTTAGCACACGAGACCTGAATGTCCTGTAAGTACGGACCATCTGCCTCTCCGTGCCCGTTCCTCTATCCTTGCGAGAAATGCTAATGGCGCGAGCTGAATAGGGAGAAGATCCAGGACCCCGAATATGATCCGTCACTGGTACTGCAAGTGGACGAGTCATCACCGAAAGATCCTAACGTCACAAATATCACCGAGTACGATCGTATCGCGGCGGATGAACGGACGATAATATTGGCAGTGCAGCAAGCAGAGCTCCAAATTGCTGGATTAAGACCGAAAACTGAAGCCGATCCACTTGACTCGTACAAAAAGTGTGTTGCTGGACTGAGCAAGCTCATCTCAACGAATCCGACGTATGCCAGCGCCAGGAATAATCGAGTACAGGCAAATCGACGGCTGTTTGGCGACGGGATGCTTGTCGTTGGTGTCGAGCCGCTTGACAGTCCTCTGATTGCCAGGTCACATTCTGAAGAGAGGCTATCGGCTGGTTCTCGAACTCTCTCGGACCTGGATACCTGTATCTCGCTCCTTACACCCACGGGACCCCAGCCGCGCCTATCTCGACATGCCGCAAAGATTTTATCTTCAGCACACACCCAAAGGGCGGCGATATACCATCAGACGTCGAAGATGCTGGCCGGAGGCGGCGTCCTGGACGTCGGATTGGAAAGAAAAGAGACGACGTGGCAGAAGATAGACTTTGAAGAAGCCGCCTCGCGGGATTTCGCCCTGGGTGGAAGGTATGGCAACGAGATTGCCAAGGGTCTCGCTGTCAGCACGAACCCGACGGCCAAGCTTTGTGGACATATGGTTCGTGAGGCAATGAAGAAAGAGTATGGTCCAGCTTTCACTACATAATTTTGGCGTCGGCCGAGGAGCCTCAACCCCTTCTCGTAAATAGGTGTGAGATTAGGCTGCAGAGTCTGGTTTGGAGACCAAATGAGCCATAAACGCAGAAGCAGTCGGTTTGCTCCTCTGGTGGATACGCCGGTTAGGTCGTTAGGCGTGTACAGACGGCCGATGCAAATCACCCAATTTGGGGGTTCGATTAGAAGGCTGCCCATAGGGAAAGGTTCCAATATCGAGCAGGGCGATGCCAGGTGCCGAGACTGAAGTTGTCGAACGAAGAGGCTGCTCAAAGAAGCAAGTTGGACAGGGACCAGCTGATCAAGTAAGACATCCTTGTAAATTTTTAAGCAGGATGCCGGCGACAATTCATAGACCAGAGCAATGCCATGCAGACTTTTGCACTGCCTACCAATATGGCATTGAGAAATCCTTAAGGATTTCTACTTAGACAGACCGATCCTTCTGTAGAGAAAATTAGACGAGGCTCTTCAATAACACTAACACAAGGCTGCTTTGCGCCAAAACCTGTGTTGCGGTTGGGGGGACTTACCTTAGCCCAACGTTGAACGTCTCAGACGCAGTTCTGCCCTTCTCCTTCTCCTCGCGATTAATTCGCGTAGCTGCTGCAGACAGCCCGATGAAGACGGCAAAGATCGGATCAGCGACCTTGCTGATGATGTAGGTTGGTGCAGGCATTATGAGATTGAAGGGAGGATGATATATTGTGGTACTGTTTGCGGGAGGTCTGGCTCTGCTAGAGTTCAACTGCACATGTGTTTACACGCGCTTAGGTACAATTGCTGCAGTCGTTTTTGGGGGCAAATTCTACCGGCAGCGAGACGCTTGATGGTCCGAGCTTGCTCAGTGCTGGGGCTCGAGGCTCGGCGCTAAGTTGGACCCACCATTTCTGCTAGCACCTGCTGACATAATACGGTCGGTCACGGGACCAGATTTTCCGCCCACCAACAATTTTTGCGTCTTTGGCTTAGACCAAGACGCCGACAAGACCCCATTCCGACCCTCAGCAACAACTTCATCCTCCACGACCTGACCGACGCCAAAATGAAGTTCCTCAAGGTTGGCCGTGTTGCCATCATCACCCGTGGCCGCTATGCCGGAAAGAAGGTGAGAAACCCGACCTCGATTGTTTGACGGCTGCACGATTTGCGAAATCGACGAGATAGACGGACATGATTTGGTGGAGACGTACGAAGGAGTGATCAAGAGCTTGGAATTCCCAAAACATTTGGGGGTTTGCAATTGCATCGAAGCATTGAATGGAAGGCTGACTGGCTTTCTTTGTCGCAATTCAGGTCGTGATCATCCAGCCCGTCGACACTGGCAACAAGTCGCACCCTTACGGCCACGCCCTGGTCGCCGGTATCGAGCGCTACCCCAGCAAGATCACCCGTCGCATGTCCAAGGCACGACAGGAGAAGCGATCCAAGATCAAGCCTTTCGTCAAGGTCGTCAACTACAACCACCTGATGCCCACCCGTTACACCCTGGAGCTCGAGGGCCTCAAGGGTGCTCTGACCGCCGACACCTTCAAGGAGGTCTCCCAGCGTGAGGACGCCAAGAAGACTGTCAAGAAGACCCTGGAGGAGCGTTACACGAGTGGCAAGAACAGGTGGTTCTTCACCCCTCTGAGTACGTCGATACTTCCTATACCCGGTCTCGCGCTCCATGCCTCTCCTCCATTCGCACTGGAGGTAGACGTGGGGCTTGACCAGCTCGGAGACAGGGACGATAATGCTAACATGCACGCTTCTACACAGAGTTTTAAAGAATTCGTTTTCCTTGATTTCGGTTGGGCGGGGCGAACTGGTCTAGATGTACACAGCATCAAAAAATCGACGGCATTGATATTGCACTTATGACACCGATTTTCATGACCAAACGGAAAAAGGTCGACTTCATCTTTTGGCGTTCTTCTATCGGGTAGTGTGAGGGACCGTCATATCACGAAAGAGTGTGAATGGAAAGGTGCTGTGGTAGCTATGAGTCGTAGTGAAGAATAATGCTACGGCGTCGGGCTAGACGCTTCATGAACAATGACCGCCGCGCGACCCCGATGGAGTGATGCACGCCCGAGCATGGAAAGATAAACTGCGATGGAACCGTCATTGGGAGCATGTCAATCTACAACCGTCCCACCGAAATGCAAACGACGGAGGCATGAAATAACGGAGTCAACGTGTAACATTTGTCATGGACCGACCGCTGGATTGTGACCGTGTCACAGAAGGAAAGATTCCATCCGGCTTCTTGTCCCACCTTCTGCTATCTGTCCCTCACTTCTGCTTGGATTGTCAGTTGCAGCCTTCGAGCAACTTGCAAGCAGCTGATTTCCATGAAGTCCATGTGTGCTCTCGTATTCCATAAATCCAGTCTCACTCCAATATAGCAATTGTCGAACTCGATCCAGAGACTTGTCCCGGAATCAGACCGGTTGGCGGCCTTGCGGTGGGCGATGATCAGAGACACGGTAAGCACGATGAGCAATATTAAAAATTAAAAAAAAAGAGCAGGATGTCGCGGGATTCGCTGCAAATTCGCACCACACTGATTCGTATAACAAACCTCAAGAAGGTAGTGGTGCGCCGATGTAAACCAACAGCTTTTGCCCCTCTTCGACGAAGCACAAGCCAAATTCGGGGCAGTTTTTAGGATCAAGTTTTGCAAATGGAGAAGTCATCGCTTATTGTAATCATGTATTCAGTATGCGTTATATAGACAACACTTATGGTGCGCTGAGTTAATCAAACGGCGCTCTATGCGATGATGGTACAGTACAGTACAGCACATATACCTCTCTCCCCCTTCCCTCGCCCGTGTCCAAGACATTCATATAAAAACACAAGAGACCGTTTCCATAATCGCCATCCCGCACTTGATCTGCCGAATATGAGAAGACGAGAAGGCCAAATATGTACGTTTTTGCGTCGACGGGAGGGCCGGCTGTTTAGATGGGTACAGCCGCGCCGACTAAATCGGGCGAGCATTAAAAAGTCGTAAAATCCTTCCTACCCGCGACAGAGCCCACTTCCGAAAACAGTCCAGCACGTACTTAGGTGCCGAAGCTGCTGACCTTGTTGGCAGCCGAGGACCAGATGTCGTTGGCAGAGGGCACGTTTGACACGTAGTCAGGGGCGTAGGCAGGAGCCACGCCTCCGAAGAGAACGACGATGAAAAAGATTGCAGCGATAAAGATGACGAGCTTGCGCAGTGCTGGTCGACTGTTGCCGAACTCGGCCCAATGGCGGCCGCCCTCGGCGGCGTAGCCCTTGAGCGCCTCGTATCCGAGCTTGTAGTAGACCATGCCGCCAAGGGCGATGCTGTAGCCGAAGAACTGGAGGCCAGAAACTTGGGTGCCCCAGATCATCATGGAGGCGACAACGAGCAGCACATCCTTCAGTACTCCGCAGAGGGTAAGGACCAGGGAGGAAGTCTTGCCAATCTGTGGAAGGTGTGTTAGCGGTATTTCTTCCCCCGAAGGCTTTTGAGTGTATGCTTACCAGGAAGACGACGGAGACGTTCAGGAGGAAAGCGACGAGACCGTTCAGGAACAGCGTGAAGAGACCGACATGATAAACCTCGTCCATAGTAATCTTGGGGAATTCCCAGAACAGAGCAACGAGGAAGTTCATGACAGCGCAAACCGGCGCAAAGTAATACAGAGAGACCAGAGGGTCCATCTTGTACTCTGCAGAGCTCAACAGACGCTGCACCATGGTAAGGCGGATGGCCTCGAAGATGATGCCTGCAATCTGGAACACGAAGCCGATCATGACGAACTTGATCTCGCCGATGGATGCGATGACTACACCAACGACAATCGTGGAGACGTTGAGGAACACCTTCAGGTTAGGCTGCGAGACTCCCATGCCCCAGCTGCAGAGAAGCACGGCAACGGGTGTGGTGGCCTTGAGCATCTGGATGAAGGCGACGCTCAGGTAGAGGTAGGTCAGGTTACCACAGATCAAGCTCAAACTGAAGAACAGGCCAATTGGGACGATAGCCCTCAAGTAGACCCGCCCCGTCATCTTCACGGTCTTCCGTCCATCGAGGAGGGAGGTGTAGCGAGCCAGCAGCTGTGTCATAATCGTCGAGAAGGTCAAGTGGTAGCACGTCAAGATAACCGGGTAGCCTGTAGATTCCCAATGTCAGCCATGCGTCCCGCGTAATTTTCTCTACGAAAAATTGGCTGCCTGCGACTTACGGAACTCGAGAGTATCGAGGATCCATTTGTTGAACAAGATGACCGAAGAGCTCATGCTGATCCAGATACTGACCACAATTGCCATTAGCCTTGGAACCAGACAGGTTTCCGAATGTTCGCAACCTACATAACGTAGAGTGCAGGGTGAACAACTGCCTTCGCCGGCTGCGACTTCTGCGCATCTGGGTTGACAGTCGGCAGGACGGTGGCATCTTGGTCTCTAGACACCTCGCCCGAGACGCGTGATTTCTCGTCGGCGCCCATTTTCGCTGGTGTACTGGGCCTCGAGGCTCAGTTGAACAGAAGGAATTGGACGTGTAAAGAAGTGTATGGAGTCGCGACAAGTCGAAAGTGTGAGGAGAGAAAGGTAGTCGTCTCCAAAGGAAGTCGTGTAACGAAGGGAATTGATAAAATTAGTAGCGGCCAAGGTTGCTGAGACCTGGTGGGTGTGGACTTCGGGATGGAACTCCTCAAATTGAGACACAGTGAGAATTACACGGCCGGATTACTCGCCGCGCAAGGTCAATGCCTACAAGTTTCACCACGTGAAATAGGGAGAAGAACCTTGGAAAGGAAGAGGGAAGAATGGGAAGAACGTGTCTAAAGAGGGAAGAAGAGTGGAAGATGCCGTTAAGGTTGACGTTTAGCTCAGAGTCGGTCCCCAGGTCTCCATTCTCCAACATTGGAATCAAGGTGAGTGGTGGGCAGGGGAACAGCAGCAAGGCAGTGGGGGAAGGAGGCTGCCAAGGTTGATCTTTTGCGGCGATTTGACGACGCGTCCACCAAAAGGGGCGGAAATAGGGGCGGCGGCACAGGGGCCTGGAGATGGGGGGATGGAGCTGGCTGGCACACTGGCACACCTGGGCAGGCTGGCACAGGCACTACAGATGGGATTCGCTTCGGACTTCCAACCTGGCGATTCACAAGCCCGGCCCGTTCAAACTTGACGGGCTGTGGTGTGGCTAACTAGTGTAGCGTCGACCGTTACGAAAGGTATTGTTACTTGGTACAAAGCAGAGATTTTTTGGCCTCCGTTGGGGATGCGCGCTGAGGTAGACTTAGTATGCTTGTTACCGACTGCTTGGTCTGTACAGCCAGGTACAGTAGGTACCGAAATACCTGAGGGACGAACCATCCCGAAACGGTATAAAGAATAAAATGCGAGGGTTTTCCTCCCGTCGACCATCCCAACTGCAAGATGGCTTCAACACTATGCTGTGGTAGTTTGTCACGTCCCAGTGCTGCATCGCGATGCCGGCAGCAGGTTTGAAGTATGTAGACTACATACTGTTAATTGTGTGGCAGTGGTAGGTGCTCTTGGCTCTCCCCCATCTCCCCGTCTCCCCGGCCAGACGGTGCATATACATACTCCAGATACTACGACGTGGACCAGCGAAGCCCACAAAACTAGTGAGCTGAACTGCCGTCTCTATGGGCAACACAAGTAAGCTTGGTTTTTAGATCCAAGCAATTGCGATATACTGTGTAGATTGACGAACGTGTATTGATCATATGGCGACCTGTGCTGGGCTCTCGGTTCCAGGGGTTGGGCCAAGCTGGTACTGGCAAGCCATACCTACTTCACCAAGAGAGGCAGGCGAGGCGAAGCGAGGCCGTGACAGTCTCACAACAGGCGGCTCACGGAGCCTGCCAAGATCTGAGAGATCTGATCTCGGCGAACGGGCCGTGAGGCTACTGCATGATAATTACTCGTGACGCAGCAAGCAGGAGTCGCAGCTTGAGGCGGCACTTCAGCCTTCCTTTGTCTGTAATACACATTGTTCACGGATGGGAGATCCTGATATATGGAGGAGATTGGTGTCGCCCTGATGGACAAGTTGCGTTCTAAAGCGGATTTATCACCGTCAGGAACTTCCAAGGTTGATCTCGCAATACACAGTGATACTAGCAAGGCATGTGGGAGGCCACAATAACTTGATCCGAACATCCATGACCGGGACATCGGAAGTCGCAACTCATATGTACCACGGAACACTATTGAATACTGTGTATACTTAAGTATATAAAAATAGAATCTTCAGTCGTGCCGGACCCGATTCATGGGTTGGCATCTTGGTGGCCAACTCCGTTGCGATTCATAATGGCTCCGCAGCGGGAGACACGAGTCACAGATAAAATGCCTTTCGTCATCGTTCTTGTCTTTGCGCTTTTACGGTTTACTGTGTCAGTTTGTGTGTTGGTACATGCCCGGAAACGCCCCTTCCCCCCCCCCCCCCGAAGAAGCAGACCCGAGTCCTGATCAACCTTGTTGCAAGTCTAAATCGTGGTTCTCGGTCGCTAGTTCCCGGGGTTGCGCACGAGGTCGACGAGGCTAATGGGCTAGATGAGGCTGTCTCTGAAGTTTTTTCTCTCTTCTACTCGTTCCTTTTCGTTCTTTTCGAAAAGAAGAAAAAAGCTAAAACCCTCTCCATCAATGGTGGCCAAGGCGGGTGGGTGATTGCAACGGCGAACAAGCCGCGATAATCCATGCTCATTACCGGTTATCTTGTCCCTAAGATATGGATACAACTGTAAAAGGGAACTCGGTATTATTATCCCACGCGCTGATCATCCCCAAGTGAAACGGGATCAGCAAAATGCCTCGTCCAAGGATCTTCATGTAATAAGTATCTAGTCTGCTAGTCTGCTGCTCGCGACCCATACCCAGATTGTGCCATCGACCGGCTACGGTATTACCTTCCGGCATGTTTAAAGTGTCAGGAGTGTTCTGTCTGTCTGCGGTTGATGGAACAATACGATGAAGCCACTGTATTCGAGGCATGGCCTTTGTGCCAGTATGTGCTGTATACTCTAGTGTATGTTCGAGCTCGGGGCTTTGCAGGTTAATCAATGCCTGTTGTCTCATGTGCTTGTGCGAGGCCGTCAACTCTTCCAAGTCCTAGAGGGACCCAACCAACTCCGCATGGCTCAATTTCCTTGAGAAATTACACCAACCGGGGACTATCACAATAGGTTACACCTTCGATATTTGACAAACCAATTCGTCGGCTGGATCGTGGCCGGGAGAGACAGGAAATTAGACATCGGGCGCTGGTGGCCAGGCTGGCCAGTCTGCAACAAGCCATTGGGAGCTTGGGGCTCTGGAGCACCCCTCTTCGATCGTCCATGTGGTCAATGCTCCGAGCAGTTCCATACAGTCTGATACAGTATTATCTGTGATGAGTATTATCGACCGACGACTCGCATACAGGCGATGTGGTGTTCCGTGGTACTTGGCCAGATGCAAGATGGATGCCCTGCAGATGGCTCGCCTCTGTCAGCTAGTAACTACAACCTACCGGTAGATACTGTACCAACAAGGCATGGTACACTAATGAACAAACAGAAACCCCCATACGGATCCGTAGATAGTCGCACAAGTCTCTCCAAGTGGCCACACCTATACAGAAGCGGTGTCGACGTCTTGGTTAGGGACCTGAGGACCCGGGGGAGGGGGCCAAGACCTGTGTGAAGACCAACAACAAGGTATCTACCTAGGTACCTAGATAGGTGCAGATTAACAGTACAGATTAACAGTACAGATTAGCACACCAGTAACAACTCAGTAGCTTGCACACCCTTGCACACCCTTGCAGCCATTGACCTGTCTCAAGTTCAAGAGGCGCAAGGTCTGTTCTGCCTGGTCCAGGGTGCGCCCACCGCTAGCCGTATGCCAAGTTGCACGCACATGGGGCCTTGCCTGGGCCCCTGGCCATCTCCGTCCACTCTTGCAGAGATGGTGGGGACCCCAATCCCTGCCCCAGTAATCTTACCGAAGTAGCTCACCCCAGCGTAGCCAGCGCCGCTCACCCCTCCAAGAAAAAAAGGGGAGACGTGTTTAGCTGGCCGTTAGGAAAAGGGGACCGAGAAACTGTCTAGACGCTCGACGCTTGACTCCCTTAAAACCTATCGCTGGCCTCTCCTTGTCCACACAATCTTGCACTTCGTTGTCCTCGCTGCCTTTTGACGACGTTGCAATTGATCCGCTACCTCGCCCCATACAACTGCGAGTAAACCCAAACAACAAAGCCCGTCCTTCTTTACACAACCACCGTGTTATCCAGACAGACCTTCACAATGGCTGACACGTAAGTTGGTCTTCTTGCTGCGGCTACGGTTGCGGCTACTGCTTCTTCTGCTGCTGGCTTGTGCTGGACAACGTCGATGATCCTCGATACTGACCTATTCTACCTTACACAGTAACGTCGATGTTCTCGTCATCGGTATGGGCCCTACGGGTCTGGGTGCTGCCAAGCGCCTCAACCACATCGTACGCTCCACCGTCTTCGGCAGACCCCTTCCAAGTGTCGCACACTGACAATTGCAATAGAACGGCCCTTCTTGGTTGATCGTCGACTCCGGCGAGAAGGCTGGTGGTCTCGCGGCCACGGATGTCACCCCTGAGGGTTTCGTAAGTCTACCAGTGATTCCCCTGTCGCAAAGGCTCAAGCCCAAGCTAACCTTCGATACGACAGCTCTACGATGTTGGTGGTCACGTCATCTTCTCCCACTACAAGTACTTCGACGACTGCATCGACGAGGCTCTGCCCAAGGAGGACGACTGGTACAACCACCAGCGTATCTCATACGTCCGCTACAAGGGCCTCTGGGTCCCCTACCCCTTCCAGAACAACATCTCCATGCTGCCCAAGGAGGACCAGGTCGCTTCCATTGACGGTCTCATCGACGCCGTCGTGGAGGGCGCAGTTACCAAGCAGAAGCCCAAGAACTTCGACGAGTGGATCGTGCGACAGATGGGTGAGCACATCGCCAACATCTTCATGCGCCCTTACAACTACAAGGTCTGGGCCGTTCCTACCCAGGACGTAAGTAACATCTTGATTTCCCGCAATCCGTGAACGTTTCGAGACTAACTGGGTGGCCAGATGCAATGCGAGTGGCTCGGTGAGCGTGTCGCTGCCCCCAACGTCAAGCTCATTGCCAAGAACATCATCCTGAACAAGACCGCTGGTAACTGGGGCCCCAACGCCACTTTCAAGTTCCCTGCCCGCGATGGTACCGGTGGTATCTGGATCGCAGTCGCCAACACTCTCCCCAAGGAGAAGAAGCGATTCGGCAAGAAGGGTGAGGTCACCAAGGTCGATGCCGAGAAGAAGGTCGTGACCATGGGCGACGGCAGCACAATTGGCTACAACAAGCTCATTTCTACCATGAACGTTGACCAGCTCGTTGAGAAGATGGGCAACCAGGAGCTCGTCAGCCTTTCCAAGGGTCTCTACTTCTCCTCAACACACGTTATTGGTGTTGGTCTGCGCGGTGGTCGCCCTGACCGTATCGGTGACAAGTGCTGGGTAAGTCAAGTCTCTTCGCAACCAACTCAGGAGGAGCTGTGCTAACAAGTATTTGTAGTTGTACTTCCCCGAGGACAACTGCCCCTTCTACCGTGCCACCATCTTCTCCAACTACTCCCCCTACAACCAGCCCCAGAAGGATGCTAAGCTCCCAACGCTGTACAAGGCCGACGGCAGCAAGGCCGACTCGTCTGAGGCCAAGGAGGGTCCTTACTGGTCCATCATGCTCGAGGTGTCACAGTCTGGCAAGAAGCCCGTGGATGAGGAGAAGCTGCTCAAGGACTGCATCCAGGGCCTGATCAACACCGAGATGATCCTGCCTGAGGATGAGATCGTCTCTACCTACCACCGCAAGTTCTACCACGGCTACCCTACACCCGCACTGGAGCGTGACGGAGTCCTCAAGGACCTCCTGCCCAAGCTGCAGGATATGGGTATCTACTCCCGTGGCCGATTCGGCAGCTGGAAGTACGAGGTCGGCAACCAGGACCACTCTTTCATGCTGGGTGTCGAGGCCGCCGACAACATTGTCAACGGCGCTGTCGAGCTGACTCTCAACTACCCCGACTTCGTCAACGGCCGCCAAAACACCGAGAGGCGCCTGGAGCAGTCTTATGCCTTCTTCCAGCCTCCCACGGAGAAATAAGGAAAGGCAACTTTATGTGAATATTTAATGACAGAAAGACCCGGGCGGGTTTTGGTAGATTCAGGCTAGGAGTTGCATGGACATCATAAGATGGGATCGTTTGACATTCCGACGGAAATTCGATACATGCGCCCGCCGGCTAGACGGCATAGAAAAGTGCCCATACCATTTCGCTGCATAAAATCCCATCCTCAGAGAGATAGAGAGGGGGAGGGGGGTTATCACAGGTCGGGTCGAGAGAAACAGGCGAGACTTGTCGCTCTGCCCCTGGTACATAAACTCCTATGCTTCGATACCTAGACATATAGATTCTTGCCCTATACCAGTTTGCCCTTGTGGCGTCTTCACCACTCATCTTTCCCATGCTTCGAGTTTGTGTTGTGCGGCTGAAGTCCCCGGGGATGGACAAGGCAGAAAGAGACGGCGGGTGTTTGTGTAAGCCTTGGAGTGCTTGAGGGCCCCTCGATGGCACCTGAAACCAGACCCTTGCTCACATCATAAAACCTTGGGGCCCAAGCTTCCATTCCTTCAGCCACGTTTTGCATCGACTTGTCGGTCCTTCCGTTCTTGATTGGCCCGAACAGCCGCTACGTCATGGGTAAAACCCTTTCGAAATAAGCTTCCACAAGCCCAGCTTCGTGCAACGGTCGTGGCGGAACATGAGGTATCAGCCCCCAAAAAATGCGATTGGTTCGTGACGAGCCAGCAGTAAAGGCCAACTGTGGCTGGAGAAAAGACACCTGGAGGTAAGTAGGGTACCCGTATCTTGTGGAATCGGTATGTCACACACTCGAGGCTGCAGATACCTAAGTAAGTACCTGTGGATTGAACGGAATAGGAGAGGGAGGCTTTGCGGTGTTGGACTGGATAGGGCGGTGTGGTTGGTTGGTTGTGTGTGTGTGTGTGCGTGTGCGTGCATAGGGGTATGCTATGCTCTGACTGGCCGGACAGTATTGGCACTCTTCTCTCATGTGCCTGTCAATGCGATCCGGAATCCTATGGCTCTTCTTCTTGCCAGTCAATAAACCACCTTAGGCCACCTTAGCAACGACGTGTTGGAGGAGGGGTAGCTGTGGAGGGTGCGACTACGTAAGGCCAACAAGGGTTACATATCACAAGTTATACGTACCAAGTAGCAACCGAGGGGAGCCAGGCCAGGCAATCAAGATTGCGTTGCAGTGGCATTTGTCTTGTGGTGCCTGACTGCATAATATTATCTAGGTACCTACCATACAGCCATATGTTTTGGAGTCCATAAAAACGGTAAACACCGGTGCTTCGCTTCGTATCGCCTCTTGTCACATCAGCGACCACTCCACTTCTTCCAGGCTGGATTATGGGACTACTATGACCCATCGTTTGAGCCGCAAAAGGGTCTCGCTTCTCGCATACCAAAAACAACGTTGACGGTCAGGTCGGTCAGTCTGTCTGTCTGTCTGTCAGGTCTGTCTGTAAGTCTCCGGAGAAAAAGCCGGACGTCAGAACCCTAAACCTGGTACTGCCAAAACCTACAGTAGCAGCAGTAGATACAAAGTTACCTGGGTAGGTACTTCGTGCATAGAAGGGTACTTGTCTTGGTCCCTGGTCTACTTAGGCAGGTCTAGGTCTTCTTGGGTACCAGGGTACGGACTACATTACCTCATCCTCAAACCTTCCTTCCCGCCCTACCGCGACCCGCACCTGCCGCAGACCGAAGAAGCTACTGATCCATATTATCACCAGAATTCGCGTGCGCATATACCACAGGCGCCAGTCAGTAGACCAAACAACAAACGGCATACCGATACTTCCAACTCCATACAATCGTTTACCGTCGAGCCATGTGTCCATGTAGGCCGACATCGAGTTCCGAAAGCTGAGATTGCGTGTCTCTCTCCCCTCCAGCAGAAAGAAGTCGTGCCCGCCGGCCCTCTCCATCACCATGGAGGCGTCGGCGTTCCAAGATGACCAGCTCGACTCGATTCTCGATCCCCCCGTCCGGATCTTCGAGCGCATCTCCCAGATCGCCGGATACACCTGGGACGAGTCGATGGCCCCTATCCATTCGAGCTACGATAACTGGTAGGCCGCCCTCTGCGTCTCCTCCCTATCAGTGCTTGTCAGGTTTTAACATAATGTCATGACCTGTCATAGGCATTTCTACGGTACCCGGTTTGCTCCTAGGTATATGAGTTACTATGCCGCGAGCCCCTCGTCCGTGGGCGTGGGCGTGGGCCGAGGCCACTCCCTCTCCACCTCGAGTCGAGCCTCCCCCTCCGAGACACCCTTGTCGAACTTGCAGTCCAACGGGTCCCTTAGCGAAACGAGCACCGGCGACGAATCATCATCTGGGGCCGTGATAGAGGAGGAAGTTGTCGCGAGAGTTTCCTACCATGTCCTGCGGGAAGAGCGGGCATTCCATATGATGAAGAACCTCATAGCGACGGCTGATCCCACCCAAGATCATACCATCAAGCCCCTGGACCTTATCCGGCTCGCGCCCCATCCTGGAGACCGAGGCCAGATCATTGTTGCAATATACCAGTCACCGGGACGCAGCTTACTGCCCAGCATTATGGACCTAGGTCCTGCGTTTTACTTATGTCGCAAGGTTGAGGACAAATGGGTGGCCGACACCAGGGCAAAGCAGCTGGACCCGCCGATCAGTTTGAACCTTTTCCTGGATTTTGCCATTGGGGCTACGCAGTGCCTCGAGATGATACATCATGGCCTGGGAATTATACACGGGGAGGTTCGAGGAGATTCGTTCAACTTCGACGAAGAGACAGGCAATGTCAAGCTCATCACGTTTGGGTCCGGGGTGCGGTCATTTGAGCACGGCTTGACGAGCACGGGATGGTCGAGCCTTTCCAAGGAACTCGGCGCGAAGAACAAATTGCTCTACATCAGTCCGGAACAGACGGGACGTATGCCTGCCGAACCAGACACGCGAACGGATATCTACTCCTTGGGCGTCCTGTTCTGGATATTACTGACCCAGAGCCCCGTATTCGACGGAGACAACCCCTTGGACATTGTTCAAGGAGTTCTTGGGAAACGAATCCCCAGTGTCTCGACGATCCGACTTGACGTCCCTGATGTGCTGGGAAGAATCATTCAGAAGTGCACGGCCAAAAATGTCGGGGACAGATATCACTCGGCTAGCGGCCTGCGTCACGACTTGGTGAAAGTGCACGAATTCCTCTGTGATGGTAACTGGCAAGCACTCAAGGAATGGCACATCGCGTCCCGGGATGTCAGCTCGTTCTTCATGCTCCCATCTATGATGATCGGGCGACAGAGGGAACGGGCGGAGCTCTTGAAGGTTATAGAGCGAGTTGCAAAATCACACGCCATGGCCCAGCGCGGAGCAAACAGATTCTCAGACGGATCGAGCCTATCGAACGAACTTTTGGATGGAGCCGACTTGTCTAGCGAAGGAGCCAGTTCAGAGGGCGGTGGCAACAGACAGAGTGGCGCATACACAGCAACGTCCACTTCTGATCCAAAATCCCGGAGTAGCATGATACCTTCTGTGTACTCGACCGACTTCCAGTCTGCGCCAGGCGATACCGTGTCTCTAGGGAATTCAACCCCTCTTGGCACCCGTTCCTCAATGAAGCCATGGGAAAGGCACCAATCCGTCTCGTTCGAAACAAGGAGCCTAGTGAATAGTCTTAGTGAGGAGCGGGAGTTTCGACGTACACCGACACCAGACTCTGCGTCCAGTCTTTCTAGACAGCTGGGCTCAGCGAAGTTTCGAAGACGAGGGCATTGCGAGATCGTCACCATTGAAGGAGCCGGTGGACTCGGGAAAAGCTGTCTTGTGCAGTCCGTACTTTCAGACGTAAGGCGAAGCGGGTACTGTGCAACGGCAAAGTTCGATACAGCTAGGAGAACTGCGTTCGGGCCTCTGCTGAGACTACTGTCATCTCTATTTCGCCAGGTCTGGGGTGAGAGGAATACGGAGACACAATTCCATCAGACGCTCAAGCAATATGTCCGTCCTGTCTGGCCGATGTTGCACAAAGTGCTGGGCCTCCCCGAGTTTTTGATCGGTCCCGTGGATACGACGGTTAGTAGGTCGATATCGAATGCTTTGGGTGCGACTATACAGACCAGGAACAGAGCCCCAGGGCTTATCAACCGACGAGGCTCGTCCCCGGGAGGCACGTCTACTCCACCTCAGTCCTCTTACCGTGGCTCGGTCGTGTCTACTTCGAGTTCTCAGGATTTCCTCCGGACTGGTGCCTCGACCAAGAGTATCAGGCTGATGAACACATTCCTCGATGTCCTCAGAATGTTCGCTCACCACAAGTTTATCTGCTTCGTCCTCGAGGACCTCCATTTCGCCGATGATGAGTCCGTCGAGCTTATTACTCAAATTATTAGCGCAAGGCTTCGAATGGTGATAGTGATGACGTACAGATCAGACGAGTTGGCCCCGGAAAAGGTTGAGAATATAATAAATCCTCCCGAGTTCGAGGATCAGCCCAAGTACGGAGGGCCAACAGTCACTCGCATCCCGCTCTCGCCCTTGGGGGAAGAGGAGGTCGTCCAATACGTTTCCACGACACTCTGCAAGCCAAAGGAAGAAGTCCTGCCCCTTGCCCTTGTTATACAGTCCAAGTCCGGCGGCAACCCGTTCTACATGCGCGAAATGCTCTCTGCCTGTCACAGAAAACGGTGCATCTGGTACGATTACAAGGCTTCCCAGTGGGTGTACGACCTGGACCGGCTATTTGAGGAGTTTCAGGGCGAGCAGAACTACGATGTTTTGGATACCAACTTCATCACGCGGCGTCTCCACGAAATGCCCGAGGCTTCGAAGGCCCTTCTTGCCTGGGCGGCACTACTCGGCCACTCGTTTTCCTTCGAACTTATCTGTCATCTCTTGAGTGGTGAATGCCAGGACGCTTGTACCTCGTCGTCCTCCGAACATATACACAAGACGTACACTCAAGATGAGGCTGTGGCGGGATTGCAGGCTGCCATCCAGGCTTATATCATTGTGCCAAGCGATACTGATACGCGGTTCAAGTTCGGTATGTAACAGCTCGCAACATCGGTATAATGACTAGCTGACAGGGTATGCAGCACACGATCGATACATTCAAGCGGCCGCACAGTTGAAGATATGTGACAGTCGGAAGATGCATTTCACTATCGCTCAAGTCTTGATGGTAAACACGAGATCCTCTTTTCATCCCCTTTGATTTCCTTGGTTGTCTGCTAACGGCTGTGCGGCAGAAATACTACGCGGATAGCGGAAAGCCAAAAGACAATATCGCCTCGCACATCTGCGAGTCTGTGGACATCATCCGGCAACGAGTGCGCACAAGACAACCATATCGCCAATTGCTGTTCGACTGTGCCAAAATCTGTACAGAACGAGGCGCACGGCCAACCGCTGCGAAGTTCTATACCAATGCCGTCGCACTCCTGCAGTCTGACCCCTGGAACGACGGAGCCGAAGATGCATCATACGAGGAGACAAGCCAACTCTATCTCCGCGCTGCAGAGTGTTACTTGTACATGGGCAACCATGGTGCAGCTAACGCTTTACTTGGAACCATATTTATGTCTGCTCGGACTGCATTCGATAAGGCCCCCGCCTCTGTCTTGCAATCTAGGATATTCTCGCAGGCAGGCGACGCTGAAGAAGCCCTGGCGTGCCTCATACAATGTCTCAGGGAACTGGGAGTTGCCTTTGACGAGAATCCAACCTACGAAAAATGCGACGCGGAGTTTCAAAGGTTATCCGTGCAGCTCCAGTCCATGGAGCGCAGTGAGATCGTCGACGCGCCCCACACGGAGGATCCGAATCTGGCGTCCATTGGGGCCGTCCTCGCCGATGCCATCAGCGCAGCTTGGTGGAGCAATTGTCTCATGTTCTACAATCTTTCGCTCGTGATGGTAGACGTCCACTTGAGTCGTGGGGCGTTCCCCAGCAGCGGGATGGCGTTTCTGCACATCTCCATGGTCGCTCTTAGTAGGCACACGATGCCGGAGCTGGCCGTCGAACTCGGCTCAATTTGTCTGGACCTGTTGGACAAGAATCGGGACACATTCTCCATGGCACGTGGTCACATGCTATACGCGAACTTCGTCGGCCATATCCACTACCCCTTGAGCGTCGCTCTCAACCAAGTCGAAGGGGCCGCAGAGTATGCGACCATAGCCGGTGATCGAGCGTCGACCATCATGAGTTTCGGCCTCCTCGCCCTGCTCAAGTTCTTCGTTAGCGAGAATTGCGCGGATCTCGAGGCTTTCTGCCAGTATGGCTGTGAAGACGTACCCAATTGGCATCAGGACACTCGGGGCGGGACCCTCCTTATTGCCGTGAGACAGGTCGCTCGAGCACTCCAAGGAAAGACGCGAGCTACGATCGCAGATGAAGTCATGAATGATACCCAAAACAGTCACAATGCTGGAGCATACAAGGTATGGCTAGAGACGAACGCGAAGAACGGTGGCCGGTCCATCACCTGGTACGAGACTATGGAGATCATTCCTCTCTTCCTATTTTCCCACTACGAGAGAGCAGCGCAGATTGGAAAGCACTGCGTTGCTAACGAGCATATCTTGTGGTCGGCGCGCAATACCAGAAGCGTGATGCTGTTCTATGGCCTCTCCCTCGCGAGCATCATCTTTAGGAAGATGGATGACCCTACTCGCTCGCAGGATAATGACATCGACGAGCAAATCAAGGCGACGATCGAAACACTCGAGATGCTGCGTCGGAAGATTACGGATTGGGAAGTTGTATCAGACGTGAACTACGTTCCTTGGTCTACCTTGCTCCAGGCACAGATATACGAGCTCCAGCACGAGGATGGCGCGGCCATCCGTGCGTACGAAGATGCACTGGACCATGCATCTGAGCAGAACCTGGTCTTTGAGGAGGCCCTGGGTAACTATCTCATGGCGGGTATTTTTATCAGAAAGGGCGCGCGGAGATCAGCTCGAGCCTCACTCAGGGACGCGGTTGGCCTGTTCCGTATGATGGGCGCCACGGGGCTTGCCGATCGGATCGAGGAGGACCACACCCTTCTACTTCACGGTCCTACCCGCAACCCGCGAACAGCCGATGCTTTTGCGCAGACGGACTTCGCCGGCGATGCGGCCCCCGTACAATACCAGGCCGTGGATGGCGAGGCTGATGTGGCCCAACAAGTACCTGCTCAGGTGGGCATGGGAGAGCTGAAGGAGAACAGAATAGGGGCCTGGCGAGGCTCAATGCACCAGCCTGAAGCCGGGGCGGGGCTGCCGGCCTTGGACATGATCGACTTGCACGCCATTCTCGTGTCGTCACAGGTGATATCCTCGATTTTGGAGGTCCAGGAGCTCCTCAAGGTACGTAATATCTAGACTTCCGGCATTAGCCTCTGTAAGCGGCAATAACTAACTCGAGGTTTGGATAGACCATGTGCGATGTCATCCTGCAAACATGCGGTGGCACTGCGACCTTAGCAGCTATCGTTGTGGATGACCAAGACCAGTGGTGTGTTGCCGCCAGTGGCGATCCGGAGAAAGGAGCACAGGCGCACAAGCCTGGAATGCCCTTGAGCGCGTCACAGCACCTTGTGGCGGAGAATGTTGTGCTATACTGTACCCGTTTCAGAGAAGCCGTCTTCAGTGCAGATGTCATCAGCGACGAACGATTCGGTGTTTCGGAACAGTGGCTGCAGAGAAATCCGCAAAGTAGGGCTATCATCGCTTACCCTATTTGCCACGGTTCAAATCCTCTTCTTGGGGTGCTCTATCTTGAGGGGAGCCCTGGCTCGTTCACAGACAGGAACGTAACCGTGTTGCAGCTTCTTGTCAATCAAATCGGCATCAGTTACTCGAACGCTCTTTCGCTCAAGGCTATCGAAAAGGTGTCAAGCGAGAACGCTAGCATGATCGAGGCGCAAAAACGTGCGTTGCTGAAGGCTCAGGAGGCCGAGACCAAAGCCAAGGCTGCTGAGGCCGAGGCCAGGCGCAACGAAAAGCGAGCAGAAGAGGCGGCAAAGGCCAAGTCTATCTTCCTCGCCAACGTCTCTCACGAGCTTCGAACACCGCTGAATGGCGTCATTGGCAACTCGGAGCTTCTGAAAGACTCGAACCTTTCTAAGGAACAGCTTGAGATGGCAGATTCCATTCGAGTATCTGCTGATTTGCTCCTCACGGTTATCAACGACATCCTAGACTTCTCCAAGATGGAGGCGGAGAAACTCAAGCTCTACATCACCGCGTTCAACCCAGAAGAGATGGTAAGGGAGGTTGTGCGAGCTCAGTCGTACAGCAACCGAGAGAAGACGATCCGGCAGAACGTCAAAATCATTAAGGATATCAACCTGCCGCCTATGCTCATTTACGGGGACCCCATCAGGCTCCACCAGGTCCTGGGCAACCTGATATCGAACAGTCTGAAGTTTACTGAGGATGGCAGTGTCACTATTGGGGCGCGCGTTGATTCCGAGACCAAAGATAAGGCAACTTTGACTTTCTGGGTGAAGGACACTGGTATCGGAATTTCACCAGAGCAAAAGGCCAAGCTCTTCCAGCCCTTCAGCCAGGCTGATACGAGTACGGCTCGAAAATATGGCGGCAGCGGACTTGGCTTGTCCATCTGCAAATCACTAATTGAGACGATGATGAAAGGCAGGATCGAACTTGAGAGTCAGCAGAGCGTCGGAACCACGGCCTGGTTCACAGTCACGTTCGACAAAGCGAAGCAAGATGTCGTTGCAGGTGACCCACGAGCCCCCAGTCTGTCCGATAATTTCACACGGAGGACTTCTGATAACACTGGTCGAGAGCCGTCACCAAATCCTTATCTCGACCTCTCACGGATACCCAAGGATCAGTTGCGCGTGTGTATCGCTGAGGACAATGCAATCAACCAAAAGATCGCCATCCAGTACATACAGAGACTGGGATACACCAAGGTAGATGCGTACGACAACGGGCTGAAAGCTGTTGAGGGGCTACGGCAAAAGGCTCTGGAGGGCACACCCTACCACATTATCCTAATGGATGTGCAGATGCCGGTGATGGACGGTTACGATGCGACCAAGTTGCTCCGCAAGGACCCCATCGAATCAGTTCGAAAAACCTTGGTGATCGCGATGACCGCGAGCGCAATTCAGGGCGACAGGGAAAAGTGTCTGGCTGCGGGCATGAATGACTACCTCGCAAAGCCTGTGCGCCAGGACGTGCTTAAGAAGAAGCTAGACACATACATCGGCCCTGATGTTCCTCCTGAACGCAAGGGCAGCGACATATCCGTGGCTAGCGTGGCAGCCAGCACTACAGCGATGAGCCCTCCGCCGCCCCTCCTCGATTCCGACAGCAATGCAGGAAGCCTCCTGTCGAGACAAGGCAGGAAACACTCGCTGGATGGTAGCAGTAGCAACTACCACCACAACACCCCCATTCCTACCTCCAGGGCCTCGAGCGACAATCGGCTTTCCGATGCCGCCTCCATAGATGGACCCCAGGGCGGCGGCTCAGGCGGTAAGATTCGAAATAAGCTGTTGAAGAGCCTAACGAGCAGCGAAGCGCCCGAGGGAAAGGAGAAGGAAAAGCCGAAGGCGGTGCTTAAGAAGAAGAACCCGCAGGAGAGAAGGCAAGGCCTGGGCGTCGATCCGAATGAGCAGCAATGAAGATGGAAAGGGGGAAACGGACGGCGTGGTGCTTGTTGATGATTGAAAGAAGGACAGCGGTTTAGAAGGATGAGCAAGCAAATGGATGTAAAAGTCGGTATTTGCACAGAGGGTATCGTTTTCTCCATTGTTTTTCATTATTTTTCTTTATGCAGAAAAGGGTCAAGGTAGGCCCCAGGGGTTTCTTGGTTTCATGGCACATATTATTCTTACGGATGTCAATACCCCCTTTTTCGGATGATTAGCGTTTTTACTATTATGATTATTTACTTTCCGAAGGGGGAAACAAGAATACGCAACGACTGGACAGCCACTCAGGACTACACATCCATCGTCCTATGCGTTTCGCGCTCGACCCCCCCCCCCCCAACAAGGCACATAAAGCGATTCAGGGTGGCATGGTTTACTGTTGTGATGTTGTGCATCGCTATCATGTTGTGTTCCACAAGATAGACCAATCACCAGCGGCAGATAGAGTGGATACAGAAAGACTGAAGAGCAGCAAACATGTCTCGTGATGTCCTGTGATACGTCTGGGTAATCTGGCTTCGTACTTACTGACGGCCGATATTGAGCCTGGTACTCTTATATAGGGGTCGAGGCCCCGAAGGGGTTGGTAGCTGGCAGGTCCAAGAGACTGGTGGAAAGGAAGCTGCAGCTCGAGAGTGCAGATGGTTCGGACAGTTGAAAAGCATGTAATTACATTTATCTTCTGAAAAATAAACAGATTTAATTAAACAGACAGATATTTGCAGCAAGAATTTAATATGGTACAGCAAAACATCCGGGGGCCGCCCTACATTCAATGTTATCACAGTTATCCCAAATTTCCAACCTCTCAACTTGTCCTTCCTAGTATCCCAGTCCCTAATTCTAGTATTTGTGTGATACTTGAAAGCTGTAGTTGTACGGTCGAGATTGTTATAGTATCCAGTATTTTCTTTGCTGCGAATATCCGTTCTCTTGATCAATGTGGACGTTAAGATACTATGTATAAGCCCATATAGCACATACTTAGTAGTATAAGGAAACCTTTTCCTTACACCTGAGAGTTTTGTACAAGGCCAAAACTGAAGAAAGAATTATATTAGAGAGAAGGAGGGAACCCCCTCCCTCCCGCAACAGTACCTAGGTATATATGTAGTTTGCATTTGCCAAACTTGTAGAACTGACACCTGCAGCAGGGCTTAGTCTCTCATATTCCAGTTTCATAATCCTCCCTCCGACCATTCTGCTATCAATATGTTGGACATAAAAGCCTGTCAATATTCTTAGTAAATAGAGGGTAGACATCCGCATTCGTAGAAGCCACATGAAGTTCGAATTGGCTTGAAGCTATAGTGGGTATGCGGCAAGCAGCCCCTGACAATCACAGGCAGTAAGTTTGTACGTCACCGCCACAACTGCCGCCCACGCCGCTAAACAATAGGAGGTCCGTGCATTTAACCCCCTGCTCTGCTGTGGGACTTGAACAGGGTATCAGATCTGTACACTACTCCCTCGTCTGGAGAATGAATACTGACTACCAATACCTTAATTCCTGTCGTTCCAGAACCCAACGCAGGACTCAACCACGATCTGCCCCTATATCCGAGATACCCAAACGATACCTCTGTGTGCTTTACAGCTTGATTCCCAAATGACGACACAAAGCAGGAGATAGATTACTCCAAACTTGTCCAACTGATGCCACGGAGGACCCCGCGACCTCCCGCCTTAATCCGAAATGGACCCCTTCGACGATGAAGGCGCCAGTGCAAGGCGACCAAAGGCCCTGCCATCAGACCTGCCGACTTCCCTCGACGACAGACGTATGCCCACGGAGCCTGTTACCGAAACGGAGTTTTATGATGGATGGCAAGGTTAGCACCCATCCACGTCCATCCGCGCCCATCCGTACCAATTATACCGTTCCTAGGATTCGAGTAGCTGACATGGCTGGTTGTTAAAGGGCAATCCCAGTTCTTGACCTCTCCGGTTATTGCGAAGCCCCTGAAGTTCAGCGAACTCTCCCTAGACGACAAAAACTACGATGAGCACCTCACGAGGGGAATCGCCGACAGTGACACGCGGCTCATGGAGATGCTGGCTGCCCAAGCAGCGCACTCTGCCGGCCCTGGCTTTGGCGATGAGAATGCTATAGTGAACAACGACAAGCTTACCGACGACGAGAAAAGAAAGATGCTGCAGAAGGCCCTGCACATGGCCGCCAGCAATGGAAATGTGGAGCAGGTCAACGGGATACTGACTGGCAAGGCCAAAGAATACGTGGACATAAATGCTCTAGATGAGGACGGGACAACTCCACTTATATATGCCAGTTGCTTCGTATGTCACTCTTGGCCTTACTCGGTTGTTTCGGCTATAGGGACTAACGGTGTCACAGGGCCACGAGGCTGTGGTGGAAGCACTGATCAACGTTGGTGCCGACGTTGACAAGCAGGACCGCAATAGCTGGAGCGCTCTCATGTGGGCCATGACCAACAGGCACAAGCAGATCGCGAAGGTGTTGCTGGATCATGGAGCTTCGTCAGAGGCCAAGACGACGTCAGGAAGAACCGCTGCTGATTTCGTTGCACCCGATAGCGACATGTCCTTCTACCTGCATAGTAACGGGTATAATATTGGCAGCGCAGGCATCGGTGATGACGACTTCTACCGGCCCGGCTTTTCCCAAGACCAATTCGAGCAAGAGCTGATGGAAAATGAGCTGAGAAGGCGCATGATGATGGAAAGCGCTCGTGACTTGGAAGTAGATCTGGGTAACGTGGGACTTGATGACCAGCCAGAAGTATGTTCCGTCTCCTATTAGTTTTGGGAGAGTTCTCAGCTGACACGAGTAGCCCGAGGACACCTTTGAGGAGGACGAGCAAGAGTTCGACTGGACGAGATGCCTCCACGACCAGATGTTCGTCTTTCAGGAGGGAGACTTGGACCGGATCCTGGATATCATCGTTACGAACATGACGCCTCAGAGATCTGCCTCTCAAAAGCCTGTCCCCGCAAACATGATCTTTCTGAGCGCCAGATATGCACACTACCATGCCAGTCGGGACCTCTTAGCAAAACTACTCATCAAGTCCATGGACAGGATAAACGAGGTCGTTGAGGACCATCAATGGGATATGACGATCCTGGCTTTCTGGCTTTCTAACGCCACTTTACTCCTTCATTATTTGAAGAAAGACGCTGGACTCGAGGAGGCTACTATCCACTTCCAGGCTCAGCTTGCAGAGCTTGCAAACGAGATTGTCATCCTTATCGTCCGTGATGCGGAACGGCGGATGGACAAGGTCCTCGATGCGGCAATGTTGGACCATGAAACCATTCCGGGATTCGAGGGCATAACCTTCCAGAACGAATGGAAGATATTCAAGACCAAGAAGAAGGTCAAGGAAGAGCCACCCGAGCGGAAGTATCGACCACCGTCACCCAAGCAGAGGGCAAAGCCGGCACCTCGAAATGTCACGTCACTCCTCTCATCGACGCTTTTCGTCCTCGACCTGTACGACGTACATTCAGTGATCACCGCACAGATCATTGCACAACTACTTTACTGGCTTGGGGCCGAACTCTTCAACAGGATAATGTCCAACCGGAAGTACCTGGCTCGGACGAAGGCCATGCAAATACGCATGAACGTATCCGTTCTGGAGGATTGGGCACGGGCAAACAACAGGCAGCCTGAACATTACGAGCACGGCGATATGCAAGCCCATGGCGAGAACACGGTGGAGGCGGCGAGGAGGCATCTCGCACCAATTATCCAACTGCTTCAATGGCTGCAGTGTTTCTCATCCCTAGGCCCTGACGACCTCGAGGCGCTGGTCGACACTTTACAGCAGCTGAAATCGCTCACCCCACAGCAGCTGTTACACGCCGCCAACCATTACCGAGCCGAGGTGGGCGAGAAGGGTCTCCCCAAGAGCGCGATGAGGTACCTCGTAGCGATACAAAAAGAAACGGAGGCAAGGAGGGAGAAGGACAAGACTAACCGCCGTAGTATGGCTACGTCTATTACTTCTCCAAGACCCGCCTCAATCGCCGAAAGCATACCGTCGACACCTCAGCGAAACAGCATGTGGTCGGCCAACGGCGGAGACACACCTCGCAGTCCCGGGGAAGAGGAGGAGGAGGAGGAGGCGCCCGAGAACTTGCTGATGGATCCGGCCTTCATGCTGCCGTTCGCGCTGCCATCCGTCACGGACATGCTGGTGTGCTACGGGGCGGGCTTTGGCGGTGTGAACCGCGAGCGCGAGAGGAAGTATATACCCACGGTGCCTCCAGAGTTCCTGACGAAGTTGGAGGGTGTTGGCGGGGGTGGCAACAAGCGGCCTATGTATAGCGAACAGGACTGGGAGAACGAGGACCCTTAGAAGGCACCATATCAAATAAGGAAGCTCTGTTGAAGTTGACTTGAAAAGTGAATTGGACTGCTGACTTCGGGAATGAGAAATGTCATGAAACAGCCAGGAGTGGGGTACTGGGAAGCGTTTTACCACAGTTACGCAGTCTACAAGTGAATTGCACATGAGCGTTGCATCATCATCGTGCCTCGAGACATGCAGGTGGTTCCTCCTCCATCGTCGTCTTGTTTTCCTATTGCCTGGTCTGGAGGCACAGCTCCGGGCCACGACGAAGCTAAAACAGTTGCTCTTCCAAGCAAACTGACAGGACAGAGGAGTCGTGACCATTGTTCAGATGGGCGGCTTGGCCTTCTCCCATAAGGCCGGACTCCGGATGCGAATCGGGGGGAACACCTCCGAAGGCGGGTGGCCCGTCTCGGCAGATCATGGATCAGGGCGGCCGGTTTGCCTGACATGAGTACTTAGACACAGAATAAAGTTTTTAGGGTCTACCTGCGTTCATTCATGGCTACTGGAGTCCATGTTGTCAATGGTGGTGCTCCGAGGTTCTACTCTACCAGCCTGGAGAGGACTGTCAAGTGCCTCCCCTCCTTCCTTGGAGCATGTGTTGCACAAAACGCTCTCTTTCTTCTAATGCGCGTCCGTTCATTTTCCTGGTTGAAAAAACCTCGGCCATCTGCCGTACGACTCCGTCAACGGCGCTCAGCCGTCACGTCGCAAGCTTTCAACCTTAGCGTCGGGAACTATAAAAACAAAAAGAATCTAGTTCACAAAATGACTGGTGGCCGGGAAACAGGATACCGGTTTTCGGGTTGGCACGGTTGGTAAGTCTTTTTGCCCTTCTGTTTTTAGAGAAAGGCAGCGCTAGATCCTTCACGGTGGGATTTAGTCCAACCTCTCTGGCGATAGCCGCGCGATACAACGTCGGTGGTCGGCAGAAGTGGCCGGTCGGACCAAGACCCCAGCCCTTGGCCGCGCGCGCTTTTTCCAGCCTGAGCCATCCAACAGAGTAGGTAGGTAGTAGGGCTGTTGACCACGATGCGATACCTACAGTACGTCCGTACAGCAAGTACCATGCAGAGACGGCAGTTGAGTTCACCGACCATGAGGATCTTTCGGTGGGCGATGCAGACCGGGTGACCGCGCGGGCTGTTCGGTGTGTCGTGGCAGATCGAGCATGCCCCACGTCAAGTGATTCACCACGGTGGCTTGGCCTAGCACCGACTTTGCATTGACTTTGGAGAATAACCAATAGTGATGAATTCGCCATCGTAGAAGCCACACTCATGAGTAAGTCTGGTAGCCGTAGAAAGGAATAGAAGATGGCACAAAAAAAAAAGGCATCCCCGGTGACGAGGATGTGGGGCCAAGCCTCGAGAGCCCCAGGTACAGATAGGCGAACGGTTGAACAGATGGAACAAGCGTGACAAGCCCCGGCTAGTGGGTGACAGAGATCTACACGTGCTACGTGCAGCAGAGAAGACCCTCCAATCGGGATGGTTCAAGACGGCATTCGTTCGGGGATCCATCTTCCGTCATGGAGGGTCACGCCTCCCCAGCACCGGATGGCAAGGCGTCTTTGAAGATATCGACGGAGGGAGGAGGAACCAAAACAGTCTGCAGTCACCCAGTTGGTATATTCATCCGTGACATCCTCGTCGGAGAACGGACCGGAGTCGATCTGCGCAGGGTTGGTAGGGTCTGTGGGTGTACAAACAATGGGCCTCCGGGTTGTACTTGGCTCAAAGCGGAAGCGAAGAAGAAGAAAAGGAAGAAGCGGTGTCTCCACCATGGAAAAAAAAGATGCCACCACGACAAGTGTAGCGCATGGTAGTAGTAGACGGCCACTTGCAGCTCTTGTCAAAGGTGTGCGACCGGACCGGACTCGTTTGTTCGTTTCAGGTCAGATTAATCCGCATGTCTGGCACACGTCAACTATCATCAAAATCAACACCAAAAAAATTCCAGACGGCTCAGCCAATGTTCGTCATCGGAGAGCCACATGTGTGTGTGTATCCCTGGTATCAAAGTGTGTGTGTACTGAGTATGATGTTGCTTCTTTTCCTTCTGGGGCCACTGGCCCAGTGCGAGGTGCTCTCTCGAAGCACACACTGCGCTGGACACCTGAGATACGGGTTCTCTATGTCTTGCATGGCCACTGGTGAGTGGGCCACCACCACTGTGTGTCAAAAGATGATGGATAAGTCCCGGGTTAGAAGGGTAGGGAGACAAAGGGTTTTCGGCGGGAGGTGGCGGTTCCTGACTGGCTTACGGGCCTAGCACTACGGTCTTCACTTAAAGGAACGGGCTATTTATGATACTAACACAAATACAGTAGCAGTAGGGCGGGAGGAGAGAGGAAGGAGGGAGGGGTGGGCAGGTGGGCAGGTGGCCTGGCGGCGGGAGGTGGAAGGAAGGATCCAGTGCCGGTCAAATTTTGTCGGGTACGGGTACAGGTACATGAAATTTATATGCAGCCTCCACCTTATTTGGTGTACTTGCACATGTCATTCTCTAGGTACCTACCTAGGTCGGTACTTTAAGTAACCACCTGGGCAACCTAGACCCGCCTACCCACCTTGGAATATCTGGCTCCGTAGCTCAAGCACCCAAGGTACTCCCGGTACTTAGACCAAGTACCGAGGTCACTTACACTATTCCATACCATACCATACCATACCATACCATACCATACCATATTCCGTGTCATTACCATATCAAGATTTATTCTGGGAGTCCGTCAGTCCGCCAGTCTGCCAGTCTGCTCGGGCAATATTTACCGCTCGCCCCGTTTCAATATTGCCCTTGCTTCTCGTGCCCTTTCTTGAACTGTTTTGAAACTGATCAGATCTGCTGGCTGAGTCTGTCAAGTCCTCAGTTCATTTCTATCCAAGTAGCTCTGTGTCTCACCTGGGCACTTGTCTCACTCAGTGGTTTCTCCCCCCAGCAGAAATACGTACAGCAATACAGACCACGGATTCCGAATTACAGCGACCTTGGTACACATTCCACTGTTTTTCTCTTCTTCTTCTTCCTTCTTTCCTTCTTTGATTTTTCCAACCTCCCGAGCTTCCTCCCGCTCTCCTCCCTTGCAGAGTGAGAGCTTGCAGGTCTCAAGGATACCAAACAACCTTGGAAGCTCAAAAAGGCCTGTGACGAGGGACAGCCACCGCCGTCGTCTCGAGAGAGGTTACACGGCGACACACAGACTAGTTAGACTCTTGGTCTAAAATCCCCAGTGGTCCAATTGGCTCCAAGGAAGGCCTACCAGGCCTGTACACATGGTCCAAGGGTTACCTAGGTACACCATCAAGGGAACCTTTGGAAGATGGCACCCCAGAGATTCGCCAGCTTGCGGTCTTCCCGGTCCAGGGCGAAGACTGGGCCACAGAAGCACATTCCTGTTGTTTTCCTTGACGGCACCTCCTTGATTGCTTTGCCCTACGAGCAAACACTCCAGGCCCAACCTCCGATCCCCATTCCTCCACCCCGCAATCCTGCTCGGATCGGGCGTTCAGCTTCTTGTCTCGCACCGAAGAGAACATACACCATCACTACCACTACCACTGCCACTGCCACTGCCACTGCCATTGCCACCAGAACGGACACTGATACCGACAGCACCAACAACACCCCGGCCATCGTACCTCCCCCGGTCCCCGCTCGAGAGGATCATCATACTGCCTTGCGGACACAAGACCAGAGCAACCACTCCCCTGCATCGTCAACAACCTTCACGGATTGGAAACGCGACTCGGCCTTGGGCACCCTGTCGTCTGAAGCAGCCACGCTACACGAAGAAACAGATAACGGCATCGAAATCGGCAACGACAAAGACGACGGTAACGACACCAGTACCAAGTCCGTCAATTACGAGTGTTTTCTCGATTTGGACGACACCACTTCCGATTATTGCTCCACTGCCGAACACGAGCCAGCCCACCCATCCCACCTTGACCCAGCCCTACCGGCATCCACTTTTGCTGGCGGCTGCAGTCCCCACGACATCGCACGCTACTCCTGCCAAAGTCGCTGGTCGCTCAGCGATTCCGATACATCAGAAATCGTAACGTCCAAGACAAAAGACACAGGAAGGAGAATTGTCAGAGGCCTCAGTCTTCGACTTGCACCAAATATGAAGCGCTTGAGGAAGAAGAACCTGAGCGAGAGCTTGAGCGAGAGGGAGAGGCAGCGTGTCATAGGTGTCATAGCACCCACTTCTCCACACTCTCCCCGGTTCTCTCGCTACTCAGGCACTTCAGGCCGGGAGTCCCAGGCATCTCCAGCGCCCCAGTCATTCAGCTCGCTTAGGGAACCCGATTCGCCTGAAACGACCCGCCAGGATGCCTGTCAAAATGACCTCCAATCTCCAGTCCCAAGTAGCCCAAGACCCCTATCTGAGGAGTCTAGGGACAAGACCCAGACCCAGACCTTGCAAAACGACTTTCACCCCATAAACACCAACATACCCCGCGGCGGTTTCCTGGATGACCTGGATAGCCTCAACTTTTCCAGGAGGGGTAGCGTCTATTTTGGAGGCCAGCGCGCGATCAGCGCCGCAAGCACAGCCTTGGCTCCCTCCACCTCAGAAATGGAGATCCCCGAGGACCACGCAGCGCCAGCCGCTGTGCCCACGCCCACCTTATCCATGGACGGCGTCACGGATTCCAAGACGCCGACAATCTCGACAACCCATCAGCTCGAGACCCCGACGGATGCCACGAGGAAGTTGTCGTTGCCCAATATACGAGTCATGTCGGTAGAAACAGAGAGGGAATCACAAAAGGTGAGATCGCTCTATGAATCCGGCGACTTCGTCAATTGGCAAGACGGAGCCCCGGGGCCACAATCTAGTGAAGCCCCGGCGCCCGTGGAGGATCTTCCATCCGATGGAGATGACATTGTCGCGTATGGTTTTCCTTCGGTACTCCATTTGTATACATTGAACGCGCCTGCTGACTGTTGTTGCCAAAACTTGCAGAAGAAGAAGAAGAAGGCGTCAAAGCGTCCGCGCCTTGTACCTCTCACCTACTACTCCCCTATCGGCCATTTCCCTACCGTCGCGACAAGATAATGTACGTCGCTCCGAGTACGAACTTGCTGGAGGGATCGAGGACTGGGAAAACGTACACGTGGGGGATGTCGACCGCTACGGGTTTATCAACGCGCCGGCACCGATATCGAGGCCGAGCACTGCCGCAGAGACACGCTCGCTACATTCATCGGTCGGACGGCGCAATGGGCGAAACGTCCTGGTTAGGAAAACTGCGGTGCCGTCGTCACCACTTTCGCCTACCCGAGTACCCAGTAGGAAGGTATCGGCGCGATCGCTGAACACGCAGACCTCGGGGGTCTCGACATCTTCGAGACGGACAGCCAGGTCGGGAATCCGAAGTGCAGTGAATATGCTGCCCTACAACCGAGACAGGCGGATCATCGAGGAAGCAGGTGATATGTTGTCGCCCCTGCCTGGTCTGGCGGATAGGGAAGATGAACAGAGGAGCGAGCAGGTTATCAAAGCAGCCCAGGAGAAAGAGGTTCGAAGAACCGAGAAATGGAGAAGGATGGCCAAGATCATCACCAAGGGCACGGATGGAAATGGCGTAAGATTTGCCGTGGAGGACATTGCGAAGGTGAAAAGGGGGAAAGAAGGCGAACAAGGGCAATTCGAGATTCAAGGGATGGATATCGAATTCGACACGAAAAACCCAAAGTTGATCCAACGGACATGGAAAGGGATTCCGGACTGCTGGCGTGCTTCAGCATGGTACTCGTTCCTGTCGGCCAGCGCCAAGGATGCGAAGTCCGACGTCACCGAGGACCAGCTCTTCGCCGAATTCCATCGCCTCCAAGACCTCAGCTCCTCGGACGACTCGCAAATCGATCTGGACGTTCCGAGGACCATCAACAAGCACATCATGTTCCGGAAGCGGTATCGCGGCGGCCAGCGGCTACTCTTCCGCGTTCTACATGCTCTGTCTCTTTACTTCCCAGATACTGGCTACGTGCAGGGCATGGCTGCGCTGGCTGCCTCATTACTGTGCTATTATGACGAAGAAAGGTGCTTCGTCATGCTGGCTCGGCTCTGGCAATTCCGAGGCCTCGAGCGCATGTACGAGCCGGGTTTTGCTGGTCTCATGACTGCTTTGCAGGACCTCGAGACGAACTGGCTCGATGGCAAGCCAGTCGCCAAGAAGCTTGTAAGTCACAAATACTAGTCGCAGCTCAGTTCTGATGTGCCTCGCTAACGCAATTTGTGCAGTTCGAACTCGGGATCGACCCGACAGCATACGGCACGCGGTGGTACCTGACTCTATTCAACCTCTCAATTCCGTTTCCAGCCCAACTGAGGGTATGGGACGTGTTTATGCTGCTGGGAGGTTCCCCACCGATCCAGGCGTCGATCCCTGGCAAGGTTAAGGAGCCGGAGCTAACATTCCCCGGGCTTGAGATCATCCACGCGGCCAGCGCCGCACTTATCGATGCTCACAAGGATGCCATCATTGGCTCGGATTTCGAGAACGCGATGAAAGTCTTGACATCGACGCAGCGTGTGGACGATGTCGACTACTTCATGAGTGTCGTACGGGCCGAGATGAACACTCACCGGAAAAAGAGGAGAAACTAGCGACTTCTCCTCGTGCCTACTCTTCCCCTCGGTGGATGCTCAAGAAGCGAGGGCTTGGACTCTTCGGCATACCGCAACTATAATACTACAGCAATAGGGAGTACGGCGTCACGGAGCTGGACCGGACAGCGCTAGTGGCAGCAAGCCCGACCGGGGCTTCGATGCGGCCCATCTTTACCCCCTCTCGGGGCCGCAACAATGTCGGATTTCTTTTGTCATCAGCCGTCTTTCCTTCACCCAGGATGGACCAACAGGGAGAGCGCGGGCTACGTGGGTTGCATTTGGTGAGGACTATTCGTTATTTTATATACCCGCTATGGCATTCTGGATCCCTTTGTTTTTTGTTTTGTTTTGGTGGTGGTTGGTTGGGCTACTATCTTTATTCAGCACCAGGGCAACTAGGTAGCAGTGCTGAGTGCACGTAAAACTTAATACCAATTCTAATGATGAATCATGACCTTATAAGAGTTCTCTGTCGTTCGCGTTGGTGTGGCTTGTGTGAATATATTGTAGGTTTTATTTGGACGTTGGCATAAGTTATGTACCTAGGCATGTGTAAATGGTGCTGGCCGGTTTCAGGACCCCAGACGCGGAGCTCTCAATGATGAGCGGGATGTCCACTGCTGGTTGGGAGCGCAGTTCAGGGAATCGGTTATGACTTTGACGTCGATTGTCTCGCTCTTTTGCTGTTCCCTCCTTCGGCATTTGCATGTGAGCTTCGCACCCACGATGTACGGGAGCCACAACGGGCCCTATCTGTGTGGCTGGGGGGGGGGGGGTGAGGGCGGTGGTGTTCCTTCAAGCTATGCCCTTCTGGGCTTGGTTCTCCCCAGCCACCTTTCCTTCCTTCCAGCCATCCGGAGAACTGTTGTCTGGGGACTGCACAGTGAGGCTCAACAACTCCGCAAATCTACGTACATCTACCTCAATAAACCCGGGCGGGATCGCTATACTGGTACTTAAAATTAGAAGTTGATACTCTGGCACAAAACAAGGTGCAGGTTGTTGTTGTCACCCCGCCCCTTATTGACAGGTTTGATGCACCTTGAGTCTGGTTACCTTAATGACCGAGATCTCCTGCCGGCAGGTAAACGCCATGAGAGGGAACCTATCTGTTTACCAGTGACGAGAACCGGTGCTGGATTGGACATCGTGGCTTGTTGTGCATCGCCACCTTCCCCCAAGGCGCCTGCCCGATCCGGATCGATTCTGGCCAAAAGACCAATCACGTCTGTGACCCATTTTTGTTTTTTAAGTAGCATATGCTGATCCCGGCACGGCCCGTTCCACTGGTCCAAGCGTCTCTTTGTACTGTATTTTCCAGAAAGTCGGGATTCCAGCTTGAAGACGGGTTAATCCAAAAGTTGACGTTAGGTTTCCGCGTCGGGAGATTGGGTGTGAGGGGGGGGGGGTGGACCTTTGTTTATATCCTCTCTCTTCAAGGCTGGGACACAGATCACCCTCCCCCTTTCTGGGCGAACCATTGCACACTCGCCGGTTTGAGCAAGTCAATGCGAGATGGATGTTACCACCGGTGGGGAAAACGAGAGTTGAGGAAGTCCGGCCAAGTTCCGGAGCCGACGGTCGAAGGAGTTTGTGGCGCAAAAATAAAAACCCACGGCGCTGGGTAGCGGGAGGGGGGGACAGACACATCAAACATGGGTTGAGATTAAATGAAATTCTCCAACCGGAAGTGGTACCAGCTAGGACTCCGCCCCTCACCCCTCCCCCTTCGAACCGGGGAGCAACTTTGCCGCGTAAGCAGCTACTTGCGATCAGATCATACAGGGACAGGGATTCTGATTGATAGTACGGTCCACGGGGACAAGGCCTACCGGGTTGCTCGAAGACCTTGAGGAGAATCGGGTCGATGGAACATCAGGGCTCCAATATCGCACAGAGATTCGCCCACAGCACTCAGTATTGCTGATATCCTCCACAGGTGGACCGTACTCTTAATTGTAATCCCTGTGCCCTGTACATCGGTCGGCCATTGTGATCTTCGACACTCGAGATCTCCGAGTCCGAGAGATAATTAATGTTCTAGATATAGGACAAGGTTGTACAGTCAGTGAGTGTGACTTGTGGGGCCGGGAATGATCCGGTCTCCTCAGCTCTCTCCTCATAATGTGGTCTTGTGTCGCAGCTGACGTGAGATTGTTGACTGCTACCTAGCAACTTCCAGGGCTGTCCGCACAGACTCGCCGCTGCTGATGAGTCTCATCGACTCGCGGCGGAGATCTGCAGGGGGGACGGAACGTTGCTCTCTCTGGCCCCCGGACGCAAGCAACGCACTATGCACATGTGTCATGGATGATTATCGACCATCTTTACATATCTGGACGGGTGAACATCGAGCCATTCTACATATAAACACGGAACTCTGGTACTCGCGTGGGGACCAAGGCACGGATGCGGGGCTGACGAGAGCCGGAAGATTGATCCCTATCACGTACAACACAACATGGCCGAGGTTTGGTACGGGAAATATCCGACAAGATGCGACCGGGCCTATTTGGGGGTTCCAAGGTTGCATCAATAAGCGGAGAAAACAAATCAAGGGTTCATCGGCAAGGCAAAGAAAGAAAGGGAAAAAAGAAGAAGAAAAAGGTGATTTGTGACGGAGAAGGAGTATGCCCAGGTTTCGCGAATGCCAGGGTGGTTCCGTCCATAACTGACGTATCACCGCAGAATATGTTGAGAAAATGTGTCCATTGTCGTTAGATCGACTAGGAGACTGTAAATCCCGATATTATGATTTTTTTTGGCTTTGTTTTTTTCTGTTGGACAGGGTGAAGGGGGCGTCTACGGTGTAGATCGAAACACACAAATAAGAGCAGAACAGATCGGCGGCCTCGGGAAGACTGGCCAAAGAGTTAGCAACAACTCGGATGCTATTCCCATCCTCGATGTCATGATGCATGAGAATATATCAGGCTTTAAGGCACGTGACAAAGACCAAGTTTGGGGGGGGGGGTGGTGTCCAACGTCCGTCAAACGTCAACTGTAAAAGTTAGCTGGGCTCACTCACGACAGACTCGCCAAGTATCTACACTAGGTGACCAATTCCAGCAATTTGCGTGAATATCAAAGATTCCGCCTGCAGAACTCTGTCCTCTGTCTAATCCTGCGATCCCGCTCGCCCACCTCCGTCACAAAT
This sequence comes from Cytospora piceae, assembly GCA_016508685.1. NCBI lineage: Eukaryota > Fungi > Ascomycota > Sordariomycetes > Diaporthales > Cytosporaceae > Cytospora > Cytospora piceae. The sequence continues at coordinate 1,326,352 of JADMLE010000005.1, read as the reverse complement.
TTGGTGTGACCGAGTTGGGAGCCTCTTCAGATGCTGGACATTGTGGTAGATCCTGCTCTCTGGAGGGTCGTTGACCCAAATCTTGGCGTGCTCCTGAGTATCGTTTGTCCCGACGTCGCAAGAGGAGGTTGTTCCGCAGATAGTGAGCTGCGAAGGTAGTATTTGAATCTTATATATAATTGATTCCTTCAGCACCGGGTATCTTAGGTACATGCCTATACAGGAAGAAGAGCTTCTCGCAGAATGGTAGGGAAGAAAAACTTGCGCCGCAGCTTTGCTCCTCCATGCAGCCAACTCGGTGCTGTGATGCTGTGTTGTGTGGTTAAGCATCCACTAGCCATCAACAAGACTCCGTCCAGTCGCTTTCTGGCTCGCGCTAAGAATCAAAATATGGTTGCTCAATTTCTCAACCCTTCCCCCCCCCCCCTCGGGACTCGTCCTTCGTTTTCATTTTGCCTCCCTGTGCAAATTCGTTCATAACATCCGTGCTCTTTCTCGTGTATGCTCCTGTAAAATGTATGTACAAACAAGTAGAAGCGAATTTGGTACAAAATGAGGTTGACCGGTCAAAATCGGTACCTAATGGGGTGTCGAAGAAGGTAAGAAGGTAGTGAAGAAGTGAACAAAGCTCCCTATGATCCGCCATCTATGGCAGGAGGTGAAGTTACCTCAGAAAGAAAGAAAGAAAGAAAAAAACACCACAAAATTGACGCCAGTCCCTAGTAGGGCAACGCTCATATGGCGCGCCAACGAATTGAAAAATCCAGGGAAAATCGAGAATCGACGTCGTAACAAATACGGAGCACGCGGTTGGTGGCTTCTTTCGTCGCGCGTTGTGTTCAGCCGCCTTTTTCAGGGGTCCCGTTCGATGATGATCGCCGGTATCGCGCCCTGAATTGGCGATGGGCTCCACGGGGGAAATTCAGCCCCAGTCTCCGGCTGAAAGGATTTCGCGCGCAACTCCTCTTTCTCGTCGTGATGGAATCTTGTTGTGTGCAAAGACGTGCCTGACAACCGGTGTCCTGCTTTTCCGACCGCCTTTGCTGCGATGGTCAAATCGCCCACCAACAATGGAGCTCAAGCCCCCTTTCTCATCCCTGATGGAAGGATGCCAAGTTTTATTCGTTGTCTCGCTCCCGCTGGCCCGCGGACCCAGCGCCCCCGACTCGTGAGCGCTCGTCTGACGAATGCGGTGAGTTTTGTCGTGAGTCCTCTCGGCCCTGTTGACCTCTAGTATTTGCCGCTGGGGCAGGGGGGTAATGGGTCGTTTGCGCCGAATGGTCGTCGGAAGAAAGTAAAGATGAAACCGAATGCGCTGTGCTGCGTGCTTGCGTCGGGTGCTGCTGAGAATATGCGGATGGCTCTGTCGATCCACCACCTGTTCCCCTTGCCGAACCCGGCCCTGAAGTGGCCAACGGTGACATTCCGCGAGTTGATCCAATGGTCTGGGCCCGCCCTCGTCCTCTGTAAGTAGATGTTTCACTCGTCTGGCGCGAGTGGCCCCTCCGACGCCCTGGTGGAGGGTTCGAAAGTGCCGAGCCTGTGCTGTGGGCAAACGGGGGAGATCTGTATCGCTGCTGCGTGCTCGGTGGAGGTGCAGCTTGTTGTGGCCCTGTCGCTTTCCGTTTCCGTGGTGATTCCCCTACTGGACGCAAGCCACGTTAGCCCCCGGACACTTCGCAAATTTTCGTCATGACGACCGATTGTTAGATTTGGACGCACCAGATGGCGTTGCCGGCTGATTGGAGCCAGACTGGCTGCCTTGACTAGTTGGGGGTTGCCACATGTGGAAATAGATCGATGGCGACTGTTGCGACTCATGTTGCTGCGCTGAGGCGATACCTGGGTGCGACTGTGCTGCAGGAGCTCCGCCCGAGCTTGGGAGCACGCTGGTATTTAGGCTGGAAAGACCCGGTCCACCTCCGGGAGGACGGCTGCCAGAGCTTGGCATCGTGTAGCCTCGAGTTCGTAGCGGTGGCGAGCTGGGATACCCACCAACGAAACCGCCGTGGACACCCTGAGCGGATCCTGGAGTCGATGGAACGCCACCAGAGCCTGGATAGTGTCCATAGGCCTGGGCTTGAGAGTCGCGCCGATGCTCTGGTGACGTTGGACCCGGCAGGAGCTGCTGTGGGGGCCCGTGCTGCGCCTGCGAGTACGTGAACTGCTGTGCCCATTCCAGGGCCGATGGTGGCAAGTTGCCGCCGCCCATGCCAGCGAATACGACGGGCACCATTGGAGGCGGAATGCCGCCCTGTAACGACGCCCGAAGAATGTCATACTCTGTTCTTCGTTGCTCGAGGCGCAGGCGCTCCTGGTTCGTCCTCTCCTCTTCCTGTTTTCTCTTCTCTTCCTCCGCCTTTGCTTGCAGCCACGCTCGCATGGAATCCTCCGAGCCCTGCCATCCTGGCGGCGGGGGAAGCTGCCCCAAATGCTGCCCCAGACCCTGCTGCTGCAGACCTTGGGAGGGCGGAGGCGGCGGAGGCGGCGCTCCTTGGCCGATCGAAGATCCAGGAGGAGGTGGGAGATGAGATCCAACCCCGGGAGGCAATGGCTGACCAAGTCCCATGGCCGAGGGAGGGGGCAAGCCGCGGTGGGAGCCAGACATTAGTTGACTGGGTGGACTATGGCTTCGAGGAATCACGGGTAGCTGTCTCTGCGAAGATTCCTGGTACATCAACGGCGGAGAGGGTCGGGACGTGCCGGGCGGCGTCGGTAGATCATGGATCGACTTGTAGCCGTAGTGGACTGGCTGCGAGATGGTGAGCATTCTTGCTTTCATGCCAGCGACCTGGCTGGGATACAAAAGGGAAGTGGGGACAGAGTCAATGCCCTTGGTACAAGAAGAGAAAGGGTTGAAAGGGAAACCTCGGAGAGGAAGGAGTGCTGAGAAAGAAACGAAAGCGAATAGACAAGCCCCGTGGTGAGGTGAGGGTGTAGGTGGGAGGGAAGGAAGAAAGAAAAGAAGGAGGTGGAATTAACCTTTTCGCAAGGAAGCTGGGAGTGGCGGCCAGCTTGGTAAAGTATGGGTAACGACGCAGGCGGGGCGTGAGGTGACGAACGTCGAACAGATACAGGCCAACCTCATTTGGTCATTGCAAGCGCGTGAGATATAAGTACTCTCCAGGGAAGGAAATATTTCCCAGAGTCTCAGTGGCCCAGACCCGTCTTCAGGGTGGAGTGAAGCCGCGTGTGGAGGACGGGGGGAAGGGGGCTGACCCTTGTCGAGATCTGCTGTCCAGCTACAGAAGAGATTTGATGAGCATCGAAGTAACCGGCTGACGGGGCGAGTTGCAGAAGGCAGTGACAGCGGATATCATTAGCCAAGGGTAAGGTGAAGAAAATTAGGTGCAGATCCGCTGAACGAGGGACGATTGAACGTTGCTTCTGGCCAGCCCAGGCAAGTATGTAATGGGGTGCAAAGGTAAAGGCAATGGTGGAGAAGATGGCGCCTTGGTTATTTCATGTGGAAGCCGTCTGTATCAGAAGAGATTGACGCCAGGATGGGATGAAGATCAAGCCTTGGAAGGCGATATCAAGTCTCAGGGTTCTTGCGAAAGAGGATTGGATTTAACTACGACCCGCACCGCAACACAGCACAGAAGCAACGCGACCGTGGACGTCCAACAACAATGATGATAATAAAACGGGGCCCCAAGAAGAGAAAGGACGAGGCCGAGGCTACGGCAACCGTAGTCAAAAAGGAATGCAGCTTGCACCAGGGTCTTGACTGGATGGAGCAGGAGGTCAAGCCAGCCCCCCTGCCAAACAAGACGAAGGACAATACATGAATGTTTCCCAGTGTCGGTGAGTGAGAAGTTGGGAGTCGGCGAGCCGATGCTAGAGGCGAACGATAAGAAGCAGCACGAGGACGATGACCACCGACGGACAATAGGTAGGGGATAGGTACCTAGGTAAGCCCAAGGTACCGAGTGGATGAGGGCAATATGTGTTGTGGCGCGCGCGTGAGTTGCCTCAAGGGGCTAGATCATTCACCCTCTCTGCCCGGAAGGGAAATACTTCCCTGTCCCATAAGTCCCATAAGTCCCATAAAGCCTGCAAACTTACGCAGTACTTGCTAACAGAGGGCGATGTGAAGACCACACACCATCTCGTTGTGTCATGCGTTTCTGGGATCATCCAGAACATGCACGCTTGTGGCCAGGAAGAGCTGTGGGTGTCCCTGGGACGTTTCCTGATTCTGATGCTATTACCATTACCTCTTCCCCCTTTGTCGAAACCCGGTAGGGAGATGAGGGATGGCGGGGCCGCAGGTTGGGGTGGACTCTGTAGATGCAGGGTAGATCCCTAGGCAAGCGAGCGGCGAAACGGGCCAATGTCAGCGAATGAACCCGTGGCGGGGCCGTCCAAAAGGGTACCTTGTGCAGTGACATCCAGATCCGTTCATCTACCCCGTACACGGTTCACTTGCACTTCCCGCACCCTGGCCTTGTCGACGGCGATGATTATCGAATTCGGGCCTGACCAAAGCTAAATGCCCGACAGCCAAAGCTTAAAGACCAGACGACGCCGAGGATGCCTAGCAACGCCTTGATGTGAAGCTGTCATTCAAGACCTCCATGTCCCCGGAATCGAGAACAGGAAGGAGCCCAGACCAGATCATCTCAAGACGTCGATTGTCTGCGACGAGCTCGGATCAGGATCAACCGTTCTGGCAGACAATCTGTGTTGTGGTTACACCGTAGTAGATACATCTGTACAGGGCTCCTCCACAGTACCGTACTGTAGAAGCCGGTGAATAGCCTCAGGGCGTTCGGAGACGAATAAGGAAAACGTATAGGACATAGCGCGGAGTACATGCCACATGCATGTACGTAAGTCGGTAATGAGAGGTGGGCCTGGGCCAGCGGCGGTACTCCGTACATTGATTGACCCCTTCAACATGTGAATCAGACGGTGAGAAGGAGGAATATGAACCGCCTTCACAATGTTGCAAAGGACGCAGTCCTGGGGCGAGTACGGTTGGTGACTTAAGATGGTGGAAAAATGGGCGCGCGTGTATCGTGTGGCCCATTCCGGCGAAGATGCATCCACAACACAGGCAGGTGCACTAGCACCAGCAATAGCGAGGCGGGCGCGGACCAACCGCCAAGACGGTGATGTTGCAACCCTCTCGATGCGTCTCCTCAACAATGTTTCTCTCATGAGTACCTACTCATGATTCCTCCTCGATCCTTAGTCGGTCGCGCTGTTCTTCGCAGCCTGTTGGAGGGTGAGTACAGGTAGCGTGGTAACGTGGCAGTGTGGTTACCCGGCAATTCCGGGCTAGCCAGAAAAAACGTGCTTTGTGAACTTGAAACAGCGGCTTATAGAATCCCAGGCACATGGTACGTCGTTGTTGAGGCGAGACGGGGACGAAGTGTGGCTGAAAGGTAACGGGCTCTGCCAAATGTGGTAAGCGTGACGGAGGCTCGAAGTTCTGGAAATTAATTAAGGTACCTGCAACTTTGGAACAGCATGCGGGAGAGCCACAAGCGAAAGACTGTTTTTGTTTGACAGGGGTGCATTGGGTGCATCTTCCCTCATTTCGAATCCTGGACGGTGACAAGCCATACACGGTACACAGTAGGTATTTATGATTATAGCCTTGCAAGTATACCCAGATACCTAGGTAGGCATGGAGGGGGGGGGGGAAGAGTCCGAGATTGGACCTCGGGCAATCAAACAGGTATGTACTTAGTCCAATAAGCACCCGTAATGAACTCAAGAGGTGGTGATTGACCAAAGCTTCAGCTCAGTTCAGCTCAGTTCAGCCTAGAGAGGAAGTCACGGAAGGAGTCCACGGAACGGAACAATCTTTATTATTCAAGCAGGCAAGGAAGGGGCCCCTTTGGAATCCAGGGATAGATACACTTGCCTGTCCATGTCCAAAGTACCTACTTAGACTACCTAGGTAGGTATCTCAACCTACCTAGGTAACCTTGGAAGTACCGAACGGGTCCGTAAAGCCTCCCAGAGGTCTTTTCAAACTCCATCTTCCCTCCAGCAGTCACCTTTCAAGGCCGTCTCGAGACGCAAGGGTCATGGCCACACCTGCAGCTACATTGGCTAGCACAACACAATAGACAAACAAACACCAGATGACCGTGGGGAGAGAAGACACGGTTAGTAGGGCTGAGCAGAGCCCGCACGGTCCAGAAATCCGGAGCGTGGGTAGCTGGAAGTGGGTCCACAGTTGAATTAACCCCCCTTGAGAGAGGATCAACCACATGAGATGAAATCTCTCATTAGCTACCTAGGTACATATTCACCCATATTCACCACTCCAATTTCTACCAGGATGTGTTGTATGTAAGTATTTCATAGACAAGCAGCTCTGCAACACGACAGCTCCCCCTTCCACCGTCGGTATTGACGGCACCGCCGTACTCTGGTTCAGTGTCCCTGCAGTCAAACGTTGGAACATTGAAGCCGAAGCCGACATCGTGGATACACCTGGGCAGTCCAACAGCATGCGCCACAGGGTACCTAGGTACAGGGTACAAGTACATCAGTACCGCCCGGGCGTGCCCAGGTGTCTCAACCACACGATCCGTGGACGACTTCCAGGTGCCGCGGCCTACGTAGGTACTTAAGTACATATCGGACGTTGCTTGCTGCTCTTTGACAGCTCCGATCCGATCTCCCGCAACCAAAGCACGCAGCAGTGCCATCCCAAAGGCACCAACCTGCAATAGGATTAGCCTTCGTCATTGCCATGCAGCCATGCAAGCCACGGTATGAAATTGCATCAGGCGAACATTATCACTTCCAACCTTCAGCCAGCCAGCCCACAGCCTTCTATATACCTAGTGTGCCCAGGTGTAGTGGGAATTCTACCAGAAAGCCTATAGCTGGTACGGATCGTCCCTCGCGCCGCGCCGCCGCAGTGCATTGCCTGCCAACGTCAAACCCGCATCTACTTACCTACATGTACCTAGGTACCAAGTGTACTATGTAACAAGCAAAAGTCACTCAAGCACCTGGGGCTGCCAAGAACCTTGGAAGATGTGGCTGCTCCGCATGCATCCCCCACTCGGCCGGGGGCTGGAGGGGGGTGAGCACCTTCTTGTCTGGACTCTGTGGCTCCTTCTGGGCTTGTTGACATCCAACCACAAGAACGGGAAGCCACTGTTGGCTGCTGACTCATCCTTTTCAGAATATATCTGAAACGAAGTGCCATTTCTTTTGATACTCCCCTGCAAGTCCCGCATCACCCTAATCCACACCTTGACAGCCTGATGAGACCAGCGATGAGAACTCGAACGAGTGAGCCCCAATTTCGCAACCTCCTGATCCTGAGCCCGGAGTTTCCAGCCAGTCCGAACTGACAATTTCACTGGATGACCGGCAAGCAACTTGCTCTCTGTGGATCCGTCTCTGTCAAACCCGGCCGAGCAAGTGTCCCACGCTGCGTTATCCGGAGGTTGAATGATCAGTTGACATATGGACGGGATACTTGTCCACCGCCACCTGTGTACGGATCCGTACATGCCCTCTTAACGTTTAATGTCTCTTTGCGCTTAGGAGACTGCAGAATACCTAAAGCTAGACGCCAAAGTACCTAACTACTCGAGTTGTGGTGCTGTTCGTGGCCCCCGGACACACAAGACAGCTCAGACCCATGTTGTCAGATCGGGCCTTCACCTTGGCCAGATTTGGTACTGATGAGGCATAGCAGCCATGACCCTGCCAATCAAACACTGTGGCTGCTCATTACCGAATCCCACCGTGTTGCTGCGGTCTCACTTGGGCCCGACGGTAACTTGCCTGCCTGCCACCCCAAGCTTGTTGTTGGAACTGGGTAATCTCCCCTGAATTCAGTCGGGAATTTCTCAATTCATGAGAACCAAAGCTGAAAGTACCAGCATCGATTCAAGCAGTGGCTTGAGTTTCGAACGTGGTCACAGTATCTACCAAACCCATCACAGCTGACCAGCCCCGAGTGCCCATTACGCCATCCAGACGACAAACCCCATTATGGAAACGACCTTTCAAGTGTCTTGAACATACACACACCTGAAAACCCTGGGCCACCATCTCAGCAGAGTGTGGTTGAAGAAAAAGTATCGACACCCGGAGGTCGACAACCCACTAAACTTCCACTTTGCCCCGGTTCATAATCCAGGACTAACGGACCTGGTGGCCAGCTGTCAACCGGGTTTCTTTCATTTTAAGCGCTTCAATTCCATCAGCGCGTTTCGGCTTGCCGCGGGCGCCTTGCGATCCATCAAGGAGCACCTAATATGCGCCCTGCATGGTTATGCTGAGGGCCGTTGGACCCATCTACCATATCACCCGCAGGACTTCAAGGACCGAAAGGAAGAGGGCAGTGTATGACTTCAGTTTATGCGCTGACAGGCTTTGTACTGTGTACTCCTTTGGGGCGCATCGGCCGGAGCTCCGAAAACTTCCAGAGACCTCGCTGCACCTCGGTCCTGCCCACATAAGGAGGGAGCGACGCGTGTTGCGCGAGCTTGGCCCGGCCTACGACGACAGGCTAAAAGTTCTAGCTTCGCGGGAAAGGTGCGATTTGGTAGACTTGCGCCGAATGGCGTCTGTCTATATACTAGCCACGTCCGAGATTCCCGTTCTGCAGTGGAGTGGGAGGCTTGCCACTCCTCAACGGGCATGCATGCAATGGGTGACGGTTGTCCGCAACTCAGCCGGATAAACTGTAGATAACCCCAAACTACTTGCTTAATCTTACTGCTAGGTGCAGCTCCGGAACTGCAGTGTTGAATGGTGGTTATTATACTGATAAGAAAGGTTCGAGGCTCGTACTGATGTCCAGTGGCTGGTAAGCAACCACATGCGGCCCCCAGGAAAGCTTGACTCTAAAGAGAACATGAAAATCGTTGGCAATCTCCCCATGACGAAAACGAGGAGCCAAGCTGCAGCGTTCCGTTGACGCCAGTTCCATCTGCTGTGCTATCGTTACACGGCGACGAGGTGCGAAAACTAGCCCTACGAGACGATGTCTCATATATCAATGGCAGGGATGGGTCATTATTTCGGGGGTGAACACGGTGCGGGACCCAAATCGAGCTGTTCCAAGCGTAACCTCTGTCTGGTCCTTTCAAAAGACCACAGCGGGCAGGTGGATTTTTGGCCTCGGGTCTTGCTGCTGGATCCGTACGTGTTATCCTCTTGCGCTCCGAGTTGGAACCGTGATTCCCAGAATGCCGGAATTCACATCGTTATAGTCCGGCTCAGTACCGTGACAATGCCGCCCTGTCGGTCGACCTTGCTGAAGAAGGGCTGGCCATTGGGGCTGCTGTATCCCGAGACAGACCGTCATTTTCACAGATTAAAAACATGCCGTGCCCCAAAGGCTTATGGCCTCAAGAGGCGGATGGAAGCCCCTCTCAACGCTTCTATGCATATAGAGACACGGTTTCTATGCTCAAGTCAGCCACGTTCGTCGTGATCTACAAGGCAGGTAAGCTTCCATTATAACTTTCCAATTGTTGCATCTCTCCCTTTCCATATTGAGCAAACGGTTGGTTCACCAATCTTCCAACTAGAACGTCTGATTCGAAGTCGACTGGACCATCCCCTTACCTCGGCTTCGTAGCCAGTCAGCCCCAGTACGGCACATTTGAGATGATACAGCACCGCATGTGTGTGCGTGTGTGGCTAGGCCATGCGTGACGGCCATGTCTCAAAGTTGCCCGAGACTCGGTCGGGATGCTTCCTATAACGGAGTCCACCTATGAGACCGGTTGTGGCAGCGCCGCCACTCCTCTCCCCTGTTGCTTTTTCTGTGTAACGGGGGACGTCAAATGGCGCGATTTTTCAGAATCTCCATGGAGACAACAAGCCTAGGTCTTCGGGATCGACATCAGAGGAGCCTCCTTCGTTAGGATTGAAATGGAGCGAGGCGTTTCCCCTTGACATATTGCCATGACTGGCTGGTTGGCTGGACCAAGCGATTATGGAACGAGGTAATGCGTCTGCGGCCCATTCTCAAGCCTCTGCAGTCTTATACCAATCGCATTCTCCACTTCATTCAGTCATTGCTGACGGGTAGCCAAATCTGGGCCCAGGTGTCGGGCTTTGGTCAAAGCACAGGCTCGCACATATCTATGGGCCACATGCAGAAGTTTCCCCCTGACCTCACATATATAAACATACCTAAGTACGACAATTTATTACATGCCCATGGCTCCGCGGAGGCTTCATACTTTTTTCATTTATCTGCACGAGCATAATATCAGCCGAGAGCGCAATAGTCTACTGTACACGTAGACAGAAAAGCATTTGTGCTTTGGAGGCCGCTCCGAATATATTGGACTAATCCCGCAAGGCGCCATGGACCACGGTTACAAGATTGATTGTCACTTCATGAATGCCTTCTCATCCGAAATCCTGGCATTGCGCTATGCGTCTTGTCATACGCAACAGCTGCATCGCTTCAACGCTTAGCGGCGACGTGAGCCCGGTTGGCTCGTTGGTCCACAACAGAGGGAGCGGGCGAGTCTGCTGTAATAAGGTGCAACCTGCCTCCCGTCCAACTGGGACATGGCAGCAAAAAGAAGCGGACAGTGCAGAGCAGCCGGGGATGGGGACTGTCGATTGGAGAGGCAGACGTGGCAGGAGGCAAGGAAATCGGCGGAGAAGCAGAAGAAAGAAAAAGCAAATTGTTCACAACTGCGGACATTCATTGCTCACAATTGAGGACCAACATACGACCGGACTGAGCATCACTTGTTGGAAGCGAGGGCGGTGAAGGGTCCCTGCAAGGTCGATTGGGTACTGGGCCGACGACGACGACAAGTCTATTCAGGATATGTAGGGTCCCGTGATCTAAAGGGGGCACGGTTGCCGTCCCTCTCCCCGCCCCTATGCGGCTTTCTATCTGATGCCAATGGGAAGTATTGTCATTTGCTCCTGTAGAAGCGAATACCTATGTTGGTGCTTATGTGAGATGAGCATTCCCAATTTCTCTTCACGTTGGCCCCCTCTTCACGGTCCTTCTCCTGCGGCCATTATTAGACGGCTCGCTTGGCAAAAACGCGGATCCTCTTCACTCCTCCATCGGGTATCATGGTCAACTTGACGTGCGTAAACGGCCTGTCCTGAACCTTGGACGCAAACTCGTGCTCCTGGTCGGGCCCGGTCTTGCTAGCCTCCACGACCTCCTGCCACCCCTCAGCCGCCGCCGGGGGCTCACCTTCGCCCTTCCACTCGATGGCATCCACCCTCACCTTCTGCGGAAAGTTACCCCTGAAGTGCGCCGTGTCCACCACGAGCCGCTGGATAACCCCCGGCGCTCCGAGCCGGATGACAGCCCAGTCGACGTGGCCTTTCTCGCGAGACCGCTTCGTCTCCCACCCGTCGCCCATGTCCTTGCCCCGGCCCGGCAGGATCAGGTTGTCCTTGGTGCCGAAGTGCTGGTCGCTACACGACACGGCGACGCCGCCGTTCTGCGCGGCCGCGAGGTCGAGGACCGCGTCCGTGTCCTCGGGGAACACGGGCACCGCGTGCCCGAACAGCCGGAACCGCGCGATCCCGCCGTCCGGGTACATGTTCAGCCGCACGTGGGTGTACTGCCTGCCCGTGGGGTTGTCGAGCTTCCAGCCGAAGCGCTGCGAGGGCCCGCACTCGCGCGCGCCGAGGATGGTCTCCCAGCCGCCCTTGGCGCCGCCCCACGAGAGGACCTCGTTGTCCTCTTTGCCGCCCTCGTCGGGCTTGAAACACCCCTCCACGGAGACGAAGGGCGCGTGGTTCCCCGAGAAGGCGAACGTGTCCACCTCGACGCCCTCGACGGTGCCAGAGGCGACGCCGAGCCGGATGACGACCCAGTCGAAGGGCGCCGGGTTGTGCCGCCGCGTCTCCCACCCGTCGTACCAGGCGCCGGTGTAGACCATCTTGCCGGGCTGGCGGATGGGCGGCGTGGGCGTGAGGAGGTTGGAGGCCTCGGCGAACCACTCGTCCGAGAAGCCGAGGACCTTGCCGCCCAAGGCGGCGGAGACGAGGTCTATCTCACACCTGTCAGCTAACTTTCATTGGTGGGGATGCGCAGAGAACAACAACAACAACAACAACACGGGCTGTTGAAGACCACTGTCAGGTGGTCCGAATTTGCTCATACCTATGCAGCTTGAGCGGAATGTCTGGTCGATGTCATCGGAGGCCACCGACGTGGCCTTCACGTCCTCAAGTTTATATTCGATTTCATCCGCCATCTTGAGCTACCTGGTTGTCCTAGGGCTTCTTCTTGTTGAAGGAGCCTGTCTCACTAAGAACCAAAAGGGAGGGGGAGCTATGGAAGGATCTAAAGACACGTCGCATAAATGTTGAAGTGAACTACACACGTACATGCGGTATCATGCCTTTGTCACCGAGCCGCGATAGGCGGCTCCATTGACAACAGCCAATCGAGTAATTGAGTAATGGAAGATAGCTCCGGCTCCGGCTCCGGCCGGGCACCGGATGAGAACCGGAGGCAGCCGACACTGGCTTTGTGGAGCCGGCAGTTAAATGTGGACGGGCATCTGTCCCGGGATCAACTTGAACCTCTTTTCTCTTCGTGACGGCAATCATCACAAGTAACCGACTCCTATTCACCGTCCTATGTAGTACAGCCGGCCTGTCGGCCTGTCAAGTCATCATGAACACGGGCTCAACCAGAGCTTCCATGGTTACGTCAGACCCAATTGGATGATGTTCCCCCGCTCTTTGCCGACCCTTGCATTTGGTATGCGGAGGAGGGGCTACCTAGGTAGATAGGTACATGCAGGCCATTCGGCCGAAGTATTGTACTATGTAGTACTATGTAGTAATGCGAACTCTACGATAGGCCAAGGCATCACCTCCCACACCAGTGTACTCATTATCGATATTATAGCATCAACATGGGCATTGTCTTCTTCTCTTGTCTGATTTGGAGCTGAGTGGTGTCATTCTCCTCGGCTACGAGTTGGGGATTTCCCGACCATAACCGTAGGCTTTGATGGTACACAGTAGATACTTCAGCCGCAAGCTCCTCGCCGGTTCAACCCCTCAAAGAGGTCAGACGCCATTCCTTGCTACTCGGACGTCAGCGTCCATATCAAGCTCCGCGCTTGACAAACTTTTGAGGACGACCGGTCCTTCCTAACTCTCAGACTCCCCGGAACCATTGCTCTTAAGTCGACACAGACTGCAACCATCGATCATCACGCTGCTGATCTTGATTCATCCAGAGAGGTCAAAGCAAACACTTGAGCCACCAATAGACTGCTCCTCATTCACCCCAGACAAAATGTCTTCCGCGACAGGCATACCAGAGCATCCCCAAGAGACCAACCATGAGGAAAGGGAATCAGAACCACTTCTCGGCCGACCAGGGGACGTCATGCAGAAACAAGACGAGTCGATATTCCACAACCTCTACACCGGTACGGCGTTCTTCCCGATTTCCAATCAAGGGTATGCGCGGCAGAGAATGAGTTGCTAACACTTCATCCAACAACCAGGAACGGGCTGGCTCGCCCAGGCTGGTGTCGTCCTGCTCGTCGCCCTCGTGTGGGTCGCCACCTTCCAGAAACGACCCCTGATCCCGCTCTTCAGCCCACACCCGCTGCTCCAGTCCGTCGGCGTCCTCGTCCTGACGGAGGCCATCATCATCCTCCAGCCGACGTCGACCGCCGCCGACAAGGTCATCGGGGCCCGCGCTCATGGCGCCCTCAACCTGCTGTCGTTCATCCTCTTCGCGACCGGTGTCCTAATAATCGAGGCGAACAAGATCAAGCAGGGGCCCGGCAGCCACTTCCACTCCGTCCACGGGTACCTGGGTGTGATCACCAGCTTGGTGCTGCTGTTGCAGTATGTCTTCGGGTTCTTAATGTGGGGAGTGCCCGGTGTGTTTGGTGGCGTCGATAATGCCAAGGCGTTGTGGAAGTATCACCGGATCAGTGGCTACCTACTGTATCTGCTCATCCTCGCAACGGTTATCAGCGCGGTCTATACGGACTTCAATGTCAACGTGCTGAGCATCCGGCTATGGACGGTTTGCGTGGCTGTCGCGCTCGTCGTCATCGGGGTGTACCCCAGGCTTCACCCGAGGAAGTTGGGCTTCGACATTGGTCGTGGGCGGTAAGATGGGACCGGGACCGGTGGGGCCTTTCGTTATCAAGCTCTTGGATGATGCGTGTTGACTCCGAGTATAAGGACTGTTCACCTTCCCACCTTGGGCGTTGTACCTGTCCAACGAACTGCTGCGTTGCAAATAATGAATATATCGCGAGGTTTTTGTCGTGAGTGAATCTGAGCTCGGTCATATTCCGGGTACGCCTCAAAGGGGAGTGCTATACGGGTATGCGTCTTCCAAATGGACGCTGTATCGACGACTGACGTGCTTCTGGGGACTGATTTTAATGGGCGACATGATGTCTCACACATGGCCGGCTGGTATAAGTGCATCCCCTGTGCACTCTCCTTGCCACGAGTGGAACATCAAACTAGAAATACCCAGAAGATAACCTGGATCATCATCGAGCATGTGCACGCAAAGCTGCAATGAAAAGTCGCCCTCCTTACTATTTCACTTGCCAAGCATCGTTGGATGGGCTGCGCAGCACTGGATGTCACCTGAGTCTGTTGTTAGATGAAACATCAGGATTCGCCCTCCTCCGCGGCGGCGAATACACGCGGTGGTGGTGCCATTTGTTCTCTTATGAACGCATGCGCCTTCAAGAGCATACGGAAACTCGTATACCGATCGTAAGAATGCGGACGTCTTCCCCCGGGTATAGGCAATGTGCACCAGGCACTTCCTTGTGCCATGCAAACGGGACGCCATACCACAGCCTATGGCGTTGATGGTGCGTCTATAAAGAAGCATTACACCCTTGAGTACGGAACAAGGATGCAGGAGGCAGCCAGGCAGAGACAGCAAGCCACGTAGGAAGGGGCAAGAGACGGCCGGAAGGCGAAAAGAAAAGCCATCAGCCACTGAGGGGTTGATGCATCCGCCTCACTGCCAAAGCCGAGGCGTCAAAGAGAGGATGCTCCCAGTAGGGACCGATCGAATCTAAGACAAGTAGGTGCGCCAGCATCACGGTTTCTCGTCTCATCGGTCGGAGGTCCTGCCGGCACCCCGCGAGGTGGGTCGGTAGGAAATACTATACCGGGAACCACGCGCCAGTATAAACATTTAGCCATCTCCAAGTCGAGGTCTGATCCATAATTTCACGAGTAATTAGCGGCTCGAAAACTGCCACCACCAGGCCATCCCCGCGACAATCAAGTGGTGTTCGGCCCGGGGCGCAGAGAATCAGGATCGACGAACTCCAAATATAGCAGTATTGGCATATCTGTCTTGTCGTCGGATCGAGACCTACACTGTATTCCTCCCTTTAGTCAGTAGAAGCATGCTTGTTGGACTCTCACCCATCTCACCACATGCCTTTTCCAACGTCACTGCCTGCTTCTGCGGCTGGACTTTCTCCATCAGTCAGATTAAATAAAACGCTGGATACAATATTTATCTCTCCTAGGACAATCAATCTGCTACTCTTCCGCAAGATGATTCGCCGGCCCCACAGGGCTCACACGGGTTCTTGACCCAAGACACTCTCGTAACGAGCCTTCGTGATCTCGAATAATAACACGGTACACCTCCAAAGCTGTCCTTGGATAGGAACTGACCACCGACTCTGCTGTCTTCAAGCCCGGCCGCGGGAATATTCGCTTGCGATGATCAGCTCCTCTTCCGACATTTCCAAATATACTGTATTGAGAGAAAATATTGGTGATCCCTCAACAATGTAACAAACCCTCTCAACTTGGGGATCTTCCCTGACCAATATTCCCGTACCCCGTTGCTGCAATGCTGATGATTTTGGTCTCTTTGCACGCAAATCGAGCAAGAGACCTGCCAGACCACTTGGTCTCCCTATATCACGCTGCGATATGTCCCCGCAGAATCGAGGGTCACATAGATGGAATAAATTCAGAGCTCAACTGTTCCCGTCGACAACCTTTTCAAGGTGCCGTTGGCTGTCATCAATATACTGTGTATATGTTGCTCATCTTGGCTGCCTGTGAACGTCAATCAAAATAGTTGTGGTGATCAAATGACACGAAAGCACTGCACCCTTCCCGACGCCCACCAGATCAAAATCATTCAGCATTGTAGATATCGTCGGGAGTTCCACGTGCGTCGTCGCTTGAGATGGCATGTGTGAAAACTAGGGACACTGAATCTTTCGTATCGCAGCACTTGTACCAACACGATATCATCTGACATCGTCGCAGTCGTACACAGCTTGTAGAGGGGTTCCTGGGTTTGCGGCCGAGTAGCAAACGCGTCCTGGTCCTTTAACAGAAGCATGTCCCTCCAGAACGCGTGGGTCGCGACGAAATCGTCAGGGCTGAAGTTCTCGTCCTTGTATTTCGCATTGCCATTTTTTGTTCGCCTTTCAAGCTTGTTCGCCCTGCTAGTACCATATGCACCTAGACAGGAGGAAAGGTGTTGCTACCGCTGCTAGCATTGACGGGCTTCTCTAGAAAAGACACCACACCTTGTGGTACACTTGATGAGAGAAGTTGGCCGGAAGACGATTAGTAGATAGGCTGGTAGGTAGACTCTAAAGCCACGCAACGTTGGTGGAACCACATTCATTTAGACAAACAAGAAATTGTGTAGCAGTGGGCCGTGGGAGTTGTTGCTCGTAAGTCTCGTGATGAGAATAAACGAGGCCGTCGTAAAACATGGCCAAACAGCAGATGATGATTTCCCAAGGGAAGAGATTTCGATAGTCGTCGGATGTTTATGCGATTTTAGATGGGATGTTCCATGGACAAGAATATCACCGCTTCGGCACGAGGTCTCTCTTGTCAGTGCAGCTCCTAGGTTAGAGCATGCTACATAAATCGAATTCTCATTCGGCAGCGGTCTGAAGGTGGGTCTAGCTGTATGGGTCCGAAACACAGGACACACGAGCCCATAGCTTGAGTGCGTACACTTGATGTAGATGTTCGCACTACCGCTTCCATATTTAGGTACCTAGATACTTAGGCTTGACATCCAGTGACGTTATTCAAGCTCTGCGCAAGGTACGTCATTATGGGTCTTGCCCATTTTGGGCCGCTGTTATGCAGCCGCTAGGAGAACCCCCTTTTTTCCTCTCAACCGTTGTGCCACCAGTGACAATCACTCCTCCAGTAGCACACGGTCCCTTTCCAACGTCATTTGTTGCCTGCCTCTCCAACTTAAACGCCGAACGGCAGCATCCTTCTCTATCGAGACAATGGACAATCATCTACGTACCTAAGTACTATGTGGGCGTTCAAGAACAACCGTCTGGCAGCAGACGACACCAGTGCCTCACATATCTGGTAGGTATCACGGGCCCTCGGTCAACACCGAGTTATAACCGTTTCGAAGCTCAACAAGGTGCCTGGGTGCTTGACGGCTGTCGCTGCTGAGATCCCTGCAAGGGTTTTACACAGTAGTCTTGGGGCTTCGGCTTCTGGAAGGAGGAGAATCGATGTGGGAAAACGTAACCGAAGGAGCCATCGACGGCAGCATCAACCGAAGCCTTATATTAATCTGGCATGTATCAAATGTAGATGGTGTAAATGTTGGCAGCCTGCAAAATATTTTGTTTGTAGCAGCACCATGTCTCACAGTGCTTAATCGTACAATATCGTGACCACCGGTCTAAATCCCGACATCAATAATGATGATGAAGATCTGGAAAGTAGCATCTCTAAATTAAAACAAGCCCCACTATACCTCGGTACCTACTACCTACACGCAGCCAAAGAGGAAAGAAGAAAAAAATTGTCCCGAGAGGATGATCGTTGAAAAGTCTTGTGTCGCCGAGGAATGGAGTCAAACGGCTGCCGTCCGAGCGCAAGGAACAAGTTGTGCTCCCCTTCCTAGCGATTTCCTTCCTAGGCAGATCGGAAGCATCGTGGAACCTAGGTACTCAAAGCATCGTGGGTACCAGACTCAACCTCAACAATGCCGCTTTGCCCTCGACTCACCTACCCATACCATACCACGCCATACCATGCGGGACAATAACGTAGATACCTAGATATGTGGAAGATATGATCCGTACTAACCATCATCTTCTCACTGTTTTTGTAGGTAATCCTGGCAGGAAATGCGGATATGCCACAGCCCTGGAGTACCTGAGATCGGCCTAGTAGGGTACAATCGGTGTCAGTAGGGCTAGCTTTGGGCCTAGAGACACCTGGGCAGCCTAAACAAGCCGACAGGCGACTGGCGACTGGCGACTGGCGACAGGGCAACGCGCGACGCAAACCAAGGAACAGCTAGTATTTCCGGATTCAGGGTTTCTTTCCCTCAACGGCCACGAATAATCGAATTATGCTGTTGATTTCCTGTCTTCTCCATACCAAATCTGACCGTCTCGTACTTACGATATCCCCTCCTCCAGCCTGCAGAGACTTACTTCCCTCGCCAACCGAGCACAGAATTTTATCAAACCGGAAGGTCAGGGCTTGGGCCTCAAATCTCCTAAAGCCTAAAGGTTTTTATCAAAAATCTATTTACCGAGGTTTTGACGAGCAAGTGGTGGCGGGTCGTGGCTGTCCCTCTCTCTCGCTCTTTCCCTCCATCTTTTAAAACGGATTTACTACGGGCGGGCACAGGCACAGGGCACAAGGCACAGCTCCTACGTCATACCCTACAGGTACGCAACACAACTGCAAGCTGCGGAACTGTACGCTATCTTACCGTACTGTATTCCGTACTCTCGACCTCGACCTTCGCTCTTTCCTGGTCACTGCCCTCATCCACGCTCCATTGCCCACACCCACCACCCATACCCATACTCAAGGTCCACGCACACGCCTACCCCATCTGTACCTAACTTCGCCGTGACCAGTGGCACTTACCCAGCAGTTCATCCAATCCCACTTTGCGACCGCGCTTCAGCTACCTTGCCTCGCCTCGCCTTGACTTGACTCTAACTAAACCTTCTTTGACCCCACACTTCGCTATCCTCGTCGACTGTATCCGTCCTTTGCCCGGTGCAAATCTGTTGATTCGCCTTCCGCCTTGTTCCTACCAGTACATACACACCTACATGTTGCCGACAACAACTCGACTTCACGCGTACTCCCCCAACTTCCACGCCATCACGATTGCGAGTACTGCTCCTCCGGTCCCGACGGCAACCTCTATGGAACAGCACCTATGAGGCATGACAAGATCGACTCTGAGCGCTGAACACGAGAAACCTTTCTCAAACAAGCGCCGTTTGCCCAACTTACCAGGGACAACTCCACCAACATTTCAGCAACACCAGCCCGAACATCCGTCGCCGTCAATTGAGCATGCCATAAATGCGTCGTCGACGTCGCAAGGAAATGTGTCATCAACAGTAATGTCAGAACTCTCCAAAGCCGCAGGAGAGGGCCACTTGCCCCTTCAGGACCCGAGAATCAATGCGGTCAGCAGGAGCACCCCCACCAATGCCGGTGGTGGAAATGGAACCAAATCGCCCGGAGGTCCTGCAGTTCAAGGTCAAGATCGGTCAACCTCGCCCGAGAAAGAGAGCAGCGAAAATGATGGAGGGAAGCAATCCGAGCCCAGGTATAGGGTGGACTCTGCCAGCCAGCTGAACCAATATCGCGAACAATTGGCCAGGGATATGCAACGGCAAGGGCTCAATGCGAGATCCGGCCAATTTCAAGGTCAACCTTCCAGAGTGTCGCCCATACTCGAGGAAGCCTTTGCCCCCAGCTCACCGAGCCCAATGTCCCCCCGTCAACTACTTCAACCAATGACTCAATAGAGTCCAATCAAACGATACGTGGTGGCGTTACTCCTAACACCGGCATGTTTGCCAAAACACCATCATATCCATTCCCTCGGGTTGGCACTCCCGGATATATCCCTTCGTCGATACACAAGCCTTTCACGACTCTGTCACCGACGGGCACTGCGTCTAACTTACCCTCCTCTGCTATGGCGGCCGCAGCGTTTGGGTCCTCTCATCCACATGACAAGATATTGTCCAACCCTTCAACTCCTGCATCGGCCATGTCATTTCAACCTATCGATGCCGTGGATCAAGATCACCCGGATTTCCCGACACCGAACCTGTACGACATGTCATTGATGTTGTCCTCTGAGCCTGGATTGGATGCGTGGTGGAGAACCGTGGTTCACATCATGACTGTGTTCTACAAAGCTGAACGGCTAACGTTATCTGTGCCCGCTGACTCCACGGATCTAGAGAATGTTCCATGGGGACAGAAAGCAACGTACAATGCGCGACAGGAAGACAGCTTGAGCATGGAATACATGGCACGTGGTAGTAGTCTCGGGCCTAGTACTATGGACGACGTCTCCGAAATCGCCTCCCCAGCTGGCGATCCAACTGTCAAGTTGCAGCAACCACCTCCACGCCCTCAGATACAAACTCGGCACTCTTTCACTGCTTTCGAAGATGAGAAGAAAAAGACCTTATCATCTGCGAAACCGTCACCCATCTCTAAGAGACCCGGCTTGTTTGCTCGAAGCAAGAGCACCTATCCAGGGACCCCAGCGGCGGAAACGCCACACACGGGACTAAATAAACAAGCTCTGGCAGAACACGACGCGGACGAACCAGACTTTCCTGATGAGTGGGAGGCACCGACGCCACAGAAAGAAAACCACGGGAGAGTCTTCGAGTTGCTGCAAGCTCTGGATTACGAAGCCGATCCGCTTATTGACCATCATGGTGTGACCCGTGTATTGGAGAGAGGCCGCGTTATCGCGTTGACGCGTAGCTACCCATACCTCGAGGACATGATGCTGAGCAAGCCCGCAGAAAGCAAGCCGCTCGCTCGCAGCCATTCGCCCGAAGGCATCAGAATGAAAGGCAAGAGGCTACGGAACGAATCTTCCACAAAGCTGTCCAATATCCTCAGCTCTGCTCATCCAATAAGGGCTCACCCTCACGACCGACGGCCTGGCCAGAATATTGACAAGATGATTTCTGAAGGAGAGCCAAGACGGCCACCGACTCCCAAATATGAAGAGTACGAACAGACGCCTCCCTCTCCATGGTCACAGTCACCAGCCCCATCACCAGCGATTCGAGCCGATCCCAAGGACAATCCGTTCTTCACCGATGCCGTGGTGGACGAATCGTCCTTCAACCCCACGCAGAAAACCCCAGATTACTCGGCAATAGGGCCACAAGAAGCCATTGGAGTAGACAATGCCTGGACAGTGCTCCATATTCCTCTCAGGCATCCACTTCTATCTAAGTCATCTGGGTTCAGACTTGACTCTACGCTTATGGACCAAAAGTCGTCGCGGCGAGGAAGAGACTATGTGTCGGACTTTGATAGACAGCATGAGTCCGACGCATTTCGCAAAGAGAAGCAAACACCCATCGCCATCTTGTCCATACTCAGCACCACTATTCCCTACCCATCCAATCTTCGCTATTCCCTCGAACATCTGTCGCCTCACCTCGCAACATCCTTTTCTCTGTGTCGCCATTACAGCAGTTTGGAATCCGAGTTGGCTAGGATGCATCATCGGAGACCACGGATTGCTGGTTTTGGCGCGGTGGATCCAGAAGGAAGGCCTATCACAGACCCCGCGATCCTCAACTACGCCGTTTCCGAGGACGTAGCGGACCAATCGATTGCAGGTAGCCTCACGAGCCCAAGCGAATACTCTGCACGATCACGGAGTATAGCAGGCACTCCTGGAGGCACTCCAGGGTGGGAGAGCACAAGCCTTGGGGGCGTCATGGAGAAACGCCCCGCGGTACCGAGCCCTGCTCCCGTGGGTGGGGATAGCTATTTCACAACGAAGTCTCGATCGGCCAGCAAGACGGACTTGGCTTCTGTTGCTCAGCAACGCGCCCGGCGTAATTCTAGAGGCAGCACAACGTCAGAGAAACGGTCCTCTCTGCGGCTCTCTGGTGGACTGTCCCTGGAGTCTGGCAGCTTGAGCCCCGATATCAATGAATTAGACGTGGCCGAAGACGTTGTCGGTAGAACATCAGATGATCTGCCAACATTCACCTTCCCAAAGCGAGAACCAAGCAAAGCCGTTCCAGTAGAGCGAAAAGATGAAAGGACAACCGATTCAAAGGGGCTGACCAGGTCATTAAGTCATACCATCCATCGACACACAAAGCTTCACTCATACGGTGGAGACTTTGCAACGACATTTCAATCCTTACCACCGGGCTCGACTTTCCCTACAAGGGGCACGCCAGCCCGGTCTGAGTCCCTACCTGCAAATGCACCTGAGATGGCCTTCCCTACGGACAAGCTGAAGGACCTCATCCTCGACTCTCTACCGGCCCAGCTCTTCGTGGCTCTTCCCGGCGCTGGTGGGATTGTCTGGGTGAACAGCCGCTATCTTGCCTACCGTGGCCAGTCCTTGGCGGAATTACATGCAGATGCCCATGCAAGTATTCACCCAGACGATCGAGATACTTATCTAAGAGCTTGGGGTCGTGCTGTCAAAACGGGCACTGACTTCCACATGAATGTGCGAATACGTCGCTTCGATGGAGCTTTCCGCTGCTTTTCTGCGAGGGTTGTTGCGTGCAGGAACAAGCGCAATGAAATTGTCCACCACCTTGGTTCTTACACGGACATCCATGAGCAGACTATGGCAGAGCTCAAACTCGTCCGCCAGCAGGAGATTGAGGCATCCGAAGCGAAGTACAGGTTCCTTGCGAACTTGATTCCGCAAATTATCTTCACTGCCACTGAGGACGAGGGCATCACGTTTGCCAATGAACAGTGGCTTGCCTACACGGGGCAGTGTGAAGATGACGCTATGGGATTGGGTTTCATGGACTACGTGCATCCTGACGACCTGGCCAAATGCCGGATACCCTCGGGCCAGAATTCCCGACATTCGTCTCTGGGGAGAGCGATGGCGGCCAAAAGGGGACAAACAGAATCGCCAAAGATTGACAAGCTCTTCAAACATTCAGCGAACAAGAGTACAGGCCATCCCGAGACAAACATTCGAGGCGTGCATTACCCACTTTCTCGACAAAACAGTTCGAGCAGCGACTCGGTGTATGAACTTCCGTCCGCGAATTTGACTGAGCTGGCCAAGGAAGGAATTGTCAAGGTCGGAACGGACAGCAACGGGAGGTTGTCGTATGCCACTGAGATTCGGCTTCGTTCAAAGAGTGGAGAATATCGATGGCACTTGATACGTTGTGTCGAGATTGACAATATCGGGAACAGTGTCAGTTCCTATTTTGGTTCAGCAACGGACATTAATGATCACAAGTTGCTCGAAGCGAAGCTCAAGGAGGCCATGGAATCGAAGAGCCGTTTCTTGAGCAACATGTCGCACGAAATCAGGACGCCCTTGATTGGCATCTCGGGCATGGTCAGCTTTTTGCAGGACACCACGCTCAATGAAGAGCAGCGGGACTACACCAACACCATTCAAACCAGCGCTAACAGTCTGCTGATGATTATCAACGACATCCTTGACCTCTCGAAGGTCGATGCTGGCATGATGAAACTAAATCATGAATGGTTCCATACGCGTGCTCTGATCGAGGATGTGAACGAGTTGGTGTCGGCCATGGCTATAGCCAGGAGGCTCGAATTGAACTACATTGTCGAAGAGGACGTGCCAACTTGGATCAAAGGAGACAGAGTGAGGATCCGACAGGTTCTTCTGAACGTTATCGGCAACGCAATCAAGTTCACTGAGACTGGCGAAGTCTTCAGCCGATGCAGAGTCAAGGCCGGGGCCCCAGGACTCGGCGAGAACCAGGCCATGCTGGAGTTCGCTGTTATTGACACCGGGAGAGGGTTTACCGAAGAGGAGGCGAAACTTATCTTCAAGCCTTTCAGTCAGATCGATGGTAGTAGCACACGAGCACATGGCGGCAGTGGCCTGGGCCTTGTGATCTCGCGACAGCTCGTTGAGCTCCATGGCGGAAGAATGGAGGGCACAGCTGTGCCAGGGGAAGGTGCCACCTTCACGTTTACCGCCAAATTCGGCCTTCCAACCGAGGAGGACCATCCCGATGCACCCGTCAGCTCTCTAGCACCGCAAACTCCCGCTGTCCTCGAGGAAATTCCCACTCAGCCATTCAGGCAATTTACCATCACCAAGCATCGGGGTTCGCCAGTCGTTAGCCCAGGTAGCGCCGAGCCGGATGCTTCCCCTGCGGTGGCTTCCAGCGGCAGCTCAAACCCGTCGATTACCTCAACAGGGACACGTGTTACGGGAAGGTCGTCCATATCATCGGTGAACGCTGGTCTGGCACGGTTCAGTGAAGCTGCTAGAGCCAGCGGCCAAGATCTATCTCAGATGAAACTGGAGATGCCGTCTGGGCGCATCTCGCCAGGACATGTACCAACCCCCGACTATATGGGCAATATGCATAACTCCGGCGACTTCCGCCCGCCGATGTTCTCCATTCTGGTGATCTGCCCTCAGAAATACAGTCGCGAGGCTACAGTGCAACACATTGAGATGACACTGCCGAAGGATGTGCCGCATCAGATCACCGCCCTTGCGAGTGCTCAGGAAGCTGAGCAACTGATAGGTCGTGACGACCCGGTCATCTTCACGCATGTCTTGATCAACCTTCCATCCCCAGAGGAAATCACAAGATTAATGGAGGAGATCAGCCACTCCACGTTGCTAAGCAAGGCAACAGTGGTCCTCTTATCCGACTCCATCCAGCGGCAAGCTCTGACGAAACTCGTCGAAGGCACTGATCGCGCGGATCTGATATCTGACAACAAGGTCACATATGTGTACAAACCCGTGAAGCCGTCACGCCTGGCTGTCATCTTCGATCCGGCGAAGGAGCGGGATATGAGCGTCGACCGCAGTAGGTCCTCGGCGCAGCGGATTGTGGAGACACAGAAAAAGAGCTACCAGGAAGTTGAAAAGCGGATGGGGAACAAGGGCTACAAGGTGCTCCTTGTCGAGGACAACCCCGTCAACCAGAAGGTCCTCAAGAAGTATCTGGTAAAGGTGGGCTTGGAGGTCGAGTTGGCTATGGATGGTCAGGAGTGCACAGACATGGTATTTGGTCATCCTCATGGCTTCTACTCTCTAATACTGGTAAGTTTCCATTCCACTCAGAAAATAAAGTATGCCCCAGAAAGCTAACGGAAGACCTAGTGTGACCTCCACATGCCCCGAAAGGACGGCTATCAGGCCTGTCGAGAAGTACGAGCATGGGAAGACAATAACGGTTACAAGAAGCTGCCCATCATTGCGCTCTCCGCAAACGTCATGTCCGATGTCCAGGAGAAGTGCGTCGAGGCGGGCTTCAGCGACTATGTGACGAAGCCGGTGGACTTCATCGACCTGTCGACAGCACTGTCGAAGTTCTTCTGAACTAGGCTAATCAACGACAACAAACAAAACAAGGCAACAGAAACACAAATATTGAACCGCTTGCATAGCATTGGTGTTACCACTTAGGTACTGCATACAGCAACGATGGAATGGTCAACGAACCGCGCAAGACGTCTCCTGATCTCCAACTGCACAAAAATGATACCAAACAACGAAGTATCACGGTATTTCGGATTCGATTCATCCCTTCATCGCGGACAGTCAACATTTATTTTGATTTCTTTTTCGGACGTTCGCTTCGGCCACGCATGGGTCATAGGGAGGAGGAGGAAACTGGAGGGTCGTGCTTTCCCCCAGGTGTATCTCAGGTTGAAACAGGGGCGTCGTTTTCAACTCCTCTTTTCTTCCCTTTTTTTTCTCTCGCCGTTTTAGATGGTCAGGGGCAAATCTAATTCTTTTCTTCTTCCGGTTGGATTTCGGTTCGGGCTCATTCATCATCACCATCATCATCATCAACAGAGATTCATTTTCTATATTCTGTTCCTTTTCGGAGTTGGGGAGGATTACGGGGGGCTATTATGGTTCATGATTCTTGAATTCTTGTCTGCATCTGTTGTTCGTCAAGCAATTTTACCCTAACCTTTTCGGCCCCCCACCATCATGAAGTGAGATACTACTGTACTGCACCCTGCCCTACCTTATTTATTATCTTGGCCGTCACAAGGAATCCAGACAAGAGGAGGGAAAGGAGTCCGGCTGGCAAAAGAAGGAAAACCTAGATAGAATTGCAAGAGTGATTGTAACATCAAAAGTCTACATATTACATTACATCCATGACAATACATGTGTATCGATGGGTTCGTGTCACACTCCTGGGCTTTTCGTCACGGTGTTTTTGAGTTGAATGATTGCCAGGTCGCATTTGGAACCACACCGACCGGTCTTGCTTATCGTGAAGTCATGGCATCTAAGCCTCATATCCATACATCCATCCCATCCCATCCCGTCCGTTCGCTACGGACCATGTGCCAACCGCGAGTGTCTATCTATGCAAGTATGCAATCTGGTATCTCCCTCAAAAGACAGTAGTTAGGTACGTGAAAAAAAGAACAAAAAAAGCACCGAGTACCCAACGCCTAGCCCTGGTGCTCGCTCGTCCTCAACCCCGGAGGACGCAGCGAGCCCACTCGGGTACAGTAAAAACAAAGATAAAGATCAGTAGACGCTCCCATTGATACTCCGGTCCTCCCTCTCCGCCCTGTCGATGTCAGAAAGCTCATCGGCCTCGTCAATGTCCTCGTTGCGACTCGTCTCACGCTCGTCGTCCGCGTGTTCGTTTTCGTTCTGGCTGTCATGGTCGTGACTACAATACCCGTGGCCCTCGCTGCTGCTGGGCGAGTCGCCCAGCCTGTTGGCCATCGTGCCCCGTCCCATCCCGGACCGATCCCGCTTGCCGGAATCGTTAAGGTCCACACTAGCCACCCTCGACGTGACCACGCTCAGGCCCAGCTCACTCCTCTTGCGATGGCAGGACCGGTCGTCCTCGGACGAGTCCGCGTCGCTGTTGGCGCGGGAGGTCTGGCCCGAGTGTGTCCCGCCGCCGTCGCGGCCGCGTGCGCAGAACAGAGGTGGTATGGGCAGAGGAGTCTTGCCGCTCGTGAAATGTGGGCTCTTCACCTCCCGCGCGCGGAGTCGGTCCTCGATGGAGATGAAACTCGGTGTGCCGTCCGGACTGGACACGGCCTCCTGGCGGGCCCTGGCCAAGTCGAGCTGCGGAGTACGAGTGTTGTACTCTGAAGCTGACATGTCGTCATCTTCAGACTGGAATCGCCGTGCTGCAGGGCGGCGAGAGCCGAGGGTTGAGGAGGGTGTGGATGTCCCAGTGGTGGTGGATGGTGTGGCAAAGCCGTGGGTGGTCAGGGAGGAGCTGACGCTAGCAGCACTTGTCGTGTTAACAGGGGCCGAGGGGTGTGGGTGGACGGAGGTCTCGTCGAGTTTGACGAGGTCGGCAAGGGCAGAGCGAATACGAAAAGATTTGTTATGGTCGCAACCGTTGGGACAGCCTCCCCACCGCCGGGGTTTTGAAGATGAGTCTGCGGAGATGGCCTTGTCTGATTTGGACTTGTCCTTGACGTTGGCGACATCAAGGGGCCCCTTCTCTTTGTCCTTTTCTTTTTGCTTTAGGGCTCGTTCCCTGCGCAATTCTGACCATGTCCGTAGTTTGGTGTCCAGGACGTATTTTCCGCTCTCCTGTTTCGTCATGATGAGGAACTCGCAGTGGTTGATGTTCCGGAGATCCTCGAAGTACTCGACGCTGAAGTGGTACCACTTCATCAGGAAGACGCGCGACATCAGACCGTGGGTCACTGTTTGAAACATGCAGTCAGCATCTCGCCTGTCTTCCAAAGGGTAACGTAGCGGTTGGGCGGACGCACCTAGAACACAAACGCTGGCGAAGTCATCGTCACCGAACTGCCTCCACAAACTCTCGTTGAAGCCACTGATACGGTCGTAGGCGTCAGCAGCGCTCTCGCCGTTGGGTATCCTGTAGAAGAAGTGGCCGTAGTCGGCGCGCTCCTGCCACATCCTCTCCATCTCGGCGGAACATGGCTGGAAGTTGCCAAAATCTTGCTCCCGCAGCCGAGGCTCTTCATAGACCTTGATGTTGTTCCTCTTGAAGGGAGACGGCCCTTGCTCGTCCGAGGTCAGTGTAGCTAGGATGCCCTCGGTGGTTTCTCTGGTGCGGCGGTAGGGAGATGTGAAGAACTGGACGGTGTCGTCGGCACGGAGCACGTTGCGCAGGCGCCGGCCGGCATCGTAGGCTTGTTGCCATCCGTCTTGGGTCAACTTGACGCGGTGGTCGGGGATGGTCTGGTGGATTTCGCGATTCTCTGGTGGGAGCAGGTAGGTCAGCGAATTGTCTCGTGTACCACATGACACACAAGTTTTGGAGACTTCCTGGGTATACTTACTATTGCCCTCCGACTGGGCGTGGCGGATGAGGATGATCAACCGAGGCTTTGCCATGGTCAGCTTGCAACCACCTGGACAGGTTTGGCAACCAGAGAGGCAAGGCAAGGATTGGTTCAGTAGAGCGAAGAGGGGGAATGCTCAGATATCAGAGCAACTTGTGCGGCGTTGGAGGAAAGTTGGGTGTAAGGGTGTGGGTTGTACGACGACGACAAAGATAGAACGGTAGGACGCAGACGTGTGTATAGGTCGGGGCGTAGTATAATAAATAGGTCAGATAGGCGGGAGGTTGGAAATGTGTACCCCTTTACGTCGGACAAGAGCCATCCGACCGAGTCTATATAGTTACAGAGCGATCCGTATAGGCGGAGGAGAAGGTGGGACGGAAGCGGAGGGGAGGGATGGGAAGGGACAGGCGGAGTCGCGATGAGTATTGGATGACGAGACTAGGCTGGGGCTAAAGTAACTTGGTTGGTTGGGCTTGGTGTTGTTAGACGATGGGAACTGATTGTTTGGATGATGTGTGCCGGATGGTGCGAGAAGTATATGCAACTCCCCAGCAGCGATATTTGATGTCGTTGGTAGAGTTGGGAGGCGACTTTTGAGGGACTGAGGGTTGACAAATACGTGAAATATGTGCAAGTCTAAGGTTGCTCCTTCCCCTGGTGCGACTTTGACGTTTTGTCGTACGGCAAAAGGAATATTGTGTCAGTAGATGGAGGGGGGGACTACGGCTACCATTGGGGGCGAGGGGGTGGGGTTTGCCGCCCTCCAAGCGTGAACATATCCCGTTACATACTAGGTACCTACCTAGCCATGCCTGCTATGGTAGCACCAGTAGTACCGGCAGGACGGAACACCCCGACACACCGGTTTGCGATACGTCCAAACCCTATTGGTGGTGGTACCCAGCACCTGTGCACTGCACTCATTGGTTTTCCAAGCAATTTGTTTGCTGGTGACTTATTTCTCTCGTCCAAGTTGTTCTTCTGTAGGTGAAACAGGGTGATAGGACCCCGTGCACCGCGTCATGGTGTTGCTATGCAGCTATGTAATGACATGTCGGCATTTGGTACATTTTAAATCGGATAATCAGACAAGGATTGGGAGTCGAGCATCGAGACCCAACCGGTGACAGGCGTGAACGGTAATAACTGCAACGGTAAGTAACGGTAAATTGAAGGCTGAAGGCGCTGTCTACATACCTACATAAGTACCTAAGTACCTAGGTATGTATAGTAGGGACCGGCAGTCGCGCTTGTGCGGCGTCAGACGGCAATCTCCTCTTGATCAACCCTTGTTTTCGTTCCATCCATCTAAGATATCACCTGTTAATAGTTGACTGCAACTCTGTTGGTGCCTGTCTGACGCTCTGATTCGACACCGCAGCCGCTACCACCATGTAGCCTAAGCGCCTATGCTACCTACCTACCTACCTACCTACCTACCTACCTACCTACCCACCTAGGTAGGTACATATGCAGAACGCGGTATGCATGTGATTGTCATGCCATGGCTGCTCTGATGATTTTCATGTGGTGCACGGTAGTACCATGTATGTAAGTAGACAAGCAAGCGAGATAAGAATTGTTTCCTATGTAGAAAGAAGCTCCAGCAATACACGCGTAGTTTTTTATCACGTATCGTAGATTTGAAAGAAACGGCCGTGCGTACTTTTGGTCTTGATCCAGGCTCGGCCCGAGGCGTGGGTGTGTGTAACTTTCGGCCGTAAGTTTATTCTTACGCCGACAACATTTCAGTACTACTGGTACAGTACCTACCTGCCTAACCTACCACCAACAAAACACCAGCGACACCAGAGCGACACCAACCGCAGCCAACACCCAATACACACCAACACACCCAACACATACAATCACACACCCACACTCCCATAACCAGCCGCCCGCGTGCACAACCACAGCCACCATGTCCGGCACAGGCCCCGAGTCCCTCCCGACCTCCGCGGACCCGCGCTCCAAGCGGCCCGTCAAGAAGCGCGCCCTCTCCCCCGCCTCCGCGCAGGCCAGCCAGGTCTCCTCGCTCTTCTCGCGGCCAGACCAGGAGATCCGCGTGCCCTCGGGCCCGCCGGACCCGAAGAGGCGGCTCGCCCCTCCCCCGGAGATCGTGACCAACGTGCAGGGCTCGTCGGCGGGCGCCGGGTCGGGCGAGTTCCACGTCTACAAGGCGGCGCGGAGGAGGGAGTACGAGAGGCTCAAGGTCATGGACGAGGAGGTGAGGCAGGAGAAGGAGGCGGAGGAGTTTGCGAGGAAGAGGGAGGAGATGGAGAGGCGGGACGACGACAAGACCAGGAAGAACCGCGAGAAGAGGGACAAGATGAAGGCGAGGAAGGACAAGGCGAAGCAGAAGGGTGGTGGTGGTGGGAAGGCGGCCGAGAAGCAGGGCGGTGTCAAGCCGAGGGTGGACCAGGCGGATGAGGCTGCGAAGGACGTTCAGGACGGCGAGAAGGGTGGCAGCAAGGACGCAGATTCTAGGGGCGACGTGCCAGCCACAGCCGCTTCGGCCAGCGCGCCTGGCTTGGTCATACACGATGACGACTGAGGGCAGCAAGCATTTCATTTGAACAGCACAGGGAACAGCAAGGCATTTTCAGAGAGAAAGCAGAGCAGAGCGAGTCTTCCACCTTCGAAGATGCATTTTCTCTACCTTGACCAAGATCTATGGGGTAATACACAGGGTATGCTTTTTTGCCGACACATCCTCATTACTACTCTAAATGCACCAGGTCTAATCACACATCATCTCTTCAGTCATCGCCACCACCACCCGTACCGACACCTAATGGTGCCTTCTTCGCCGAGCAGATGTCGTCGACACGCAGCAGAAGGCAAGCGGACTAGGGGGAAATCATAGTTAGCGGGATACCCTTCACAGGCTTTAGATAGCTTTGCGCAGTTGCACTCACCTCGATAGCCGTCTTAATGCTCTGCAGCTTGATAGCCTGCGGCTCCCAGACACCGTACTCCTTCATGTCCGCCAGTCCACCAGTGTCACCGTTGATGCCCCACGTGCTCTTGCCCTCGGCGTGCTTGGCACGGAGGTCTGTCAGCACGCGCACAGGGCTTGCACCTGCGTTCTGGACCAGTGTCCGGGGGATAACCTCGAGCGCCTCAGCCACCGCCTTGTAAGGCCACTGCTGCACACCCTCGATGCTCTTCGCCATCTGGCTCAGCCGGACAGAGACTGCCATCTCGGTCGCACCACCGCCCGGTGAGAGGCGCGGGGAGAACATGACGTTGCGCGCCACGCCCATGGCATCCTGCAGGTTCCGCTCGACCTCGTTGAGGACGTCCTTGGAGGGTCCACGGAGGAGCACGGTGCAGGCCTTGGGCTCGCTGCACTTGGTGAGGAAGCTGAAGTACTCGTCGCCGATCTTCTCGATCTCGAAGAGGCCGCACTTGGTGCCCACGTCCGCATCCGTGATGTCCTCAACTCGGTTGACGATGGTCGCACCCGTTGCCCGTGCGATTCTGTTGTTGTCTGTCTTTCGCACACGGCGCAGAGCGGTGACGTTATCCTTCATCAGGTAATGTTGTGCAAGGTCTGTCAGATGTTAGTGGTGCTATTCCCGGACATAATAATCAGAATGTAGAGGATAGACTGACCAGACACTCCCTTCTCTGTGATGACGAGATCGGGCTTGACTGCCAATATCGCGTCGCACATGATCTTGACCTGCTCCTCCTCAATCTGCAATATCCGTTGCCAGTCCTCCTCCTTCGATATCTCGATGTTCGTTTGCGACTCGCCCTTCTTGTACTCCAGAGAGCAATCCAGCAGGACGATTCTGGGGTTCTCGATTTTCCTCCGCATCTTGGGGTGTGTGATGTCCTTGTTGAGCATAACACCGTCCAGGACTCTGCTGTCCTCGATCTCTCCACCAGGAACCTTCTCCACACGAGCGTAACGCTTGATGTCGACCTCGGTCTTGCCGTTGCCCGCCTCCCATGACACTGTCCGCACAGCCTTCAGGGCGAGGGTGCACATGAGGTCTGACCACCTTGACACAAACTTGGTGCCGATGGATGAGGAAATCAAGTCGTACATGGCCTTGTCATCGCTGATATCGATCGGCAGGGAGACTTCTTCGATAATCTTGAGGGCGTCGGCGAGAGCGCGCTTGAAGGCGGAGATGATGACAACGGGGTGGATGTTTCGCTCGAGTTGGGGCATGGACTGGGCGAGAATCTCACCAGCTGGCCACATCGTTAGCTCCCTAACATGCAGGTGAAGGGCAAGGCCACGCAAGCTTACCAAGGATGATGACTGTTGTGGTTCCGTCTCCAACCTCCTCGTCCTGGGTCCGGCTGAGCTCGATCATGCTCTTCGCGGCGGGGTGCGACACCTCGATCTCACGAAGGATAGCGTGGCCGTCGTTGGTGAGGACGATACCTCCCATGGGGTCGAGGAGCATCTTCAACATGGCCTTGGGACCAAGACATGATCGGATGATATCGGCAACAATCTTGGCGGCGGTGATGTTAGACAGCTGGGCTTTCCTACCAGTCTGCCTCTCACCACTAGCGGTGTCTGCGACACGAAATGGTGTCAGTCCTCTTCCCTATACACTCGATCCACGAAGCTCCCATGAGCTGTGGCGGGGTTCCACGTACTCATAACCACGACGGGGGCCTGCATCTTGACTCGTTGCTGGACAAGCGAAGTGAAAAGTTGGGACCAAAAAGTTCTACCTCAAATTCGAGGTGATAGTAAGTATGCAACGGGGGGTGTTGCTAGGTTGATAGAGACGAAGAGACTGTGTCCGTTCTCTAGCAGAGCTGTTTACATTGGGCCCCTCGTCTTGCTGCAAGAAAAAGCTGCTGCCAGCCGGCGACGGGCTAGGGGATCATCACGTAAGCAGCAGGGGTCCTGGCTTGCCCCATGCGCCCAGGTCCAGGTGTCCACGCGTGGAGCACGCGTCTCCTCTACAAATAAATGACTTCAGCAGCCAGCAACCATATTTGAGACTAACACACACATATATATATATGTATGGGTACATAGACCCCTTCATCCGTTCAACTCCGTCATCGTACACCTTGGTAGAGCCAATGCCTTACCAGAACACTTTTCAGCCTGCGACCAGCTGTATGTTCACCACGGCAACCATCCCCCTTTCCGTGTGCCTTACCATATACTTGCTGTGCAGCACCATCAGAACTGATTGATAGCTCTATCGTACCCATCTCGATGTGTTCAATCAACAGTCCTTGCTCCTGTCATTGGTGAGATCAGGGGATCGATAAACCTGGAGCATGAAACATCAGCTGCCCACCCTCAGTCCATAACACCTGTGGACCTTTTGTTCCTTCCAGACGGCAATCGCAATCACTTTCTAGACTTCAGGAGGTGCAGCGTAGTCCTTTTGCAAAGGATGCAGTACCGGTTAGTTGAACCACACGGCCATGTTTTGACGGCGGTCTAGCAGGCCCACGTATAGACGCAGTGGACTGGATAACACAGTCATCCAGTGTAGTTCCTTTGCGGCTCGATGACCAAAGCAAGCATGCGTCGACAGGTGAGTTGTACTTAGGCCATGCGGACATGAAAGTTGATCGCGAGTAGTGAGAAGACCGTTTAGCATCAAATACTTGGCGGGAATCCGAAACATACAGGTGCGATTTATCCTCAAGTTCTCCCTGAGGAAGTTCCCATTCTTTGACTTCGCCACTTCCCCTACCCTCGTCCATGTGTTTACTCACCGACCTTTCGTCTCTTCTCTCTTGTGTGAAAAGAACAAAAAAGAGGAGAGCACAACTCCAAACCTCGCCACCTCGCCTTGTGGTTCATCCTGAATAAGCCGGGCCGGTTCTCCAAGTCCGGCCCGGCTACTCATGCGTTGGCGCGGCCAGAGGCGGGAATGCCTATCAATGGTGGTTCAGTGGACCCTTCCTTTGCCGTCTTCTTATAGCAGACTGCTCCCCGCATCACATGAATTGTCTCCTTAACATATAACATCAAGTATAACGAAGATCTGTTTCTCCAAAGGAGCACCAAAAAAGAAAAAGGGACCTTTGCAACTCTGCAAAATTCTAAAACAACGCATTCAAGTCAGGTATCTCGAAGCGCCAGAGAAGATGTCACCGGCCATAGTATCAGAAGCCATCCCGGCGGACATGACCATCACGGTTGCCAAGTCCCAGCCGGTGGAGAAGGTTAAGGAGGTCGAAAAGGAAGTCACTCCTCTAGAGGCCATATCACATGGAGATGTATTGCCTGGTAAGTTATGAGAAAACAACGGTATAACCGTCAAATGATGGATAATGTCTAACAACCAACAGATATTCCCACTTTCATGAACTTCACGGCGGAGCGAAAACACATCCTCGTCCACATGGCAGCAGTCTTCCGGAACTGGTCACGCATGGGCTACGCGGAAGGCCAGTCCGGACACATCTCGGTGCGCGACCCGGAGTTCCCGGGGATCATGTGGATGAACCCCCTCTCCCGGCACTACGGCACCCTGACGGCGGGCGACATGATCCCAATGTTGGTCGCGACAGGCAAGGTCGTCGGAGGCGTGCCCAACCCGGCCACCGGGAAGATCACCGCCAACAAGGCCGGCTACTTCATCCACAGCGCCATCCACAAGCGCCGGCCCGACATCCACGCCATCTGCCACGCCCACACCGCCGCCGGGCGCGCGTGGTCTGTGTTCGCCAAGCCCCTCGAGATGATCACGCAGGACGTCTGCAGCCTGTACGGTTGCCACGCGGTTTATAAGGCTTACGGCGGCATCGTCTTTGCTTCGGACGAGGGTGAGCGTATTGCGGATGCCCTGGGACAGCACAACAAGGGCGCCATCCTCATGAACCACGGACTCCTCAGTGTCGGCTACACCGTCGATGAGGCGGGTTTCATCTTCGGGCTGATGGAGCGCAGCTGTGCCA
Source organism: Cytospora piceae (assembly GCA_016508685.1). Taxonomy (NCBI): domain Eukaryota; kingdom Fungi; phylum Ascomycota; class Sordariomycetes; order Diaporthales; family Cytosporaceae; genus Cytospora; species Cytospora piceae. Next base: position 1,291,189 of record JADMLE010000005.1, on the reverse strand, counting down.
TCCAGCTGCAGGTCGAGGCTGCGTGTGCGAATGGCCTGAAGAAGAATGTTATCAGTGATGAGGAGGCTGCTTACAACTGCAAGATGGCAAGTGAGAATAATGCCCTGTACCGGGAGATGCAGCCCGACGTGGAGCTTGAGATTGAGGCTGCTGGTGGGGAGGCGGTGCTCGCGAGAGGATTTGAGACACTGAATGCCAGTATCAAATTATGAGCGACATGAATACGACTACGAGTTCTGGTGGCCAAATACCTTTATTCCCTGTTCCTTCGTTTCATCCCTGGATGCTGCTGCCCTGGGCAGGGTTATAAACATCGGCTTAACTCCCTACTTGAAGCGGCTTCATACGCGTCGCATGTCATATGCACCAGGGCATTGTGAGCTTCCCGCCGGTAGCCCAGTGAGCTCCCCTTTGTCATATAACGTTCTACATGCCGGCTGCTTGAAGCAGGCACAAGGGGTACTACGGCATGATTGCAACGCGGAATGCGAGGAAACCCGCAGTCATCCTGCGTCAGCCGGACGGATCCGAAGGCTGAGCGACATGTTGCAATGGGAGTGGAGATTGCGGCTCGGTTTCTGTACCTAAGATCCGTGGTGGCAATGCCATATGGTACTTATAGTACTTATGTATTCATGTTGTGTATCCTAGACTTGAATTTAAGTCTAAAGGTACGAGTCGGCCAGGATTTTCGCTCTATCAAAGACGTCGCCACGGTGCTTTTATATAGATGAGGCGGCGAGGTGCCCAATAAAGCGCCATTTCTATTGATTCTCGAGGTTTGTAGCCATCTGGGCCAGAAGCAACACAAGAGAGCACGCATCTCTATTCTTTGCTGAGGGTGGGGGCCGTCGACCAACTCCACATGGTTGTTGATACTGGACTTCTGCTGGCCCAAGCGAATTGCAAGTCTAGTCAACGTCATGACACAGAGAAGACACAACAGTGGGAACAGGGTGGCAGTGCAGATTGACGTGGCTATAAGAGAATCATCTATATAGTGAACGTTCAGAAAATAGGTTCCTCCCGGCATATCAATATCACGTAGGAGTCGGTCTACATACTTAAGTATGTAACATTTCGTTCACTTCAACTTTCCTCTACTGAGCTAGGCTGGCTGGCTATCTTTGAGGAATTCACAATTTTCCACCTACTCTTCGTCCTAACCAATACCCCATATCATGACCGAAGTTCCGTCAGAAATACCAGCAGAAGATTGGCCCAACTTGTTGAGAGTAAGTGCCGAGAGTCGCAAGTAAGGAGGATACACGTATTGTGGTTTCTCGCAGCAAGGAGACGAAGACATTGAAACTTTCTCTTTTGCATATTATCCTGAAGAAAACGACTTATTCTTGCCGGTAAATCATCCAGGAACTGTCTCTAAGCTCCAGGACAGCACCTGACACAGGCATATTCGGATACTATTTATCAGTGCAGAGGCGCTCTCATGACACTGGCTGCCACATTGCGAACTAGGTAAATGTTGTTGAAGAAGCATTTTGTCCTTAGACAACCTGAGATCCTGCTTCTTCACACCACGTGCTTAATCGTCGTCGTCACTGTCCTTGTCAATAAGCTACAGCGGACAGGTCAATATCGAATCGTTCTCAGTTATCGACCTCCAAGCCAACATGGTGGCCCACGTCTTCACTCCTTGACCAGGTTCTCCTGAACACTAATCGGGCCGCTGCAAGCATTCAGCTACTGTTCGATATTGACGTGCTCTAGACGATGAACGCCACTGTCCTCACATATCTTTCAACAAGCCGGACACCTCTGGCGTGCAGCCATCTATCGTCCTAACTTCATACCATACACCATCTCTCCAGGCGCCCGAAGGGGAAGGGATAACGCCAAGTGACAACAAGTGGTTATATAATTGCTGCCCAACAGCAGCGCAGGCGGTACTAAATTTGGTTATTGCTCATATTAAAATAAATCTTCACCAACAAGCCAGAGAGACATGCATCATGCCAGTTCTCGGTCCATTTCAACCTCGCGCACCTCCACGCACGCCGAACGCGTGTGATCACGGGCTGTTCGGGACAAAAGGACTTACACGTAGCTACCCAAGTGTGCAGTCAGTCACGCCTTGCAAGGTTTCTCATGATGAGGTATACGTATTTGGAGAGTCTTGGAACCTGAGAGTCGTCGAACTCGGCAAGCACAGAATCAAACGGGCTCGATAGCCTCGTATGTCCAGATGTAGGTGCGGCAGGTGGGTGCCCGAAATGCCAGCTGCTTATAGGAAAGTCTACTGTCCAAGTTCCACTTCTCACGGTGATCAATATATAGTGGTTCTTATGTGCCTTGCCTGATCGCTACCGCATATACGAGCCCAATACGACTCAATATATTATATGTGATCCCAGAGGTAGAAGTTCCGAGTACGGTAATAGGCGCGGGCCAACAGACGGGATGGCTCGGAGCTGTTACTGGTGCAAGAATATTCTCGCTGGTCTGGCTCATATATTTCATCTGTTAGATGAAGTAGAGTAGGGATGATTCCTTGTTGGCTATGTGATCTACAAATCAATTGTGCCCTGATAGGGTGGACCGTTGTCATGGTGTAGTGCCTGACCCGTGAACACTGAGGATTCTGCTCAACAGTTCACCAAGTATAACCTAATCACGTACTGTCGCTGGAAAAATGCTGTGAGCTGATGATGAGTTGATGGCTGGCCGGCTATACTCGACTGTTGGGTGTTTCCATGTTAAGTGTTTGTGTTCGGCGTGTTAGTCGAGGCGATCTACAATGCTGTCGTTTGGCCCTAACCCTTGCTCGACCGAAGACCACCCCCCCCCCAACTTGCCAAGAAGTCAGGACGTCAACATCGAAAGTACACACCATAAGCGCCTCAAACTAGTCAACAGCACAACTCTATCGCAACTCGTGGAGAAGCGAGGATCCCTACTGAAGGACATAAGTTCTCACAAGGTTCTTCCTTCAGATGACTGGAATGACCTTTCCTATTCGATATTATGACACACCATCCCGCGTGGGACGGTCCCCTGGTGAACTTTGGCAGGCCTTACTGACCTCACATAACCTGCCCTTGGTACACACCGCCTCCACATCGAACGACGTTGGACATCCTCCGTACCTAAGGCGGCACGGAGGCCAGCCCACCCAGCCTCTCCGGTGAGACTCCATCGCCGGAGCCCGGCCTTTTCGTTCCGCGTCGTGCCACAAACTCGCCAGGAGTCGGGGCCGAAAACGAAACAACGCCCCAAAAGAGCCACAGGGGGGATCCCTCCCCCAGCAACGGCCAAAGGGAGGATGCCAGCAAAGACAGGCGCGCGCACATCACACGAAGCCAGCCGGGCCCTACCTTGCCTACCTGCCAGCCAGCCTGCATCTGTGCCTGGCGAGCCCCCCCACCCCAAAACCGGACTGCATTGCGTCTATCCTCTGGAGAGGCTCGCCAATCTCGACGGTGTTTGAGGGGGCTAGCTGCCCGAAAATGGGGGCCACATCATACAAAGTGCTGTTCTGTTGTCCGAGGTCAGCCTGCGGCCTGTGAGCCTGGCATCCGCCGTGTGGGCTGCCCTTGGCTTCGTGCATATATTGCTCCCAGACACGCACGGTGCCACTCCCCAGTGACACAGATCGAGATGGGCTTACGCCTTTATTGGCAAAGTTCTAGATCACGTCGTACCCTGCCAGAGATCGACGGGGCTGACGCCCAACCAAAGTCGTGTGGCTCGCGCGGCCGCCTAGAGTATTGTGTTGTATGTATGTATGTATGTATGTATGTATGTAGGGAGGATCGGTTGTTTTGCCTGCCGTACGAGAGGCGCGCGCACACGCGTGTGCGCCAGTGAGAGAGAGACTTTGGGTAACGGGAGGTCGGTGGGCAAGAAGCTGTGAAGCCGTCAGTGACGGGGTGTGTCTATGAGATGGGGCTAGCAAGGAGCTCAACGGCGCCAGCGATGCACAAACAACGCAGAGAAGGTCTCCTTGCTTTGGTGGAGAAAATCAAGTCATCACTGTGAGACAAGGACAGCCGAGAGGGTTGGAAAAAGCAGCAAGGCGTGTGTTACAAAGAACGAGAGGGTCTCCCGAGTATGGGCATCATGGGATACCAACGGGAAGACCGAAGCTCGTCGGGAGTGTAGCCGAGTTGCTTCACCCACTCCCTATCTTCCCGCCCACACAAGCCCTTTGCTCTCCCGGCCGGTCGATACGGGGTACATATTTACAGGTTCATGTACAAATTATTCAACACATGGTGGCTGACGACACGTTCCTGCTTGCAGGCGGGCACATGACAACACGGACACCACGTCTGCACGTCGACATGTCACTCGTCACTCTCCTTACGCCCTCTCGGCCCCCAAAAAAATCTCCATCTTTTTCGATGCGTCCCTCCGTCCACAAGATATGGCTTTCTTCAGAATGTCGGTGTCATTGGTGAAAATTTGCCGAATTGGCAGGTACCCACAATAACAGGGTAGCCCAGGGGAAACATGGGGAAGGTGGGCCCCGGCCGAAGAAGTTGACATCCGTAGTGGAGCGAGTATATCCACAGTGGGTTCCAAACGGGGCGCGACGGGGCGAGACGGGACCGCGGAAGGGGAGAGAAAAAAAGAGTGGGAATCTGGGCTGACAACGTACGTCCCCACCGGTCCCCACGGATGGAGCTCAAGATGGAGCCCGGCGATGCCCCAAGTGCCCCCCCGGTTGCAGGAAGCCACGAGAAGATTCTCCATCCGTGCCTGAACCGAGATGGAGTCCGCCGGGGTCGAGAAGGGATCAAGAAGCTCACCGTCTGTGGAACCGATACGGTACGAATCGATCCGGGGCCGGGAGACGGGGCCGGCTGGATCGTTTTCTCTACCCTTACCTACGGATCCGTAGGGGCCTGTTTTTTGTGTGTGTGTGTGTGTGTTTTGTTTTCGGTGACGCACACAGTATTGCATACGAATAATCTGAAGCACGCCTTATTGTTGTCTGATTAGCTGTGGAGAACCGAGATGTCGTGTTAGCCTCTGCTTGGGCTGGGTTGGCTGGGTTGGCTGGATATCACAACATTGACGTTTGCGATGAAACAATACCAAAGGGTCCATGGACTCAAGCCAGGCCGGCATTCTATACGTCAAAATGCATTCCACATTATGTAATAAACTTCTATATATGCACTCCAGCTGTTCCTGCCGGTATTAATATCATGGCAGGATCCTGACAAGACGTAAGAAAAATTCCACAAGTGCAGTCATGAAACCCCGGACGACGCACGCTGATTCGTTCTCGGATTAACGAGAACCAGCCAACTACCGAAACCCAGCCGCACCAGCAACATCCCAGCCTTGCCAACGACACCTGACGTGACATGCGAGAGAAAGACTCCCACACACCCACGCACCCCCCCTTCTCTCTTCTCCCCCCCCCCCGAGATCTAGACTTCGAGCCTTGTGGGTACGGGATTACTACTTGACACATGGCGGGCTTCCTTCATACGGATGCGCGGGAAGCAAAATTTCTCCCTTTCAACGACATCAACATAAAGTTTCAAGTAGCGGTACTATGTAACATCTATGAGCATTGACAGCCGCGCGCGGACCAAGAAATGTGAGCCAATCGAGCCACCCTCACGAAGATCATCACGATATTACCGGGTGTGATGATGCATAATTGACAACAGCATCGCAATTCCCGTGACTTCACTGTAAAAGCTCATTGATCGTCCCTTTCTATTAATAATGGGTTTCGGTCACCCCCCCCCTGTACCTCTTATTATGTACACACACACAAAGATGATGCCGGCCTGCCAGGCCTGCATACGGGCGAACCACCCAGCCAGCCAGATGCACCGAAATCTGGGACCCCCAGGCGTTAGTGGTGTCGTATCGTGTCCCAGATCGATCCCATCAGCGACAAGGCTGGCTAGCCCGGGGGGAACTACATACGTAACTAAATAGACGGTCGGTCAATCTGCTCTTTGAGCACTGAGGAGCGAGGCCTGGCTAAACATCGTCCCACCGTTGGTGTGACAACGTCAGTGCTGCTAATGCCAGGGCGAAGAGAACCTAAAGCATATAGTATTTGTTTTCTGTTTTATGGTCCAAGCCCTGTTTCTGGACGTCAGACAAACTGCTACTGTGACACTCCATCCAAGGGGAGCCTGCAGGGTCCATCGGGGGAATGGACTGAAGGGGGCCTTTGCTTTGTACAGTGATACACACAGATTGCTGATCTTGGCCCAAGCTTCTCCCCATCATGCACGGGAGGGGCCATGCTGCTAGCTAGCTGTGCAAGTGTAGCTGTGCTAGTCAGTTAGCTGAGAGACGAGTGCGGTGCTGCTAGATGAGTAGCTCTACGGGTAAGTACGGGGAGAAAACCATTCCTGGAGCTGTGTGTTTCGGCTCCGAGGGATCAGATCTTGACTACTATGTACTACTCAAGAACACACTCTTTCTATTCTTTTTCTCCTCCCAACGAGGCAGCCGCATCCGAATTCCTCAAGGGAAAACGCCGGAAGGGGGGGGGGTATTTAGAGGTGGCTTAAGAAACAACATCGAGGAAAAACCCGCCGAGGAATGAGTAAGCTCACGCAATGATCGGCAAAGGCCTGCAACCACACCCCTCCCCCCAATCAGCCCATCATCCCGAACGCATTATTGTTGTGTTTCGGTCGCCCGGAAAAGGCTGAAACTTGTGTATGAGAGGAGTGGGGAAAAAATAGCGTTGCAAATCTGTGCGTGTGTGCCCAGACAAATCCGTCGGAGCGATCCAGAAATCCTTACATACCTAACTCAGGATACTTTCCTGTGCAAGACAATGTTCCTGGTCAGCTCTCACTCACTCTTGTGTGCGTTTTGGCTGTCTGAGACCTTTCGTTTCTCAACTTCACTATCCTGTGTTGTGGTATGGCGCAATGCACGACACACCTCGGCCAGTGTGAGGCTCGCAGCCACAATTTTGCCTGTGCGTAAATGATAAATGACACTCCGTACAGATCAGGGAAACATGGACGATGCTTTTTCTTGTCAGCCCAGTTTTGGGCTGAAGAGATGCAGAGATCTTTGGCCGGCAAGCCGATCCCGGTTGTTCAAGAGTAAGACGAGACTGTTATGTATTTTGGCACATGTATGACGGGGGAATGTACTTTCAAGGGCATCGATCCATCTACTGTACCAATCTATATGTCGAGGACTCTGTGCCGTAAATAACCCCCACCCCAATCCCTCGTGTACCTCCAGCCTTCAACAGAATTTTTATGATGTGATCTCGTCATCCTAAAATTTTCGAGCAAAGGGCTTTGAAGTCATACTGACTGGATGCATACATACATACTGGCACTGGAAGTTTCCGCCGTCCTGGCTTGTCGTCACTCTAACCACTCGAGTACGCGGAAACGACGTATTAGAGTACGCGGAAACCACCTAGGCTAAACGTTAGTATTCACTTCTTCGCCTAGGCGGACCGGCGTTGGCGTTGAATACGGCTGTAGCACAGGAGAGCTGCCCCCACCCTCTTAGCGTTGGACCAAGTAGAAGGTAGCTTTGTTTGTTGGCGGGCATGGCGGAAGTTCGAAATAAAAGCACGAATATTCTTGTTTGACCTTGGGGACCCCCCCTCCAGAACTCGAGCCTCTCTCTCCTTGCCTGTCTCAAAAGCTCGGGCCCCGTTCCTCTGGCCCGGGGTCCTCCCAGTCCGCAAGGCTGAGCTTTTTAGTGTGTTAGTTGTGATGTGATATGATGTGATGTAGACCGAAAGAGTGCGCTCGCACCAGCTTTTTGCTTTGTCCGGGCAAAGGGAGATGGGGGTGAGATTGTTTGGTCGGAAAATGTCGATTCAATATGGTCTCATGAACCGAGTCAGCGGCAGTCCGAGACTCCGAGTAAACTCGTTCCAGTGGAGGTGTGTTCCAAGTGTTGGTTGGAGAAAGGCAAGGGCGTCGAGGCCAAAAGAAAAAACCACCACCAAGAAGAAGCAACTATTGTGAAGCCAGCATGCGAGGAAAAGAAGCAACAGGGTTCTAAAGCCCGAGAAGAAGTAAAAAATTTTGATGAATCATTCCGTAACACGTGGGTGGGAAATGTAAAGTGCCGCAAATCTAGACGAATGAGACAACGCCAACCGGAGCATTCCACAACATCACCAAGCGTGAATGAATGTGCAGTGTGAATGTTGTATGTGCATTGTGAACACATCAAGATGGAGCTGGCCCGGCTGGCCGCAGCCTGAGGGTGGGAAAATATGAACAACAAAAATACATCTGCAGTCACAATTGGAACGAGCCATGTATGTAAAGATAGAATGAGTGGGGGAGCTGAAACTGATCTCAATTTTTGAGCCAACGATGGGACGCTTCATCCAAAGTGGATGAAGCTGTCCACATTGTGAAGGACTGACTATCTGCCGAAGTTTCCTGTCCAACAACTTCCAGCACGCGGTCTCCCCGAGTAAAACCTTCTCAGCCCTGTAAGCAATGGGCTGTCGGGGAACACGTCAGTGCTCCCCGTATGAAGAAGCCCTATCCACCAGTTGTGGATATCACCGTTGACACCGTCATGAAAACCATTTTCATAACCAATTGCCTTTCCCATGTCCTGGAGTGACTCCTCCGATGATTGCCGATGCTCCAGTACAGTGTCCTCTACGGTACTCAGCCAGCAACAAAATTGTGAAAAGGAAAGCCCAGTGTCTGTGTCTTGGTACAGCAGGATCATAGCTTGCAATCCTGTTAAGACGCCTAATATCCCGCCAGTCCCAAAACAAATAGAAGAAAAATCAAATATCCTGTCCCAATTCCCTGTATAGACCCAGACTTTTGTAATAATGCTTGTGCTCCGGTTAATGCTTTTTTGTTTGTAGTACAGAAAACGACAGAAAGGCCAAAGTACCCGCCGATGATCGGAAGGAAGTACGCAGTAAAAAGGAGACGAGGCTCGACCGCCAGATGTGATTGTGAGAAGTGATTAAGCGCAATCCCGATGAAAATTCCAGGTCCAGAAAAAAAAGACGTTGGATTTGGGGGAGGGGTATCTAGGAAACAATGTGGTGCCCAAGGCATGACACCATCCACGGACGAATCCACACAAGACTCATCGAAATGTTGTCGAAATCTTTTAGTGAGATTGCCTCCGTGACGAACGGGCGTTCTCGAATGAGCTCGCGTACGCGAGGAGCTCCCTCCTAGCTGCGTCCGAGAGTTGCATGGCTGCGTCGGTGGTTGATGACGAGTTGCTCCTCATTGAGCAGAGGCTTGCGTGGGAGCTCGAAGGAGACAGGATTCGCAGCGGTGGGGCCGAGGAGCCATGTCGTTGTTGTGATGCTTGGTGGGAAGTCGAGTGGCCGTGGTCGTATAGTGGTGACTGGGAGAACTTGTTGGATGTTGTTGTTGGCCTGGAGGACCAAGGGTAGCTGGGGCCACTGAAGGCAGGAGAGCTAGGCCCGCTGCTTGGGTTTGACGATTGCTCGTACTCTGCTAGCCTGCACGATTCGGAGCAGTAGGTGGTGCCGTCCGTCTGCGTGTCGCAGGTGAGGCAGTAGGCGTGCGTCCAGTCGAAAGACATTTTGGAAGATATGTGGTGGGTGTGGTGGAGAGAGGTAGTAGTTGTATTTGTCGAAGGGCTAGCTTCCTGCGGCCCAAGACTGAAGCTTCTCTTCGACGTTCGCTTGCTCGAGTCGTATGAATTATCGTCACGGTGGTGACAGTGTGTGATGGATGATGGATGGTGGTGATTTGCTGGTAGCGTAGAGTACGGTGGGAGCGAGTGCAAGAAAGGCGAGACTGTTGTGTTGCTTGTTGCTTGGAAGAAGAGCAGAGAGCAAGTAAATACTCGTTCGTAGTTAAGAGAGAGAAAGTCTGAAGTGAAGTTGGTAAATAGGTATGGTAGATAGGATCCAAGGTTTATGGTGAACCAGGACGTGAAGCTCGGGAGGGGAGCAGCTTCTTTTCTATTGTTGACCCTGACACAGCCAAAACGGCAAAGTGCTTTGCCAAATCCCCAAGGCAAGGCAACCGGGGAGGCCTTGCTCGTGCAGATGTGACCATGCCCCATGAGACCTAGTGCTAGCGCATACAGATACCCATGTCCCTGTCAGTGGTTTTGGGGTAGGGGGTGGGGACCGGGCGTGTCATGTGTAAGAATCGCACAGGGTGTCTCTGAAAAGTTTTCAACGGCCTGTCTGGCCCTGCTGGCCTGGGCCCCGCATTCCTCGCCACCCGGGCCTGCTGCTGTGGTTCCAGGGGGGAGTGACCCTATACGCACCCTGTCACTCTGAATGCCCCCGGTGCAGCAACAACAAAGGTCGCAGAACGCAAGTGCAGACGGGCATGACGAAAAGCGGGTGTGGTCACAGTGGGTACATACGGACGTACATTTGTACACACACTACAGCGGAGCTCAACCTTGAAAGCTGCGGGAGGTGGAGCAATCCGCATTTGGGCACGCAGTATGACTGTCCTTGTCAGTCTGTCACTGAAGTGAATTGCATAGTACGGATCCGTACTGATCAAGGGTACAAGTGGCACTGTGAGTGGCATGTTGTCGCTTGGCTGGCTTGTCGCCCAAGCACGAGCTGGCCTCATCGTTGGCTGATCCCGAGCATGTTTTTCTCTGCTCCCCAATTTGGGCGTTCATGTGGCCAGCATGCACAGTATGTACTATGTGTGTGTTAAGTTTGAAAACGTGCAACTCTCTTCACCAAGAGTGGGCTGACCTGAAGACACCAAGACCCTTTGACGGGCGTCTAATTCCTAGTCTACCAACTCTAAGTATTTACGGATCCGTATGGACTAAGAGTCATATTCAATTCCTAAGCTTAAGGTTGTTCCGTCTGGTTCTCTGTCAACCTCGAGGTAGGAACCGGAAGCAGAAGAGTCTAACTCTCGTCTCCGCAGAGTTTGATGAGGAGTCTGTTGGAAGATTGCATGACAGTCTCCTGATGGCCGTTGAGAGATTGCCGTAACAGTAAAATCCAGCATGTCTTAATGTCTGACAGAGGTCGAGAAGTCGGTAGCGCCCTCTATCTCGTCTATCTCGTCGATCATGCTAAACCCGATTTCAACGTAGACACTACTACCACGCTGCCACACTGCTGCCACAGTATATGGACGGCATCGATCGGGCTCTATTGGTGCCTACTCAGAGTTTTCCCCTTGGGAACTAAGAGCACACATGCAACGGTGGCCAGCCAATGTTGCACGAGGAAGACGATCCCACAAGCTTCCCAGGCAGTTCAGGCTCACAGCTCTCCATCGTGAACTTCATCGTACATACTTCTCGTCTCGTCTGTGCCTATCAGCCAGCCAGCCAGCCAGCCTATCTCTCCGAACCCTTTCCGAATTGCCGTCATAGTACACCATCCATCCATGTAGTAAAACACAGCTGAATCCAACAAGCGCGAAGATGATGTCGATGGTGGAATTTGGGCCTCGAGACTGAGCGAGCCGGACCCCTAATCTAGGGTAGAGCTCCGTTTCTCGCGTGGGGGTCAGTCGCGATCCATTTCCCACTCGAGAAATTCATGGGGGGAAGAGCCACTCATTCCCAGCGTTACCTCAGGAGTGGACTTTCTTTTGGCCATCAAGGTTGTTCCCGCTCCCCTATCTCTATATCAGTCTAACAAATCTACCATAGTCACAGTACAAATACACCGAGGTAGTAGATTGAAAGGAACTCGAAAGGCCCTCGCAGATACAGAGACACAATGAGACCCCAGGTGCCCTCGTGAAATAAATCGCCAAAAATACGAGATAAGCCCCCCAACTCGATATCCAACCGCAGCAAGATAAGGTACGACGGGCGATCATCCAACAGCTGCCATCTCCTGGCCAGTCTCAAGGAGGATCGAGGAGATAGAGAGAGATGGTAAAAGGACTCTCTCACATATTTACATCCTTAGTTTCGGACGACTCTGATACACGGGGCGATCTGGAAAATCGCGGGCACCAAACAATTCCCCATGGACAAACTAACGGTTTGCCATGGAACTCTACGAACAATGCAACTCTACGCCTGCTTGCAGCGCGCCATGGAACGATTGATCGAAGGACATTAATGCCTGGGCTAGGACGGCATGCCACTTGATGCCACTGCATTTCTCTTGGCTGCTAGGCTGCGTTTCCCCCTCTTCCATCATTGAAGCATCATCGTCTGCGCCGACGGCGGCAACCACATTTTGACAGCGGCGCCATAGATCACGACCACAGGTCATTAAACCTAGCTGTTTCGACAATTTCGCCTCTCATTATATTAGCCGTCTTGGGGCACTGCAACCCACACAGATAGGCCGTTATCTGTACGGGACCCTTCACGTACGCGGATATTTTAGTAGTCTACCTTCACCATGCAGCCTGGTGCGTCTAACAGGGAGCCTAGTGGCTGGGGGTTCCCACCATCCACCACGATGGTGGTGAGGACGACGACAATGACATCCCACACTTTCAAGGCACATGCAGGAAAGCCACGAAACAGCAGGCATGGATCATGGGCGATCCTGCCCTGCTGACCCAATAGCTGTCCAGCTGCCGAGGAAGAGGGCTCCAAATGACAAGTTAGAAAGCCGGAGAGCGCCCATGGTTCCCCTTTGCCTGCCACAGGCATCGTCTCCTCTTTCCACTGCCAACAGGCCAAGGCAGCCTCTCTCGCCGTCATGGGTAGACCTGGGGGGAAGCGCTATTCCCTTTCAGATCCCACCTGCATGAGTTCCCTGCGAAAGCCTGCATCATGGAGGGCATGGGAGCGTTTGGGGGTCCTGCGTCCATGTTGCAGATGCAGCCAGCTCTTGCTTGCCAACTTCTCTGGCCGAAACCAGCTAATCAGCTTCAGGCAATTGTTGACCCAGCAGCGGCCGACGATCGAGGGCCCTGCGTCTGCCGGCCTCACCTAACGAGAAGGTAGCAGGAAGAGGAAGCGCTCTGCAGCAGCCGCTGTTCCTGACCTTGGGTGTTGCAATGAGGAAGCTCGTAATTGCTGCTCGGCGCCGGGAGTACGTGGATCATCGGACTGACGCGCCCACAGCCGCCGATGTATGAGGTTTCCTTCTCGTCAATTGACTTTCCAACCTTGATGGCCATGATGCCCTTGGCACGCAACCGCGGTACGTTCGGCAGCCCGGCGCCGTTAGGGGTACGGAATAAACCCCCCCCCCTCTCCCAGTTTGTTGACGTCGGCGCAGCAGGGGACTGGGTTTGGTTAATTGGCCGAGCGTTTTATGAGACTCTTATTGCACAAGATAATACACCATCGTTATGCAGGGTCAGGAGTCTGCTGCAGTCCAGCGATAAAGCCGGGAGTGTCGTTATCAAGGGTCTGCCGGCCAATGGTATGGCATGTGCAGGCCTGCTGGATGATCTTCAGACCCCTTCTCACGACTACCGGCAGTGGAATGACGAGATGGGTCGCCACAAGGCTGGAAACTCTGAAAGTTCAACTGATCTCCGAGCCAACTCAGCCCCCGAGATTTGCGTCATGGATAGATAGATGTATGTATGTATGTATGTACAGAATGCCGCGCTAGACGTATCCAATCAGCCAGCCCTCTCTACGACTCTACGAATCTACGACTCTACGACTTCAAGGTTCTTACGTGTGAGGCTTTACGAGATCAGTAAGAGGGAAAGGGTGTGTAGACTACGCATTAGCAGGACTGCCCATCTGCCAACCAAATGTCAATCTTCCACCTCCACGAGATTAGGTGCAAGAGAGTGGGTCTCCCGTCATTTCACGGAGCCTATGAACGATACCATCATCGATTTGTGCACGACAGTGGGGTCCGACCTACTTGTATGTAGTAGAGAGATCTTCAATTGGGCCATTTGCTCTCTCTACTGTGATGAATACCGTATCTCGCCTCTACATATGTAGGAACCAGGATAAACGATATTCTCCGAACTTGGAGGTTTCAAGATGGAACTCGCGTCGCTTTGGCTTTCATCACGGGGAATGGGAATGGGTATTCCATTTCGTGCCTATCATCTGTTCCACAATACGGGTACGAGTTCAGCGGCACGTGACCGCAGACGATGATCATTCCCGTGCCCCATAATGTTGTTCCCCGGCCACTCGCCTCGGATGAAGCTAAACCCCATCGGCTTATATGCTACTGACAGTATGCTCCAGAAGTCGGAACACCTGCAGATGCCGCCGGGATGAAAATGCAACCACAACCCAACGCTGTCTGCCTTGTGCCCTCTTTTATGATGATGGTATTCTGCGAAGATGGGGTTAACCGGAACAGGTAGGCCGAGCTGCCAGCCCAAGTTGCCTTCACAACCTGGCTGACGACGACCGCACCACTACTGCAGACATGTTGGGAAATCCCGGGATGGCCGGTTCAATCACCCGGGGGACTACTGTGGTATTCACACGGGTTCACAACGAAGACGTGCCTCTCAGTGAATACCCAACCCCCACTCCCCCAAATCCAGGTGGGCCGGCTGTTTCGGTACATAGTGTACGCACTCACAACAACAGGCGGGGTCAATCTAAATTAATCCGCGGTCGCATCATCCCCCCGTCAAAGCACACTGTTTCGTACCCTGCTTTCTGATGAAGAGGCAATCGCGAAATCGCGGGCAGCAATTCGCACCCCGTGTGTCCGTCCGGGTCGCGGCGTTATTCTCGTTGTCGTACGTTCTTGGCCCCGTCGGGAACTACTGTCCTGTACTGTACTATGTGTATGTATGTATGTATGTATGTAGAGGTCAACGGGGGGGAGGGGGGCCAAGGGGGCAAGGGCAGCCTTGTGGAGAAGGCTGGCTGCACGATGCTTCACATCAGATCACGGGCATCCACTTTGGGCGAAACATCATTGATGGCATACACGGCCAGTACATAAGAATACGGAATACAGCCTCTGATGACGTCCGATACCTACTGTGTAGGTTTCGCCAGTGCAACGCGATCGTGATCACGCAAAGCCTAGAAGGCTGCCCCGTGCTACATCAGTATGTAGGCTTAGCCTCGTGGAGGGCTGCAGGCCATATCTTGTTATTTGTTTTTTGTTGTTGTTGTTGTTGTTGTTGTTGTTGTTACGTTATGTTTCATTGCTTCTACTTTCTGCTTTATGGGAGACCTGCAGAATCGACTGCGGGCATCCCGCGTCTGTGGCTGAAGCCGTTCGGTGCCTTCTGATGCGTCTCCTTCCGCCGTTGTCTCAGCCCCGGTCGGGGGTTTGCTCAGCGGTGATCTATCGGTGCTTTACGCACGCCGACCCGGAACTTCTTCGATGTTGTCTCCGGCGTGCCTGGGAGATAGATCAATACTGTGTACTTACACACATGCAGTAGCGCGACCCACGATGAGTCGGGCTATTTTCCAAGGTCAACTGAACTGCTGATAAGGCATATGAAAGGTTCATTAGGCATATTGTTGTTGGGCGATGCAGGTATGCTATACCATCCCCCAGGCTGTTCTCCCACGGGGTCTCACCTGGGAAGCCACACACACTCGATGTGAACCCGCCAGTGCCGCCGGTGCTTCAGCCTCCATCAAGGGCGATGAAGGGCGATGGAATGTCAGCTGTGTTCCTCGAAATTATTTGAAGCTATCTTCCACCATCTTCCACCATCTTCCACGGTTAACGACCGAAGACTTTGTTCCCCCCCTCTGCACACGCCCTCCCTCATGATGACCCAGAAGGCTGAAATGGCGCCCGTATGTACTTTTGTACTTAGTAACGCATCAGCTCCACTCCCTTTGATGGTGGCTGTCATCAGGGAGTGCGTTTGCGCGCACTTCGTGAGCACAAATTTCACCAGCTGCCTGGGTCAGGTGGAGCACGCACATCATTCTTGTGTCCCGACGTCATCGTGCCTCCCTCATTCACCACATCGCCGAACGCACCGGGGGAATTTTGTATACCATGTATGGTGTCACAAGGAATGGACCGCCCCTTCGAAAGAACGGTGCCTTGCATGCTTTTGAGATTGCTATTTCGTCTGTTCCAAGCCCTTCCCTGCACGTTTCGAATAGTTTAGGTCTAGCGCTGACGGCGGCTTCCTGGCGGCCGCCTGCCAATCTGATGGCTCCTACGGTTCACAGATATGTCGCGATCGCGTGGTGGAGAGGAAGCGAAATTTTCCTTCTTCTCTCTCCTTCCTTCTGCTTTCACACGAGATTGTTCATTCCTTGAACGTCTCCGTCAGGTGTGAGTCAGCATTCCCGCCAACCCTCTTTGGAAGGGGTGAGCCTGGTCGGCCTCGTTTATTTTTGACAACGCTGATCCATATGATCCACATCGGCAGGGCCCTAACGTGCCTACATAGTAACGACCGAGATTTAGTGTAGTGGGAATCGAACTGTGGGAATATCCAAAGGCCCCAAGGAAAACAGGTTACGATAATCTCGCAACCTGGCGTCGTCAAAATCTTTCGAGAAGTTCCTTTGTGGTGGTAGTGATACATTGTCACGATCCGCTCCGGTCTCAAGTACACGATCTTGTCAACTCGGCAGCGACCCATAACCTGCCAGGCGCGGCTGTCAATATGCACGTGAGAGAAATTGATATCGTCCTTGACACCAGGAAGCAAGAGGGAAGGGATCATCCTGGGTCATATCGAACGGCGCAATGCGATTGCGAAGAGAACCTCCATCTCAGACTCATTTCTCTCCCCGGCTGATGCTGCCGAAACCGATATACGCGCTTACAGGTTTTACTTGTGTCTTTCTCGCCAAGGGGGCCGGACCATGTGTTCGGTGTTTCGAAGTCAGCCGATCCGGGAGACTTTCTCTCTCATGACCCAAGTTCTTGGGCCGATGATGAGCGAGATGAACATGCGTTGGCGTCGTCCCGACTCATCGGCGACCTCGATGAGAGACCTAAGTGAACATTGCCCGAGTGGTTGGTGAGGAATTCACCCCTTGAAGAGACACAAAACCACGAGTAATGGCTCTAGTAGGGAACAGGCCGGGGTTATCTGGGATATATGATTGGTCTCTCACGCTAGATTCCGCCCGTCAAGCTGCTCCTTCTCCAGCGGCTATCTTTTACGGAGCTGGATTCAAAATCTCGGACGCGGATCCGGATCCACAGGCAATAAAGTTTGCGCCAAGGGGTGTGGACTGGAGAAATTCTGGTCACTTGACTTCAAGGTTCCTTCTGTCGGCAACATTGACGCTCGGGCGATCATAGATGGGGGGTGACTCAGTCTTCACTTTTCATTCGTCTCGAGTCCGGATCACCAGGGAAGGCCGATGTTCATCCAGAGGCAGACTCGGCTCAGATCCACTGCGGTGCGGCTGATAACGGCAGCCAACACCATCGTGAACCCCCACGCGGACTATCTCAGGGGAGTGGATACGGCCCATTTGACATTGTGCACGAGATCGAGAAGATCGGGAGTCAGTGCTCAGGATTCAGGACACTGAGATGCTCACAATCTCCAGCTCTGACTGCGCTTGGATACCGCTGCCGCAACCGTGGATCACAACTATGGTGTGAGCCAGAGACATTCTCGAGTCCTTCTTGTGGCCGTGAGCCGGCCGCTCGTTGGCCAGCCTTGTGGACACATTATCAGCCGTCTCCCAAGGGTCACGTTTCAGGCCTCTAAGGATTAATTGGCTGGTACTACAAAAGCTTGAGGCTGAGCTCGAAATTGCCAAGTGAGAATTTTTTTCAAAATTCCTCTTTTGCTGCAGTGAGACGGGGGTTTGTTCAGCCCAGGCCGGCCTGGCTGAGTGTTGGTGGTTTGATGTGTGCACTGCCGGATCGCACACACCCCCAGTGTTCATGTCGCTGAGCCCCCTTGGGGACCCCGTGATGCTGGCCTGGTGTCTTTTAACGACAGCAGCTGAGGAGGCAAATTACATTTTGGCGGACTATGCCACAGACCATCGATTCTCCCACGTTAATGAGATTATGTTCCCTGTCTTATCCACAGTTATAACAAACGACGACAGACGCCGTCGCGGCAAGGTCAGGGATGAAAATACGGCTAACGTATCTGAGCAGTCATATATGGCCCCCCGCGTTTCTCCAAAGCCAAGTCAAGCACTAGCCAAACAAAAAGCAATGAATGGGAGCCCCGGTCTCCCATGGTTACGGAGTGCAGGCCCTCAGCCGCCACGCCGTGCAATAGTGTAGTGTGTAGTGAAGGGCTGATATTGTACAAAGGAACCTCGAGGATATCGCTGCCGAGATGCTTGCACATCTGTCAGCGAGCCCTTGCCTCGGTATCTCGATGGAGTGCCGACTTGCAGGGGACAAAGGCCGGGAAGGGGTCAAGATTCTTCCATACCGCACGCTGAGGGATCCTTATTTGCCAAGCACTCTGTTTCATGATGTGCTCCGAAACAGAGGGCCAGGCCTTCTGACGGTCCGGTATCTCCAGGTCCAGCTCCGGGCTTTCGGGACTACTCGCGTTTCGACATGGGCAAACGGACATTGTTATCGGGAGAGCACAACGACGTTGGGGCAACAATCATCCGGACGTCATATAGAGAGAGGACCACTGCAGGCGTGCTATCTATCCTCCAGCTATAATTATGTGCCATGCGAAGTATTATGCAACTTTGTTGCTACTGCACTGCAGCAAGAACCGAAATGGGGACCATCGCGCCAGGATGGCACAGTTGCATGCCAACGGTCCCAAGTCAGGCAGGCGCCTGCTCATGCGAATCATCCGTCGATCGTCGACTAAGTGGTGCGGAAAGCAGGCGCCCTGCAGGCAGGCCAGTCGCATCTACGCATATAGGGCAACTAACTCAAGTCTGCCTAACAGCTCTTAGTATCTTAGTAGGCAATCCCCCCCCCCCCTCTCCAGTTCAGCCTGCCGATAGACGATATCCTATGCAGTGCGGAATATGGTATGGCCTGATCGCCTCGTTGGCCGCCCATTCAATGCTGCTAGCTTCTAAGGTTGCACCTGGCGAACCACTGCTACTCTACTGTGTACCACTGCTGCTGCTGCTTTGCGGCGCAACCGATCACTACATTGGGTTACTTCCGCCAAGACCTTGACCTGAGCGGCTGATTTATTTGTTTGTTTTGTCGACGGGCCAGTCTAGATTCTTCGGCGCTGCTGCACGAAATGCGAAAGCGACAAGAAAAAAAGCTGAGACCAACAGATTAACAGGCTAATGACGACAGAAAATTGCCCGGTTGGGGCGTCCTGGAAATGACGGACAGGTTCCATGCCCCAAATGGCGCGGAGATCAGCAAATCACCAGCAAGAGTATACGGCCCGCCCATGATAGCAGTGGCTTCAGTCTAGGGAACACCTTGAGGTCCTGTGGTGTGTGGTCGCTGCGTGGCTGTGTGGTTGTGGTGCCACTGATGCATCTCGCACACCCACCCCCGCCAACGCTTGCTTCCTGCAGATCAGTACAGCATGCAGACACACACACACATGCGAGCTGCGATGTTCTCGTCACCACCTCCACACTGCAACACCGCGCCAACGCCACCTGGACCCCTTGGCTCGAACCGTGTGGTGGAGGGCGGGCGGGCGCTACTGTGTGGTAGGCAGGCAGGCAGGCAGGCAGGCAGGCAGGCAGGGGAGGGAGGACACGGAGGAATGGGATGGGACATATTCCCAACAGTTTGGGGCTGTCCGACCGGCGGAAACGCTCCTACCCGACGTCCGTGCAGGAGGGACGAAAAGGTCTGTGGTTATTGATATATGATATCGGGACCTCCTTCTCTGGCAA
This sequence comes from Cytospora piceae, assembly GCA_016508685.1. Lineage (NCBI taxonomy): Eukaryota > Fungi > Ascomycota > Sordariomycetes > Diaporthales > Cytosporaceae > Cytospora > Cytospora piceae. The sequence goes on along the minus strand of JADMLE010000005.1, from coordinate 1,271,584 downwards.
ATAGTTTGCCCCATCATACCAGAGCTGGGCTGCAGTTGCATTGGGGGCTAGCTTTTTGTCACCCTGTGTGGTTGTCCGCGCTCTGCCTGGTGGTTCGCCCACGAGGGCTGGCTCTGCCTACCATCTATCCCACCTCTCCTCGGCACCAACCAGGCAACAAGATCGGAACTGTTGCTTCTGAGGGAGGAAGGGGGGTGGGATCAGAGAACACCCGTGGACTGTCTTTATTGGACTGCATCTTTCATGCTGGGACCCAGACCTGCCGGCTGCGGATATGCAACTCCTCAGCTTTTTCTCTCTCTCTCTCGTCTCAACTCATCCGTCTGCATCGGCTATTCTTACCCCGCGGACGTTCTCAGTACGTAGTATTCCATGGTGGTATGCACTCGAGATCGTTTTCGGCATGCCGACTGATGCGAGATACAAAGCACCTGCCTCTTTTGATCCCGAGGGGTGAAAAAGGCTCAAAGACAAAAAGAAAAGGCAAGAGTTTGCATCCCAACTGCACTGTGGTTACCGTCGGAACGTCTTTGGTCTTCTTAAACGCGCGGCCCAGGTCGTTCTCCGGCCTTGCGCGGCAGTTCGTTGTCAACATCGTCTGCGTCGACGTTGCAATCGGCTTCTATGAGTATATTGTTTCTCGGTGATCCCTGCTGAGGCCGTCTGCAAGCGCGAGAAGAAAAGCTATTCTGTATGTATATTGTTGCTCCCGTGGGATATACCTTCCCGTTGTTTATTCCCGACGCAATATATTCGGCATTTCCTATTGTTACGGAACGTGCAAGGTCAGCCAACAATCATGGCCCGCTCCAGGCTCTCTGGTTCGCCCAGGAAAGCGGGGGTGTTGAGTGAGGCTGATGAGAAGTGAATTGGGAGGTTGACAGCTTCCTAGTCTCACAGCAGCATCTTAAAACACTATGCGGTGGCACCCTCCTGCTCTTTCCCCCCTGGAAGTTGGCTTGAGAGGGGGCGAAACGCTCTTTACTGGAGCGGACCACCTCCAGCTTCGGTCGCGTTGATTAACTACGCTACTCAATCTGTGGCATGATGGAACGCCAGAACATGCCGACGAGTCTAGCCCGGGGGATCATCTATTCCTTGTCTACACTATTTCGACGGGCACCTGATTGGATTTATTGTGCCCACGCGAGAGTGTCTAGAAGACGTACGTGCTACCGTACACACAGTAACACAGATTACGAGACTGGAAGATCATTGCACGGGCACACAGTAACGATTTCTCCAGCTTGTCTGCCTAACTCGGCACATGTCTTCCTTCTCCTTCAATCTCCTCACCAGGCACTATAATCACCCTGCCGGATTTCCCCTTCCAGCAAGACCTGCATCCCGAACAAATGGGTAATGGTGACTGTGTAACATGAGCTCGGTGGGATGTGCAACGCCTGAGAGAGGAAAAGAGAGAAAAGGGAGAGAGGTGCGACTGCTCAATTGCCACAAGGACTGACCGAGGATGCGCCAAACTCCTTGCGTGGTAGTCTGGATCGTTGTGCACGTGTGCAAGTGCAGCAGGCAAAGGGCAGCCAAGCCGCCACCCGATCGGACAGGACAGGACAGGACAGGACAGGACACACAGATACGACCCTTCACTTCTCACATCTCAAGTCTCGGGGGTGAGAGAAAAAAGACGATTGAACAATTGGGACCTCAAATCTTGGGGGCGAGCACGGTTGAGGTCATGTGGCGACGCAGTGTGCTACATACAGTACCATGTCCCGCAACATTCTCCCTGCGAGAGATATGTGCTACCACATTACTACGGAGTACTAAGCGGGATTGTTGATGTCACACGGCATGGGGTTTTCTTCCCCCATTTTGCTCTTCCTTGCCTCCCGCCAGTTTTCCCTCATAGGAAGTCAAGGTGAGGATTCGAGGAAACCCCCGGTAGTTCCCGGGCGAAGAACAACGTCGTACCGCCCGGCTTCGGTCAGGCCACCGGCCACAGATCGGCTCACCTACCTCCCATGCGGACGGCAGAAAGCGTGGTCCTCTACGGCGTACGTGCGTGCCTAGGGACACGTCCCTGTGTCCGAACCAGCCTGGGTGAGTCCTGCTAGGATGGCATGCATGGTCACGCTGAACAACACGCAAGTGCCTGGTTTTCTAGCGTGTAGCCGCTATGACCAGCATACTGGGAAGCGGCCGGGGTTCATGGAACCGTCCTGCGTGATGAGGTCGTTGTCGTTGTATCTCAGGATGATGACGAGTTGGTCATACCCATGATTTTCTCGGGGCCGACAAAGGCCAAGGTTGCAAGGCCGGCCCTGAAGGCAAAGGGGTGATGTGATGCAAGATCACTCAGGAAATGAGACTCTGGCTTCAGTTATAAATGAATACTATATTGAGAAGCTTCGGTGAACACATCAGACCCTCTTGGGATTTCAAGTCGAGCAATCAAGTTGCCATGGCGATTGTCGAACGGAGCACTCCTCCCATAGCAATCGTCAGCCACGACGCAAGTCTCGTAGTCAATGGTGGTGTTGCCCTTCACACCCGTGGCGCTCGCAGTGAGATCTCGAAGACATCGTTGTACCTGTACGCGAATAACGCCTCGTCCTGGCCATGACTGCCTTGGGCCAGCGAAAAGGACTGACGTTGAAAAGTTACTCCATTCTCTTTGTGTTGCCACTCTGGAGTTCTTGATTGCTTAGGCGGTGTAATCGAAGTTGAGGATGGGACATGCTGGGTTCTCGACGGTGGCGTTAGGAAGGAACCTGTGGATGCGACTGATGGAGGTATTTGATTCCCCCAACCAGGTCGTCGCCCACGGCGGCCTGCGCATCGGCCTCGTCGAGGGCTTCACCCTCGCATACAGGGGCGATGAAGGGCTATCCCGGACGGTTCAATGGCTCTGGACTAGGCGTAGACCCCAGAGGCCACGTACCGAGAGTCCCCGAATTTATTATCGAGCGAGATGTCAGCCACTCCTTCAATATATGGCCAGATTGTAGGCTTCGAGTTTTGGGGCCATGGAGTCCGGAATGATCTGTTCCAAAAGCGAAAGAAGCCTGGATAGAGTATCCTACTTTGCCCCTTCTCCTCAACTCATGTCTCGAGGCTCTCCAGCCGTGCCTCAGCAGTTGGGAAAGCACTTACCTTGTGCATCAAGACGGATATACGACGAAGTCGCAATGAAGACTTGATGTCGCTCATGGACGGCTCACAGAGAGGAGACACACCTACCCATCATACACCTATTATCCCTCTGATACGTAAGTAACACTCGCTACTACCCACCTCCACCTCTCACCGACAACATCCCTTCTTCCCCTGTCTTCCAAGACGAAAAGAGAAAAGGAATACGTTGGCAGAGAACAGAGACCGACTCGTCAACCCCTATCCGGAACCTCCTCATGTCCCAATCCCATCGTGACTTCCCTATCACGAACCCTGCTCCAGCGCACTCGCACTTTAGAAAAAAAGAAACTCACTCACTCTCTCCAAGAATATCCACGAAGTTGTCCCCCGAGTCCCCCGAGTCCCCCGAGATGAGGCCGTATCCACTGAGCTCGTTGTCTAGGTGGGCAGGGCCTTACCGCTGCAGGTGGTAGTGCTCACCGCCCCTGAAGTTGACCAACGTCGTATCTGACAAGCCTCCGACGGCCAGCCCGTGAACTTCCTATTCACATACTTGGCCCCATGTAACCGCAGTCAGCAGACTCGGCATGATCTCCTTCCAGCCTGCCATTAGATGGGTAAGTTGCAAGTCCCTGAAACGACCGGCTGCATATGTTTTTGCTCGGTTATAACCCATCTGCGTTGGTCTGGCTTCTTTCTGTAAAGCAATGGAGGCGTCAGCCTGAATGAAACAGCAGAGCCAGGAGGCAATTCAGCATGACTACGATCTTTACCTAAGTTGTCTCCCATACTATCAGGCAACATAAAGCATGGGATGCTTGACATCGACAATCGATACCGTGGGCACGTGAGCAAGTACTCTTTCGGTTCTAGACACATCTCTAACAAGCGCGTGGAAGCGAACAGCATGGTTTGAATCACTTTTCAGGCAGACACAACATGAACAACTTCGACACAGAGCGCGTATGGGACAGGATGACAGGACCTCTCTTGTCTACTCCGTAGATTAGATAACTAAGGCCAAAGGAACCTCCACGCTCCTACAATATCTACCTACCCCTTCCGTCCTTGCCCATGCTGTTTATGGTCGACCAACAAAGAGAACAGACTCAGGACCGGCAGTGACTAGAACTCATCCTCTCGACTCGGATAACTCTCCCAAACCCCCTTTTGAAATCTTCTCGGGCACTGTGTCCATTTTCGTCCGACTTAATAATCGGTTTGCTTCCAGGCGATTGGTCGAAGACGCTATCTGTTCTCCGTGAGGTATCACTATGTTTTCTGGTTTTTCTCAAACCTCGCCTTCCTACAGCTGCCCGCCAGTGACTCCTCTATGTGGTATCATACAAATGAAGCAGGGAATGTGTGAATGTGGGTGCCGACCGCTCCGCACCCTCCGTAGTCTCTCTGCCTCGAAAAACCGCCACTCTTAGAGCCCGTAGAGATCCCAGCCGCCCAGAACATCTGATGTATCCTCCTGGCGATATGACTCTCCCGCGCTTACCTCGTGTGACGGCGCAAATTCGTTCCGGAACTCTCGCCTCAGTCACAGCTCGTCATCATCGTTCTCCAAGTCCGATGGCTTTATGAGGCCGCCGACCTTGGACCTTCGGTCAATGTCAGCCTGCTGCTTGGCCGCGTCTTCCTTCTCCTTCTCGACCTGGAACAGCTCGGCGTTGTCACCGGCGAACTCCTTCAGCGAGACGAGGAAGTCACGCAGGTGAAGCCGGAACTTGTCGTACTGCGTGTTGAGGGTGAACAGACCCTCAACGAAGACAGCGATATGTGGTCTGGCGAGATGTTAGCAGTTGCCAGAGTGGTGATGGTGGGTGGGGAGAAATTAGAGAAACGGATAGGGGCACTCACGCTTGAAGGTTGGTAAAAGCATTCTGCAACAACGTGCCCACAAAGTTGATGAGGAATTCCTGGTTCGTAGTCCCAGCCTGTGCCTGATCTGGCAGATAGACTGGCCCCTGGATCTTGGGAGCAGACCCATCCGCTGGCTGCACGAAGTAGAACATGCGCATGAGCAGCAACGACTGCGTCTTGAATCCGGCCTTGTGATCCTGGTCCGTGAGCACAAAGAACACGTCCTGGAGGATCGGCGTGAAGAACTGGTTGAAGAATGCATTAGATGTCTGCACATCAGTCTTCTCAGCGATGTTGTTGATCAGCTCTAGGCACATGTTGAGGCCAGCGGCTTCAACGTCGCGGTTGTCGTGCTTGCTAGCCCACAGGCACGAGTCGATGACAAATTTGAATTGTCTATTGTCCAGCTTGAGGAGCGCAGGGAAGCAATGGAGGTTGATGGCCCTCAACAGGTTAAAGAACTCGACCCGGTGCTCTGGGAACTCGGAGAAATCCTTGTTGATCATCTCCAGCGTGCACTCGAACACGTTCTCCATGACGAGCGGTACCTGGTCTTCCATCAAATTTGACAGCCTCGAGATGACGGCAGTCATGGCCCTCAAAACTTCCGCGTCGCGAGCTCCAGGAACGTTACGGTTGTAATCAATAAGAACACAGTCGAGTAGTGGGGGAACCATTTGCAGCCGCACAGCATTGAGATCTTCGGCCTTGTCCACGTAAGTCTCGATCAACTTCAAGATCTCCTTCTTGATCGTACGCAGGCCTCGGACCTTGGGCATCTTCGTAGCAATCTCTCCCTCGTTGGCGACAGCCTCGGAGATGAGCTGGCTTGTTGCTCTGTACATCTGCAGCATATCGTGGTAGATTCGGCCGATCTGCGGATAGAAGTACGGCCCAACGGACGAGCAAGCCGAGACGTTGGTCTTCATGATATTTCCGATGATCTTAATGGTATCGGAATCTTGGAGAATGAGAGGGTTCATTGTCGCCTGCTTGATGATCTCATCCCAAGCAAGGTTAGGATGTTGCATGAGCTCCGCCAGAAGCCGCTCCTGCTGGTTCCGGTTGCCCTGTGCCGCCACCATGTAGCCGCAGGCTTCATAGAAAGTGTGAACTTGTTGCGGAGTAAGGTCGGCCGTGATCTTAGGGAGGCTGCGCACAATCTCCTCAATGAAGGGCTCATGCTCACTAGGCTGGAGGGCAACGAAATGACGCTTGCAAGATTTAGCAATCTTGATGAACGTGTCGCACGCCATATCCTGAACACCTGATTTCACTGTCAGCAACGATTTGCAGAACGGGCAGAATGCGACTAACCTTCATGAGACTCATGCATGAACTCAAACAGCTTGTTCACGACCGTCTTGAGGAATTTCCAGTGGGCCTTCAGGAAACGAGGATATTGGCCGACGATGTACATAATGTTGCTGGCAACCACGGCCTTGTTGTCCTTGCCTCGCTTCATCTCGGTGAGTCCCAGAAGGTCCTTAATCACGGTAACCAAGAACCGCTTTTCTGTTTCCTCGTTCATGGCCAGTGAGATCGATCCGATGGCCCAGCAGAGAACATTACAGTTGTGCCAGGACCATTCGGTCCCGTCCACTTGCTTGGCAAGCTTGTCTGTCATGATCGTCTCCGTGTCGACAACGTCCAGATGAGTGAGGTAGACGAGACACTCGCGGATGGTTTTGTACAGCTGCACCGTGTCACTCTCCTTGACGAATTCTCGCACAATCTCGCCTTCGTCGTTCTCGACAATCAACACCTCTTCGGGCCGGACCATCTTCTCGATCATAACGACTCGGAGGTTTGACAAAATCTCCTGGTACTTGTGCTTCCGCAAGGGGTAGTTGGTCAGCAAGGCCGGATTTGGTGCACCTCCTTGCATATTGCCGGTGCTCACAGCCAGCAAAGGATTCTCGCCAATGGGAAGCGACTGCATCTCCTCGTAGAGCTCTTGGACGACCTTAAGCCAGTAGTCCAAGCAGATCTTGAAGATTTCTCGGTCGTCGATCTGGGAGATACGGATCAGGTAATAATGACCATGGGTGAGATAGTCCCGATTTGGGAGGTTCTCGATCAGCTGCAAAGAGTTAGCAAGCCCATATATCATATCAGATATCCTCTTGCAGACTCACGTTAAGATGCATGGAGAAAAAGTTGGTTAGGAACAGGGCCAGGTTCTGCACAAACTGCTGGTCCCTGGAGTTGCTTTGAGGATATGTCGACTTGAGATCCATCTGTATGGGGATAATTGTCGATATGGTCGTGAGCACCTCAGTGAACATCTTGACAAGCTGCTCGTCATAGTTGTTGCTGCCTGGACCTCCAGTCTGAAGGCCACCGATTTCCGTCAAACACTGGAGGGTAATATTCCGGAACTCAGGGACTTCCAGGAAGCGTGTGCGCAGCAGCGAGATCAGGGGCGTTTCGAAGATGTAGCCGAGGGGAATCCAATTGCAGAATCGAAGCAATGTCTCGAGTGTCGCAAGAACCAACGTCGGTTGGGTAGCCGTGTTAAGGATCTCCTGGCAGAGCTGGAAGATCTGGGAGAACTCGGCGCACATTGTCGTCTTCAGGTTCCGGGTCTTGGTGGAGGTCATCTGCTCGGCGGAGTAGTCGAAGACCTCCTCTGAGAGGAGTCGCAGGATGATCATGTTGTTCTCGCAAACTGACAGGCTCGAGTGGCAGGCTTGTATAATCTCGTTGATGAAGGTGGGCCAGTTGTGAGGCCATTCCTGCTTGAGGACGGAGATAAGGACGAGATTAAGCTTGTTGAGCAGGGTGCGTTGGGATCGGAGGGACTCCTCTGTGCTGGAGCATTGCAGGATGAAGGCGACAATGAAGTTACGGATACCTAAGTCGAAGTCAGCAGAAGAAGGCCGGAGAGCTTTTCTCGAAATGCGCACCTTGGCACTGCTCCCTAGGCAGGACCTTCCATCTCGTCATAATCACATTGTCGAGAACCTGCAACGCGAGATCTTTGCGATTTGTTAGCCTATATTCCAGATAGCCGGGCAGGTTTGCTTGCGGCACGGTACATACACTTGGTCTGGGGGTAGTTCGCCTTGGACAGGATATCGTCCACCATAAGCCATGCATCAGGGTCCTCCTTGAACTGTGGTGATGACGGAACGTTAGTGAATATGGTCCTCCGGAATGGAGTGGCGCAGGGCTAGCTCACCTGGTTCAGAGCGGCCTGGGCAGCTTTTTGCTATAGAGATCACACCACGGTCAGCGAAGGCCAGGCTCGAGGGCCAAGGTAAATTCAAGTGAGCCCTACTTGTTCGCCTCGACCTTCATAGAAGGCACGGACGAGTGCGTCCAGGTCCTCGATGGATATCGCCATAGCGACGGGGGTGGGCGGCAAGGCGGGGGAGGGTTGGTGGTTGTACGCAGTCGGAATGAAGGTGGGATTTTTTTTCGTGGAGGCGGTGGTTGAGTAGGGCGAGGGGGCACAAAGAAAGGGTCGCAGAAAGAAGATTTGTCTTTGACTGCGGAGGGGTAGTTTGTTGAAGTATGGGTATGTTGGGCGGAAGAGGGGAAGAGTTGCGAGAGGGAAAAAAGATGTCGGCTGGAAGCAAGCAAGGCTAAGGCTCCTGTGAGAGAGAAGGTGGTGAGCTTTGGCTTGGGACGGAAACGCTCTGCGGTGCTCGCGGCGCGGGAGGTGCGGGCAAGTCAACCTAAGTAACGCTCGCTACCCCGCCAGCCTGCGCTAAACTGACCCGATTTTGGCTGGAGCTTTGCAGGGGGGTGGGCAACACTGGAGCTGACTTGGGGGGGGGGAGGCCCTACAGTATTTCGCCTCATGCAGCACCACACGTCACTAACACCCGAGTCGCGTCTCCTTTTTGTCAGCACTTTACCAACCGCGTCTCGCAAGATCACCGACTATTGACAATACTGACGCCCGGAGTATTTTCAAGGCATTTTCAAAGTCTGCTCTAATGACCGCAGAAAGCTACTCAAGTAAGGACATTTACTTGCTTTTTTGGATGTGTGAAACATCCCCAAGGCAACGTTTTGAAACCTGGCGTTTTTTCTTCCCTCTGATCTGTATATATTCACACGGGCCGGTCTCTTTATATGCGTTTTCTCTACCCTGTTGTTGCCTGATCAGTCCAGGAGGAGCAAAAAAAGTGGCGCTCTCCCTCAAAGATACTGTTTCAAAGAGTAGGCCGACCGGATATACGGGAATACTTAGATTCTCTTTCACGCCTTCTGGTACCCGCACTCCGTCAGGCCGGATTCCAACGCCTTGATGGCCTTGTCGATATCACTCCGCTTCGGGTCCGTCACAGACACGCCCATGTGTCCGAACCGGATATACTTGGGCCCAATCTCCTTGTGAATGCCACCAGCGAAAATGACTTCCTTCTTCGCCAATGCAGGCAGCAGATCCGTGGCCTTGACCGTCTCGGGCAAGTAAATTGCCGTCATGCAGTGAGACTGCTCCGCCGGATCGGATGCAACCTGCTTCAAGCCCAGCGCCGCAACCGCCTTCTTGATCTTGTCTGAGATTTCAGCGTGCTTTGCGAAGCGCTCCGACAGAGGCCCAGCAGCCAAAATCTGCTTGAGCGCCGTGTTCAACGCGTGGACCAACTGAGGAGAGGGCGTGGCGAAATAAGATGGCTTCTTGGCCTCATAGTTCTTCATAACTGCTGGGTATTAATACCGGATCCATCAAGCAATCGCGAGTCCAAGGTTGGCAAACTTACTCGGAGTCCAGTTCTTCATAGACGCGAAATAGGCGCCGACGGGCGCTTTGCGCGTTTCGAATTTCTTCATGGCCCGGCCGCTGAACATGGAGATGGACAAACCGGCAGGACAGCCAATTGCCTTTTGACTGGCAGTGATGACTCCGTCGAGTTTCCAAGCGTCAAAGTCGATCTCCTCGCCAGCAACGGAGCAAACACCGTCGACAACCAACAATGTTTCGGGCGAGACCTTTTGGATCAGCTCTGACAGCCCCGGCAGCGTGCTCAACACACCGGTCGAGGTGTCGACATGGGTGACTGTAACCATCTTGTACTTCTTCTCCTTGAGCGCCTGCTCGATTTCGGGAAGCTGTGGCTTGGACCCAACAGGACCCTTCAACTGGGTGACATTTGCACCATAGACCTTGAGGCAGTCCGCAAAGCTGTCACCAAAGTAGCCAGTCGTCAAGACCAAGACATCCTCGCCGGGCTCAACCAGGTTGGCTGCCACCATGTCCCATCCCAGGGTTCCAGAACCAGAAATGACGAAAGGCTGCGAGGCGGGATCCGTGGTCTGGAAGAGCTTCCGCAGCATGGACAGGGTGTCACCAAAAGTAGAGACGAAGCCAGGAGCGACATGGCTCTCGCTATATGGACGTTGTGGTCAACACCTATGGTCTTTCAAGGCTAGACTTATACGACAGAGGGCACGCCGCTCTCACCTGTAGTGGCTCATAGACTGAAGCACGGCATCATCAAACTCAATGGGCCCAGGAATGAGCAGCGTGGAGTGAGGTGGTTGTGCAGACATGTTGGCTGATGATGTAGAAAGTGGGCGGTTTTGTCCTTGGGAAGCTGTTGTTGAAGTTGGAGAGTTGGAGCCACTGGCAAGATGTTGTGAGATAAGAGACACTCTTTGACTTGGAGAGCCACCGCGGGGTACCATGGCTTTAACTGTTAATAAGGGCCGACACCGGTACATCTGGAGCTCAGGTAAGGTCAACTGGTGGTAGGTGATAGTTGGCACGTGTATGGGGTTTTGGAGGCAGTACTGTGTAGGACTAGTCGGTACGGTACTTATTACTACACTGGATTGGCCGCCGACATTGACAGCAGCTGAGGTCCTTAAGAGTTCCCGGCTGTTGTGTGTTGGAGTCGACTTTCAATGCAAGCAGAGTGTCCCGGCTATTGGATGAAGAGGTCTAATCGGGTTTTCTAATCTTTTTGACTAATATCGTTCTAACTACTAAACAAGCAACCTGCTAACACCGGCGATTGGAACTAACTACCTAGGTACTGACACTGCGACATCTGGAACGGCAACGAGCTGGGGCACTGGTGGGGTCCCCTGACGTTCTGAAGAGAGCTCCAGTAAGCTCAGCGGCAGGCACGGCCGGAGCTACTACCAGCTACCCCAGCTTCGCGGGACAGGGGGGGGGGCCGCAATGGTGTTTTGGGGCCACTTGCAACTGATCATCAAACCTCCTGGAGAAACACACAAAGACGACAACGCCCACTACTATACTACACCACTCGCGGGCACTTCCGAACCAAGTAGCTACCGACGCATAATACGATTGTAATACGACTGAGAAAAGACACCTGTTCCAGCTCCTCCGTGATTCTCGGCGCAAAGGCGCATCGTTCGTCATCCCTCTCCGACGTTCGCAGCTAGCAACATAGCTGCCTTCACCGGAGCACGCAGCGCCATCCATTGGGCAAGCTGAGATACCGCGAATCCCGCCCCCGGGAGTTCAGACCACCACCATGGCTTTCCTCATCCTCGTGATAGGGGACCTACACATCCCCGACCGGGCCCTCGAAATCCCTCCAAAGGTACATACGAGTCACCAACTCGCGCTCTGCCCCTTCCCTCAGGTTTCCATGGCGGACAAGCAAGGAACAACCAACCACTAATTGACCACTTTCCAATCCCACCAGTTCAAAAAGCTCCTAGCCCCCGGCAAGATCTCCCAGACCCTCTGCCTCGGCAACCTGACCGACAAGCCGACCTACGAATACCTCCGGTCCATCTCGCCCGACCTCAAGATCGTCAAGGGCCGCTTCGACGTCGAGGCCACCTCCCTGCCCCTCACCCAGGTCGTCGCCCACGGCGGCCTGCGCATCGGCTTCCTCGAGGGCTTCACCCTCGTGTCCAGCGAGCCCGACCTGCTCCTGGCCGAGGCCAACAAGCTGGACGTCGACGTCCTGTGCTGGGGCGGCACCCACAAGTTCGAGTGCTTCGAGTACATGGACAAGTTCTTTGTGAACCCGGGAAGCGCCTCGGGCGCCTTCAGTACGGGGTGGGGCACCGGCGAGGGCGAGGGCGAGGAGGTCGTGCCGAGTTTCTGTCTGATGGATGTATGTTGTCCCGTCCCTACCCTTGCAGCGGGATCTATTTACGTCGGACAGGGGATAGATCTATGTGTGTGTGCTTTGTTGGGGAAATGGTGCTGACACAGTTGATATAGGTCCAGGGCATATCACTCACACTCTACGTATACCAGCTGAGGAAAGACGACAATGGCGCCGAGAACGTTGCGGTGGAGAAGGTCACATACACGAAACCAGTAGAGCCGACTGGAGCATCATAGTAGAGAAGCCGGGAAACTTTGGGAGAGCAAAGCATGAGTTTCGTGCCGTGGAAGCACTTGGACATTAGCGAATCTGGTACCCTGCTGTATAGGAACATCACGTTCGATGAGGCTGGCGAGGCCCGGTCTCACGGCCCAGAGAAGGTGCACAGAGAAAGAGAAGCAGTCCATCTCACTTTTTCATCAAATGCCACAATTAAATATTCATAACGCCTCAATCAAGGTGACTCGTACATGCGCTCCTTCCCATGCAAACGGACTCCGCTGGTACCTGCCATGCTATGTTTCCCCCGGTTATGGGCGGGCCGCTGATTACCATAACAACAATCCAAGAACGCCGTTGCTTGCCCCTGTGAAACATTTCCCTCACCAATTATCACACTATATCATCATGCTCCTCCGCCTCGATACCCGGTCTTTCAGTAGACCCGATGTGTCTTTTGTAGGCTCCACACTGGCCTCGTATGACGAGTCCGCATCGGCAGGCTCATCAAGCATCGATGATCTCTTAGGCGGCGCCATTGATGCTCGTTTCCGGGAAGGCCTGTAGCTCTCCGTCGATGAAAGTGTGTCGGCTGCTGTTGACCGTCTCGAGCCCTTGGTAGCCCGGCTTCTTCCCGTGGTTTCCTTTGGGTGCTCGATCACAGACGATGATGTGTCTTGGAACTCGTATGGATCGACATCCTGCTTCTCCTCGCCAGTCTCCTCTCTTGACCCCGAAGATTGTCCCACATCTAGCCCCTCAAAGAGTTGGCTGCGCCTTGAAGATGGTCGTCTCCGTCGTTCTGTCACGACACTACTGGGCAGATCGGCTGGTGACATATCCTTCAAGGGCTCCCTTTGTAACAATGGACTGGTGACCATGGGCCGGCGGGCTGCCTCATCTGCAATGGCCGCCTCGGCGGGTAGGAGCTGTGAGCTCTGGCTCGGGGTTTCGCCTTCAGCGTGGGCCTTCGACGCCGATGTCAAAGCACCTGGATGAGCCAAGCTCGAGCGTCTGTACTTGCCCTCCCCAGTAACGGCATCGAGCAACTCCTTCGTCGGCCGGCGCATCTTGTCTCTCAGATTTGGCTCCGCATAGCTGACTGATGCTCTGGCCCTCCTGCTGGGGCGGGAAGTTTCGCCATAAGAGGAGATGTCGGCTGGAGGAGGCGTGTCTCTGGGGTTTACAGACGCGGACCAGGTCTCTGGTGTGTCGGGGAAGACAGGCCCGGGATCTGCTGATGGCGTATCGGGTTCTTGTGGTATCTTGACTACTGGAGGAGCTGCTGGCGGTGGCATTGACAGCTTGATGGGCACAAGTCTCTTCTTCTTCAGGGGCGCAATTTTTAGTGGTGCCTCTGTATCTGCTTCCACCATGACCTTCTGGAGGTCCCCAGTCGTTGCTGATTTAACCAACTTCTTCGGTGATGTCAGGTCGTCGTTGGTGCTCTTGTCTGCCAACGGTTTCCTGGGTTTAGTTGCTGTGGCGTCTGCAGACTGCATGTCTTTGCCGTCAAACTTAGCCGACAAGTCCTTCGCACTGCGGCGATTCTTGAGATCCCTCACGGCCAACGGTTTCTCGGATGTGACCTTGCTGGTCAACTTATTGCTACCTGCAAAGGCTCTGGACACCTGGTCATCGTCGTTCTCGTCGCCAAATTTTCTCTTAGAACCAGCTTTTAATAAAGGACGAGTCTGGGGATCGGAGGCCTGTGCTAATTTTGGATCATTATGTAAACCTGTCTCTCGAGCGGTCGCCGACCTCTTTTTCGGTTCTAGTACGGGTTGTGAAAGTATGGGCTGTGAAAGGGCGGCCGTTGGTGGGAGTGCTTGTTCCTTGATCTTCGGGCTTGCTTCAACTAGGCCAGTTGATTTGCTAGGACTGTCGACCTTAACTGGATCATCCTCCACAAATCGCGACGTGGGTGGAGGTCCCAGGTCTGGTGAATCGTTCGCATCTGCAGTTTCGTAGCTTATCGCCAAAACCTCTTCGTGACTATGGTTGAAGTTAGTTTGCAACATGCACCCATCCGGCCCTGATGGTGAGCCCACGTACCTCATTGTCCTGCGAGAATACGTCTTGTCTTCCTGGATGATGGGCATGCGTCCCTCGAGCAAAGCGGCCACCTCTTCGCTGCTCTTGGAATCCCTAGGCCTTCGTTTTGCCGCGGGACTACGACTCACACTCGTCCTGCGTCGCGTTATCCTCGTCCCGCCTGGAGACGTGAGTGCCTGCCGCTTCGGAGGCCGCTCCAAGCCCAGTCCTGCGAGCATGGCGCCCCATTCTATAAGCTGGGCCTCCATCTTGGCCTTGATCTCGAGCGCATGGTCAGCGATTTCCTGAGCTCCTTTGGATTCTTCGAGCTCAGTTTCAAGTTCCAGTATGCGTCCATTGAGGGTGAGGTTTTCGGAAAGAAGCCGGCCGCATTCACTTTCGAGGGATCGAATTCGTAAGGATTGAGCTGAGTTGACTCTCGCGATGTCTCGATTTTGGCGTAGAAACTTCCTCCTCACTGTTGCGACAAAAGCTCAATCAGCAAACATTGCCCCAGCTTGGGGGCAAAGCAACAAAGGATACTCACGCGTCTCAATGCTATCTGTTGACACGGGTGGCTCGTTCAGTCGTGCCATCTTTCATAATTGCGCCGAATGCAATTGCGGGTTGTTGAAAATGTGTAAATAGGAAACAAGCGTGGAATGGAGAGATGGAGAGATTGAGGAATGGGACTGAAGCTGGCTAGGAATATGACTGATAGCGGTGATGCTGGCTGGGAAAACTGGGGTGGGTTTGATTTGGCCTTGCCTGGAGCTCTGGAGTGCGTTTCTTTTGACGGTGGCTAGTAAGGTCGTTGTCAGAGCAACCCGCGGGAGTGGGGTAGGTCTGGAATAGCTGTCCCTAACAATTGGTACACTGGATAGTGGGGATTATCGCCCACCAGACAGCTGCCAGAGCCTGGATATTCTAGTACCTAGTGATTGGGACCAGCCACTATCGTAATCCGTACAGGATTACGGATTACGGATCTGTAAGCAAACGCGTTCCTAGCCTTAAGGATTATGTCAAGGATCGCGACCAAGGGTCTCTTTCGTCTCGGCCCCGGATTTCTATAGTTAGTTGACATACACTCCAACTCTATCAAGTGCGAAGACTCTCGACAGATCCCTCCAGCCGTATTCGAATTACATAGTCGAGCAACCCGGACCAACCAACATGTCTTTTCCGACGCGACAGATACAGCCACACATCCGGCAGCCTTCGATGGCCGGCCCCGCGTCGTCGTCTGCGGGTCAGTCTCCTGCGCTGATTGCGCGTGTCAACGAGAAGAAGGCCGAGCTCGAGAACCTCAAAGAGTTGCGCAACCTCAGCGCAGCAGTCGCAACTCAAATGGAGGCATTGGAGCAGAAGCTGGCTACACTGTCTGACGGCACAGAAGGTGTGCAACCAGATTATCGGAGTAGAGGAGCTTGGTTCAACGCGCACGTACTGACCTTGACAATCAGCCATCGCACTTGTCATGGGCAACTGGCACAACGTCCTCCGCGCAATCAACATGGCCTCCTGTTAGTCTCCCCCCCCCCTGGACTCCTGCAAGAAACAAACAAGAATCTGACAACTTCTGTACTAGCCAAATTAGCGAAACCGCAAAACGAGGACGAGGCAGCCTTGCCGCAGACCCTCGTTCGTATCCCGACCGAACACGCGCCGGCCTTGCAGGCTCAGGCAGAGGCCGCTGAGGAAGCAAACGAGTGAAGAAATGCTTCACCTATCGACGACAGACACCCGAAATATCCCACCGGTTTGCGCAGGACGCGCAACAATGTCTGACATAGTCAGAGATCATCTCCAGCATCCAGACTCCATCAGTCTCGGCCTCTGCAGCTGCACTGAAAAGCCTCTCATGGCCAGACTAGGCACGAGCGACTCTGCAAGTCATCAGCAGTTTCTGCCCAGCCTGGATTGGACCGGTCTGGACAGTGCTTTACGAGCTGCAAAAGACTTATCATCCTGCTTTGTGACAGCGACATATGCGCCCATGCGCCCATGCGCCCGCAGCACAAGGCTCACGGCAGGAAGCACCATAGCACCCTATCGATTGAGCCTGGCAGCACCTGGCCGCGGAGAGATGACAACGGCAAGACGGTCTCGACGGTGCCTTCCCTGTTATGCAATGCATATGTCAGTTCTGGGAGCCAGAGTCGGCATTGGTCAGGACTCTCAAGACTCAGGGCTCAAATGAGCAACGATGCCCAAGTATGTAACTCGACTGGATACCAGCCCAAAGTAACTACAAATTCCTTGCCGTTGGCCCGTCAATTGCATGCGGCCACGACTTACCAATGTCTAAGAAGTAGCTTGCTAGCTTATAGATGACGTCCATACCAATGCGATCGCCGTTGCCTCGTATGTCTTATGTCTTACACAGTGGTTGCCCGTCGCACTTGCAGCCATTAGCTTTGTTTACTTTCTCTGAGCCAAGTCAGCCGCTGCCGAAAGAGGCAAACATCACACTGATTGTTTGGGTCTTAATCGTCGCCCGAAAGTCTGTGTTGTCCATTCTGACTCTTTTCTCCATCACGAGTTCTCGTTAAAATGTTGGCATTTTGGAGAGAGCATCATTGATTGAACAGCTTCATCACCGCTTTTATTCTCAGTCCGACCAGAAGAAGTCTCGACCTTGTTGTTTTCATGTGCCACGGCACGTTGTCTTTCATTCCATGCAGTTTACAACTTGCTGTCACATGCGGCTTTAAACCCCTGGGAGATTGCTCGATCCTTGTCTGTGGTTCCGGCGTGTTTCTGTCGCATACTGAACTTCCCAAAACGGATCAAACCCCTGTCAGACGTGTCTCATCCTGAACCCGCCCGAACCCCCGGAGGTTCATTAAACGTCGCTCATGGCCGTGCCTCTGTCTCCAGTTGCTTCGGCGAACTTCAACAACCTTTCGCCTTCCTCCATTACTAGAAATAACTTTGTGCCCAGCCCTATTTACTGTGCCCCTTCTCCAAACAAACCAACCAGAACTACGCGAAACACTGTCCACTGGGACAAAAACATTTTCGATCACTCCATCAAGGAAAACGCTGTCCCGGACGGTCGAAACAACAGCCCCTCCTCCAACGCGTCTGGAAGCTTGAGGGCTCTCAACCCGTCACCGAATTTCCATTTTGACTTGGGTGACAAGAAGTTCCGTGGTCACCAACGCAGACCTCCCCTTGAACCAGAGACGTTTATCGCGCCAGACACGCCGGTTGATTCTGTTGATAGTACTCCTACTAATAAAGGTTGGTTGATCCAAGCGTCTCGCGTATCGATCGTACACCCACTTGAAGCTGACCATCGACCACTTTTACCCCAGATTACTATCTTCACGATCTGGTCAAAGCCGCACGAGACTTGGATCCGAACGACAACGTCTTTGAGAGGCATAGAAAGAAGCAATTTCAATGGGTCTTGTCCCTACCTGCTTCAGCCGCCTCCAGCTGTGATCAGTCTCTGGACAGCCCTCTGGATTATACTGCCTCTCGTATCCCTAGTGAAGGCAACAGGCGCTACTTTGGCTGCAACCTGCTTACTTGGACTAAACCTGCTGGAAAAGAAAACCAACTTCCTGGCGATCCTGAGGACAAATACTTGCTCCTAGCAACGCCCATCGATCTCAAACTGGACTGCAGTGATACTCCCAACGTCGAGTTCACCATTCACCAGGAACAGTTCCGCGTCTTGCAACAGGATACCCAGCATTTAACAATGGCTGCAACCCAGGTTATGGGCAGTCCTGCCAGCGCTGCGAGGAACTTTCATCCTAAGGGTGTGACGCCTCAGAGTGCCCAGAGTGCCATGTGGTCCACCGCGACCACTGCCGACGCGTCTGAAGATAGTGACAACACTCTCACACTGGACTCGCGTCGCGAAATGAACGCGCCCCTGAGCACCATCGAGGACTCCCTGGAGGAGCTTGACCAATTTGAGGATGAGGTTGAAGCCCTTGCCGCAGCTACGCGGATGACCCATATCACAGATACTCAGGAACAGAGACCCCGTACTTCGGAGGAGAAGTACATGTCCCCGCCTAAGACTACAACCAAGACTACCTCTCCTGCCAACAGATTTAGTCCCAAGGCCCAAGGATCTACTCGAGGCAAGACAAGCGAGCCTTCGCGCAGCAGCCCAGTGCACGAGCCGTCCCCCCTGGCAGAGCCCGAGGACAGTGATAAGATGCCAGCCAAGGCGGCTCCTACCCGGAAGGTGACTCGGCCAGCCAGTCTCGCTCCGCCGAAGCCGCTTAAGAAGACAAGCAAGCCGCCCACTGTTTCCACTTTCGAGCTACCAGGCGAAAAGGTCGCTAGGGAGTTGAAGGAGAGAAAAGCAGCGCGGCTTAGCATGCAGCTCGATCCTCACAAGCTCGCCGAGCTCACCTCACCACCCCCGCGGCCGCGGTCTATCCGGTCCAGCAAGCCACCCACAGTCCCTAACTTCGAGCTGCCGGGCGAGACTTACTCACGGATGGCGAAGGAGCGGCTCGCCGCGAGGCTCAAGGCAGAAGAGGAAGAGGCCGTCCGACGCCGCCAGTTCAAGGCCCGGCCCCCACCTAGCAGCGTGTCATCCTCTTCTGCCACGGTGCGCTCGACGTTTACCAGCCGCCAGCGCGAATCCCAGGCCGGCCCCCCGCGGGAGCAACAGGGCACCTTCTCGCCCGCCAGCCCGTCCCCGAAGTCCACAGCCGCGAAGCGCCAGCCGGTGACGATGACGCCCTCCCTGGCGCGGGCGGCTAGCACGGCATCGGCGGCATCGTCCGTGACGACGGCGCAGCGCGGCCGGACCTCGAGCATCGACTCGTCGCAGCCCAGCACGCACACCCGCGCCACGTCCTCGTCCAACGGTAGCGCCGTGTCGGGCGGCGGTGCCAAGCAGCGCAAGAGGAGCCTGACGGCCGAGGAGATGCAGAGGCAGAAGGCGCGCGGGCGCAGCATCTACAACCGGGACAACTCGCTCGTGCAGGACAAGGAGAGGGAGGCGCGCGAGCGGCAGCAGGCCGTGGCGCTGGCGCGACAGAAGTATGCGGAGCAGAGCCGCTTGTTGGCGGCCAGCAGGCGCATGAAGCAGCTGTCGTCGACGAGCTCGACGGCGTCTGAGTCTCGTGGTGCTTAGGAGGAGCGCGGGATGGGGTCTCCTGTGGACATTCATGTGTGTGGTGAGGGCCCTCGGGTCCCCACGCATAGGGAGCTGTATTATGATGTTGCGAAGAACTTTTGATGGGGTGGTGGGGTTGATGATGGGGCGATGAGTGGCGTTTTAAGATATCGGCTTGGTTACTGCGATACGAAGTATTATTTGATGATGTGAGGTCTGCACGGTTTCACCTGTGGTATGGCCTGAGGTGGGTAGGATGGAGTACAGTCAGAGCTCACCAGGCGAAGAGTCTTGAATGCATAGCCAACTGCTTTTTGTGGATTGGTTTTTATTCATTTATTTTCGGATGGACGGACTCAGTCATTTACTTATAATGAAACGGATCACGGATAGGAGTTTTGAGGGATTTTGTATTTGTTACGCAGCCAGACCAACACTGTCAGGGCTCGCTTGCGGTGAGAGATGGGTGGATGGAAAGGCCGCAGTTTACGGACGGACGAGGCAAGACTTGAAGGAGAGACATGACGGCGGCAGGATTACCATACGTGTACGAAGCACACACAAATAGACGGTTCTGAAACTGTTGAATGAGACAACATGACAGATATTTACACATTGATGTTCGCTGGGTAACATTCGGCAGAAGGAGGGACTCTGACGCCGTATTATGTACCTACTTAGTCTTACTGACCGGGATCCGGTGTAGAGGCTTGGTGACCGACCCAAAAGGTTAAGCAGCAGAGGAAATGAGACTTAAAAAAACATGCTGACATGCCAATTACCACCACCTCATCCTCAGGATCTCACTAGAATATCGAGTCCGCGCTCGCTCATCACAATGGCGCCCAACTCCATCACGGCCTTGCACGGTGGGCGGACTCGGGACGTTGTCCGAGGAGAAATTATCGTCGGAGAGCCGCTGCCCGGGCAAAGTCGGCAGCGACTTCTGGCATTCGTCTTCTTCGATCCACCGTCGCATGTCGCGTCAGCTGTCATCTTCATCTCTGCGCTTCTCATCTTCTATCACGCCGTTCTCCTATTACGCAGGTTCCACTCATCGTGTCCAATTGGCACCCGTCGGCGTTACCAAAGCTCCCTGAATCGTCGTCTCGTTGGAGAGAAGGACTATAAGCCCGAGATATCCGGTCCGGACGACCTCGGCACCTTGACTCCTGACAACAAAGTCGACAACGACGACGCCTCCCAATACTCCTTCAACATGGCCACGCAACAGGACAAGGCAGAACACAACCCCCTCCGCCCCAAGGCCAAGGTACCAACGCCCCACTCCGGCCCCTCGGCGACAATCTCCCTCGCCCAGGGCCGCTACACCGGCGTCCACCTGCCGCCCGGCCCGCTCATCCCCCGCGCCGTGGAGGCATGGCGCGGCATCCCCTACGCCGAGACCACGGGCGGCGCGAACCGGTTCCGCCCGCCCGTGCCCCTGAGGAACCTGAGCACGAGCACCACTTCCGGAGAGGACAAGGAGAAGAAGACCTTCAGGGCCGACACGTGGGGTCCCATGTGCCCCGGCACCGTGGTGCGGATCCCGGGGATGCTGGACGGCGAGGACTGCCTGAACCTGAACGTCTACCGCCAGGCGTCGTATGACCCGGCGAGGGACGGGAAGGTGCCCGTGGTCATCTACGTGCACGGCGGGGCGTTCAACGGTGGCGCGGGCACCGAGAGGGACATGGCGTCGTTTGTGGGCTGGAGCGAGACGCCCATCGTCGGCGTCAACTTCAACTACCGGGTCGGCGCGCTGGGGTTCCCGAGCTCGGGGGTGGCGGAGGGGGAGGGCGCGTTGAACCTGGGGTTGAAGGACCAGAGGCTCTTGTTTGAGTGGGTGAGGGAGAATGTCGGGGAGTTTGGGGGGGATAGGGATAGGGTGACTCTGATTGGGTTGAGTGCTGGGGCACATTCGGTAAGTTGAGATGGGTTTTCATTCTTGTGTTGTGATTTTGATGGATGGATGGGCTATTGGGTTGAATGGGTGGGATGGGGATGGAAGGAGGTTGCCTCGCATCCTTACTTTGCCATGCCCCTCCTCCCATCTGATCTTACCTACTCCTGGTCCGGGGCTTCAGGTCGGATGGAGGGGCATGGCCTCCCATTTCAGATCGACTGGATATCTGCCTGATTTCTTGTTCCTGGGCGCTTCCCTTCTTCGCTCATCTACTCATATCATACTAACACGCTCCCAGGTCGGCTACCACCTCCAATCCTACTCCAGCTCCAGCTCCGCCGCACCCTTCCACCGGGCAATCATGGAATCCGGAGGCGCTACCGCCCGCGTGACGCTCTCGCCATCTCACCCACGGACAGAAGCACAATTCAAAGAATTCCTCATCGCATGTGGAATCCAGCCAGACCAGACACCCGCAGGACAAATCTTCCCCGTCCTGCGCTCCCTCCCCATGGAAACCATCCTCGCGGCCTCCACCTCCGTCTTCGCGCGGTACCAAGATCCCATCCGATGGCCCTTCCAGCCCGTCATCGAGAAGTCGCGGACAGAAGAGGGCGGACTGATCAGCGACCTCCCCATCAACACCTTCCGCGGCGGGAACCACCTCAGGATCCCGGTGCTGGCGGGCTTCAACACCAACGAGGGCACGGCCTTTACCTCGCCCAGGGTCGAGACCAACGACGACTTCCTGAGGAAGTTCATCGTCCTGGTCCCCGAACTGAACCCCTCCGACCTGCAACAACTGTCAGCCCTCTACCCAGACCCCGTCACGTACCCCTCGTCCCCGTACGCCAAAGTCCCACCGGGCTTCGGCCGCCAGTGGGCGCGGTACGAGGCTGCATACGCGCACTACGCGTATATCTGCCCGGTCCTGCAGACGGGGCACTTCTACAGCAGCAGCAGCGGAGACGGCTCCGCAGAGGGAGATGGCGGCAGCGAGCCGCCCCCAGTATGGATCTACCACTTCGCCGCGCTCTCGCGGCCAGACCTAGGCGGCAAGGCAAACCACGTCGACGAGGCCGCCGTCGTGGCCCACGACATGTCGGCCATCGGCGCCTTCCCGGGCCTCGTGAGGACCGCGGACGCCATGCACGGCGCGTGGACGCGGTTCATAGCCACGGGGGACCCGAACCCGCCGCACATCGACGCCGGGGAGGAGGCGCAGCAGCAGCAGCAGGAGTCGGCGTCCCCTTACTCCCCGGCCTCGGCCTCCATCGCCGGCACGCCGTTCTGGCCGCGGTTCAGCAGCCCGCTCGTGGGCGACACGGCGGGCTCGCCTGGCCAGCTGCGGCGGAGGGCCGGCGCGGGGGCGGAGGGGTGTGGGAGGGTGATGATGTTTGGCCTGGGGAACGACGAGAGGATGGGTGATGCGGGGCGTAGGACGCCGGGTTGGCCTGCTACGGTGGTCAAGTTGACGGAGGGTGAGGTGGAGAGGTGTAGGTTCTGGTGGGAGCGGGTCGAGCTGAGTGAGGGGATGGGAGGTAGTAGGATAGATGGCGGCGGCAGGATCTCGAAGGCGAGGCTGTGATGGGACTAGCCCCCTGTAGGTATAGAGAGATAGAATTCGATATGGTTGCCTTGATGGTATATTTCTTTAGGCGATGACATGGAAGGCAGGATATGGGGGGTTGTGGCTTGAGACGCGCCCAACGGTAGAAACAATTCAGCAAGAACTGATGGCTGTCCCTCTTGAGAATTATACTTTTACGTTTCGTCATCTAGGGAACCTCACAAGTCAATGCCATGCCATACGTACGTACACTGACACTTGTCCCGGGCAGTATGGTCTATTCTTCACCGCAGTGTCGACTCACATTATTAGGCATTGTCGATGGCACTGCTAGTTACGGTGGAATATTATAGTAATATCGTCTCCTAGTGGTTATGACAGACGTCTAATTCTACTCAGGTCGAGTGACGTGTGATCCCTCCTATATCCCGGCTAGCTAAGCCCAAGCAACCTAGGTACTTTGTACCAGTAATGTTTCAAGACTGTCATGTGGTCTGCTCCTCGAGATCATCATCACCCTGCATCATCCATAAGGCAGATCCGTGCATGCTGTTCCTCACACCCCAGACTCGTGACCAAATGTGTACCAACTCTTGATAATCTCCTCCGCATTCAACATGTCCAGCCCAACAAAGCAAGCAGATCCTCGTCTCGTAACCCACCGGTCGCGTATGACGCTCCTGTCCCTCACACTTGTCTGCCCTTCTTTTCCCCTCAACCACTTCGAGCTCATTCTCGACCTTAACGGTCGGGTTCCGCATTCCGATTCGAGCCCCAGAATATACCGCATTATGCTCTGTGGAACGGGACCGTGGCCGGTAAGTGCGCGTGTGTATTGTACGACGTCGGCCGTGGGTGCTGTGTTCCAGGTGTTGTACCAAGCCCCACCATTAACAATGTATACAGCTAAGGTGTGGATAAGAAGTCGTGACGAGTAAAGTTTGTCCCCAAACGCCTCAGAAGGATCCTCAGAAGGATACCGGGTAGTTGTGTTAATGATACACTGTCCGAACGCCAAAGGATGAAATTAAAGCCAGTACTTATGAATCATGTCCGTATGATAGGTGGAAAGGTGAAGGGTATCAATTGTCCGGGAAAATCGTGCCTGGGTGCTATGCAACCGTCTCCGTTACACGACACATGGCGCATCACGCCCAATCCCAATTCAGCTGCACCGTGATTCGCTCAGAAATTCTGTGAAATACCGGCACTCTGTTGTGGGAAGTGCGACGGGTTCTCGATGCGCGTGTTGCGTCGTGCCGGGTTATCTCTAATAACAGGCTGGCCACCAGGCGGGCTGTTGTTGTACGCGCCGTTTTCCGTGTAAGGATCGAATTGTGTGTAGTACTGGTCTCCGCCATAGGCCATTCCGATCTCTCCGGATCCGTCGGATGGAGCACCAGCGCTGTAAGACGACGATGCGTTGGAAGGGCCACGCCGGACGTTTCCACCACGGTTGTTAGCCGAGGATGGGCCCATAGCACCAAGTATCTCGCCTTCAGGGGCATGAGCTGCAGCATCCATCAATGGCTCGCCAGAATGTGCGGCCCGTGTTGGCGAGGCACCATCCGAATAAGCCTGTTCGTAAGGGGCATCTGAGTAAGCAGCGCCGGGTGCGCCTCCAGACATGGTAGTGGAGGCCTTACGACCGGTCGAACCGCCCAAAGTTGTCGAACCCCATCCACGGTAACCCGAAGACGAGTCCTCTTTCATTTCATAGGAACCGGGACCGCCGGAGCCAGGGATCGTTGGGTCTGCGTTCGGATTGTATTGGTAGTCCTCAACCTCCTTCCGTCTTTCTTCTTCGGTCTCCTTCCGTGCTTTCCGTCTTCTCCACAACCAGATGCCCAAAGCAACAAGAATTGCCACGGCCGCGATAGGGACGACGACAGCAACTGCAATAGTGCCAGCAGAGCTCATGCCCTTGCTGGAGGTGGTGCTGGATTGACCACTCGATGTCAAACTAGAGCTGGACGACGCAGACGCCGAGTCTGCAGTGTTTGCACTGGGTGTGTTGACGATCGTCTTCGTGACGACCTGCGTACTTGTGGATCCATTGGAAGTGATAATAGATGTAGCCACAGACTCTGTTGTCGTTGGGACTGGCGTCGATGTTGGAGTTGTTGATGTTGATGAAGTCGTCGAGGGCAAGGATGTGGTCAAGTCTTCACTCGTTGATGATGAAGTCGTCGGTATCACAGTTGCCGTAGACGTTAAAGGTGCTGTCGTTGTTACTTCTGAGGCACTAGTAGTGGTAGGTATTAGGGTTGTTGCTTCTGTAGTTGCCTCCGTTGTTGGCGCAGTTGTTGGCTCGGCTGTTGTTGCTGCAGCAGTTGTCGCCTCACTTGTTGTTGCCTCCGTTGTTGGCTCAGAGCTGGAGGTGGGCGTCTCCGTAGCTATAGAGGTTGGGGTGGTGTCAGCAGTGGTACTTGTCAGCGTACTAGTCGGCGTGCTGCTCGGCGCCGCTGATGTCGCCGACGCAGTGTCCGACGAGGAGACTGGCGCAGCAGTTTCGCTCGTACTTATGGAAGTAATATTGCTAGCCATGCTGAAGCGTTGTGACCTCAACTGGCTAGATGAATCCCTAATTGGAGGAGCCATGTTAGTGGTGGTGTTGCAAGGCAAGGTAGTTCGCAAGACGACATTGTAACATTTGGCTCATGTAAAATCAAAAGCCAGACAGACAAGAAAATAAGGCAGAAGATTGTCACAGATCGACAGACGATGCGGTTGCCATGAATTATAGCGAAGCAGTCTATTTGCGTGACCATCAAGGTGGCCGGAGGGACCAGAAGCGCTGGTGACAGCGCATGACTGGGGGAAACACATAGGTAGCGTACCTCGGTGAGTAGTTTGTCGGGGTCTCAAGTGCCACAATTCGATGCGACTGATGCAGGTACTGAGTGGGACGGGGGAGTCAAGGGCCCCAAGCACTCGTGGTGGACGTGCGATGGCTTTGGGACTGCGTCTCGCCGTGGTGGAATCCAGGTTGTGCTGCAGGAACCAAACTTGGAAACTGAAGAGGATTGTTTTGACGTCGCGATCTAGAAGAGATGCTTTTGGATGTGGTGAGACGAAAGGACTGGCTGTCAAACAAGCGCAGGGCCAGGAGAGGCTCAGAGAGCCAATCGTTTGGCTGGCTGGGCGGCTGGAGAGGCGAGATAAACGCTGCCGATTGCCCAACGTGTTGACCGGGTTGTTGGAATGCTCGAATTGCTCGAATGGATTGAAAGGCTGGAATGCAAGTACGACGCGACTGCCCGTGAAAAATTGTCGATGTTGGGACGGGGGGGGGGAGTAATGGAAGGATTGCCAGCAGCAGCAGCAGCAGCAGCAAAAGACAGGACAGGCGAAGAGAGCAGGCGGGAGGAGGAGTTGGAATGGAATGACCGGCTTGCAAGGTTATGAACCGGGCGTACGTACGGAATACGGATTTAGCCAGTGAGAGAGTGAGAGAGTACGAGTACTCGGGGGAGGTACGATAATCTGCAGGGTGTGCCGTACAGTAAGAGGTACACAGTCAGGGGGGGTGGTCAAGGTAACTCCTGGTAAATCTGCTTACCCCAGGTGGCTTTCACGTGTGTCCCTCGTCACTTGATGCACTGTCCGACTGTGCAACTGTGTAACTGTTGTACCTCCGCAATCCATCCAGCCACCAGCACAAGCATGGATAGGACTGCATCTTTCCCGGGTTTTGGCTGCAGGATCTGTTGATCGGGCAAAAGGATGTTGCTTGTTATCTTGGCTTTTGAGTCTTTAATTTTACTAGGCCAACAAGCAAATTTGCCCTCTAGCTCTCCTGGATCTCCTGGATCTCTGGGAATCAGGGCGTGACGCCGGGGTAAAATGTAACTTGCTAGTAGAAGTAAAGGACGGGATCCGTACAAAAGTAGGGTGAGACTTGGTAAGCGTGAGCTGCCTGGTAAGTTACCTAGGTAGTTAGAGCGAATGGAGTGCCAGGAGTGCCAGGAGTGCCAGGAGTGCCAGTGAGGGTTGGCGAGGTGAGAGCCGAGTGGCTTGGAATTTGAGATTGGCGCAGCGAAATGAGGGCTCCAGAAAAAAAGGCAAAAGAGTGGTGATATGTACTTTGGCACTTTGCCCTGTTTGTCCCGGCGACGTTCCGAGAGCAGCTTAGCTTCATCGTATCAGACCCTTTAGCGGCCGAGGGTTGATTGTTAGCGAGTTTCTCTGGCTCTTGAGTGGCTGAACCCCCTGGTCTGCTTGCCTTGCTCTTTTCCCCTTTTGCATTAGCGTATTAGTCTCATGGGTACGGATCTCGCTGGCCCGACGCTTCTTAGTCTTGAACTTTACTGTGCAACTGTGTACTATACAGTAGCGACTTCCAAGGTTCCAAGGTTATTATAATGGTGGTCTACCAGTGGGCAGCCACTTAGTTCTTGTCAGCCTGGTCCGCCTCTGTCTGTCCTTGTAACAAATTGTTCCGTTGCCTTGCCGACGGTCGCCTTGGATTGCTGCTGGCTGATTCATGAGCCGGTGAAGAGGCCTTGTTCCTCGATAATTGCCTGTGGAGAGCAGTGATGACGACCGTCAACAAATATGCTCTGTTCCGTACTCCCAACCCAGCTTCGGTCTGTATTTATTCCGTCGATTGGAGATATCGTTGCACAGTCAGACAGTTTGGTCTGCCGATCGATCGACAGATAACGGAACAAAAAAACAACAACCACAAATACGGAAACTCGTTTGTCTTGCTGATGGTCCGTCACCTGCTGGGTTCCCCGTACCTATTTGCGTCCTGGCCTGCGTGGCAGCACCGACTCTTGGCCGATCGATAATACTTTCAATGACCGACTCCTCTTTTTGCTGGGTCTTCGCCCGGTGTCGACGTCAGATATGCTTCCAGAAGACGAGACCCGATGGCGAGTCGTCCCCGAACCATATGTAATCAAATACTTGTCCTGGCTTTCCCCGCCCAAATTCCTTGGAATCAACCTTGCTTTGATCCAGGAACGAATACTCTGGGAGTGACAGCCGTTGCAGGGTCTTTCGAGAAAGGCCCGGTATAACGTCTCAATCACTATGAGACGAGGAGGCTAGCTATCACAGTGGCCTTTCTATTGGGACACTTTACTCTATTCGCGATAATGCAGCTCTTTCCCCCGTGCATAATCCTCATGCAGCACAACGGCAAGACCGGCTTGATGGACGATCCAAGAACTCCAGGACTGCGGGGCCATATCAGCATGTCTATCCATGTACGGATCCGTAAGAGCGATATTACTCTGCCTACTGCAAGCCTTCAAGGGCCCCCCCCATCGAGTATACTGTATGTTTGTTGCACAACACGCAAACCGATCACGCCAACCCATACCTCGAAGTACTTGGCAATTCACGTCCACCAACAGGAGATGCTGAGTGAGCCCACGAGGAGGGTGCAATATCTGTCAGCACCAGGCGTATTTCAGTTTCACTTCTGCAATACTAAATGCAGCTAAGTACAGCGCGCCAGACTACGAAGCGGACCCCATCCCACCGACGATGGTTCAGCCTCTTGGGGAACGTTGCCCAGCACCATCACAACGACTGTGGCGATAGCATGCCCTTCCCCCCCCCCCTTCCCAAAATCAGTATTGCGCAAACTTGCCGCACATTCCTTCCAGTTGCTACAATTGATATTGCAAAGGCAGTTGCCAATCATGGATGCTCCCCGCTCATATGGTGCTCTCACTATATTTACTCGAGTACTTGCGGTGTCTTCACCGCTCTCCTCGGGCAGCCGGGCTACCCAGTCACTTACCCCTAAACGAACAATTCATACCCCTTTAGCCCTCGTCTTCCTAGTGAACTGACAGCTTCATGAAGCTTTCACTATAAATAACGTTCTTGACACTTCTGTTTCGTTAAAAAAAAAAGTACGGGCCGTAACCAGGATTCACCTGCTCAGTACGGCTGTCAGGACTCCACATCGTATTCGTCGTTGCGGTCTAAGAGAAGACCTTACTTGCCCGACCAGGCCGACCTTGGATGGTAAATAAGCATGTCGTCACCAGCACTGCCCTATTTCTTCATGGGAAGTCATGCTGCGACATGAAAGATGTCGAGAGCATGCTTATCATCTCGCAAATGCGTCCACTGGGTGTCAATAGCATCATGGCATATAGCACACGGTACAGTAAAACCACATGTAACATATAGCCTTGGAGGGTCATCCCATTGGCTGTGAGATTCGACTGTTGTCTCATCGCACGTCACCCAAACCCAAAAGCTTCGACGGTCGTAGCTGGCACTCTGCAGTAACGTCTGATTTGGTGGTGCTGATAACGAACAACGCACAGGGTTTGCCCTAGTGCTTGCCACAACCTCTGCCTCGGTCAGCGTCCAGACTGCCAGTCAGCACATCTCACGGCTGGTTGTTTTTCGTCCGAAGTGGCGCTTCGTACTCGAAAGATAAAGAAAGACTAAAGCAATCAGCTGGGCTGGTTGGGTAGCAAGCAAGAGTAGTCTACGCCATAGCCACCGCCTCCTGATTCTTGAGGCTCATGATGACTACATGTACCACAAGAGAAAGAGTTCGCGGGCGATGCGAACATGTTGAAGGGGGCCCACCACGAGGCAGACCGATGTCTTTTTGTTTTACGAATATTTCTACCATTGCTAAAAATTATATAAGAAATAAAGAAGAATTTCCCTAAATACACCCCTCTATATATGCAACTCATGCCGATGTACGGCTGGCTAGGCCATGACGGGAGCGAACCACCTGCCTGGCACCCGTTTGGGAAACTTCTGTCTCACACAAAAACACACACGAAGTCCCCTTGGATTGGCGACGGCGACAAGCATCAGACATTAAACCACCAGGAAGCAGTAGGTATTGGTCGCACGCAAGTAAAAAATGCTTTCGAAAGAATCTCAACCCACTCTTCGGCCCAAGATCGATGAGATCATGGCCTCAAAGCTTGTATACGCCAGTGCTGCCATTTCGGGACGCCATCAAAATAACCGCTTTCCCAAGCCTCTGTAAAAAGCCACGCCGTAGATTCCACAGCGGGGCTCGTACAAAGAATATGTACAATCAAACCCTTCTCCACCGGAAAAGGTTTGATCTAAGGACCCTTCTTCGTGTCGACGCCACCGATGGTCCACGTGGGCTTCAGGGAGTCGACCGCCGCGTCCGCCGTGAAGACGGCGTCGCCGGGCAGGCGGCTGACACGGCCGGCACCGCTGCGCATGGCGTAGCTGGCCGCCTGTGAGACGCCGCTGCGGTTGGACTTGATGGAGCCTGCGTCGCTCGCGGGGGCCTCGGGGTCCCTGAACTTGCGGGGAGGCGCGAAGTCAAGGGCGGTGAACGTGCTGGACTTGCGCATGTTGTGACTGTTTTCGGTCGTTGTTAGTAAACATGAACTATAAGACTTCGGGTTTGTTGTTTTCCGAAGGGGGAGAAGAGAACTTACGGGCTAGGCAGAGCAGGCATCTCCTCAAAGGTGCTGATTAGCGGGGAGGCGGCGGGGAGCTTAGGGGCATAGGCGCGACGCTCGCCGAGAGGGCTCTGCGAGCGACCGGCCACACGCTCGGAGATGGGCTCCGGAGGAGCAAAGTCCGCAGCGTTGATCAGGGAGAAGTGGTCATCCGTCAGCTTGCCAGGTGTAGGCAGGGTGGACAAGGCAGAGGGGGGCGGCAGGGGCTTCCTGGGCTTTCCGGACATGGCGGATCCGGAACGGGGAGCGCGGGCAGAGGCAGAAGAATCAGGACGAGGGCCGAAGGACATGGCCGAGCCGGCACGGGGCATGCTCATGCCGCTGATAGAGCCAGCGTGACCACGGCCTGGTCCTCTCGGTCCACCAGGGCCTCGGGGGCCCATCGGTCCGGGGCCTCGGGGACCACCAGGTCCTCGTGGGCCGGGGAAGCGAGATCCAGAAGGAGGAGGTGTCATCGCACGGCGAGAAACGGGCTGTGCGTAGGGCATGATGAACTGGTTGGAATCAGGGTCGAAGTAGGCGCCATCACCCATGTAGTTTCCAGCATCGTGGTGGCCGGGGCCACCAGGAAGAGGGTGTTCGCCTCCGCCAATGGCTCCGCCGGCGCCACCACCGCCGAGGTACTGTGTTTGCCTGTTGCTGGCATCCTTGGAGTCGTCGAAGTACTCCTTGTAAAAAGATCGGATACGGTTGGCACGGGTCTCGGGATCCTCACCCTCGACTCCCTCCTCTGGCAGAGGGCGGAAGCCAACAGACAAGCGGTTGCTCTTCTGACCGGGTATCAATAGACCGCTTTCACGCACGCGACCGCGTCCACGTCCTTCATCCTCCGATTCAGCAGCTGCCAGGTAATCAGCATAGTCGTCATTGTCCACGATGACAGCAGAGACACTCTGGTGAGCAGGTCCAAGGTTGATGTTCTGGGTGGTAGGAGAGCTGGCCACCTCAGAGACTCGGGAGTTATCAAGCAGGCCAAGACCGATACCGCTGTTAGCGTTTGAGACCAGGGCCAGTCCATCGACAGATTCGTTGTTTGCGTGGGAGAACTTGGGCATGTTCGGTTCGTCATCTGGCTCCTGGACTGTCGGCGGGGCAGGGACACCCCTTTGCGCTACTGGAGGAGGCTGCTGGATTTCGGGAATGGCAGGAATGACAGGAGCATCATTGTGTTGCGGCAGAATCTCATTTTCGGGTACAGTCGGTTCCTTGATAGCGGCAGGCGGTGGTGGTACGTCCGAGTCCGTTGACTCGACAGCGGTCAACGACGATGAAGCGCTGGCCGTGAGGGGAGACTTAGGGTAGGAGTTCTGCCTCAGCGGAGCAGGACCAGGGTAGCCGGGAGATGCAGAAGATCCACGGGACATGCGCTTTGTCGTAGTTGTGATCGTGGATGGTGTGTACCGGCCCGTCTTTTCGAACGAGCGGATGGAGCCAGTGTCGTTGATGTAGCTGGCAACCGGTCGGTATGGATCGTCCTGTTGGTGCAGTGTCTTGGCGAGGGAATGCATCGACTCCCGTGAACCCTGAACAGTCTCCGGAAGCAGGTAAGGGCTCGACAAGTTCATATCCAGCGACAAACCACGAGTCTTCTTTGACTTCTCTCCACCGAAGCCCAGTTTACTCTGGCGCTTTGACTTGGGGCCACCGGCCAACCCAGCTTCCACGCCGAAATCCAAAGATTTGTGAGCCTCGATGGCATCCTCTGCTGCTTGACGCTTGATGTTTCTCCGATGGAAGTAGAAGAGGACACAGACGAAAGCGACCAGTACCGGAACCCTTTTTTTCTGTTAGTCAACTATTCTCGAACCAGAATTTCCGGTTCGAGTCCACTTACAAAACGCCGACGGTGATTTCAGACGTCACGTTCATACTGGCGGGCTTCTCGCAGGTGTTAGACGAAGTGCTGTCCTTGCAGGATGAATCGGTGTTTGACGAGGACCGGCCGATTACACGGCTTGGCATAAAGCTCCATGCTCTTGTCACTTTGTCCTGTTCAGACTCCATTGCAAGCCTCCTCCGAAGAGGGACCCGGGGGCCCATGGAGTAGCCATTCATCCCAGCCATATTTCCACTTCTGACAAATTCAGCTCTTTACGCCAAATACGTTCGGGAGATCGACCAATTCGTGTTGATTTGACTGCCCAGTTCACAAAGTTATCCAAGTCCTAGCTGTTGCAGTATAATGCGGTCGTGCCCATAAAAACCAAGCGTTTGTCGTCGATTTCGTGAGGTCGGCAGCGAGAAGAACGAGGTCGGGTCTGTGAGGGTATCTAGTTGACTTGTAGGAGGGTAACTTGACAATTGCTGAACTCCAAGATGCGGATGATTATAGAAAGAGCGAATTCTCCAAGGAGGGACGGAACGACCTTGTGATTGTGTGATTAATGAGTGACTTGAGGATTAGATCCGGTTGTAATGAATGGAACGCCTGCTGGCGGGCTAGTGAAGCAAGGACGGTAACTGTTAGGATATAACAAGCATCGAAGTCCTGGTGGTGAAGCTTCACGCCTAAGGCACGACAGGTGGTAAGAGAAGAGGATCGTGTGTAAGAGACAAAAAGGAGAGATAGAACACTGATGATCGACCCGGCAGAAGAGGTAACGGCTCAAGGAAGAGCGGCCTAGCCAACAGGTAACCCAAGTTCAGGACTGGGTCGAGGAAATGAGAGGAGACGGGGGTAACGGGGCTCTGAGGGAATCGTCAAATGTTCATCCAATCTCTTCCAGGGATCCCCTGAACCATTGAGGGATGGGCAAATCAGAGAGCAGGCGTACCTTGCATGCATGGGACAGGTGCATGCGAAGCGGGTCCAGAGATCTGCACAAAAGCTGCACACCTCGACCAAATGCACAACTCCGAGCGTGTAATCTAACCTAAGATTAGCGTCGGTGTTGTCCTTAGAACAGGGGGGCCCTGGGGGGCAACACCGAGCCCGTCCACTTTCAATAAATCAAGTGGGCAGCCGAGATGATGTCGTTCCAAGATCTCAGGGGGTTGATGTGCACTCTCAGCTCTCTGCCTTTCCCCTGCGAGAGGCTTACACCTCCCGCCGTCTTACCCGGCCACCACCCGGCAGACGCTTTTAGTCGCCGTTAGACTTTGGAGCTGTCGGGTGGACGAGCTGTGGAAAAACATGATGAAGTCTTTGCTTGGGGCACCCCCAGCGGTGGCGATGTGTTTTGCTTCTTTCTCATCAATCCCATGCAGACGAAGCTTCATTCGGCCGAGTCCGAAACCTCCTGGTTGCCCGGCTCTCTGCCCAGAGCACTTTGTTGTTGCATTGGGCTGAAGAACAAACACGGCGTTGCTCTAGGAGGCCCACCGCGCAAGGAAACAGTGCATCCAGGGGAGATATTGAGAACCAGGTTTTGCGGTGATTTCTGATGAAGGAGTCCGTGGGGACTCGGCAACCCAGCTCCGGCACTTGGTTCCACGAGTGACGAATCAGCGTAACGGAACTCGACGAGTGGCTTATGGCTTGTAGGGAACATCTGGATCTCTTGTGGCAACACGAGATAATAGCTTCGCGTTGATGTATTGGTCCAAGGTGGCTTATAATTGGACGCTTCCCATCTCAATAGATCCTCCTCGATATGCGTACTTCTTTTCTAGGTCGCTGCTCGGATCGACAGTGATCAAAGCCTTGAGCTATTTTATATCTACTGTGTAATGTCGACCTGGTGGAAGATCGAATTCTCAAAATAGCCGGCGAGCCTTTGTCCAGCTCTAAGCGAAATCGTATCCTATGTAAAGTTTGTCGAGCCATTAGGCCGAGTCCCGATATCAAAAGTAGTTCAATGGGCCCAGGACTCGAGCGGTTGATGGAAGTGCTGGATCACGCTCTGATTTGGTAGTAGTTGGGAGCATACTCGAGCAACCAATTCTTCTCGATCTTGCTTACATCCCGAATGTAGGTCTTGCTGGACGTCTCCATGATCTCATGGAAGATGATCCACTCAGCCTTGCGGTTGAACATAAGACTGCTAGGATGAGCATGAAGGACAGTCCCGCCATCGACGGCGCGAAACGTCCCATCTGCCTGCATTCTCGCAGCCTGAGAGAAATATCCTGTGGTAATGCAGCGACGAATTTGCTCAGCCTTCTTGACTGGGTCTTGACCATACGTATTGTTGGCAGCGAGAGACTCTTCTGTGTTGATACCAAACCGCTCAAGGTATCGTTTCAGCTGAGCCCTGATGCTGACTGCGCGGCTCATGGCTTTGAAGTTGAGATAGTTGTCGTAGCAGAATCGACCTTCCTTTCGACCCTTGCCCACAAATGTCTGATAAACATTCAGGAGAGTGAGGTGATCTCCCTCCTCCACTGCAAACTTTCGCCTCGTGCTTTCGAACTGTTTCTTCTCACCGTCCTCTTGAACCCATACGCTGCCTCCGAGACTCGTCATAGCTGCGATTGTCAATACTTCGCTGAGACACCCAAAGGCGGGGGCAGACAGCAAAGTCTTCGCCATCATTGGTTCCACGGCCAGCTCGGCCATCCGCATCCCGAGGGGTTTTGTTAGTTTCGCATAGTCGTCCAGTGCGCCCAGTGAGTACAGGAGCTCAAGGGCTTTAGTCAGCAGTTCGGCTGGAGGAGGAGTCAAATAGTCGAAGCGTAGGACATTATCGATCCCGAGGGCTTTCAGCTGCAGTATGAAAGACGCCAAATTTGATCTCTGTATCTCCGGTACATTGGCATCGGGCAAGGTCATGTACGCGTCTTCTGTGAAGAGCCGAAAGCATTTCCCAGGTTTAGTTCTTCCTGCTCTGCCGGACCTTTGGGCAGCTGCTGCCTTGGAGACCGGAGTCGCCGTCAGAGTCTCGATTCCAGTCTTGGGGTTGTAAGCACGCTGTTTGACATAACCACAGTCCACGACGTAGACAATGCCGTCAATGGTCACAGAAGCCTCGGCGATATTAGTCGAGAATATGACCTTCCTCATATTATCTGGTGCCTGCTCAAAGACATACATCTGTTGTTCGGTTGACAGACCAGCATGTAGTGGCAGTGGCAGCAACGTCGTTGGTGAGGGATTCGTGTCGGCAGAGCGTTCTGCAACGGCATTGACGGCGTAGTCTATTTCTTCCCTCCCTGTCAAGAAAACAAGTATATCACCATTAGGCTCCTTAGCGTCTATGTCGAAAACGGTGGAAATTGCTTTCTCGACATAGTCTTCTGCTGGGGACTCGAGGTAGAGAATGTCGATAGGGTGGGTGCGCCCTTCGAGGCTGAGAATGGCTCCCATGGATTGTGTATTATCCTGTGACAGTGCTTCGTCACTGCGCTTGGTGAAAAATGTGAGGAAATCTTCAGCTTGAAGAGTGGCACTGCTCACGATGATTCTCAGATCGGGTCTTCGCTTGAGGATTTTCTTCAGCAGGCCCAACAAGATGTCAGTGCTGATAGATCGTTCATGCGCCTCGTCCACCATGATGACTGAGTAACGAGACAAAAGGGGATCAACAAGAGCCTCCCGAATGAGAAGCCCATCAGTCAGAAACTTAATTCGAGTAGCAGCGGATGAGACATCTTCGAAGCGGATGGAGTATCCGACTTCTTTGCCCACGTCACAGCCATATTCTTCAGCGACCCTGAGAGCTACTGTGGTTGCGGCAACGCGCCGTGGCTAAACTCTTGGTGTCAGGAATACAGTATCCTAAGGGTTACTGTCTGATAGACTTACCTGTGTCACAGCAATGACCTTTCCATCTGCGCACCAACCAGCCTTTTCGAGGAACTGGGGAATTTGTGTGGTTTTCCCTGACCCTGTCTGGCCCACGACAATCAAGACCTGGCGAGTCTCGACGAGGTAGAGAATACTCTCGCGATGTTTTGCTATGGGCAAGAGCGCAGAGGGCTTGTGAAGAGCAGGGATAAAAGATGGATCAAGGTCGAACTCAGCCATGTTGAGATGGGCGGCGTGCTCGGTGATTTCTGACTGTCTCCATTAAGCTTCGCAAGTTGACGTTGCCGTACTGATCAAGATTGACGGCGCTCCCTAGCATCGGCAGCCCGAACCATCCGAGCCGCTTGTTCTTGAATTGTTTACTCAAGTCAGAAGCCTCCAGAAGCCAGGAGTCAGATAAACTGTGTTCAAATGGTTTCGCAATCCACTTCCTCCTGGGACGGACTTGATGCTGGCTAGGCGCGGGCATGCTTATGTCAGCCAGGCGTGTGTGCTGTTAGTAGATACTTGATGACGTGCCACGTCTAGGCTGAGGGCCGCGCCCTCCGCTTAACAGCATTGCAGCCTTCTCCTTAGTGCATCAACGACCTCGCGCCCCGCCAAATCGTCACTGCCCGCCGTCAATCACTCTTCTCTTTTCCTTGTCTTTCCTGTACTTCAATCAAGCCTTCCCACAACAGGACTGATCAATCCTGTGGGACAGATTCCAACTGTCGCCCGGCCTCTGTGACTGTGGCACTCCCTGATTTACGCGCAACATCCAAACATTTTCCTGTTTCCCGCAACGCCTCGCACGCTGTTTTGGTGTCGTGTCCCAGGCATTTCTTAGGAGACACCGCCTCCTCGGTTTTCCTTTCTGGCCTCCATTCTTCTCTTCTCCCCGGCTCAGCAAGCGTCAGCTTGCTAAGCCTGCGTGAAAAGAATAACGATTTGACAGATCGACGCTCAGAGACCTGTCTCGAGTGCTCATTAGGTGCTTGTCATATCTTCTCCTTGTTCGCACTGACTTGGTTCCTCCGTGTATTCCCGCTATTCATAGCCTATTTTTACATCGTGTATCATCATGGTAAGCTCATGAGGCGTCGTCAGCCATGGGAAGGGACAAGAAAAATGCGCTGGCGGTCGCAACCGCCAGCAGATCCGCAAAGGAAAGACATCAAAGATCGGCCAGAGACAAAAACGCCTGGACGGCGCCTGTCACACGGGAGTTGGTGGCTCTCCCAGAGAAGAACATCAAATCAAAACATCAGTCCTACTTCCAGGTCTTCGAGAACCACGATAAGAAAGACAAGAAACTCGAGTTTCAGGTATCCAGTACAGCCGTTACCCCTTCCCCCTGGATAAACCGCTTATTGCGAGCAGACTACAACCGATAGAAACCCTCCTCCTGGATTCGAGTTCGTGCCCATAGGGAACCCCGAGCTTACCAAAGCATGCAAGGAGCTTTCAAGAGAGCAAGAAGCAATGATCTTCATTGTTTGTGTACGTCAGACCCAGCGTTGCTACTCACAACATGCAGGCCCTTTTTTTTAACGACCGACCGCAATACCAGACGGCCAAGGATGTCCACGCCAACAACCTCGCCCTTCAAATGAGTCGAGTCGGCCATCATATTAGACGTACGATTGTCGAGCAGGCTCGGCTGCAGATCGGCGCAGAAGAGTTCTTGCCTCCCTCGCACTCTGGAGAGCCAGAACCGATACCAGAGACCCAAGAAGAAATCAATGCGCAAGCTGATGCAGCGCTGCGGGACCTCTTTCCCCGTATACCCAACTTCGACAAACAAATGATAATCGAGCATGCCTTCAAAAAGGTCAGTTGGCACCTTCTCATGGACTTGTAAGTCCCAGTTATTAAAGAGGTTGTGCGTACAGGGCGGAACCTTCCAGGGACAACCAGTTGTTGGTATGGTGCAGTCCCTGCCTCTATCACGGCGTGTGCAGCTTGCCGTCCTTGCCCACATACGACATAACCATACCAGGTATGATCGGCTTTTGAAGGAAGCTGATTACACGACCGCCAGAAAGGTAGTTGAGAAACATTGTCTGGACATCCTCGTCAGGTGGCGCGGAGATGAAGAGACAGGGCGCGATCAATTCGACGAGATCCTACGCGAGGTCGTAGTCCTTTCAGACGACTCTGACGAGTCCTCATCTGACGAAGATGAAGAAGAATCGAGCACTGACGGCTCCGTCACTGGCATTGTGGATGGTGACATACACCGTACAGTTGCAGTGCCTTTGAGAGACAGTCATCGTCGACATAACCAGCAGCTAGCAAAGGCTTCTCGATTGAGCAAACCCCAGGCACATAAAACCCCCAGGACACCCGCAGAACACGGCTCAGGCCAACGAAGGAAACACCCAAGCTCTAAGAGAGCCAACCGGGGTTTCAAGCGCTACCAGGCTGTGGCCAAGCGCTGGGAAGAAGCTGTCAATCGGAACCGTCATGTGCCTAACGAAGAACCGGTCTCCAACTCCATCTCCATGGGCAGAATCCCAAGCCAGGCCACTCAGCGGCCTCCATCGGTTGAAGTCATTTCACCAGTCCACAGAGCTGAAATGTCTTGGGTTGACCATATGGCGCGCACCCCGCAGCCTTATTATGGAACGAGCCAAGAGCATCACCCGTTTGGACGTCCGAATGAAGGGCTTGCAGCTAACCTTGATGCCGGGTATCCAATGCCTCTTGATAGCCGCCCCCGCCTCGCTCGAACTCTCGGCCCGGATAGTGCTCCATCAGAACCAGTGGTCGTCGGGAGACGCATCGGCCGGTATCCGGTCGATTCTCATAATCGAACTAACTCAGCTCCACAAAGACGTTACCCCGAGGATCTGAAAGATTATCTTGTCCCGTCAATTGAGCCAGCGTCACCTCATCCAGGGGCAGATGTGCCGCAATTTGTGCGCCAAGTAATTCGTGGAGAACCCAGAGGTCCGGAGCAAGTGCCCGCTGGACAGCCCATTCCCTCGGCCCAGCATCCGATGCCTTTGGATGGCCGGGCAAGGGACGAATTCTACCATACAAACCCTCCGATGGTGATTGATGGATCTAGATCAGCACCGTTTCCACGTACTGGACAGCGGCAGCCTATGGCACCGCGCGATTACTTCTCTATACGCGAGGCACAGCCTGGCTTGGCCCATGGGCCGTCTGAACAAACTCGGAGGGTTTATCGAGTTCGCGAGCCCATGGAGGACACTCGACACCCGCATGAGACTCCGGTGATTACCACAAGACGGGTTGTCCGTGTGCACAGAGAGGCACAACCGGCCGAGGCATGGGAGCCAGAGCTGGCCAGAGTCCGGGAGCGCAGTCCGCATAGGCTAGAACCGTACAGTCGTACGGTTCCTGTAGATGCATATGGGAAGGCCGAGCCTCGCCATTTTGTGTATAGAGAAGCCAGCGCTTCCAGGTTTGATGACCGTGTCCCAGGTTCTGCACCCAGCTCAGCGCATCCTTCCTACTACGAAATGCATCGTGCTCAGCCAACAGGCTCTTGGCAAGGTAGCACATATACCCGGCCGGAGTCGTTAGGACCCATTCGGCCCTCAGCACCGAGTTACCATGCACTCCCACCCCGCCATTCTTTCCAGGAAGTGGCACCCGTGCAACGTGCCCCTGTGGATCATCAGCATAGAGGGCGAGTCAATATTTTATTGTAACCTGTTTGCCACGATCACTGACTGTTTCCGTAGCTTTGCGCACCACCAGAGAATGCCATCGGCTCATCATGCTCGGCCGGAATCTCCAGATGTTAGGTACCTCTATGAGCAGCCCGCATCAAATAGGGATGTCATCGTTCTTCGTTAGCAACTTGGACTTTCCCAAGATGATGGAGACGAACCAATTGCAACTTAACGACTACAAAATGCAATATCACGGCAGGGCCGGACGATGGTACTCCGTGAGCTTGAGTATGTTGCCCACATGTTTTCGGCGCTGGGTTATATAAAGCATTCTGCCACTCGTGGCAGACATTGGGAGCGACCATTGTGTTATTATGACCACTGCATGGGCCGGCGTTTCATGACTTCTATCTCGGCATTTCTTCAGCGCGATGCATTTCCGTTTTACAAAGGGGTTGAGACGGATACCATGTATCAACTGGATAGAGGATTGTGCGGTTTTCAAATATTCAATACGACAGGCGGAGAACCTTTACACTGGCATGCTTCTCATGTACATCATCACGGGGTCGTCATCACCCAAAACTATGTATCCAGTCCTGTAAATACAATACGCGGTCTATCGCGGACCCAAACACCGATATGCAAGAGAACTCCCTCCCCTTGAGCCAAATGGGATGAGCATTGACTATGAACGTCTGGAGCAACTCCTTTGCCCTATTCCGGATGCACCGCCACATCTGCGGTCTCATGCTGCTAGCATAGCTTGCCGCTCCAGTTTCTGTGTCACCTTTGCCGGCTGCCTCTCGGGTCCGGTCTCCTGCGTGGGCAGGTTGGTGTCGGGAACATCGTTCAGAGGCTGCGGCTGTGGCTCTGACAGTTCGGTGTCGGGAACATTGGGCAGAGGCTGCGGCTGTGGTTCTGACAGTTCGGCCTCGAGAGCCGCCAGCTCGTCCTCGACTTCGTCCTCGTCCTGGTTTGATATCTTGCCGCCCAACATCTCGCTAACTTCCTGTACGCGGAATGAGCAATTAGCACCCGGAGTAGCAAGCCTGAGTCCAACCCATAGCCACTCACATTCTGATACGCAATGGCGTCCGCGGTCTCGCCCATTAACTTCTCAACATTCTCGATACCGCCCATCTCGGAGTGTATCTCCTTCAGAACCTTGGTGCCTTGCTGTAGGCCGAACACGACGTCCTTTTGTATGAGCGCGAACTCGACGTTTGAGGTCAACTTTTCCAACTGCTCCAGCTGTGCGTCTGTCTTTGCGAGGAGCGACTCCTGGTATTTCTTCCGGCGGAGAGCGAGGAGCGCGCGCTTCTTGTCGCCCTGGGCCAGCATCTGCCTCGCGATCTCGGTTTCCCGGTCGGTGAGGACGGTTATGCGCCGTTGGTACTGGTGGAGCCTGTCGCGCTGGGTTTTGAGGTCTAGTATGGCCCTTTGAATGGGGAAAAGAGTATCAACTGTTAGTTGTATGTCTTTATAGCATATATGGGCGATCTATCGCTCTCATGCTCTTGTGCTCGCCGGGGAAGCGCGTTATCTCACTTATCCTGGGCTGTAACCCGGCTCGAGTTGTTACCCATGATGCCGCTTGCAACATATGGACCTGTGTGGGAAAAGAAGATAAACTGCCCCCTATGTTCTACCTTCTCAGGTCATGTTGCAGTGGATTGTTTAAGCCAAACTATTCATGGGATGGTTGTCAAAAGAGCCGCGATTCAGCACATTGATGTCTTGGTCTCTGATATCATGGCAGCGGAAAGCACAGGCAATCGCACTGGCATGTGGTCATAGTCCGCCAAGAGGAGCTTATCGCTTATCGTGACTGATGTCGCATG
Organism: Cytospora piceae; assembly: GCA_016508685.1. Taxonomy (NCBI): domain Eukaryota; kingdom Fungi; phylum Ascomycota; class Sordariomycetes; order Diaporthales; family Cytosporaceae; genus Cytospora; species Cytospora piceae. Next base: position 1,230,139 of record JADMLE010000005.1, on the reverse strand, counting down.
TGGAAGCCCCTCAATGCTGCAGTGGGTGCCTGCAGAAGGTGCTAGTACATGTACACTACGGAGTACCTTTTCACCCCAACTTCAGTGCCATGCTACCTCGTACCTACTTGTCTAATGATCAGCAGCTCCATTGCACGTTGCGCGCATCATCAACACCAGTGAACTCGTAACACTTCGTCTTACTCCAAACACTTCCTCATCTTTGACATTAGCTGTCATCTTCCGTTACCCTTCTTCATAGAAACATACCCCTACTTCCCTGCTCCATCTCGGTTCAACATGTCGGTGAGTGTCATTTACCAGCTTATCTCGGTAGCATTAGAGGAGGCCTGTATTTAAACACAAGGCGAAGCTCGGTTCATGCACCAATCCACCACAATTAAAGCTCACATAAACTAATTGCCGCTTCTATTTCAGGACAAGGCACCAGAATCACCTACTACTGTCAAGCCCCTAGATATTGATGACGACGACGATATTCAGGAATCTGGCATCATCATGGACGACGGCACCACCAAACCCACCACTACAACAGGAGCTCCTCGTGCAGCATCCCCGACTGGCGCCTCGGCTCCTACCAACCCATCGACAACGACTTCTTCGGGAGAGACACCTCCACCAAAGCCTCCCCGCCCTGTGACCGAGCAACAAAAGAACGAGGCCATCTTGAAGGAGGCATTCCCTGACATCGAGGCATCTGTCATCAAGGCCGTGCTGATTGCCAGCCGTGGCCAAATTGACCCAGCGTTTAACGCACTGCTGGGTATGAGTGACCCCAACGCAATCCAGAATGATTCCGACGAGCAGCCTCCTCCCCAGCCGCCACGACCACAGAATAACCAGTCCCAGCTGGACGCAGACGAGGCCTACGCACGCCAGCTAGCACAACACTACGAGACTCAGAGTGCGGCCTACGAAGCACGAACTGCGAACAGAGGTCTACCTCGCCAACGACAGCAGACTGGTCTGAATCCCAATGAGCTGCACGACGATCGAGAGTACAGCTTCCTTGACGATGATCTCCCCGTCATACAGGAGCAGCTCAAGAAGGGCTTCCAGGAAACGCAAACCAAGGTGAACACCTGGTTCAAGGACCTCAAGAAGAAGTTCGACGAGCAGTTTGATGAAGAAGGCGAGGCAGCGGCCCAGCAGCATCAGCAGCAGCAGCAGCAGCAGCAGCAACAAGGGGGTCGTGGCCCCTTCACGGGCCGGGGCAGTGGCGAGTCGTCCAGGGCGTCCAGGAGGAGCAGGGATTACGAGCGGTATGATGCTGATCCCGAACTGCTGAGCGACGACTTTGCTGGGATGAAGTTCCATAGCGATGGTAGTAAGTGACCTCGAGTATAGACGGTCGCGCAGGACATGACTGACGAATTCAACCTAGCTCCAGCTCGCCCGCAGCAGACACAAAACCCCAATCTGTTCAAGCCGCCGCCACCGTCCGCGTCGCCCAAGCCGGGCGACGGTCGTAAGGTGGCCTTTAAGGACGGCGCTGAGGACATCGATATCTACAGCGCCTCGCCTAAGAATGGACCCAGGGACTCGTCATCTGCGGGTACCCCTAGCGGCAAGTCGAGCAAGTGGCAGCCGCTGTCGTCGGTCGACCCCGACCCCGTCGCGGATAACGATCCCTTTAGTCTTGGTGACAGCGATGACGATAAGGACGCCAAAGAAAAGCCGGAAAAGGGCGGAATCAAGATGGACGACTCGGAGGAGAGACTCAGGAAGGCAGCGGCCGAGGCAATGGCGGACAGTTTGGTTGATGATAAGACGAAGAAGGACGAGACGAAGCCGTGAGAGCATGCGCAAAAACTTGATAGAGTGTCACTGGAGTGAAGGAATACGTCTTACAAGATTCCCGCCCCAAACTCAAATATGATGAGTCTCTTTGGTCGGGAGTTAGTTGCCGTGGGAACGACCCGGGAATCTGGTTACAGGCACAACAATGCGATATCATGTTTTCGATTATCCGAGTTCGTAGTTCGTACTTGATATGACAGCTCGTAAGCGCAAATACGTGAACGGAGTTGTGCTGTACCCTAACTACCTTTACAAGTACGCACGGTACAGTAGCCGTGGGGTTCGAATGGCGTATTGTCTCTGGGTTTGATCCCGGGAGGAACCCCCCTCCCCTGCAGTGCCAGGAGTGGCTGCATGTGAAACTTTTGGAACGTGCTCTGCCTGCGTGTTCTAATTGGACCATTCTATGACATAGAAGACGTCAAAAAGCAGCCCGGTGAATAGGACGAGGCTCAGAACAACGTCCCAAAGATCACCTGGTGTTGGCAGCGCATCAACGTGACGATTGCTTGCGTAACGGATCATATTTAGGTGCTTTTATCTACAGTTAGAGCTGTCAAACTGCTATGGCCTGTGACTGGCCCCAGCATGAATCACCCCGTTGCTTGAAAAGGGTTGCCGTTTTGAGTGTCCCGTGCTCTTTCTTCAACGCTGACTCGGGCCTATTGTACACCAACGTGCTCTGGGAGAAAGACCTCTAGCAAAACCATCACAAGGCGGCCACAGAAGCAGGAAAGAGCCTTTTATTTGTTGGTTCCAGTTTCGTTGCTGTGTATGGCAAACACCCTCCGCGAAAAAGTATCTCAGCGCGCCCAGCGACAGGAAACCTTGAATACTCTTCTTACATAAGTGATATCCGCTACGGCTCGACGGTACATACAACCACCAACTCTGAATCACAGCTCCCACGACATCTTAATTCTAGTCCCTTTCAGGAGGCACAGAACCAAGAAACAAGACTGATAGAACCATAATAGGCCTTGAGGAGCGTTCCTAACGTCTTCGGTTTTCCCTAAGAAGACGTCTGCAGAACGGCACGAACCCGAGCTTGCTCCCTTAAGACTACATACTATACGTCTTACCTGCCTTTGTACGACCACTTGCAGCTTCGGCCATCTGGTTCATCGGCAGTATACTTTCAGGTCTGTACCGACAAGGGTTGGCAGTCTTTCCTTCTGCTGGTATCTGCTGTGACCCCCGTCAGTGGTGCGTATCAGACACACTGCTATACCGCATCCAGCCTGGTTAGTGTTCACCTGTTTCTACTTGTTGTTCCCCTACATGGTGCTCCTTGGTCTTGTCAGACGGTTGGGGGCCAGTGGCTGTCCTGTCCTGCCCTCTCTGCCCTTTCAACATCCCTTCCGCCTACCTCAACGAACTTGCTATTGGTGTTATGCCTGTCTCTATGCAATACATGCAGTAACCCAGCTGTGTCGTCCACATGAAGACTGGTTGTTCTGTGTTGCAATGAATAAGCCACATTCCAAAGCCCACAGACGTCGTGGTCATACAACCCCCGTCTCCCTGAAGACCTGTGTGTCTCCTGAAGACTTGTCTCTCGCTTCGACTGTTGTCCCACTCACGACGGTCTCCCAAGCCCTTTCATCGTCGGTCATTCTCGCTCGGTATCGAGGCAATAGAAAGACGTCGCAGATCTTGTTCAACCTGCAAGCCTGGAACTTGTTTCTGATATTCTTCCTCCCAGGTCCTACAGAAGCTACCTTACCTCTCCACATTGGAAGAGGACTCCGCGGGCCGCCTGAAGGCATCTCTTACTACCCAAGAGTATACCAGCTCTATTGAGGCCGCACGTGTTCTTGGAAACGAGGAGGTCCAAGGCAGAACGAGCGAGCCAAACTCCGCCTACTTCTGGACTGGAGTTTTGGGTCTCAAGACTCCATCAGTGCGGAAACGACTTTCGAGGAAACTTGGACAGAGTTGCCTTGCTGATCACGAGAAGCCACAGCTCACCTCCCAAGTTACATTTGCATGAGCTGTTCGTGAGCCCTGCGTGCCTAATACGTCCCTGATCCATTCCGACCCTGCAATATCCGAGACTGCCCAAGTCAATAATCAACGGCAGTCTTCTTCTTTGCATTAAATCCTTGCGCAACAGCCTGTGTCCTTCTCAGGTCATCGGCTCCCACCTCGCACAATGTTAGTTACCCCGTAACCTTCTGGCCTCAGCTGAAACTTCCTCCCCTTTTACTCAGCGTGTGGCCCATGCCGCTGCTGTTATGTCTTCATAAGCAGCTTTTTCTGATACCCCCGCAGGAAGTTTGGCAAGCAGATCCAGAAGCGCCAGCTTGAAGTCCCTGAGTATGCTGCCAGTTTTGTGAACTACAAAGCACTAAAAAAGGTATGTTCGCTCCAGGGGTCCCCTTCGACCGTCCGTTCCCTTTACGCCTTGGAATACCGTCCTATCTGAGGTTGAATGGGTACCACAAACCCTCTCTGGAATTGAACGTGGAACACCTAGGGGCCAGCCAGGCAGGGATCGAGGCACACGTGATAGTCTCGTATTTTGGAGATGAAGATGGAATATCTGCTAACTACAAACTATCCAGCTTATCAAGAAGCTCTCAGCAACTCCAATACTCCTGGCCCAGAATGACCCCCTTCACCCAGGCGCTCCGATAGACTCCCAGGCTGGCTTGCAAGCCAACAAGGCAACCTTTTTCTTCCAACTGGTATGATGGCAATTCTGACCTGCTGTTCTGGACCTCTTATGCGGTGCTAATCGTAATTTAGGAACGAGAACTAGAAAAGGTCAACGCTTTCTATCTTCAAAAGGAGGCTGAGGTATACAATAACACACCCGATCCTGAAGTATTAAATCCAGTGCTGACGCGAGACTTGTAGCTCAAAATTCGACTCAAGACTCTCCTGGACAAGAAGAAGGTACTACAGTCGCGCAATGGCATATCAAGACGGTCCGCCAAATTTACGACTCTACAAGAGGGCTTCCAACAGTTTGCGAACGACCTAAACAAGCTGCAACAATTTGTGGATATTAACGGGACAGCGTTCTCCAAGATATTGAAGAAATGGGACAAGACATCCAAGTCCAAGACCAAGGAGCTTTATCTCTCCCGGGCTGTGGAGGTCCAACCATTTTTCAACCCGACGGTTATCAGTGAGCTGTCTGACCAGGTCACAACTAGTCTTCAGGAGCTTGGTGCACTGGCAGACGGTGATCATGTGAGCTTTGAGGAGCAAGGGCGACCTGACCACATTGTGAGCATTCATCACCTTTTAGGAACCGAGGAGGGCGATGCAGACACACTTCTACTGGAGACCGTCCTCTCAGGCAATCTTGATTCTTTAAGAGACCTTCTTGGGCGCATGCAAGCAACGGTAGAACCGAACTCGACTATGAACTTGTCTCTGATGGAGAGGGTCACCAGGACGTTTCTTGCGTCTATTAGTGAGGCTCCACAAGAAGCACTACAAGTTTTGCTGAATACTGGCTTGGTGGATATCCAATCCGAGGATGATATCAATGAGCGAAATTGCCTACACCAGGCGACCATATACGGCAACACGTTCGTTTTGAAACTGGGTCTGGAGAAGGGCGTTGCCGTCAATAGGACTGATGTCTACGGTCGGGTGCCACTGCATTACGCAAGTATGCATGGCCGTCTCGACATGATTGACGCCTTGCTAGCTGGTAAGAACCCAATTTCTCCAGCCAAGCGATCTGATACTGACTTGAATGTAGTGGATGCAAATACGATTAACCTCATCGACCACGACAACTTCAGGCCACTGGTACATGCTATAATACACAACCACCTGGACTGCGTTGAGAGGATCATCGAGAAGGGAGCACAACTGAATCCGCTTTCCGAGACCGACCATGCCCCGTTGAATCTCGCCTGTAAGCATGGCTCCCATGCCATTGTGGAGCTGCTTCTCGTCAACGGTGCTCAGATCCTCTCGGATGCCGAGGGCCTCTATCCTCAGCACCACGTTGCAAGGTCCGCCAAGCACCCGGACCTGCTTGGCCTGTTGAAGCATTTTGGTGCCGATTTGGATCAGATCGACAAAATGTACGGGTGGACCCCGCTCGTCCACGCTGCCAGCGAAGGGAATGTACCCTGTTTGCGGGCTCTCTTGGAAGAGGGAGCCGATCCCAACATCCTCGACGAGAAAGATCTCCCAGCCCTGTACTATGCTGCGTGGGAAGGCCATCTCGAATGCATGAACCTGCTGATTCCCCTGCAAGGCGTTGGTGGGAAGGAACCGAGCCCCAAGGCGACACAGATACTACCACCGACACTGGAGCCCATGCTCGAGAGTAGCGCGCCCGAACCTATGTCGCTTGATCCGGACGGGATTCCAGACCTCGAGTTGCCACCACCCATAATTCCTCTGCGCAGATACGGACACAACTTCCTGGACACCAAGACGGTCGTCCAGATAAACTTCGGTTCAGATGGCGAACAGCCTCTTGTTTTCTTCCATGACGGCAAATACCCCGCTGCTCGGTTGACTATCTCATCCAAGGCGTCAGACTTCATCCCTAAGAACATCATCCTTCCATTCACAGAGGATACCCGACTTGTTTCTTTCCAGGTCGACAACCTGGACTCTTTCACTCTAGACTTTGACGTATTCCCGACATACGGTGCCAAGATAATCGCGAAGACGGTTGCCTTGCCGAATACCTTCCGCGCCTCGTTGAGCAGCTCTGGCAGCTGCTGTCTACCGCTGTTTGACCCTCGACTCCGCGCCATCGGTCAGATTAGCTTCAACACGCAGGTCATCAAACCCTTCCAGGGCAAGCCGCTCGAGATTACAGATTTCGAGACGTACTGGAAGGCGACCAGGCAGTTCGACCGGCACATTAGCAGCTTTGTCACCGGATCAAGTCTTGTAGGTGACTTTGTGCGCCTCTACGTGCAGCAGACGCAGGATGGTGTCGCGGTGCTATGGCCTACACGAACCATCGACCTTGGTGCAGAGGGGATGACAGTGCCCATCTCATGGGTATCCCACGCGCAGTTCGAGCAAATCGTGAAGAATTCGCCTGCAAGACGGGTCATGGCCCCAGGCCCGCTCGACCCCCAAACAGAACTGAACGAGGTCCACCGCCTCCTCGCAACAGCGGGGATAACCCTCACCGCGGCCCTCGAAGTCCTCCCGCCGAACGTCAACGTCAACCTGCACTTCATCTACCAGGCCGCCGAGGACACGGCGCACCCACAGCCGACGGAGTCGACGGGCCACAGCGGCGGCCTGAATCAGTTCGTGGACTCGGTGCTGTCCATCGTCTTCGACCACGCCCGGGTGCAGCGCGCGCAGTCGCGGCAGAGCGGCGGCAGCACGGCCGTCCGTTCCGTGGCCTTCAGCTCGTACAGCCCCAGCGTCTGCACGGCGCTGAACTGGAAGCAGCCCAACTTCCCCGTGTTCCTGTGCAACGACCTCGGCCGCGAGGAGGTCTCGATGGCGCCGCCGCAGATGATCGCCGCGGCTATGAACCACGGGCGCAGGTCGAGCTCGATCAAGGACGTTGTGAGGAGGGCGCAGAGTAATAATCTGATGGGGCTGGTTGTTGCCTCGAGGCTCTTGGTATGTTTTTTCTTTTCTTATTTTGCTTTTGTTACTGTGTATAGTGTGCTGACCCTGCCGACAGAAAATGGTGCCCGCCCTGGTGGACGCGATCAAGTCTCAAGGCCTCGCACTCGTCGTTGACAAGTCGGCTGAGGCTGGACCGCGGAACGATCCATCCCCTGAGAGGCCGCCGACGGGAGTGGACGGAATGTTCAAGTACAGTGGGGTCTTGAGATTCAGTGAGTCGATAGACATGTAAGGAGGCGACACGCATGTCGGGCGTTGTACAGAAGCTATAATGGCTATCGGGAGAATGAGACTATGCGGATTAGTATGGAGGAGGGGCATCACTTTATGCGAGGCAAAGACGGTGCTGATGTTTGGTGTAGTGTACAGCTCAAGGACGTCGAGGAAGAGATACCACGGTCAGTCTGGGATACTCATCGTTGGCAAAATTGCCAAGCTGTGTTGAGCGTATAATCACTGGCAGCCGCGCAGTGGCTCACCATAAGTGAAGCTGCCATAACGGCACACGACAGGCCGAAAGAAACTATCGTTAGACAAATATCAGCACTGTTGATTGGATTCAGCATCCTGACAAATAGGCCAAGATATATGTAATGAGTTGCGATCTATTACGTCCGATGTATAGAGCGAATTGCTTGACCAGGAGCGGCCGCGCGACCGAGCCCAGCGTTTTGATGAATACTAAGGGGAAGAGTATACATTATGTACAAAGCTTCTCCCGAGGATGATTGCCACTGAATAGCAACAAAGATGTAGGTCGCGAGGCTGAGCTGTTGAACTTATTGGTCCTTTCTTACCATCGTGGTTGCGATTTCCCTGATCGCTACTTCACCCTTCCACAGTTGGTTGGTGTTGAGGTCAACATAAAGACCCCAGCATAGCTGACAAACAGTTGAGTTGCATGAGTATGGCTCCGGAATTCGAACGAAAATGAGGGTATCTAATATTATGCAAGTCATCATTCGTATCTCATACTCTTGGTCGTACCGCCTTCACACCAAAAACATATATCCTACTAAGCCCCCTTATAGCCATACTTCAGGGCCCCCAATTCTCTCTCCGGATCCACGCTCGCCATCACCAGCTTGGCTACGATCACCACTGCATACACTATGCCCGGAAGGTTTCCCAATCCCAACCAGCCAAACTGTTGGACGTGAACCCCTTCACTGTTATCACTACCGCCCTCGGTGCTGCTCCCGCCACTGCGCCGTACCAGCAGCCCGTACAGGACCAACACCGCACACAGCCCGACGTTCAGGTACGGCAGGTATCTCTCCAGCGGCGACTTCTGCCGCACAAAGCTGAAGCTGCTCGACCGCCTGCGCTTCCGCCTCCGCTCGTTCAGGGCCTCGATCCCACTAGATGCTGAGCTCGTGCCGGACGCGACCGCGCTTGTGTCCGTGTCCGCACCCCCACGGGTGTTGTTCGACGGGCCGGGCTTCGCGACCCAGGAGTCGAGCACTGCCATGCCGGTCTCGGTGGGTGGCAGGCTGAGAAGCAGGAAGCCGGTGGAGGCGAGGGACGTCAGGCCCAGCAGGGCGACCAGGAGCGTCGGCGGGCGGAAGAGCGCGAGGATGTAGGGGATGCTGGAGACGATGGGCAGGGCGAGGAGGAGGGTCTGGTATTGCTGGTTGTGGGACTCGTTTTGCTCGGCGAGGGCCTGGATGAGGTCTTCCTGCTCTGGTCGGGGGAGTTAGTACATTGGCGGATTGAAACTGTAAAAAGACCGGACCAACCTTCTTCGTCGAGGACATCCGGTGTCACGCTGTTGGAGCTATCGTCGGTGGGGTAGTGGAAGGTGCGACGAAGCCGCGTTTTTGCGTTGGTTATGTCCATTATTGAAGCCTGGGTAAGGAGATCAATGAGTGGAAGAGACTCCTCCTTGATCGGGCGACAAATGGTTGGGTAAAGAGCTGGCGAGGTATGTACTGCGTGATAGCAATCAAAGAGACAAGGTCGTATTGTACATAGTAAACAAAAAGGTTGGAGCTGCAGCCGTCCAGTGACGTCGATCTCGACTGTAATATGTCAGAGCCGCTGCCTGCCGCGGGTTAGGGTCCACTTCATGTGGGATGATCGACTTTCAATGATTCGAGGACTGCCGAATTCGCGATTCCCTTCTGACGACCACCACCATTCACACACACACGGTCGCAAATATGTTACCAGGGCGGATATGTAGGACGCCAATCCTCCAGCTACTGAGGTCGCCGACCCCAAGGAGCGTTGTTATACAGAGGCGAACGCTCATCGCGGCACCAAAGCCAGGAGATGGACCCTTGATGCATAGAAGGGCGGACAGGGAGCTTCCAGGTGAGCCTCAGGAACCATGATATACTGGTGTCTGATACTGACATTCAACCCCGCTGAGCAGACGTCGAAGCCAACGGCTTCCGCTGGTGGCGCACCCTCCCCACCTTCATCGCCATCGTGGCCGTGTCCAGCATCGCCATCTTCAACTACCAGAAGATGTCCTCCCCCATCGTGGCCTCGACCCTCTACGCCCTGCGGACCAACCCGCGAGCCCGCGAGCTCCTCGGCGACGAGGTCTACTTCAAGCAGCAGGTCCCCTGGATCAGCGGCACCATGAACCAGCTGCACGGCCGCATCGACATCTGGTTCTCGGTCAAGGGCACCAAGGACACGGGCGTCATGCGCTTCGCGAGCTTCCGGCCGACGCCCAAGGGCGTGTTCGAGACGACAGAGTGGAGCCTGGAGACGAGCGACGGGAAGAAGGTTGACCTGCTGGAGGAGGGAGACCCGTTCAAGGTGATTGATGCTGCGGCTGCGCTGGATGATGAGGATGATGCGGCTACAAGGGGGTTCAGGCGTTAGGGGGTTGACGGAGGTTGGCAGGGGAGTGATTGGTAGAGTGCTGGAGCAGGAATGGATTTATCTCACGTCTTGCGAGTGAAGAGTAGGGTTCGAGATATTTTCGGGCCGCGGCCAACTGACATATGATGGTCAACGCCTCCCTATACCCAACGGTTGTGTAACCCAAAGGAAGGGTGCATCTGGGTTGTATAAGGGCTCAAATAGATAACTTACGAATCCAAAACAGAAGAGACACATTTTGCAAAACAAGGCGGTGGCTTTGGACTGGGCAGTCATGACTTGTCGGGGTTTTCAATGGTGTGCTACCAGGCTCGAAACCCATACGGATGAAGTCCGTCGCAATGGGGACAACATCAACAGAGGGCTTGTAGCGTCACACGGGGTGAATCTATGAGCCACCGAAACGCTTGAGAAACCATTGCCATTGCGGATTTGGACTTAGGCTCTAGGTACTCAATTGAGCTTCTCAGCATATCTGAAGGTGACCGTTGCACCATGCTAAGGTTGCATTGGCTGACGAGGACCATTCCACGAAGACTGGGTCCGGCGGCCACTGCCTGCTCGGGGCCTGTAGTTGCCTCAAAGCAGGGAAAAGTAACAATGTAAACTGACACGTTTTACAGGGTGGTATTTTCATTGAAGTGTCTAAATTACACCGCCGCAACTGGCTCTTCTACTACGGCCTCCTCGTGCAGACCCATCTTGATAGCCTCCTCTATCCTGCCCTCCCTTCTCATCGCCTTCAGCTCCAAGTGCCTCTTCCTTGCCTCCTCCAGATCCTCAGCAGCATTGGGGAACCGGTTGTTCAGCGCGTTGTTCATCTCGTCGATGAACTCCTGTGGTGGAGGGTCCATCTTGACAGCATCCGAAACCATGACAAGCGCGCCCTTGGGTCCACCCACACAGCCCTTGACCACAATAATCCCCAGATCGTTGTCCACCCTCAGCACCGCAAGATTCTGCATCGTGACCCTCTCGTTGCCCATGCGCCCGGGCATCTTCTTGCCGGGCAGAATCCTCGAACCGCTTCCCTGCGAGGGACCAACACTACCCATGGTCCTGTGGTTCCGCGAGTTACCGTGACTCTTGTTCTGTCCGGAGAAGCCGTGCCTCTTCATGCCACCCTCGAAGCCCATACCCCTCGAGTTGGCACGCACGTCGACCCACTGACCCTTGTGGAACCAGTCCGGCAGCAGCTGGGCGCCCACGGGCGGCGCCAGCCCCTTCTCGTCGCGCACCTGGAACTCGACCAGCTCCTCCTTGGGGGGGATGCCCTTGGCCTCGTAGTAGCCCAGCAGCGGGGCGGTGACGTTGCCGGCACGCTTGGCGCCGCAGCCGAGCTGCACGGCGCAGTAGCCGTGCCTCTCGCGCGTCTTGTGCGCCACGACCTGGCACTGGTCGACCTGCAGGACCGTGCAGGCCATGCGCTTGCCGTTGCGCGTGTAGTAGGCCGTCATGCCCTTCTTGGTGGCGAGGATGCCCGTCCGGAGAGGCGTGTTGCGCTCCTTGCGCCTCTGCGCGGCCGCCGGGCTGGTCGTCCTCTCGGGGAGGCCGTTGCCCTCGTTGTACTTTATCTGGAAGCTCGACCGCTTCGGGAGCGTGCTCCAGCCGTACTTGACGCCGCGGGTCTGCTGCTGGAAGGTGGTGGTGGTCTGCGGGATGACGGAGAGGGCCGGCCGGAAGGCGATCGCGGTCGGTTGTGGTTGTTGTACGCCGGCCAGGAGGGCTGACGGTGCCCTTGACGGGCGGGCTATCGGTGCCCAGCACCGTGTTGGTATCCTGGGCGCCATTGTTGCTGTGTATGTGTGTGGGGTTGACAACGACGAGGTGATGTCGTCGATGCACGGTTGAGGTTGCCGTTTCCTAGCAGTAAATTTGAGGCGCGGCGTCCCGTCAGTAGCTTCATGCGGCTTTGCCTGCCCACTTTGGTCGCCGAAAGAAATTTGTGGGGTCAGAATAAAATACGGCTGAAGCGTAACTTACGCTCTTACAACTCAATCAGCAACTGCAAAACGCACCAAAATGTGTTTGACCAACTGATGTATCGCACCACATAGCACTGCTTTCTCCAGGTTGTACAACACTATATTCATAATATTTTCTCTTAATTCGGGCCCATCATGGTCTACTACTTCACTTCGGCGATTGTCAAGCCCTCTGCCTACGTCTATGTGGGCAAGGACAAGTTCGAGAGTCAGTGAACTCTTATCTGCTTATACAACGAAGGAGAAACTCACAGTAACGGCTTACAGACGAAGAACTCATTAAGCATGGCTGGGAAGAGGATGTCTGGTAAGCTAGTTGCTCTCCATATATCATATGTTTGTCGCCGTACTCACAAGTCTCTAGGGTATGAACTTTGAACCGTGCTTCTTTTGTATATGGACAAAAATCTGACTCTCTGGATGGATGTCTAGTTTCACGCAGACAAGCTTTCCAGTGCCCATATTTATCTGCGATTGAGAGAAGGAGAAACTTGGGATAACATCCCTGAGCCTCTGCTCACGGACCTGGCGCAGCTCACCAAGGCCAACTCTATCGAAGGTAGGGCTAATTCCCACCGCTGGCAAACCTGGAGAGGGCTGGACTGATTTTATGTCTCTACCAAGGCAACAAGAAGGATAATGTCACCATCATCTACACACCATGGTCGAACTTGAAGAAGGATGGTAGCATGGCAGTGGGACAGGTCAGCTTCCACGACGACAGGAAAGTCAAGAAGGTTCTGGTGCGGGAACGAGAGAACGCCATCATCAACAGGCTCAACAAGACCAAGGTTGAGAAGCATCCGGACCTGAAGCAAGAGAAGGATGACCGGCTGAGAGAGCTGCGGAAGAGAGACCAGGCCGCGGTACTGGCGAGAGTACGTTCTACTACCCAACTTTTAGTCTTCCCGGTATCGAATCAGACCGCTGACTTGACACGTTTTATTACTTTACAGAAGAAGGAAGAGGCCCGGATAAAGCAGGAGAGGGAGCAGCTGAAACACCAGAAGGCACACGCGTATGATGACATCTTCAGTGAGGAGAACATGGCGGGCTCTAGCAACCAAGACCGTGATGAGACCTGGGAGGACGATTTCATGTAGATACCCACGGCTGATGCAGAGGGGCAGGGCTCGATGCTATTAAACAAATAGCCATCGTACCACTCTTGGGGAGAAATATTGATTCTTATTTCTTCAGCCGTTCGTAACAAAATGTCTTCCCGGTGCCCTTTGCCCAGGAAACACCTCATCAATCCCCTACTGGCCCGGCCCACGACCACCGATCCCACTCCCCATCTGGTTCACATTCGTCCCCTTGAGCTTGTGATCCCCAGGGTTCGCGGCAGCCTCGTAGATGATATTCGCCGGCGCCCGGCCCAGCTGCATCCACTCGCCCTTGAAGCCCAGGTAGCTGACCCTCGTGACGTCCTCCTCCCCGTCCCCGAAGTTGTCCGGGAAGAACAGGGCCAGCCGCTGGACCTTGCCGAACTTGGCGCGCTTCACCGGCAGCTCCTGGACCTCGGAGGTCTGCGACAGCTCGAACTCCTGCTCCGCGGGGAGGTCCTCGGCCGCCTCGAAGTCGACGTCCTCCTTGTTCTGGAAGACCTTGAGGGTCTTGGGCGCGCTGGCGGACTGCGAGGTGCGGATCAGGATGGCGTGCAGTTTGACCTGGCCGGTGAACCTGGTTGTTTGAGGGTTAGGGTTAGATACTCTTGTGTGAAGGGTTGGGGACGTTGAGATGGCAGCAGGTTGAATGGTGGAATTGCTTACGGAACGTTGATGATGAGCTGCTCGTCCGCATCGCTGGCCAGCTCAGGCTCTTCGCTGAGTCGCTCGGCCCATGTCTTCTTCGTTATGCCTTTCCCCGAGCCGTGTGAGCTCTCGTTGAGGGTCACGATGTTGTCAAAGTCGATGTGGGGGTAGAGTGAGAATTGTACCGCGGGGGTTATGTCGTCGGAGTGGTCGTGCTCCTCACCATGGTGGTGATGTTCATGCTCATCATGACAGTGAGACATCTTTGTGTAAGTTTGTTGGAGTTTGAAAGTTAGTAGGGTGCATAGAGAGGTAGATGCTTTGAGAGAACACTGCTCCAGATAGCGATTTATGTCAGTCGGAAGCTGTGAGTTCCTTGGGGGTTACCACCCCGAGACGCCCAACACCGACAACAAATTTTGGATTTCAAACACAACTTTGCAAACCGATCATATTCAGGACGTGAAGTATGTTTCATTCAGTAAGGTCTTTCATTTTTCTACGAGCGTTATTGGCCGTAATACGCCACATACTTCGGAGGGTCATTCACTAAACACCTGCTTTCTTGCAATCCAACCGGTCTTCTTCCCGAACAGAGCATCGTTGCGTGTCCCAAAGGAAAGGGAGCCCAAACCTCCAGTGCCAAATGCCATCTGCCAGGCCATCACTCAAACTCGTCTGTTGCTGAACTGCAGGCGACCACCAGGGCAACCATGAAAATCAAAATCCAGAACTCTATACACGCCTCATCAAACATCCGTTCATCTGAAGCCAAACTTCGCCTTCGGCTTGCCCTTGCCCTTGGCTTTTGACTTCCCCTTCTTGGATTTTCTGGTCCCAAACTCACCCGGAAGCGGTTGGGACATTGTCTGGGAGAACCCAAAGCCCTGGCTTTGGCTCTGGCTCTGGCTTTGGCTCTGCCCCTGACTTTGTCCTTGGCTTTGCTGGCTTTCGAACCCAAAGCTCTGTGCCGGAGTCTGGCTGCTGGCAAAGGTCTGAGGCGGCGGATTTGACCGGATGAAGCTCGGCATGAGCGGTTGGCTAAACGACTCGCCAGCCCTTTCCATCTTGATGCCTATCTGTGCCCTTCTCTCCGCCCTTCTCCGCCTGCGTTCCTCGTCCCGCTCCCGTCGTCGCTTGGCCGCCTCGGACTCCGCGTCTGGTTTGCCTGTAGGCGAGTACCTGTACTCGGCGGGATCACTGCCTCTCTGCTCCGGCCAGAGTGCTATGACTTGGCTCTGTCCTCGTCTTGGTGGTGGTGTGAACTTGATGGACGGAAGATACATTCGAAGTCGGGTTATCGCCGGATCTTCTTCTGGCTCTTCGTTTTCTTGGCTTTGCTGGCTTTGCTGGCTTTGCTGGCTTTGCTGGCTTTGCTGGCTTTGCTGGCTTTGCTGGCTCTCGCCGACGGCTTCTGATGTGGCTCGAGAGGAGAAGGGCGTAGCTGAGGGTGTCGGCAGCGCAGCGTCTGACCTCGGCTGAGAAAGAGGCAAGTCCTCGAATTCCCCCTTGATTGTGACCCGCCTGTCTGCCTCTACTGGAATAGACTTCAGAGCAAGTTCTATGGTTGAGGGGGGAACCATGTAGACACCTTTCCGGGACAAGTACACCTCGGCCGCCATTCTCTCAAGCGCCAACTCCATGTACCTCCATTGCATCGCCTTGAGCGATTCTGCTGGTAGTTGGGCAGACCAATTGACGGAGAACATCTCGAAAAACTCCATAGCGTTGAGTTTTGGGCCATACTTGTCGCACTCGAAGAACCGGATACTGGTGGTTTTTTGCAGTTGTCTCAGTTGTGCGTCCCAATGAGGCTCCACCTCTGCGAGGTCTAGAGGTTGCCAGGACTGGGAGAAGCTCAACAGTGGCTTCAAAGCGACAATGTCGTCTGACTCTCGATTTTCCAAAACCTCTCGAATGGGATCAAAGGGGTTAACAGTGCTGGACTCTGCGGCGAGTGGTCCGAAGAACCCACGGTTTATCTCCTCAACCAGTCTGACCAGGTAGTACCTCAGTTGAAGTGTGTCATGGTTGACCACGTTTTCCGAGAGACGGACCATACTGAGTTGTTTGTCTTCTCTCACATCATCAGGAACGATAAAAGCCCTCTCACCCTCCCGCAGCCGCTTCCTCCTGAGGAATATTGACCGTCTAGCTTCGTTCCAACCACCATACACCGTCGATTTGACCGGTCTAGTCACTCTCTCAGCACCTTCGGAGGTGACGGCGATGATTGAGGAACTCAGGCCCAGGTCTGCGGCTAGCCGGAAGACTTGATAGAATTGAACTCCACTGCTCTTGTGGTATTCGTTGGCCTCAACGTTGGAGCGACCATGCTTCCTCAACGGAGAAAGCTGAAGAGGCACTGCTGATAGGCACTCGATTGCTTGCAGAGCCCCTAAACTTGAGGCTTCTAGCCCTGGAAACTGCACCACCTGTTGATGAAATTCCGCGTTGCCATCCTGGAACGAAACCGTGAAATAAAACACCCTCACCCGAGAGCTTTTCGCAGAGTGAAGGAACACAAGGGAAGATGCCCGGTCATGGGAAGCTTGTAGTCTTGTTACTGACATTCTCAAGTCTTCCTTGCCGTGGCTCAAGAAGTGTGGGCATGATACCAGCACATTGAGGCGGCTTGCCTCCTGGTGCTCAGCATCGCTTATATGCAGCAAGTGCAACTTCCCCGTAGTAAGCACGAAGGTATGAGATGGAGAACCCGGAAATATGTGAGCGTCAAGGAGCATATCTGTGCCATCACGCCTGAAGAAATTGAGCCAAGACAGAGAGGAGCCAGTATCCGCGTCCAAGACCTGGAGATACGTATCGTTACTGATTAGCATCCTTTCAAACCTAGGCTGGGTTGTCTCGAGACCAGCAAGGTAGGCAGTATGGAGAGTGTTAGACGCAACGCGGAGATCTTCCGACGGGTTGCTGTCACGCTCCCAATCGTCGGATTTCCTTGGTTTGGCGGCCCAATTGATTCGAAACCTCTCCTCTGAGAATCCTGTCTCGTTCGTTAAGCCAGAAGATGGAGGCAAGTCCCATATTCCCTTGTTCTTTAGCACCGCTTTCGTCGTCCTTGTGCTTCCGTGGCGTTCGCGCTCGATGTACCAGACTGACCAGTTTCCAGACCCGTCTACGATGGCAATTTGCGGCGCATCCTCGTCCAAGCCAAGATTGATCGAAAAGTCGCAGTGGGTATCTCCCCCAGTAGCGTTCGTGTCCAAAGTGACAATGGGGTTCATCGCAATGTGCTCCTCACCTCCAACATCGAAGCTCAGCATCGAGGCCGTGTTCTTGACAGGCCTCGCTCTGATTTCCGGCGCCAGAATCGTGGTTGAGGATCTTTTCTGGACGACCAGCCATCGGAAGGGATCACGCTGTTTGAGTTTCGTGGCGAATTTGACCTTTGATATCGCGGTGCCGTCACTGCACCAAAGGCCCAGGAAAGTTTGCTGTATCCCACCGGTTGCTACCGGGCCATGCGCTGAATTATAGCCAACTGATAACGAGTTCTTCCCGCAGGTCCAGCCATCTAATCCCATGGCAGATATCCGAAGTATGTGAGCAGCCTCACCGGCCGCTGTAGCCACCACTGGCCAGGATCCAGCACGTGACGCATTCCTTAAGTCAGTGATCTCTCCAATGGCGAGAACTGACGCGGTCTGGTTTTCCTCTCCAGAATCATAGTCCCGAGCAGCCCGCATCTGCTCCGAAAGAAGCTTTGGCACATCCGCATTGCCCAGATATGCGTCTGGATGCGTTTTCAGCAGCCAATACTTCTGAGACTTCGTGTGCTGAAAAGTGCGAGAGGGCGGGGTGGGCAGACCCGACCTCGTCGGAGGAAACCACTCCTCGAAAGGCAGAAGCTGGTGAAACGATGGTTCTAGGAGTAGATTAAGTATGTTGGTAAGGAGAAGAGCAAAATCAGGCCAGTCACTCACGCTGTCCAGATTTTCGGCTGAAGCCTAGAGATCCAATGTCTACGTCCTCGTCTTCCACATTTTTATAGGAGATCTGCCCCACATGGCCCAGCAGGAAGTCGTTGATGCGATGAATTGCAATGTTATGAGATTTCTTGTCACGATGGCCACGACGGCCGTCGCCCTGTGGCTCAGCCATATGGTTTGTCGGTTCCAACGTTGTTTATCAAATGCCGATGTGAGGCAGGCATAGCGATTGCTTGAGTGTGTGCAGGGGCTGCCTGAAATCAGAAGTAAAAGCAAAAAGGCTGTAAGAAAGCGCGTGCTCCGAAATGTCGGTGGCCGTATTTGGACCCAGGTCTATAAGAGCAAACAAAATTTCATACCAAACGCAAAAAAAGTAAAGAATTGAGGTGAGGCTGTCAGGCCCACTTCGAGTCAAGGTGAGCTGCAGCGGTACGTAGAGCGGTCGCTGTGACGCTTGATGAATGCTTAATAAGCGATTTTCACAAGCATACCTAGGTACCTAGGTAGTCAATGGTTGCTGCGGCGACCAGCCACCGATAGCGCCTAACCCTTGGTGAGCATTCAGTTGGTGTCGCGAACTTTCTGCTGCAAGCGCCCAACACCAACAAATCCCCACACTCACCATCGCGCCACCACAAACCAACCAGAACCGACTACCCGAGAGCTCCCGGATTGATACACATTCCAACATGTCGACGGTGTTCGAGCCCAGAATGTCACAGAACCGGCAAACAATGGTCGCGCCCTCCGTGGCGGACAGCCTCCCGAGCATCAACTTCGGCTTCGACGAGCTGCGCGATCGCATGGCCAAGTTTACGGCGAAATTCGATGCATTCATCGAGCAAGGGCGCAAGCGCGTGCTCGAGGAGAAGAATCAGTTCGTGATGAACGTCACGGAGCTACAAGGTGCGCATTGTCTATCTATCTACCCATCCACCCCTCAGGCGGGGTCGTTCGCGCAAAAAGCGGAGGCTAATGGATTTGTTGTCTTTCTGCTGTACAGAGGACCATAGGATGAAGAAGAAGGACATCGACATCCTGCAGATGAAGACCAACACGCACCAGAACAGCATCGCCAAGGAGGCGGCCGAGACGCGCGAGATGAAGGCCGCCATCACGTCGCTGAGCTCACAGCGCGACAAGCAGCTGGCGCTGCGCGACTCGCTGCAGAAGCAGATCGAGGAGACGCAGAAGGAGATCGACGCGCGGCTGGCCGCGCAGCGCAAACACCAGGCGCAGCAGGAGGCGCAGGCGAGGTTCAACGTGCCGGAGCTGGACTTCTGGATCACGAACCTGTGCCTCAAGCTCGAGGGCGCGGGGCATGACGACCGGCTTAAGTTCGTGTTTACGCACATCGACGAGAAGGACTGGGAGCGCGAGGCGTGGTTTGAGCTGAGCACGTCGTCGAGGGACTACGAGGTGAAGCACTGTAGGCCGAGGTTGGATAAGGAGAGGATCGAGAGGGTGCTGGAGAGGACGAATGAGACTAGGGAGTTGGCGGTGTTGTTGAAGGGGATGAGGGAGCTGTTTGTGGAGGCTTTCAAGAGCTGAGAGACGGGGTGGGATGTATGTCTACGGTCACCCGGAGTTGTGGATCAGCCACGCAGGTCAGCCTTGGTGACGTGACAAGAAATTTAAACCTGGGGCATACGAACTGCTCCGTGAGGGTCGCACTCAGTGGCCAGTATCATCATGTATGGAGGTATACCAGATTGAGTGATGCCCTGAGCTCCTGGGGCACCAGGTAGATAGGCGAGAGACCACGGTCCGCTCAGTTCAGTGACTTACGAGTATAAATGATGCTAACGAATATTAAACCAAATTACATACTTTAAACTGTACAAGTTAAACCTGTGTCTTGATTCAACACCAAGCTCTTGTGCTGCAAAGCATAGGCGGGAAGGCACATGGCCTAGTCGCATGAACCCGAACCGCCCCGCCAGTTCTTCAACAGCCAACGCTCACGCTCACTTCGGAATGGACCTTCACCCACGACACAACACAACCACAACCCAATTCAACTCGAGGGTCCGCCAAACATGCCTCCACCACAAGAAGAAAACAAACAAGCTTCCGCGCAGGCCGCTGTAGATATCCTTTGGGACATCTCACAAATCCTGGTAAGCAGCCATCAAAAGGAAGCCTCACAGACACACCTTCTTGAGGGTCAAGAACCGGCGGGGGAATCAACGCGTCTGACACGCAAAAACACAGAACTGCCACCTTGACCGACGAGAGATCTCGATATGCACGTCGCTGATTGAAAGGGGCATCAACCCCGAAGCACTTGCTGTAAGTTTTTGCGTGAGCGCGAGCGCGAGCGCGCCACTTGAAAGCGCCCCCCCCCCCCAAAATTCAACGCATCGCCTCTTCTTTCGGCTCACCACATGCCACAATCACAGACCACCATAAAGGAGCTCCGGAAGGGCGCTCAGGAGGCCAAGATCGAACTTGAGACGCGCAAGCAGCAGAAATGAGGGCTGGTCTTTTGGGCCGGACGGTTGATATCATCATCAAAGTCGCGCACACGTTTTAGGAGTCTGGGGGAATGGGGGCGTTGCAGGCGTTTATTCACAGGGAAACCAATGCACATCTTTCACGGGCTTATTGCGGTCTTACAGTCAGTCATCTTGTCACGCCTGGATGAGATCTAATGAGGGACATGGCTTTGGGACACTGAGCTTAGGGGATTGTTAATTGTTATTGTCACTACCTCTGCAGGAATAGTATGTATGTCTGACATGTTTACCCAGAAAAGCATGCTCATCCTCGCCCAAACGCTCAATCTACCAAATCTCCCATCCAGAGACGCCGTTTTATTTCCCACCGGAGTTTTGCCACCCCTTGTAATGCATGCTAATCCAACCCCTTATCCTGTGCCACCGCCAAATCGCTCTTTCGATACCAGGTATCCCAAAACGCCGTTACCCTAAACAAAACACCGATAGCAATGCAAATACTCGAACACTCTTGTACATGGTCCCCAGGGCTGGTCACCTATGGCCGACCAGTATTATGTCTTCTTCATCGTCATCATCTTCCTCGTAGTTTTCTGAGTCGTCTGTGTCATCTTCATATTCGTCTTCGTCATCGCTCTCAGGCCCGCTCCGTGGTTCACCCCCCAGAAATGGGGATCCTCCTCCTCATCAACCGGAAAGTCTAGTTCTGGTTCTGCGTATGGATGGTTCCCGGTTGAGCTCGCAACATCCTGGCCCAGGCTATACGGCGCGTGTGAATGCGGATTTGAAGAAAGCAGTACAGAGTCCCCTCGACTTTGCAACGGACTCTGAGAATGGGCCTGGTTTGTAGGAATTGCCGGTACTTGGGTCCCGTCTCCCGGTGCACACTCAGTCACCGTCGTGTCGCCTGGCATCGGAGACCGGTCGAGCTCGGCTGTGTTGAAGGACTTGCATATCTGACACCGCAGTCCTAGGAAGTGGAACGGAGTAGAGCATTTTGCGGAACAGTCGTTGCAGGAGATGACAGACCTTACGTTTCGGAATTCCTCCGGCATAGGTTGTTCTTGTATGTGGTTGGCTAGGTTGGTGAACAGTGCCTCCATGTTGACTATGCTCTTGCTGCATATTGGACACTTGTATGAGGAAGCCATGTATTGGTTGAAGCACGCCCGATGGATCGAATGGCCACACTCCATAAAAATAACGGTCTTTTGCGATGCAAACATGTTCTCTCCACATATGGGACAATCGGCGTCTGTTGCCCGTTCAATACACTTATGGTCGTTGGTTTGAGTTATGGAAATGCACGCGCGGCAGGTCTATGAAGTTAGCCCCCATAGTCAAAATGCGGGAGAGATGTGCCTACCTTGCAGTGGAAGAAGTCCTTGTCCAACCCGTGTCCAACGCGGCATATGCCACAATCATCGCAGTGGTATATGGGCTTGTTCACATCGTCGCTCCACAATTTGCAGATGTTGCAGTAGTATTGAGCTGCGCTCTCGTTGCAATTGACACAGGTATCGGACACCTTTTGTGGGTGGCCGCAGAACATGCAGAGCATGTGTTTGGTAAGTCCCCGCGGCAGGGTGTGCTCTTCTACTTCGTCATGACATAGTCGGCAGGTATACCACTTTTCGCAGGTTACGCATTGCATCTTGACGTTTCGCCTATAGTGGTTGCACCCCAGCACGAGAGCAGCCCCTTCCGCAGTGTCCACGTCGTCAGGATCTTCGTCGTCGTTGTCCACGACAGTGGCTGACATCGGTACGTATGTTGGGAGGCGGTCTTCCTCTGACGCGTTGATCGCGGCCTTCCCGTCCAGTCCTGTCCATGACTTGATAGTCTCCAGCGCCGTCACCCCGAAGCCAATTTCTCTCGAGGTCGAAGCCGAGGGAGACTCAGGATCCTCAGGATATCCGGTCTGCTGTAAGGGAGTTTCCACCTTCCCTTCGGCTATGATCTTCGCGCGCTTCGCGTTGGCGTAGCTTTCGGTGAGGAGCTGCTGCATAAGATATCTTTTCTGGTCGTGAGTAATGCTGCTGGACTGTATGCTAAGAATGCGCTGCCGCAACTGCTTCATCCCATCATCCGCGGGTAAACAGTGTGCCCTTGTTTGCGCCGCCTGTGTGTCATTGTCGGTGGCAGCATGTGGTTCGGGGACGGCTCGTACTCCAACGGTGGTTTCGATATCGGGGACCTCGTGACGCTCGTGACGCTCCATCTCGACTCGTAGTGGCACAGCCGAAGGGGCAGTCGAAGGGCGTGAGGGGTCGTGTTCAACAGGAGCGGTGGCGGCCCTCCGTTGTGGGATCATAAGAGGTGGGGATCGAGCACCGAGGGCTATGTCGGAACTCCGGGCGAATCTCCTGAGACTGGGAAAAGGTATCGGGATTGCATCGCATTCGGCAATGGCGTGGCCATTTCCCACTGCAGCGTAGTCGTGCGAGAAGGGACGCGCGGGCTCGGGTGAAGCTGGCCCCGCGGAGAATGGGCTCGAAGAAAGTCGGCGAACAGTCCGAGCAACGGGGTTGATGATGAAGTCGGATACTAGCGATGACATTGGGCGGCGCAGTGAACGTGGATCAGAAGCAGCCCAGAACAAATAACCCCAAATACCATAGGTCAGTAAGTGAATGTGTGCGTATGCGTATGTGTATGTGTGTGTGTGTGTGTAGGAAGAAATTGTGAACGGAAGTGAAGTAAAATATGATGGATGTATGTAAGTACGGAACACTCCAAACAAGATCTGCTCCGGAGGTGGTCACGGTGGTCTGAAGCGCAGGTAGGCCGGTAGTTAACCCGTAGACGACAGGTCTGACAGCCCAGTCTCGGCCCACAGTAGTGGCCCCAGTCTACGAATTCGTCCACTAACTACCTAGGTAGGCAAGTCATGGCCTGTCCCCCTTTTCCTTAGGCCAAGAGAAGACAACGACAAATCCATATCTACCTACGAATCCGTACCTACGAATCCGCTGTTATCTTACGGTGTAGGCACAGGTCGAAGCCGGTATGGACTTACTTCTCCAGTCAAGGATCGTCCGATAATAGTATGATAGTGTTTAGCTGTGGGCACGTACGGAGGCCAGCACAGTCATCAGTGACCAGTCATACCACAGTATCCATTAGGACCGCCCGGGCGGTCCTGATCCGGAGCCGGAGCCGGAGCAAGGGGCAATGCGCCGGGGTTTCAATGATCCCCAAGCTCCCTTGACATACACAGCGCAGTGCGTACAGGTCACTGTAACAGTACTGCAGTATGCCAATTCTGGGATCGGAAGAATCGACCGGAAACTCGGCAGTTTTCTGATTGATTATCAATTTTTGAGCATCTAATCTTGTACGTGTTACTTAGCTGTTCTTCCTGTTGCACGGCTCTTCGCTAAAGAATGCAGCGCCGTACCCCGTACGTACGCCGCATATAGGTGTCTAACTAGGTCGGTACTACGGTGAGGACTAGCTACAATACCTAGGTAATTCGTAGAGTTCACACCCCTAGCTTCTCAGATCAGGTTCAAGCTCAGGAAATGAGAGGGCGTGTGTAGTGCTGTGTTGTATTGATGTAAACTCTCTCAAGACTTGCCCTGCTGCAATATTGGTTTCTCTACCCAAAAAAGACACCCAAAAAATTTATGGTAACATCATCGCGAAACATTTCCCTCAGAGGTTTGGTGAAGACGGAGCAGTGAACAAGGGGGAGCTGGAGTGTGTACAGACAGACGAACGAGGCAAGGCCAGGCCCAGAACGGCAAACTGAAAGTACCTTGACGTCCAGAGAGCCAGGGAGAACAAAACGGCCTGCATGGGTGCGCTAAATCGAGCTTGTCTTGGCGATCAAATTGGACCCTCAGACCCCCCAAGCACCCACACACCCGTGGAACCCCCAAGCGCGCGGGCTACGGTACCACCGGCGCGGTTTGCTCTGACTGTCAGTGTCAGGTTGCCCTTGGTTGCCTTGAGTCGAAAGCTCGACAGGGGTCTGACAGCATTAGAGGTAGCCCAGGCCTGCCCACGCCAACTTCGTCCCCTCTGCTCATCAAAGCTGAGCTCGGAAAGGCCACGATACGGGTTATTATTTTCAGACTCCTTTCATCCCTTTCCCTTTTCCCTTCTCACCCAAGCTCTGACTTCGGCCACAGCCTTTCCATCTTCATCCAGGTTGTGCTTCTTCCGCATCGCCAATTCTCGTCATTTGCGGGGATCCCATGTGCGACCCGTAGAACTTTGGATTCTCGTCGAAAAGAGCCTTTGGGAAATCTATCCCTCGGTCTCGGTCTCGCCCATATATCCATTTCTCGACGCACCTTCGTTCGACACTATCTTTTACCTCCATTCATTACTTTTGAACCTCACCTCTTCTACCGCACCATCCATTCGAACTATCCCCATTTTGATCCTTCTCACTACGGTCCGACCTAACAATGGGCGCCACCGAGAAGGCCAGCGTTGCTTCTGGCGCGGACGCCGGTGATGGCCTGCGAAGGCGCAACGTGCCTGACTCTCAGGCCGGTGCCGTGCAGCACCAAATCCAAACCGCGGAGGAGCAGAAGACCAAGAAGGTATGGACAACAGGCCGTCGCAATCGCGTAGGTTAATCAAATACAGGTGCTGACAAGGAGTAAATATAGCAGTCGTCGCCCCTCCAAATCCTCGACGAGTGGGAGTTCCTTATTGCTCCCATCATCTTTACCGCCCTTGCCTTCTTCACTCGACTTTACAAGATCGGAATCTCTGACATCGTCACTTGGGACGAAGCTCAGTGTGTCTTCCCCCAGACTAATACGTACATCATTGAATTTGGCTGACCGTTGGCTTTGCGACGCAGCTTTGGAAAGTTTGGTTCTCACTATTTGAAGCACGAATACTATTTCGATGTTCATGTAAGCCCTCCGGCAGGATAACGTGTTCCTCGAGTATAATCTAACCTTCGGATAGCCGCCACTGGGAAAGCTGCTTGTCGGTCTGTCAGGTTACCTTGCCGGATACAATGGATCCTTCGAGTTCAAGTCAGGAGAGACCTACCCCGCCGATGTCAACTACACCTTCATGCGCCAGTTCAACGCCTTCTTCGGTGCCGTCTGTGTCCCCATGGCGTATTGGACCGCGAAGGAGCTCAACCTCAGACGTCCCGCTGTCTGGTTCGTGACGCTCATGGTCCTTTGCGAGAACTCGTACACCACCATCAGCCGGTTCATCCTCCTCGACTCCATGCTTCTCTGCGGAACTGTTGCCACGGTCTTATGCTGGGCCAAGTTCCACAAGCTCCAGAGCAAGAGCTTTGAGCCCGAGTGGTTCTTCTGGCTGTTCATGACGGGAGTGAGTATCGGCTGTGTTACTAGTGTTAAACTGGTCGGCCTCTTCGTCACGGCACTGGTTGGCCTGTACACCATTGAGGACCTGTGGCACAAGTTTGGCAACGTCAAGATGCCTTACACGGAACTCGGAGCTCATCTTGCTGCGAGAGTCGTCGGCCTTATTGTCCTGCCATTTTTGATATACATGCTCAGCTTCGCCATCCACTTTGCCGTCCTCACTGACAGCGGTCCGGGTGACGCCCAGATGAGCTCGCTCTTCCAGGCAAACCTGCGCGGCACTGAAGTTGGTCAGAACAGCCCTCTAGAAATCGCCTATGGCTCTCGAGCCACTATTAAGAACATGGGTTACGGGGGTGGCCTCTTGCACTCGCACGTTCAGACGTACCCTGAAGGCTCCGGCCAGCAACAAGTCACATGCTACCACCACAAAGATGCCAACAACGACTGGTTTTTCTACCCGAACCGCCGCGATAGAGATTACGATGAGAATGAGGACCCTCGCTTCATCGGAGACGGTGTGGTGATCCGTTTGATCCACGCTCAGACTGGCCGCAACTTGCATTCCCATGATATCGCCGCACCCGTGACTAAGCAGGACAAGGAGGTTTCCTCATATGGCAACTTGACTGTGGGCGATGACAAGGACCACTGGAAGGTTGAGGTTGTCCGGGACGTCGCCTCAAGGGACAGGAGCAGAGTTCGAACCCTGACCACCGCTTTCCGTCTGAAGCATGAGCTCCTCGGTTGCTATTTGCGGGCTGGCAACGTCAACCTGCCACAATGGGGTTTCCGACAGATCGAGGTTTCTTGCACCAAGGACAACAACCCTCGCGACACCTATACGCACTGGAACGTCGAGGCTCACTGGAACGAAAAGCTGCCTCCTGCAGAACCAGGCCAGTACAAGTCGCCGTTCATTCACGACTTCATCCATCTCAATGTTGCCATGATGACATCCAACAACGCTCTGGTCCCCGACCCGGACAAGCAGGATGATTTGGCCTCGCAGTGGTGGCAGTGGCCTATTCTGGTAAGTCAAAACCTCGATTGTTTGACGATTGCTTTGATTGATATGCTAACCTGAGCATAGAATGTTGGCCTGCGTATGTGCGGCTGGGACGACGCCATCATCAAATACTTCCTGCTGGGCAACCCCTTGGTATACTGGGGATCGACGCTCTCTCTGGGATTGATTGGCTTGACTGTCCTCTTCTACATCGTCCGCTGGCAGCGCGGATTTCAGGACCTGTCCCAAGGCGAGATCGATCACATCCACTACACCGGCCTCTACCCGCTTGCAGGATGGTTCCTGCACTACCTGCCATTCGTCATCATGGCCCGTGTCACCTACGTCCACCACTACTACCCAGCTCTCTACTTCGCCATTCTGTCGACAGGGTTCCTGGCGGATTGGTGCCTGCGCAACCGTAACCAGGCTGCTCAGGCCGTCGCGTACGGAACGCTGTACGCCGTCACCATCGGTCTTTACATCTACTTCATCCCCATCTGCTGGGGTATGACTGGCCCGAACAAGGAGTACGGGTACATGAAGTGGTTCGAAAACTGGCGGATGTCTGACTGATTGGGTCATCAAAGAATGGGTCCATGGCTTGGTTCCCCTTGGGTCTTTTCGGGACAGGGTTTGCAGTTAGAGTCCGGAGTTTCAGCAAGGAAAATCTCAACTACCGGAACAATTTCATATGACTAGAATCGGATTGCTGCATATGGTCACATGGACAGGAGAGGAGTTCTGGCATGGATGTAATGAAAAATGGGAGGCATCGGAGAAATGGGGGTGGTACCCCAGATTAATACCATATCTTCTTTGTTCTTGCTATGTGACGGGATGCCCTCCTTTCTCTATGCCTAATGTGTGTGCCCAGCTGCCTCGCTGATTATGCATTACGTACCGTGTACCGTAAAGCCAAGTCTGAATACAGATTCCATAAGGAGATATGCTCTGGCCAAATTTGGGGTGGGGGGTATTGATCTAATGAGGAACTTTTGAACTTTTCATCAATTTCACGCAATAGCGAGACCAGGAGCGTCCTCTTTGCGCCCGGGTTTCACCTTTCTGTGCCTCGTTGCGCCTGCATTAGTAGCAGCACATCCCCCCTCTAGCATGCTTGTTCGCATCAAGCTTCACGTTGGAGCCGCCGTTCCAGCCAGTACCCTGCCCCTTGACGCCCGACCTCCTGTCATTCAGGTCGTACTTGCCGGCCTGGATGTTCTGGTATATCCTCTCGGCGACGGCGAGAAAGGCCTCCTCGACGTAC
The DNA here is from genome assembly GCA_016508685.1 of Cytospora piceae. NCBI lineage: Eukaryota > Fungi > Ascomycota > Sordariomycetes > Diaporthales > Cytosporaceae > Cytospora > Cytospora piceae. Next base: position 1,202,182 of record JADMLE010000005.1, on the reverse strand, counting down.
TCGCCGGTCTTGGCGCTGGTCTCGACGTAGCGCATGACGCCGTTGCGCCTGGCCCAGGCGGTGGCCTCCTCGGCGGTGACCTCCCTCTTGTCGCCGTGGGCCAGGTCGGCCTTGTTGCCGACGAGGATGACGACGATGTCGGGCTCGGCGATCTGGCGCAGGTCGTTGAGCCAGTCGGTGACGTGCAGGAAGGTCGACTTGCGGCAGAGGTCGAAGACGAGGAGCGCGCCCGACGCGCCCCGGAAGTAGGACCGCGTCACGGACTTGTACGTCTCCTGGCCCGCCGTGTCCCACAGGGAGAGCTTCATGTGCTTCTGGGGCGTGGTATCCTTGGGTTGCGTCCGGGGCGGCTCGGGCAGGCCGTTGGGGGGTTCTTTGAGCGCTTTCGCGGCCGCGGCGGTCGAGGATGATTCTTCTTCTTCTTCTTCTGCTTCTGCTTCGGGTGCTGCTGCTGACGAGGAGGAAGGTGATAGGTCGGATGAGGTTGATATCCCGTTGGAGTGCGGGGCGCCGACCGGTACTATCCGGCTGCCGAACTCGACGCCGATCGTGACATCGTGGTGCTGGACGAAGCGGCCCTCGCAGAGACGGATTGTCAGGGAGGACTTGCCGCACCCGCTGTCGCCTATGCAGACGAGCTTGGCGATGTAGTCCCAGGGTAATGAGGACATGTGGACGATGTGACTGTCTGTATAGTATGGAGGTGGGCGGGTTGGAGCGTGGCTGCTGTCCCCGAGCGGCAGGTACAGGTTCGCTACGGTCGAGGCAGGGTCGGGTGGGAGGAGTTGTTGAAGCGTCACGATGTCTCGTGTGGTTGAGGAGTATAGAAAGGGTTTTCGCACGAGGGCACAGAGTGAGACCGGTCGTGTCACGTCACAAGGAAGATGGCTGATGAATGCGATCGAGAAACCAGCAAAGAAGTTGAACAGCAGGTTGAGCAGTATGGTATGAGAGGAGGCAGCACGAGGTTGGTCTCGCCAACAATCTGGAGTTACGTTGAAGACGGATGATCCACTAAAGCTCCGGCTCTAAGTCCACATGACAGACAGGGGTGTTTGGGGGTGGCCCGGGGGGTGTCAGGCTAATTAATCTCTTTGCCGTTCAGCGTTATCTGTACGGTAGACTACCCGCTGCAGCCTACCTGCCAGCCCTGCCTACTTACAGGAGCAAGAGTAATGTATGTAGGTACAGTAGCGTGTGTAGTGCTGTGTAGTAATGCTTGCATCAATGAATGACTGCCTGTCAAAGGATCCATGGATGATGGAGAGCAAAGCTCCGACCGACCCGTGGGCCCGTGAACCACCTGGCATCCGACTATCCCCCCAGGCTCCCCCCCTCAAGCCCGGACCTTGCAGTAGGCCAACCTCCCCCGGACCATTCCTTACTCCTCCCCCCAACCAACAACACACGACCACTCTTCAGTCATCCACCTGCAGTCATACAGTCATACACACATACCGCCTCGGCACCTAAAACCTCTTTCTCCTTCCCTAAACCATTCTTTCTACTACAATGACTTGACAATTTCAGATGCATTTCCTTGTCTGCATTCACATACTCTTTACTTACCTCCCATTTTTCTAGGACGTGAAGGTGGTCGGTCAGGTCCCTGGATGTCCTTATCCGCCCTATTTGAGTCGTTAGACGTCATCCCGATAAGCTTAAGCGAGCATCACTGCCTATTCGACCGCTGCTCTCATCGCTCTCCTCTCCAACCGATCCCATTCCATTTAAATTGAATTGACCGCCATCCCGGACTCGAGGCTCACCCAGCAGCCTAAAGCCGAGGGGCCTCAACCATGTTTTCCGAATGTAAGTTCATAATCCATGAACCAATCGTGACATAAACAAAAGACAAGCAGGCGTTCTGACTACGCCCAGATGCTTCGAGGTTCCTGGCCCAGTCACAGTCCCGCCTCTCCAACTTCCACGGCCAGCCCGACAATGGTGACGAACCACCATATAGACAGCCGGGCGAGTGGCAGAGCAGGCCATCCAGGAACGGTCAACGTTCGTTCCTAGGCCGCGGCGCAAATCCCTACCAGCCAGCGGCATCTCGGTTCGGCCAACTCAGTTTCGCAGGCAGATACCCCAACACCAACGATGCTCCCCTCTTTCATAGCACGAGAGACGAACTTCGGGAAGAAGACGATGAAGACGAGAGAGACAGAGAGGCTGCAGACCTCTATGCTCTACAAAGATCCCGTCGCGTCTTCCAGACCACCCGCCTAGAAGAGAGCACAGAGCCGGAAGATGAGGAGAGCCGTGGGTCGCTGGACCAGAGCCAGGACCAGCAGGAAAGCACCGCTTTCTTAGATCGTACGCGCACCAGAGGCATCCAGAGTAGTTGGAATGGTCCTAGGAGTAGCTTTGCTCGCAGGGGTCCCGGTGCCGCCGCCAGCCGAGGTGACCACGAGGACCTGGAAAGAGTAGTGTCCCAAAGCAGTGACGGCTCATCCGGAAAAGGGAATATGGAAGATGTTGGTCTAGAGTCGACAATAGCAGATCCACCAGCAGAGTTGACTGTGGAGTATTCAGTTGATGATCCTCCAGCATTCCAAAAGCTACGAGGCAATCGCGGCCCTTCCCGGGTACAGATGCGGCGGGACTCTATTATGGACTCCGAACTTGGAGGCTCTCCCTACGACGACTCGAGACCAGCAGCCGCATCAGCACCTTCAGAAGGTGAGGTCTTCAAGCACGACGCTTTCTTTGCCTGGGTCTACTTGATTGCTCTCGCTTCGATGCTGGCCACCTTCATTCTGGTCTGGCTACACACCAGCGCTCCAAGCGGGAAGAAGCCATTAGGCGATACGATTTACACCGTCCTACGCTCGTCGTTCCATTTGTTGGCCGTGGACACCCTGGTTGCGATAATAGTGTCATTGGTATGGCTCACAGCGCTGCGATATTTCGTCAGGCCGCTGGTCGCACTGATATTGGTCGCCGTGCCCATAACTATGCTTTCCTTCTCGATATATCCATTTGTGTCGAGCTTCCAGGGTGAGAAGCATGGGTCGACACCGCAGGACGTGGTGATGCGGTGGGCATCGACCGTGCCCGGCTTTTTCGCCGTCGTCTGGGTCTACATGGTTTGGAAGGGTCGACACGCGTTGAGCTCGTCCATCGCGATACTCGAATTCTCCAGCCGAATCCTCGCTGCAAACAGTGCGCTGGTGTTGGTAGGGATGGGCGCCCTCGGCTTGATCGTATGTTGGACATGGATTTGGCTGGCAATGTTCACGAGAGTCTTCCTAGGCGGGTCGTACTCTGGTACTTTTTCGAGGTACATCATCCAGGCTTCGAGCTGGTGGTTGGGGGTATACTTCATCCTGATGTACCTTTGGACCCTCTCTATGATCTCAGGCGTCCAGCGGGGGACGACTGCAGCGACAGTCTCACAGTGGTACTTCCACCGCAACGCGGTACCAGCCGTGGCATCTCGCGAAGTTGTCGCCGCTGCTCTCAATCACGCCGCGACCACCATTTTCGGAACCATCTCACTGTCGACGCTCCTGGCATTGGTCGTCCGCATGCCGCTTCTCGTCTTGCACAGGCGTATTTCCAGCATCATAACCGCCTTCTTCTACACCTTCATTCCCACCTCCATCGTCGCCATGACGAATCCTCTCACGCTGACCTACGCCGCTATTCACTCCCAGCCCCTGGTCGACTCGGCCCGGGGACTTAGCCAGATGCACTTCCTCGGCCCGCAAGCCCCGACAACCACCCTCACCCCGCAGTCTTTTAGGCAACGCGGCACGGCACCACTGCTCCCATACCGTCTGGCGAAGCTGCTCCTGCAGGCAACCAAGTTCCTCATGGCCACTGCGCTGGGCTTCGCGGGGTGGGTGATGACGGCGCGGCAGCTACGGGTTGCCGTTCCGGACGGCAATCCTGGCTTCAAGGGCAGTGCGTATGCCTATGTTGTCGGTTTGGTAGCGAGCTTCATCGGTTGGGGGGTTCTGGGCGCCATGGAGGGCATATTGAGCTCGATCGTGGATGCGGTGGTCATCTGCTATGGGAGTGAGACAAAGATGGTGGCAGGAGGCGGTGGCTACTGTATGGAGGCTGCGCAGCTGTTTGGTACCAGGGGCGCGAGGCAGGACTGGGATGAGGCGGCTGAGTATTGATGAGAGTGGGGGGATTGACCATGACGGATGGTGGTACGTGAGGGGATGATGGTACACCACGCGAGTGAGATGCTGGTGGTGTACTGATGAAGTGGGTTTTTTATTCATAACTTGTATGGAGCGTGGCGTCTTGTGAATTTCGGCTTGGTTTTGGTTTCAATGGCACTTGGGTTGCCCGACAAATGGATGATCTGGCTCACGGTGCATACTCCGACGTGAGAGGACTGCAGGATAGACTCCTAGACTGATATAGATGGAATGCAATGGTAGATATGTTCAAAACACAGATGTAATCTGTTTGTTCCTTGGCTTTTCTGCTTTTCTTTTCTCGCTCTTATACTTGAGCTACTACTTAGCAACGTGGTGTGCAAAAACTCTTTGAGCGTTTGAGATAATTTCCAGAGCCAATGGATCACCAAAATCATTCAAGGGATTACTGTATAAGACGTGCTAATATGTCAAGGGTTGTTCAAAGTTCCAGAGCGCTGACCAGACCTAAAATAGTAGTGTTGTTGTATAAGTGGGCGACTGACTTCAGTGCGCCCGAGCTTAAATTTTCAAGCCCCACAATAACTTCGACCTGCACATGTGAATATCAAAGCCTCACTCACTCTGGATGTCTTACTCATTGCCTCTAACTCAACAACGAATATTGCCCACTCCCCTAACGGGGTCAACTGCCCAAAAATGCCAGCTAATTTACGGCAAGGTCTAGACAACGACGTCTACCAAATCGTACGCAAGTACGAAGACGGCCTACCCGAACATCAACAGTCGTCTAGAAGCAAGATAACCATCAGCGCCGTGTACAACTACGTACAGCGATCCAACTCAAGTCTTAAACGCCAGAAGAAGCGCATTCTAGAGGACTCAATCGAAAGGGCATTAGCCCTGCGCAGGGAGGAGGCCAAGGCTGACAGGGACTCGGACGAGGAGCTGGAACGGGAGCTGGAGGCCAAGGCGAATAGCGCGAAGCGGACGAGGGAGGAGAAGGACGCGGGCATTTTAAACCGACAGCTCACAAAGCACTGGGGTTTCAAGGGTCCGGGAAGTTCAGCCTCATCTACGGGGAGACAGACACCCGGTTCTGGTGCACCGGACGTCATGGACGTCGACGATTCAGCCACCGCGCCCACCGTGGACCGGCAGCCAAACGGGGAATCCAGGCCCAAGAGGAGGCGCAAGGACCCCAAGGAGATCGACCGGTCGCCGCCACAGGACATCAACCTCGACGACCTGGCCGGCATCGACGCCGTGGTCGAGCGGCTCATCAACCCGGTGTGCATCCCGCTGCTGCAGGCCGAGGACCTTGCCGAGGCGGGCTACCGTCTCAACGACGGCGTGCTGCTCCACGGCCCTTCGGGCTGCGGCAAGACGATGCTTGCGCACGCGCTCGCGGCCGACCTCGAGGTGGCCTTCATCCCGGTGTCGGCGCCGAGCCTGGTGGGCGGCACGAGCGGCGAGAGCGAGAAGAACATCCGCGACATCTTCGACGAGGCCATGAGGCTCGCGCCGTGCCTTGTCTTCTTCGACGAGCTCGACTCCATCGCGGGGAAGCGCGACAGCGCGGGCAAGGCCATGGAGGGCCGCATCGTCGCCGAGATCTGCAGCGGCATGGACCGCATCGGGCGCCGCGGCGACACCGGCTCGGCCGACGGCGGCGGCACCGTCGACCACAACAACGCCAACGTCGTCGTCCTGGCCGCCACCAACAGGCCCGACGGCATCGACCCCGTCGTGCGCAGGCGCTTCGGAGTCGAGGTCGACATCGGCATGCCCAACGAGCCCGCCAGGGAGAAGATACTGCGGTCCATGACGCGCGACCTTGCGCTCGCCGAGGACGTCGACTTCCCGGCGCTGGCGAAGCTGACGCCGGGTTATGTCGGTGCCGACCTGAAGCATGTCGTCTCCGCCGCCGTGTCCAAGTCGATCAGGGCGCGGACGGACAAGAGGGCTGAGTTGTATCTCGAGGGTGATTCCGCACCGCACGACCTGCAGACCCCAGCCGATGCGGGCACGACAACAGCGACAACGACGGCAGGCCGACGCGCCGTCCGCCTCATGAAGGCCTCGAGGGACGTCGACGTCGGGCCGGTCGGCATCACGCACGCGGACTTCACGTCGGCCGTGTCGACGGTGCAGCCGGCGGCCAAGCGGGAGGGCTTCAGCGCGGTGCCCAACACGACGTGGCAGCACGTGGGCGCCCTCAGCGAGGTGCGCAAGAAGCTCGAGATGACCATCATCGGGCCCATCAAGTACCCGGAGCGGTTCGCGAGGGTAGGCATCAAGTCGGCGGCGGGGATCCTCCTGTGGGGACCCCCCGGCTGCGGAAAGACGCTCGTGGCAAAGGCGGTGGCCAACGAGTCCAAGGCCAACTTCATCTCCATCAAGGGGCCGGAGCTGCTCAACAAGTACGTGGGCGAGTCGGAGCGGGCGGTGCGGCAGCTCTTCGCGCGGGCCAAGAGCAGCGCGCCCTGCATCCTCTTCTTCGACGAGATGGACGCCCTGGTGCCCAAGCGCGACGACTCGCTGTCGGACGCGAGCTCCCGCGTGGTCAACGCGCTGCTCACGGAGCTCGACGGCGTCGGCGACCGCAGCGGCATCTACGTCGTGGGCGCGACCAACCGGCCCGACTGCATCGACCCGGCGATCCGGCGCCCCGGGAGGCTGGGCACCAGCATCTTCGTCGGCCTGCCCGCGCCCCACGAGAGGGTCGACATCCTGCGCACCATCTACTGGAACACCATCGCCACGACGAGGGAGGACAGGGCCGTGGTGGACGGGCGCCTCGGCGAGATCGCCCTGGACGGCCGGTGCGGCGGCTTCTCGGGCGCGGACCTGGGCAACCTCATGCAGGCCGCCGCCCAGGCGAGCCTGGAGAGGACGTACTACCACGGGGGAGGGGACATCAGCGAGGACACGGGCGTGGACCCCGAGATAACGGTGGGCGACTGGGAGAAGGCTATGGACGAGGTCAAGCCCAGTGTCAAGAACGACGGGAGGTACGATCCTAAGCAGTTTGAGAAGACGTTTTGAGCCAGGTGGGTTCAAAATAGCCCGGTCTATATATGTGCGTAATACTATCTATCACCGTTGGGACACTACATTTGAATTTTATCACTAGATCATCTGTCGACTGCATCATAGGTGTTGCCTCAGGATAGTTTCGACCTGGTTGAAGATGAAATGCTTGGGGAAATTTATGGGTGCAGACCGTTCATCACTGCTGGTTGGTAAACACAATCAAGTAGCTGTGAGATTCAAAGTCGTCACGGTGCATTGGTACAAAAGGGCCGTTCTTTTTTTGTCGCTCGGGGAATCATTGTCCAAATTTTTGAAGAGGAGAGTCATTATAGAAAGACGAGAGACACAACGACGCCGCGCCGTCAAAACTGGGTGCAGGCATCCTCTATGTCTATAGTAGTACAGGCGCCTCTCCGCATGTCTTTCTTTCCGTCTAAGTGCCGTAATGCATAACACGCCGTCCGTATCAAAACACCACCACAACCCTAAGTCGCTTATTTCGTGGCGTCCTTGAGGTAGCTGTTGGGTAATTGTTAGCACATCTGTGTCTAGGAGGGAGGGCCGAGCTCGGCAGGCCGGCGGGGTTTGAACGTACGTGATCAGGTCGTTCCTGTCCTTCTCCTTCTTCAGGCCACCGAAGGCCATCTTGGTACCGGGAATGTACTTCTTGGGGTTCTCAAGGTAGTCGAACTGTAGGGTGGGGCGCCTTGGTCAGCCAAAACCGTCCTGTCATCGGGAGAAGCCGGGGAGAACCGAGTGCACGCCGATGACTTACCAGAGTAGACTCGTTCCAGTCAACACCCTTCTGCTTGTTGGCATCCGTGTAGGAGTAACCCTCGACCTGGCCAGACTTGCGGCCGAAGAGACCGTGCAGGGCGGGTCCGATCTTGTTACCGCCACCAGCCTCGACGGAGTGGCACTGAGCGCAACGGGTCTTGAAGAGGTTGGCACCCTTCTTGGAGTCACCTATGGTTACTTGTCAGTACAGGACCTAGTAATGGTTGATAGTGGTTGTAAACAGGCTCCGAGTCGCCCGCTGGTGACACCGATTGACGAAATCTCTCCGACACCTTCCGAGTACACATCTTTCTGCTCTTTTTTTTTTCTGCAGTAGGCCCCCAAGGCAAGGAAGGCCTTGGGCAATTGCCAGGACCTCTTTTTGACCTCGTGTGAAGCCAGAGTGTGGTGGCGCGGAAGATGCGACTCGGGAAAATGCCGCAGGGTGTCGCAGCCCCTTCGAAACTTGGTTGCAGATGCCGTGAAGCCGTTCGGCGAATACATTTCGAGGTTACTCAAACTCAGTATTTTCTTGAACAGCAGACACGGTCGAAAGCAGGTTGGTCTCGAGGGTCAATGGTCAAAGGAATGTGATCTGCGAAGTGCGTGCGATCTGCAGCGTGAGAGAGGCGGGAAGGAAGCCAAGTCGACGTACCGTCTTTGAAAGGCATCTTGTCGGATGTGTGGTTTAAAAGAGGTTTGGGAGTGTAGTGAAGTTGTTTGTGGATGGGGTTAAGAGATCTAGTAAAAGACTCTTTCTCTTTCTGTAGTAGTAGACTTGTAAGGTGTAGGCGATGGATGAAGGGGAGAGGAAAAAAATTAAAAGAGCGCGAAAGCAAGCTGGCAGGTGAAAGACTCTCTTGGTCCTAATAATAAAAATGTCACCCATTGAGCTCATTCACTTCAGCTCTGGAACCGGGAAACCATGGCTAGCGTGGCTCGAGCTGTGGCGCAGATCCACAAACTGGACCTGTCAGGGGCCGAGGCAGCCAATCACGCGCCAACCGATTGTCATTCAAGCGAATTTTGCAGTGACGGTGACGACACGAGAATTTGGCGGAAGGGAAAATCCGGAGTAAGGCTAAGTGTTACTACAGCATCATGATCCCGGTTTTACACCAGCCTGACCAGCAGCAGCAGTAGTGCAGAGTCACTGGTATTGCCAAAACAGACCCGCCTTTTCCTCTTCAACCTTCCCGGCTTCAAGTCCGCAACCGCTAGTCCGTTCATTCGCAGACAGCTACTATACTTATCTACTAGCTTGACTAATTCAACACACGACATACACTCGCTCATTCACTACATAGGTAGGTACTTACAGACCTACGTCAGAGCCTCCTCAGTCAATCACTTACCTAGGTACCTGTCATTGCCAGTCAGTCACCCCGTCAGTCAGTCAGTCAGTCAGTCAGTCAATCAATCAACCATTAAAATGGCGTCCTCCTACTCCGCCATCCCAAGATTCCTGCTCCCGCAGTCCGGCCGGATATGGCAACGGGCGAACCTCGGCAACAAGCTCCGAAGCTCTGACCTCCCTATCGTCCGATATGCGTCCAGTATCAGCAAAGATTCCAAGGGCAAGCCCATCGTGCTAGAGAAGCCCGAGAAGTTCAACCCTCCTTCCCACGGGGCTCGGCTGCCGAAGAAGAACAAACGGCCCGAACAGTTCCAGCACTATGGCGGATCGCTATCAGCAGACGACCTCGCCGCCCAGAGGAGGAAGGAGTACCCAGGCCTGCCGGCGCCGGAGGGGACATGGGGCTACTGGTTCTGGCACAGCAGGGCACTTCACCTGTCCATAACCATGGTCAGTTTACCATTCACAACGTCAATGAGGGCCAGGAAACGCCAGTGACTAACAAACACTACCACCCACAGGGAACTCTCGCCGGCCTAGCCCTCTTCACCGTCGTAGAGAACTTCAAGCGCACCACGCCCTTCGCCGACATGCTCCCCTCGAGTTCCGACTACCGGGAACAGCCCCTCGCGTCGATGCGCACCCTGTACGAGGTCTGGCAGCTCACGCAGCTCCACAACTCGACCATCGTGGCCGGGAAGCGCAAGAAGAGCGTCGACGACGTGGCCAAGCGCGCCGAGTACCGCAAGGCCCACGGGATAGAGCAGGACGGCGGGTTGGGCAGCTGGGCCGCCAAGGGCGACGCGCAGGTGATGCAGCCTGAACCCGGCAAGAGGCAAAAGTGGTTTGGAATCTTCTAATGGCATGCATGTGTGAGAGGCTGGATACTTTGCATTCGGTTATTGTGGGGTGACCCTCAGGAGGGTCACGGATGCTATTTAGCATCGCTTACGGGTGGCTAGGCCTTGGAGTCATGGTGGTCCAGTGGCCCTGTAAACGTGTGTGTGCGGAGGCGCGCTTTTGCTGCTCGTTCCGCCATGCGTACCGATGCAGGTCCGCAACTCATACTAGGTAAATCATCTCGTCTCTGCCCTCCATGGGGTATCTCATCCCAACTCCACAGCCTTGAGTCCGTCCAAGACCTCGTCCGCAACGCCGCCCTTCTCCAGTGCCTTTGCGATGATGGCACCCAAAACAGCCATCTTCGCTCCTCCTCGCGGCGCCTTCCATACTCCATCGACAGCCTCTGTCTCCTGGATCTGGCCTTCGGGCCTCTGGTTCGCCTGGCCGTTCGCTGCACTGGTGGCAACGTCATTCGACCTTGGAACACCAGGGGGTGTCAGCCGCGAGGGCGGATCTATCGTTCGTATCGACAGCAGGCGCAGGGCCTGCTTCTTCTCTGACCCGTCGACCTCCTTCTCGTTCCCGCCGCTCGAGCTCGCCGCGTCTGCCACTGATATGGCCAGCGCACAGTCCGCGACCGCGAGCTCCTCCTTTGCCGGGTCGAATATGATGTTGTTGCCAACGGCCATCACCAACAGTGTCACAGGCGGCCTTCCGTCGAGAGCGCCCTCCTTCTGTGGGTATAAGTAGGTTGATGAGTCCCAGTCGTCGTCGAACAGGGGGTCTTCGTCGCCTTCGGACTTCAGTCGAGGTACGCGGGTTGCCAGGAGTGCAAGGTGGGTTGTGAGTGAGAGGAGAGGCAGGGGGTATGAGAGCGGTGGTGATATGAGGAGGATCTGTAGCACATCTCGTCAGCAAAACAACACACATACACAGTCGCAATAGTCGTAGTCAAGCAAGCAAAGACATACGTCAAGGTATAGCTTCCAATGGAAGCGCCGATTGATCCACAACCTCTTGACAAAGTCCCCATCCGCCAGCAGCGCCTCGCTCAGCATCTCGGCCAGGTAGATCGTGTTCGCGTCGTCGTCCCTCGTGCCCGGTATCTCGACCGCGATCTCGACCCAGCTCGGCTCGCCCTGGACAGCATTCCTCCTTCCCTTGTCCTCTGAGCCATCAACGTCATCATCATCCTCATCACCTCCGCCGGCCTCGATGAGCTCGGCCTCGAGCAGCGTGTTCCCCGCGCCGTACCGCGCCCTCGTCTTCTCGATCTCCGCCTTGACGCCCACGATCGCCTCGGTCCCGTCGGCGAAGCATATCCGCGCGCTGCCGTTGGTCCCGGGGAGTATGCCCGTCTCGGCGCTGAGGGGGCGGAACTGCGTCGGCGCGCGGCCGTCCGGGCGCAGGGGAGGGGTCAGCGAGAGGGACCCGTGGAGGTAGGCGAGCTCGGCCGGGGAGAGGAGGACTTGTTGTGTGGAGGCCATCGTTTTCCCGTGATTGACCAGGTCAAAAAACCGTGGGAAGGGGGGGGTTTTGTGGTGTCGGGCTTGCGGTTGGGAGGGTTCTGGCGCGGCTTGGTGGTGGTTTGTGCTTTCACAGGCTTCGATGAAGGTTGGGAGACAGCTTCGGATTGAAATTTCGGCGGCAGGCAAAGATGCTTCTTTGCGCCTGCCGGTGACGAAGCTGGGTGTCGGGCTGTTCCTACAAGCTAATCCTAGAAGAGCCTAGTAAATTGATGGCACTTGCATTCAAAGTTGCTGACCTTAGATTGGATAGCAAGGTTCTGACCGACATTCACGACAGTACACAGCGTTCACTGTCACACAATTACCTGCATTACTTTGATCTCAATGCTGTATATCATCTCTCTTCATATCCGTGTTCGACGATTTCCACAATCTATCTCTCTTCGCTCACTTGCAAGTGTCCCAGTAGAATGTCTCCGACCCAAATCTTTGCTGATCTTTGAATGGCTCGCTGTGACCCAATACCTGATCTCAAATTCGCAACATGTGTATAATATTCAACGACTCATTCCAGTACTTGCTATGTCATAACCGCACGGGGGCAACTCCGGTCTGCTGCCTGCCTCGAGTGTCCGTACGGCCTGGTGAGTGGGACCCTGTCCGTAAACCCCCCCCCCCCCCCAATCGCCGTGGCCGTTCGCTTAAGGGTGTCTTCAACCGGCACGCCTCCCCAATGTATCCTACGTCCTCGACTTCCGCCTGAAATCAAGGCAAACCTGCGGAATCAGGTCGGGACCCATGGCAGCCGCCAGTTCTGCGATACGAGACTTCAGAGAACCGACATCGCGTATGCTGCTGCGGTCCCAGATGTTGGCCTCGCCAGTGTAAAAGTGCTCGTTGGTGTTGTCCGACACAACGCGAATATGGTCGAGGTCAATACTCTCCAGGTCCGCAATGGACTTGATTCCCGGCATATCGCTGTGGAAAATCGAGATATCGTCTTCTTCGTACTCATCATCTTCGCCGGTCGAGTCCGTCTCCCTATCAGCGGCCTCTTGGGTACCCTCCTCATTGACACTCTTCCTGTCGGTGCTACTACCGGTCGGGTCTCCTTGCACGCGACCTTGCCGCTCCTTGGACAGGCTGACGTAGTGCTGCTTATCAAAGATAGCTAGAGCCTCCTCGTCTAGAAGATCCCAAGTCAAGGCCTCAGGGTCCAGTACGTACTGCGGATGGTAGTCGATCTTGTAGCGCATTTTGGGACAACTGTGAATGTAGTACCCCGCCCACCAGTACCGATAGCCGCCTTCCATGGCCAGGGAGATCTCTCTCAGCGCACCCAGCTTGCCCGGCTGGTGCTTGTGTATGGACTCATGGTACATGAAGTAGACTGCACTCACTGCTTCAGGTAGCAGGTCTAGAACGCCGACTGCAACCAACTTGCCGTCAAGGCGATAGCACTGGTGAAAGGAGCCCACCTGTCGCTGTTTCTCACCAGGGTTACCATGCATGCCCCTCCTGACGGGTGAGTTACAGAGAAATCTTCTGAACCCTTTCTTGCTGATACCGGAGGGCGACTCCCCATGCACGACCCTCTGATAGTTCTCGAAGACAGAGAATTTCTCCTCTGTGAAGTCGTCCGGCTCCAGCGTCACTTGAAATTGATGCGCGGGTTGCGGAGGTTGCTTCAACTTCTCAGTCTCAGCCTCGTGGATCCTTTCCACAAGATCAAACTGACTATCCCTCAGGCGCGCCTGCTCTCGCGTCAAGGGATACCGCTTGGCTGCCTCTTTCGCATACTCGTCGCCAATGACGAACCGGTTGAACCGGTTGACTGCTTGGCGCTGATCCCTGGAGGACTTGAATTGGGTCGAATCCAAGCGAAGAGTGTAATGTGGGCAGCATGCGCTTTTCTGATTCGGCCTGTACAGAAGTGTCCCAGAGCGTCTCCAACATCGAGTTATGAGTGCTTGGTAGAACTCGGGGCTGAGAGAGTAGCCAGAGGCATAATAGGAGTACCCTGTGAGCAGAAAATATGATCAGAAACTAAATCCAGCTGGCATAACTTGCCGCCGGTGCAGATACGCTGCCAATAGGAATGCCTGCCGACCTCACTTAGACAGCATCCTATGGGATAGCTCCCCTCCTGACGGTCTCTTGTGGGACAGTGTCTTGGGATAGTGTTCCATAGGATGGTCTCTCATGGGTAATGACGATCAGCCTCGCTATTGATAGCGCACTCGGCACCAGGGGTTTCATTTCATCCTGTCGTAGAGATGATAATGGTATGTGCGATGCTTCACTTGAGTACGTAGCACAGATGGGGTTGGGAGTCATGGAGAGATTCACGTTTAATGTTTGACTGGTTTGACTGACCGCTGCGAGTCTTTCGGCAGTATCCGCAGTCTGAAGAGTTGCTGTAACCTGTCCATCACAAATGATTGTCAGTTGATTCGAGTGGACTAAGACGCCATTGCGAGTTGCGATGTATCAATATGATGACTAGGTCTACAGCGTCACAGGAACTAGGCAGTCCATGTCACCCCAGAAGCAATATCAAAACTGATGACCCTTCCTGAATGTGTGTGGAATGCGAGAACGACAATGGAACGGAAACACCCATGCGTCCAGGGGGTGATGTGACTCAGGAACAGAGCCAAGATAGCCTGGATCCGAGAACAACGTCAGGGTGTCAAAAAGCCAGTGCAGTACCAGCTTGGTAAGGTGATGTGAGGTGGAATGAGATGCACTGCGGCAGGCCGCAGTAGGATGTAAACCTTGGCCAAATTTTTGGACGAGCAACAAGACAGCCAACGACGTAGCATAGGTGCACCATGGGTCCGAATGGTTGGGTGAGACTGTAGTGGGCATATGAACGTATAAGGCACAGGAACTCACCTATAGGAGCAATGTAGGACAATGCATCTTCAGGGGTCTGCAGATCTGTGTTCTCCATGGCCGCCCTAACGGTCGCCTGCAGTTCGGCTCAACAGACGGGCCTGGGGGATTATTGCAGTTTGACAGGTGGGCCAGCCAGCGTTTTGACTGGTTTTGATTGCCTTGTCTGGGGGGATGTTGAACTGATAGTCGAGAGGACACGCGACGATTCTCTCTGCTCAGCTCCGGGGAAAGGGGTTGATAGGGCAGGACAGGGCAATCTGAGCAGCACTGGTCGGAGATGATGGTCGAACGTTGGACATCGAGCGGGGAATTGGCGGATGGAACCTTGCGGGTGCGATGCCAGTCTCACCTTCGGTTGGTGTCAATCGCAGCCGTGGGCTTCTTTCTCCCAGACAGTGTGGTAATTAGAGGAAAGCTAATGTGGGTGAGTGTGAAAAGGTATGTGTGTGTTGTGGGTGTGTGTGTGTGGGTCGGCGTGTGCCGTAGTTGTGAAACAATCTTCTTTCGGGCTCTCTCGCAAGATGATAGCTGGTGGGTAGTAAACGATGATGATGATGATGATGATGATGATGATGATGATGATGATGATGATACTGTTTGTCGTTGACGTTGGGGTGGTGGTTGTCGGGCCAGACCTTGGAAGTTGAGGTCAGTTCGGAACACGTTGTGATAGGCCGACGGAAACGGTTGATAGGGCTGGGGGTTAGGGGAAACGGTTGGGGGTGGAATACCTAGGTACGTACAGATCAATTGATTACAGTACCTACCTAGGTAGGTAGGTAGCTATTATTAATGGATGTTGCAATTACGACCCCCAAATCAAGAGGATACGGTACTGCTAAGTGGGAATGAGAGCCCTGGAGGTTATCCCACAGAGATCCCAGAAAGAAGAAATAAAGGTACCGACGTGGGTATCTATTAATCATGTACTACCTAGGTAGGTAAAGGCTGTCTCAGTTGGGCAAGGCGAAGGTCGGGATGGTCACCGACGGTGTCATTGTAGCCCATCCGCACGGCCACACAATTCCGAGTTAATGCGTTCTCCGTTGCAATGCATGGTTCTAGAGGCTCGTGGCCATGTTTCTTTGCATGGCCATCCTACCATCCTATGCAGCCCACGACGCTATTGAAGGAGCACCTGCCGTAGCATGTATAAGTACACTACCCTTGTTCTGCATGTAACATATATTGCCAGGAATTGACGATGCATCACATCCCCCTATCACTACTCTGGGCTACCAGTTCATCCGCACTTGTGTCAGCGTATGTCAGAGCTGGCATCTTTCCAAAGAGGCATATACGAACGTTACCCAAAGGGTCTTGCGCCGGCATGAGCCGAGAAGTTTTCGCGAGATCTAGACACCACAAGGTTCGTCGCATAGAGGATCGGATCGAGGCATATCATATCATACGAGCCCCTTGCCTATGCGACCAGACCCACGAAATTGGTACACCGCCTTCTTGGAGAAGACTACTCCGTACGTGGGGTGGGGGCTGCATTAACTTTCACTTCTATTAAGACGCAATACATAAACTTTCTACGTACCTAGGTAGTTATTAGGCGAGAGGATCCCGACGACAGGGGGTCTAATAATCTCAATGAACAACCTTGGAAACAGCTGGCGAGATAGTGATCAGATGAAGCCTGTCGTAGATTGAGGCTCAACCAAGAGGTTACAGTCACGGTCACGGAATGACCTACCTGGGTACTGATGTACGTGTTATCCAGGTCAGGATGAAACGGTAGCCGATAAGACAAAATGAGACCAGACGGGAATCTCCCATCAAGTGGCCAGTGTTATAATTAGGACAATGGCGTGAGTTACATCGAATCATCAGTGGCTTCCGAGGTTGTTCAGCAGGCTTGGGAAAAGTATTGAATACATACTAAATAGGCTCCTCACGATGCAACACCAGGCTGGGCATTCGTTGTCCAGCGACGGTCGTTGAGGAACTCTACTACTGTGTATGTATACCCGTCCTGCTCACCAGACATATTTACCAACATTCTGCCCACTCTTCTCCTCAAGTGCCCGGTCCTGTCGCTGGTCTGTCCCGAAGTCGCCCACGTTCGCGTTCTAAGCATGCGGAAACGGGTGAACTAAAGCGTCATAACCGATCGTGCCGGCTCTTTGACCCTAACAGAAGATACTTCGCACTTGCTATACGGGATGTGTACCTCGGTATATCAACTGAGAGACGAGAGACCTGACTCTCCCCAGCTTCGTACACATCTGATTGATTGTCGTGTCTGAATTCTCTGGGTCTTCTATATCCAATTCTGTTCCATTCATCCCATCCATATAAGGTAGCAATTCGCCGACAGGGCTTCAATGTAACCTAATATGTACTTGGTACGGAGTACATACGTGGGACAGGACGGGACATTGAGCCGGCAGGGAGAGCGCATGGAAAGTACGTAGTACAGCAAGTACCGCGACATGACATGTACCTTCCGTTTGGCAAGGCGGGCATACCGTATATAAGGCCAACCCGACTTTTTTTTTCTGCCTCTGCCCCTCTCTATCTTGCTATGGCACGAGACAACTTACTGCTCTTCCGGCGCTTTACGCCAGCAGAGCTCTGCTCCTTGCCCAATTCCCAGCCAGCGTGTTCCTACACACAATCCCACGACCCAAGCCCAAGTTGATCATATTTCCTGCCGAGATCCCAGTCACCGTACGCCCTTCAGCACCCCCCCCCCTGACCTGTTGCGGCGCTACCTTCGCCCACACCTTTGACCTCAACTCGGACCGCACCGGTAACCAAAACGACACGACACGACGCCCGTCGGGAGCTGAACCAATTCGGGCTCAACCTGGAACCGTTGCCTGTTTTTTCAGCCTTCTCCGTACGTCTTGCCTGCCTGGACTGCCTTGCGCCTGCCACGAGCACTCTGCGCCCACGTCCTCTGCGCGAAAGCTACCCCGTCAATGTAGCACGACTGGCTGCATTCTACTCTGCACCCTCAGTACACCATCGCCTGTTTGCGATTCTCCCAGAAGACAATCGCCGAGACTCGCATTCAGTGCGCCAACATAGGCTGCCCTTGGACATCTACAAAAGGCTACGGTCTGGCAGTCACCCGTCACCCAGCGTCTCGACACCTGGGCGCACCTGTCCGCCCCCATCCAGCATCACCACAGACTTGTTCTAGAGCCAGTGACAGGCCCTTCCGAGTCCCTCTTCAAGCTCTCAGCCTCGCCTATTCGTGCTGCTTGAGCCGACCTCGAAACCCTCCGAATCACCAGCGTCTTCGATTCACAAACTCGACCATGCTGCTCAGAAACAATTGAAAGACGCCAGGTCTTTTGAGATTCACCTCGAATCGCGATCCCATATAAACCTGGGTTATTCGAGTCTCTAGTCTCTCCTTTGGGACGATCACATTCTTTCAAAACAATAGAGAAACCTCGCGACAGTAGAAGAAACCCAATTTCAGCAGAAGTCCGATTTTACAACTGCTTCTTCGTGAATACACCACCACGCTTCGTCAACATGTCTGGAGGCGACTCGAACGGACGATCCATGGAGTCCAGGACTGGAAGAGCCAAGCAACGTGAGTTCTGCAACCCATCCATGACATGCTGAAGCCTCTCCGCTTCCCACCGGCGGACTGACCAACCCATCTGCTACAGGATACAATTCTAAGGGCGAACGTCTGGTTGCTGGGGTCGTTCCGTTGACCAAGGACAAGAAATATGTCATGATGATACAGTCGTCAAAGAGGAAGGGATGGGTCCTACCAAAAGGTGGCTGGGAGACAGATGAGGAGTGCACACAGGCTGCCGAGCGCGAGGCTTGGGAAGAGGCTGGGATCCTGATTCGCATCGACTATGACTTGGGCGATATCATTGAGATGAGACCTCTCAAGCACGGCTCCAAGACCAAATCTGTCTATCGCTTCTACGAGGCTGAGGTTGTTAAGGAGGAGCGAGACTGGCCGGAAGCTGAGAAACGCGAGCGCAAGTGGATGACCTACACTGAGGCAAAGGACGCCCTCAAGGATCGACCTGAGCTGCGGGAGGCGCTTGACCGGTCGACCATCAAGCGGTAGTCTCACCGATCCGTCCATGGCCTTCACAGAACACCTGCGGCTCGTTCTCGGCGTCGAGACTTCTTATCCATAGGCCTCGCATTGACTGGCTGTACCATTGGCACTCTCCGCTCTCCTTAAATCTGTTTTGAAAAGTCCTAGGCTAGATGGCTCTAGGCCCTCGTCGTGCAAAAGTCTTCGAATCAGCTGCTATACCTCCAAATATGCATGATCCAGGAGGAAATGAGAAGGCAAGACTGTTCATAATTGTGTTTTGGCATTCGCATTCTGAAGGCTCGGGGTTTGGTTTACCCTGATATGTGCTTCCACCCGTGGTGTCCTTCGGCGCACTGGAGAGGACAGGTCACAGAGAAACTCGGAGTTCATGGTTGGACTAATAGACGGGATATCAAAAGCAGGGAGGTCGTGTGCACAAAAAGCAGGAATTGGAGTTGAGGAGGTACTGTTCCTCATGTGCATCTATCTGCATGCAATTTTACACGGCAATGCCTTTCTGGTTCAAGTTGAGCAGTGATGCTTTCACAACCCAAACAAGCATTGGCCTGTATACCTGGATATTTTAGGTGGTCTATGGAATTTGCAAGTGGTGATGGACAGGTGAATAATGACTGTCCCAACCACTGGTTACTATCACCTGGACATGGATGAAACCACTGTCCAGTGTATTACTGAATGCCGAGGCTGGCAACCTTGGCCCATCCACATAACTTGCATATGACGAAGCTGTGATGTTTTAGAAAGCAAATCACAAAGATGTGAGAAAACCAGTAGTCAAAGGACGCGGTGTTGCCCGCAGAATTTGATGATTGGAGAGTCCTGCCAGCCATTCAAACCCAGACACACAGCTGGTTGTGCATGTACGTGACCTGATGTGACGATAGCCTCCTCCTTTCTGCCAAGCACGACAACCACGCTATCTGAGAGTACTGTAAATATCTGATTCACGCTGCCCAGCCAGCTATTGTAAGGGTGGCTAGTGAATATGTCCCCGATGAAGGGGTTTTTGTAGTGCCAAACCGTCTTGGCCCAGATGCATTGCGTTCCAGCAGACATGGGCGGATTGAGTGTTCGGGGCGCACACTGTGGGTCCCTCATTCCATGATCACCTACTCACGAGAGACGCGAGAAACACCGAGCAGACAGGCCAAATCCTAGGACATCAAATATAGCGTAGCATAGTACGGCCGTTATACCTAAGTAGCACCATAATCTCAAGATATACAACTCTCGCTGCCCTATCCTTCCAAACCAGACCACCGCCATATATCCAACCGCCATAAGGGACACACAGTCAAGCCTCATACATATATATATATATGCAACACGCTAAGGGCCCGCTCCTCCATGACCAGTCCCATCGCTTCAACGCAGAAGCTCGTCCACGACAACCGACTGTTCCATAGTAGAATTCAGGCCGCCCATTACGTCCGCCGCGTGCATCCGGTGAACGGCAGCTCGATACTGTGGGTTGCAGAAGCCGAGTTAGCGGGCATGACTCTACCTCTGAGTAGTAAGGAAAAAGGGAACGAGACTCACCTGAAACACAAGATTCAACAGCAGCGACACCATCAACGCGAAGGCGACCACCAAGGGCCCGACCATGTTGTCAAAGTCCCGCCCGCTCCGGTCCACAATCATCTGGCGCCTCTGCCTGTGCATGAGCCAGCCCCAGCCTCCCGTGAAGGCCGCGATCGCGACGTACACGATGCCCATGACCAGGGCGATCGTGTTGCTCCCGGCGGCCGTGTACAGGGCCACGGCCAGGCCGCCCAGGAGGACGCAGATGTGCTGCCACTTCATGAAGGTCCGCTCGTTGGCCAGCCACACTTTGGGCTCGATCTTCAGCGGGCCCGCGTTCTTGATCCACGTCTCGGGCTCCACCACGCCCTCGGGGAGCTGGACGTTCTCCTTCTTCCGCAGGCGGGCGTAGCGGGTGAGGATGGAGAAGTTGGGCATGATCGTGCCGTAGCTCCGCTGCCGCCGGTCCTGTTCCTCTTGCTGCTGCTGTTGCTGCTCTTCCGCCGACTCGCCGTTCTCGTGAGGCGTACCAGCGGGACCAGCGACCGCCGTAGAGGCCGACGACACCCTCACACCGGCATTCTCCGAAGCCATGCGCTCCGACAGGTATGACTTGCTAACAGGCGAGCTCTTGGATGGCTGGAACGAGCGGGGCTTGTTGCCAAGGAGACTGCCCACAACCTGCTCGTCGGCGGCGCGCCTGGCCTTCTTCTGCTCCTCCTCTTCGAAGGCGGCCTGAGGATCCTTGCGGATGTCCTTGTCCAGGTCGCTCAGCCAGAATGGCAGGGCGTTGACGTAGTCGTCGAAGAGGGCTGCGACGCCGTGGACGAACTTGGAGAATCGATTTGCCGGATAGACCAGATGCGACGACATCAAGTCCTCGATCCATTCCGGCCTCTTGCGCCGACCATCCTCCTTCAGCTTGATCTCCAAGAGGGCGTAGGGGAACCTGGAGACCTCGCTCTGGTTGATGTCCTTGAAAGGGTATCCTATGTTCCTGTTGTCAATGTCGAGCCGGTGCCACTCGTTGGGGTCACGGCATGGCCGTCTCGAGTCCAATGTGTCCTCGCGAACGAAGGCCAAGTCAGTATCTATTGCGATGCGAACTCGGTCATCGGCCGGCTTCTGGAATGCCGTGCGCTTGTAGTTCGCCCGGATCACTGGCTGCAGCTTGCGCTCCTTGATGAACCCCTGAATGCCCTCGACCGTGGACTTGAAAGTGGCGACCTCTTCCGCGCTCTGGCCTTGCCTCTCCATCTTCGAAATGGTCTTCTCCATCTTGTACTCGCCATCAATGAAAGCCTTGACATATTTGCCCTTGATGGTAAATTTGCGCTCCTCGCTGCTGCCGCCCTCGTGGATAATCTTCTGGTCAAGGAAGAGCTCAGGCGTCGCACTCAGCGAGCCGTACCACCGCAGTCGTAGAGAAGACGCCTCCGCCTCCCGTCCCACCTTCCTCTTGTACAGGTCAAACTTGGAGTTGTCAAAGTAGAGGGAAGTCAGGCTCGGATCTTCGTGGCCGTCTGCCTCCTTGGATGAAACCTCGCTGTAGACGAGGTTGGGCAGACGGCGCAAGATGAAGGTCTTGACTTCGAGAAGGTTGTCGGGATGTACCCAAACTGAGTCGCAGTGGTTAGCAGAAGGATTTGCAGGCAGACGAACAGTAGATATATCCACTTACACTTGTGCGCTGAATATGTCTCCCCGTTCCGAGTCTCTTGCACGCCGCCCTGCAGCTCTGCTAGAACCCCATCACTGACGCCTTCTTCCAATTGCTGCTTGACAGTGAAGTACGCCAGCGAAAGCCTATGGATCAACGGGGCATACGCATGCTCCGAGTTGAATGGTCGATCGGACAATTGCTTCATCATCAACGGCCGAATCTTGTAGCGCAGACCCCTCTTGCGGTCATGCTTCTTCACAATCTTCAAGAACCCGGTATAATTGAAGTTGCTGTACCTCTTCAGCTCGTTGACCTCGTTCGTGATTGCGTCCAACTCCGTCTCGAGTTCCTTCAGCTGCTGGGTGGCAGTGTCGCTCCGGGGCTGGCCATTCTCGGAGGAGGGTAGCTCCTTCAACTTCTCGAATGCGGTGTCGACGCGGTCCTTCAGCTCCTTGAACTTGCCCTCATGGAAGCTGGCGACCTTCTCCAGCTGGACGTTGAAGATCTCGTCGGAGAACTTGGTCTCGTCGTCATCGGTCCACGACTCGTCATCGTAATCGGGGTCGTTCTCGCGGAGCAGGCTCTTCAGCTTGGAGTAGTCGAGGTACTTGTCCTTCCACGCATCGTAGACGGAGGTTTGCAGAGTCTTGCCGAAGCGCATATTGACAGTCTGCTCCTCTCAAAGGAGAGCCTGGGGAGGATTCGTGAATCTGGACTGTGTGGGCTGCGCTACGGTGACGCAAGGAAAGTGGCAGAGACGTAGGATGATATGAGGGTGCCTAGGTGTTGATATATGTGTAATTGCGTGGATATGTTCCGAGATAATCAGACCGAAGGAAGAGAAAGAAAGAAGGAAAAAAACACACTGAGGTAGGTAAACGGAGACTGAATTGGAAGGTTGCGGAATCAGGATGGACGATGAGGTCGCATTGCAATGGATTTAGCTAAGAGCTTCCGCTCGCCCCTCACACTGCCCGCCCACGCAGCCACGCCGCGCTCCTCCAACCCTTTCTTCCATGGCGTCTGGGCGTTCAAGTTCAGATCGTCGCCCCACGTCAGCCGCCAAAAAGGCAACATTAATTGCAATTTAGCTTTCTTAGCTTTTGCTGCTCAATTGGAACGCAATTGACCTATCATATCATAAGGCAGGCCTGCCACGTGCGTAGCATTGCTAGAGGGCGGCCAGGCCGGATGTTTCAATGGAACACACACCAATGGTGGATTCATTCCCGTCCATCATCACCGTCGCCGTTGAACTCGAGTGGAGATGGCGATATCATACCGCTGTTGTATCATCGGCAAAGAGAAGGAGGACAGCGCTTGACGAAGAGCGCAGGAGAGAGGAAACTAATGATGGACAAGAAGTATCCAATCATCTTATTCAAGCCCGTCTTTATCAGTCTATAAACCCGCATTCCCAAGCTGTGGCAGCTTCGAGACCACTTTGTCAGACAATGCGATAAGCGAGCTCGCATTGGTTATGTCCAGAGTGGTCAACTCGACGCCGATCTTCTGGCGAAACAAGTTGCGCAGCTCGACAGCCGATAGCGAATCAAGCCTATATGCCATCAGCGGTTCGCCCTGCTCTACCTTGTTCTCAAGCCGCAAGATCTTGGAAAAGTATCCAGATATTACCTCGATGCCCGCTCTCCCCAGAGTTGCCGCGTCGGCACCCGACTTATGCATCATTGCGAAGGTGCGGAGTGCCTGGTCGCCCTGGTCGCCACCGTCACTCTCGTCTATGCCACCCGCTCTGCTACCGCCATGGCTGTTGTAAAGATAGGTAAAGCGAGGCTCGCCGGCCATGTCAGAGCCATCCCGTGGGATTGGATAGGCGATGCCGGTCACCAACTGAGTGCCGCTGTCCTCGAGGAGTGGCACGGTTGCCTCTTGCTGCATGATGGAATAAGACAATATCCTGCGAAGCATGCTCTCATTAATAGGTAGCCAGCTTCGCTTGTCGAATCGGGCCTCTAGGCTACTGCCCTCCTCGGCTACGTATCCAACATCCTCGATAACGCCGAGATCGACCGTGTCGGCACGCAGGCCCAGCGACTGTCGGTAGCTTGCGAAGGCATCGAGGAATGTATTAGCTGCTCCGTAATTGGCCTGGTCTTCACTGTCTACGATTCCGAGATGCTCGAGAGCATAGTGAAGAAATCGAGAGGTTGTTTCTGCAGCTCAAGGGACGCCCGGTGGAGGTTCTAGGTTCCTTGGACCTTAGGGTAGACAGCTGTGTAGTAGTCGTCTACTGTCATCATCTCGTGCGGTTTGTCCTGCAATCCATGTCAGCAAAGTCAACATTCACAGCGCCAGGGCCTCAACACCTCGACACGGCCACTTGGATAACCACTCAACCACGCATGCCTACCTTCAATACCATGGCTCCTTGAACAATTCCAGCGATCCGGGGCACGGTAGTCTTGAACACGCGCCTCGCAAAGTCGATGCTGCCAATATCACCCTTGGCCTCGGTGACTTCGCATCCGTAGGAGGGGCAATTCCGTACTACCCTAGCCGAAACTTCGTCGCTGATGCCACTCCGACTGCTAGCGATAATATGTCGGGGTCGGTAACGCGGTGTTGCGCACCCTTTGTAACCATATGAATGGATTGCCAGAGGTAACGAGTTCCTTAACGGCCTCCCACTGCTCTACACTGGACTGTTCCAGCACCGGCTTAGATAGCCCGTCAAGAATCAGCACAACAGCCCCGGGTGTGACTTCTAAAGATGGGTATATTTGTTGCGTGATGGACCACCCCGATGCTTCCAATGCGGCCTGGAGAGAGGGTGGTAGGCCCAACGGCGTGGTCTCGCCGAGACGAGCGACAATGAGATTTCGTCAGGTTTCCGTGTCTAGCTTCCCGGTATTAACATTCCTCAGTGGGTATGCTGGGCTACTGCTGGTGCTGGAAACCTCGAGGACAGAGCTAGACCCGTTGGACTTTGCAAGACCTTGCCAAGAGTGGCCACGGCCGCTTGCTTGCGGAAACACGATAGCTGCCTTGTTGTCCCACGGTGTGAGACTGATGGAATTTGGAGGTCCGTCTGCCTCGGAGACCCCGGAACTAGACGGGGTTCCCAATATATCGAGCGCTCGCGTGCCGGTCTTGGCGCTATCAGCATGCACCAGGAGACTTTCCAGGCCTGCCACGGTTGCCTCGTCTCTGGATGGTATCAAGAGCGTGAGCGAATTGTTGGAGAGACGCGGTTCCAGGGCAGTGACCAGCTCTTCTTCGCTAGTCTCCATCTTCTTGCTTGTTTTTATGATGGCCAGGTTATAGACTACCCCGGTCTTCAGGCCAAGTGCTTCCTTGTTGTGACTGATCAAGGAGAAGGAAGAGTTCCTCTTCTTTTCGTATTTTCCCTGGATATTGATCACGGTTTTGGCGTTTGGTGAGGCGAAATCACACTGCGAGTACGCAGATCTGAACGACGAGTCGACCGTCCCCTCGAACTACAGATATGAAGTTCCTGCTTCATCAAGGTTCTCCACGAACTTCAGCGCAGGCTTCTTGTATGCAATAAGATCGATCACCGCGTCTATCTTTTTGGAAAACTCTTTTGGGGCAAGATATATGATCTGATCCTGCGTAAGAAGCGTGATGTTAGGCTTCCAGGTGACACGGTGAAAGGTGTGCGGATCGTGCCTTAAAGCCACATCCAGCTTGATATAGTTCAGGCCAGTGATGCACATAACCAACGCGCCGGTTTCCGCGTCGTATATCGAGGATTTCGCGACCCAGCTCTTGTCTTGATCTCGCCGGCCGCGGCCAGAATATACTGACGTGGCCTCTACCAGTTAACACTGATCTCTGCAATATTACTACCTGAGTGCTAGTTTCTGCAATCTTACTGCTGCTTTCTGAAATCTTAGGGAAGTATGCTTATGCATACGCAATTCTGCACGCTTATTTCTGCTTATTCGTGTACACAGTGCTTTGTTTACTTGGGGAAACATCATTATATGGCAACCGTGGGGCCATAGCAAGTAAAACTTGGAATGACTTCCAAAGTTGATGACCTGTTGCTACAAGCCACCAAAGCGCTGTGCACACCTAGTTCTGCTTACTTACAGATGCATACTTACTCTAGAATTTGTTGCGTGATTCTTGTGTGTCTAATATTATCGGGTTTGAGTCCCTCATGGAGGCTCAGGTGCCATTTCCCTGAAAGTCGCAATGCAGATCTGGAACGAGCGGTACGACTTTCGTTGACATAATCTTCTCTCCCATGGCGGTTTCTTGATCAACGAGTCACTGCTTAATTCCGCCTTTGAAGTCGGAAATTCTTCAAGAGTCCGAGTTTGTTCTCCTTCCATCACTATGGCCTTATTGCGTCCCTATCGGACCCTTGAACCCAAGACCATTGACGGTATTACTCTCCAAGGCTGGTTCTGGAAAGTTGGTGGACCCGCGCCGGCTGCAATTATGACATATGGCGTAAGCGTTCCGGAAGTTGTTGTTATAATCTTGCGCTTACAAACCTCAGCTTGACTGCGTTAAAGAAATAAGCCTTGAAGTGACTGCCTTGGGATTCCAGTCGGTGGGCTTTAATGTACTCCTTTACGACTCGAGAAGCATTGGAGGCAGTGGTGGCCTTCCGAAAAACCAAATTGATCCGTGGCAAAATGCTGAGGATATATCGGGTATGTTTCGAGCGAGTCCATCATGACAGACAAGTCGACTTATACTTCCGATGATAGACATCGTAAGCTGCGTAGCAACCCTTGCGAGCGTATACTCGCGCTGTATTATGCTTTGGGGAATGTCTTTCGGTGCTATTATCAGCGCGTGTGCAGCCGCAATCGACAGACGGGTCGCCGCTCTCCCAATTGTCTATCCTATCTTTAAGTTTATTCGGCCCGATAAGGCGCAAGACGGCCTTTGCACAGCTTATGAAGGACCGCTAGTCCCAGCTAAGAGGCAACGAGCCATTCATGTTGCCGCCCTTTAACAACAAAGGGGAGAACCCGATCGGTCAAGGAAGCGTACGTGCTTATGAAGACGGCTGCTGAGCGTGGCCATGCAAACTTCCGTGATCGTATCACACTGCAGTTATATTATAAGCTAGTACTGTTTCGTCCTAGACATCCGCTCGAGGAAATGCTCGAGGATATACCCATTATGATGGTTGTGCGGGAGCTGGATAACGTTTCGCTACCGGAAGATCAGAGAGCGGTATTCGAGAGGCTCTGATGTTCAAAGTAGCTTGATTTGGCCGAGGGAGCTGGGCATATGAATGTTCTCTCCGAGGAGAGTTTTAATATGTTTTGGTCACGATGATTGATTTTTTCAGCGCGGCGGTTCAGGACAGGATGGAACCAGAGGGCTGAGTATCGCTGTAGACCTGGAGGTAGTCTATACATACTTGAGCACATTGTTATGTAGCGGCTTTGGATCCCTGATGGCAAAATGCATTCATTTCTGTTACGACAGTATTGGGGCAACATACCTTAATTTACAGCTTACAGTTAGAGAGTACCGCCGTTGTTTCCAGATATCCCCAAGGCTTGTGTGGTCTTACTAAAGTATCTCGTTGCTACGGAACGAATTCCTAGTCGTAATTCTTCTCGATCTCAGGAAGGCCCGGCATGGCAGTCTCCAAAGTACCACTGCCGAAGTACATTATGTACTTCGGCAGGGAAAAGAGGGCCAGGTATGTTAGCTAAAAGGATGATGTCCTTTGTCTGAAGGACAGGATCACAGTCTAATTTGTCTTACAGCCACTTTTGTAAGCATGGTAAGCATGCATCATCAGTAAGTCCCTAAAAGGCAACCGGCACATAGTGACACCGCCTCGGGTAAGGCAGTCCTCCCGTCTGGCCGACTTGTGTAACCCACCCGCATCGCCTTGGCTTTGAAGTACCGGTACCACGGGTATATAATACCGGTACAAGGCTGGTGTAACATACTCACGATCAGTATACCCAAAGAGAAGGAAGACCTAGTCCCAGATTAGCACCACCGACCACAGACACGTAGAGACCACCAGAGAGTACAGACCATGTCCGACGTCAACGTTCTCATCACCGGCGCCAACCGGGGCATAGGCAGAGGCTTCGTCGAGGCGTACCTGGCCAAGCCTCATCACGTCGTCATCGCGGCCACCCGAGACCCAGAGCACCACACGTCCAAGGCACTCACCGAGATCACCAACAAGGGCGAGGGCAGCCGACTCATTGTCGTCAAGATCGATGCCACGGTCGAGTCTGATGCCGCCGCGGCCGTTCAGCACCTGACGGCCCACGAGGGCATCCAGCACCTTGACATCGTCATCGCTAATGCCGGTATTGCTTACACCTGGCCCAGTGTTGCGGAGCTGAAGCCGGATGACCTGCTGGCCCACTTCAAGCCCAACGTGCTTGGAATCGTTTACCTATATCAGGCAACGCGGCAACTGCTGCTCAAGGCCGCAGACCCGAAATGGGTGACTATCGGCTCCAGCGCCGGATGTATCGAGGTGAGTACTCTTGTCATTGCTCCTTTTCCCAACGAGGTGGACTTGCTAACCACATGGACCACTTGCAGTAAGCAGCTCTCTCTCTCTCGCTCTGCGCCATACCCATGCATCGTTGCCCCCACCCCCAAATACTCGTACCAACGATTCCATGGATGTGGTAATTAGAAAGTGACAAACTAACATGCAAATGTAGGGGCCAATCACCCATCCCCAACGCTGCGTACGCGCCGACCAAGGTAAGTTGGAGAACAAGAACGAGAAAAACAAAACACACATACTGTTCCCTACCTCTTTACCGTTTACGTTACCTAATTCACGTGAATATCTAGGCCGCGGCGCATTGGCTCACCAAGCGGGTCAATGCCGAGGATGAGAAGCTCGTCGCTTTCGTAATCCACCCCGGCTGGGCCCAGACTGGCATCGGCAACCTGGGCGCCAGCTTACTCGGCATGGACCAGGCGCCTGTGTCTGTCAAGGAGTCAGTGGATGCCATGGTTCCCCTGATCGAGAAGGCCACCAAGCAGGCGACGAGTGGCAAGCTCTGGGACTACGGGGGTGAACAGTTGGCTTGGTAGAGGCTTGGCGCTTGTGAAAGAGAGGCAGGACGCTGGAAGTTTGTGATGGAGTGGATGGTATTGGGCATCGTATTACGGGGTTGTGCTTCCATGGCTCCGTGTCTACCAGCATTGAAGTGAAGCTATTCGCGAATGACGAGACAGTGTAGAACGTGGCGCTCCCAAATCCACAGGGCCACCTGAGTAACCGCAGTGTCTAACCATGGAAACTTGATGAGAGGGTGAGAATGACTCGTCAGCCTTCGACCCGTACGAAAGTAAGGGGAGTGCCGGTAGGCGGGACGACTTGCGATGGTATGTTTCGTGGTTTTCTTCTAGGGTTTCCTTCCCCCTCTCTTTGCTTGATGGAAAATCCCGACCCATGTGCAGGCAATACCAGCGCCGTGCTGGAAGACAATGTAACGGAACTAGGAGTATGCAAGCTTAAGTTGGAAGTGCTTGCTCACCTTGCTGATTACACGCTGATCGTGTCAACACGATGACCCTGGCTAACCCCTTCGTTGTAAATTGCTTATTTCGCATGCGGCAGTGTCACCCTCAAGATGCCTAGGCTACGTACACATTCAAGTCATGGTAATCAAGCATAAGGCGTGCTGGGGTCTCACTGGTCAGGAGGAGAGAGACCGGAAGGCACATCTACCTCCCCACAGCCAAACAAAGGCATGCTAGCTAACCGATTACCTAGATATATACTCATCCCCGACGCTTATCTCTGTATGGCATAGGTATGTCAGCGTGCATAACGTGCAACGGCATGTCGCATTTGCCTCAGTTATCGATCGACAGTAGAGTGTCCGCGTGAAATAATATGCCGGCTATGCTGGACAAGATGGGATTGCCCCCCTCTCTGCCAGTTTTGCTGGTTAGTGGAGGGCTCCTCCTCATTCTCCTGCACCGTCTTGCGCTCCCCCGGCTCCTCCCCGGAATCCCGTACAACGCATCCGCGGCTCGCAGCATACTCGGCGACATCCCGGCCATGGTGTCGCACATGTCGCGCACCCAGGGCGACTTCGTCACCTACATCTCGGAGACCATGTCGACGCTCGACTCGCCCCTCGTGCAGGTGTCTGTGCGGGCGCTGAGACCGGGGGGCAACAGGACGTGCTGCTCCGGCGCAGCCGCGAGTTCGACCGGTCGCCGAGCGTGGGTGACCTTGTGTGGGGGCTGGCGCCCGCCCACCACATCCACCTGCGCACGGAGGATACGGGTTTCAAGGCGCAGCGGAGGCTGATACAGGACCTCATGACGCCCAAGTTCCTGAACGACGTCGCGGGGCCCGTCATCCACCGCAGCACAGCGCGACAAGGCCTGCCCTCGAGGCCCTCGAGGCATTGCTGCGCGTGGAGGCAAGCGACAGCTTGCCAGTGGGCAAGGAAGGCGGGAGGAGGAGCCCGTCCAGTTCCCACGGGGCAGCGTTGACGAGCTGCTCCAGGCCGTGCTGGACCTCCGTGGTTGCCAGTAGCAAGTGTGGTAGCGTGGAAGGAGCTACATAGTAGTTTTACTAGGGATATTTTCTCCCCAACATCAATACTACCATGAATGGGCTGGTCCCACCCATACTCTTTTCACACGCAGAATGTTTTGACTTTCAGCGCTGAGTGTGGCACCATTGTTTCGTGTCCTTACGTCGAAGCAATATCTGGGGTAGCTCGATGTAATCATCCTGTATCGCGTCTCTTGGTTATGGAAGACATCTCGAAATGCTAAGACAGGCTCTAAAAGGGGTATTCTCAACAAAACCAAAACAGATGGGATAGCAATAATTACATCCGGGCCTAAATCAAAATTGCTACACCTCCCAGTCTCCTACTCTCCCACTCTCCCACTCTCCCACTCTCCCACTCTCTTACTCTCCTACTCTCTTACGGCCTGAATAAATTGCTATACTATACCCCCCCCCCTCTTTTTATTTTATTTATTTATTTTATATTGCTGCTAATAGCCATTCTCGAAATCAAAGCCGTTATTAGCGGTAATACTAGTATCGGAGATTGAGAATTAGGAGTAATATAAATAAGTTGTAATATAATATAGAGTTGATATGCATAATTATATCCTATAATGAAATAGAGTGTGTAGTTATATGATCCGAATTATTTATAACTACACGATGCATACACAAAAGGACCCAAACGACAGAAAACAGCTATCTTCACATCTAGAAACCACCTATAACAATCCTTAAGACAATGTTTTTGTGCCGCGCCTGCTGTGGTATCAAAATCGAAATAGACGAAGAGGAGATCATGCGCTTCCACCCCCCTTGGTTGAAGTGCTTGCTTCCCTCCTGTCCGAACCGGTATCCCTTTTTGCTTCCCCACTCCTGTCACTTCATATTCTTTTTTCTTTTATCCTCCCGATATGTGTCCATAGATATTCAGTAATTAATGGAATGATACACAGGAAGGTCAATCGTACAGCCATGAGAAAACGAGTCATTAATGTCTATCTTAGGCGGCAACGGCCTGAACCTTGCCCAAAATCTCATGCGCAGAACGCTTCACGATACCACCCGTGACGGGCAGGTTGGTGGAGTGCTCCAGGTAGAGATCAACCTCACGAGCTGCCTGGCGACCCTCGTTGATGCCCCTGGGAAATGTGTTAGCTTTATAAGACCTGGAGACAGGATGTGAGAGTAAACTTACCAAACAATGAGAGACTGGCCACGTCGACAGTCGCCAGCCGCAAATACACCAGGAACGTTGGTGTGGTACTTGCCCGCCGGCGTCTTGACGTTCGTGCGGCCGTCCTTCTCGATCTCGTCACCGATAGCACGCTGCTCGGGGCCCAAGAAACCCATAGCCAGCAGCACCAAGTCAGCGGGGAAGAACTCCCCGCTGCCCTCGACGTCCTTGAGGACCCAGTTTCCGGCCTCGCCCTTGGTCCATTCCACACGCACCGTCTCGATGCCCTTGACATTTCCGTTGTCGTCGGACACGAACTTCGACGACTTGATGCAGTACTCACGCGGGTCCTTGCCAGTGTGCTGGCGCACCTCGCTGTGACCGTAGTCGACACGGTAGATGCGGGGCCACTGCGGCCAGGGGTTGTCGCGAGCACGAGCCTCAGGCGGCTGGGGAAGCAGCTCGAAGTTGACAACTGACTTGGCACCGTGACGGACCGACGTACCGATGCAGTCGTTGCCCGTGTCACCACCACCAATGACGACAACGTGCTTGCCCTTTGCCGAGAGGTAGCCACCGTCCGCCAGCTCAGAGTCGAGTAGAGACTTGGTGTTCTTGTGCAAGAACTCCATGGCATAGTGGATACCGCTGAGGTTGCGACCCTCGATGGGCAGGTCTCGCGCAACGGTCGCGCCGGTGGCGAGGACAACAGCGTCGTTTTCAGCCCGCAGGTCGTTCACTGTGATGTCCTCGCCGACACTAACGCCAGTCTTGAACTGAATGCCCTCAGCAGCCATGAAGTCGGTTCTGCGCTTGACGATGCGCTTGTCGAGCTTCATGTTGGGGATACCGTACATCAGCAAACCACCGAGCCGATCGGCGCGCTCGTAAAGTGTGACCAGATGTCCAGCCTTGTTGAGTTGGTCGGCAGCGGCAAGGCCGGCCGGACCAGACCCGATGATGGCGACCTTCTTGCCAGTGCGGACCTGAGGAGGACGAGGAACCATCCATCCCTGCTCAAAGCCGCGGTCAATGATGGCACACTCGATCGACTTGATACCAACAGGGTCCTCGTTGATGCCCAAGACACATGCTCCCTCGCAAGGTGCGGGGCACACGCGGCCAGTGAACTCGGGGAAGTTGTTGGTCATGAGCAGGCGGTTGAGAGCATCCTGCCACTGGCAGTTGTGCACAACGGTGCGGTTTGCGAGCTGGTAGAGGCCGCCGGAGACCTCGATGGCGAGGAATTCTCCATCGTGAGGCTCTGAAACGTTGAAGGTGTGGGCATCCCAATTGATGGACTGTCCGCCGGGCTTCAGACCATTCAGCTTCTTTCGAGGGAGAAGAAGATGATGCTGGAACTTCTCGCAGCCCTTGAACATGTCAAACTCCCATCTCGGCTCCTTTCTATCCTTGATACCGTGCTGACGGATAGGCGAACACTGAATACCGCACGAGAGAGCTAACTTCTGAGCATCCTCCACTATCTTCTTGTGCTCGTAGGTGTTTTGCGTGAACCGGTAGAATTTGTTGACGCGGTGGCCAACCGACTCGATCAGACCCGCGAGAACGGCCAGGCGTGTATCCTCATCCGCATTCATGTAGCAGTCCGGTATGCCTGCATTCTTGTCCTCGCCCGTGAAGCCCAAGTCTCGCAACCCCGTGTAGACAGGATTCCAGAAACCCGGTCCCCTCTTCGAAGACGAGATCCTCCAATAGTAAACGTCAGTCGTGCTAACGATCTTGGAGGTACCCTCACTCCCATGATGCTTGAGTTCTGCCGTATAGCCTGCCTCATGGCGAACCTGTTCAGAAAGGATCAGGACAGGCTCTCCATCCGGCCTCTCGTGGTTCAGGCGGTCAATGTAGGCCTGGATATAGGCCTTGAGCTCCAAGTCGGTGCTGGTGATTCCGGCGCCAGTCTTGTCACCATCGCCAAGCCAGAAACCCAAGTAAAACGGGTCGACGGGGACGGACGTCGCTGGTACCTCAGAGGGGACGAACCTCAACGGAGCTCGGTAAAGCTTGAGCTTCCTGTTGCTCGAATTGCTCACATTTGCACACGAGGCCTCATATTCGTCCAGCGTCATGGTCCAGGTATCGCCATTCTGGACAGCAAAGGGATCAACAGTACGAAAATGATCACCGGCAAGCAAGCTGAGAGCAAGACGGGCTTGATCCTCATTCTTGAATCGAACCTGATACTTCTTGAACGCCCTGCAAGCCCCCGAAGAATGGTTGCACTTCGGTATTATTGCCTCACGAACAGCGGCAAACTTCTCCAGATGATCCTCCTCGCGGACCAGCTGGACAGTATCAGCGAACGAGGAGCCCTGGGAATCCTGGGCACCGTCGGACTGCAGAGCGCCTTGAGACTCTTGTTGAGCCAGCGGAGACGACGGAATCGCGGTAGTAAGCCGGTATGACGGGTCTGAAGGGTGTGTCGACGACTTGCGCGGATGGACGTCGTCCAGATCGATCACCAGGTCATCTTCATCGTCAGGAACCTCCTCACGCTCGGGCATGAGGTGCTCAAGATACTCGTCCATGTAGTCATGTAGAGTTGCACGGAAGATCGGCTCGAGACTGTCATCCTCAAGATCGGCCAAGTCAGCCTCCGGAATCGTATCTTTGAATTGCTTAAAGACAAGGAAGAGAGCACCGTCCGGATCCGAAGGGGCAGCCGACCACTGATCCACAAGCGAATTGATATACTCGTGGGCTTCAGCATCAGTTGGGCGACGTGCCATCTCCTTGGGTACCTCGGAGTACAGGCGGTGCATCAGCTCATCCCACTTCAGATCCTTCACCTCTTCCTTGAGCTCAGTACGATCACAGCGGGTGAACCAAACCACGACACAGCCAAGCTTGATTGTAGGTGAGACACCGAATGACTTCATGGACATGATGTGATCAGCTGTGCATTCAAAGGTCACGTCCTTCTTTGAATTCCAGTCCTTGTATGTGATGGTCTTCATCGTGGGACTTGGCTTTATGTCGCCCACGCCCGTGCAGACAACAGGCATATCGTTGTGATCGAAAAGCTTGTCACCGATGCTGATGTCCCGGAGAGCCTTCTGGCCCTCGATGGTGCGGACCAACGTGTCCGGTGCCAGACACTGGAACACGAGTTCGTTCCACTTGGGAATGATGTTGGAGATGGGGCAACCAGTGTCAGACTGACAGAAAGGAACACCGCAGTCCATGCAGCGGGCAGACTGATACTTCAACTCGTCCTCGTCGAGTCGGGAGGAAAGCTCAGCCCAGTCCTTCACGCGAGACTTGGCATCACGATACTTCTCAGATCGGCGGTTGTACTTCATGAAACCCTTGGTCTTGTCAAGGACGAGAGATCGCTTCTTCTCGGCCTTGGCGTCTCCAATAGCTTCCTCCATGTCCTGAAGAGGAGCAGACTTCTTCCTCTCCTCCTTCTTGCCGGGAATGACAGGCAAGTTGAGCTCGGCCTTCTTTGCCTCGGCCGTCTTGGCGGCTTCCTCCTGGAGGACTCGCTTGTAGTCAACTGGCAGGACCCTGATGAATCGGGGCAGAACTCGGTTAAAGTCAACCAGGATACGGGCAGCAAGCTCAGAGCCAGTGTAGTGATGGTGGTCCTCGATCATGCCACGGACAAAGGCAATCTCCTTGGGGTCTTCGATGGCGGAAGCCTCCACCATTTCAGTGTTGAGCTTCGACAGGAAGTCATGGCCCTTGTCGAGGACGTAGGCAATACCTCCAGACATACCAGCAGCGAAGTTGCGACCTGTGCTTCCGAGGATGACAATACGGCCACCAGTCATGTACTCACAACCGTGGTCACCAACACCCTCGACAACCGCATGGGCACCCGAGTTTCGCACGGCGAAGCGCTCAGCAGCGACACCGCGGAAGTAGCAGTGACCAGCAGTGGCACCGTAGAGACAGACGTTGCCAATCAGGACGTTGTCCTCTGCCTTGAAGACAGCCGAGCGGGGAGGGTAGATGACGAGACGGCCACCCGACAAGCCCTTGCCGACATAGTCGTTGGCATCACCCTCCAGCTCAAGCGTTACACCTGGAGCCAAGAAAGCACCGAAGGATTGACCTGCAGATCCCTTGATGGAAACATGGACGGTATCAACCGGCAAGCCAGCCTCTCCATAACGTTTAGAGATCTGGTAAGAGAGAGAAGTACCCATCGCACGGTCTGTGTTGACGATGTCACACTCAATACGGCTGGGAAGACCCTTGTCCAAGGTGAGTTCGGCCTCGGAGATGAGCTTGTTGTCCAGGCGCATGTAGAGACGGTGGTCCTGCTTCCGGACGTTGAAGGTGGCAACTCCGCTTCGCAGCGAATGCGCGGGCGTGAGAAGAAGGTCCAGGTCGAGATGCTCTGTCTTCTTTGTCCGCAGGTCGTCGCGGACATTCAAACACTCAACGCGACCAACCATCTCGTTGATGGTTCTGAAACCCAGCTGGGCCATGATGGCTCGCAACTCATTGGCCACATAGTAGAAAAAGTTGATAACGTGCTCAGGAGTTCCCTTGAACTTCTCGCGTAGGTTTGGGTCCTGCGTAGCAATGCCCACCGGACAGCTTTCCAGGAAAGTCAGTATCTGTCTAAAAAGAAGAAGAAGAAAAAGGGGGTGGGGGGTGGGAATCGCGAGACATGATCCAAGAGTACAGCCTCTGTTGCTCCCGGATCGAGCATGGCTCGGCAGTCAAAACACAACCGAAAGGGGAAATCATTTGCTCGTATATTACTCACGTGTTTAAATGGCATTTCCTGTAAAATGTAGCAAGTCAGTCATAGTACAGTATTTAATCCGGTGAACCAGATTAGGGAAAGCTGCTCAACATACCTCATCATAATGCACCCCATGGCGATAAGAGGAGTGGTAGCGAAGCCCCATTCCTCAGCACCCAACAGGCACGCGATAGCCACATCACGTCCCGTCCTCAGCTGGCCGTCAGTCTGGACGACAACACGGCCACGGAGGTCGTTCAGGACAAGCGTCTGGTGGGTCTCGGCCAGACCAAGCTCCCAGGGAAGACCGGCATACTTGATTCCGGTCCATCGGGAGGCGCCAGTGCCACCATCGTGACCAGAAATCAGGATGTGGTCAGCCTTGGCCTTGGCCACACCGGCTGCGACAATACCGACACCGGTCTCGGAGACAAGCTTGACGGAGACTCGCGAGCGGGGGCTGGAACACTTGAGGTCGTAGATGAGCTGCTTCAGATCCTCGATGGAGTAGATGTCGTGATGGGGCGGAGGCGAGATCAGACCGACACCTGGAGTCGAGTGACGGGTTCGAGCAATGCTCTTGCTGACCTTGTGGCCTGGAAGCTCACCGCCCTCACCGGGCTTGGCACCCTGGGCCATCTTGATCTGGAGCTCATCAGAGTCGGCGAGGTATGCAGACGTAACGCCGAACCGGCCACTTGCAACTTGCTTGATTGCCGATCGTCTGGTATCACCAAACTCGTCGACCAGAGAACGCTCGGGATCCTCACCACCCTCACCTGTGTTGGACTTACCTCCAAGCCTGTTCATTGCGACAGCCAATGTAGCGTGAGACTCCATGGAAATGGAACCGTATGACATGGCACCGGTACAGAAGCGGCGGACGATCTCGGTCCAAGGCTCAACCTGGTCGATAGGGATGGACTTCGACTCGTCGAAGTTGAAGTCCAGCATGCCTCGTAGGGTACACGCCTTGATCTGCTCATACTCGGACTTGGAGTACGCCTCGTAAGACTTGTCGTTCTTGTTGCGGACAGCATCTTGCATGTTGGCGATGGAGACGGGGTCGTTGACGTGAGGCTCACCACCGTCTCGCCAGTGGTATTCACCGGACTCGGTCAGACCGGGGACGCCGACCGTGTAACGGGACGGGAAACCTCGCTCATGGAATCTGAAAGCATCCTCGGCAATGGTCTCGAATGTGACACCCCCGATGCGGCAAGCAGTGCCCTTGAAGCACCGATCAACCACGGAGCTGTGCACTCCCAGAGCCTCGAAGATCTGCGCGCCCTTGTAACTGGCCAGCGTGGAAATTCCCATCTTGCTCATGACCTTGAGAATACCTCCGTCGCAAGAGTGCTTGTAGTTCTTGATGAGATCGTCCTCCGTGATGTTCTTCCGGATCAGCTTCTCTCGGTTCAACTTCAGGATACACTCCATAGCCAGGTAAGGGTTGATAGCATCAGCACCATAGCCGAGCAGGACACACATGTGGTGGACCTCACGGGCTTCGGCACTCTCAAGAACAATTGCAGCCATCGATCGCCACTTGTTGTTAACCAGGTGGTGGTGGACCATGCCAGACGCCAAGAGAGTGGACACAGGTACGCGGTCAGCCGAGACGTTACGGTCGGACAAGATGATGATCTTGTTCTGTTTCTCAATTGCATCAGTGGCTTCGTCGCAAATGTAGTCGAGGTGCTTAATGTAGCCCTCAACGCCGTCCTGCTTCGGGAACGTAAGGTCGATGACCTTCACCGACCACTGAGGGTAGACCTTGGACATGCTCTTGAGCGCATTGAGCTCCGGGATCGTGAGGATTGGGCTTCTGAGGTGCAGACGACCACATTGTACAGGGTCCATCTCCAACAAGTTGCCTTGTGGACCAACGTAGCAATCCAGCGACATGACGATGGACTCTCGGATGGGGTCGATAGGAGGGTTCGTCACCTGGGCGAACAGTTGCCGGAAGTAGTTCTCGAGCAGTTGTGGCTGTTTGGAAAGACAGGCAAGGGGAGCATCGTTGCCCATGGACCCAAGAGCCTCCTTCTCGTCGGCTGCCATAGGAGCAATGATCAGGGAGACCTGCTCGAAAGTGAAGCCAAAGGCATGCAGGAGAGGGTCTTCTTGGACAGGCGTAGAGTCCGGTTTGGCCGCCAACTCCAAGGACTTGTCCGCCTCCATTGTCTTGAGAACCTCATCCATCTTGAAGAGTTCATTGTCCAGCCAGGTGCGGAAGTCTTGTCGGTTGGCGACCCTCTCCTTCAGCTCACGGTCATCGATAATGCGGCCTTCTTGTGTATCGACTAGCAGCATGCGACCTGGCTGTAGACGGCCCTTCTGCACAACGCGCTCAGGCTCTATTGGGATGGTACCGACCTCGGAGGCACAAATAATGCGGTCATCGTCCATTACATAGAATCGGCAAGGTCTCAGACCATTTCGGTCGAGGTTGGCACCGCAGAAACGGCCATCGGCAAAAGTGAACAGAGCAGGGCCGTCCCAAGGCTCCATTTGGCATGCAGCCCACTCGTAGAAAGCAGCCTTCTTGGAGTCCATGTGGGGGTTGTCCTGCCATGCCTCGGGAACCATCAGCATAACGGCCTCTGGCAATGAGAGCACACCGTTGATGGTGAGCAGTTCGAGGACATTGTCGAAAGCAGCAGAGTCTGAGCCGCCATCTTCCACGATAGGATACAGCGACTCCAGCTCGTCCGCGAAAACCTTTGACTGCATCACACCCTCACGAGCCCTCATCCAGTTCTTGTTGCCACGCAGAGTGTTGATTTCACCTGACTTGGCGTTAGTGACGTAAGAACTCCCGAGACTAGAATGCTCTGCTTACCGTTATGAGCAGCCCAGCGCAAGGGCTGTGCTCGGTCCCATGAGGGAAACGTGTTTGTGGAGAAACGAGAGTGCACCAGGGCGAAGTGTGCTTCATAGTCGGCGTTGACCAGATCGTGGTAGTACGAATAGACCTGGGAAGGCGAAAGTTGACCCTTGTACACAATGTTCCTGTTGGAGAGCGAGCAGATATAGAACCAGTTGTGGAGGCCGATCGTATGCGTCGCCCGCTTTCGCAGCACGTAGAGCTGTCTCTCAAAGTGCCTCATGTCAAACTTCTCTGGGTCGGTCATTTCTGGCTCATTTCCGGGGCCGTAAGTAGACGCAAGGACTACGAAAGGTTGTAGGATGTTAGGCTGCCGGCTGAGAGCAGCTGGGCCAAGCAGAGACGGGTCCGTGGGAGGCTCTCGCCACCCCAGCACTCGCAAGCCCAAGGACTCGGCAATGTCTTCCAATTGCCGCTTCTGCTCCTCTAACTTCTCAGACTCAGGACTGAAGAACAGGTTGCCGACGGCGTACTGTGAAGGAGGTGGAAGTTTGATCCCAACTTCCCGCTCAAAGTTCTTGATGAAGAACTTGAAGGGTATCGATGTCATGACACCAGCGCCGTCACCATCTCGTGCATCAGCACCTGTGGCACCCCGATGGCTCATGTTGCAAAGCAAGTTGCGAGCTGCTCAAAATCAGTTTAGGGCCAGTGGGAGGTCCAATGAGAAGTTGACTGACCATCGCTAACGATCTTGTGGCTTGCCTTGCCCTTGATGTGGCTATCATTTTGTCAGTTGAATCCTGACCAACAGACACGCAGATACATACCATGCAAAACCAACACCGCAGGCATCTTTCTCCAACTCAGGATCATATAGTCCCCTTGATGGAATGGTTAGCTGATCGTAAATTTTTGTTCGAGGATAAAAAAGACTTACTGCTTCACCGGCAGGGCTCCGGCCCAAGAGCCGTTGCCCTCTTCCTGGTACTCATAGGGATGGTACGTGTCGCTCTCAGCCAGCAGGGTGTCTTTTCGATCGTCGAAATCGGTATTCAAGCCCATGTCAGGCCACCACTACGAGATTTCCGAGTGGTTATGAGGAGTCACTGGAGGACTTGTGGGTTATCTCTGAAAAGGACAGAGATTAGGCTGCTGTCGAGTTTTGAGAGCAGCAGCGATGCTCTTGAGATGTGATTCTGCAGTATTGATTGTTAGCCCACTGACATATCATTTGTTGCCATCTAGATATTCAAAAACCACAAGAGGGGCTGTGAAATTGAGAGTCAATTAACTGCCTGCAAAGCTGTGCTGTTGAAAAGTCCGGGTGGTGCCTGGAAATTTTGGACGAGGGCGAGGCGTATCAGGAATTCATCCTTCCAACTTGGATACTGATGTTGGCAATCTGTACAGGCTGCCTTCTCGTATTATGTGGTCATGGTGGTCCGGTACTTTGTTGTCTTCCATTGGGCCTTCCCTCAACCGTGGCTGGTTTTCTTCCAGTGGATTGTCCCCGCACTTATCTCAAGAGGTCCGACGTGGGATGACCTCCTGCGCAGCAAGCTCTCTAAGCGATGGCATCACACCATGTGACCCAGTTGTGCTTTTTTGTTTTGTTTTTCTGCGCGGCTAGCTTTACCAACGAATGTAGCAAGAGCGACATGGCAGACTGGGGATCCGGCCTCCCGATCAGACAGCAAGGGCATGGATAAACATATGCTACCCACGGAGGGGAGACGCTCGTGTGTTCTCTGCTCGAAGTGGTCGCATGTCGCTGGTGTGACACGTGGTTTCCCACCACGTAGGAAGCGAGCTGCTGCAGAGGCTGCTCGAAACAACCAAGATCTACTGGATATACCGTGCGGAGAACTCGGCCGATTCTATGGCTGGACCTTCATAGCCAAAAGAGGTTTGAGGGGGCTGCGAGATAGGACAGCAGCCAATGAGCTATCCTCGGCGTGGTGCCCAACAGTACGGCTACAGCCCGACGTCTGTGGAAGGAAGATAGCAACCCTCCCTCCTATTTGGTGCCGATTCCTCTGCATATTTGGGACGGTGTGAAGGACAGGCTTCATATGGTGCCGAATGGAGGTCGAACTCGACATTGTACTGGGTAGTTCGGCGAGGGAAGCTTAGGCGGATAGATCTGAGGATTGGCCTCTGCACCATGCTGTGCGAGCACCTTTTGATCTCAGGCAGTTGAAGGTTGGCTTTGATCGGATTGACGTGACTCCAAGAGCATCGGGACTGGCGGAAAAAAGTGTCGCTTGGTCTTCGAATACATGGCTGTGCTACACATAGCACAGATATCGCCTCCCATTGACAGGCATAGCGAGGCGCATTGCAGTTTGACTCTCCATCTCTTTGTGGCAACAGGAAGCATGTGGAGGATGGGCTTGAACTACTACTTACTTTGTGGGATCTGTGATATCCAGAAGGAAGCAGGTTGCAGAGAGAGCGTATTCAGTATCGCTGTAGTCTGCGATAGGGGAGAGTGTCGGTTCCAAGGGGGTTGAAAGAGAAGGGGGGAGAAGGGAAAGTTGTCTAGGCAAACCTTTGGAAATGAGGGCGGGCAGACTTTATGGGGAGGGAGGGGAACTAGTCTGGCTGGCCCAGGTCAGTGATAAGCCAAGCCTCCGCTCTAAATTCACTTGCGTCTAAGATACAAGCTCCAATCCCTAAGCTCAAACACCTGAACTAGGCAAGCACAATTCCCTGGTGATTCTAGGACCAGAGTGACTTGAGTAGGGCCGAGGGAGTTGGCGCACCTGGGGCTTTTGGAGGGGCAACTTGAGATGGCCGGGGAGACTTCAGGGTACGTTCAATTGGTGGGGGTACCCATGCAATTAGGCATGCGGGTAGAAGACCCCCGGGAAAAAACATACGTCAGAGGAGACTCTGAGGATTAATTGCACTACTGTCACTGGCCGAGGTCGCTGCTTACCTATCCCACCCTCCCCGTTGTTTCCTTTGTCACTTTGTCACCAGTCTTAATAAGGCTGGGAAACAAACGACCTTGAAATCTGTAATTCGACTGCCAACATTGTACCTTTTCCCTTTGGTGCAACAAGCCCCATCTCGTGACCTTTCCCTGTTTCCAATTGGTATATAAGACTGAGTAAGAATTGTGTTCATTCCACACGAGGTTATTGCCCATCTTCTTAGATGGTTTCTGATACATAGCACCAGATCTTTGGTAGCCTCCCTGGGTCTTGGCCTCCAAAGGGGCCAATCGCACTTCGGGCAATCTCCAACAAAGCTGCAACGCGGCTAGACTTCCAGGGTCTTTTATTTCTATGTACGAAGTACTTAAGTATGTCCACTCCTTGTCTTCTATATGGTGATGGACTTCAGATTCGATGTTGGCTTTCACCTCGTGCAGTATAGCATATGCCTAGGGGCTTCAGGAGCTTCCTCACTCACGTCATCCCTATGCTTCCGGAATAAGGCATATAATGTCGCAACCGCCTTTGCATTCTGTTACCCCATTTTCAGTTTCAACATCCCGGCCTTACATATTTGAAGGCTGTCGAAGAATTCAGGATTGGGATGGTGGCGGCCGTTAGTTTTGTACAGTAACAACATCTCAAAATGGATTCCCTCGTGGTCCAGTCGTCAATTCCCAACCCCAGCTTCAATGATATCCACCCCACAACACGATTCGCCGCTAGCAGGGGTTACCTTGTATACTAAGTTACATCCAGGACTAACCCGGCCAGCCAGGGTCCGCTTCTGCATAAACCCCAGCCTGCCCCACCACCACCCAATCAACACCGACTCTTTACATACCAGGCCGATGTCGCTTGGTCAGAGCGCCTCTGCTCGTCTGTCATAATATCACACCGAACAGCGGCGAGCCTCGCATATGCATTCACTTACAACCACCAGAACTGCCAGGGAAACGCCGAATAAATCCCAAAGGGATTTTAAGCGGAGGAATGCTCTATGCGCACTTGTCCCAGTGGAAAGGGGCTTGTAAGTAGATACCGAAGTGGATGGTAATCTCACCAGGGCCCAGTGCACTTTCCAAAACTTTCGGCCCCGGCGTTATTAAATCGTCGATGTGGTCCAGCTCTTCCTCATCTCCACAATTACTTTTTACCATATCGGCAACCTTCCTTACGCTGACGATTAACTCGGTGAAGGCATTCGACCAATCTTTTGAAATGAATTAACATATGCAGGGGGGTTTGCTATATGCGCAATATCCTGCAAATCCTGTGTCCAAAAAAAAAGGCTGCATCCTCGTGACTGTCATACTTTTTTGATAGCTTGCTGTTGCTGTCAAAGAATCGTCATCAGAAATTATTCAAGAGGCCAATCAAAATGGGTGCCGTTACTTCGAGCCTCTTATCTCAGGCCAACCAAAACGGACCACATTCAAACATCTAGCCTCGTCTGTACTGGCTACCTAGGTAGGTAGATATGCCCAGGCATCCCCGTACTCCGTACCCCGCCATCAATCCGCCAGGGCAGCGTTAGTTACCGGTAATCCGCACACAAGCACATGGCTACCTGGCACAAGTATGCGAGTACAGTCTGTTGATAACGCTGGAGAAGTTGACAGGAGAATCAATGCTATAGTATACTAGATATCGGGACTCCTTGAGGCCCTTTGCTGGTCATGATCAGCACAGCACTACCTAGGTAGCCAGTGACTTTAAAAAATTTGCGTGCAGCGGCGCTGCTCTCGGCATATGTACTGCAGGCAGACATGCTCTGTACAGCACAGACGCAAACCATGCAGCAATGTCCCAGTCCGGCCCTAATCCGACCCGGCAACTGCCCTCCGTCCGTCGTATCTCCAGACGTCTAGATGGCCAGACGGCGCCATCCGGCCATTGCTTGTGGGGACTGTTCTCGTATGCACTACAGGTCAACGTTGCGCTCCTATGTACATTAGGAAGCCGAAGTCGGCTGGCCATTGGAGTTGCTCTTGAGTCGTCGGAGATATGCTGGCATCTGCCACGGTGACACGCCGAAATATCCTGAGGACCTCCCGACAGCGCAGGACGATCATGCTCGAAGACCCGAAACTCTGGTGATGTTGGGAGGAGAAGCATTCCGACTTTTCCCGAGCTTTCGTTCATGGTCCTGGGAACATACAGGGAACACTGCACCAGAGACTCTGTATGTACCGTTAACCGTCCAGGTTGGCCAAGCGGCAACTTAACTTGGATATACAATTCCGCCCCCGCGGATTGCGGACGGACTGGAGTCCCTGAACACTTCGACGTTTCTCATCAATGGTCATCAATCTCCACTTGTTCCGCCTCCGTTCAATTAGCACCCAAACAGAGCAGTTGTAGTTACCTCATGAAATTTCGTATCCCTGGTCGGGCGGCCGTGGATATTGACCAAACACCGTCAAGGGAAAGCAATCACTACCAGCGAGCAAATCTGCGTTGCAGGAAGGCGGTTTTACATCTTGCCAAAACACCGACAATGTGGCCCGTTCCAACTTCCATGCGGTGAGAGAAGTCGGCACGAGACATTCAGGTTTCCCATCGGCTGGTGGAGTAATTTTTCCACCCATCCTGCCATCCTAACCTGGTGCGTGCGTACAGCATG
This sequence comes from Cytospora piceae, assembly GCA_016508685.1. NCBI lineage: Eukaryota > Fungi > Ascomycota > Sordariomycetes > Diaporthales > Cytosporaceae > Cytospora > Cytospora piceae. Next base: position 1,157,654 of record JADMLE010000005.1, on the reverse strand, counting down.
GGAAAACCCTTTTGATCAGGGTTCTAGGGTCCCTGGACAGGCTGACCTTCCTAAGCGAAACCTTGTAGAGATCTGACAGGGATCCAGCTCCTTTGATGTCAGATCTAACGGCGCACTGACCGGCTTTCAGCCGCGCGGCTCTTTCGGTCAGCCGCATTGCGGGGTACGGAATACCGGTCAACTGGTATGGGATGGATGTATAGTGAACGGGCTACCAGGCTACCTAGGTACATTGAACCTGGTGTTTAGTTTGGAGAAAGTGAGCCTTGCTGAACAATGCTAGATCATGTTTCCAGTTCAGGAGATCATGTATCACGAGCCATGCTGCAAGAGGTGAATGGCCACAAAGACATCAGTTGCGTGTCGTAACACATGCTTGCTATATCCGCTTTGTCAGCTTTGTATATCCGCTAGTGTAGGCATGTCATGATCACCCAAGCAATCACGGAGTCAACACTCCCAATGTCAACAACAGCTTCAACAACTCCGAGCACTCGCATCTACCGCCTTCCTTGCCAAACTCATCTCATCAATTGCGAAAGATCCCATGCCTTACCGTAACCGGAGCTCGCTGATTGCCACATCGACCATCTGCAAGAGCACCAAACCGCCTGTATAAGGCGGCTTGATCCCGGCCCACAATGTTCGCCATGCCCATGCTCCCAGACCTGACCCCTCGTGATGTGAGTCCCAACTCCCCAGCCTCCACCGTTCAAGGGAGCTACCCGAATACTAAACCAAAAACACCATCCAGTCCCACAACCTCTGGTACACCTCCCGCCACGGGCCCTCCTCCCTCCCCCCGCACCTCATCAGCCCCCACGACCCATCATCCTCGTCCTCCCCCAACGACGCGCACACCAACAGCGACCGCGGCCACCCCCAGCACCACCACCACCACCATGGCCACCAGAGCCGCGACCGCCGTGCCCTCATAGAGCGCACACCGCTCGCGCGCCTGCGCTTCGAGGAGCAGCTCATGGAGCGCCGCCGCCTGAACGTGTCCAACTTCGGCAGCGCGTGGCTGAAGCCGCCTGGAGTGCCCAAGACGCTCTTCCAGATGCGCGAGGAGCGACGCGAGGCCGAGGAGCACGCAGAGGCCATGCGCAGGGAGCAGCAGCTCGCCGCGGAGCTCGCCGAGGCGGGCGCGGAGGGCGCCACGCTGGGCGAGGGCGAGGAGGACCTGGACGAGCCGATGGGTGAGGAGGGTGAGGAGCAGCCGGATCTGGATGATGACATCCCTGAGGCGGAGGGCTTTGGGTTTGATGGGGAGGATGATAGTGAGGATGAGGAGGAGACCGTGGAGATGGAGGAGGAAGAGGAGGAGGACGATACCGAAGAGGAGGATGGTACTGGTAACGCCGGCGTGGTACAGGTCAGCCCGGCCGATCGGCGGGACATGCGGGAACAGGTTCGCGACATGCGCGCCGCAGAGGACCGCGTTCGTGAGGTGATGGCCCGTGGACAGGAGGGCGGCAGCCTTGCGGTCGACGACGACCTCATCGACGAGGATGACAGGTCAGGGATGCTCGAGGAGGACGATCTCGTCCACGAGTTCGACCGTGACGTCCCCGGAGATGCTCATCCGGGCGACTCGAGCATGGATATGGACATGGACGCCGACCTGGACGGTGACGTCCCCGAGGCTGACGACGGCTACGAGCACACGGATTCCGACGCCGATCTTAGCGAGGACGGCACGCGCGATCTCAGCTTCGCAGGCGCTGCTCGTAACCCGCAGGCTTCACGGTTTCGGAGGAGTCTGCCGAGGAGCAGCCTTAGGGGCAGCCAGAGGGCCAGCCTGGCGCAGAGCGAGTATGATATTAGCGGCCTGCTGTCACAAGATGGGAGCAGCTACTTGGAGCGAAGTCCCCATATGAGAAGTCCTCATATGAGAAGAAGGGGAGGCTGATGCTATGTTGCAGGTGAGGAGGATCCAGAGCGGACAAAACAGTGATACCCAGCCACGGAGACACGGCACATCCCTTTAGCAAAATTCTGACCTAGTTATGGTACAGACCAAAACCAATACATTTCATATCCAAAACCATGACTGTTACTCGCGTGGGTGCCCGGAACTCTCGCTGGCCTCTGCCTTTGGCATAATATCCTTTCCCATCCTACCCTCCGTTTCGTAATCGATTGGTAGTAATCCCCCACCCCTCCCCCTACAAGTCTCCAAGTATCGCCCTGTGAGTTAGTTCACTAAGAGCTATACATAATTAGGAAAAGATTCAGAAAACAGACTGTATTCATACGAAGCACGCATTACAACATGGATATCAATGAACTCGGGTCTTCCCAATAATGCGGTGTGGTGCAAGCGCCACCCTCCAAACATGTGTACCCATCCCACTCTTTCATATAAAGACGCCCCCAACTCCGTTCGTAAGTGAATTTATGCATCGGCTGCTTTCTTTCTTCATGGCCAGCCATTCTGTTTTATATCCCATCCGCTTGGGTCTCGCCACGTCGTAAGGGCGCTGGGCGAGGAAGTGGGTAGGGTATATGTAGCGTATGTGCGAGTCTCTTGCTGCTATTTGCTTGCTCTCTGTCATCGGGAGTCGACATCGTCGTTGTCGTCCGTAAGTCGTGTCCCCTCAGAACAGCCACACGTAGGTGAACAACAGGATTACCGCGGCGAAGAACCCGAGCCAGACCTTCCAGCCCACGCCGGTCCTCTCCGCCATCAGCAGCATCCTGTTCATCGTGCCCCGCAGGCGCAGGCGCGCCCGGTCGAACTGGTCGTTCATCTTCTCCGCTAGCGCCGAGGAGTCGCGGATCTCGTCGCCGATCGCTACCGTCATCTATTGCCGGAAAGAAACCCATCTGTCAGCGACATGTTGCCTTCCATTGTAGTGGCCCAACATCCTTTCTCGCGATTGTGTTGTCATGGGGCTCGGTGTTTCGGGTCGCAACGTACATCCTTCAACACCCGCACTTTGCCCATGATCCCTTCGATCTGCGCGTCGTTCTGGCTCTCGAGCTCGTTGAGCACGGCATCGCTGTACTGGCCCCTATGTCGCTGTCAGCATTGGTCCATCCGCCCCACACTCTGACCGTCCCGAAAAGCGAATCGCATCACGCCATCATTATCGTTATCGTCATCATCATCCGGGGTCTACTGACTTCTTGTTTGGCGTCGCCGACCTGAACCCTAGGTCCGTCCCGTTGCCGCCGCCCGACGGCGTGGTTGGGTATCCGTAGCCATACCCGCCTGCGCTCAGCCGGCTCGGGCTCGGTGTGACGCGACTCCTGTTGTCGGCGCCGGAGCCCGTGTACCCTTCGAACAGTGCGGAGCGCGAGTCGCGCTGGTGGAGGGTGGAGTTGAATCTACATGCCGATGGGAAGGCTGAGCGTTAGCGAGGAGGAGGTCTGGTTGCGAGTCACAGGCGAGGCGGGCAAGTGAGGAGTGGGTGGCTGGTGGGTGGGTGTGGATGTTGTGGTCGCGCGCCCTGGGGACATCGCAAAGTCGTGGCTTCTTCTGTGGCCGGCTCGAGCGCGACTGTGACATGGATTGGGGGGAGTGGGAGAGGTTTGAGGTAAGAAGTAGGTACTGTAGGGTGTCTCGGTGCCGGATGATAATACGGCACAGCTCCGAGAACGAGTTGGGGGATAGACATACCTCGATGCCATGGTCGGATGAATCCTCACATGTGTGCTATGTTTTGTTGTGAAAGAGATAAAGTGGATTTAGGAGACTTTAAAGCCTGTCAGGTAAACAAAATAGGGGGTGCTGCAGGACACCAGGGATCTAAGTAGAAGAAGATTGCCCAGAGTAATGAATGACTGTTTCGTTATATCTGTCTTGACGCAAGTGGTCAGATCGTCACGACGTCACTCTATTTGGTTCGCTGTCAAAGATGAGGAATCTCTTTTGATTGATTTTCCTCCCAGGGTCGTTTTTTTAGGGACGTGTACCATCAATGGTGCCATAGTACGTACGTATGGACCCGTAGACTACTATCAGATGTAAGGTACCACATGTGCATCGACTCGTTAGTGGGGTCTGGTATTTCTCCAAAGGCTGCGTGAAAGTCAATCTATATGCTGCACCACTTACCAACACCGATTTATCTTGGTGACAGATCGAACCCTGAACTAAGTCTCGAGGATTGAATTGGAACAGATTTTGCGAAGGCGTCTGCCTCTCACTCATTATGTCTTGAGCAAGTGAAGACTTGATCAGAACATGGAGGGGATCACGCAAATAATTGGGTCACCAATAGAGCTTGGGCAATGCACCTTTATGATCATTTGCCCACATCCGAGCTTTGTTAACCTGGTATCATTGTTTCCATTCGACGGCCAGATCTAGACTTGAAGATCAACCTCTGTCGAAAGACAAGCTTCTTCAGACAGGCCAACAGATCCAAACCAGACGTTCAGAACTCCAACCATGCCATCCAGATGCCTGCCGTAGAGTAATCGCGATCCACCTAGACGTCATCATGCTGTTTTGCTTTTCATAACCTTCATCAACCGTCGTAATCAACCTCAATTTCGGAGGTATTGCCCAGAAATCAACCTGGGCTCAAGGCGAGAGGATCAGTCTTGTCCGAACACCTAGTCCTCGTCCATCTTGTCGTCCTCCTCCTCGAAGTCATCATCGTCGTCATCTTCATCCTCATCGGCGGGGTTCTCCTCGGCAGCCTTAGCAAAGTCGATGACCTTTCCGCGCGTGCGACGACCGACAACGTTCTCCAGAGAGATGGCGCCCTCGGGGTTGTCACCATCCTCATCATCCTCATCAGCTATAGATTGTAGTGTTAGAAATGAATATCGTATCGGAGGCGATCGTGTGGAAAGGTAGTCATACCATCGTCAGCGGCCTGTGGGAAAAGATTTGTTAATAAAAGGTGACCTCACTTAGGTTGTAGTTGGGGCGCGGGGCAGTAGCAGTGTAGGATTACCTCATCTTCATCTTCCTCATCATCATCGTCGTCATCGTCCATGACAACGTCCTTGGGGGTGTCCTCAGCAGTAGCGACAGCCTTGCCCTTACCCTTACCCTTAGGGTCGGCGACAGGAGTCTCGGCGGCGCTGGTCGCAACCGCCTTGTTCTCAGTGGTACCGTTCTCGGTGGCCATTGTGAAGGTTATTTTTGACTTGGATGGTATGAATTGAAGGAGAGTTTGTATCGATTGATTCAGTGGTGGTGCTGGAGGAATGTGTGCTTTTGTGTGGACGTCGCAAAATTGGAAGGAGTGGAAAGGTGAAGGTAAAGGAAGTCAGTTTGCGAAAGCGTCGCGGGCAAGTTTCCCATACAATCAGATGGAAATTTGGGGCGGCGGCCTGCAAGAGTGGGTCCAATTAATGTTGGTTGGCGGGGAGAAGCTCTGTTCAGCTCCAAGCAGGGGTCTACCAACACAGCTTTGCACGTGAGTACATACCTATCTAGGTAGTACTGCACAACACTTGGAGGAAGGGGTGGTAAGCTATTGTCGCATAGTAAGACAACAGGAACAGAGGACTCCAGGGGACAAGATAAGAAAGTACAAAAAGCAAAGAGGGCACTTGCTATAGAAAGACAGAAGACAAACGGTGGCCTTCCGAAACCAATATCTGAGCTGATGATAAGCCGTAAGCTCGCTTGAACGATCATGCGTATAATTTCTCGAGTCACTCTTATCCAATCTGCTCTTGAAAGGGGGGTGCTGTGCTGCTGTAATCGCATTGAACCATCGTTAAGCTCTATTTGCCATCTCCACCACCGCCCATGGCAAGTAGCAGCGCAATGCCTATCATCCACCAGTACCTTGGGGCAAAAGTCAGCATATGAGGTCCGCATCGTTGCAATGAGTCTTGACGGCAACGAAAAAGGGATAAGGGTATCAACGAACTTCTGTAAGAAAGTCTTCTCCTCCTTCTCGACGGTCTTCCCTTCCGGCGACAGCACAATCGGCTTGTTCAGCTCCGGCTGCTTTCCCCTACCCATCAAATGGACCTTCGCCTGCGGTCCGAATTCCCTCGTTTGCCCGGCATCTATCTTGACACCCCTCAAGGATGCACCCAAGACCTCTCCCTCGCCAGTACCCTTCGTTGCATCCACCGAGAGCAAGAAGCGCGGCGCATACCCCTTCCCCAGGTTCTCCGCGCTTGCCAGGCTAACCGAGCCTGTCCACTTGTTTGTCTTTGTATCGTAGGCGCCTACCCGGACAAGTGAGACCGATTCGGGGAGTGCGGGCGCATCGTAGGATGTTATTGCTGCGCTGGCGGCGTCGGGCGCGCTGATGTCGTAGGTTACTTCGGCCACCGGGACGGGCAATGAGCTGGAGTCGAAGGGCTGGATGTAGATGTTTGCTGCCTTAGGCTCCGCATATGCGAGCGAAGCCGCAGCTAGGACTGCCGATGCGAGGGTAAAGATACGCATTTTTTTGTATGGGGGTCTTGTTGGTGTTGGGATGAAGCACCGTCACGGAGAGAGAGGAAGCACTCTGGTCTGGACCTAGACACGGCGACCAGAAAGTGGAACTTGGAGCTGCAGTGCGATGGTCCGTGCACAATAACATTGTTAGGCCGATCAAAGTTCTCAACACATGCGTTTGGGAAGCACAAACTGATTAAGTATCTCACAATTCCCCTTGGGATAGTGTTACTTGAATGCTCGTTTCTATCCGACCTCTGGTAACCCTTTTCGGGGAGTTTCTTGGTTCTTCTTCGCCTTGCCATATGCCACATGCCCTGCAAGAGTCCACTTCCAAATCGTAACGCATCAATTCATCACATGCTTCTAAGTAGTACCCGTATATACCTCCGTCCCAAGCAGAATATCAATTGAACCCCCTTACTCCTCCACCCCCGAGAGACAGCCCTGCCAAAAGATACTTGTTCAGCCCCGTCAAGTACACATATGATAAGCCCCATCCAGCGCTATGTTTGCGCAGATGAATCTGGCGGTTTACCGTGCGGCGACATCTCGCGCTCGCTGGCATCCTCCGCCCCGTCATCATCCTCGTCCACCTCATATGATATTTCAGAATCCCCATCTTCTTCCATGCCATTCCCGAGGTCTACCTCGTCCTCAAGCGCATAGGCGGGCGACCGCTGTACGAGGCCTCTGTAGTAAGCCACCAGCACATCCGGGTCTGGTACAATTTTCCAGTCCACCCTGGTCAGAAAATCTAGCTCTAGCAACTTCAGCTCAGCGACCCGTACGCCGCCGACCCTCGCGTATGTAGAGTTGTTCCAAAATGAGTCCGACAGTCCTTTTGCTGCCACAGTAGCCGCCGTAATAAGGAATCGGTGTACTGTCAACGTATTTATGGTGAAGTCCGGATACAGTGCGCACAATCGATCGATGTAATAGACCATCGAGAGTAGCAATGGCGGAGTCAGCGTAGCGTGTTTCGCAAGGCGGTGCAGATAGTCCAAGACTGATATCCCAGGCGCGGTTCTATATCACAACGTCAGTAATGAATGCGCATATGGAATTTCACATGTTGTCTGGCTCACCGGCTGTGGAATCGCGTCAGATGGCCCGACCTCATAGCCAGGGCGTCATTGGTCTCTATCAGCTCCGCCAACATGTTCGCTATGAGCACCACTACGTCCTCAATCGCGCATAGCTCATACCTCACCGGAAGCAACTTGGGGGGTGGCACGTCCGGCTTGGCGCGCTTCGGCAATGCTCCCACAACCTGTCCGGCGGTGGAAGACTCCCCGCCCAATGCTCCCGGTCCCTCCGAGTTCCGTCGTTTATTAGGCGAGAGAGGGTGCGGGGCTTTGAGCATCGGCGGCTCTGATTCAAGGGGCGCTGTCGTGGTCGTGGCTGTAGCTTGTGAATCGATAGCCGTTGTGGCTTCCGAGGTGGGTACGGAGAGGTTCGAACGGGATTCTGCTTCTTGTGTCGGTGCTGGATGGCCTTTTGCTTGTGGTGGGCAGGCGCCAGCAACAGACTGGGAATTGCTCAATGGCGAGGGTTCCGTCGGGGCTTTGCGCGACGCAAAGTAGTTATGGGGTTCCATTGGGGAGTATTGCGTCGCGGCGTCGACGCCGACGTACTGCGTGGTGCGCTCTGACTGCGGTGGCGGTTTGGGCGAAGGCTTCGACTGTTGCTTTGAGGAATGCGACGGCGAGGTCATGACAGTGCCCGAGAGCGACGTTGTCGATGGCCGCCGCGAAACATCGGTCGACACCTTTGGGGAACGATGTTGCGGGGAGACGGGCGCATAGTGGAAATTGGGATGGAAAGAGCTCGGCGAGGCGCTGGGAGACCTTGCAGGAACGGGAGAGCGAGTCAACATGGTCTCCGCAGCATTTTATGAAGCCCTATCGAAGGCTCCGCCTGCCTTGAAAATGGAGAGCAGGCAGGAGTCCCGCGAGGCTGGCTGATCGTCGAGATGGCGCCGGGGAGTCAAGTGGAAGGCCACGCAGCTAGAGTCAATTGGGATTTCGGAATCGATCAAAGATGGCAACAGGACGTCGTCAAGATAAGGGTAGAGGACCTGACGAAGAGTCGTGGAGACGGACAAGGTTGAATGGGCGAGAGGCTCGAGTTGCTAGTGCAGATGGAGACTTCCACGGTTCCTCTAACATCGAACTAGTAGAAAGATACCCGGTGCCCACTATTGCGCAATCAATGTCCCTTGATCTGGCTCTGTAGTTAGTTTCAAATGCGATCAGAATCAGGTATAATAAGTAGCCGCCCTGTCGACGTTGAGAGGAATGGAGTTCAACCAGCGTTCAACCGTTCTCGCTGAACGGTCCACGCCCGCTTCATGGCTGTGGGTCTGACCGCATCAGATAAGTTGAGATAATTGCCAAGCTCAGCAGACGCCCAAGCTCAGCTCGGCTAATCAATATGTAGATCTGTGCATAGGGGCCTCGGGACCTTTGAAGCGACGTAGTCTTCGTGGATGACCAAACTGCCCAGGCGGGTAGCAGCATCCATCGTAGACGAACACAATCCCATCTGCGGTCCGAACTGGTTCGTCTTTTTTCACTTACCTATATCGAGACTACAGATACGGATCCGGTCACTCAGGCACAAGGATCTCGCATGCGATGGTTGCAATAGTGGCGCGTCTACAGATCCGGTCTCAAAGATCCGTCGGGTATCAGGACACGGTATTGGGACTACCTAGGTACAGTACCCTGTGTACATGCCCATTTACTGCAGATTACATCTGCAGTGCAATAGCTGGTTCCCTTGAATGATACGGTGAATCTTTCAAGGCTGATGAAAGACACCTGGGCATTCAAGACCCAAGAATCTATCTACCTACCTAGGGTAGGTACTGTACATCTGTACTTAAGTACCTAGGTATGTAAGCCGCTTACCGGCTGCTGATAGCCGAGGCGACAGGGGTTCATGACGCCATTCGCAGTGGCCAATCTGCCAAGTAGCTGTACAACCCGACTTCATATTGAACCAAATGCAGTGTCTCAGTCTGCGGTAGTGCACCTCTTTGATCATATCAACTCTTGCAATCGCATGTAAGAGTACCACGGAATTTCTCTAGCTGCCGTCTCTCCTAGGAGTCGCCGGGGAAGGTGCCGGGGAAGGTGCCGGGGAAGCAACTTTTCACGTGCAACTGACGCGTTCAACAACGGACGTTGACGGTCAAAGAAAACGGCCGCGAACTCTCCGCCTTCCATCCATCCTGTCATGTTATCACCTCCGTCGACTGTCCCACTCACATCTTCTTTGCACGAAGCCCTGTGAAGACTCAATTTCCTCACATGTGCGCCGCATTGAGAATCCAGCATCATTTCTGAGCACCACCTTGTCCGACATCATCCTCTCTAAAGTCGAGGTCACTCCGCCAAGCAGCTCCTTCGTACAAGGGCGACTTTTGAGCCGCGCATCGTCTCCGACACTTTGAAACACCAAACGCCCTACTCTGCCAACGACTTACTGGATAACAAGTGGACGTTATGGCGCGCATCACAAACTTGACCCTCCTCTCGCACGACCGAGGAGAGCAGCTATCCGCTTTGCGAGCGCTCAAAAATGAAATCATTGGACATAACCAAAGGAAAGAGAAATGGATCGAGAATGGTGTGCTCGAGCCTGTCGTCAAGGTTTTGAGTACCAGCAGGTCCGCCACCAGCATCAATGGCAAGGACAGTCGAAGTCGGGCACCTTCATCGAAACCTTTGACGGGGGAGGAGACTGTGCGCCTGCAGGCACTCCAGATCCTTGCCAGCCTTGCTAATGGTACGACAAGTCCCGCAAGAATGTTCTCATTGATGTTTGCTAACTTCCACGACCAGGTGGTTTTGCGTTCCTTGCCCCGATCCATGCGGCTGGCGCACTGTCTGTCATATTATCGAACATACCTCCAACCGACAATCCTCCGCAAGTTGTTGTTGCTGCCTTGAGGGCTACCATCAACATCGCCGAAGCATCAACATTTGCCCTTCCGACATCCGCAATAGATATCGCCAATCTAGCAGACATGGTTTTTGTGCCTGCGCTTCTCGATGCCTTCCGTGACGTCTTGACGACTCCAATCACAAGTCCCCTGCTTCAAACTCAAAGAAATTCGGTGGCAAGAATCATTGGTCTGCTGTGCCGGGAGGAACGGCACCAAATTGATCTGGCGAACTTTGGAATCTTGGAAGCGCTGGCTACGACCTTGGCATCCGTTGTTGTCGCCCGCGGCTTCATGATCCCGGGCGCTGAAATCATTGCTCAACAGGAGGGTGTATCAGATATTATTCCTGTGCCAGCGGCACCAGGCACCGATGTTACAGCGGTTCTTGAGGCATTGACAGCCATAATTGGCGATTCTCGCTGGAGGGCCTCCGTCCTTGTATATGCCCCTGCCATGCTTGCCGTGTTTCCACATCCTGGGTCTCCACAGCGATCGAAGGGCATGAAATCCTCTGCCAATTCGCTCGAGGTGGCCGGACTTAGCAACATAGCATCAAAGGATCTTGGTGCTATGGACTGTCTTCTCCCTGTTGTGCCGGAGTATCAAGTCAAGGGTGCGGCAATATCTCCATTTCCGCCTCTAGCAATTTCTCTAGTGAGGGATTACCGTCCTTCGTCAAAGGCACCATCCATCAAATGGCTTCCTTGTCTGAATTGGGACCCCGCTCAGGCAGATATACTCACCTCAAATACGGACGGCGAGGTTGAAGAGTCGGAGAGTGCTCTAATACCATGGCTGATCTACACCGTGAGGGCATCGGAGGGTATGGAGAGAACCATGGCTGCATCGGTTCTCACGTCCCTCTTCAAAGCCGGCTTTGCCAACAAGTCCAGAGAAGCTCAGATAGGCCAACTGATCGTTCCAATACTTCTTCAGACGCTTGAAGACATTGGACCCGTGTCTGTTGGTACTGCGGAAGACACCGAGACCGCCGCAAATCGGTCAATCATCGAACGCAGCCTTGGGATTTTGTCGAAATTGATTATTGACAGTGAGTTCCTGCAGAAATGTGCATATGACTGTTCGGGCGTCAAGATTGTTAGCAGTCACTTGAAAGCAACCTACGAGCCGCTGAGTGGCAAGTCAATACGGCCGTGGAAACCGGCTCCCCAACATGAGAAGGCTCGGGAACGTGAAATTGGTTCACCAACGAGCCGCCTCGGACCCCGCGGGCAACTGCCTCCCCAAGCTCATCACATCCGGGTGAGGGAGAATTCATTGAAGGCAGTGGCCGCATTAACAGCCAGCAAAGACGACTATCGGAAGGCCGTTGTGGAGCAGAATTTGGTGCCATACATTGTCGAGTCACTGTCATCTACTCCATCCAAACCAAAGGGTAAGGAGCGCCCAAAGTCTCCGAAAAGGGATTTGGAAGAGGGCGACGGCCAATTTGACGCAGCGTACGGCGCGAACCCCATCACGGTGATCATTGCAGCGTGCCATGCCCTACGGATGCTTTCAAGGAGCGTTAGCATTCTTCGGACTACCCTTGAAGACAATGGAATTGCTATACCGACATTTCGTCTCCTTAGTCACCCCGAGATCGATGTCCAAATCGCTGCATCTGGTGTAATGGTCAACCTTGTCACTGACATTGCCCCAATGAGAGACGTGAGTTACCATCGGACAACCGAATACTATTGAGAAGTGGGCCAACTAACATGACGCAGCGTCTCAACGAGGTTGGCATCATGCCCCTCTTGTGCGAGAAGACACATTCTCAGAACCCGGCCCTGCGCCTCAACGCGTTGTGGTCTCTAAAACACTGGGTTCTCGGTGTGGGTGTGGAGGCCAAAAAGAGATGCGTAGAGGAGCTTCATCCTGGCTGGCTGGTTCAGTTGGTCTGCGACGACCAAGAGGACGAGGCACTTTATGCGCGGACAGCGAAGAATGAGAACGAGGATGTGGAGATGGACCAGACCGGAGAAGATAGCAGACGTTCCGTGCCAGCACTCGTCCAGAATTCATCAACCACAGTGTCGAGTGGTGACCAAGCTCGCACACCAAGGATGCGACAAGCAGCACAAAAGATTGCGGTACTGCAAGAGACAGAGTTGAACCCCACGCGGAAAGTCCGGGATGACGACCTGGCCGTGCAGGAGCAAGGGCTCAACTTCGTGCGGAATCTTATCGGGCCTATGGCCTCAGCGACCGACTCGGCGCGGGAACATGCAGATATGATCGACCATCTCTTCGCAGTCCTTGGCCAAGACCGTTTCTTCGAGATCATACACTCGAAGCTACAGCTCAAATACCTACACCCCTTCGGCCGGCGGTCTTCCAACCACCGTGACTCTCGTGTACTCTACCCGCAAGCCCGAATCGTGGCAGCCGTGGTGTACATCCTGGTGCACATGGCTGCCAGCGTTCCCCAGCACCGACAGATCCTCATTTCCCAGACCAAGCTGCTTACAGATCTTGGCAAGCAGTTTCAGAGCAAGGACAAGGACGTCCGCGTCGCGCTGTGCCACCTCATAACAAATCTGACCTGGCGCGATGACCCGGACGACGAGGACAGCAGCCGCCAGCGGGCCGGGGAATTGAGAAAGTTGGGCCTGCTTAACAAGCTTCAGACACTGGAAAGAGACGACGGCGAGCTGGATGTAAGGGAAAGGGCAAAGGCGGCGATTTGGCAGATTGACAATGAAAAACCACGGGGATTCTAGGTCTTCTCTTCGGTTCAGAGGAAAGAGGGCAGAACGAAACAAGCCGCCCGTACTCCATTGGGGGGGGTGGGGGGGGGCAAGGGGCGGTTATACATATTTGGTGTATGCGGGTCGTGCGGCGTATGGGAAACCCTTGATGAGGCTTCTGACCCTGAGGATATTATTGACCAGATATTGTAAGCTGCTTCCTGGTATGGATACACATGTACAAATTACGACTGAAAGCAGAAGTTGCGAGAATGTCCTATACATAGCACGGGGTGGAACGCGAATATACCCGGAATGCGTTCATGCAAACATACCCTACCAGAGATGCACCGATGACAAGCTACTAGAAGGTTGCTCCTTCGAAGAACTTGAATAGCGCATGAGATACTGTCTCATTATTTTTGCATCATCATCGCCATGTCTTGTTAATGTGGTGTGCTCAACGTCTGTCAGCATCTGTCAACTCCTCATCCCCCCTCCTACTCCCTCCTCCCCACTCTTCCCCCCTCCATGAGATACATACATCTCTTGGGGATACCTGCCTGTGGCAATAACAGCCACCAGCTCTCGCTGAAGTAAGCGCCCCGAAAGTCCGCTTCGGCTTCGCGGATCCCCGGAGAGTGAGCAAAGCTTGTCCTTGCTGGCCTATAGGACCACGACGGGTAGGCAGGTTGGACTGCCGACATGCACATGCATGAGGCTGCAGCTGAGTGTCTCCTGACCTCACCTCTTCCAGCTCGACCTCCAAAATCCCGACGTCACCAACTCACACCTTGGGAAGAGAGCACGGCTTCTGATTCCCTGCACGCAGCTCGACAATATAGGAGGGGGGGCCCTGCAGCCCTCTTGCAGTGGGGAGCTCGAAGTTGGGGGTTTGAAGGGTGATCGACGGCTTGTTATGATGTGATTATTGCTTACATGCTCTTGCAGACGTTGCAGCCAACCCGGTCACGTATCTGGATGCAGAGCAACCCAGATTCGACGTCGAACGACATGAGCGAGGGGACTCGAGGGTGTTGGAGACTCAAGGCTGGACTGGACCGTATGGTAGAAGAATCAAAATCTCGATCCCTTCCCGGTCTATAGTAACATCGGCCTCTGGATGGTCAGAGATTTTCCAGAGGCCAGAGATGCGAGGATGTGAAGATGATCCTCGTCAGGTCATGAGGTTGTGATGTTCCGAACGCCGGCGTGTTCCCCCCGGAGCAACCGGGGCCCTGCAGCCGTTCCATCGATTTCCAACTGCAGTGCAACATACTTATGACTTCATAACAACGTGAGCCAAAGAGAAAGTTCTGGTTCACTATATGCACGCCGGACAATACCTCGCGCTTCGCTCTCAAGTATGGGAAGACTCGGTGTTGTTTTGTGTTGTTTTGTGTTGTTTCTACTGCCCCGATGCTTCCGCTCCGGGCGGCGCGGTATCCATTCGGAACTGCAGCCCACGAATAAGCAACCCATGGTGTCGCTTGGAAACCGTTAGAAGGATCTAGCGGCCCTTTCATAGTTCTGATTGTCAAGAACAAACGCGCTGCCATGTGGCAGTCTCAAACGACGCAGATTAACCTGATGGTCGCGCCATATCTGCATGTATGCATGCCGTCTGCAACTCAAAAGACAACATGGACGCGCATCGGCGATGGGGCCTTCTTCAACCAATTCGTGCCGATTTGGGGAGAGGAGAAATGCATGAAAGGCGTACTGCAATGTCGCCCATCTTCGAATAAACTGAACCGCACATGAAAGCCTGTGGTTGGCCCGGGCGGCAGGGTCGGAATGTATCGAAAACGCGAGCTCTCGTCGTCCAACTCACCCACGAGGCTGTCTGGAATGTTTGGGTGCATAACATATCTTATTGCTCGGGTTCCTCGGCATTCTCCAAGAAGCAAGATCTGACTGCACAGTGAGATCACTCTCGCGATACTACATATGTAGTTCTCAAATTACAAGAAGGTCACCCCAAGTATAAAATGCACTGCCTCCTTCTTCCTGCCAGTCGCCTGGTTTCCCCCTGAAGTCGACATCCGCCGAGGAGCAAAACTGTAATAGGCACCGTATTAAGAGATATAGTCACACTTCTTCCACTCACCGAGTCTATAAGCCCAACCACACAATGTTTCTGCCAAGATCAAACCAGGCACTGCAGATCAACCCGCCCGCGGGTCAAGAGCATCTCTCTACTCACGGCTCTGACTGGCTGTGGGCTGTCACTGCCGTCTTCGCCCTAGAATTCGTGAGTCCCTCTCTGCCTCGTCTTCCGGGAATCATGGGAGCCTGACACGCATCATACAGCTCGCCTTCATCGGTGCGACCTTCGTGGCGCGCTCTGGGGAGAAGATATTTCATTACCTCTTCACAGTCGCCTTGCTTGTTGGCTCAATCGCCTACTATGCAGCGGCATCGGATCTTGCATGGGATGTGATCTCTCAGGTCGACCAGCCCCAGAATGGTACTCGCCAGATCTTTTTCGCCAAGTATGTGTATTGGGTGGTGTCATTCCCTATTGTGACCATTGCCCTTGGCCTCATCTCCGGTATCTCGTGGGCTACTATCTTCTACAATGTCATTCTCTCCTGGACCTGGTAAGCTCTCGCCTCCAACCCTTGTCATGCACATACCGAACACGTTGCTAATGACTCTCAAGGGTCCTAACATATCTCTTCACTGCCTACACCACCTCGACATACAAGTGGGGTTTCTACGCCTTCGGCACCTGCGCCTACCTCCTCCTGGCCTTCAACACTCTCTTCGAGGGCCGCCGCAGCCTAACCACCCGGGACTTCGGCCCTGTCCGCGGACACCACACCATCTTGTCTGTCTGGACCAACCTCCTCTGGCTCAACTACCCCATCGCCTTCGGCATCTCAGACGGCGGCAACGTCATTGGCGTGACTGGGAGCTTCATCTACTTCGGCGTCCTCGACCTGCTCCTGGTCCCCGTCCTGGCTGTGGCCTTCCTGGCCCTGGCCCGCAAGTGGGACTACAACAGGATGAACATCGCCTTCACGCAGTACGGTCGGGTCAGGGCCCATGAGGGGACGTTCCCCGAGAAGCACACGGCCGCCCCGGCTGGTGGCCCTGCGGGTGAGCCGGCCGCCGCTACTGTTTAGAAGAAGTGAAACAGTACGCCGTTCAATCGGAGATCCTGTAGGCCATTCAGGTCCCCCATGTCGCTGCTGAACGGCGATGGTGGCTTTGGATGTTCAGGGGAAGGGGGTGCTGGACGTATCTCCCACAGGTACGCCCGGACAGTCAGAGGGATTGGATTCTGGTAGCGGTGTTTTGCTGCTGAAAGGAGTTATGATGCTACTCTTCTTCACGATGTCATGTTTGGATTTTTGATACCTGTATACCCTCCTTTTATGGACAGATGGAGCAGCGGTGCTGGATGTCGGTGATGCTCTAGCTCCCCTCGGTACGATCTTCTTTGGATAGTATCGGGGACTGGACTAAAGTGTAATAGCACTTGGAAAGATACAAAAGTAAACGATAGTGATTTTATTCCCCAATTTGGCCGGTGTTGCACGTTTGTCTTTGCAAATAGCGTTTAAGATATGGCACATACGCAGACCCAACTCGTGACAGCCTATGGAATACTGGAGTATTTCCGACACGAACGGCCGGCCCCTCAGAATATCAGTGGGAGATTATCACAGTATTCATATGCTACTGTCTTAGTGATTAGATCTGCAGTATATACTGCTGCACCATAATTACCTAGATACTGTCTACGTGTCCCGACTTTCGACGACGGCTCTTGTTTTGTTATATCCATAAAAATAGTTATAAAAATGATAATAATATTCATACGCCGTCCTACCTCGAACGGCACGCGGTACCTCTATAGTCTAACTAGTCGCATAGGAACCCCGTTCACGCGGCGTGTTTTGATATATATCCTTGGGAGTAGCTTCGCTACAGTAAAGGCACTTACTACACATCTGTCATAAACCCATACACATCATTGGGGGAGGACTGACTTGCGTTCATCTATATTTTACTACGTAATATAGCACAGAAGGCTCAGTTGTCTCAACATTGAATCGTCTTTAGTGGCATCGTGCACTCCTCCTTCGGAGCAGTCTATGATGTATCTACGAAGCCCTGCTTCAGAGTATTACACCAAGGAGGTTATATTCGCTCAGACGTTTCCCATGGTGTATACATTCCAATTTGAATGGCTTAAGGTCACCCTATGAAACATCCTCTTCGATGGCCATCTGAATCCGCTGATACAAAAAGCGGAACCTCCATCACAACCAACTGGTCAACTTTCCATGGGAACACTATAAATCCTTGAGCTTTTTATCTGAACACCGAGGTTGACTATATGGGCTCTAAATTATAGCAGAGTGCATTGTAGAACAGCCCAGTTGCTTTTGAAGAAAACCTATTGGGAGAGTCGCTGTTTTATATCTCGCCATGTCCCCGATGCAACCTAGGAAGCCGCACGCCTCCCAAAGCCACTCTTTCCGTTGTATCTAAATGGCGCCTGGGACCAGTGTTTAAAATGGTTCCCAGGTCGTTTACTTGCCCAGTTGCCTTTCGTCGTTTCATCATTATTAATCTTATGTCAAGAAGCTTAGGAGTTGATGTGTTTCGTGACTCTCCTGTGAATGGGCCGACCCCTATTCTGGTAGATGGTACTCAAGCGAGGGCGGCAATCATACCTGCCGAATAAAGAGGCTAGAGTATGTACATACGGGAGATGTTATAGTAAAGTGTTCAGGCCGGGGGTCTCTCAACCTGAACAGCGTCAGCTTACGGAGGGCGTCTCGTGAGCATAGGCCAGGGATTGGATGGTGGATGTTTGAACTTGCCATACATAGTTTAGATATCTATAGACGAGCCTCGAACGATCACAGGGTTCCGGCATCGGATGACATCTCCCTCCATCCACCGACGCCAAAGCTGAGACGGACGGCATGAAGAAAGCTCTAGCGATGGCGTCTCGCTTACCATTGCTCAATCGAGATCCCTCTGATCTAACTTGAGGCGTCCGTAGCACAAATGCGGCCTCCCGGCCGATATCGCTTGAGTAACGTGCGGGAGATCTTCAACTTGATGAGGATTCCGGATGACCAAACTCATCAGGTGCACTGGGCAACGCAGGACATGAAAGCACCACCCGGGTGATCAGTCCGTCCGAAGTGAACGAGATATCTTGCTCACTGGAGGCTGAGCCTTTCGAGGCGATATTGGTTCTGTGCTCGTGCGGGCTGCAGTGTCCTCCGTCAGGCTATGCGAGGCTGGTTCCCCACTAGACGCGCAAGTCTGTCACGGCAGAAGCGTATGAGCTAGAACCCTCGACCGAGGTTCTCGCCCGAAACTTGCTCATGCTGGATCGAGACGGGCGCTTGCTCGCTCATCGACTGCGTCGCACGGCAGAAAGGCTAGCAGCCATCACCACTAGACCACAGCTCACGTATGACGACGTCAAGCGTTTCGCAGATGAGATGAGGAAGACCAATATTCTCTGATGCGCAGTTCCTTTGCAGATCGCTGACTGACTGACTGACTGACTGACTGACCGACCGACTGGCCGTGTGTCAGAAAGCGTCGGATTCACGGGAAAACGCCCTTGGACCAACACGATTCCCGATCCCATCAGCACGGTGCTCACATTCCCGAAGGTTGGTGACCACAATACCAACCAACCAACCAACCCGAACTCAAAAGCCACTCAGCAAGCCACACCAGAGTTTTCCCGGAGATGAGATGACTTGGTTCAATGGTCCGATTCTGGCGACAGAGATCCCATCAGCCGGCGTCACCATACATCGTGGTGTGTCGTACTTTAGTAACGCACAGGATGCAGTGTGACGCTGCTAAGCAACGGCCCTCGCAGCCCTCGCAGAGAAGGAGGGTGTGCTGCGAGGGCAGGAGGGTGGATGGTAGGTAATGCGGGAAGGCAGGCAGTCCGTGGCATACATACATGGCATAGAACAAGATTGCGCCATGCACTGCCCATTGAAGAGACACACCAAGCGTGAGCCTGCCTGGGACAGTGCGAGGCTTTCCCGATGTGTGTGCCGTTGGCGAAGGTATGTCGCCACGTTTGCTTACTTTTAGGCCGGAGTTTGGCTGGGCGAACCGTGTGTACAACCAAGCCCATTGGCGAAGGCAACGCAATGGTATCTAGGTACAGTCTAACAAGTGCGGTCATTTTGGTGTGCACCCCTTTCGTATTCATGTTACTTGTATGTACTATGGATGTGGTGAAACTTCCTTCAACAATATATGATCTGCCGCTTACCTAAGAAACGTTGAAAATCCCGGAAAGACAAGTCAGCATACCGAGTGAGAGGGACGGATCAAATGACCCAGACGCCTGGGTTCTCCTCTCTTTTTTTTTCTCCGCGCCCACTCACTCCCTGCCCAATACCACGGCTTCGGTGTCCTATCCCGGTCATCTGGTCATTGGCCCTAACAAGGAGGCAGTAACAAACTTGGAACCTAACACGAGATTGTGAGGTGTCATGACGGGGCCCACGACTCCCAAGAAAACCGGAAGGCCTAGCGGGGAGATTCCTTTACGCACGTCCTGACGGTCCTCTCTTGTCGGCTGAGCACCGATGAGATCGGCAAAGATGACAAGTCGCGCCGTCCGCGACGGTTCCTCGTTAGTCCCAGCGCAGCGGGCATGGGTGGCCCAGCGCCTTACTCTTACTCATATGTATGGAGAAACAGGGCTAGGCAGCAAGCAGTTGCTTGGGGTTCCATAGGTTGTTCCGTGGGTCACGTCTACCGGTATAGTACAGTATGTACGTACCAGCTACTACTTAGTTACATAGGGGCAAGGCGAGTCGGCCTGTCAGCGTCCGCATTGCGGCGTCTTTTATTATTAGCTTCCAACGAAACGCCATGATTTTGGAATTGCGTTCGGCCGACGGAACAAGGCTCCGTCCGTGTCGACGGTACGATTCCGAACGCCATCCAGGAGAATCATGTCCGGGGCAGGCCATTTGTTGCACGCATATTTCCTCGGGCGTGAGTGAAGACGAACTTTCGCACTGTGCAGCGTCTGCGGCAGCGTCTGCGGCTTGCCAGCGTCAGGGGCGAACAGAGAAAGACAGGAAGGGAGCGGTCCGTTTCATCCGCGCTCCGCGGGGACGGAGGTACTGCCTGTTTGGGAATACCGGCAGCACCCAAACCCACAGCGCTGGGAAAATAGAAAACAAAGGTTGACAGGGCCTCTTTTCTCTTCTTCTTTTCATCCATCCGTACGACCTCGAGTCATACCAATCTGTACCTACCTAAGGTAGTGTACGGGTCTTCCAGCGGTCTATGTATATTGGACAGCCCGGTGGAATGGGACGTGCTCCTAGGTTGCACTGGTCACGCTTTTTGTAGTGATCCTATGTGCCCAGGTGATCCTGTACTGTTGCACACACTAAACTAGGTATCCGTTAGCTGTCAGCTTCCTTAGCTTCGTGATCAACACCGTAGTGTGCACCTGGGCAGCTTTATCTGACCTTTTCCGTTCCCGAGATGAGCAGGAACGGGCTAGCGAAATCGTCGAGCTGCGTCATCATGGGGTGATACTTGTTGAGTACTGGAATCAGAAAGGTTAGAGACATCATCAAGCGACGACTGGACTTGAGAATACCTAGGTACCTACCTAGGTAGGTACCCAGCACGCACGCCCATTGTGGATCTGGCTTCCTGCCGGGGATCAACACCTGGCAACCAAAAGGGCGGGCTGAGCCGGTACCCCATCGACCCGCGAGTATTCCCCACAGGCCAGAGTACACAGTCCGTTTCAATCAACGGTTTTTGGACTTCCAGTACAAGCGCAAGCGATGTTGGCGATGCATATGCCCAGTTGGTGAGAAATCTGGGCTCTTATGCACAGGGGAAAAAAGACAACGCCAACCCTAAGCCACTGTCGCAAATACCTAGGTACCTAGGTATACTCGCAGGACAATAGCTTTGTATGCAAGATGTATCTTCATCCATGCTGGACGGAAGCCCGTGTGTGCGTTTCCGATGTGCATGTGTGCGCACTGTATGTCCATCTAGCGCGCCAAGGTCGGCCTTGTAGCCTTGTAGGTACATAGGTACATACATACCTAGGTACTACCATAGAGTACTGCTATGGTGACAAGGTTGGGACGAACCATGGAAGTTTGCTTGTCAAGTTCGACGCTTCTATCTGTGAGATGTTGCAATGCATGCAAGAAACTAAATTAAGATAAGAGACCTTCTTCCTACCAGCCAGCCAACCCCTCCCGTCTATCAATGGAGACCATGTTGGAAGCTTCGATCTGGAAACGATATTCTCTCTGTTGGTTACCGAACGGCTGGTTTTAAGGCCCCCAATGATTCCATCCCGTTCCAGATGCAGACGAAATTGGCGAGGCCCAGTCCTACCAGCAGCTGGCCCGGCTGTGAAGGATCTACAAGCCTGGAACCCTGACCGGATTGATTGGTCAAATAAAACGCGAAACCAATGGTGTGGTGTTCTGTACCCCGTTACCCGCCCCGTACCGGTAGATACCACCCCCGTACAACCACTCCTGCCATCATTTCCACCACTTGCCCCCAAAGGACAAAACGGTCTATATAGCCTGTACTTTGTAGTGTGTGGGCGGGTGTGCGTTAAATAGTAAACCGTACAGACCACAGTACAAGCAACTACACGTTCCCAGATGATGATGATGATGATGCTGCTATTGCTGATCCTAAAGGTCGATGTCTCCCAAGTCCCGCAAGTCATCGTCTGCTCGTCAAGTTGTCAGTCAACCTTGATGAAAGTGTCAACATCCATGGATGTGTCAAGTGGTTCCCGGCGTCCCGTCCTCGTTCGAGTGCAGCCGAGAAGCTTACCAGGTTCGGCAGGTGCCCCCAGAGCCCCCAAAGCCCCCCTCTACTAGTGCATCCCAGTCCCTAGGCAATGCCGGGGATGCTTGCTTGGTCGTAACTGGCAGTGACCGCCAAGGTGCAGAATTGCAGCGCTACGACCACGCCCGGGGAAATGCCTGAATGTCCAGGTGGCCCAGGGGTGGGAGAGGGGGGGAGCGGCACCAAAGATGCTCATTGGTCCCGCAACCTTGGGACCAGGCCCAGCTGAGCGGCTTGGGTTCTTTCCAACAGTAGCTGATCCCAGCCATTCGTCCCAGTCGATCCCGCTTCCCAGCTGCCTTTAGAACCCACCATAAGCCATTCCGTCCCCCCTCCCAGCAAGCTGCTTCCCGCCCTCATTTCTTCTCCCCTCTCCTTCGCAACTCCCATCGCCATCCTGCCTATCCTGCCATTCTGTGAGCGGTTCGGGATAAAACCACCACCGCTCATACCGCGAGTCATAATCGCGTAAGCTGTTGGTCGTCCTGAACTGCTACATCAGGAGAAAGGTGACCTGCAACCAATCCCATATTTCATCTCCTGACCGACCGACCGGCCGACCGACCGGCATCCTGCCCGAACCCGTCGATGTGAGCTTCTTCTTCCTGCTGAAATCCGCCTCTGCCTCTCCAAACTCCTTTGTCTGTTTTTGTAGCTTGCCCTTCTTCTTGTGCCATTATGATTCCCCCATATTCTACATCTTACAGTCGCTGATTGTGAAGAAGCAATCTTGTCTGATCGTCTCGGCCGTGTTCCCTGTTCCGTGTCTTTTGGCTGTGGCTGTGGCTGTGGCTCATTGCCGGAGGGTTGATAACCTACACGATATCACTAAGGACTACACCCGACACAACGACATGGTCTCTGCACTTGGTCCACCTGCACCGCCGACGAGAATGGGGGAGATAATGACGATTTCGAGGGTCACCCGCGATGGTCGGGGTCTTCACTATGACTTGCAAGTTCTGCAACAACCAGAGCGCGCTCGTGCCTGCGGATCTGGTCCTAAATGTAAGCCGAACCACCTCAGCCAGCATCGGTTGAAGGTACAGATGCGGTGCTAACTTTTGAGGGGGAAAACATAGCTTCTGCAGACAGGCGACCTGTTGATCCGCCACCTGTAGTGCAGATGAAGATATTCGAGGGTCCGACCAGGGAGACCGCCAAGGACATTACTTTCGCTTACAATGCCGACTTCTTCCTGTACGCTAACTTGCATCACGCCCGCGATATGGCCACTGGCCGTGCCGCCGCACCGAGCACACCTCCCGTGCTTACCGGTTCGCCCGTGTCGAGCATGATTCTGCTGGACCGGCCCACTGAGGCTGGCTACTTTATTTTCTCGGACCTTTCTGTGCGCCACGAGGGCAGGTACTTTCTCACTTTTTCCCTACTGGAGGAGCCCAAGGAGGAGAGGGACATGGATGCCGATGAGCCCATGTCTGGAACTGATGAGATCACGGGGCCCGACATGTGCTCAGCGCGCCGGCACTACAGCTTCCGTACGACGGTGCAGACCGACGACTTCGACGTCTACAGTGCCAAGAAATTCCCCGGACTGCAGGAAAGCACACAGCTCAGCCGTACAGTTGCCGAGCAGGGCTGCCGTGTGCGCATACGCCGTGACGTTCGAATGAGGCGCCGGGAGAAAGGAAAGGGAGGGAAGGATGTCAGCGCTCGCGGGGAGGAGTATGCACAGGGCGCACCATCAGAGAGGAGTACGGCAACTATCAGAGGTCGTTCATCGAGCAACGCCAGCTTGGAAAGGGTGCCATATCCCCAAGAACTGCATCGCCGCCCGTCAGGCCTGGAATTTGCTCCTCCAAGGCCCTCTTTCGCCGCCTCGGAGCCATCCGCAAATAGGCACCTCACATTTGGCGGGCAGCCTATGCCCCAGTACCCTCCGCACCCGCGCTCAGTCCCGGTGTCGCCCTCATACCCGCCACCCGGTGCGTCTTATGGCCACAGGCCATCGTACCCATACAAGCCAGAGCAGTCGCCGACACAGGTATATGCTCATCAACAGGCCGCCCCGGTTCCCCGAGAGATGTACTCTCAACGAGTGCACCCTGCGCCGCAGTCCGGACCACCGCCTCTAGCACCGAGACTGGAGCCTGCCATGGAGCCGCCACAGAGGCCTCAGGACACCATCCTGCCGCCCATCTCGGAGTTTGTGGCGCCACAGCGGAAGCCCTCGTACACACCTCAACCGATTGCACCAATGCCGCCTCGTCCTCAGCAGCAGCAGTACCAACAGAAGCCTGAGATCAACTCACCCTTCAGGATGGAACACAACGTGTCCCCGTACAGGGTGGAGCAGCAGCAACACCCTTCTCCACCTTCACACTACCACCACAAGGTGGAATATGTCTCTCCGCCACCATCGCAACATTCGGGCGCGTACGCCGGGCATGGACAGCCTCCGCTTCTCCCCCAGCCGTCCATGGCCTCGCGCAAGCGTACTGCCGACGAGGCCTTCCCGGCCTCTGAAAGCCAGCGGATGCAGAACGGTCGGCGGCAAGGCGAGGTGGCGGACTTTGCCAACTTCCCATGGAGCGAGCCTCGGTATGAGCGTGCCATGGGCCCGCAGATCCCTGCTGTGTTCCCGTCCCTGACGGGTTGATTTCTCTACTGGACAACTACCACCCGATGGACCACCACGATCGTCTACGAATCAACCCAATCCCTGAGTCGGCTTCAATGATGGGCCGTAACTCCACACACTCTACACCGCGGTCTTCTTTTCTGTGTATCACAATCGGTTGCCATGCGCTGGCAGTACTAGTTTGCTCTGTCTGGTGGATCTTGTTTGAACTTTGGCGTCTCTGGTCTTTTACGGGGAAATGATATCCGGATCATGCTGGGAACTGGCGTCTAGGCATGGGAGCTCTATATCGACGTGTTTTTTTTACTGCCCAGGTGTCTCTTTGGCGGGACGGCCCTTGTCTACTTGACAGAAAGGCAGTAGCTCAGGCTGCCGGCTGTGTACTTACTTACTTAGGTAGTCATTTTCCTCTTGAGCCCGGGTTCATCCAGAGGGGCACCCATGGACCGAGTGAAACAGGTAGTACAGTATCATCCTTATAGAGATAGGCCCAAAAGTTTTGTAACCAAACATTACAACATTGATCCTGCCGTGCCCCCTTCATATAACTTACAGACTTTACTACTGTGGTGTTACGTGAACGGCAATTGAGAGACGTGATAGGATTCAGAACAGGAACGCTCATTTTAAAGATGATCCATAGTGACGAGGGCTGCACTTACCTCACCGGGAAGGTATCCCCATCCCCGGGGGGGTCCAGAGCCTCGATCCAAATCACGGGCATTCGCATTTCCTGGCATTTCCCCTGCGTTCAGGATTACTTGCTGGGATTGCGCGCACGCGTTCGGGAATTTCCACATGCAGTGGGGACATCTGGACTCACACACACACACACACATACACACACACATACACACATACACACACACTCTCTCTCTCTCTCTCTCTCTCTTTTTCTCTTTCCCCCAACTACGCCGCAGGTGGGTCAAAATACGCGCACGTTCCTGCTACTCACATGCACTATACAGGGGGGTACCTAAACGGCTCCGTACAGGGGCCCGCATCAGAACTGGGAAGGGACCTTGGAAGGGGTACATGGTTGATTGATTGGCCAACACGTGTGGCTTCCCGGCCAACAAGCCCCCACCGCACTTTCATTTACTCTGGTACGGAGGTACATACCTTCATTTTCCTTCTTTATCCATTCATTACTGTGTATATCCATTATTATCCATCGCAGCACATTGATGTGTACGTTTCCGTACTTACGCAGCTGCCTGCACAATACACACAAGACCACGTCAGTATGCGGGTTTAGACTTTCAACTTACTTTCCCCACAAACTCCCCTCCTTCAGGTTCAATTGATTGATGATTTGAGCTTACCTAGACCCACACTGCGACCGAGGAAGCACACCTGCCTCGCTGCCTCGCTGCCTCGCTGCCTCGTGGCTCGTGGCTCGTGGCTCGCTCTCTGTCTACGTACGTGTATCTGTTGTGTACGGATCCGTACACTAGATGCTCTCGGCGGGTCCCTTGAATAGGTACAGTAGTACCGAAGGGCAGGGGCAGGGCGCCATCATCAGATTCATCACAGCAACCAAACAATACGGCTTCCCCAGTAAACAAATCCCCACCCCAGCCCTCCAACGTCCCAACCGACCCGTTCTGCCGACCTGGTGAACTCCATCTCCTCCTCTGTTGGTTAATCACACAAAGGAACCATCGACGACCGTTGTCTTCTCTTAACCGGGTTCCCAATTCACTCGTACCTCGTCTGCGTCTGGATTTGGGAATCCCATCGACACGGCTCACGCCTAACGGCTTACGGCAGTCATCATGGCGCCTTCGCCTCAAAGTCGCTTCATCGAGGGCTCCATGAATGACCGCACCAGCAACGCCCCGCCGTCAGGATACCTTGGACCCGACGCCGAAGGCACCGACGAGTATGAGCGCCAATTTGCCCTTGATTGGAGAGCCCCTGGGCCCAATTCTCCCCGGTCCGGCAACCGCAGCAGCATCGTCAGCACCAACACGGCCGCCTCCCCGACCTCGCCGCGCAGTGTACATACATGGTCCAAAGGCCACAAGCCAGCCGGGTCGTCCACATCTGGATTCCTCGCGCCCCTATGGGGCGGTGTCAAGGAAAGGCTCAGCCTGACCCGGTCCAAGTCCAGCAATACCATCACCAGCGAGAAGCACAGCAGCGACGACGGGAGCAGCAGTATATTCATCCTGCCGACGTTCAAGCACAAGCGGTCCGAGAGCACCAATACCGCCCAAATTCTCCGCGCAAACGACAGCTCACGGCAGCTGGACACCAAGTCTCTCCACCATGGCAGCGAGACACCAAAACTGAAGAAGGCCCCGAGCGCTGCTACGCTTCCCATCGGCGGTGTGAATGCTCCTAACAGTTTCGACCCTGCAACCCGACCGACCCGCGAAGAGATCCAAGCGAATTACCAAAGTCTTCTAGCTAGTGGCTTCTTTGGAAACCGTGCGATCCAGTCCACGAGGTTCTCGGCACCAGGCCAGAACCAAAATCGACCAAACCCGCCTGCCAGCCCCTCCTTTGCACACCGCATCTCGGAAGATGGACAGGAACAGCGGCAGGGTGAGAGCCCTTCTCCGCCGCCACCACCACCACAGCGTCAACCACCGCCGCCACCCCCCACTCGTACAGCACCAAAACCACCCGAGTTAAAAATATCAACGGACGTCACATCATCCTCGTCTTCGTCCGTAGGCATCCCAGCCAGCGAGACTGTCGTATGGAGTCCTGTGCCTCTAGAACCGCAAGCCACATGGAACATGCTACCACCGCCGTCCCCGCCTAAGCAAAGAAAGCCAAGTCACAAACCATCACTCTCCTTGTCTTCTGTGTTCTTTAGCTCAGCCCGTTCCTCTCACGAGCCCTCCGAATCGCGCCCGTTTCGTTCACCCCCACCATCACATGCTAGGTACTCGCTCGACTCAGGCCGGCGGAGCTCCGACGGCCTGCGCAATATGGTCCCAAACCAGAGAGGTGTGAAGCGTCCATTCACGGCTGCGCATGGATCGGATTTGTCTCTTGCAGGCAGAGTGTACTATGGCCTTGTCGGCGGCGTGGAAAGTGATACGGGCGTCACCACGGAAGAGGAGGGCGGGCATGAAAGCGGGGCGCGGAAGCTTGTCAAGAAGCTCCGCAAATCTGCCAGCCGCCTTTCGATGGATCTGGGGAAGACCATGTCGCGGCCCGGGTCAGTCTTCGGTTATGAAAGTGACTCGAACAACTCGGGCTTGTTGTCGCCTACGCGGGAGCCCCTATCTGCCGTGTTCAAGAGGTCTTTTAGCTGGCGGATGGGAAAGGCGGGGCCGGAGGATACTACTGCTGAGTCCAATGGTACTCATGAGAGAAACAACAGCAATAACAACAGGGGCGGAAACGAAACTGGCATCGGAAATGGACCTATAGGCGCCGCGCCTAAAACCACAACAACAGGAAGGTTCTTAGCACCGTCCCTATCCGTGATAACAGGCAGTCCATCGAGTCCGGAACGGAACAAACTCAAGAAGAAGGAGATACATGGCCGACGCCTACGGCGACAGGATAGTAACCTGTCGCCAAGTAAAGCTACGTATCAAGCGCCGGAACCGACCCCGACAAAAGACAGGAATTCGACGATGGATTACACGATGGACTGGCAGTCCAGCCAAGCCCGGCCCTCCCACCCGGCTGGCAACAACCACAGGCAAAGCCGTAGTAGAAGTAGGTCCAGACCAAGGCGCTCTCCGACGGCCATCTTCATGCACAACCAGTCGCGACCAGGAACCGCTCACAGCACCGACAGCTTCGTATCCTCAACCTCCTACGAAAACTACAAACACCACCACGTCGCCCCTGTCTCTCCTTCGGTCCAGCCTCGCCGCAGTGCTGAGGTGACCAACGCCGCGCCGACCGGAACCGACCGTATGGAAGGAGTCGAAATCGCGATGCCCTCATTCCACTTCCCGGGCCGCATCCGCCCCGGGGCCCCGTTGGCCGTCGTACCGGATGCGAACAGGGGCATCCCGTCCGTGCCCAGCATCCCTGGCGAGTATAGGGACCCGAAGATCGTTGATGGCCGAGGCGAGAACAGCAGCATGGATGCCATGGCGGTTGATGGAAAAGGCAGTGTGTGGTCCAGTCCGCAGGCCTTGTTCTGATTTATGGACGGGCCCGGGCTGGTGGTATCTGGTTGTTGACTGGGACGGATAACTTGAGCGTACCCAGAGGAAGGACACCACCCGCACGGGAAGGGGAAAAAAAGAAAAGGAACAGAGAGAAAAAGGACTATCACAGGTAAAAGCCTCCTAAAGGAAAGGAGCTGGTTGGATATACGGAACGACCACAAGCAAACTCCACATGGCCAGGAAGTGTGGACGTACAGTTCGTTGGATGGATGGGAGTTTCGACTCCGGGGTTTTTTCTTGCACATGATTGATTGATGCTCACAAAGGAGTAGTACATACATATGCATATGTGGGCTTTTCTTGTTATTGGGAGCAGAGGAACAATCGAGGTAATTGTGTTGGATCGATCGACTTTGGCTGTTGGATGTGTGGAAACGGGGGGGGGGGGGGGAAGGGAGGTTGACGTGTCGGATTTGTTCCTCTGGTGGGAGATGGCTTTTGTTTTCCCTTCTCCGTTTCAAAGTGATGTTTAACGATTATGAATGATGTACGTAGATATGACCTCCTTGATGACCACTTATTTTCTTCTTCATCCTAAATGCATAGGTAGATAGTTTCTTTTACGGATTGCGGATCTATCCGGAGAAAAAGTCGCTTGTTCACCGCGCGTATGTGAGACGTGACGGTGCCCATGGGCTTTTCGAGTTTGTTGGCCAGGACTGGTTAAGGGGACATGTAGATACAGAACTACAGTACGTGCAACTCGAAGCCTGCACTAAACTCGTAAGTCTGGATGCAGGGAGGTCACAGTTCCGACGGGAAGGGTCATAGTGAATAAGCTTCGCCTAAGGCGAGCTCTCTATTAAATAAATTGTCTGCCTGCTATATGTTTAAGTACCTGCCCGATCAAAAAGGGGCGTTGATAAGACGGAATCCATCCATCCAAACAGAATGATGACGACGCGCAATGATTGTGCCGTTTTGCATAAAAACAACGCTGTTGATACCAGAAACCCGAGTTGCCCGAATTTCATTTCATTCAATCCCAACCAGATCCGGTCTTATTTTGGAATCTTGCGCCATGAGATTACAGTACTGTAAATGGCTTTAAACCACGAAAAGGGCACCAAAGTCGCTCTAAACACCTCGAAGAGATCGGGTTCTAAGCCCCCCCCCCCCGCAATGACGCCGCCCTGCCTTTTCCTCGTCCCATCAAGTCATTCATTACTGGACCTCGCCGAGAACGACACCAGGGGCCACCGTCTGCACGTCCTGTGGCGTCCACACCGCAGACGCGAAGCTCCATGCCGTGGTGAAGAGCCCGGGGAAGTGGCTGTACAGCATCGCACAGGAGATGACGAGAAGCAGCGGGATCCAGATAAAGAACAGGTTGCGGTCCCTGCTCAGGTTCTTCATGTTCTCTGCGTGTGCTTGGCGCAGGTTGTCCTGCTGCTCCTTGGTGATGTTGTTCTTGCGTCCGATCTGCAGGAGCTTGGGCAGCTGCCTTGGGGCCTGCTTCTCCACCACCCGCTGCTGCGATACCGATGTCGTTGCCTGCTGTTGGTCGTACAGTGTTGCACACTTCCTATCCGCCTCATAGTCTGTCGCCGCTTGCGCAGCGGACGCTTGCTTTGTGTCGAGGTCGCCATGCAGGCTTGGGGCACTCTTGTCGTCTCGTGTACCACCAGGGAAGATTTCATCATAGGCAGGTGGCAGCCCCGTGGACGGCCTCAAGTTCGAGAAATCCCACCAACGGCTATCTACAGGACCTCCAATGTTGGGCAGCAGTGCCGACATGCGATGCATGTATGCTTGGTAGTCTGGAAGTGCTGACATGTTGGGCATTTGAGGGAGGTGCGGGAGGTTCTGGAAATGCGCGGCCATCGTCTGCTGTATTTGTTGCAATTGATCCTTGAAGGCGGCCATTGCCACAGCAGGGGAGGCCATGCCACCCTGTACTTCGGTGTCAGGGATGTCAATGCGCGATGGCCGTGAACTCTGAGCTGTCTTGCCGCGGAGACCTCTGCGCGTCATATCCAACCACGAGTCTTCTTCGTAGTCTGCTTCGGAACTAAATTCCACAATATCTTCTGACTCAGTAGTGTCGCTGCTTGTGAACTCGTCGGACGCGGCAAGTGCCCCTGATGGTTCCCAGAATGAGCGCAGGGAAGTAGCACTGTTCGCGCGGCTGTGAAGCGAGCCCCTCCTGCCAGCACGCTTGATCACACGGATGACGTCCCGAGTGGTAGCAACGTCCGAAGCCAGCAGACCATTTCGGGTCTTGAGTATGGGATCAGCCTTGTGCTGAATGAGCCGTCTCACCAACTCGGGATGGTTGTGCATTGCCGCATAATGC
This sequence comes from Cytospora piceae, assembly GCA_016508685.1. NCBI lineage: Eukaryota > Fungi > Ascomycota > Sordariomycetes > Diaporthales > Cytosporaceae > Cytospora > Cytospora piceae. Next base: position 1,126,725 of record JADMLE010000005.1, on the reverse strand, counting down.
AATGGAGTGTATCCTCCGATGTCTTGAACATTGGGGTTTGCACCTCTCACGAGCAAGCCTGCCGTAAATCGGTGAAGGCCAAGGACGCAAGACAAGTGAAGCATCGTCTGACCAGTCCTTCTCCGCAAATTGAGACGGGCCTTGTTAGTGCTGTCGTCCATGTCCAATAGGTCCAGCACTTTGAGGAGCTGAGTCTCCAGGTTCATGCTGTACCCCGTAGGACCTCCGCTGAAGCCGCCACCGCCGTTCAGATTGGCACCACCACCGGAGCTGCTATCGATAATCCGGTTGACGAAGCCTCTAATATCATCAGTGTGCCCTGTCAATTTCCCAGAGAGAACATTCAGTGCCAAGCGGAGTAGATGATTCTCGCTATCATCCTTGTAGGTGAATGTAGCTTGCGGCCCAGCTCGTAGCGAGGGAAGCAGCTGTGGCTGACCATTGGGGCCTCTCAGCGTGACGGCAACAGTGCCGGCGACATGGTAAGGGGGCAAAAGACAGTGGAGGGCCTGCTCGCCCCAGAACGTGGTCGTGGTGGCCTTGGCCTCTCCGAAGATGACTTCCAAGCCATTGCAGAATCCAGATCCTAGGATGGTGACCTCGATGCCGCCAGTCATTGGTCCCTCGTTGGGGATGACCTTGTGGATTACGGGCATTGGCATTGGCTGCCTCAGCTGGTTCGTGTTCGGGAAAGGCGCGGGTACAGGTATTCCATGAGCTAGCATTTGACCGACCTGGCTGAGCTGTTGCTGCTGTTGCAGAGCACCATGTCTCAGCTCATTCGGACTCGGCGCCCTACTAGGGTGGCCCGGAGCAGCGGCAGTGAACATTGGCGTGGCTGACAAGCTCTCCGTGGTTGTAGCCCCATTGGCATCTTGGAACACGACATGCTCATTACCATTCGGTGTTGGTGGCCCAGCTGGGAAAGGTGGGGTTGCAGCTTGCGGGTTCTGAGTGAAAGGTCCATTACCCGCACCATCGGAGAACGGAATTGAACTTGGCGGCGTGAATGGAGAGGTTGAAGGCGGCGGCCCTGGCTGACCGTTTTGCATGGAATTCGGTGGCTGAGGAGCAAAACTGGTCGTCTCGAGTCGGGTCATAAGTAGGGTGGTGGGGAGCTTTGTGCTACTCGATTTCCTCTTCTTTGCGGACGGCCCTGCTGTAGTTGGCGAGGGTGGTCTTGACAGAACTCTCGGGTTGGGCACTGTGGATGTGCGCTGTGAGGTCCCAGTGTGGATCGTTGGAGACTGGAAAGCGTTGGCACTGCGCTTCAAGGCCTGGATGTCGGAGGTCGATTGTGACTGACGGAATGGGTGTCCAGGTTGCAATGCGTTCATATCGATCACGCTGTTTGGTGCTACTGGGGATACAATAGGGACTGCCGACTCACCGGCCTCAGCCGAGCTGGAGTGGTGTGGTGCGGGCTGAGTTTTGTGGTCGTCTGTTATCATGATGGACGGAGATAGGGCTTGGGTTACCATCTGGCCGAGGTGATCCTTGAGTGTGAAAATGACCTGGAACCCAACCTTCTCGTGGTGGTGTCGGCAATAGCAGGCGATCCGCATCGGCGCCTCGATCTGCATGGTCCCTGGGGGTGCATTGAATTCTGGCGGGACTTGTTGCCACTCCTTGACCTCCTGAGTGTTGAAAACGATGACCCTCTTGGTCTCATCCCTTTTCCAGTTCTCTTCCTCTTCAGGTTTCTTGACCTTCTTGCGGTTGGCGCGCTTGTGCTCACGTGTGACACAGCCCGGACAAATGTGGACCTCACCACCGTTTTCTGGTTTATCATCGCCTTCAGGTTCTGACTTGATATCGACCGGGTGTCCAGATGTCGCAGCACGAGCGAAGGCTTTCTCCCTTAGCGCCGGTTTTGACATTGCACTCGTACAGACGAGCTGGGTGTACATCTCGAGGGTGTCTGGTGCGGGATTTGGCCTGGGCTTGACCAGCAACTTCGGCTTAGAGATGGTGTGTGGGGGGAGATGAATCTTCTTGACGCCCTGTGGCAGAGGAAACAGGGTCATCTTGATGGGTATCTGCGTCTCCACGCGAGATTTGGGCGGAATCGAGTGAATGGTCAACTGGGGCCTTTGCGGCGTAGCAGTCGTCTGCGGCATCATGGAGAAGCCCATGCTACCAGGATTTGGGAGAGGAGCGGTGAAGTCCATCAGCCCAGGCCGGCCTGGTGACAATGCGTTGACGCCGAACCAGCTACCGGGCGTGTTCCCAGCGGACAAGCCGCTGAAGTCGGGCATATCGCTCGTGGCAGAAGAGTAATTGGCGATCGCGGAGGGTGAGGAGTCTTGGCTGAAGATCATCTGTGATGTTGGTGAGACTTCCCTGGACCCGGTAGCGCGCATACCGTTTGTAGATTTGGTCGCAGAGTAGTTCTGCAAAGGACGTTAGATGTATACTTCAAAGGGCCCGGGGTGTAATACGTACAGAATGACGCTTGCTGCGATAGGAAAAGGGGGATTGCATGTCTGGCGGGGAGCCTTTAAAAGAGAAGACATTGTGGTTTTCGCTATCTTCTGGAGGAGACTCGTCGGAGCCGTTGGCAGGCTCAGGGCTCTGGCTGCCGTCGGATGGACTCGAGGAGCCCTGCCTGGGTGCGGATTGCGCGTCGCCAAAATCTATGTGATCGCCGAAGGGGGACTGAGCGAGAGCGGCAGGATCGATGGTGCCGTTGTCGAAGATGGAAGGCATGCTATCCATGGCCCCGAAATCCGCGTCGTGGTCCCATTCTACCTTTGGGTTCGAATCGATGTGGTCCCATATTCCCGCCATCTCAACATCACCATTGTTCATGGCTGGGGCCGATAATGACGATCTGTCGGTTCTGTGGGTGGTAGAGGACTCGGAAGCCGAGTCTTGGTCGGAAGCGGTAGGTGAGGGAGCCGGTGGGAGATGATTGCTGTCCCCTGAGCGAAGAACGGCGCCCTTGGACTGGGAGATGTCAGGGTTGGATTGAATGAGGTCCAAGAACTGGGTGGAGTCGTCGAGGCCGAGGTCAAGATCAGAGTAGGCTTCGTAATTGATGAAGCTCAGCTCGGACATGGAGACGCCGTCGTTGGGATTCGTAGTCGGCGGCATTGCCAGCAAGCGGTTGCGGTGCAGGGCGTGTCGTCAGTCAGTCGGACCGGTGTGTCCGACTTAATCCGACTGGGCGCCTTGCGTGATAATATGAAAGGGACGGGAGCGACAGATGGCGAGTGTCTGCTAGTCGAATGAGTTTATCCTATCTATGATATACAAGTCATTGAGAAAACGTCAATGATGTCGTCGTCGTCGTCGTCGTCGTGATTGTTGTTGTCGTCGGCGGCGGAAATAGCCGTGGTGTGTGTATGGAGGTGGGATTTGGTTGATGGTTGTTGAAGAGTCAACCTTGGGGGTCGCGAATTGTGGAATGGGGCAGAATAAAGTCAGGGAGGAGATTTCCTTGGGTTGGACGTGCCCTGGAGTGGTCCTGAAGTGGTCCGGTGGGACTCGGGTGCTGTAGTGATTGGGACAGGCGGTAAAATAAAATGGGGACCTTTGGAGGAGACGCAGCTTGAGGCGTTGGCTGAATTGCGCAGCAGCAGCAGGCCCAGGTGTGCTGGTTAGCGCGAGAGGGGGGAGAAAAGGGTACCTAGGCTGCTAGGTACCTACCCTACCTGGGTAGGTAGTAGGTAGGTAGGTTAGGTATGTAAAGTGGTGCATCCATGGTACAAGGGTACTTGGCTGCTTGGTACTTATAGGCTTGGCAGCCTTGGGAGGGACACGTTTATACTATTACCCACTCATCATGCAATGCTTGTTGCTGCACACACCAACAACTAACTAACTTACGATCAATCAATTGATCCGTTGCTGTGCCCTACATATATATATATATATATATATATATATCTATCTATTTATGTGCGCCGTAATACCTCCGTCAATCCAGGTTTTATATGACGATTCCCTTTTTGTTCGTCTTCTTCGTCTCTTAAACTGGCAGACGAGGAGGCACAAAAGGGACAATAGGGGAAAAGCTTTAGGAGTACCTAGCCTAGGTAGAGGATTGGGGATGACGAAAAGGTTGAGAAGTCTAAGAAGTGGAGGTGGTAAACCTATTAAGTAAAGCACGTCAGCATTTGGGGCAGAGTACCTAGGGTACATACCCTGTACTGCGGTCCGTCCCCCGCGCGCCTTCGACGGCAGGGACGGCAAGACGGGGGTCCATATACGGTACAACGAAGGGCCCAAGGCCCTGGCTCCACTGATCACTTCAACAACAAGAACCACCTGGGCAAAGACTGAGACAATTTCTGCTCTTTGGAGATCCCATTCCTCCACCAGAGTTGCTAAGTACACACGTAGACTACGTACTAGATACGATCCCTCCCCCACGGGGAAAGCATGGACTGACACTGACGCTGACGCTGACATCCTGTCCCTGTCATATTTGCTTTTGCTTTTGCTTTTGCTGTCGCTTTTTTCCTGCTCCTGCTCCCCCTTCTCAGGACCCTAGACATATCTACATGTATGTATAGTATAGTATGGCCATGACATACATTAGATATATGCAGTGCAATCCTGCTAGGGATTTCAATGCTGCTCCTGCCCGGGTCTTCTCTGCCGTTCTGCCCAGCTTGACACAAGCTTTCCTGTATCACGACATCCTTCTCCCCTTCTCTATCAGGCCGAAAGCGACATCGCCCGCTCGCTGTGGCTGCGGCTCGTATCACCCAGCCTTTGCTTGTCATCGAGCCCGTCCCTCCCCGTCCCTGCTTCTGGCCCCGTTTCGCCGACGGTCGAACTCTCGCACAAAGTGTGCCCTCCCCCAGAGCAAGATCTTACTACTACCTAGTGTCCTGGCCTTTGTGATGGTGTTGACCTTGCAGGAGGTCGTGCAGCCAGCCACCCCACCTATCTATCCGGTCTGGGCCAATTTTAGTGACAGGCACTACCCAATAATGCAACAGAACAAGCCTTCCCGTATCATACAGTGTGACAGTCGCTGGGCAATCCCTCGTTGAAACCAGATATCCCCTTGCGAGTAGGAACATTGCTGGGGTCGAGAATATGATAAGCCGTTCGCCAGGGGTTGTTGATTAGTCCACTCACACCTACACAGCAATACATAGATTATGACCCTACATTGACATCAGACCGAATGCATTTCCGTTCGCTGCCAGCCAAAAATCAGCCGCGCGTTCGCACACAAGCACTTCCACCCAGCTTTTCTAGCGGATATTGAACCTGCCGATAGCTGACTACGGAAATGAAGAGGAGCTTGAGGGCCCTTGGTCGTGCATCATCACACAGCAGGTGCTTGATAAGAGTTGCAGAACTGAGACGCCATCATGGGGGTCCTGCTAGAGCCACCCACCCCTTACGAAACAGCCTTGACGAGCCTTCGCAAGGAGTTTCTTCCTACTTGGCACATTGCAAGCAAGATAGGTCCACCGGTAGTGGCTCAAACCCTATGCGGCGGGACCAATTTCTCTTAGCAAGTATCTACTTACCTAAGTACTGTTCCGCTATGCTATATAGAACTTACCATATAGTCCATGTCCATTGCCCGCCACTTATGCTCCTACGTGTTAAGATCTACCAGTATGTAAAACTCATTACATGTGAATGATGATAGTACTTCACTATTGATTGATGATAGTACTTCACTATTGATGACCCCTCTCGCCCCCTTAGCCTTTCCACCACTCTACAGATCCTGTATCAAAACAGATATCACCAACACAAGCCACAAGCCACAACATTATCATCAGCTACTTGGAGCTGCGGCGCCAACATTGTTTGTCCTCTTGAGCCCACCATCACGATTCCTCATCGGGGAACCGAATCGTACGGCTCGCCGGGCCTAACGCAGGCGGGCTATCACCACCGCCTCCTTGCATAGTCCCGTCCGACCTGTCTTGAATCCCAAGCTGGGACGTCGAGCGAGCAGGTAGTTGCCCGAGCTCCTGCCCGTCCTGCTGCTGCTGCTGCCCCTCTTCATGTTCCCGCCCCCGCTCCCGCTCCCCCTCCCCCCTGATCACAGTCCCGCCGATATGCCACATCGGCCTCGCGGCATCCGCGAGGGGCGCCCCGGGGCTGGTCGCGGCCCCGGACGAGCCCCTCCGGCCGCGGTGGTCCCCGGAGCTGCGGCGGGAGGCGGCGGAGAAGGTCGGCAGGCGCAGGCCGAGGGTGTTGGCACGGCTCCCGATGCTGAAGGGTGCGGCGCTGTCGGGGTCGTCGCTGCTGCCTCGGGTGAGAGTCCTTGGGAGGTTCCAGCCTAGTTTCCCGAGGGGAATGCTGAGACCGTGGACAACCTAATACATGTAAAGATCGTTAGACTTACAATGCAGAAGGGTGGGGGGGGGGTGTGATTTGGTGTAGGATGGGGTCAGGCATCGGCAAGTACGCACCACACTGCAGATACACAAGAACCACACGATTACCAGTACCGCCTCTGGTAGCTTCGCAACATCGGACCTGATCTCTCCGTCCTCACCCTTCAGGGTGTTCACAAACTCCGTCGTGATGTACAGGTAAAAGATGGCCGAAACACCGACAGGACCAAAGAACCCGACGAATACGGCCTGCCGGATATGCTCGATCTGGGGAATCTTCTTGTGGATTGCGAACACCCAAGGCAGTCTCCGGAAGAGCAGGATGAGGACGCCCAGTGCCACGAGGCGGCCGAGGGGGATAACGTTGTTCTCCAAGAACATATCCCAGGGGCAGACAGCTCCATACCACATGAAGATGCTCACATTGAGAAGCATATCAATAGTTGGCTGGAGCGAGTCGTCTAAAGTCTCGAGGCGAAACCAATCGTCCCATGTGAACGTGTTGCCGGCGATAAAGCAAGCCAGGACGCTATCGACCATAAATTAGCATTGCGTTGTTCAAGTTGAGCAGATTATGCAAGTACATACTCATCACTTCCAATCATACCACAGGTCCCCACGATGAAGAGTGCGAGGGAGAAAGCAAAGACGAGGAAGCTCTCACGGTCGACGAACTTGTGCTCCTCCGCCCCTGAAGTCCTGTTAGTAAAATCACACCAGAAAGACACCAGGCCGACAAAGCCCCCAACTTACAGTGCAGGAGCTCCTTGGCGATCCAACCCACGGTGGCCCCATACACTACCGACAAGATAATCGTATAGCCCCAAGTCTCACCAAACCACAAACCCATAGCCATGCCAGCACCACCAGATACCGAAGCACCGCCGTCACCAACGTACTTGATGAGGTAGAGCGCCACTACGAGAACGAGAGTCAGTATTTGCCTGAAAGGGAAAGAAACGGGAGTCGCGAGACATGACTTAAGAGTAAAGCCTTTGTTGCTCCCGGATCAAACATTTGTCAGGACTCAGGAAACATCCAACTGGGGAAAATAACTGCTCTCGGATAGTACCCACGGAACAAGAACGGATAGCCCAGGCCGTCGTTCGCACCCGACTCCGCGATGATGATCCGTTGGAGATCCTTGGGCACATTGTGGTCGGCGAACTTGCCCTTGACGATGACGTTGGACAGGATAGGATCGGTAGGGGTCACGCAAGACCCTATCGCCAGGGCATGCAGGAAAGGCAAGTCCGGGACCAAGGCCCAGACAAGGAGACTGGTGGCCAGCCACATAACGGTCATGACGGGGCCGAGCAGGATCGAGAGGGGCTTCCATTGCTTCTTGAGGTACCGGCTGGGGAGCTGCACCCCGGCGAGGACCAGCTGGACGCCGAGGACGAGGCGGGAGAAGTACAGGATGACGGAGTCCAGACCCTCCTGAGATCCGCTGGACGCATGGTCGCTTAGCCAAAGTGTCTCTTTGAATCAAGCAGGCGTGGGGCTGACTTACGCATATTCCAGTGGTCTGACGAGGTTAGCTGCATGGGGAGAAAATGCTACTCCGGCGAGGAGTGATATTACTGTTCGCAACCATGTCAGAGCATTTCTCGGCGAAGCAGTAGTGTGTGTCCAAGACTATACAGCTAGTTACTCACAGGCTTCGGACAGGTAGAAATTCTCCTTGCAGAGGTAGGACACCAACCCAAACAGCGAGACCCATCCGCCCAGGACGGAGACCACGATGTTGAAGTTATTGACAGCTAGGGTAGGCATTTTGCACCCAAATAGCAATCGCCCGTAGTCGGTATATGTGAACAAAATTTGATGTATCGCAATTTCCCAGTCTGGCGTTCACGCTCTACGTTACTCCAGAGTCGTCCTTGCTGGTACGCAAAGCCGACGGATAATAATAGACCTGAGGGAAGGCGACGGGAGCATGTGCTATTGAACCATTGAGATGGCTTGCTTGGTCCTTCTGCGTCAGTTTTATGGGCGCCACTTTGAGCCTCCCCCTTGACGATTAAGGGGTTGAGTATGCACGACTGTGCGACGTGATGAGGTAGCACAATGGGTGGATAGATGCTGCCGAGTTTTATATGACTGCAGGCTAATTCTTAAGAACAAAGATAAGTCGAAAGTGTACTGTATATAACTTGACTCTTTTCCAGATTAGCGAGAGTCTGAAGGTGGAAAAGGAAGGAGAGAAGTATAGAGCAGTCCAGTCAGTGGCGAGCAAATTTCGAAGACCCCGCTCATCCCGCTGATAAGATCCGGTGAGACGTCCCCGTCCCGTTCTCCACGGGGCCGGCCTGTCCGAACATCTACCGGACATCCGCGGCCACAGCTTGGAAGACTGCTATAGACCTGCCAGTGCTCCTAAACATAGCTACGGAGTACGGACTCAAAACTGATCAATTTGAGATGTTACGCATAACAACTCAAGTAAGCTATTCGCAATGTCTCCGGGGATCGCCGGCCTAATAAAGGCGAAACCGTCCACCAGCTCGACTATCCATCCGACATAGTCGCAGCATAGCATCCTTCTTCTTCTCAGCAATTCCAATTGTCCAATTGCCCGTAGGTATGTATGTATATATGTACAGTACCTAGGCGTATGTAATTGTGTACAAGTGCGTCGCCCCGTGTCTCATACATAACCTCAAGTGCCAGAAATTTGCCAACCGCAACCAACAACGCCACGCCTCAACAAAGCATACCTTGGCCCCTCACCCTGCAAACCTCCCCAGCAATGATGATAGGGTCCACAGACTTCTTCCGAGGCCCGATCCTAGCCAGATACCAAGGAACGCAGCCTGGACATGGCCAGACCTTCCAATGGACCCATGACAGCGCTGGAGATATGCGCCCAAGATTTTGGTCCCTATTTTCCACCCTTAAAAGCATCCAGCTTTTCGTTTTCTCTTTTCTTCTTTCCCGAGCTACTAAGTAGTACCCAGGCTTCTCGCTGCAGTGGCATATCCTCAACGGCGTCCCTTCTTGGCCTGGCTGTTCTTAGCCATGTGCGCGCCACCGACTGCAAGCTTGTCTGCTGATATGTTGCCCTGGCTCGACTCGTGGCCCTTTATCCACTTGATCAGGGTCGTAGTGCCCTCGGCCTCGCGCTCGCGTATCTTGATCAGGACCGCCTCGACGAGGTCGCGGTTTTGCACCTGTCCCTTGTGCGTCTTCCAGCCGTTCTTCTCCCACTTCACGAACCACTCCGTCACACAGTTGATAGCATACATAGAGTCGGACCAGATCATGACTCCTTGCATCACAGGCACTGTCTCTAGTGCCCGCAGAATTGCCGTCAACTCGGCGCGTTGGTTTGTTTGGGGTGTTCCTGACAGTCGCTCAGAGATGTTTCTTGGGATTTCATCAGCAGGAATTCGAAAGATAATAATAACAAGGATATGGGGTGGTTGGTTCCAGAGGGGGAAGAGCGATCACGAACCTTGGGTCGCCATCGCCGAAAAAGACACCTACACCCGCCACAGCTCCGTTTTGACCGTTCGCAAGAGTACTGCCATCCGTGTAGATCTCCAGCAGGTTCTCGTCAAGTTCGCCCTGGACCATCACTGCTATCTCGTCACTCGCAACCTTGATCTTCTTCGCTGCGGGGCTGGTATACTCCTCCAGCTCGTCCTCCTCGTCCGCATCCTCTTCCTTAAACGGGGCTGGGACAAGGCCTCCGGCCCCAAAGCCCTGCAACCACTCCTCAGCCGCCTCGCGCGTATCGAACTTCTTGTATTTTGGTGCCTTGACGCCCACGTATGCTGCCTGCGCGTCCGACCACTCCGTGTATATCCCTGGTTTGTTGCCGACGGCGACGGCGTAGAATCGGGTTGGCGCGGTGTCTGGGTTGGGGTTCTTGCCGGCTACGTACAGCTCAGCCTCTTCGGGCGTGCCGAAGGACTTGTCTGGGAAGGGGGTTCGCGTAATTAGAGTTTTTGGACAGGGCACGTCAAGTGTTGGGGGTGGGTAGGCTTACAGTTGGCACCAGCAAAGCCATTGATCATGGCCTGGCACTCCGCCCAAGTGAGGTAAACCCCAGGGATCTTTCCGGCGCGCACCGCGTAGAATCTCTGCTCGCCGGGCCTACGCCTTCGCTTGGCTGGGGTGGAAGAGCTCGCCTTGGTGGGGGTGTTGTTTGCGAACGCAGCTGCGGCGTCTTTCTGGGTCCTGGCTGCAGCCATGGTGGTTGCGTTTGTCGTGAGGAGTGTTGCTGAGAGCAGTGCCCGTGATTGTACTTCCGTCAGGTCGATTGTCGCGTAGACTTCTATCAAGAAGGTCGCGGTCGGCGAGACGCGATTTGGGCGGCTTGGAGAGGAACCACCACCGCCGCTGCTGCTGCTACTGCTGCTGCTCCTGTTACGGGAGAGGGTGTGAAATCCTTGCCACAAGAGATGGTTTCTGGCGGCTCTTCTGTTGACAAAGGTCAGAAAACTCGCCAAACTAGGCGTTTCAAGATGGATTGGACGAAAGCGGCTTTCAAGTATGCTCCAGATACATTGTTGCATGTGGAAGCAAAGCTTGGGCCCGTTGCTTGGAAGCAGGGGGGAGGGGGTCGGAGGGGGGGTTCTTAGGGGGGTCCCATAAAACTGCAGGTGCTGTTTGGGGGTAGGTAGACTACCTAGGTAGGTAGGTACTATGGAATACCAAACAATGTGTTTGCTAAATCCAAGGAGGGGGGGGGGGAGTTATTGGGTTCTGGATCCTGCCACAAAAGCCGCCTACAGAGAAATTCCTGACTCTTTTTTTCCTTCCTGGTTTGTAAATATTGACTTGCAGGACGCCTATGAATGAATGACACAACAACTTGACTCACTAAAAAGTTGGACTTTTCGGCAAAACCTAGGAACAACAGTAACACAGGTTAAAATATCGATTAATGGTCTCGACCTCTTTTCAATGGAATGTCGACTCGCGACCAACCGGAGAGGGGGCGGAGGGATGTTCACAAGGAATTTCTGGGAGTTGGGGATGGGGGGCTCCCGAAATATATGGGATAGTAGCCCCCCCTCCTTCTCCCCCCTCCCCCCTTTTGCATCCCGGATGGACCACCTGGACAGCCCCTCATCTTGCCTCCCCCCCCCTACCTCCTCTTTTTACCGTAAAAATCGAAGCATCCAGTTGTCGTCGGTCATTATGTTCATTGCCTAGCCAAGACGATTCACAGCTAGTGGCGAATATCATGTACAGTTCATAATACGAATCTCAAGTATCTCATGCTGTTGAACCTTCAGCGCAAGGTATCGGTATCGCCATGCTGTAAAACCAGAAAGGCTCATGCTGCTTTTTGTCCCTCATACACTGGCGCTCCCCCATGACGCCGATGAAAAGCGCCTCCTGCCTGGGGAGAAAAAAAGGTATCAATGCCCTGCCAGTGACCCCAAAACCAAAGAAGACCACCTAAATCCTCCGAGAAGTCCTCCAAGAGCCTCAAACGATATGACCGTCATCCGGTCCAAGGCAGCATATGTTTTTGCTGTGCGCGACACCTTTATCCGTAGGACCTCGATCGTCATCATATTACTGAATAAAAAGGCCCCGTTTGCTGTAAGACGAGAGGTGGTCTCCCTGTGGGGCTCAGGGACATCACGGCTCGTGGAGATCGCGGTGTCGTCCAGTGGAGACATCTCCTATAAGGCCTTAAGCTCATGCGTGTATGGGAATCAGCTGTGCTGGATGATGCACATCTTGACTGCGCCGACAAAATGGTATATATCGTCCTTTGCTTCTCTCAAAGTCGAGACAGGCGGCTCGCCCAGTATGTCGCAGAGTACACCAGAGGTGTGTATCTATTCATCCCAGCGATTCGTTAGTACCGCTTGATCTAACGGGCTAGGTAATGACTTATCAGAGAGGCGTACCTTTGTGTCTTCGCTTTCGCCTTGAATCAAGCGTGTGCTTTGGGGTGGACCGTGTGCTGGTGGATGCACTTGTTGCCCTCCCATTCCCATGCGACCAGACTCCAGTTCAACTCCCGGCGCCAGAAGAGTCCAAGGCCGTGACCGCCACCGTATTCTGCCAGGTGCGGCTGATTGTGACCACGGACCTCGGCCGTCATGCCGCCGGTCAGAGTCATCCGTTCGCAGAACACAACCTTGCCCATACGAGAGTGGAGGATGGCCATGGAGCACATCACACAGGGCTCATGGGTGACATACAGCTCCAGGTCGTGGCACAGGTAGCCATCAGGTGTTGGGTGGTCCTCCTCAAAGACTCTCTGCTCCTCATCTAATAGGGGCTTGTCCTGGAATGCCTCGAACTCTAGGATTGACTCAGGCCCCCCGGTCTCCCGTCGCTCCGATCGGACGAGCTTCTGCGCAACCATGCTGATAGCTCGCATGACCGAATGTGCCATTGGGTTGCCTGTGCTGCAGGAGTTCTCCTGCTTGTGCCAACGAGCGTCGGTTGCCAGAGCTACAATACGGCAGCCTTCCGCGCCACGGTGAACGATACAAGCACCCATGGGTTCGCCGTAGCCAGCTTCCTTGCCCTTGTCTGCAACCTGGTGGGCCAAAGCCATCCAGATAGAGGCATCCGATTTGATGTCATCCGTGTACCGGGTCACCATGCTAGGGTGGGGACCAAGTGGGTTGTTCTTTCGGTAAACGCAAGGCCAAAATTGTTCAGACCACATGGCAGCCTGGACTTGTGAGGTCGGTGCCAGCGAGGGCACGGGGATGACGGAAAGCCAGGGACCCCGAGCTCCGCCACTGTCGTCAACGAGGCCCTCCACCGAAGAAAGCCCATCGACCAACTCTTGTCTGGACAGAGAGGTCACAGGGCCAACAATGATATAGATCCACTGCGACTTGCCAGTGTGTATCTGTCGGCTGCTAGCGTCATCGTGCATGAACTGTAGCTTGAGGTGGGCAGGAAGATCCGTGGGCTTCGCACATCTCCGCAAATGCGGCATGCCCTTAGCAATCTCCTCAGGTAGAAGAGCGCGAAGAAGTCTGAGGAAAAACAAGAGTTAGTCAGGTGTCTGGAAGGGGAAAAAAGGTCAAGATGAAAGAAACATGAACATCGGTTGGGCAAATGGTAACTCACGTAATGACAGCATTGGCTGTCTTCACGGGAACTCGGGTGATGGCCACGTTAACACAGCGGTGGTCGTCGCGGAGCTCGAGAGTGGTCTTCAAGGGGACCAGAACACCAGATTTAACTTTAGCGGGCAAGATGTCTTTAACCACCTGCTGCTGGGCCGCAATGATGTCCTCCATGTTGTTGGGCGCGGGCGCAGGCAGCTCCACGGAAGTCATGATTTCGTTAGGAGGGGGGGAGGGGGTGGGTGGTGAGGTTGTCGAGTCGAACTAAGAAGCCCCAAGGTCCTCAGTTGGCTAGTGAAGCTCCAGGAACCCGAACGATGCTCAGAGCAGCACCAGGTCGGTCCTCTCACGGTGGTCGTAACTGGGCGATCAGGGAGATGTTGATCAAACCCAGGACCAGCTCGTCGAAGAATGCTTGTGTCGAGATTCCCTAATCTTGGCAGGTGCGCATTTCGCTTCGCGATGTAGTTCTTTTCTTGGAATTCCTGTTTGACGTGTGACGGCCTGGTGGGTTGACTTGGTTTGGGAGAAAGAGCATGTGTCGATGGTTCAGTCTGAGGTTGAGGTGAGGAGATCGCGTGTCGCGTCAATTGCGAAGGCACAGGCAGTCGTCAAAGGCAATACGGCGATTGTTTCGGGGGCGCGGGAGCACGGGGGCAAGAGTGAACGATTGGGAACAGTCAATGCTGCGGGCGAGGTGGAAAGTGTCGAGCAGGGTCTAAAAGGTTGCTGAAGTGAATTGGTGGATTGCGATTTGCTTTTTCTAGAAGGCAGTCGCAATGCGGCAGATCTTATCAGGTTGCATTTCGTGGGGTAGTTCCCACTATCGGACCAATCGCCGCCGTTCCACTGTTGCGGGTACAGGGGGGCCCTGCACGTCGGCCAGGCACCTTGATGGCCACCACTTTCCATGTGCAAGCAAGGGTCAAAGGCTTCCAAGGTTCCTTCAAGGTCGAGCTGATTGATTGACGCAAGCCCCAAGCGATGATTATTCTGATTTCAAGGTTCTTTAGGATTACTCGGGATAACATGAACTGAGACCACGTTCTCAATACTACTACCCACAGGTAGAATCGAAGGTACTGACAGCCTGACAGACAGTCTGGGGAGCTCCTCCCTCCAGGCTGTTGTGACCGTTCGAAGTATCCAAATCTGGGACATTAGCAGACGGATCTCGGGTCCAAGTACCTACCTAGGTACCTAGGTAGTCATGTACAGTCAATAGAACCCAGGGTTTACCTAGGTACCTAGGTAGCACAAAACTACTTGAAGGTGTAGGCGAATCAGCGACGTTTTTTTAACTCTGTATAGGGGAGGAACTACGATACTGGCTCAAGTATCCATGGGTATCAAAATGGGTGCTCGGCAAAACATGCCGGAGAAATAGGTTAAGGACAATGCACCACCTCAACTCACCCTGCAGCCAATAATCAGGGTGTGAAAGGAATGCGCAGCGTCGTTTTAGCTGCAGCTCAGCGAATAATTAATGTTTCGCCGCGTGGGTTGGGGGAGGGGAGCGGACGCGGGGTGCGGCTCTGGCAACGAGACAATAAGCTGCCCGGTGACGGTGTCAGACGGTCTGGACCTATAACTCAGCCTGTCCGGGCTTCGTTGTCTCGCCAGATGACCCGAGAGGCTGGGATCAAGATCTCTTGACCCATTCCGATATTCCGCATGCTACACACCAGTTTGAATTAGTCAAGGTTCCTCCACTCGGGTTTCTCCATCGGTCAACGTGTGCAGTCCTACGAGTGTAGAGGCATCAGACCCCGGTTCCCACGGCCAACAACAGCCGAATTGTAAGCTGCCACCCGTGTTTTCTTCAACTCGAGCCCTTTGTCGTGCCAAGTTCACTGGGATAAAACAGGGTTATTGATCGAGCCGAGATTGAAATGCAAGAAAGAGTATTTGAATTAGAAATGACCCGGAAGACGGAAGTCTAACCTGAGAGGTGGGTACCTAGGTAGGTTATCAAGATATGCATTTCAATGTTGATCCAGCGGCAAATCGCCGGACAAACTTGGCTTGTCTTTATTTTCGGTGTGCCACCCATCGTTCACCGACAGAAGCAACTGGCGGGAGACTGTGTACATCTTGACAACCTTGATCTTTGGCGCGGTTGTTTCACCACCGGATATCTGTCGGTTGCCTCATGAAGAAGGTTTCATGACCGGCTTGGAATGGAAGCACGATCCGCGTGAGCCCATCGAAGTGTGACTTACAATCCGGTCATCCAGCCAATACAGGGGATAGATGTTGCGGCGGATTTATCCCCGGATGCAAGGTCCCTCTTGAGACCGCCCAGACGGTACCACAAATGTTTGCGTCAATTGACATGAATGGAACGAGGCACCGAGGCAGCTGCGAGGTCAGCAGAGATCCATCAACGATGGGAGGGAACTGGGGGATGTGCTCTGACGCCAGCGGAGCAACAAAACTGGAGCAGGTCCAAGTAGAAGGTGGAGTGGATGATGTAAGTACGCAGTATTTATGTGCTGCTTACTGTGTCATAGTACGGAGTACTATGAAGTATGTACCTAGGTACCTAGGTAAGGCTGGGGATACTACGAACTCACTGTGACATCTGCAGTACTTTCGAGGGATGATGATATCGCCAACGTCCGACCACGCCTCAAGATAAAGTTAAGTGGTGTACAACTCCCGGACGGTGTATGAATGCAGACCATAGATCAATGTAGCAAAAGTCACCCTCTTGGTTGGCAGGTTGGTGGGATGGCAGGCGATCACCAAGCCGTTTCAAGTCCCATGGACCTTCCTAGGGCCTATAGCGCAAATAATATTACACATTATGTACTGTTACTTACATGTTGCAAAGGCAGCTTTCGAAGCAGTGAGGTTGTGATCTCCAGGGCTGTCACAGTACGTTGACTACGAACGATTCGGTGTAATTATCTACCTAGGTAGGTACTACGTACTGCGTACTTGCAGCAGGTGCGTCCACGGATAACAGAGGTGCCTACGGATTACTAGGAGGTATAGTAGTCCTTCCTTCCTGGCCTGCCTTCCTAAATGGAAAACTCCCGTTCGTAAAACATACCTAGGTGGTTCGCAGTTTCAATATTTCCAAGGATATCAGCATTTCCCATCTCAATCACCCGTTATATCCGTAACACCTGGGCACCTGCAGTTCTTAATTTTCCTCCCGGCCTGGCACCTCACATCTCAGACGAGAAGGGAGTCCACACTGCTGCTATATTGTGATTGCCTCTGTTCTTGGCCCTCCACTGTCATCTTACCATCTCCTTGTGAACCTTGAAAGCCAAGAAGACCACAGAGACCACAGAGAATACAGAGACCACACACGGGTCAGAGCTCTACTGCATCAACATCATCATCATCATCATCATCTAATCTCCTTATCCGGGTCGGCCTACGCACTACAGTTGATATATTGTCAGAAAGTACGGAGTACAGCCTGAGGAACCACGGGGTCAGTGGACTTTATTTTCGTTTATTTGGGGGTGAAACGACCTGAGTGGCAGCAACGGTTTGACACTGCCTTCGCCAGCTCGCCCCCCCCACTTGGCCCTTGCCAAGTGCTGCCGCTCCAGCTTTTTTTTGCAACTCATTCTCCACTCCACCTGGGCAGTCAACTCGGACCCCTGCACGAGCCTCCCAGCCTGCCCAAACCGCCAGGCCGCCGAACCTTGAGGGGTTTGCGCTGTTCCGTGATTGGCCAGCGCATACGTAAACTCGTCAGTGACTTTGAGACCCGAAAAATCATGGCGCCCGCTGCGATCCTCGGAGGATTGAGGTCCAATTTATCATCCTTTCAGTTTAACCCAGGTTCGTCACAAATCAAACGTACCACACACCACACAACACCAATTCAACCCAACCCAAACCATTCTTCTTCCTTCTCTTCCGTACAAAGAACCTGTCACACACCGTCCACCCCACGACCACTGCAATATAGCCATCGCAAGGCAAGCATCCTCACTGACCAT
The DNA here is from genome assembly GCA_016508685.1 of Cytospora piceae. NCBI lineage: Eukaryota > Fungi > Ascomycota > Sordariomycetes > Diaporthales > Cytosporaceae > Cytospora > Cytospora piceae. Next base: position 1,109,376 of record JADMLE010000005.1, on the reverse strand, counting down.
TACCTGAAGAGAATCCCAACTGGAGACAACCGAGAGAGCCATCACCCCTCGCGAAGCAGGTCATGAGCACCCAAGCAGCCGCAGACCACCAACACACTTCTTCGTCGCAAAACCCACCACAGCAATCAAACGAAGATGCGCGCAATGATGCTGTCAAAGGGAGGGACCCGGGCCTCGTCCCGCCCCCTTCCGCACCACCGTCGCTCGTGAATGCGGTTAAGAGCATGACTGCTAGTCACGACCCTCTCGCGGTGCTGCGCGAAAGACCCCGCGAGAAGTCGTTCGACTCGCCCTATGCGCGCTCCACCACCTCGACCGCGCCCGGCTCGCCACGATTGTGAGTATTAGCACTTGCCTTGCTTTTTGAACCCAAGTCGGATGTGTTTCCGCGTTTGCGACGTTTTCTGGACGTCACCATGACTGAGACCTATCTAGTCCTCCGCTGCGCCAAAACTCTGGGAGTGCGACCCCCCGAGTGCGACCCCATGCAACCACTCTGAGTATCCCTGGAATGACAAGATCGAGGGTGTCACCGGACGGGAAGATTGCCGAAAGAGATGTTGCCGCGAAACTCGTGATAATAATGGTCGGTTTACCAGCGCGAGGCAAGTCATACATCACCAAGAAAATCCAGCGCTACCTGTCATGGCAACAACACGATGCGAAAATCTTCAATGTTGGCAACCGGAGACGTGTCGCTGCTGGTATGAAACCCAGGGCTAGCCCTACGGCCGCGAATGATCCGAACGGCGTCAATGGCCGACTGCATGCCGCCACAGTCCGCTTGAACGGCGTTACTCAGCCTGGAGAGGACGAACCGACAGAACTGGACCTGAACAGCCACTCGGTATCCGAGAAAACGGTACATGAACTCAACAGCGACCCCAACAACGGAAGCTCCGAGGAAGGCCATGATGTTAACAAGATTGACCAGTCTGCAAACTTTTTCGACCCAACAAACGCCTCAGCAGCCGAACTCCGCGAGAGAGTGGCCATGGATACCTTGGATGAAGTGCTCGATTACCTGGTCAACAGCCAAGGTGCGGTCGGCATTCTGGATGCAACAAACAGTACACTCAAGAGGAGGGACCTTCTCGTCCAGAAGATTCGCGAAAGGGAACCGAAGCTTGGCATTCTCTTCATCGAGAGCATCTGCCACGACAGGACTGTAAGCTCTCCTCCCCACTGACATGAAAAGGAAAGCACACTGATATTAGCCATAGCTTCTCGAAGCCAACATGCGCCTTAAGCTTTCCGGTCCAGACTACAAGGACAAGGATCCAATGAAGTCATTGGAGGATTTCAAGGCCAGAATTAAGGCTTACGAGAGCGCATACGTCCCACTCGGGCAACACGAGGAGGAGCGAGATCTACAGTACATACAGATGATTGATGTGGGACGAAAGGTGATACACCATAGGCTGAAGGGCTTTCTGAGCGGGACCATTGCCTCATATTTGACAACATTCAATCTGGCACCTCGACAGATCTGGATCACCCGGCACGGCCAGAGCGAAGACAACAAACTCCAGAAGCTCGGCGGTAACTCTCACCTTACGGAGCGTGGCCACTGCTACGCCGCGGCGCTCTACAATTTCCTCACCATCAAGCGAGAGCAATGGCTCGTCGAACAGAAGGACAGAGTTGCTCAGTCATCTTTCCCTCCAAAGGCCGGCGATAACACTCCACCGTATCCTGAAATCTATCAGGAGCTTGAGGAGAAAAACTTCTGCGTTTGGACATCCATGCTGCACCGAACCATCGAGACGGCAGAGTTCTTCGATAACGATGAGGACTACGACGTCAAGAACTGGGAGATGTTGAATGAACTCAACGCTGGCACTTTTGAGGGAATGACCTACGACGAGATTGCTGTCAAATACCCGAATGAATACCAGAAGCGCACCGCCGACAAGCTCAACTACATCTACCCAGGCGTCGGCGGAGAGGGTTATCTGGCTGTTATCAGCCGTTTGCGCGATATGGTGCGGGAAATGGAGCGGGTTACGGACCATGTTCTGGTCATTAGCCACCGATCGGTCTGTCGAGTGTTGATGGCCTACTTCATGGACCTCTCGCGGGGTGATATCGCCGAGCTCGATGTGCCCTTGGGGATGCTTTACTGCATCGAGCCGAAGCCGTACGGATACGAGTTCCACGCGTATAAGTACGACGAGCCCGCGGGTTGGTTCCATGAGCTGCCGGACTATAAGCCACAGAAGGCGACAGACAAAAACAACTGAGGTGTATGATGATTATGGGTGTAGTGTTGAGGGGGCGCGTGTATGATAAGGGTTTCTCGGGGGTCGGGCGTTTTTTGAGGACCATTGGGATTAAATGGTCGGGTCTGGCGTGGGCTCAAGGCGTCAGTGTCCCGTAAGTAAAATATGGTTTCATTGCTCATGACAGAAGTCTTTCCGTGCTATGGGTTGTCCTTAATTCGTGTTGAATTAGGTGTTAGTTTGCACGATGTCTCTCACTGGGTGTTTCGGGGGCCAAGAATGTTTTAGACTTGCTCGGGACAGTGGGAAGGAACATAGACACGCGATGACAGAATTAGACGGGCAATGATAATTCTTCCACTCTCTGCACTACCTGTGTTGCTTATGGTCAAATGTCGCGTCGTGATGCACATTGGGTATGCCTGCCAAGTGGTCTACATCTCCCGTTCTTGTAGACGAAGCCACTGCTAACGGAATGTCAAGTATTTACTGCTCTTATCTCTTGGAGGCTGTTCTCTGTGTAGGACTCAGGCGTATCTGTATTTGCTGGAGCATTCATGGTAGTACTCGCTCCATCCTATAAGTACGCCGTGGGCCTTAGCGGTCGCAACGAGGCTGGGCGACCTGGGCTTCCACCTCATCCGAACCTGATTGACCAGACAGCAACCTAGCCACTCGCCCTCCCTTTATAAGCACTGCGCGCCCAACCAGATCACCAGTTCCCATGGTCCAGTGGCGTATCGATATGCTGTGGTGACTGCAGGTTCGGCTCCCGGGCACTGGTCCCATTTCCTGTCTAGGCTACCGCCCGCGAGGGCAATTTCTCAAAGCCTAGACGAGTTGACTGCCTTTTCAACTTGATGATTTAGACCTATTTTTTGCTTCCCTGGATTTCTGTTTTTGTTTTGGCTTTGCCACAGTCTGCCAAAAGCCATGACCAGGAGGGAGCTTGGGTCTGGAGCGGTTGGGATGGGGCAGGCTGTTTAGGCTAGTGGTTTCCCCTTCATCGACAGCTGATGTACGTAGACTTATGCGAATATTACTGGTCTCGAAGTCGTGGCGTGTTTTTTTTTAAGTCAAATTGCATTGTCAGACGCACCTGTTATTTTTCCTTCTCTCGCGACTGCTAATGAGTTCAACTACCCATCTCACTCTTCGGATTCCAAAAGCCCTTGCAATGCATACATATTTACCGCCACCGGCCATGTCTAGATCCATGAATCTCGATGCGATATATACACCACAGCTTGCCTATCATTTCCTCATACTCATAAGAAGGCCTTTGTACCTGGCCCACCACGATAACCTCCCTCCAAAGTTGGAAATATACAACAAGTTGGAAATATACAACAAGTTGGAAATATACAACAAGTTGGAAATATACAACAAAGTTAACCTCAGTCCATACCTAAATAGCTAATAAGCTTAAATTATACCCTGCCGCCGATCAGTTTAGCGCCCGCTTAGACCAATGGAGTGTAAGACACCTGACTAGGGGGTTAGTCCTTATTTATATTGATCATATTATGCATTTCAGTCTATGTACTTATGTACTTAAATATCTTTAGGTGCGACTAGGCGCAACACCAAGGCCTTACGTCTTGGACATACAGAAATCTTCTACGTAGAACCTGCCGTACATATTCGCCGTGGAGTAAGTAAGCTTCCTCACCATATATGTAGGCATCTTTACGATTGCTCGTGATATCCTTCAAACTATCCAATGCCACTCTACTGTGCAATTTACGGGGAACCGGAATAGAGTCCACGAATTTAGATCACTTCAGGATTAAACAATAATCTAGCATTTGTGGACCCAAGGTGCGCCGGCGTCACCTTATAAGGTTTCCTCGCGACTGGACTGTCATAGCTGCTGAACAAGGTTCGAAGTTACAAATGGCCGCCAAAGGTCAAAGTCCACATTTGCACACAATATATAAATGATGAGCTTTGAACCGCATAGCGGGTTTTCTCATAATCATCCTCTCTACTACGAAACAAAATATTCAATAGTCCTTACCAACGAGCCACCTTGTGTCATTAAGAACCATAAAATCCACACATTTCTCTTCAAACTGCAACTCTCCAAGCACCATCAGTATGCTCCCATACCAGCAAGTTTCCTGGGTCATCCCCACATGCATGGTATGGGTCATAGGCTTCTTCATCGCGTGTACCAATCTGACTGCTCACTTCAAAGGCGAGCGCCACGGGCAGAGGGTCTACAAGTGGCCGCCGCGCCCGTTCCGAGAGGTAACCTTCCTCATGCCGCTCTGGCCGGTCGTCTTCTTCTTGCCTGCTATGCTGTGGCCCGTCTGGCTGATGGTCCTCATCGTCAGGCAGAATATCGCCAAGGACGTGGTGGATGACGAACTGGAATTGGAGTCGGCAACGCGAAGACCTGCTTGGAGATTTCCAGACTGTGGATGGGAGGAGCAGGAGGGTCAAGGTCGGCAGGGGCTCGAGATTGAGCGTGGGCCAAACCATACGCGTCCAGAGTCACACATACCTACATGAGTACTAGGTATCTGGGCCGTCCCCAGCCTTTCGGCGGTTGTGAGGCAGAATGCAGGAAGTTCAAGGCATGGAGGCCCGGCATACTCCTCGAGTTGCCAATAAGTTGTTGGACTGGAGTGGGATCTTCTTCGATTATAATTTGGATCTTCTTTCGTCTTCTTCCACCCACCCCCAACCCCCCTACTTCTTGCTTTCCTTTCTTCCTCTCCTGCTAGGTTTCAGGTCCGAAACATGGAATAGAAACAATTGCATGTAAAACTCAAATGCCTCGTCAATTTCTGCGACTTCAGTGGTCTCTTTTGCCAACATGAAGCATCCAATATTCCTGGTCAATCGCCAGATTAAGCATGTAATTATAGAACTCAACTTCACCCAGCTCCTCTTCATCATTATCATTACACTTATCATCGTGGTGCTGCGGCAATAGACAAGTTCGTGACGCTATGGTATACTCTGAAGTACACGATAACAGAGACCCAACAGGACATCAAGAAAGGAGAGGGAAAAAAGAAAAGAAAAAAAGTCGACTAGGTTCTCCGGATTCCTTCCAAGGTAAAGCATTCAAATTGAGGTCAGTTCGCCTGAGAAATATGTGAGTGCCAAGTTGGCATATGGGGTAGTGTTATCTGAAGCAAGAGAAGCCCAAGGCCTTGGCCAAAAGAGTATCAGTCCCACAGGTATCCTGAGCGGATTCCAACAATGCAAGAAGACCCGGCGGATAACATACGAAGAGGTAGGTGATAGTTACCTACTTGGAGGTGTCATCTTATCAGTTTCGCATAGCCAGTACATGAGCGCTCTATTTGCTTCCCACCCCTATCAGCCTTCCCAAAGAAGTCCGGATCCCTTTCCAGCTGTGCTTGTACCCACATAGGCCACTGATTATACGCCGTAAACTCCGCCGCGATCTGCCCGTTCAGCCATCTCAACCACGTCCCTATGCCGTGGCTTATGTGTTTCTCAATTTGCTTCAGCGGCGATACCGTCTTCTCGACTTCCGTAATCACGGTGAGGATCTGTTTGATTGCGACCCCTAGCCATTGTTCCGTCAACGATTGAAGAAGTAAGTCCAGTAACATTCATGCAAAAGCGAGAATGGGGGGGGGGGGTTTGGAGGCGGGCGTGGAGCAAGAACATCGAGACAGGCAGACTTACAGTGCGAAGCAAGCAGCATAAATACTTGATCGTTAGGATCGACGATCCTAGCAAAGTCCGAGTGAGGGAGTGTCATCCACCAAGCATAATGGTCGGACGCGGCTTTCCATGCTGAGGGCAACTGTGTTAGCATCCCCTTGAACGGAGACAGAGCCCAGAAAAACAAAAGCGACGACAAACCTTTATAAGGTGAAGATTCATACAAACCCCTCGTTATATCCAAGGTCAGCTCAAGGAACTTGACCTTAACCTCATCCCCAGCGCACAGCGGCCTCATGGCCTCCAGGGCAGCGCCGGCCCCGTCCCTCCCACTCGGCCATCGACTCCGGCAGGACGACCTTCTCCACGTGAGGCCGTATGAGTGCCTCCTGGTCTTCGCTCAGCAGGTTCCTGAACATGAATTCCGCCCCGGCGTCTGCCATCTGAATTGCGACGATGAATATCCCACGGACGAACGCCATGTGCTCAGCCATGCCATCCTCGAGGAATAGACTCTGGAATGTGAGCGCGAAGCACGCTGCTAGTAAGGCATTTCCTTCTGCGTAGTCCACCGAGGGGCTTGGAGAGGCCAGCCTGTACTTGATTCTCTTGATGGCCTCAAGCCGGTGGGTGATGGCGGCTTCCTTCAGGGAGCTGTCGGAGGCGATGAGTTTCGAGGCCGCAAGGCCCAAAATACTATGCTTGAGATATTTATACTGCCCGAGGACGGTGAGAATTGGGTGTCGGACGTGATCAGGAATAGGGGCAAGGGGTACAACGAACTCTATGTGATAAACAAGGGACCTCGTTGGTCCAAATTACATCGTTCCCGAGGGGGTGGTGAGGGAAAGAGTGGAGCAGGAAATGTTGAAAGAAGCGCATGTCTTGCATGCTGATTAGTGGTACTCGATGATCAGGCTAGTTGCGGTCAACTCCTGGTCAGTGATCTCTCTGTTCATGGGGCTTTTAAGGAGATTTCCAACCTGATGTGTAACTTGTGGTATAGCTGGGTACTCGCAATTCAGGCTTAGTTTTACACAATGATCACAGGCAGGTCGAGTATCTTGACACTTGTGGGGTCGTATCAGCCTCGTAATCCCAACGACAGCAATGATTCGGGAATAGTGCCCTGGATACCTTGATTCGCCTTGCCTTGCAGTTGAAACAACCGTTGCGACTCTTCGTATGGCCTCTCCGCTCTGACTTCGGTCTCCGCACAACACGGTTAGACTTCGCGGGCAGAGCACCGCGTGGAGCTATAGCCCGCGGTGTAGAGCTTGATATCATCACGGCGGACGACTGGTTTGAGCCGTGCCCGGTAGAAATATCGACCTCCATTCCCTGGAGGGCCGAGTCGAAGTCATTGCACGGGCCGAGCTGAGGATACTACTCCGGCTTACTAAAGTGGGTACCACACGGACGGACTTCCAGCTCCGCTGTCACCGGCGATCAAGGAGTCCGAAAGGCGAGTAGAACCTAGGCACGGTCTAGGCCTGTTTTATACTATCTGGCCGGAATAGCTAAACTACTGTAATAGGGCTATATCTCGGCTATATCGTTATAAATATCGTAATATATCTATAGTGTTTAGGCAAAACTATAACTAAATCTTCCGAAGAAACTGCTACTGCCTATATTATAAGCAGTTTAGTAGGTAAGTTAGCTATAAACGTACTTAAGGCTCGGACCTAACTGTCATAACCTAAGGTTAAGGTACTAGGGGGTTATGCAGTTAGATGTTAGATGCAGTTAAAGTAGGGATAACATCACGGGAACAGACGGAATCTCTATAAAGGAATTCTGTATAACTAAGGATAAAACTAGGGTTAGGGTAGAGGACCGTAATAGTCGCTCTGCGACTTTATCGGTCCCTACCGATTATACCTTAGACTGTAATAATTGCTTTATAACTCTAGCGGTCTATACTTATAATGATCACAGTAGTAACCTTTATAGAATACCTGTCTGTAGTCGTAGGGTTAATGTTATCAGAAAGTATGTGTATATAACTAGTCTAAGCAATACTCGTTCTTCGTTATATTTATAAATAATTAAAAGGAAATAAATCCTATTATATAAACAATACTTAGATTAACAACTAAAGAGCAAACTATAAAAGCTATCTAAATAGTAATAACTATATTATATATCTAGCTCTTTAGTATATAACTATATTAACTATATGCTATTGCCTACGTAGTTGTTCTTAACTATATTAACTACGTCCTATAGTTTACGTAGTTATTATAACCTTAACCTTAGTACTAACCGATAGTTAGACTTCGCAGTTTAGTGCTATTAGTTCGGCACCTCGGCATCCGGGTTAGGTTTCCTATATAACCTAAACAGGTATCTCTAGCGTCTATTCCCTTAGGTTATAATATTATTCCTCTCCTTTATTAATCTTTCGTCCTTAAAGATCTGTAAGCTATTTCCTTTATCTTTTAGCGTATATTTATACTTTTTTAATCCGTTATATCGAGCAGAGTTAAGAATTCCTGCGTCTCGAAAATTTTATCTAGTCTAAAATCGACCGTTAATCGTATAGAGCTTCTTACTGCCGTTTGTTTTAATTGCATCGATATACCTTCTTATTCAAACTATAAGGAGCAGGGGCTAAGTTCCTGCCTTACTTCTCCTAAAGATTCTTCGAAGTATATAGCGTGCTTAATCGGCAACCTTCCTCTTTACGACGTTCTAAGGCTATCCCCTGCTTAGTTATAAAACATCGCTAAGCAGAAATAACTTCTCGAGGAATAGCTTAAAGCTGCGGAGGAGCGTCGTCGTTCTATAGATGCTAAGATTAAGCGTCTTTAGAAATAAAAGCGGGAGTAGTCTATAAAATAAAAACGTGCTATTCGTCGTAGTTTAGACTAGGTTAAAGAATTAAATCGTATCGAGGCGGAAGAAGCTTATAAGGCTAAGTCTTCCTTACTAGTTAAGGAACCTTATATTATTCCTATATCAGAGGCTAAATTAGGGGAGATTAATTAGAGTGCAGTAGACCTAACTAGTTTTAATCTAGAGTTAACTAGTTTCGAAATAAATATAGGTTTTAGGTCTAGTTAACGGGTTGCTTATACTAGTAACCTAATTTTTCTACTAGTAATAGAGTTCTAATAGTAGCTTAGTTATTCTACTAGTAGCCTTAATTATTACTAGTCGCGATTTTTCTACTAGTAACTAGTTAGGTTACTAGTAGAAGTTTCTTAGGTAACTAGTAGAGTTTCTGTTAGTAAAAAGCGTCTCTATTAGTAAAATCCTAAATAACTAGTAGAATCCTTTATAACTAGTAGAATCCTTTTCTACTAGTTACGTCTATTATAACTAATAGCGTAGGTCTGTTATTTAGTCGCGGCCCTAGTATTAGCCGTCCTAGCTAGTCTATTAGTTAACTAGTTTTACTAGTAGGTTCGTCGGTATTCGTTAAGTAAGGCCTTATAGTGTTTTAGGTTTTCTATTAGTTCCTATATATTTTCTAACTAGTCGTAACCTTTCTATTTAACTAGGAATTCTTCCTATCGTCCTTTATATCGTAACTCTAATATTTATTCTGCTTCGTATTCCTAGGGTTTATAGTCGAGTTCGACTTCTTCGTCGATTCTTATATTCTTAGGTGCTAGTTTAAGTAATAAAATATAAAAAACAGGGTATATCCTTATTCCTAGAGGTAATAAAAGTTCGTAGTTAACGTCTAAGAGCTTCTTAATAATCTTAAATACTCCGAGTTTCTTAAAATTAAGTTTTTTGCTAAGTCTTTTTATTTTTATATTTCTACGTAATAAATAGACCTTATCCCCCTCCTTTAGGGTAGGAACTACTAATCGTCCTCGATTATAAAAATATGCTATTTATTAGCAGATAAATATAAGTTCTTCTTAAATATCCTTTTATAATCTATAGATTTCGTTCGTTTATTTTATTACTTCGGCATTATCCTTTCCGAGTAATAGTTCTCTATATATATTAGGGTTATACCTATAGTTAGTATAGAATAGTAATATTCCTATTATATTTATATCTGCGTTATTATAGGCGACTTATACTAATAGTAAGAGTTTAACCTAATTATTCTGCTTATAGTTAATATAGCTCTTAAAGTAGGCTTTAATAATCTAGTTAAGCCGTTTTATTTATCTATCTGTTTATAGGTAAAAGGCTATTAAAAGCTTATATTTAGCTCTTAGCCTGCTTATAAGTCCTTATTAAAACTTTAAAGTAAACTTCGTGTTATAATCTATAACTAGTTCTTTAGGTAATCTGTGCTAGTTAATAACGTTTTATAAGATATATATATACTAATTTTTCTGTTATTAAGGATTTTTAGTAGGGTATAAAGTAGGCGTATTTTATAAGCCTGTCTACTATAACTAGGATACTATTATAAAGTACCTATATTATTAGTTCTTTAGACGTAGGTAATTTAACTATAAAGTCTATTATAACTAACTTCTATAGTCTTATCGCTACTAGTAAAGCTTTTAGCTCTCTATAAGGCTTATATTATACTGCCTTACTTTTATTATAAATATTATATTCCTTAAGTGTTATTATAACGTATTACTATATTTTAGGAAATTTATAGTGTTATCGAATTCGTTTAACTATTAAGGTAATTCCTTAGTATTTATAAGCTAGTGCTTTATATATTCTTCGGATAAGCTTACTTTATAGGTCTTTTAGTATATAGAGTTTTCTTACCTAGAAGAGTATTCTATTATTATCGTCGAAATCCTCTTTTTTTTCTAACGAGAGTCGTTACTATAACTCCTTAAGTCCTATCTCCTATTCTAGATCTAATATTACTCGTAGTATTACGCTAAACTATCTTAGTTCTTAAATAATATTACTATCTTAGTCCTATTATAAGATGCTTTATATTTCTAGCGCGATGTTTTATTTATAGTCCGGCTGTCTGCTTTCTATATCGGCTTTACTATTTTCTAATCCTTTTCGGTAGTAGATTTTTAGATCGAACTATAATAAGAATTCTGCCTATCGTACTTATTATTTATTTAGAACCTTAGTTATAGTAAACTAAACTAAGTTTTTATAATTTAAGTATATTTTTATCTAATGCTTTACGCTAATTAGATATAATTCCTATTCTATAAATACTTCGATAATTGCTATTAATTCTTTATTATAAATTTAGTAGTTAAGTTCTAGTTTATTAAGTTTCTTAAAAATAAACGCTACTAGATATAGCTTACTATTTATATCTCGTTATCCGAGTTATCCTTTAAGTACGAAGTCTAACGTATTAGTTTCTACTTTAAATAGTTTATTCGGGTTAGTTTCTATTAAGACTAGTTTTAAGGTAATTATATCCTTAATCTTATTAAATGCCTCTTATACGTCTATAGTCTAATTAAATAGTACGTCTATTTTTAGTAAAGTTAGTAAGAGGTATCGTATATTTACTATAATCCTTAATAAACTATCGATAGAAGTTTATAAATCCTAAGAAGCCTCTAACTTCCTTTAAGTTAGTTAGCTCTAGCTATTCCTTAACTACTATAATCTTCGAGTCTTATATTCTAATTTCTCCTAGTAATATAGTATATCCTAGAAAGTCTACTTTCTTAACATAAAAGAAACTCTTTTCTAGCTCTACTAGCAGTTTTACGTCCTATAGTATTTTAAGTACTTAATATATATACTTTTAATACTTACTTTCGTTTTTAGAGTAGATAAGGATATTATCGAGGTATACTACTATAGTAATATCTAAATATTCTCGCAGCATATAATTAATTATAGCTTAAAAGGTAGCTAGAGCATTAGTAAGCCTAAATAGCATTACTATATACTCGTAGTGTCTATAGCGTGTTCTAAACGCTGTTTTCTATTCTTCTCCTTCTTTTATACGGATTAAGTTATAGGCTCCCTTTAAGTCTAAGGCTATAAATACTTTAGCTCTATATAATTAGTTTCTAAATTCTCCGATTAAAGGTAAAGGGTAACGGTTCTTAACCGTAATCTTATTAAGCTACCGGTAGTCGACGTATAGTCTTAATTTTCTGTTCTTCTTAAGAACGAACAGGATTAGATATCCTGCCGGTAATATCGATTATCGTATATAACCTTTCGCGAGGTTTTCCTTAAGGTACTCCCGGAGTGCCTTAAATTAGTCTTTATTTAACTTATATATCTATTAGAATCTTAGTTATATTCCTTCTTTTAAAGGTATCTCGTAATCCTATTAATTATATTTAGGTAGTCCGGTGTTAAGGACTCTTAAGAATAGCTTAGTATACTTCTTATATTTCTTTAGAATATAGTCCTAGGGTTCTTTCCCTACTTCTTTAGCTTACTATAGGTAGCTTACGAATTATTTAAGTAGCTCCTTCGTTTACCTAACTATTTCCTTATATTCGTGCCGTCGTTTTTAGCGTAATATTATTCCTTTTCGTATTGCTATAATCGTTCTTATCGCTAGTAGCTTAGCTTCTTACCGTATTCGTACCTAGTACTTATATCTTTTAATATCTTAGATTGCTTATATTATTACTGCTAACTACCTCCTTTTTCTTATTATATTAATCTTCTTAATCGTTTCCTTAGCTTATTATAGTAATACTAGGTATAGTTATATTCTTCTTAATTTATTTAAGAGCCCTTTCTTTACTTCTTTAGTAATATAATCCTTCTCTAGGGTATCTTTCTTTAGTATAACTCCTAGAGCCTAAGTAGTTCCTTAAACTCTTCTAAAGGTATTATTAAGTGCGTTTAAGCGTTACTTCTTTAGACTATCCTTAGTAACTAGACTCTTTCTTACTATACTATTAATTATCCCTTTAATTAAGGTATAGCTTACCTAATTAATCTAGCTAGTAATCTAATTAATACGTAGGTTATACTTTCTAAACTATATAATACCTAGTACTATATCGTAGTTTAGAAGGTCTATAATATCGAAGCTAAAAGTCTTATAATACTATTAGATAGTAATAAGGAGGTAATTAGTCTCGTTATTAATCTATCCGTTACTATAAGTAACGTTAGTTCCTTCGATTATTCTAAGTTAGTATAGTTCTTTCTTTCTATAATAAGCTAGTCGATGTTTATTAACCGTTCGTAAGGTAATAAAGTTCCTTTATACGCTACTATCTAATAGTACGCGTAGCTTAATATTACTAATTTATATTTCTAATTATAGGTAGTCGTATTCGTTCGTAGTAGTCGCGTTAAAGAACCTTCTTAGTTCTGCGCTATTAGATAGTTCTACTCTTAATAGTTTAACTCGTTTTTTACGCTCTTTATTGCCTGCTATACTAATTCTCTAGCTCGGTTTTATTTTATTCTAGAGGGCGTTACCTCTCTTTTTTAGCTATCTTTTACTAAAGTGCTTTCGTTATCTATTACCTTCTAAAATACCTTTCTAGAGGCTTAAAGTTAGTTTAGCTAATACTCTATATAACCTGCTACGTATATAGGGGTTTTATACTCTGTTAAGATAATTACCTAAAACCGTATAAGTTCTTCTCGAATAACTTTTCGTCCTTACTAAGTATCGAGTACCTTCTCGGTACTATTCTATCGGTTTTACTAATATCGGTATTATTATTATTATCGTTACTTAAGGTCTTATTCCTTCTGCTAAGCCTATACTTTTAGTACTTAATATAGTTAATAGTCTTTACTAAGGCATTTCCTAAGGTTATTTCCTTCTTCTATATAACTACGTAGGTATCGCTCCTAATTCTATTTAAGAGTAGCGTTTTCTGCGCTATATTATATAACCTCCTATTAAGGTCCGAGATAAATTATCGTTAAGATTTAGTCGTTCTATCTTTCTTTCTATTAAGGGAAAAAGTTATTATTTATTTTCTAGTAGAAGTAGTATTTATAGTTATTATCGATATAGCTAAGTCCCGATACTAGGTTATTATACTATTTATTTGCTAGATTTAGCAGATCTAGGTAGTGCTAGTCGTAATATAAGGGTTTTTTTTCTACCTTAGCCTACTATACTCTTAAGATTCGAAATATTATAATTTCGCTATCTCGGGTATTTACTATCTGTTCTAGGTATAGAGGTAACTAGGTGCTTTCCTAAGTAGTGTTTTCGTTAATCTACTTATTAAGGTCTTTTATACGTTTTTAAGCGCCTTCCGAGGTTATATTATCCTGTTCTTTAGGCTTCTATACTTCTATTTCTTTAAGCACTTTATTAGCTGTTAAGAGGAGTATCTAGTTCTCTTAGATAATAGCCTCTGTCTTTTATTAAAGCTATTAATTCTTATATAATATTCCTTCTATAATTCGTAAGGCGTAGGTTTATCCGAGGGGTTCTTCCTCTTAGAGAGTTATCGTATAGCTAGTACCTATTTCTGCCTTAGTTTTTTAGGTATCGGGGATAGGGATAGTGTCGTCGCGGTAAGGTTTTAGTAGAGCCTTATTTTAATATTTTCGAAGGTAGTCTTAAAAGTCTTTATTTTCCCTAGATTCCTCCTCTACTACCTTAGTAAGGTAATCGGTACTAGAATAGTCTAAGTCGCTATCTTTAACAACTATATTATACCGTAGTCCCTTTCGGCTTATTACTAAAGTTTTATAACCTATATTACTATTACGCTATTTTTCTTTAAGTATAGGCTTTTATTCTTTCTTCGGCTTACTTCTATAGTCGTATATAAAGTAGCTAGGTTTACTATAGTTAAAGTATTCGAGCTTCGATTTATCTTTTCGTATAGTAGCGTCGAGTTCTATAGGTCCTATATATTATCCGTACGTAGTGCTATTACGGTTATTTCTCTTATTCCTCTAGAATTTTCTTTTAGTATTTAAGGTATAAGCTCTTAGGTAAGCTTTACTAAGGGTTTTCTTGTTACGTTTTTCGAGTTATCGCTTATAGTTATAGTTATCGATCCGAACTACTATCTTAGCGTACTTCGAGAAGTTATCTAGTCGATCTTCCTTAGCAATATTATCCTTAACGCTACTTTTTAGTCCTTTATAGAACCGATCGATTAGAATATTATCTAGCTATCTTAAGACCGCGATAATCTATTAGAATTCCGAAAGGTATTCCGAGGCAGAAGTGTATTAAAAGCACTTATTTAGGTCGCGTCCTGCCTATTATTTTTCTTCGGGTTTACCGAAAGCTCCTTTAAATACGTCTTCGAAGTTTTCGTATTTTTCGAAGATCTTATCGGTGTCTGTATCCTGTTTATCTAAGGTATATTCTAGGTAGTCGCGTATAGTTAGTTTAAACTATATAAGGGCCGTTCCTTTAAGTCGTCCGGCTATAAAGAGGACTTTATCTAGTTTATTACGAAATTCTTCCTTATAGTGTTAAAGGTAGTATCGTACTATAGTAAAGAAACCTTAGAGAGTTCCTTTAGTTTTATCGAAAGACTTAGGTTTATCTAGCTTAATCTTAGACTATCTTTCTTTATAGTCGATATCTATAGGTTCCGTCTGCTTATTAGTTTTCTTTAGTGCTTTAATTTCGGACTTAGCCTTTTTAATTACCGCCGCGTAGTTAGCTTTAAGTTATATAATAAGCCCCTGCTAAGCATTTATATTCTGCTAGAATATATTCTGCTATTCGTATAAGGCCTGTAGCTGTTATTATATACGGTTAAAGGCCTTACTAGGGTTAAGGGTGTCGGATACTATAATTAATAAAGTATAGAGTATTACGTAAAGGTATACGTTAAAATCGTCTAAATAAGAGTTATTAAAATATAATAATTATAGTAGTAACCTTTATAGAATACCTGTCTATAGTCGTAGGGTTAATATTATTAGAAAGTATATATATATAACTAATCTAAGTAATACTTATTCTTCGTTATATTTATAAATAATTAAGAGGAAATAAATCCTATTATATAAATAATACTTAGATTAATAACTAAAGAGTAAACTATAAAAGCTATCTAGGTAATAATAACTATATTATATATCTAGCTCTTTAGTATATAACTACGTTAACTACGTGCTATTACCTGCGTAGTCGTTCTTAACTACGTTAACTACGTCCTATAGTTTATATAGTTATTATAACCCTAACCCTAGTACTAACCGATAGTTAGACTCCGCAGTCTAGTACTATTAGTTCGGCACCTCGGCATCCGGGTTAGGTTCCCTGCATAACCTAAACAGGCACCCCTAGCGTCTGTTCCCTTAGGTTATAATAATACTAAAGAGCTAGATATATATAATATAGTTATTACTATCTAGATAGCTTTTATAGTTTACTCTTTAGTTATTAATCTAAGTATTATCTTTATATATAATAAGAATTATTCCTCTTAATTACTAGTAAAGTATAGCACGTCGAATATTACTAGTATACTATATATAACCGTTTAATTATATTAACCCTTACGACTATAGATAAGTACTCTTTTAGAGGTTACTACTATAATTATTATATTTTAATAACTCTTATATAGACAGCTTTAATAGTATACCTCTATATAATATTCGACACTCTATTATAGCTAGCAGGGATACTACGATAATATCCGACGAGAAGCTTATAGAAGCTCTCGAACTTATTAAAGACCTCTAAAGTAAGTATAACGATATTATAGCTAATAAAGATTAAACGGCGAAGTAAAATAAGAAGGTTACTTAAAGCGCGGTTAAGCTCGAGAGACTTAAAGCGTTTAACAGAACTAAGGGAACCCTTTAGAGTTTCCTTACTATAGTTTACGCCTATCTCCGATACTACGATAAAGAATTCGCTAGTAAAGAAGAAAAAATCTTTTTTATTATAAGCCGACTTAAAGGCACTACGCTTATATAGTTTAAACTAACTATACGAGACTACCTAAAAAACTATTGCGACTCCTTAAGAGAAGATAATACCGTTAAGGTGTTTAGAAACTATAACGCCTTCGAAAAAGAACTTAAGGGAGTATTTAGCGAACTAGAAGAAGAACGATAAGCTAAACAGGACTTAGCTAGATATAAGTAACGTACTTTAGCCTTAAATTACCTTTCGGAGTTCTAATAGATCTTTATAAGACTAGGCTAAGGTAACGAACCTATAATAACTTTATTCTATAACGGATTAAAGGATAACGTTAAGGATAAACTAGCTAAGGAAGATAGGCTAAAAGAATTCGTAAACTACGCGAAATAAGCAGTTTAGATCGATAATAGGCTATATAAGCGATAGTTAGAGAAGCGAAGAAAAATAATACCCGATAAACTATTCTAGAAATAATACGCTCTTAATATTAGAAAGAAGTTCTAGCGTAATAATAATAAAAACTATAGTACTACTTATAGATACTATTTAAAACTAATAGAATTAAACGCTGCTTAGCAGAAACTATAAGATAAGAAATATTTTAACTATAGTAAGCTAAGATACTTTATTAAGGATTATAGAAATAAAAAGAAGGATAATAACTAGAAACCTATTTAAGAAGGACGACGTAGCAGAGGAGTCGGATATAGACAGATATTTATAAGACGTAGAAGACCTCTCTATAATACTATTATAAGAAGTAGCGACTTAGACTATTTTAGTACCGACTACTTCGTATTAACTAATAATCCGGAAAAAAAAGCCTTTTAAGATTTATTATACGAAAATATTATAGAAACCTTTTTAGGATAAATACACTTACTATAACCTAGTATCGAAACCTTAGCAGAACCCGAAGAGCTAAATAATTTAGCCTTAGAAGGCGTATAGGAACGTATAGAAAACCTTAATAAGTAGATTAACGATAATACTACTAATAACTTAGAAGTTTAAGAAGAAAGACTACGCTAATAGTACTAAAAATCTAAGATAGAACTTACTACTTTAGTAGCTAAGGCCTTAAACGTAATAAGAAAAAAAGGAACTATCGAAGACCTAAAGAAGAGAGACTATAATTTACCCCTATACCCTAAATAGATTATCGACACCTAAGATAGAAGTATTATAAAATTCTAAATTCGAGGGTTAATATAAAAGGATACTAAAGAAGAACTTTAACTTTATAAATAATACTATCCTATACTATTAAACCTTAAAAACAGATAGTATAACGATTTAGTTATAGCCTATAGCTATATTAATAATAACTATAAGTACTATTAGTTCTAAAAGCTTAATAATAACTTCTTTTTATAATAGATCGAAAGATAGAATAACTAAGTCCTTACTATTATCGACGTCGATAGTTAAGATATTAGCTAGTAGGAGATAGTACGATAAAACTATAATTATACTATCTTAAAGTAGAATAAAGAATAATATCTTATTAATTATACTTTAGGAAAAGGATACTTAAAAAGTTACTTTAGTTATATATACTAAATTTACTAGGAATATAAGGTATAAGAATAGCAGAAGAATCGAAACCTAATCTAAGAATAATAAAGACGTTATATTTAGGATTAAAACCGATAGATATATATAGAACGAGGATTAAATACTAACTATAGATAAAGAATTATTCGCGAAAAATTCGTAAGGATATAGCGTATCTTAGAAAGCGGAGGCTATATAAGCCCTTTTAATATACCCTTAAAATAAAAGCTAAATAAACTTTAGGCCTTATAATAAATATACTAAAAAGAACTAGGTACTACTAAAATATCTAGTAACGTAAAAAACGAGGAAAGCTATTAAGAAAGAGACCTTCTAATAGTAAGGAAACTAAAAGGTTCCTTAACGCTATAACGGTAAGCGAATATAACTACCTATAACTAGATATATAACTCGGAAATATCGAACTATACGTACTATTAAATAGTAGCGTATAAAGAAATTTTATTACCTTTAAAGTAGTTAACCGATATAGACTAGCTTATTATCGAAAAGAATAACTATATTAACTCGGAATAATCGAAAGAACTAATATTACTTATAGCGATAAATAGATTACTAAAGAGATTAATTATTTTCTAATAATTATCTTAGGTTACTATAAGACTTTTAGTCTTAATATTATAAATATTTTAAATTATAACGTAATACTAGGTATTACTTAGTTACGAAAAAATAACCTATATATTAATTAGATTATTAGCTAGATTAGTTAAGAAAACCGTACTTTAATTAAAGAGATAATTAATAGCGTAGAAAGAAAAAGTCTAGTTATTAAGTATAACTAATAAAAACAGCACTTAAACGTACTTATAAATACCTTTAGAAGAGCTTAAAGAGTTATAATAATAACAGAATACCTAAGGAAAGATTTAGTTACTAAAGAGGCAGAAACGAAGCCTTTAAACGAATTAAGAAAAATATAACTACGCTTAGCATTATCTGAAAAATAAGCCGAGGAAATAATCCGAAGAGTTAAGATAACCCGGTAAAAGAGATAGTTAGTAATAGCTTATAAAGCGCTCTATAATATCGAAGAATATAATATAAAAATATAAATATATTAAAAGGTAAGCTACTTATTAATAACTAGAAGCCTAGTAATAGTATAGAGAAAGACCTTATCTAGACAGGAATAACAGAGATAATAATAGAAAATCGCTAAAGTAGTACGAAAGCTACTTAAACGATTTATTAGCTATTTATAAGCAGTAAGAGTAGTAGGGGAAGAACTTTAAAACTATATCCTTAAAAAATATAAGAAATATATAAAGCTATTCTTAGGTATATTAGAAAGTAGATTACTAGAATATACTTAATAAGATTACAAGATACCTTTAGAAAAAGGAAAGTTTCTAAAATTCTAAAGTCTTTATTACTTAAACGTAATTTAACTAAAAGAACTTAGGGAGTACTTTAACAAGTACTTTATAAAGGGCTATATTTAGCCTTTAAAGTTACTAGCAGGATATCCGATCCTGTTTATTCTAAAGAAGAATAGAAAGTTAAGACTATACGTCGATTACCGATAGCTTAATAAGATTACTATTAAAAATCGGTACCCCTTTTTATTAATTAGTAAACTTAGAAATAGATTATATAGAGTAAAGATATTTATAGCCCTTAATCTAAAAAGAGCTTATAACCTAATTAGAATTAAGCTAAGGGAAGAATAGAAAATAGCGTTTAAAATACGCTATAGATACTATAAGTATAAGGTTATATTTTTTAGTCTAACTAATGCTCTTATAATATTCTAAGCTATAATTAATTATATACTTCGAGAATATCTAGATATCTTTATAGTTATATACTTTAACGATATCCTTATCTACTCTAAAAGCTTAGAATAGTATAAAGAGTATATATATAAAGTATTATAAATATTATAAGACGCTAAATTACTAGTTAAACTAAAAAAGAGTTTTTTTTATATAACGAAAGTAAACTATCTCGGATATATAATTATATCTAGAGAAATTAAGATATAAGTAAAGAAGATTATAGTAGTAAAGGAGTAGCTAAAACCGATAAATTTTAAAAAAGTTAAAGGATTCTTAAGATTAGCTAACTTCTATCGATAGTTTATTAAAGATTATAGTAAGCACGTAGCACCTCTTACTAATCTTATAAAAAAAGACGTATTATTTAATTAGACTATAGAAGTATAAGAGGCCTTTAATAAGATTAAAAATATTATTATATTAGAACTAGTCTTAATCGAACTAGATCTTAATAAACCTTTTAAAATTAAAATAGACGTATCTAACTATGCCTTTAGCAGATAGCTCGGATAATAAGATAATAATAAAAAGCTATACCTAGTAGCGTTTATTTTTAAGAAACTTAATAGACTAGAACTTAACTATTAGATATACGATAAAGAACTTATAGTAATTATCGAAGTATTTATAGAATAGGAACTATATCTAATTAGCGTAAAATATTAAGTATAAGTATACTTAAACTATAAAAACTTAGTATAGTTTATAACTACTAAGGTTTTTAATAAACGATAAGTTAGATAGGTAGAATTCCTATTTTAATTCGATCTAAAAATATATTATTAAAAAGGATTAGAAAATAGATAAGTAGACGTAACTAGTAAAAGACTAGATTATTAGTAAGATATTAAGCCTAAATCCTAAAGTATCTTTAAATAAGAAGAAGATAGTAACCTTACCTAAGAATTAAGAATAATTAACGCAATATTTAAATTAATACTAGATCTAGAATAAAAATAAAAACTTAGATAATTATAGTAATAATTATTAGCAGAAGAGAAAAAGGAACTCTATAAATAAGATAGTAAGCTTTATTAAGTAAGGAAACTCTACGTACTAGAAAACCTATAAAGTAAGCTTATTATATAGATATATAAAGCATCTGCTTATAGATATTAAGGAATTACCTTAATAATAAAACGACTACGACGATACTATAAGTTTTCTAAGATATAATAATATGTTATAGAAGTTATTAAAAACTATAATATCTATAATAAAAGTAAGGCAGTATAATATAAGCCTTATAGAGAGCTAAAGGCTTTACTAGTTATAACTAGACTTTAAAAGTTAGTTATAATAGACTTTATCGTTAAACTTCTAAAATCTAAAAAACTAATAACTAAGGTACTTTATAATAGTATCTTTATTATTATAGATAGACTTATAAAATACGCCTACTTTATACCCTACTAAGAATCTAGTATAGCAGAAGACTTTATATACGTATTTCTATAATACGTTATAAAGTAATATAGATTACTAGATAAACTTATTATAGATAGAGACGCTAAGTTTATATCTAAGTTTTAGTAAGGGCTTATAAGAAGGCTAAGAGCTAAGTATAAGCTTTTAATAGCTTTTTATCTATAAACAGACGGATAGATAAAACAGCTTAACTATTACGGCCCTAGAGATAGAGACCCTAACCCTAAGGGTTAGGGTCTAGATTACGTAATCCCCTAGTTAGATAAAACTCTAACTCCTGCCTATAATACTGTTTTATAGCTCTTCGAGCTACGTCTTATTAACAGAGCCTATACCTGCCGAGGATAGAGCTTACTTATAGCAAATAGGACTGTCTGCTACTTGCCTGTTTAACGTATACCTAACTGCCTGTCTGCTACCGTAACACTACGTAGCTCCTTCCTTTATACGTTAACTTTATATTTACCTGCCCGGATCCCTTATTAAGCACCGACTCCCCGGAGGAGCTTACTGCTTACGTCCCTTAATACCTGTCTAAGTAGCTCTTATACTTACGAAATGTTAACGCCTACCTATCGGCCCTTGAAGGAGAATACGCGTCTTTAAGGGAAGAACGCGTATCCCTTCGGACTACTATTTAATAACGTAAAGCTATAATCGATTACTAGAAAAAGAATTTCGAAAAGAACCTCTAAACCGCTTAGCAGAAGATTACTTAGCTAGAAATCGAGAAGTATTATCTAGTAACCGCTACCGCCCCTGCTATATATATCCCTTTACTTACCTCTATCTATACCGAACCTTTTATTAATCTTTCGATAGATCTTCTAACGTAAACGTCTATCCTTATTCTTATTATAAGTTCCGGCTCTGCCTAACTTAATAAGAAACTACTTAACCTAAAAGAATTTAATAATGCTTATAAGGACCTTCGCTAATTTACGTAGTAAGTTTACGCTAAAATAACTACTAACGCTAACCGCTTCCTAACTACTTAGGCTTAACTAACTTATATTACTAGACGTCTTACTAGAAAGGCCTATAAGTTAGTCTTACCGAAAACGATCTATAGCGTCCTCTAGTTTATCGATTACTTTATACTATTCGAATACTTAAAAAGGGCTTTTAGAGATCCCGACCGGATCTAAAATGCTTAGAATAAACTATATACCCTAAAGTAAAGGAATTAGGATTTTAGCGTATATTTCTTAGAATTTTAACGCTTAGCCCTAAAAGGGGAGATACCTAATAACGCTCTTACTCCCCTTTTATTTTAAAAAATCTCTCGTAAACTCTAAAATATACTACTATATAACCCGAGCCTATTACGAGATTTCTATAAATATACGTAACACTTATAAGGATTAGATAACTGTTACTGTTAATACTAATAGTAAGTATCCTAAAACCGTAACCCTCCTGCTACGTAACCTGCTACTCCGAAAACTATACCTAGTTAGCCCTAAGCTATAACTATAACTTACGCCCGCCTTATTACCCTAATCTCCTCTAAAAAGCCTATAGATCTTAGCTCTTAGCGCTATAGTAGTAGCCGACGAAAGCGCTGAGAGTATTACCGCTATAGTTCTTCTACTTACTTTATTACGAACTACCCTAAACCTAACTAATAGTAATTAAAACTATACGGTTTCCGCCTAACGTCCCTGCCTTAAAGCCTATCTTCCTATTCTCTGCCGCAATATATAGCTCCCTCCCCTACCTAAGGACGGAGTACCTCTCTTATCTAGAGCTTATTAAATAGGGTAAGCCTAAGATAAGTTACCCTTAGGCTTTTAGCAAGCGTAAACTTTAAATATCTACTGCTGCTACTACTAGACTATCGATTAAAGATAAAGAAAACTAACGATCGAAGATACTAATCCTACCTATATTACTAACGGTAGATAAGAAGAACCTATCTACTTATACCCTAACTAATACTAGAGCTAAGGGGAAGGCTTTCCTTAATAAAAGCTAGGCCGAGGAAAGGGGAATTTTTATACTACCTTTAAAGAAACTATTTAACTTAGAAGTAATCGACGGCTAAAGTTTAGAGAACGCCGTTATTTACTATATTTTTATCGTATACTATATAAACGACTATTACTAAAAGGAGATAAAAATATTCGTTACGTAGCTTGCTTATTACCCCGTTATATTTAAAATACTTTAGTTAAAATAATATAACCTAATTATTCGCTTCGCTTTATATACTATTACGTTTAATAGCGATTACTGCCGGTAATACTATAACCTGCCTAGTAAACTTATAAAGCTTAAGGCATTATAGGATATCCTTAAAGCTAGCCGCCGATACCTATAGCCTAGCCGCCCTAACGCCTTAAAAAACTGCGATATCTATACCGTTTTACTATATACGATAATAATATACGCATAAAAGAATAAATACCGCTTATTTTTTATTACTCTAGAATAAATCGATAATATACTAGAAGATAAACCTGCCCCTAACCTAGTAACGCCTTTACTAGAAGAGATCTAAGGCTTTACCGATATATTCTCTCTAAAAGAAGCCGAGAAGTTACTACTATACTGCCTATATAACTATTATATTTAACTAATAGATAGAAAAACCCTGCTATTTAAACCGCTATATACTATATCCTATAACGAACTAGTCGCTTTAAAAGAATAGCTAGATAAGAACTTAAGGAAAGGATTCGTCTATCTTAGTTCGTTATATATCGCGTCGTCTATCCTATTCGTAGTAAAGCCTAGAGGTAATCTCTAATTCTATATTAACTATTATATACTAAATAACGTTACTATTAAGGACCGATACCCCCTGCCCCTAATAAAGGAATCCCTAAATAACTTAAAGGGAATAAAGTTCTTCTTAAAGATCGATATTATTTCTGCGTTTAATAACTTCTATATCTGCGAAAGAGAAGAGTACCTAATAGCCTTCTATACCCGTTTCGGCTTATTCGAATCCCTAGTTATACCCTTTAGACTAACTAGCGCGCCTGCTATATTTTAAAGATTTATTAATAATACCTTAAGACTTTACTTAGATATATTCTATATCGCTTACCTAGATAATATCCTAATCTATAGCCGTACTTACTCGGAATATAAATAATATCTCTGCCTAGTCTTAATAGCTTTAAGGAAAGCCGAACTATACGTTAAAATCGAAAAATGCGAGTTCTTTATAGAAGAAATAACCTTCTTAAGACTAATCGTCGGTGCTAATAGAATCCGGATAGACCCTAAGAAGATTAAAACTATTATAAACTAGAAATAACCGACCTGCCTAATAGATATATAAGCCTTTATAAGGTTTAGTAATTTCTACCGCTGCTTTATCCGAGATTTCTTAAAGATAATCTTACCGTTTATCTGCCTAATAAAAAAGGAAGTTCTATTCGAGTTCGACTCTGCCTACGATAAAGCCTTTTAAGGCTTTAAGACTACGTTTACCTATGCCCTTATATTAGCCTTATTCGACTAAGAAAAAGATATTATCCTAGAAACTAACGCCTTTAACTACGTCTCTACTAGCGTAATATCTTAATATAGAGACGATAGAATCCTACGCCCTATCGCTTTCTTCTTAAAAAAACACTCTAGTATAGAGTATAATTATAAGATTTATAATAAAGAACTGCTTACTATTATCCGTTACTTTAAAGAATAGCGCCCTAAACTAGAAGGGGCCTTATCCTTAGTTAAGGTTATTACAGACTATAAAAACCTAAAGTACTTTATAACGATAAAGTTACTAAACTGCCGATAAGCCTATTAGTCTAAATTCCTATCCCGTTTTAATTTCCGAATAATATTCTGCCTTAAAAAACAGAAGGCGAAGCTAGACGTATTAACTAAGAGGTTAGAGGACCTGCTTTAAGAAGGGGATAAACGCTTACTATACTAGAGTTAAGTAGTACTTAAAAAAGAAAATTTCGAAACTCTTCCCCTTATACTAGATATAATAGCCCCGGATCCTGCTATATCGCTATCTCTAACTCCTTCTAATATACTAGAGCCCTAGCCTAGCTTAAACCGACCTGCTAAAAAGATAGTTTACTTTTTAGCCTAGACCTGCTAAGAAATTAAATCTTTACGCCCTTACTAGGATAAAGAATTATCCGTCCTATTCAACACCGGATACCTAGAAGACCCGATTCCTTAGTCTGCCCTAAAGGCGTTAGAAGAAGACGCCCTGCGATATCTACTACTAACCTTAGCTAAGTGCGAGAATCGCAGTAGCTACCTATACTATAGGAACCGCCTATACGTCTCTAACCTGCTAAAGCTAAAAGCTAAACTCTTAGAATACTACTATATGTCCTTTATTACTAGCTATCTAAAGATCTTAAGAACTTATAAGATCCTAAACCGAGAATATTACTAGCCTTAGATATTAAGCTACGTAAAGCGCTAGGTTACGAACTACTACTAGTACTATAGAGCTAAACTTAACTAAGAAGCCTAATAAGGACTGCTAAAACCTCTGCCTATCTCGGAATAATCTTAGAAAGACCTGTTAGTAGACTTTATTACCTACTTACCTATTAGCTAAGGCTATAACGCTATTATAGTTATAGTCGACCGCTTATTTAAGATAAGATACTTTATAGCCTATAAGGGCACCTGCGATTCTAAAGAAGCTGCCTGCCTATTTATAAAGAATATATAAAAACTATATAGCTTACCGATAACGATTATATCGGACTAAAGACCTTAGTTTATATCTATATTCTAGAAGCATCTAATATAACGCTTATATATCTCCGCTACTTTATCGACTACTTATTACCCCGAGATCGATAGATAGACCGAGAGAATAAACGCCTCTCTAGAATAATACCTGCGGTTTTACGTTATATATCTTTAAAACGACTAAGCCGACTAGCTGCTGCTAGCAGAGTTTACTACTAATAACACTATTTCCGAGATAACTACTATTACCCTATTCTTCGCTAACTATAGATTCTACCTTAGGTTAGGTTTTAAGCTTATATAGCCTGTTAATAAGCCTGCCGCTTACGATATTAAGAAGTTCGTTACTTAGATATAAGAGATTACTAATTACTTAAGGACCGAGATACTTACCGCTCGAGCCTGCTATAAAGAGCAGGCTAACCGGAAACGCCGCCCCGCCTGCCGTTATTAAATAGGCTAAGAAGTCTAGCTTAACGTATAAAATATAAAGATACTATACCCGGTAAAGAAGTTCGACTAGAAAAACTATAGACTATTTAAAATTACCGAAGTCGTTAGCCTTTAAGCCTATCGGCTACTTCTTCCCGATGCTATAAGGATATACCTTATATTTTATATTAACCTATTATAACCTATCGCTAATAACTTATAACCTGCCTAAAAGATCGATCTTCTGCTATCTATCGAGGTAGAAGGGTTATAAGAATAGGAAGTTAAGGAAGTCTTAGATTCCTGTTAAGACCGCTATAGCTATAGTAGCTACCCCTGCCTAAAGTATACTATTAAATAGACTAGATACGATAACCCTAAGGAAGTGCCTACGTCGTACTTAGAAAACGCTTAGGAAGTTATACGTAACTTTTATAAAAGATACCCGTTTAAGCTTAAACCCTAATATAACCTCTTAAGAGTTCGGTCCTAAAGAGAGGGGTACTGTTACGGCCTTAGAGATAAAGACCCTAACCCTAAAGGTTAAGGTCTAGATTACGTAATCCCCTAGTTAGATAAAACTCTAACTCCTGCCTATAATACTATTTCGTAGCTCTTCGAGCTACGTCTTATTAACAGAGCCTATACCTGCTAAGGATAGAGCCTGCTTATAGCGAATAGGACTGTCTGCTACCTGCCTGCTTAACGTATACCTAACTGCCTGTCTGCTACTGTGATATTAACTAAATTATTAAAGCCTACCTTAAGAGCTATATTAACTATAAATAGAATAATTAAGTTAAACTCTTACTATTAGCAGAAATTATATATAATAGTATAGATATAATAATAATAGGAATATTACTATTCTACGCTAATTATAGGTATAACCTTAAAGTATATCGAGAACTATTACCCGGAAAGGATAATATAAAAGTAATTAAAAAAACGGAAAAAATCTATAGATTATAAGAAAATATCTAACAGAAACTCTTATTCGTACACTAAAGAATAGTAGAATACTATAATCGAAGACGATTTAAAATACTAACGCTTAAGAGGGGAGATAAGGTCTACCTACTACGTAAGAATATTAAAATAAAACAACTTAGCGAAAAACTTAATTTTAAGAAACTTAAAGTATTTAAAATTATAAATAAGCTTTTAGACGTTTCTTATAAACTTTTATTACCTCTAAGAATAAAGATATACCCCGTTTTTTATATTTTATTACTTAAACTAGTACTTAAGAATACTAGAATCGACAAGGAAGTTAAACTCGATTATAAAGTATAGGAATACGAAGTAGAAAAGATATTAGACTTAAGATAAATTAGAAATAAAATAAAATTCCTAGTTAAATAGAAAGACTACGATAATACAGAAAATATATAGGAACTAGTAGATAATATTACGCACGCACGATAGGCAATAAATCGATTCTAAGGACAGAAAACACTATAAGCTCGACGTTTAGTAGGAATCCCTGCGCTATAACTAAGGCTACGCTCCGGTCTTAGAACTAAAACTAAAATCTGTTCCGACGCCTAATAACGTATCTATATCTACCCTAGATAAATCTATAGGACTTTAAGAAAGATCCCCTTTAGGAATAATATAAGGTTCCTCTGCTACGGCCTTATAAATAGCACGCGCCGCGGTCTCTCTCTCTTTAGCCTTAACCCGATCTAACTCTTTAATAGTCTCTAAACTACGACGAACCGCCCGAGCTATTTTATTAGACTAGTAACGACGCTTCTGCCTTAAACAACGAACTTTTATAGCCGTAGCCTTTAGCTCCCCCTTTATATCCTCTAACTTAGCTTCGGTAAGGGAGTGTTAAGTAACGATTTTCTGTATCTGCGTAAGCGAAAGACCTTAAAAATTATAGTTCCTTCGTTTAAACTTTATATACTCGGAATAGCGAGACGAGTCTTCGTCGGAAGTAAGGTAAGGAACCTTACAAGACTCGTAATAAGAATAAGCTAGCATTTCGGAAGAACGATAGAGGATAGTAAGCTAAAGAGAATTGCTGTATATAGTTTTTTTATAGGAAGGTTTACTAATTCTGCCGGATATAACGAATTAATAATAATATTCATACGCCGACCTGCCGTAAGGGCATGCGGAACCTCTATAGTCTAACTAGCCGTATAGGAACCCGAGTGCTAGGGGAAAACCTATACGCTGCGTTCTTACTACGCGGAAGCCGCGCTATCGTTACGCCTGCGTCCTATAGTTACCTAGTACCGTTACCGTACTAGCAACCTTAATTTGCTATACGGATAAGGCACTTAGCTTAAGTTGCTAAAAGAAGGATATTCCCCCGCTCTAGCGCTGCTCTCTCGCGCTACCTGCGCTGCATAACCTCCTCTATAGCTATCTCGAGTGCTAGCCTAAACGACAGGAGTCTTCCGGTTCTTAGTAGCTATCTTATAACCGTGCTTGTAGTAGTATCTTCGCTAACGGCCGTTTCGAAGTTGCAGTAAGAGCGCAGCGCCTGCGGCGCTAGTAAGCGGCGAAGGCGCTTACGTTCTTATACTAGCTCGGCGCATCTAACGACTAGGTAGAAGGCGGTCTCTTTACCTCTCCCGTATCGGCAGAGCGGCGTATACACCTTAAGGACGCCGCGCGTAAACAGGTAGCTAGTAAAGCCGATTACCCCTATTCGAATCTAGAATAGCGCTAAGGATTCGTGTTTAGCTAGACCGATGTATAGGCTACTAATTTTATCTGTAAGGAGCGGTAGGCGCTACGCTACTAGCGTAAGTGCAGAGCTTGCGAGGCGCGCTGTCGCTGCTTCTTAGAGGCCCTCCTACCGTTCTTTCTATTCGCGAAGGCTTAGGTCTACCGGGGGTCCCGCGATCTAGTCCTTCTACTATTAGTGCTTCTGCGTGCTATCCTTATAGCGTGTTCGCTGCGTAGGAGCTAAGGTAGGGGCGGTAGTGCTTCCTCTATCCTAAGGCCTAAAGGTCTGTTTCTAGCGGCGATAAGTCTTTTATCTTATTAGCTACGTCTCTATTATTTCTCGAACGCTACGTATACGCTGCGTTATCCCCGTTGCCTTAAGCCTTACCTTAAAGGCGGTAAGTCTGCTATTAAGGTATATATCGATCGGGGGGCACCCCGTTTCTCGCTTAATTAGCCTTATAAGAGTTGCTTTAAAGGCGCCGATAATAACGCGTAAGCACTACGACTAAGTAGCGTATAGGTAATTTCCTATCCTTATTAGTC
Organism: Cytospora piceae; assembly: GCA_016508685.1. Classification (NCBI taxonomy): domain Eukaryota; kingdom Fungi; phylum Ascomycota; class Sordariomycetes; order Diaporthales; family Cytosporaceae; genus Cytospora; species Cytospora piceae. The sequence goes on along the minus strand of JADMLE010000005.1, from coordinate 1,079,650 downwards.
GAGTTAATAAAAGTATATACTACGCTAAGGCCCTATAAGCTATAGCACTGCGGATTACTTTCGTATAGATCTCTTTAGCTCTTACGCTACTATAGCCTTACGTAGTAGCTGCGAGGCAAGTAAGTGCGAACTTCTAGGTCTCTAGCTTCCTTTTAATCTCCCGGAGGTAACGGCGCTAGCGCAGCTTATAATCGAGCTAAACGCTAAGGAACCTCGCCGCTTCGACTAGTATAACCGTCGCTATACTATAGCGCACCGGCTATATAGGCGCTTCGCGGCTATAGGTAAAGTATATTAACTCGCTCTTATAGGCAGCGAATTCTATACCTACCCGGAGTCCTTATACCTTATACGTAGCGTACGCGCGGTTTAGACGCCTATAGTTCTCCTTAACGTTGCTACTCGCGATTAGAATATTCGTATTATCTATAAAGCCGACTATAATAATACCGTTGCCTTAAAGGGCCTTATATAGTGTAGCGATATATAGGAGGAATAGAACTAGGGATAGAGGGGATCCCTATAGAACTCCTGCCTATAAGGTGCGCGGCTCTAACGCGGCTCTGTCGAAGAGGAGGCGTATCGTTCGCGCGTCGAGAAAGCTATAAATCTATCGCTAAATCTATAGTAGGTACCCCTTTCGGTGTATAATTTCGACTAGGCGGTTATAGTTAACGGTATCGAAAGCGCCTGCGATATTAAGCTATAAAAGTAAAGCTACTACGCTACTCTGCTACGCCGTAAACACTACTTCGGTAACTACCTATATAGCTAACTCTATCGAGCAGGCCCTTCGGTTACTTATCTAGCCCTCTAGCAGTAAGTTCTACTCCTCTACTACATCTGCGATACGTATTCCTAGTACCTTCTCGACTACCTTACCGATAGTGCGTAGTAGGGCTATAAATCTATACGCGCCGGCGAGTTATTTCTCCTCGGTAGTCTTACCGGTCTTCGGTAAGACGATAACGTTTACGCTACGAAAGCGCTATAGGTAATATACTAGTATAAAGCTCCCTTCGGCTATTTAAGCGATAGCTTCCCGAAGAGGCTTTCCGCACAACTTAAGCAGGCCGATTAGGAGGTAGTCGTCGCCGGGGGCTTTCTACGGTTAGGTGCCTTATAGGGCTAGCTTAATATCTGCTTTAGAGACGCTCCTTCGCATCGAGAACGCGCCTTAGTTCTAACTCCCTGCTAATAAGTCTCTCTCTTATATATCTAATAGGTCTGCTACTATAACCGGGAAGAATTTAGCTATAAAGACCTCTGCCTTTTAAGAGTGCGTAGTATACTCGGCGGGTCCCTCTGCGCTGCGCCGGAGCAGCAGCAGCGTAAGGGGGTTAGGGGGTTTATAGCTTTATAGTCTAGCCTACCGCTTAAGCTTCTAGATCGTCGCGTTATCGTAAAATGCTATAGTAACTGCGCGGCGCTAGCATTTTACTTAAGCAGCTTAGATTATGCGCTTTTAGGCCTATACTGCTTTTTATCTAATCCGGTCTGTATATACCGAGGGAGCAGCTTAAAAGCGGCGCTTAGCTTACTTAGCCGCGGCTATCGCCTTAGTTACCTCCGGGGACTACTATTTAGCCTTCGTACCCGAGTTTGCCTTTTACCGCAGGGCCGCAGCTTAGGCGATACGCTAAAGCTCTGTAGTTAAGTAGTCTACGTAGTAGTCTAGATCGGCTTCGCTATCGAATCTGTCTAAGATATATATCTTCCGTACCTCGACTATAACGAAAAAGGGGTCGACTGCTATCTACGACTAGCCCGCTAAAGCGTCGCTTAGTCGTAGCTTCCTCGTTACGCGTATTACGCGTATAAGCTATAGGTCGTAGTCTAACCCTTCCTACTAGGGCCCTCTGCTATATTCGTATTAGACCTCGAGACTATACTAGGCGAAGTTAAGTATAAAGGATCGTTCCCTATATTTCTCGCGGGTAACGCGTCTATAAGGCGTAGCGAGGTCGAGGCTCTAGCGTTACGCGAGCGTTAAGAGTTCGTATACCGTAAATAAGGTTCTTCCCTCGCGGTCTTATAGTAGGTAGTATATATTAAAGTCGCCGATAAAGACGTTATATCCGAGCAGCGCTTACGTAGCGAGGTTAGGGAGCAGGCTCTGCCTATACGCGCCTTAAGCCGGTTCGGCGTATATCGACTATATCGTAAGTAGCTCGTTATCTATACTAAATATAACCGAGCTCTAGTTATAGCCCGACTTTCCTTCCTACGCAGCAGGAGAGAAGCGTTTATACACGAATAGCGCCGCTTAACCGCTACTCGTATATATTGCTTTATACGGTAATAAAGCTAGGCAGATAACTATTAACGTGTTTAGACTTACCTATAGCTCTTAAATCGCTATAATATCGTAAGCCGGGCGCCTGCTTAGCGCTAGCGCTACGTTCGATCTACTACCTCTTACGTTCTAGAAGAGTATACTTAGATCTATTATTTTTAGGTAAGGGAGTAGGTTTATAGTATAAGCTGCGTATACGGTAATAGGTATCGGCGTATACTCGATATCCCTACTGCTTAAGAGCAGGGTCGTCTTTAGCAGGAGACGTTCCTTATAGGCTCGCTAGATAGGGTCCTCTTCCTACTGCTAACCGTCTAGAAGCTATCGGTGCCCTTGTTACTTATACTCTATATAGGAGTATCGCTTACGCTACAGACCTCGAACTGCTGTAGGCGAGTTTTATATACGTCCTATACGCGCTTACGCTACGCCTGCGCTATAGGGCAGCTATAGTCTTACGCCGTATAGGAGCCTTTATACTAGATATATCGGGTAGCCGTTCGGTCTATCGATACTAGGCACTCTGTTTTACTTTCTTCGTACGCAGTTCCCGCGTAACGTCTATACCGCGCTATAGCTCTATAGTATTAGGCGATATAGCTATAGCCGTAGTAGTTATAGCACTGCCTAATATTAATATCTGCTAAGTACGGTTTATAGTTAAATATTTCCGCCCTCTATATAACCCCGTTACTATAGAGCTGCTTTACCGCAGCGATATCGCTAATCGAGGCGACTAAAATCGAGCGTCCCTGTTTATTCTTCGAGAAGAGAGGGCGAACCTTATAGATCGCCTTCGAGTTATCTTTCTAGAGTTTTTATAGGAGCTGCTCCGGCGTAGCGTATACGTCGTATAAGCGTCCCGTATATATACCTCTAATAACTATAGGGTATTCGCGCCTTACTACCGTTACCTCGGTTCCGAATACGAGGGAGATCTATACCGTCTAAGACTTATAGTTCTAGGCGTCGTATTTAAATATAAGGAGAATATCCCCGCTGCGTATACGCTACGCGGCGACCGCTTCGTCGCTACTAAGGGCCCGGTTAACTGCTATAATTATATCGACTAGTTTTCTGTTACTATATATTGCTATAATATTACAAATTATAAGCTTTCTGCTATAGCGGGCCGGGACTATAAGCCGCGGCTCCTACGCTCCCGAGCCGCTTAGTAGCGTCCCGGTAGCTATAACTTACGCCTAGGATCGGTTCGGGTTACTCGTCGCGTTCCCTATAAGGCCGTTACCTATAAGGGCAGTGCCTGCGAGGGCTTTACGTAAGGCCGCTTCGATTTCGTTATAGAGGTCCGCGCGTGTAATTAGCTAAGCGGCGTCGGTAGAGCTCTTACGCAGAGACTGCGCGGCCTTTATATAATAGTTCTCGGTAAGGTTAAGGACCTTACGCACCTTGTCCTAGCCGATAAGGTCTGCTAGTTATTGTTTAATCTTTACGAGTATCTTAAGGTCTGTGCTAGCTGCTTCCTCGTAGCTCGTTTACTGCTCGGTCGTCGTCGTCGTCGTCGTTATAGCTTAAGCGCTAAAGCTATAGTTAGGGTAGTAGCGGCTCTATTCGATTCCTGCGGTTCCTGTGTCAACGACTATTAGAAGCACCTCATAGCTAGCGCCTTCGCCGCGCCCCGGCTGCGTCGCTATAGCTAGGCGTAGCTTTACTTAACGATTCCGATTCTAAGGTCAGATTCGAGTTTCGAGTGCAGTTAGCACTAATAGGTGCTAATTTGTCTCGAAGAGCGTTTTTTTTTCTACATATAACGAATTAAGAAGGCATAAATATACAACAGAATAAGGGAAATAACTTATAGATCTTTAAGGATAAAGAATTAAGGGAGGAGGAGGATAATGTTATAACCTAAGGTTAAAGTACTAAGGGGTTATATAGTTAGATATTAGATATAGTTAAAGTAGGGATAATATTACAGGAATAGACGGAATCTCTATAAAGGAATTCTATATAACTAAGGATAAAACTAGGGTTAGGGTAGAGGACCGTAATAGTCGCTCTGCGACTTTATCGGTCCCTACCGATTATATCTTAGACTATAATAATCGCTCTGCAACTCTAGCGGTCTATACTAAAGAGCTAGATATATATAATATAGTTATTACTATCTAGATAGCTTTTATAGTTTACTCTTTAGTTATTAATCTAAGTATTATCTTTATATATAATAGGAATTATTCCTCTTAATTACTAGTAAAGCATAGCACGTCGAATATTACTAGCACACTATATATAACCGTTTGATTACATTAACCCTTACAACTACAGACAAGTACTCTTTTAGAGGTTACTACTGTGATTATTACACTAACCGCTATTATAAACTAGGCTCGATATTAGCCCCTAAACCGTTACCCCGGCATATACGTAAGACCTCGCGACTATCTAGTCGTCTAATTAACCTTAATATAGCGCCTAGAAAGATAAAATTAAAGCCTTTAAAAGCGCTATTAAAAGTATTAAAAGTAATAATAGAGGCCTTAGTAGTTTCGGCCTATAAGGCCGCCTAGCTAGCTACTAAGCCAGCGGGAAAAGTAGCTACTAAAGGCACTACTATAAAGAAAACCTCCGGCCTTGCGATATATATAAAGCGTAGTATAGACAGGAAGAAAAGGGTTATAATAACCTTACCGGCTGTAGCCGAGGCTTATATAAGAGAATAGGTACTATAGAATAAGGCCGAGGTATAGCTAGAGTAATAGCCGAGCTTAGAAGCGTAGTTAGACTAGTAATCTAATATTCCCGAAAGTTCTGCTAATACCTCTAACCTGTTTATTTCTTCTCTTTATCTGCTACTATTACTAATACTATTACTACTATAGGCTACGCTTATAGACTTTTATATAGCTATAGTTTTAAACCTTAAGTTTTTTTTAGAAAGCTAGTAGTTACCTCTTTTAGCCCGGCTATATCCCTAGCTATAGCACGATAACCTATATATAAATACAGTTTAGGCGCTATAGTAGATTAATAGGTTATTCGAGAAGATAGTTAATAGCTTAAAAGCTTAGCTAAATATTATAATAATTAGGCGTGCTAAAACGCCGTCCTTTATATACGCTTTTATAGCTACGATAAAAGGATCGAGAAAAGAATTTATATAGAGTAGGGATATTATTTCGAGCAGCTTTAAGCCTAACTTTAGTATTATATTTATTTAAGATATTATTAGTGCCTAGTAACTATATAAACTACTATATAGACTAACTATAAGTTTTAAATATCGGCTATAGGCGCTGCTACTATTAGAGCCTATCTTTAGCTTAGCCTATAATATAGGTCGGCTTTTATAGCAGAAGAAGGCTATATTATATACTAACTAAATAAATAAGGCTAGCGATAAAAAGGAAAAAGCTTAGAAGGATATTTAGGTAGTTCTAACTAATAATTAGGTATATAAGGAAGGGAAATATTATAACCGCGATAAAGTATCTTATATCTAGTACTAGCTATAGCGGTATAGCGGTATATACCTACGCTTTTTATCTTTAAACCTAACTAACTAGGCTAATATAATTTAGCAGAACCTCTATATAAAGGCAATACCGCTAAAACCTATAATATCTTAGGCTAGAAGCTATTAGCAGGCGTGTTAGGAACGTAATAATTTCGTAAGAAAGTTAGCGGTAGCAGGTACGGAAAAGAACTCGCTTATAGTAGCATTAATAGCTTAGCCTAGTATAATACTATCGCTAGTATAGATAAACGGGTAGCTATAAGGTATACCCGGGATACTTAGCGTAGGTAGTATATAGTTTAATATACCCTTTAGTATACTTTCCGGCTTAAGTAATCTATCCTCTTAAGTGCTAGTAAAATTAGCTACTATAGAAGAGGTATTATTAAAGTAATAGGGAAAGAAACCGAAGCTATAGCTATAGCTGCTACTATAACCTATAGCTATATTAGTTAAAGTATTACTATCGGAAGCCTAGCAGATAAAAATATCTACTATTAAAAAGCTTAGGATACTAAAAATAGTAAGGGTACTACTTTTTAGTTTATCGCTACTAATCTTACGTAGTATACCTACTAATAAGCTACTATTAGAATTCTACTACGCCTTTCTTAAGCGTTACTATAATAGCTTAAAATCAGAGTATAATAAGGCTCTCGTAAAGGCTATAAATATAGTAACGGTAGCTAGCCTATTAGTTATCTCGATTAGAGACCTAAAAGAACGCTAGTTCTAGTAGCAGGGTATACCTAAATAGGTATATAAGCCGATAAAGGCGTATATAAAGCCCTTCTTAAGCAAATAGGAAGGTATTATAAAAGAAAGGTAGTAAGATAATCGGAAACGGAAGCGTAAAGAGATAGAGGCTAAGGCCGAGCGTAACGTCGAAGAGGATAAGAATAAGGCTATTATAGGCCCTAAGAGTAACTATAGGCTAGCTTAGATAGATCTGCTATTACGTTAGTTATCTCTAGTATATTAAGAACTATATAAAGGTAAGGAGATATTTTTATCGCTGCCGGTATATAATGATTACAGTAGTAACCTCTGAAAAAGTACTTATCTATAGTCGTAAGGGTTAATATAATTAAACGGTTATATATAGTATGCTAGTAATATTCGACGTGCTATACTTTACTAGTAATTAAGAGGAATAATTCCTATTATATATAAAGATAATACTTAGATTAATAACTAAAGAGTAAACTATAAAAGCTATCTAGATAGTAATAACTATATTATATATCTAGCTCTTTAGTATATCTTACGCTAGTCTTACCGTTAAGACCGTTGTAAGATCCTTTCTCGCGATATCTCGCTATCGAGACTATCGTAAGATCCTTTCTCGCGATGTCTCGCTATCGAGACAGTTATAAGATAGACTTTAACTTTAGGTTAGTTCCTTAGTTATCCGGAACTCTTTTATAGAGATTCCGTTTATTCTGTAATATTATCCCTACTTTAACTATATCTAATATCTAACTATATAACCCCTTAGTACTTTAACCTTAGGTTATAATATTATCCTCCTCCTCCTTTAATTTTTCGTCCTCGAAGATCCGTAAGTTATTTCCCCTATTTTTACGCATATTCGTGCCTTCCTAATCTGTTATATCTAAAGCTTTATCTTATTTATAAATTAATCGTCTAGCTTTATTTGCCGAAATTTCTAAACGTAGCCTTAAAATACCGACGTGTTCTTTTTATACTTTTAAATCTCTAAAGTGTATTATTCTAGCGGGGTATCCGAAGTGTTCCGAGTATACTCGTTATAATCGGGCCTGTATTCGCAGAGAGTTTTCTGCGTCTTCTCTTCTCCGGATATCCTAAGAGGCTAACCGCTTAGTTCGAGAAAAGGAGTTAGTTAAAGAGTAGCTTTCTGCTTTAAACGCTAAACTAGCTTATCTTTAGAAATAGAAAAAATCTCTTCGGGAACATTCGTTAGAAATAGTTCGTTATAGTTTCGAGAGTATCGAGGAGATAGAAGAAGCCGATCGGAAAGAGGCCGAAAGGCGTGCTACTCGTAAGGCCGTAGCGGAGGAACCTTATATTATTCTTAGAGATAATCTTTCTTAGAGTCCTATAGATTTATCTAAGGTAGATATAGATGCGTTATTAGGTATCGGAACAGATTTTAGTTCTAGTTCTAAGACTAAGGCGTAGCCTTAGTTATAGCGTAGGGATTCCTACTAAGCGTTAAGCTTATAGTATTTTCTATCCTTAGAATTAATTTATTACCTATTATACGTACGTAATATTATCCGCTAGTTTCTATATATTTTCTATATCGTTATAGTCTTTTTATTTAACTAGGAATTCTATTTTATTTCCGATTTATCTTAAGTCTAATATCTTTTCTACTTCGTATTCCTATACTTTATAATTAAGTTCGACTTCTTTATCGATTCTAGCATTCTTAGGTGCTAGTTTAAGTAATAAAATATAAAAAACAGGGTATATCTTTATTCTTAAAGATAATAAAAGTTCGTAAAAAACGTCCGAAAGCTTATTTATAATCTTAAATACTCCGAGTTTCTTAAAATTAAGTTTTTTACTAGGTTATTTTATTTTAATATTCCTACGTAGTAGGTAAACCTTATCTCCTCTCTTAAGCGTTAGTATTTTAAATTATCTTTAATTATAGTATTCTGCTATTCTTTAGCGTATAAATAAGAGTTCTTACTAAATGTTTTCTTATAATCTATAGATTTCTTCTATTCTTTTAGTTACTTTTATATTATCCTTTTTAAGTAATAGTTCTCGATATATTTTAAGGTTATACCTATAGTTAGCGTAGAATAGTAATATTCCTATTATTATTATATCTATACTATTATATACGATTTCTGCTAATAGTAAGAGTTTAACCTAATTATTCTGTTTATAGTTAATATAGCTCTTAAGGTAGGCTTTAATAATCTAGTTAAGCTATTCTATCTATCTGTCTGTTTATAGATAAAAAGCTATTAAAAGCTTATACTTAGCTCTTAGCCTTCTTATAAGTCTTTACTAAAACTTAGATATAAACTTAGCGTCTCTATCTATAATAAGTTTATCTAGTAATCTATACTGCTTTATAACGTGTTATAGAAATACGTATATAAAGTCTTTTACTATACTAGATTCTTAGTAGGGTATAAAGTAGGCGTATTTCGTAAGTCTGTCTATAATAATAAGAATGCTATTATAAAGTACTTTAGTTATTAGTTCTTTAGATTTAAGAAGTTTAATAATAAAGTCTATTATAACTAACTTCTATAGTCTAGTTATAACTAGTAGAGCCTTTAGCTCTCTATAAGGCTTATATCGTACTGCCTTACTTTTATTATAAATATTATAGTTCTTAATAACTTCTATAATATATTATTATATTTTAAGAAACTTATAGTATTATTATAGTTATTTTATTATCGAGGTAATTCCTTAATATTTATAAGCAGGTGCTTTATATATCCGTATAATAAGCTTACTTTATAAGTCTTTTAGTATATAGAGTTTTCCTACTTAATAAAGCTTACTATTTTATTTATAAAGTTCCTCTTTTTCCTCTACTAATAATTATTATTATAATTATTTAAGTTTTTATTCTTATTCTAAATCTAGTATTATTTTAAATATCGCGTTAATCGTTTTTAGTTTTTAGGTAAGGTTACTATCTTCTTCTTATTTAAAGATACTTTAAAACTTAGGCTTAATATCTTATTAATAATCCGGTCTCTTACTAGTTACGTTTACTTACCTATTTTCTAATCCTTTTCGATAATATATTTTTAGATCGAATTAAGATAAGAATTCTGCCTATTTAACTTATTATTTATTAAAAACCTTAGTAGTTATAAACTATACTAAGTTCTTATAGTCTAAATATACTTATACTTAATATTTCGCGCTAATTAGATATAGTTCTTATTTTATAAATGCTTCGATAATTACTATAAGTTCCTTATCGTATATCTAATAGTTAAGTTTTAGTCTATTAAGTTTCTTAGAGATAAACGTTACTAAGTATAGCTTTCTGTTATTATTTTATTATCTAAGCTATCTGCCGAGGGCGTAGTCGGATATATCTATTTTAACTTCGAAGGGTTTATTAGGATCTAGTTCGATTAAGACTAGTTTTAATATAATAATATCTTTAATCTTATTAAAGGCCTTTTATACTTCTATAGTTTAATTAAATAGTACGTCTTTTTTTATAAGATTAGTAAGAAATATTATATACTTACTATAATCCTTAATAAATTATCGATAAAAGTTAGCTAATCTTAGGAATCCTTTAACTTCTTTAAGATTTATCGGTTTTAGCTACTCCTTTACTGCTATAATCTTTTTTACTTATATCTTAATTTCTCCGGGTATAATTATATATCCGAGATAATCTACTTCTATTATATAAAAAAAACTCTTTTCTAGTTTAACTAGTAATTTAACGTTTTATAATATCTATAATACTTTATATATATACTTTTTATACTATTCTAAGCTCTTAAAATAGATAAAGATATTATCGAGGTATATAACTATAAAGATATCTAGATATTCTCGAAATATATAATTAATTATAGCTTAGAATATTATAAGAGCGTTAGTTAAACTAAAAGGTATAACCTTATACTTATAGTATCTATAGCGTGTTTTAAACGCTATTTTCTATTCTTCCCCTAGTTTAATTTTAATTAGGTTATAGGCTTTTTTTAGGTTAAAGGCTATAAATATCTTTACTCTATATAATCTATTTCTAAGTTTGCTAATTAATAGAAGAGGGTACTAATTTTTAACGGTAATCTTATTAAGCTATTAGTAGTCGACGTATAGTCTTAACTTTCTATTCTTCTTTAGAATAAACAGGATTAGATATCCTGCTAGTAACTTCGAAGGCTAAATATAGCTTTTTATAAGGTGCTTGTTAAAGTACTTTTTAAGTTTTTTTAGTTAAATTACGTTTAAGTAATAAAGACTTTAGAATTTTAGAAACTTTCCTTTTTCTAAAGATATCTTATAATCCTATTAAGTATATTTTAGTAATCTACTTTCTAGTATACCTAAGAATAGCTTTATATATTTCTTATATTTTTTAGGGATATAGTTCCGAGGTTTTTCCTCTACTACTTTTACTACTTATAAATAGCTAATAAATTGTTTAAGTAGCTTTTATACTACCTTAGCAATTTCCTATTATTACTTCTGTTATTCTTATCTAGATAAGGTCTTTCTTTATACCGTTATTAGGCTTCTAGTTATTAATAAGTAGCTTATCTCTTAATATACTTATATTTTTATATTATATTTTTTAATATTATAAAGCGCTTTATAAGCTATTACTAACTATCTTTTTCGCTAGGTTATTTTAACTTTTTAAATAGTTTCTTCGGCTTATTCTTCGGATAATACTAAGCGTAGTTATATTTTTCTTAATTTATTTAAAGGCTTCGCTTCTACCTTTTTAGTAACTAAATCCTTTCTTAGGTATTCTATTATTATTATAGCTCTTTAAGCTCTTCTAAAGGTATTTATAAATACGTTTAAGTACTATTTTCGTTAGTTATACTTAATAACTAAACCTTTTCTTTTTACGCTATTAATTATCCCTTTAATTAGGGTATAGTTTTCCTAACTAATTTAGCTAGTAATCTAATTAATACGTAGGTTATTCTTTTATAACTAAGTAATACTTAGTATTACGTTATAATTTAAAATATCTATAATATTAAGACTAAAAGTCTTATAATAACTTAAGATAATTACTAGAAGATAATTAGTCTCTTTAATAATCTATCTATTATTATAAGTAACGTTAGTTCTTTTAATTATTCTAAGTTAGTATAGTTATTCTTTTCGATAATAAGCTAGTCTATATCGGTTAACTACTTTAAAGGTAATAAAATTTCCTTATACGCTACTATCTAATAGTACGCGTAGTTTAATATTTCTAAGTTATATATCTAGTTATAGGTAGTTATATTCGCTTACCGTTATAGCGTTAAAGAACCTCTTAGTTTCCTTACTATTAGAGGGTCCTTCTTTTAATAGTTTTCTTCGTTTTTTACGTTACTAGATATTTCGGTAGTATTTAGTTTTTTCTAGTATACTTATTATAAGGCCTAAAGTTTATTCGGTCTTTATTTTAGAGGTACGTTAAGAGGGCTTATATAGCCTCTACTTTCTAAGATACGCTATACCCTTACGAATTCTTTATAAATAATTCTTTATCCGTAGTCGGTATTTAATCCTTATTCTATATATATCTATCGGTTTTAATCCTAAATATAGCGTTTTTATTATTCTTAGATTAAGTCTTAATTCTTTTACTATTCTTATACTTTATATTTTTAGTAAATTTAGCACGTATAACTAAAGTAACTTTTTAGGTATCCTTTTCCTAAAATATAATTAATAAGGTATTATTCTTTATTTTACTTTAAAGTAGTATAGTTATAGTTTTATCGTACTATCTCCTACTAGCTAATATCTCGACTATTAATATCGATAATAGTAAAGACCTAGTTATTCTATCCTTCGATTTATTATAGAAAAAAGTTATTATTAAGCTTCTAAAACTAGTAGTACTTATAGCTATTATTAATATAGCTATAGGCTATAACTAAATTATTATACTATCTGTTTTTAGGGTTTAATAGTATAAGATAGTGCTATTTATAGAGTTAAAGTTCTTCTTTAGTATCTTTTTATATTAACCTTCGAATTTAGAATTCTATAATACTTTTATCTTAGATATCGATAATCTATTTAGGGTATAGGGGTAGATTATAGTCTCTTCCTTCTAGGTCTTCGATAGTTCTTTCTTTTTTTATTACGTTTAAGGCCTTAGCTATTAAAGTAGTAAGTTCTGTCTTAGATTCTTAGTGCTATTAGCGTAGTCTTTCTTCTTAAACTTTTAGGTTATTAGTAGTATTATTATTAATCTACTTATTAAGGTTTTCTATACGTTTCTATATACCTTTTAAGGCCGAATTATTTAGCTCTTTAGGTTTTACTAAGGTTTCGATACTAGGTTATAATAAGTATATTTATCTTAAAGGGGTTTCTATAATATTTTCGTATAATAAATCTTAAAAGGCTTTTTCTTTTAGATTATTAGTTAGCGCGAAGTAGTTAGTACTAGAATAGTCTAAGTTACTACTTCTTATAATAGTATTATAGAAAAGTCTTCTACGTCTTATAGATATCTGTTTATATCCGACTCCTCTATTACGTTATCCTTCTTAAATAGGTTTTTAGTTATTATCTTTCTTCTTACTTTTATAATCCTTAATAAAGTATCTTAGCTTACTATAGTTAAAATATTTCTTATCCTATAGTTTCTGCTAAGTAGCATCTAATTCTATTAGTCTTAAATAGTATCTATAGGTAGTATTATAGTTTTTATTATTATTACGCTAAAACTTCCTTCTAGTATTAAGAGCGTATCGCTTCTAGAATAGTTTATTAGGCGTTATTTTTCCTTATTTTTCTAACTATTGCTTATATAGCTTATTATTAATCTAAACTGCTTATTTCGCGTAGTCTGCGAATTCTTTTAGCCTATCTTCCTTAGCTAGTTTATCTTTAATATTATCCTTTAATCTGTTATAGAATAAGGTTATTATAAGTTTATTACTTTAGCTTAGTCTCGCAGAAATCTATCGGAACTTTAAGAGATAGTTCGAGGCTAAAGTACGTTATTTATATCTAGCTAGGTCTTATTTAACTTATCGTTCTTCTTCTAGTTTGCCGAATACTCTTTTAAGTTTTTCTTTAAAGGCGTCGTAGTTCTTAAACACCTTAACGGTATTATCTTCTCTTAAAGAGTCGCGATAGTTCTCTAAGTAGTCTTATATAGTTAGTTCGAACTATATAAGCGTAGTACCTTTAAGTCGGCTTATAATAAAAAGGATTTTTTCTTCCTTACTAGTAAATTCTTTATTATAGTATCGGAGATAGGCGCAAACTATAGTAAGGAAACTCTAAAGGGTTCCCTTAGTTCTATTAAACGCTTTAGGTCTCTTAAGCTTAACCGCGCCTCGAGTAACCTTCTTATCTTACTTCGCCGTTTAATCTTTATTAGCTATAATATCGTTATACTTACTTTAGAGGTCTTTAATAAGTTCGAGAGCTTTTATAAGCTTCTTATTAGGTATTATTACGGTATCCCTACTAGCTATAATAAAGTGTCGAATATTATATAGAGGCATACTATTAAAGCCGTTTATATAAGAGTTATTAAAATATAATAATTATAGTAGTAACCTTTAAAAAAATACTTATCTATAGTTATAAGGGTTAATATAATTAAACGGTTATATATAGTATACTAGTAATATTCGATATACTATACTTTACTAGTAATTAAGAGGAATAATTCTTATTATATATAAAGATAATACTTAGATTAATAACTAAAGAGTAAACTATAAAAGCTATTTAGATAGTAATAACTATATTATATATCTAGCTCTTTAGTATGTCTTACGCTAGTCTCGCTGTTAAGACCGTTATAAGATCCTTTCTCGCGATATCTCGCTATCGAGACTGTTATAAGATCCTTTCTCGCGATATCTTACCGTCGAGACGGTTATAAGATAGACCCTAACCTTAGGTTAGTTCCTTAGTTATCCGGAACTCTTTTATAGAGATTCCGTTTGTTCTGTGATATTATCCCTACTTTAACTGCATCTAACATCTAACTGCATAACCCCCTAGTACTTTAACCTTAGGTTATAACACGGTAGTTAACTTACTTTTAAAGTATAATCGCGTATAAGAACTACCTAATCTAGCCGAGATATTTAATAATACCGGTAAGCCTAACGATACCGAGTTACTAGAGTCCTAGATTACTACGTAATTAGGCTTGCTAGGGCCTATTTTAATTAAGGATAAAGGTACGTCGGATATCTTATAGCTATCGGAAAGCAATAAAATAATCCCTAAGACTTTAAGCGAGGTTCTAAATAGCAGGGAAGAGTAATAGTAAGGGTATAGATAGCGAGGTTAGCGATAGTATAAGTAGTTATTTTAAGGCTTTAATTTAGTCTGCCTTAGAGCGAGTATAAGAGGCTATAAGGCTATAAAAGTAGTAAAAGTAACTATAAAAGGTAGTTATAAGGTATAGATAAAAGTTTTAATAGTAATACTATAGATTTCTTCTTTACTATATATATTTAGAGTTTTTTTGCTGTTTAAGGTTAATCGAATCGATTAAATCTACTCTATTAGACCTATAGACTTAACCTATAAACCTAACCTATAACCTAACCTTCTATACTACGTTTTATACCTATTTACTCTATAAAGCTATCGCAACCTTATTAAACCTATTAAAATTTACCCGCGCTTATCGGAAATACCCTTTAATACTCTTTACGTTACTTAAAACCTCTTAAGCTATAGCTTCTAGGAAGGCTACGAACTCCTTAAGGCTTACGCTATCGCCGCACTCTCTAGTATATCTCTACTGTAGCAGGGTCTTAAAGTCCTTAAAAAAAGCTTCAATAAGGTTTAAATCTAAAGAATACGGTAGAAGATATACTAGCTTTATACTAAATTCCTTATATAATAGAGTAAGTTCTTTATAATAATACTATAAGGCATTATCTATTATAAGCACTAACTTAGGCTTAAAAAACCGCTAGCACTAAGGTAAAATATAGTGCCTAACCTAGTTTATAAAGCCCTTTATATTACTCTATCTAAAGTATATAAAAGTATCGAGAAGCCTATTAATTATAATAGCTAGAAGTAGGTAATATCGTTACCCCTTTTCTAGCTAGCTTTTACCCTTAGGTATAATACCTAATAGCGCTTAGCTATATCGATATACTCTATCGCGTTTATTATAGCTAGATTTATCTACGTATATTAGCTAATATAGTTTATATAGGGCCTTAAGTTCCTTTACCTAAGCCTCGCGTAGTTCCTTATCCCTTTAAGCCGCGATTAGCCTTATTTTTTTATTCGACTAGCCGATGCCTTTAAAGTGCTTTCCGATTATAGAGACGTCGATAATAATATCGTATTTCTAGTATAAGAACTAGCGTACCTTATAGAGGTCGCTATTAGGCTTTAAAGTAAGGAGTTCCTCGATTTACTAAATATATTAGCTAACGTACAGATAATAAATAAGGATAGCAGGATATATACCTCCTTAAGGTATAGCGTAATCTTTAACCGGCCTACCCGAGGCGATCGTAGGATATCTATACTGCCTCGAATATCTTATTTAGCTCGATTTCTCTATATATAGCGATCGGTATACTATATTACCGCTATAATCTCGCTATTATTAAGGCTGCTATCGAATAGCATCTATATCCGAGACCGCTCCTATTCGGTTAGGTTCTTACTATAAACGCCTATATTAACAGCGCGCCTAAATACTATAGAATATTATAAGGTTTATAATAATAACGAGGTTAAAAGCTTTAAAAATAGTAACGATATAGCCGAGATATAGCCCTGTTACGGTAGTTTAGCTGTTCCGGCTAGATAGTACGAAACAGGCCTAGACCGTGCCTAGGTTCTACTCGCCTTTCGGACTCCTTGATCGCCGGTGACAGCGGGTCATCAATCCCGCCGACTCGCCCGGGTATTATGGGGCTGTACCGGCCGGATGCAACTGTACACTCGGCATGGCTGCGGGACCAAAGCTCTCCAGCATTTTTGGCAGAGAAATCACCACATGCTCCTACTCCCTACCGTCTGCGCGAATATGAACACCTCAATGAACAGTAGCCCCATCCCTTCAAAGGAGATGGCACAGCCTCCTGACCTTTGCACCTTGACCTTGTCGCAGACGTGGAGCTAAAGTGAACTGCCGTCCGCGACTCACGGAAGAGGGCTTGATTCTTGAATTGTCTCGCCTGATTGCCAGAGACGCCAACTGGGGCGGCGACAACTGACACTGGCGCCTGCCCGCCCAAAGAGAGAGAAAGAGAGAGCGGCACAGCGGTGATAAGCGGCTCCGCCCGGCCTTGGTCGAGACCCGGCGACAGAGTTGGGAGACAAGTTCGTTCCCCAGCCAAGCATAAGATGAAACCGCCTCAAGGCCCAATAGACACTTCGTTAACGACCTGTTATCCGGAGCCGAACGGACGATAGATGAGTCGCGGCCGGGGTCTGCCTGTTACCCCGGGCCACTCACATCATCGTGTCTACTGGACCTGCCGATGCCTATGAATCGATGTGTTGTGGAAACGCATGTTGCGTCTGCTGCTTCAGCCGATTTGCAATCCTCCTGGCCGGGGCCAGCAAAGTAGGTTCATAATCCGAGCTTGGGTCAGCTTACCCTAGATATCATTGTGAAATCATCACGCGTAACTAGCTGAAGACGTCTTCACGCATTGCATGTGAGGCAGGGAAGGACTTTTCAGATCTAGAAACAGGGAGGTAGGCGAGAATTTGCCCGATGCTCTGGGGTATGTCCTGCGGATCGAAAGCTCGCGAAGGTGAGTGACGCTCCTTCATTTCCTTACGCCTACTGACAGAGTGTTGGCGCCGAACGAGGGTTCCATAATAATTAGCTATCCTTCAAATACGTAGCTGCGCGGATATACAGTCTTCTCTGCAACAAGCCTGTCGAAAGATCCCGAGGATCCGTCATGAGGAATTCATCGTCGGCAGCCAGCAGGTTGGTGTGTGGTGATGTCTGGACATGCCGTCGCACAGACCCAGACCCTATATAGGTCTCACGTTGAGAGCTACGGTAGCGGTCTCGGCGTTATGAGTCGCCATGTGCACAGAAAAAATGAAGCAGAAGAAACTCGGGCTCATCATATGGTGTTGATAGTGAACCGAACTCACCACACAGGCCCAACTACTCCCACACCTCATCTATCGCCATTAATATGTCCCAAACCCAGATTTGACTCACTGTCTGCCGTGAAAGCCACAATGTCTCCGTCCGTCCCCCAGAAGCACACCGCGTGCTACAATCACTTTTACTAGGCACCGGCAACTCCTGCGATTCGTGGGCAACGTTCAACTCGAGACTGCATGACCGTCTACAGGCCGCTGCTAGTCCGCTTTGCATGTCTTGAAGTCACTGACTGGATGACAGGAAAAGAAGGTTGAAGCACCTGACACAAGCCTCACAAGCCTCACAAGCCTTACAAGTCTTACAAGCCTCAGAAGGAGACGCGGGAGGGCAGTACGAGAACACTCCCACAAATCGCCGGTCACTGGATGAACGCCACTGCCGGAGCCAGATAGACACTAGAAGCAATACCGCAGCCACGACGTCTTAGTACAGCTCGCGTATCACTGTATAGATGACAGATCTTGAGGCTGCTTCCCGAGAGGCGTCTGATAGCGTGCAGCCAGCCGGTGCCACAGTGGTTTTGTATTGAGGCTGGCGTTATGCCAGCATGTGATATTCAAGTCCAAGCTCGTTTCCAGTCTGGAGGGACGGCAGGACATGCAGGTTGCGGCCAGAGCTCCAAGACTGGCAAATATCAATGCCACGACAACGGACCACCGGCGAGACACATGTGTTGTGTGTGTGTGTTGGGCACCTCAATGCTGCAGAGTGATAATGCGATGGATGTCGTGTGGCCTTAAGCGAAGGGTCCACGGCCAATTTGCCATATTAATTGCTCCATTGCTCCTCTGCGGATCTGCACGAGGCCTGTGGGTGTCCAGATTAGGTTCTGGAGAAGGCCGTTATCCCCGTGTCATACATCACTCAATATTAGCAAGATCAACCAAAGGCCCTCAGAATAACCTAATGATGTGCCTCTCTCTCTCGCATCGACGTCCACTCGATTGCCGGAAAGTTTCGAGAGAAAAAACCAACATCTCGAAACCAGAGATTTACATGGGACGTCCTGTCAACGCGACCCAACTTTCTTTTAAAACTTCTTTTTTCTCTTTCACATCTGCGTTTTTTTCTTCTCTCTTCTTTTTTTCCCTCCTGCAGAAAAGAAAGTCAATAACAACTCGCTGGTGTCTTGGCTGCCAGGACTGGACTGCCTGGCCCGTCTCAACGTCAAAAAACCTTGGAAGCGCTGTCAGGGGTCTTTCGGCCGACAGGGGCAGTCGCTGATGCCGTCGCCGGGGGGGGGGGGGAAGAGGCAAGACAAATGCCAAGCCGCGTGTGCAGCGTACACAAAGGCGCAGGAGTAATCTCGCTTGAGTTTCATCTGCAGGCCGTTCCCTGCGGGGATCCGGCCAGACGCTGCAAGGCCAAACCCAATCGTATCGTACAGATGAGATCTCACGACTCGTTATTAGAGTTCTGGCTGAATGGTAACTTGCGGACAGTGGGTCGATCTGGGTCGATACCGTCTGTGGCTTGATTCAGCTTATTAGCTAGCAGACCAGGCTGACTGAATTTCCATTCGGTGCTGTTCTTCATCAGCGAGAAACATCAAACGGCTTTCGAACCGGACGACCAGGTCTAGACTTGACTGAAGCGGGGAGTGGACCCGAAGTCGATTGGTAGTGGAAGGTGGTTTTGTGACGGCGGCAACTGTATTGCACACTAGACGGGGGGGGGATCACGTGGAATCTCCTGGGTTCACCCGGCCCGGCACGGAAGGACGGCGTCGCTGGATGGCGCTGTCGTCTGTCTGTCAACTACGAAACCTCGGTAGCTTGGTAGCTCTGAAGAGTTACAAGCTCAACGGAAGCGTGCAGCTTGCCAGATTTCACCTGGGCACTGCAATGAGGGCTGCATCCGGGAAGTGTGATTTAATTGACGTCGGCTGCCGTCGTCATAATAAAAGCACAAGATCCCAGAACGTGGCAGAAGCGAAGGGAACCTTGGAAGCCCCTTCCCCGCCCCGTTTTTTAACGTGATTATTACTTTTTTGACGTTGCGGTTGCGGTTGCGGTTGCGGTTGTGGTTGTGGGACGATTGTGGACTGTCAGTGGCCACGAGGCAATATACGAGGACGGGACCGGAACAGCCTAATGACAGGAACAGGGTAAGATCGACGCTTCAGCCTTCTATCATGCAGGTCCAAGGTGACAACCTGGAGCTTTCGAAAATATTAATCAAGGAGGGCCACTCCGATGTGGCGCGTGGCATTGATTGGTTGCGGATGTCTCTGTGGCCTGGTTGTTCCTGCATGCTGCATCCACTAGCTCATGACACACATCCCACACAAACACTAATTACATAGTAATAATAAGTACACACAACACACAACACACAACACACACCGCACACCACACCCCACACACCAGTTTTGCAGGCCAGGCAAGGCATGTGCAGGTTGTGTGATGGGATAGGCCGGGAATGATCGGGGGACAGCGCGGCGCCATCGACAAAAGGCCAAGAAAAGCAAAACAAACCCATCCCAGTGTTGTCAGAGATGATTTTTTTTGGGTTGATTTTTTTTGCCTTTCCCTTTTCGATCTGACCAATGTTTTGCTTGCAGATGAGGGACATCCAGGGTTTGTCAACACCTTGGCGTCTTGGATGAAGCAATACACACTGCAGACTGGGCAAACTTGGCCTGCCCCATGATTACGACCGGACGCCACCCTGATCCATCACCAAGCCCACAATTGCCAGGGTGAAAACGAGCTTGGCGGGTCTGTTTGGAGTGTCAGTGAGTTCAAATGCCGATGTGGTGATGATGCGTCTGCTGTGCTGTGCTGTGCCGTATAGCCCCGTGCAGGCCGTGTTTCCGTGTTGCGCCCTTGTTGCAAGCGGAAGACCGTTCCCGGGGCTTCTTCGCATTGATTGGCTCAAAGTGGAGACGACAGGGCCGGACAAGGGCAGGCGGGGGGGGTAAGGCACAGTTGACGCCAGGATGCCGGGCTTGACAGCGGTAGGGGTTAAAACTGGGTTAGTGGGCCGCTATGGAGTACTTGAGTAAGAACCTTGGTAAGTTAGGGAATAAGCCTAAATTGAATGTAGATCTTAGCTGTACAGCTGCTCGTGCACTGTAGTTTCCAGCATCTGGTCCGTTCCGTTTGTTCTCGAAGCTCGGGCCTTCCTTAGCACCAAACGGCGAGCCCCTTGTCCCATTGTCCGCCTGGTCCCTGTCCCGACCCTGTCCCGATGTCCATCAAACCCACTATTCTGTTCCTTCAACCCCTGTTGCCCCTGCTACCCCTGCTATGCCCCTGCTCTGCCCCTGCCCTGCCCCTGGCAGGTTGACCTGGGTTCGGGAAACCTTCATCGGCATCGCATCTCCCTTTTGCCGCCTAAACAGGAAAGTCAGGGAAGGTCAGGCGCATCGCCCACCGATCAAAACCTCCACTTCCAACCTGTCCAGGCTGACCACCAGGTGCTCCCGTCCTTCTTTTTAAATGAAAGCCCCCCTCTTGCCCATGTAATCCACTCGTATCTTCCGCTCTTGACTTTCGAATCCACTCTTACACGCCCGCAACCTGGTCGGTCGTTTGTACCCTAACTTTTTTTTTCCCTTCCTTTCCCTGGTCCACACGTCCGCACGTCCACACGCCAGTCACTTTCCACTATAACAAAAAGGTCGCCAGCCTCGACCCAACGCGCCGTCTTCGTCCCCGACGTCTTCAGCCAGCGCAAACATTCCTTCTTGCGTCTTTGACAGACAGCATCCGTTTACGCCCGCCCCACTGCCAATATCAACCTCAACACACAAGCACATTCATTATCATCACTTCCCGCGTGGAATCTAAGAATACCCACACTCTCACCCTCCTTTGAGACTGAACAAAGCGTTCACGAGCGACTCATCAGCCTGCCAAAGCATTGACTGATCCTGGTCCCTCATCATAAAAAGTTTCAAAGACCACGACGTTCTCTCTATCGTCTGGCCCGGTTCGAAAACATCGCTTCTCTGCGACAACAATCATTTGGTAATCTAACCAACACAACACAACTGCAAAAATGTTCACCAAGGCTTGTCTGGCTGTCTTGGCCACGGTTGCGCTCACCAGCAATGGTGTGTTCGCCTTGAGCCACCGCCACGCTCAGCGTCACTACCACGAGGACAAGAGAGCTGTCGTCTACGAGTCCACCGAGACCGTCACCGACACTACTTGGGTCACCGTCACTGTCGGACCTAACGACGAGGCTGCTACCGCCGCCCCCATCGTTGACGATGTTTCCACCGCCAGCTCTTCCATCGTTGCACCTCCCCCATCCGCCTACAACAGCATCCCGACTACTACCACCTTGATCTCGTTGACTTCCGTCGTCGCTGCCACGCCAACTGCGCAGCCTACCACTCTGATCACCAGTGCCAGCCACGCCGCTTCGTCGCCGTCCTCGTCGTACTCCTTTGTGGCTCCCCAAGCCGCAGTCGTTGCGTCCAGCTCTCATACTGCCGTCACCACCACCCGCGCAGTCTCTGACTCTTCCAGCAAGCGAGGTGCTGCTTACAACTCCGCCAGCCTGGTCTCTCCCCTGATTGGAGACGGCAGCCACATCGGCTGGGCTTACAACTGGGGTCAGGTCGATGATGGCTTGACCGATATTGACAGCTCCCTTGAGTACGTCCCCATGCTGTGGGGCACCAGGGACGACTTCGTCAGCACTTGGGATTCCAATGCCCAGGCCGCCATCAGCGCCGGTGCCAAGAACTTCCTCTCTTTCAACGAGCCCGACAACGCCGGCCAGTCCAACTTGGACCCCAGCACGGCCGCTTCTGCCTTCATCCAGTACATGAACCCCTACGCCGGCTCGGTCAATATTGGCTCTCCTGCCATTACCAACTCCGGAACCGACGGTGAGGGTGTCAGCTGGTTGAAGGAATGGGTCAGCGCTTGCGGCGAATCATGCCATTACACTTTCTGCGCTGCTCACTGGTACAGCCCTGCCGACAGCAGCGACTTCCTCAACTTCGTCTCGGAGGTCTACGACGCCTGCGGCAACAAGCCCGTCTGGATCACTGAGTTCGCCCCCACTGGAGCCGACGATGACACCATCTCCTCCTTCTTGCAGGAAGTCCAGGACGCCCTTGACAACGACTCGACCTACAGTTTCGTCGAGCGTTACGCCTACTTCTACGTCGCCGATGGCTACCTGGTCGATGGCTCCTCCGCCAGCGCCTACGGCAACACGTTCGCCTACGGATCTTGATCATCTGGTCGGCCAATCAACCAACATCTCATCGGCGTTTCGTTGGATTTTGCGGGAAGGGTTTAGTGGCGTTCATGAGGTCCGCGAACCGATTTACATGAGCAATCATGATGAATATGCGGGGATCTAGGTCGGGGTGGGAAGGATAGGAAGGGAAAACACGTTTGCTTCGTTTCTTGTACATAGTTGAGATTCTTGATTCCGAGGTTCGATCATGATCTTGAACTGAATCAAAGGGGAGTTTCTGGACGCGATTGCGCACATCAGCCAAATTCTTGAGTTTGGGGTGGCCACGTCTCCCGCATACTACTACTACTACACACACACACACAAAGCATATGGCATCAAGGGACGAAGTCGATGGATCCGATTCGAGATTAGATCCCCGATGAGTTACGCCCGAAAATGAAATGACGTTTTTTAAAAAAACAAACCTTTGCCTGTTCTGATTCATCACGCAACATTTTGCAATTTATCTACGTGTCTATCTACTTGATTACCTACCATTCAAGCTAGCTGGTGTCGATGTCGATCCCTCTTCAAACGACATTTCTCCTTTTCAGCTCTTGTGACAGGGACCCGTCCGTACCAGATTCTGGATTCCGGACGCCTCTTTCTCTTTCTTGGCCAAGCCACAGACCAGGGCGATGGAAATATAAATTTGCGTGTCCACCCCGTGCTGCACGCTCGAGCCACGCAGATCTACTACCACGACGAGCATTACTGGCACGTCAGTGTGTGTGAAGGCGGCCGGATACGAAACGGCGTCGCCGCGTTGGTGGGGAGTGAGTGGGTGGTGAGGGCAGTAGGCCATGATCGGCATGTGGGGAGGATTCAGAGTTAGATAGCCTCGCTCCTTTGGGCGACGGACCTCGCAAGATATTGCCCGATTGAGAAAATATCCAATGGTCCTGTCCGGAACGGTACCGACGTGATCCCCCAGATGGTCATCTCCGGGGGGACGGTGGATGTGGATTATTGTGCTGCACCGGGTCTAATCCCGACCCCGGTGGACAACAAGTCCGGACAGGTACTGGTCCGTCGATCTCTTGCGGCAAGCCACATTTTAAGATTGGCCGCCAACTCCCACGAGTTTGATGATGACATACATGCACTGGAGAACGTCAACGCCGTACGAGATTCATCCACAGCTTATGTATGTACGTGCGGTCGTTCCATCACGGTTGGATTGGCATTGTGCTGGCGGTAAATTTGCTCTCAGACTTTCTTGTCACGCTTTCTGTCTTTGTATGACTGGGCTATGTTCTGTGAGAGTACTATGCATTATACATAAATTATACTCATAAACACCAAAATGGTTTCAAAACCAAACCCGTTCGACCGAATAGCAAGTGAAAGTTGTTGAACATGACCGATTTGACTTTATTACGAGAACAGTTCTGTCTCAGGGAAGAACTCACTCACACTCACAGTCATCAAGTGAGTCACACCTGACATACAGTAAGAACCGATATAAAAAGTGAGTATGATGTGAAAATGTCCACGATAGAAAAAAGAAGCGAGGGAAATCTACATTGGCATCAATCCCGATCATAGCCATCGCCGCCGTTGGCAACACCTTCCACCAGGCCAGCTTCCCTTCCCCTGCAAGTCCAGAAAAAAGAAAGAAAAAATACACCAAAAATTCTTCAAGATGTCACCCACCACCACCAACGACAAATGGATAACAATCCAGACCCCCCTCCCCAGTCCCCTCCCCCCAAACCCGTCCCGCCAGCCCATAACCACCGAACGCCTCCTCATCCGACCCCTCCTCCCCACAGACCTGCCGTCCCTGCACGCCCTCCAGCGGCAGCCCGAAGTGATGCAATGGACGTCCAAGGGCCGGCCCGACGCCGACGAGGCCGAGACGGCCCGGAAGCTCGCGCGGTTCCTGCCGCCCAACGACGCCCGCACCTTCAACTGGGCCGTCTGCCTGCGCGGGGGGCCCGACGAGCTCATCGGCATCGGGGGCGTGCACGCCTTCGAAGGCGGCGGCGGCGGTGATGATGGGTTCGGATGGCCTGAGGTCGGGTACCTGCTCCGGCGGGAGTGCTGGGGGGTGGGGCTGGGGACGGAGTTCCTGAGGGGGTTCCTGGGGGCTTGGGAGGGTCCGCTGCTGCGCAGGGGGGTTGTGGAGAGGAGGGTGAGGGCGGGCTCGTTTGTGAGTGTCGGTGATGGTGGTGGTGACGGTAGTGATGATGGTGATGGGTCGCCGGTGTTGGGGCGGGAGCAGCTGGTGGCTGTCATTGACAGGAAGAACGGTGCGAGCCGGAGGGTGCTGGAGAAGTGTGGCTTCGAGAGCTTCGCGGACTTTGAGGAGGAGGATAGTTGCGATCCTGAGAAGGTGATTGAGTTGGTTGCGTATCGATACTTTCCAAAGACAACACCCCAAGTACCAGTATGACTTGGAAATCACTTAGGGAAGGTTCCCAAACAAGGTCTTGGTTCCGGGTGGCAGGGGTATCGATAATCGGAACGCCTTGGAGTAATACCGTTGTGGAAGGAAGACTATAGGGCCCATGTTGATGTGTTTCGTCGACACCAACGAGGTATGTACTCTGAACTAACTAGATATCACTCATCTCTTGCTGATCACGAGGCTTACAGGTGTTGGAAAAAAGTCTAAACGGGTATTCGATATCACTTATGGGATACACTTGTCAATGGAACTCGGATTCATCGGTACTTGGGTCTTCGACAAAGCGCTTTGATATCTGTGAGGGTGAATAGTGGGATAGAAGGGCACCGTGAATAGCGTGTTGAAACTGTAGGAACGAACAGTGTAGGTATTCGACCATAGTGGCCCGTAGCACCTAACACACTAGCTACCACCCAGGTCCATCCACCATGAACCTCAACGCCAATAATCCGAAGACTGCGCACTACCCTGCGACAGCGCAACCACCAACTTCCCCCTCCAGTGCTCATGCTCCCCAACCCCAACACCCCCATTCATCCCTCGCCCCGCCTCCAGCTCAGCATACCTCCTCCTCGCCTCCAGCCGGAACACCTTGATCTCCCCGAGAACATCCCGCAAGCCCCTCAGCGCCGTCCTGGTCGGCCGCCTAGTCTCCTTGGCCGTCGGTAACATGATCGCGTCCCACGCCCGGTGGAAGATGAAGGACCCGGCCGGGACCCCCGCGGCGACGTGGCACGGGGTCGCGGCTATGACGCCGTCGGCGCCGGCGTTGGCTGGGTCGCAGAGGTTGCGCATGTACTCGTTTATGGCGGGCGGGTTGGCGGCGCTGATGACGCCGGTGCCGACCCACACGGGGAGGAGGAGCTCCTCGTCGAGAACGTTGGCGGGCTTGATGGCGATGTCTATGTGCTCGTCCTCTGCCTGGTC
Organism: Cytospora piceae; assembly: GCA_016508685.1. NCBI lineage: Eukaryota > Fungi > Ascomycota > Sordariomycetes > Diaporthales > Cytosporaceae > Cytospora > Cytospora piceae. The sequence continues at coordinate 1,053,513 of JADMLE010000005.1, read as the reverse complement.
GAAAGGCGCGCAATTGAGCTTCTCTGGTATTGGTGTCTTTGTATTGTTCTCCGCCTCGCTAGCCTCTGGTGGCTTAATCGCCGTAGAGGCTGTGGAAGGCTGCTTCTTCGCCTTGCTTTTTACCGAGGACGACGACGGGTCCCAGGCACTCTCGCTGAAGAACGAGAATGCTTCTTCCCCCCGACTCAAGAGTCCACCAGCATCCAATTCGTCAGCCTCGTTCTCAAGACTGGCAATTTCATCATCAGCATCAGGTTCGAACTCCAGGCGGATGTGTCGGAGGCCCTCTAGAACAGGTGGACCACGAGGAGGCGTCGATGCCCTGACCTTCTCGATCATCTGTTCCTGCCGGGCCGCTAGCTTCAGGAAGTTGATGAGCCGCTCGGTGATGGCGCCGGTAGAGTAGCGCGGTATCATACAAAGAGTGAGCGAGTAGAGGCGCGGGTTCATATCCGGCACGTACGTCTCCGGGTATGCAAGGTCCAGTCTCTCCCGCAGGCATGTCTCTGCCAGCCACAGCTTGGTGAGGACGTCCGTGCTACGGCAAGCGACGGTCGGGGTGTTGGTGACGAGCGAGTGATGGATCTTCAGCACGCGCAGGTTCGATGAGATGACGGGGCGGAAAAGGTATGCGGCCCCTGGAAGGCCAGATAGAAAGGTCGATTTGGACAACCACGGTGCCTTGCTCCTCAATTCTGATGAACGTTGAGGGGACAAACATATTGCACTGTCGCACTCGAAATGCTCGATGTAGCCGGGGGAGTATTGTAGAAGACGCTTCACGGCGGTCGCACTGACAGCGAGGTCGTTGAGATGTAGATGCGTGGTGCCGGCACTTTGAGGCGGCCAGTGAGATGAATCGTGCAGGTATGGTGCATCTGGGATTCCCTCTCCGGGACCGCCTGCCAACACTCGTAGCGCATCCGAGACAGAATCTCCTCGAGGACGATATCGTCCGTTAGATCGGGTACGCATGGTGAGTGGTCCATCATTGTCGGCCCTGTGGGTGTACTCGTGGCGGTAAATAGGGGTATCCGCAAGATACCGCTCAGGACAGGAGAAAGTCGCACTCCACGCAGACTCCTCGATAAAGTAGAAGCGGCAGTTAGGATAGCCACTGTTATTCTCGATAGACCTGATCTTCCCCTCGACCTCGAAATGGCCAGTTGTCTGCAGCTTGATGGCCGAATATGTCGGAATGCTGAACACTGCTAGGTCTTCGAGGAACGTATCACTCATACTGTTACTCGACACGTCAAGACTCCAGAGTTGGGTCTGAAATTCGCGTACAATGGCACTCGCCGTGGTGTGGTCCAGACCCTTGCTCCTGACTTTCAGAATACGCAGCTGCGGCAGATTAACCTTTTTGAGAGATCTCTGGTCGATCTGGCTCTGCAGAGACCCTGGGGTGTTGGACAAGTCGAGGTACACCAGTCCCAACAGCCATCGGTCGACAGCAAACTTCGCTGGAAGTGGCAGTCCACAGTCGGCTAGGCTGAGTAGATGAAGCTCCTCGAGAGAGGAATGTGGATGTCGCGACAGGACCGGATTCTTGGAAAGCATCGAAGGGTCTAAATCGGAGTGACTGTCAAGCAGGAGGCAGCGTACTCTGGGGAACCGAGCTGGGATTTCGCGGAGTACGTCGCTGTTCAATGTGCTCGGCGCAAGACCACACGGCAAAGTAGCACCACGAAAATCCATAACGGCCACCATAGACGCGGTGGACTTTCTGACTCCTCTCCCCATGTGGTTGATGAAGTATGAGTACCATTGGTGCTCTATATAAGTCGGATCAGTGGGCATACACTACAGACAGAGACATGCACAAGGCGGATGTTTGGTTGGGCCAAGGACTTACCAGTGGATGTATTGCGTCGTAACTCGCGCAATATGGAAAGAGGATCCTTCCACAATCGGATCGCAAAAATGGCAAATAGCCTCCGCGATACGCGGCAGAGATTGGCGTAGTCACGAATGTCAACGTATGGGGCGACGATCTCGAGCCAGTCCTTCTGGCGAATCGCCTCATTGTATGACGGAGGTGGCTCATCCATGGTGGCTTGAGACCTCAAGTGAGTTTAAGATGGTTGAGAGTAAGCAGATCTTGCATGAGAATCATCATGGCTTTGACCAGAGCCAACCCGGAAGGATGGTCGATGAGAAATAAGCAGAATGTGATCTCGGCTAGTGAGACTTCTCGGAGTAGGCGGGGTGCACTCAGAGAAAGCCTGTAGTGGAAGAGGTAATTATTTGGGATGTATGTAATGCTTGTCTGCCCAAAAGCTGAAATGCATGGGCTGGCAAATAACCTTTAAGGTTATCGGGCGAGCAGTGGTAGGATGAGGAACTTGGTGTTAATCATCAGCTCTGGAACAGCCCCAACAAGGTGAGGCTGCGGCAAGATGATCACTTGATGTAAGAAAGGTGCAAGAGCACTGATTGGCTGCGCCTGCTTCCTAGTGCCTGAATCATACATCCGGAGCATATGAGCTTTGCTTCGGAAAAGAACAACTCGAGGGAGACAAAGCAGGTAAGAAGATAAAGAAGAATTCAAAGAGTGAAGGCTATATACTGTTATTGTTTAGTGGAGATAATAGCCGTATCCCCGTGTAGACTGCTTTGTATAAATTGAGGAGGCTGTTGGTGTGCAACGAGGGCCGCTAGCATGAGCAATACGCATGTGAAAAGGGACAACAAATCAGAGCGAGTAGTATCTTATATACCCATTCACCAAGCCACCAATTTTTGAGGCCTAAACTCCTGTTCCTGAATAGCAGATATATACAGATCCAAAGCATAACGTCGGGTAAGGGTATATTTCGAGCGTCTTCTGCTTATCATTCATTCAATGTACGCTTAAGACCGGGTGGCAGTAATTGCCTGCTCCAGAATGTTCAAGCCCTCCTCAACCTCCGCCTCGGAAATGGTCAACGCTGGCACGAAACGGAGCGTGTTGGTACCGGCCGTGATAATGAGCAGCCCTCTCTCGCGGGCAGCCTTGATGATCGGCGTAGGGTCCTCGGTCAGCTGGAGACCGAGAATCAGGCCCCGACCCCGGACCTCAGAGACCAGTTCGGGGAACTTGGCCTGCAGCTTCTTGAAGCCACTGGCGAATATTTCGCTCTTGTCTACTACTTCTTTCTGCAGGGCCGGGTCTGCCAGCCTGTTGACAATGTAGTGTGCCAGGCGAGAGGCCAGGGGGTTACCACCGAAGGTAGTTCCGTGGTCGCCGACCTTGATCTTCTCGCCGACGTCCTTGCTCACAATGACGGCGCCGATGGGGAAACCGTTTCCAAGTGCCTTGGCCGTGGTCAAGATGTCGGGATGGGCCTCCTTGGGCAAGTTACCGTGGGCCCAAAGGGTGCCAGTCCGAGACAGACCGCACTGGATCTCGTCGTAGTGCAAGACAGCACCGACCTCCCTGCATCGCTTGGCGAGTGCGACGAGGAACTCGGTGCCCGCCACCTGGACGCCACCTTCGCCTTGGATGGGCTCTATTATGACACCGCATGTCTTCTCCGTCACGAGGTCGTTGATGGCAGAAATATCATTGAAGTTGCCGTACTTGAAGCCCGGCACCATGGGGGAGAAGGGCTGCTGGTATTTAGGATTGGGCGTTGCTGACAGACTGCCCATGGTCCGGCCATGGAAGGAGTTGTGGAAGGACACGAACTCGTGCTTTGCGCCAGAGGGGTCGAGGACCTTGCCAACCTTGCGGGCGAACTTGATACCAGCCTCGTTGGCCTCGGAGCCGGAGTTGCAGATGAAGACAGAGGCGGCATCGTGCATGCAGCCAGCCTCGAGCGTCTTCTCGACCAGGAGCTTGGACAGAGCACCAGTCCAGGGGTTGTAGTAGAGGTTGGATGCGTGGACGAGGGTCTTGGCTTGGTCGGCAATGATGTTGGAGAACTCGGGGTCGCAGTGTCCCAGAGCATTGACGGCAATTCCGGAGGTGAAGTCGAGGTAGCGTCGGTTCTCGACATCCCACAGGTATGAGCCCTTTCCTTGAACGAATACGGGTGGTGGGCGCGAGTAGGTAGCGACCATAAATGGGGCATGGCTGTTGACCATGGCAGCACTGGGCGAATCGACCGTGGGATCTGGGTTAGGAAGGTTCGCATTTCTCTGTGAGCTCTGTGGTCAGTGAGGTGCCAATTAAAGGCTCGAACCAGAGGAGGCTTCTCACAGCTACAGTCTCCTGGGCATCTTGGGCCGGATTGCTCGTTGGCACAGCCGCAGCCTGGGAATAGGCATGCAGTCTGGCAGGGGCAGAGTATGAGGCAGAGTATGAGGCAGAAGGACGGCAGGGTCGAGCAGCCAAACCGGCCGCAGCCCGTTGCAATCGAGTCCTGAAAGCCATGTCGGACGGAATGCTGGGAAAAGGATGCGCGAATAAAGTCAAGAAGAACACAACCCGTCAGTCGATGTTTTCAAACTCCAATTTGAAGTACCCAAAGACGACTGGGAAAGAGAATGAGTCACTAAGAAGTATTAACGAGCATGATGCTACTCGAAATTGGAGAATGCGCGGGTGCGCGGCGATGATACTCATTCCCTTATCGGCTCCGATTAGCCCCGATAACGGTCCTTGGGACGAAATTTTAGAGGGAAGCTTGGAAGCTTCAGGAGTGGCTCTCCCGAGATCGCAGGGGTACCTACTTGTTTACATAGGTATGTAGTAGAAAAAGTTAATATCATGGGTCGTCGGCTTGGTCTTCTCGAAATTTAAGGTTTCTTCATCAAACGGTCGACATGCCTTCTTTCTCTCTATTCTCATCCCTTGTTTCCGTAGGACAGATGAATTAGTGCGCGCCCGAAGGCCTGGAGAGACTGTCCGGTTGGGCAGACTTCCAGCCATATGGTTGGCGGTCACACAAGTCGATGTCCTCACCAAAAGCCATTTTGCTATCATCCAATGAGACAGACTATCGATGGATGTACCCACTGGTGCAGCTGTGATGAACTCAATTGAGAATTTGAGACCGACTCGGAACTGTCATTCGAACCAAAGAGCCTCACGATTGTTGAGGGAAATGGTAAATGCGATGGGCAATGGGAATGGTACATACGGTACTGATATTATGCATACCCGGCAACCTTAGAGGCTACCTACCTAGGTAGCTTAGGTATGCCTGGTATGGCAAAGCTCGTCCTTCTTTCACATGCTCGTGATTTCAGCTGGCCTGGCCCCTGTTCCCACTCAGGAACGACTCCATCCGGAACCACTTGACGATGAGACAGGCCATGATCATCTGTGTTGTACCCAAGTGGTTCCTCTACCGGACCAGGTACGGATCCGTACCGTCAACCAGAACCATGACGGTACACCTTCGTTACATTTCCCAAAGGACCAACGTCATAGATCCGAGTCGTTCATGTGCTGTCTGTCCTCTTGGCACATGTTTGCATTGATGAGAGCACCCCATCTGCCCATCCATGTATCTATGTACACTACGAAACCTCGGGATTATAGGGAGTTACCCCCATTCCAGAACAATGTGGATAGCCTACCGATAATCTAGTGTAATCCGTAGGTTACCAGTGGCTCAAAGCAAACCAATGGCCTGCGTGGGACGAAATCCGGTGCGTCATTCCAAATACAGCCGCAGCGCAGGCCAACAATCACATGCCAAAAAGTCGCCTCGACGGATCCCGGACAGGTCAGACTCCTCGGTGACCATCTGACATGCCCAAGACAGCACGAGATCCTACGCATCGAATACTTCGGGAACTGTGCGGCCAGTAAACGACTTCCTCATCCCAACCTTGTCGTTGTTCCGGCGAGTTTTGAATCTTGCTCTTGGGTTTGCCATCTTCTTTGTTCTTACAATACACTTGTCTGACCATTCCATCTTGATATCGTTATACTCTTGGACGCTTGTAAGCCAGCATGTCTGCTGCATGTGACAGCGTCTCACAGCCCACCCTATTCCGCCCTGGTCCGAATATATTGGTATAGACCTTGGACCCTCACTGGTCATTCAGCAATCATGATAGACCATGTGCTCGGCCGGCCATCTGTGAAGTCGCGAAGACTACAGATCTTGGCCGTATTGGCACTTTGGACCGCATATTTAGTGAAGTGCATCTGATCCTTTTCCCCTTCACACTGACCCGCAATCTGACTTTGAAAATAGGGGGCACAAACATGGCCCGCCTCTCGTTCGCATCTTCTCCAAGCTCTCCTCCAAGGGATTGACGGCATGGCAAACCGTTGCCATGACCATGACCATGCTTTATGCTGGCCGGAACTTCAGCACCCTTGTTGGCTTGGCCAGTCCGGAGCCACTGTCGAATATGTATGATGCAACATACTACCGAGCAACCTGGGTCTTGACGGCACTCGACGCCGGGTTCTGGACCGCAATGAAGATCAGGTCGAGGTGGCTGAGGGACATCTCCAGTCTCATCTTCACGGTGTTCTATTTGTTCGCCGCAGAGAAGGCAGACGAGAAGGTGCGCAAGGTCCGAGGCAATTTGACGGTTGAGCACCTCAGGATCAGCTGGAATAAGGGAACAAGTCCATACCTCAGCTTCTTTCAAAAGCTCACACGCCCTCGCCACTCACGCTGGCCACCGCGTGCTGTTCGTATCCCGAGGCCATCCACGAGCGATTACAAGGAGCCTGTATCTGCTTGGCTATACTACGATGGGCCACTGTCGGAACTCGAACAGCACAACAAGGTCGTGCTGGATTTTCCAGGAGGCGGCTTCATTGCCATGGATCCACGCTGCAACGATGATAAGCTGCTCTCCTGGGCGGCCAAAACAGGGCTTCCCGTTCTCAGTCTCGACTACAAAAAGGCACCGGAGTACCCGTACCCATATGCCATCAACGAGTGCTACGATGTCTATGCCACTCTCATCAAGAGTCGCGGTCGTTGCATTGGCATGTCTGGGCGGGAGACACCCAAGGTTGTGGTCACTGGTGACAGTGCTGGAGGAAACCTTGCCACTGCCATGACTCTGATGATCATCGAAGGCGGTCTCTTCCCCTCAAGTCGTTTCCAAGGACAGGCTGGTCTGCCTGTACCCGACGCATTGGTTCTTTTCTATCCAGCACTGGACGTGAATATCGGTAACTGGATGTCGGACGAGCAGATGGCTTTGATCCAGGATCGAAAAATGCGAGCCACCAACAAAACCATTGCTAGGCGGAAGAGCATGCAGTACAACAACCTCGTCGGAACTCCACACCACTCGGACGATGAGGATGACTCGACAAAACTATCCATCAGCCTACCTAAGGACGAGGATCGAGATGACAAAGGATTGATAAGCCCTGAAGGTGCTCGCACACCTCAGCCTAAGTACGCGCACACAACCCCGACAAAGTGGACCAAGACTCAGCCACCGAACGAGCCTTCTTCAGCCAAAGCCGGGAAGGTGTCTGGGAGTGCATCTCATCATGCTGAGCCGCTTCGCACGCGACTCGCCATGTCCTCCATGATCTCCTACTTCAACGATCGAGTATTGACCCCCGAGACGATGCGCGCCATGATCATCTTGTACATCGGGCCGCACAACCGACCGGACTTCAGCCAGGACTACCTACTGTCGCCCATACTCGCCCCCGACATGCTCCTCGCCCGCTTTCCCAAGACTTACTTCCTCACCGGCGAGCGCGACCCTCTAGTAGATGACACGGTCATCTTCGCTGGCCGCCTCCGCCGTGTCAAGGCAGCCAAGTATGCCTCAGGCGGTCAGCGGACCGAGTACCGCGATACAGACGCCATGGCAGCGGGCTTCAACGATAAGGATGCTGCCGAGGTCGTCCTCATCCCCGGAATCTCTCACGGCTTCCTGCAGTTCCCGACGATCTACCCGCCCGCTTGGAAACTCATCGAGCGCTCGGCCAGGTGGATCGAGGATGCCTTCAACGATAGTGAGCGACGCGCGCGGGAGAAGCGCCGACAGATGATGCACAAGGCGGCAGAGAGCTCAGGGCGACACCACTTAAGGACAGAGTCGAGCGGAGACGAGGGACTACTGGAGATCGGGATGACCAAGGCTAGGGACAAGTTGTCGACAAACGGTGTGAAGAACGGCAAGGATGCTGCAGAGGTTGGAAAGGACGTGAATGGCGAAGAGGCTGATGGTGAGGGCCAGGAAAAGAAAGGCAAGAGGAGGACAAACGGTCGTACAAAGAAGAAGGATGACAATACGCCGCTGAACAGGCTGGCTAGCTCGGACGACCTGCTGGGGCGGAGGATGCAGGGCCTCGTGGGCGGCTTGACAGGAGTGGAGGAAGATTGAAGGGGCGACCCTCGATGTGCATCATTCGCCTCGGCATGGTATACAAGGTCTGTGGTCATGGCCTCCAGGTGGGCCTTGTTAACCTATCTAGGCAGATCGAATCTACCATAAGGTGAACACCAGAGCGTCGCGCCTACACTGCGCCAAACAGTTGCCAGCCTACACTACTGCCCTTATGATCCCATCCCATCCCCAGGCGTTAGTGACCTACGACCTGTCAAGGTTGCCTTATAAGTACCTGTAAACTGCCAGCTGTTGGCGGCTGCCCGCAAAAAAAGAACAGAAGGAGAAAAAACGCTTGTGGTGTAGTGGTAAAAATCGATATCCAAAACAACTGGAAACAAAACACAAAAAACACAAAAAAGAACAGAAAAAGAAAAACAAGAGAGGGGCAGCCGTTCAAATGATCCTTAAAGCAAAAAGATAGGACTTATGTCACTCGTAAGACATCTGAACAACCATCTACCCAGAAACAAAACCTTATCGGGGGAGAAGTAGGCGCAACAAAAACTTATCAGGCCGAACTCTTTTTTGCCTTGGCTACTTTCTCCCCTTTTCCCCCTCTCTACATATTCTTTCAAAAGCCCTGGGTACTATACCCATACGCACACAGGTTTCCCGCATCCAGGGCGCTCGCTTGGATGCAGGTGACACGACTGAGACGCACGGTCGGTTGGGAGGCAACGCAAGATGGGGTGCTGCGGGATGCCGACAACGACAACATCCCGGGCAGGAAATTTGCCTACAAGCCGTGTGGACTGGCTATTGTGTTGATCTCTCGAACGACCCGTCGACACGGGCAGATGGTCTCGGTCGGGTGGGCTCCTGACAACTGACAGTCGGGAACAACTATGGCAAGGGGTTCATGGTGCTGGGTTCTGTGCTTCGGTGAGCCCGTCCTCAGAAGCCACTACAGATCTTGTTCGTTGACAACCCTGGCTCCTCGATGGTCTTGGAAGCTTGAGACTGATCGCATCGTAAGTTTCAGTTCGCTCCTTACACTCTTCGCCAGACATTCACCTCTATCTGCAGCCTTCCTCTACTTACATGTACATCACGTACAGCACGTACATCACAAGACAATGAGCCGCGCCTGCAGGCCCGCCTGGCTCGGAGACGTCTTGGCCCGAACACCGATTTGAGGTCGGCATCCTGACCGGTTGGCCCTTGCAGAAAGCCATCAGGAAGGCCAGTGTCGCCCTCAAACCTCACACTGGGCCTCTGTCCCTGGGCTGCTGGGGAGTCAGGAGTTTATATATTTGTGGCTTACGCAAGAATTTGTGGCTTTCAGGGCGAAAGAATGCAAAGTTGCGGTCCGGATCAGACGAGAGACATGATCCTCGCCTGTTGCCGGTTCTTGGAAAGCTGTCAAGAGCGTGTTAGTGCGAGGTTCTCGGGGTCACGCGTTCATGGTCATCACTTCGTATCTAACAACCAGCACTCCTGACTGGGAAACAGGGTCATGCTATCATGTCTGTCAGTCGTACAACGGGGTCACTTGGGTGAGAGGGAATACGGGAGATTCCCCGACTACCTGGGCCTGCCATCCACTATTGTGTATTCTGAAGTCGACGACAAAACAGGAACGCTGGACGGTTCTATCTGGACATTTTCCCAGGAAGGCGTATTGCTGGGAACAGAGATGGGGGAGGCCGTTGGCCCAGCAAGCTTTCACTCGCTGCCCTCGATTCAAGATCATCATTTTAGGTTCACGGTCAAGAAGGTCGACTGATCCACATCAAACCCAAGAACGCCACAACTGTCAGTAGGGTTTCAGGGACCATTATCTCCGGCGGGTGACCTATTATCATGCTCGATTCCCTTCAACACGAATGTTCCTGGCAGACGGGCAGACGGGCAGATGTGTAAGTGGCTGTCGTCGACGCCCTGGACAGTGGAACGACGGTGTCAGGGTGTCCCCGCGGCCACCAGGGAGATAATATATGCCTATCACGCTGATATCGTGCCGTCGCCTCACTTGACGTACTCGCAAGACGTCTGTGCCACTTTTCAGGTTTTCCCATGGTGTTTGAAGGTGAGGATCATCCCGGAGTTTGGACAGAGGTGCTTCGTGGCTATTTCATACATACAGATACCGTTTCGTTGAACGTAAGAGTAACAGAGAAAGTCGTACACAATTGTGTCTATCTATGAGCATTCATAGGTACAAGCCGGCCCCAGCTGCGCAATATGGGTCATGTTCACCCAGGGACCGCGATTTCAACGGACGTTGCAACTTAATAACAACGCAACACATTTGGAAAGACCAACTATATATGGTCGATGTCTCTCGGTCTATAAGCTAAGGCACATGTATTATCTGAGTCTCTATCAGTATAGGCTGAGATGTGATCTATAAGTGTCCTCGCCAATCTAGGTGGGGCTCTGGACAGTACACAATCTCACTGTCCAGTCACTGTACTTGCATTGTTGAAGCAGCTCGGCCCCTGCACCTATGTCAGTGACTTGTCGATCTCGTGCATCACAATCGTACCTTCTGACCATATTGGGCGTTGTGGAGGTGGGAGGAAGCTCAAGGCAGAAGTCCTGGTCTGAAACCTCAGCCTAGACAATGTTTGCGCTTCCGCCTTGTGATCTTTTGTCCATGAGGCGGCTGGAGAATCCGGAAGCAGTTAAGCGCTGCTTTACCCGCGATACAACGGGCGTCTCCGGGAGACCACCACATCTGCTAATGTCCTTGTGTGTCAAGCCACCAACGAGAAGGATGGTGCAAGAAGCTCAAAGTGGCTGATTGGCGGGCGTTGAAGGGTCTCAGGCGTAATATACACACAAAGACAGAACATGGCCCCCAGACTCTACTGTAGTCATGTGAATAGCCGTTTTTAGACGCTGTTCTCGACTCGTATATGCAAGTAGGTCAATTGGCATGTGTTGTCAAACTACTTATTGGTTGGTTGGTTGGTTGGTTGGTAGGGCATATCGACGTATAACAGCTGGAGTGTGGTGGCACAGGCACAGAGAGTACAGGCACAAGGGCTCGAGTTGAGTCGAGTCACTATTTTGTGCTACAGTGCCATTCAACGTCCCGGAACAGTCAACCGAAGGTTGTCATAGAACCTGTATGCAGGTGATATATCTCTTTCGGTAAGACCAGCGCATCACCGAGGGCGCCACAACGCCCGTGTTGCGATACTGTGTAAGAGCAGCTGACACCTGTCAATACCCCGGACAACTTGACATGTTTGCGGGCTCACAACTTTAAATTTCTGAACTGATCATGAGCAACTTCTTTGCGTCGTTGGGGGGGGGGGGCTCTGCTATACCATCAGCGAGGGTCAACTCTTTATGGTTTGTATTGTAGTGCTCTGTAGTCATTCAAACCGTTTGTGGGTTCTCGTCGGGCCGGTGGTCAGCTTCACTACCTGCGGGCCGTAACCTCCATGGACGACGAAGAGCTACAGTAACCTTTCCAGGCCCCCCGAGTACAATAATATTGTATCAGGTATTGGGGAACGGGGCTCATGTTGGGAACTCCAGAGAGGAACAAAGTTGGGAAAAAAGAGGGATGGCGTCTGTGGAGGCGGGCTCAAGTTGGTAGATCATCCAATATCTCTCGTTTCTCCCTATTTGGACACTAACTAGAGATAGTTATAAGGAATACATTGAATATATCGAGATTGTGAGTGAACCTTGAATCAATGAATACCTAAATCGACTACCTTTTGCGCCCTTGAGAAACGGTGATCTGCGCCCCCCCCCCCTGAGACCTCTCAGACACCCGGAAGTGGGAAAAGATTCAGTCATTCAAAGTCCTCAATATCATGCCCAGGGATACCGGGCATTCCCGGCCGGTCCTCGAACATCAGAAATCCGAAGGAGGAAGTAAGAGTGACGAAAGAGGTCGCTGATCGATCCAGATCCCCAAGTTTTGCCCCTCCTCCCCCCCCCCCCGCCCCCGTTTTTCCTTTTTCTGGCCAAGTGGGTGTGAGCACCTGCAAGCAATGAGACAACATTTTATGCCCGAGAGAGTGCAATCACTGGTGGGTTCCCAATGCCGGCAGAAGTGTCATGCGCCTTGAGATTGGAGATCTCAACAGCGTCTGTGCTGTCACCCTCCTTCATCTTCCTCCTCCATGACAATTGAGAAGAAGCAACGCCATAGGGTCACCGGGAGGGAAATTTGGTACTCCCAATCGTGGAACCAAGCAGGGTCATCTCAACTCAGTGCAGAATCTGGTGAAACTGCCAGACCTGTACATATGCTGGCTGCACGTCGTCGATCCCTTCTCCCCCCCCCCCCGCCTCCTCTCCTTCTTCCTGCAAGGTACCACCCTTGGGCCAGGACCGCAGCAACATATCGGATCGCAGAAATTCCAGCAGGTGGCTGCAGGAGGGTTGCAGTGCAGTAGCCCTGCACTTCCGTCATTATTCTCCGTAAAAATTCAGCCTTTCCTGAGGTCGCTGTGGTTATGGTCTGCACCTGCTGCGCTTGCTTGGTGGGTCTTTGCGTTTCGCCCTTCGGTCATCGATCCATCATAGTGGGATAGTGGGAGATCCGGAGGCAAAGACTGACCATTCCAGAAACGCGACGCGCACGCGTTTTAATGGACTTGATATCCCTCCCATGGGAACGGCAATCCATTAAAGTCGCTTTGAGTCGAACCATCGCCAGTCCGTGCGGAAACAAGGAGATATCAAGCAGTGCGAATGCCTCCCGCTCCTGATGAGCGTGGTTGATAGACTCCAGTGGAATGGGGGTACCAGCCGCTCTATCGAAGATCCAGGTCTCAGATAATCTGCCTCTCCCCCGTCCGCCCTCTTCCACCTCTCAAACACGTCTTCAAGGTCTCAAGTCGCGTCACGCCACTCAGTCGAGCAGAGCACAGTCCGGATCATCCCATATATTAAGCGTTTGAGATGGGCGGGTGGATGAGTGAGAAGTATTGGCTCGGGCCGGCTCATTATTCCACTTTGTCTGAGGCTCGCTCGGTAGGCTTTTTGTCTGACAGACGACAAGATCGGGAGATGATACAGTGCGGCGTCATGTTCCAGATCCCCGAGGCACAAAAGAAAAACAGCCTCTCTCTCTCCCAACCGGCGGCTTTGCAGCTTTGTACCTCCCGTAGGTACAAGGGCCCCCCTCTTCCCCATGGGTCTCGGGTAGTAAGTATCAAGGGTTCATGTCAGTCCAGACCCTCGGCCTGCTTGTGCGACATACTACACTAGTTGCACAGGAGTGACAACTCCAAGGCTTGCCTCGGGAAGGAATCCCGTGACATATCTAACTTGCTCCGGAAAAGTAAAGAAGTGGCTGGGTGTAATGTTTCGGAGGGGAAACAGACCTTTGTGGAGAACCACTATGATCTGCAGTTTTGTCAGTATAGTGGTGGTTCCCCAGCAAATCCTGGAGACTGTTCTTATCTCTCGAGCGGGGACTTTTGGTGTAGGCTGAGGAATGTAGATGGAGGTGAAGGTGGGGAGGCCATCTGGATTGACGGGGGCGAGGTGTATGGAATGTCAAACGTGTAGGCTCGTGTCGATCACTTAGGAGGGGGAGTGACGAAGCTTAGTGGGATGTGGTGAACTGTTGGCACACACGACAGACAGGCAAGCGTTCAGAAGAAGTGGGTGATCTAGTTCTGTCGTGGAGCGAAAGCTGCAGAACTGATGTGTGTGGTATCTAACGTAATTGCCGGGTCCAGTACAACCCGGACCCCCAGCTATCCTGTCATGTGCGTACGTACTTTTGCCGTTGGCCTTTCCCAACGCCATTTTCTATGAATTGTTGCAGTCCTCAGCGGCAGTCCTCAGCGGCAGTCCTCAGCGGGACCTCATCCTCACAATGCCTAAGCTTTTGCTTGTTTTCCGATCCTCAAAATCAAATACACACAAGTTGAGGCCATGATAAAACAAATATCTGGTACAGTCCACAAATAGCCGAACCAATATCCCCCAGTGAATACCGCCATGACTCCCCCGATAAATATACGCCGGATAGATGCCCCAAGTGCCACATAATGCAGTCTGGTAACCGTGACCTGTGACTGCGTGACTCGGTAACATCTTGAAAACGAATTATGAACATGTGTTTGAGCGAGAGACTGAGAATGGTACTAACACCGTGTTTGGTGTTGGGTGCGCGTATCGCGCCTCCTAAAAATGATGCCGTCGCTCTGGCTGCCTAGACGACGGCCATGACAACCATTGCGCCGGCGGATGTAGTGGCAGCTCAATGGCAGGTCTCAATCTTCACCGGAGGTGGTGGAGACAGAGACGAGAGATCGCCCCCCGTCTTCAGCTCCCCTTTTGTGGTTGTCAAGGGTGCCTTTGACCCACGCTTCCTGCCGTTCCTCTTAAGCTCTTCGTATCTGGCGGCGGCATCTGGATGATACTTCGTCCTGCTGCCAGCCGACTTCTGCGAATGGCGATGAACATGGTCGCCGTAGTTATCGCTCCTATTGAAGATCTTCATGGGCTGGTTCAAATCGAGACAAAACTCGCATGTCCACAACTCCGGGTTGTCCTTATGTTTTCTGTGTCATGTCTTGTCAGTAACTGCGTTGGGCAGATTCATCTGAGGCGAGCATCACTTACGTGTTGATGTGCCGTTTCAGGTGCTCACTCCTTGAATAAGCCTTCCCTTCACAGCTCGGAAACAGGCACCTGTGTTGGTTTGCCTTTGCCACCTTGGCGCTCTCCTGGAAGGCAGGGCCAAGTTTCCCAACTGCCGGCTTTGCCTTTGCCATACGTTGCCTTCCTGGACCGTTCTTTGGGATGCTTTGCTGCAACATCACCGACTTCTGTTGGGGCCCATCTACTGCGATTCTCCGCCTGATATTGCGGTGAGAGCTCGAGGGCGTGGGGGTCCCCATGTTGATGGCTGGGGAAGAGTTCCGATCAAGGAAGTCGATCGGGGTACCGCCGGTATGTTGTGCCCACATGAAGGCCATATCGGAGTACGGCAGGTTGCCGTTGAATGCTGGGGACGGAGTTGATAGCACGAAGGGGGATGCCGAAGCTACATTCATGAAGTTGTATGGGTCCATGCCCTGCGTGGGAGTTGGGGTGAAGTCCATGGTGCCAGAGCTGTGTAAGGTCATTGCCGGCTCGAACTGGGTGTTGTTTCGCGCCGGTGTCATTGGCATCCCATGGCACATGTCTGGAGCCGCAGTTGACTTCACATCCCTGGGGAAGCAGTCGTATGTTGATGGCGGCGAGGGTGTGAAGTCAAACAACATGGCACCACTCCCAAAGGATGTATCGAAGCCTGACGTATCGAATTCCATTGGATGCTGTGGTGTGGAGTTCCTAGACGGCGGCGTGAGGGCATCGGAGAATGAAGAAGCTGACGAGAAGCTTCCAGCTGTGGACGGACAGGAAGAGGGACATGACAGAGGCTGGCTGTTGTAGCTGTAGTTGAAGCTGTCTTCTGTGTCCATCTTCATATCCATCATGTTGATGATACTCGAGGTAGTGCAGACTTCCAACCCGAATGTCTCCTTGTTGGACTCTGTCCTGATTGTCATTCCAACGATCTGAACCGGGTCGATGGCGAGGAGAGAAGGAAGGGGATATAGAAGCTGGCCCAAAGCTGCCGGAAAGGGATAATCTGGAGGAGTGGTGATGTGTTATATCTATTAGATATACTGAAGAGCTTAAGTTTGTTTAAGGGATTCAAAAGCCAGGCTAGAGCATGTGCCTCATTAGACAAGGAGATAGTCTCTCAATATAAGGGTTGACAGAGAGGGGAGCGGCCCGTTGGAATGAAGTACCTGCCCACAGGTGGTTGCTCAATTCGTAGAGGTGGCACACCCCAAAAAGGCGCGGCAGGCCTGGCTAGGCTCATACAAAATGGAGGTCGGCCGGCCAAGACGATCCATGTTGGAGAGAAACATCCCTACACTAGCCTATTGCTTGCATGAAGCTTCTGTTTTAGTCGAGGCTTGAGGGAGCCCTGATGAGCAGACAGGCTGGACCGTGGGCAAGAGCTATCGATTAGATCAGACCTGCCCATCGAGCAGCAAATCTGGGCACCTCTTATCATCCCAGATACCGCGCGGTACCTTGCGTCCTTACCAAAGTACAGGCCCTTCTCGCCCAGAGACATGGACATCCTGGTTGATCTGAAGAAGTAACTGCGGTCCTGGAGGTGGAATCAGGTGCATGAACACCCTGAGCATCGGCAGCAAGCCGCTGTTAGATCGGCCGAGAATACCGGCCTGCCTACCCATCGCCACAGTGAAACTTTGCTTTGGAGGAAACTGGAATGATTCTAGCACCTTATGGTAAGGTGCCTCTTTGGGACAGCCTCTCTCAGGCAAGGATGTGAGACAACACTGTAGATAGCCAAGCCTGGTGAGGGCCAGAGAGACACCGTCCCAACTTGGAAAGTTTTTTGTCGTCACGAATTCTTAATCTGGCCTGTCTGGGCAACCCGGAGACTTTTGCAGACGAAACAGTGCGTAGAGTTCCAGTGTAAGAGGGCAAGCCTGGGGCAAGGCATCTTAGGGCCTATAGGGTGACCATGACGCCAGCTCTCTGCAGGAAGTACTATGCAGTATTGTAAGTTGAACTGGGGAAGCCATGAAAAGCAAATGTGCTTGGACGTAATTGGAGGCTATGTGCCGCCATCCGCACTTGAAAAAAACTGGGTGAGACTCGAAGGTGGTCTGATCGACCTAAGCAGCTGCTAAGGTGATGGCAGGAGACAGACGATGGTCCCACGAGTCTAACAGAGCCTAAAAGCATGCTCCATGGTCATTTTAGACGAGCTTCGAAGTAACCCTCGATCCGTGGTAGCCGCAAAAACTGGTTAACCGAATGTTTCAAGACGGAAGAACTCCGGGCAGAGCGACAGGCCGCAATCTCGCCCTGGTTGTCGTTCAGGGGAAGTGACGACAGCAGTGGTGATGGTGGTGTTGCTAGTCGCTGTCATATCCGCTTCATTTCCTAGCTCGATGTCAAGCAGGCTTCGGCTCACCCCAGTCTGTCGTTCCTGGGGAGACTGGGCCGTTCCTGCAACTGGTGCCTTGCATCAAAGGGTGGTCCTTGCTTGTCGATCGATCAGTTGAGTGAGTCTCGTCTAGCCGTGATTCGCCGAGAGAGGCGATCCTCCTGCAGACGGTTGAGATACCGATGGCCATCCTGGCTATGCTGGACATCCCAGAAGTGCCCCTACCCATGACATGACGGTTGTGAATGTAAGCTTATCCCAACAAGCCAATGACCACACAGTACCGCCGTGTCAGAACCTTGTCAAGCTTGTCAACTGCCCACGCTCGAGCCCGATCCGGACTGTGGCCATCAACCTTGACTACCAACCGGCGAGATGGTTGCCCGTGCCATACGGTAGGTACGTACTGCTGTACGTTGAAAGTGGCGCCGGTAGACCAAGGATATATCCGGTGCATCGCATCGCCATGGAAACACATGACCACCGCAGACGACACCTGAAGCTGTCACATCCTCATCTCCCCCATACATCAAGGTGATCCTTGATGGTGCTCTTGGACTGACGATGTGATGGACATGCGACGAGATGAGGTGGTAATAATGATCCGGTACATACATACCGTAGGTAGTACACAGTATTCAATTGTGGGTCGAGGAGAGCACGGACCTTGATGATCTTCTCAAGAGAGCGACGAACTAAAATCTCCGGGGCGACGACGATCCTTAGACCCTCTCTTAGATCAGGTGAGTGGCGTCGGATTAGCTTCAAGCGTGCATCCCCCCAAATGCTACTGTGCAGTCACAGCAACGTTGGTCCGTGCGTGCACGCGCCTGCCTGACGATTAACCTTTTCGCTAAGTCAAAAGTGCCAGGTGAACCTTCCCAGGTGGGCAGGCCGGGCAGGAGAAGTCGGCACCTTCCAATGTTGTTTTCGGATATTTGTTCGCCCTTTCTGCCTCACCCGTACCCACTCTTCTCTTCTGATATGTCACAAGCAAAAGTGTAATTAGTATGTTGGCAGGTCGGTTCATCAAGCCCACCTTTGTTTGCCTTTGTGGCGGTCTTGTCCCCCAGCGCTAGCTACACAAAGACACCAAAGTACACGGCTTTCCGGGCCTCACCAGGCCTCACCTTGAACAAGTTCCATCACAGTCCAGTCTCACTTGACCACCTGGCTGACCATATGGGTACCTAGGTAGCTACAAGCGCCAGGTTGTAGTCTTGCCCTCGCCGTTAAGGCTGCCGCCACGCCACCATGATTAGGTAGCAGCGACTTAGGGAAGCGAACACCTGGGCAAGCGAACAACCTCGGCGAGTTGCAAGGACTTTGCTCTCAGCTCAGCTGCGCTTCCCACGCACGCAAAGAGACAACTTCCTCTTCCGGCCATGACTCTCGCCACTCATCAGGTCTTCAGTTGCCCTGCAACCCTGCAACTCCGCGTCCAGCAGCCGAGTCCTCACATGTGATGCTGTTGCTGAGTACCGAGATGACCGGCTCCCGCTCCTTCAGCGCTGGGTATCCGGCACTCTTCACTGTTCTCGAACACTCCACCGGCGGGCTGAGAAAGCCACCGTGATCCAGAAGCCACGATGTCTCTAGTATTTTGAACCTGGAATGTTTCGAGTTGCCCTTGGTACGTACTGTGGTTAGGATCGAGATCTCAAGCTGTTGTCACCCAGCCCACCCCCTTCCTCATTCTGTCATTGTTCATCTCCGCGACAGAAGGACCTGTCAGCCCTGGGTCATGATGGAGGGATCCTGGGACCCGTTGGTCTTCGCGATTCATGACCCTCACATCTTCGCACAGTGTTGGCTCTCAGGACTGGGGTGTATCGCAACTCCTGGTCATACTGCTCGTCGTCTGCACTGAAGACACTGCGAAGGTGTTACGCGCCACACACATGGTGTTTGAGCTTCCATGTCTTGTAGATAGCTCTCCTTGAAATAGCCGAGAGGAGCTTCAGGTATGACAGTAGTATGTCTCATGTAACCCAGTGCCGTTACAAATTTACTGGTTCACGACGATTCGTTGTTCACATAAGCCTTCCTATAGCTTCGAGAAACATTGCATAAGACTATTGTACAAGAACCCGAATCCTGTACCCAGGGGTCAGCCTCGGAGTGGTGATAGTTCAGATGACAACTCATAAAATGTAAGAATACCAAGAGCCTTGTCCTCTTTATTTTGCAGCATCCACATCGATGCAGTCACATTTGAACAATTAAAGTCCACTCGAAGTCCAGAGTTAGCTTAGCTCTTGCGAGGCCCGCTATGATCCACTGGCTAGTCCAAATGTACCCGTCTAGACCTCAACTGGTAGAACTGGGCGTCCGGGTATAAGGGGTAGCATGAGTATCCGTACCTAAATAGTATTGAACACTAGGAGTTTTCTCCCCGGATTCCAAGGTTATCATGCATTCACATGTTTGCTTACCTAATTCAAATCGCCTTTACAGTAGACGACGATAAGATGGACAAGCAAGCTGATATCACTTCTTACTATGATATGTCTATTTTTTACTCTTCATTAGCTTATTGAGTGTTATAGTACAATGTTGGAACCACGATTCCCATGTCCCAAATCGATATATAAAGCTGCTCCCTGATCATCTTCAACGAAAGGTATGCTCTCAAACTGGTCTTTGTCATTCAATCCAAACCAGTACACTTCCTTCTGAAGGATCTCAAAATTCCATCTGGTCATCACAAGCCTTAGACGATTTATGTGTGCGCTGGGAGGGATAATTGGATGGCTGATGAATATAGAGATAGATAGTTATGTAAGTCTGGAAAAAGAAAGGAGGTGTAACAAACGCACTACGTACGTTACTGCTACGCCAGAGGACCAAAAACCTGCAGTACAGAATTCTGGTCGAAGTACGCGAATTACAGGTGCGTACCGCGCAACATCACTTCAATGGCGACAGGAGGAGGTCCTGAGGTCTCATTGAGGTTTGTCATGAGGTTGTGAGGTTAGGAATAACACTTGGAAATCCACTCGCAGGATGCTGGCATCATTCAATGTTGTGAATCCGCGATGGCTCCCTTCAAGCCGGGGCCTCCCGAGTTCGGTTTCATGGCTGAGAAGCTTGTGATGGACAGCCAGGGTCGGTCTCTCGCCCTAATAAGTGCTCGTTGAAACAAAGGCTTCTTGCCCGGTGGGGGGAAGGAGTACCCCATTGCGGGTAATGTCCGGCAAGAAAACCATCCCTATGGTAAGCCTTGGTTTAACACAAAGGGAGGATTGCAAGGGCTTCCAGCTCCCAAGGCAAGATCTTCGCCAATCCACAACAGGCTTGCCTGAACCACTTCGCCGTCCTTGCCTTAGCGTAACTGCAAACATTCTGACATTTAGAAACAATGGGTTCCCCCACTCCCAGGGCTTATACTTCGGAATCGCGGCCAAAACACACCAAGCTGGGGACCTGCCATGCATCTTGAGATGCCGAGTATCTTATATTCTGACGTTGACCGGGCACTTTGGGTACTCGCGCTAGGTGCTTGCTTGTATGGAGCGTCCACGGGTGTGTGGCCTAGCCGCAGATCGACTCCATGCTAAGGCGACCGGTACACGTACCTTATCAGGGCTTGTCCGCAAGATGCTCCACCTGGTGCTGGGGGAACAAATGAGCATTCGGTAGCAAAAGAGGGCGAGCAAGGGTTCAATGGATCCCTCCTCGGTCTGGTCTGGGCGATGGGTGGGACGGAATGGCGGCCAGATTAACCCCTTTCAGAGCACAGTTGTCCCCATTAAAAGGGCCGGAAAGGCTCGTTCTCATTCTTGCAGGCAGTGGGATTTGTTCTGCAGATGGACGACGGCGAGTGCGAGCAGTACCTATAAAGTACCTACCTAGTCATGTACCCTAGGCAGGTAGGTATGTATGTATGGGAGGCACAAAGACGGGAATGCAGACCATGGAGTTTGATGGGATACTCGGCAATGTCTTTCGTCACCAAGGTCCCCATACTTGAACATACTTGAGTGCTGAAAGATTTGATGATGATGAGGCCTGCTGGAAGGGACTGGCTCGGAAAAACGGTATATTTGGGTGTTTTGCCCGGGGAATTCCTCACAGCTCAAGTCGCTGGTTCACGTTTGGTGATTCAGGGGACTCGCGAGAGCGACAACCGTTCGTTCCCTCTCGGGTGCGGGACTGCCAAGCTTTGATACAAATGATATCCCAAAACCTAAATAGGGGAGGTTTATATCGGTGTTTACTAAATAGCTGCTGTTGCGGGACAACCTGGCTACGTGGACACCATTAACCATGCTAGTCCCCCTCAGTACTCAACCGTTGCTTCGCTTGCCCAGACGTTGGTAACCTTGATCGAGAATACCAGGCCGTCTTGGAGCTAAAGAGTTACTTGGGCATCTTTGGACCTTAGGTATGTATAGATGGGTACAGAAACCTCTGGGAAAGCACGCGGACTGGGTACCCGGACAGTAAGTGCCTTCCCGTATTTCTCTTTCCCGAGTTGACGACACTTCACCACCTTAACGACAGACGGCAAATACACAGATAACAAAACCCGAGAGCTCACTGATCCGGCGAGCCCCTTGATTTTGCGCCTACAATTGTCCTACAACTGTCCAAAGCCCACAAACCAAAAGCGTCTCCGGAGAATCCTGTAACCCCAACTTCTCGTCGAACCACTCCTTGCTCTCCACGTCGCTTACCCACGGAAGGACCAAACTTCCAAATCGACCAAAACCGGCTTCACGTCCGTGACCGCCTCCCGGGCTAAAAGATTATTCTTTCGGAACTGGAGGTCTGGAACGCCCCCAGCCATTGACATATTTCCTTCAAGGTCCACCGGTCTCCACCATTCTCTTGCGCAGCTCTCCCACGGCACCATTGTCATTCCTTGTTGTAGTGTTGGATGCCTGAAGGCGATGATTGAAACTCGAAAGGAAGAGTGTACTGAGCCAGCATGGGATACAATACTATTTGGTAGTGGGACTGCCTAGATGCTGATCCTCATGACTACCTCAAAGAGCAACTGGAGCGCAGTATGGGAGCTTGGGAAGGCCCGCCATTGACTCCGCCAGAACCTTAGGTGCTTTACGAGGTAGAAGCCATAAGACTGCCGGGTGGTTGCATCGTCAACGACACATATTGCGTCTTTCGCTTATGCTCCTCCCTGAGATCTATTCCGGGTTGGGATCTTATAGCTCATGAACCCTGCACGCGATCAATCAACCTCATGGACCATCCACACCCCTCGTCCTCGAGCCCCTTCGACAACGAACATGGGCTCCCCTGAAGCAAACAAACCACCCTCAATGGGGAAAGGCCGGGCGACCCGACAGTCTGGCGCGGAGGCTCTCCCCGGGCCAAAGGCGACGTTCCGATGTCTGGCATGTTTACAACCCACAGTCGGAGCTGAACACCGGTCCCCTCACTGTGAACAGCAATGCCGACGCTCATGGCTTGCTGCAGCCTCCTCGTGATGAAGGGGCAGAAGCACTTACCATTGATACAAGGCTGTGACTTCCAACATGTCTGCATTGCCAGCATCTTTGGCCGCGAGGATTGCTCTGCGAACCGAGGAAGGCAGGCTTGCATATGTACGGTGACAGGACGAGCACTCCTTTGGACAGAGGTTTCTCGCCAAGATTTTCCCAGTCATCTCGTCGTTAGAACCCCAGGAAGAGTATAAAAAGGGTCCGAGTGGTCAGTCGAGACCATGGAGCGTCTACCAACTTCCTTGCTCTTCCTCATTGTCGTTGAACTCATACTCACTGCAACCTAATCTCAAGCAAGTCACTTTGAAAACACTCCCCACCAGCTCAGAACTGCGTTCGTTATGTGCACGCTCATACGGACGCAATATAAGTGTGGAGTACACGAGGAACACCCGCCCATTATCGAGCGTTGTTCCATATTCAAAGAAGGAAAGGACTGCGGTCATTCGACAGAAGGGACCTTCATTATGGACCCGAAGTATTCTACCGGTATATGTCCAATCCATGGCGCACAAAACCCCCATGATCGTAAGTCCTCAGGAACAGAAAATCTAATTATTTGGCCAGGCCTACTGCTAAACAGATATCAAGATCCCTAGAAGTCGTCCAAGACCCTGTATTGTATTCAACCCTGCTATAAGTCGGCGGTGAGGATTCCCGGACTAGACTCCCAAGAAATACGGCCGTGGTATGAAGCTGACTGTTGGTATAGTTCGATTTAATATGAACTTGGGGTCGATACCATCGTGGTTTTCGGCACAGCTCCCACCCATTCTTTCGGGAAGCTGTACATGATGGAAGGGGAACAAAACTCGGCACCAGGCCCATGTGTACTTAGATTGACTACATACGACATTGAAACAACAGATGCGATGAAACACCGCCATGCATTGATATATGTAATGAGAAGCTTACTAAACCCTTTACCAACATACTGCTAAATTAGTGCACATGTGTCTCGCACGTGTCGACACCCGTAGGTGCAGGTGCTTGTCTACACCTTCTTCTTCCTGGTAATTCCGATTGCCATTCCGGACAGAACCTCTTTCGGGATTGGAGCGCTGAGAATGCTGCCCCATGTAACATGGACCTCAGATGTACCCCGGGGCCTACGCAATTACTTCCTGTGGACCCTTAGCGCCCATGCAAGTTGTAGACAGTAATAGAAGCAGAAAGCACTTGAGACGAGAGAAACGAAGCCATGTCCTGCGGGAGGTACAACTCGGTTACATCTTGGCCGCGATTCGAGCGGTTGAGCCGCAATTCACAGCATGCCTAGTGCTGTTACACGAAGTAGCCCGGAACGGGATAGCTGTGCGGCATGCAGTGATGGTGACGTGGGGGAAGGCCCTGGGGGCCGTCCCAAACTCTCGGGGCAGCTTTTTCCTGGCTCAAGAGAGGAAACCAACACTGCTGATGGGCCTTGGGCCTGGTATATCCCGTCAGACGGGCCTGGGCAATGCCGCATGCTAAAAACCCTGAATGCCGACGCGTCTAACATTGGTTAGGCCGTGATAGTCTTCGTGGTGTTCACAGGTTAGCTCGACCCCTTCACGAGATGAACGCAGCTACCAGCTAGGTAGAACAACTGGAGCAGTCTGCCTTCCTCTGTGGGGCTTGCGAGGGCCGTACGGATCTAGATTAAGCAGGGCAGCCATGGTAACCTTTGGACGTACCCAGAAAGTATGTTCGAGACATATCACTCCCCTTTCTTCACCATGTCTGTTTACATGTCAGCAAGGCCCCGAGAATGAGTCGGTTTTCACTCTGCCAGCTCATTAGAGAGGGTTCATACTGTGGTATATATCACCAACCTGCATATTCACATGCAAACCCCGTCACGACCTGGGCAGACGAATGTGGCTTCCCGGCGAGCTGCAGGCTGGCCTGAACTTTGCACATAACGTGCTTTCAGCCCCCTCCCCCTTCCCGGGCTGGCCCCGGCGAGTTGCTCTCGGTCCGGAGGCCTGCGACCAAGTACTCGCTGTAACCGGCAGTCCTTGCCGTCTCGGACTCGTTAACGCGAATGTGATGGCCTGAGGGGCCGGGCATGATGGTGGGCAGCCTGTCTTTCTCCATCTCCCTCTTCCTCGCTCCACCATCCCCCAATTGTGGGCGGCCGCCGAGGACGCATGAAGGCCGCAGAAGGCAGAGGCACATCATGATTGGACTTGCTACTCGATCTCCCCTCCTACAATCCGATAGAGCTGAGCCTTCCCTTATGTGTGGCGTTCTGCTCGAGGGGGATTAGCGAATAGTTGGATACCGTTGCTCCTCGTCGATTCACTGGCGACGTCCACTCGGAGGGGGAGGAAAGATGGAGGGCGTGGGATATTCAACTGGCTTCATCGATTGTGGCTTGTTTTCCCGGCTGCCGTTAACCGATCCAGAGGCCTAACTTCCCTACTAAGCAGTACGTGAGGGGTTTGAAGACAAAATTGAAAACAAAAGAGGCCAACACCATGCCACCTTTGCTGCACCTTTGTTGCGAAATGGCGTCGCCAATGTGAAGGGCGTCTCCAGTCAGATAAAACGACGTTACACAGCAGATGACCTCGAAGTCATGCAGGCTCATCGGGACCGAAATCCTGTAATTTGGGAACTGCAGGCCGCTCCTCGTCCAAACGGAGGTATACCATGCTTTCCCCAGCAGATGACTGTTCTATCACATGCAACAGCAATTTTCAAGGGGGTGGAGAACACACATGCCGATTTTCACTCTTGACCATTCAGGGTCGTCCTCTTAAGCCCCCCCCCCCCCAACGGTGCCAGATAGTCGGATCGCGCACCTGGCCTCTCTGCCCAGCGCAGTTACCGAGCGGTACCCTGCTCGCCTGCATATGCCTCTGAGCGCTCGAACGGGTCCCTGCAATGTTTCGCTGCCAAATTGAGATTATATTGTATGACCAGTCAATCTCACCAACTGGAGAGCATCGCTTATTTCAGGCATCCGGAGCACATTTCTCTCGGACTCTGCTCGCCAATAAGTCGAAATCTTGCATCCGCCTCTGGGCAGGTTGGCCCCTCATACCAACGTGCTATCCCCTTGCTCCGTATCATCGGCCTCGAACTCTTGGTAAACTTCCTGCATTTCCTCCTCTGTGGCTTCCAGGCCAGAGCTGCTCATGAGCTTGGCATTCTTATCCTCCGACTTCGGCTCAACGAGAAGGTTCTCTTGCACCTCGCAATCCGTCAACGTGCAATTGTCCCCGACCTCACTCCTCTTGCCAAGGATACACCGCGTGAGCTTGCATCCCTTGCCCACCACGACGCCGTCCATCAGCAAGCACTGGAAGAGCTTAGCTCCCTCCTTGATCTGACAGTTGGTCCCAACAACGGTCTCCTTGATGGAAACCTTCTCGTCGACCGTCACGTTCTCTCCGACGAGACTGTCCGGGCGCGTGATGGTCGTACGACCCCTGACACCCTCCGGGTACATGACCTTTTTGGCATGTGCATACGGCGACGCTGTCTCGCCTCGGGCTTCGGCTTCTTCCACCGATGGGAGTTTTGCAAGTCGAAGTGAGATGGCCAGCAGTAGCTGAGCGGTATCCACTCTCCGTACAAGTGGTGCTGCGGGCTTGGATGGGTGTATGTAGGCAAGAATAGGGGGCACGATGTCGTTGGTTGATGTGGAGCCATCCAGCCCTGCAGGTGATGGGTGGGGCTTGGGATTATTTGCATCTGCCACGCCGCCGTGGAGCAGACCTGGGTCCGTATCGTCGTTCAGCACCATGCTGTCACCGAGGGTCGAGTCGTCATCCGACTTGTCTGGGGAAAAGATCTGTTCAAAGCCTAGTTTCTGCGCGAGGCCTGTTTGCCAGCTGGCTTTCGCCCACCAACCAATAACATCCTCTCCGATGCTGTCGAGTCGATCATTCTCCTGGATGAAGTCCAATATCCAGCGAGGGAAGATGTAAACGTGCGCGTCCCGATGAGTTGTAAGCATCTGTATCCGAGGGTGTTGTCGAATAAGACCGTGGCGCATGGGAAACCCTTTTTTCTCCTCCATCAGATCGTTCAGGGAATCGGCGGGCGTGGAGTAGACCAGCTTCGACATTTTCGATGTCAAAGACTCTTTGGGCGCAGTAGCTGAAGCAGGCAGGGGTGTTGTTGCGATGAAGTCGGTCTCCTCGCCCTTGACAACTGTCTCGGTCTTGGTCTGATACCAAACACCCATGCCACCACTATGCGGACCGTAGTTTTGGGAAATGAGACCATATTTGTTCCCGACCAGATCCCTTAAGGTCTCGCAGTTCACCATCCAGGTCTGGAGAAGTTGATCACCACCAACTTCGCACACCAAATCGCAAGGCAGGATCATGAAGTGCCCGGTGATAGCCGACGTGACTTCAGGAAGTCGGAGGATCTCTGCCGTGCCAGTGTTCTGGTCCAATTCCATGGGTGCCAACAAGGTAGGTCGCGGTAATGGAAGACCGGTCAGGGCTGGATTCAGGCTGAGAGCTGATGCTATTGCCTTCTCAGCCGAAGGAGGGCAGATGAGTGTTATATCTGCACCAGCTGTCAGTTCATAGTACTGCCTGTCGGGAAAAGGTTTCGTGCGACTCACCTGTGATACCCGCTCGGTAGCAGAAGTCAAGAGGATACCAGACCATCGGTCTATTGGCGATCGGAAGCAGAGCCTTTGGGTTCTCATCAGGATTGGCCGTAAAGGTGGGAAAAGACGACCCTGGGCCACACAAGATGAGGGCCTGAAGGCCTGGAAAGGCCGTGGACACGGCGTGCGGCATGTTGAAAGTGATGGTTGCGGCGCCTTTATGGGCTCTCACACGAATAAATAAAACGATGCGGTACGGTGCGATATGATACGACTTCTCGAAAAGTCGTGGAGCGCCGTCTTCTGTTTCGGTTCAGAGCGGTAGGAAAACTTTGGTTGGTGCTTGATATGTGAGACTCTGCTCCTGACTGACTGACTCACTGATGAAGCTTTGAAGCTTCCTTCAATGAGCAGCACTAACGACCGACCCAAAGCTTCTTTAAGATTATGTAAGCAATTTGGTAGCCCGTAGTCTGAAAACGACCCCTGACTGAAAGGTCTAGGGAAGCTGCAGCTGCAGCTTAACTCGGCTTCCCGCCTCGCGGTTGGCGGTTGGAGCTTAGTGACCACAAAACACCAGCCAACCAGGGCAACCAGCCACCCTCGTGTGCACACGACATTTGAACATCCATCCATCGATCCACACGCTGCCGCGTCCTCGAACGACACCTCCAGCCATAGTATTTTCCAAAAACAAAACAAAAAAAACGCTTCTCCTCTTTTGCTGATTGAAGCATTAGTTGTTCTACAGTGCCTTCCATAAACAATCATCTCTTCTCGACACTACCCTGCGTCACACAGCGCACGCGCCGAACCAAGATACCAATGCAATGATCGCCTCTTCATAATGTCGTCACCCTACGATAATCGCGGCCCATCGCGCCGCCGGAATGGGGCCTGGAGCCACTGGGTCCCACTGGCAGTGACAGTGACGGTCGCCACGGTTGGTGTCGCGGCTTGGATTTGGAGCCAGCGCAGTAACAACGAGGAAGAGGAGGAGGAGACTATTACCCAGCACTTGGACTATGAGCATGCCGACTACGGCGATAATCCTCCCTACGGCGCCTTGGGCGATGGCGCCAGTAGCAGGGCCCCACCGTCCTTCAGGAGCGATTTGAGGGAGAACGAAGTTGGGTACGGGACTATCCAGGCTGATACTCCTGGGCCGACCTGGGGAGCGCGCATGACCGGGGCGTTGCGTCGCACACCCAGCCCGCAGAACCTCCTTGACCGCGCCGGCAAGACAGTTGCTGCTGGTGTTGCTGCGGCCGGCACCGCTGTGGGAAGCGCCTTGGCGGCTATCCGAGAGGAAGACAAGGCTGCCTTCGCCGACCACGAAACCTGGTCCGAAGAGGCGGACGCGAAGAATGAGAATGCCCCAGTTTCGAAGCCGCGCGAGGCTGGTAACAAGAAGAGAAAGACTGTTGCCATCATTGTGTCGGCTGATACGCAGCTGGATGGTGTTGACGAAGATGGGTATCATGAACATGCCGTATGGTCCCCCGAGAAGATAATCTCCTCCGTGCACCTCGGACGCTGATCTGGGAACGCAGTCTATTTTGTCGCACATTCCAAAGCATAATGACTTCTCAAAGATCAAGTTGTTTATCCTGATCTATGCCCCGGGTCTCAAGGATACAGCAACAGAGACTTCCAGCACCCGGCCTCCGGCATCACTTAGCTCATCCTTCTCTATGGTTGGGCACGAGCAAGCTCAGACGCCAGGCGACGAAACAAAGAGCCCATTGTAAGTGGAAGAATATGTGCTGTGACTTTGGGCCTACATGTCATACTAATATGCGCGTTAGGTTGGGCTCGTCGAGCAACTCTTGTTTCAACGCGGTCTACTCGCAGGCCCTTGGTCTGGTTGAGAAGGAGGTCAACATCCTCCCATTCACCACTGGTTCTAGCTACGTCCATATACTTCACCACTTGCAACCAGAGGTTGTCTACTTGCAAGCATCCCTCGCCGGCGAAAGCGGGCAGCATGTGGATAGACTTCAGACGTGGCTGAGATACGACATCATCCTGGTAGTCGGCGCTGAAGGCGGCCACGGCGGTCTCGTTGACAGCGAATCCGAAACAGAGATGCCCGAGAAGAAGGAGCGGAAGTGGTGGCAGATGGACGAGCGAGTAGGCCGTGGCAGAGGAGTCATTGTCGTTGATGGTATACGAGTCAGCGACGACTGGTCCCGCCGAGTCCAAGGGAACGAGTGATGATGTTTATGATTCGGGACGAGACGATGGAAAATGAGCTACGATTCGAATGTCAGCAAAGCCTATTTCCTCTTGTGGAGATGGGGTAGGTATAATAAGGGTAGGTATGACGTTACATTGACGGTGCTGGACACACAGTACAATATATCTGCAAGTACATGAGTGGGTTTCAGCCTATATGCCCAACTGCTGCCATGTGCAGGCTGCATTTCATGGTCTCTGTCATATGCTCCTGGCTGTAAATAGCTACTTTTCAAAGTTGAAACGTAAGGATAAGATTGGCATGAGAAATATGCAGTATGGGGAGCACCAGCAGATTTGCTTTTGATCCATATGCAGGTACCTTGAGATGCACAGGAGATGGTCTCCTTCGAGCGCATATGTCCATAAAGTTGTTGTCAAGTTTGTAGGGTGCACAACAGACAAATATTACCCTCGCAGATTGAAGTTGAAGCAAGCTCTGGAGTAGAAAGCCGAATATGTGGAGGTTAATGGGGATCTTTTGGATATAGCAGTGTATAATGGGTACCTACTAACTTAGCAATGCTTAGACACCTGGGCAGTTGAGGCTCAAATCGGCTGGGCCAGGGGGCCCCGGTATCGAACTAGCGCATTGGGCCTGCCTTTTGTGGAGCGGCAATCATTCCGAGCGACCAGACCTTTGGACTGCACATGGACCGAATTGACACCACACCCCACACAAGACTACCATTAAGCATCATTACTTGCGACCGTCTACCATCTTTCAACAATCCGACTCTCCCACTAACCAACGATACAATCGGTCGCTGTCACGTCTGACGACTCTAGCCTCTAAAGAACTAAAGAATACCTCGTTTCGTCTATTGTCCCCGATGGCTGTGCGGGATCAGGAGGCCTGACTTTCTTTGAACGCGCATCAACTTGCCA
This sequence comes from Cytospora piceae, assembly GCA_016508685.1. Classification (NCBI taxonomy): domain Eukaryota; kingdom Fungi; phylum Ascomycota; class Sordariomycetes; order Diaporthales; family Cytosporaceae; genus Cytospora; species Cytospora piceae. Next base: position 1,023,191 of record JADMLE010000005.1, on the reverse strand, counting down.
ACCCATATTTATCAACGTCACCTCATCCGACACATTTCCATCTCGTCCGATCAGACACAATCCCATTCGAAACCCACCCGGACAAATGCGACCGAATCGCGGCCTTCGCGTAGCGTTTTGAATAAGCTGAGGAATCAATCTGGCAAGACGCATTCACATCCACATCCACATCCGCATCCGGTCGCGGGGCCTGGTCGGCAGCGCGCTGCGCATTTCCTGGGTAGCACACAGTCGCAATGGCTCCAAGCACAACCCCTATACCGCCGCCGGTCCTTCCACCGCACCCCAAGACGAAGCGGATACCTCCCGGCATACAGACAAATGGCGCTGCTTCCTCTACTTCACCCTCACCGTCCATGTCGGCCAAGAAGCCGCCCAATAGCGCCAAACAGGCTTCCCACTCTGCCATGACAAATGGCGGGACCGTCACCGTGGCTCGCCCACCGAATCGCATACGGCAGGAGATAACTGCTCAGCCTAATGGGAATGCCCCTCGTCCGGCTACAAATGGCGCTGCGCAGCAGGTCGCGAGCAATGCGATGGAATCAATTGCGACGCCAGTGGCTATCCAGCAGCGTGAGTGTTACTATTATGGGTTTTACTCGGGAGGTTTCAACTGACGTCTTTTCAGATCCAAACCGGATGTATATCCTGAGAAAGTATATCGGCAATCCTCCTTCGCTAATTGTCCATCTTCACCCGAATCACTTCAAATTCGACGCCCAGGACGACTACTTCCTATACACCTCCCCGATGAAAAGCTTCCTGGATCACCTGCGAAGTCGAACCGTTCCACACGATATGCTGGCCGACTTGACAGAAGCGGGTGTACCTTTTTATGAAGGTTGTCTGATTGTCGAGATCCATGACCATAAGGGCGTCGCAGCTGAATCGGAAGAGACGGCAAAGCCTGTCTCTTCTACTAAGAATGATACGTCAAACTCGATCCACAAGCACAATCCCTATATCACACCATCACCGAACATGCCATTCCCAAAAGATCACACAGCTACCACCAACGGACAAGCCAAGAAATCAGAGGCCGACCAGAAGGACAAAAAGCCAGGCTCGGTTGATCAAGGAAGTACTTCAGGGCCGACTTCACCGCAAGGCCAGAAAGGCAAGAGCCCTGCGAAACCTAGAGTCACCACCTTGGTGCTTTTCCCCACACAGCAGAGTCGGCAATCAGATCTTGCGATCAAGGCATGCAATCCTCGAGGCTCTGTCGATGGTCGCCTGGATGCAGCGGCCAATGGTGTTGCCGCGCCACCAACGCCTTCAGCCCTTGTTCCACCCACGCCAACAGGGTCCAGCATGCCGCCACCGGCCAAGAAAATCAAGCGCGAGCGGATGGAACTGGACAGTACCAATATCCATGCAGCTGAAGGCGCCATGCTACTGGCAACCTTGCCACCATTGGATCTGGAGCCGACCAAGGATGCCGAAGGCACTATTATCAAGATAGAAGAGCAACTGGAGGCTCTTGCGCATCGCTTCCAGCCGCCACCGCAGCCGAAGACCCGGAAACGTACAGTTGCCGAGATGGCCGCAGACGAGGCTCAGGCGGCAGAGAACGAGAGATTTCTGCTCACTCTGGACGACAAAACCACAACAGGAAGCAGTTCTGTACCTGGTGGTGATGGACAACAACAGGCCGCGCCGTTTGATCTTACTTTTGATAGATTCAAGAAGATTGAAGACATCAGAAGAGAGCACGCCGAAAGGGCGAAACAGGAGAAGATCAAACGGGAAGAAAACGAGAAGCGCCTGCAAGAGCAGCGCCTGCAAGCCCAGGCCCAACAGCAGCAGCAGCAAGCCGCGGAACAAGAAAGACTCCGCCAAGAGCAAGCTGCCGCAGCGCAACGGGCGCAGCAACAACAGGATGAGTTGCGACGCAAAATGCAGGCTCAGCAGGCTGCGGCCGCTCGTGAGAGAGCTCAGGCTCAGGCCCAGGCCCAAGCTCAGGCTCAGGCTCAAGCTCAAGCCCAGGCTCAGGCACAGCAGAACCAGAGAGAAGCGGCCATGAATCAGAATTCACACGGCCACCCCGTCCAAAATGGACAGATGCCTAACGGCGTTTCTGTATCAGCGCCCAATGGCATGCCTATGGCACAGGCACGCTTCCACGGATCAGTCTCTCAGCCACCGGTATCCTCTCCGGTTGTCCAGCACAATACGCCTCAAAACATGTCATCTCCCATGGTTGGTGGTGTCTCCATGCAAACATCCGGTTCGAATTTGGGTGGCAGCCCGGCAAGGCCGCCGTCCGTCGTGCAAAACCAGCCTCCAATGTCTGCACCCATGGCTGTTAGCATGTCTGCTCGAGGAAGCCAGCAAAGCCATCAGTCCGGCACACCACGCATGCCGAACGTGACCCCGAATATGGCCCATGCAACGCCTATCAGCCGGGCTCAACACATGGCTCATACTCCGCGCATGACCCAGGCCAGTCCACCTCCGGGTATGATGGCGCCGCATATGAACCAGGGAATGATGATGAACAGTCCTGGTATGACAAACATACCACCAAACGCGAATCATATGATGCAGGCTCAGTTGCTGGCTCAACAACAACGCCAGTACCAACAGGCGCAACAGATGAATGCGGCCATGATGCAGAACGGCATGATGAACACTGGCAACCCACAGAGTCAGCAGCTGGCTCAAGCCAGGTTCATTCAGCAGCAGCAGAATCTCATGCGGCAAAAGTTAGCCCAGAACCAGCAAGCCATGCAGATGGGCCAACCAAGGATGATGCAGGGCAACAACATGGGCACGCCCGGCGCTCCGCAAATGCGTCCGGGCCAGAACATGGGCAATGTCGGCGGTGTCCCCTTTCCGCAGACAGTGCAGCAGATCCAACAGCAGCAACAGTTGCAACAATTGATGCAGCAGCAACAGCAGCAGCAACAGCAGCAGCAGCAACAGCAGCAGGGTCATCCTCAGGGGATGCAGGGTCAGCAGGTGATGGCGGGCAATCCTCAGGCTCAGATGCAGCAGCGCATGGCAATGCAGGCTCAACAGCATATCCAGATGTTGAGCAGCAAGTTTTACAACGAGAACCTGCCCCAAATGCTGCAACAGCATAACGTCACCCAGGAGACATGTCCGCCGGACCTGCTCAACCGATTCAAGATGCAATGCCTCACCATGGCTAGACAGCGAGTCACGCAGCTCAGACAGCAACAACACCAGCAACAACAGCAGGCGTTGGCTATGCAGCAGCAACAAGCTATGCAGCAGGGCATGATGCCTCAGGGCATGTAGTGCGAACATGGGACCATGTCACAAAGGTCCGCGTGTTGACCATCACACAAATCAAAAGGCTGAGCGGTCTTCAGTTGCTCGGAGCTAAGAGGCAGTTTCTCATCATCCTCGACTTGGATCTCTATTCTCGTGCCACATGTCCATGGACATAGGTCAGAAACAGACGCAAGGGCTCGAGGGTGGGCGTCTAGCGCCCATTACTCAAAGCCCTTCATCACATAATCATTTTCTCGTTATTTTAGATCACTTCAAAAAGGCGAACCTCGGCGTTTCATGGGAAAAGGGATAGGGAAATGATACACGATATTTTCTGAGCTAGGTTGCTCTATTCGGCTCATTGGCAAGGTCTTATACCCCGGGGGGCTCAGCGGTTTTACTGTTTTTATATTTGACTCTCCAATGCATCGCGATTCTCGATCGATTACGAGTTGAGTAGTTTGGTCTGAAGCGAGGTCAAAGGTCTACGGCCTGAAGATCTTCGAGGACCTTGATGTAGCCCGGTTTAGGTTGTAGTGGTGTGGCAGAGTATCTTGGGGAGGCACTTGGGTGAGGCGCACTTGCTTGGGATATGCCTGACCGAGGCTCTTCAGAATTATTTGAATGAATTGGTTGAACCTGAAGCTACTACTGCTTGTGATGATACATTGCCTTGTGCAGTTGCTGTTATGGATGGCACGTGACCTTGGAGGGACTTTTGGGCTGGGCAATGATATATTAGTAAGCAAGCTTAGTAAGCAAGCCGAACCACTCACTTGGACGGGACTTGACAGCATGACGCAGGAGAGCTTGTGAGCTTAGACACGAGCCACCTCACGGACAGCTGTTGATCAAGCTCCGATCCATCTCGGTCCTTTCACGATTCACGACCTCGACACTTCTCTAAACTACCTAGGCCTCCCCTTGGTAGTCCTTTTTTTTTCCGTTGCTTTCCTTTACCCCGCTATTACCAAGCCGAGTCCTCGAACCCGGACAACTTTCCACCGATCGAATCTCTATCCCTCCCACGAGTCCCACATACACCTGTCACCGTCACTATGAGGTGGCCATCCTCTCCCACCTCGCCGGCGGCGGAGTCGGCAGCCGGGCTGTTATCGCTCATCCTCTTGGCGACACCAGCGACGGCGATGCTCCGGTGTGACAACATCCGGGTAGACGGCCAGAAGTTCAACTTGAAGGACCTCGGAGGTCCACACTCGGTCGTCACGACACAGGAGCAACCATCATGGGAGCCCTACGACTACATCAACACCACATACACCCTGGACCTCTGCGCGCCGCTGAAGAAGGACGGGCCGGTGAAGGAGAGCTGTCCTAATGGTTCTAGAGGTGTGTTCCCTACCCCGCTCAGGACTTCCCGTTCAAAAACAGTTATTTCTTTCTCGTCCATGATCGAAGTAGGCTGACCCCCATTTGTATCCAGTGTGCGGAATACGGCGCGGCATCGAAGGCGAGACGGACACAGTGACCGACGTCGTCCCAATAGCGGGCGACCTCAAGAACCACGGCATGGGGGATCTGGATGCCACAGCCACGCGCCTCAAGACGTCCGACTCGAGCGCCGACTCGCAGAGGGAAGGCGTGCGGATCGTGCTTAACGGTGGACGACATGGCGCCTCGGGACAGAAGAGGGAGCAACGGGCTATCATCGAGATGCTGTGCGACGCCGAGAAGACGGGCAAGGAGGGCGAATGGGACCCCAAGGACGACAAATACGAGCCGGGCCAGGAGGATGGCGGGGAAGGCGAGGGCGAGGGCGAGGGAGACGCTGCTGGACGGCGGAAGAGGCAGGATGACGGCGGGGATGGCGAGGATGGCGGTGATGGTGACGACAAGCCGGAGCGCCAGCTGCTGAGGCCAGACTCGGCCCTGATCTTCGACAGCTACGGGCCCATGTCGGACAGCTCGAATATCGATGTGCTCAGGCTGACCTGGTACACGAAGTACGCCTGCGAGGGACTGCCAGATGAGGAGTATCCCGACAACAACGGCAACAACCGGCACTGGGGTTTCTTTACCTGGTTTGTCATCACGTGAGTCTACACCACTACGAATCTTGCCGGTATCTGCATGTGCTAATACACACGTGTCTAGTGTCTTCCTTACCACTGCATCATACATCATCTTTGGCTCGTGGCTCAACTACAGCCGCTACGGCGCTCGAGGCTGGGATCTGCTGCCGCATGGGGACACGGTCAGGGATATTCCGTACTTGCTGAAGGACTGGACGAGGAGGGTCCTCAACACGGTCCAAGGGAGCGGTTCCAGGGGAGGTTACTCGGCAGTATGAGCAAGTCAGTAAACTTGGAGGACGAGATGGCCGGGGAGGAGTTGTCGGTGGGGGAAGGTGTTAGATTTCCTTTCTCTCTGTTCAATCCAGTTCGGCATGGCCAAGCGAAGGACTCATTTCATCGGCGTTCGGGATTATCTGTGCCCATGACACGACTTGTATTATGATGGTTTTTGACGTTTGGGTACGTACGCTTCCAGCCTGAGATATAGTAGTACCTTTCCTTGTCCAGTATTGGGCTATTCAGCAACAGGAAGCCGACAATGTTGATTAGTTTCTGTATCTATTTATGTCGCCGGTTGATTACCGATTTGTGTGGTGTGTATTCTGCAAAACAAATGTAGAATTTTCTGAATATGGCTTGCTACCATCGTATCTGACCGTCGGTGCCGATGCTTTCAGGACCGTGTGCTGAGCCGACGCCGGCTACTACTAATCGATCCTATGCCGAGGTAACTTCGGGACTTATTCACGGAGCGCCCGACTTCCACCTGCACCCTTCCACTCTCATCTATTGTTCCTATATACTTGAGTATACAAGACAACTATAGTATTAAACCAGCCTTTTTCCTCCCGAACTTCATATTTATCTACCCTTCTTTGCTTTCCGCGGACTTCCTACATAAAGACAGAAAAAGCAACCATGGCCACCGCCCCAGACTCCAAACCACTCTTCACCATTCCCATCCCAGCATGTGATTCCCACCCAGGCGGGTCCATAACCATCACCGAGCCCCAACCCCAAGTCTACCTCCTAACCATCCACTCCCCGCCCGACAACCGCCTCACCACCGCCGCCTGCCAGTCCCTCCTCCGGGCCCTCGACCTGGTCGAGTTCTCCGGGCTGGCCCCGGGCTGCGTGGTGACAACCTCCTCCCTGCCCAAGTTCTACTCCAACGGGCTGGACCTGACGCACGCCGCGGCCGCCGGCAGCGTCTTCTGGACCGACAGCCTCTGGGCGCTGTACCGCCGGCTCCTGACGTACCCCATGCCCACGGTGGCGTGGATGAACGGGCACGCGTTCGCGGGCGGGCTGATGCTGGCCATGCACCATGACTACCGCGTGATGAACCCCACGAGGGGGTTCTGCTGCCTGAACGAGCTGGAGTTTGGCGCGCCGCTGAAGCCGGCCATGAGTGGTGTCTTCCGCGTGAAGGTGCCCGACCCGCGGGTGTACCGGGAGATGGTGCTGGAGGCGAAGAGGTTTGGCGGGGTGGAGGCTGCGGCGGCGGGGATTGTGGATGTTGCTGGGGGGTGGGAGGAGGTGCTTGGGTTGGTGGAGGCGAGGAAGCTGACGGGGAGGGGGAAGACGGGGGTGTATGGGCTGTTGAAGATGGAGATGTATAGGGAGTGTTTGGATTTGTTGGAGAGTCATGAGAGGGAGGAGGTGAAGGATGAGGGGTGGTTCCGGGGCGAGGATGAGAGGAAGGCAAGGGGAAAGCGAGATGTTGAGGAGTGGGTGAGGAAGGATGGGAAGGCGAAGCTGTGAGGGACTTGGGGAGTGATCAACCGTGTTAGTTGGTCTAGCGGTGATGTTGATTTTGGTTACCGGATCAACGAAGTGTCGCGAGGTAAATGGTGTAGGCTTGAAGACTGGCTTCGTTCTCACACATGCATAGCACCAGGCTACGAACTGTGTAACAATACAGAATATCACGTCCGCAAGTACGACCGCTGTCCGTCACCATATTGTCTCTTCATCACATTCAAGATACATGTCATTTGCTGTTTTTCCTTTGTTTCGATGATTGATTTTTTTGGTATCAATGGTATCAATGTCCGGGATGGCTTTTCAACTTTTGCCCGATATCCTCCTCCACAACACAACCAAGTCGCGACGGACTCTGACGAGAAAAAAGCCATAATTAATTCAAGCCTTGCCCTGTCCGAAGACGCCAAACGCATGAACAAAAACAGAAACAAGATTGCCAGTAGCAAAACCAGAAAAGCAAGTGCGTCTAATCCCTGTTGCAAGCCGTCATAAAGACTTCCACGTACGCCGTTCCAATCTGACAGGGTAGATTCCGAATCTCAAATAACGAGGCAGAACAGAAACAAGGAAACGGCCTTATCCAGTATGGTTCGGCTTAGTCGCTCATCGACTCGTCGTCCGACACGTCCATTGCCGGGTCGTACACCACGTTGCGCTGTGCAGCCGCCAGCGCCAACTTGGCACGAGTGTCTTGTTGGATCTTGAGGAAGTACTTGCGCAGACTCCGCAATCCCTTGAGGAAACCTCGGTCGGCCTCTCCAGGGTGTCGCGGCGGGCAAGATTTATCTTCGGTTTGGTCACCGGCTGTCAGACTGTTGGCGAAATCTGCAATCTTGAAGTCGATCTCGCGTCTGTTCTTGCGCTTGCGGATGTGGTTCGCGTCCTCGGTGTCCGTCGCAAAATCGGTAGTTGAGTCCTCGACAGCCGTGTCGTAGCCGTCTTGTACCGATTGGTCCCCGTCGTAGGTCATGAGCAGACTGGCGGCATAGAAGCGATAGCCTCGCAGCCGACGCACAATCACCTCTAGCTGGCTGAGCTTCTGCAGGATGGTTGGGATGTGTCGAAGAATACTATGAAGATCCTTTCCGTCATAAAGGAAGCGCGTAAGTGCGTACTGGAACTCATCACCGGCCTTCAGGTTGCGCCCGTAATACTTGTCCTTGAAGACGTATGTCTCCTCCCGTGCATCCCACACCTGAAGCCCGCAAACCCGTACACCAAGCTCTCGTGAGGTCGTGCCGGCACATTTGCGCTTCTGGGACTGCTGCTTTTTAGGGGTGGCGTCAACACCATACTGCCGCGTGCCCATTTTCAGGTCCATAATGCAAGGCCGCTTCATGCCCGCAGTCAAGTCTTCCAACAGCAGGAAGTACGAGACTCGAGAGCCACCTTGTGTTTGGGCCTCCTTGGGGTTTAGTGGTCTCGGGATCATCTCGAGCTCGCCTGTCGAATTTGTTTCCAAGGCTGACGAATCCGTAGGTGGTCTGAGATCCTCTATCTCAGCCGCACAATTAAGACTCTGAGCGGGCATCGGTTCAGGGGCATCTTCCTTAGGAACAGGGCCATCAAGGTCTTCATTGTCGCCTTTGTATGCCTCATCGGGTTCCTCCCAATACTGCAGAGCACCTCGAGAGTCCGAAACATTCTTAGGCTTCCTCCGCAGAGCACTACCGGAATGTCGGCGTTTCTTGCGTTCAGGAGTCATTGTCTCCCCTAGAATGTCCAGCTCCGGAGCGCTGGTGCCTGTCACGTCCTTGGGTTCATCATCGCTACCCTCGCAAGGCTCATTTGATGGGCCAATATCGCTCTGTGTCTTTTGATGAAGGATATTTTGATAAATGGGTGACGGCAAAGGTCGACTAGGTTCCTGCTGGATTGGGAATGTGGTTTGGTTTCCGGCATCCTTGGCTCTCAACATAGTTGGGTCAGAAGTAGCTGGCCGAAGCAATCGGTCAAATGTCTTATTTGGAAGAGTTCGTTGATGAGCTTTCTTGTGCCTCTGAATGCTAATGGCCTGCCTTAAGAAGGCGTCATTGAAGACCTCGTGGCGCAATTTCTTGTTGACCACGGTGGTACCCCAGCTGTTAGCATGGCGATCCTCCAAAGACGGCCTTTCTAGATGGTCATCGGACACTGAGCCGTTAGAGATGTAGTGTGAGGCGGGCACAGATATTGACGAGCTGCGGCCACGATCTAGATAGAGAGCAGTTTTCGTTGCCGGGTGGAGGAGGCTCCGGGGTAGGATATGCTGATTGTCCACGAAAGTGACAGTAGGAACCGGAATCAAGCTCGAATGCAAAGACTGGCTGATCATTCGAGTATTCACGGCCGCCTGTTGACTAGCTTCACTCGCTTTTTGCGCAGCCTCTTCCGCGGTAGAGCCATTGGCCCGCAAATCAGTAATCTGTTCCTGCTCAAGCTTCTTCCGTTCAGCAGCGGCGTTTTCGTCCTTTTTAACAGTTGACTTGCGACGAGGTTGTTTGGAATACGTTACATTAAGTACGCCGATGTACCTGGGCTGGTGTTAGTCTCCTCCAACTTTCAATTCCGCTGAATCAAATTCCATCGCTGCGAGTTGGTACATACCTAGGGAGGAAGGGCAAGAGATCTCTGTGGTATCTCTCAATATCCTCATAGAACTCATTCTCTCGGTTGTTGAGCTGCTTGCAAACTGCTCTTTTCGAGAACTTCCAGAGCGTCGTGTGGCCACCAACCTGATGTGAATACGGGACGAGCTCTATAGCATCGAGTGGTTCATTGGTACCCGACGATTGGTCATGAACATAATCCCCTTTGGCAGGTGATACTAGTTGCGAGGGCCTAGACAATACTTGTGGCGCAAAATCATGCTCCGTTGGAGTCGGCGTCACATGGACGAGGAAAGGCGATGTCTCGACACCAACGTTGTGATGTCCAGATTCAAGTCGTTGATGGGCAGCGTCTACAGCCTCGTCTTCAGACGGGGCTTCGATATGTTCCGTGTCATCGACCTCAGGCTCATCAGCCTTCACCAACCAGGACGACGCATCTTCGTTTCTCTGGTGTGGTTTGCCAAGAGCAGCCGGTGCAACTTTATCTGCCTCTAGGAACGGACCGTCTTGGCGCTCAGGGGCATCCTGTGGGCCTTTATGTGGCAGGAAGACGGCGGACGATATCTTTTCTTCGCCCGACAGCTCTCCATCCTCGACAGCCTCGCAGTGGTCGACTGAATCACTGGCAACTTCTTGCGTTACATCGTCTCTTCTTACTGCGGGCGCAGAGATGGCTTCGTGGGATTTTTCCCTTTCCAGAGGAGGAACCGGTTCACCAAAGCTCTTTTGTTCCCGTTGCGCGCGGAAGTAATCATGGTCTGCTTCGACGTGCTCCTGTGAGCCTGATTGCGGGAATGTCTTGGTTCGTGCCAAGCGTCCTGGTTGCTCTTCGGTAGGATTAGGAGAGGGTTGTAAGCTTTTGGCATAATCATCGCCATGCACATCCCCTCTGTGCTCCTCTAGTATGGCGCCGTTGGCTGGTGGCGATAGCTTGTCCCTTCGTTTTTTATGTTCCTCCGGCAACCCTTCTTTGAAAAACCGTAGGCTGTGACTGGCCTTGCGACTTCGAGCACTCGGTTCTACTCCTGCCAGCACCTCGGCAATTGACTTTTCCACCTGCCCATCCACCCCATTGTTCAGGTCGTCAGAGCCGATTGACCAAGCCTTCTCCGGTCCCAAAGACACTCGGTGGTCGGCCTTGCGTGGTCTGGTGGGGGATTGCTGGTCTGCTGCAGCATTTGGATCCAATCTACCACTGGACAGGTAGAGGTCGCGGTCCGGAGGCATGGCTGCAGAAAGGTTCGGCGGTTGCGAGGTATCAGAGTACGTGCGACTGGCGGAGGCGAGCTCCTTAAGTCTTTTCTCCTTGACAGTCCTCTCCAAAGATGTACCCCTGCCGCTAGAGCCGAGGAACTCCCTATGACTTCTGAACCTTGAGTCGACATTTCCGAATTCCGCCGTATCAAGTGTGCGAGATAGGAAGGTACCGGCGGCTCGGGATGGGAGAGAAAAAGGTTCGACGGCGGCGGTAGGAGCCATTGCGATAAGCCGTGGCGATGCTCTGGGCGTTAAGGCATCATCGCTCTCGTAGCGCGTTTCCGGGTCGTCTTTTTGTGTTTGTGGAGTTGGACCTGTGGCCTGGTCGAGATCTTGTTTCGGGTGACTACCGATCGAAGGGTCGTACGGAGTATGTTGCAAGCGAGGACTGTGGTGAGGCGCATCGAAGGACTGATCATTGCCGACAGCAGGGATGCCGCGAGCTTCTGCGAGTTTCTGTGTCAGCAGAGAGGGCCCATGAGGCCTCTTGGGAGAAACGATGGCAGTGGCAGCGGCAGAAGCAGGTCCCATAGGCCTTTTATCATTCTGATGTGGTGCAACATTGTTCTCGAAACTAGGTACAGGGGTAGTCTGGGCCGTCACTGCTCCTGCTTTGGGCTCTCCCAAAGCTGCCGGTGCCTCCAATGTGTCACTGTCAGGGGCTCGAGATATGACAGGGAGTGTGAGAGTGCTGGCAGGCTGTTCCCCTTGTAACTGGTCTTGTGCCTGCCCTGCACCAGCTTGTCCTGGGTCGAGGCCTCGATCTGTGTGCGGGTGTGGCACTGATACCGGCTTACCACCGTGGGGGTTCACCGGTACCGATAGTGCGGCATCTCCAGACGTAGAGGGCGACATGTGGTGAACATTGGCTGTGGGTGCGCAGAGGGGAAGTGTGGGTGGAACGATAGGTCGCCGTTGCGTGGGTGGAAGGAAGCAGAAGTTGCTGAGGAGGCGGCGAGGGTGGAGCGGGAAGCAGGAGAAGGAATTAGAAGGAGGGCGCCCCAGCGGATCCTGTCGTGCCTGTTCAAAGTTGTCGGTTGTACCCGTTACTATGTACTGTAGTCCGTACTGCCCTAACGCTTGTAGACGGGATATACCACGTCACTCGTCCACTCGTGCGCACTCGTGCGCCGTGTCCAACGATGTAGTGTGGTTTGTTTGTTGTGGTAGACAGAGATGTATGTTTGACAGAGTCGGTGTACGTAGTGCAGGGAAGGAGAAAAGAAAGTTGTAGGGGGAGAAAGCGATGTTTCCTTGGCTGTGCAGATTGCAAGTACTGTATGGGGTATGAATAAAGACCCATCCGCCGCCTTTTCAGTGGGGAAGATCGAAGAATATTTGTAGACGGCTTGTCAGTCGGTTCTGTTTGGGCCGAGAGTCGGCGCTAATCAAGTATCCAACGCTAACAATTTGGCAGGCACGCTACCCACCATACCTGCAGGCCTACCTAGCAGCCCTAGCACGCCTACACGCCCTGCACGCCCTGCACGCCCTGCACGCCCTGGCACTTCCAGGTTTGGTCCCCTACATAGTAGGTTTGTCTCTAGGTCCCTTGATGTCTCGATGCCCGCCCAGTAGAATAAACGAATTGGTCACATGCCCCATGACCACAGTGAGGGGTTGGTCTTCCTCTCGTCCTCCTTGTATTCTATCACCAGCCCCCTGACATACGTACATACACTACGTATATGTTAGCTAATATGTACTATGTATCTGGGTCTGTCACCACGTGGGCGTCTTGCTGGTGGATTACAGGCCCGCAAACCTTCGTCAGCCCTATTCCGGGATATTTCATTCTTGTTGAACTACATTGTACGCCGGCGGTGGATGGCTTCTGAACCTCTGCGGATATGTCAAGCCATGTATCTATCTATCTACCTGCCACGGAGATTCTTCAGGGGAATCCTTCTTCGATCGCCTTGGCTCCTCATATTGCGGCTCTTTGCGTCCGTGTACGACATGTGGTATACCAATCGTACTGTGTACGGGGTCATGACGAGCTTCAACGCAATACCACGCCCCCCCCCCCCAATCCTGAGCAGTGTCATTGTCATTTAGTCGCACGATTCTCTGATTTACCGACACGATCACCAATCATCCAAGTCCACAAGCATATTCAAACATTGGCCACGCCACGACTCCTTACGCAACGGCAATCGACCGGCAGCCCCGAGGGCCATCGCCCTGCCTAATAGCCTAACCATTCTGCCATCACGTTCCTTGAGTTTCAACCTTGACAGGCTGACGTCGTACCGGCCCAAGCAAAATGAATCATGGATGATTGTCCTCCGTTAGTCCCTCCCCGATGCCCCTGCAGCATCATCCACCGCTGAATCGTCGTGCTTTGACCGGTGAGGCGGATGCGTCCCCAGACTTACCGAGTGCCTTACTTTGAAGTAGGGACACTCTGACAATCTATTCGTCATTGTTCTATCACTTTATCCTTGCCGTCAGCGCCTCTTCAGATGGTTTCAACGGGTCGGGCACCAACTCTTATCACTTACACCCACCAGCCGAGCTGGTCGGAGTTGGGTTCCAGTATATCACCCTTGAAGACGCCCCATCTTGTGTTTCTGATCAGTTATTAATACCTCGTCACATATTATCTTAACACCCGTCTCTTGCGCATTAGTGACGATCTTATTGACAATCTGTTTAGCATGGACAGAGACTGATATTAGCCATGGCGCAGGAACCGGGAACGGCTTAATGGAGAAAACAACTCCATGTTCAAGGAATCCCGAAGCGGCAACCTGGCCAATCATCCGAAAACGTGCTCTCCAGAAGGCTTCTCGTCCGCAGGTTCCTCCGGAATGCGATCAACAATCCGAAACTTCCAGTGTTGTGCTCAGTCTCACTTCCAAGGAAATAGCCCGACGACAAACGAAAATGCCACGTTGAGTTGAGAGACTCGGCAACCTACATCCACCGCTTCATGGTGGTGTGAATAGAAATATACCTTATTGGATCGATAAGGCCTCTTGGCTGGATACACGCTACCTAGGTAGCCAACTGGCATATGTCTACAACCTCCGTTGGCTTGGACAACCGTAGGTAGGGCATTGGGACATGGGACTTATTCGACCTGACGCTATATCAACTCCAGACCACGTCGCAGCTATTCCGTCTTCTATACGCCCTTTCCTAAGACACTGACTCTAAATCTTTGAAGGTGACCAATTTCCCTTCCGAGAACGCAACCTTTCAAGCATTCTACGTTCGACCCGTGGGGGTCCACGACACTTCGGTATCACCAAGGTACTTCTAAGTATATCATATACATGCCCCTGGGCGGGAAGAGATGGTACTGTGATTGGGTCCTCCTCCCTCCAAGCCGTCAAAACCCGCGGGGTGAACCCCCTCGGATCAAACGATGGGCCCGAGACGGCATATGTTTCCGCAACTGCTCGAATAGGATCGTCCATAGCCGCCCATGTGGTTGAACAAAACTGCCAGGGCCGACAAGGGATCATCCCTAAGCAGCCGCACGGCAACACTAGCGGCAACATTTCACCCATGCTGGCATGCGTTACAATACGTTAGCCCGGCATAGATATGTGCGTGTATCGTGCACTGTCACTCGCTACTCGCTCAGATATGGATACACATACTACGTACATAGTATGCAATTTGCGTCCGTTGCGTTGCGTTCCTGCATCCCACGTGAAGCCTAAGTCCTTGGCATGTGTCTGGCGCGCGCCGCATTGCAAACAGGGAGGCTGGATATCCGGTGAGTGGTCTGGCCGGCCTGACCTTACCGCCCGGGAGTATTTGCGTGTTTTGGAACACGGGGACCAGCATTTTCTCCCGTTGTGACACTGTAACGCCCGAGCTGAAAGGCTCGATGTTGTGGAATATTTGAACCAAGGCTACGAGCAACTTTTGTTTGCAGATATGTTCGATCAGTCATTGTGCTAGCTCTGCTTGCCAGCCTGTATGAGGTTACGTTCTCGGGACGGATGGAGCCCATGTGGAAACTAAGTCCGGAGGCCTCATAGAATACGGGGTCAGAGGGTCAGAGATGCCGTGGATCGCTGACAGATGAGAAGCCTTTCTTGACTGTACATTGTGGGCCAAAGGGTATCTGATCGTACCCTAACTATTCCACGTCTTCAAACATACGGTCCTCGCTACCAAAACAAACCATCGTGCCAAAGAACACCAATAGTACCCTCTCCGTGCTTCCAGAGCAGACCACATTGTTCTGACAGCAAAAATATGTAGCGATAACGCCTTATGAGTGTCATGAAAACCGATTGTGATCGAGTCCTTACCGGCACGCTTGACCCAAACACCTAATTCAAACTCGTCCAAAAACAAAACAAAAAACAAAAAAAAACACCATCAGGTTGTCAAAATTGCCTGCTCAGTCGGCCCAGACATTGGTATTCAGCGCCATCATGGGATCTCCAACCATGTCAAACACCCCTCGCGCGCCATTGCTGCCCTGTGGCATCTTCGCATGTGGTTGTGCCCGAGTTTCCTCTCCTTCCACGTCGGCGCCCAGACCGATACCCCAAGTGTTATCAAGAAACTCACCCAGGTTATCAAGCACGGCGCTGACATCATCAACCGGCTCGGTGTTCTCCTGCCCCTCCATATGGGTTATAGACATAGGGCTGAAGCTCTTCTCGATGGGTGAATTATGGCCTTCACCTGCAGCTGTGTTCTTAGCAGCGCCCGCCTCAGCCATCTCCAGGGCCTTCTTCCTCGTCTGCGATGCCTGGATGAACGCCTCGGCCATGGCTTCGACTCCCTGGCTCGCCAACGTGGTCTGCTGAGAATCCGAGGGCAGCAGCCTCAACGCCTTCCGGGGCGGGTTCTTCTTCCGCTTGGCCACCGCCTCGAAGTGCTTTGCGAATTTCGGATCGTGGTCGAGGATGCCACCTACTTCGGCGGAGCTCACGTCCATCGGAGGCGGGGAGGCTGCTCTCGTAGCTGGCCTTGGCACGCGGATGGTGCCGGTCTTGCGGCCGCTGGGGGTGCAGTATGAGACGTCTTCCTCGACGTATATGGTATCATCACTAGGTTGGCCAACTTCGATGCTGCCTGCTTCTTCTTCGCCCGGGAGAGGCGCGAAGTGGACCCGGCGTCTCGGCTTCAGGAAAAGGGGGGTCTTGAATTGATTACGAAGGATGCTACCATTGAATGAGGCGCGCTTCTTCGTTGGCGATGGCGTCGCGAAGTCTGAGAATGCTTTGATCGACATCGTAAAGTCGGGCGTAGGCAAATTCGAGTGAGTCGGAGTGTGCGTTGTCCAGGGACTCTGCGGTGGTTGAGAAAAGGGCAGCGCTTTACTGGCAAGAATGCTCAAAGTTGAGGAGCTTCCATCAAGGGGCGTGCCAATCCCAGGGGCATGTTTTACTTCTGGCTGGTGTGGTCCAATGCCGATCTCTTTAGCCCAAGGACTTTGTATTCCTAGCTGCTCAATGTCGACAATACCACGATCAGCATCTTGTTTCGTTTCAGTGCCTGGAGCCTGTGCCCCTTGCAACCCAGGACCAGCATCTTTTGCCCAAGGGCTTTGGAAATGGGGTGGCTCAAGATTGGCAGTTGTCTGATCAAGGAAACTGGGGTCGGCAGTTATATCCGCATCATTTTCTGCGGCTTGTGGCGTTTGCGAGTCGATGTTGGTTTGACTTTGATCCAGTCGTGGCTCTATACTGGATGCCGTATCGTCACTCACATCAGCGTCAGCTATTTGCCGTAGCTCAATACTGACGGTTGTCTCATCTGTCAAGGAGTTTTCGGTGCTGTCGTCCTTTGCCTCCTCGATCTCCAATGGCGTCGTGAAAATGGGAACCATGGCCGTTTCCCCTTGTTCCTGTACCGCACTGGTTTCTTCTGCTGCATCTGAGCTTGTCATCGAGATGTTGATATCCTGATGCGACTCATCTGGCACGTTGCTGTCCCCACCTGGGCCAAACATTTCCGGTAGTTGCTCTGTGTCGGCGTACGCATCAATGATGGATCCCACACTAGCCTGCGAGGGATTTGCATCTTGAGGGGCTTCCAATGGCACAGGTTCATGGCAAGCATCGCCAGTTTGGTCGCCATCAATTTGTGAGGATGCGCTCCGGTAGGTAGACCACTCTGAGTTCGAGTCATCGTCGTCCTCCACTATAGGCGTGCAGTTCACCGGGTTGGTGAATTTCAGATCCATACCAGCTTCACAATCGCTCTCTGGGTCCTCATGCTGGGGCTCTGCGGCCGCAGACTGGTCCTGGGTGTTCAAAAACGTCGACCAATCCGGGTCAGTCTGGTCGTCAGCACCCTGATACACGACACTAGGGCCGCTTTGAGTATTCTCTCGAAGCACTCCTGCCTCTGGGCTGACGGCGGTGAGATCTTGTGTATCAACATAAGAGGACCAATCCGAATCAGACGAGTCGTCAATATTCTGTTCGACCACTGGAATGCCAGGTGCGTCTTCAGGGACAGCTGCCATCGTGGTCGAGGTAGACGGCAGGTCTTTGGTATTGAAGAGAGTCGACCATTCCGGATCAGACGGGGCACAAACCTCAGCTTGGACGAGAACCTGAGGCTTGTCCGTAACCATTGCCTCGCTATTGCTCTCGAGTTCGCGCGCGCGCGCTCTTCCCGATATGCTTGCAGCCTCTACGTCAACCACAGCTTCAAGCTCATCATCAGCCCGAGTCACATCCATAACCTCGGGGCCATGGGTCTTGTCATCTTCATCCTTCCTCACAGTATCATCACTTTCCATGACTCCGTCTGCAGCTTGGATTGGTTCCGCAACATGAGCATCAACAATTCCCTCCGAGTTGTTCACAGGTTCGCCAGGCATTTGTTGTTTGGTGTTCAAGTTCACGTCCACAGCGTTCGCTGGATTTGCTACAGCGGAGACGTCATCGTCCATTTCTTCATCATGAGAGGCACGATATTCGACATCCATTGGCCCCACTGCTGCGTCAGCTACGTGAGGTGGCCTTGATGAGAGGCTGGGGTTGGTGCCATCCATTGGATCGTTGGGTGAAGGACGGGCGGCGGATAGTTCTGCTGGACTCTTCGCCCTCTTTTGGAAGAAGCTGTTGTCTTGCTGACTCAAAGCAATGTCGGCCAACTTTTCTGTGTACATCCCCGGTTTTTCCGTGGCAGGGCCTGCCTCAACTTTCTCGTTCTGGACAGGCTTGGAAATCTTGGCCGCCTCTTGACGAGGGCTGTCAGCAACACTTCCAGCCGCTTTCACCCCCATTCTGGCTGCGTCCTTAGAGAGTCTCCTGGCCGCATCAATACTGGAACGCTGTCTGACCGACAACTGAGAGGCCTGTATTTTTTCAACATGTGTCCGGCCTTGATCAGCTTGTTCGCGGCTATTGTGGAAATGGAAGACGCTCATTGTCGCTGTCGTCGGCCTTTTAGGTGAGCCATCAACCTTTGGGGTTTTAGGCTTTTCGGCAAGGGAAAGAGCAGCCTTGTGGGTCGGTGTAGTGGATGGCATGGATAGTTCATCCTCGGAGGATCCAGCCTCTTGCAGTCGCAGCTTTCGGTGAGGCGACCTCCGCTCTATTCGACACGAGCGAGGCGTGCTCATGTGACGATTCGCACGTCGGGATGCAACTGTTGCATTTCTTGTGTTCACACCGGTGGCCAGTTCGTCTTCATGTGTGGAAGGTGATTGTATGGACAGCGACGCCAGCTGAGGTCGGCGATTCTCATGCTTCCTCATTTTGGAGGCTGCTTGGCTTGGCGACTCGTCTGGCGGTGATGTCCTCTCGTCCGTGGGCTTTCGCCTCTTTGACTCTCGTTTATGGAGCCATTGTTGGTCTGCAGATCGCTTCCTCGTGACAGAGCCATCATCAGACTCATTCTGCTGTGACAGCCAGAACGGATCCCTTGATGTCGAGATACCCTTCACTGCTTCCCTCCATGTCTTGATGCGATTATAGTTTTCTTCCTCCATGTATGGATTCTTCCTTGCCGAAGGAGGGTTGGTGATCTCGGGGCTGGGAAGCGGATAGAGACTGGTACCCTGGGTGTTAGGCAGGTTACCTTCTGATACCTGGTACGGGCCATGACCCCTAGCTCTCTCAACTGGTAGATTCGACAGAGTCGTTTGTGTCCCGGGATTCTCGGTCTGTCTTTTGGCACGCCTAGATAACCAAGGGTTGTTCCAATGCTGGCGGTTGAAGGGCCCTTGCAGCCTTGCCGACAATAAAACGGGAACATGGCCATTCAAGAAGTCAATGGCCTTCTTTTCGATATGAAGGCGTCTATGGAGTTTCCCTTCGTAATGGTCGTCATCTGAGCCTGAGTACACGTCGTCTTCCGGGTCGTGGACTGCTTCACAGTATATAGGCTCGTCGCCGAGGTGGTGCAGTAATTGAGCTGGCATTGTCGCGATTAGGATACCGAGATGTGCCGCAACGGTGATTGCAGATTGATTCGTTGCCGCATCGGTGCGGTCTAAACAGTTGTGAAATGCCGGAAGACCAGAAGTTGGTTTGGTCTGGTTTGCATTGGTGAGGTTGAATTTTGGTATTGTCTAAAGTGCTGGGGAGGAGAGGAGAGGCGAGTTTGTTTCAAAGCTTGGGCTTTCAAAAAATGGGCGGAAACGCGGTTGTGAAGGGCAACACGCGCCTCACCTATTTCAATTTACGCGAAAGAGCCACGGTCTGCAGACGTTATTTGTGGGGGTACTTTAGTTGCTTTGTGGGCGCGTGGGGCGCTTTCTAGCGCCTGATCCCTGCAAATCCAACGTTCCTACTTCGACTGCCGTATGCTGGTATCTACCTACCTACCTGCCTACTACGTACGTATGCACGCACTTAAAATATACTGGGTACTGATGAGCGCCCCCATACCGCCTGCACTCTACTGTGTATAAAATCAAGAAGAGGCGTTCTTCTGTCAGGATTTCGATTTGTATCTGTTTGTGCCCCCCCCCCCAAATGGCAGTCGGCAATGGACTGTAAGACAACATACTTGTGTAACTCCAGAGAGTTCTCGGCCTGGGCTGCATCCGCCGTTACCGTGACAACAACCATGCTATAATGTATCATGTACACACACAGTACAAGAGGATGGCAGGCGAGCCCAATCACAGCTTTGTTTTTTGCGCCCAGTGTGAACGGAACCAGCACTAACACTCACAAGAGCCTCCTGACGTCTTTCCATCCATAACGCGTCTTGCATACAATTCCTCTAAATCCTCTGATCGTAACAGTAGTAGAAGACCATCTGATTCCTCTTTATGTTGTCTCCCTTTTTTTTTTTTCCTTCATCACTCTAGGTATTTTCTCTCATCAGTCGCGAGGGCGCATGTTCATTTCAGCCCTCCAGTTCACCGACGACTCCACAATTATCCTACACATGCATACAGCACAGCACATTAGTCTATCCACTGTCCACTGTCCACTAGTATACTGTTTCAATCCAGACCAGCTGCAGGCGATTGATTGATCATATCTAATCCATACCCCGTTATCGAGCATTGACCTATCGCTTCCGACCACCGCGACAGACCGCGACCGACCGCGACAACATCCTGTCCATAACTTAATATTGCACGGCGACGGCCGACGACAGCATCGCACTGCGATCGCCATTCGCGACCTCCAACTATCAGCCAGAACCTCATGGATATAAGCTAGCCTTGACGCGACAACAGTTCCAGTCCTAACCGCCTCCATGTCGTCGCACGCCTGGCTCGATTCCCTCTCCGAGGATTGGCCTTCCCAGCCAGCCTCCCCAGAAGAATCCAGACCTCCGACCAGAAATGGCGCCACGAAATCCAGCGTCAAAGTCAGTGGCACTAAGATACCTCGCCCGAGCGGATCCGGAAGCCCCAAGTGGAACAGTAGTATCGTCCTCGGCGAGCGGAGCCCAAGCGACAACAACATCCACCTACACAAGCACAAGCGCACTTCCTCCAAGCTCTCTTTGGATGCCAAACACTCTCGCCGCGGTCGACCAACGAGCCAGTCCTTCTCCGAATCCCCAGCCGGTTCCATCGCCGGTTCCGCAGCCGGTTCTGTCGTCCACAACACGGTTCAGCGCCAGTCTCTCAGCTCGTCGCCGGAGAAGAACAAAGGTCACACGCCAGAATGGAAAAAGAGGTTGATATATGGCGATGTCGCGTATGGGGAGCAACGCGACTTGTTCACCTCCGCCGGCACTGGTCTGGCGGGCATGTTCAGGCCACCAACGCCAGCGAAGCTTACTCATGCGCAACCGGACGATGGCAATAGTAGCTACCGAAACGACATGACTATGCCATCAAGCCCACCAGAAATCGCTCAGGGGTATCCCAATTACGAAGACGATGGCGATCTATCCACTGAGGAGCAGTTGCCAGAGCAGAACCAGCCAAACCAGTCCAAAGGCTGTTCGATCAAGTACAGGCTGGCTGACGAGGAAGAATCTGACATCAGCCGAATCAGCGACATGTCTGTGAGTCAAATGGTGTCAAAGGAGACTGTTCCAGAGGCAAACCCCAGCCGGGCCCCTGAATCGTTCCTGGCTCCGGCCAAAGAAGATACAGAGTTACGGAAAGCCAGCAGTCAAAGTGCAGCTCGTCACGAGTATTTCAGTCCCATCCTTATCGCTAAGCAAAGTGATGAAGATGGTAAAATCAACTTTGCTCCAATGAGTATATCCCCCTCAGAACTACAGCAACGTCTCGAGAAATTACAAAGGGACCAAGATTTGTCCAATGGCTCCGCGGACAGCAGGTCTCGGCTTGAGGACGACTCCTACAGCACAGAGGCCACTGAGCAAATAAAGCAGCTGGGCAGTTTTGTCAACTTCCGTAGGGGAGGTCCGTCGTCTGACAGTTCGTTCCGCCCACTAGGTAATACGTCTGAGATGCTTCCAGAGGAGTCCCTACAGGCAAGCACGCCAAAACAGTTCCCAAGTGTGCGCATCCATGAATCAGAGCCCCCGAGAACACCATCGATGCCTGCTGCTCCCTTTCCGAGCCCAGACAACAAGAAGAACCTTCACGCTCTGGGCCATAGTGGGAGCCCCCTGAAACTTTTTGGGCCGTATGATACCTTTACCAATCAGACACTGCTAAGAAGGATAAGCCAATTTGAGGATGCGAATACTTCGGCTGGTTCATCAGCGTTACCAAGACCGAAACCGTTGGGGCCTGCATCAACACATGCGGCGGCGGCAAAACCAAAAGAGCCCTCAAAATTGAGGAAAGCGACACGACAGGACTCGGATCCTGATCCGGTTCCATTCAGGTCGTTCAGTCAATTTGGCGCGGGAGAGCTGGATGGTTACGAATTCAATGAAGACTTCTCGCGCCTTTCAGACGATTCTGAGGACGAGTCTGAGGATGAGTCTAAAGGCGAATCTGAAGAAGAATCTCCGCAACGGGCAGTTTCTTTCAACATCCCGAAAAAGTCTTCAACTCCAGGAAACGGTAGTATATCGATCGAGAAACGTCGCCCAAAGTCAGCCATGATGTCCACGACGCAAGTGAGGAGTCTCTCGGGGGCTGTGGCATCACGAGCTGCATCGGCAGCCATATTGGCCGCGACTCCAAAACAGCAAGACATACACGAATACAAGAGGCCGCGAGCATCGCCATCTAAAGACCCGACCCCGAAGCGCAGGAGGACCCTCCACGAGTCCGATATTTCATTCGGCGGTGAAGATGAAGCACCGCTGGATTCAATACAAGTCTCCCACCAGCAGATGCAACTCGTCATCGGCAGAAAGCGTAAGGATGCTCGCGCCGCCGAAATGCAACCAACAGCTGATTCCATGACTCTAGTATCTCGTCATATCCTTCGGCCACGAACGCCCACTCCGAGTCCGAAGTCGTCAGTCCATAGGGAGAAGCGCTCAGGCTCAAACGCGCGTGTGTCCGATGGGGAGGGCGCCAGGCGGCCAGCAGTGATGCCTCGAAAAGCACAGCATCATCCCAATCTCCCTGTCGGTGGAGGGAGGAAACCATCGATCAAAACAGAAGATTTCATCAATGAAGCACATCGAATCATGGCAGCCATAAGAGGCAAGAGCGGTTTACAGAGCGGTCTCACGAGTGTTGAGGAGTCTGAGGCGGAGCACAACAAAGAAGCCCAAGACCCTAGCCTGCCAGACTCTTCTTTCCAAGAATCGACCCGTGAGCCGTTTTCGAGGCCGCCGAGTCGTGAAGGGAAACCAATTCCAAGACTGGCGAATCGACAAGAAAACCCCGAGCTAGTCAACCATCTGAAAAAGTACGAGGAACACAGCGATATGGGCGACATTATCGCATCATCTCTGCGCTCACTGGGCGTTTCTAAAGAAGACATACAGGCAGTTCGAGCCTTGGAGCACAACTCTCACAGCTCCAGGTCAGAGGAGTTTGATCGAAGTATCTGGAAAGACAGCGAAATTGTCAGTGATCCGCCCAATATCAGAGTATCTGGGAACCCCTACCGATATGAGAACACGACAGCGGCGGAACAAGCGCAGCAATGGAGGGATAGAATACCATCCAACAGCTCCAGCTCTGAATCAGGGTTCTCCACCGGTCGGTCTGTACATACGGGTACAGGATCTTCAAGAGGCTCCGATACCAGAAGGACGATCGCTCCCCAGAGTGTTTCCCATCTCATTCCCGATCAAGTTGGCAATATGGTTCTGGACAGACAGCGCAACGTTTGGGTCAAGAGTAGGAAAGCTCACGCAACACGCGCCAAACGCAGCAATACTCTTCATTCTGAAAACAGTGAGGATGATCCGTTTGCTGACATACCCGACTTGACCGTGGATGTTACCAAAGAGCTGCAGAACCTGAGAATCAGGATGGCTCAACAGGATGCGGCAGCAATGCAAAGTCCTAGTCCTCCTCCGAGGAATCGAGGCCACCCTAGCCAGGGCAACTCGCTGAAATCCATCCTTATCAAGGATATGACAGCTAGGGAGAACAAGAAAGGTTCTATGAGGTCTCCAAGCAAACTGATGAAGAAGTTCGCTGAAACAGACGACGAGGATGTGGAGCACGAGATCACTATGTATGAAGATCGCTTGGAAGACTCCTCGCCTAGGCGCCGAATGACTATCAGTTTTTCATCTCCAATCGCATCTATCATACAAGATGTGGTCGCTGGATCGAGTTCCGAAGGGAAAGACACCAGTGCTGTTGAGCAGTCCCATGCGGATGGTCCACTGCCATCGGGCAAACATGGTCGTCGAACAGGCTCGATACGATCGATGAATGGCCATGTCGGGCCACGTCCACGAAGCTCTTCCGGTGTGCCACCGCGCCATATGTCGGTCAAAGGCGAGTCGTTCGTGCCGCGGACGGTCTCGATCATTGAGGAGAGGGACGAAGAGAGTTTGTGGGGCCAAGATGAAGTCAGCAAGGAGCTCAGTATTGTTGGAGACCAGAGCCTTACGGAACAGAAGCCAACGCAGCGTCAAGCAAGTGTGAACTTCCTGGTCACGACGCCCGGTCGACCAAAGTCACATCCTCGACCAGAAAATGCGGATGTAG
This sequence comes from Cytospora piceae, assembly GCA_016508685.1. Taxonomy (NCBI): domain Eukaryota; kingdom Fungi; phylum Ascomycota; class Sordariomycetes; order Diaporthales; family Cytosporaceae; genus Cytospora; species Cytospora piceae. Next base: position 998,841 of record JADMLE010000005.1, on the reverse strand, counting down.
TCGGCCAGTATGTCGGTAACATGTCGCTGAGCCCTCTATCCGACTTCAATGCCAATCCGGATCGCTCATATGCATTCGAGGTCAGCTATGTCGTCGGGGACCAGAACCTCGTCACTGGCGACGGATCGAAAAGACGCATTTCCCAGGCAATTCGCCATTTGGTTGACAAGCTTGCGGAAGTCGAGCCGTCCGAGCCTTACTGGGAGGACATGAAACAGCTCGACCTTCAAGACCGGCAACTGGGTAGCCTGCACATGCTTGACCGATTCTGCGGAAACCTTGTGAAGGTGGACGTGTCCAACAACTCGATCCGGGCACTTGATGGTGTCCCGGCCACCATTCGCGAGTTGACCATCTCACACAACCTGCTTAGTGAGCTGACTGCGTGGGATCGCTTGGTGAATTTACAATACGTGGATGTCTCGAACAACAGCGTCAAGAGTCTGTCTGCCTTCAGTAGCTTGGTTCACTTGCGTGGCTTGGTCGCGGACAACTGCGGCTTGGTCAACCTGGATGGAGTCAAGTATCATGACTCACTTTTGACTCTGCGCGCTCGGGGCAACATCATCGAGGACCTCGACTTTGAGGGTGCGAGCTTGAACCGGCTGACGAGTCTTGATCTGGAGAGCAACAAGATCCAGAGGGTTGGCAATCTGCATGAGCTGTCGTCCCTTGCAAATCTAAATCTGAAGGGCAACCAGCTGGTCAAGTTCGGCTCCGAGGAGTCTCTGCCCTTGAAACACCTCATCATCAGCGACAACAAGCTGAGGAAGCTCGACGTGTCCACAATGTCCCGCCTTCATTTGCTCTATGCGGACCGCAACAAACTCACGACGGTCGACGGTCTATCACGAGTGCCACACCTGGACAACCTATCGCTTAGGGAGCAAGGCGGATCGAAGCCTCTGGACATGTCCTTCCTGGAGTCTGCATATGAGGTCCGAAAGCTCTTCCTCTCTGGCAATCGGATCGATTTCTTCGCGCCGCCCCGGGATTATCTCAACCTCCAACTCCTAGATCTTGCGAACTGTGGGCTCCGGCGTATGCCCGACGACCTAGGGGAGATGATGCCCAATCTGCGGGTGCTCAACCTCAACTTCAACGGTCTGTCAGACGTCAGTGGCATCGTAGGAATCCCTCGGCTCAAGAGGCTACTCCTTGCGGGCAACCGGCTGGCTGATTCTAAGCCTTTGTTCAAACTCCTGGGCCAGTTCCCCTGGCTGATGGAGGTTGACCTACGCGACAATCTGATCACACAGGGATTCTATCCTCCAGTCCACGTGGTACGGCGGGAAGAGGTTGCAGAATCTGGGGATATCTTCAGGCTCCCCGATGCAGGACCCGAGCGTGACGCGAGGTTCTGCGGCCGTCTAGACATGGATACCAGAATCAACCGGCGGGTATACGAGCGCAAATTTGTGCGTACGTGCAATCAACTACAGAAGTTGGATGGGTTGCCGATCAATCGGAAGATCAGGCATTTGAAGGACACTGTATGGAAGACCATGGTGCTTAGGGGGATGCTGTTGAAGCCGGATGGGCAGCCGTTTGACCTATCCCAGTACGAGATAGAAGACGAGGGAGGGGGCTCTTCCTACATGTCTGACGGAGAGGGATATGGGAAGAGCAAGGCGAAAGTCGTCGATGAGAGCACGCGGTGGGGCGCGGAGGACAGTTTCGCAGGTTGAAATGGCCAAGGGGGCACTTGGTATCGATCTGTTGCAAACTTCATCATGGGGCAAAGGGGAGTTTGTTTTACGGTATTGGAAAAGTGTATATGATATCAGCATACGGGTTTTGCATCACTGGGTACAAAGGCGCACATTGCGCGGCGTGTTTGTCAAGGCGTGATAGGTATATTGGTCTGCGAACATACTGGTTACGTATGATTATAGGGTTTTTCAGGGGCGCGTGGGCTATATGATACCCACGATGGAAGGAAAATATGATGATAATGAATATTGAATGGTCATGAGCCAGTTTTCTACCATTCATGCTCGAATACGTCTCGTCTGATGACTGTTCTCTGAGCCTAAATGTGTAGAATGGTGGATTTCTCGGCTGTACACACTAGAAAAGGAATAACCCAACTTATGGACTGAGGGCTCAGCACATGTTCATTACAGTCATGATCAAATATTAAGCATCGTAAGTCCCTTAGAAAGAACACCTGCAAAGAACCATGGCTTGAATACTAGAACTGTAGACTTGCACATCGCTGGTGCCTGAGACCGCCGCAGACAAACCGTCAATTCGTGAGTGCGCCCCAAGTTGGAATACATGGCAGCGCGGCTCTGCAGCACAGAGGAGCTTGTAGGTCATACAATGGGAGAATACCTCTCTCAGTATAATGCAAACCTACCCTCTCCTTTCCCCTAGGGACTTCAGGAGGGACTTTAAGAGGCAAGAACTATCACCCACGACGCGCAAGCAAAGAGTCCCATGTTGGGTCCGTGTTTGGTGTCTGCTTTCCCATCCTCAAATTTACTCCGCGGCATCCGGATGAGGCAAGGATGGCTTCTCGGCGTCGAACGTGGACTGGACTGAGGACGGTGGAGGCTGTGCAAGTCTCGGTGACGTTTCTTTTTGGGGGTGAAGGGGGGAGAGAAGGGGGTGATGATTCATGAGAGACTCCGGACTCTAGACTTGATGCATGGATGAATGGGGCTGGAAATGATTCTCTGATGATGATGACGAATTTTGGGGATGGGAAACATCTTTGCAGGGGAGGGAAGGCAGGGAAGTTGACATGGGCCCAGATCAAGCAGAGCCGGCTCTACCCAACAACGCCTTAAGTTGTTCAGTCATACCAGTCTGTCAGTCTACCTGCCAAATGCCGAGAATCTGCACCCCTCGAGGCAGGCAACGGTGAGGGTGTAGGGACGTGATAAGCCGGCCACCTCAAGCATTGTTTGCTAAGCGAAGGGCTAATCATAACCAGAAATATCATATGTGAAATCACAAGCCGGCCGCGCGTCAGGCGCCCAACGGATGAGTAACCGGGTAAAGATGAGCGAGACGAGACGTCTTGGAGTTTACTTCTCGTACAGAGGCAGTGAAGGAGGCAGGTTGATACAGGATCTTCCCCCCTTCTGCAATCCTTCACGCCCCCCTCCCCCATGGCTTGCATATGCAGGCCGGCCCTTTTTGACGATCCCGGGCCCTGCATGACCAGATCAAAAAAGCAAACCTTGAAATACGGCTGTCTCGTTCAAAGTGAACGGGCTGTTGATGGGAGGGATGGTGGTTTGGGAGAGGAGTTTTGGTTGGTTGGCAGGTTATCAAGCCAACCGTGGGCGTGATTTGTGTAAGTGTGTGTGTGGAGAGATAGAAGAGGCACTCACTGCGAATGTACTTGGATGTATGTATGTATGTCTTTGATTTTGTGCCGCCGTATATGTTACACACAGTATGATAGAGTGATGACTGACAAGATAGGGAGTCCCAGCGAAGATCACCAAAAAAAGCCACCTTGTGAACCTCGAGAACATCAATATACAAAACATGTCATCAGCCACCCACCAGCTTCAGAGGGTCGCAGCAGCCACGGCCGTTTTCTCTCCGATACTGTGATAGGTTGTACACCAAGGAGGTGTGGCTGCAGGTCAGGAGAGTCATCTGCTGTATATGTAAGTCCTCCCGGTTATCTGAGACCTGAAAGGCAACGCAGGGCCGGGGGGGGGGGCGTGATGGGCATATCGGCCTGGCGCAGATTCCATATATACAGAGCTACACAGTAGATATATTTGTTTTCCCTTTCGCATCCAATGTCTTTGATTTCTCACCGAGAGGCTTGCGGCAGTGGCGTGCCCAACGGCTGGGCATGTATGTAAATCTGCTTGTTCTACGGCGATCAGAGGCGGAACCGCCCGGGTCGAGCGGATGCCCAGATGCCCCGGGGATCCTCGTCGGGCAGCCATTCTGGAGGATGAGGGAGGATCTACATGCGTCCGTTGAGGCTCTCCTCAAGTGGTCTCCAGATGGATCTGCAAAGTCGATTATGACTGGCGGGACAAGCGCAACCACGCTCCGCAAGTAGCGCAAAGCATAAGAGCTACAGGCTTACAGGGTGATGGTAGATGGTGGTCTGACTACATACTAAGTACATACTGTGGTATTGCAGTACAGAGATGACGCGCATCGAGCACTCGATCACTTCAACCCGTGGTGATCACCTACGTCGGTTGCACAGGTGTACGATAAAGTGGGTACATTACAGTACAGTACTGTGATCGTCCATGATCATGTGAAAGGGGCTCAACGGCGTGGCTTACTGATTGATACTGTGATATATCACAGTTATATTTCATAGTATCACGGTAGATACGGTTAGAAAAGAGGCACGTGGCTGGAGTCAAGCAGTATCAGTCACGAGCACCGTGCTGTCGAAACCCTCGTCGGGATGCGAATGCCTCCTAAACCCCGGTATCATCACAATACTACTGTACCACCATGACGAATGCGTTGCTCCGTGTTTCCCCAGATTCCGTCCTGGGAAACTGATTCCTTCTTCGTTCAAAGTACGTAAGGAAAGAGAAACCGGGCCTAAAAGCCCCTTCACAAGGCATGAAGAGGGAGGGAGGGCGTGGAAATTCATTTGATGCCCAGTGTGGCCCCTCAGTGGGCCTTATGCAGGTGTTTCTGGTTCCGGAGTGAAAGGCCCTCACCCTCGATGGAAGGTCATGGCTACCTAGGTATATACTGGCTATTCCGTACGAGCAACAAACTTGCTTCCCCCCCCTGCCCCGTCACCTCTCAGGCACTTGCCCCAGACAAGTTGCAATCTCGTGTGTGGAGCGGGGGGGGGGGGCAAGGTTGGACGCGAACATTGGCGGGGAGGGATCTGCGGCTTGGAGGATAGACAGGGTAGGTGACAAGCCAAGGCGGCCAGGAAACCAGGAAAGAAACCAGGAACATCGGCGCCAAATCGGTGTGGTTCCTTCACCACCACCACCACCACCCCAGAACCCTTTCACAAGCCCGCCCGTCCGCCCGCCCGCCAGTGGCGGCAAGCTCGAAACTGCGGACTTTGTCGTACTGCACTCACATCTTCACAATGGGCTGGGTGGGTAGATAGATAATCCGGCGAAAGAAAAAAAAACCCAACAGCGGAGAACAGACGGCCTCCGATTTGCCTCTTCCCGTGTTCGTCTAATCTACACCCCCAAGGAACTTGGCCCCTCCCCAGATTTGAACTGGTGGAGACGTCTGGGACGCAGTAATGAATTCCGTCCAGGTTCTCTGGGGCCCCGGACCCCACCTTTTGCAAAATACGGGGCCGTGAGGTATGGTAGCATCGCAGTGATGGGATGGATCTACTATATGTATCTACCGTAATCGTGATGAATACTTTGCCCGCCATCACAACAAACAACAACATGTGCTTGTCTGCCCCGGCACTGCCCGTCCAAAGAATTCCTTGTGCAACAATAGTTGTGGCTTGCAATGGTTGTTGGCGGCTCAAGGGCTCCCAGAGTCCCCCCCCTCAGTTATATGTATTGTGATTATGTGACGAGTGAAGATTGCCTGCCATGGTTTCGACGAGGAGCAACGCACACAGTATGACATATCAGACGTGCTCATCAAACAGGTGGCGATGACTGTCTTCCTCACTTCAAAATCCTTCGGCATGCCGAGCCCACAGCCTGTCATATCCTTACATAGTACAGCCGACGCGTCTCCTTTTGGGTACGATCTTCAGATGCCGTTTTGAATTTTGGATTTTGACAAACCCGGTTAGTGTACTCCGAGACACCCAAAGAAAAGAACAGACTAGACAAGGCCCCCAAAAACGTGCGTTAAAGCAGCACAGGGGGTGATGGGTGCGTGGCAGCAGCATCTAGCTCGTTATGTAAGTTACTGCTCACTTTTGTGATCAGTAACGAGCCCAGGAAACGTTCCTCGTAATAGTCCGCTGCTATAGTCACAGCATCGGCTACACATGTGTCAGACTGACCAGTCATTTTGCCAATTTCGAGGGCGGCGGAGGGGGAACAATATCCTGGGGTAGAGTTCCCGAAAGGGGAAGAAATGAGCTGTCACTCTGGACGACCGACAGTGAGCTTGAGTTTATTGGAGGAATGGACCTTGGCCAGGAACTCAGTTCCGTGATATTTTGCGTGGCAAGAAGGGCCTTCTCATGTCCAGGCACTCCTGTGGCAGGCGAATCTAATTTGGCCACCGGTCACGAAGGGCAAGTAGACGCGAGGGTAGACAGACACGCATGGACTGACTGACTGACTTGACTTGCTCTTTCTGTGCGGCAGACAACGAAACCATATCGTGAGTCCCGCCAATGGAAAGTCGTTCCCCCGCAAATTGGGCGGTAGTAGCCGCACCCCGGGCGACGACAACGCCGGGCTGCATGAGGAGTATCCGCATTCCTCGTCGCTCGCGAAAAGCAAGCAAAGAAAACAACGGGGGAAAAGCAGGATCGAGGTCGCTAGTGTTGGATTCGATGCAAGTGAAAGATCATGGGGCCAGATGTCAAGTCGAAAACCAGGGGTAAAGATCCACTTGGGGGCCTTCAACACGTTCTTCGCTCGAGATTCCCCAGACTGGCTTACCGACGGCCTAGTGTAGGAAAGCAGGGCCGCAGAAAGGTCTTCACGATGGCCTCATCCTCCAAGGGCATGCCGATGTGGGAAGAGTGGAATGTTACGTACTACCAACCCCACAAGCGGTGACCATGCAAACTACGTTCGGGTGGCTGCTGCACCTCCTTATGCATATAAATTGCTAGACTCATATGGGGGATGCCGTAGCCGGACTGGCTGTGCTGCTGGAACGGGGCATTCCGAATGTGATTTACGTCGGCGGTAACGAATGAGATCTGAACATGGGCAAAGTGACCTCAGGACGGAGACTACTGCATAGTAATAGTAGTAGGAGTAGCAGTAGTAGGCGTCGTCGCATGGCAGTGACACAAGAACTTGTAGGGCGGTGCTACCAACCAGGGTCGAGCTGGTCGGGCTATGATGCAAATGAAGCCAGAAGCAATGCATCGTGAGTTTCAGTAACACCAAAGGACCAGTCTGGGCCCGTCAAATGGTCTTGCCAAGGTGTCACCGGCCGCCTCTCTGTTCCGTAAGAAACACACACTAGATAGGATCCGGGGCGGAAACTTCGACCAAGTTCCTTTGTTGACGAGGTGCCACAGGGAAAGGAAGGAAGGAAAGGAAAGGAAAGGAAAGGAAGGAGAGAGACAAGAAGGAAAAGGAAAAGAAAGAGAAGAAGAAGAAAAAAAACATCCCATATTCTGCGAGGTGACGGGCGCCAGGCTCATTGCGGCTTGAAGCCCTGACGTTCTGCATATACCTAGGTAGTTTCTGTCGTCTTGCAGTTGGAGGGATGGTTCATAGGGTATTTAGCGAGATTGGATCTCGGGCCGGATTGCGAAAGGTTCCCTGGTAAACGCAACAGATTCGCGATGATCGTGTCCTGACGATTTGCAAGGGACGCCTCAGCTGACAGCAGAAGGGACTACGGAGGAGTTGGTGTGCGTAACAAGGGGTTTCGGGACAGGCAGGCAGAACGGAGCACCTCCTCCTCCTTCTCCTCCTCCGACCAGGAACTCCGGTACGGCGGTTTGGCTACGGGGTACGGACCCGTAGACCATCTATAGATCCATCCCTTGACCCGGGCGCCGTTTGGTAAAGTAATATTAAGATGGTCGATATTTATTAGGAAGGGTTAATCTGGATACTTCCATCGAGCAGCCGAGAAGCATTACCCGTGAGGATCATACACAGGGTGGAGGACACATCCAATGCAGTTGCTGCAAAGCTACTCCATACCGGGCGTGTGGGGAGTCGAGTGGTCCTGCAGCAGAAAATCAGGCCATTCCTATAGCAAGGGGGAGTGGTGGGCGATAACGTCACTTGCATCGGACCAACGACGCAGGCTGCTCTGCTTGTGGCAGGTATCTGCAATGTCCCGAAGTCGTTGATATTAATGATGGGACTGTGGGATCGGATCGGAGACCCTATCGAGGAGCGATGTAGGTACGATGTAGGTACAAGGGAGGGAGGGAACGAGGGCTTCGCTAACAAAGTTTTGTCCACGATGATGATGCGCCGTCGCCAGATGGGCCCCGCCTCTTTGCATCTTCAAATTGTTCAATGTTTCCACCAGGCTCCACGGCTCGGAGAGACTCCCTAAAGCTCCGTATCAGTACGTACCCACCAACGTAGCAAGGTGAATTTTGTATCCAGCTATGTATGTACAGTGATTCGGCCGAGATGGGTGCTACTACCTATACCATAGTATGAAACAGCCCAAACGATATATGGATGGGGACATGATGGAGACAGCCTTGGCCAGAAACGGGACATCTGGAGTCCCCGTTAACGATACAAAGTCCCCTTTGTTAAACCTCACAGCCTTCGTCACCGTTGTCCTATCGCGATTTCAAATGCCGACCTGTCAGTCTCAGGCTTTCGGGCGATTGTGGGGCGTGATGATAAGGCTCTTTCATATGTGCAGCCTCGAGCGCAGTCAAATATTGATGGATGAATTACCACTTACAGTACCTAGGTACATAGTAGTAGATCATGGCGTGTTCCGTTGTGGCGCTACTGTGTATTCATCAAAGTTCTGAGACGCACTCAGCAGAGGACCAATCAAGCTGTACGCAGTACAGCTCTTAGGTGGGTTCGATACACGGTGTCCCGACAAGGTCGTTTTTCGTATATGGTCATCTCTCTTCACATGTCTTGCTGATATCAGAGGATGCATCTGCATCCCGCTGTCTTCTGAAATCTTCTGAAACCCCAAGGAAAACAAATAGCTACGTGTGAATGAAACAAGTGTGAGAGTGACAGCTCGCTGTGCACAAGATGTTGTTCATTTTGACCTCAGTCGGGCAATCTGACAAAAACTCTCCGATGCGGTGTTATTTACATATTTCTATAGTGTACATACGAATACTTCATAGTATTCTAGTGTGTATGTCAGCACTTATAATTCTCAGGCACCTCTACAAACCTTGGAAGTTCAGCATACCTAGGTAGCCTTATTACCACGTCAGTAATCATGGACACGGAGCTTGGGAAGAAGAAGCTTGGTCAGTCGTGACTCGCTATCATCATCATAAGTACAGCGTGCTAGCCCGTATGCAGTATATATCTACATAGTACATATTTAGGCCACGCTTGAAAGGCAATGCAGATGCAGTCCATCGTCGACGGCCCAGCAATCGCTCTGAAGCAGCCCGTCCATTGGTTATGTACCTACTATGGATCAGATAGGCTCTTGGCCAACTCATGTTTCGTGCCTTGGGCTCCCAGGTTTCACCAGTTGAACTTGGCCAAGTCATTTGATTCTGTATCTATCTCGATCACTGTGGACTTTCAGTTGTTGCCTGCAGGAAACAGTTGTTGTTGTGCGGCGGATGCTGACGCGTTTTCCCCTTCGTCCCTTCGTTGCCCCTTCTGCCCCTCTCTACGTAGCTTTCATACTCAGTAGTCTGCAGTCCCAATTTCCAGAAAAGCAGACCCCGTCCTTCTTCCGCCCCAGCAGCCCACTTCACATGCATGACAGTCGACCTCAATCTCCTTGGCCAATGATTTTGAGGCCAGTAACAACCCTTGATCCATGAAAGGAAGGGTGCCCAAGTCCCGCTGCCGCCTTCCCTGTCTTTTCCCACACTCCAATTGTTGAGGCAACATCGTTCCAATTTTCCCGTCCGACCTCACGTCTTGTAGCACTGCATACAATACAATACAATACCTAAGGTTGTGTGATACTGCAAAGTACATCTCGCAAAGGCCCGACTACTACTAGTACAACAAATTCGGTTTGATATTCACCACAGTACACATTTGAGCAGCATCTGGCTCCGAAGACCTCAACAAAGTACAAAGCCACGTTTCCGAGTCTTCGTCTTGGATTCAGGCTAGACGCGCGCCTTTCACAAGTATCCGTCCGTCCATTTTCTGTTAGTTGCGAACCGGCCTAACTTGTTCTCACTCGAATGGCTATGACGGTCTGTTAGCCTGCGAGTTGGGTGGAAGGACGGCGTGGACGGGCCAAGGCGCCACTTGGGTTTTGGATGAGCTAAGAAAGTTGACTGACGGAGGCTCACAGTTGTCCGCTGCGGCATCGCTCAGCTCACCCCCGTTTGATGACGGATAGTCTATGGAGACGATTCCTGTGAGAAGCTGAGAGAGGTGCAGGAGGGTGTTGTTGTTGAGGCGAATAATCTTTATTATGGATGCGCGTTAGATAGGCGACAATCGCACCACATCCCATCTCTATTACCTCAACCACTATAAAATCGTGTGCATCTTACCACCACCTGCATAGAAGAGGTTTTCTTATGTACTGTATGTACCTAGGTACGTGCTATGTTGCCTTCTGGTCACCCCTCTCTCAAGACAGGATGATACCATCTTTCGTATATACAGTAAAAATAGTAATAAAAGGAAGCTGGTTATATTGGTATTATATACCTAGGTATCTACCTAGGTAGTTTAGCCAGCCAGCCAGCCTTTTGGAGGTTCCAACCTCGAGCAGAAATGGTGGCTGCCCCCAGGTGATGGATGGATGCCACAGTACCTGGGTACCTCGAGATACATCCACAAGCAGGAAAAGGGGCTGCGCACCCTGGTTCCGAAGTAGGTTTAGATTGGTACTGGTACCCACTGCCTGCCGACAGCCGCTATCGTACTCGCAGGGGTCCCCCCTAACCTTATGGAGTGTGCGTACCCCGGTACCGTACTATTACCGCACCACTTCCAACCTTCTTGGGCCCTTTTCGACCCTTTCGATGGCCTGTGCTTCACCTCTTGGCTCTTCTCGCCCACTCAATCATCCTGGCCTGGCCTGGGCACTCTGACACTCTGACCAACTTGACCCTTCAACTCCTCCCACAATCGCAACCCCTCCAGTCAATTCAACACGAAACCTGCCTGACCGTTTTTCCTCATACCTTCAAACCGACCGCAATCCTTCCTTTCCCTTTCCTTCTCATCATACAATACCCAATACCCGCCTCCACTTCTTGCATCTCTTAATTTTTTTTGATTGATGTCGTCGGTCGCAATGGCTGCTTAGACGTCGTCGTCACTTCTTCTCTTCGACTCTTTTCCTGCAACTGACTGATTGGAGTTACCAAAGCGGCTTCGGTCAGTCCCTCTCTAGCTCACTATGTCGATTTGCAGCGACCGCACACATCACCTTTCGAGCCTACGACGAAGACCACGATCACGACGAAACAATGGACCAACAACACCAACAGCCCCACCACACACTCTATCCACACCAACACCATCACGCCCTCAGCCAATCTCCCTCGCGGACTGCTAGTAGCACCCCTGTCTCCCCGGGACTCTTCAGTCCTGCGAGTCTCCGCGCCGTCATGTCCCTTCCGCCATCACAGTCCGTCTCCGAGGGCACCACGCCTGCCGCAGCACAGAGTCCTTTCTTGCACCCGTTGCAAACCCACAGAGTCAGGGAGTAAGTAGTTCGCTGCATTTCGCGTCGCAGACCTTCTTCGGATGTTCATGGTGTTCCATGGAGGGGGGGGTAAGGGAAGGAGCTTCAGATGTGGAAGAGCCTGGTCTAGTTGGAGTGATCACGGCAAAGCAAAGAGCACTTGGGGATGCCAACTTAGTCAACTACGCGGATGCGTGCATGCATGGAAGATCGAAAGAAAAAGAGTCACTGACATGTCGTTATGTGTAGAACCCATGTTGCCAACGTCGATCGTGACTTTACGACGGGCCGAAAGATCATAAACCATTACGAGGTCATCGAGGAGATAGGGCGCGGTGTTCATGGCAAGGTCAAACTGGCTCGAGATCTTGACAATGGCAAAAATGTTGCCATCAAGATCGTACCCCGATTCTCCAGGAAGCGCCGACTCGGAAGGATCACCCAGAATGTATCTCCTTACGAAAAGACCAAGAGGGAAATTGCCATCCTCAAGAAGATCAGACATCCGAACGTGGTAGCCTTGCTGGAAGTCATCGACGATCCGGACTACAAGAAGATTTACCTTTGCCTTGAGCATGTCGAATGCGGAGAAATCGTTTGGAGAAAGAAAGGCCTACCATACATCTGCACCTTCGAACGCCGACGAGTTGAGAGAGAAATGAGGGGAGAGGCACTGACCGACGAGGAAGAGCTCTACCTTCTGGAGCTGGAACGCAGGTTCAACATCAAAGAAATGAAACGCGCCCATATTGCTGAAAGGGACGGTACCAGCCGTGACCACTGGAGCTTGGAGTTGGGACAAGATGAACCCGAAAACAAGCCGAGGCCATGCGAGGCGGACGGGACCGATGTCGCGGTTGGATCTTTGAGGTCGGAATCTTCCTTTGCTCCAATCTCGGCGCCCCCATCTCAAGCACCTTCGAGGACCCAGTCTGTAATGTCAATGTCTGCGGCGGCGGATTTTGGCAGCCTGTCGTCCAACGAGGATGACCTTGAAACACCGATTCCCTATCAACTACACCCAAACACGCTCACTGCGCTCGAGGGAACGATGTACGGTGCATACGATGATTTGGGGTTCAGAGAACGGAGTCCTAGTATGGCGGATTCCATCATTTCACACATGTCTTCCATCGATTTCAATTCTCTGGCCCACGATCCATTCGCCGATGACTTCTCTTACGTACCTTGCTTCACCATCAACGAAGCACGGACTGTATTTCGAGATGTTGTCCTTGGCCTGGAGTACTTGCATTACCAGGGAATCGTCCACAGAGACATTAAGCCGGCGAACCTTTTGTGGACCAAAGATCACCGCGTGAAGATCTCAGACTTTGGCGTGTCTTATTTTGGCAGGCCTATGCGGGATGGTGAGCCCGACGATACCGTCTCCGAATCCGAAGCACAGGACTTTGATGACGAGGTTGAACTGTCCAAGACTGTCGGAACTCCTGCCTTCTTTGCCCCAGAGTTGTGTTACACCGACCTCGACAGCGGTCCGCCGCCCAAAGTCACCGAACAAATCGACGTGTGGTCCCTCGGTGTAACTCTATACTGCATGATCTATGCTCGAATCCCCTTTTTGGCCGAGGACGAATTCCAGATGTTTAGGAAAATTGCGACAGAGAATGTGTACATTCCAACGCGGCGGCTGAGGCCCGTGGATCCCTCGACGTCGCCGAAAACCTCTTCTCTCTACAACCGAGTCAATAGTGCCCCATACCGCGACGACCATCAGCTGATTTATGAAGATGTTGACGACAGTCTTCGCAATCTGCTAGAGCAGATGCTTATCAAGGACCCCAGGAAGCGGATCACGTTACGACAGGTCAAGTCTCACCCTTGGGTCCTTTCCAACCTACCCAACATCATGGGTTGGATCGACGAGACAGACCCCCGGAGGACCATGGAGGGTCGCAAGATCGAGCTCACCGATAAGGAAGTTGACGATGCTGTCGTGCCTCTTACGCTGTTGGAACGGGCGAGGTCCACTCTCAAGAAGACGTTTGGCAAGTTGACCCAAAGTCGCTCGACGGAGCGTACGGAGGCCTCGTCCAGACGGAGAGCTACCAGCAGTGCTACCAGCTCGGCGGGCGACAGCCCTGCTCATACCCCGGTCATACCTCACCTCCGCGATCTTCGCAGGAAAAGCCTACGCGGAGATGCCGATTATTTTACAACCGCGAGGGAGCACCAGCACAGTGAACACCCTTTGACGTTCAGCGTGACGGCTAGCCCGGACGAGTCGCCAGTCCATGACGAATCGGTCTCGACACAACCGGCAGCGGTAGGCGGCCACCCTCCACATGATGCTCTTGAGGTCGCTACGGATTTTAATAGAAGAGATTCAACCACAGACCGGCAAACGCCGACCCAAGCTCAGCTCGACTTCGCGCGGCACAGACACTCGGCGTCGATCTCGAATGCTATTCTGAGCCTGCACAAGCTTCGTGTCGAGGCGGGCACGGCAGTTACCACGCCTGACGTCGATGGCCCATCAGATGATTTCAGTCTGCTAAGAAAGGGGCGAGACATGAGCCCTTCAGGGGAATCGAGCAGGGCTCAGTCGGTAGACCGGGCGCTAGTCTTTTCAAACCCTGACAAGCGAGCTGAGGCTAGAGTTGCTTTGAGCTCTCTCGTCGCGCCAGGAAATTTCGAGCAGCCCAGGAGGCTTTCGCAGATGCGATCTTTGGATCTCGGAAGGGCTTTCGGCGACAGCCCACTACCTTCTCCACATCACTTCTCCCCTCTTGCTGTCGAATCTTATCACTACGCTCAACAGACTCAACACAAGTCAGACCCAGTGCTCGATAAGTTCCGCACTGTGGTCAAGACTGAAGACAGGCCGATGACGGCTCACCGCATCCAGGACATACCCGAAGGCAAGACGCCTCCACCAAGGATGTACGGATCCTCGACTCCGGAGTCGTTCGCCCGTGCCCGAGAGACTATGCGACGGCGCGAAAGGCTCGAATACGAGGAATCTTTGCGCCGGCGAGAACAGGAGCGGTTGCAACCCTCCACTGAGGTTGATCCAGCCCAGATTCCTTGCCCTCCTTCTCCAGACGATGACGAGGCCGTCAATAGTCAGGCACCACGTGATGAGACCTGCGGCACGACTTTTTCCTCGAACTCCACTTCAGGCGAAGCCATCAATACGCCTTGGACGAGCCCTAGCGTGGTGACCAGTCCAGTGAGCTATAGCATTTCTATGTCGCAAAAGGACTTGACGGAAGCAGGTTCGCAGCAAATGTTAGCCTTCCAGTCTGATCCGTCGCTTCCTGCCTTGCTCAGTGGTGCCTCCTCCGTATCAGCAGATCCGGAAGGCGAGTTCCTTGGTGTTCCAGGGAACCCTGGTGCTATGAATCGGGGTGCTTTCCTCGAAACAACCGACTCGGTGACACCGCCAGCGCTGGCAAAGGAACCGGTCGCAGGCTTTCCCCTCGAGGCGCCGGAGTTCGAATACGCCAATGGTGCCGTCCGTATTGATGACCAGGAACTTGGGTCTGTTGGGCAGTCTACGCCTACTCCACTTGCTCGCTCCATCGATGATGACGATGACAGCGATAGCGACGAGGGGATCCTCATAATGGGCCACAGATCTAAGAAATCGAATGCCACCAGAGGCTCACCTAGTTCTGTGGGCAAGGCCGCCTACAAGTCCAGGAGACGCAATACGAATGCATCTGTTGGCAGCACAGACACAGCGAAGAAGGTCTTTACACTTGGGGACTGAACCATCCCCACCCTCGAATCTCCTTTTTTAACCTCCCAAACAGCCACACTGAAACGTCGGAAACACGATTATTGGATTGGCTAAGATCAATTTACCACGACGGGATCAAGCAACCGAACCCGGCACTTGACATGTGGTGTCTACAGCGTACTCCCCTCTGAATTGTCATTTCTGGAAACTGAGTTTGAACGGTTCCGATGCGGACTTAGAAAGAACCTTGCATTGGTCGGCAATTTGATTTGAGCGTGAATCCCACCACCTGCGGATTACAGAGGACTTGCATCGGTCGGCTATCTGCTTTTTGAACTTGCCTGGCACCAGCACACAACATCACTCTGACCCTTCATTCTATGAGGGATTCGTTCTGCATATATTATCACCTGGCATAAGGCCTCCTCGCACACCGCTGGGGATCGCGAGGCCTGGCCTCATGGCGATGTTGGCTCACTCTTTTTGCCGATGGGCTTAGGCGTTGATGCCTTCCTTCGGCCGCTTTGCTCGCATGCGGCTTGAGGCTGTCGGGTATACGATTTCAGCCTTATTTCTGTTGAGAGAGGTGTTTTGGAACGAACTCACTGATTCTGCGAGCTCTGCTTCGGTTGACCTTCCCTGCGTGGTGCCTTTGGGAGGAAACGGTCGTTGTTGGGTTATCTGTCTTTCGGGCTTTCGGAGAATTGGGCGGGAATCATTTCTATGTCACGGGAGTATGACGGACGATTTGGGCAACTTCGCCTGATTTGTTCTTGCGGGCAAGCTTTCATTTTTGGCGATGCATGTTCTGGAAAGGAGTCACGTTTCCTTACACAAACAATGTGTCGACTCGCACGTCTGTTTCGGAACGGGATGGAAGCTATAAGCTTGGAGAAGCACGCAATGATGATATGGGAAGACACAGAACCACGGCCCACTCGAGACCGGCGGGATATTGCATGGGAGTTCGGTCGTCATTCGAGTTCGGAAATTCTACCCCCCGGCTATTCCTAATATGCTACCTACCTACCTGCATTCCCCAGCCATCCGGCATCCGATAGTCTAGATGAATAGACACAAGTGTTGTACTGGCATGCGCACGGGTGATGCTGAGATAGAGACAAGGTGGACAGACAAGATTATGAATGCGGAAAGAATTGTGGAGTATCTGCTGGCCGACGGTGCTTGTATGCGATGGGTGGAGGAAGCGAATATCAATCAATTTGCATTGAGATAAGATAGAAAGAAGTTACAACGAAAGTTCAAATGGATACCCACCACCACCCCCATCTTCCATTCCGCCTCAAGAACTGCGTGACATTCCCAGCGGAAGGCCACGATGTACGTAGCCCACCATGACCCATAGAGCCTACTTGTTCGAAATACATAATCTTTGGGGCACCCTTTGTTGTCTTCCTGCTTTCTGAAGTATCAGGATTGGCCTCTTAACAAATTTGTGCAGCCTCCCTGCTGATGAAAACCGAAAAGGGGACAGAGACTGGGAAGGTCATATCAGCCAGAGGTGATTCCTCGCGCCAGTGACAACTGGGAGGGGATAGTTAGGTTGAACTTGAGTCTTGGGATGTTGCTATTCACTTCCCTTTGCAAGATGGATGTGATAATGCATCTGTCTGTATCAATCCGGAATCTACCCGTACTGACATACACTTAGGTACTGGGGCAGATGCTTCAGGGGACAGTTTTCTTTTTGGACTCATTGGTGGGTTTTGAGGATATCCATCTATCTAACGTGCTCCTTCTATGGTTCCTCGTTATGCTGATCGAAGCTTCGGTGGCTTCCTTCCCTTAATCTTACATAGTATGTACATCTTTAATCTTCCCGTGGGCTCCATCTTACTTGACAGCCCAGTGGAAATGGCTGCCAATTCTGTGCAGTCATCTTTAAACTCCTGTATGTTCATTGATTCCCGTCGACCACAAACGAGACGTGCAACCTGTGTAGGCTTACTTGCAGGCACGTATCTTCCTTGATGCCTGTGTCCTGCCCGCCCGGCTTCCCGCCTTAGAGACAGCTTGACTATCGAGCAGGACTGAAACACCACGTCCAAGCCACCTGGGTCCATCCTACGGTCGGCAGATCCAGCACACCAACCGTCCACCCACTGAGGGGTTTCACACACTTCTTCAAGCCTTCTTCGATGCCGCCGCCATCATGCTCAGGACAACCACCACAAACACACCAGCAGCAGAGGCCAGGGTGATCAACAACGCACCAAAGTGGCTGTTACGCCGGGGGTTCTCGATGCCTGCAAGGATGTCATCCAGCCTCTCCGCCATCTGGGTGTCGGCAAAGTTGTCCTGGACCCTCTCGATCCCCTTGCGGCTGATCTCGGCCCGCTGCTCATCGTCCAGCTCATTCAGAACCCGGTTCATCACCTTGGTCCACTCTGGGGTGTCTTCTGGGCCCCGCAGCCAGCCCGTCTCGCCTTCTAGAACCGTCTCGGTGGGGCCGCCTGTATTGGCCGCCAGCACTGGGACACCGTGCAGCATTGCCTCCAGGGGCACGATGCCGAAGTGCTCATTGGTCGGGGTGTATACCAGGAGCCTGGCTGACTTGAGAAGCGACTGTTTGAGTGCGTCAGGGACCGACAGGAGGAAGATGACTTCGTTCTCGCGCGGCACGGCCAAGGCTGTCTGTAAGGTGTGCACAGTCGCGTTGGAAAGCTTGAGTGAGGTGGCCAGTTCGACAAGCTCGCTGTGGTAGGAAACATTCTCGGAGACCCGAGGGTCGTAACCACCTAAGGTACAGTCATTGTCAGTCTCGTGCACTTGAAGAGGTGCAAGCCTCTATGGGCCGGCACATGGAGAAGCTAATATGTCGGAGGAGGGGGCGCTCTTACCAGCAACGACAAGCTTGACACCCTTTCTCTGCTCCTTCGACAGTCCAGCATATGCCTTGATAGCCAGCGCGACATTCTTCTTGCGCTCAAAGCGGTTGAGACTCAAAATAATGTCACCATCCTTCCACACCAGTCCATCGTCCCTTTCTTTCTTGGAAGGACGCGTGTCGATACAGGGATAGACGACCCTCAACTCACGCCCCTTCACCAGCGCAGGCCAGGTCCGTCCCACCACGCCCCGAGTAAACTTGCTGTTTACGGAGATCGCGTCCGCAAAGCTCATGCTCCACTGCTCAACCCAGTCGAACGGCACGCGCCATACCTTCCTGTACCAAATGTTTCGGCCCTGCGCCAGCAACAGGTCTGGGAAGTGGCAGTAGAACAGTATGGGCGCCTTGGGCTGCAGGTACTGCAAAAGGGGCAGGCCCGCGCTCAGCTGGTCGACGAAGAAGGCATCGGGTCGGAGGGAGGCGAGTTCGCCGTTTCGGTAGATCGAGATGAGGAGGTGGATCTGGCGCAGGATCGCGCAGAGGATGCTGAACCGCGAGAGGATGGAGGGCGGGACGATAGTGTCACCTCGGACGCGGACATCGAGAGTTCCTGTAAGGGACGGTTCAGGTGATTAGCCCAAGACAAAATGGCCCAAGCTGGAGCGGCAGTCTAGGGAGAGGGCGGCATACCGTCTCGGGCCTCGTTGAAGCAATGTCTAGGATCGCAGTGGCTTGTGTAGATGACAATCTTGTGTCCTCGATTCTGGAGTCCGACGGCTGCATCAACTACCAGTCTTTCGGCGCCGCCAATGCCTAAATCTGGGTGGAAGAAGACAACCGTCTTCTTCTTGGTCCTGTCCGCCATCCCAATAGCAAGATGACACACAAAGGATGGTTCGTGTGTCTTCAATGGGCGTCGTTGATGTGAGGTGTTCTTACAGAAGTTGTGTTGCAAGCTTAAAGGAGCCGGTCCATGCATGCGACGTGGGGCTCCAGTGGGCTTACCTAAGTACTTAAGTAACCGATTTGCATGGACCCTGAAACCGCAAATAGTCAAGTGACAACCAGTCCAATTATCTTTTTTGAAATATTTCATTAAGGAGAGCTAGAAGAGCCAATACAACCACCCTGGCTCAATGCTCTCCAGGGAAGGGTATCTTAAGTACCGTTTGGACGCCTCCGTAACCATGACCATCATAAGCCTCATTATTCCCCCGTCCGCATTATGTTTCGGCAAACCGCCCCAAAGCCATTCATTCCATCAATACATCCGTGAAGTCCGGAACAAGACATCAGCAAATTCCGATATTATTTTTCCGCCAGCAACCTTCAATATGTCCTCCCACTCGGTTTTTGTGCCGACTCCATTCCCCTTCTTTCTACCCTTCATCGCCTTGGGACTTCGTCGACTGTTTCTCAGTGACTATGAATGGGTATACCATGCATGGACTGGAGATGCGGGTGTCGAGGGTGGTCGCCAATTAGGTGGATGGAGGTCCCAATCATGTGCGTTGATCCCAAGGATTTCTCATCAAAAAGTGCAGAAAAGGCTCGGGAGATGGTGGGTATTCTCCATTTAAAGGAGCAGAGCGGCGACACCGGCGGCAGCCAGGAAGCCGATGGGGGCGGCAGTCATTTGGGGAGCCTGCACAACAGCACTGTTAGTGACTTGGAGGAAGCGCGGAAGATGTGAGAGCAGGAAGAAACTTACGGAGCCCTTCTTGGAAGTGGCACTGGACGCGGCGCCCGAAGCGGCAGAGCTGGCAGAGCTGGCGGCAGAGCTGGCAGCACCACCAGCAGAGCTGGCAGCAGAGCCAGCAGAGCTCGCAACGTTGGAAGCGGAACTAGCGGCAGCGCTTGCAATGCTGGAAGCAGCACTGGAAGCAGAAGCACCAACGCTCGAGGCCGAGTTGGCAGCACCGGAAGCAGCGCCGGAGGCACTGGAGGCAGCACCAGAGGCAGCGCTGGAAGCATCGGAGGCAGCGCTTGAAGCAGACGCACCGACTCCAGTACCAACTCCGAAGATGGTAGTCACAGCAGAGGTGACAAGGGTCGAGCTGCCGCTGGTGATGGTGGTGGCGAAAGACTCAGTGGTGATGGCGCTCGAAGAGCCAGCACCGGCGGCACTGCCAGTCGGGGTGGTGGTGGCAGTACCAGTAGGAGAAACTACGGTGGCATCAGTGGTGGGGATAACCACGCCAGCGGCTGTAGGATTGGGGAGACAAAGATTAGTATTCAATGTGCGGTACGAAAGTGAGGACCTGGGAGTGTGTTTCTTCTACTTACAGGAACAGTAGTTGACTCCGAAGGCCAGGACAGAAGATGCAACATCAGCGCCGCAAGCCTCGTTGGAACAGTCACGAAGACCGTAGGTGAAGCCCGAGTTGGCGCACAGGCAGCTGGCATCTGGGTTGCCTCCACTGGCGGGGCAACCCAGAGCGGACGCCTGGCCGAGCATGTTGTTGACACAGGTTTGCTGGGTAGGAGTTAGCACACGCAATGACGACACAGAATGGTTGACGGAAAGCCAGTGAGCAACGGCAGGGCGTATTGCAAGCACAGAGAACCAGACGCCTGGGCAGTTCTGGAGTGCAGACGAGGAGACGCGATTACTTACACCGCACTGAGGGAGAGAGCTGAGGTCCTGGGCGCAAACGGCACCGAGGAGGGCGCTGACGAGAACGACGGCGGACTTCATCTTGTCGATTTGTTGTGTTGAGTCGGTTTGTGGAGAGAATATTTGGTGTTGTAAGTATTGAGATTCAGAAATGTCGATGCGCGACAGTGATACTGGAGATGTGAAAGCTGTTGGGGGTAGAAAGAATTCTTTGGTCAACACGTCGAAGTTTCGCGATTGGTATGTGTGTGGGTAGTAAACAACAGAAGGGAGGAATTGATGGAGAGTAGAAAAGTTGGGCGGGTGATGGGGGAACTTAAAGACGGGCGCAGATGAGATGAAGTGGAAGTAAGATGACCGGGGGAAGGTACGACGAATCGACGTACGGTGCAGTGGTTCACAAAGGTAATTGGGCGCACTTACTGTGACTACGTTGATTGCCAGGGTTCAAGATGGTAGGAAGGTAAAGACAAAAGAAGGCACGTCGGTTCAACGCGCCTTGACGTCTACAGGTGAGGAAATGATGTGGTGAAGCAGGGCAGGCCTCCACAGGTCGTGCCTTCCAAACTGGTCAGTTTTCCAGAAGCTACAACCCGAGGTACTTGGGGGCGAAAGCATTAAGCCACCAAATTTGCTGTACCGGAGCTTGGTCCTTGTTGTACCTGCCATGGTTCCAGGTGGTACCTGCCTTGGTTTCCGTCGACCTCCACACCCGGCTTGCACATCCTTGCTTAGCTCCAAGCGTCTTGTCCAAGCGTCTTGTCATGGAACGCCTGCATCTTGGCAACCCGCCAACCCGCTGGTATGAGTACTGTGTGTTGTGTTGTTGTCAAGGCCCCATCGCATGATGCCCATGACTATAGTACTTTAGGACCTGTTTTCCCTGCTTTGTTTTCCTGCTTTGACAGGGCTTGATTCCAAGATTTTTTCTACAGTCAATACACGTGTTGATGCGAGTGCTCAGCTATTGCGATACCATCTGCCTCGATCGTCCCCGCCACACGAACCAGAGTTACCGGAACCACGGACGGATACCCGCAGCCTCCCATATTTCTTCATCTGCAATACCTAGTACAGTACATACATACCTACCGTACCTACCGGGGTATCTCCTTCCCCTTCCATAAGGTTCACCACAGGCCTCCACTTCCCCTCGTCGCAGTTCTTTCTTGCCCCCAGTTCAGACAAAACCTCCAGTGCCATGTGGTCGATGGTGGCATCCTCAACGGTTCCCCTGGACGGAACAACCGAAGATGATCGGAAGGAAGATCAAGAGCGGTGTTTGCGGTGACGGAAACTCTCGCCTGATGGGGCCACGATCGGTATCACAGATCCGGGTACAGGCACATATTACGCAGCACGGTAGCGACCTTGAAACTCCGCAAGGCTACGCAACAGCGGTCAGGGACTCGTCAAAGACTCAGAATTAGGGCCACATCGCCACACTCTATCGTCAGGAACTGTGGGCATTCTTGTCCAATACCGCCAGAGATGGTCACTGCTTTTCCTCCACCTAACTCTCACGGCTGCTACGTGGACACGTCCACGATGAACCGAGCTCGCCGATCAATGGATGAACGGCCCTGCATAAGTAGGCCTTGCCCCTTGTTGTGTTCTGGAATTTTAAGTTGCGAAGGTGTTATGTCGTG
Source organism: Cytospora piceae (assembly GCA_016508685.1). Classification (NCBI taxonomy): domain Eukaryota; kingdom Fungi; phylum Ascomycota; class Sordariomycetes; order Diaporthales; family Cytosporaceae; genus Cytospora; species Cytospora piceae. The sequence goes on along the minus strand of JADMLE010000005.1, from coordinate 976,582 downwards.
GTTCCGCAGGGCCAGCACACAGCCAGAGCATCTGGACTGGCAAGTCCAAGTTCTAGTGTGGGCGAAAAGCAAGGCAGCTTCTCAGCTGGTAACCTGGCAAACCAGTTCTGCCAGTGCAAAGCAAGCTCAAAAGAACAGATGAAGTCAACTTTGAGTGTGTGTGGTGGATCGGAGTGGGCCGTAGTGGGCCTGGAGGCTGGTCCCGAATGCTGGCCGCCTGTCATTGGGCAATTGGTCCAGAATCGGGTCCGGGGGGGACTTGCAAGGATTTTCAAGCTGGTGTGGGTGTCATAACTTTACATATCTACCAGTACCTAGGTATAAGTAGGTAGATAGCTACTTAGCTAAGTACTGTGTGTATCGACAAGGGTAACGCCACGGCTTTGTTCTCTGCATCGCGCATCATCGAGGATCTTCACGGGAATCGGGTGGGTTACCGGTCATAGAAACGTGCCTGGGCTTGAGAAAAACGAAGCTGTTGACGTCGTAGAAACATGCAATCCATAATAAGCTTGGAAAGCCATGAAGTGTTGCAACGGCTTGAGACCGAGACGACGCCTCGATGACTAAATGACATACCTAAATACGTTCTTTTTCAACAGAACCATCTGTCCTGGTGATGTCATACTATACAGTAAGCAAGGGTCAAGAACGTCAACACACCTTGCACACGCTAATGACACTAACACCGATAGCAGGTCTGGGCGGAGAGACCTAAGATCCCTGCATATCAACATTGACTGTACTCATGGCGCCCCGCTTTGCTTGATCGGTACTAACTTAGGTAATCTATTGATCTTCCTGTAGTCTGTCTTCCTCACTCTAACACTTTCCTCCCAGGCCTCCCGTACACACTCAACGCTCTCTATCACTATCAGAAACACCAGCCTCCGTCTTTGTGTGTGTTCGTGCAACGTTCTTAATTCCGGACAACGTACCTCCTCAGCTAAACATATTTCTCTGACGGCTTCGGGCGTTGTCCTACGGCCAGTAACCCGACGGCCTGGCAGCTCTCTGGTTTGACCTTCCTCTTCCTCCTCCTCACAACCCTGGAAGGCCGTCTGTGCCAGTGCCCATGTCTCGGCAAGACCTAAGTATCGAACATCCAGAACATCTCATCTTACCAGCGTTGATGCAAGACAAACTAAGCCGCTTGGCGTTGCCTGGCGTGTCTGCTTCGCGTCTATCTATTCGGTCGCCCTCCAACTTTTGGTCCATGTTCCTGCTCGCTCATACTTTTTTGTGACAGCCATTGTGAGACAGGTGCCGCGGCAGCATATTATGGCAAACTTCAAAAGGGGACCCGTATCCGTATAGGGGAGGTTCGCCTTGGGCAGTCACTTAGACGCAGCACATTGCATCGGCAGCCAGGAAAAGAGCCGGTGCAGAAGGATACATGTAATGGGAACCTTGCTGCCGAACCCCGCACAGCAGTCAGAACTCTATGCCTTCGTTCCCCAGCAGGGTGGTAAATTGCGACCCCAAGCAAACATGGTCATGCCATGTCATGCCATGCCCCAGAGGCCATATCCCCAGGGCCACTGCAGGTGGGAACACGTCTGGAAATACCCATCGCACATCACCACCAACAATCCGATCATTCTTAGGTCACCTGTAGGGGAAGCAGGGTGGCAGCACTGGCAGGGTGGTGAAGGTTGAGTGGCATCCGCAACCGCATTTGGATCGACACGCCCTATCGCAGCTGTGACGCCGCTATGGTCTCAGCTGCCCATCTTGATTGGACCATTCCGAAATGAGGCCTCAAATCGCTCCGGCCGGACAGACCAAGCTGAGCGACCGCAGGTCAGCAGGTTCAGACGCGCCGTGAATGGTCCAATCTAGATGTGACGATCGTCGAGTGTCAGTGCAGTCTAACCAGGACGCTCCATTAAGTCGAGACCTGCCGATGCTTCGACCCAAGCGCGTTGGTTCGCGGGCTTAGAACGTTTTGATCATTGTACGATACGTTTGACAATGCTGGTATAAATGACTTGCTCTTGGATACCGTCGTTCACCGATGGGGAGATGGGTCTCGGTGCATTCATGACCTGCTCTGTCTCCCGGCCTGGCTGAAACTGATCAGAACAGTCTGCTGATAGTCAGCTACATAGTAGCTTCCACTAATCTTTCCGTTCGGCCATTAGAACGGTTAACGGTCTACCAAAGTAGCCCAATTCCGCGGGATGCAGCTTGTCCTACCGTTGATGGCTTCAGGTACCAGGGTCCAAGCATACACGGACTAGCGATACTAGCTGACCTAGAGCAGCCATAGACAGGCCAGCCACTGGATTTTTTGTAAAAACTACGGCTCTTAGGTCTTGGTATGGTACGTCTGTAAGGACAAGATATTGCCGCTCAATATCGCTGCTGAACTTTGGTGTCATCTCAAGGTCGACTGGAGAAATCCAATCACATCTCAGTTTGATGGAATTGCAATTTAAGATGGGTTCGTGCGTTCATCAAAGCCCCCTCACGACCTAACACTGGACAAAGTACACAACTGCATACTTGAGTATGTTCTGCTTTTCCCAGTCCCAGCGCAGTTTCGAGCTATACATAGTAAGGGATAGATAGAGGGGAGAGTAAAGTCACAGTCCAGGCATTCATCCTTGGACATTTCCAAGGTTGGAGCTTGTTACTGCCTCCTGGACAGGGCTTTCCTATACCTTGGGGAAAGCTTGTTTCCTCACATGACTGATAAACACGGGGGACTGGACAAAAGCACAAGGTCTCCCCAAAAAGTCCAAGTTCCCTTGAATATATTATTTGTCGTGTATGTCCTCGACGCATAATCTCTCAGGATTGAGGGGAGGATACTGCTCCGGGACGAGGTGCCATGGTCACTTCTAGAACATTAACGGGGACGCCGGTCCGCCCACAGGAAGATGGTACGAAATCCAATGCCGTCGCATGGGCACCCCTGAGGAGGGCAGAGGGCCAAGTGTGTGCAAGGCGACACAAGGGGGAACTTAGTTGACCACCGGTAATGAGGTCGAGCCCAGTTTGACCTCAGGCAGACAGGCTAGCAGGAGTATTTGTTTCAAATAATATTCAGATTTATAAAAACACTATGGCCGTCCCTAATCCAACATAGAATGCAGTGGTATAACAAGAAAAAAAGGAAAGAAAAGAACAGAAAGGGTCTAGTGACACTGAGACGGAAATGTGCCCTCGCACATGCCTCACCATCATCCCTTCAGTGTAGCCTCCGTTGCCGTCGCTGCTGTATGTACAACAGCCCCAGCCCCAGCCCCCGTTATACAAGAGTGTCGCAAGCAATGTATGCCACCTTGCACCTACCCTTTGAATGTACCCATGCCCAAAAGAACATTAACGATGTCATCTCGTCAAATCCATCAACATTATCTCGTAGTCATCGCACCGAGCGTCTATTTCATTGCTTAACCGCTGCACATGACGCAGGACTCCGGGTTGTCAATGCTGCCTGCAAAGTTTGTTAGTTCAGATCATATGGGATAGCGATGTGTTGGATGGGCTTACATTGAAGGGCGGCTTGCGAATAAATGTCCATCTCCCTATCAGCACTGTCCTCATCCTTGTCCTCAGACTGACCAGCGGGCTTCTCGCCATCAGCAGTGGGCTCAGGGAGCTGCTCCTCCGCTGGCTTCTCGCCGGCTGGCTCGACAGGCAGGGCCTTGGGGCTTTCGCCCTCCTCCTGGTCAGCCTTGAAGGGAACATCCTTAGGCTTGGAAGGAGTCGTCAAGACATGCGACGCCGCCTCGGAGTCGACATTGCTGACAGGTGGCGGGGTGGTGCTAGGCGTGGGGACACCGTTAGACAACGCGGCGCCGCCATTGCTGATCGACTGCTTCTTTGCGTACATGGGGCGGACCACTGAACTTGGGAGCGTGTACATGCCCGCCGGAGGAGCGCGCTTGCCCAGTCCACTGTGCTTCGTTGTGGTCTGTTCCTGGATCTTGAGAGCCTCTTGATCGACCGTGAACTGGATGGGTGCTGCTGCCGCCTGTGTGCGGAGGTAGTACATGCCAGTCTTGAGACCCAGCTTCCAGCCGGTGAAGTGCATGCTAGTGATCTTTCCCATTGTGGGCTCACGCATGTGGATGTTGAGAGATTGTGACTGGTCAATGAAAGCACCTCGGTCAGCAGACATCTGGACGATCGTCCTCTGGGAAACCTCCCAGACGGTCTTGTACAGAGCCTTGATATCAGCTGGGATGCTGGGGATGTTCTGGATAGAACCGTCCTCGGCAATAATACGGTTCTTCATGGCTTCAGACCACAAGCCAATCTCCGTGAGGTCCCTGAGCAGCCATGGGTTGACGACCTGAAACTCGCCAGCAAGCACACGTCGCTGGTAGATGTTTGAAGTGTATGGCTCGAAGCACTCGTTGTTACCCAGGATCTGCGACGTGGACGCGGTAGGCATGGGCGCCATCAACAAGCTGTTTCGAATACCGTGCTCCTTGATCTTTGCCTTCAGAGCCTCCCAGTCCCAAAGGTCAGAAGGCTTGACATTCCACATGTCAAACTGAAGTTGGCCCTGAGAGACGGGAGATCCCTCGTATGTCTGGTATGCGCCCTCAATCTTGGCGATGTCGCAAGATGCAGTCAAGGCTGCGTGATAGATGGTCTCGAAGATCTGCTTGTTCAGCTCGCGAGCCTCAGGCGACTCGAAAGGCATGCGGAGGGCCAAGAAGGCATCAGCAAGACCCTGGACACCAACACCAATAGGCCTGTGTCGCATGTTGCTGTTGTACGCCTCCTTCACGGGGTAGTGGTTGACATCAATGATCTTGTTCAGGTTGCGGACAACGACCTGAGTGACCTCGTGCAGCTGCTGGAAGTTGTAGCAGTTGTTGTCGTAGTCGACATATGCCGGCAGAGCAATGGAGGCCAGGTTGCAAACGGCGACCTCATCGGGAGCGCAGTACTCGATGATCTCTGTGCACAGGTTGGAGCTGCGAATGGTTCCCAGGTTCTTCTGGTTGCTCTTGCGGTTGCAGGCATCCTTGTACAGCATAAAGGGGTTACCGGTCTCGACCTGGGCTTCGAGGACGGCGTACCACAGCTTCTGGGCCTTCATAGTCTTGCGGCCGCGGCCTTCTCTCTCGTACTTCTCATACAGGGCCTCGAACTCGTCGCCGTAGACGTCGGCAAGACCAGGGCACTCGTTGGGGCACATGAGGGTCCAGTCACCGTTCTTCTCGACCCGCTTCATGAAGAGATCAGGAATCCAGAGGGCGAGGAAGAGATCGCGAGCACGGACCTCCTCCTTACCGTGGTTCTTTCGCAGATCGAGAAACTCGAAGACATCCGCGTGCCATGGCTCCAGGTAGATAGCAAAAGCACCAGGACGCTTGTTGCCACCCTGGTCAACGTAACGGGCAGTGTTGTTGAAGACACGGAGCATGGGAATAATACCGTTGGACGTGCCGTTGGTACCGGCGATATAAGAGCCAGTGGCACGGATACGGTGCACGTTCAGACCGATACCTCCGGCCATCTTGGAGATCATGGCGCAAGTCTTGAGAGTGTCGTAGATACCCTCAATGCTGTCATCCTTCATGTCGACGAGGAAGCACGACGAAAGCTGAGGCTGGGGTGTACCAGCGTTGAACAGTGTGGGCGATGCGTGGGTGAAGTACTTGTGCGACATCAGGTTGTATGTCTCGATGACTCTCTCGATATCATCTCCCCAGATACCAACAGCAACACGCATGATCATGTGCTGTGGCCGCTCGACAACCTTGCCATCGAGCTTGAGGAGGTATGATCGCTCCAAAGTCTTGAAGCCGAAGTATTGGTAGCCGAAGTCTCGGTCATATACAATAGCCGAGTCGAGCTCGTCCTTGTGGCGCATGACACAGTCGTACGTCTCTTGGGAGATCATGGGCGAAGCCGTGCGGTTCCTGGGGTTGACATAGTGGTAGAGGTCGCTGATAACTGAAGACCACTGCTTCTTGGTCTGCTTGTGGAGGTTGGAAACTGCAATACGGGCAGCAAGGATGGCGTAGTCCGGGTGCGTGACGGTCATGTACGCGGCAGTCTCGGCAGCCTGGGACACAGAAAAACATGTTAGCACTCAAAATCAGAAGTCTGAGGGGGGCTGGAAAGGTTTACTGACGAGGTCGTCAAGCTGGATTGTCGTGACACCACCGTATACACCGTTGATGACCTTCTGTGTAATCATAACGGGGTCGACATGGTTCATGTCAAGGCCGTAACACAGTCGCGAAACACGTGCTGTGATCTTGTCGAATTGGACGCGCTCCTGGCGTCCATCTGGTGAATAGTTAGACTTTTTACGTGTCCAAGAGTGCAAATGAGGGAAACTTGCCTCGCTTTCTCACGAACATCGCGTCGATATGTTGTGAGGGCTGTTATGGGGTGGAATAAAGGGAAGGAGGGGCAGGCTGTAGACAAGTGGCGACCTGCACTTCGGAATAGATGGAAAGGAGAACAGGGAGGTTCGGCAATGCAATAGGACAATAGAAGAACACAGGTTCACGAGGTAATGCCGAAGGTCCTCGGTCCCAAGTTTGTGTATGTAGTTCGTAGAGTTTTGTGTAGAAATGAAGCGTGGAAGATGGGAAAGAATGGTGCCGCACCGCGTCTAGATTTTAAGTAGTCGCACTTTCACAGAAAGCGCGTATTCCCAACCTGCAAAACGCGTCTGGTTGACAGTGGACGCGCATTGTGGCACAGGCCACCAGGCGCCCCCCTGCAGAAAACAATGATCTCACCCTACAGAATTTATTACGGGGGATTTGTAAGTAAATGCGTACAAATCCGTACATACAGTGGACGTCACTAAGATCTATGGATTCCAGGGTTGCTAGGGCGCCGAAATAGGCACTTTACGCGCTACCAATCTGACTGACATTTTGGCGACTCCATCTGTTAAGACGCATGTCCATCGTGGTCCAGCTACAATACAAGTAAGCGAGCGGCACAAGGAATGACTCAAGGTGGGTTGTTCTCTTGCCTGTTGCTGCCACGGCTTTTTTACACAGGTACTTAATTAGATGGGAATGGTCGTGAGAAGACTGGGACTGGGACGAAGACTGGGTACCAAACAGTGCTTCTTTCTCACCACAACGAGTCCGTTCTCGTCTTCTTCCTGTGCACCCGCCAGGATGGCGTCTCCATCGACAGCTCCGTTCTCAGGAGCTGCCCACGTAACCCCAACTCAAACTTATAAGCCAAGATACATCGATGTACGTCCCTTTCTCCCCTGCCTCCGAACCCGCTCCGTAGATCCGGGACGGATATCAAGGTCCCGGTCTCCAACTCATGAGCTGACCGGCCTCAGATCGGAATTAACCTTGCCGATCCCATATTCCGGGGTGTGTACAATGGAAAACAACGACACGACGATGACCTGAGCGGCGTGATAGACCGCGCCCGCCAGGTCGGATGCACGAAACTCATCGTCACTGGGTCCAGCTTCAGGAGCTCCAGAGATGCCCTCGCGTTAGCAAGGGAATATCGTGAGTTCACCCAACACAACGTCAAGAAAACCACTCTAACATATTCCCCAGCCGGAACCGTATACACAACAGCAGGCATCCACCCCTGCTCCTCATCCATCTTCGACACCGCCCACCCGCACTCCCACGAGGAAGACGGCGACGGCGAGCACACCCCGGCATGCGGCCCGGACCCTGACGCGACCCTGCCGGACGGCCAGGCCCTCGACGCCCAGAAGACCGAGACCATCATCTCGGACCTGCGCGCCCTGATCCAGGGCGCCCGGGGCCCTTCCGGCGGCCTGATCTCCTTCGGCGAGTTCGGCCTCGATTACGACCGGCTGCACTACTGCTCCAGGGCGCTCCAGCTGCACTCCTTCAACGCCCAGCTCGCCCTCGCCGCGTCGCTGAGCCCGCAGCTGCCCCTGTTCCTGCACTCGCGCGCCGCGCACGGTGACTTCGTGGCGTGTTTGAAGACGGCCTTCGGCGATAGGCTGGAGAGGCTGGAGAAGGGCGGCGTGGTGCACAGCTTCACGGGTACGGCGGAGGAGATGGAGGAGCTGATGGATCTTGGTCTGTACATCGGCCTGAACGGGTGCAGCTTCAAGACGGCCGAGAACTGCGATGTCGTGAAGGCCGTCAGGCTGGACAGGCTGATGATCGAGACGGACGGCCCGTGGTGTGAGGTGCGCCCGAGCCACGAGGGGTGGAAGTATCTCGTCGAGATGGACAGGCAGGAGAAGGCTGCCGCCGAGCAGGCCGCTGCTGAGAAAGCTGCCGCCGAAAAGGCTGCCTCTGAGCCAGCCCCGGAATCTGGAGCCGGGGGCGCCCCGGCGGAGAACGGAGAGACGGCGCCACCAGCACGGACACCGGCATCTAAGGAAAAGCAGCAGTCGTCCAAGAAGCCCCAGAAGAAAGAGCCTGAAGTGACAGAGCGGTTCAAGTCAGTCAAGAAGGAGAAGTGGGTCGAGGGGGCCATGGTCAAGAGCCGCAACGAGCCATGTACAATCGAGAGGGTGGCCAGGATCGTGGCTGGCATCAAGGGCGTTTCGGTCGAGGAACTCTGCGAGGCTGCATGGCAAAACACGGCCAAGGTGTTTGGATTAGAAGAAAAATAGAGCATCACACAATAGACAAACAATCATAGAGACTCTGTGAAACAGCTACCCATGATTTGGACATTATGATAATGTGCTATTCATTAATTGCAGCAATCAAGCGCTATAGGCCAGAACCCTTGTGGCCCCGTATCCTGCCATTGCGTACGGCACCAATAGTGACACCCTCCTCTCCCGTCAGCCAGCCTGGCATTTTCTCTCCATCGATGACGCCGGCCTCGACGAGCTGCCGAATACCCGCGAAGACATGCGACCCGTGAAATGTCAGCTTGACACTCGGACGCCATGGCCCTTCTTCGCCTTCATCAGGGTCATCTGCCGATCTCCCGTCCGCGTCATCCTGCTCGCGGGCGCGGTCAAATGCCATGTCCATGGTACTCCGGCGACTGGCGCCCGCCCTTGGCCTTGCCTGTGGAGAATCGTCTCCTCCGTCTTCCTCTGTCTCGGCATTAACACCTGCAGGGTCGACCGTCCGAGGGTATTCATCATCAATCACAATATCCACCCTTTCCACACCTCTCCCATCGTCCACTCTCGCTGAGTCGCCAAACCTTGCTTGCGCGACAAGTCTCGCACGCTTTGCCATCCTCTCGTCACGCTCCGTTTCAGGCGAGATAACACGCTTCCTAGACGACGCCCGCTCTCCACCCGTTGTCTTCCCAGAGCCACTCTCTTCCACTTCGCTCAGGGGAGGCGTGGGCAGCCCCGGATCGAGCGGGGACTCTTTCTTCTTGTCATCGGCGTAAATGCTCCATCCTCCACCGGCGGTATTGGTCCTCCCTGGTCCTCGCCTATGCAGTAGCTCCTGCATGTTCCTGGTTGTCAGGCTTGTGGGTTTGAGGGTGTACCTCTGCCGAGGCCGAGACAACGCCTTCGGTATGCCCTCAACAACCAGAGCTCGCAAGCTTTTCGTCTCCCCTGCCGTGGCCGCACCGATAGTCTGCGACTTGCTGATATAGACGTGCGGGCTCCCGTCAGGGAAGGCGATGTAGATGGTCCGGCTGGCGTCGAAACTGGCGGCCGTCTTGTCACGGCCCGCTGCCGATGTCGCAAGGTTGGTATTATACGGCGAGTCCAGGATGAAGACCCGTAATAACAGCAGAGCCATGTCTTTCGGCCGGTCGAAATTGTAATGCGCCTTGACATCTGGCAGCACCTGGGCCTGGAGGTTCTGCAGGAATGTCGAGGGGTGGAAGCGCGGCACGACCAGGGACTCCAGGTCAGCCTTCAACGGGCCCTCGTCCTCTTCCGCTTGTTGTTTAATTGGTGTTTTCAGGGGCACGACCCGGTACGCGCTCCATTTCTGTGATGCCGGGTGGTCGTACAGATATTGCAGGTCCGCCATCGACAGTTGGTACAGCGTCAGGCCATGGCGCCAGTCACCCTCCAGGACGCGGTCGATGACCTCACGCTTCGAGCCCTTCCGGGTCTGCATGTCGGCGTAGAGCTCGCGCAGTTCCGCCAGGGAGGACACGGGTGGGTAGAGGTCGGCGGGGTCCTCATCTTCGTTTTCGGGGTCGCGGAGGTGGGGCGCACATATTGGCGCATTGTTCTCATCAAGCCAGTCAAGAGCAAGGGTGAGTAGTGAAGCTCGTGTAAGTCGATTGAGTATCTTAGTGACGGTGGGATTGGAGGGGTCGAGGCGCAAGGTCGGAGGGAGGCGGGCGGTGGTGGGTATGGAGATTCGCGCCATCGCGACGCAGGGTTGGACTACAAGTCCTCAGTGTTTTGATGTTTAAACCAGTACAGTTGGTGTGAGACCGTCACATGGGAATTTGCTACAACACTCAATGGCGCATTTCCGTGAATCGTGGACCCCTGGTCAGTAAAGTGTTGACGCTCTTGCAATGTTGTGTGTACAGTGCCAACCAAGTACAGCTTACTACACATTACACAATAGACGCGTTTAGTGACGCGCCGGCAGCAGTTGAGCCTCACATGCAAATTCGAGGCTCTTCTGCTTTGGGAAAGGCGCGCTTGTCGGATAATGCAGGGCTTATCTAAGCGACTGCTACCCTGGCAGTCTGGCTTGATCGTCACATGAGCCTCGTGTTTTATGGTGTCTGGGCTCGGCATTTGCTTGATTTATCAGCATCGCAGGGCAGAACCCGTCAACGCCTGACGAACGCCGTCTCCAAGCGAAGGCTGCCGCTGCATCGTCCGTGTTCGGGATCCGACCATAAAAGTTCCGTGCACACCTACATAAGGTACAGTACATGTTCACTGTCAGTACATATCTACCTAGGTACCTACCTAGGTAGGTACTCAGGTTCGTTCTGCACTTTCTGCATGTGACAGATCACAGCTTTGAGATCACCTAGGCAGAAAAAGGCACATAGATAGAATCGTGCAACCCCTCAACGGCTCCTTATGATGCTCCTGTAAACGGCGAGCCGGTGGCTTTTGTCAGTCTGTGCCGTTAAGGTGTATCAAGCACAAAGGTTGTCCCGCTCCGAGATGAGATATTCTTTTGGGAAGACGATCTTTGTCCCTACGTTAGGTATATAGTACACAGCATAGCGGTCAGAAACGTCACGATTGCACATGGGGCCATTGCAGATTTTCAGGAGACAACGGCCCAGGTGGAGTCCGAATTCCCGACCGTCGCTAAGTATTTGGACTGAGTCGCGATGGATGATTTTCTCGTTGGAGTACAGAGCCGGCGCCGTAAATCCGGATTGATACTCAAAATGGGTTGAACACCCTTTTTCTTTTGGGCTTATCACAGGCTCGGTGGTATCTATAATCCATTCCCCGACGACGGAAGGGTTGGGTAACAGGGTAAGGGTGCTCGTGCATCCGAGAGGCGTTGACGAGCTGCATGCAGCTTGCCTCTTGCGTGCAGCTGCTCTGTAATCATCAGGAAGATAAGCTGCCTGCTGCATGCAGGGTCACATGTGATGATCATTGAAGGAGGGGGTTTCCTCCCCCAAGGGCGTGCCAAATACATCGTACCACAGTATTGGTACCGCCTAGGTAGGTTCAGGTGTTTTGTCATCCACACACATATATACCGGCCAGCCGGCATGCGCCGATACCCAGAAGTACTGGATAAAAGGGCTTCATCGCCCGTTGGATGATCTGAATAAGTCCTTGTTGTCATCCATCTTTGATCGTCAATCTATCCCGAAGAATAAGAAGAAGAAAAAAGGAGACTTGGCACGGCTTGGTCTGGTCTAAACATCGGACCGTATAGAAGACCTCAAGGCCTTGACTGCTTGACTGCTTGGGACATTGGCCTAATCCAGTATTTGGATCCGATCTTCCAAAACTTTCAAGGTCCAGAGATTGATTGAGTGGTTGAGGATTGGGCGGCCCACTCCACTGCCACTCTGCCACTCTCTGCCTTGTCGGATATGTGGTCCTGTTTCCCCCTGGTCTTCCTGGTCTTCTGGGATCATTGAGATTTTCCCTGAGAAGAAGCCCCGAAAATCTGAAGTCGGCCAACGACTCGCCAGGTCGCCTAGACGGAGCTACGACTAGCCCGCACCTGCGATTCGACAAGACAAACGGTCCAGGCCCCGCCGTCTTCGGCCAGCCCCACATGGGAAGTTCGTTACTGCCAACCCGGTGCCATCTTGTTACGTTGCCTTTTTTTCCCTCCCACTCCGGTTTCCCCTCTCACCCCCCCCCCGGATTGAATACCTCAATTGATGAACCCCATCATCCCCTTTCACTTCTGACTCCAGACTTCTGAACAATCTGGACTTTGGACACTTCCCCAGGATATCTCTACAACCCGTCGACAACTTCCCCGGGGATCAGAACCGCAACAACGCTCAAGGCCCATCGTATCCTCGTTCGTTGCTCATCCGTTACCAACCGGATGACGCTCGGCTTTTATCAGCGGCTTTTTTGTGTGACCTAGATCGCCACTAAGACTTTGAACAAGTCCCGACGGCCTGGCTTTGTCTTCAACGCACGCTCTTGACTCAACACAAGTCCACGACTCAAAAAAGACCTCAACTTACAATTCTCAACGACACAACCGACACGACGCAGTAAACGACTCCATCGTGTTGCGAACTAGACCGCTATATACGTTTAAACGATCGACGACCACAATTGCAAGGAGGGAGGAAACCCGAACATCTACGTCGAAATGGCCAACTATGGGCGCCAAGGGTCCAACCTGGCCCAGTTCATGCGAGAGCAGCTGAACACGGTGCAGCCGAATGAGCCTGAGGAGGATATTCGCTTCGACGACTTGGATGTCTTCACGAACACCGAGTTCTACGATTTCGATACACACATGCGGACCGACTTCAAGCCGGCCGCAGACAGCCCGCCATCATCGAAACCCGAGCCGACGTCAGCGACGTCGATCATGGGAGGAGAGTTTGGAACAATGGACTTGATTGATTCTGCTGGTATGTCCTGATATCTATTTTACTTGGAGTCTTTTATGTCTTTTCCTTGCGGCGTTTATTGTGGCGCTTGCGTCTATGTTTGCTTGTGTAGTCCGTGCGTTTCTGTATAACCCCCTGGGAACTGCAGAAATGTGCCGGATACCAAATCCCCCTGCCCCGTGTCCGTCCCCGTATCGTTTTTCACCGAGAGTTCGGAGGAAGACAGTAAGCACGGAGGGACAAAGCTTAACAGGCAAGTGCCGTAAGCTGCAGACGTGGACGTGGACGGAAACAGAACTTGAACCAGAATCAAAACGAGACGTGCGACAATTATCCCCCCGATGGCACATCCTTATCGCGGGCGAGATGAGCGTTCGTCTTCCCCACCCTGCAATCGCATTTGGCTCTGGGCTTGCGCCATCATCCGCTCGTCTGATTGGAACAAGCTCTGGTCCATCTGCAAGGACATGTCAACACCCCGGTCGGATTCTTGGTAGGGTACCGCTCAGATATGCACCCGCCATACTGGCCATCGATGGTGCAATACCCCGTGACCTGCGCGGCATCATTGTCAACTGCCAGAATCGACCTTCAACCTCCCCCTCCAAGCATCCCCATGTTGTCCCTTTCTTGATATGCTTGGAATGGTCAATTATCCAGGGGCAGGGAAGCCGCCTTATTAGCCTTCTCTTTTTTTTCTTCCTAAACACCACCTCGTTATTTTTGAATTTGTGGTTGTTTACCTACGAAAATCCACGCTTTGAAAACACATGCTGATCATGGCACCATGGTCCGTACAGGGGAGTTCAACTTTGGCGACTTTAACAACACCTACGCCTCTCCGACATTAAACAACTTCCCCGACAGCCTGGGAACTTTACAACCCATTCAGCCCAACCCTCAGGCTGTCTATCCACCCGTGCCTCAGCATGCGCACCAACATGGCTACCCTCATCATGCCGCCGGCCAAACTAAGACAAGCGACGCTCGCCGGGCCTCCGACGTCCATGTTCCCAGCCGGAGCATGTCTATCGAGGAGGTCTCCAGGGTAGCTGCCGAGGAGGACAAGCGCCGCAGGAACACTGCCGCCAGCGCCCGGTTCCGCGTCAAGAAGAAGCAGCGCGAACAGGCACTGGAGAAAAGCGCCAAGGAGATGTCGGACAAGGTGTCCGCCCTGGAGCAGAAGATATCACAGCTGGAGACGGAGAACCAATGGCTGAAGAAGCTCGTGCTGGAGAAGAACGATGGCGGTAACGCCAGCAAGGATGATATTTCCAAGATCATGAATGGTAATGGCAAGGAAGGAAAGACGGAGAACGAAATTCATGCCAAGACAGACGGGGAGCCGGCATCAAAGAAGGCCAAGGCATCATAGTGCCTGTGAACGCAGGCATGGGTTTGTTCTGGAGTGGTATATATACCGGCTAGCTGCAACTGGGCCACAGAATTATTCTGGGTGCATACATATAGGCAGGCGTTTTAGAGCTAGCTTCACTTTGTGTGGCATCACGGCTGAGGACGGGAGGGATGGCTAAGGAGTACACTTCCCCTGGAAGACGGGGAATGGTGGATCTTTGGGTTTGAACATACGGGGGGAATTGTAATGTGTTTCTGTTTCTTCTTCTTTTTGAAGAGCAACTGCGCTACAAATGCTCTGATGACCGTGATAAGTATCGACGTGCATCCCTCGAGACAAGACCCTAGAACGCCGTTCACGACCATATCCTCTCATCACGACGATGGCTTCGTCTCGCCCTCCTTCGGCAACCCCTCCCTCAAAGCGCTCAACCGGACCTGGTTCCTCTTGACCAGGATCCGCACCGTATTCCGCCTCTCAATCTCCGTCATCTCATCCCAGTTGGCGATCCTGCTCAGCGTACCATCCTTATGCACGACCATCGGGCCCAAATGGTCCAGGATCATTGGCTTCCCGTCGACCTCGAGGGTCTGCACGTTCCCGCCCTCTGACGGCGCCGGCAGGCCCAGCGCGCCCGCGCCCTGCGACTCGTCCCCACCTCCTCCTGAGGCAACATCACCACCAGCCGCCTCGCCACCCCCCGGACATGCAGCAGCAGCAGAACGGGCAGCTGCAGCTGCAGCAGGAGCTCCTGCAGCGCCTTCTCCTGCTGGGGCCGGGGGCGCGGCTGGGGCTCCTGCTGACGCCGCAGGGGCCTGATTGGTGCCCCCGTCTCGCGTGCGCCCGGCGGGTGGTGGCGTGCTCGCGGCTGCTGCGGTGTTGTTACCACTCGTACCCTGGCCCGCTGTGGGGCTGGTGGTGGTCATCATCCTTGCGGCTGCCGGGGTGTGGATGGTCCCGAGCGTGGTGGTGGCGGGCGTGGGGTGGTGAGGGCGATGGGGGTTGTTTTGAATAATAGCTCCGAGCCGCGGCTGCTGGTGGTTGCTGTCGGTGTGGGTTGTGGCCGATGGTGTTGTTGGGGGGTGGTGATGGTGGTGGTGGTATTGGTGGTATTGGTGTCTGGACGGGGGTGAGGAGGAGATGGGCAGCAGCACCGGTGAGGAAATACGATGGTGGCGAGGCAGTAGTGTCGGTGTCGGTGTTGGTGTTGGTGTTGGTGGTGAGATGATTCTCAGGCGTTGGCAGGGCAGTCTTTGGAAGGTCTTCATTACACAAATACTCTTCGTGACTTTGGGTGGGTAACTGGTTCCAGAGGCAACTTCCTCTCAAGAATGTTTTTGAGGAGCGTGAGATGTTTGTATAGGTATCCATTTAGGTTATGTCAATTTCCTGCTCTCGCTGCCGAAACGGTTCATGAAAAACCGTTCCGTTCTAGAAGGGGCTGGAATTTCGGACGCGGCGTGGCCACCCCGCCCGGAACCCTCGACCGAGCCGGATGGCCTAAGCTTCTACCGGCGTTCCTGGGACGCCACCGCTCCGGAACCACATGGAATAAAGTTACATACATGCGACTTCTTTGATCGTCAGGGCGGCACTGTCAGAACATTGAGTCCTGCCACCGTCGCAGGCAAGATGGGGAGTTCCAGACTTTTTATCCATTTATCTATGCACCTACCTATCTTGGTAGTTGTTTCGTGCCCTCTGTGACGCACGACGCATCCTTCTCCTTCTTAATATGCACCTTCTCCCCTCCCCGCCCCCCGACGGCTACTACGAGATGAAATATTGCCCAACGCGTGCTTCTCGCGTATGCCCCGTGTTGGATTAGGGTCGCTTCATCCGGAAGTCGACTTTAGGGAGCACCATTCCCACACCCATCGTCCACCAAGCTTCACAGCAATGCTACCTCCCACCCAAGAAACAAAATCTTGAAGGAGGCAACCTTTACTGTAAGTGGCCTTATAATTTTCCCTGGGAGTATAATCTCCTGGTCGTTGGACCGGAGCTTACTCAGCACGTATTGCGTTCTATTGGTTGTTTTTCAACGTGCATTCTGAGTAGCACTCAGTTCAACCCCGCCCGGCGGTCGTTACGGAGACACAGACAGCAATGAAGCCAGATTGAACGTCAATGCCTTCAATCGCAGTAACCTCTTGTACCTCTGAAAAGTAAGAGCGGCAGTGACTGGTAGCTTTCGGATTAGTCAAGTCTTCCTCTCCTTAGTAATCAACGTCAAACCCATCCGCCCCTGAAGTTCCTCCACCAATGTCCCCATGCATCATACAACCTCGGACAGAGATGGACCCGGCCTGAGCGTCCTAAATATTGTCAGGGGAGCTAGCCCTGACGTCCAGTGCGTACCAGGCAAAGCTATCTTGGGTCTTTTGGGTCAGCTGACGTTATCAGTATTATCCTTATTCCAGGCGTCGGGACCCCGTCGTGTGACGCCTGGGGAGTCTGTCAAGAGCCGTGGCTCGATTTCTTGGCTCGATTGGAAGTCAATGTCGCCCTTCTTCGCTACAAACATGGCTTATCTCTGACTGACCTTGTTTCGTGGCAAATACTTCTCGACGCGGGAAGCAATCTGCTCGCGGCTCTTCAAGGGTTCCACGAGCAGCAACCAGTACGCGTGATCCTGTCCGATCCTCAACCTCGGAAATGTTGTGCGGTTGACGAATTATCTTCAGTCTCCGCAACCTATCATTTTCATGTGTCATGGACTAGGTGGCGTGATACTCAAGCAGGTGTGTCTTGCATGTTAAACACTCGGTGGTGTGTTGATGACTCACAAATACTAGGCTCTTAGCATTGCAGGAACTCATTTTAGCAAACACTCGGGAATCCTGAACATCATCGCCGGCATTGTTTACTTGGGCACACCACATCGCCTCGAAGGCGTTGACGCGTTGAACTTTGGACAACGGGTGCTCTCGATATTGAAGCTCGACTCGGGCATCAGTCTCAACCGTCAAATCCTCTCTCGCCTTAAAGAAAGCGCCTCGCTTTTCAGAGACGTAGCCGTGCGGTATGACAATACTAATCTCCGAGTCGACACCCTCTCGGTCTATGAATCCAAAGTCACAAGAGTCAAGGATGGTGGCCTCATATCGAAAACTAGAAAAATAATTGTAAGCCTGTTGCTACTCTCTTCGAGTCATAATGATGAGTAGTTTCTGAACATCGAGCAAGGTGGTCGACAGAGACCTCTGTAGCATTGATAGCCTTCTAGAAACGAAGGTTGGCCTGGCTTTGGACCATCTTGAGCTGGTTCTACTTGTCGAAACGAATTGCTCTTGGCCGGGCCGATCTATAAGGTGTTTACATAGCCAGCACTCACGTAAGTAAGCAAACAATATGCATGCCTACAAGCTACAAGTACTCACGGATACTCAGACGGCACTTGGCGACCCGGGCAGCTTTGCTATCTTCATCTCTGGATACAAGCACGAGAAACTTCGTGCTATCGTGGAGGGTTGGCTGAGAGATTGCTGCCCAAGAACGTCTACTGGTGACCAGGTCCATATCGGTCACTAACACTAAGCAAAACACGGCCTTCCATGAGCACGAGACCTTGCCCAATGAGACATCCATTACCCCTTACTTATTCTTGAATTACCTTCCCGACTTTGTTGTGTGTTTGGTTTTCATATTGAAGAAGTACTCAAAACAAGACATGAAACCTCATTTGCTGTCCCGCTCGTTTACGTGACATGTAGCTGCAGGCGCCACATGTGCCATAACGTCTAGGAAAATATCCTGCTTCCGGTCCTGACCTCAGCAGGCCTACCACTTCTCTGGAGTACCGTCTTGACGCTGTCCATAACCCAATAGTCCATACATGGAGCCCCAAGGACATTGACAGCGACCGGAAGATATTCCTGTACGCCGGTGATTCTGGAGTGGTAGGGGATCTCACCAATATGGACGACGACGTCTGGAGAGCGGAGGATAGGGGGCAAAAACAGCTCGTCCATTGCCGTCTGGTACGATGGTGAACTTGTCGGTTTATCACGGTAATGCGGCTCAACGGACGAGATTGGCAAGACCACCAGGTTCTTCTTGTTCCTGAAAATTGTGTTCAGTAGCCAGGTCCTGTAGACTTCTAGCCGTCGCAAGCCTTCCGCGTACTGTTCGGGCGACACTGCAGCACCGGATGACCAGCGATTCTCCACGAAAGGATGACATATGGCTTATGTCCGAAGCGCTCGAGATACTTTGCACGAAACTCGTCCGAGGCATGGTAAAAACTGTAGTAATATGTATGGACTACTACATCCTTGAGGTACTCCTCAATGTCGGACGAGGCCTCATCTGGTGGAGAGTCTTCCCAGGACTTCCGAATGGATAACTTAGTGATAGGAATGTTTAGATGCGTTGCAAGGTCGTCCACGAACGTGTCGAAGATGGCCATCTGTCCAGATATTGCAGTCGGCAGATAATCCAATGGGTAGATGATCTCCACAGGGGAGAAGTCCGGCGCATCTCGAATCATTTGATCTCTCCTCGGTAGCCATGCTGACAGGACCTGGTCTAGTATCTCGAGGTTCCTCGCAAATATGCAAGGGGTATCGAACTGTAGGAATGTCGGTACCATACCGTCTAGAGGAACTGAGTCGTGAGATGGTCGAAACTGGAAGATGCCGTTTATCAATGCAGGCCTCCGACCACTCCCCGACGTGTCGGTGCCAAGGGCACAGTCGAGCCACTCGTAAGATGCAACAGCAACCGCGCTTCCGCTGCTACTGCCCGCCGGTGACTGGTAGCCGTCCCCCCTGGGGTTGAATGCTGTCTGGAAGTCCACCGCATCGAGAGGTTCCTCCCTGGCGATCATGGAACTGAGCTTCGTGAGCCCCAGAATGTGATGTCCGCGGTCGATCAGCTTCTGTACAACATCCGCCGGCTTTGGGGCCGGCGACGAGAGCCGGTAGTAGGATGAGTTGCAGAGTGACGTCTTCAGCCCGTGGACGCGGAAGAGGTCCTTGACAGCTATTCTTAGTTGACCTGACTGTAGGCGGGAGGGCACTGCGACGCCTAGCGTGGAGTAGTCTGTCCCAGCAATACGGAGCTGCTCAAACGGCTGTGAAGGTCTAGCAGTCTGTGAGTACCTGGCCGGATGATGTTTTGGTGCTCCAGAAACATACCTGCGCCCAGAACGCGGCTTTAGACTTGTCAAAAAGGCCTTCTGATGGTCATCATACACACGGTAGGCAGGCCTCAGGGTGGAACCAACGAGAACATATATCCCAGGTTCCAGAGATGCGCTCGGCAGTGAAGCAATCTGGACCCACCGGTTGCCTTTGCTGTTGGCGAGGAGGTCGCGGGCCTCGTCAGCAAACCCATCACTGATTTGTCCTCGTTTGGCGAGAATCAGACCTTGGAGGAAGTCTGGGCGGAAAACGTCGTCGCTCTTCTCTGCCTGGTGCAGTAGCATTTCGAGTTGCTCCCTGGTTGTACAGTTCGTACCTCGTCCAACTTCTATGACGGAAACCAGGAGCATCTCGTCCTGCAGCACCGGAGAATCATACTGAAAGCGTCCTGGTCAAGACCTGGCACACGGCTGCGACAGCAGTTGGTCTACTCACTGGAATTCCGAAAGAGGCAGCATAATAGCGGGAGCCGCTGGCCTCAAAGACACAGGCGGCGCCATCACTCGTGAATGTGATAACCCTGTGGTCGCTTCCAGAAGCAGGAAGGTGAGTTCCGGGCATGAGCCAGTTCAGGAGCTGGCCGACGCAGCTTTGACAGCATGTATTGCCCCGGTTCGACATGTTTGGTCGATATACTGGATAACAAAGAATGCTTAGAACTCTTGCGGCGTTGGTGGTTACCATCGAAGGGGACGGTGAGGGGTTGGGCCAGCAGGGATACTTCCGCAGGTACGCAGCGGGTTACCACCACAGTACCACCACAGTACCACCATGCATGCATCTACATAGGCGATTACAGGTCCGTACTCTTGTACCTGTCTCCAGTGCTGAGTGTCCTTATATGCAGGATTGACCTGAATGGTCGGTAAAGCAATAATCTTGATTCCTTGAACGATGCTACTCTTGCATGGATTACACGCTACAAAGGTTGATCAGTAGAGTGGAAGGAATCCAGAAGTCCCATTGGACCGACCACCTTTTGACGTGTTGTTTATCTCCAATATCTTCACTCGGCCACGCCGCTTCTTTCAAAGCGCAGCCAGAATGCACATACAGGCTCTGCAGCTGCAAGTCACATGGCCCTATCATGGCCCTATCGGGACTGCTAGATTGAGGCTGACACGCCTCGCCCTCATCCGCGAACTCGCCATCGTCACAAGTACATCCCACCGGAAAAAGATGTAAGTCAAAACACCAATACCGGCAGATACGACAATCCAAATCCAAACGCCTGGTGCGTTCTCCTCGCCCAATTCCCTGAGGTTCATACCGAAGGCTGAAGTAGTGAACGAGAGCGGCACAAAGATCATGGCAAGCCGCGTCAGCCTACCTACGGCCCGCGCTTCTTCAAACGCTTTCTGGGCCTCCTGGGTCGTAGCGTTATGTGCCACGATACTCATGCCCTGTACACATTCCTTGTGTAGGGACTCTGCCTGCTGCAGAGCAGCGTGGTAGTCCCTAAGCATCACCCGGACTAAGTGGTCGCATGTCTGCTGCTGTTCCGAGGTCATGGAAAGGAACCAAAACCGTTCCGGGACTCCTTCCATGAAGCTGATCGGCTCCCTCAAGTATCCAATGTGCCGCTTAAGAACCTGCTGGTGAAACAAGAGGTTGGACAGTGTGTGGTTGTGCTGCAGGATCAAGGATGTGTGGTTCAATTCTCGCCGGATCTTGGATGCGACGAGTTCGAGAAAGGCCATCTCGGAGAAGAGTACGAATCTGAAGAGCGGACTGAGGGTATAGAAAGGGTCATATGATGCCAAGGCAGGGTCCAGGTGGCGACCGTAGTCCACATGTAGAATCTGCGCGCTCTGAACACTTCTATGCTGTGGTTTATGCTTCAAGTCCGGAATGCGGCTGTTGAGTACACTCTTCGGCTTGTGCATGACCGTGGGGATATAATCAAACTCGGAAAACTCTCTTCTGGAGCTGTCCTGCTTTTGCCACGGACCAGGCCAGCCCTCCTGAAGATTCCGGCCGACATCCAGCCAGGCTGTCACTGAGATCTGGGTTAGAAAGCAAGACCACAAACTCGATACTGAGCGTACACCCCGATCCAGCTCTCCCTATAGGAAGATATATTGATGGAAACCCTCTGCTCGATTGAAAAGTGCTCGGAATCATGCACAGAGAAGTCGCGTACCATAGAGTCTGCAAGGACAATTTTGGGGCAACTCAGTCCGGCCAGGTAGGATGTATAGTCAGCCATGCTACGAACAGACTCGAATCTCAAACTGTCGAGGTCGTGTTGTGATAGACATGGTCGACAATGTCCTATTCGCTGTCCTATGGTGGTGATGTGCAATGCTACTATATCAGCTTGCACAGAAGGAAGAGCTGGAGTGATGGTGACATGTGGAGAGACATAGCTTGCCTCGGATCGGAAGGTCAAATGTCTCTGAAAGAACTCGGGATCAATGTGGTACTTTGCTCCAACACAGTTCAACCATTCTGGGGAAGGATAACCGCGCAGAAAAAGGAGCTTTCCTTGACCTCGGGGCGGCAACGCTTCTACGCCAACCTCGTCGAATTGCTCGACTGCGCTGAATCGAGTAGTAGAACCAGAGGATAGATTGCAGCGCGCGAGAAATTCCGTGGCGGATCTGGTGCTCGCGATGGCGGGCTGATAGTCCAGAGTGGACGCGTGGAACTCGTACGGTTGCCATAAGAAGGCGGCGAGGTCGCGGAAGTTGTAACCGGAGAACAACGATTCGTCGGCGGTTATCTCGGCGAAGTTACAGACCTCCGCCGCGTATCGACGTGATGTATCTGTCATGTTCAACGCTGTCATTCGTGGTATTCACAGGGAGGAGCCCCGAGGAGAGAACTCACAACAGGCGGAGCGTGCAGTAGCGGCTTCCAGACCACTGTCTGGCTCATCTGTGCTTTGCTTGCCCTGGCTCTCTGTACCACCTGGATCGAGAGACAAATCTTGCATATCGAGGCCTTGGGCTGTTGATTTTATTATTATTAGAGGGACTTGTTGTTTAGGGGACCTTGAAACATCAAGTCTCAAGGCGTAGCAAGTGAGTGAGTGTCGTCTTACAGCCTTTGGGCTTCAAATGGGAGAGGTCTGCAAGCCTCTTTGCTGTTGCTCTCCGTGGATGCCGCTATGCCCTGAGCTGGCCTGCGCAGCGAGTATTCAGCCGCATCGGCTCGCCCAAGGCTGCACACCTGTGTGTTTCGCTGGGTTGTATTAGACCCCATATGGCTCCAGCTTGTTACAGATAGGTGCTGATGTCGGCGGTTAGATAGGCCCCGTGGCCCCTACTACATACTTCTAAGTACTCAGGTAGGCAGGCAGTTGTGTGGCGGCTTGCAGTAGCGCTACTATCGTAAACTGGTGCAATCCTTTCTGAGCATTTGCACCCCTGAAAGGCTGGCATAAAATAAGTACTTTGGGCGATCGATCCAGTATGCATCACTCTGTAGCTGTCCTAGCCTGTTTCCCGCCCCCATGTAATGGGAATGCTAAGTAGGGTTTGTGAGATGACAAGAGGTGTACGGGAGAAAGGTCTTCTCGTTTCAAGTCTGCTACTACGGACGTACATAGACTGAATCTTGAAGCACCAGGATGAGTTTGTAGCCTAAGCACTGAAAGGTTGACCGTTCTCTTATAACCTAGATAACATAGTCCACCGTGATATCAACCAGATCTCTCGATGGGCCCTCTTCCTGGGCACGCACTGCATGCCAGTGGCCATTGTTCAGTGCCTCTGATGATAAATGTCGCCCACCGGAGTAGGATACTCGTCCAGAGGCGCGTAAAACACCATGAATCTACAATCGATGCTTTCACGAGGATTCTCGTCTTCAGAAATCAGCGGATTATAGAATCCGGCATGTGGGCATGCTGCTCATATTGGTCAGCTCACAGGTGCAGACGAGCAGAGCCTCGTAAGGGGCAACTCCACCTCTGGATGCCCCATGTTCTGACTCGGCACTCTTGAATATCAGAGCTTCTTCGAACTTCTGGTTCGGCAGGTAAAACCACTCCTGCTTGGGGTTGTAATGCACCTGAAGGTTCTCGGTCGCGAAGTTGACGTAGGCGATATCGCCAGGCATGGTATCACTGGCGAAATCCACAGTACGAGAATCGCAAAGGCCCAGAGGCCAATCGTTCAGGGGCCCCCGGAGGGGTCTCCAGACGCTGGGAACGTCAGCTGGAAGCGCATACGTTTACGGCATTGGGAACGACCGCGCACTTCACTATCTGCCACTGGTGCTTCAAGATATCTGGAGCTGCCGAGCCGTACAGAATTTTGACCATTCTTTCTCCCTCTTCAGTCGTGAAGTCTGTGAGATGGTCAGTAGAGAGCAAACAAGGAGGTCGGTGGAGATGATATCCAAACCTATGTGAGCCATCGCAGTGGGTTGATCATGACTGTAATTTTCCCCAGTTGACACAGGGAACTTCTCGTGACGCCGGCGAACCTCTTCGAGATTAGCCACACACAAGACATGGGTGAGAGCATCGGAAACCTACTGAAAAGTCCAGAGCAAGAACATGTGATGCATGGAGTTTGTTCTTCAGACACTCGCACGTCTCCTGAAGATAAAAGTCTCGAATTTTGCGTCTGTCGCCGAAATCCTTGTAAGTCATCCTGGAAGGTGCCTCAAGCACTTGGAAGCCACAGTTATGGAACGTCAGGTCGGGTCTTTGGCGCATATCGACAAACGTAAGGTCGTGTCTCTCCCGCCGTATGTTGGACTGCGGCAAATTGCCCTTGGGAGGGAATCGAAGGCTGTAAGGCTTGACCTTATCATACAGCTCGGTTCTCTCGAGGAAGTGCATATGCGAGTGCACACGCGACTTCGAGTTCCCTGCTGCATCTCCCATTCTGTGCTTGATTCTTGTGGAGTGGCACCGTAATGTTTGTTAATCGCCGATTCAAGAACGGAGACATAAGCCATGAAGAGGGGTGGGTGCGTATGTGTACATAGTCTATATGTACCTTGTACTGGAGAGTGGGGTGTTGGGGTCGGAAAATACCCAGGTCACCCGGCGCACCTACATAGCAATGGCCTCGAGGGCTTCGCTCGCAAGTGGCTGTGTCCAGGTGAGTGGCAGCCCTGCTCTGCTCGCCTTGTCTGCACGTATATGGTTTCTACTTCACGCAAGTCGGCTCCACTGTGCTCAGAAGTGTACTTCGGGTTTGTAGATTACATCTAATCATCGGGCTGTCGGATCTGAAGATTAATAGTAATATTGCATCTCCTCCAGTGTGTACAAGCCTCGACTTATTTCTTGTTCTTGCGCTTCTTCCGCTCCTCCGGCGGAACATCTTCATCGGTCTCATAGTCAGTATCAGTATCCGACGTGCCAGATCCCTGAACGTTGCCGTCCATGATCATAGCTTCACCCTTCTCGAACCCGTGGCTGGTGCCATCACGCCTTGCCCCATCGTCCGTATTCCCCATTCGCACCCACTCTTCCACCCATGGTTGTTCTTTGCCGCAGCTCTGTGGCACGTTGATGCCATCACCGTCTCGTTTGTGTGACATGGTGGACAGTTCTGGCTGGTAAGAAACCTGTAAGTCTCATATGCCTACACAAGTGACTGGATCTCTTACCGATGTAAACCTCTGTCCTGGAGCCAATGAGGGTGAGAAGGAGCGGCTTGTAAGAGAGAGAAGCGACCTTGGAGGAGTCAGCAGTGCTGGATCAAGGTTTGATCCAACCAAAGTCCGGAAGAAATAACCTTACTCTTTATATGTTTTGGCCCCTTCCCTCTTCTGCACCCGAGAAAAGAAGGGTTCCGGCTGCATGCGACATACCTATGTTGCAAAAGGCAGGGCTGTGCCATCCACATCCCTTTATCTATTGGAAGGCATGTTTGGTGAGAGGCTGCATTGCGCCTCTGGCAAATCTGTGCCGCACCGAGCATGTTGCCAAGAACAAAAGAGATGCTCTTTCCGAGTTACCCGTCCAGCCGTCTCCAGCAGTACGCACTGCTCGTGTATTTCCCTCTGAAAGCTAGGGGAAGGCTTGTTCCAGACCCCGGCGGAACATCTGCAGGGAACACCA
This sequence comes from Cytospora piceae, assembly GCA_016508685.1. Lineage (NCBI taxonomy): Eukaryota > Fungi > Ascomycota > Sordariomycetes > Diaporthales > Cytosporaceae > Cytospora > Cytospora piceae. The sequence continues at coordinate 951,132 of JADMLE010000005.1, read as the reverse complement.
TGAGGGATGCGCAAAATAGAACATGCTCTACAATGGCACCCTACCCAGTGCTCATAGTCTGACAGCGGTCTGTTTCGATAGTGCCGCTCGCCTCTCCATCACCTCGCGAGTCCCCGTACTCAAGACTGGGCGGAACTGTGATGAAAATAGAACGGTGCTTGATTTGTTTCACACGAGTTCGTAGGAACTCCTCGGCTTCCGCTACCCATGCATGGTTACTCCACCTATTTACCCAGAGACCTCTTTTCTATCCACTCAACTTCATTGCTTCACAGACTCCTCAAGATCCAATCAGCCTACCAGCTTAGTTGTCGCCGAACTTCTTGAACCTGCGCAGCAAAATCAGTCAGTCAGCCTGTCGCTCCCCCGACCCAAGGTAAGATCTGGACTGGGGGAAACTACTTACTTGTTCACCACCCTCTCGATTCCATCACACCCCTTCACCAGCGTCTCCATCTTGGGGCCGTACGAGAACCGCACGAAGTGGTGACAGGGCGAGTCGAACAGGTCACGCCTGCGCGCGGGGTTCAGGTCGAAGAAGATGCCAGGCACGACGATGACCTTCTCCTCCAGGCAGGCCTGGAAGAAGTTGAGGCCGTCGCTGATGGGGCCGGGCAGGCCCTCGAGGTTGAGCCACAGGTAGAAGGTCGAGTCGGGGACGTACTTGATGACGAAGCCCATGGTGCGCAGGCGGCGCACGACGTAGTCGCGCTTGTCGCGGAAGTGCGTCTGCAGCGCGATCATCTCGGCCCGCACGAGTTTGGGCTCCAGCATGGGCACCGCCGCCTCCTGGAAGGGCGCGTTGGTGCCGCCGTCCAGGTACGAGCCGCAGCTGCCGATGGCCTTGATGAACTCCTTGGGCCCCAGGATCCAGGCGACCCGCCAGCCGGGCAGGCGGAACCGCTTGGTCAGGCCGTCGATGATGAGCACGTCGTCCTCGTCCACGTCCTTGACGTTCTCGGCCGCGCTGATGGTCGTGCCGTCGCAGTTGGACGTGTAGTTGTAGCCCGAGTAGAACTCGTCGCTGACGAAGGTCGCGCGGCCGCGGCAGATGTCCTGGATCTCGGCCAGCTCCGGGTTCTGGACGACACGGCCGGTCGGGTTGCGGGGGTTGGAGGTCAGGATGACACCGGTCCCTCGTCGGATCTCCTCGGCGATCTTGTCGGGGTGGATGTGGTAGCCGTCCTCCTCATCCAGGGGAACGGGGATGGCGGCGAACTAGAGTCCTCCTCGTGTGAGCATCATGTCCATGAAAACCACCGACATTCTGGAAGGTCCTGATAACTCACGTTTCTGAACAGCGACAACATCTCGTTGTAGGCTGTGTAGTCGGGAATGAAGAAGCCGAGGTAGGCCTGGTTCAAGACGGCGGCGATTCTGATCAGACCGGCACGACCACCGGGGACGATAGCAACATTCTCCCAGGTGTACTGGCTGGCCATTCCCTGGCGATGGTGCTCGTTGTACATCTTGGCGACAGCCTCGCGGAGGGGCTTGATACCTGCGGTTGGCGCATATTCTCTGCTGGCGACGCTGACGTCGATGTGGGTGGGCCGTTGGAAGCAACCCTCGATGTCATCTTCGACCTAAGAAGCCAAACAACACACTTCTTAGTATCTCCTCTTCCTTTGGGGGCCCGTAGTAGCTCTTCTACTATCCGTCTCAGGCCACATACCTCAGGGGCACCCTGACCCAAGTTTGCCCAGTTGTCAGGCTCCTCGAGGAAACCGAACTCGCTCGCTCGCTCTGTACACCAAACAACACCAGTAGAAGACCTGGACGGGTCTAGACCAGCATGAGGCAGGTGACCTCTGTAAAGTTTCACATGTAGAATCAGCTTGTGCTCTGGCGCGACTCGATCGTGGGTAGTATCGTGTGGGAGGGAGGTTTGAAGGCCTTACTCGTGGGCAGCTCGAAATTGTCGGTGGATCTTGGAACTGTGCTCTGACGCTCCAGAAGAGAGACAGGTTAGCCATATGTGTCCGGTCACAATCAAGAAATCGGCAGCTCGTGTGGCCCCAATGGCCAAGACACTCGAGACATGCCCATTCTCTCGCATGCAACTGTTAGACAGAACAGGTCAGGACAGAGACTCACCGGTGGCACTGGGTTCGCCAACAGAAAACCGACGGGATGGTCTAGGCACACCCGTGTTGCGGTTGATGGAGAACTTGCGGTTATGGAAGGCACCGTCGTTGGCCCCGGAGTTTGGCATGGCGGCTGAAGTTGAGGTTGACGATGTAGGGCGGGTGGTTGTTGGTTGGATTTCTTGAGAGTTGGCAGAGAGTTCTGCAAGTGTGGTCGTGAAATGGGAATATAAGGTGCTTAGGCGTTTGACCTCGTCGTCTCCCAAAGCATCGAAAGCTTCAACACAATCCAGTTTTGGGGCCGGGGGGGGGGGAGGCAATGGCAATGGCAATGGCAATGGCAATGCAAAAGAAAATGGCGTTCAGCTCAAGTTCAGCTTGAGTTCAGTATTGTTGTAACTTTGTCTCGACCCCACGCTAGAGAAACCTTGGAAGAAGTAGACACTTGGCTAGGTATTTTTTTTTCCTTTGGCCGAGATCAAGTTCCCTCTAAATACCAATTCATTAAGATAGAACAGTTTTGAGGTGATCGGGCAGCCCGGGGGCAGCCCGGGGGCAGCAAGTCTCCCTGGTAGGCCTGGTCTCCTTGTCTCCTTGTCTCCTTGTCTCCTTGTCTCCTCTTAGAAGCTATCCACGACTGGACGAGCTGGGGCCAACGCATTACGGAGGCGCACAGGCGCCCTGGCGCACTGGCTTACTGGAGCTTGTTTGATAGGCGGTACATACCTATCTTTAGGGGCAAAACAGTCAAGGGTCTTCCGACTTTTCACCGGGTGTTCATTCATTGGGTTTCATCGTGTCAATCCCCTGAGACAAGACGTCAGTCTGCCAGTACATACCTACCTAGGTATATATTCTATATCTCCCGCAGCTAGACACAGCACCTAATGGGTACCTAGCCTCAACAGTCCAATGTCTATGCGGTGGTCTTCAAAGACAGATTGACATAATACTTACTTGTCCTCTTCCGGACTGCCAGACAGTGAGTGAATCAGTGATCACTGATTAGTGCAGTAGTAAAGTCCCCGATAACTCTCCACTTTGTATATTGTTGAGATCCAGATGTCGCGAATGAACCCCACCATAACGATAAAGCGGGCTGCGGCAGCGGGGTGGAACTTGCTTGCTAGGTTGTAGGGGGGGGGGTCGACCGTCAGGGACAGGGACTGACGGAGCGGAAGGCGGTGACGATTCAGGCAAATGGGAGATGGCTTTGGAAGACTACCTAGGTATGTACATACACCAGTAAAACAAAATGAACCAATTATGGATAGCAGGAAAAACACCTAACAGTAGGTAGACTAGGTATGGACATCTTGGAGGATTACCGGTACCTATCAAAGGCAACAAAACAAGCCTCTGCCCTGCCAGGCCTGCCAAGCATCCCACGATCGTCACGGCAGAAGTCTCCGGGTCTCCGTTTGATGTCTTGCAACGCCGCTGATCTTAAGATGGCCTGTGTGTGTACCATATATACGGGACACGTACGAAAGGGCGAAAGACGCGACAGATGCACGGAGGACAGTTACATGTTACATGTTACATACATACCTACCCAGGTACCTAGGTATGTACAGGTCGGTGTCCCTCTGCCAACCTTCATTGTTGGCTCCTCCTGCTCCGTTTTTTCCTTCTCTTTCTTTCCTTTTCCTCCTTCACCTCCTCAACTCATCCAATTCCAACATCAACTCCAAGTTCAAACTCCAAGGAGGAGATGGCCAAGGAAGGATCCGGGTTGGCAGGTTTGACAAGTTGGCCGTGGCCATGGCCCCGGCGTGTAAGACCAACAAGACCGGAGCCGGGCTGGGCTTGGCAAAGTGTTGAAAGCCGAGGTCAAAACGTATAAGCCCCTGACTCCGGGCCGAAGGAAGCCGAAGGAAGCGGTGGGTGCGTGGTACCTGGCTCCGCCCATAATCTGGTCGGCAGTGTGAAGTAACAGTTCCGGCGCGACGCGAGCAGCGAGACATTTGATTAGCTAAGCTACCTAGATGTATATACATAGACTATATATATATATATATATATGTACAATATGTCTTGGCTTGCATATGCAGGCACGTGGCGGAGAGTTTTAGTGCGGTAGGTCCACACACTCACACATCGACGTCCCACGGTTTCATCCCACGAATTTCGCCCATCTATCTGCCTCTATTGGACAAGACAAGACCATGTGGGAGACATGGAAGATCAAAGCCGCAAACACCATGCATAACGCTGCCACTGGGGGAAGGGGGGGGGGGGAAATCTCAGTAGGCTCGTGCTTATAGTTCGGAGGCTGACTGGCCGGCATATTTGGGCTATGAGATGAGGTTGTAAGACTTTGATCGTGGCGCAGTGCTAGACATAGCACCGGATCGGGTATTATCTGCAGGAGATTTGCCTACAGGGGGCGAAGCAGTCACAACAAGAATTATTTCATTACTTCAAGTTGGTCTGTTAGCATCTTGCTACCTGGGTAGCAGCTCATTTAGCCCCAAACTTCAACACACAAAGGAAAGGAACGGTGTTCCCCCTAGGTAAGTGGCCATGTCTGTATAGCCTCGAAAGGCAGTCACAAGGCTCAACCCATCTCAACGCTTACTTGGTGGACCATGGACGGTGGCCATTTCCCGATACTCGCTCTAAAACGTCGTTGCCGTTGTGATAAAACGGCCTCATCGCCGTCATCATCGTGGACTCTTGGACTCTGGGGCAGCTACATACAGCAAGCAACAAGCAGCAAGCAACGAGCAGCAATCATAGCTTCATCCCAAGTCCGTCTAGAGACTACCTACCTACCAACCGATTCACCCAGTCATACACCGACCGACTCCTTCTTGCCATTTATACCTGTTAAATCTGTTTGTTTGTTTGTTTGTTTGTTTGTTTATTGATTGGATTCACTCCCCCATTGATTCTGAAAACAGAGTCACTACCGAATCCATCCCGTTTGCATCTCGTTCCTCCTGCTTGCTTGCTTGCTTGCTTACTTTACTTACTTACTTACTTACACGATCTCCAACGCTTCCAGATGTCCCACCTTATTATTCATCCTTCAACAAACACTTCTCACCACTCTCAACCATCACGCCAATCAAGCTTCTCCAGGCGCTTTGTCGACCCCTCAAGATCAGAAATGGACGGCAGCAATAACTTCTTCAGCTCTATCAAGGGCTCGATTAAGGGCAAGCTCTCCAGATCTGCTAGCAATGCATCTCAGCGCTCCGCCAACCAGGACCGTGGCATACCCAGCCCACAGCCACAGTCCCGCCCAGTAAGGCTCTCAGCAGGCGCAACGTCTGGTCAGGGAATCAGCGCGAACCCCTTCTCAAACCCCTACTCTACAGCCTCATCTGGCCCACGTCTGCCTCGTACGTCTCCTCTCCCGCCACTGTGCGGGAACCTACCTAGCTGCTAAGCCCTACGGCCGACCAATAGTGCTGACATCCCCTACCACACATGACAGACAATGAGCCTCCCCCGGCATATAGTAGTGTACCAACCGGCGGGGCCACCACCACTTACCCCACCGCCCCGGCCCCGGCATACGCAGCCCGGGACCCGAGCCCGACGCCGTCCCGCCTGTCGGCCATCCAGGTCAGCACCCCGGAGGACCAGTACGCGTTCCTGTCCTCGTTCGACACGGTCTTCCTGATCGACGACAGCGGCAGCATGGTGGGCAGGTCCTGGCGGGAGGTCCAGTCAGCCCTGTCCGCCATCACGCCCATCTGCACCGCCCACGACGCCGACGGCATCGACATCTACTTCCTCAACCACCGCTCGCCCTACCCGGCCAGCCAGCCCCAGGGGAAGGCCTCGGGCGGCTACGCCAATGTGGCGGACGCCGCCGCCGTCGACAGGATCTTCATGGCCGTGCGGCCCGGCGGCATGACCCCCACGGGCACCCGCCTCAACCACATCCTCAAGGCGTACCTCCGCCACTACGAGGCGGCCGTGGAGCGCGCCGGGGGCGACCCGGACGCCACCGACGCCAGGCCCATCAACCTCATCATGATCACGGACGGCGTGCCCTCGGACGACCCGGAGTCGGTCCTGCTGTCCGTCGCCCAGAAGCTCGACCGCCTCGAGGCCCCGCCCCACCAGGTCGGCGTGCAGTTCTTCCAGGTCGGCAGCGAGGCCGGCGCCGCCGAGGCCCTGCGCGCCCTGGACGACGACCTCGCGGAGCTCGGGGGCGGCGTGCGGGACATGGTGGACACGGTGACGTTCAACGTGCGCGGCGGGGGCGGGGGCGGGGGCGCCGGTGGTCTCGGCGGGGCGCCTGGCGTGCCGGTCCTGAGCGCCGATGGCATCTTGAAGACGGTGCTTGGTGCTGTTGTCAAGAGGCTCGACCGCGCGAGGATCATGGATGCGGAGAGGAGGAGTCAGAGGAGCCAGAGGAGTGGGCTGTTGCAGCCTTAGGAGGGAGGGGCGCAACATCAGGTTGGTGGAGGTGGGGAGTATGGACAGTATTCACAGCCTCAGCGGCAGCCCCAGCACCAGACTTGGGATCAAGGCGGCTCTTATGGGAATCAGGGAACGCAGTACTACGGACAACCTTACCCTGCGCAACCTTCCTATGCCGGCAATCCACCACCACCACCACCACCACTTGTCCCGCCTCCTCAGACCCGACCGAGAACGGATTCATCGCAGTCATGGCAGCAACCAGCAGCCACCCCAGCGTCGCCAGGTGCACGCCAGCAGAGGGCACAGTCTTCGCAAAACTGGCAGCAGCAACAGGAGCAGGCCTTCCAACAGGACTTGTACCGCCGCGAGGAACAGCAGCGCCAGCAGGGGTGGAGTCCCCAGGGCGGTGATGGGCTTGGTTGGGTGCCCTAGCCTTTCTCATTCGTTCGTGGTTAATGCTAAACTCTAATATGTGGCTGGCTGGGTGGATAAAAAGTTTCGGTTGGCTGTTTGCTCATGATTTCGAGGCGTTAGGAGGAACGGAGGGAGTTTTTCGGTTGTTTGGCTCGGGACGAGTGGCACACGGTTTCCTAGGTCATTGGGGCGGTTGTTCTCTGGTCTACCTATGTGACCAGTCCCTGACTTTTGCCGTTGTGTTACAGAATAACCTCGGCAGTGTAACTTCGTTTTGATACCCGTTATGAGACTAAAAGGAGCATCGATATAATCGTGATACCCCATGATTGCAACCAGCAGTGACTAGTACGATGTGTATGACCGAAATCCTCGAGGAGGGCAGATACGGATACGGGAAGACGAGTGGCTTGACGAATATACTACAGAAGCGAATACATGAATCAAGGCACTGGGGAAGCGGGGAGAACAGGAGGTTGGAGAGAGAGAGAGAGAGAGAGAGATACTATATCAGAAGCCGGCTCCCAAGGCTCGCATCACCACCTGTCTCTACTCACGAGGCTGTGGGCCGTCACATCACATCACCGTCAGTCAGTTTTGGGATCGTGCTTTGGTGTTCATAAGAACTTTTATTCTTTCAGCTACCAAAATTGTTCCCATAAAAATACACATCCCCAGAAAAGGTATGTCCGGTCCCCGGGATCGACCAAAAGTAGGCAATCCAAGACCTCCAAGTAGAAAGCCCACACCCAAGGTGATACCCAAGGTGATACCCAAGGTGATACTCAAGGGAAACCAGATACCAGGGAATTGTTGTTGTTTTTCTTTTCTTTATTGTTTTCCGATTTTCCGTCGTCATTCCATCCTGCATCATCGTCATGATAGTACTCACGGTTCATCCCTTCGTTCCTGGCGTTAGAAAAGCATTCGCAATCCTGAGTTTCAGAGAGAGGGCCATGGGGATCTATTGTCCTCCAGAACCATCACGGTTCAGAGAAAGATTGCAAATTGCAGAACGCCAAAAAAGAAAAATAAAATAAAATAAAATAAAGAAAAGAGAAAAGAAAAACGAATTAGTGCCGAGTTCACTTCGTAGGCCCTGGCCATGACTTTTCTGCGGAGACACAAGCAGACTATTGGAGTCCACTGCTTGCCACATCGTCGGGGACAATGTATAGCTGTCAGATCAACGCTTTTGGGAGAAGTCTGTGATGGTGGACGAACCCGAGCCGGAGGTCCAACTGTGTAGCAGAATCAGCCGTCGTGTGTGCCCTGCTGATGCGTGAGCGTGATCGAAACCGTAAGCAGTGTAGAGGGCCGAAAAGTAGCCATCTGTCAGAGACCATGGAAAGGCGAAAGAAACTGCGGGCAAATGTTGCCACAATGGTGGCCGAAAGTCGAGGTCATAGAAGACAGAACAGTCGATGCTTGTTCGCCGACGCGTGGGCCTGACCGAGATCAAGTAAGCAGTATGAAGGACCGAAAAGGCAACCGTTTGCGAAAGATCATTAGTAAAGACGAAGATGAAAAAAAAGGCAGGGTAGGTGACTAAGCCGTAGAAGGAGAACCGATCATTGACCAGTCTCAACTCGCAGTCAGGCGAAGTCGCAGAGAAATTGCTGAAATGGCCAAGAGCCAATTCGGACCAACGTCTCGCTCCGCCGTCAGAAGCATCAGTCAGCTTACTCCACAATCAAGACCTGGGCCTTGGCCACACCACGAGGGACGATGCTGGCACCAGTTTGGTCGCGGTAGCTGATGCTGGGCGTGACGACCAACATGACGCGCGTATGCTTGTGCTGCAAGGCCAGGCCATGCTGGTCGGAGTTCAGCGCGATGTGGGAGTCGTGGCTGAACTTGACAGCGCACTCGTTCCAGGTGAAGGCGAAGGAGAGGCGAGAAGTCATCATCTTATGGCTGATCTCCATGGCGAGGTTGGCGATGGAGTGCAGGCCCAGGCTGGCCTCCGACTTGACCGCATCGGTGCTCAGGAAAGGGCCGGCGATGTCCTTGAAGCGCGCGGCGTGCTCGGTCGTCTTGTAGGTGCGGAAGCGGGGATACTCATGGTCGGCGACGATGCCCTCGACGATGCTGCGCATCTGCTTCTGGGCGAAGCGGCGCTGCTCGGGAGGTTGGCCGATGAACTCAACTATGGGACCGACGGTTTGCAGGATGCGGTCGGTGTCGTCATCCCAGCCACTCCACAACTTGTGGTGCAGCATCTCTTGCTCAATGTACTGGAGAACCAAGCGAGTGATGAAATGTGTGCGGTGCTCAGGAGAGTTGAGCATGAATAGGGCGTGCTTGGGCGCGGCCTGGGGGTCCTTGTAGCACGTGGCGACCTTGAGCATGTACTCCCACAGCTTGGCGTTGTTTCTGGTCGCGGTTTCAGCAGCACCCGGGACAATTTCGCGGCAGTAGGTATCGCTCCATCCTCCAACAGTCTTGAAGAGCCTCATGAACATCTCCTTCCAAATCTTCGTCTCGGGGTCGAAGTCGGAGTCATCGTCTCGGCGAAGAACAAGGGCGCCAGAGTGGCCGGACTTAGAGTTGTGCGCCGAATGGGCGGGACGAGAACGAGAGAACGAAGAAGTTGGGAGGCTTGGAGGGGCATAGCCAGGATACAAACCCTGATGTCCATTCTTGGGTGGGCCACCGTAAGCTCCAACGGGAGGGAAAGCACCGTAGGGGGCAAGTGCGCCGTTCATGGGTGGCACTGGGTGGCCATAGTGCCCGTACGCCGAAGGGGGAGGCGGTCCATATCTGAGTTCGTCCCTCTCCGTTCGTGTGCTGGGTCGAGGCGGAGGTGGAAAGCCATCGCGGGACGGACCAAAGTCCGTCTTCATGTTCTTCAAGTTGTTGATAAGAAACTCCTCATCCTTCATGCTAATGCCCGAAGACACCTTCGGTTGCGGAATGGGTGGGAACCTGCGCTTCTCTCCGATCTCAGAAGTGGCCGAGTGAGGAAACTCGAGCTCAGGAGACTTGTCCTCGTCGCGAATGTCAACAATTCTACTTCCTTTGCTCAGCCTGCTCCCGTCGCTAACCTTCCTCTTCAGGGTCTAGACAGACAAGTCAGTAAGGTACACTGCTCACTGACCAGAATGTTTGGTTCGATACATACTTCGATCTGGGATTGCTGCTCGTTGATACGACGCTTTTGGTTGTTGATCTTCTCGGTCAACTTCTCGGCCTTGCGTTCAAAATCAAACTTGCCCCTCTTCTCAGTCTTGGTGTAGTAGGTATGGTCGAAGTCTCGTATGTCCTTACTCAGCCGGTCGATCGTCTCGTTGGCTTTCTTCAACTGCTGGCGGTAGCTCTCCAGATGGGCCTCGTGGGCAGCCCGCTCCGCGGTGCGCTCCTGGAAGGTCGTTCGCGTACGCTCCTCGAGCTTCTTTTCCAGCAGGTGACAGTAGTGCGCGGTCGTAACAAACTGTTGCGCAAGGCCCCGCAGGTCATTATTCAGCAGGTCCTGAAGACTGCCGGGCATGCCAGGCTGACGGCCGATGGCTTGGCTCAGAGCCTGCACTCGGCCCTGGGAATCAGTGCAGAGCTTGCGGATCTCCTGTAAAATCGAAGTCAGTATCTCAACTATGTAGCAGTCGAACCTTGAGGGGATGTTTGGATACGCACATTGATGATTCTCTCAGGGCCGCTCTCCGAAGTTCGGTTGGCAGCAACGGCGGTGAATCCGCCAGGCTGGCCAGGCCGGAAGGAGGCATCAGTAGATGGAGTCTGACGAGCGTTGTTAGCTGATCCGGTCGAAGTGATAGTTTGTTGGGGCGAGTAGAGCTTAGCTCCACCAGCCTTGGACGGCATCGAGGATTCCATTATTGCTGCTTCTGGACAGTTGAGCGCGTTCTGAAATTTCAATACCCAGACGATCTAGGCAACCGAGCGAAACAAAAACAATTTCTAAAGACTCCTTAAGTATGCCCAATGCGTGTAAAGAACCCAGAATCTGGCTTTCAACGATGACGAAAGCTGTGCTGAAGATGACAGACCAGCAATTGCGATCGCAGGAAAGGCGTATGTTGCTTGGGAGGTAAAGCAGACTGCTTTCTGATATGATGGGGGTTTACTGTGTTACGCGCAAGAAGGAGCGCAGCATGATGTTTTGATAATGGTGGGAGGATGTCGGAAACAACAAAGCCTTTTGACGAATGTAGAATTGAGGAGAAAGAAGACTCCGTTGTGTATGTCTGGTGGTTGTGTCTCTCTCTTGGGGTGTGGGATAAGGTAAAAGCAGTGAAGAGTTGTTAACGGAGGAAAGAAGCCCAATCTGCAGCTTTATAGTTCTGCTGTGGGCTGGAAATGGAAATAACAGGGCAATAAGCTGAGTCCATCAGACGAGCGAATGAAGTCTGGACGAAACAAGAGAGAAATGACTGCAGATGGATGTAGAGCTGAAGGGTAGGGGGGATCCAAGGGCTTTTCTTCGAGGTTAGAGGGGCGGGACCGAAGCCTAACTGCAGCTTCATCCCGCCAGTAAACTTCGCTATGGGGAGCATTGAGAGACAATCAGATATCAAGGCCTGATAAGGCCAAATGTCAAATGGCAGAAGGCAGCTTGCAGAGCGGGCGATGGTGGCTCTGACCTGAGAGGGTCGAGGAATAGGCCCTAAGGCAGCCTCAATGCCCGCCTATACTGTGCTGAATTCCAGGAAGAGTTTAGAAGCCCTAGAGGCCTTTCCCCAGTGCTGGAAAAGATAACGAACAAGTGGCATGGTTGAGATCAGGGGGGTCACGTGTCTGGTCCGATAAGCAGGAACGGGGGGGTCGTGCAAATAACCAGTGAGAACAAGAGCTCTCATCATGTGTGATGTGATAATCCCCAACAACCCCAGCCACTTGGCCTAAAAAAAGGTGCATTGACACATAGGCAGCTTGAAACAATGTTCAAGAGCTTTGGCAGAACAAAGCGGGGGACGGCAGCAATGCGAACTCCGTCGTCTGTCGCGTGTGTAGAACTGGCCATAAGGCATACCGTCAATACGTACCTGAGTTTCCGTCTTCGTCGGCAGAGTGTTGAGTGAGGTTCCGGCGCCGTCACCAGCGAGAGCGGCATCCCAAAATCCGGGTGGTGGCCTGTGTTGTGTGTTAGCCGATTGAACCATCGACATTGCCCAGAGGAAGGGGAGCGTACATTGGACCTGGTGGCTCTGTGGTGGCGGCCGTGAAGTCCTCCGAAATCATGGGGGCGTACTGCCACGCCGCCTGCGCTGGAACCTCCTCAGTGTTCTGGACGGGCAGGCCGTAGGCATAAGGGTATCCGTAGTAAGAGTACCAACTCATCGCGATGTGGTGTCGCCGACGACAAGAAAAGAAACGGTGTCTCGCAAGCTCAACTTCTCACGTCTGATGATCAGTGCACATAGCAAGCCACGCCGCTTGGAACTGCTGAGGGGGATGTCGATTTCGAACAGTATGGCACCAAGGTCGGCGGCGTGTTGTGCACAATGTATTCGCGCACTTTAAAACGGCGTCGAAATAACAATCGTCTCGTCGGTCTCGCAGACCTTGCCTTTGATAGAGTATCGAAAAGAAACCTTGTGGGAACAGAGATGATTAGGCTGTTGGATGATGGTTATGTTGAGGTACAGAAGGTGAAGGTTGAGAGAAAGTTTTGGAATACAGCCTGCAAAGAAGATGTGAATGGTCAAAAGTTTAGTAAGAATATCCTGAAGGCAGACCGGGGCGAGCAGTACAGCAGGTATGTCTGGGCAGCCCGGGGCGAGTATAGCAGATATGCCTAGACAGACCGGGGCGAGTATGAAAGCAATGTTCAGCCATGCCATGTGCTTAGTTGTCCTTGGGCTGTCCGAGACAAGGTTACACTTTGCAATGCAGCAAGCACACAAGTCCAGCAAACCTCAGAGGAGAAAGAGAATCCCTTCCAACCGGCCACTTGCATGGTGTCTCATGGAACTCAAAAGAAAGCACTGATCCATGGCTTGAAGACAGGCAAGGTCCAGCCTCAGCAGGTATTCGGGGGAAAAAAGAGAGAAGAAAAGGCATTATCCCCGTAACTGGGAGAAAAAGCAGGAATAACGTGTAAGCCATGCGCGCCTGCAACAAACTCCCGGGACTGACACTCCAGCTTGAAATGCTGTTGACAGGGCCACACGACAATAATCGCCCGAGAAAGGGGGGGGGGGGGCGCGAGATACGACCTCTTCTCCAGGGTCAAGCTCTAAGCCTCCGTATCTCGTTGTAGCCAACTCTGGCCAAGAACCAGCCATCGGAAGTCGACAAAGCTTAGACGACGCAAGGCCATATGACCCAAAACGACGGAGCCTTGAAGCTGATGGCATCACAAAGCCGACGACGTTGACAAAGTGCTGGGTTTTACCCGCCGTTCAACCCTAGTGTCAGACTTGATATGGTTGGCGAGAGCGCTCCAGCATGTCGCGCACGAAGCCTCTCTGGCTCTTCGGCAGCAGGCGCGAATGTGAGACCTCCTTCAGGGGTCCAGCAACCGCAGAGATCACAAGGCTTCCAGACGAAATCCAGCTGAGCGTATCCACGAAGCTTCGAGTGCAGATATCGAGCCAAGTCTGGGGAGGTACGGTTCTGATGAGGTCGATGTCATTGAACAAGTACCGAAACACGTCCCTGTGCTCGAATATGTGCTCGACGAAATCCGAGCGAGAGTGTTGGCCCGCATGATGTTCGGAGCAAGCGCAAGTACGCCAGTACAGGTTTCAATATTCGAGAGGAACAGTCACTGTCTCTTTCCAGGACTAGGCCGACCTCAGACGAGGTCATTACCATTGAACCCCGATTACAGTGAATCGTCAGGACGGGAAGTAAGGCGGTTTTGATCCTGACAAATAGACACCAGAAGGTACCTAGGTAGACAGTCGAGCTGGGACTGGGCGATCGGCATGCCCGTGGCCTCGTACTTGAACACAGACGACCTGGTCAGAGACTCTTGCCAGCTCACCAACGTGTAAATGTCAACCAGTTATGTGCACAAAAGAAGCAAGAGCGCCGTGCCCCATATGTGCCTTCCTCAAGAGTGAAGGCAGCGACGACCATATAAGATTGGGCTCGCCCAACGACGCCACTATCGAGTGAGAAACAAGATACAATGGTGTCCGTATTCGGATCACTCCTAGCGTGTCCTCATGCCAAAGTCAACAAGAAGAGAAAAAAGGCTATATTTGAAGCAGCTCCGGCACAGGGCCGCTCAAATGAAGTGTGCATCGACGAGGGGAAACCAGCTCTTTCCGGTGACAAAGTGATAGACTACCCTCGACTTGTCAAATCAATAGAAAAGAGACCGAAAAAGCCTCAGAGGTGAGTTATCTAGGAACAAGTAGTTGACTGACGGTGAGGCCAACGCAATGACTCCGTAACAGCAGACCGTCACCCTTGGTATATTAGGCGCGGCTGCCCATGAGTGGCGTATGACGCCGTAAAGGCTTCCCAGAACAGCTTGATTCATTCATACCCAGAACAGTTATTGACGGTCTGAGAACAGAGGCTGCGACATCATCTTGCTTAAGATGAGGGCAAGAAATATGCAAACAGGTTGGAAAGCTTGAATTTGACCGGGGAGGAACTAGAGTGATGTAGAGAGGAGGCATAAAGCAAGAAGAAAGCCGGGGGAAAACGAATCAAGTAATCAGAAAAGGGCTCGCTGTAAGCACAAATCAGAACAGAGCTCAGCCGTTGTCAGTCATAAGAAACAAGCAAGGCGGCAACGCCATACCTAAAGAGAGCACAACGTAGAGAAGACACGGCATCCTTCTTGGAAATAATCTATTGCACGCGATCTAACTAGTTCCTATGGTCATTGAGCCCCGAGTCAAAATAATAGACTCACAAGCCAACAACCACGGAACGACAACGCAAACGTTGACCGCCCTATGTACCATCATCAGTATGTTGCCGTTCAATGCTCCCCAATTTCAAGATGCGAGTTTTGTCCCTAGACAGGTGACCGGTAAGAGAGTGAAATGCGCAACCTCCAGCGCCGAGAACTATGAGAATCAGTCAAGATAAGGGCTTTTTTTGTTGTGTACTGTGTTACCAGTTCAGGGGAACCTGTAACTCGTTGCCCGTCAGTGGTGGGAGCTCCAAGTGCGGGACTAAACCAGCCTTTGTGTCGTCCGTTGAATAGTGGATCGTCGGCGACTTCGAGTATTATGTATTCGACAGGACAAAAGTCGTGGTGGGTGAACCTTGACGAGCATGTTTCGAGCGTGACGACATGGGTTCATGTCGCTTGTCGCGGATTGCGGTTTAAATGTGTAAAATCTTGCAGCCATCAGTACCGCTGAACGTTCCGGGTCGCCTTGCTTTCTCTTACCGTTCGGGAGAAAGCCTAGAGCGAAAAATAAACGGATCCGAATTAGCGACTTAGAAAGCCTTGGAGTTTGCTCGGAAGAGACTGGCGTAAACCGCATCGACAACAGGGGCGGCAGTAATCATTCTGCCCCCAAAGTAACGACCGTTCAGGCCCTTAATGGCGTTCTCGCCTCCCTGCACCTTGTCAAACTTGAGGTAAATGTCTCCCTTGGAGTTTGGATCGACAGAGATGTGGACGACGTGACCGTATTTGTTCTCCGCCTCCTCTCGTACGTCTTCCTCGAGTTCCTTGACCCAGTCGTCACCCTCTTCCCTAGAAGTCTGTTAGCAATGTTGTGGCCAATGTTGCGTTTAGTGCTAGACTTACTCGTCAGGGTCGAACATATTGTGAAGGATAACACAGCGGCTGGCCATGTTCACATTGACAGGCAGCGGCTTCGGCTCCGTCTTGGGTTTCAGAACCTGTCGCTCATTGGTTGCGCTCGGAGGCTCATCAGTTCTCGCAAGTTTTCTCATAAGTGCATCTCGACTGTAATTGTTAAAGTTGACGCCTGCCACATCCGTGTCGTCCAAAGCGCTCGCACCAGTGCCCTTGTCGTTATCACGGGCACCGGCACGGTCGAAGTTGGAGGTTGGTGCACCACGTCCGCCAGCGCCGGAGAAGGCAGATCCCTGGAACTGACTGTTGTGGTTTTGGCCCTGGAATCTCTGCAAAAGATTGGCAGTGGATTCAGGGGTAAACTTATCGTTTCCAAGTCCGACACGGATTGGACGACCTGCAAGATCAAAGCCATTCATCTTCTCTAAAGCCTCACGTGCTTGACCGGCATCACGGAATCTGCGGTATGGTTAGAATGCGTCCTATCTGAAGGGAGGTAGGAATTACTCACTGGACAAAACCATAGCCACGGCTGCGACCTGAATCGTCCTTCTGAAGCTGCACAAATTCAAGCTCGCCAAATGGCTCAAAGACATTCTGGAGATCCTGCTCAGTGATACTGAAGTGGATATTGCCAACGTACAAACGGTGGAAAGGAATCGAGTTGGGGTGGCCGCCGGACGTGCCGGTTTCGCGGACCTGGCGGTTCTTCTCGGCTTCGGTAAGCTGAACGATAACGGGGATACCTAGGAGTTTTTGTCCAGTAAGCTGGAGAGCAGCCTGCACAGATTCCTCTTGCTTGAATTCAACATAACCGACACTGGAGGACAGGTTAGCATTTGCCACAGCTTGAGATATTGCGTGAATGAATGATGTCTTGGTACATACCCCTTCGATCGGTTGCTGACGCGGTCCTTCACAATCTGAGCTTCAGACACGGGGCCAACCTTTTCAAAGAACTCCTTGAGCTCCCTAGTCCTCAACCTCGCAGCAAGCTGCTGCACGAACACCGTGCGTCGGTCCCTCTCGTCCTCGGTGAGCTGCGCCGGAGTGGCTTCGGTATCCTTATCCGCGCGAGGCGTGCGTCCGCCGCGGCGATCGCGATCATCGTCTCTCCTATCGCGACGGTCTCTGTAATCGGGCCTTCGGTCGTCTCTGTCTCGAGGGCGGTAATAGCGTCCGCCAGGGGAGCGAGAGCGCGACCGTCCGTGACGGCCACCACGGTAGTAATCCCCATCTCTATGGCGGCGTGAGTTTCGGTCTTCACGGTCCCGGCTCCTGCTTCGGCGCCTACTGC
This sequence comes from Cytospora piceae, assembly GCA_016508685.1. Lineage (NCBI taxonomy): Eukaryota > Fungi > Ascomycota > Sordariomycetes > Diaporthales > Cytosporaceae > Cytospora > Cytospora piceae. The sequence continues at coordinate 934,253 of JADMLE010000005.1, read as the reverse complement.
TTCTGTGACTGCCAGCCTCGCTGCGAGGCGTTCTCTCGGACTCTGGACTGCCACGTCGACTGCTGTAGTGGTCTCGGCTTCTATCACGGCGTTTACGGTCGCGGCTGCGGTCGCGCTCACGATCTCTATCGCGGTCCTGGTCGCGGCTCTTGTCACGACTTCGTCGGTCGGAGTCGGCATGGCCGTTTGGTTTGTCGGTATCGTCACCGTTGGAAGTGGCTGCCTGGGCAGAGGGCGCGTCCTCCATTTTTACATCTTGTTTGGCCGTCTCCTCGAGGAGAGCCTCAACGTCGTAGGAAGCCATATTGAAAGGGTCAAGAATGATTATTATCGGGGCGCAGAGTTACAGTTGGGAAAGCACCAAGAAAGGGTTGATGCAAGGGGTCGACAGATGGAGTGAGGCGTCGTGGTGTTATATTCCGGGCCAAGGTGGGGACTTGAATGAGATTGATTGCGAGGCTGTCAAATTTGCATCGGGTCTGTGCTGACATGGTCCGTGCACATATAAGCCGTTTTCGGCCGGCAATTTTGTAGCAACCCTCTGTTGCTTTCATTTGCCAGTGAGCTCTGCCTTGGAAACATTTCACTGGTTGATGAAAGGAAGGGGTTGTTCCACTGCATTATCATTACTAATGAGCTCATCCTTACGGCAGCGACTGGTGGCCCTTGGTCTTAGTGTTCTGTAGCCATGCTACATCGTACAGCCTCTTCGTGTATGAGTTGAGGAATCTGATCCAGCCCCGTTCTACTCTCGCAACGGCTGTTGTAAAACGCCATCCGAATTGTCTTTCAAATATACATGTACACTGAACTGAAGTGGTGGAGTGGTGACTCTGCCCAGATGCAGGCCCTTCCCTAATTGTAAATCAACCAAACCAAATCCAGACTTATGATTCACCTATTTGGTCTTCATGACTGGTGCCCGCTTGATTTCGGTGCCGAAGACTGTGTCCCAGAATTTGCTGGTCACACCGAAGCCGTTCTCGTAGTCCAGGAAGTGGTGCTCGAGATGGTACTTCTTGAGCTCCTTGTACCAGAGCGGCAGGTTTTGGTGATGCAAGAAGTAGTGCGTCATGTCGTAGCACGAGTAGCCGAAGATGCCACCGCAGAAGACGGCCGTGGCGACGTACCAGTTCCAGAAGAACACAACGTGGGCAAGTTTCCAGAACGGAGTCGCCAGAACCACAAAGAGAGTGGGCGGCATCACAAGCCGGTACTTGTCCATAGGCAAGTAGTGGTGGACACCGTGTAGTGTAAAGTGGAGTGTAATTCCGACTCGGTTATCTGGAAGGTAACTAGAAACTCGAGGTTAGTACAAATAGTCTTACTCAAGGTAGTAAGGATGAGCCGTACTAGTCAAGGTGAAACAAGAACCTATGAAGCACATATTCTATAAGCGACCAGACGCTGAAACCGATGAGGAAGAAGATGGCCAGGTTGTATAGATGGTTGAAACCTTGACCGGCGACGAAGACGCCATAGGTCACGGCAGGCCACCATATCAGCGGCACCATATACCAAGGGCACTTGGACAAAGGCTCCAAAAAGTTGCCAAAGAAAGGCGCCGACTCGCCGCCCTTGTAATGCCGTGGCCGGTGAATCTGATCGAGATAGAAGTCCTTGCTGAAACCACCATACCAGACCTGAGGGAATAGCGGCTTGCCCAGATCCAGAAACTTATGCTTCTTGTAGTCGTCGCTGAAATCGGTCTCCTTGTTCAGGTCCTCCTCACACGACATGCCTGTCCTTGGGTGAACCAATTGTCCGTTTGCGCTGCCATTGCCGTTGGTGTGGGCATCGCCGTTGACGCCGTTTGCCTGGACCGCATGTCCGTTTGTCGCGGACTTCTCTGATACAAGGAAGCCAACAAGGGAATCGACGAGGATTTCGTAGGCGGCCTCAGAGTGGGTGTGGGAATCCGGATCCTTCAAGATAGCCGTGATATCCTTGCCAGCCCAGTCGAGAACCAGATCCGCGCCGCCGGGGTGGGAGTCGAGGAAATCGGAGACATCGTAAACATTATCGCCTACAGTAACGTAGCAGGACTTGCTCGAGCTATGAGCCTCGACATCGGCGCGCGTAAAGGTAGGGAGCGTTCGCGAAGGCATCTTGAAATAAGTTGAAGGTTGGTTCGACCGATCGGAGGTTTCGGAAGTCCCTGGAAGTTCTCTAAGAGGCGATGTGAGAAAAGGGGGGTTGATAAGGACAGACCACGCGCCGGGGTGGCGATAAAAAAAAAAAAGAAAAGAAAAAAAGAAGGCGTTGGCGCCGGGATTGACGGATCGCTTTTAAACGGTTGTGGAGGTGGAGACTGGGTGGGCAGACAAGCAAAGGACGATCACCTACAAGACAACAGTTGTTGAAGTCATCAACAAGAAACTTTAAAGGAAGAGCAAAGGAAAAGAGGAATAAAATGTTAAGAGTAAGATTCAGGGAGGAAGGGACTGTAATTACATTACATAGTAGAGCAGGAGACTGAGCCCAACTGAGTGTCCATGGATTGCAGCAGTGTTTTTCTATAGAGATTGAGTTCTGACTGGGGTGGCCTGATCCGGCTGCTGTTGTCCCTGTCACGACCCTTGCAACTTTGACAGCCCTGGAGGGCAGAGCACCTGAATGGCCTGGTCCCAGCGGCGGGGCTACCGACTGGCCAGGTGATTTCGGTACGTACATGCCCAGGTGGTGTAGAGCGGTCACAACCGGAATTCCGTTAATGGCCGAACAGTGGCATGACTTCTGACGGCTCCTTTGAAATGCTCACCACGCAATCTTCTGAATGCGCTGATTATCACCCCGACAGTCTCATGCATAGTGTACGTACATTGAGTATTGAATCATGTCGCATATGTCGACAGAATATAGTATCGACTGAATAGGCAGACCTGCTACACCAAGAGACCTCATCAATCAGTCAGTCAGTCAGTCAGTCGGGCAGGATCATGACTGACACGTATCAAACCCACAACAGCGTCAGGACATGACAAATATACATAGTACGCTTTGCTGCCGAGAAAAGTTCGCGATTCCGCTCGTGCCGAGAAAAGACCGCAGTAAGACGGCTTTTGAAGCATACTGAGGGGGGAGGGTTGCTTTACATTTCGTTTGAGCCGTTATAAGTCAACCTTGGAAGTATCATATATGCTGTATGTAACAGCAGCCCGCGTGTCTTGAAGCTTCCAAACAGCCCAAGGTCATGTTTTTAGGCTGTGGCTTGATCGCATCGTTCCCCCGAGTATTTGGCTGCTCCAGGTAATAATGATTGTCGAATCAAGCACTTAAGTAATAATAGACCAAGTGGCTCGTTTCAGCCACAGGAACAGTCAGCTTACCTACAATGACTGGTAAATGGATGGTTCCCTTGTTGAAAGGAAGCTTGCAACCTTGGAATGGCTGGAAAGAACTGCGAGCTATGATGTAGGTACTGTACAACTACACAGTAAGGTAGAAACTGCCCCTCATCACTCACTGCAGCTCGATTTATAGAAACCAACAATTCTCAGGCCCTCATACCAAACCCTTTTGCCCACTTCAAATTCCAGACACACAACTTACTGGTTATTTTTCTCTCTCTTTCCGTTCCTTCATTCTGACCGTATCAAACCTTACATACGATCTATCCTCTCCTACTTATCACCACAAGATCAATAAAGTTTGTAAACTCTGTGTGAGCTGAAGTCGCGATGGCTTCCTCCGGCCCGAGGTGGGGCTTCACCTCACTGCTTTTTGTCTTCTGCGTCATCTTGGTTTTGATGCCAGGCAAGGCGCATGCCTTTGGAGCTGGAAACATCCCCTCGATTGGTCAGTCACACTCCTTCCTGCGTATACAAGCCATCACTTCTAACCCTTATGCTATAGCCCAAGTCGAAGGTCTCAACTGGCGTCATGGTGACATTGAGGACATGCTTAAGACCGTCGCTTTCCTGCACGGCAAGAAGTGGACTACTATGATGGTCAAGCGTACATACTTCGGGAACTGGCTCCGTGACTATTCCCAGGCTATCGATGTCGGGTCTCTCAAGGGTGCCAATGCTGCAACCATCAGGATTCTGGTCTGGGTCCTGTCGTTCATGTCGTTTGGCTATGCGACCGGGGAGTTCGAGGTCACCGACGAGCGACTCGGTGTCTACAGGCCTGAGGAGCACATCGATAACCCACTTGGATATGCAGACAACCTGGACGCCCGGAAGTACGATCCGAGACTCAGGGGCCCAGTGGACAACAGGGAGGTGGACATCGATCCGAGGACGGGTATGAAGAACTACATTGCCAATGAGTCCGGCGGCTGGGCAACGAGTGCAGGCTACCTGCGATTCTCTTTCGCAAGAAGCATCCATTTTGGCAGGCTGTACACCAGCGGATCGGGTGGAGCCAGCGGAAAGGAGGCAGACCTCTGTGAGGCACTGAGGTGTCTTGGTCAAGCCCTTCACTGCATGGAAGACTTCTCCGCTCACAGCAACTACTGCGAACTGGCTTTGAGGGAACTGGGATACACCGGTGTATTCCCGCACTGTGGAAGTGCCTCCGAGGTTACCCTGCACGGAAAGCGTGTGTATCCCATCGTCACGGGCACGTTCGGAGGCGTTGACTTCCTCCACTCTGTCCTGGGAGAGGCTACCGATCATTTCACCCAGAGTGAGGTCGACGAGGTCGACATAGCCTTGAAGAATGCAGAGAATGCAGGCACATCTACAGGCGGCGCCAATCGAGACGGTCCAACCAGCGACCGAGGTCTGTTCGGCATAAGCTTCGGTGGTGGCGGCAGCAGCAGCAGCGGTGTCGAAAAGGACTTCATCTCGAGCATTACCAAATTGCCAGGTGTAGGATTCGGATTCGCTGCCGAGGCTCGCAAACTTCAAGAAGCCTCCGCCGAGCAGGAGCGTAAGAACAACCAGCAAACTCGAGGCAACATGAATCAGGTCCCAGGGATGTCGCCCGACTTCGACCCGGTCCAGACGGCGAAACGCATCTATCCCATTCTCGAGTTCAGGGATAATATTGTCAAGTCCATAAACAATATTATCAGCAAGGTGCCTGGACTGGAGAAGCTCCTCGAGCACATCAGCGAGACGCTCACGGCGTTCGTGCTTGGTCTGCTAGCTCCCTTCGTCCGCCCCATCATCAACCAGGTGTCGAAGGTGCTCAAGGACGGTAGCTCGGGGGTCATCGACGCGAGCGCCAACAGCCAGTTAGAGCCGTGGAGAGATCCACAATGCACGAACCCAACGCACTCGATGCTATCCAAGGACCATTTCACCAACATCCTGAACTCATGCGCTGGCAGGGTTGCGGCGTCCATACTACAGTACACCGTTCCGTAAGTTACCTTGACAAGGGCACCACTGGCAACCTTCTGACTAACGTGTACACAATAGCCGCGTACTCTATGCCTGGGAACATCCCGGCGTCCCCGTCGACGAAGTCGTCAACGACGTCCTCCGCGCCTTCCACCACCCAGCCATCCGCGACGAGCGCGTCCAGATCCAGAAGGACATGTTCGACACCGTCCGGCAGTGGGCGAACGAGAGCCCCCGCCGCCACGAGCTCAACATCATCCTCGGGAGCGAGTCCGTCAAGAATGGGAAGAACCAGATCATCCGCCCGGATCAGAAGGCCGGCGCTGGACACAGCCACGGTGGACAAGGAGACTGGTCGGCCTGGAACAACGCCCTCGGCGAGCTTGGCCACGGCAAGGTAGCGGGTAGTCTGTGGAGCCAGGTCCAGACGAGAGACCTCGAGGCCATGGAAGGGCGAGATGGCCGGCCCCAAGATCAGTACATCAGCCAGAGCCCTGCGCCACCTCACACCACTCGACCGACTGGGACGTTCGGCTACGGACAGTCAAGTGGGCCTACATCTGGTGGCGCGGCGGATGATTATCTGCGCCCTTCGCAGTCTCAACAGTCGCAGCACCAGCATGGACATCAGCACCAGCAGCAACAGCAACAACCATACTATGGCCAAACTTCGCCGTCTCCGAACCAGTACTACGGCGGTGGTGCGCCCGAACCGTACGGGGGCCAGTACGGACAGCCACCTCCAGGCCCCCCGGGCTCGTATGGATACTCTGGTCCACCTCCGGGGCCGTACGGCCAGGGTCCTCCTCCGCCCGGTGGCCCGGGTGGGTACTGGGGTGGTGGTCCGCCGCCGCTTCCACCAGGTGGTGGGTTCCCGGGTGCTGGATTCGGGCCCGGAGGCGGACAATATCCTCCCCAGGGTGGGTATGGGCAACCTCCTCCTGGGCCACCCGGTTGGGGCGGTGGGTATCCACCAAGATACTGATGTACTTCAGAGCAACGGTGAAATGCGATGTATGATGTAACGACTCGCATGGGAGGCATTCGCCGATGGTGGCTAAATAAGGCGTTTCGGTCGTACTTAGATTGTCATGTTGGGAAGGACGGTGTGCCGGGGACGACATTGACTGCGTGAGATACTAAGTGTCCTTTGGTCCCTACATGTCCTACATGTCAATCCTCTACAGTCCCTCGTGGAGGACAATTTTGAGGCTCCACCAACAATGATAGACTACTTCATAAAATCATGAATGGCGATAACAGATACTCATACGTCGTTGCTCATTCTCTCCGTCTGAGCGATGATGTACATATTGTGGTTCTCGTTCATTTACCTCCCATCACAACCATCTACTTCGTACTTAATTTTCGCAATGCGCCATCACTATCAATGAAGCGGTATATGAGGAACAAGTCCAAGTATTGGATATTAAATTGAATAAAAGCAATATGAATAGGTTCCCTGCCTGTACAAATCCATGCCACCGCAGTGAGTCAACCAGTCCGAAAGAAAATCGAAATAGGTTCATGTACAACACCTAGAGTCATCTCGGTCATCATCACAAGTTGCCATCCCAGTAAGGGTTGATATCGCCACCAACGCACTCCCCGTTGACATCCTTGCCACCCTCATAATACGGCCTAATGTCAGCAGAGTGCTGACAATTGCCGTAACCGAGCACGACATTGAAGTCCACGGTACCGTTCCTGACAAACTTCTGCCCCGAAATGCCCGCGTTGTACTTGTTGTTGGTGTAGTCGGTACGGCAGCAATTGTTATAGATGTGCTGGGCGGCGTCTCCAATGTCAGTCCCGCGGACGGTCACGTCTCGGCTGGCGTCCTATATCAACCACACAGTACCTTGTCAGCTCAAATACAACTTATACCAGGGGCATGAGGATAAGACACAGGAGAAAGAAGGAAGAAAAGGGGGCTCGGGTCAGTACGAACATTGCAGATGTAAATCCCCGTGGTGTCCCAACAGTGAACCCGGTTACACGCGCCCGCCTTGGCATCCCACGTCTTGTCGGCGACCTTACCACCAGCCCTCAGGTCCGACAAGAGCCCCGGGGCCTGGTTCTTCGAGCCCGTGGCGAAGTTACCGCACACAAGAGTGCCGTCGATCGACCCGTCCGCTCGGGAGATAACAGCGGCGTCTTCGTGGCTGGGGAGCTCAGCCCCGGGGGCAGCCAGGGCATTGCCAAGGAGGAGGAGGAGGGTGAAGCTGAGTAGGAGGAGTTGGTGAATCCATTTTCGAATGAGTGTGTAAGTGAGAACGATTACTCAATGAACGTGTGTATAAGAGATAAAAGTGTGCGCTCTGTGTTTGCAAAAAGAATGTATGGCTGTGAACGACCACCAGAACGATGCCCCCAAGAGCGGTGCCTCGCGCTCATATACAGACCAGCCCTTTGACTCCTCGAAGACGGTTCATCACGCCTATGTCGAAAGCACCGTCTTTACGGAGAGTCTCAAGCAGCTGCTCTGCAACGGCACGTCTATATGCCCCTTGCCCCCTTCTCGGGCGGTGCGACGTTCCAGCCCTTCTGATCCTTTCTTCACTTATTATCTCGCCATCCGGCAGTAGCATGTGGTGATATCTCATTGGCAGTTGGTTGCCCTGTATACTTTGTTGAAGCCGGCTGTTCTTGGTGTTTGCCGCGCTCGAGATATAATTGTGTCGCGCGGGAGCCACAATATCAAGAGGATATGGAGAATAATACTAAGGGTGCCGCGCAGAGACCTTTATAGACCTACGTTGGACTATGGGCAGAACCAACTCTGGTCAAAGACGCGGCAAATTAGCAGCTGTCCACTTGAGAAACTCGAATACCACCTTCGTGTCTTGTTTCTGTTCGGTAAACAGCCATGCTTTGACATCGAGACCGATCCAACACCACAGAAAATGGGCGTACTACGCCCTGGGTCGTTTTGCTTCATGGTGTTCTCATTACCACCACATCCAATGGGTACTTATGCTAAACCTTTGAGTACACCGTTCTTGAATCATCCGTGCGCCAAGCTGATCAAGCAACTTGTCGTCACGATTCTCAGCCTGTCTGCTAACCTGTGGTGCATCCCCGATCCGTTCAAACACGGAATATTTCTTCTGTTCTATATGTGACCCATCCCCGCCTAACTCCATTGCTGTGCTGGCAAAAAGCAACCTGGCACAGGCTTGCAAACCTTCCTCCAGAAGCGCCGAATAGTTCGTATAAGGACCGGAGCACCCCATAGGGCTCTGACTATGCGGCGCATTGACCTCTAATCACCCAAACCGCCAAGGAAATAAAGAACCACCCCGGCGGCGGGCTTACTTCGGCTGCCCGTTCCGCCTCAGCTCCACTAAAGCCTTAAAATACGCCTTTGACCCAACCTCGAATCGGTCATTGGAAGGTCGTCGCTGAAGTCGCTTCGTGTCGCACACTCAGCTCCAAGAGGAAACTCATCTTGTGCCGTTAAGCAGCACGCAAGCGATCTGACTCAAGCAGTCTTTCCCTTCTTCCTAGGGAGGCCCTGCTCCCTTCGCAGGGCGACGTCTCCCTCGGCGAGCCACTTGCTCGCCTTGACGAGCTGGATAATGTTCATGAACTGCTTGTAAGCCATAACCGGGAGACTGACGCCGGCGATGATCCAGGGCACCGTGCTGTCCATCTTGTTGGCGCGGGCAAGCTCGAGGGCGGCCGCGCTGTATGGGCTGGGGAAGACCTGGCGCAGCACGGAGCTGTTCACCTCAGCACCCGCCTGAATGTTGTTGGCGACGGGGGTCGACAGCAGCGCGGGTGAAAGAGTGGGCGAGGAGAACGAGAGCAGGTACAGGGCGATGAAGAACGTCTCGTTAAGGGCACAGGCGATGAACAGGACCACCTAACAGTTACCATGTCAGTGGACAATCCACACAGGGTTTTCAGCATGAGAACGTACCTTGTTCGTGTAGTAAAGGTTCAACAACCAGCTCCTGCTCTTGTCCACCGCCTTGTGGCTCTGGTTTGAGCCACCCATTGCGAGCGTGGTATACATGTGCATGTAGTGACTGGCGAAATCCAGAGAGATCAGGCCCTGGAAGACGATGGCCCACCGAGGGAACGCGGACGAGAGGAAGACCAGCAAGCACGCAGTGGTGCATCGGTCCGTGACCATGTCCAGGACGGCACCGAAGCGGGTGCTTTGCTCGTAGTAGCGAGCAGCATATCCATCGAGGGCGTCTAGAAGGCAGGATATACTGTAGAGGATCGAGCAGGTTCGAGGGTGCAACGGCATGTAGTAGAGGGATGAGATGGCCAGGACGATGCGGACGTAGCCTTGGGGGAAACAGTCAGCATTTTGCTTATGTCGATAGAGAGTCTTGACGTCTCATTCTGAGATTCCTTGTAGAGGCAATAACTCGGTCCTCAGTGGAAGAGGCAGTGCGTACCGATAAGGTTTGGCATAAAGAGGAAGATGTTTTCCTTGGATCGAGGAGCTTCAGGTGTGTCCTCGGCATGGGCGGTACCGTTACCATTGCCATTCATAACGACCTGCTCCTCTGTTTGTAATTCAGGAGTTGTGTTGGCAGGAGTTCCCTCGGCAGCGGCAGCCAGCGCAGCCTGTCGTCGTGTCCTGGCTCCAGACATGATGATGGTTTGGTTCTATGTATCTTGAATTATCGTCCGATGTGACAAACACAAGAGAGGACCGCTTCTTGCAGTCAATTTTTGGCTTGCCAAATGACTTTTAGGACTGTAATTGGACTTTTCCTTCTATTCCGAGCAAGCCGGTCTAGAATGAACTTGGTAGCACAACGTCGTTGGAGATGCGCGTGAGAGCTTGATTATACGTGTCGTGAAGCCGAGGTAGGATGGCCGGCTCTAGCAATTCGAAATAATTCTTCACTCTTGCAAGGGTTTGCTCCGAGTTCAATACTGATTGGTTGTTCAAGATAAGCCAGAGACAAGGATAATCACAGACAAGGTATCCAGTGCAAATGCAATGGTGATGAGGCGGCAATGATTTCGAGATGATTGTCCTAGTAGCTTGATGAAGAAGAAGGTGCAGTGTAACTCGAAAGGTGCCAAGCATCAAATTGCTTGCTTGGATTGGGGATTGATAAGCTTGCAGGCAGTGATAAGGCTGCCTTCAGCCAGATGCACTTGAGGGGTTCCAAGGTTAGGTAAGGTCTCGTCTGTGGTACCTACTAACGTCATAACAGCCAATTTTGGTGCTGATCTGCTAGCTCAGAATGGCCACAGAGCCTGTTGGTTTCCAGCCCTGGAGGGTCTTCAGGGTCTTTCAACTGTGTTGGAGTTTGGATCCGTCCTTATATGATCTTTCTTCATACACGAATATCTGCAAGGTCTCGTGGACGTAAATATCGTCTTCCAAGTTGACTTATAACTGGTATTTTTCCTGAGAGCATCTCTAGATTCAAGGTACGGAGTACTGTAGTGTACTGCACGGGCGTGCAGTTCCACTATCGTAGGACACCGGAGGATATCATCAAACATACCCGCACAGCTGGGCCGGAGATTTGGCCTTCGAAATAACCTTTGAATGTGGTACAGCACTCAACCGTCACATGACTTGAGGAGGAGAAGCAGCTGAGTCTGAGTGAATTGTATATACATTGCATACAGTTCAGCCGCATATGATGAGTCGACTGTGCCCCTGACCGAGCTGGCTTCATCACCGTTCGTTCACTCAAGATATCAATTCAGATACAAAACACGCCAGGGCGAGATTTTGTCGAATCTATCCTGTGTGTTTCGGCAGGTTTCACAGCCTCATCTATGCTTGTCACTCGGGGTCTTCTGATCCAGCCTCGTGGGAACTCGTCTGAAATGATTCCCGAGCCCTCACACATTCTGCCTGCCTCTCTTGCCTGCTGGCCTGGCGCCTTGATCAGTCGACATGATTGCACGCGTCAAAGTCGGCCACTTGTAGTTGATGTTAATGGCAACAGGAGATAAAACCTCGGCGAGGGACTGTCCAATTTCTCCATGGGCCGGAAGTCCCGAACACAACGGTGAGAAGGGTCGGACCCGTATTAATGTCGTCCGGCAATCTCCATGAACGGGCTACTATTCTCGTCCACGACCACGGCCGGCCCGGGTCAGGTGAGGTTCTTGACTCGGCCGCGCGCTCGAACTTTCCTGAAGGTGGAGGGGAGGGGGGCAGGGGAGAAGTTGGGTGATAAATGACCTGACTTATCAAAGACACACACAAGGACCATTCACCGGGAAGCCTGTACAACCAAAAATGGAAAGCAGGTTGACGAGATGCAAGTAACCGTCCGAAAATGGGGATGATAGACAGAATAAGGTTTCCGTCAGTGGCTCCCCCTTTTGTCTCAACGTATGTGTGTGTGTGCGACTCTGTCTGATGTCTCTGCTGCATGTTGGTTGATTCATATGGATGTCTGGCAGGTTGTAACGGAGCAGGTAACGGCTCTCTCGCAAGCAGCCTTGCGCCACGTCTTCTCTAGTAAAACGCCAATTTGAGGTGGGAGTTGCAGGTAAATTGGACATCTGTCGAGGTAGTATGGGTGGAATGTATGTAGTAGGGATAAGCCAGTTGACCGGAAGAGTTAGTGGTGTTCAAGTGAGGTTGTGGCTGGGGGAGTTATCCATCCCGGACATACTGCTCCTTACTACTAGTATATGTACTTGAATAGTTAAGTGATCTATGTGTTCTTGACCGCAGTTTTGGAATTGGATACATACCTAGGTAGCTTGTGATACTTGGCTTTGGGTTGGTGGGTGGTTGATGGCTGGGCTTCCTGTCAGCCCTGCTTGGAGTTGCCTTTTCTGCTCTCCGTCTCTCTCTCTCTCTCTCTCTCTCTCTCTTTTGTCAATTGATACTCTCATACCATACATAGTACTGTGTACTCCCAAGCTCCCCCAGCTCTCCCCCTTGCTGGCGCCACAAACGCACAGGGACAGGTGGGATCGTCACAGGTCCTTCCTGGGTGAGTTGCTGCAAACAGTGGTTCTCAGTGGTCCCAGGGGAACGGCAGGCCAAGCCAGGACAGGGCACAGGGTAGGGCAGGGCAAGGCAGGTCCGAGCAGGGGGGCTTGCCTCTCTGGAGCTGGTACCCTGGCACACCCTGGTATTGACCCTGGCACCCTGGGAACGCCTGGGAACGCCTGGGCATTTTTGGAGGCCAAAGAGACAATCAAGAGACATCTGCGGGCAAATAATTCGTGGAGTCTGGACCGTCAATACCATCAAATCGTCGGCACTTGCTCTGCCCCGCCATATACAAGTAATTACCCTGCGAAAACCACAGCTTAACTTCCCAGATTCCCAGGTTGACCTTGACCAAAACACACAATTCTGATAAATTCTTCTGTCTGTCCTTGTTGCCCGAGTGTCCCGATTTCCAATCTGATCTTTTTTTGGCTTGTTTCTTTCCCTTCTCCTCTCCTCTCCCTTCCCCTCCCTCTCTGATCATACCGCTCTGTCCTCCTCCTCCCCGTCTTCGCCCCAATTCAAATCCCCCCTGCGACTGTGACACAAAACCCAAATTAGCAAGGCATCGACGTCACTCGGAATACATCATCTGTACGCTTCTATTGCTGTACGGATCCGTACCTCTCCACACTGCTCTTATACAGACAGTACTTTACATATCTATCTTACCTACCTCATACTCCCGATCCGACCACACACACACACAGCTCTGCCCTCACCAGCAAACATTATTTCTTGTTCTTGACCCGTAACCTACCTGACCAGATCAGACCATATTGGAGCTTGCTTCTATTGAAGTTACATCAGCGTTAAAGAAAAACCGCCAAAAATCAGAGGACGGAAGAACACGCCGTTGACATCTGGGCCAATACGACCCCGGAACTGCATTCCCCGGTCTTGACCCTATCACATCGCACCTTCACATCCCGTCGCAGCGGCGCTTGCTTCAGATCTGGAACTCTGTCGCCTTCATTTTTCAAAAAAAAAAATTCCCATTGCGCGCGCGACTCTCTCACTTTTCTTTTCAATTGCCATATCAGACATCTCATATTCCACGGCTGTCAACCCGAGTTTGTTCCCCGATACACACGGCAAAACTACCTACTTGGGCATCGCCAATCCGCTCGTCGCAATTGTTCCCTTGCCACCACACACCACGCTCGATAAATAGCGGCAGTGCTACCCACCCTCTGTCTGCTCTAGTTCCAACAGCTCAAACCTCGGAGAGCTGAAGTCGATTGTGCTGGGCAAAAAAAAAAAGTTACTTCTGATCAGACATCCCCACCTACCCACCCACACACACACGCCCACTATTAAGGAACTTATCTTGGACCCTGACGAGCTTTACTTTGCGCTTGACCAAGATTTAATTATAGCTTTTGGCTATAAGTCCAACCAACCCGCCCCCAAAATCGAGAAACAACATCTTTCGGCAGCCCAACGAACGACTCGGTCTTTGCTGTGTTCCTCGAGCACACCGGTCAGTCTTCAACACTAGTCGATTGCATCACCGAATCATCATCTCTGTCTGCCCTTTCGCGCAACTTTCTTGCCTTGCAGCCTTGTCTGTCAACCTAGGCGTACGAGATCAAGACGGTTTCAGAGCCTCTGGGCACCATCAGTTTGGGTGAGTTTCCATCGCCTACCATTATCCCTTCCGCTTTTTTAGAGCGCCCTTTCTAAGACCTACCGCGACCAGGCGCATACCGAACGCAGACCTCAAACGATCTCGAACAACCCCCCCGACTTGATCATGGCAGCTCCAAAGCCTTCCACCTTGACAAGCACGTACGGCGAACGAGCCGCGACGGCGACGCACCCACTGAACTCCTACCTACTCCGGTTGATGGAACTCAAGCAATCGAACCTCTGCGTATCAGCCGACGTACACAACGCCCGAGAACTTATCCACCTCGCCGACAAGGTGGGCCCCTCGATCGTCGTCCTCAAAACACACTATGACCTCATTCAAGGCTGGGACTACAACCCGCAGACCGGCACGGGCGCCTACCTGGCGGGTCTGGCTCGGAAACACGGATTCCTCATCTTCGAGGACCGGAAATACTGCGACATCGGCAGCACCGTGCAGGCGCAATATGTGGGTGGTACCGCGCGGGTCGTCGAGTGGGCACATATTACCAACGCGAACATCTCGGCGGGTAAGCCCATGGTGGGGGCAATGGCCGAGGCTGCGGCCAAGTGGCGTGAGATGATCAACTACGAGGTGCGAACGAGCGTTACGGTCGGAACACCCGTGGATGACGATTTCGAGTACGAAGACGAAGATATGGAAGACGAGGACGAGAATGTCGAGAGGAACGGCACGGACGACAGGAAAGCGTCAACAGCCTCGGAACCCAGAGACCTCAACATGATGGCGCCACCGCCATCACGGAGGGACGCCGATGGACGAAAGGGCAGTATCGTGAGCATCACGACGGTGACGCAGTCATTCGAGCCAGCCGACTCTCCACGGATGTCAAAGAGCCTATCTGACGTCGACGATATCGTGTACCCAGGCATCGAGGAGGCACCACTCGAGAGAGGCCTGCTCCTCCTGGCACAGATGTCCAGCAAGGGCAACCTCATGGACGCCCACTACACGAACGCATGTATCGAGGCGGCAAGGGAGCACAGGGACTTTGTGATGGGTTACGTGGCACAGGAGAACCTGAACTCATCGCCAGAGGACAACTTCATCCACATGACGCCCGGATGCAAGCTGCCGCCCGAGGGCGAGGAGGAGAACGGAGGAGGTATTGAGGGCGATGGAATGGGCCAGCAGTACAACACGCCTGCGAAGCTCATCGGACTGTGTGGAACGGACATCGTGATCGTGGGCAGGGGTATCATCAAGGCGGGCGATCCTCAGGGCGAGGCGGAGAGGTATCGGGTGAAGGCGTGGAAGGCCTACCAGGCCAGGTTGTGGAATAACTAAGCAAGCAACATGCAGCGCCCGAAGGGGGTTGGGGGTTTCGAGGACTTTGAAAGGAACTTTGGATACCCATGTTTTGTCGTACGCTGAAGAAGTTGAAAAGTGGAAACCCAAGGCAGATCTCCTTGTGAAAGAAATATGCATCATCATTGCTTTCGAAGCTTCAAATCACTCGGGTGTCATTGGGCAAACGGAAAACACAAAAATGGGGGTTGATTGACATGAAATTGGCGGGCTTACATACGCAGGACAGGCGTCTCCCTAGGGTGTCTTGTATACACACAAGTGCGTAGTCTACGTCCCTGAAATCTATCGGCCATGAAGGCAAAAAAAATATGGAAGGCAACTCAGTCGCAAATTGTTCAAACCATTCAATCGTCTACCCAAACTGATCTAGCAACGTGATCTATCCGCTGGTCTATTCTATTTGAAACCTAACCCTTGCGCCCAATGCAATCGACGATCACTTATCTGAGCCATTTCGTCGTCGCAAACTCCCTACCCAGACTAGCACCAGGCCCAGAGTCCTCCTCCGGCGTCCAGTCCCACTCCTCAGCGAGGAAGAACTGCCTCGCAATGCTGTCCGCCGCCATTGCGCCCTCGAACCTCAGGCGCTGGTCCGTAGCCACCGACCGCGTGAAACGGAAGACCCGACCGCTGTCCCTACCCGCCTTACCGGTGTCGAACTCCTTCATCCTGGGCATGCTGTCCTCGGCCGAGGACTTCTGCCACGTCGTAGTCCTGCTGTCCTTCTTCCAGCCCTGAATGCTCAAGGGTACCGTGTTCGAACTCAGCATCGTCCGCACGTACTCGAGGATCGGCAGGATGCGAGTCCGCAGGCCACAGTGCGTGTGGTGCTTGTCGATCTGGTACCCCGGGGTCTGCTTTAGCGTGGCTATGATGCTGTTCACGTCCGCGGCCGCGAAGTCCTTGACCCAGCCGTCGGACGCGGAAGGCGCGAAGTTGACGAGGAAGAGCAGGTTCTTGCTGGTCAGGAACTTGACCATCTCGCCGAGCTGGTACGAGTCGCAGGCCGAGCTGGAGTCGTAGCCCAGCTTGCACTGCCGGGCGCGCGAGCTGTAGAGGCGGAGGAAGTGGGATGGGATGGAGGCGATGGTCCTCAGGATGAGGGTCCGCCGGTAGTGGAGTTCCTCTTTTTAGGTGATTTTAGCCCACATGGATCTCAGATACATATAGAACGGAGTGTGGAGAGAAAAGATAACAAGGACAACGGGTAAAGAAAAGCGAGAGGGGGGGGGGGGCTGGAGGGCACTTACCCTCCAATTCATCAGGGAGATACCACCACAATGCCTCCTGACGTGACGCCGTAGCAGCATCAGCCGGGGAGTTCTCAGGGACCTCCTCTTCTTCCTCCTCGGCGCCCTCTGCAGACCACCTATGAGAACCAAACAGGACCAACTCCTTCGTGGCCGCCTGGAACCTCACAGGCTGGTCGAGAAGCCACGAGACGAGGACCTTCTGGCGCAGCACCTCCTCCGCCCCGGGGCTGAGGCTCGTCATCCCGTCCAACCCCCCACTGGGTTTCGGCAGCGGCGTGGCGGGCCACTTGAACTTGAGCCCCGTGCTCAGGTACCGCGAGACGGTAGCGGTGCAGGCGAAGCGGTCGGCCATGACGGCGAGTGTCGCGACGTACAGAATGGTCACCGGCCGCGTGGCGATGCCGCCGCCGTGCAGCACGCGCAGCATGTCGCGGAAGACATCCTCCCGCCCGGCGGAGCGGGTGGCATCGTCGTCGTCGGTGATCTTGACCCGTGGCAGGTGCTCCGGGTCCAGGTCGCTCGGCTTCTCGCCGCGCAGAGACAGAGCTCTGAAGCGGTCCTCGATGGTCCTGGCCTCCTGGAAGCGGGTGTCGCCGAGCAGGTTGGTGAAGTACTTGGAGTGCTTCTTAAGGGTATCTAGGTCCACGCGGTAGGCGAGGTGGATCTGGGGTTTCAATATGGGTTGGGGAGGTGGTGGGTCGCGCTGGCCTGGGCGTGGTTTAGGGAGGGCCTTCCGGGTTGCTCTGAGGGTTGATTTGGAGGTCTCGAAGGTTACTTCTAGGAGGACATCGCCTTTAGGAGCGACGATTATGATGGTTGGTAGGTCAGATGAAGTAGGGGATGAGGAGTCGCCATCTTGAGGAGG
Organism: Cytospora piceae; assembly: GCA_016508685.1. Lineage (NCBI taxonomy): Eukaryota > Fungi > Ascomycota > Sordariomycetes > Diaporthales > Cytosporaceae > Cytospora > Cytospora piceae. The sequence continues at coordinate 916,930 of JADMLE010000005.1, read as the reverse complement.
CTCTTGAGGAGGCTTGGATGGTTCGTCCATGGGCCTTCTTCAGGGTCCGTGATTAAGTCCAACCTCAAATACAGGCACAGGCGAAGGAAGTGTGTGGTCTGGGCTGTATCATGAGATCGATATGTTTGAAGGTTTAAGTCGGTCTTAGCTAGGCCCACTTGAGTACATCTCGGTACGGAGTCACGGAGCGTACTGTACGGAATGTGGTACGGATTACGGATATTTCGCCTCGGCTGATTGATCAGTGACGTCGGCGGAACGTTTCGGTTCGGAGGACCCTTGAAAATGAAATGGCTGCCCGTGGGGTAGCCGTACCAGCGTACCTGCCCTGCTGCCGTATAGTGTACAACAGCCCGTAACCGTACTTTGGTACTCTGAAACGGTGCCTGCCAGTGATTGCAAAAACGGTGGGACTCAATAAAGGCCTCTCACTGGTGGAACACACCCCACGATGATGGCATCTCTTTTTTCCCTTTCCCCATGCGCCATGGCAGGAAACCTCTCAACAACCAAGGAAACGAATACTTGGTTGTCTTCCTGTTCCCGTTGACCTACTTCTCACCGCAGTATCAATCCTTACTACGTACCTTCTCCTAGTCTTCCTAAAGAGCAATACATCAACAACGTTGCGACTCTGGGGCCCCGGACATATCTAAGAACGACAGCGCCACATTACGGAGTTGTTGCTATTCACGGCGTCCGAGGGTGGCTGACGATACGTCAATTTACCAACCGCCAACCCCGATCCTACTTTCGTCGCATATGGGGGTCCGGCTGTTGTGCCCACTCGATTGTTCGCCCCGCCTCTCTCCTAATTCCCAGCTGCTTTTGCTCTTCTAGCAGCAATCCTCTTTACCCCTCCAAAGACACCTTTGAGCCGAGGTTCATCAGCGCGACGAGCCAGCACAACATGGTCTGCCCACCATCTTCAGTCGCGTTGCGAGCGCGAGCGCGCCCACCAACGGGCTCGCCTGAGGAGACAGCTGCACTGCTGGAGGACTTCATAGGCTTCGTCGCCACCTTTTTCCACAATGCTGAGCCAAGTATGGCGAGAACAGCACATTTTCTTGCGCGCGGCCGCAATCCAAGCAGGCGCCTGTTCCATACCCATCGCCAGCTCGCCATGGACCGAACTGCTACCACCTCGACATCTGTCGGTGCCTCGAACCAGCAGACCTCCAAGCCGCATGTTCCACGAGTTCGTGGCTTCCACAAATATTTCGTCACCCACCTGCCCTCATCCTCCCTCCATCCCGACTCGAGATCGCCGGCCGGCCCGCACCACAAACTCCCCCGAGACGCGAGTACGCCCCATATTCCCGGCCCCGGATCCTCATCCCCGGCCTCGCCTCCCAATATGCCATCCCGCGACCTTACCGTGGTGCGAATACCATTGCGTAGCGCAAAACACCACTTCGGCACCTTCACTAGCCGAGGCAGTCGCTCGTACAATGAGGACACAGATCAGGCTGGCACCATCGATATACCGGCTTTCGCTAAGCGCGCGCCCATGAGTTTGGTCCGGAGCGAGAGGAGGAACAATGCTGGCGAGGCGACGACCGCAGACAGTTCCTTTGGTGATCCACAGATATTCTACTTCGGTGTGTTTGATGGTCATGGTGGGACTCAATGCGCCGAGTTCCTGAGGGACGAGTTACCTGGCTACATCGAAGAGGCTGCCAGCGAGTTCGAGCTGAAGAGCAGTCTTAGGAAGAAGCACAAGCTGCCAAAGGGCGTGCCGGAGAAGGTACCCACGCCCGAGAGGCTGATGCCCGTTACTGGGCCGGAACATGAAGCATTCGATAGCTTGAAGTTCAAGAGTGCCAATGAAGTCAAGAAGAGGATGAGGGGCACGCATATTGCAGGAGGCAAGCTGCCGACTGCGACAAGCGAGGAGCCTCTGCTTGTCAAGGCAGACGTGCCCAGGGCGATTCAACTTGAAAAGTCGCTTCTCAACGAGTACAAGAGCACGATAGGTGGCTACTTTAAGCGCTTCAAGCCAGCCTTGTTCGACTTGGATACTTCCGAAGAAGCTACTCCCATTGAACCTACCTCAAAGCCTACCACCCCCAAGGTCTCGATAGAGTCGATTTTAACATACGCCTTTCTCCGCGCCGACCTTGACTTCGTCCTCGCCCAAGCGCGCAAGCCCGACCCGGACGACCCCTACGTGAGCGACAACCTCCCCCTTAACAGGGACGAGGTGCTCGGCTCATCACCACACACCCCTCCGTCAGGCGACGTCATCGGCGGGTCCACGCGTTTCAAGGGCGGCAGCACCGCATCTATTGCGCTCATATCGACACCAACGCCCGCGCCGTTCTGGCACCCCGCTGCGCACAGCACCGTTGTCGTCGCACACGTGGGTGACACGCGCATTCTCCTGTGCGAGACTGTCACCGGCCTTGCCCTGCCGCTGACGAGCGACCACCACCCCTCGAGCCCCACAGAGTCGCGACGGCTGGCGCGGTTCGCGGAGTTCACGTCCGTGACGGATAGTTTCGGCGAGGAGCGCATCAGCGGGCTCGCCAACAGCCGGTCGTTCGGGGACATGCAGTCCAAGCGGATGGGCGTCAGCGCCGAGCCGGAGCTCACCCGGCTCGACCTGGGCCCCGCACAGTACTCGTTCCTGGTGCTGATGAGCGACGGCGTGAGCGGGACGCTGAGCGACCAGGAGATCGTGGACGTGGTCAAGGAGGCCAAGACGCCCGAGCAGGGCGCCAAGAGCGTCGTGGAGTACGCCAATGAGGTGAGCCACGATGGGGACAATGCTACGTGCCTGGTGGTCAGACTTGGTGGCTGGGAGCGGAGGAGTGAGGGTGGCCTGGGGAGTCTCGGGACGAAAGAGATGCGTGATGCGCGGAGGGCGGAGGCGCTTGATCCTCGGCGGGGTCGGAGGTGAGACTGGAATTGATGTGGCATTGATCGAAATGTCACCTATGAGAGATAGCCTTCTTTTCTGGATTTTGAGATACCATTATGCATTGTATGCATAGAAGTTGGCGACTTTGGCTGGACGGGATGCCGGCTGGAAGCATACGTAAGAACCTTGGCATACATAGCATGTTCAAGCATCGCAACGGCGTTACAGAAGATATCAAAAGCAAACACATACACGTCACGAATAGGTTACTACACCCGTACAATATGAGGCTACTCTCTGGATATCTTCGCCCCCTCCTCTCCCCGCCTTTGACATGGAACATGCGTGTGAGTGATGGCCGGGCTTTCTGGAAAAGCCAATAGAATTATTTCTCCTCTCTTGGCCAGGGGGCAGGATGTCTCTCAAGGACGTCAGCCGCATATTGCCCTCATGTGAAGAAGTGCCACCAGCGGCACCGGATAAATCCGAATCTGTCTCACGGCTCGGCCCGCAACGCAACTATGATCATCATCTTCAATGTCTTTCTTCCTGCTGCATCTCAGAGCAGCCTCATGTACCCGAGCCCAAGTTCGAGCAGACCTCCCAATCGCTCAACATGCCAGATGAACTCATACGAGCCTGCAGTATTACCAACGGACCCTCCCATAATCACGATTTCCCAACGCCTCTACCACACACTCACCCAGAGGAACAGTCACAGCGAGGGAGGATGAAAGCTGCGAAAAGAACAGGTTCATAGCACTTAAGCAGTGGTATCCTTCTAAAGTAAAAAAGCAACATCGCTCCGCAGAATGCTTCACAAGCCCCACCAAAGTCTCTCTCTCCCTCTCTTGCCCTTCTCCCTACACAGCCGTCAGCCGCCCCTGCAACCCCTCCCACTCCCACGACCCAACAACCTCCACATCCCCCCTTCCACTCCCGGGTATCATCTTCCCCTGCATATCCGGCAGCCGAATATGCATCCTCGCGGCCGCCGCGTTCCTCGCTTTCCTCACCGAGAGCCCGCCGCCGCCGCCGCCGTCCTTGCCGCGCAGCTGCTGCTGGCCCATGAGCACGTGGCCCTTGCGGCCCACGCTGTCCCTCCACCCCTGCCACGCCGCCAGGTCCTCCATCTGCCGCGCGGCGTGGTACTGGGGCGTGCTCCTGGCGCTCTTCCACGCGAGCTTGTCCTCGGGCATCGAGCCGAGGTCGAACACCCGAGCCGACGTGGCCAGCCTGACCAGCTCGCCGAGGACGTCCCTGCCCTCGGCCACCACCAGCGCCCGCCGCTGCTCCTGCACGGGCCTGGGCTTCCTGAGCGGCTCCGAGAGCCAGTCGTGGCCGGCCTGCTCCGTGAGCCTCGCCCGGCGGTTGTCCTCGCGCAGGTACCGCACGGCCGACTGCAGGCTGGCGATCTCCTCCTTGAGCTCCTCCATCTCGCGCGCCGTCGCCACCGCCATCTCCTTGCCGGCCTTGGTGCCCGCCGCCGCCTCGCTGAACGCCCGCGAGTCGCCCGCGATCTTCTTCCACTTGTCCCGGTCCGCCTCGAGCGTCTTGAGCTCGCGGTCCTGCTTCTCGATGTCCTCCTTGAGCGCCGCCGCGTCCCCCTTGGACTTCTCGATCTGCAGCTCCAGGTCCGTGATGAGGTTGGCCTTGGCTGTCGCGTCGCGCATCCGGGACTCCAGCGTCTCGATCTTGAGCGTCGCCGTGCTGAGATTCTCCTCGCGCTGCGCGATGGCCCGCCGCGCCTCGCTGTACTCTTCCTTGAGGTGGCGGAGCTCCTCCTCCGCGTCGACGGGGATGGTCTTGACGGCCCTGAGTTCTTGCGAGCGGAGAATCCATGGTGCGGTGCTACGCTCGAACTCTTGTGTTTGGGTAAAGTCGGCTGCAAGCTGGGAGAGGTCGTTGACCTCGCTCGTCAGTTCGCGCAGCTTGTTGAGGTATGTCGCGAAGAGGTCGGACTCGTCCGAGCTTGTCGCCGCGAATACTGACTTCCGCACGCGATCCTGGACCTCGAGGTATGTACAAGGTTCGGCCCGGCCCTCCTCGTGCAGGAGTTGATGAAGGTCGAGACCGATGGTACGAGCCAGTTCCGCCAGCTCCTGCGAAACTTCCTCGCACCGTGCGAAAACCTCGTTCGTCTCCGGCGACAATGCTAAAGATCGCATCCGCATTTCCTCAAGCGCCTTGACGGTTCTGCCAGCAATCACCTTCGAGCTGCGAGTCTGCGTGACGACAGCATCTGCCCTCCTGATGAAGTACTGCGCAAGTTCGTCTTCCTCGCTTTGTGGCGGGATGATCCTCTGCACCATGTTTTGCACGGTCGCGAACGTAGCAGCGGCCGATTCAAGATGGCTCTGCATCATGACAGTCTTCATGTAGATATCATCCGCGAAGCTCTCAAGATCGTCCGAAATGTGGACCTCGCCGAGATGGGTCATAAGGGCGATGGTGCGTTGCAGCTCGCTTGCACACTGCTTCTCCTTCAGCCCGTCCTTCTTCAGACCCTCAATCCATTGGTTGAGAGCCCGCTCCACAGGCTCCAGCTCATACAGCGCGCCCTCATACTTGGAGAACTGTTCAAGAGAGCAATGGCTGATGGAGTTGACGAACCTGTCACACATCGCAGTCACCCAGATCAATTTGTCCATGGCATCACAGCCCAAGAAGACATCATCTTCATGACCAGGATGCCCTTGACTCTTGACCTTTTCTTGGATGAACTGATGCAGCAGGTTTGCCTTGAATGCCAGTCTCCTGAACCGCAGCAGGGCCAGAACAGAATCTCGATCATTCTGGTAGCTATCCGGCAGGAACATCTTGACGATCTCCAAGTGCTGCTCGGCTTCTTGGGCCTCCAAGCGGCGCATTTCGAGGTCGATCGTCTTGGCCTGCGCCTTCTCAGCAGAGATCTGCAGCTTCATCGTCAGGTCCTCCATGGCCCGGGATCGGCTGTTGAGCTTCTCTGACTCGGTGTCCGAGACGGCCTGAGATGCTTTCATGTCCTGAAGATCACCTTGCAGGTTGGTAACAAGCTCACGGAAACGAGACAGAGTGTACTCCATATCCTCCAAGGCGGCTTCTTGATCGGCAGCCCTCCTGGCCTGCTCTGCAATGACGCTGTCCTTGAAGTCGATCTCTTCCTGCATCTCCTTCTCGTTCTGGACGTGGTTGATCTCAAGCTCGTCGTTAACCTCCTTGAGATTTTCGAGGTCGTCAATGATGGCTTTGAGCTCCTCAATCTGCTCGGCTTGGCTCATGTTACGCTCCGTAAGATCCTCGATCATGTCCTCAGCACCAAGGGCAGTGTCGAGCTGCTGCCGCAGATCCTCGACCATGGCTTCCGCCTGAGTAAGTTTGCCCTTAGAGGACTCGTGCTGGTTTTTGATGGTTGTGAGCTCGGTGACGTCCTCCTCCAGGCTCTTGATTTGGTCACGGAGCTCTTCCTCTTGTTGTTGCGTAATGTCCCGCAGACGGATGAGAGCATCGCGTAGCCGCTCATTGTTCCTTTCCATCTGTATCCAATTCGTGCTGGCCTTCTCTTCCGGCGACATGCCCTTGGTGTACTCCGAGTTCTCCTCCCGAAGGATGTCAAGCTCAAGTTCGAGCTCTTCTGCCTTCTCCTTCAGCGTCTCCAGCTCAGCCTTCATCACCTCAGCAGTCTCCTCGGCCATCTCACGGTCAAGAGTCGCAAGCTCGAGCGTGGTTTCATGCTCTGCCTGCATGGCCTCCACGGCATTCAGTCTCTCCTCGGCCTCCTTGAGCATCTTTCGCAGGTCTGTGTTCTCCTGCTGCTGCGGGCCATACTTGGCTTGCAGCTTCTGAATGATGCCTTCGAACTTGTCCCGCTCGGCCTGCACCTTGTCCAGGAGTTTGATCGTGTCGCGATCCTCCAGGCGCTTCCGCTCCATGACGCGGAGCTTCGCCTTCAAATCCTCGATCTCCCGGTTCGACGCCTGAAGGGCCTGCGTCGTGGGCCGTGATACTTTCCTTGCTGGGTCCGGATCGGCAGGACTGCTGATAGTGTCCAGAGCACCGGTGGTGTCCAGAGCACCAGTGGTTTCCAGAGCACCAGTGCTTCTGAACTGCATTGGAGATTCATCATCGCTGCTGACCCTCTGTGATGTAGCGCCCTGGTCTACTGATCCTCGTTGTTCAGTACCAGACTGCGAGCCTGACGAGGCGCGCTTGGACGGCTCGGGGCGGGGCCTGCCTCCAGCTATAGAAAACCGGCCGCTCCCGGGCCTTGTACCTGCCGTTCGGGTCACAGACGACACGGAGGGTTGGCGGCCTACTCGAGCTGCAGGCACGGCAGGGGGTCCCATAGACGACCTTGTCGTGCCGGATGCAGTCCGAGACCCTCTAGCCGTGGCAGATGTCCCTCGTGCGTTTGAAGGGGTGCCGGTCCGAGAGGTACCGGCGCTGGAGGGGTTTGTTCCGAGTTGCTTCGTAGGAGATTTGGTAGGAGACTAATGGAAACATACATGGCATCAGCATCACATAGAACCATCCATCACATAGAGATGCCGGTATATACTCACTCTCGCAATGCTCCCTGGGCGCGATTGCCTCGGACCCGGACTAGGGCTCGGGGCATTCAAGCTCCTCCTCCTCCCCACACCGATATCAACCGACCCGGAAGGAGTCCTTCCCCCGGGAGTAAACATGCTGTTCGGCCTCGCCGCCGTGCTGGACTTCCTCGCCGAGGCCGCGGTCCTCGGCTTCGGCCTCGGCTGCTCGACCACGGTGACGGCGGTGGGCCGCACGAACATGCCGTTGCCCATGGCGCAGTCGAAGTAGCGCTCGCCCTGGACGCTGCCGTCGTTCTTGCCGTTGCCATCGTCCAGCTCGACGCCGACCCAGATGCCGGGGGCGAAGGCGGTGTCGCCGACGAAGCGCACGATGGCATTGCGGCCGTCGGCGAGGCGGATGACTTGCCCTTCTCTCAGGTCTGACATTTTGGGAGAGGGGCGGTCGTTGGTGAATTACGGTAGGATTGGCATTTCGAGATACGGCGGGCGGTTGAGTGGGTTGTCGTGGATATTGTGGGTGTCGTGGCTGGATTGCTGTCTTGTTGACTTTATCGGAAATAGCTTCGTTGGTCGCGTCTTCTGACGTCTGTTGACGCGAATGCTTTTGGTGGTTGCGTGTGTGCTTTGGTTACACACAGCATGCGGTGCAGGGGCCGGCGTTTGCTGTGCAGCTTCAGCAGGAGCTGGAACTGCCCAGGTGGTTTGTTAGTGTCCCGTCTGAGACCCATAGTAAACTGGCTTCCAGGTGGCTGGAGCACTAACATACCCTGCTTGTAGGGCTGCTAGTGCAAGTAGTGCAGTGTGTTGCTCTTTGCTCAGGGGTCTGTCTACTCTGTACTGTATCTCATCACGAATTACAAGACGGTCACCAACCGGATTGTAAAAACTGCATGGTACTCTAGTCTATTTTGAAATTGGCCGCCTACAAAGTAAGCCTGGAATTTGGCAATTGCTCGATTCTAAATCTGTAGAATTGTTGTAGATACAAGAAGAAAAGCCAGTATTAGGTGCCGGTACAAGACTCATCTGCATACAGCTATTTCTTTTCTTGACCTCACAGAACACAGAATGCTCTCCCTCCCGTCGTTATTGTCAGTCTACTTCTTTCTCAGCATCCTCTCTCTCTCATACCAGGCATTTTCAGCCTCCACCACCAAAAGAATACCCATCCCTGAAGCTCCCCGCCCTCACCCACTCCATCACCTCAAAGGCCAACCTCCTCCCCGTCTTCTCATCTATTCCCTTCTCAACATCAGCCTTCACCACCATCACCCCAGGATGTCGGTACTCCACCATACTCGCCCCGTTGTTCGCCAGCTCTTCCGCCGTCGACCCCCTCACGTACACCACCAGGTCCGGGCCCACGATCCCCCTCCACAGCGTCGCCATCCACTGCCAGTGGTCGACGGGGGAATAGGGATCCGTGATGGCAACCGTGGAGGCGAACTTGTCAGACAGTGTGAGGCTGAAGCCGTCGGAGATGAGTGCGACAGGCAAGAGACTGTTCGATGCTGGGGAGCGAGGTGAAGACCTGGTGGTGACATGCTTGGTGATCTCGGCTGACTTGGTGTGCCACTCAATGATGGTCTGGAGGTAGTTGAACGTCCCCACCGGGCGAGCAGCATCGCCGCCGCCGGGAGCAGCCTGTTGAGCGATACCACTGCGTCCACTGCCGCTGCTCAAGCTGCCACTGGGGCTCCCGGCCGGATCGGTTCCCTTGTCTTGTGCGTCGCCCATCTCCGTATCGCCCCCATCTCCCTTTTTGCCAGCGGTACTCAGATCAGACACACCCGACTGGCTTGCAACAGACGAGTCCGTCCAGACTTTCACGTCGCACTCTCCGCTGTCTAACAGCGCCTTCCTGATGATAGGTCCCACCTGCCTCATCAGCGCCGTACTCGCCCCCTCAACAGCAACCACCGGGCCCCTCGTCTCAGCAACAGGGCTCCCCGGCGCAGGCGGCCCCAGCGCCGGGCTGATCTTCCGCAGAACGTCTAGCTTGTTCATGTACGGGATGCTCATGACCATGGCCTCGATCCCGCGAGCCTGGCTGTCAGGCCCCTGATGGCCCTGCTGCTGCTGGTGCTGCAGGTTCATGATGCCCAGCCCCGGGCCGCCGCCAGAGACACTGCGGCCGCCGCTGGTGTCGCTCGCCTGGGTGGGCGAGGTGGGGATCTGCAGTGGTGCGAGGGTGAGGGACTCGTCGTATGTAGAGCCGGTGCGAGGGGGGCCGGGTGGTGGTGGTGGACCGCCGGAATTAAACTGAGGGCGAGGTGGTGGTGCCATTCTTGTCTCGTGCTGTAGGCCGCTTGGTCCCATGGGCATGCGTGGACGAGGAAGGGGCGCCATGGGACCTGGCCCGAAGGTGCTACTGCCTGGTGTCCCAGCATAGGCATTGCTGCTGATGGACGAGTTCCGTCGGTGATGAGCAGCGTAGTTGACAGGAGAGGAGATGGATGGTTGGTGAAGCTGCGGATGGTGCGATACCGCTGGCAGAGGCGCTGTGCGGTCGGGAGATCTCCCATGTTCGCCGAAGCGGCGGCGTTTCACGTCTGCCGGGGACATCATGTCGTAGTCATCCTGGGGTTGCCGTCGTTTTGACATGGAGGGTGACATGGCATCATATTCTTCTTCAATGGTTCGGAGATGGTCCTGATGTTGTGGATAGAACGACTGCCGTCGTGGATCTCCCCCGTGCTGCGACGGTCCCCCATCCATAGATGGTCGATGGTGGTACACCTGCTCCACCACCCGCGGGTTATTTGTGATGAACGGCTGCATCGCGGACGAGGGCGGGCCCTGTCCCGGTACTCCACCAGGCATGAATGGCGTCGAGGGCGTCCTTGGCGTAGCGATGTACCGCCCGTGGCACTTGGGACACCGTCCCGGATCCTCTCCAGCAGCAGTGGCAGGCCTAGAGGCCGGGCCCCCTTTCCCACCACGGCGAGGTTGGTATTTGTACTGGGGGTACTGGCGCTGGTGCCTGGCCTTCTCCTCCTCCGCGAGGCGTTTCCAGTAGTTCTTGACCTCCTCTGGCTCCTCGCGCCAAAGCTCGCCGATGATCTTGGAGATATCTGGGTTCGCTAGGCCGGGATACTTGAGCACCACGCCGGCTTGGTGATGTTGACGGTAAAGAATAAAGGCTGTTTACACACGAGAGAAGGTAAGTACGAATTTATCTTCAGAGACCAGCCAATTGTGTCTCTTGGGTTATTACGGCAACTTGTGAGTCAGGGGGACAAAGACGAGGGGGTCCGAGTTGCGTCTCAGTATTAGACGAGCAGGCATGATCACAACATGAAGGGGGAAAACAACAACGAGCCCACAAATTTGCTGTGAAAGACCTAGACAGCCCGGGGAAATAGAGAGCACATACCGTTGCGAGGCCTGGGAACTTTTGGTGGCGATGGGCAGATGCATATAAGATCCGTCGCGGCACCTGGATGGGGAGGCGGGCCCACCTGCGCAGGAGAACGAAGGCTCAGCTCCGCGATACTGGGGTGGTTTGCCTCCTCGACATTTATGGACCGGGCGCGCTTTCGTGTCAGGCGGCCCGGGACTGGAGGAAGTCCGTGAGCTTCTGTGTGTGAGGGAGTATGTTGAGCTGAGAGCTGCTGCTGCTGTTGCTGTCTTGGAAGACCATCGCTGGATCTTGTAGACATGATATGAGTTCGATCAGGTGAAGTGGGACTATGAAGGGGAGGGAGTGGGCGAGAAGAAGTTGGAGTGGCAGAGGAAGGTTCAGCATTGGTAGCTACGTCTGGCATCTTGGGAAAATGACCAGCCAGCGGCCAGCAAACGGGGCCCAGAGTTCGAACTGGGTGGGGGGAAGCAGGAGACAAGTCAGACCCAACAGACAAGACCTAGGTTCAGGGGGAAATGTAATTGTTCGGTGAGTCCAGTCGGTCAAGGTGTATTCAAGGTCGACCAGCAAAGGTCGCTGCCCATGAAGATGGGCGATTATAGCCAGCCGAAAATCAAGCAATACAACGAAGGCAATGAGAGAGGCTTAGGAGTGAAGAACAAAATGAGGTTTTCTGAATCTCTCTCATGTTTGGGATGAATGACGACCAAGGTCTTGTTGGATTGTCTTCTTTGTGAGATAGCCCTCACTTCACCCACCCACAGGCGACCTGACAATGACCAACGGCAAGCTAGCTTTCTTTCCTCTGTAATGACCTTAAGACGAATTTCTCTGGCTGCCATTCTCAGAGTGTGGATGAAGGGGCGGCCGGCGCTGAGCAATGAGGAGCCTTTGTCTCGGGTGAGGAGCGGGAGACTACTGGCAGCGAAACCACGCCAACTGTGAGTCCTTTGTTCAGCGTTTGCGATTTCCGTTCGCAGTTGGCCCCTCCCGGACTTTTTAGAGCAAAAGTGTCCGAGTGACAGATCGCTCAAGACCAAGACATGGGATTCTATGCTTTCTCCAGCCCACCCTAGCAAGCGACAATGGCCACCGGAATGCGCAGTGTTGAGTGGGCACTGGGCAGTTGTGTGCCGCCTCTGGAATGCTAGAAGCTGGAACAAAGACTATGTCAGCCGAATCAGGCAATTCGCAGGCTCTGGTATTCTGCTATCCACGTGATCTTACATTTGTTTCCTCTCAACGAACAATGCAGTGTGGGCAATTGCTCGTTGAGAGGTAGAACGGATTAGATGTTTTGGGCTGCAAACGACCCAACCAGACCCCCCATTGTTTCCGGACCAACCCATTGGCACACTAGACTCCTAATCAGTTCTTCCCTTTATGACCATCCCATTTGTACCAGCGCTGAGAACCAATTTTCGTAAGATTAAGAAAAGTGACTGCTCTACGTTCGAGGCGTAGAAAAGGTCCGTGGACCTGATACATCAAACCCCTCAAGGCAGGAATCCTTTGCCTGTCTCACTGTTGAGCAGGGCTGCGCTGCGCCGAGCGTCGAGGAACAGGTCCTCGCATTCCGCCACATCCTGGACGTCAATTTGACTGCGGCCATTCACTCGTGCAAGGATGCTTTGTCGTGTCAGCTGAATCAGTATTTGACCCATGCATGTTGGGGGTTGGGCGGGCTGTCACTCACCTTGCGGGCGTCAGAAGCTGCAGACAGTATCGCAAGCTGATTCGCACACCGTGGTCCGCAATCTTCTGGATTGCGGCGTCGGTGATTGCAACTCCTTCGGTGGAGGCTCGGATCCGCACTATCCGTTGAATTTCCTCACCGTCGTATGGTGTGGTTGGGACAATGAGGAGACGGGTCAGGAAGTCGGGAGGGATCCCGTGAGCCGCGACAATATCATCGGTACCGCGAATTGTAGCCATGCCGCGATTTGAGGCGAGCACAACGATTGGCGAGATTGGCGACTCCAGAGCCTTGTTGAGGTATGTGAAACACTCGACATCGAGCATGTGCGCCTATTTTGGATTAGTACCCTCGTATTTCTATAGCCGCATTCCCAAACGGAAGCGGAGAGTCAACTTACCTCATCGATGAACAGCACGCCGGACACCAACTCCGCAACACCCTGGTCGATGTACTTGCTGACAACCTTGTTGATTTCCCCTCTCAGCTTGTCGGTGATCTCTGTCATCTTTGGCTTCATCAATTGGCCCATCATTGACATGATGTCCTGGCCGCCCTGTGGCCTGGCATTCGCGACATCGAGATCGTGCAGAGTCACGTCTTGCACGATTTCTTTCTTCTTGTGCACCTCGCCCTTGGGAATAGGCACGTATTCCTCAGCCTCCAAGTCAAACTCGGTCGCGTAGGCATCAGACCGACCGACGCGTTTGCATGCGCCGGTGTTCGCCTCAATGTAGACGACATCGCCAACGGTGACCCTCTCCTTCTGGATGGCTTCGTAGATACTGGGATCCAAGCGCAGCTTCTTCTGGCCCTTTGCGCTCTTGAGACCGATCAGGAGCGTGCTGATGGTTTTGCCGTAGCCGCCCAAGGGGTTCTCCGCCTCTTCTGGTGTAAGCTCTGTGACCTCGCCCTCGTAGACCTCCTTTGTCTCCCGAACCTTGAGACCAATGGCTCTCCGGAAGTTCTCCATCAGCATCTCTGTCTTCTTGACCTCGGCGGAGTAGATCTCGCTTCCGACAATGGGGCAAAATGGTATCTTGGTTCCTAGCTCTTGGCTGATGGCGAGGGCAAGAGCGGTCTTGCCTGTTCCTGGGCCTCCAGCGAGCAAGACACCTCGACCAGCCATCTTATGGGCTTTAATGAGATCAACGACGACACCGCATGCCTGTAAGTGACGTCAAATGGTCAGCCTCGTCCTGGGGGTTGATCCAGACAAAACGGTCTTTTCGCATTGCTCACCTCTCGTGCTCCCTGCTGGCCAACAAAGCCGGCAGCTTGCTTGTCGGCGGTGCCAGCCAGAGTCAGACCCAGGCCTTTGATGTGGGTGTGAGCCGAGGTGCGATTATCGCGACCCTGGTTTTTGACCTCGCTGATTTGAACCATCTTGATCGCGGGAGTCCAAGGGCGTTCGAGTATTTGGGATGGTAAGTGGGGTCGACTGCACAGGAAGGAGGAATGTCGCAAGAGGAAGAGAGGTTGTTCGCTGCGACAGGTATGCGGGACGGTCGAGAGTGAGGCTGAGGTAATTGGAAATCTGGGGGGTGAATTTATTCTGCGACTCTGCTTTGCTGAAGCTCCAACCGAGCCGCCTAATTTTTGGCGTTCTCTAGACGCGATTGCAACAATCAAGTCACTATGCACGGATCACAAAGGGGCACGAGCTCCTCGTAGCTACAGATCACTCTGTGGAATAGCACCAGGGATAACTTCAAAGTGTTTATGGTTCTTCTTCTACGTGTACATTGCTTTATATATGTGCTTCCTCATCTAGCATCCAAATATTCTTCGACTGTCTCTTGATTGCTCTGCCTGTGGTCCAAAACTCGCCAAACCCTTTTCATTGGGTTCCTTCATTCCGCATCGACTTCCTTTGGGGCGATCCTCTCTGCAATTATGAGAGCTGCCTCTGACCCGCTCACTGCAGCATCATTCTCTATGTCGTCAGCTTCCTTTGGTCTATCTTCGGTCTTCGGCATCAGAAGAACCCAAATGGCACTGCCAATAATAAGAGCACAGCCCAGGAAACTCGACCAGTACATGTTCTGCCCAAAAACCCACCGGTCGAAGCCAACAGTCCAAAGCATGCCGACGTAAACCATGGCTGGCGCCTTGTTTGACCTCCCTTCACTGCTGATGCCCATAGTTAATAGCCATTGTGTCAGAAAACCACAGAATATGATGGCAGACACCAGCACCCACTGCCTCAAGTCTTGCGGGAGCACGAAGCACAGCTGAGGCTGGTCATATCCGATCACAGGGGCCATTGTGAGTGCCGCTGCACTGATCACTGTGCAACACGCGGAAAAGACATTGGTGGTCGTTAACACATGGGCTCTGTCACCGATACTTTGTATCGCGATGAAAGCACCAGCACCCCCAAGAGCACTGATCAGGGCAAGTGATATCCCCGTCAAGCGACGGGCTGCTGTTTCGTCTCCCGTGCTCGACCCTGTGGGGTGACCATCGCCTGTCACAGTCGAGACAGGTGTCACCTCGATGATCGGTGGCGATGTTCTACCGCTTGAAGGCAGATACGATAAATGGCCAAACAAGAACGATGGCCGAGCAATGAAGATGACCCCTAACAGAGCTACCAGGGAAGCAAGCTGCTCCTTTCGAGTGTAAGGCTGGTGCAGGAAGATGGCCGAGAACAGTCCCACCATCGGTGGCGTCAAAAATGTTATTACCGTGGCATCAGCTAGGCTCAGAAACTCTGTTTTTGTAAGATCAGTATTATGCGAAAAGGTAACGTCCAATATCAAGGTAACTTACGGATAGCGGTCCATATTCCAAAGATGCCGAAGAACCCGGAAACTCCCCTGAAGACCAATAACCCTCGAACTCCCCTCTGACCCAGCAGAGAATGAGGCATCCTCTTCCACCACAGGTATGCAGTGCATCCAATAGTTGTCACTGCCATCCTCATGAAGAGGATCTGGAATGGATGCATTCCGCCGCCGTCTAGTTCGAGCAGCTTCGTGAAGAGGGCCATCGCTGAACCAAACAAAGACGATATCACCACAAGCATGCAGCTCCGATTCGCCTCCCAAAACCGGATCACCCGGTTGCATACGGTCGCTTTCTTTGTGCTTCGAGGTTGCGGAAATGAAGACAATGGCATGACATATGCTGGAGGTGGACGCTCATCTTCGGAGAGGGACATTGACGACAGACGTCGTGCGCCAGTTGGTTCCAGGAAAAGAGACGGGTCCTTTTCCCTGAAGATGATGCGATTCTCCGGATCTGTTGCAGAAGGGGCAAGTGCTCCTTTGGAGGTTTGATATATCTCGTTGTTTCCGTCCAGAGGCGAAGCTACCTCGTCGTGGTACTCGTCCATAGCAGAGCGAGTCGGTGATGAACTTCCTGATACATCTTGGACAGGGATATCACGGCTGGACTTCCGGGTGTCAGAAGACCACGAGCTCTCGGACAGGACCCCCATGATTCCTGGAGTGGATTTTATGAATGGTAGACAACGAACGTTTTGTGAAAGTTTGGCTGAGAACCTTGGTTGGATACACAGATCATACGCGAAGATGATGCAGATTCCCACGTAAACAGGTTATGGTATTCGACAAGGGTTCCGGGCAGACCGTTCATATGACCAACTGAGTCTATCAGTATGATTGGCAGGGACGGTGACGGCCAGCCAACTGGATAATGCACGAGACCAACAACACACCTTGACCAAGTACACCGGCATGTACGGGAATGAGAAGGAGAAATCTAGGAAAAGACTTGTACCCTAATGATGTTTCTCGTGCGGTAGCAAACAGATCATTATGTGGGTGCTTTATTGTCGGTCTAGTATTTTTCACGGCACTCGATCGGAGGCGGACGATACTCGACCTGCGTTGAAAGTGCCACCTAGGCTGCAGTCGAACCTTTAGACATGGCAATAGAAGGCGACCACGATACTACCCAGGGTCCTTCACTGGACTGCCAGGTCTTGACCGACTGACCGACCATCGCTGCCATGTGGGTATACACCCACTGATCCTACATCGTGCTTAACCAATACCGGCACTGCGGTACGGATTACTCCTACCCTTCAATGGAACTGTTGCACTGTATCATTCAGATATCAGCCGGCCGGCAACTTCGTATTTCATGCAGAGGATGCGGGTCTGTGTCCAAAATGGTTATTGTGATGCAGAATCCACACCATTGGTACGCCGTCCACCTAAGGCACTCCCGCCAGCAGATGCAGCCGAAGGCTGGCGCCCCGTGTCAGGGCTACCGAGGCTTCTGCGGAAGAACGGCACTGGACACTATTGGTGGAGCTGAAGGTGATGGACTGGTCCAGGTCGCATATGCAGGTCTGAGGTGCCTCTCAACAAGGCAACCCAAGAAGAGGGCTGGCAGCTGGCATGACTTTAATTTTGCTTGCTGCGCCCTTCGCTTGGAGAACGCACATGCGATCCATCGTCAGCAACTCGCTGTCCCTAATTTGGCTAGGACTAGGTACGTGGGAGAGTTTCGACGGCCTTTGGAGGAAACGCCAAACCCAACGCACGGTGCTGGGAGCCCACCTATGGCACTATCCAACCAACGATCACGACAGCTCCCCACGGACGTGACCAATACAGACCGACTCTCCGCCCTCAACACCCCTACACCCCTGGCTGTCAGACCACCCTGGTCATAAGCACACAGGCGTCTTCGAAAAGGTACGCTGCTTCCAAAACGTTCAGGCGAGATGATAGTTTGCCAGGTGGTGTACAAGCATCACACTTGAACAACGCACCACGCAACGCGGTCTATACAAACACCTCAACATGATGCTATATGCTGCCATAAAGAATATATAAGGGCGGGTACATGAACCATCTTGCTCAGAATATGCCTACAAAGTCATCCAGCTGGACTCAGGTTTCTGTGTCTTGTCCATCTTGATACCAAATACTGAACGTTGAAGCTTAGCCTTCCACGAGTCTGCGCACCCCTTTCAAAAGTTTCATCTCGAAGAGGCTCTGGTAGAAATGAAACACCTCATGATTGTAAGACTCATGCAGGCATATATGCTAAAGCCTGCGGACACAGATTCAACGCTTGAGATTCGCGAGCCACATCTCAGGAGCCATAGGCCACATCAGGTCCATCATGAGTATTGACATCTAGAACAAGACCGTAGACAGCATTTACATCTGTGAACTATGACAGCACGGCTCGCTAAACCAGACGGTGCAGTAGTTCCCTCCCATCAAGCCAGCGCTCCACGTTCTCGGCTGTCTCGGCGTACCAAGTATTCATCAGACCCGCGTCAACATAGCCCATGTGCGGCGTTGTCAAGACATTAGATCGGCCACCCTTCCCCCAGTAGGACTGCCTCCTCCACGGGCTATCGAACGGCAACGGTTCGATATCGAAGACATCCAAGGCCGCCCCCGTCGCTAGTAATAGTTTTAGGTTGGGCAGTTGGGAGAGGAGTGGGCCTGGAAAGGCGGTGTGCTCGCGTACACTTGAGAGAAGGGTGAAGGGCTGGAGACGATCGACTAGACGCTTAGTCTCGGCATCGCTGAGTGGTGTGATGGTGTCGTTGAAGGTGGTTATTTGCAGTCTGGAAGAAGGTATGTTGGCGAAATGCGGTGCTGATGTACCAAGATAATCGTCGATGATGCCAAGTCTAGGAATCTCGGTAGACGCTCCGGTATGTTTGGAGAGAGCCCGTTTGCCTCGCAGTGCTCGCGATGTGGTCGGACGTGAACTGGAGACCAGTCCTGTTCGTAACGTGTTTGACCTCAGGCGGTAAGCTGCCCTGGGGACATTGCTGGTCAAGTTGCGTGCCATCGCGCAATTCTGTAAAGGTGATGCGAAGAGATCATGTGCACGAATTTAGGTCCCTTGATATCTACCTCCAATGTTGTCGAGCTACCTACGTCGGTATATGAGAGATTGGTGGAGACCGAGTTATCTGTAGACCTCCCCGGGGTGAAAGCTACCCGGTGATAAGACCAATCCCGGGTACATATTCAAGTAAGTACCGTTATTCCCCCCTGGCGCTCATGTACAAGTACAATGTGACGTAACTGATGTATCAATCTCAGCCCGACATCCTGGTGGTTTATTACTTAGGTAGATATACAACATTATTTGAAAAGAGGGGTGCACCGTCAGCTAGTAATATCAAAGACAGCTGGATACAACGAATACAACTTGCGGATCGGAGCTCTGCCTAGGTGGTGAAATACGGGCTCTATGACTTGTATGCATCTATGATATACGTGAGGAAATGCGACGGTTTGGTTTCACTTGACAATTTTGCCCGTGGTCCTGCCAAGTTGAGAACAGTCCTCCTAGGGTAAGTAAATATGTGTGCTCAGGAGATTATCACAGTAGCGGCTTCTCTTACATACTTCATGGACAGATTTGGTCATTTCCAGGGTTTCCAGGAAATATAGCGTTTTCTGACTGCCAGAGGAAACTTCCGGCGTTGAGTCTGCTGTTGTCGTTTTTGCATGATTTCGTGATACTGCCTACACTTGAAGCAATGATGTGGCCAACACTGATGAGAGACCAACACATAATGCTGGCGGGCTCGGAAGCCAGGCTCCTGACCTTTCTACCTGGAAAATCCAATGATCTGCTCCAGGCCGACAGAATCGAGGCAGATTTACGTCCCGATAGTCAGTCGGTCCCTGACTACGGGGCTCTGTCTTACGTCTGCCAAAAGTAAGGGACGATGCCGGACAAACGGGCACCGGGTGACTGGCAAGTTCGACCTGCCAGGGTACGACGATGACGAGGCCTTCCTTGAAATATTGCCTCCTCAGTGTGAAGCAACATACTTTCATGGCTTGTGTGCATCGAACTGTTCCAGATTTGTGCATGAAGACAGATCATCGCAGTGACAAGATCCTCACCTTCACCGCTTGGGCATGTATCCATTCCCGATAGCGGGTGCGAGGGCTATGATTACAACGGATTTCCATACTTGGTTCACGGCAGGTACCGAGGATAAGCGCCCATACCTTCCAAGATTGATTCGAGACTGACTTATGATGCTGAGTTGATGGGGTATGGTGTCAATGTTGAAAGACTATCTATTGTGTGACCACATGAAATTCAACGGCCTCAGCTGCTAATTGATGGTCGATCCAGCCCAAAGCCGGCGCAACTCTATTCGTCTTGGTTCCGTAAGCGACTATATGTGTAGCTAGCGTACATGGAGTTAGTCTCGATTCGATCATTCTTTGGTTTCGTGTGAAATGCTTTTCAAGGTTTGAATTCCGCATTCTGTCTGGGATAGTGAAGGCTTTATATGTAATCGAAAGTCAGATTTCAGAGTGCTGAGGAAGCATGTTTCCTTTGCGTCCCAGCTGCAAGATCCCTAGGGCTAATTATGTATTTGGAACCCTGGAAAGCGTGGTACGCAAAGTGGAAATAAAACATGTGGCAGACATGTACGCCCTCTGGGCTCAAGTGAAATGCAGTCCTGGCATGAATCCATCACATTAGTTGATCTTGCGTGAACAGTGCCACACTGAGTCTGATTAAGCTCACCATTCCATTCCAAGTAACAGTATTAGGTTCAAAAGTCTCGACACTAGTATGGAAAGGTGACCTTAAGCAAATTTCTGAAGCTGGGCACCACTAAGGGTCACTAGGTACACAGTATTAGTTGGTTTGATGCAAAATATATTGCTCCAAGTACCTAGTTAGTCGCGCTTAGGTTCTCCAATGGTAACGAGAGACCAGGGTCATAGTGGCCGAGTTTTTAGACTATGTTTTAGTTACCTCGAATAATTGCACTATAGTCATCAATGTTTGCCGCCTTGCCGCGTTAGAGATATAGATTGACGATATCCTCATCAAAAGTTCGCGCCTTGAAACCTGGGAGACTCGAAAATTGAAACATAACCATCAGGGTGCCCGCTATGGCCTTGTGCAAGAGACAAACTTTCGCGATTTACTGATCCGGGGGCTCGCTCTGTTCCGACGAGGAATATAAGTATGTAACCTTTGTTCTTCACCAAGGGCCCGTGGAGCTCTCTCATTTATCCATTCTGATATCTTCGAATTTCGTGACGCTCATACTATTGGATACAATCTTGAATACACACAACCCTGAGACAAATATATACTTTCAACTACCACTACACATTCGTTCACAAGTCATCTACAGTATGTCGACCAAGGAAACTGCACAAGTAGTCAGGCATGGGGACTACTACAAGTACTCCGCACGCCAAAAGTGCCGTGACTGCTTTTGCCGAGGACCTCCTCATCCTCTTTGTCGCAGATGCATCAAGCTGCCGCCGATCACTGTGCTCTATAAGTAAGTCCATACCCTACTACCCTACTACCCTACTACCCAAACATTACCATGGATAACATTTACTGACGATAATGAACATCAAATCAGCCTGGAGCCTTTCCCTGCACCTTCCTCTCCAACCCCAGGAAGCCAGGTTATTGGCAGCAACAACATGAAAGATCGCTATGAGATAAATTATATCTATGAGTCTAATCTTCCAGACTACGAGTCTGATGGCGATGAGACGGACTCTGGCACGCAGCCCAGTGACAGTGCTGAGCCCCAGACCGATGCTCATACCGCTGAGGTCGACGGTGGCGAGGACAACGACGGCTCGACGTTTCAGCAGCTCATCGCGGAGTTCGAGGCCACGCTGCAGGAAATTCGATATGCCATCTTGGAGGTGGAGGTCAGCATAGACGAGCAAAAGGTCAATTAAGTGTCCCTCCTCTGGCGATACGGCCATGATACTCTTGCCCAGGTGTACTTGCGTGGCCGGGGTGAGCGTCTTGCATGGGTGGTCGGGTGTGGTGACGGGGTGAGAACCGACAGGGGGGGGGGGTCTTTTTTAAGGGCATATACAGGGGCGTTGGGTTTGGTTAGTCTGGATATTTAGGGTGTTCAAAAGGGCCTGGGAAAAACTTGCCGGAGCATTTCATAGAAAAACATGATCGTACTTCTGTTTTATTAGAAGCTTATGTTCTTAGTGTATAATCCACACCGAATCTACACAGAGCACATGGGTGATGGAAATAAGTATTTGATGGCGCATTGTGTCCGACTTGCGTGTAAACAATGAAGCCATCGGATATAAGTCCCAGACGATCCTAGACCCAGGATAGAAGAGTATTTGGAAAGAAGGCATACATGTCTGCTTTAAACGAGCATGGCATATAATCCTGTCCAGCGTTCCCACACGCCTCCTCATCTACTGGACCAGAACACCTCCACTGCTGCTAATAACACTCCCAGTGTTGTTCGTATCCTTCATCAGATAGATATAAGCCTCGCCCACCTCCTCAGGCAGCCCAGCCTTCCCGAGTAAAGTCCCCGCCGTCAGCATCGCGGCGAACTTGTCACGGCCCTCGCCTTTGGGGCCCCACATCTCCGTCTCGGTCGCGCCAGGACTGACAGCATTGACACGGATGGGAGCCATATCCAGGGCCAGGGCGCGCACGTAGCCGTAGAGGCAGGCCGTCCAGCCAGCACCCAGGGCATAGCCCTTTACGGGCTTCTCGCCGGATGAGGCGCCAGTGAAGATGATGGAGGACGTCCAGTGCGGCTTAAGGAAGCGTGGGGCCAGCTTGGCGATCATGAGGGGGGCGAAGAGACGGCTGGGTCAACATTAGCATGAACCTCGGCAGAGAAGGAGGTGGGACTGGATGGTTCCGTACAGCGGTGCACTCTCCTTGAAGTCCTCGGCGGTAAGGGCAGCAATGGGCTTGGTATTAAAGAGGCCAGCCGTCATGATGATATGATCGAGCGGGTTACCATTGTCTTCGGTGACTTGGACAAAGAGCTTCTCGAGGCGCTCTTCCGAGTCGTAGCCGCTGATGTCGACAGTGTAGCCGGAGATCTTGGCGTCAGAGACTGCGTCCTTGATCTTCTTGACGGCGGCGTCCACGCGGTCCGGGTTAGACGAGGCGATGGCGACATTGACGTCCTCCTGGCAGGCGAGCTTGGCAGCAACGGCGCCTATGCCCGAGGAACCACCAATGATAAGGATAGACTGGCTCTTGATGGAAGGCATGGTGGCAATGAAGGGGTTGGATCGGAGATTGCGATGGGCTGAGTAGTCACTGCTTTGCAAGTCTTGAATGTATTGATGACGAGCCTTTCTTGTTGGTGATATTTGGTGATGAAGGCCGTATTCATATCATTTTTCCAACGTGGTAACCACCTCCCCGGGATTTCGCACTCGTCAACGTCCGAACCTTGCCCTGGATTCCTCGAGAGCCATCTTCTTGACAAGCCACATAACGTCACAAGGGGGAAGGATCGTGGGTCCCGAAGGCCATCGAATGGTGGTGATACTATCTTCGAGTCCTCATTAGTCTTCGCGGTTGGATGAATACGAATGAAGGTTAGCTTCAATGTTCGAGATGGGCCTTCTCGGAACTAACGCATCCTATATCCCCACACCTCCGGGCTGAATCCTTGAATATAACCTTGAAGGCTTGATCAAGAGAATACTGCTATTCATGACTCAAGGAAACAGTGATTTGTACGGCTGATATCTGATGCAAATCAGGGAACAGTGGAAGTGGAACAGCTCAGATATGCAACAGTATCAGGTCGAGGGTGGGTTGAAGAACTTCACTTGAACCTATTCTCCCAATATTTTGAGCCTGAGCCCAAGCCCAAATTTTCTGAGCCTAATCTGCCGACGATACTCATTGAAGTACCGGTTTGCAGGAGGTCCTAGAACATACTGTACAAAGTGACGCGGGACCATGATCTGAAGATCACCATGGAAGAGGAAAAAAGTTATGACCGCTGTAAGTCTAGCGGTGGCTCCATCAACCACAACAATACCGACGACAGTAACGCATACTGAGCCGAGTTGCCTCTATATTCACACCGAAGTGGCACCTCGACGATAGATCCAGCTTCCTTGTGAGTGGTAGACGTGCGCTGGTCAAGGGCAAAGTAGAGGGATGACATGAAGTTCAATAAAAGCGTCTGTAATTAGATAAGCTGCCAAGCTTCCTCTGCGGGATCACTCATTTGAACTGACCCACATGAGCTCCCAGGCATGACATCTGGACCCCTCCAACATGTCCCTCAATCTCAATCCGCCCCGCGCCGTACAATCGCCCGGACCTTCAAGCTGACTCCATAAACACCAACACCAACAGCACTGAATTTGATTGACAACAGTCCGTCCACACAAACAAAACTCAACCGCCCCTTCCCCCAGAACCCGCAAAGGCTCGACCCACCACCACCCACCATGGCATCCCACTCCCACGACGGCATCGGCGCGCACTCGCACTCGCACGCCCACGACGGCGGCTTCAACGCGCAGGAGCACGGGCACTCGCACGAGATCCTCACCGGCCCCGGGTCCTACATAGGGCGGGAGATGCCCATCACCGAGGGCCGGCAGTGGAGCAGCCGGGCCTTCACGATCGGGATTGGCGGGCCGGTGGGCAGCGGCAAGACGGCGCTGATGCTGGCGCTGTGCCTGGCGTTCCGGGAGCGGTACAACATCGCGGCCGTGACCAACGACATCTTCACGCGCGAGGACGCCGAGTTCCTCACCAAGAGGAGGGCCCTGCCCGCCGAGAGGATCAAGGCCATCGAGACGGGCGGGTGCCCGCACGCCGCTGTCCGCGAGGACATCAGCGCCAACCTGGCCGCCCTGGAGGACCTGCACGTGCAGTTCGGCACGGACCTGCTGTTGATTGAGAGCGGTGGGGATAACCTGGCGGCGAACTACAGCAGGGAGCTGGCCGACTATATCATCTACGTTATCGACGTGTCTGGCGGTGACAAGGTGCCGCGGAAGGGAGGGCCCGGCATCACGCAGAGTGATCTGCTCGTTGTCAACAAGACGGACCTGGCCGAGGCTGTGGGTGCCGACTTGAGTGTCATGGAGAGGGACGCGCGCAAGATGCGAGAGGGCGGGCCGACCGTGTTTGCGCAGGTCAAGAAGGGTGTTGCGGTCGAACATATCTGCAATTTGATCCTGAGTGCATGGAGGGCGAGTGGTGCCGAAGAGGTACAGAAGTCAAAAGGTGGCCCAACGCCAACACCTGGCCTAGATGCCCTGAAGGAATAACAAGTGGATGGTGAGCATGATAGTCTTCAAAGCGGTATATATATATATATATATATATATATATATATATAAAGGCTTGCCATAATCTAGGCAATCGCTGGATATTGGTATTCATCTATAGCAAAAACCCTAGCGACAATAACCTATTCCATAACGCCATTTCATGACCTCATGCAGTGTGCCTTTTATAACCCCACACGCAGAGCTGATATCAAGTTTTCCTACTCCTCCATAACCTCGTCTGTCTCAGCTGGCACTTCGGAAGGATCCAGCAACAGACCCTGCAGAGGAGTCGCATTGCGCGGCCAAACCCGCTTGTACAGACTGACTCCAATGGTGTCCTGAGGGTTGATGTGTCCATCAAACGTGGCCTTGAAGTATCCATGGGTACCCAGAGGCTCCTTGACGAATCCACCTCGTCCTCTCTTCGTCCACAGAGGCAGAGCCTTGAACCACTCGACGTCCTCCCTGTTGAAGAACATGTAGCGGATAGTGACGATCCTCTTGTGGATGTGGTAAGGGTGACCGGTCAGGACAACTCGCTTGGCGACAACACGGTTGGTGGAGGGAGCCAGAGACGTGCCAGTGCCGATCAGAGTCAAGGGCAGGTCGGGATCGTCCTCGTCCCTCTCCTCATCAGGCTTCGATCGTCTGTAGAAGAGAGCAGGCACGGAGCCCCAGGTCACCGGTGCCATGAAGGTGGCCACTGCTGATTGGCCTGGGTGCAGGTAACGGCAGTACTTGTGGACGTCGTTTGGAGTGTTGCCACCCAGCGAAAATAGAGGCTTGATGGTGAACCTCCGAGGGCCGCATTGCATGATGAGCTCCTCCTTTGACTTGATAGGCCTGTTGTAATCTGAGCTCAGGTTGATGAGAAAGTTGACAGCCGTCCGCTTCTGCTCGTGTCGCAGGAGGGAGAACAATGTCACTGGCCTAGCTGGGTCGTATGTCTGGCGGACCTCAGCAGAGACGCCTTTGATGTGGATGTGGACCCGGGTTCCAGGCTGCACACCTCCCACAAGAGCCTCGTTCTTCGCTAGGCTTCGAGCGGCTTGGTAATTCTGAACTTGGAGAAGTCGGCGCCACTCCTCAGGCTCGTGCGCCCGATCTTCATCCTGCTCCCATGGACTGGTCCGCAGACTCTTCAGGCCTCGGTACCTCGCCAACCTCTCGCGTGCTAGGACGTTAGGGGGAAGCTCAATCTCATCAGGGAACTCCAAATCTTCCTCGGCTTCATCCCTCTTCCGCTCCCTGTAGAATGCCAGTTGTGCTGCGTCTTCGTCCTCGTCAAGCTCTTCGAACTTCTCTGATCGTGGGTATTCTGAACGTCCACCTTCAGTCATGGAATCCCCGACAAGCCCCTCCATGCCATCTTGCGGCTCTGCAGGTGCCTCCTCCTCCTCGTCTTCCTTCATGTCAAGGTCTGTCATTTCGGAGCCGTCATCAGAGACGTTGTCATCAAGGTACCAAGCTGCTTGATACTTTGACGTGCCCTTAGGCACTCTCATCAGGTCGATGGGTTTGAATTCTTCATCCTCTGAGAAATAGTGATGGTCGTCCAGCAACACACCCTTCTTCGTGGACGGAGCGACAGAGGTAGCATCATCAAGGTCGATGTCTCCATCTGAGTCATCCATGAAGGACGTCTCCGGTGCCAAGTCGGCCATATCGTCTTGATCTTCGGTGGGAACAGCAAGCGTCTCCTCGGCGTCGACACTCATTCCTTCGTCGGCATTCTTACCCCGTTTTGACAGAGGGGCAGCAGTGATCTTCTCGATCTTGAAAGCGCCCCAGTCACCAACTTGCAAGAGTCGGTCGGCCTTGAGACCCTTGCCCCTAACCACACCAGTCAAAACAGTTGAGACCTCTTCCGAGTCCGCAAACTTGACATCTTCCACCAGCATCCAGCTGCGTTCGTCCCTCCATTTGATTCCCTTGGGGGTGGTGCTGCAGAGTGATCTTATCAGGTTTGAGCATTCTACTCTGTTGTCAAGGCTGTAGAGCTTGTGCTGTTCCGGGTGGAAATGCGTGATGTATGATCTCAGAGAATCGAGGACCGAGTTCTTCTGCTTGGCAGGCCCGGCCTGGTCCAGGCCTTGGACGACAGTGAACAAGGTTGACAGGCCCTGGCTTTCCACACTCCGGAGGATCAGCTCGCCAAGATCATCCACCTCGACATCGGCTGACAGGATGAGAACGACAAAGTCGGCAACCCTGGCGGCATCCACACAGGCTGTGAGATCCCGAGGCAGAGCAGTATACTGCAGCTTCTGCTTGAACCTGTCGACTGTCACACGGGACGAGCCAATAGGGACCTCTTGCTCGATATCAAGACTCTCGTTCAGAGCACGGACGGCGGCAGTGGCATCACCATCGGGACACAGGGGAATGACGGCGACGTTTCTGGGAGCGCCATCCTTGCCAGAGAAGACAAGGTTCTCTTGCTGGTGCTCCTTCTGCTTCTGCTGTTGCCGTTGCTTGGCTTGGTTTTTTCGGTCGATTTTAGACATGACTTGCTGGTGTGGTGTCTTTCGGCGATCGTTTGGAACCTTGCCTGAGAGCAGGAAACGGGCGTGTTAGCGGATATGACAAGCAACACTGAAAATGGAGGGGAAGCATGGGCTATAAATGCATAAGTGAGGCGTGCAGCGCCCAATCTCCCCAAGGAATTATATAATCAGTTCGCATCCGGCGTGAGTCACACCGTACCTTTGAGTTGGTCTCTCATAGCACCTTTGGTCGCCTTCTTCGACTTGAAGGCCTTGTTGCCGACCTTGGTGGTCGCCCTATGCGAATGGCTCACGGCCGACGACATTTTCGCGTCGCCTCCTGCCTTGAACCTGAACGGAAGGGGGATAGACGCCAGGTTGGAAAATGGGAAAGGGGGCACTGCAATACGGACGGACGGTATGAACAGGCGGAAACCACGTTTGGCAGTAGTTGTTGTATGAATGGAATTAACTTTCGGTTTTTTCTACGTTCCTTCTATGGAAAAGCACATGCCGCCCGCGCCCGCTGTTTGCTGGGAAATCGATGTTAGCCCCGCCAATTTTGAAATTTCTTGTGGTCCCTGCATCGCGCATCCCTGCTTATCGGTCTTATCGGGAAGCGAGTTGATGGGGCCGATCCTTGCAGCACCAAAGAAAAAGTTCAGGATTCGGATTCCAACATTGAACCGAACTTCTCTGTTAGCATTTGGAACTTACGCTGGACATTCAGCCCACCACCATAAACCACCAAACCGAAGATGGACGACGAGACGAACAAACCCGAGGCCAATGGCGCTATGAAGGTCCGCAACGCCAAGACATCACTCCTCACTAAAGAAGAACAACAGCGCCGGAAGCGACAAAAACAAGCCAACCGGGACTATGGCCGAGGCAAGGGCGTCGACGTGCGCGGCGTGCGCGACAAGAAGCTGCGCACCAACATGCAAAAGTTGGAGTCCAAATATCAGACCGCTATCACCAAGGCCAAGGATGCCGAGATCCTGCTGGAAAACACCCCCGGTTTCCTCGAGCCAGAAAACGAACTCGAGCGTACCTACCGGGTCCGACAGGAGGACATCACGAGCGAGACTGCCGTCGAGACTGCGCAGAAGCGATTTGACTTGAAACTGGATCAACTTGGTCCCTACCACTGCGAGTACACAAGGAACGGAAAGGAGCTGCTGCTCGCCGGCCGGAAGGGCCATGTTGCGACAATGGACTTCCGGGAGGGCAAGTTGGGATGTGAGCTCCAGCTGGGCGAGACCATCAGGGATATTAGGTGGCTTCACAACAACCAGTACTTTGCCGTGGCTCAGAAGAAATATGTCTACATATACGACCGAAACGGTGTCGAGTTGCATTGCCTGAAGAAGCATGTCGAGGTTTCACACATGGAGTTCCTACCATACCACTTCCTCCTCGCGACGCTGGGCATGTCGAGCAACCTCAAATACCAAGACGTCTCGACCGGCCAGCTTGTCTCCGAAATCCACACAAAAGGAGGCGCCCCTTGTTCCTTGACACACAACCCCTGGAACGCAGTATGTCACATCGGCCACCAGAACGGCACTGTTACATTATGGTCCCCCAACTCCTCGGAACCCCTCGTCAAACTCCTCGCACACAAGGGCCCCGTGCGCTCACTAGCAGTCGACCGCGAAGGTCGATACATGGTCTCGACCGGCCAGGACATGAGGATGGCAGTCTGGGACATTCGTATGTTCAAGGAGGTCAACTCGTACTACACCCGCTCACCCGCATCCTCTGTCGCGATATCAGATAGCGGTCTGACGGCGGTCGGATGGGGCACGAACACAACGATATGGAGAGGTCTTTTCTCCAAACATCGCGCTCAGCAAGAAAAGGTCCAAAGCCCTTACCTCACATGGGGCAAGGAGGGCAAGCGCGTCGAGAGGGTGAGATGGTGCCCCTACGAGGATGTTTTGGGCATAGGTCACGATCAGGGATTCTCGTCGATCCTGGTGCCAGGTGCGGGTGAGGCCAACTTCGACGCACTGGAGGTCAACCCATACGAGACCGTCAAGCAGCGACAAGAGGCCGAAGTTAAGCAGCTGCTCAACAAGCTGCCTCCCGAGATGATCGCTCTGGACCCCAACTTTGTGGGTAACCTGGATCTGCGTTCCGACAAGGAGAGACAGGCGGAGAGGGATCTGGATGCGCCGGCAATCGATATCGAGACGGAGATTAGGAACAAGGCGCGTGGCAGGAGCGGTGCGCTGAAGAAGTACATCAGGAAGCAGAGGAAGAGGAATGTTATCGATGAGAAGAGGATGCGGGCGGATGAGATCTACAACGAGCTGCAGCAGAAGAACAAGGCGTCGCATGAACAGCAACAGGAGGAGCTGGGCCCGGCGCTGGCACGTTTCGCGAAGAAGGAGAAATGAGTCTGAGGATAGGCTTTCATATACCCATTTTGGCAACCGAATAAATTGCATGAGGCGTCCTTGCCTGAACTTCACCGTCTATTGCCCGTCCATGTCCCTCTGATTTAACTTCCATCTAACCTAGACTTGATTGTTTGGTTTTCTTTACATTTTTGTTCGGCCCCAACGCCATTGCGATGCAGTTGTTTAGAAAACGACAGTAAGCATCGGATACCCTACCACAAGGTTGCCCTTCCAGTCGACATTCGTCACTGTTCTAATTGGTAGACATCCAACGCACCCCAGTCGGTACACCTGGGCTTTGATTTGATGTCCCTCCCTCTCCAGCCGACATCAATACCGTACTACTTGGCGCCCTCTCAGCCAAACCCCCGCCTTCCGGACTGTGTGAACAACCAGCCTACAGCAGCTTCAAGTTGCCCGTGACAAGGTCCACCATAGACTTCGGCGCGGGACCAACACCCAGAACCGTCATGCTGCCAGGCTCGATCTGCGTCCGGCCCGCATCGACGATGACCTCGGCGGTGATGCCCAGGCTCTGGGCCTTGCCCATTAGCATCTCCAGCTCGTCGGAGCCCTTGGTCTGCACGGCGACCTTGGCCTGGCCGTGGCGCTCCCAGCGCTGCAGCAGCCTGGCCTCGGGGGACGTGGAGCCGGCCTTGGCGGCGGCGCGGGAGAGGGACTTGTAGCAGGCGAGGGTGGCGTGGCCGCACTGGGCGGCGATCTTGCCCTTGGTCATGCCCAGGTCGGACCGCACGACCAGCACCATCTTGCACTCCTCGCCATTGTCCTCGACGGGCGCCAGGCGCTCCGCCTTCTGGGCCTTCTCCTTCTCCTTGGGGTTCTGCCTAAGCCCCTGCTTGCGGTCGGCCTCCTCGCCGTTGGCCCAGTTGGGCGCGTGGTCCAGCACCGTCTCGTCCTCGTCTATGTCCGTCTCGTCGCTGTCGACCGGGTCGTCGTAGTTGGCACGCGCCTCCTTGTGGAGCTCCGGCGAGATGAGGTACCCGCGGATCGAGTACACTCCTAGCATGAAGCCCGTCACAAAGGTCACGATGCTGGTGGTTATCACCACGAGGGTCGCCATGGATGTCTCTTTGTCGGACATGGTGGCGATGGGGGGGGGGGATGTTCGGTTTGTCGGATTATGATTCAGCGGGAAGGAAGTAGCCGGTGCAAAGGCTAGCTGGCGGATGGTTTAGGTGGTGTATGCTAGACGGTTTCTCAATTGTTGAATGCAACCGTAATTGGGGGCGACTTGTTGGTGGTTTGCGAAAGGAGGTCGGGATGCAGTTCATTTCAATGGATTGGAAATTCCTAGCTCGATTTCAGGCCAGCACTAGACTTTGCGTCACTGCAGGAGACCTAGGTAGACTTGACAGGGGCCCCCCCTGTCCTACTGACGGGACGGCAGATCACTGGGAGAACATTGGAAGCTGGGATGCTACCAAAGGAATCCTCGCTCGTGGCGAGAGCTGCCCTGTTCTTCTTCCATTCCTTCTTTTTCTGTCTCTCCATGCCCGGCCTTGATGGGAGAGCACCCAGTCTCATGATACCTATGGCATCGACTGACTACCTACCTAGGTAGGTACCTAGGTAGGTTCGGATCAAAACCCCCGGCGAAATGGAGCCCCTCATGAACGAGTATTACTGAGGCTTGTTTCAGGCCGAACACCAACACCCCGGAACCCCCGCCGGGAACTCAACGCAGTACATAGTGTAAGTATCTGAGGTGGAGTGATGTTGCAGTATAGCTTGCAAGCGTTTGTGACACATGTCAGTGCAGTGATGTCTGGAACATGCACACATGCAAGAGGAGACCTGCCGTCTACTGCAATCCCGGAAGGATTACGTTAAGATGCCTCTTCATGTGGATGGTTTTTGGAACCCGAATGGGCATTTCGAACGTGTTCTAGCAATCAGTCTTTGGCTTCAAAATAAGCCCGTGACAAGCTGGGCCGGAACAACTCCTGAGCAGCCATACCTAGGTATGTGCTACCCTGCATCACTGAGGGACGCGTGCATATTCATGGTCGCGCAAATATCATGGCGTAGGGAACAAGTGCCACGAGAAACTTCCGCCCACCTTGATATACATACTGACGCCTGTTACGAACAAGACAATGGTTGCATTTACTGATTAGGGCACGACTCCGCCCCGACGACATAGAAGCTGCGCCGTCCCACATCCACTTATCGTTGGAGACCTTGGAACTGGTCCCTATTCACTAAGGATGAAGAAGAAAGAAAGAAAGAGTCCATTGAGTTTGGGAATACAGTGGCATTTATAATTTTACAAGAGCACATGAACACCTCGCGCGCCTTCCACGCATGTTGAAGAGCTCCTGCATCATAGCTTCAGAACGTATTCGGAGGCTGGCAGGTATGGCCACGCACCTGCTCTGCTCTGTCGTCGATATGCTAAGCCGTCGACCCCGCTAAGCACTTTCCAGGCCAGAGGTGAGGTGTTCCTTCTCCTTCCATACGGCCCCATGGTGGAAACGCCCCGGCTGCACAAAACAAATCCTGGAAGGGCCTCACATGCTGCAGGAAAGGCTTCCTTCTGTTTTCGAAATCACGACCACCATAGCGCGCAAACGGGTTTTTGAGAGGGAGACTTACAGTAGTTACAATGGTGCCTCAGGACTTATAGATGGGGGAAACTGACCCCACTTAAATTTGCATCCATCCAATCGTTGTCTTAAGACTTCAAGTTCAAGGAGTCCACCCCTACCGTGCGCCTAGGGACGAGGACTACTAACCCGAGAAAGAATACGTCCCCACGATCAAAACTCGAGTTACTTTTTGATTCTGAGGCTCGTAGGCTTGATTCTGTAAGCTTTATCTTCGATGTGTTTAATTAATCTTAGCTCTTGAAGCCGAGCAAAACCTATCTTCTCCTAGAAGCAAGGAAAGCAAAGTAAGAGGAAGGAAGGCACCTGGGCAAAGGTACCTAGCCACCTAAGATATAGAAGACGATCTCCAAGACGGGCCTCAGGATTTGTCCGCCAAAACGAGGAAGGGGCATATCTTGTGTGCACATCGGCTTTGGGTCCAAGCGTCCATGTACCCCATGGTGTGCCTAGATGCTCAAGGTCTCTAGGTCTCGCTTATCCGGTGCGGAAACATCTACTCGAAATGTCCATAACCTTGTCTCAGAGTCAGATGTCCTTCACAACCCGGCAGGTGCGGAGGTACGTACCCCTGATTACATAACCCGTTGAGATGGTTGTGAGGGACCTGCAGCTGAGTAGTCTGGTCTGTGCATCAGAGATAACCGGTGACAATGATATCCAGCTGTCGCTTTGCAGGGCACAGCGAAATGGTACTTTGTAGTGTTTGAAACAATATGTCATTGGAAAGTGAATATGCTCAGTGTTCAAGGAAGAAAGAAGGAAAAAGACAGAAGACGTGGAAGGAAGCAAAAAGGGAAGCGAAAATCCGAAGAACATGGCTCGAACTTAGACCATTGGGTGAATCAAAAAGTACGCGGTACTGAACCTTTTTTTTCAACCTTAGTGAGAGGGCCAACCGCCTTGCCAAATTGGCTACTCGTGTGTCCAGAGCATTTAGTCTCATTATATATATTGGGTTTACCAGCTCCTTTCTATCGGCGCTTGTGCGCCTCCGGTCCGTGGATTGGAGCGGTGGGCCGGGGGCCGTATCAGTCACGCCCCGGTTTTCCGACATCACCTTCCTTGCTGTGGCATATGCTCCTTACGAATATCACCATCTCCTCCATATCAAGCCTGTAATTAGAAAAAACAGACGCCGTCATTACTATGGGACACCAGAAAACCATCGTAGTGGGCCTCTCAGGCTGCTCATCCAGTGGCAAGACAACGCTGGCGAGGCTACTGCGAGACATATTCCCAAATACCTTCATCCTCCATGAGGATGATTTTTACCGCCCAGAAGAAGAGTTAGTCGGGCTGAGAGAAGAAGAGATGAGCTCAGGAGACTTTTCCACTGACGCATCCCAGGCTACCCCTCAAAGATGGCGTCCGAGACTGGGACTGCGCCGAGTCCCTCAACATCCCCGATATGGAAAAGGCATTATCACACATCCACACCAAAGGGACATTTCCGGTAAGAAACAGCAGCAGTGGTCCGAGCAAGATGCGCCGCAGCAGCCATGGCGTGGTATCCCCCCCTCCCAAGACACGATGTCGTCGAGAGCCACCTTGCTTACCAGACGCCTCGTCTTCCGCTTGCCCCCCGCCACAGCCCTTCGTAGATTCCAAAGAAGACAAGAACTCTGCCGGGGAATGCCCAGCGTCCACCGCCAAGATAGATTCCATGAAAGCAGAAGTGCAGGCGTGGCTACAACCAGGCAGCCCGGGTCACGATATACTCGCAGGCGAGAAGGGTCCGAGGTTGTGCCTGCTCGACGGGTTCCTACTCTACTCGCCGCCACAGTTCTCGAAGGTCATGGACCTCATCGACATCAAGCTCTTCCTGCAGGTCTCCCACGAGAAAGCGACGCAGCGGCGCGAGGCGAGAGATGGATATGTCACGCTCGAGGGATTCTGGAAGGATCCACCAGGGTATGTGGATAAGGTTGTGTGGCCGAATTATGTTGAGGCGCATCGGTGGATGTTCTTGGGTGGTGATGTTGAAGGTGGGAAGCTGGATTTGGAAGTCTTGAGGGAGAAAGGGGTTTCGGCGCAGCTTGAGAAGGATGGCGTTGCGGTGGACTTCGACTTTGAGCAGACATTAGAATGGGCCGTTAGTAGGGTCATGGGAGCTTTGGAGTCGTGGCATGCCAGGAGGCAGAGTCAGGGGTAGCTGCTTTGGTGTTAGATGTAGTACATCGCATCGCAAACTAAATCAGTGTGGTGGTTGGGGGTGAGGGTGGGAAACAGGCCTCGTGAAGCTCCAGATATCTCGAATCAAAAGGGGCGAGTGAAGGGGCTGAAAGAAGGGACGGGAAATAGCCTCAACTGGCAGCAACCAATGGCACAGTGTACCAAAGGGAATGAGTGAGTGCGCAGGATGCTACATGGCAAAGGTTGGAGGAGGGCGGGTGGGGGGAGGGGGTGGACCGCCCACCAAACGACTTGTAGTGTGTTTATAAAGGCCGGAGCTACTGCCCTTCCATATTCGGTGAGTGAGGTCAGGGAAATTCCGTGGTCACTTGGCGTAACTGTTAGGCCTTCGTGGTTACAGAAGATGACAGGACGCCTGGGTTCCGTTTACGGTCCAATTTAAGGGTGAAGGGGCAGGCCTCAGCTCACATTTTTGGACCAGGGTTCAATTCCAGCCTGGTGGCATTCTTTTTATTCTTTTTATCTTGTGTTTACCTCTTTGCTTTCCCTTCCTTTTTACCTCCCCCTTCCTCTGCCTAAGTGGACCCAGGGGATTTGCAAATGGAGGCTTCTGCAGCATACCCCAGGCATATCTCCGAGCTGCAACGTAAGTAGAAATCATGGTAGACGGCGTGCTTTTGCCCATGTCAGAGTTGGCTTACTGTGGATGTTGTAGCAATCATCAATCATTGAGGGCCTCCATATCGCAATTCAAATTTATGTTGTAAACCATTTTACAAGCAGTAGTATCCCCATCGTATCCAGTCGTTAAAGGAGACTTTCTTAAGTACTCTTCTAATGCTCTATCTCTTGACAACGCATCGTGATCCCCTCTAGCACTCAATATGGACATCGACCAGGGCCGAGCATGTACAGCCTAACAATTTCCAACCGAGATCTCGTGTAAACAACCTCTTTCATCGTCAGCCATGGGATCCGAGAGCCCCTCCCTCCGATTTCTGGTTGCAAGACACGAATCATGACAAAAATGAACAGCAAGTCTGGGAGACACCACATCCAGTGCGAGATAGACGGCGCCAGATCGGAACCATGCAATGGGAGTCAGGTGGATATGTTTCGAAAGCGATAGGTCAGATTGGGAACGCCATAATATAGACGATCGTCTCACGGAAGAACTGGACAGGAGAGGGTGTCTAGCACACTGAGACCTAATCAGAGACCAAGCTACCAGTGGGATGTACTGTATACCTAGGTATGCAATGTGAGACTGGAGACCCGAGACTATGTAATATCATTGCACTGTAATATGTTGCTTTAGACTATCAATCCCAAACCCCCTTGTTCTGTCCATTAGACGCCCTAACTCTGCCATTTGTTCGAGACTGTGGTAGCAGTACTGCAAGAGGCAGGCACCGTAATGGTGTGGTTTGGATCGGCCTCCCACGTAACTGACCCACTAGTACCGACTTTGATGTATTTATACTCGACCACCGTACCCGGAGTCAGCTTAACAGAGACGGCCCACAGCGGATTGGAAGAAGTGTATGAGCTGGCATCAAGCGCCACAGCATCGTCCGTGTCCCAACTGCCAAGGGCGTTGACGTTCCCTACTATCTTGACTGTCTCTCCATATGTTGTGGTCACGAGTTCGTCGAATGTTACCAGGACCGATGTCGCCGTCGCGCAAGCTGTCGAAGTGCTAGACTTGGTTGTCGTGGTTGTGGCGGTATTAGTCGTCGTAACGCTAGCGGTAGTCGTGGTGTAACCTGACTGGGGAGTCTGAGACGTTGGGAATGAGGTCGACGTGGCCGTTGAATACGATCCAACAATAGAGGTAGCAGAGCACGTCCCGGAGACCGTGTCGCCCGAAGATGCGCCCCAGGAGGAAGGGATGACGCCAGCTCGGCGGTTAGCTGCGCTCAGGAAGGCAGCGTATGACCATGTCAGATCGTAGGCGGAGAGGGGAGTGCCGGTTGACTTGTCGAACTGCTCGGAAAGGGAACCGTTGGACGCGGCGTAGGTGGCCACGACGTTCATATACCCCTCGGCGTATGTGGTCACCGCATTAAAGAGAGTCGAATATGTCGTTGAGCTTGAGTCGTAAGTGCCTGCAGTAACTGAGGAGTCGAAGTCATGGAAGAAAGCCAGCGAGGTCGATGTCACCTCAATGTAGCCCTGGGAGTCCCACACGATTAGGGCATCGTAGAGTTGCTCCGCTGCTGCCAAGGTACATAGGTACCATGGGTTTCCGTTGTAGTAGACATCCTCTGCGTAGCGGCCGACGGCGATTGCAGTTCCTTCTGCAATTCCAGAGTTGATGCCATACACAGAACGGAATGAGTCAGTTACAACCTTGTGGTTGGCCCTATATGTAACGTTTTGTCAGCTCAAACCTTATGCCATTGATAACTGTCAAGCAGATTAAAGAGGCCGTGGCGAAAGAACAGTCTACTCACAAGGCTTTGTCGCTGCAAGGCTGGAAAGTCACGGAG
The DNA here is from genome assembly GCA_016508685.1 of Cytospora piceae. NCBI lineage: Eukaryota > Fungi > Ascomycota > Sordariomycetes > Diaporthales > Cytosporaceae > Cytospora > Cytospora piceae. The sequence goes on along the minus strand of JADMLE010000005.1, from coordinate 880,279 downwards.
TCGCATCCAACTGTGGAGTCAAAAGTAGAGATCGATGCTAAAATAGTATTTGCATCTTTGCCAGTACGGCCGTTGTTTTCGTTTACTGACTTTGTGTTAGCGCCTTCCTGTGGGAAACCAGGCCAGACGGCCACAATCTGAGAGTGAGAGAGGAGAGGGAGAGCCGAAGCAGGGGACTTACTATTCGCAATGATATATCCACTGGAAGACGACCAAAAGCTTTGAAGAAAGCACAAAATCTGAGGCGCAATGGCACTGCAACTAGGACACGTTGTCCCGAGCACGGAAGCGAGCGCACTTCCCTGGACAAGGGACCGATGCTGGTTCGCAGTGGTAAAGAAGGAGCTGCCAGAAACTTCCTCCCAGAGGTCGTACCCAGTATCATTCCTGAAGCATGCTTATTAGTCGCTAATCACACAATACACTGGTTCCTGAAGCTGGGACTTACCAGTATTCAGCCACATAGTTCAAATCATTATGTATGATGGGCCAGAGAATGCTCGAGGCTGTAGAAGTGTAGCCGTTGTCGATGAGCCAGTTGGCGTAAGTGATGAGAGTGATGGCTCTGAGAGCTGGACCGTCTCTTTGTGGCCGTCCTAGAAGTCTCATCAGTCACTCGTGTCGAGGCTGGAGAGGAGTACATATCCCTCAGGACTTACCCCAGCTGCCAGTGAAGGCAGTCAGATCGACGTTGAATTTCGGCTCGCCCAGACCGGTGCCATCAGAAAGAGAGCCAGACGGGTTGGAAACGCCTTGGAGATCAGCTTGTGCCGCGACATAATTCTCGATTTCCGTCTGCAGAGTGGTATTGTAGCTGTTCTCAAAAGTATCTACCACCTCCTTAAAGGTGAGTGCAGAGTCTCGTGTCCACGTATACCAGTAGTCAGGGTTGTTCTTGCTAGGGGAAGCAATCACTGCTCCGGCAGCAACGCCGTTGGCATAGCAGCCGTCGGAACCGATGTTGCAAAGAAGTCGGGAGATAGCGATGGGGCTCTCCGTTGCGACGAAGGAGTCGACCGAGCGCCTGAGGACATCCCCCTGGTACCTGACGCGGCTAGCGTCTGGACGACCGAGGACGGCCTGGTAGGCATAAGTGCCTAGGAGCAGTAGAGACGAGAGGCCGTGCATGATGTGATGATCGTTGCCGGAGCTGTTGGCTGGTGAGGTTGTAAAAGTACCATCGGGCTGGGGACTGTATGCCATTTTTATACTGTGTTCGTCGTCTTCTAGTCAGAGACTTTGATGATCAGGTGGACAGTGACCAGGATGGCGGTTGGCCCCTGAACAAGCTCATAGGTGGTGTTCACGATGCATGGTCCAAGAGAAAAAAGCACCGATGTCATGCCGGGTCGGACGAATGTTCCTGCGTTGAGTTTGCAGGGCGGAAAAATAAAAAGGGACATAGTCAACACACAGACTGATATCGACGTGTCGCCAATCACACGAGCCTCGTCGCTTCGGATAGTTCCATTCCTAGACGGGACAGGGGAGAGAGAGACAGCTAATAGGGCCACGACAACAATGGTGGATACGAGAAGAACCTCAATGTACGTAGATGATGGTGAGTAAGCTAAGCCCTCGTCGACGGCGGACTGTGGGGAGGGTATCATCGAGCTGCTGTGTCTTGTGCGCAGCTGACCTTGAGAAAACTCCCAAGTCGATGAACATGTGACATCGTGGTCCGGCATCCACGGGTTTTTTGGTAGAAGGAACATCATCCATGAATCGCCTCATGGTATGGAATCGGCCCGTCGAGACACCCGATTGTTGTCTCAGATGAAAGCGACCCACATGTGGCTTGTACCTTCGACCGTGGATGGTGACATTGAGAAGCTTTGGAAGCCCTGGCTTCCCCAGACTACAGGGCTCAAATGGCGGGGAAGATTCAGGGGTGAGCCGAATTGTCGGGGAGCCGGCATTTGTTACCAACACGGAAAGCCTACCAACGTCAGGAAAGACGGAGAAAGCTAAAAACCAGACTAAAACTACATGGGTGGAACGTAATCCAAGGTCTTCGCGCATGATGAGGAAGTAATGCTGGCCAAGGTGAACGCAACCCCCTCAGTGACCAGTGTCATGATCCGGGCACATGACCATCACCCCAGCACCGACAGCAACACTGCTTGGGATGCGTCTTTGAGCCGAGCAAAGGGCCGACTCGGAGTTTTCCGACGTTGGAAACGCGTACGAACCCAACGTGCCGCTTTTCAAATGTTCGCGATCGATGTCACGATGAAAGCATCGAGGGACAAAAAACCTGCTCGCAAACCCTTGTGAAGCGAGCATCCTACGGGGAGGGCATAAGGAGAGGGTGTGACGAAATGTGGCTTGGTAGGAAGCAAACATGGAGAAGAGGGGTGATAGTAGACGTTGGTATGGACATCTCGTCGCGCCATGGTGTATCATGCTCTTCATCGAACCAAGCATCCCCCAAACCATCCTGAGCACCTGCCTGGGTGAGCCTAGCGACAAACTCAAGGCCAGAGGTAGCCTCTGAAACATTTCTCACGCTATATTGATATGTAGGTATTGCCATGGTTTTCCCCAACCTCATTGATCGACGATCTCGGCGAACGGTGTGGAATATGGCCCCTCCGAAATACTGTTCACACGCAGGCTCACCCGAAGGGATCCCGGTTTCCAGCACTCGATTAATCTTAGACCTGTCGATTGGAAAATTGACTTCATGAAAGAATTCCGTCTCCTTGAGTAATCGAACTGCCGCAGCAATCAACCCTGACTCCGCCGAAGCGGACGAGGACTGCTGGGCACAGATCTGTGGTTATTGAAAGGAAGTGGGAAAGAGAAGGTTCGCAAATTTCGTACAGTGGGTTGATATGTTACGCGCCGACGCGCCAGCCTGCCGGGGTCCACCTTATGTAATCATGCACAGACCACTATGGCTTTATGTAATGCATCCGGCAGGCTACCTACCATCGCCTTTGAAACTTCCAAAGCATCGACATTCATTTGCGCGTTGCCACTCTACCTCTCATTGTCCATTTCTATTCACACATAAAACCAGGTGCTTCGCGAACATGGACGTAGCTGCCATCGAAGACCTGAACAAGGTGCGCAAGGCCATGGGCCTGAAGCCCTTGCCAGTACCGAACGCGGCCCCGGCGCAACCCAAAGAACCGTCGAAAGATGACGAGGAAGCCGCAAGCACCATCGAAACTCGAGAAGCCCTGGCAGGAGACAACTACAAGAAGTATCTTGGGGAAGAAAAGGCAAAGAGGGATCGCGAGGCCAGACTTTCAGCCATCAAGAAGGAGCGCGAGAAGGCCCAAAGACTCGCGACACTGAAAGGCCAGGGACTTGGCGACCTCGACGACGAAGATGCTGGAGACGCGAAGTCATGGCTAAAAGGAATGAAAAAGAAGCAGAAGAAGATTGCAGAAGCTAGACAGAAGGAAGATGAAGACGAGGCGGCGAAGATTGCCGCGGCCAAGGCCGCAGGCTATTCATCCAAAGATCTGGCCGGTGTAAAGGTTGCCCATGACATGTCAACATTGCTTGACGGCGACGACCAAGTCCTTACACTGAAGGACACGACAGTGCTGGATGAAGAAGAGGGCGATGAGCTCGAGAACATGAACTTGCGAGAGCAAGAAAAGCTGAATGAGAAGCTGGATTTGAAAAAGAAAAAGCCTGTTTACGACCCGAACGATGTCGATGAGACAGGCGAGCGCAGCATTCTGGCCCAATACGATGAAGAGATCAATGGAAAAAAGAAGAAGGCTTTCACTTTGGACGGGCAGGGGACCTTTGCAGACCTGGCCGACATTCTGGAGGGCCCGGCACAAAGGAAACAGACGCTGCAGAATTTGGACGTCGATATGCTGCAGGATGCTCCAGTTTCTGACTACCTTGACGCCTCGGAAATCAAGGTGAAGAAGCCGAAGAAGAAGAAGAAGTCGAAGTCCACTCGCCAGCGGGATGAAGCCGATGCTCTGTTTCCTGGAGACCAAGCAGCTGATGACATCATGGACGTTGACCTCGCACCAGTCATCAAGAAGCGGAAGATCATGGACGAGAGTTTCGTGGACGACGATGACTTACAAGCCTCTCTCGCTCTGCAACGGAGACAGGCATTGAAGAAACAGAAGCGAGTCCGGCCCGAAGATCTAGCCAAGCAGATGAAAGCCGAAGCTGCACAAGAGGCAGAAAACGGTGAGGAGGACGCCGAGAACGGAGGTCTTGTAATAGATGAGACCACCGAGTTCCTCAGTGCCATCAACAAGCCTGACCTGGATGAGGAGGCCCGGCCCAGGAGGAAGTCCAAGTCCAAAGAGCCGCTCACAGCGATGGAAGACGAGCCTTCCGACGAAGAAATGGAGATTGCGCCACAAATTATGGAAGAGCCAGCTGAGAGGGATACGTCGGCAGGACCAGAAGACCTCACTACGACCGGCGTCGAAGAAGAGAAGTACGTTGCACAAGGGATAGGCGCAACGCTCTCACTCCTCAAAGAGCGCAACATTATCGACGAGAAAGAGAACGGCGCTGAAAAGAACGAGAACTTCCGCCAGAGACAGCTCTTCCTTGCAGAACAATCCCGTCTCGTTGCACAAGTTGACGAGGATGCCAAGCGACAACGTGAGCGCGACCGAGCAAGCGGCCACTTGGACCGCATGAGTGCCCGCGACAGGGAAGAATACGCCCGCAGGCAGAACGCGGATCGCGAGTTCAAGCTGTCGAGCATCAGGGCGAACCTGCTCAAGAAGTACAGATTCAACGTTGAGCTCAAGTATGTGGACGAGCAGGGCCGACACCTCTCCCAGAAGGAGGCCTTCAAGGAGTTGTCGCACCAGTTCCACGGAAAGACGAGCGGCAAGGGCAAGACGGACAAGAAGCTATCCAAGATCGAGCAGGAGAAGAGTCGCATGGCCAAGAGCATCTTCGATGCCAGCCAGGAGGCCGGCATGTCTTCTGCTATGGCTCAGCAGACGAAGAAGCGGAAAGAGGCTGGCGTGCGGCTGGCATAATCAGGGGATTGACAGTTCGAGGATTTGGTTTACGCCAGCAGTACATTAGATACCAACTTGGAATCGAAAGGTGCTTCTACCCTATCTCAACGAACTTTTGATATTGAATCATATGTGCTGACACTGGCGAGAGACTAGCATGAGGTGAGGGCTTCTGTCGCCTGTAACACTAACTCGTATCGCGGTCCAGGTTCCTTACAGTGCAGCAGATCTCTCGCCTTTGTCTTCGTTCTCTCATGCTCTGGCTTGATCATGTCACCAAACTCTGGCGGGTATCAAGCGATACCACCGCCCATTTTGTACAAGTCTCATTACGTTACTACCATACCAGGGGTAAGTTGCGGCAAAGTAGAAGACAACCGGGTCTATTCATTTCCTGAGGTTCATATCTACAACCTTCACCTCCGGCGTAAGGCCCACCTGCCAAGGTCCTTTCCTTTTCACTCATCCCATCCATTCTGCAACTCAGTAGCCAGCCGCGCAAACTCCATACACAAGCCCTCCAAGGAGCTACTGTGGTAGCCAAGAGGAGACAACATTGGAGTCCAATCCTGCAGTGTCAATTTCTTTGCGCCTTTGCCTTCGTGTCTGCATTCTCCGACTTGAGGATTGCCTTGACCGCACGCGACAGTGATTGTCGATGATGCTCGCTGATGTAGCCACCAGTAGCACTACCTCTGGTGCCGTCTCGGCTGCGGCTGCGTTTTGAATGGTACTCACCGGTGTAAACACCACGGGGGCGAGACAGGATGATCTCATTCTGGGGAGTGGATGGTGTGCTGGCACTGCCAGTTTCGTAGGTGTTGGTGGACGGCATCTTCAAGAGCATCCTTACCTTGTATGCTCGCGCTGGACTCAGCCTTTGATGATTTGGGAATAACAATAGTGTGTTGAGCTTTGCGCATTTGGAGAGAACGGAGACCTGTGAGTCTTGGTTGGTTTGACAAATTACAGATGCCCTTAGAGGATCCGATGCTCTATTATATAGACAGACAATCTTGCTCGGAAATATTATGTACAATGCAAACGCGGAGAGGCCCCTCGCTCCGAATCCTTTGAGATTTGCCATCCCCTTCATGGCTGCGGATAAAGTCATTGTGTGAACGCCGCTTTCCTTTAAGCCTCCTTTTGGATGAGAACAATGCAATGCCGTGGCTGTGCCATTCTAAACCCTAGTTTATCGAAAATAGTGCCTAGACTTTTACGCCATCAAGATAGAGCCGGTATGTGTATCCGTGTTCCTTGTGTGCCGATCATGGAATGGGCGATACATCTTCGAGTGGCTCATCCTTAGATTTTAGCCCGCTCAGTGACACTCCTTTGTGCTGTCCCGGCAGTTCGTACTGCAGTCCACAAGGCTTTCACCCATGACACCCGGGAAGGGGTGCTACGGTAGCCCAACAGCACCACATGACGACCACTGAAGCATCGTCCTGACTTCTTGTGTCGGTTCGTGCCCACGCACCACGCAAGTCAACCCACCAACCCTATCGTTGTAGTATTCTCCCTCAAAGCCCCGCACGCGACCTACTCTTCCACCACAGCCTCCTTGCCCGGTGCCTCCGTCAGAACCTCGGCATAGCTGTTCGCCATGCGATGCCGTGTTGCCAGGTACCACGTGAAGAACCCAATAAACAGGAAGGTGCCAACCCAGAGCAACACCAGCTTCTTTGAGCGCCTCGGCGGCCGAGCGTAGGGGCTCCAGAGGCTTGGTGCCATTGAGGACGAGGGGTAGTTTCCGTAACCGCCGGGCAAGATGGGGCCGCTCCCTTTTCTGTTGTTGCGGCTGGTTCGCGTTCGCGTGTCTTTAACGAGGGATGGGAGGTTGATTTTCTTGGATTTGGGGCTCATGGGCTTTCGTTCGTTCGTGCGACTAAAGGACTGGCTGGCTGGCTGGCTGAATGGGATGCAGGGGAGAGAGTCAAGGTGGCGTTGGGCCTCGCGATTGATTGGCTTATACGGAGGCTGGCTCGTGTTTGACGCGATGTGGTATTTTTGTTTTTTATGTATATGTATTGGACGTATGGTTTCTTTGGAAGTTGACTTGACCGGGACCTACAGTACACAGTAGAGCTTGGAGTTTCCAGGACAATATGGCCCTGGAAATGACGACAGGCGCTGTTCAGGGGAAGCATTGACCAATTGACAGTCAGTGTAAAGGGCTTAGTCAGCCTATCCCTACTGTATGGATTACTGAAAGCTTAATCCTCATCAGCAACTGAGACGATCTGCCGATATCTTGTTCTCCCTGATGAGACTAATTTGATGCCCATTTTACTGCAGGGTTGTTGCAATTGAAACAAAGATATTACAAGCAGAAACTGAAGTATGACCCAAGATCAGCTGCCTAGCTGCCAGATTCCCAGATTCCCTACCCACAGCTTGCATGGTTATTGCGTGCAGCGACATCCAGGTATGAGGTCAATGGCGTCGTTGGTCTCTACCCTTTTTAGTAGCACACGACGTCATCTTCAGCAGATGTCTTGTCAGGAAGCTACCACTGTTCACTAACAGATGCTGCCTCATACTGCCGCCTGCTGCAACCAAGCTAACTACTGCTAGTTACCTACTTTGGTAACTTGGAACAAGGCAAGCGGCGGCAGGAAAAGAAGCCGATCTTTGGTCGCAAGCACACACGGGCAAGCTATGACTTCCATAGCTCTTCCCAACTTTTTGAGTATTCAACTGTCTCCTTGGTTTCCTATTCAACCCTCATCTTCAAACTTCAAAAGTTGTCCTCCCTCTTCTCTGTATTTTCCTTCTCAGAGTCAGAGGATTGTTGGTCATCGAACCACCTCGAGGCTCGGTCGAAGTCGACCAAGCAGGCTGTTTAATCCGATTCGCGATACACACTACAGCCCGCCATCATCGTCACTTTTCTTAATCGACAGTAATACAAGCAATCCTCAATACTTCGCCCAACATGAGTGCGAATCAGACGGCCGCCCCGGCGACCGGGCACTATTCTGGTTCCAACAGAATTCCCAACATCAAGCAGTTCATGGACAATTTGGACAAGGATAAAAGGGACCGCGACGCCAAAATCGAATCAGGCGAGGTTAAGGCGCACGCGGACGGCAAACAGAAGCAGGGCAAGAATCGGCGGACGGTCCGGGATCCAGTCACTGGCCAGGACGTAGAGATTGATGATGTTGACGCTGCTACGGTAGAAGCCGCCAAGGATCCTCATGTAAGTTAATCGCATATCTGTATCTGACCGTCATCTTCGGTCTTGTCTACTAACTACTTCATAGCTCTTTGTCCCCAATGCCAACCTTGGCAAGGAGACCACCGTCAAGACCGACGCCAGCCAATCAGGCGAGGACTATCGCAAAAACCAGGACATCACAGCACCTCCAGATCCCGTTGAACCTGGCACAACAAGCGATGTCCCCATTCATGGCGAGAAGACCAACGTCCTTTTCCACCCAACTCCATCTGTCAGCTATGAGCCCATGTACGCGGCCCTAGAGACTAGGGCAAACGTCCTCGGCGCGGGCATCCTCTTGGCCATCATCTTCATCGGAAAATTATTTGGCGGTTCGCTGTGGGGCCTTATCCCACTTGGAGCTTGTGTGGCCTCCGGTGTCTTCTTATGGATCAAGGAGCTTATACGCGAAGGTCGTGCTACGGAATGGTCTAGCGAACAAAAACGCGGCGAGACGGCGATCTTGAACCTGATCCCCGAATCCGTGGAGTGGATGAACGCTGCAGTTGCTCTTATCTGGGGATTGATCAACCCAGATATGTTCGCCGCTGTGGCAGACACCCTGGAGGATGTTATGCAGGCGTCTGTGCCCGGTGTTATTGAAAATGTCAAGGTCAATGACATCTCCCAGGGAAGCAACCCACTCAGAATCTTGAGCTTACGCACTCTCCCGGATAGCCACGTCCAGGATTTGAAAGAGGATATTCGAAAAGAGCAGACTAAGACCAAGGATCCCCAGGAACTTGCTGCAGACGAAGAGGGCGGTGATTTCTACAACCTCGAGGCGACTGTCGCCTACCACTCGTTGCCATCAGGAGCCGATGTCTCGTCCAAGGCTAAGAACATGGGCATGCAGTTGGTCTTCTACCTCGGCATGCGCGGCCTGTTCGGAGTTCCGTTCCCCATCTGGGTCGAGCTTAACAGTCTAGTCTGCACAGCTCGGATCCGCATCGCATTGTCACCCAACCCGCCTTTCATCAAGACGCTGAGCTTCACTCTGATGGGACTGCCAAAGGTGGAGGCAAGTTGTATACCCCTGGTCGAGAAGGGTGCCAACATTCTGAATCTTCCTCTGATTTCGAACTTCGTCAACTGGGCCATTGCAGCTGCCGCTGGCATGTACGTCGCTCCCAAATCCATGACTCTTGATATCGGCAAGATGCTCCAGGGAGATACCATCCAGAAGGAGACAGAAGCTCTCGGTATTCTTTTCATCCGGATCCACAAGGCGACTGGATTGTCGAAACAAGATCGCAAAGGAAGCAATGGTGGTGGAAGCGACCCGTATATCTGCATTGCTTTCTCCAAGTTTGGAAAGCCTCAGTACTGCACCCGTGTCATCCAGGATGATCTCAATCCTGTTTTTGAGGAATGTGCTGCACTTCTCGTCACCCCGGATATTATCAAAGCCGATGAGCAGCTCTCCCTTGAGCTATGGGACAGTGACCGCTCGTCGGCCGATGACGTGGTCGGCAAGGTCGAACTCAGCATCCAGAAGCTCATTCAACGCCCAGGCAAGATGTTCCCTCAAAGCTCGACCCTAAGAGGCACCAAGGCAGAGTCTTCAATGCCTGGCCAGCTATCTTGGGAGGTCGGCTATTTTGGCAAGACTCAATTCCGAAAGGCCCTACGAACAGATGGCAAAGACCCCAACCTGCCCAAGGAACTGCGGGACATCAAGGAACTGCAGTCGGATGTCGGCACTTTGGACACTGCTGAAGAGGATGCAGTGGTTCACACACCTCCGGACCCGCTTTGGCCCAGTGGTGTTGTCAGCATTGTCGTCCACCAAATCGTCAACCTCGAACTTGCTAATATCAAGGGCTCCCAGGGCAAGAGGAAGGGCCGTGAGTTCGAACCCGCAAGGCCTGATGCTGGTGAAATCAAAGAGGAGACGGGCAAGAAGCTGCCCAGCTCTTACTGCACAATTCTCGTTAACGATGAGCTCGCCTACAAAACCCGCACCAAGGTTGTCTCATCCAAGCCTATCTTCGAGGCGGGAACAGAGCGGTTCATCCGCGACTGGCGATCCAGCATCATCACAGTCACGGTCCGGGACGCGCGCAACCGACAGCACGACCCAATTATTGGAGTGGTACCTCTCAAGCTTTCCGATGTTCTCCTGACGAGTAGCCAGAGCACGCGATGGTACCCTCTCGATGGCGGCATCGGCTTTGGACGTGTCCGTATTTCTCTCCTCTTCCGGTCCGTGGAGCTCAAGCTACCTCCCCAGCAACTCGGATTTGGTGAGATCGGCACCTTCGAGTTCCTCTCCGATACCGTCACAGGCGTTAACTACGACGGCCGCTCTCGCACACGCCTCAAGCTCCGCACGGGCGGTAGCTCCGTAACGGTGAAGAGCGAGAAATGTACCAAGACCGAAGATGGCAGCCTCGTATGGGATGTCACGGACACGCCAAAGAGGGATGACGGGTCTAACGACGCTCCAAGTCGTATCCGCCTGCCTATACGATACCGTTACAGGTCTCCTATTTTCTTCGAGTTCCAACCTGCAGGGAAGCGTCACACCGATACCTTCGCGTCGATCTGGCTGCAAGATCTCGTGGACCTTGAGGAGAAGGAATTCGACATTCCCATCTGGCGTTGTGATAACGGCCTCAGACTGTCGCAGAACTACATCACCGAAGCCAACTACCGTGACATTCCTGACCTCAAGATCGAGGAGATCGGACGCCTCAGGTTCCGCGGCCGATTCAAGCCTGGTACGGACCGTGACCACTTGAAATTTGTGAGCGACAACGAAAGCCGCGAGACGATCGAGAGCTGGGAGGCGTGTTATGCCGAAGGTGTGAGGAATGAGCAAGTTGTCGGTGAGGTGCCGCCGAGTATTCAAAAGCTGCACGAGGCCAGCCTCACGCAAGGGCGAGACATCCTCGCGCAGGCGGATGAGAAAGACAGGGAGCAGTGGCTCTCGAGGGACGGGACAGATTGGAGTGGTGCTTTCGGCAAGGATCCAGCTGAATTGATGGGTGACAAAATAGGCGAGGATGATGACGAGGGCGATAGTTCGGATAGCGACTCCAGCGATCCCGATCTCGGTATCGAGGACGCCAGCAACGCTCCTAGTACCAATGGAAACAGCGCGGAAGGAAATAGTTACACGACTAGAGAGTCGGTGGACAGCCTTTCGTCGCCACGATCAACCAAGTCTACCAGCAGCAAGAACCCCATCAAACAGTACAAGGACTACAAGGAGCGGTCCAGGGATCTTCATCGCCAACATCGGGGTCTGATGCAATGGTAAGTTCGATTGGGTACTCCATCGCGATAAATGGCCCGCTGACTTGATAATTGATAGGAAACCTATGCGAAACGTCCAGTTTGCCAAGAACGAGGCCACATTCGCGGTCCGCCGGCTGACCAAGGTTGGATCACTGGCCGGGAGGAAGCCTGATGTGGAGACGGAGGTGTAAGAGGCCTGCTGAAATATTTTCCTGAGTCTCTAAGTCTCCCGTGTTTTTCGGCACGGCTACGCATTCATAGCCTGCTGTTCAGGGGAATTGCTTGGGTTATGGCGGGTTAAAAGGCATAACGGTTCGGCTCACGAGAGTAATATTGTTATTGATGAGGTCTACGAGTACTTGTAATTACGAAGCATTGGTTTTAAAACGAATAATCAAACCTATTACTGCAATTCCCGAATGTTATCAAATGTGACTGTATGCCTGGAGAGCGCCCTGGAGTCTCGACAATGGCCAGCTTTGGACAGACATAGGGGCAAGTTCGAGTTGGACGCATTCCGGGAACAGGGTGCTACAACTCCTTGCAATAAGAAGGCACCATGAATTCATTGTACGAAGGTCACGAGAGCCAAAATGGTAGGGGATATAAGAGTTATCAGAGTAAACAATAGAGATAATAGTCAGATAGATGTAAGTCCTTAATATTAAAGGTGAAAAACTATAATAGTGAGCCTGAGGGAGGGAAGGCCCCTATATATAGTTATTAGATAGGTCGCCCTAACTGCAGTCAGGCGAGCCTATAGGCTTTGTATTATCATTTATACCGGTTAACAGTAGTTACTAGAAACTTCGATATAACTAACAGTCATCTACCGGGACCTCCGTTGTATCGCTGCCTGTATTGTTTACGCCTCGATTCATCTTCGCGATGTCTCCTGATTGGTGCATCTTGCCTCTGCATGTATGTATCTACCTAGTACCAAGTAGGGAAGTATGGTCTCTACTTATGTACGATGTCTAGGGTCACTCATGCGCGATAGACAAGGTGTCTTGTCAGCATCCAAGAACAACCTTGACAGCCTTTTAGGGGGTCATAATAGTATCAATATATTTCTAGAACCTTGCTGGACCTACTTCGGTTCGCAAAATTCGCTACTGCTGCGCAGCTTCCGGCGGCTCATCCAAGCCTGAGTCGGAGCCCGAGAACACTATTTCGAGGTCGTATGCATGAGGGTCCCCATACAATACGAAGGCAACAATGGCCTTGCCCTGGAGCGCGGCGTACTCCTCGAGCATCTTGCGGAACCCGTTTCCGAATTTTGTCTCCGTCAGTAGCCTCCGGAATGCGTTCTTCCGATTTGGCTCGGTGTCACCGGCGTAGACGGTGATGTCCTGTTTGTAACTGCCCTGACACAAATCTTGGCGGATTTCTATCATGATGTCGTGTGTGCTGCTCTCAACGACCGTCTCGAGGTAGATGCTGTTGAGATTCGAGAGTGGTTGGTCTGCTTTGGCGTTGTACCTGTGTAGTATGATCGGGGTCAGTAACTGTCGGCTTAACCCACTTGGAGTACGAAGTTTATGGACTGTGTCCCCGTTGGCGGGACTTGAGAGTTGAGGGGAAACGAGAATACGAACCAGCCAACAGCTATGTCTCTGAGCTTGAGTCTCCGCTTGGTCAGATCGTCATGGTTCCAAGCCTCGAATACGTAAATCGTGTTCTGACCGGGCTTGTAGCCGAGTTGGTCGATTACATTGTCCTCCTTCTTGGACTTCTTAGAAGTGATATCCCACTTTTCTATGCCGGTAGCGGGATTGTCGACCGTTCCAGAGGAGGTCATTGTATATCCTTGTTGAGTGATATCAGGTGGTTGCTTCGCCTGCCTCTTGGAAATGGACTCTTCATCATCATCATCTTCATCACCACCACAGTGGCATCTACCAGGGCTCCATGGGCCGCCTTGGTCGTCGAGATAGAGCAGTCCTTGAGACTTGGCCTGCTCTTTGTTCAAGGATGGGGAGAGACACTTGACTTGTACGATTAATAATGTTAAATAGAACAAGAAATGAGATCAGACTCACCTGAAATCCAGTGCTATTCTTGTAGTGTTCAAGACAAAATAGCTGGCACGCATATAGTGTGGTATCCTGCTCCCTCAGTGTGTTTTCGAAGTAGGAAGGGCAGTCACCAATGGTGAGATTGTAGGCCTTCTGCCATTCAGACAGTACATTCGGACCACCATGGTGCAAGTCAAGGCTGACACCGACTTCCAAGGGATACGCTTGGACACCGAATCCGAGTAGAAGGGAGACGAAGCTGAAGAGGAAAGGAAAACGACTATTAGCCTTCATTGTGAGTGGTCGATACCTGAGGCTGGTGATCGAAGATGACTATTGCCGGTGTGGTTGTCTTGTATTTGCGGACCCGCGTTTTTGTCCAGAACGGTTCCCAATGAGCTTTTGTGATCCTGACTGCTGAGCTTGTGTTCCTCAGTTCTAGGTTATATTGTCAAGTTGTAGTACTCGGGCATTTATAGGAGAGGTATCTATTTGTCTACAATCGATACTGAGCTAAGTGAAGCAGCTATATTCACAAGTGAGACCTCCTTTCACTTGCGCATGGATTCGTACTCGATAGAATGAATATCTCCTATCACCTTTCTGTCCTCATCATTCTCGGTGATTCTGCAGAGAGTGGACTTCAGCTTCTCCTACTATATGACTGCCTGGTCAGTCGAATCATACTTGAGATTGAATCTTTGAAATGCTGGATATAATATTGAACCCAGGATAGTGAAGTGGCACGCATCTTCAAGCCTACATACATCCATAAAGTGACGGAATGTCACCAGTTGTTCACGTGCTATAGTGACCTTCAGAGAACAGAAAAAGGATCAGATACTGTTAGTTTTCAGGGCGCCAATGTGGTAGTGAGGATCGGGTGTATGTGAATATTATGGAATTATGAAGGCTTAAGAACGGTCGTACGGCTTGTTTAAAAGAGCCGCCGGTCACTTTGGGTAGCTACTAGTAATCCTTCGATTCTCTTAAACAGTACATCTCGTAGAGAACAGCAGTAAAGCCAGTCGATCGGTCGAGATAAATGTTGTGGTTGATATTGAAAAGACGTGAAGCTACGGAATGCATTGATATTTTACCACACACGGCCGGGCGATCGAACAATGAAATAGCGAAACAATATCGAAATACATCGGAGACCTGGAGGTTATCTTCTTGATTGGCCGTTTGCCATTTTTGTTTTTTTCATACACACACACACACACACACACACACACACACATATATATATATAGATATGGAATGCAGGGGCGGGGGGTAATAGTCGAAACATCCTCTGAGGAAGCATTTCGAAACCTCGATTCGAGACCCTCTTCTCTTTGTTTTTGCTATTGCTCCTGGATGAAAACCACGAAATGAAGCGTATTATTTCCTAAGAAATACTTTGGGATGGTCGTGATGAAGAAATATTGTACTAGCAAAGCCATGCAAGGTTATGATAGTCAGTGTCCAACAAAGCCCATGGTGTCCCGTGGACGCACGAGACCAAAGAAAAGGACTTGTATCAAGACTCGCATCAAACGTATCACAGTCCCGGATTTCAATCTGCCTTCCAAGGCTTCATCTGTAATCTGTTCAGTGAAATTTGACCTGTCGGACGCCCTGTCTTCGTAGGAGGCAGCAGCCCAGTCTGATCCTTCTAGTTTCATGTCTAGCGGCTGACACTGCATCATTATAGGCGTTGTAGGCTTGTGTGGAGGTCTCACAGTCCACAAGGGCGCAGTTGCTGTGGGATCCCCAGTGAACCACCCCTGGCTGTGCCGTGTGCTATACAAAGTTGGTGGTACAGGCGAGCGGCTGTGCATGCGACCCTCCGGGCCCCGGGACCACCGACAGCGCATGCCATTACAGCATTCCCAATGTTGAATTCTGTCCTCATCCTCTAGGTACACAACATGGAATACCCAAACAACGCAATCAGGACAACCGACTTCTAAAGATGGCCGCCCAATTTGACGAGGATTGTGACTGGCCCCGCAGGTTACTACATGTGCCGTCTATGACTTCATACCCGTGGGCACCGGGAAACATTTATGGCGAGGACGTAGAGCCAAAATACGTCGCCATCACATACACATCACATACACCTGGGGCCGATGGCGCTTAAGAGATGGCGAGAACCCCCAGATTAGGGCGCTCCCCGTGGGAGGAGTAGATTGGCCTATACCGAGAATAGACCCAGAGCATTTCACTGTGCAGGAGCTTGAGGAATGCCTTGAAGCTCTTCTCGAGGAAGCCAATACCAAAGACTTCCGTCAATCGTGTAAGAAGCCATCGATTCCTACGCCGAAACTCAACTGAACTCAACATGGACTAATTACCTTTGCAGATGAGTATATCTGGATCGATATAGCCTGCATTGACCAGAACCCAGATTCTCCCGACACTGCATCCGAGATTGGGAGGCAAGCTAAGATCTTCTCACTCGCGGCCTATGTGTACGCATGGATAAGCCGGACCGATTACGGAATGTTCAAAGAGCTTGGAACTCATGGCAAGTATGACGAATGGGTGCTTGACGAGATGGGAGATACCGCCAGCAACATGTCTATTGACGTAGACGATATCCTCAGTCTCGACTTTGTCAGGTATCTGGTGGCAGACCCGTAGTTCACGTCTCTCTGGAGATTGCAGGAAGCATTCTTGCGTCCGGATGCCTACATCATGACGAAAGATGCCAGGCAGTCACTCTTGGACCAAAAGACCTCTGGGAGGGCTATGCTAGACTTGAAGACCTTTCTTAATGCCCTTTGGTCGACGTGGCTCTTGACTGGCGATGTGGAATTACGGCCTGACACAATTCTCGGGCCGGATTGGACCAACAAGAATCGTGAACAGATAAGGAGAGCTATAGAAGAGACGGGAATAACTGAAGTAATTCATGGATGCCCAACAGGTCTGTTGGCGATGGCACAATACCGTCAGACCGGACCGAACAACAAGACTGATCGCGTCTACGGTAACATGCAAGTCTTCGGGCTGCGACTTGGGAAAGCTAGACCCGGAGCTTATTCACATGTCCGCTTCAGTTTAGATGAGCTCGAGGATGAGTTGGGAGCTGCTCTGATGGCAAAGGACCCAATACTGAGCCAACTGCACATCTACAAAACAACACCTGCCCTGGGGAAAGGGTGGAGAGTAACAAAGGAGTCACGACCCGCTGAACGATTTGACATAATTTGTATGGAACTGGGCTATAACGAATTGAACCGGACAATCTATCGCAAGATCGAGGCATCGAGTCGGCTTTCAACAGTTCACCTCGCTGGAAATCTTTGGGGTCAATTTGAGGGGCCAACAATACCATTGCAAATGCTCCAAGATGTTTGGGAAATTTGTGTGGACGCATTCCATGGGAACTTGGTGATCCTGGAGGTAGACTGCCCCAAGCCGACCAGACAACGTCTTTGGGAAGCAGCGAAGGGTACGAACCCGGTCGTCGAGGTGATTCCATCGCTGGTCGACCAACATCCTCAAGCTTTGATGCTCTTGGCCGATCTTACTCGACGCATATAACAAAGAAAAATCGCCTTGGCGAATTATGGGCAGACAAAGCGTTTGGCCTGATTGTTGTGCCGTGCGAACTGGTCTCATTTCCACAACGCTCAGTGTGGAGGAGAATAGGAGTATGTTCTTGGGCAATAGAGCATCGACGGGTTACTACAGAGATGAAGCCATTCTTCATGGGTGAAGATGCATCATGGAGTCGCACTGAGGGCATATTAGGATGAAGGACTGGAAATATCACAGTTGCCCAACCTAATTGTGGGAGTTTCACGCCACTCTAAGGAGCCGTACATATAGTGCTTCGTCGTGAATGCTCTCTCAGTACTGGAACAGTGGTTGAGGAAAGCTTCAGGTGCGATCTGGGAATACTCACGCTCAAGACATAAGTATCACAAGTAGGCTGCACATTCTCTGAAATCTCGGTCATTACGTTGAACTGAATGGCGAATGCACCGCCCGGGCATGAGCAGGTTTCTTAGAGGTTTTGGAACTGGCTTGAATGGATTCTTGAATATCATCTGCCCCATCCTCCTTGTACTTTCGGGAGCTCGTGGGAGAGAAGTTCGAGAAAATATCCAAATAGCATGCGAGATCAGCTTGAAGGATTCAAATACGGGTTCTTGAATATTACAGAGTGGCGCTCCAGCGTGCTTGCCAACGCAGACCGGCCTCAAGGGACAGCCGAGAGGCATCCGGCGCCACAGGAGTGAAAAGGAAGACCTGAAACACCTGATTAATGTCCAAGGCATAGCATTTATTGGTGGTGTGGTGTGTAATGGATTAAGATGCATGATCCTTGCTGGCCAGGATCCCCAAATCCACATTTCTCACCCGGTGCTAAGACATCTTTTTTCCAACGATTGAGCCAAGAATAAACCAGACCCCAGAAAAGGGTTCATGGGTTTCTTACTGAGGCCAAATAAACATTGACATACCCACCATAGACCAGTGCTTAATTTATGGATCCCGACGTCTGAAGATCCTTCTCACCTGAACTTCATTCACCAGTCACTTTTGATCAAGGGTGCCCAGTAACAGTGTCAGCAAGAGATCCACTCTATCCAGTGCCTCGCGATGAGTGATCGGTCCTCAGTGCTTTCTGGCACTCTTGGCACGATACTTGGTTACCTTGGTGGAGAGGTGGCCGAGGAGGTTCTATTCGAACGTCTACTATGGCCAGAGAGGTTTTACAACGACTTCAGTGTCTCCATCTTAATCAAAAATGCGTTCCTATTCTCTATGGGCGGCCCTCTTCACGCTGCAGCCCTCAAAACGCTCGACCAATTGCGCGAACAAGGGTTGTACTACGGAAACAGACGAGGAAACTTCTTAGGAACTGCATTCTACGACGATCTGAAGTTGAACTACGAGAGTTCTGGGGACAGCGATGGGGTCAGAAACGGATATTGGGTCCGTGTCTCGCGCTGCGTCAGTCGCTCAAGCCTGTCCCGCAACAAGCGGCTACCGAAGTTCGACATCGAAGATATCCAGGACGACAACGCGTTCCGCTTCCGCTCTCTACAGACGGTGAATCATATCACACTCCGGCTTGGTAGCAAGAAAAAAGGGCCAGAATCGGACGCTGCGGTAGCATGTATCCAGGAAGACAGAGCAACCTGGTGGACAGGACTGGGGATCTTGGCCTCCGAATCAATGACACTGGCTACTGCAATCATTGCTATCTTCATCGGTGGTTGGTGGGTGGCAATCTATATTGTCATCCCCCTGCTTCTGAAAATTGCTGCCTTGGCTGGAAGTGTCAATCGAGAGGGACTTGAGTGCCTACCCGAGCTGGAGAGAAAGGGCTCTTTAGACACCCTCGAAACCTTCCGGATATTCGACTCGGCCCATGGCTACCTGGTCATCACGGGGCCCAGACCTGTCGTAACCCAATTTTTTCGGCACTACGGGCATCCAAAGCGGTATACAACCTTGGGACGCTTCAGAGAGGTGCTTTCCATCGTGATCATATACTCCTTCGTCTTGTATTTCCCTATTGGGTTGATCACAAACATCTGGATGGACTCGTCGATACAATATCTATGGCTGGCATACCAGCTTTACACGGTGTTTGCCATGCACATAATACGACTCCTGGGATGGCAGGGTTGTGGGAGGACAGAGGAAAGAGTGGCGAGAGAATTGATGCTTGGAAAGACTGTCAGACTTCGAGGTCAACATGGAGAAGACGTGGAAGCTTCGCTGTGGACTACGTTTGTGCCGAACATCAGTTCAGGCGAGGAAACCGTGAGACATTTGATGGGGGAAAAGGCCACTACAAACTCATAGTTCTCAGGACAACTCCAGATGAGGGCTCGGCTACCAGAACCATGAATACAACGAAAACGTCACAAATGCGAGGATATATCACGATGATGGAAAGGTGGGTTTTAGAACATGGATGGAGTATAGAGTAGAAACAATTAAAACATGGCATATCATCAGAATCAATACTATCGACAGCTAGAACTAGATTCTCGCCTAACCAAAAAGCCCAACAGACGGAATCCAGCAGTTTCCGTCACCATTGAGGCAAGCAGCGACCTCTGGTGTGTCAATGAATTCCTGGCCTCCATATTGAAGTCAATATTCCATGTGAGTACACCGACCCTGTGATAACATGCGTAATCAGCTTCCCCCACCGGTACCAGCAGGAGGCTGATTCCCCAGTTGTAAAATTCATTAGCATTTCGATTGGAGTCTATTCCCTCGGGGGGGGGGGGGGACGAGACATCCAAGAGAAACCACAACCGTGCCGATAGACCTTGAGAGTAGCCATTGAAACCCTGCTTTCACGTTTCCAGATGAATTGACAACTTCGTGTGCCATTTCCCTCGTCCATCGGCGATCCAAGGCGAGTGTTGACATAATCAACCCGAATGCTATCAGTACCTCCTCGACTTATCATATGTTATTGATGATATAACTCAATATAGATGCAATTAATATATTAAATATACTAGTAGCAGGTATATTATATATATAACGGCTGAAGGGCTATATATATAGGGTCTAATTATCTATATCAAGTTGCATAAAGGCCCATTAAACTTTATCTCCGGGCTAGATCTTCTCTATGATTACTAGGTATACTAAGTTACGTAACTATAAATATATAGTCCGTACACGACCCTAGCCCTGTGGTTCCATGAATAACCACCCCCTTAATCTGACAGTATATATGAGAAGTCCTTTATGCACGAAGCCAGAGCCTCGCCAACGATCCACCCCTTCGACACTGTCCCCGCCTCATGTGATAGCGCATGCACATGTTAGTTCATTACTTATGCAAGGAAAGCCGAGATCCAATGCCTCGGTGAAGTTGTCTTGCGGCAGTACTACAGAAATCCATGGAGCTGATTGGTATGGTTTGTGTCGCCGATGAGAGTACCCTACGCCACGGACAAAGAATTGGGCAAAATTGCGAGTGGAGTTGAGCAGCAGGCCACCAGTGAGGTCGCGGCCGAATGTGACACAAATGCTCCACGTTACCTAGATATGGTCTTATAATGCAGACATGACTGCATGCCTTTATCGCTGGCACCGTCTGCGCCTTTCACGATGTTCTTTCCCTTACGCCACTTATTGAAAAGAGGGGTGATGAGGTTGACGGTGAGGCTCTTTCATATACATCTAGCTGTTGTCTGAAAAGCAAAAGTCAAGGTTCTGCACTATTACCATATACGCTTCTAATACGAACTCGCGTGGACTATACTTGTCTGAATGCGAGTAATGGATCATGTACGTTTTGGAAGAGACCCAAACTTTCTCCCTACGAGACGCCGGCCTGAGTCTTGGCCGAGAAGGCTACTCCATGTGCCTTCCATGACATCCTACGAGCGCAAGGCGAAGAATTCATACAGAGGCATTCCGCAACCATCCTACAACGCAATATCCTATACGTGGGGTAGATTCGAAATCAGCACTGGGCCAGCAATCAGGATAAACGGCGTTACATGGGAAATCCCAATCATTGATCCCCTTCATTTCTCCGTCGCTGAGTTCCAAGCAGCCATCAACCACGCCACTGCATCGTCTGCTTTCCTCTGGTTGGACGCCGCATACATTGACCAAAAGGACAACAGAGTGAAGCTTGCTGAAATCAATAATCAAGCACCGATCTCTCGCAGGGCCGCACGTGTCTATGTCTGGATGACGCCTTGGAACACAGAGAACATATTCGGATCATTGCGTGTCTTGGAAGCTTTCACGCGTTCTTTTGGTCATTAACATGCTGGATATACACTTGAAGCACGCAGCATGTTGACTGTTCCCGTCGACTATGCTTTGCTTCACGAGACTGTGGCAGGTATTGCGTCGCAACCATGGTTTACCTCCTTGTGGACGCTGCAAGAAGCCTGGCTTTGCGGTCCGGAGCTTATGTCGAGATTTCCAGACCCTATTCAAGTTAGCTTGACACTAATTGATGAGGGCAATGATCTCCGGATTGAAAGACCCGCCTATCTTGCCTGGATAATCGACGAATGCTGGTGTATTTGGAGGAAGTTGCATTTGGATCCCGCGCCACTCGCACAATCAATCAGTGCCCTGATTATCGATTCCGGGATGCTCACTCTACATTCCCGCAACGAAAGTCTGCTATACAGAGCAGCCGCTCGACGCCAGGAAAGGCTGCCTGAGGATGCTGTCTACGGAATCATGCAAGTCTCTGATATCCGGATGCCTGCGCGCTCTTATATCGACCGTCTCTTCACCGATTTTGGTCTGCTGCTCAACGTGGGGAACCCTCTCAGTTCTCACGTTTTCCTGCATGAAACACCTATCATGCTGTCCAAGGCTTGGATGATGAGCCGGAAGATATACGTACCCCTGTTATTCCTCTTTCCGTACAGGGTATCACCCAAAGCCTCTATGCGGAAAACTCTAGACGACAGCCATGCTTCGAAGGCTCCCGGTTGGACTTCCAGGAGCTCATATTGTTCTGGGGATATATTCAGAAGAAACGAAGATGGACAGGAAAGATTGTGTACCGGCCTCATGTGTACCTGGATGCTACACAGTCGTCTGATCTGGCCTGTATAGAACTAAACGACGACTTTGAAGAACTGGACCCCCCGGAATACGATAGATGCGAAGGTAGTTACACTCACAGAGTGCTGCTGACAAATTTGCCAACTTTGTTGCCCTATTCCGTCGAAAGATACCATATTCTCTACCTGGGTTTGATCCATCTACAAATCGAAACTCATCAGAGGGTAACTTGGATGTTGTATTATAATATTGACCTCATCGTGCGACAGGAAGAAGAGGGAACAAACAGGTCGTGGTATAGAGTCGGGTTTTGTTCCTGGTTAACTAGAACTGACAGTATAGGGCTAGATGAGCCAACAACTCCATATAGGCCGGAGGAGATACTGATGTCTTCTTCGCTTCTAAAGACTTCGCATGTAAGATTAGCTAGATCAGCTCTTCGAAGGCAGTCTGTTACCTTTCTGGTATAACGAGCGCGTTCAATTGGATTCTCACCTAGTCATACTTTCCATGGTTCCTTACTTTTGACAGGCAATCCTATAATATTATCAATATAGCCGAGGACCTACTCACCATCAAAACCGAAAGACGTGTAATGGTCCCACTGCTTTACATAGTGTGCTATTTCACGGGTTACATAGACATGCAGGCGACCGCACAGTACTCGGCGTAGATTGAAGGAGGCAATGGAGGTTCTCGGCGTTGGAGACGGTTCGTTTGACATCGTCCTTTGCGTGCAGACAGGCTATTTGGCATGTACTGATTGGAGGCGCCTGGGTCTGGGGAGGTACTGAGCATCCCGAGGCATAGTCGGAGGGTCCATCCAAGGTCGGGAGCAACATTTGAAGGTTGGGGAGCGGCGGCGACATCTGATCGTGGGAGTGGCGTCACCTTATTCTCAGGAAGGAGGGATGGGCATATGTGAGATCGCGGCCTTGATAAGCTCACATTCCAGCTCTAGGTTCTAAACCACGATACGGCCTTTTATTGGAGTCTTAATGGGCCGGGTCTTGCTAGGTAGCTCCTCCATTAGATGCCCCTGGGCCCCACTGCGCACTCTTTATCCTTGATGCATTCGGGGCCTTTCCGAAGGGAGCTTCGATCGCAAGCTGGGCAGTGACGAGCAAATCCTGCTGGATGACGATGTAGTGTTCATGGAATGCCACGGCCTCTCTCTGCGAGGGTCTTGATCTCCTCTTTAAGACGCTTGATGGGAACTGGGTCGTGATCATATGCCATGTTGAGTCCCGAAGACTGCTCGCTAGGGGAAACAGAGTTCACGTAGTCCGAACGGGAGAATTGCAGTGCAACATAAAGATTGCGGTTGGAATTTCCGGGGTACAATATCCTGAAAAGAACAAGACGACAACAGACATCCATCACCGGGGCGGAGAACATCCCTCGATATACCCATGCAACGACCACCAAAACTGGATATGCGGTCAAAAGACAACGTGCAATACTGTAGCGGACGTGACAAGAAGCCATAATATTCATTTTACTGTGGTTGAAGGGGACTGAATATATTCAAGCTGGCAGTGTGTGTGTATGTGTCGTGGCACTGATCTTGAATTACCACATGCACTTTAGAGATGACTTACTGACTTGACTGTCCGAGTCGAAGCCCGCTAGAGTTTCCATAGAGAGCGCACAATTCCCCAATCACGGCTCAGTCTGTCAGACCTTGGTGCACGGCGAGTGGAGGCTGTATATATTTGATGTAGCTGGGGGGTTAGATCTCACGCCTGCTCCTCCTCTCCTCCCCGCCCGCCTCGTTCCCACCCACTGCACCGCACATGCACCATGTATCATCCATGTGAGTAATATTCCTCCATCACCTCTGCCGACCAGACAGTCGGATACGGTTTCTCAGCTCGTTCGTTGCGCACGAGATCGTCCATCGTCTGTCTCTTCTCCTCCACGTTGCAGTCATTTTCCCGCCTTAGCCTGGTATAGTTGCAACTGGAGCACATCAGAAAAGAAGAAACCCAGATGAGCATTAGGATTGAGGCTGTGTCAAGGCGCTATCACTAGTCTACTTACCCCTTGAGATATCTCGTGGTGTCGAACCGATCTGTTATTGCTTGCTGAGAAAAACGAACTTCGCATATTATTCAGAGACGCTTAGTAATTGTTCAATGGTTCTCAGGTCTAACCAATATGAGTACTTATTGTTCGCGAGGCCTATTTCTATAGAATTTGGTCTTCCTTTCCTGGCATTTGTGACGCCCCTCACGATCGTTGTTACAGTCCTGGATATCATGCAAGCCAAGTGCAATCTGGCGTGCAATCAATTTACCCTCTTGCTACGGACCACAACCTTAAGCGGTAAGAGTGTAGACTGAAGGGCGTATGCACAAAGCCTGATTCGTGCTTACGCATATGCTCGAACCTGCAGTCTATTGCATATACTACATAGGAACACAACCACCCACAAACATATGCAGGCGTGTGATGAGGGGAAGGGGGCGGGCTTCAAGGCATCTCGATCCCTCCATAGACACTTGAGACTCTGCGGTACGACAGATGATCCCCGTATTCTACAAAACGTGTGGCGACTCATATTCATATAAAGCAAGCCAGGTCGCCCTCACGGTACTACCACATCTTATCGTGCTGACTAGGCCATCTCGACTCCGAAATCTGCACGAGTATCATCTACACGGTCAGTGCATTCACATGGTTATCCTTCCCTCCGCCTTCGTCCTCCCCCGCACCATCTGCGTCCCAGCCTGCAGGTCGCATTTTTCTGACAACCAGTCTGAAGTCCAGAGCACCGACCGCAGCCTCACTCAAACTGCAAGAAATCGTAAATAAGTACTTATATACGTGGCCCCATATTTGTCGGATCCACCATGGAGGTCCCCCCCAACCTTATCCCCTTCTTGCTTCCCACAGCCTCGTCAGCTCAGCAAAGGGTCATGTCGAGCCCACTTTCTGGAGGCACAGACTCCTCGTCCCTCACAGGAGATAACAATGTCTTCGGTGCCTTCGGGTCCCTTTTGGGGTACATCGGTGCAGAGGCAGTGACGACTACCTCTTTTGAGAACCTTCTTTGGCCCCAGCGATCTCTATCCAACTTCACCGTCTCAAAGTTTTCCTGGCAAGCTCTGCTTATGCCAATGGGGGGACCTATGCATAAAGCAGCCCTGAAGGTGTTGGACATCATATACAATCATGGCCTATTCAAGGGGCGTCAGCAGGGACACATGCTCGGCACTGCGTTCTTCCCTGAACTGGGCTGGACATATACCATGCACAGCCAAGGGATCCATGAGGAACACACTGAGCCCTTGAGGAACTGCATCCTGGCTCGGGCACTATGTCTCCTGCCCATGCCCAACCTCGACCAGCCGAAGGAATCTCCCAACCTGGGCAGTATCGAAGGTGCCATCAACAGCCCTCATAACAAAACCGAGCGCGTGCGCGCCAAGGTCAGGGTGAGCCACTTGAGCATCGCCAAAGCCACGGAGAAAGACAAGAAGTCGAGCCTCCCGTTCGTCTGCGAGCAGCATGGCACACCGGGCCCTCGGATCCTGCTGGCGATATGCGGCAGTGAGCTGAGCGCCATCGGCGTCGCAATCGGCGTCGCGGCCTACTTCCACTCCCCTTGGGCTCTCATCTGGATCATACCTCTGGCTCTGCGCCTCATCAGCGCCGTATTCGCCGTCGAGCGCGAGTCGCTGGTGCAACTGACCTCTTCAACATCGGCGACTGACCCGGCCTGCGACTTCGAGGTGCACTGCCCGCAGTCCGAGGGCAACTTCCTCCTGTTATCCGGCCCGCCCACCCTGGTGCTCCAGTTCGCCAGACACTATGGCCACCCCAAGCGGGACCGGCTCCGCGAAGTCGTACAGCTCTCCGTCGTGGTCCTTTTCGCCTTTTTGTTCCCTCTCCAGCTGGTCTGCTCGACCATCTGGATGCCAGTGTCCCTGCAGAACGTCTGGCTGTGCTACCAGCTGTACGTCGTCCTGGCAATGCATGTCTCCAGATACTCCAGTCTCGGCTCTGGGTCCACCACGTCAGCTGCTCTCGCCAATGCTCTTTCTAAAGAGGGATGCACAGGGAAGGATATCAATAAGTCGGAACACGCCATCCTCTTTGGACACACGCGAAATGGTCTAGAGACCCTTAAGGTGGGCGTTGTGTCGACCTATCATGATCGTTACAAGAATGGAAAGGAGGCTTTGCATAACTTGCTTCGTCGCAAAACATACAGTTCAGAAACCACGTTGGTCGAGTCGGAGCCTTAGATGTGAGCAATGGGTAGGAGATATCCCGTATAGGCAAGCACTATGGCGAAATGTTATTACCTTCAAGGGTTAGTGGAATTGGTTAGTCTAGTTGTGTGGCATGCCTTCATGCAGTGGTGTAAGTCTTCTGGTAACTAGCAACTTCTCGAACTATCGGTCTGTTCACAGCGGTCCTGGTCATTGATGGAGCCCCATTACCCTTTGATTTGACACAAGGTGACAAGTTCGCGTCCTAATTTGAGGGATATATATATTCATATATATGCTATTATCTCGTACGGGGCTTACTGATGAATGTAGATATTCTCGGAAATGTTGGCTAACAACAACTCTTACAACAGCTCTATGCTTGTTCAAGTCCCATCACAGAGCTCAGTTGATTGCACCATCGTACCTCATCCACCGTGGCACTTGGTTCTCACTGATCACCGCACCGTTCCAGGGATTTGTCGGCCTGAGGCACAGGCCGAGATGCCGGCACGAGAGCCAGTCGTCTTCATCATGTACAAGCACGATCCCATATAGTAGTGGGTAGCGAAAGCGGGCGCCCTCTCTCGTGCCTAACGAAAGCACCGATATTCTATCCCTCCCAAAGACACCCAGTAGCGCCTCAGATGTCCTGTACACCACACCCAAAAGGTATGAACCCAACCCCTCTGCGAGACCGCGCCAGCTGAGATGCTCGTAGGGGCGCGGTATAATAGGATAGTCCCGGAAGAGATAATCGTCCAGCTCGAACCAGAGATCTGTGAAGCCACCTGGAGGCTGAGGATCGGGCCTCTCGCAGGCCTTCCAGTAGGAAAGCAGAGAGTACAAAGGAGTCAGGTACCCCCCGATCCGTGCCGTTATGCTGTTGCTAGGACTGGCTGTTAAGGTGCAATGGTCGAATGAATGGTGATTTTCGTAGTTGGAGAGAGTCTCTATGGGGAACTGGGAGTCTTGGGTGAGCTGCCACGTCCTCCCAGGCCGCGGCCTCTGGGTGTGTACAAACATCTGACCGAGCAGCGGGGAAGATGCGTTCAAGGCCGACACGAACTCGTCCTCGAGTTCCGCCAGGCTGTACACTCTCGACGTATCCGCCCCAGTAGCTGTCGCGCCGACCTTGATGCCGTAGACAGCCATGATCCCGTAAACTCGGTCGGCCTCATTGGTTGCCTGCCGATGCTTCGCGGTCGCGTCTTGGATATTTGGGTTAGAGGCTGACGGGGACGTACAGCCGGCCTGTTGAAGGCGACGGACAACCATGTCCCGCAACTCTCTGAGGTATGGTTCTTCGAACCTGGTGGAACGCGTCAAATGCACGTAAACGCCTGCCATTTCGCGGCGTAAGGGCCAGCTAAGGAACGGGGTGAGCTCCAACTAGTGGCCTGGTTGCTGAGGACTTCACGCCATACTGTGGGTCGGTTCCAGGAGGCATACTGTGTGATGTGAGGCCAGTTATCTGTTCCAATCACCAGAGGGCTCCAGAACCGGTAAGATAGCGGGACGATGTATTTGTGTGTTGCAAGACTGGGTTTGTGTTGGACTGCAGGCGCTTAATGTCGAGCAGTGATGCCGGCGGTAAACAGGGACAACTAAATGAGACAGGTATACTTAACACTATTGTAAATGGAGTTATGTTTTTAGCCGGAACCCACACTGTTGGCACCTTCTCTTGGTATTACCCATCCCATAGAGGGGGCACACCAGTCAGCTAGGATTGCTGTCACAAGCACGGAGTTAGGAGGGTCTCCAATTGGAATATGCCACTCCCTCAAAGAACTGCCTAGGCGTGCACATATCCAGTCGGGGCATTGCTGTCTGACATGCATGTGTGCACGCACTTCGTCTCGCTTAGTATGGTGCCCAAGTAGATTAGTTGTACGGATGTACAGTGACACCTTGGCGTTTTAAACGGAGCTGTGCTTTGTCCCCACCCCCCCCCCCCCAACCC
Source organism: Cytospora piceae (assembly GCA_016508685.1). Classification (NCBI taxonomy): domain Eukaryota; kingdom Fungi; phylum Ascomycota; class Sordariomycetes; order Diaporthales; family Cytosporaceae; genus Cytospora; species Cytospora piceae. The sequence goes on along the minus strand of JADMLE010000005.1, from coordinate 852,116 downwards.
CAAATGGTTGAAGTCGCTGACATGTGGTGTTACCGGAAATGGACTTGCCGTCCCGATATCAAGATTCGGAAAAGATGGTGAGGACTTGGAGCTGTATGGAATGATGCTTCAGTTCGATGGGGGTGACAACATGCAGTGCCGCCGTCTGGGACCATGCAGCTGGGACCAAGTACGGAAGATGAGAACAGTCTTTGAGCTTTCCTTATGGCCTGGGTGGGAGAGATCAGAGGATGCCGTTCGGTAACATGGACACAACGACGGCTTGAGGAACTCATGCAGTCAAGATAATTACTTAAGTACTTGAGTAGTCGCGTTTTCAATCACGCCGAGCGCACTCAAGAAGACGCTAGAAAATGCCTGGTTAAATAATGAGATGCACATCCTGATTAAACAAGACTCTGTTGCTCAGCTACCTAGGTACCAGCAAAGGTAAAAAGACAAACAACGATATGTGGTGTGTAATGTCCCAATCCAACGCCAGGGCGGAAAGAAAAAATCACAAACGACAAAACCCCCACTGAGAGAGGGCAACTTCTCCCATCAGACCGACCATCACAATCCTTAAGAGAACTCATTGTCCGCCTCCTCGATGGCGCTCTTGATCCTCAGCAGGATGGCAGTCTTCCACTTGTCCAGCTTGCTCATCTGGTCGTACGCGTACAGCTTGTCGGCGTACTTGTCCTGGTCGCCCTCCTCGATGGCCCCGATCAGGTCCACCAGCAGCTGGTGCTCGCGCTGCGTCGTGAAGCCCGGGTCCATGTCCCTGTACTTCTCGAGCGCCCGCTGCGTGGCGATCATGTCGCCCGCCGCGAGGTAGCACAGCCCCGCCTTGAGGAAGTACTCCTTGACGCTGTAGCGCATCAGGTTGTTGTTGATGGACTGCTGCGCCACCTTCTCGTAGTGGTCGATCGCCTTGGGGTAGTCGCCGTCGAGGGCAGCGATATCGGCTACCTTGAGCCAGAGCTTGTTCGCGAGGCTGTGGTGGTGGTGAGACTTTCGGTCAGTGGTTGGCCTTATAACACACGGAGTCCTCCTCTCCTTCTTTTTTTTTGCACACTGCACACAGGAGGGGAGTCTGTCAAACTTACGCCGATGCTCCATCACCCTCGTACCACCCGGCAGCCGCCTCGTATGCCTCCAGGGCGCGCTTCATGTCGCCCAGCTGGTTCTCGAAAATGTCGCCCAGGCTCTCCTTATGCGAGGCGGCCCTCCGGAAGTTACCCTTGGCGCAGTACTGGTTGATGCTGAACTCCACACATCGTGCGGCATCCTCGGGGCTCTCTGTACGGTAGACCTTGAATGCGTCGATGTAGGTGTTGGCGGCATCATCGGGCTCGTTCAGGTTCTTGATCTGGATTTGTGCAGCCTTCTCGAATGTCTGTCCTGCTTCCCGGTCTATGATCATTTGGAATGGTCAGCCATGCCCGTCGCTGTCTGTAGAGAGTACGGAGCTAAGGCGAGGAATGACTAACTCGACTTCTGCATTCTGAAGGCATTGGCGGCTTGGATGTAGAGGTCGGTGGCATTCTGGTACTTCTCCTCGCGGCCGCCGAATAGGGAGAAACCGCCGGATGCGCTGGCGAGCGTCTTGTCTGCCTTGAAGGAGAGCCCCGTCAGTATGGTACTGGCAACATCAACCTGGTCCGAGATCGACGTACCTTCTGCAGTAGTGCGCGAGGGTCTTGGGCCATTGTCGCAGGAAATTGTCTGGAGGTTACTCGTGGGAGGCGGGGTTATTCGAGGTCAAAGGGATAAGCTACGCTGGATTGTTTGAAGTGAAGTCGGTTCTTTAGAGTTGTTGAGGACAATAGAGGGGTTTGAATATGCAGGGAGAAGTCGTTGTTGTTGTTGTTGTTGTTGTTGTTGTTGTTGTTGTTGTTGTTGTTGTTGTATAGTGATTTCAGCTGTCAGGTTGCAGGTTGGAGTGAAGATGCGCTGTTCTATCTTTGAGCACCGGCTGTTGTGGGTTGGTTGGGCCTAACATGAGAAGTCAGGGTATGACGCCGCCGCAACACGCGCCGCATCCCGGCATCCTGAAGTAGTGTAGCTCCTGAAGTAGCTGTACTCCTGCCCCTGCCAAAATCCCGGGCTGAAATGAGCATGGGTACGTAGCCGAGGGACCTGCGACAGTGGGCCACCTCCGCATGGAGCTTGACCAATCGACGCTGGTTCTTTCAACGTCAAGTCATTGGACGCCGCCACGATCAATTTCATGTGAGCATTTCAACAACTTTTGGATGAGAACCGACATGAGATATTCAAGGACTTGACAGGAGATTTCTGAGATAATAACTATTCTCCCCTTTACAAGATCTATACAACCCAGAAGACGTGGACAACAAGGAGGGCCGTTATCACAACAACGAAAAAACATGCATCCAAGTCGCGTATTCGCCAAAGGCGCGCCGACAGTCCTGCGTTTCAAGACGACAGCGACCGGACCAACATCGTACATATGCCGCCGCTGCATGTCGCAATCCCCAGGGTCATCACAAACACCGGCCTCTGAGGCGACCAAGACGCCTGACTCAGACCTCAGCACAATCTTCACAAGACCAACCTGGTCCGTCCGGTCTCTCCTCCCATCATCCACACCCTCACCATCATCGGCACAATCACCCTCCACCCCGGAAACTACAACATCAACAATAACACCCGCCACCCTCCACCACCTCCTCCGCCTCTCCGCCCTTCCCCCGCCCGGGTCCCCCGCCGAGGAGGCCTCCATGCTCGCCACCCTGCAGGCCCAGCTGCACTTCGTCCGGGACATCCAGTCCGTCGACACCGCTGGCGTCGAGCCCCTGCGCTCCATCCGGGACGAGACCTCCGCCGGCGTGGCCGAGTCGACCGTCACCCTCGACACCCTGAGGGCGGCGCTGTCCCAGGAGGCCGTGGTAGGCCACAGGGAGCGGCCGCGGAGGGTAAAGAGGCCGGAGGATGGGGAGAGGTGTGCCGAGGAGAAACTGGTCGAGGCCGCGACGGCGGGGAGGAGAGAGAACCGGTATTTCGTCGTGGCGAGCGGGAAGGCGAAGCGAGGAGATTGATCCCCATCCCGGTCGCTCTGTAGACAATGAGAGTAGGTCATCGGCTTTCCTCGAATTTTGTCTTGTCTTCCACATGGCTCACTACCGCGATTCGAAAACAGCGTCAAGCTCACACCATTTAGATAGCCACCAAAATCACCAACTCAAGGCTCAAGCTGCCCATTTCTCCTGATACTTACGGGTTAGCACGTAGTCTAGGACAGCACTCGATTGATTCTCTATCCGGATATAATGCAATGGTACCATTTTGCCTGTGTGGCTACCTGGGGCTCTAAGCATGCCAAAATCTCCAAGCCGAGCCTGTCGATATCAAACCCCTTTTTGATGCTGAACCTTTTCCTAATACAAGAACCGAGCCTTTCGGTTCCGAACTTTTCATGCGGTAGACCTTGCCCCTGTATTCCGATATGCACCGACGCCTGCACCTCAACTCCATGCCGATGCCGAATATGCTCCGCGACTCAATGCCCTGGAATAGAGGGAGGTAAGTAAAAACGCGAATACCAAAGCTGCCTTGTGAAGCAGCTACCTTCCCTGAATGTTTTCGCTAACATAAAGATGCAGAATAAGATCATCATGAAGGCTGCCAAGGCCGTCTTGTTGCGATCATTGGATCATGGTGAGCGCTCTCGGTTGGGGGCGGCACCCTCGAGTACTGCCCACTTCCGAAAGTTGAGCCACCACGACCGCCTCGACCGCCTCGACCGCCAAAGTATGCACCGTGTCCCCGTCTCCTCTCAACGTTCGTTGCTGTCGCTAGGTCGTGTTGACCAGGGTACCTGCGATGCCGGTCCTACTTAAGGCTCATTTTCCCCATCTGGCCAGCAAGGCTCCTGTCGCTGTTGTTTCCGCTGCGACCACCACGCCCACCACGACCACCTCGGCCACCGCGACCATTCCTGCCGCCGCGTCCCTGTGGCTGTGTATTCTCCTTGTACTCGGACGACCCGGCAGACCGTCCTTGTCCCTTGCCGAAGACCTGCTGAGTGGGTGCTGAAATCTTGACCGGGGGTGCCTTCTGAGCAGTGCTGATGAGATGCTGAGAGGCGCTCGGTCGGGGTCCAGCGGTCTTCAACTCTTCCCATCCGATTCGCTGGAGAATGTCGCCCACCAAAGATGGATACTTGGAATGCGCTCCCAGAATGTCAGACACGTCGTGGTTCTCGACGCCTCCCACGCCCTCGATAGGGCTTAGACCGGCCACACCAAACTGGCAAGGTCCACTTCTCGCAGCAAAGGCGAGCATGTAGTCGTTGTTGGCGAACACATTAACAAAACGACCCGCCACCACACTCTTTAGGGCACTCCAGGTACCGGCATCGCTGGGGATTGGCGCGCCCATCAGCACCACGTTGTCAACTAGCCCATAGAGCTTTCGCTCCGCCAAATACACCAGGGTCAGGTAGATCGAGCGGGCACCAATGCCATACCCGATCAGAGTCACGCCTCGCTCCCCATGAAGATGTCCTGTGATCAGCTCCGAGAGACAATTGGAAAGCTTGCTGCTTCGCGTCATGCCCATGATCCAAGCATTATCGACAATCTTGCTGACCCTTAAGAGGGCGTACGGCCACTTCTGGGCGAATAGTGTGGTCATGACTGGGCAAAGTTAGGTCGTATCCTTTACAACTTGGGTGCAAGGACTATAACTTACTAGGCACCCGGATCAGCTCTTGTCGGGCCTCGGTCCATGCCTTGCTATTGAGAAGGGTGAGAAAGGCGCTGCCGATCTTCTCCAGAGTATCTGTCTCCCAACGAACGGCATAGACCTCGTTCTGAGGCCCAAGGCGCTCCCAGGGGCTGACCACATTGTCCGTACCTGTGAGCAGACCATTGATGCAAATGACAAGACGCATTCGCCGATCCTCGGGGGCGACATCCTTTTGGTCCTGGAGCTCCGTATGCTTCGAGCCGTAGACCGGAACGAAACAGCAGTCTTGAAGGATTTGGGAGAAGCTGTCAATCGACTTGACTGTCGGCCGGGCGGGGTTGGCCCCGAAGAACGTGGCCAGTGCACTCTCGTTGTCGCCCAAAGCTCCAAGCAGGTTGGCTACTGTGACAGGTGGGAGGCTCACCGCGGGAAGACCTTGTCCAGCGAGTACGGTGCCAAGTCCCGCCGCCGCAAGGGTCGCGCCAGCCTGAAGTGGATTGGAGGAAGGGCGATACTTCTTTGAACCCTTATTCTCTTTGACCGGCTTGGCCTCGTGGACCTGTTTGGTCTTCTCAGCACCCATGGTCTCGGGCTTCTCCTCAGCTCCCGTTTCCTTTCCCTCATCTGTCTTTTTGACCTCGGCAAGCTTCTTCTGCTCCTCGGCCTCGCGCTTGTCTGACTCGTCGCACATGGCCTTGTAAATCTTGCCAAGGCCTTGAGCGATACGCTGCTCCTCCTCAACGAGCACATGCATGGGAATGTGCAGCGAAGATGCAAGGTGCAGAAGAAAGAGTCGGGAATACGAGATGTAGTGCTCAGTAGAAAGCAGCATGAGGATGAAGGCGTGAACGAGAAGGCGTCTCTTGTCGACTGAAAGATTAGTCAAGGGCGTCTGTGTAGGTGTGAAACGTCGGATCAGATTCAAGTCCGCCTGATAGGGGATGCCTCTGTTGACTGTGTCTTCGTCGTCAGCTTTCAGCTTTACCACCAGGGAGGATTGTGAGGAGAGGGCGGAAAACAATACCTTTCTGTGGCTGTTGGCCTCGACCTCCAGGACCAACTCCAACTACACCTCCACGGGAAGGTCCCTGACCTTGACCGGGCGGTCCAACATTGGGATTGGCGGGGAATTTGGATACGACCAAGTCATTCAAGCGCTTCTGGAAGGTGTTCTTCCACTTAGTGAAGTAGGTATTGACATCCTTCTGGAGCTCTGACATGGACGGGACCGTGGCCTTAACGCTGTCGGCATCGATCGGAGCGATGATGAAGGTGTGGGCTTTGGGCTCATCGCCATCATCAGCATCTCCGCCGCCTTCAGTCTGGGCTGGGGCTTGGGCTGGGGCAGCCTTTGGCTTGGGCTGGGAGTCGGCTCCAGTCTCACCTGAGGTTTGACCTGGGGTAGCTTGGGCCTCCCCACCCTGCTTCTGTATTGGCTTGGAAGGCTTGCAGTAGCCATAAACCTTGATGCCGTTCTCGGGGAACCGGTCGTCATCGTCGTCGTCGATGATTCCAGCAGTAGCAATGGCGGCCTCCATGGCGGGGCCATAGTTCCAGATCTTAACTCGATTGGCCTGAGCGACAGGCAGGTGCAGGAAATCGAAAGGCTTGGTGGTCTGGGTGGTCAGCTTCTCCATGATGGAGTCAACGAGTGTGGTCAGCTCTCCGCGCTGGACGAAGGTCAGAACGACGGTGATGTCTGCCTCGCGCTTAGGCACGACGCGTTGACGGGCAGGCATGTTGGAGTCTGGATCGGTAGCGTTGATGTCCGTATCGTCTTCTTCATTGGGGGAGTTTAGGTCTGCGTCCGTTTCGTAGACTGGGTTTACCTCGGAGACTTGATCTGGAGGAGGTGGAGGCGCGGGAAGGTTACCACCACCCTTCTTCTTCTTTGCGGCCTTGGATCGCTTGTTGGGATTGGGATTGGGATTGGGATTGGGATTGGGACTGGAAACTGGAGCTGGAGCTGGAGTGTTAGGGTTCTCCATCTTTGCTGGGCGCCGAGATGAATCCATTGTTATTGCGAAGGCAATTTGAGGGATTGTGCCTTCCGTTATTGTCAGTCGCGGTGTGCATGTATCGTCAACTGAGAAGGTGGGGATACGAGGGGTGGTAAGCTGGGAGGCAAGAGGTTGCTCCTTCCTTGGTTGTTGTGACCCTGAGGTGAAGGAGCGGTGTTGGAAGTTTCACTGGTACTGTACCCTGGTTGCGTTGTTGTGTCGTCGTGGCGGTTTGACTGGGGGTCAAAAGGCAATGAATGGGATGAACCACCTGATGAGGCAACGCCTTGAAAAGGGTTGGAATATTCACAGCTGGGTCAAAGGCAGGTGAAGGCAAGGAAGGAAGGTAAGTAAGATGGGTGCAGGTGTACTTTATTTAGGGTTTGCTGGTACACACCACTCAACATTCACCACTAAACTAACTCAGTGTTTGTTTGCTGTCGTCCCATCTCTCCACCACAGCTATACCTGTTTTGACGTCAGTTCCCGTGGCATTGGTTTCGCAGTGAACACTCAGTGGAAGCACTTTGGAAGCACTTCAGCCCTTCTTGCGCTTATGTGTTACAAAGGCTGCCGGCAGTCGAGCTACAGCTGCAGCTGTGGAAAGGAGCTGTAAGCCAAAGGCTTGCTACAGGAAACAAGACATGCTGCGTTACTGCCTTGTTCTTCTTCTCAGGGTCTTGTGAAGGAGATATGCTCACAACCCAGGCCTTCTCAAAGTCTGGATCAACTGGTCCTGGCCCTGCATCAAAAAACGGGTAATTAGACCATAGTGAATAATCAACGATACCTTGCCTTTTTACCAATAAGACTTCCAATGCAACCGTAATGCATAGTAGGGGTATACTGTACTTAGACTCCAATTCCTAGGTAGGTTGTCTTGTTCATATCATTGATACACAGAAACATCTTTATGGTAAGAGTTCTTGGAAACCTTCAAAGAATTGACATTCCTTCCTGGATTTCAAACGTTGTGCTACACAGTGTGGTATGATCCAATCCTTCATCTCCATACAGTCCAACTTACAAGATCACATCAGATGCTCGGCCGTTGTAGGATTGAACGTCTCAACGGGCGCATACCCCTGAAGGGCAATAAAGGCGAGCGAGGCTAATGCACCCCGCAGATTTAGTCTATCTGGCAGTTGTGATCTGCGGCAGCGTCGCAACGGGTAGGGCTGAAATGGCACTCCCAACCACCACAGCATACCACCCGTGAACCGTGAGGGTTCAACATTCTCATCCTAGCCTTGATCCCATCGAATTCAAATTTCAGCAATCATACTGGATAGCAGCTACTCTATGTAGGTGGAAAATATGGGGCATCACTGATTACATGAGTGTCTCTCGGACCTTCATACCCGCCGTAGCTCGGATGTTGCACGATATACGAAGGTGTGAGTGCAACATCGGGACAGAAATATGATATTTGATCTGTGAGAATAACAAGTTCATAACAGTCTACCATCTCTTATGAATTGCCCCCCCCAAAAAAAACCCGCCGAAGTCAACGCACTTGCCGCCCTCGGAAGTTCAAACTTTACCTATGCCACGCCCTTATGTATGTAGCCAACTCCAACGCCAAAGTAGATACTTTGAAACCAATACACCCCATCCAGATAGAAACCAATTAGCCCAGGTACTGCTCAAAGCCGTACACTCGCCCCGATGCCCTTGCCCTCATACCACACCGTCTCCCTCCACGCTCCAATCCTCACGCCCACGATCGCTTTCGCATCCAGCTTCAGAGCCCCACCCAGCGCCTTCTTGATCTTATCATACGTATCGCCACTCCCGATACTCCAGTCCACAGGCAACCTCGGTGTCTTCGAAGTCCCCGGTGGTGCCGCGATCGGGTACTTGTAGATGATTCTGCCAACAGGATCACTATGGTAGAATGCCGTGGCGTTGACATGTTCAATGTACACAGTGTTGTGCTTCAGTGGGCTAACGAGAGTGAAAGTCGCGGTCGAGCTGAGGAGGTGGAAGGTCGTTTCGCGGATGAAGTGGGTTTTCTTGTCGCCGTCTCCGCCGTCGTTATCGCCGTCGCCGGGAAGATGTAGCTGCGGCGTAGGTATCGTGATGTTGAAATGTGAAAGAGCGTCGCCGAGGATGGGTTGCGAGGGGAAGCTATCCCGGTGTGCGCGTACGGTGAGAGACGTATTCCACCCTGAGACGTATTGAGACAACAGGTTTCTCGCAATAGTTTCCGCTGGCGCACCACCCAGAGACGGATTCCACTTTGCCGTGACAATTAAGTTTGTGTTGTTCCCGGTCTTGATATCGAGGTCCTCCGCAGTGACCTCACCAACGACCGACCCATTGCAGAGAACGTGAATGTTCACATAGGGAACGTGCGCGGCGTAAGGTGTTGGATTTGTGATGTTGACGAGTACTCGCACTTCCATCGAGTGAGGTGTAGTGTTCATGATCATGATGCTGCCGATTCTGGGATTGAGTCTGCCAAAAGGGTTTGCATCTGGTTCATTCGGTTGTTGTGATATAGCTATATTTGGTGTTAGAACAGGTCCGAAGTTGATACAGGGGAGAATGCAAGTCCAGCCCTGACAGGCTGGGTGGCCAACGTAAAATACTAACACTACCAAAGAGAAGACGGACGTTTTACTGGGATGGTGCCCTCCGCGGGGACATCTTTCAAGGCCAGCTCTCCCAGGACGGTCTGGACCTTAACGTCGACCAGAGCCTTGACATCTAGGTTAACCATCTTGCCCTGGAACAGCAAGGCCTGGAGCACATCTGTCAATACATCGCCGTCCGTCACGTTCACTGGCGCATTTTCAATACGCGACATGATCATGAGTTCTGGGTCATCGGTGTCGGAGTGTATCCTGGTCGAGTTTGCCGCTTGCCAGCGTCGGATATCCAGGACGCCGAGCTTCTTTTCTTTGTAGAAAACATCGGCCGTTGCGCGGACCTTTGTCACGTTGATGCCGAAGTTCATCTGCTTGGGAAGGCCAGCAATGACGTTTATGGTCCCCGACACGGTAGGGGCTTCCTCTAGACTGAATTGCGTGTCGGTCATGGAGAAGTTGCGGATCATGTTGTCGAAAGTGCGCCCTGGGAAGGGGACTGGCACAGTGACTTGAGACAGTAACTCGTCCACCCATTGCGGAGTACCATCGCCTGGTCGCTTTGCCCCTCGCACGAAGACGGTGGCAGCTTTGCCACCAAGGTAGTCTTTCAAGAACCGATCCAAGGGAGACGAACCAGAGTTGGGGCATACTCGTGTCAACGAGTCGGGGAGTTCCCTAATCACCCCATGAGCGTTTGCAACGATGGGTTCGCGAGGTCGGACGCCCACAGGATCCGTAAGGGCGTCAGCAACGAGAATGTAGGGATCGTTAAGTCCGCAGTTGGGGACGAGGATTTCGAATGCAAGTGGCGGGACGACCACTTCGATTGGATACTTGTTTTCTGCACGGATGGACACGTCGGCTGCCACGGTGTGATTGTCAATGTCTCGGAAGAGGACCTTGGTGATGTTGTACTGAGGAATTCCAGGGACATCGCTCGCTGCTCAGCTCATCAGTAAAGGCTCACACAGTCAGAAAAAGAAGTGTTCAAGAATGTGGTGTAAGAATGCAATGTCTTTAGATTCAGAGGAGACCCTTTTGTCCAAAGTATAATGATGCAAAGGATTGATAGAGAGATTGACCTTCAACTGTCAAGGAATCAGACACGGCATGCGTGCCCAAAGGGATGATGCCTGTTTTCAACGTGAGGTCGGCCTTGCCCTGGACCCGAAGCCTCCCCAGTCTTCCCTCCAGCCACTCGTTTGCGATGGTGCGTATGCTATCAGCCTCGCCAGGCATGAGCTCCGCGGTGAAATCAATGGCAGTGTTGTCACCGTTGAGTCTCATAGCGAGCGGTGGTATGCCGACACTGCCCAGGAGGACATCGCCGTACTCGGGAAGGAATACATTGACGATCGTAGACTCCGTGCTCAATCCACGTACGAGCCATGTTGCGACGCTTCCAACTCTTCTGACATGTTCGTTCTCTACCCTTGATCCATCCAACTTGAAGTTCGCTTGAATGCGTGCACGCACACCATTCGCGGTGATCGACTCCAACGACAGTGCGGTCGGCTCGAGGACAGCACCCTGCTTGGCGTATTCCTCGACGGCGCTGGGGACGAAGAAGGCACCGAAGATGATGGCAATTGTGACGATGCCTAATATAACCATGGCTATTATCGATGGCCATCTTGGTCGCTGCTTCGTCGTGGATCTGTTGCTGCGGTGCGACCGGACAGAGGCACCGTCGGCGTCATCGTACCGAGGCTCATCGCTGGATCCGGGAAGCAGCGGCGACGCCTCGCTTCCGGGCTCAGCATCATGGATTCGCGAGGCATCCTCCTCCGTTAGCAGCGGGGACCTCTCCGAGTCGGTCATCGCCACCTTCGTTATGGCAGCCGGATGACTCCGTACTGTGTACCGACGGGATCGGGATAAGGTGGGTACAATGTTGCGATGTTCGGCGATATGGCGGGGCCGACCTCAGCCGCAGCCCCAGCTCGAGAAGTACAGACTAAGATTTGCTTCTGGATCAGATATAGTAGGACGATAGTGCCTTCAAGGCCGACGGAGTGACAGAAATAAGTAAGTTGAACTAAAGTGGTGATGGCTATGGTTCTTTCTTTTAGGTAAGGGAGAGGAGAAGCTGGGTACTACATATGTAGAATGGGCTGAATGGCACGGACGGATTCCAAGCTCAAGGAGCAGAAGGGGGAGCTGGCACGGTGACGCATGCGCCACCTGGCACCTGGGCAACCCTGACGACCCTGACGGGTCCCCATCCTATTGGTCAGGCATAACCTCACGTCCGCTGGCCCCTGACTGTGCGGCGGGAACCACCTGGTGGGCAACTCCGGGCAGCGCCGAACCCGGCCTCTCGCACTTTCTCATTGGACTCAACTGGCTGTTAGCTCACTGTAACCACTGGCAATGTGCACTTTGGTCAGCAAAATTCAGGTACGAGTTGCTCTATGGTCTGTCTCATATGGTTGGAAGTGGAATGGTATAGGTACTTGGAAATTCATGTACGTAGATGAGCATTAAATCCATACTATGAAGTGCACTTCCATGTTGAGCTCAGATAACTGAGAGATTCGTGACTGGAGAGAACCTTGGAAGATAGCTCCGATGAGTGTTTGGTATGACTCTATCCGTAACTCGCACCGGAACTTCCCGCAAATACATAATCACCATGTACCTAGGAGGTAGTGACTCTTCGTGGGCGGCTACAATAGGTACAAGTAAACGTCGAGACGAAGCCATACAAAAAGTAAACACACACTCTAGAAAAGGACTCATTTGAGAACTTTTTACTCATTTTCCTTTCCAGTAAGTACCGGCCTTTGGACTGCAATTCAAGCTCTCAGCCCTCCGTAAAGTTGCTCACAGGCAAGCCCGCATCGTGAGATTTTAGGCCGCCCAGAGCTACTTAAGTACTTGAGCAGGTACTACCAAATGGAATACAGTTGCTAACTATCTGTCGTAGGATACCCTTTCTCGTCACCAGCAACATGTTTCGCACGGCGAGGAAAGCAGCAACCCGCTCCCCATGGAGCAGGGCGTATTCCTCAGGCTCCGCGAAACCCCGTCATCTCATGTCCATCAACGACCTGACGCCCGCCGAGTTCACAAAACTCGTCCGCAATGGCGCTGCCTCCAAGTCCGAGGTCGCAAAGGCTGACAGGCTCAGCGGCCTCGGGGGCTCCCTGACCGGCCAGACGGTGGCCATGATGTTCAGCAAGAGGAGTACCCGGACCCGTGTGTCGACCGAGGGCGCAATAGCTCTCCTGGGCGGTCACCCCATGTTTTTGGGCAAGGACGACATTCAGCTTGGTGTATGCTTATTCACTTCTATTCCACGAGCTCATCAATCAATTTGGTTTGTTGTGTGCTGACCTATGCACAGGTTAATGAGTCCCTCTACGATACCTCCGTGGTGATTTCCTCCATGGTCTCCGCCATGGTTGCCCGTGTCGGACCTCATTCCGACATTGCTGGCCTCGCCAAGGACTCCAGCGTCCCCGTCATCAACGCCCTGTCTGATGACTTCCACCCTATGCAGATCATCGCCGACTTCCTCACCATCCACGAGGCCTTCCCATCCTCTTCTCAGAAAGGTCTTGGCCTTGAGGGCCTCAAGGTAGCCTGGATCGGCGACTCCAACAACGTCCTCTTTGACCTGGCCTCTGGCTGTATCAAGATGGGCGTCGACATCGCCGTCGCTTCGCCCCAGGGCTACGGCATCCCCGAGGCCATGAAGAAGCACATACTCTCTGCGGCCGATGGCGTGGTTAGCCCCGGCAAGCTGGAGGAGACGACGGTCCCCGAGGAGGCAATCAAGAACGCGGATATCCTGGTCACGGACACCTGGGTTTCTATGGGCCAGGAGGCCGAGGCAAAGAAGCGGATGAACGCCTTTACGGGATTCCAGATCACCAGCGAGCTGGCCAAGAGGGGCGGTGCGAAGGAGGGATGGAAGTTCATGCACTGCCTGCCCAGGCATCCTGAGGAGGTGCACGATGAGGTGTTCTACAGCGACAGGTCGCTTGTTTTCCCGGAGGCTCAGAACCGGTTGTGGGCTGCTGTTGGTAAGCATTGACCCGATCTTTCCTTACTTGATCCGGAGCTAACCCTACACAGCTGCACTCGAAGCATTCGTGGTAAACAAGGGCCGCATCGTCTAACGCATTCTTCAGCTATCTTGAGCGACGTACATGTCATTTCTGTATCTGCTAGTTTTTTTGAGGAATGCGGACTGGGTTTGGCGTCCAAAAAGTGCTTTACATCCAAAAGGCAAGGAAAGCAGGAGCTTGGTTCAGATGTGGCACCATATGTATTGCCCGTTGTAAACCGATTATTTCAATTATTCTTTTTTGTGGTAATGATACAGTTACAACAGTTATATCTATCCAGGTGGCAGCTGGCTAGCATCCACAACGTCGTCAGCGTCCTTCACACCAGCCTCATCCTTGGCCCCGTAGAGAGGCGACCGGGGCATGGCCATCAGTCCAGTACGAGCAGACTCGAGGATACCGAACGGTGAGATGAGCTTCAGGAAGGAGTCGATTCGATGTGGCTTCGCAGATCTGGAATGTGTCAGTACTCGATTGCAAGGCTTTGATAATGGTGGTCCAGGGGTCTTACACCTCGACAATGCAGCTGTTATTGCTAATATCCAACACCTTGCCGCCAAACTGGTGGGCAAAGTAGGTGATGCTCTTCAAGTGCTCGTGCTTCAGGCGCAACGCCTCGCTAGGCGCCAACCGGCTGGGGTGGAAGTCTTCCGACGTCTCGCTCAGCGTAGGCGTGTGTTCAGATGTGACTGCTCCCTCCTGAGGCTCGGCCTCGGCCGTCATCTCGCGATGGTGGGCCCACAAGTCCTGGAAGTACTCGGGTCCAAGGGTGTTGATCTTGGCAAGGAGCAGCTCCCTCTGCACCAGCGCGGCGCTGGTGTAGTCAAGCACGGCCCAGACGGGGACGAGGTCCTCCAGCTGGCGGCGGGCCTGCTCGACGACGCCGTCCTGGCCCGTCAGCACGATGGTCATGCGCGACAGGTCTGCCACCTCGGTGCTGCAGACGACCAGGGAGTCAATGTTGAAGCCGCGGGCAGCCAGGATACCGGAGACGCGCGACAGCACACCGGGCTCGTTCTGGACGAGGCAGTTGAGGATGTGGCGCTTGGGAGGGGCCATGGATGGCGAGGGCGTCTCGTAGAGGATGTTGGACACGGCGGCCTGGGCGGTCCATGCCGGCGCTGAGTCACTGGTCGGGAGAGGGGCTTGTCGGCGTCGCAGGGCCTTGTAGGCGATTGCTGAGGTCGAGCTGCTAGTAGAGCTGTAGCGGGTGGCGATCGCAGGCATCGCAGCCGGTTGGAGCTTGGTGGATGCCGTCCGCCATTGCGACAGCAGGAAGCTTCGTGAGGCCATGTTGTCGATCGACTCAGAGACGGTCCCTGAGAAGTATCGAGGTATGACAGTTCAATTGAAGTTCAATTGGCTTGTCCGCCGTCAATGGAAGGAGTCGATGGTGTTTTGAGGTCTGAGTCAAACTTACTACTTGTGGCTGGCTTGAAGGAGGACGACATCGGAGCTACCCCCAGCAGTGTAACAGGCTAGAGCTCTCCAAGGTTCCCCAGCACCCCAGATCGCCTAACAATTTTCACCTTTTAGCGGCCCGAGGTCCCCCAAGCTACAGCCCGCGAAGCGCGACCCACCCACGTGCCACTGAACTTCTAAGACCCATGTCAATCTGGCCAGTCTCGGGACAGGTACCAGCTGGACAAGTTTCGAGGTCCAATCACTTGCGACACGATTTCGTACATATCATGCTTTACAGTAGTCGCCGATCCATCAAGCTATCCCAATAACCCCATGGCACTGCCAAACCTCGGAGAAGCTCGAATACCATGTTCTCCGCGGTCACGACTGCTCCGGCCAAGCAGTCGGTCGGCGAAACAATCACCGTTCTCAGCGGTCGTCTGAGCTCTGCCACCCTCCTCGAAGATCGTCGAGCTGCCATACAAGGGCTGCGAAGTTTCGCAAAGGATTTCCCAGCATCCGTCGCATCTGGGGCGCTCAGAAGCCTGATAGGGTGCCTGAGAAAAGATGGAGGAGATGTGGATACAGTGAAGGTGGTCCTCGAGACCTTGCTGATGCTCTTCAACCCGAACGAGGACAGCCCCGAAGCCTCTGAAGAGATCGCGTTATGGCTGGCCGACGAGTTCACACAGAGACAGGAGAACATCACCCTCCTACTTGACTTCCTTGAGACGCCCGACTTTTACTCCCGACTCTACTCTCTCCAGCTGCTCATCGCCATCTTGGCCGCCCGAACAGAACGTACCGAGGAATGTGTCTTCACCGCGCCCCTTGGTATCTCGAGGCTCGTAGCCATACTCGACGACCGAAGAGAAGCCGTGCGAAGCGAAGCGATCACTCTGCTCACGTACCTCAGCCCCGCGAATATCGACATACAAAAGCTCGTTGCCTTCGAGGATGCCTTCAAAAGAATATTTACAATAATCGAGGCAGAGGGGTCTCTGTTGGAAGGCGGTCAGGTCATTGAGGACTGTCTGATATTGTTGGCGAATCTCTTGAGGCTGAATGCCTCTAATCAGACCCAGTTCCGCGAGACAGGATGCGTGCAACAATTATCGAAGATGCTCCAGAGCGCGTACCAGCCCCCAGAGGACGGAGAAGAGGTAGCCCCATGGGCACAGGCACAACGCAATAGGAATGTGTATGCATTACTCGCAGTTATCCGGCTGTTTCTCGTTCGCGGTGCTGTCGGTACCATGCAGAACCAGAGCGCGTTCTGGCATCACCATCTCTTGTACCACGCCCTTCAACTTGCTTTTAGTCACTCAGCTGAGAATCCTATCAAGGCCGAGGTACGTGCTGCTCTGTCCTGTATATATCCGTATGTAGATCTAAGTACTGTGTTCCCAGGCTCTCGTGACATGCGCCGACATTATAAGGGGCAACTCAGCCCTCCAGGAGAGCTTCGCGCAGCTCCAAGTTCCTTCCCCTCTGGAAAGCTCAGCAAATGGAGACGGGCCGCAGGCGAACGGCGTGCCCAAGGTCTACGTGATCGATGGCTTGCTAGACCTCACGCTTTGCGTTCACAACTTGCAGTCCTTCGATATCAGGATGGCAGCGTGCGAATGCCTGAAGGCGTACTTCTACAATCACGCCGGAATTCGCGAGCATTTCCTCCGCCGAGCCATCGATGGCCACAAGTCCGAAATTGTCGAGCCTGCAAATGTGCTTACGACACTGCTCCGCTCACCAACCGAGGACTCAACCGTGGACCCGTACAGGTATTGGTTTGCAGCGTGTATAATGCTGCACCTCGTCTTTGAGAATGGTGCTACCAAAGACCTTGCCAGACAAGTGACTGAAGGGAATGAGGAAGAAGGGGAGGAGGTCGTGACGAGTATCCAGATCATAACTTCCCATTTGGTGACCAGTCTTAATCGAAGCGACGACGAGCGTATCACTATAGGATATCTCATGCTCCTACTGTGCTGGCTGTTTGAAGACCTGGACGGAGTGAACGACCTGCTGGAGGAAGGTAGCAACGTCCAGCGTCTCATTCAGACGGTGGTAAAGAACACGTCAAGCGAGCCGTTGGTCCAAGGACTCTGCTCCATGCTGCTCGGCGTGGTCTATGAATTTTCTACGAAGGACTCACCGATACCCAGAGGAACTCTCCAACCCCTTTTGATGACCAACATGGGCCGGGACCGATACATCGACAGAATGGGCAAATTGCGGGCTCATCCGTTTGTGCGGGACTTCGAAATGATACCACAAAAGCTGGACCCCTCGACTGGAAAATTGCCTGAGGTGTATTTCGACTCAATGTTTGTCGAGTTCTTTAAGGACAACTTCAGCCGTATCCTACGAGCAGTCGACAGGGACCCTGGGATGGAGATCTCGGTGATCACCAACGGTGTCCAAAAGGGTATCTCGCGAGAGCTTGTCGACTCCCTGCGATCTCAACTGGACGAGAAGGAAAACGCACTACAAGAGTGTCAGGCAAGCCTCTCTCACCTCGAACAACAGCTCGGCCAGGAACGGGCAGATAGCAGACGGTTCAAGGAGACGACCACTGTCGACTTCACCCGTTTGAAAGCCACGAATGAGAGCCTCCAGAGGAACCATCAGGATGAGATACGACAGCTTCGCGAGGAATATGGCGTGAAAGAAGCCGAGCTCCAGAAGCACATTGAGACGGCGCGGAAAGAGGCTGCGACAGAAATCGAACGGCTCCAAAGGAAGGCGGATACGGAGCTGCAGGCCAAGATTGAAGGCTACGAGAAGCAGCTCCGAGCCAAGGTCGAAGACTACGAGAAACAGATTCGGACCAAGGTTGAGGATTACGAGAAACAGCTCCGAACTAAGGAAGAGGAATACCAGAAGCAGATGAAGCTGAAGGATGAGCAACACCAAAAGGACACAGACGAAGTCCGCAAGCAGACGGAAGAGGGTCGCAAACGTAGACAGTCCGAGGCGGATCGATCTTCGAGGCGTGCGGAGGCGGAGAAGGCCGACTTGAAGGCTACGATCAGCAGGCTCGAGGTTGACCTCATGAAGGTATGCATGCGGCTATTGCAATCTTGCACCCTTCCCCCACAAATTTTGGTGCTAATGGATGATGCAGGCAAACAAGAGCAAGACGCAAGAAGCACAGGCTGCCAAAGAAGCCACGTCGCGAGCTGAAAAGAAGGCCGCTGAGCTGCAGAAGAAGGTTCAGCAGCTTGAGGCCAAGGCCAAACAGGTATGTCACAATCACCGCATGGCTCAGGGAGAAACACGTGTACTAACTACTGGCCAGACGGACGAACTCATTCAGCAGAAGGAGAAGGAGAAGGAGTCGACACAGGGCGAGCTGGATGACATGCTGATGTTGTTCGCTGATGCTGAGGAGAAGGTCAACAAGTATAGAGAGAAGCTGCAAGCCCTGGGCGAGACCATCTCCGATGATGAAGACGGAGATGATGATGAAGATGACGAGGATGATGAGGAAGAAGAGGCAGAAGGCAACGAAGAGATGGAAAAGGGTGATGGCCAGAATGGCGAAGTGGATTAGTAGTCCTCATCGTAACTCCCCGTGGTTGGAAGGGAATTCGAATTTTTTGAAAGCGCCTATGCATGCTACATGGTTCTAGACATAGCAGTAATGAGCGATTCCAGCGATTATGAATGGTGCAGTTAAACTCTTGAGGCTTGCAGTGATGAAAGACATATCCACACCCAAGTAACTGACTACTGCCCATGGGAGGATCAACCACAAGGGACCACATCACAAGAGCGACTTTGATGGCTCATGGAATATCTTTCCATAGAAAAACAATCCGCGAGCAATAAGACTATGGAGTGGTAAGTATACATAGTAGTCGATAGAGGCGCCCCTCTATGCGGAAAAACCCCCGCCCACAAATCGATAAGACACCGCCAAAGCATCGTGACTACCAAAAACGGACATAACATCAAAACTTGCAATCCTACCAAGATTGTTGAGACACCTATTGGACATGCTACATCGGTATCTACTTAGGACCATATCTGTTGGTGTTTTGCAGAAGAAAGTACTGGACTGCAGGACTCGGAAGCGGCCCCACATTAAGGCATGTACTGTGTACATGTATGTCCAAAATTTTGTCGGGGTCACACTTGAATTTTTCATGGGCCTGCCGCAGCGCAGTACGTGAGTACCTAAGGTATCTCATATTATACCTAAGTACCTAAGTACCTTCATCGAAGTAGCGTCTGCACTCAGGTGAAATAATGCTACTCGTTCATTTTCTTTCATCCTACTGCTTGGAACATCAAAAGGCCTCTCATTACATTCCTCGTTCGGCCAACTAAGCCAAATAAAATTATCAAGTGCTCATCTCATCATATCTCATCCGTAACGGCAACATGTCCAAGAGGGTTGAGGACATCTCGGGCAGCGAGTCCGAAGGCTCGAGCGTCTCTGATGGCTCCGAGGGCTGGAACGATGTTGATGAGGGCGTCGACAATGAGGAGGAGACTCTGGAAATTGTGTCCCTATTTGACGACAAGATTTTCCCCGACGCCGTATCCATGTTGGAGTACTGCAAGGACAAATTCAGCTTTGACTTTGTGGCGACACGCGAGCGTCTGGGTCTTGATTTCTACAGAAGCATCAAGCTCGTCAACTTCAGTATGTTGCCCTTTTCATATTCATACATTTCTTGCTTTTAGCTCACGTTACCGTTAGTCCGAGGCGCTGTGAAAGACGGGAACGAGCTGCCTGAGCAGATCTCAGAGGCAGACATCCAGGACGACGAGAAGTTTATGATACCAGTCCTGGCCGATGATGCTTTTATCATGTGCCTTGACGATCTCCCTTCATCTTCTGGCGCCCAATCGGCCGAGGCCGGTGAAGGTGCTGAGACTGGTGTCGAGGCTGAGAGCACTACCGCCGCTCTCCAAGCCAAGATCGACGAACTCACCAAGCAGTTTGCCAACTACAAGTTCGCCGTCGAGCAAACTCTGGATAAACGCTGGCACGCCGATGACGAACCATCGCAAAAGTCCGCCGGATCTGAGAAGGAGAAGAAGGATGAGTCTCAGTACTACTGGGAGTCCTACGCCAGCCACGGTAAGTTCCAACCCGTCAGCAAGAAGTGACATGAGCGCGGCCTGACAATGAGATAGATATTCACGAGACCATGCTGAAGGACACCATCCGCACGGACGCCTACCGCGATTTCATCTACAACAACAAGCACCTTCTCAAGGGCAAGACCGTCCTCGATATTGGCTGCGGAACCGGCATCCTCTCCATGTTCTGCGCCAAGGCCGGCGCCGCGCACGTCTATGCTATCGACAAGTCGGCCATTCTGGACAAGGCCACCGAGAACATCTTCCACAACGGCCTCGACAAGCAGATCACCACCCTGCGTGGCCGCATCGAGGATATTGTCCTGCCCGTGGAAAAGGTCGACATCATCGTGTCCGAGTGGATGGGCTACTTCTGCCTGTACGAGGCCATGCTGCCCTCCGTCCTCTTCGCTCGCGACAGGTACCTCAAGCCCGACGGCCTGTTGCTGCCCTCTCACGCTACCATCTTCGTAGCCCCGGTCCACGACCCGGAGTATATCACCGATACCATTACATTCTGGAGGGACGTGTATGGCTTCGACATGAAGCCCATGCAGGAGGGCATCTACAAGGGCGCCAGGGTGGAGACCATTCCCGCCGACGTCCTTTGCGGCACCCCCAGCGCTTATGCATTGGATCTGTACCATGCAACGGTTGAGGACCTTACATTCAAGATCGACTGGGCTAGCAAGATAACCAAGGATGCCGACTCCGTGGACGGCTTCATGGTCTGGTTCGACAACTATTTCGCCACGACCCGGCAGAAGGATGTCGAGCTGATCGACAAGCCGGCTAAGGAGTGGGAGGCTGCTCGTGCTGACGGCAGCATTGCGTTCACGACGGGTCCTCACGGAAAGGAGACACACTGGAGGCAGGGCCTGCTGTTGATTGAGGACAAGGAGGGCGGGCTAAGCCAGAAGAGCCCGCGCAGTGCCGGTGAGGAGATCAAGGGAACTTTGTCATACTCCGTGGCTGAGGAGTATGCGCGTGGCCTGTCCATCAAGGTGGAGTGGGACGGTCTTCCCAATGCTGAGAAATCTCAGTCTTGGTTCCTCCACTAAAAGAAGGAGTGAGGGCCATAGCGAATGTGGAAATTTTTGACTGTTTTATTCTGAGAAGTCCAAAATATGTAGCGGCATGCGCGCTGTCGATGTTACTATGCCATAGCGTAGAACAATAGAGGGTGTGTGAGCTCTCTGGAATAGAAAGTTCCTATATCCCATATGTGGCTCCCCTGACATGGAATTGAGAGATCCTCCGCTGTTAATACCTCAGATATGCAAGGAAAATTGAACCAAATTAGAACGTTATCACTCCCGTTGAGGGATAACCATCACCAACTCTACAGATGTGGCACCCCCGCACTCTCCATCAACAAGTTCACAATGCTCAGAAACCCTTCCCCAAGAATAAATCCCGAAGCAAGCACAATCAATGGCGTATCCTCCCTCCCGGGCTTCCTCCTCCACCACCACGCGACCAGCCCGCCCACGGTCCTGGCGAGCGTGAAACTCGGCACATTATACATGCCGACCGCCACAGCAATGCCACCAGGCACAAAGCGCAGCCACCACCTCCCTGTGGCGTAGATGCGCACCATGGTCGTCAGCGCAAACAACACGGCGAACCCGACGGCCCACTCCCGCGCCATATGCGGCAGTCCCTGGCCCGTGACCAACCTGGCCGTGAAGATCCAGACGTAGGCGGTGGGGACCTGGAAGAGCGACCCGGGGATGGTGTAGACGGCCGTGTAGAGCTTGTAGATGAAGGCGCTCACGACGGCGCCGACAGTCGCCCCGATGACCTGGCCCCAGAACTGGGCCTTGGGCGCGGCGCCCAGGAGGTGGCCCGTCTTGAGGTCCTGCATCAGGTCGCCGGCCTGCAGCGCGCCGGCCTCGGAGACGGCGCCTGCGACCAGGTTGATGAGCACGGATGTGGGGTGCGACTGCGGCACGATGAGCGCGAAGAAGAGCTGGGCTAGCTTGGAGATGCCCGATACCGGGTTGAGGTCTGTTTCTCCTAGGGCGCGGACGCCCATGATGGAGAGGATGAGGGCCATGAACACGGCCGCGAAGGTGGCGTAGAGGGGGATGAGAGCGCCGAAGACAGTGTGGATGCAGAGAACGCAGAAGGCAATGGAGAGGATGAGGCCGATTATTACGGTGCGGTTGGAGATTTGCTCGGAGGGAGGGGCGTCTTCCTGGTCGGCGTCTTGGAGGATGTGGGACATTGTCTGCACCTGGTCGTCGTCGTCGGTGGTGGAGTAGCGAGAGTGGTTGGGCCCCGGCACAGGGACGGGTGGTGGGAGCGAGCCTGTTTCATCTTCTTGGTGCCGGAGCGTGGTGTACCCGCGTCGACTGGGGCTGGTTGGGAGGAAGCGGCTGAGAGGCGTGTCGCCGGTCTGCCATTTGCGGTGGAGGGTGTGCCCGATACGCCGGAGTAGAGGCCGGACGATTAGGTAGCCAAGACTGACGACGGCGTCGGCTAGCATAATGGCTAGTGAGGTCCATACTATCCAGCCCTTGCTGCCGGTCTCCCAGTCGCTGATCTTCCCCGGGGCCCAACCTTTGTGCTTCGCGAGGGGCGACAGAACACCCCATCCCAGGATGGCGCCCAACAGCTAGATGAAGGTTAGCAAGCGGGAACGGTCTGCCAGCTTTACCAGGCGGTGGGCAACTTACCATGTGAAGTGTGGTCACTGGTCCCATGACGATGCCCTGGCCGACATATGCCAAACTGGGGTTCAACGTCCAAAGCCAAGTGGAAGCAGCCGTCGCCCCAAAAATGGGCAGGTCTCTCAAGATCGGGAAGAAGTATGTCGCGAACGTGTAGAGTCCCGAAGTGAGGAAGCAGACCAGCAAAATTTTAACATTTGCTCTCCATTGCTCCTTTCGAAGAGCAGCGCCTTCCTCTGCAACTGCAACGTCTGTATTTCCACCCGGCTCGAGACGGTCACCGAAGCCTTCCGGCACGAGATGCGCCTCTTGCCTCTGACGGGGAGCAGAGTCATCCTTCACCAGCCCTGTCTTGCCGTGGAGTACACTGATCAACACCGCCGTGCTGAAACCACTCGGGAACTTCAACTTCTCCCTGATGATTACCTGTCTCCTGAGCGGAACGGCGAACACCACGCCAAAGTAACACAATCCCAAGGACCAGACCACTAATTGCCATGTACTTAGGTTGATAGGCCCCTGTTCCTCGTCCTTCAGTAGAAAGTTCATCGCCGGCAACACGCCTACAAAGCCACAACCAAGCGGCATGATGGCCATCGACCCTGCCACTGTCTGGACGAGGACGTTCTCAACCGGTGTGAAGGGAAACTGTAGATGCCGAGATAATGTCTTGAAGATGCCGAACCCCATCAGCGACGCCGGCATGGTCATCATGCTGACCCAGCCGGTCTGTAAGCCGAAGTACATGTTAGAGAAGCAGATGACCAGGCCGACGAGAAGGCCGGCGGCGACTCCACGGAACGTGAAGCTGCGGCCCTCGGCGTCAAGCCCGGGCTTGGCCACGGCAAGGGATAAGTTTGGCCCCCTGTGTTCATCACGTCCTCCTTGGGGTATATCGGACTCGTGACCATGCTGCTGCGAGGATGGCGTGTCTGCTGCGGGAAAGTAGCCTTCGTCCGTGCCAAGCCCGTCGTGTCCGGCGCCGCCATCACCCCTATCGGGAGCCATATCTCGCGCTTCCCGAGCTTGGGATGTTAGATCCGAGAGCCTGATAATGCCCTTGGCGAAAAGCAAGGTTGGTCTATTGATGACCTTTGACTCTCGGGTTGAGTAGCCAGATGGAGTACACAAAGAATCCAAGCAACAACAAGTCAAAAACAGTGTGCTGTTGCACAATACCTGCTACTATCAAGGCTGCCGTTGCCGTGATCGTGACCGGCAGTTTGGGCCGGCGATGATTTCATGCCGGCTGACTACGCCAAGCGCGGCTAGATAGATCCGGGGCCGAACCCGGAGCCGGTAGGGGACATGCCTTATGTCAGCATTCCGCGAATGCTCGATTTGGTTAGACTGCAGAGTTTTTCCGACGCCATCTCATTATCACGGAACTTCATCACCTTCACGTCTGCCAATGTCTTTCTTTCTGGTGATCTGCTGGTGTTTTGAAGGTGATCTTGGATGCATCTCTCCTCAGTCGGTCTGCGGCTTAGCTGCCCATTGTTCTTCACAGACCGAGCGAGACCAGCAAGACAAGCCCTGCCCAGGTACCAGGGGCAAAACGGCACAGGCCCCGCGTTGCACCTTGCTCTTAACCCATAAAAGCTGCAAGGTTAAACTCGCGTTGGCCAATTCCTCGAGTTCCTATTACCCAACTGTTCCCACTTGCGAGCAACGTCTGACTCTCAGCTGTAGGGATCATGTTGTCTCGACTCTGGAGGCGATGTCAAAACGCCCAGACATTCCCCCGGACAAGGCGAGGAAAAATTCGAATCCTGCAAAAGTCTCCTCGAGTCAGCGCCGTCCAAGTCTTGTCCCCGCCATATTCCCAGTGCCGCAATGCCGCCATGCGCCGTACGCCGTTGTTGCTTCCTGCAGCAGGCTTGCCACTCTGTCCCTCTGGTCGTCTGGCTGTCTGTGGGATAGATAGCAGTCGCATGCATAGTCGGCAACACTTTCCGCGATCATCGCTTCCAGGGTTCGATACCAGTACTCAACATGGAAAGTCGATCCGGCGGTCGCGTCAAACGGCCGCACATCCCACGTGTGAACCAGACAGTTGGTATCAGTTACCTGATCCATCTTCTCATCAGAAGGTCGAAATACGATAAGCTGTGAGGAGTCCTCTTATTGGTTTGATGTAAAGGATCTCGAGTGAGGCACATGAGAGATCCTTTGGTTCTGCAGCTGCCAGCTACAGATATTACATATGACTTTACGATCGTGGTTGTGTTGAAGTCACACCACGCAATTGACAATGTCAGATGGATAACAGCCACAATCACCCGCATTTCTATGCGTACAACATTTTGCAAATACATAGATAGATCATCTAGATAATTACATTCTTAAATTTCCCATTGGTCGAGCTCTGACAGTTTGGCACTCGCGCCGATTCGGCCCACGCCAGGTACCACTCTAACCTGGAGCCGCGACTTCAAATTTCGTAACCCACCGAGCCAAGTCCACTCTCGCCCGAAAACCGACGCCACTAAGTCGACCTGGCCCGCGGCTGAAGAAAAGCTTTATAACCTCCCATGGAGCAGTTGCAAATCTCTCTATCTGACCTCAATCGCTTGTTGATGTTGTCTTCGTTGTTGTCATTGCAAGCTCTGTTGTAACCTCGTGCCTGTTTGGCCGGCCTTTCCCTTGAGCACCATCTGGTGGCTTATATTATTGTCTGGACAATCGTTGGCATAATATTTCACCGGAAACTCCGGCGATCAAAATCAGTGTCAATATCACACCCGTGACTCACTTGACGCTCATCCGGGTTTGCGACTCTCAGATCGCATATTCAGCACCAACCCACCACCATCCGGGAGTCTGAACAGCACATTCTCACCAAGACGAAGCGAAAGATGGGCAAGGACGAGATCAACGTCGCCGCTGCGCGCGGTGGCGATAGCCCCAGCCTGCAGGACCCGGAGAAGCAATCCGTCACCAATGCTTCTACCCATGAGCTCAAGCGGGAAATGTCGGGCCGTCACTTGCAATTCATTGCCATTGGAGGTGCGGTAGGAACGGGATTGTTCATCGGTAGCGGAAAATCTCTGGCCACGGCGGGTCCCGCCGGCTGTCTGATATCGTACATCTTCGTGGGAACGATTCTGTACTCAGTCATGACGAGCTTGGGCGAAATGGCGACATATCTGCCGACTCCCGGTTCCTTCACATCTTACAGCGCTCGTTTCGTAGATCCGGCGTTGGGCTTTGCCATGGGTTGGCTTTACTGGTTCAGCTGTGAGTTCTGACTCTTGAGCGGATTTTATCTGTTCATTTGATATGTGCGGTTGACTGACGTATCTTCAGGGGCCATCACATGGGCTCTCGAGCTGACCGCGGCGGGAATGATTATCCAGTACTGGACCGAAAGCATCAGCATCGGTGTCTGGATCGCTATCTTTTGGGCTCTTTTCACGGCTATCAACTTCATGCCCGTCAAGTGGTACGGCGAGCTGGAGATGTGGTTCGTTAGCATCAAGGTCGTTACGATCCTCGGCTTCATTATTTTCGCCATCTGCATCAACGCCGGAGCAAGCCCCCAAGGTTACCTCGGATTCCACTACTGGGGCTCCCCGGGCGCTTTCGCCTCTTACGACGACAACATGAAGCCTGCCACCGGCAAGTTCGTCTCGTTCTGGTCCGTCCTGGTCACCGCGGCTTTCTCCTACCAGGGAGCTGAGCTCGTGGGTGTTGGCGCTGGTGAGGCTCGGGACCCTCACAAGACTGTGCCCTCTGCCATCCGAAACACATTCTGGGGAATCGTCTTCCTCTTCGTGGCTACCATTTTCTTCCTCGGACTGCTCATTCCGCACGACAACAAGGACCTCCTGAACGGCACAACCAGCGGTGCTAGCTCCCCGCTCGTCATCGCTGCTAACCTGGCTAGCGTGCCCGTCCTGCCGGATATTATCAACGCCGTCCTGCTCACCGCGGTCCTCTCCGCCGCCAACTCCAACGTCTACTCCGGAAGCCGTATCCTCATTGCGCTCTCGAACGAGGGCCACGCCCCGCAATTCCTCACCAAGACCAACAAGCAAGGAATCCCCTACTTCGCCGTGGCCGCGACCTCGGCCGTCGGCCTCCTCGCCTTCCTGAACCTCTCCAACGGCGGCGCCAACGCCTTCGACTGGTTCCTCAACATCACGTCCGTCGCCGGCCTCATCACCTGGTCCAGCATCAGCCTCTCCCACATCCGCTTCCAGCACGCCATGAAGGCCCAGGGCGTCCCCCGCGCCACGCTGCCCTACCGAGGCTTCCTGCAGCCCTACCTGGCGTGGTACGGCATGTTCTTCACCCTCTTGATCATCATCACGCAGGGCTTCACTGCGTTCATGCCCTGGGACACGGCGAACTTCTTCACGGCGTACATTAGTGTTATCCTGTTCGTCGTCCTGTACCTTGGGTACAAGATTGCCTACCGCCCTGCATTTATCAAGGCGTCTGAGGCGGATATTGATAAGGGCCGGGTGCTGCCTGCGGGTGGGGCGGTCTTGGATGAATGAAGGAGGCATAAATATATGTGGCCTCGGATCCGGAAAGAATGGGTCCTGTTCGGAGCATGTACGAATAAATTAGCATGTGTATGCATATGTACGGCGTAATGGGCATGAGCTATGAATTTAACTTCTTTGGAAACTTAATACACTTCTACTCCAGTGTACATCTGGGTGACATTGCTACTGGTGGTATTCTGGACTTGTATGAGCCCATGTGGGTAGGGTTGGCTACTATGGCCCCAAAAGCCCTAACCCTTGGACGGACCTCGCCTGTACGGAGTATCACTCTTCACGTTGAAGGGCCCTTTACCTTCCATCACGGCTAGAATGGAGCTGGCTGACGCAAGTAAGGAATTGACAGATCCACAACAGGATTCTAATTTTATGCTTTTACCCAGAACGTCAGCTGCCTTGCGATCATGGTTCGCAACTCCCCGGGGCGCCGTCTCAAAGCATTGCCATTGGGCGTCAACCGTCAACCGTCGGCATGCATCTAGCACTCCGAACATCGCTGTCTCCGGATAGGTCCAACCACCAAGGTCAGGGATTGAATCCTGCAGACGCCTTACCAATAGCCACCGGCTAGAAGCAACTAGCCTCCCAGCTGAGAATTCGATGTGGTCATATAGAACTGCTGCTTACTCAACTACGCATCGTACACTTGGTACTTAAGGGTTTGGACAGTCCTTATTTGACGTGACGAAGCCCCCGCCAAGTCTGACTCCCCATTGAGCACTCAAAGATGGCGGAACCCGAGCGTCGCCTTATCAAAGCCGCTACATTTAAGGGTGGCATATGCGGAACTTGTATCCAACTTGAGCTATCTGTCGACAAGTTCCTCATTGGGGATTCTCACATTTCGCGGTCGATTGGCAGACCAGCAATCGCTGACGGCCGACTCAAAAGCTTCAGTAATGGGAACCCAAGATTCCAGCTGAACTCTGGCCGTGGGCCAAGGTCTCTTGGCACCATAGCCGAGATCCAGGAGAGGGCAGAGGGGTCCGAGGACTGTTCGCTTTGCAAGCTTGTCCATAAGGCCATAGGGCGGTACAGCGCGAAATCCGATCTCGACCAAGACTCGAAATGTTTCATGGAATGGGAGGTAGATGGTCGCCAAGCCAAACGCAGCGACGCAACTGCGGCAGCCGACGAGGAAAGGACCCGGTACTCAAATGTATCACGGCGCATTCGGTTCTGGTGGACGCAGGTCGACGGCAAAAAGCAGGAGGCATACATTCTCTTCGTCCCGCCTGGCGATCATTCTCTTCCCAATGCGGATGTGAACTCGGTGCGTCCTGCAATGCAGCCCCGGTGGTACTTGGCGAGGGACTACGACGCCGAGAAGAGCAATCAAGCTTTGATTAAGAGCTGGTTGGACCTCTGCGAGAGACACCACGTCAAAGCATGCAAGCACCACGGCGACGGGGACAGGTTCGCCGCTTTACTCCGACAGACTTCGTTCGGCGTCATCGATGTGGTCCGGATGCAGTTATGCCAACTTCCCACCTACAGCAACGGGCCTGCACGTTATGTTGCATTGAGCTATGTTTGGGGAACTGGTGACAATGAATCGCATTGCACTAATCGGAATAATGTGATGCAACGGATTCAACAAGGAGGCATCGAGGCCAGGAACTTTCCAAAGACTATTCAGGAGGCCATACAGTTGACGAGAGACCTCGGAGAGCGTTTCATCTGGATCGACTCGATCTGCATCGTGCAGGACAGCGATTCTTCATGGAGGCTGAATGCAGCAAACATGGATCTTGTATACGGAAACGCTTATCTGACTATTTGTGCCGCGGATGGGGAACATTCCAGGGTTGGTCTTGCTGCACTTGACCCCCTGAAAGCAGACACACCGCTCAAGACCGAATATGCGAAAGGTTTGCGGCTTCTAGTATCCAGACCATCGGAGAGTGTTATAAGAGACTCTGCCTGGAATCAGCGTGCGTGGACGTTCCAGGAAAGGATCCTGTCGAGACGATGCCTCGTGTTCGCTGGGAACAGGATCTACTTCCAATGTAGATCGAGCAACATGTCGCAGGATATCTATCCTGATGGAACGGGGACAGGATGGTCTTCAGATTGGAAGAACTCTCCACTGCGGTCTCTGGGCGAGCTGGCGACGCGGCCCATCTGGTTCTACATGACGTGTGTGTCCCTTTACACAGGAAGACGCTTGACCTACGCAAAAGACATACTAGCTGCGTTTGACGGTGTGGCTCGGCTCATGGAGCGGCACATGCATGGAGCCCGGATGGTTCATGGTCTTCCCCCTTCACATTTCGACCTCGCCCTCCTGTGGGAACCCCTTAACTGCCAGAAGCGGCGAGTGTTGGACCCTAAGGACGGTCAGAGTGGGGCAGCGACGGAATTCCCAAGTTGGTCATGGTCTGGATGGATGGATGAAAGAGACCATAAGAAGGGGGCACCAGTCAAGTATAAACAAGATACGCTAGAGGGTTGTTTCATCGACGTTAACGAGTGGCTGCTTCGCCATACTTGGATCAAGTGGTTCATCCGCAACGCCAATGGCGATCTGCGCCCTGTCTGGACGAAGGACTCGATTCCAAAGGCCACAGGTGCCTCGTCGAGGTGGCATGGATACTCTGCCACGGGGCCCGGAGGGCCACCACTGTCGACCATTCGTGGTTCCGGAATGTCCGTTTCTCCCCGGAGAGGCCGTGCAAGCCACCCGTCAAGCGTAAACGGCGGGCCCCAAGAGACTGGCGATGGCAGAGAAATACGAGCTACGTACGAAACAGAAGTCGACCGTCGTCAGCAGACAGCGCCAAGTAACCGCCGCATCATGGCTGTTCGAGGTGACCGTCCCTATTATCCTCCAGACAGCCACCAGGAACACAACGAAGAGTATCCTCCCAATGGCTACGAAGACGACAATGTCTATGCACCGCCGTTTATGCGACGCGAGGGAGCAAGAGAAACCCGCATGCCTGAGTATCCTGAGGGGGTAGAATACCAAATAGATCGTGAAACACCGTCGTCAAGGGATGCGAGGACGACAACGACCACAGCAACGGCACCAACGGCTCCAACCGTTATCGAATGGGATGCTGCAGACGAGTATGGTCGGAAGACCCGAGGTTCAGTGAAGGATCTCCCGTCGGAACTCTTTCGCGCCACCATCCCCGACAACCCCTTCGGCGTGAACAAGGTCGGCTTCGAGACACTCAGCCAGTACTCTGACCAGACGGTCCTCCAGTTCTGGACCTGGCACGCCCAGTTCTACGTCCTGCGCAACGAGGAGGCCACGGAAGAGGCGAGCCCGGGCGAGGGTCTCGTCAGGTGTGATGTAGCCGATGAGAACGGCGACTGGTGTGGACATATCGTGCTGAACGGGGGCTGGATCGACCAGGGGCGGGAGGGGCGAAAGTGGCACTTTATTGCCATATCGGATGCCCGGTCCTTCGCGAGGGAGGAGTGTAGGACCTGGAGTCACTACATCCCCAAGGACCGGGAGGACGTTGAGTGGGATCTGTTCTACGTGCTGCTTATTGACTGGAACCGTGAGAAGCTTGTCTGGGAGCGTGTTGGTCTGGGGAAGGTGTTCCAGGCTGCTTTTGATGTTTCTGGTGAATGGCATGAAGTCGTACTTGGATAAAATATTCTGGAATGGTATGTATTGGTTACATAAGAAACCATGCTATTTTCTATTTATGCTGGCTTATACATGCCACCTAACAGAGATATTCGTCTATTCATGAAGTGAATAGGATACATCGATCAAAACTAGAAGAGCTGTATGATCGATACAAATTCTCGGTTTTCAATGTGTGGGTGCCACCTGGGCAAACAATTGCTTACTTGTGTGACGATCACGGCGACCAGCTGGTGGACTACCTAGGTAGTCATATGTCGTCTTGTTTCCTAACACAGGAACCACTGCACAAGCACCGGGTTACCCTAAACTGCGAGTTATGCTGCGAGTTATGCTGCGAGTTATGCTGCGGTGTAAACTTTTGACACCCACCACACGTTGGCCAGCCGATTCACTCTAGCTGGGACTCTAGCTGGGAAGTTGGGATCTTTTTAATCAGCAATCGCAAGCATTACAACAAACGACCTAGCATTGTTGCGCAATCGGTGAGAGTCACTAGACAGCCCTTTTCAAGTCAAAATGGTATTCCCTTCTTAATAAAAAGTACGACAATCCACGCCCAACAAAAGTGTTATACTGATACCTCTCAAGAGGCCTTAAGCGCAGAAATATTATTAGCAGCAGGTGCAATGTACTAGCAATCGTCACCTCTGATCACCTCACCACTTCCAGCTGACAACTGACGACAAGGCTAGAATGCAGGTTCTGGGCGAGTTGCAGCTTGATGCCTGAATCGCTGGCCAAACATGAGGATTGTGCTTTCCGTCCGGGTCAAAGACATACCTGTCATAGGAAAGCACTCTTTCTTTTCTGCTCTGTCATTCATTCTATAAGAGTTGTTCTATAGCTTTACAAGCGGGCTGGCCAGTGTGACGGGGGCAGTTAAGGAGTTAATGCACTTGAGCACTCTGTCCCGGACCCTTTTTTCCAAGATTACGCATAGTGCACCATATGTGGCCGGATTACAGAAGAGGAGATAATATAATTCATCCATCCCTAAACCCGATATTCCGGCCTACCCTCCGTGAGGATTACCCGATTTGGCAATGTTTTCCTCCGGAAAGTCTGGCGGATGGCTGCATCCGGCAGTCTAGTCTCCGAAAGGCCCGGCTCGTCGGACATAGAGCAGTCCCACGTTGCGTTTAAAACTGAATGTGTCTCAACTCAGCTCCGACTAAAGGCCGAACCATCAAGGAGACAGAGCAGCGCCTGACAGGTAATCGGGTGATCCGTTAATGGTGTTCTGCCCTGCTTGTCTACATGTGTATTCAAACATATAAATACTAAGTATCCGCTTGTCACTAGCTGGTTTGCCTACTTAAGTAACCAGTCCTACGTCTACAAAACTCAAACTATCTCTCATTGTGCTCTTTTCAAAAACAACGAAGCTATTGTGATCATGGCGAGAAAGTATGCCAAAGACCAACTCAAGGAATTCACCAACCGTGTTGAAAGGGTGGCCGTTGTGGGGGTGAGTCAAGTCCTCACGCACGCCGCATGGTCATCATTAACCGTTTAACAGGCCGGAGGCCAGATAGGGAGTGTGATCACAGATCACTTGCTCAAGACCGGAAAACACACCGTAACGGTCATCACCCGCCCCAACAGCACCAGCAGACTGCCCGAAGGCACCAAGGTTGTCTGCGCCGACTACAGTGACCCGGACAACGAGGTCCTTCTGGAGGCTCTCCGGGGCCAGCAAGTCCTGATCATTACCATGTCGGCGGCCGCCCCTCCAAATACCGTCAGCAATCTCATTGGCGCCGCCGTCAAGGCCGGCGTGCCATACGTCCTGCCAAACTGGTTTGGTGTCGATCCCGCCAACAAGCCGCTGTGCGACGACAGCTTCCCCGGCCGCATGCGCGACAACATCCACGCCACGATCGAGAGCCCCGACGGCACCACCGCGTCCATCCTGCTTGCCAGCAGCTTCTGGTACGAGTTCAGCCTGGGCGGCGGAACGGACCGGTATGGCTTCGATTTTCAGAAGCGCTCCTTTGTCGTGTTCGACGAGGGGGACGTGGTTATCAACACCAGCACGTGGCCCCAGTGTGGCAGAGCTGTCGCCGCCTTGTTGAGCCTGAAGGAGCTCCCCGAGGATGAGACGGACGACTCACCTACGCTGTCGCAGTTCCGAAACCGTGTGGTTTACATATCGAGTTTCCGGCTGAGCCAGCTTGATATGTTTGAGAGCGCCAAGCGTGTCACGGGTACCACTGAGGCCGACTGGACAATCACTCGAGAGTCCTCCGAACAGCGCTATAAGGATGGAAAAGCCGCCTTGGAGAAAGGTAACTTTGCGGAGTTTACCAAGATGCTTTACAGCCGGATGTACTACACTGAGGGCAGCGTCGAGTATCCTCGGGCCGTCGACAATGACCTGCTCGGTCTGCCTGTGGAGGACTTGGATGAGGCGACAGCGGTCGCTGTTAGTATGGGAGATAATGGCGAAGTGACAGAACACCACCAGCGAGGTTCTCGAATTGCCTTGTGATTGCGGTTCGTCAAGCTCAACGCTGTCAATCTCCGACGGGAACTATGTGATGTTAATTATAACGTTATCTTCTTGAACTCATCCATAGTCCTAGTACACCTGGGCAATACAAGGCGCTTCTACCTTTTGTTCCATACAATTTGTATTCTCTCTCTGTTTCCACAATTACCGGTACCTATCATCGCATATCTTTAGAACTGACCACCCAGGCAAAGAGTACTAGTACCTCTTATTAAATACAGACTTTATATATGCGGTTCCCTCTCTATATATGCCAAAGTGCTTAGGTACTATGAGCAAATATATACAGAACAACTGCCGTGGCCCGCTATAGCCTGTCTATCCTCCGATGTGAATGACAGTCAAGCATCACGTGGTCAAGCATCGTAACTCCTTTTAGGCAGCCACGCTAAAGCACCCACATAGGTTGCACTCACGCAGTGACCACTGGCTACTTCTAAAGTACATGTTACTAGTCTTATATTTAAGGCAAGCACGTGCAATGACAAACTCGCCGTTTACCTTCCAGAGATTCCACAGCCTTCTTTCATATCACGCAACCTTTTTTCTTTAATTCCTTGACCACAGACAGCTACATACACCTCTCACTTACGACGACAATCTAGCATCCCACACAAAGCCGCCAATATGTCAACTAACGACGGTCAGAAGCTATTGGTCTTTGGCCTAGGCTTTGCGCAGCAAGACAACCGCAGAATGCAACAGGTTCTCCGCCACTACAAGAGGCTACCCAGCAGCCCAGGCAATCGTACCTCTCTGTTTCTAGAGCTCAACAGCCTCGCGAAAGAGCTGATGACAGATGAAGCTGCCCAGGGGCAGATACAGCAGCTGACTGAGTGGATGAAGAGCGGCGGGGACTTCCCATTCGGTGTCGCACCTGAATCACTGAGTGGTGATGCGGCGGACACTCATCAACATTCTGACCTGAGTGAAAGACAGCAATATTATGGTTGGGGTCGGGGTCGCACTCTCAGCGACGCTCCAGAGGAGGGAGACCAAGAGGATGACCTTTTAGAGTCTCTTAGTAACAACGAGAACGAGAATGGCATGAACTCGGCTGACAATCGTGCCTGGGACACAATCACGAGGCGGTATGGCCGAGGCCGCACCATCAACGATCACCCAGCAGCTGTCAACACCGGGGCGGCGATAGCTCGACAAATCATGGAAACTTCGACAATAACATCCAACGCGATACCACGGGAGAACGAGTCTTTCACATACATGGAGAAGGCCGCACTTGGAACGACCCAACTGAGCCTGTTAGCATGAATGAGGATGACAATAGTGATGAGGGAGCCTTTGGCCAACATCCTGTGGACGAAGATGTTGCTATGACCAACCCCATCAACACTACTGACTCCGGTAATGAGAACGAAGGTCTCCTCGAGGGCGCTTTTGAACATGACGAAATACAACTGCAATCCACCTCCGGCGAACCCTCGGACGCTGTAGTTATGCTGCATCATAACTCACCTATGCACCCGGACGAAGCAGACAATACCGAGGCGATCGAATGCCCCATCTGCCTCGAAGAGTACCCTTCATCCGGCTTCCCGAAGGGGCCTACCATCACTGATTTATGTGACCACCCGGACAAAGCTTGTCTGCAATGTCTGAACTCCTCCATCACAGTAATGGTTGAGCGAGGAGCCCTCCACCTCCTTGCTTGTCCTATCTGCCCACAGAAGTTTTCCCACAAGAACATCAAAGAATACGCCAGCGACAAAGTCTACAAGCGCTACGAATACCTCAAACAGCAGTCTGAGATACCCGGCCATTGGATTTCCTGCATGAACACTCACTGCGGCGGCAGTCAACCCCACGAGAGTGAGGACCCAAAGATGATCTGCAACCACTGCAGTTTTGCCACCTGTGCCAAGCACAAGCGCCCCTGGCATGAGGGTCAGACCTGCGGGGAATTTGACCTGGACGATGCACAGATCGAACGTCTGGAGGAAGAAGAGGCTACTGCTAAGTTGCTTGCCAAAGAGTCCACCAGCATCTGCCCAAAATGCGGCCAGGGCGTCACTAAGGTGGATGGTTGTGACCACATGCAATGCCAATGCGGAGAAGAGTGGTGCTATGTCGTAAGTAATCTGTCTCATGCCCCAAGCCGCTGGTGGTTTAGTAATATGCTGATAAAAGGTTCTAACAGTGCTCATGTTCATGGGAGAACGTCCTCCGCATAGGCGATTTAGCCCATGCTACCTTCTGTGTCTACCATCCAAACAAGGTCAACCTCACCAAAGCACAGCAAGAGGCCACGCGGAGGCGCATCTTGGGCCTTGTCCACGGCGGGGAAGTCAGCGCCGAGCTTGCGAAGGCCAGAGACGAGTTGCGCCAGAGGCGTCGGGTAGAGATCAGGGCCAAGGCCCTCGAGGCCGCTGAGGCAAGAATGAAGGAAGCCAAGAAGCAAAAGAGGAGTATCTCTCCCCCGCCGGAGAAGAATAAAAAGAAAGTCAAGCTGGTTGCGCCTTGGGAGGAGGGTGGATTGACTAAGAAGCCTCTGTAAATAGAGGGTTTGGAAATCGGGTGGCGGGCTTAGAACTTCTCAGACGTGTCCTCCTTGGAAAGAGGGATGTATCTGAGATTGCACGTAGCTCGAGGTTGAGCGTTCTTGTATTTCAGCCTCAATGCTGCCCCAGGGCATAGGGCGTCTGTCTCGATTCAGAGATGGGCAGCTTTGTTACGGCAGTCACAGCGAGCATCGGACATATGCTAGTATTACAGAGAATGCTAAGCGTTTGGTGACATAGAACAGTGCCGTTTGAGACGGTTACATATCAAGCCGTCTATATTGAAGCATGTAAGCTGATTGGTCAAAAGCCATAATTTTATCTTGTGATTCTGGAGTTGACCTTACAGGGCGCGAAAGTTGTTGAATTATCGACATACAAGCTGTATAAAATGACATGTTTACATGACTCCATGGCTTTGGCTAGTTTCTATTCACACATACATACTGCGGAATGTCACTCCTGACATGCACCCTTCCGTAATCAAGTGATACACTGCTAAGTCATCCTGTGTATTTCAGATCGCGATAGCGCCCAGAGTGACAGGTCAACATAGGCAGCACAGCTCGATCCTCGAGGATCCAGCGCAAATCACGATTCAGGGAGCTCCTCACCCATGTAAGGGATCTTGCAGCTACCGACATGTTCAAAATCCCTACTGCGAGCGTTGCGCTATGTGCGTTCTGCCGGTGTGCAATGTCCAGCGCCGCCGCGCCGCACTTGACCTCGCATGTAAGGAAGGGGAAGTATATATACATACCATGTCGCTGCGAGGTACGACTCGTCCCAGGGGTTCCCAAAGAAGGGCCCCAGAAGGTTGAGCTGTTCTGCTGTGAAGGCCTCGCTCCGGAATCCAACTGAATAGTCCGGCTGCGGACGTGGGGATGTGATAGGGGTCGAATTGTTCCAGCCTTCGTTCGTGCTTTCAGCCAAGCGCTTTAGATTCGTAGCAACGTAGGTTTCCAATGTTTCTGTCGAAGGCACAACAATAAGGGATATGTCCCTGGTTACTTGTGTCTCGTTTTTATCTTGTATCTTTCGACAGGTAGATCGAAACCGATCATCAGAAAAGAGGGAATGACCTGGCAGTTGAAAAGACAAGAAGTCGAGAGTGGGGAACGATGTCTGGGGCTAAAGAGCGGACCGTTCCAGTACCATCACACTAGTTCCGGGGGGGCCCACCCGTTCGGACCATTTTCTGGAACGCGCACAGACTTTAGGTGACGACACACGCAATCACTGTACACTACTTACGGTGTGTGTATGACGGGTAATTGCATTCGCTCTAGATATGGGATCGTACTTATTTTCACTTGGCTGGTCTTGTTTACCTGTCATTCACGTCTTTATGGATAATTGGTGATGGAAGGTAACCGAAGAACTTTGGGGGGGCGGAACGATGTACGTACCCTAAAAGTGTCGCATCCATTATGAAGTGGTCAATCAGCGCAGCTGGAGGGGTCAAGACCTGCTTTGCAGCCAAAACAATCCATTGGCTGGGACCCGCACTGACTGGTACCCACTGAAGGCAAGTAAAGCATCCGAGGAGAACGATTCACGAGATGGATCACTGAGTGGTTTGTACCGAACATTGAACCGCGAGGACGCCGTCGAACAGCTGGAGGTCAGTGTAGCACTGGTAACTTCGAGCATGTCTCTAAGTTTGACGGGAATGGAGACAGTATCACAAGTTGACAAACAAGTCGGGTATATATATATATATATATATACAGGAAATAGTGTCATTCTTGTTACTAGGCTTGACAAGAGTGTCCCAAGACCCAACAGCAACATACAACGCCTCTCGAGTCCGAGTATCCCGAAAGAAATAGGGTATCCAAAAACATTTCAAAGCCCAAAATCTAATTTACAAAGGGTAGCGCCCCGACCTCCTATGTTCATATCCCCGCCGTAGTGTAACAAAACAAGACACCTCGAAAAAACCGCAACTTGCTCCTCGAGGCCCGGAAGCCGAAGACCAGCATAACCTAACTGTTGCCACTGCTTCTTTCCTTTACATGCCACCACTCTTTCACTGATTGCTTTTCGGATGGGCGTGCTGAAGATGGTCTCAAGGCCAAATGGAGGATGGTTCACACCCTCATCAGCGCATCAGCTCCTCAGAGGTCTGCCTTTTCTGTGGCCAGCACCACTCATCCAAGAAAGAGGGCTCATCGTTGCCACCCCTCTCCTCCAATTTCTTGGCCAAGACCGCCGCCCTCACCGCCTCCAGTCTTCCGTACGAGGGCAGGTCTCTCGACGACTGCGAGATCTGCCTATCGATAATGGTCATGATGCCCCTGCCATGCTTATCTCGTGCGTAAAGATTGGCCCCCTTGTCAAGCAAATTACTGACGACGTGCTTGTTGCCGCATCGTGCGCCGACGAGAAGGGCGGTCTCTCCATGACGGTTGCGTGCGTTGATCTTTGCTCCATTATCGATAAGGAGATCGAGGATCTTCCGGATGTTCTGGCCGGTCTTATCATCCTGATCGTCAAGGAGGTGAGTAGCGAAAGCCATCAGGACGGTATTGCCTTTTTTGTCGTAATGGTTTACATCAGGGGGCGGCGTCCCTGATAGCGGAGTCAGGAGACCTCGAGCGTACTGCAATCTCTTGGTGATCGGCTTGTCGACATCGTCCTTGCCATGTTTTCTTTTGAGTGAGCCCTTGGTATTGACGGGTGATTTAGGGTTGTTGGGATCCGGACTGCTTGGGCCCGGACTGTTCGGGTTGCTAGAGGCGAAATTCATTTCTGCCAAGCAGTGGAAACCATTGCGGCCATCCTCGTCCTCAATGGTAGGATTGTTGTATGCATTGATCACAATGGATGCCAACCCTGAGTCCCGTGCTGCAAAGTTGTCTTCCGATGTCTCCTCTGCGAGAGGCGCGAGTGCTATCGTGCCTGTCCGTCTTGGGGGAG
This sequence comes from Cytospora piceae, assembly GCA_016508685.1. Classification (NCBI taxonomy): domain Eukaryota; kingdom Fungi; phylum Ascomycota; class Sordariomycetes; order Diaporthales; family Cytosporaceae; genus Cytospora; species Cytospora piceae. The sequence goes on along the minus strand of JADMLE010000005.1, from coordinate 813,498 downwards.
GGAACGAATTGTCGACGGCAGAGAAGGGAGTTATGATGCCAAAGGCATCTCGCGGTATCGGAGACCAGGTGTAGGGCTGAACGATGTTGTTGATGATTTGGGGATCGTTGATGAATCGTTGCAGCTGATGAAAGAAGGTCCGCCCATAGACGTCACGAACGAACACCAATTCCCTGTGCGTCAAGTAGAGCGTGTTCAGGAGGCCATACAGGGGAGCGTTGAAATCGTCGGCCCCAGAGAACCATGAAGAGCTCAAAGTATGGAGAAATGTCTGACCTGCTTTGTTCATTGCAAGTGGGTTTGTCCGTCTCGACTCCAGAAGATGACAAGTTGTTTGGATACCCTTGGGGCTGTCGAGTGCCGCAAAAAGATGGAGGGGTGTATTTCCGAATCGATCTGGGCGAGAAACAACAACCGAGTCTTCCAAGATGTTCGCTGCCGCATCGCATGTATCACCTCTGTCAGTCACGTAATAGGCTTCAGGCAAATCCGCAATCTCATCCGCGATCTCGCACCAGCACGTGCATTCGCTCTCACCAGCGGGCCTGCGAAAATGTTTCCCCGCATGGCATGAAGAGACATATTTCCGGGCAATCATAAAGTCGCCTGGCACAGCAAGTCCTGGAGGTAGTAGCGGCCCAGTAGGTACGGGACTGTGATGTGCTGGGAAATCTGACGGGGTTCGACATGGAGACGTCCCAAGGTTATCAGAGCTCCCGATGGTAAGCCTACTCATCAAGACGGACACCTGCTTGGCAAAGATAGTCGAGACGCTAATGCGGTTCCTCAGGCTCTTGACGCTGTCCGTGCTCATTTGCGTCGAATTCGTGAAGACGGTATCATTCCGGGGCGGCCGTGGAAACGGAGTTTGGAAGGGAAGCTCAACGTCGTCTTTCGGAAAGGCAGACCAAATAGCTCCTGGAGAAGCAGAAGCAAGGGTACTGGGTGAAGCGAGATCAAACCGCCCGTCCTGTAGTGGGCTCCTGAGCGTGTCTGCATCGTCAAAGCGGGAGATGTCTGAGAAGGCGGGGGTGTCCATCTCAGGCTTTACTGCCGTGGCGACCTCTTCTTTTTCGGCGTTGGTTCCGTCGCTTTGTCGCCGGCGTTGGCTGCGCTTGTGGAGCAACTTGAAGCGGGTGTTCATGTCTGCCCTGGTGACAGGCCGTAGGGGTCGAGGATCATGGCCAACCATTTTGTGCAGTGTCTTCTGGGCCGAGTTTTTCCTATATCATTGTCAGTGGCCACACAGTAGACAGATTCACGTTCATGTGGAGATCATACTTGACATCGTCATTTGGGAAAAGGGCCTTGATGATCTTCTCCATTGGTAGGGTGGTATACATATACAGCCTAGCCAGTTTCCGAGACCGCGACTCTGTCCATTGTGGAGGCCGGCCAATTCTTGCGCCTCCGTTCGAATTGCCAGCAACAGAGTTGGGAGACGCGACGTCGGCCATGACGAGGCTCTGCGGAGCGCAGAAGAGGACGGGACGTCCTACAAGGTCAATAAAGTGGATGCGATGCTCGATGAGGAAGTAGTATAAATATCACTATGAAGGGAGGAGGGAGAAAGGGCTTTGGTCTGGTGGATCAAGAAGGAAATGGTCTTGAATTCAAACCCAAACTCAATCGGGCGGAGAAGCTATGAAGAAGCAGAATGGAAAACATGATTGCTACATGAAGGGGGCGCAGGGTGTTTATGGCTTGTGTACGGGGCTAATGGCGAGGCTCTGTCAGACTTGTGTGTTCCCCTTGTGCAGGTGTTGTCTGTCTGTTGGTTGTTAGTTCAGGTGCAGATTGGCGAGGAAGGAGTCGGAGCTGAACGTTGATTCGAGTTTAGCGGGGGGTGTTCATATCTCCAGTGGGCGTGAGTGGGTCGTTCGGAGCCCCGAGGAACCGCTAGCAGGACTTGAGCGGCCATTGTGCAGCGGCCTGGGTGGGCAGGTGGGCAGGTGGGCGGGTGGGGGCAGTGATGGGTGAGCCAGGATGTCCGGGGACCTGCTCCTTCCTTCCGATCTGTGTTCACCCTGACCACCAAGCGGGTGAGTACAGTTGTAATATGCAAGGTGCAGCTGGCAGCGAAGGCTGAATCCACCAATTTTGATTTCTGTGCATCGAAGCCAACAAAAGCAAGTCGGGATATTGGAACCCTGGGAAAGTTGCCTGTGGGTTCTTGAGACAAAAGGACCCTTGATGAGGTGACACAAACGATAATATTTCTGGTACTCATGGTACCCCGGCACTCAGTCTTGCTGAGAGACCAATACAGTACACCCATACGCGCCCGCCCTCCTGGAGTGCCGGCCGGTGATAATGATGATGTTATAAAGCCGAAGTGTATAAAAGGCGACCAGAGTGTCGGATTGTCCAAAAGGCGGTCTCCTGCTGGGTGACCTTAGTGGCCTGCAACGGATGATGCGCAGCTTGCGGCCCGTCATCGTGCTTCCAGACCGTCCCGAACACACTGACTGCAGGCAGCAGTGCCTCCTTAGTCTACATACTTCACTGGACCATCCGCTGTCTGCAGCATGCCAATCAACATCAAAGTGCCTAATGTGAATAAAAAACCACCCCGCCGCACCGCCGCCTCTCCCCCAAGTGCCAGAGGGCTAAATGGCATATGTCCTCAATAATGTCACTCCACATGCTACCCGTAGGATCAATAGCCTTGCAATTTGCTGACTGAGATGCTTATATCCCAGGTCCCGAGAACATATCAGAATAGCGGTCTCTGATCCTGCGACACAGAGACAGGCCTCCAGGGCAATTCCTTCCGGGACGCTGGAAAGAAAGCGGTCGTAGCCACGGGGCAGTCAGTGGTGAAGGTTGGCATTCGCCAGACTGTCAGCAAGGTCCTGAGGCGCAGCAGAACGCCCCGCCGCATTGTAAATTGTGAGCATGCACGCCATCGCAAGGACAGCCCGACCGATGTGAGGATGCATGGAATCATTTTAGAGTTGGAAATATGATTTCAAGTCCCCAGCCTGGGTTTTGGGCTACCGTAGGGAAATCGGGTTTGTCAGGATGAGAAAACAAACTGATGTACAGGCAGGAGACTGTTGAAGGAACCTTGGAGGCATCCCTCCCTTATAGTCTATACAGCCAGTGTTGTTAGTATTAACGGATGCGCTTTTCGTTAATGCTGCGCTTACAATACCGGCAAACATCAAGCTACGTACGTACTTCACTAAGTGTTCGACCTGGCTGGTAGTTGCGTCATTGTTCCCTTCCACCGTGATATGTACCTAGGTAGACATGTCCCGTGAGAAATGATATCATCATTGGTAATTTGGCCATGATCAAGACATATCGATGGCGTTCAAGCTCTTTAGAAATTCCTCGAGCTATTTACACCCATCATCCAAAACACATTCTGAGCCACAAACACGAAGGCTCTATCTAGACTTCACACCAAGATAAATCAAAAGAATCCAACACACTGAGCTCGCCTCGCCCACCAAATACACTCATCATGAACCGTCTCGCCCTCCGCGTCCGGGGTCCTCAGCTCCGAGCCCTCCCCATTTCTACGCGAGCGAACGCAGCCGTTACCTCCCTTTCCATCCGACAATACGCAACCTCTTCACCCAAAGAGGCCGAAGAGGCATCTGCCCAATCCGGTGGCTCACGCTCCAAGGACGCCGTGGAGGGGCGCGAGCAGGTCGAGATGGGCGAGAACCCGACTGAGGACCGCCTCGCCAAGGGCGGAGTACCTGGCCGGACAGGAGGAGGCGAGCCGCTCGCTAGTTCCGAGAACCCGCCACCTCGGCCCAAGGTCAACAACGCCAGCGTTCCGGGAGAGGGGAAGAACAATCTGAGCAAAGAGCAGCAGGAGGAGGTTGACGAGCACAATAGGGACTTCGATAAGAAGCATGACCGGGCAAGCCCTGCGGCAGAAGACAGGGTTGACAAGGGGTTTTGGAAGGGGCATGGAGGGGTGAAGGGCGAGTAAAGGAGCTTTTAGGGAGGCAAGTCCGCAGTACGATGAGACCATGGATTGGGTTGATATTACCATAAGAGTAGGCTGAGGCCGCACTTGCGACTGGGATGGGCCAGTTGAGGATGCGGCTATACACGTCCATGGGATGTTATCCAGTACAATGACATTCATAGCTACGAGGATCAACAAATCGATAATCAAAATCATATCGATAATGTCTTGAGAATAAAAGCTATCTGCGACTCAACCGGTGACGCGGGAAATACCAGATATGCTTCGATTATAAAAAGCTTCTTTACAGGAGTCTCGACGGGCAGACGGCCGAAAGCACAGATCTGTTGAAGTAATCGATGATTGCTCCCATGAGTGGCCGGCCAGTTCACAGCCGGTTCAAGGAGTCACTTTGGCATATATTGCAGTAGCACACGGACGCAACCCTGCGAGGAAGCCCAGAATTATTGGACCCTTGAAAATGTAGATTGATCGTGAGAGTCCTTGGTGGTAGCCATGTGAATTGAGAAAGCCCCCAGAAATCTCGGAATGACCTTGGACTCGCTAGCCGTTACCAAACATTACCGAGGTCACCGATGCTCCAAGATCAACGGCCCGCTTCCGTGTGGACCCCGGTGTGTCAGGCACATGCACGGCTCGGAGTCGATATGATAAGATAAGATAAAGAAAAAGCTTATCGATAGCACTGGAAAAATTGTGGAAGACCCTCACTGTTGCCCGCGATCTTTCAATCCCCAGAGCATTGGCAAACTGTAGAGAACCACATTTGGAAAAGCAAAGCAAGTCCACTGTCGATTCTTTCAAAAAGGGAAAACTACCAGCTTCCAGCACGGTACTACGAGGAAGTAGCCCACAGAAACAAGGAGACCAGCGACCTCCCCCAATTCTACAAGATGGTCAAAAGAAAGGTTGGCGCACTCGAAAAGCTCGATGCGGATCTAGCAAGTTTGCAGTTCAGAGTGCGATCGGATCCTCAAAGTTACGCAGAAGAGTTCCAACGCCAATACGCTGCATATCTCTCTACGAAGGAGGTATTCCTCGACAACCCTGCGAATGTCACCAAAGATGTCTCCCAGGACTTCCACGACAAAGTCGACTTTATCGCCCACGTCTCCGACTGCTACAAAGCCGAAACCAGAACATTCCCTGACGAACTCAAGGAAGTGCTGACGGAGCACCACGCCATTCTCTCCCCTGATGTCCGCGAAAAGATAGTCGGAAGCCTGGTGCTTCTGCGAAGGAAAGACTTGATCTCGTCCGACTACCTTCTTACTACCCTATTCCCCATCCTCGTCTCGACGCCCAGCAAAAGTCTCAGGGCTGTGCTGTACCAGAAGATTGTCAGCGACCTGCGGAACTCGAACTCGAAGGGTACAAACCACCCACTCAACCGGACGGTACAAAATGTGCTGTCTATAATCGTCACGTCGGACCGCACCTCTCCCAAGGGAGTATGGGCCGTGCGATTGACCCGCGAGATGTGGCGCCGACAGATATGGACCGACGCAAAGCCTGTCGAGGTCATGAAGGAGGCATCTCTGGCCGACAACGAGAAGGTCGTTATCGGAGGAGTGAGATTCTTCCTCGGCGGCGACAAGGAGCGTGAAGAGCTGGAGGATGACAGCAGCGACGAAGAGACAGTCGATATCAAGAAGCTCCAGCATCAACATGGTATCAACAAGAAGACCAAGAAGAAGGCAAAGCAATTCAAGGCTGCCGTCGAGAAGGTCAAGAAGCAGGAGCGCAAGAAGAAGGCGCCGCACCCACTGAACTTCTCTGCTCTGCACCTGCTCCACGACCCCCAGGGCTTCGCAGAGCAGCTGTTCCAGAAGCACTTGTTGAACACCAAGGCGAAGCTGGCCTTGGAGAGCAAGCTCCTTGTTTTGCAGCTGGTTACCCGACTTGTTGGTTTGCACAAGTTGACAGTCATAAACTTGTATTCTTGGTTCATTAAGTTCCTTACCCCCAGGCAACAGTCCGTCACGACCTTCCTGGCCTGTCTCGCACAAGCGACGCACAGCCTTGTTCCGCCAGATGCGCTGGAGCCCCTGGTTATGAAGATCGCGAACGAGTTTATCTCGGAAGCATCCGCTTCGGAGGTTGCCTCAGCCGGTCTCAACGCCGTTCGAGAAATTTGCGTTCGTCAACCGTTGGCCATGACTGAGACGCTGCTGCAAGATTTGGTGCAGTACAGGAAGAGCAAGGACAAGGGTGTCATGATGTCTGCCAAGGGCCTGCTGTCATTATACCGTGAGGTCGGCGCAGACATGCTCAAGAAGAGGGACCGTGGCAAGAACGCGACTATGGGCTTGCGAAGTGGCGATATCAAGCAGCACAAGTTCGGTGAGCAAGAGGCCGGCGGCATCGAGGGTCTTGAGCTCCTTGAGAAATGGAAGGAGGAGGAGAAGTTGAAGAAACTTGCAGAGCTGGGCGCGTCAGGTGAAGGTGGCCAAGACGGGGAAGCCGAAGAGGATGATGGCAACAAATCCGATGAGTGGGAGGTCGCGTCATTGGACAGCAGTGATTCCGGTGGCTGGATCGCAGTCTCGAGCGACGATGAGGATGACGAGCCTGCGCGCAAACGGCAGAAGGCAACGTCTGAGGCGCCGGAGCTCGTCGACGCAGAGAAAGGAAGCGCAGAGGCAGAAATTCAGCGGATATCCAAGCTGGCCACCACCACCATCCTTACGCCCGCGGACCTCACCAAGCTGGCAGAGCTCCGTGTCCAGGCCAACATGGACAAGGCCATGGGCAACCGGTCCAAGAACGCCCGGGAGCTTGCATCCCGGCACGCCGACGACGCGCTCACGGCGGAGCAGATCGAGCAGCCCGCCAAGCTGCGCAAGTCGACCAAGGAGGAGAGGGTCGCCCTCGCCAGGGAGGGCAAGCCCAACCGGGAGGAGCACAAGTCCACACAGGCCATCAGGAAGTCCAAGAAGGAGGCCGAGGGCAAGTCGACGTCGAACAAGGAGAAGGCCAGGAAGAAGAACTTCCTGATGACGCTTGGCAAGGCGAAGGCGAAGAACAAGAGGAGTCTGGTCGACACCAAGAAGGTGTTGCAGGCTCACGTTACGAGGAGCAAGAAGGGTGGGCAGAGGGGTAACCGTGATTAAGCTATGGATACCGAGCTGTGAGTGCCATAGACAGAATAAGAACCAGGGAATTACTGCGAGCCTTCTCATTGAAAACATTTCCAGTATCTATGCTCGATGTCGATCCGACTGAAAGACAGACCTTGGCTGGCGTTTCTGCTACGCGACAAGTTGGCATCGATGTCTCGGGCCGTCACTGTATGGGGAGGCTTGACTCTTTACGGACCTCAATAGCTTCGTCCGGAGCCAACCTTGACGAGATCGAGGGAATGTCTTGAGTGGCTCATCTCGTGTCATCAAGGCGGACGCCTTTTCGCATGGCAACACCAGACTGGCGTCCAAGTCCCTGTCCAGCCATCTCGAGGCCCACAATCCTAGCAGGCCACTCGAAGCCTCACAATGCCGATAACCAAGACTTAGGCCACAGCCTCGGTTCAATATTATGCGGCAGAATATGGTCCGGGCACCCATGAGTACAAGGTCATCCAGGCGACCTTCTTAGGGCGCTGATGTTGCGCGGTACATACAGCTAACATTTCATGGCACCTCGTATCTGTCCATCGGTCTGCGGCATGGTGAGGGACAATAGGACGTACCGCATACGGAAATATGCAGGGTACAAGGAACTGATTCACTCGTTGAAGAAGTTTGTATTTGTCTTAGTGGTGCGACTGAGACTGGTCTGGTGCATGGCCCGTGCACTGCCGAAAGGTACTTAGGTACTTAAGCACTTGAATGACAGGTCCGTGCGTGCCGTTGATGCCACTTCTTAATTGCGACAGCGGCAACCACAATGTCAGCATCGGCCTTTTAGAACACTCGCGAAGTAACCTGCCTGGTGACCTTGACGTTTTACCATAACATTACTTGTTAAACCTTCATGTGAGGCAGAAAGGTGCTCAGCGGCACAATGCGCCGTCTCAATCTCGTCCTCTTGGCCGGCCTGCAGCTCTGCAGTGCCCGGCAACCCGGATTCAGCATCCACGATGACATGCTGGCATATCCTCAAGTGAGTTACCGCAGTTCGGTCTTTCTCCAGGCATTGCCAGAAGCAGCCTTGGAAGTCGCTGACAACCGTCCCATAAGTTCGAGGTCATATTTTCAGAGGGCTTCATATCCGCACTCGACGCCCAACAACTCATCGAAAGCTCCAAATCCGCCCAGAGCACTTACACCGCCGACTTCTCTTCGCAAACGGACCTCACAAGCCAGATCCGCGAATCCGCACCCGCCGACGCCGGCCAAGATGAGGACGCCGAAGATGGGATGCCCGAGGTATCGGAGGAGTTCGAGGTCATGAACATCCCGCCTTCCAAGTACCTCTGTTCCGTCCCGGTGCTCGCACCACCTCCCGCACCGAATCAAACTGCGACAGACCTAGCAAAGGCAGAAGAGGCACGCGAGCTGGCACGGGCGAACTCGAGAGGATGGGAGCTCCTGAGCGACTTGGAGAACCAGTGTCTGTACTTCATGTCAGGGTGGTGGAGCTACAAGTTTTGCTACGGAAACGATATCGTCCAGTTCCATGCGCTCCCCACCGGCGTGAAGGGCGGCCTTCCGGCGCGAGACCCAAATAGCCAGGAGTATACACTAGGCCGGACCAAAGATGTATACACTACGAAACGCAACAAGAAACAAAACAAGGAGCTGCAGACGGACGTCAATGGACAGCTACCAATGGATTTCCAGACGCCACCCAACTCGGAGCTGCAGGTCAAGGGCGACCAGCGCTACCTTGTGCAGCGCATGGAGGGCGGGACGCTTTGTGACCTGACGGGCCGGGAGCGGACCATCGAGATTCAATACCATTGCAACCCGGGATCGACCGGCGACCGTATCGGGTGGATCAAGGAGATCACCACGTGCTCGTACTTGATGCTGATCCATACACCCCGACTATGCGAGGATGTTGCATTCCTGCCACCCAAGGAGACTCGGGCGCATCCCATCAACTGCCAGCTCATTGTCGACTCCGAGGAAGACGCCAATGCCCTTCGGCTCAGAAGGAGTATTGAAGCTGCAGAGGCTGCAGGGATTATCCAGGGCCAGGAAGAAGACGAAGCCGAGAAGGAGAAGACTACTCCAGCGGACCGAGAGGTGCACCACACGAGTAAATTCAGCGGCATGGAGATCGGCGGCATTGTTATCGGTGGCAAGCAACTACACAGGACGGAGGACGGTCAACCACCACCCAAGCTAAAACCACCACGAGGATTCATCCCGGGAAAAGGGGCATCCACCGGCCCGCTCATCGAGACTTTGGCTAAAGCGCTCAGCAAGGCCGAGGGCGGGAAGGTGGAGATGATGAATGAGGAGGAGCTGGAGAAGCTCAACCTAAATCCAGACGCGGTGGAGCAGTTTCGGAAAGAACTGGAAAAGTATGCGGGGGATAAGGGCTGGACGATCGAAGTGGTAGAGATGCCCGGGGAAATTCCGGAGATCCGGGGGACAGTGGAGGATATTGATGACGAGGAGGGGGAGGAGGGTGCGGGTGAAGGTCAAAGTCAGGGTCAGCCTGATGGTACAGGTGGGGGTAGTGACGGGGATGCAGAAGGGAGCGAGGAGAAGTTTTTCAAGCAGGCAGAATGAGAAGGAATTTCTGCGGTGTTGCAGTTTTTATTTACACAAGCAATGACAAGCCTTCATTTTCGTCGCCAAGTCCTCACTTTCAACCCGCTTGTAACCCTGAACGGCGGTTTCCTAACTCAGATGCGTTGAGCTGCATACTTGTATGTACGGTTCTGTATGTGGTCTGTTGGTATTGTTGTCCAGAGTCGGCGATTAAGGTTTCAATGATGTGTGTATTGAGTGACGATAGCGTAGATGGAGTACGGAGTGCGTAAGCTACGGAACGCCGGAGACGTTGTGTCGATAGCGTGATGAGGCTCAGCGGCTAAGGCTCAAGTGCTTCAAGGTTCAGGGGCAAGAAGTGGGTCGATGGGTCTCTGAAGGGGTCTCAAGCTAACCCTTATGGATCCTCCTGCCTGTCGAGGCTGAAGTCTCCTGATAATGGGTTATCGTTATCGTGTCCTCTCTCCACTCCCTCTCTCCCCCCTCCTCCCCTCCTCTCATAAATCCTACGCATCCCCTCCCTTCTCCTCTGACGGAACTGATGAAAAGCCGTGGTTCCACAACCCGAGTTGCCGGAGATTCCAAGGTTGCTACCAGGGAAATGATGGTCCAGTGCTATTACAGCCTGTCCAGATAAGCCGTTTCATCAGCAATCCATAAGACACACATACACAGCACCAGGTAATTGTGTCTCACTGCGAAAAGTCTGTCACTGGTGGCGTGTAGAAAAGAAGAAGAAGAAAGATAAAGACACTAAAAAAAACCACCACAGCAACTTGAGGCGATATGATCCTTGTTTCCCCGCATTTCCTGCAGCAGTCTCACGGTCCTAACGGTCAGATTCCGCATACAACAGTACATTGATCGACTCGGGCCCGGGGTGTGTGGGAAAGCCTCTGCTTCTGCCTTTCCCCTTTCCATCATCATTCGTCTTTTCCCTCCCCCCTCCAAAAGACTCACCTCCTCCAACAAGGAACTCTCTCTCCATATCCCGCCCATCGCTCCATTCCTCGCTGAATACCCACCATCTTTTCTTCAAATCTCGCAAACAGCGATCACAAGGCCTTTTTACCCGATTGTCTCACGGAATTGCCCACTGACTCGGCCCGCCCCAGTGGCTACCGCAATGTTGAGCGAGGCTTGAGCGGATCCCCCTGTCCTCCCCCCCTCATTCCTCCGTAGAGTCCCGTACAATACGATCTGGTTCCGGGACCCTGTGGCCCTATATTCCCGCCGGTACGGACTTCTGTCGCCCGTTGGAAAGTCGTTCTGCGACCCAGGATGAAGACCGAAGATGATGCCGCCGACTTCATATCGACCCTGCCGCCTGCCCCGTCCGAGTCGACTGCTGCCGATGCCGAGTCCGGCGCTGATCCGGACTTCCACCTCACAGGCTCGTCAACCCCGACCGCCCGCGGCCCGTCCGGATCTCCTACCAAGTCACATGCCACGAGACGTACTGTCTGTGATCACTGCAGGAGACGACGTATGTGACTTCCTCTGTCGACCATCCCTTCATCACGTGCTTGTCATCAGGCACTTGCCCCGTCCCCGTCCCCTGCACCTTGCTTGTCACGGCCCTCATGGCCGGCATGCTCATCACGATCATCCCGTACAACTCCGCATGCTTAAACTGTACTGACAATATGTAGGGATACGTTGCGATGGCAAGTACCCTTGTCAGCAATGTGTCAACGCCACCTTGACTTGCAAGAGGGATCACGTCCCACGGAAACGTGGTCCCAAGCGAGGTCATGGCAGAGTAATGTGGGTCTTGTCTCTCTTTAACGGCCTTGTTGTGATTCTGGTGTTCCAAAAACCTCAAACCTACCATGAGACATATCGCCTCGTATGAGGCATCTTTGTCCTCTCATGTCCTGTCATAGGGCCAACCGACGATGGCGTGCTTCTTATCTCGCTCAAGGATGATGTGCTGACTGAGACTCTCACAGAAACGAGCTGAGAGCACGGGAGAATAAGGAGAAGGAGAGCAGGGATAACAGTGCAGAGCCGGAACTCACGCCGACCCGCGCCTCTTATCCGGCGACGACATTACCACAGGATATCTCGTGGCAAAGCAATGCCACGGATCCTCGTCATGCGCCAGAGCCCAGGAGCCTGTTCACATCGGATCAGCATCAGCCTCTTCACCGGCCTTTCCTCCATCTTATACCACAATGCGTGGATCTTTACTATGAGCACATATATCCCATCATGCCGGTTCTCTATATGCCTACCATTCGGTCCATAGTCGCAAGGGAGATGTCGCCTTCGGAGAAGAACCTCATCTACGCTGTTTGTGCCATGGTCTGCATGCACATGTCCGGCAAAAGTCTTCACTTGGACGGCCCGGCCTCATGGGACGACGCAGGTCGCTTCTTCCTTGATGAGTGTGTCTCAAACAGGCAGTCTTACGACTTCATGGAGGACGCGTCACTATATGCCGTGGTGTCCTCATTTTGGTTGTCAACATCCTTCTTTGAGATCAACCAAAATCGGAAATCATGGCTTTATCTCAGGGAAGCGCTTACTCTTGCCCAGGACATGGGCATTCATGACGACTCAACATACGTTAATCTTTCACCGGAGGAGGCTCTGTGCCGGCAACGGGTCTTCTGGATATTATTCGTCACAGAAAGGTAAGCTCACGGCGTGTTATTCATAATCGGGCCGTCGTGGCTGACATGGGTATCAGATCGTTCGCTATTTTGCGCAACAAACCCATCACGTTCAAAAAGACACCATCATTACCAACGACACGCCACACGTACGAATCGCCAGACATCCATACTGGATTCCTTCAGCTCGTATCCTCGTATACGCCCCTCGACGAGTCTTTTGTCTCCGCTTGGAACGACGGTTCCGACCCGCGTGTTAGTGCGACAACATATCTTGCTCTTCAGAACCTCCTCGCCCAGCCGCCCTCATTCCTCCAGAGATCCCGTGCCACAACTCCATCTGACGATTCTTCACCGGGATTCACGGCTACAGTCACCGCCGCTCCATCACCGTCTGGTTCAGCCGAAGAGGCAGACGAGGAGATCGTACAATCTGAGCCAACCGCTATTCAGAAGGCTGACCTGCTCATTACCCAACAATGGCTCCGTCTCATAGTGTGGCAAGCCTCTTTTCGCCAAAGTCTGCTGTCCTGGACCGCGCCTCACGAGGGGATGCATTTCGCCTTCCCATTGGCAATCGCACGATCGACAGCTAGTGTCCTTCAGAGCATTCCGAGCTCTGCCGTCGAAGTTCACGGCATGGGGATATTCGAGAAGATCTTTGAGATCGGAACATGGTGCATGAACGTACTTGGTGCGATAGACCGTGCCAGCGCGGCGGGAACGCCGATATCTGGCCTAGGCTCCTTACGTGGAGGTGTCATGGGTATGGACTTCTTGCCGGGCAGTGTAGACCTTGGTGTTTTGGGTGTGAGCAGGAAAGGTGCCGCCATCGACCCACTCGAGTTTTTCGTCCGAACCCTAAGTGCAACACCGAACAGCAGAACACAATTTGCCGAGAGGCTATTGATGTTCGCCCAAGAACGACCGGGTGGGATGAGGATGGCGTTAACCCCCTCGCTCACCTCGCCAGTTCTCGGACCTGATGGGGGCGTGATCTGGCCTGGTTCATCAAATAACAACCTGCAACTGAGCAGTGTCTTCGGCGAGGTCGTCAAGGAGGAGAACGAGCAGGGCGCTGGATCTGAGATGTACACGATGGGCGGCCCTTTGGATACTGGAGCCTCAACCTCCTTCCTGGGAGACCCAATGCTCGATCCTAACGATATCGACGCCTTCAACGCTGCGATCAGCAGTGCCTCGACGGAGCAGAGATCAATGACTACCGCAATGCCATCACTGACGACATCGGCCCAATTACCGAATTGGGCAAGCGACATGGGTGGACAGCAAGATTGGGACTACGACCTGACCAGCCCAGTCGTTGACTCCTTCAGCAACCAGGCAACGGCGTACAACAGCGCGTATAACAGCGGAACCGGAACTCCTGTCTCTTTCACGCCAGGGACATTACCCAGACAGGATCCGGGTGATAGTATCTACCAGTATCGGCAGAGGCAGCAACCGCAGTTCAGCAACGGCTTCAATGGCGGTGGAAACAACAACAGCATCGGGATGACGAACGAGTAGGCCGAGACTGGGGCTTCTTTTGCGAAATCATGTCAGCCCAGTGACGTCTAAAACCACCGTAGACGCGGGGTAGCGGGCGAGGGCAAGCTCTCTTGGATATATGAGCCGCTGGGAGGAGCCATGCTTCGTTGGAGTCTCTTGGGTTGATACCTGGATGCATTTGCAGGGTTTTGGGTAGCACGGACGTGGGTCACTAGCTTTTGAATATCAATACCTCTTTATCGTTGGACACAAAATTTGGAACATCCCTATATAACGTTGGCTACCATCACCCGTCGAGGCAGTTGTCCTGCTTGTTGTGAAGTTCCCATGGTGTAGTCCGCCCGGCCCTCACCAACTCGCGAGCCATGCTAAGTTTGCCGTTGCCGGCCCTTAGCTGATCGTATACGACAAGACCGGGATCACCACCGTCTCTCCCGCAGGAATTACACATGTAGCATTGTTCCCCGTATCCCAACTGCAGGTGATCTCGAAGTCCACGCTCCCACTGGCCGTGATGGTACTACCATTGGTACAATCCCAAGACTGGATCGGCGCAAAGTTGATATGTCCCGTACTGACGGCCTCGTTGCTGTCGCCAAAACTATGGTCGTATATTAGGCATGATGTTTTGGCCGGGAGGGGGGGGTTCACTATGGGAAGGAGGGTAGTTCACGGAGCACGTACAAGCTGATATGATAAGCCACGCCCGCACAGATCAACGTCCCATCGCCGACCTCATACCGCCGGATTCCCTGCGGGTTCGACTCGAAGCATGTCTCATACTCAGGCACCGAGGGGATGCTGATGGCGATAGTGTCGGGCGGCCCGTAGCCCGCCGGCTGCAGCGGCAGGCCCGTGTCGCAGCCGTACACGCCGCACTCCTCGCAGGCGCCGAGGTTGCCGTCGCAGCCGACCAGGCCCGAGGCTGTCGAGTTGATGCAGACGTCCGGGACGTCGACCTCGCTCACGCAGTCGAGGTTGTGGGTCGAGTTGAACCAGCTGAAGGATGCCACCTCCCAGGTGGGGATGACGTCACACTCTGTGGGCGGCGTGAGGGACTGCCGGGGGTTGAGGAGGGTTGAACTTGTGGCGAGACTTAGGGAGGTGAGGAGGAGGAGGAGGTTGGTGGTGGTGGTGGTCATCATGGTGGCAATATGGTTTGGGAGAGGGAAAGCGGATGTGATAGTGGAGTCAGACGATAGTTGCTGAGGAGATACTCGTCTTTACCTTGTCAAAAAGCGGAGGGCAGTCATGGGTTATATCAAGATTGGGACCAAATGGAACTTCATTCTCGCTCTCGTATCCTTAGGCTTAGCTGCGGAAAGGAACAGTGGGCCATCCGAATACGAGGAAAATTCAGCTAGAGCATCCGGGGGCGCAGGAACAACTAACTGCAATATACATCTGTTGACATGTGCAACGTTGCTGACGCCGCAAAGCTGTCATAACCAATGAGTCCATCCCTAACAACTCCACGTAAGCGCTAGAAGGGACTCCTTCACAGGAACAGCGTTCACCAGGACTTATAGCTGCTTTAAGGCAAGCTCTTCGCAAGTAATTAAAGGAGGTTTGTGTTCCTTAGCCTGACTTCGCAGATCACACCATGCGAATTAGCCGAGCTAGTGATGTGGAAGGATAATATATAAGGCAGGTCAGACGATAGCAACATATTTCCTTCACGTTATATGAGTAAATAGCGTGAGCGCAAATCCCATGAAGGACTGGAAGTACAACTCTGAGGAAAACACAGGTCAGCTTACTACACGCATATTGGCGCTAAGCTACACATCTGCATCTGCTTGACCGACGCACTCAAGGGACACCACCCCTTCTGATATCTGGACACGGCGTAACAGACCTGACTGCAGGAACGGGAAGCAACTAGTCTCACCCACGATGTCGAATACAACAGTTACTGGCCCCACGTCAGTCACTTGACTATGTCAGTGCCTTATTGTCAAGTTGCCCAGAAAATCGCGTATTTGACCTGTTTCGTGCCGCATATGCATTCCCACCATGCGCGAATTTTTCCACCGCACTATGACACTAATATAAATTCTTTGTAGAAGCTACTCCAGTTCCACTGGTTCTTGTGATGGTGCGTTAGGTGCATGGAGCCCTGCCGGCTTGTTGTGTTCTTGAAGCTCCACGGGACATTACTTTGCTTCTGGATCGAGCTCTGCCGGATTATTAAATCCTTGAAGCTCTACGGGACCTTGCTTCGCCTTCCCTTCGGCCAATTCGCCAAGGAACGCCTCGGAATCTGCTCTCTGGGCATCCGGTACGCTCTCTGTTCCCCTTCGACGCTTCGCCCACAAAAGACTAACGCCGATAGTAGCTGCGATGATAACAGCCAACGACACACCCACGCCAATACCCGTCTTAGCTCCTGTCGACAGTCCTTGGGCCTGTGTCGAGATCGTTGCTTGGCTGCTCACGCTCGATGACGATGTTGTCGAGATATCGGAACTTTGGTATAAGAATTGTATCATAGGCGCCAAGATCGAGTAGGTCGAGATAGATACCTTATAGCCATCCGTCGTTGTGGTATACGGGACTTTCATGTACGCGGAGGTGACAAAGCCGGCAGACCCGCTGGACACGGAACTAGCTGCACAACTGGCTATGTGGAACGTCGAAGAAGAGATGCCAGATACGCAGGTATGTTGGTCATCGCAAAAATAGCCTCTATGCGACATGGTCAGTTAGCAGCTGGCAGACCTTCCTGACAGTAGTACTCACGAGGGACAGCACCCAACTGCAGTCTCAGAAACACTAGGCTCAAAATAGAACTCAAAGTCACCAGTACTCTTAGACCCATCATAAGAGCATGCCGTCTGGTAGCCTGCAGGACAGACAAGCCCCGGCGAGTACACCCCCCACGTGGAGATCGGTGTGCCCATATAATAAAACGGTGTTACTGTTGTAGTTTGCGGCGGATAGCACGAAGTGTCGTCGATTAATTGCCCCCGGGTTATACATTGTCGATGCAGCCACGCCGGGCCAGATGTGTAATCCCAGGCGTTCTGCATAGCGACGGTGCAAGAGGCAGGCTGCGTCCATGTCGTCGTTAGTGGTCCTAGGACATTTCGTTTCGGTGTGGTGGTACTAGTAGTGGTACTAGTAGTCATGGTCGAGGACTCGAGGGACGGGTATTGTAGGGCTCGTTCAGAGACTATCGGATTCTCTGTTTCTCCAGGTTGAGCTGTATGTGGAAGTTATGTTATTCGAGGGCTGGGCATCTCGTTACAGGTACTAAAGGCATCTGCGGTTCGGGGCAAAGACCGGCTGCAGTCAGATGCAGTGGGACGAAAACAAATTTGATTGTATCCACCACCTTCCTAGACACATGCATGATCACATGAGCCAAACTTCCGCCATTCGGTACCAAGTCCGACTTGTTCGTGCTCTGTCATGTTAGTCGCCGCGACATCTTCCTCGTATCAGCCAAGGAGATCGTCCGGATCTCCAGGTGATGTCTCCAAGTCATCCCCAGCCCCAGCCCCAGCCCCAGCCCCAGACGGCCCAATTGCTGCTTGGTCTCCCATCAACAACGAGTGGAACGTCATACCCGTACTAGAGTCGTGCTGATTTCCCTGGGGGATTTTCTCAATCAGTGTCCGGAGGGCTTCTTGCCGGATCAAGCCAATCATAGTGTTGATGATCTGCTCCCTCGCCCTGATTGCGACCATACCGTCTCCCTCTATACAACAGCGACTGTCAGCTTTGCCGTGCCGTGCCATCCATACTCTTGGCCACAGGAAAGAAGATGGACCGACAAGGGCCTGGGAAGATAAATACGTACGGTATACATCCGGCGCCTTCCAGTTCTTATATAAGTTGCCGTGAGTCGGGCGGGCCTGGAAGCCAGAGTTATGAGCTTGGAAGTAGTAGTGGCACAGTCTGCAAGTAGGCTTGCTCGAGCCAATGTACTTCCAGGAGTTGAAAAAGTCGGATGGGCGGGTAAGGCCGTCCTTTTCGAGGGATTGGAGGATGAGAAGCTCGGCGTGGACGGTCGGCTGGAATTTCTCTGATTCAACTTCCTGTTGGATCGTATCATCCAAATACAGCGTTCTTAGATATCCTGCTATTGCCTGGTAGATTACAGCCACTGGTGTATTGGCTGTTAACGTCTGGAGTATCATTTCTGGTGTGACCACATTCTCTGCAGTGCCCATCGTCTGAAACGGGTTGTCATCGTGGGTTGATGATGCAACAGGCACAATTTCGAAGTTTTCGAAAAGCCTCGGAAACGATTCAGCAGCTATGAACATTGTTCTCACACCGTGCGAGAAGGACAGAAGCCGTCCTGCGTAATGGCGTAGATCGGACCAGCAATTTGAGCTCTGGTCCATGCTGCCTTGCGCTGCGCTTTCGCGGAAGACAGAATGCTCGGAGCCCTGTATACTGTCTATAAGAGTCATGAGACCCTCGACACGATCGGAAACTTGGACTCACGTCAGTGCTTTGGAGTCACAGAAGGGCTGGTCATCGTAAATACTTACAGGCAGCAACATCGAGGCTGGCGAAGTCGGCATATTTGCTAGCATCTCTGAGGCTCCGAACCTGGTCCATGCGTATAGCATTTGGGTTTGTTTCCATGCAGTTCCTGGATGCTTGTGTCAAGTAGGTCAGGTACCTCTGCACTCTGGGACGGCAGAAACCCAAGACCTTTGATAACAGACGATGTTTCAAGTCAGCATTCATAACCGTCGCATCTTGCAGAGTCTCAAGTAAATCTCTGATGAAATCGCAGGCCTTAGTGAGCTGTTTTGGGCCCCTTCTGTTGCAGGCCAAGCGATACTGGATGCGGTCTTGCAAGTCAAGGACCGTGATTGCAGTGACAGAGTCACCGCCGAGTTTGAAATCGCAGAACTGGCACAGTTTGTTGACGAAGTCCTTGAAGGTTGTCTCGGATGAGTTGTTCCAATGCCACGTTAGTTCTGGGGGTACTGGTTGCCGATTCATTGCGAAGGCCCTCGTGACGGCAGAGAGAAAGACGACAGCATAGTAGAAATGGTGCCGAAGCTCTTCTTCTACAGCTACCCGCTGCATCATATCCAGAATTCTTTCTGGCGTCTGTGTCAGCGTAGCCCAGGGCCAAATGTGCGACTAAGCTTCCAAATGTTTGACGTACCTCGACTCTGTCTTGGAAACTAGTCTCTGCTGTTGGTATTTTATCCTCAATAAGGCTGGCAAGAAATCGATGTGTGTGGTGCTAATGGGCTGGGCTTTGGGAGACACGGACAGATATACTTTGCAGTAAATAAATTGGCCTGAAGTTGGGCCCCCCGATTCAGAACCGATGGCCTCTCAGCAGTCCCCAAGCTCCATGTCTTCATCATCATTTTCCATTGCCTCTAGCTTGCAGCTCCCAGGCTCCGTAACCTGTCGACTGAGTTGGCGGCTCGGAATGAGTATTGCAAGATGTCGCGATTTGGGAACGCATCGAACAGGGCCTCATGCAGATCGGACCTCTTGCAAACTCTCCGACTGGACAGCCCTTCTAATTCCAGACGCCCAGTGATGCCAATGCCATGTCACACTGGTCACACTGCAGGGAACCATGAGCGTGTCTTGCAGTAGCCTGAGGACTCTTGCAGTACACAGGTAGTCGGGGGACTCTTTGCATTAGTCGAGGGCCTCTCGCAGTAGTCGAGGGCCTCTTGCAGTATCAGAAGGGGAAGTGATCAGCCAGTAGGCCTCATACATAAAGTGGTTCCGAAGGAAGCGCTTGAACGCCGTTGCATCTTGCTCCATCATTATTCCGATCTCCTAGGTCTTTTGGACTCAAGACGCTTTGTTTCTGATCCATGGGCTTCATGGAAATCGCCAATATCCACTTTCTGTGATAAGCTGCAATTGAGTGTTTGAATCACTGCCATCGGTCCATCTCAAAATGGGGCCAAATCGACCACCTTCCGAACCTCCAGAATTTGTTGGTGATACAATGGATGCTGAGGCAATCCTGGAAGAGCATGACAATCACCTAACGCCAGCAATAACCAGTGATTACTCACGACACTTTATGCCGCTAGAGGAACTGGGTGGGTGTTATACCTGAGCCGGAAGGCCTCCTGCTGTGTCCAATGCGAGCAGTCATATCCACTGACCCTCTGAATACAGACTTGTCCAACTTAGATCTTGGAGGGTACAGCCCGAGTCTCACAGAGACGTCTCCCTCGCTGGACCTGAGTTCGTTCCTTGTGGACCCGATCCCCTGGATGGCCCCTGAAGATGCGACATGGGGGGGCTTCGACACCACGACGCATTCCAATGAACTGATGGGCACTGAATTGGGAGACAATGGGTCTTATTATAGCCTCGATGTGTCCAGCCTTGACTCATTCATCGCTTCATCTTCTGATCCCAATGTGTACCTGGAGCTTGGTCTCACTGGTTATGAGCAAGACCTAGAGGATCCGGCCACGTCGAGTTATATCAATGCTCCTGTGGCTACTAACCCTTGCACTATGAACTGCTCCAACGCCGATTCAGTTTTGGGCTCTTAGAGACCTCTCGACCCTCTTTTGTGGGACGAGTTTGAATACGGTGTGAGGCAGGAGCAAGGATTGATCAGTACAAAAAATCACAATGGCAGTCATACCGGGAACTGGTTGGTGAACACGACCCCTCTGCACCCAACGATTTTCCATAGCAACCTGCAGACAACACAGTCGATGGGACCCGAAACTTTGCCAGAGTCCCTTGTTGACCCGCCGAGAAATGTGTGGAACGAATCGACGTAAGTCCAAGAGCCCTTAACACTGCTTCCGTATGGGGGGTCTCCTTATGGACAGTGTCCCTTTCGGGTAATCGGAGGCCACCCGAGATTTACTAGACGTCTGGATCTAACAGTGTTTCTCTTTCCTAGCATGCATCACAAAACCCCCAAATGGCGATTTTGGTGCGAATCCCCGGGCTGCCCACGATCAGGAAAAGGATTTGGCAAGAAGGAGGAAATGTGGGAGCATTACTGGGTGCACCACAGTGCCTTTGCGGCTAGAAAAGGCTACCCGAATCCCGAAACCGTCTGCGAGTTTTGTAAAAACAAACTTCGACAGTTCAAAAATCTGAAGCGACACAAGAGCTCGTGTCCATCTCGGCCGCGGCGTACTGGATCGAACTGCGAGGAATCTGGACCAACGAGTTGAACGGAACCCAACCACGCTTTACAATCCATCTGGCCACTTTCTTCAATGTTCATTGGGTTTTTGGACCATCTCGGGTAAGAGGGCTCGGCGATGGGGTTTGGCAACCTTGAATGCACTACAACACGAATGTTTCCTTTCATACTCTGCTTGATTCCTTTTACCAATATCATGTCGCGATGCTTCGTTACCACCTCTTGATTTTATGCTTGGTGAGATTGAAATTTCCCCATTTAATTCATTGTTGGAAGTGATGGTGTTTTCCTATTTCCATGTCATTATACATCTCCAGTGTTTTCCCATGGAAAGAAGCGGTTGTTTTAGAGACCTGCTAGGAATCCCTCGGGGTACATGAAATGAATTGAATGAATAAATGACTGAACGAGCTAAACTACTCGAGCTATTGTACCATCACTCGTGCTTGCCCAGGTGGTCGCAATGTTGTCAATCTCCGTCCTTGCTGTCATTCCCCATCATTGCTGAAAGTCTCTGTCCTTTCTCTAGGCCTCAAGAGAGCTGGACACCTCCATTATCACAGTCCTCCTCATCAGGCCCCGTCCATCCTTCTTGGGAGTCATGAAAACTCACATGGTCATCTGTGTCGGAGTCATTGACGCTCAGCTGTCTCAAAGCCTCAATAATCTCCTCGGACAATCCATTGTAACCCAAGCTGGTGCCACGATTGTATGTCGGATCGGTATTCGTGTCATACCGCTTGCTCTCAGCCGCCTTATCCTTCAAGGTGCGGAATGTGTCTTCACGGATAGGCACAATCATCTTGTTGATGATACCATCTCGACGCTTCACGGCCCCGTCGCCTTGGTCTTTGAAGACATCAGGGGCTTTCCAGTTGAGGTAGAGGTTTTTGTGTGTCTGCCTGACCTGGATGCTGTCTGCACAGGCCGCAAAGTAGTAGTGGCAGAGGCGACATGTGGGCTTGCTGCATCCGATGTATCTGTAGCCCTCGAAGAACTTGGTCGGATGCAGACTTTTGACATCAGGATCGTTGATGATAGACTGTTGTATCAAGATCTCTGCATGAACGGTGAGGCGGTAGTCCTTGTTTCTGGCGTGAGACCGGATTTTGCCCTCGACATCAAACTTTTGCAGCTCTTGAACAATCTCATTGTAGGTCGCGGCCTTGTCCGTGTCTGCTGTCATTCGGCCGATGATGTCCTCGGGAGTGACATCCTTTCGGGAAATGGGATTGCGGACTTCGGAAGAGGACGGCAAGCAAACAATTCTGAAGTCGTAGAAGAGGCGTTCCCATTGCTTTCGAGCCTCAACAAGAGTCTTGACGACTTGAAAGTAAGAGAGTAGCCGACCAGCTGCATGGCGTAAGATTCCCCATGGTGAATCTTGACCATTCTTGGTGGCTTTGTCGCGGAGGACAACATTGTATGTCTCTGACTTCGACAGACGCTTGACCTCGACTGTGAGATGTGTGCAATTGGCAAAGACTTCTTAACTGTCAGTCAAATGTCCCAGTGCTTCATGCCTATAGCTAGAAAATCAGGATAATCATAGGGCCAAAACAAGTTATTGACTCACAAGCATTATCATCGACGTCTCTGTCATCCGCTTTGAGAGACAAATCCAGAAGTTTCTTGAGCCTCTCTTTAGTCTGAGTTGAGATGGTATCCGCCGGTAACTCGAGGCATTTCTGCGACTGGGTACAAATGTCTCTCACATAGATTTGCAATCGAGGTCGGTTGAAAGCCACAATCTTTTGGAGGACTCTGACCTTCACTTGTGCACTGTTCGCCGGGGTCCAGGTCTTCAGAGAATTGAGAATTCCTTCAATGAAGACCTCCAATGTCTTCAACTCATCCTCACTTCGCTGGTTGGAAGCGAAGCGGTACTCTACACCCTCATTATCCATGAGGGCGACATTGGAGGTAACAGTGCGTCCTCCGCGATTGCTGTCGCAAATCTGTGCAAGCTTGTTCATGAAGTCATGGAACAGCTGCTCATAAGTTTGAAGAGCCACATCAGAGGCTTGTTCCAGTGTCTTCAGCGCATTGTTGTGTATGCAGAATTGTGTAAGCGCGTGGAGCAGGATGATCGGCTCGTAGAAGCGATTGCGGATCTTCTTCGTCAGGTTGACTGGCACAAGTGCCTCCGGTAGAGCGGTATCCGAGACTTTGGCGTGTTAGTGAACATTCTTGTCAATGTGCATGTTTAGTGGGCTGAGAGTGTCAATTCTCACCTAGGTATGGCATGGTCGTTGCTGATCTGTGATAGAATGTTGTTGGTGTTGAGGTTCTCCTGTTGGATGATTGCAAAAAACAATGGTATGAAGTGTGTTGCTCCAGAACCAACGGCACAATCATTTGGGATGGAAACGAGACCTTCATATACTTTTTGCCAACATGGCGCTCCAGAAGGACTTGTAACCTTCTCATTTGCTGCTTCTCAGGGGAATCGTCAATTGGGCAGTGCTGAGCATGAATCTAGCAGTTTCCGAGTACCATGGGTATGTCAGGCCTCACACATACAATTGCGCCACGTTGGTTCCAATCAGACAGATGCTATGCCACTCTACTTCCGAGTGTAGGTTGAGGCCTACTGAGGCCTGATGAGGCCTACTGGAGAAAGTAATTGTTGGCCCATGCATGGCGTTGCTCGAGGCATAAGAATCGACCGAACGACAGCAATAATAACCGGATTTCGTCTCTCGTGCAGCCATGGGATGTGCCTTGTTGCCTGTCCCACAGATGGGGTGAGTTGCATCAGAAGCTAATGCTTGAGACCAACTGGCATATTGGTCCAATTGCAGCACGAGTGACTACATTCTCACCCATCATCCCATTGGCCAATTGATACTGTGGGACACAATTGAGCACTTTGCAGGTCTGAAACTCCCGATGGTGGGCCTCACACATGTCGAATGCGAATGCCTGCATGAAAGCCTGACCGTGACGTGTGCAGCGGCCGAACAGTTCGCAAGGCACATTCAACCGCAGGTAGCGATCCAAGAAGAACACTTGAACTCAGATGATGAGATACTTATGAATTCCTTCCCGGAGTCCCCTGGAGAGAGTTCCACACACCTCCTCCATCTAGGCTTAGACCCTCTCCCCTCCCCACGTCCTGGTCACTTCTTTGCACCTCTTCGAACCCATAATAGCAATATTCCCAGCCACTTCGGCCCCATACCAAACTCCTCAGGTAATATCGCACGAATCTATTCCCCATGAATGGGGAAGTTCTAAACGAAACATCGTGACAGAAAGGCACCTCTCGAAATTTCCCGTTCATTCTGGCAGAAGGCGTATGCCTAGGACGTTGTCAGTAATCAAGATGTAGGTCAAACCTCATGAACACAGTTATATTTGCACAGTAATTCATAAACCTAGTTCTGCGAGCAGGCGGCATGTACGCCCACAGGCCGTCAAACTACAGATCTGAACAGGGGACCAACTGACGAATTTGTCAGAAATCAGAAATTCAGCATGGCCCGAAGAAGGCCTCCTGGTTACATCCGAGGAGACCCAATGATAAATGGGTCGAATGACTCCGCAAATATCACCCAAGACGACGGCTGGAATGCGTGGCTCAAATCGGGGTCTGAACTAGACACCAACCAGTTTGACCCTCCGAGGCATGAGGGCACCTTTGACGCGGCTGGACTAGCCTGGGATGGCAGTTACTCAATTCCCACCGACTTCAACACTGGGATTTCGCCCGAGCAGCTTTCCATTCAAAACGATGTTAACCTGGGACCCTCCGGTCAGCTCAGTCTGCTGAGTGGTGGCCAAGGGCATGGCATGGAGACGTAGTTTACTCCACGTTCCCCAGGTTCCAACAACGCCTTCGGCGGTAACACCTTTCACCAGGGCTCTGGAGAATCCAGTGATACATACAGCACCAACACGCAAGCCATTCCTGGTTTCGAAGGTATAAATACTTTGACAGCAGCCCAATCTTACCACATGAGCGAAAATCTTTTCCATTCAACACCATCAACGTATCCCTACAACATGAGCCAAAATCCCTCTCATACAACACCAGCTTTCCAGTCCTACCACACGACCGAGAACTTGTCCAATACAACACCGGCTTACTTCGACCCTGGACAACAAGGATCCATGGATATTCCTCCACCCCCGGGCGGTGACCTCTCTACAGAGGACACTCCCCCCACGCACGATTCCTCTTCTGATACCGAGTCCTTGTTATGCGATGTCTGTGGTAAAACCTACCAAAAACGCCACCTCTTCAAGTGAGTCTGATCCTCGACGCAGACCCCTCTCTCTATGTGAGCTGCCGCCGACATTGATTTCTATTTTCCCTGTTTAGCAAGCATTACCGTAATCATGACCGCCCGTTGGAGTGTCCCCATGATGTTTGTGATAAGAAGTTTCCCCAGGTGAAGGACCTGGAACGCCACCTGCAATCAAACCATCCTGCCTGGGCAAAGAAACGGCCCGAGTGGACCTACCTGGTCGAGAAAGTGTACCGATGCACCAAGTGTGGCTACGAGACTTACAGGTCGGACAATCTTAAGAGACACGTCGACAAACGCGCCTGTCAGAAAACGGGGAAATAAGGACTCGGAGTGCCGGCAGTCATGGAGGGTATGTGCGGAGTGGTGTGGCGTCCCCATGTTTCACCCAGTCAAAATATTTCTTACCTTTCACTTTTCTACATGGATGGGTGATGAGTACACGAAGGGTTGCGTCGTCCATTTTTTCATTGTCTCGGTGTCTCTCTTTCAACCAACGTCACCATTCAAACTTGATTTTTGCGACATGTATTTTGCCTAACGAACTGTCATGACTTTCCTTTTACGTTACGACTGGATTGATGATCTGAATATTACTTTGTTCCCCTCTTGGCTCTAAAATACTCTCGCCCTCGTTGATGTGTGAAGTAGATTCGACTTTGTAACGTCAAAGCCCCAGTAAATTGGGCTTCATACTGTCGCTCTCACGTAATGATTATTGAGACCCTTGACCTCGAGAGCTTTGGCCCAGGATGGAAAGGAAAGAATAGAAGTGGTAATCAGGCACTTCCGGTGCGCGTCTAGGAGAATACAATGCTGGAGGCCCGACAGTGCTGTCTTGGCCGGTCACATGTGAGAGCATGGCTGCCCTGGTAGGTGCGGCCCCGGCTGGTTACATATGGCGACCAGGGTGAGCCCTACCCCAGTAATATTGCGTCGTACTGGAACATGACTGTTGCCCTTCAATCTGGTCTTTATGCATGTAGATGAAAGTAGTGTAGAAGTCGAGTGAGTGCTTAGTGTCATCAAGACCACGTGGAAAGAGTCGCTACAAGCAAAGCTCGAATGTCTTCTCGATACCCCTTCCAGGCGCACAATAAGTACATTTTAAGTACCTATCTAGTACCTACCTAGGTACTAAGTAGGTATGGTCTACCCGCCTCTTGACCAGATCTCCTGTTATCCTTCCGAGATGCTTGATGCGCCGCTCTATCTGTCATCCCGTTCTCTTCATACCAATAATGGATACTAGCATATAAACAACGGCATTCTCATCCCCTCCTCCTTCGTGAAGGCCCTGTCACCCTCTGGCCCGAAAGAGGACGAATGACATGTTTCTTCGCACTGTTGACAGGGGGGCTGACAGATATCCATGTCCGAAGGCGGTTAAACCAATACCACCCTGTCTTTGACCTAAGCTGAACCCAGAACACCACATCCGTCGTTATCATAGAGTTCAGAAACTGAAACGGCCCGTGTTGTTAGTGTAAGGGCCTAAACAGAACATGAAAATGACGCCAGCCGCTGAAAAGCCCACGATCTAAGCTTTTTATCGGCGATGGTCGATGACTTCGAAAGTCGATCATCTAGAGAACTTGGAGCTCCAGCTGATTATTATTCAGGGTCTATCTCGTACTACAGGGAACCTTCGGCATAGCGGCTTCGCTGATGAAATGGTAAAAAGCAAGTGTCCCTTGTTCCACAACAGCTTCCTGACTCCGGGATGAATGGCACATCCCTCATCACAATGCATTCATTACCCCTTTGACTGTAGAGTAAATATATTTTGTGGTAGGGTTTTGAGAGCGGCTGGTCGATTCCGCCAGTCATCTCACAGAGCTCCAAATTATCCCAAGATCGATATGATTCGTACCGAGCTTTGCGTATGCGTGCATGTAATGAATTGACCAAGATCCACAAGCTCACACCTGAAATATTGCGATGTCGACTCGTCGAAGGAATGAAGTGCAGGAGAGCTGAACGGCTAGAGCGCGGAGGATCCTCTATTTCAGGAGTTTACCCCCGAGAGACCAGGGCTCACCTGGGCAACCCTCAGCAGAAAGGGTCAGTATTTCCCCACAGTCTTGTCGCCTGTTCGTGGCTGGCATTAGCACGGTGTGCCTGCAGCCATAACAAAAGTTTTTGAGGGCGTCATAGACGAGTTGGGAATGGTCACCATGCATCCTCCTTCTGGACCTCAGCGCCCACCCCCGGTTGGCCAATCCATCTTTTCCTCACACTTCGGGCTCCCTTACTTGGGCCCTGATTCTCTCAATCTCTCATAATATTGTCAGTAACGCCTCCTTGCTGATGCTTTGTTCATGAGAGTCCGGGACTTGGGACCCATCACCACGATCACCAATTCACGTCCAGCATGCGATCACGAACCCCGGCAGCACTGATCCTGCTACTCAGCAGCATTGCTGGCAGTGCTGCATCGAGTCTTGCCGTCTTCGAAGACGCAGCATGCAAAAAATCATCGAGCACCATCATAGGCGAAGACGGATATCCGGACGGAGTATGCACAGATATCAGAGAAGTTGCTGATGCTCCATATAAGAGTTTCATGTTCATAAATCTCGATGATGGCTGCACACGTATGTAGCGGTTCCATACACACCTTGCTGGAAGCTTCGGAAACAACCATTCGTGCTAACATATTTCCTATAGCGACTATATACCAGAACAATACCACCTCATATACGTGCTCAGGCGCAGCCTACGTTGCGTACATTTCTCATTGTTACAACACATCTTGGGCATACTACAGTATAGACGAGTGTACCCCAGTAACCTCAGGGTCATCACCGTCAACCTCATCAACCTCAGGGGCCACATCGGATACGTCTTCAACTGGGAACGGTATCTCGGGCGGCGCCATAGCAGGGGCGATTGTCGGCAGCGTATGCGGGCTTGGGATAATCGCGGCCGTGTGTGTTTACTTATTCTGGTTCAGGCCAAAGCAGAAGGAGAAGGCAAAGAAGGAGAAAGAGGACGCTGAAAACAGGGCCGCAGCTGAGGCAGAAGCCAAGAAGCGGGAAGAGGAATCCAAGGCGGGGCTGAAATCTCACGGATTGCAACAACAACCCCCTGAACTACAGTCTCCGGAAAGGGCCACGGAACTCCCTATGGATGGCGTCTTCGAGGCACCGGGGGATGGGGGTGGAGTGGAGGTTGACAATGATGCGCAGCTACCGGCCGAGCTACCAGGGGACCAAGTGTATTGGAGCAGCAACTCGAGTGGAAGGAGTGATGAGGCTCAGGGATACCGGCGATGAAGGGACGGGACGCATGCGTACGGATCTCAGGGCCATCAGAGCGCGGCGTTTGGGTAATAGTACTAGAATTATTGAGGTCAACGTTAGTGTCCGATAAATCAACGACCGACAGATCCAAAGTAATTGCCTGTGTAGGTAAATTGGGCATTTGGCTGGCCAAAATCCCGCCATCGATGAAGAGTGATATCATCAAAAATCAGTACTTCTAGTGGCCTGCAGTTCAGTTGGACAATATAGCAACATGGCCTATATCTTCCGTCGCCCCAAAATCTTGGCTTCTTCTCGGCTCCTCAAGTGCTCATAATTATTGAAACAGCGATGTTTAGCTACTTCATGGCTAAGAAACTACTGCCGAGGACACGAAGAGTACATATCCATTGGAATTAGTTCTACGTGTGTCATTCACCTGAGAAACGTCGTGGACAGACGTCTTTGACACCGAACCATCCTGTGTGTTCCCTCTAGGACATGCCTGGATGAACCCCTATGCCTTCTTTGATACATGTATGCAACTTGCTCACCCTATGTTAGCCAGTCAATTCAGTAATCACTGCTAGCTTCTCCCTCTACTGAGACCGATTAGCTTGGTTTAGTTTAAGATAGCCGATTTATTTCATGGCAGCGCATGCACTAGCATTCCAGCCACGCACTGGGCCGCGAGCTTATAAGACCGCATCCCTTCCCCACTTATGGACCGAACACAGACAACGACTTAGCTGTCTTTGTGGTATTTCCCATTCTCAATCCCCCGTCGCAGGGACCCTAAACATCCAAATCTGTGTCTCCGAGTATTGGAGGGCAGGATATCACAAAATCGAGAGCCCGATCATGCCAGCCATGGAAGGATTTACCGATTTCGATCCAATCAAAGATATCCCTCCCCTGGATGGTAAGGTCGTCTTTATAACTGGAGGTCAGCTGCCCATCTCACGCAATCGTCGCAAATATATCAAACTGACACAATTCCAGGGACCGCCGGTCTGGGAACCGAGTCTGTCAAGGCACTGGCCAAACATTCACCAGCACATATCTATTTCACGGGTCGAAACACCACAGCTGGCAACTCTCTGATCAGCGTCGTCAGGGAGGTCCAGCCCTCCGTCTCTTTGACCTTCATCGAGATGGACATGAGCTCTCTTGAATCCGTCAAGAATTCCGTGAATAAGGGCTTCACTCATGACCGCCTTGACATCCTCATGTGCAACGCCGGTATCATGGCCACTCCTCCCTCTCTAAGCAAAGATGGGTTCGAGATTCAGTTTGCCGTCAACCATCTGGCACACGCTATGATCCTGAAAATACTTACTCCGATCTTGGTCAAGACATCAGAGGAGCCCCTCTCAGATGTTCGGGTTGTGTCGTTGACCAGTTTGGGTTGGCAAGCTCATCCAAAACAGGGTTTTATGTTTGATCAGCTGCGCACGACGCAGGACTCTTTTTCAGGATCGTGGATTCGATATGGGTAAGTCCTCCGAATAAGCACCCCCCCTCCCTTCTCATATTACCTATTGTATTACACATGTGCAATTTCTTCACTAACATATGGGTTAATTAGACAATCCAAGTTAGCAAATATTGTCTACGCCGCAGAATTTGCACGGAGATATCCATCTGTCACCTCCGTGTCCGTTCATCCGGGAGTTGTCAGCACGGGTTTGGTGACCAATTTAAGTCCGGTCAAGAAGGCCGTCGTGCACGCTTCGAACTTCGTACAGGGTACCAGCCTCCTCCCCCCGAGAAAGGCGTTTATGGTCAGCTCTGGGCCGCTGCTGGTGCGAAGCAGAGCAAGATGGTCAACGGAGCCCTATACTTGCCTATCGGCGTGGAGTCGAATCACACCCTGGACAGTGTGGCCAAGAGCGAAGAACTGGCGACGAAGTTGTGGGATTGGACTCAGGAGGTTCTGGCGCAACACTGAGATGAACCTCTACCGAGGTTGTTCAGTAAAGATAATACTATGCTAGATTACACGAACTGCCAATGTTAATCGATGTCCTTTTGTGTCATATACGTGGGTTCTCTTTTGGGTGGTTCCTCTTACACATATCCTCGCTACCTTATAGTCAGACCATTCCGCTTCCAAAGCCCCATGACAGTAACTACCTGATGCTTCTCCCGTCTTGTGTCTTCTCCCTTACGCCAAGCCTTCCACATGACCGCGTCTACCCCAGGCTCAGTCCGGAATAGTGAGTGCCGGAGTCGTCAGCAAGGCTCAGCGGCGGCCGCGCTTATGGCGCCAAAGAGCTATCGAATCTAACTCGATGTTGACTTTCAAGCTACCCCACAGAGAAGAGACATTTATAGAATATTATGAACTTGTCATGTTCATATGACAAACAATGGGAAGCAGTGCACCTCAAATCATGGCGCTGTTTGAGCGACTCGTCAGTCTTCCGCGCGGCCGCTACACGTGTACCTCGTGAATATCTAATTATGAACATAGTGGACAAGTTGGGGGGCTCACAATTCATATAAATTGAGAGCTTGCCCTTCTGGTGGAGCACCATTGTTCTCGATAGCATCCTTACCAGCATCACACCAACAGCAGTTGCTCTAAGTACATGTTTTAGCTTATTACATTTCACGAAGTCCATATTGAAATCAGTCTTCTACCAAACATGTTTTCCCACACCTTTATCGCAGCCCTCTCCTCCGTGGCCCTTGTTTCCGCCGCTCCCACCTACACAACGGCAGATTCTCCCTCTAGGACTGTCACGCTTACTGGAGTCACCCACTCTGTGGTCGCCGGCCGTGGAGGTGCCCTCGTCTTCGACCCGGACAACATTGTCGCTGAGATCGGCGACATCGTTGAGTGGCACTTCCTCCCCATGAACCATTCCGTCGCCCAGTCCTCCTTCGGCCAGCCCTGCGTTCCCGACGCCTCTCTGGCCCAGCCTTTCTTCAGCGGGTTCCAGCCGATCGCGAGTGGCCAGGCTCCCAATGTCTTCCAGATTGTCGTCCAGGACGAGAACCCTATCTGGTACTACTGCGCTCAGACCAATGGCAACCACTGCCAGAATGGCATGTCCGGTGTGATCAACCAGAACTTCGACTCTGCAAATACGCTGTCTGCTTATAAGGCGATGGCGGCTCTGACAGGTGTGAGCGTTGTCCCTGCTGTTGTTCAGGGTGGTGCTGTCATCCCCAACCCTAATCCCAACTCCGGGTTTTAAGGGGCTCACCTGGTGTGATGAGCAAAACGGCTGCGCAGCACACCGTCGAATTGTCGCAGGTAGTTATATTTAACACCTGGGTACGCGTGGACATGGCAAAATGGCTCATGGGTCGTGGGTGATGACGACAATTCCTTGGTTTACTTTTCTACTTTTGATTGTAAGTATAATAACACGGGGAACCTGAGCAGAGAGTACTTACATGGTATCAGCAAATTCTTTGGCGTGTTTGGAAGCTATCCACCTGGGGACAAGAAAGGGCACTGAAAGTTAAGCTGGGTATGGAAAATTCGGACCTTCAAACATTCTTTACACAAGTATTTCGGTAGCTTGAAATTGATTATTATTTCTCAATAAACTGACCATTCGTATTCAAAGAGACTAAAACAGAGAATTGGAAATTGGCCTTTTATCGCAAATACTGTTGATGCTACGTTACAGAGTCAACGAACCTGACAGATAATCGGCAGGTCAGTTACCCCAATGAAGTATACCGCAAACATCATACGTCCGTCTGTTATCTTTTGAATCAACCCATTTACGGCAAAACAGCAATATCATACCGTCAAGGCCTGTGGAGGCGGGCACAGCTGGCATGACCACGTGGAATGACCATGCGATACAAGCGAACATGCATGTCATAGGCAGCCAGGGGAAACGAGATGAACAGTGGGTGGTGCAAGAGAACGCTCGCCGAGTGGCGATCATGTCTCTTTCCGGACGGCGGCACAGGCTGATGAGGGCGCGGAATATTCGCGAGATAGGATATTTCTGCTTGGCGAGGACGCCGAGGGGAGTCTGACCTTTGTCTCACGGCCGGAGGACACTGAGTGGCAAAGCCAGAGTATCTTTAGTCTCTTCCTTGATAGAGACTCTGTTATATCCTGGAATATGGGGAAGAGCATGGATACGAGGAGGGGAGGCAGGCAAAAAGATGAAAATTGGGGGGAGGAGTGTGACGATGGACCGTCGACAGCGGAATACTCAGCCAACAAGGTAGGTAGTCCGCGGACCATTGCGGCATGATCGTCACCGTCTTCTGGTCAGCCACTCATGCAACCCTGTAACAGGGGATAGAATTGTATCCGATTCCAGTCCCGTATATCTATCGTGATAACTTCGCCAGCATAGTTGTTGGCGGTATCGTCGTGTCAGACGGGATTGCGTTTAAGCGTGCACCTAAAGGCAGAAAGTGGAGGGTTGCTGCGCGCTGACATCAACATGGAGAAGGAGAGATGGGTGGTGGCAAGGATGATAGATGATGCTGTTTCTTTAGAGCAAAATGTTACCCCCCCCCTGTCCGATAAGTCAGTTCTACACACTACACTAAATTTTAGTGCAGATATCGGAAATTCACTATTTTAGCATTATTTTAACCGCCGCTGCTACTATAACGCTATCTAGCTATAAATAAAGCTATCGTAACCCTATGCTATATACTATACTAGCGCGTAACGATATTATTTCTAGTCTATCTTATAAAACGGCGCGTGCGTTACTCTTACTAGCTAATAAGATCTATAGCCCGTTCGGTATCTCGATAAAGGCTAATAGTAAAATTAGCAGGGAACCCCTATCTATACCCTAAATCACTTATACGGAAGACCTAATTATAGCGACGATCGGTCTAATTTGCCGACGATTACCTTACCTCGCCTATAGCCTTATACGAACCTATCGCGATGCTGCCGCGTACCCGGAAGCCTATAGCTAAAGCGGCAGCGGTAGCCGAACTAGCAGTAGCTAAAGGGCGCTATACTGCTGCTGTTACGTAGCGTATAGTAAAGCAGAAGGCTAGGCCTAAGCCGAAGGCATCGTCGAAGAAGTCGAAGGTATCGTTAAAGACAGCTAGCAATAAGGCTAAGGCTGCTGCTATAATAGTAGCCTGTGCTGCAGAAAATGTAGACGAGGTAGCTATAGCCTCGGAAGATTCCTAGAGCGGCCTAGGCATAGAGGATAGCTATAAGGATAGCTATAGGGATAGCTAAAGTAAAGGCCTAGATAATAGCGACGATTAGTCCTCTTCGGAGACGGCTTCTAGTAGCAGGAATAGTAGTAACGATATTATAGAAATAGACTGCTAGCCTCTGCTGCTACCGCTACTACGCTAACTAACGCAGCTATATCTAACCTCTATTATAAAGATCGTAGGCTATAGTATCCGGAAGTTACCGCTAAAGAGGCGTAACGTAGAGGTTAACCTAGTAACGCTTATATTAGACCTCCGCTTTATATAGCGGTAGCTTCTTAAGGGTATAGAGGAAAGGGTATTAATAGAGTTATATAATATCGATAGGGTATTATAGGCACTACGCGGTATCTTTATAGAGGCTAGGCGGTAGCAGTTATAGGGTAGTCTAGCGTACTAGTTAGCAGTAGCAAGGTTATCTAATAAAACGTAGCTTAAAGGCGTATATAACCGCGATAATCTTATAAGGATATTATTAGCTAAGGAAAGGCTATACTATTTAGCTATAACGTATACCTATTAGGTAATAATGCTTTAGAAAGAGCCTACTACGCCTGCCTTAAGGTTAACATTAAGGCGCTCTATAATCGAGTTATTTAGCCTGCTACTAACAGCACGCTCTATACTTAGCCTGTTAGATAGTATAGCAGCAGCGAGAGTAGTTAAAGGTATCGCGACGCCGAGATCTATACTAAAAGGGTTAGTAATAGGGAGGATAATTTCTGTAATAGAAGATTAGTCTAGTAACCTTAAATAAGACACCTATAAACGCCTAATAGGGCTATAGCGATATAATCTCGGCCTACGCTATAAGGTAAACAGGCGCTATCGTAATAAAAGCGATTCTCTATAGTAATAGTGCTACGTTATAGAGGACAGTATATACGTAAATATATCTAACGTAGACCTTCGAACCTAAGTAAAGGCTATTTAGGCTAAGAAAGCCTACTTTAAGGGCCCGCTAGCGGTGCTTCTAATAAAGTAGAAGGCAGAGGTTAAGGACGAGGATAGCGAGGGCGAGGCCTATAGAGATAGCGTTAGTCTTATACAGCCGCGAAAGAAGGCTAGAAAGGGGAAAGGAACTTATAATAGCATTAAGGTTACTATAAACCTAGCTATTAACCTATATACTAGTTAGCTAGGGTAGTATATAACGCTACTACCGCTGCTACCGCTAACGCTACTACCGCCGCCGGCTTCTGTAATACCTTTAGTTAGTAGGTATAAAAGGCTGCTACCTGCCTTCCCGCCTTCTATAGCAGGATCTGTTACCTCTATACGCCGGCTAGCTACGCCGAGAAGACCGGTAGTAGCTATAATGTTATCGTCGCCGCCGCGCCTAAAAGGTAACCCGAAGGCGTTAAGGAACGAGTTTATCGTAGACTCGCTGCGTAAGCATTTTAAGGCTTCGGCTAAGAGATCGCAGCTAGTAGTACTAAAGAGGGTAATAGCGCGTGAGGGTATCGATATAAGGGATCTGTAGGTAAAGGAAGATACCTAGTTCGATTAGAATAGCCTATTAGCCGTAATATTAGTTAGATAGCTTATAAAGCTATACCTAAGGGAAAGGAAAGAGTTAAGTTTACTACTAGAAACTAACGAAGAAATAAAGCTATAGGACGTCGCCGATAAGGGTAGTAATAGCCTGCTATAGAAGCCTATACGGCCCCCTCTAGAGCTAGTTATATAGTTATAAATAACTACCTAAGATAACGAAGAAGAGTACTTTAATGCCTGCGACTTTATAAGCGATCTCGAGGCTAATAGATAGGTAGCTAGCGGGCTAGATCTTATAATATTAGGGCGAGGTTATAGTAGTTAAGGTAGTAGTTATAGTAGTAGTTATAGTAGTAGTTAAGATAGTAGTTAAGATAGCGGCCGCTAGCTAGGTAATTGCGATATTAATACGAAATCGGGCGGTATATATAAGGATATAAAACAGGCGTATTTAAAAAGGTCTTTTAATATATTTACTATAAAGGGAGCTTTTTCTAGTTTTTCTATTACTACAGATAGTCCTTTTAATATTCTGCTACGCCCTTAACAGCTAGTATAACCTCTTAATCTTAGCCTAGCCCTAACCGAGTTTATAAGGCTTCTTAACACTATTTCTATATATCTTTAACTATAGACCTTCTCTCTAGTACCCGCGCGTAGCAGAAGTAACCCTCGATCGCCTCTATACGCTACCTAACCTCTTCTACGCACTCCCTTAGGAATATAGTAAACTTCTCGTTACTATTGAAGTTATCTATTCTGTACTTATAGTGCCTCCGGATATACCTCTTTATATTACTAAAAAAAGCCTCGATCGGGTTAAAATTAAGAGAATACAGAGGTAGATACAGGAGCTAGACCTTAGCCGTATCGCATGCCGCGTACACCCTCTTATCGTAATGCTATAAGGCGTTATCTATTACGAGAATCGACCGCAGGCCTAAGAATAGCCTTATCTTAAGCAGAGTCTTCTCGATTAGTTACTCTACGAAAAACTCTTTAGTTATATGCCCTTTATATATCGTTATATCGAGAAAGCCGCTAACTATAATAGCAGGTAGTACGTAAAACCTTCCCCCCCTTTTTAACAGGCTCTTAACCTGCGGTGTCTACCCTATAGGTGCTTAGCTAGTTCGCCTTACGCTATCGCGTTTATTTATTACCGATTTATTATAGAATATAAATATATCGGCTATATACTTAGGGTTAAAAACTTTATATAAGTAGTAAGCGCGGAGGTTCTCGTTACGTTATCGTGTAAGGATATAGACCCGTTTATTCGACTAGTCGTACGCCTTAAAGGTAGCAGATATTATAGAAATAGCAACGTTAATGCGGTAGAACTCTGCTAGAAAGACCTATATCTTGTCGAGATATAGGTTAGGTTTCTTAAGGAGGTAGTCCTTTAGCTCCTATATAGTAAGGATTATACGTTAACTAGGCTTAATAAGTACTAGGCTACGAAAACACTATAAACCTCTAAGGCCTACTACTCTAAAATAATAGAGTTCGAAGGCGTTATTACCGGCACGGTTAGGTTTATAGTGCCTATAATAGTAACCCGTTTATAATAGCGCTATATAGTACGCCTATAGCATCAGAACTAGCCCTCTAGCTACTTTATAGGTAGCGAGGGTTCGAGTATTAGAAAATACTATAGGGTAGCCTTCTCGTATATCGTTAGATAGGGGCGCCTAGGCATTACGATAGCTTTATTTACAGCTAGATAGCGTTATAGTAGCAGCGGCGGTTAAAATAATGCTAAAATAGTAAGTTTCCGATGTCTGCACTAAAATTTAGTGTAGTATGTAGAACTGACTTATCGGACAGGGGGGGGGTGACATTTTGCTCTGAAGAAACAGTGGTAGCAATTGAGGACATCACGCATGCAGCCTTTTGTGTTACCGAATGGTCTAGACCCTTTTTCTTGAAGCGGGTACCTATCCCAAGCAGCCAAGTTCATCGGGATTGAGGGTCCACGAAATGCCACTGGGATTCCATCGGCTTGGACCTTGAGTCTTGACAGAGAGTATGTGTACCTAGGTATTAATGAGGCTCTGCCAGCGGGAACTGACGTCATGTTACATCTAGGGGTCCACACGTTCGGTCCCCTCAACCGTTGAAGAGGCATCTGGACTGAGATCGACTTCCAGGAAAATGCCATAGGTACTGCTCCCAACATGTGCATCTGAATTCGTTATCCTTGGTAAGGCGTCCAAACTCACGTCTTGTGATCCTAATGACTGCCTATTTTGGCTTGACGATCATTCGAAATGGCCTGATACTGCGGGAGGACCATGACCTCCGTCTTCGATACTGATCGGACATGCTCCAATCAGGCATTCTGCATATGTCCCGGGTGAGGCAGAATGAGGAAACCTCTACTAGCAAGAGAGGACTCCTGGGAAGAGTCAATCTTGTTCTTCCCCGTGACGTGTCTGGTGCTTAGTTGCGCAGAACTCCTATGCGCGTATATGAAGAAACCCTTGCACTTCAGACACCGCTTGAAAAGGGCGGCTATCCCCATGCCGTGGGCGTTCGTCAGGCTTACTTTTTTGTTTCTCTTTTTAAAAAAAAACCAATATCACTTGCAATTAAGGACTTCACGCCATCTCGTACTCCCTTTTTAATTTATTTTCACATTCCCGCAGCAGAATTTGTGGTTCATATTTGTGTTGTCATTCTTCCTCCAACCTACCGGTCTCCGCCCTATTCCAGTCATCGGCAGCCGTTACAACTTACAGCGGCCTGTCCCGTCCCGGCCCCACATTTGGTGCCGTTCCCCCGGAACCAGGTTGCCCACTACCGGAGATACTTCACACTGAAATGGGTGCCTCTTCATCCACTCGTGCTGTCCAGAATCTTGAATTTGAGTACGTGTGCGGCTTCTCTGCATTGGTCCCTTCCAGAAACTCTTGCTTTACCGCTTCATTCTTTCGAGGAACAAGCCAGGCGCTACTCGTCAGGGTTTGAGCCACCCTGTAAGGGCCGCTGACCAATTCGTTTTCTGCGTACAGCAAGGAGGGCGAACCGCCTGTCCACAGCCAACCCAAGATCCCTGTGCCTGAAAGTCCCCAGTATTCCTTGACGCGCTTTACAACAACAAAATCCCCAGCGAATGACCGGCAAGACCTTGGATTTCGGAGGGTGAACACCGTCCATGAATCGACTGTCCGAATGACAGGGATACTCGAGCGGCTGCAGAAGACCTTGGAGTCGAACTGAACCCCGGAGTCAGGGCTTTAACTCCAGGCTTCGGGCCTTTCACAGTGAGTGTCCAACTAAAACAGTGCTTCTGGATACATAGATGCAGAGTCAAACATCGGCCACTGACAATTTTAACAGGCCCCCCCTTCCGGATCAAATCATACCTATGAACTACATGCAGTGCCTTACTGTAAGCCGTGATGGAAAATACGTACTGCGAGATGGGGGTTCCGACTTCGGTCCATTCTAGGTGTTGAAGGGAGAGTTTGCAGCCTTGCTATGTATTTCCTAAGGTTCTTTATTGGGGACAAGTTACGTACTACCAACTACCTATCAAGGTACTTACATGCTTAAATACTAAGTAAGTAGTTTGTAATACCAGCACTGTACGATACATTCTCGATAGCATTCATAGGAACCAATCTCGTACTTGGGCTTAGCAGGACTCGGCAGCATCCCCCAATTCTGATTGATGCAAACATATACGTTCTGCAGCCGAAATAACACCACGTTGCGCCCCCCCCCCTTCACCATCACAAGATTACAACGTCAGCATAGATTGGACCCATTCAGCAGCCTCATTGGTAAAGAGATCGAAATAGGTCGAATGCGCGTTTATATCGTCACCTCGTGCACAGACGGGATCGTCTACCAGGCACCACGACCTCACCTTGTCGGAGAAGTCGTTGAATCGGTCAAGCTGCGTCCCTGTGCGGGGATAGATCTGTATATCTCGTCAGCTTCGAATTCCGTTTGCGACAGTAGTGTGGCTACTGCCAACGAGTACGGATGAGTATCTCAGAAGCACTTACGCCATCAGCAGCAGAGCCTGATGCTGTGTTGTATGTCTGGTTGGCTACGTGTGTCACGTCGCCAAAGAGGGTCACTGCGGCAACTAAGGGAGAGATCAGTATGGTTCATCGAAAACGTTTTGTTCTTTGCATTTCTCACTTTGATTCGCCGGGGAGGCTGTAGCGTCCCAGCCCGCAGTGTCTTGGTTGGTGCAGCCCGTGGTGCCGCCAGATTGGCCACCAAGAATATTACCAACGACTTGGGCACCCTTGAGGTAGACATCAGTGATGTGCAAAATGATCACCACAACGAATTGCCACTAGAGTTTCCGTACCTGAGAGTAACCTGACAAGACCAACTGTGCGTCAGGGCAACGACTAGCGTAGTCCTCGACCTGTGACGTGCCATGGACGACCCCGAGGCCCTCCGATGTGCAGTAATCAGGAAGATAGTTGGCTGGGTATTCAACGTTTTCGTATCCACAGCTGTCGATCCCGTCGCAGATGGCCGTTACCACGTCGATCAGTGGCCCCGGGTAGTCTTCCGTGGTCCCTCGCGCCAGGAAGATGTGGACGGTCTCGCAGTCTTCAGTCTGCCTCACCTCAAGGGCTGGGAGCCCAAGGGCGAGGTGGGCTACGAAGATGCTGGCGGCAATTGTCTTGAGAAGCATCTTGAGGGTTGGTTGCGAGCTCCGTTGGCAGCTATTTGCTTGTGTTGACGCTGCGCTCCATGGGGCCACGGTCTTTAAATGCCTTTGCGGCATGAATGGGAAATGGTTCTACTCACGTTAGCAGTTCTTCAGGCCTTAATGATAGCCACAATCGAATGTTGAGCCGAGATACTTGCAAAGTATATTCATTTGGCAGGTGGATAGCTCGGGTTGGAGGCCATTTCCCCCCATTAGACCGGCTGCTCCGCCCGGGTTGGTAGGTGGCAGGAAATGTAGTATTCCTTTCTCGCAATGGTTGCTACAATTGGCTTTTCTGCAATAGTGCTACACTAGCTACATATCTGCACCAGATAATTTCGGGTTCAGAGCTGTCCTGGGGCTTGACATTCTGGCGTATGAAGTGCCGCTGTCGGGGAGCGAAGAGCAACACACCCTCCAGATGTCGGTCAAGGGAATTTTCACTTGCACCACATGCACCATGCACCAGCTTCTCCGATATCTCTGCGTACTATTGAATCTTTTCCGATATTTTTGCGTACTTTTAAAAATTGATCTGTTATCTTTAGGCAACACTGCTGTACTTGTGCATGAATAGCGAGGTCTTGTTATCATCAGCTTTGGGGCACGGTTTTGCAAACCGATTTTCCCACCAAACCCGAGGCAAATAATATCGAGTCATATCATATCCGAATGTCTGGGTGGATGCTTGTTAGGTAACCTGTGGGTGCAACAGGATTATTCACTGTCACTATTGGCGAGCGGGTTTTGCTGACGCTTGCCATTCCGCCAACAGCTCCTAAGACCCCTTGAGCTTTTGGCCTGGATAGTAGAAGGGCTCGCTTAGTAGTATCGTAGGGCTTAGTAGATATCGTCACCTAGCCTACGGCTATGAGTTCAAAGGGACCCCTATCTCTATCTTTTCTTTTAGTTGTAGTTAGTTACGTCGCTTTTGTACTTATATGATGTTACCTTTATACCCAATTAAACCTATTTATGTAATACTATATAGATCACTCTGCGAAGAATGGATACAAGGTGTCGCGGGACGATCACGAAATCCCGAGCAAAATCTCACAGCAGCTCGCGAAACATGCCACACTGTACCATGGCTATTCTCGAAGCTGGGCTGAAAGTCAAAGCCAGGTTCACCTCGGTCAGGGGCACTTCGACCAGGATTCAGAAAGATGCCGACGTTGTTTTAGTAAAGTGCGATGTGCGGGTTGTATACTAGAGAACGAATGTTGGCACACGAGGATGGGCGTAAATAGATAACTGCGGGTATATATTGTGGACCAGTTTTACAGACAAACATGGATGAAACCCAGGAGCTACAAAATTAGTACAAAGTGGTGTATTTGTTGGAAAGAATTGTCACCCAGAGGGCTCACTGTACTGATCCTTTCCCTGATTTGCATCTCCAATTAGGCACGACAGTGATTACCTAGGTAATTTAGCTTCCTTTCTCTGGTATGGAATCATTCGGACGCCATATATCTAGGTAGGTACAGTCTCAGTTACGATGGCACAGAAAAATGTCCTGTCGTTGGATACTTGCAAATTCTCCTCGCAACCCCTCGCCCACCCCTTCCTCCCACAACCCCCAATAAGGAAAGCGATGCTCTCGCTGAATTCGGAATAGCCTCTGCTGTCTGTCCACTTCTAAGCGACAACGTTGGCAGTCCCTTGCATGAAAAAGCATGAAACTCCGCAATCCTTCGGCTTCAACAACTGCTCTCCAACCAGTTGAAATGTGACGTGGAACTTTACGTGGAGCTTGCAAACAGTTTGACTGCAGTTGGTATATTACACTGCAGGACCTAAATCTTTCCTTAGGTACAGTACATGAGGTGCCAGCTGCCTGATTGATGGGACCCTCTTTATGACTGGACAGCCATTAGCGCGCGGGCTACCCACATCAACCAACATCCCGCCCCCAGATTTATCTTGACCGGGGTTGGCAGCAGCTGAGACGTATATCTCACGTTGCTTCACTGCCAAAGGAGCAAGACCGACTCCTGAAGTCCCCGACTGTAGCAGGGCAAACACTTTTTGGGTTGACATCGACATTCCTTCCAAGTTTCTCTCTCAAGGAAACTGTTGTTTGCACCCAGCTGTTCCGCGTATAACATCTCGTTTCATGATGGATTTGTCCAAACCTCTTTGGTCATCGTAGCCTTTCAAGGCAGTTTACTCGGCATATTTCCTCCTCAAAACGCCAATCCACCTGCTGCTACTTTCTGTTGCCTATGTTGTAAAGCCACTTCGGCCCTTGCCGGCATGGAGCGTGAAAGACAACGTACACGCTGCCATGGCGAGGATGCTCTTCAGCTTCTGGTCAGCAATACGGTCTCAACGCCCCGTCTATACCGCGCCTGAAAAAGCACAAGAAAGACACGCCCGGGTCGATCCACCGCCCGCTGTATGCTTCACGGGCGCCCTGGCAGCCTCTAACCTCGTCAAGCCGGCAGCGGTTGATGCGATTTGGTTCCCAAGCTCGCCCTCATCAAACCCAGCTGAGCTCGCTAAGGAGAAAGTCGTCTTGCACTTCCCGGGTGGCGCCTTTGTCCTTGCATTCAGTCACGAGAGCTCAGGAAAGCCCATCACCAATATGCTGAACAAGCACTTTAAAGGCAGATAGGAGCGTCTGGGCCCAATACCGTCTATCCGGTACTCCCGAGACTTGCTTCCCCGCTGCGGTTCAGGATGCCGTTACCTTCTACCACTATATCATATCCCTAGGGGTATATCCTGCAAATATCATTGTGTCGGGGGACTCGGCCGGCGGCAATATCGCTATCGCACCCGCACGGTATCTTCAGAATAATCAATCAAAACTCCCGCTACCAAGAGGCGTCGCCGTCTTTTCCCCCTGGGTCCATGTAACGGCGACTGCCGCAAAGGACTATGACCAGGAGCCTCCCTCGCGAGCCGATGTCCTGCATAGCTCTGTCTTGCAATGGGGGGCCGATGTTTACCGGCCTCAAGGGGAACTTTCGCTCGAGACAGAGGCCTACGTCTCGCCGCTACACCACCCGTTCGAGTTATCGGTCCCTCTTTATGTCCAAGCTGGTACAGCTGAGGGAATGCATGACCACATCAGAAGTTTCTCGGAGGAAA
The DNA here is from genome assembly GCA_016508685.1 of Cytospora piceae. Classification (NCBI taxonomy): domain Eukaryota; kingdom Fungi; phylum Ascomycota; class Sordariomycetes; order Diaporthales; family Cytosporaceae; genus Cytospora; species Cytospora piceae. Next base: position 770,671 of record JADMLE010000005.1, on the reverse strand, counting down.
TGGCCAATATCAGAGTGAATCGAGTGCTGTTCCACTCAACACCCCTAACGCCACATAATCTCCCCTTTTGCCACGATCAATTTGGCAGGAAGAGGGAGTTGGAAGAGTCTCTCGATGAAGCCAGTGAATCACTCAGGCCAGAGAACGAAAGGTGAGAAAGTGATGTGCGCTTCCACCCCTGTTCCAATTGTCTGGACTCAAGTAAGGAGGAATTGGGATACTGATCTTGTACTTTCTTCACCCACAGGACGGTGTCACGGACTTGACAGACTTCAAGATCAAGTTGGTCTCATCCTCGACATTATCAACAGTCTACATTCGTGTAATTTACTATCATCTCTGTTGCATAGTGTTGTATAGTACCTTGGTATTCTATTACATATTGAATCTTCAAACTCCAGGTGTCCACTTTGCCATTTCGCATCTAATCCGCCCTGTCTAGCATCCCGCTCAAAGACTCGTCATCCAGTAAACTCCCAAACATAGCTGCCTCCATCAGGTAATTCACCTGCCAGGCATGGTGAGAAGCATGAGCAACCAACCATTGCTGCTCATGTATGAGACCATCATGGTACGCCTGAGCCAAAGCGAGAGCTAGAGATTGGACCATATCTTCCTCGCAGTCTGGGTCCACAATGCCCGCCCTCGCATAGTTCAAGGGCCTATCCACGAGGCACGACCACAGCTTGCGGTGAAACTCACGCTTGTCTTCTCCCACTTGCTCAAATAGCTTCTCGACCGCATCACACCTCTCGCCGCCATCACATGCTGTCTCCAGGGGCCGGTTGGAGCCGGTAGTGTGAAAATTGTCGTCAAAAACCTCGTCGAAATCTGCCTCCCGCTGGCCGCTCTTGTCCCCATCCCTTCGCACCTTTCCATATCCCAGCACCACTCTCCGCAAGAAGTGATGGCGATCGTTGAGTATGTGCCAGACGTATAACAGAGAGTTCACGGCTGTGAGTGGTTCCATCCAACGCTCTGTCAAGCAACGCGCACCGGTCGCGGCGTATGCATCGTACACCTTCCGCAGTGTCTCCTCGGTCACGTTGCCCGTGTCAGTGATATCAGCCGTGTTCAAGAACGAGTTCATGATTTCGCTGTTTTTGATATCCGACCCCACGTCCACCACATCTGTACCCGGGCTGCTGAACACCATATCATCAAACATGGCACCGGGATCGAAGCCTCTGCCCATGGCCTCGAACGCCATCCCTGCCAGACTCGCCTCGCAGAAGCATATCGTATGAGCAGTCTGTCGGTCCAGTTTGGCAATTTTCCCCGTCAGCTGGGCGACGTATCTCGTCTCAAGAGCAGCCTTGCCGCGGATGTATGTCAGGCCCATGTCCACGGCATCGCGGCGTTCGGCACCCAGCGGTGTGTTTCGTGCCTTGGGATCGGAGGCACATCTAGAAATTGCCGTCTCGAACTCTGGGAAGACTGTGTGGAAGCCGTGTTCGTAGAAGAAGCCCATATCGGTGCAGTAGTTGGAGTAGAGCGTCCGGGGGTCATACGCTCCGATCATCAGATTTGCCCAACCTGTACCAAACAGAACATTGTTGGTAAGTAAGGGGGCAGGCCAATGTTCAGCACCAAGAAGTTGGATCACCTCGGGCAAGGCTCTCCGCAGGCCGCGACCCTTGCCAGGCAGGACGCGGCTCTGGCTATGCTGTTCCTTCTTCCAAGCGATGAGTTCCTTCGAAAGACGAACGTCGACTATGTCCAGGTCGTCGAGGCGCTTTTGAGACTTCAACTCAGGCTTCGATGGATCGCATTTGAGTACGAGGTCAGAGTCGCTGTCAAGTATGGCGTAGAGCTCATTGATCGCCTCCAGACCGTTCCTGATAGTCGCCTTTATGTCTTTGCAAGAGCCGTCCCCACCAAGTGAACGGGCTTCTTCGTATCCGCGGTATCGCGGCTGCTGATTGAAGCCCCCGTCTTGGCTCCAGCTTTTTCCCCAGAAGTAGCTCGGAACTTGACGACCATCAGGAGTAAAGCATATCAGCGTTTTGGAGATGACAGCGACAGGCTCTATGCGGGGTTTCCCGAAATTTCCAACAAGGTGGCGCAACTTAGCAGCGCAAGAGTAGTAGTACTTGGAAATAGAGTTTCCCATGACGAGCGCAATGAACCTCAAAGTATATGGTGGTGGATCAGGTATAGCAAAGTGTTCGCGCAGGAGTGCCACCCCGGGTACACCCATCTTTATGTTCGTCCGATGGTAGATCCTCCGCACCAATATGCAAGACGAGTATGACATTCACATGTAATGTTGTATCAAATTGATACTATCAATATATTATCTCATATGAGCAACTATCCTCCTGTCAAATTGCGGAGTGTGAATCGATGCCCCCCCCCCTTCCGACATGTGACGGAGTAGCGCGCAGAACCTTGGCAGCTTTACAGAGCCGCCGAAACAGAACAACGTGACCACTGACCAGTCATCATTACCTGTTGTAGGTTCAGTGGCTTCAGAAAACCCGGGAATAGTACAATAGTGACATGCGTGGCTTGGAATATTCTTGTTTCTATCAGCCCCATTATGCATCCAACCTCGGAGCTGTATGTGACAGACTCATCACCAATTCGGTGAGTTCGCCGTCTTCACAGAGACTCTGGCTGACTATGGTGAGTCGGTCCTCCCCGAAGAATTTAAAAAGGATATGGGACCCATTCCGTTGCGTACGGTCTACTCGTTGATGGCCGATATTGAAACAGACAGGTTGTTCAGGGGCCTGGAGGAGCGATGACATGGCCATAATCACGTCTCTGCTCGCAACCTTACCAAAGGTTATCCAGCCACGCCATCTTGAAATGCAAGGCCCAGAATGATTGGGAGTACAGCGACAGAAAGCCAGCCAGCCAAGGGAAGTCTTTGGGGCCTCTATTTCTCATGAGACCCGCGCATCCGTACACCAATGACATGAGCCACCAAGGAAACACACTTGACCAGTCGAAGCCTTTGTCCTCGTCGTCGGCGCTCACCCTCGTGACACCATCATCTCGGTCATCCAGCGGGTAGCAGACGGGCAACAGCGGTCCATTTGCGCTTTGGTCTGCTTCCCATTCCTTCTTGAACCATTTTTCCAGATTCTCAGTCGTCCCGTTGTGTTTTACGAACCTGGAGGAAGCCTTTCGCCGGACAGAGTTCCAGTTAAATCTTGCCCCCTGTAGCTGACCCTTGGTGTACTCCTGTTCGTTCTTGTTGACCTCGTATCCCTGGCGGTCAACCCACTTCAGGGTTCCTCGGTCCATGAATCTGTTCGCAGTGGCGGGGATCAGGCAGCGATGGCCCTCGACGAATACGCAGACTCGTTCTGTCGTGCCCCAGTACATCTCGTCTCCGACAGCTGCCGCCTCTCTCGGTGTACCGGGATCCGTCGATATTGTCAGGATGGGAACGCTCGTCTGGCCGTGGAAATGCTTGGATTTTCTGACGGACAGGTCTCCACTGACGATAAGGTGGGTGTTTACTCCGTGATGACCGTGAATGCTCAACCGATCCGGGAACCATTGGGGCGTGGATCATCCCCTGGACCATCCACGACGGTCTCAGTGGATTGGAGCAGACCCAAGGGTATCCAGCCTCACTCACGGCTTCATCATGAGCAGAAAAGTCGGGTTTGCCGTAGCGGAAACCGGGTCCGGACTCGTGGCGCCGCTCCAGTCGGGGGACCCAGTTCTCGGTCATGTTGGGTGCGTTTGTTGCACTAATGTTGAAGCGTGTTGAAGGAGAATGTCCTGATGAGCATTGACAAGACCGCAACTGCGATACGGACAAGAAGCTGAGTATGTATAAAGATCAATTGATGAGAGCCTTGGTGGAACTTCCTGGAATCTTTACCCTCCTGCGCGGTGGGTTTCAACTTGAAAATCGACATCTTGTCTGTACAGTGGATACTTAAGTAGAACAAGGAGCATTAACCAGCGGCTATCCGTCTAAGTTGGTCAGTAAAGATGCAGTGCCCTTAAGAAGGGACTTAAACTGTCTGAGCCTCTCTTTGACCCAATTCCACCAACAATGCCTCACCAATACACATGCACCGTAGAGACCATATCTCTTGATGTGGCTCCCGGGAGTTTCCAGACAGAAATTTCGAAATGAACGGAGGCGTTCTGATGTCTCGAGACTTTTCTATATAACTATCCAAGTTATGCTACACCAAAGCTGCTTCCCCAGGTTTATCGTAGATTCATTACCGTTAATGACCTTTACAAATGAACTCAACACCCTTCCCCCCCCCCCCCTAAGATGAGGCGTTGCCGATACTGGGGGCAAAGAGAACTGCAGGGCTACCGTCGCTGGCACTGTAGGACATCACGGTGTACCAGTTCTTGATAAAGGTATCGCCCACGACGTACAGGTTCTCCGTTGTTGAGATATCACCACCCATGAAGCCAGCAATGCAGTAGTCCTCCAGGGAGAGCTTAGCGGATACCTGTGCGGCAAGCGTCTGGTTTCCCAAGACAAGCAAATCTATATCCTCCTCGTCAAGAGGCCCGATGTTGAAGTCAAGAGGGTTGATTGCGAAGCTAGTACCAGCAAATGTGATTCTGGGAACGTACGAATCCGAAGTATTGCAGGGGAAAAGGCTATATGAGAAGGAAATTCTCGATTAGTATCTAACGACCCAAAGATTGCGGGGAGTCTAGGTGTGACTTACTAGATGATCTCGCCCTCCAGTGGGATACCAAAGGTGCTGGGGATTTTGTTCATGATCCCCTTAGCAGCTGTGGTGGGTGCGAGGACCACGGTAGTTCCGGTATCAATGGCGGCCTGCCCCTTAGTATTCAAGCCACCGATAGAACCGTCGACTGTAACCTTGTCCAGAGCAACCTGCCAGTACGTCTGGGAGGAGACCGGCACGGTAGTAAACTCGCCTGAAAATTTGGTGCTGTCGCGACCACCAAGGGTCAACTCGGAATCGTCCTCAGTTCCAGAGGCGAGGCGGCCCAGGTAGAAGCCGAACTCATCCGTATCGACCGTACCCGCAGCTACCAGGCTCTCGAAGAAGGTGGTACCGTTGTCCTGGGCGATGGAATTGAAGGCCATACCGCAGATTCCATCCGCGTCGATTTCTTCAAAGCCTGATGCGGTCGTGACGGAAATCAGGGTCTGGTTAGAAGACGTCAAGCCGGCGACGGTCACGTCGTCCACAAAGTTCTCGCCGCCGGTCGAGCCGGAGCCATATTGGATATTTGTGGTCGTGCCAAGATCGGTACCGCCTTCGTCGTACTTCGTCGAGTGGACGCAACCCTTGAGGATGCCGCAATCCGGACCTGGGATCCATACATCCGAGGATCCAGTGTCGAAGATTCTGTATTGCAAAAGTCAGTCCATAAGTCGTCGGCCTGACAACCGTGTCTTCTCTAGACAGTGAACTCACAACTCGAAGGTCTGGGCACTACCATCGCCAGATCCGATCGTTACGGGACCATAGTACGCAGCATCCTCGGATGGTGAGACATATTGGTCGGACAACGCCTCGTTGGACTGCCTCTTGGCCTTGATCTTGCGGCGCTCGGCCGCTTGTTCGGCCTGCTGCTGTGCCACTGGCTCATAATAGGGTAGCGGCTGCTTTCCGTACTTGATCAAGGTCGAGTTGAGGGATGCGAAGATGCCCGGCACGTTGGCAGATCCATTGGCGCGAGTGAGCAAGTGCTTCTTACCCATGGAGACCTTCTTGCCAGCAGGAGCGGTTGCGGGTGCTGGCAGGGCCAGGGCACCCGAGAGGAGGGACAGAACAACGGCCGATTTCATGGCGGACCTCGGGCTATATTTGAATCGATGGCGATCGAAGAACCGGAGAATGCCAGAGAAACATTGTCAGAAGCCATGCCGGCCTTTAATACTTTCAAATCCAAGTATGCGATGTATGTTCTCGGAAGGCGCTCGCTCGGCCGCATGGCGGCATCGCTTCTCAGGTCATCAAGATCTCACGCTCCCTCCATGCGGAATACACCTGCCCTTGATAGACATAGAATGCAGGGATTGAATGGGCCTCTAGATGACTTCGAAGAATTGGAGTTCGTTCGGTGGAACCAGTAAGTGCGGCTTAATTCAGCCTTTTCATGCGGATTTTGCCGAGCGTCGTGGTGTGCCTACGACTCCTGCCAGGTCGGGTCGACGGATGGCCTCCAGATCTCCAGGAACATAACTCTGTTTGGCACAGTCTTTCAAATGATGGTTGCATTATATTTGCAAGGTCGTAGTTCCTTCCCGTATCAATTGGCCTGTCGGGCTTCGCGTACCTTCAGCTTCCTTTCTTGTCGTAACTCCGTCCGTGAAACCCACAACTTTCGAATCCCGAAAGGAACCTTGGGAGACCTGCCTTATGTACTCTCCTCAACACACTGCATAATTATTGGTATTTCTATGGTAAGCGTTAATTCTAGCTGACCTTGTGCGCTTTACTCGACGCTTAGTTCACCATGTCAGCCATGCGCTTCCAAGCTGTGCTTTGGTGGCCATGTGAAGGTATCATGGTAACCATCACGCAGGTGACAGGTCCTCACTCGCTGAAGAATGAGGAACTATGTATATGAGAGCAAAAATGACGAGTGATCTCAGTACTAACTGCTTGGGTTATGCCGAGGTACACATGGTGCAGTTGGTCCTCAACATGAAAGCGTTTCACTATAACACAACTGTAGACTTTAGTTAGGTCCCGAGGTGCTGTGATTCGGAATTAAACACCGTCAATCCACTTTTGCTGCTCCATATGCTCAAGAGGACCACAGAAGCAGTCACCTCTACGGAGTATAAGTATGATATATGTGCCCAGGTGTGCCAACGGCCCATGGTAATAGCCCATGCGTCTAGTTACTGATATTCTAGTGAAGTGCTGCTGTTTCGTCAAAGTTAACTGTCTTCCTAGTACCTAACTTGATTACTAACCATCCACTGCCAGCGAGGGTTCCGGACCAAACCATGGGCGAACCGAGGATTTTATGACATTTGGAACGATCGCTTTTGCCCTGGAATGTGGTACCTGGGAGACATATCAAAAGGAACAGTGTTGGAGAATAAAATGTTTTCCGGCGGTAACTTTCAAACTTCAAATCAAATCAATTTTGCGGACTCCCCTTGCTAATTTGTCAACTCCTGTATTTTGTGCCCCAGCTTAGGGTCCCAAAATCCCAATTCAATGAGTTCATACTACTTCTCCGGAAACCAAGTTATGCTCCACCAGAACCCCCCCCCCCCAACACACACACAAAACAAAAACCTCCAATGAGTAGTTCATAAGCAGTCATTACGGAGTAAGCACTGAGCTGATCGCTGAATTTACTGTAGAGGTGAATCGGGGCGTGCGTATTCCAATCCGGCAAATAACCTGGAAACTCGCGTCCACGGTTTTCCCGAGGTCGTTCAGGGGTTCGCTTTATGATCGTCGCATTATCTTCTTGAAAGGATTTGAGCGCCGTTTCTCTTGTCCACTTGATTGTGAATCTGCATCTGTGACCAATATGTTAGTATGACCAGAGGGATGATGTGGTTGAGTTGTTGGGCCCCCCAATTGCAGATGAACGAGGTTGACCAGTTGTGACAGTGCAAGGCGATTGTACCTTTCAGTATTGACTCAGATTCAGTGCTGTATCTGTACTCCTTCTCCGGCTCGGCTGGTTCTGCTTTCTTGGAAGGAGGCTCTGTTGTGCCACGAGGAGTGGTGAAGAGGTTTGCCGAAGGTTTCCCTGGCATGGCCGCCATGATAAATCCGATCTCCATTGCTGCGTTGACCATTTTGGATGTTGTATGCCCCGATGACTTTCGTCTCGACTGATGATGATGACGTTGTAGTTTATTGAGTAATTACTGACGAGACGAAAACTAAGCCATGAAGGTTTGGGGTCGAATGGCAATATAATATATACTCCCTTGTTTCCTCTGCCACGCAAGTGCGGACATGCCTTGACTCACCCGCCCTTTACAGGGCCTAAAATTGGACGCTGACGCATGCCTTAGACAGTTCTCTAAGCAAATAAGGGCGTGCAGAATAATGTCCATTTGACAGAAAATATGTTCACGCCGGTAGGCGATGACCGTTGTTGGGTTCAACGTACGCGAATGTCTAAGTGACGTGACAGCCGAGCGCCGAGTACAAAAGGGGTTGCCGCGGCTGATTGACCATTCTGCGCCCTTCGGCATGACACATACGGGGAATATCCACCTTGAGCAGCGGCAGCGGATGTCTTGCTAGGTCAGCAAGCCTTGTTTGGCTCAGCTGAGGCTGGGGTAATGACTAGTTGCAGTGCTCCTGACTCCGATTCCGAAACCTAGGCCGAGTACACGTAACACGTTAAGACTACATGCAGCACGTGGAGCGAGCGCCGAATCACATTGTCCGCCGGCGTACAGAGACAAGCCGTTGCCCATCTAGCTCCGTCAGACCGACCAGAAGCGGCACTTTTGCAATCGGAAACTGGTTTGGATGCTGCTTCTCTGTAGGCAGCTGCCATCTCAACGACTCCGTGACAGGCCAGTTTACGCCGACGGTGTGTGGACCCACAGGGTGAGTCGGCGGAACGAGCAAGAGGTTTGAGATCGGATCGCTCTTGTCTCAAATGTCGGAAAACCTTGATATGTAGGGGCCTATTAATACGGAGACAGGAATTCATGACTTAGCCCATGGGTTGGGCCTTGAGTTTCCACGGCTAGGAAAGCGATAAGTATGGAACCGATTCCAAGGTGACTCCCATGCTTGAATATTTTTCACAACTGCCCAATATCGACTCAAGCCATGGCTACATGGTCATCGGAATGGAATCCATGCGAACTTGAACGGTTTGGTAACGGCGAGACGGACCTCTGAACAGACCTATGGTGGTTTGTTTTATTGAGGTTGAGATGGATACCTATGTGGCGTCAGACAACATCGAACGAATTTGGAACAAGTGTTTACTTGGAGTTCTCAAGCTCTGATACTGAATTTGTTCTCAGGCTTCGGACATTGGCACCATGGCTGCTTGTTATGATATAAAGTTCGGCAACTTTCAAGAATTTTTTTCTGTTTTCCTGCAGACAGGTTTGGTTGGAATTGTTTGTATTCAGTGATGCTCCAAAGTCTCTTTTTATCGATGTCACCTCATCGATGAAACGTTCAGAGTAGGTGTTATTGCCCAGGTGCCGCCGGCAGCCACGCCGTAATTATGATTAGTTTGACATCTTTGAGGTTGACAAGCATCCCCTTCCTAATAACCTGTCCAACGGAGGCCAAGTTAGGCCTGATGTCCCTGACCTGACGATTGGTCGTCCGCCGGATCAATACCCCATCCAGAGAACCTCCTCATCTTTTTCGTGAAGTACTCCGCCCCGGCCCATGCCAAGAACAGGAAACTGGGTGACAAAGAACACAGTAATGATGATTCCTGCTTCGGGCCACAGTTTAGAGTCCATATCCCCTGGAGCTTTTAGAGCGAGAAACAATTTTCCCGCTTCCGCACGCCACGGCTAAACCTGGAGTAACCATACCCAGGTTCTCGCTCCAGACTCAGTACTTAGCATACGGCCTTGCAAAAGCCAGGGTGGGTGTGCAGGACGACGGCCCCACTGTGGTCCGCGATATGACTCCTTGGATATGACTCCTGAAAGCCGCAATATTGCTTTGTCCCCCTTTCCATCCCTCAATGTTGAACCCCAAGTTCCCGAAGAATGGTATACCCTCCTCAGAATAAACTCTATCCTTTCAAAATTTGTATTCAACAGTTTCCTATCCCAAGCCCCAGTACCACTGGATATTGAGGAAGGCGCACAACCACGGCAGCCACATCCCCCATGTCACATACCCATTTGTTGACCGTACCGCGTTGTTGGCCACACTCAATATCTTGCTCACATTCCCGATTGTAGCCGGTACCATCGTGGTATTGTGCCAGCTCCCGCTCGTGAAGTACGTGCTGTGTAAACCCAGACTCACAACACCCTCGATCTGCTCTGTCAATGTCTGGATCGTGGCAGTGGGCGGGCCGCGGAACTGGTGGACGATGACGACCGTCTGCGGGAGGAAGGCTGAGTTGTGAGGTAGGCCGCCGCCCGCTGTCAAGGCGCTGATCTCGAAGGGGGAATACGGCTTTGGACAGTCCCAAGATACTCCCAACGAGTCGGGATCACTGGTGTAACACGTCTCCTTGGTGACCACTGCCGAAGCCATGTTGAACAGGTCGGCTTCGTAGCTGGGATCTGACACAGGCCCGGAGTTGAGGATCACGCTGTATCGGCCACGTTTCGAGCCCTTGGCGTTAAAGGTCTCGTTCGCGTATTGGATCAGGTCAAGGTATCCTGAGGAATTCCCGCTCGATCCGCCTACTTCGTCGAACCACAGCCCATGTATCGTTATGTCTGCTTTCTTTCCTGCATCCCACGTCGGCTCCTTATGCCACTGTGACCATTCCAGGATGTCGGCCTTGACCTCCTCTGCCGGCCGCTGTCCATAGCTGGTGTACACGTATCCAATAGTCTGTGCGTTCGAATGTTTATTTATAGCGGCCAGATGTGTTGTCCAGTCGCGGTTGCACCCATGGGGGATGTAGTCAGTGTTGTTGTAGACCTGACAGAATCCCCCGTTGAATCCTGACTGGTCTGAAGTATTCCGAGGTCCGTTGTTGGGATTTATTATAACGTAGAAGTGCGTGTGTGGGTTGGCCTTGATGGCATCCACGGCCGCGGTCCAATCGGGGTTGGTCCAGGTCATGTTTCCGGGGTGAACGTAGAGTGGCACCATGACACTGGTGCTGGCGAGGACCGACGCAGCAAATGCTGCAACGGCGAAGAGGGATCTCATTCTGCGGTCAGTCAATCTAATGATGTCTAGTGCAGGGTCTTGTTTGGTATCTCAGGTGAAAAGAGTGTCAGGAAGCAAAGTGTCAGCAAAACAGACGAGGAAGTCCCTTCCCAAGGAATGAGTGTGTTGCAAGGGTTTGGGGTTTGCAGCCGTTATTTCCAGACGTTGAGTTATGTGTAGGTTCCAACGGCACGTGGCAGGGATTTGGGTTACCGTAAAGGGGTACTTTGAACTCAATGACCTCGGGAGGTGCATGTTTCGGGAATAGCAGCACCACTAGTGAGTTGCTAGCATGCCCTGGACGACAAGTGACCCGGTATAAATCGTATAGATCTTGGGCTCTTGCTGAGACCACATAATCGATCTCGGAGATCGGTAAGGACAGCCGAAGAAGTCACACCAGGAAAACAAATGATCGATGGCCTGTCAGGGGCACTGCGTCTGCAAGCCATGGACGGCTGGGACGTTGAGAACTGAGACTTCACCTCTCACAATCATTTCATGCATGTTGGCAGGATGTGACAGTAATGGTTTGTCTTGGCTGCATGCGCCCCCACGCCGTTGGTATCCATAAATCAGAAAAAGGGTCCATTTCTCGTATTGAATCGGCATTACCCAACACAACCCAGTTTTCCCGCATCGTGAGTTTCCATCGTCCAGTCATTGCTCGTTCCAAGTTCATCAGCCAACTTCCACCGGGCCGTTATCCCACACCCGATCCGTAAAATCGATCCATCCTCCAATATCCACTGCAACACCAGTTGGGCCCGCCCCCCACGCGGTTTCGATACCACGCAGTCCGTCCGTTCCCTTCAGTCGGTACAAGATGAAGCTCACGGAACGTCCCTTATTTCGATGTCGGCTCTCGCTCGAAGTCGCTCCAGACGAGACGACCGGCCCCTGATCAGTAGTCGCACACTCGCTCCCTTCTTCTCACGACTTCATTCGCTTCCTCGAACTCCATCATCAGCCCGTACCACACACTCTTTCACGACACATAATACGACCTCCTCGTGCTCCTACTCCTCTCCCTCCTCCCCTCCCTGTCAACCACATACGAGCGGCTCGGCCTCCTCGGCTCCACATACACCGGCTGGACGACCCTCGTGACCTCTCTCGACGACCGTCTCGGTTGTGTCTCCTGCACGTAGTACGACGCCCTGGATGCCCTCCGGCCGCGCCGCGACCGGCTCCTCTTCGCACTGACGTCGTCGTACCACGCAGGGTCGCGCTTCTCCTGCGGCGGCGCGCCGAGGTTGCTGAGTGACTTGAAGATCCACCAGAGGAGCAGAAAGCCGACGATAGAGCCGATGACGATGCCTGCGATGGCGCCGCCGCTGAGGTTGGAGCCCGAGGAGGACTGGTCGCTCCGCACGGTGGCGGTGAATTGGCGGGCTTGCAGGAACCGCGTGATGGCGCCGGGAATGGTTCCTGTTGGAGGCGGCATTTTTTGGCTGCTGATGTCGGCCTTGGACCTTTTCACCCTTTTGTATTCTGAAGATGACTGCAATCGAAGGGGGGTTTGGCGTCAATTGGGGAGCGAAGTATGAGCCAGGTGAGTGAGAAGGTGAGTGGATTTTAAGCGACACCGATGGCGACCTGGACCAACAAGCCAATTGTTCCGATTATGGGAGATTTTGTTGTTCAGTGAAAGGCCCTCCTTACAATGCCATTGATCATTTTCTATGCGATCTTGTCCCGTCTTATTCTTAAGATATTGTCGAGATTTACACGTCACTGTCTCATCAAGGTCGTGTAATGCGGGAGATCCATCCCCACACCACCATCTCGATATCGATGCATGGCACCAAACCGAGGAAAATCAGGAACAGCTTGCAGAATAAGCGGCGATTGGAAAGATTCAATGACGTTGCACGGCCGCCATGTTACTCAAAAGGGAATCCCTCAACAGCCAGTTGCCAGCTTTTGGCAGGCGGCGCACCGCGGGGCCAGGATGGACGCAGGAAAGGAGGCTGGGGAAGCACCGCTGACACGGCCGAGCGGGGAGGGCTGGAAAGCAACCACACCATGCAGGAACCTGAATCACATGCTTAAGTATGTACTTTGCTATGCACCAGCTTATTTGTGGTCTTGTTCATTTTCGGCTCCTTGGAATGCCTCCGGCCACAAAGTCTGGTACAAAGTTGCATGGCCGACGTCACCGGCCATATCTATATCTCGGGGGCTGGGGTGCGTTGGATTTCGTTTGCTGTCGCCAGCTTCACCAACACTTCCAAGATTATGATCTGTCTTTCGAATGTCAGTAAGACGAGACAGTGCAGCATTAGGTGCAAGGCAAAGGGGCAGGCTAGGAGTGACATGTTTGACGGCCCCAACGGACCGTTCTCGATTATGGGGGCGAGTTGTCGAGAGTCTGGGATGAGACAATCCGATGCTCCTGGGTGCCGAGGAGCTCAAAACACATTCACATGTCAAAGCCCTGGTGACACCCGATCCGAGGGCCTGCCGGCGCCGGCTACAACAACCCGGACTGAACGGCATGTCAGCGGCCAGCAGGGTCAGGGGATATTAGTCATATCACCACCATGGGCATTCAGGCACACCCGGTCTCAGAGGGCGCCGTGCACGATATTGCGGTGGTGGAGGCAAATGCTAGTAGCCTCACTAGTCATCAACAACAAGCTCGCCGCCACCTGAGGTTTCTCACCAAGCCGCTCGAAGTCGAGGTCATGGCGCTTCACCGGCGGGTGCACCAGAGGCTGAAGCGGTTTGCAGACTCCGATAGGGTCAAACATTAGGTCTAAGTGATGGTTTTATTTCCTTTGGGTCGTCAATCCTAGGTATTTTCGTCGGTTTGTGGCACAGTCACTAATCACTAGTGCTGTCCTTGTGTTTAATTGTCCTTGAAAAGTAAGCAGTGCCCCGCGGGCTAACCCGCAAGCCACCGTGACCGTGTACGAGGTTGTCGCACATGGGGTCGGCCCGATCAAGGTCAGCATTGCGAATTAGACCGACAGACTGTAGCGGATGGAAGGCTTTGTGTCGGGTCCTACACATATGTACTTGCCCACCGGCGGTTTCGCTGCCCACTTGTTCTACATGGCCAAGATGGCCTGCAAGGGACCAGTGACGAAGGTGGTAAGTCAGATGGATAAGACTCAAATTGCCGAGAGTGCACCGCATTGGACAGGCTCTCGTCTAACCATCACGAGTTATGAACTCGATGGCGTATTCACAATCTGCGTCTACACTGAGAGAAGTATGTCTCATTCAAAATCGTCTGAACGTCCTCGTTTATTCAGTACTAGAGTGTCCTCGCCGTCCACTTCTGTCCCCAACCCTAACCCGCGAAACTACCACCGCTGTACCCAGCCGGGGGGTGCAGACGGTCGGGCACCTCGATAGTGTTCGAGTAGTAATCCGGACTCGAGCTGTTCGCCCACGTTTCCTTGATATCCGGGAAAACAGTCCTGCCGCTGGGACTCTCGATATCCAGATTGGGCGCCGGGTAGACAGGGTACGACGCATCGCTGTTGAAGACACCGTCGTAGCTCTCGTTGTAGTACGTAGAGCTGAGCGTAGCAGACGTGTTGCTCCACTGCCTGACGATGTCGCCCGTCTTTTCGGCGACGAACGAGAAGACGTTGGCGCCGACGTCCCACCGGCCCAGCGTATGCAGGCCCCAGTTGGCCTCGACGGTAGCGATTTCCGAGTAGTGGTTGTAGAAGTTCGAGTCGGTGGTGCCGACGAGGTGTGAGGGGACGGCGTCGCCGATGAGGATGGCCAGGACGCGGTTCTGGAGCGCGTACGAGGAGTTCTCGTCGAAGGTGATGAGGACCAGGGTGTTCTTCATGAACCTGGTGTCGTTCAAGAGGGGCTCGAGGAAGTTGCGGGCCCACTCCCCAGCGACGGTGACGGAGGTGTCGTGTCCGTCGGATGTCATGTTGGGGGTGATGAACATCCACTGCGGCAAGGTGTCGTTCTCGAGGTCCTCGTAGAACAGGGTCAGGTTCTTTATGACGGCCAGACGGTCGGGTTCGCCAGCGTTCTTGTCGTAGATGACGGCAGGGTTGTGCTTCCGCACGTAGTCGTTAGCACCAGAGTCTTGGTTGACCCAGGCGTTACCCTCGAAGCCAGAGTAGGGCAGGTCCTCCTGGTACTCGGCCCACGCGATGTTCTTCGCCGCGAGCAGGTCAACGATAGAGGAGACGTTGGCATCGATGAAGTTGTACTTGTCATTGTCCATCCCGAAATAGTCACCTCCGTGAGAAGCGACATAGTTCGGCTCAGAGGGGTGGGTGACTGCGAAGTAGTTCTCTAGGGTGATGCCCTTCTTGGCCAGCCAGGCCAGGTTGGCTGTAAGGTGTCAGTTGCATATTCGGCAATGACAGTGGGAGCTCTTCCCACGAATGTGGGTGCGACTTACGGTCGCCAATGGCCAAGTCATAATCCGTGTTCTCATTCCAAATGATGGCAATACGGTCGAAAGCTTTGCCCTTGACTTTGCTGACGGGGCTCAAAGTCTTCGCGGTGGCCTGGGCAGCGTAGACGTCCGCCGTGGAGGTGGCCGTGTACGAGTAGTACTCTTGCGCCATGGCAGAGCCGCTGACCGTAGCCAAGAGGGCGAGGGTACAAGACCTCATGGCTGATGTTTCTCGAAGGGTGTGGGACGAAGGAAGGGATGATCCTGATCGGCTCGGTGCAGCACAGCAACGGCAGGAACACTAGGGGCAACCAGAGTTTTGTCTTGAGAGGAATTTGAGTCAACTTATATGTTGTCTGATTGCAGTCTATGTCGTCGTCGGGTGGAGACTTCCCAACTCTTGAAAAGTTGACGGTGGCGGCGCTCCCTTGCCAGTCGAGGGTCCTAATGGCAAATGTACGAGGGCACGAGGAAATTTGGTTCGCCGGGAGTGCAGAATGTAACCTTATTGACCATGATCAGCAATGCAAGCCTCCCAATACTGAACGCCATAAAATGGGACTGATGGCGGGGGGGATCCAGCTGGCAGGTTGTCCAGGGTTGCGCTGACTGGTGCGGTCGAACTGTGTTTGTATGTACAGGTCCGTGGTGGCTTCTATCTACCTAGCTATCTACGCTGAGACTTTATGCTAGTCTCCCCCCCCCCCCCTCTTTCCACTTGGCGCGGAATGTTATCTGAAAATATCGGACCGGATCTTTGAGCCTGCCTAACAGTTGAGGTCCTTTAGTGACTTCTTGTCACATGAGACTTCAAGACATTTAAGCCCTTCATCCGTAATTGGGATCCCGTGAAATTGAACGCCAGATCCAGAACCACTGGACTTCGGGGGTCCCGGTGCAGTCAAGGTGCACATGGGACATGTTCTCGATGCCTCCACCAATGAGTTGCTCGATGCCCAGGTGTGGTCAGTTGCCGTGTTTGGAAGGTGGACAATGACCATGCAGTCGCCTTCTTGCCACAGGCTCACGTGGGGTCCTTGGCTTCTGGGGATTGGCCCAGGCACTTGAGCTCTGGAACGGAAGGGGGGGTGGTTCGTTTAGTGGGAGCTCCCCAGATACGCAGTACAACACCAGAATCCTGGTCGTCCTGTGGAGGGATTGGTCAACAGTGCTCTACTACTCAAAAATGCCAGCACTGCCGGAGTCAATGTTGAAAACGGGTTTCGAACGGTAAAGTGTAAGGGAGACCAAAAAAACAGAATTAAACATGCAACACCGGGTATTCGCTGGTCGTCACCGACCCAACTACTAATCCAGCCCTCAGTGGCTTGTCTATGGGAGAGCGGACGGGATCCCGAATTTTCCACTGGGTATGGTCGCATGTGCTGGAAACACGCAGCTCCTTACCTATAAGGGATATTACAGACTTGCTAAGCAGTGGTCAACCCCATGTTGGTTTATACAGAAACTGATAATTACGTGAAATTGGAAAAAGGAATAGCAGAGACAGTTCGTCATTCCAAATTTTGCACTGCGCATTTGTGTTGAAGAAGCGAACACGAGAAATGTATTTTGTAAGATGCAAAAAAGGAAATACCATCACAAGATTCATCCGGGTTCATAAGAAGCTCCAGGGCGGCGCCGCACGGCGCGTTCTGTCCTTGCTTCATTGCACCGCAGGGACACACTATGATGAGCTGTATTCTCGATCCCAATAAGTGGATAGAGAACATGAAATACATGGGGAAGTACAAAAAGAACCCGTCCTCTACGGGCGTAATCCACCTCTATGAACACTGCGTTCCCAAATACTAGTTTGGAATACCCTGGCTCCAACCCTTCTCAAATTCCTCTACTGCCTTCTGGGCTTTAGTTCTTTTGTCATTCTTAGCCTTCGTGGCGAGCTTCCGTTTCCCCACCTGGGCTTTACCACATCCACCAGCCATCATGATATGCTCAGTGATGGTCGGCTCAGAGTCGAGGTAGTCTTCCATCATAACAAATGATTGAGACTCGCCCCTGTAGTGTTTGCCACAAATATCAGTACCCATGGATTACCAAGGGGTGGGAAACCATACGTACTTGTCAGTCTGGTCGGTTTTAGTGCTGGGGGCGTTGGAGACAGGCATGGTTCGGGACTCGGACGAGGGTGGTGTCTCCCAGGATTGTTTTCAGACCGCCAGAGCAAGTCACTATGGGAAGGCTTGATTCAAATTGTGAATAGAAAATGGCCAATTTGGAGTCGACCAAAATGGCTTGAGCTGTGCAACAGTATCGTCAAATCGAGACTGATGGTTAAAACTTCAAACAAATTAGTCCGTCGGTCGAACATCATCAAAAGTTATATATATTTTTAGGTTCCGACTTTGTCCTTGAATTCTTTGGCCTGTGGTAAGAATGATATTGGGTCTCCTGCAGGTTCTGCCATTATACATTATTGCCAAAACATTGCCTGATTATAAAGGTCAGCAATGAGAAAGAGAAGAATAATAAGGCTCCTGGCTAAACTTCCAACAGGTAAACCTACACATGTGGCATAGCCCCCACCTGGGGGGGAATACCAAAGGTTGAGAATATCAATAGCATCAAGTTTGACAGAATCTCCTATACGGTGACAAAACCTGATGTGATGACAGCATATGGTAAGTGGCTGTGTCATCATCTACTGGCCTATCCTATGGCCTGCATTGCTTGCAGCGGTGCGCGAACCATACTCAAGTATGTAAATGTACCCTCTAACCGTAACAGGACAAACGAGGCAACCTTTCGCCCTGACAAAACCTGAAGACCGAGCCTTACATCAGAACTTGACATGACATTATCTGGCTCCATGTGAGATTGCCATGACAAAACCTGGTATCTGGGCATTTGCAAAACGTATTTATTATCCAGCCGAGTTGAACGACTACTGGGGTCGAACAGAAGTTTCTTGTTCTTTGCACCCTGAGCTCCCTTGACTTCGTTCCAGCCATTGTGAGTGAAGAGAATGGCGTCCCGGTCTAAAATAATCACACAGGCCCAGTGGGAACACCACAAGCCCACGATCTTGGGGCACTACCATGGGGGACTGCCTCTGAAAAGCAGTCAGGGCGCAAAGAACCTCATCCAGGTGATGAAGGATGAACACAGTTTCTCAGCGAGGTAAGTTGGCATACCAAGCCCGGCATCATTGCAACCTGATACATGAGTCACTAACCGCCAACTGGTGAAGCCCAGCGCAATATGAAGCTCAATTCAGAAAGTGGGAATCTCCCAAGAATCTCAAAAGGCATGAGTGGAAACTGGTGTTGGCCAAGATCGATGAACTTCGTGCTCGTGGCATTGAGGCTCGCCCAAGGGTGTCAGGCCAAATCATGGATGCAGACAGGATCAGTCGGGCTCGACGCTACATGAAGTACAATGGCTGTGGAAAGGAGCCAGAGACCCAACCTCCTGATCGCTGTCAAGGTACGCCATCACAGATTTAATTTGTAGGGAATTTCGATTCTAAATGCCCTCAGATATATTCAGCAGACGACATGCCCATGTTGTCATTGAAGTCTGTGGATCAGATGGTCAATGGTCAAGGTTCGATGGCGAAGAGAGTTCTGTAGGCCCCAGCCTGTCCGCATTGCCTATACGAGATGGGCCTTCTGGGAACACGCAGGACGCCCTAATCATACCAATTTCAAGCAACAACGCGGTTCCCCCAACCAGCGACCATGGGTTCTCAGCGTCAACCTACCGGTCTATATTAGCGGGTGATGGACCCCAGGCCCCACACATCACTCCCGGTAGATCGGAACTGTCCACGGTTCACTCAGCTGCCCAAGGCAATGCCGGTTCACGAGGCCCTACAGGAGTCGATATCAATCTGCTCAGTAACTACGAAGCCTCGTCCACAATTGGCCATTCTCATGTTGGTCCACCGCCGTCATCATCTGGAAGTGCCGAGATGTCTCTAGAGAGAGGCCTAGGTGTGCCAGGTACTTCGAGTAATAACGCATGGGCCGAGCAAGGGTCCACTATCGACCTGGGGGCATATCTCAGCGACATAGATGCACAGGTTTATCCAGCCGCTGTTCATCTCAACACCACATGTCCAGCCAGCCGTCGTCAAGCTGCAGCCTTCACTTCCAGCTTAGTACATGTACCTTCCCCAGGTGGCCTGAATAGTGAATCGGTGTCTCCATATTGGTCTTTCGGCGAGACAGATGGGATCATGTTTCCCGAATTCAACTCGCTCACAGACTTGCCGTACGACGTTATGGCCTCGCCACTACTTGCCGATTTCGAGTTTACCTGGAACGTGGCTGAAGGTGCTCCTTACTTCAACATCCAACACAATCTCAACAATCAAGAATCACAGAGTATGTGGTCCAGATTGAGACGCCTAGTAAACATTGCTAGGGAACTCATCAGTCCCTTGAGACACTCCATACAATTTACTGACATCAATACATAGTGATGCCACGGGATCCGACGAGAGGTTTTATTCCTGCCACCAATGACCGTCAAAATCAAACCAGCACCGTTCCTCGCCATTTAGTCGATGAGTCCGATAGCCTTCGTTCCGCGCGGCTACTTCTCGGAAACGCCGTCTCTTCTGTGTGCAGGCGAGGATCTCAGGCAGTAGTCAAAGCATTGCCTACCGTCGAGGGCCTTATGGACACGCTGGAGTCCTGCCTGCTGGTAGACTCTGCCCAAGACGGGCTTGGGCAGCCTCTCTATTCCATGGGCGAAGGTGACATGTTCACCGACAGATTTAGTGGACTGTTTCTCTCGTCTCTCGCCAATAACTTCGCTGGACTTGAAGGTATTCCCGCCGAAGTGATCATGATATTCATTGGTCAACACGAAAATATCAGGTCTCGCATCTTGAAGTATTTGCAAGAAGCCCCTCACACCTACTCTCACGCCCTTGCGGAGTCAATATTCATAACCGCGATTGAAGCTGGCGACTCGACAATCACCCGTTTCCTTTTGCAAAACCAACTCGCTGACCCAAATACCAATACTCATGGTCGTACTCCTGTTGAGAGAGCAGCTGGTTTGCATTACCTCGAGGTTACAAAGTGCCTGGTGGAAGCGGGTGCAGATGTCAACAAAACCTACAGCAAGGCATATTCTTATTTACTCCGGGGTGCACTCGAAAGTGCCATCGGCAAGTGGGGTGACTACAAGCCAGTCGACCTGAATCTCGTGGACGTCATTTTGGGTTCAGGCGCAATCGTGCGTGCTGGCCTTCTGGGAGCTGCTGTTCGTTGGGGAGCCGAGAACGTGGTGACTCGGCTCATGTCAAGGCTCCCTCCAGCAGAACATACGCACTGCTTTGAAGAATACATACTTTCTGACGCCGTCCAGTATCTTGGCAACGATCTGAGTTTGAAAGTGGTCCGACAACTCATACACACATGCCAAGACATGCATGATAGCCAGTGCATGCCCGGCACCAGTCATGATCAATTGCAGCTGAGATTGATGATGGTCCACGCAGCAAGGAAGGCGAATATGGAGCTTGTCCAGCTGCTGACTCCGTACGTGGACCAAACAGCACTGGACCACGGGCTTGTTGGAGCCGTAAGCTCTGGGAGTCATAGTATGGTACACTTGCTTCTTGAGGAAGGAGGAAGCGTCGATGCGAGATTTGAGCCAATGGATTTTTACCGGAGGCACGACGTAGACTTCCGAAAATGTGTCACAACGCCACTGGCGGAGGCAATACGAGCAAGCAACAATGAGCTCATTCTTCTCTTTGAGCGGGAGGGAGCACTGGCAAAAGTCAACGATGCATGTGGATATCATCTTGAGGCTGCGCTACATGCCGTTGCCGAGGTTGGGAGCATGTCGTACCTCCACAAGCTCTTTCAGCTGATTCCAGAGCCAGATCCCGAGGTTTCCTCTCGCGCTCTTTCTTCAGCCATCAAAGCCAAGAATGAGGAAATTGCGATGGCCCTTCTCGCAGTCGGCGCTCAACCTTTGCGACGGATGGTCACCCTTGTTGACGACGAGCACATGCAGTCGCTTTTCTCACAGGTCCTGAGTTTCGGAAGCAAACACCTGGTATCGGCAATACTGGAGACTGACAAATTACTGAGCGAATACGGCGAGGTTCTTTCAATTGCAGTGAAGCATGGAGACGTGTCTATCATTGAAGACTTGGTTTTCAGGGGTGCTGATATCAATTTCAACAAATGCAGACCAAAATATCCATCCTACCCATCTCCCCTCGCTGCTGCCGTGCTGACTGGAGATTCAAACCTGGTGGAGTATCTGCTCAAGCACGGTGCAGATCCAGCGAACGAAGAGGCATTTGAAAATGCAATGAAAAATGACAGAGAAATACTCAGCGTCCTATTTCGAGAGTTTCGCAGACGATACCCCAATGGACTTCCAAGCTTCGGTGCTGGCGTGTTCTATCACGTTCTTCAGACAGGCAACGACGACCTTCTGAACCGTTGCTTAAATGCCAAACTGGACGTGAACAGCTTTGGTGACAACCAGGATGAAAATCTTGTCTTGACTGCTCTTGGATCCTTGATCACGACGCAACGGGACACTAGATTGGATTTGGTGACCAAGCTCCTAGACGCTGGAGCGGACGTCAACGCCATAGCAAGCCGAGATTCAGGCCACTTGGTTGATGGACCGGGTAGCCAAACAGCGTTGTTGCTAGCCATTGCGACGAAGAGCTTACCCTTGGTGACACTTCTGATCCACAGGGGAGCGGATGTCCAGAAAGCAGCAAGATTAGGGTTGAAGCGCACGCCTTTACAGCAAACTTGTGAAGTCGGGAGCTATCCAATTGTACGCCTTCTTCTGGAATGTGACGCAGATGTGCATGGCGATCCTGCCTTCAGGGGAGGCGGGACTGCGCTTCAGTTGGCAGCCAAAAGCGGCTCAGTGAGGATTGCGAAGCTTTTGCTGAACCACGGTGCCTCTGTGAATGCCCCGCCATCTCAGGTATACGGACATTCTGCCGTCGACTACGCAGCAAAATATGGACGATTGTATATGATCGAGTTACTGTGTAATGCGTCTGATCCGCTCTTCACAGGGGAACAATATAGAGGCGCAATGGCGACGGCGCAGAAACATGGCCACCGGGCTTCTGTTCTTCTACTTCAGAGGCTCTCATGTAACTCTCAACGTCTTGTTCACTTTCCTGTATGACTTAGGAATGAGGCAAGGATTGGCGGATGCTTGAACGGAGGAGGCTAGGACGGCGGAAGCTAGTTATGAGCCTACTTTTGTGATATATTTAGTTAGGTTTGCGTATAGTGGTATGCGAAAGGATCCCAAAAGGAAGACTTGGACCCTCGAGATGGCATTCTGTATTACGTAGTCACATGGGTAGCTCTCCTGCCCTTGTAGTCCAATTAAGTGTTGGTCTGTGCGTCAGTGCCTGGTGGCGGGAGGCGCGCACTTTCTGACCCGACGCGTCGTGCTGCCCCCGCCAAGACAATCAATCAAACAAACCGTCGGTCGATAGCCAGATCACGGCCAGACAACCAACTGATTAACATTATTGATGCCCATTGCCATTCAATACCCCTGTTTCTTTCCACAGACACTCACATCCTCCAACACAACATGTCTGACTTCGAAGATGACATGGACATTGACGTCCCTCTACCTTCGAAGGACGTCACCTTCTCGTCGGACAACACCGCCAAAGGCAAACGGAGTGCCGCCAATCTGCCTGTTGAGGCTGAGGACAGCTTGCCATGGTATGTCGTACCCTTTAGCCGCTTCTGCTCTTACGCCACTAATGCATGGGCTTCTTTAGGGTCGAGAAGTACCGACCTGCCACCCTTGACGACGTTTCGGGCCACCAGGACATCCTCGCAACCATCAACAAATTCGTCGACTCCAACCGACTTCCCCATCTTCTCCTCTACGGTCCCCCGGGCACAGGAAAGACTTCCACCATACTCGCCCTTGCCCGTCGCATTTATGGCGCCGAAAACGTGCGCCAGATGGTCTTGGAGCTGAATGCTTCTGACGACCGTGGCATTGATGTCGTGCGCGAGCAGATCAAGACCTTTGCGTCTACCAAACAGATCTTCAACATGGGCGGTGGTGGCAGGAGCGGAAACAGCCTCGCTGCCTACAAGCTGATCATACTAGATGAGGCCGATGCCATGACGAATACTGCGCAAATGGCCTTGCGACGGATCATGGAAAAGTACACGGCCAACACGCGATTCTGTATCATCGCCAACTACTCGCACAAGCTGTCGCCGGCGTTGCTGTCGCGATGTACGAGGTTCAGATTCAGCCCGCTGAAGGAGGCGGATATACGGGTGCTGGTGGACAAGGTCATCGAAGAAGAGAATGTCAAGATCGTGTCTGAAGCTACGGATTCTCTGGTCAAGCTGAGCAAGGGTGATATGCGGAGGGCGTTGAACGTGCTGCAGGCCTGCCATGCCTCAAGTGAGTCTCAAGTCCACCATCCCAGGTCGGGGCACAAAGCTCTAACTGCTACCAGGTACACCTTTACAAGAACGAAACGCGCCAAAGATTGCCGAGAAGGACATTGTCCGGGAGACCATCACCGTCGAGACCATTTACAACTGCATCGCAGCTCCTCCACCAGATGCTATTCAAGATATACTGCATACCTTGTTGTCTACCACTGATGTCACGTCGTGCCTGACAACGATTAACACTCTCAAAGTCGCAAGAGGTCTCGCGCTGGCTGACATTATTACGGCTCTGTCGGAAGAGGTCAGCAAGATGCAGGTCAAGCCAGAGGTGATGATCACTTGGCTCGACGGTCTGTCCCAAATCGAGCACAGAGTGGCTGGTGGTGGTGCGGAGGGTGTTCAGACCGGCGCCGTCGTCGGAGTAATACGGAATGGTGTGGAACTCATGGCTTAGGCACGGCTCGCAGAAAGCAAGGTCTCCAAAACATTGGACGGGAAAATTGACGATATGCATTATAAGGCGTTGAGGAGGATATGGACTTGTATTTGACTACCCAAAACATTCTGCCGGTCAACGTTAGGCAGACCCTTGCTTATTTCCAAATACAGGCCTATGAAGTCCTGATCCATGCCTCCCGTTCCACAGACAGCCCTACTGATGCTCCGCAATCGTCTCTATTTCATCTTCGTCGTCCTCCTGGGCGACAAGCTTCCACGGCTTGGCGACAAGTGGCGCAATCCGCCTCACGCACCACGCAACATTCTGATCTGACGTCTCGTGGTACCAACAGTGCGTCGGATTCTGAATATTCGTGTCCTCATCCCGCCGGCACCGCTTATCCTCAGTCTCCAACCTGTACAGTATGTGCAGCGCATGAAAGTCAGATACGTTCTCTCGCATGGAGCCATCAGCGTGGCGGCCAAGATACTCCATCTCAAACAAATCAAGGACATTACGCCAGAACAGTTCCCGTTCGCGGCTGTAGAAGTACGGCTTACTCTCTCGCACCGCTTTGGCGCTCTCATACTCCCCACTTGGGCCGGTGATGTTGAGTGCGTGCAGGGCGCTTACGGTCTCCACTGACGTGGGCTGGGAAAGGCCTGCGAGCTTGACCATCAGGTGGGAGGGCCCCTTACCGCGGGAGGACTGCAGGATGTCGTATATGCCGTGCAGCTCGTCGCTATAGACGTGCTCGGTGTCCTCGAGGATCCTGCAGATCTCGGCTGGGAAGTTCCAGCAGAGGAGGTTCCACAGGATGCGCTGGCAGGGCTGCAGTTCTGGAAGGTTTGTCATCTTCTCTGGTGTAGTAGTGTCTAGTCGATCTTCTATGGTCTTAAATTGGTACATGTTTCTTTTGTCTCCTTTTCGTTCCTGTCGGTTAGTCTTGGTTGTTGTAGTGCTCTGGTGGCTGTGTGCGAAGCCTGTGGAAGCAGGCGTCGTTGGGACCACCTTGTCTGCCGGGATTTATACTTTTGCATACTTGGAGGATGATTGCTTGGTAGGAATAAGGCATGGGTCAGGCTGCGTCACACAAACATAGCGACTTGGCGTCCCGCGTCTTGTAGAGAGGGTGGCACTGACTTCAAGGGCTCGAGTCTCGTCAAACGACGACATCACATTTCACTGAAACCCACTCAAGCTCCTGATTCACATCGCCGTCATATTCCGTCGGTTTTGTCACAAAACAAGTTAGCTCCAAGCATACTCTGCTCTCCTACCATACAGCAGCCACGAGTGTAAAAACACGCCTTCCCAACGAACGCCAGATGCCAATGATGCGGCCTTTACCAGGTAACCGCGACGACAATCAAATCGCGACCTACTAAGAGCAACGGAAACAGAGCCAAAGCACCTGTCTGTGGTGGTGTTCAACCCTCAGACACTTCCCGTCAGCGCGTAAAAAAATCATCAGACATTACCCAATTTCGAATTTGGCCAGGAACAGAGAAGAAGAACCTCAGCGCAAGGAGGTGACGACGTTGACCCAAGGAGTCCGAGTGAGCCCCGCCTGGCTCCTAGAAGCCTTCATATATGTTGGCAGAAAGTCGTCCTGTGCCGCCGTCTCCACTGCGCTTCTTATTTGGTCCGCAACTCTCAATGCCTCCGCGCTGGGTTCCTGCAAACCCCGGTAGTCTGCTGTGGCGCTGGCCAGCCTAAAGCCTTTCTCCCAACGAGACCACTGCACTTCGCAGACACGTCGGCTCTTTAAAGTCGCCCTAACAACCTCGGCATCGGTATGTTCAATCCAGGCGTTGGCACCACTCAGATATGCGCACCAGATCGGGAGCCTTTTAGTCCCCAGCCGAGTCAGCATTCCGGCGGGTATGTTGTCCAAAGCACGATTCATTGCTGTGGCCATCAAGCTTTCCCAGTCATCGGCAAGTACACCACGGAATGTCAACTCGCCTATGAACATGCAAAGAGTCCGGTACTGCGAAGCAGCCTCGAGACAAGCTCCTGTGAAAGTCATGACATTTAGTTCCAAAACACGATAACGACGGTGAGTGGGTGGAAACTTACCGTGATCGTCACCGAGCATTCTAGCCTTAAAACAATCTAGCCTGATGGCCACCATTTGCCCAAAACTCTTCAGAATCAACAAGTCAGTAATTACTCGTTCCATGACGTGGATCAAGAATAGTACATACCTTCATATTCAGTGGCATAATTTCGCCTTCGCCAAAACTCATCTTCAGAACAATACAGAAGTTTCGTACTGCGATGTAAACATGCTCACGAGGCACGTCGCGAGCATGCTCAGAGACTTTGGAAACAATATTATGGGCGAGTACCACCGAGTAAGACTCTCGGGCAAGTTCGTCCATGTTCTGCTGGATAAATCTCCACTGTTGCCGAATGTTCTGGCTCGCTGCGGAAACTGTATATGGGCCTGGTGACCCTTGGAGCAGTTCAGAAAATGTTTGGTCCATGGCCGACTGTATGTCAGAGTGTTTGAGGTCCGAATCTGACTTGGAAAGGTTTCTCTCGATGTTCTTGAGCAGGGCATCGCACGCCGTGCCCGTCTGGGCAGACTTATTACGACCCATTCTGGGGGTTGAGAATTTGCGGAATGATGTTATGAGTTTACTATCATAATCAGAATCAAAGGTGGATATAAAAGAGGAGACTGTCGCGAAAGAAGAATGTGAGGCGGCATTTCATGTGAGGTTGAGGGAAGTAGAGTCTGAACATTGAAATGGACAGCCTCTTGAACCAGCGTCTGAAAATGACCGAAAATACCTTCTTTCGTTTATTTCATGGCTTTCCTTTTTTTGTCAATTCCACGGTGCCAGTTGGTGTTCGGGTGAACGCAAACGTATCCCGAGTCGAATTGACCTTGCCTGCCAACTTGTAGTCACGATCCTTCGGTGGCCGTTTCTCACCTTTGCTGTAGTATCACAGATCTTCCAGTCCGAGCACCACTCTAAGATCCAAAGCTGACCTTGGTATGATCAAAATACCGCCACTAGTGATCTCGTGAAAAGTCTAATACCTTCCCCTTCATAATTACCAAAGTTTAGTGACGGACAAGGCTAGCCCCACCAGCTTCGAAGGCTACAAACAACCATGTAGACATCGCACACAGGATGGTGATGGCTGCTCCGGTCCTCACATAGACAGGGTCACTCAGTATCTCCAGATTCGTGGTGTATATACATATAGTACAACGGGAGCCAGTTGAGGTGGAATGGTGCACCTTCTTTCAGTTCCTACTCTCTTAATCCCCGTAGAAGCGCTTCTTTCAGTTGGCTCTTATCTTCTGGGTTCTATACCAAGTATATATGTATACAGATTTTCGATGTCGAAGAATTGCCTCGACTCGACAATTCCCTACGTAGTAGTGAGACGTGATGTGTAATGCCTACATTCGAACGTTCCAGTAACATACCTATATCTAAATATGTACCTAAGTATGTACCTACTTAGTACTTAGTACCAATCAAGTGGGTGCTTATTCCTGAATTATATTCTTACACCCCAAAGAGAAGCCTCCCAGACCCGGGACAGTAGGTGGAAAACTCGACGGGAGTCCAGCACACAGAGCCTCCCGAGCTCCTCACCCCGGGCCCATTCAATTGTCGGTCACCCGGCACCTGGGGCACCTAGACACCTGCAGTGTAGGAGTTTCAGCCATCGCCATTGTGTATGCATCGTTTTATGACCTATAATTGTCTTTGTCTATATTTCTTTTTGATTTTATGATGTTTGGACCCGTCCTCGGATCCCCGACATAATCTCAGCGCATTCCCTTGCCACTGCGGTCACCGCTGGGCTGTATTGCCCCCTTGCGGCCTCTTCTTCGAACCTCTTTTGCCACCTGTCCCATTTCGATTCCTCATCCTTTCCGGCATCCTTTGATACTTCCTCGAATATGGACTGTCCCGCCAACCGAATCCAAACTCTTGCCACTTGAAACAAACTCTCGGCCTTGGCCGTTTTAAAAGGAGCCAGTGTGTGTGAAATTGGTTCATAATCGATGTTGTTTTCCAGTGCGCTTCTAAGAGACCACAGGGCATATAAAACGAAGTCGTGAACATGTTGCGCTGTCAAGCGGGCCACAAAGGCGTTGACATTCGTCCACGCGTTGACTTCAGCCGGATACCAGCCAGCACCGCCCCCTGGGAAGTCATTCCATGACTCCCTCGCACTCGGACCAAACAAAACCGCTTTACTCCACAGCGGACCCGATTCATAAATCCAGTAATTTTTCAAAGCAGTTGTCATGTTGGCCGGGAGGTCAGGGTCCGTCCGCGCCTTGAGTGCCGTGACAAGATCAACGAGCTTTTGCTGTGCGCTCTCGTCGCGCCAGGGAGTTTTCCTTGCAGCGTGGAGGATGGTGGAATACAGACCCCACAGCTCACCCTCCACGGTAGGCGCGTCGTCGGGGTCTGTCACGCGCGCTTGGAACTCATCAAGATCCTCCTCGGGGCCCCACATTTCGAGTGCTTTTTCTGGTTTGTGGTAGGCTCGCTGACTACGGGCACATCGCTCTTCAGACACAAAGAGGCGGCCGCCGTTCGCGGTGGTGTAGGCGTGTTCTATCGGCTCGGCTATCCGACGGACCGCTTCCTGCACGTCTATCGTCCCGTTGACATAAAATTTGACAATGTCAACTGCGCGACCACGGCCCATGAAATAGCCATGAGCTTTGGCGAGGGCATCGATCTGGGCGGACTCATCGTCTGGGTTATCGGCTATGGCTTTCTCGGCGGCAAGACGAGTTCGCATGGACCTGAGACTCTCAGTCGGTGGCTGACTGCCATGGCCCGGCATTTCTGAAAGATCCTCTGCAAGTGAGAGAAGTGATTCGGCGTTCTCCAAGCTGGCGTGGGTGGGGTGATATATCTGAATGTTTCGGAACTGAGGCAGAAAGATTGTTTAGAGACATTTCGTTCCAAACCTGATGGGAAGCTGGCATGTTTTGTATTGTATAGGCTGCTTCGCCTTGAAGAAAAAAGCAACTACTACATGTACCTTCGTCTGGTTGGAGCGCCCCATAGTAGTGGAGCTCTGAGGCCAAGATGGCTGTGTAAGTGAAGTGGCGCTGCAGTGAGGCCAAGCAAATCCTTCAGTGATCCGTGTCAGCGAGCCACTTTGAATAGGCTTAGAGGAACATAACCCATTGATGATGTCGATTTCGAGGAATTTGATGTCATTTGAAATGTTACATGCACACCGCAAAGTAACCGCCTGTGAAAATACTCAAGCTGGTGCCCATTGTGAGAGCACTGAGGCCAGTTGCTCGTGTCGCTTCAACGCGTCAGCAAAGTTAGGATATTCCCGCGGCCCATCTGCGGCCATCTTTTCCCAAAAAGCCTCATACAGCTTGGCCACACTCCGTCCTACAATCGGGAAATCTGATTCTTCCTCCCACTTCGGCCATTCCCACTGTACAGTATGCACTTCGTCTGTGGAAAATTCATGGACATCAATGGTGACTGGCTCCGAGTACGAGTTCGCATGGAGACTAGAGCCACTTGGTGATGTGAGACGGATTTCGCCCTGCTCGCAGTTGATGTGCCATGTCAAAGCCGGCTCTCCTTTGAACGGCTGACCACGGCGGAATCGCACGAGCAAGCTTGCTCCCTTCTCTGCAATACTTGGTCCTTTCAAGGACCCTGTGACAGTTACCAGATCCGGGACGTCGGACACTGTCGTACCGATAATATTATTGGTAGAGGGATCACGGAGCTTGAATTCTGGCCGTTGAAGCTGGAGGTGAGGATGCAGTTTGTCCGCTTCGCCCAGAACAGATTGTACAAAGTCGAACACTACTGATTGTTAGCCATTGCCTCATGGTAACTTAGCCACTTGATGATGGTAGACTTACTATGAGCAAAGCCGATCATGAAGACGTTACCACCAATCTTCCTGTCCGCGAAATACGAAAGTCCTGACGCGACCGTCTCACGATCGATCGTGCCCCCATAAGCCCTCACCTCACTGCTCAAAACCTTCCCCAAGCTTCCTGCTTCCACGAGCTCTTTCATACTCAACACAACTGGCGCGAGTCGCCCTTGAAGCCCAACCATTGTCAGCGCGCCTTTCTCAGCCGCCAAGTCGGCGAGTTCTCGGGACAGCTGCACGTCATGTGTCAAGGGCCACTCCACAAAAGCCGCCTTGCCAGCCTCGACGCTCGGTCTTATGAGGGCATAATGAGTGTCGACACGTGTGCAGCAGACAACCATGTCGATATCCGGATCAGCAGCCAATGCTGCGGGGTCACCGTATGCGCGGGTCTTCTCAGCATCGAGACCGTACGCCTTGATAGCGTCCGTCGCAGACTCGAGACTAGAGTTGCACAGCGCTACAATATTGTACTTGGAGCGACCGCGCGTGGAGAGGAGGTAGGGTAAGTGGGCGCTACTGGCCCAGGAGGTAACGGCGGAGGACGAGAGGCCGATTAGGGCAAGACGAATTGGGGCCATTGTGAGTTGTTGCTGCTGGGTTCCGCTTTGGAGAACAATCACAGGGTATTGAGAACAAGACCATTGAGGTGATGGGGAAGTTATATTCAAATTCTAGTTTGCATTCGAGGATCTCGAGAACTCGCGCCGATTGGTAATACGTCCGATTTATAAGCGTCTTCACTAATCACTCGTTCCTAAAGCGCACCAATCCCGCGATCCCCTCCCTCCCCGCACGATAACGGGCTTGTCTGATGCGATGGTAACTTCCTTGCTCGTTGCCTAAGGCTTTCAGAGTACTTGAAGAAAGTAGTGGAAGAGGGCCAGCCCATCTGAGTAGTTAACCCTACCCTCTACCCCCCTACCCTACATGTCGAGGAAGAAAACTCCCCTGTGTGTCGTAATTACTAATTCCATTGAGTTTCCTACAAGCACCGGGAAATCCCTCGCTCCCTTTAGGGCACTACACTCACTTACAGCCATATCTGCTGAGACGAGACCCTGCGGTTCGAGATTCGCAAGCCGAGGTTTTTTTTTTTTTTCCTCTTCTTTTTTTTCGGCAAGGGCTTCCACGAGATTGTTGAAAGATGAAAATGTTGTGTTGAACGGAATTGACTGATTTTGAGATGGATCTTGTGAAATGCAATGAGCCCATTTGGCGCTTACTAAGAGAGGAACTGGTGTTGGAGTGATGCTCGTGAGGATGGTATGGAGAACAATTGCATCACCAGACAGGCATGATCTCAATTTATATAAACAGAGAAGAAACAATAAAGGAATAGCCTGAACTTATCCTGTTCATATGACCACCTGGGCAACACCTGAGAAGCAGTGCCAAGAACCAGAACAAATACATGACGTCGTGCAACCAAAATCTAAAGTTCCAGGTTGTATGTGGAGGAACTGTGTTGTTGGGCTCTGGGCCTGGAGCTGGCATGGGCTCGGGCGCGGGAGTGTAAGACCAGGGAAAAAAGACGGTGGCACAACGGTCTGGTTCTTTGCCCCGATAACTAAATAATCCTAGTGTCCATTTTCGGCGTACGCTTCCTGGTGTTTGCTTCCTGGTAATTATTGCTTCGATTGGCGCGGCCTCCCGATGGCATCTCGATCAGATTCGCCCATTTCCACTCGGCTGGAGAGCAACAACCGCCGAGTTCATGGAACGAAATAAGTGTCACTTTCCAGCCAACTCCATCCTCCCTATCGCCAGAATCATATTGACGATGAACTGTTGCTTCCCAGCCCGTCAAACATGTGCCACAAGACCCGGGCGTGTGGTGGCCATCCATTCGCACGTCTGCTTCCAGGGTCGCATAGTCTTCATAGAGGTGACCACAGGGCTTCACGCACAATACTGGAACAAAGGCTTCCAGATCATCATGAGTTCCGGTTGTGCTTTCGTACTTTCGAAATATGGAAATGAACAGTTCGATATCGATGATGGCTGTCTTCCGCGTCGCTTAATAGGAGACCCATGAGCGGCCAGCATAACAGGGAACGTAGTGTTTATATCGACGCTGCTGGCACAGCTTTTCCGGCTGAATACCATGGTCAGGGCCGAGAAAGTGACTGTTCATGACAGCCCGTGCTTGGTTGTATGTGAGCATTAATCCACACCCCATGAACAGTCGCACGATGCTTGACCATGGGTCGTTGAGACAATCTCTTCTCACATCAGGGATTTGCTGATGTGATGTAAACGCTTGCATCAGAAGCAATAACAGCGACTCGGAATATCTTTCTCGAGTCGGATCAGGAAGTCGTCTCTGTTGGTCGATCTCCGACGCTCGGCGTTAGGAAACAAATGTATGTCTAGGTCTTTGCAGCTCAGAGATAATGAAATGACATCTTCCAGCGGTAAATGTTTGCAGATGCTGTAAGAGAATATCGAGAGGTTGTTGTAAAAGGAGTGAGACTGGAATGTGGCGATTCCAAGTGCCTTCCCCTGAACAGGGCCCTGAAAAGAAATAAAGGTTGATCTTTTGCGTTGAATTGACAAAAGACGGTGATGATGTTCAGGACGAGTGATAAAGCTGTGATAGGCAATGCAGTATATTGGTGGTTTGTTGGTCTAAGTCATATGCTCCAACGTGGCAATGGTAGGCAATACAAAATGAGCAACTGCAGTGTTGAGTCACTGACCTGGGCACGGATGAACTGGTGACGTGAGGCTAGGTAACTACCGATATTGGTCAGAGGTCTATTCGCGACAGCGGCACAAGCTAACCACTGTTCTGATTTGGTATGGCAGTGTGAATGCAGGTATTGCATCCTGTTCCCTAGCGAGTGATGCGTCGCCCAAGTGTCTATGAAACCACGGGAAACTTTTCCTCACAAACCTAAGTGGTGAAAACAGATCCAAGCTATCTATCTAGTACATATATAAGATTGCCGTCTCATCGTCAGACTTGCGAAGAGTATTGTTCCTCCGGACCATCATAAACTTCACAACCCATACCACCCACGCCAGGGCCGCAGTAGCTGGACCGGAAACAGCACTGTTGTTCAGTGCTCTTTGGCCAGATCATCAGTCAGGGTTCAGGTTGCAATCACCTTAAAAGTGCCTAACAATCAGAGCAATCAATGGATGGCTTCCAGAACCTTCTCGTAATGTTTTCCCCTTCTTCGTCTATCCTTTCTGTCCTGCGGGATCGAGTTTCATTTTGTTTTGTGTGACCTTCATAAATCTATACCTTTTTGCTCATCAGTCAGTCGTTGGGTTCAACACCGATGCTATTACTATCCGGATGAGATAACTCATCATTATCACCATGCGGTGTTTCGATAGGTTACAAGCAACATTTTTGCAGGTAGCGCCCGCTTCATGGCGCACAGTATCAACATACCCCTTTTCCATCAGACCTAATGACTGTTCTGCGTCGTCTGTACTGTGCAGGCTTTGAGAGCATATGAGATGAGTGTGGATGGGAACAGCCCCTTTTAGGTAGTAAACTTTTGGTGTTATGGAGAAGAACACTCCCCGTCTGTTTACTATGGCAACGACTTTCTTGTCAAAACCGTAAACACACCACAAATGTTAGACTCCTTCTCAGGTACACTTTAGGCACAGCCTTGGTTCAGACATCTGAAGCGTGCCAAAAACTAAAACCCGACCATCTGTTGCAGTTCTTCAGTGCTATACACAGCCCTGGAGTGCCTTCCGGGCTATTGCAAGATGTTGATGTCGGGCACCTATACTCCTTCGGAGCCACTTGGGATCCAGAAAGCACAACTGTTTCAATTGATTGCATGTGTTCGGAAGTCATTGAATAGTCCGGCGGATGTCTTCCCGGATCACCCATGGCGGTACAAGATGGATGAAGCTCGCACCTCCATGGGCGGCACCACGAAGATTCCCGACTAAGGGCACTGTCCCCTTTCACAGCGTTTCAATATTTTCAGTTCTCCTCTTCTCCAATTCGGTTGTCATTCCTCCTTTTCCTTCTATTTTCAATGGAGATAAGTCCTTTCCATCAACCTCAAGCCTGCTGATTGTGTTCCTCAATAATCAGCCCAGGTTCTCACACTTTGGCCCTGACTGCCCTGACTACTGTCTCCGCTTGGAAGTATCGCTGCTCTGAGCTCCTACTGGCTTCATCATAATCAAGATGCGCTTCGAAATTCTTGTAGCCAGTTTGATTGGCCTCTCAACCGCTGCGCCTGGCTCAAGGTTTTCCCACCACGATACACAAACACAACTGACGGTGACATTACATGCACAATCCGATGCCCCACCATCTTCTACCGAGCCCGACATATGCCCCGACGGCACTAGGTTGAACGATGTCTACATCATTAGTGACCACCTAGGTGCTTGCGGCACAAGCAACATCAAGCCATGCACGACAAGGACGGACAAAGTTGAAAGGCTCTGTGGCGACACATGTGTCAGAACAGTGAATGCAACAACCGGAGAATCAGCGAATATGTACGGCTTATACCATCCCCAACCGGACGGAGGTTTCTTTATACTGTACAACGGGACGAACTGTGAGCAGGACGAGGTCTATTTGAGGTATCCCGCTCAGAGGATCGGCACGGGCCCTGTCCGTTACGTGCAGACCACCGACATCAAACCCATGGAGGTCTCTCCGTTTCGAAGCCTCCGATATTTTCCTACCAGGGACTAGTTCTCAGTGTTTGAGAGTATGTGAGGAACATACCGGTCGGGCTGTAGCCCGTTTCGCAAGGTATCACAGCTCTCCGCAGGAGGTGGACTAGTCGTTTACGGAGAGTGTCGACTTGATTCATGGAGGCATAGTTCAGCAGTAATTAAGGACACTCAATTGAACTCTTTCCTCGGACGGAATTGTTTCCGGGTATGTTAGATGTAATTGGGTAGTTAACAAGCTTGACCCTGCCACTGCTCGGGAGATGGTATACTATATTTCTGAGACGCTGCACACATCACGCCACCAACGTGACCCCATCTACTTTGTGATGATGTCCATGCATTTTACAAATTTAGGTTGAATATAAACCATTTGACCCAGTCGCTGTCTTAGAACCTCTAAACTTGCCGCTTCGGGCCTGGGGTCAATACCGAGGCACGGCCCACGATGGAACCCGGACATTCAACCTACGACCGTAGACGTGTCTATTTTAGGGTCGACCGCACTGCTCGTCACAATAGCTGGTTAGTGTTTGCAACGGATCTTGAAGGCTCGCTTGGCATTTGTAGGAAGCCAGTATCAGGCAGCCGTTTAGGTCAGGAGGTAATCAATAAGTGGAGCTTGGACCAACCCGGCCTGGCCCTGCGACCCTGACAGTGGCCTTGACAGGGCTCATCCTTCACCGCAGATGGATTTGCCGTGTACTAATTGTGACCTACATGTGGCTATTCGTGTGCAGAACCGTGATCTAGAGTGCCGGGTGAACTGTTTCATACCTACGTGTAGGCAGTGGTGTCCAGATGTCGCACATCGCATTTCCGGATGCTTAACACAACTAAGGTGTCCCGTAATCATATGTTAGGTCTAAATCAAAAATATTCTGTGGGGATTCCAGGTTGGGTGTTTTCCGGGTTAAATCGAGCGGGTCGAGGATAGCTATCATAACATCACAGCGTGCGTAAACACTATTCACTGCAGCTCTGGTATTTTGAGTATTATGCTACGTAATTATTACACGCGAGAGGCACTAGGCATACCTAGTTTGCAAACAAGTGAAGAGCACACCGTCTGGTAAATAATCTGAGGAGGATGATATCCACTCACATTATCCACCGGACCCGACCGGGGTCAGGACCGATCCTGCCCTGCCTTTCAACAACACACGGCGACCAGGTGCCATGTGGGTGCCTCTTTGGCCGTCTTTGAGACGTCTTGGCGAAACTGGGAATGGCTAGATGTGAGTAAGTGTATGGTCTGGCAGCTGACAGCCCGTCATCTGGTGTTTGAGATCATCGTGCAATGCTTACACGAAGGCCACGGATGATACTGGCCCAGGAAAGGGAGACTAGCTTCAATGATGATTGAGTGGCCATTGAGAGGCTTTCGGTGTCAGCAATTACACTCAAGATGAACCCGACAGTTGAATATGGACTATTTACTGATTTGCCTATAAGTAAGGCTATGTTCTGCCTTGAAGACTCACGATCAGAACCAGATCATCACACAATCACTTCAACAACTCAAAACCACCATCATCATTAAAAGCAACTCTCAAAACATCCAGCACACAAAGTCCGACACTATATCGTCCAATTCAAAATGCGTGCCTCATCTGCTCTCTTCATCCTGACTGGCCTGGCCGCCACCGCATTCGCTGCCTCCGCTGATGAGTATACCACCGATGACTGGTAGGTCCATAACTGGTGTTTTCTCCGCCCGTTTGGGCGTGCCCAGGCTGCATCATCCTACTCCGACGAGAAAATTGCTGACAGCTTTACCACTATCCAGCTCCGGTGATGCAAGCTACCCTCACAGCCCTAGCTGGCTGTTCGGTGACGACCAAATCACAATAGGTTAGTATTGCCCAGTCCTGAATACCTCGGTTCTTTGTCTTTCGAGTCTGAACTCATGAGATATGATACTGCGGTCTCGACTGTCTTGGAGGCCACACTTTCACATCAGATCTTACGAACTCGAGAACGGCAATATGCACTCAGCAACCGCTAACTAGGCCTGAATAGATGATACCACGAAGTCTATCAACACGGACACTATCACTGAC
Source organism: Cytospora piceae (assembly GCA_016508685.1). Taxonomy (NCBI): domain Eukaryota; kingdom Fungi; phylum Ascomycota; class Sordariomycetes; order Diaporthales; family Cytosporaceae; genus Cytospora; species Cytospora piceae. The sequence goes on along the minus strand of JADMLE010000005.1, from coordinate 734,015 downwards.
GTTTGGGGTGCTTTCTCGGAGAAGACTGACGACGGAGACTGTGCTGGTGACTACTTGGGGGATCTTGAGGATGGCTGCCAAAACGTCGATACGTTTGTTGATGGGCGGCGCATCGAATGCGTCGGACTGAATATCAACGGCATGGGGAGGAAGAACTGAGGTGGAGAAGTAGCTTGACACAGTGTTGAGAAACCTCACTTCATAGTTCGTTCCATTCCATTTTGGATCCTCGTTTAAGGATATAGTTGACGTATGAAATGATGTCGATTAGCTGAGGTCAGATTAGGTCGAAATTCATTTATGTTATTGCGCTTTAAATTGCTACATGTAGATCGACAGAATAGACAGTCATTACCTCCGTCTAATTCTCACACAATTTCTCACTCATATTTCCATGAAGTCCAGGGATATTTATTGTGGCCATCGGGGCGCTAGCTTGTAATTACCTGTCAAATCAGTCGGACCAAACAAACACGGAATCGCTTGTAGTTGAAACGGTGGCGGAGGAAGCCCATGATGATAATATCGAATGGGCTGACCTTGCTTGGGGAGCATCTGCAATCCACTCTGCATACACCCCCCTCCCTGAAGACCATTTTTCTCACTGCTGAAATTGAGCGACACTTACTGCCTATTAGTAAAGTTCCAAGTAGGTTTATTCCGGCCGTACTAGTGACGGTAAACCTGTTTGTGACGTTAGCATCAACTCAAATCCCAGTGACCTCGCACCTATCGTAGTAAATTGAGTAATGAGTAGGACTCAGACCACGGTGCTTGGTATATATATGTAGGAGTACGTGGAGCCCCAAACCTAATAGAAATCTATATTGGGATTGGCCTGCTAATCGCGAGAAGGAGCAGATAATCTCCGTAAAGGGGGATCAGCCTGGCCCTGGGATTGCTATTATCTATTATTACTAAAGGCACCAATCTTAAAACACCCCCCCCCCTTCATAATTCAACGCGGAGACTTGTAAGTACCATCAGCTGTTTCAATCTGACTCTCTATATCATGTGATGACTACCTAGGAGGTCTACGGGGGTGTTGCTCAAGACGAAGCCTCCTGGGCAGCAGCAAAGCTGTGGAAGCTTCCGGCTGCTCGTGGGTAAGCGGCAGTTCCTTGCCATGGTCCATCAACGACGCCATTAGCACCATCTATGCTTTTGACGTTGGGAACACCTGGAAAACCCCATCCACCACCGCCCGGAGTGTAAATAACACAACGGTCCCCCGTCTTCAAGTTGATCTGACCTCTTGAGCCAATGTTGACCCACCTCTCACTGCCGTCTTCCATCCTCTGCACCCAATAATTCGCACCGCTCTCGCCGTTCTCACCACCAAGCATGCCAAAAGGCTGATGGACCCGCCTCTCGGTGATGATTCCGAAGGTGAGAGGATAGCGACACTCCCAGTCTCGGACCACGCCACAGCCTCCATTGAACTTGCCCTTGCCGCCGCTGCCTTTGCGGATCGAAAAGTCGCGTAGCAATACCGGGAATCGTTTCTCGATGATTTCCACATCCGTTGTCCTGGTATTGGTCATGTGGACCTGGACCCCCGAGGCGCCGTGCCAGGTTGGCCCGGCACCTTCGCCGCCACATATGGTCTCGCCGTATCCGAAACCAAAACCCTTGCTGTCGTCTTGCTCTTCTAACTCTTCGCTGGGGTCGATGCAGTTACCGAAGAAGCCGAAGCAGTTCATACAGCCCTGAGACCCAGCAGCTGCCTGGAAGGCTTTGAGAAGAAGGTCGACTAGCCGCTGTGAGGTGAGCGTGTTACCGCAGCAGACGGCTGCTTTTGCCGAGGGATTCAGGAAGGTATCTTTAGGTAGAACAACCTTTGTCGGCGCCAGACAACCTTGGTTCAACGGGATGTCCGAGCCGATAAGTAACCTAAGGGTATAGATGAGGGCCGAATATGTAATTGCCGGTGGTGCGTTCATATTTGATAGCATCTCACAAGAGGTCCCCGTAAAGTCGAGCGTGGCGAATCCGGTCTCGTCAATGAATATCGAGACCATCATCTTGGAGCCGTTGTCCAAGTAGTCCGTGGCAGTTAGAGGAGTAGATCCAAACCTCTTGTATGCCGACTTGAGGTATGCCCTGACGGCAAACTCGGCGTTTTCCTGAATTTTCTTCATATAGAAATGGACGACGGGTCGACTGTACTCGTCCATCAAGGCCCTGATGAGGTTGCTACCCTTGGTATTGGCTGCGACTTGTGCCTTCAGGTCGGACAGGTTGTCACCCAGGTTTCTTGCGCCACTGCAACCCGGATGTCTCCCGGGCTCAAGGAGAATAGCGACGATGCCCTCTTCGTCGAAGTGACCATCACGGACGAGGAAGAAGGACTTGATAGCGGCACCCTCCTGCCACAACTCAGTGGAGTCTCTGAACTGATTATCAGCAGGCCATCTCGAAAGACTTGAGCAAGTAGTATTGTTGACTTACGGTGGCATCGAGTTCCCTCTGTATCCTCCAATATTCAAGTGGTGGCCCCTAGAAGCAGTGTAGAAGCAAATTGTCTTGTCGTCTTCGTCGAAAATTGGGGAGATCACCGTGATGTCTGTCAGGTGTAACGTCAGGATTCTGCATCGCTAAGAGAGGGGAGAGGGAGGACCTACCAGGTAGATGTGTACCACCGGACTCCGGATGATTGGAGACAAGGACGTCCCCAAGCCGCAGTTTTCCCCGATGGAGCTCGTGCTGATACTTTACAGCATAACTCATACTGCCCAGGTGTACTGGCACATGCGGCGCATTCGCGACGAGCTCTCCATCTGGGCTGAAAATAGCACAAGAGAAATCCAGTCGCTCTTTGATGTTGAGCGAGATACTGGTCCTTTGGAGGGTGCGACCCATCTCTTCTGCTATGCCCATGAATCGGTGCCCGAAGATGCTAAGTTTAATAGGGTCGACCACGAGTTGACCACCTGCCGCATGCTGGGCCTTCTCCTTTCCCAGGTCAATGACGACGTGCGAGGTGAGGATCCTGGCCTCTGCACCAGGTACCACAATGATGGTCTGGGTGTTGTCGATGATGATTGCCGGGCCTGAAATAACTCCGCCTGGCTCGAGAGTGTTGAGCTGGAAGACTTTGGCTGATAAGTGACCGCCATTGGCGAAGTAGACTTGCTTCTGTGAAACAGTCAGCGACATGATAAATGAGCTTCGGTTGTGAGTTTATTTTCTTAATTACCGTCATATCCTCTCCTTTGCTCTGGCCTTGGAAATCGAGTGATTTCAAATCCTCAACCAGTGAGTCGTTATCCTTGCTCACCTTCTCACTCTTTCCAACGCCGCGAACACGGACATCATCGACTAACACCTTTCTTGATCTGGGGAAAGTGAAGGACAATTCCCGGTAATGTTCGGTCTCCAGGGCGGTCAGCCAATCGTTATCCCCCGGTCGAGCAATCATGAAGTTGGTGTCGGTGCCATGGTATCGGAGATTCAAGTAGTCATAGTGGGCGATGGAGGATGGAGGGATCCCTTGCGCGAGTAACCCTTCATCGACCTTTTGCCTGAGAGTGACCAGCTTCTCGTCCAGCCTGGGCAATGAATTACCTCCCAATGTCTCCGAACTAGGCTCACGTGCCTCCTGAACAACCTCTGCCAGCGCCATTCCATAGGCTGATAGGATGCTCGAGTATTTGTGGATGACGATGCGACCAATGCCCAACTTCTCAGCGATTTCACAAGCATGCTGTCCACCTGCACCGCCAAAGGTTGCGAGGTCGTGCTGAGCTGTCTCGAAACCACGAGCCTCCGTCAGGGCACGGATTGGCCGACTCATGGATTCATTAGCCACATTGATGAAGCCGTGGGCCACTTCGTGTGGTGACATCGATCTTCCAGTATCGGCGTTGATCTCAATTGTGAGCTCTTCGAACATATTCGCGACAACAACAGTGTCAAGTGGAAGGTTCTCTTCGGGGCCAAAGATGGCTGGGAAATATTCCGGCACCAGTCGACCGAGGCTTGGGAGTGTGAGTACATTTACCTAGCCAGTTAGGTCACCAGGTACAACTTACAATAGGTTCGCGTCTGTGACAGTCAATGGACCGCCTTTACGATATGACGCTGGGCCTGGATGAGCGCCGGCACTCTATATCGAGTGTGGTCAGTCAAGCCCGTGAATTGCAAAGTACCTACTAAGTAGGTACCAATAGTTCACTCACCTCCGGACCAACTTTGAACATGCCATTTTTCCAAAAGAGCATGCTGCCACCACCTGCAGCTACTGTGTTGATGTCCAATTGTGGGCTTTGGATAGAGACGCCTGCCGTTACGGTCTCAAACACATGCTCGAAGGTTCCACCATACCGACTGACATCGGTCGAAGTGCCACCCATATCAAAGCCAACTATGGGAGTCTGTCCATCATACGAGGTCCTTGCATGGCCAACGACACCACCTGTCCCAATCGTTAGTCAAAGCTTGAGTCGGGCGGCTGAGTATGACCAGTACATACCTGCAGGGCCACTCAGGATTCCTCGCAAACCACTGAAGCCTTTATGACTGACGAGCCCACCATCACTTTGCATGAACTCGCAAGAGACGCCGTCGAGGTTGCCGTCCGCGAAGCCCTTGGCAAAACCGGTGACGTATTGAATGATCTCCGGTGTCAAATACGCGTCTGCTGAAGCCGAGCTTCCACGGGAAATCATCTTGATCATGTTCGAGCCGACGTCGGATGACGTTGATACATGTTTAAAGCCCATTTCCTTGGCAATCTCGCCAATCCGCTCTTCGTGGGTTGGATATAGATACGAGTGTACCAGACAAACGGCCAGTGTATCGATGCCTTTTGTCTTGAGGACTCCGAGTTTCTCTTTGACTTCGTCATCGTTCAGTGGATATACGATGCGCAGCATATCTCCCGTAATCCCTTTGACAAAGAGACCAGGTACCTCCTTCGGTGCAGGCCGGGAGTCCTTCGTGACGTCTTCATCGAAGCCTTCCACGGTGATGCGTTCTGAGATCTCCACAACCTCGTCGTAAAGGAGTTCTGGTTTCTTGATGCCCAACTCAAACAAATTGGGTCTGGACTGGTGGCCGATGTCAAGCAAGTCGCCGAATCCCTGGCTTACAATGAATGCATGGCGTCTGCCTTTCCTCTCGAGCAATGCTGTGACGAGCATTAGCTCAACGCCCAAGAATATCAAACTTGGGAGCCCATATAACTCACCGTTCGTGGCAACTGTAGTGCCCATGCGGATCGAATGGATGAGATCTTTAGGTAGTTGACTTCCGCGACTTATGGTCTGGCCAGACAACATCTGCAAAACCCTTCGAATACCTTCCGACGGCGCGTCATCGTAGTTTTCGGGATCCACCGACAGCAGCTTCAGAAGGATGTCTTGTTGGTCGGGGACCGAGGCCCAAACATCTGTAAAAGTGCCGCCACGATCTACATCACTATAAGTGAGGGACTCTCTGGGGGATGAGGGGTCGGCTTCAGCATAGAGTCATACCTATCGCAAACTTAACGCTCTTGGGCGGTATGGAGGTCATGGTTGGCGATGAGAGGGATCAGAAATAAGTTGGTTCTCAGCTTGCAACGGAGGTCGATGAACGCCTAGATATATTGGAAATGAATTCAAAGCCAATAGTTATTTGGTTCTCGTCATCAAATATATTGGTCCCGAAAGATGGCACAAGACCTCCTTCACGAATGCCATGCCGCCCCCAGGATCGTGTTCGAAAGGTAAGCTACGGTCCCTCGATTCGAGCTGCCTTTGGTACATGTCGCATTGACCGTAGCTGCATACCACTTCCGATAGATCTCCTGGGCAGATAACGGATTGAATTCGAGGTACCAATCGACGACCAGTCAGCAGACTGCCGGTGTTGGACCAAAGTCGATCCCCGCTCCTCAAGGCCAACAGCACCGGCCGGAGATATCCGCGACTGGCATACAAGGTCCCGATTAAGCAGTCCTCGTTTCGAACTTCCCTTGCTCGTCACACCTATCGCTGGCCTTATCATACTACTCTCGTCCGTATCAGATATCACATCCAAAGGCTTGACACCTGGACGATCATTGTGGAGAAATGGGGTTTGCCTTCATGCATCAAAAACCCAAAAGATGGGCACTAATTAGCATCACCCCGTGTCGCACCAGCAGGGCGCCGTGAGACGTGACATGCGCAATATCGGAGCCATTTGGAAGGAAGGAAGGAAGCAAGCCCGCACGTAGAGATATGATAACAACAGCCACGTTGCAAATCAATATCTCAGATAAGACTTGCCTTAGCACAATTAAAAAGGAGCGGTCACTGATGGTCACTGATGGCAATCAAATATGATGTCTGGAGGTCCCACAGATGTGCTTCGGTGACTAAAGTCTAAGGCTTGATCTACGCAAGACACTGGACGTTTAATGCACAACATCAAAGTATTCTCATCTCCACTGACGGCTTACATCGCGATCATGGTGGGAGACAGTGTTTCTATGCCCCACGATGATCTCGGAAGGAAGGTTGAAGACACCATTCATCCACTTTCTTCCCACGGGCAAGGGGAGTCTGTAGCGACTGGAACTAAGGCATTCAATGACACGGTTGTTGATGATGCCGCAAAATACCTGGCAAATGCGAGCCAATTTGCGCCGTTGACGCCCGAAAGGGAGAAAAGGCTCAGACAGAAAATCGACTCATGGATGATTCCACTGGTAAGAAGACCCTTGAATGTTGGAAACTGCCAATTTACTGACCCCGGTTCTACTCAGTTGCTGTTCACAGCTACACTTGGTGCTGTTGACAAAGTCGAGATTGGTACCGCGTCTTTATATGGATTCCAAAGCGACAACAACATAACCGGAGAACAGTATAGCTGGCTCGGGAGTATTCTCCCCCTTGGAGTACGTGGTATCAATTTATTCTTTGACGGGAAATGGCATTGACAACAATGCAGCAACTGTTTGGCTACACTATCACGACATGGCTTGTCCACCGAGTTCCGCCTGGGAAGCTTTTATGTACCGCCTCCTTGCTCTGGTCCATTCTCACCATCTTGTACCCGGCTTGTCATACTTGGTCAGGGTTTATGGCACTGAGGTTCTTCATGGGCCTCATTGAGTCCGCAATTTCTCCATGTCTCACTATGCTGGTGGTTACCTTCTACAAGAAGGAAGAACAACCTCAGAGGAACGCCAGTGAGTCTTGTCAACTGTAATTCAACCTCAGTGTGGTCTAACTGTTTGTGTCATCAGTCATTTTTGCCTACTTTTCGTCCGTATTCAATGGCTTCTTCGCCTGGCTTGTCGGTTTGATCCCAGACGCAGCCCCTCTAGCAAAGTGGCAATATCTGTATCTCATTACCGGGTCCATCAATATTCTCTACTCGATATTTATCTGTTATTTCCTCCCAGACAATCCCATGAATGCTCAATTCCTCAATGCCGAAGAGAAGTTCTGGGCTGTGGAGAGACTTGCTATAAACAGGACTGGTGTATCCAACAAAGTCTGGAAATGGGATCAAGTCTGGGAGGCATTGCTGGACTTCAAGGTCTGGCTCATATTCCTATTTAACATCGCCATTAACATGCCCAACGGAGGTTTGCAAACCTTTGGTACCATTATCATCTCCGACCTTGGCTTCAACTCCCTCAATGCCAGCTTGTTGACCATGCCGTTTGGTATTCTGGCGACATCGAGTGCCTGGTTCTTCAGCTTTATCGCCAGCAGGTGGCATAACAGGAGAACTATCGTTGCTTGCATCGCGCTGCTGCTACCCATCCTTGGCACTGCCTTGGTCTATGGTCTCCCAAGGTCCGATATTGCGGGACAAATGATTGGTCTGTACTTCATGTACTTCTACTGGCGTAAGTTGTCTTGTCCACCGAAATGAAACTAGATTCGAGCTGACATCATCCTTCCTTTCCCCAGCACCCTATGTGGTCGGAATATCTCTTCCTCAAGCAAATACTGCTGGCCAGACAAAGAAGTCTATAACATTCAGTTTGGTCACCATTGGATATGCAGTAGGAAACCTTATCGGGCCACAGACGTTCGTCGCAAGCCAGGCACCCAAGTACACTGGTGGAATCATCTCAATGCTGGTCTGTTACAGTGTTTCTATGTTATTGCTACTTGGGTACTTCGCGGTGGCTACTACAGAGAACAAGAGAAGAGACAGGAAGTACGGCAAGCCTGAAGAGCTCCATGATGCGGTAGAGGGGTTTGTCGACATTACGGATAAGAAGCAGCCGAGCTTTAGGTATATACATTAGTTGTGGCCAGAACTTGAAAGGGTTTGTCTTCCAGCAATCTTCTGCCAGAAGGAGCAGTGGTTATCACGCCAAACTAATATTCCTGTGCCTTCCCTCTAAGATAGACCACCCTTTCAGAGCCTCTATCGTGCTTAAATCCCGTGCTTTCCACACATCCCCAATGACCCAACGAGCCTTCTTGACACATCCCAGTTGACGTGTCCTTTGCAGGGCGTCCAGCATCTGCAAAATGGATTTGCGGTAATCATCTGACTCCGGTCGCACTCCAAGTGTACCAAGGATAAAGAGTGGCCACAGGGTAGTGTTGGTGCGCAAAGGTACACAAGGCAGTATTTCCAGGATTTCCTTAGTGAGTCGAACCATGTGTGGCTCATATGGACCTGACTCGTCGATCCTGGCGTACAGATACATCAACGTGGCCAGCCTCTTGAGTTCTGAAATTGCACGAGTCTCGTTCCCTGCCAAATGGGAATCTGCAGTGCTTTCTGGAGGAATCTGGCACAATTTCCTTTCCATTCGATCTCTTTCCAGTTTGTTTGCGGCTTGAGTTTCGACTCGTACTGTACGCTCTGAAGCTGCCACCTCAACATCGCCCAAAGCTGTTGACCTTGAACTTGCGGAACCCGCAAGAGCTGTTATGTCTGCAACAATGCACAACAGTGACTTCGAGCAGCCGGCCAGGGTTTGCACATACTCCTCGCTCACAGAGTCAAGAAGTGTAGCTATTTCCCCACGTCCGGTTTTTGGTCTCCAGGCAGTGGAAGCCAGAACGTTATGAACGATGAACCACGTCGCGAGAAAGTGATACAAGTCTGGATTGGTCATCATCAATCTCCTGTGCGAAGCCAGCAGTGTTTCACCGAAGTCAGCGTGTATGATCCACGACGGTGAGCAGTCCCCTAGTATCTTTCTTTTAGTTAGTTGTAGTGTGTTTCTCCCAAGCTTGTAGGTTGCTGACCTCGAGGAAACTCAACATTGCAACGGTCACGATCGCTTCCTCAGGCCCATGTTGGTTGGCGTCGAGGTGGCGTCTAAGTGATTTGAGAGCTAACCCCGAAAATTCCAGGATGACGTCTCAGGCTCCGCGTGCCCAAGTATATACATCTGACTGGCTGCGGTTGCCATGACACAGTGGAAGAGGGGACCTCCCGGGGAGGCGGCGGCAATCCTGAGGACCACGCTGCGGTATGGGTTGGCGCCAAGCTTCACTGCACATTGCGGAGTGATGAAATTGACGAAGTAATCCCACAGGCGGGCTTCCTTGCCGGAAACAGTCAGATACGAGAACCCTGTAGGAAGTAGCAAGGGATCAAGGAGCCCTGGAGGTTGACAAAACAGGTCCTCTGTCCGCTGCACGTCTCGAGCCAATGCCGGGCTAAGACCAACGAGGTCTTCATATTGGCTAGAGGCGGCATCATCGAAGTCTTGAAGTGCGACATTGAGGAACATCCAATCGTACACTGGTGGGTCATCCCTTTCGGCATGGTTTCGGTTTCTGCATAGTGTCTGGGGGACGAATGTCGGTTCTTGCCATGTCAGTCTCAAACTGTAGCCGCAAGCTAGGCCCAGTCTTCGACAATGACTGCATATTGGTCGCTGTTCAGGACATTTCACACGTCGTTCTACAAGTCCCGTCAGTAAGACACGGCGTCGTAAAAGAGGGGCGGCAGCAGTACCAACGCACCACGACATTTCCAACAGCCACTCCGCACTCGCCTCTCGCGTTGATAGGTTTTGTCTTTTCTTGTCTCCATCAAGCCACGGCCGCTTGACCTATTGTGGGGATCATACAACTGTGAACATATACATTTGTTTGTTGCGACTCAGCCATGGGAGGCTTGCATTAAGTTCAATGCTGTGGCCACGAGGTTGACTTGGATGGGAAGGTGGACCGCATTAAAAGTGGTCTTTCAGGGGGGCAATCCGTATCGATGGCGATCCGAGGAGCCAAGACGTTTATGCTGTATTCGACGTAGTCAATGCAATGTATTGGCCAGTCAGGGCTGCAGTCTATCTCAGTTATTGGACGCGCCGGGATTAGTGCGTGGAGAGGTATCCAAATTTGGTGATAAGGAGTCGTGCCCCGGCGTACGAGATAAGACACTCGTTGATTACCCGGGCCTCCCTTGCGGCTCTTTTGCCACAGGTTGGGCGGCAGGTGGCCGCAAAGCCCTGGAGTGTAGCGCACATCCAGCTCACTAGGGTGCAGACGAAAAGTTTGCGGGAATCCTGGTGACATATGCCAGAGAATTTGGGGTTCTTCTTCGAGCCGGACCGAGAGACATGTCAGCTGAAGGTTTCTCCACCTGGTGCCGGGTACACGAATTGTGGTCGTTCCCCCTAGCGAACAACGACATCATCCCTGAAGAAGATGAACAAAGGATCAGAAAGCCACTACGGGAGACACTACACCGAGCTGGCGGAGCGCCCGTTGATCTGCAAGCACGTTTGCTGGTGCGCGGACCCGGCTGACTCGGATTTCATTATCGATATCGTACCTGGCGCACGGAGAATGGTCGTCGCCAGTGGTAACTCTGGGCACAGGTTCAAGATGCTGCCTTTAGTTGGCCGTTTCATTATAGATGTTATCGAAAGAGGATCACAGGATGTTGCACGATGGAGGGCATCCATCAGGGTTCCAGCGGGAGTGGGAACATGAGCTGGAGTACAGGAGAAGTGATGGACTTGGCAGACGTGTCGACCACGGTCTAAGCCTCGTAATATAAGGAGAACACTGGGCAGTGCATCACATTTAGGCTTTGAAGAATCGAAACGAAAGTTCCCAGTGTCGACCAGGCGAGCTTCGTCCCTGGCGTGTTTTACCTAATTATTCCATCCGGCAGCTGTAGTGTCAATTCGGGGATAGGGTTGCATTTACAAAGAAGAGTAACACGGGCTTATAGGGGGCCGAAGGATATGGACCCTAACCTTGGCTCACCATCGTCATTACAGGGATGTCTGTACATAGTACTCCACATCGGAAAGGCCCGAATATCAACTGCCGTTCTTTAGCGAGATGGAGGCTGAATATGCGGCAGTCACGGCTGCAAGTGTTTAAATGCAGCTGTCAGGTCCTGACCAGACTCACCAGTAGCCGCAGGTGATGAGCGAAATATATGATATCTTAGTCCTGCGAACAACTTAAGCAAGCTACATGTGTTGGGGCTCTCCTTGAAAATGTGTTATTCACTCCGAACTTATGCATTGTGTACTGTGAAGTTATATCAGTTGACCCATGACCATGATGATAACATTTCTTAACCCAAGCTGTGAGCCCACTTTTGTTCGTTTACCTTTTCTAACTCAGGTTTGGCAGCGGGATTCATTAGAGGGTGCTGAGAACTCTAAATAATCATTAGTCTGACAATCGGATCATTATACTATTTTGTAATTACCAGTGGAAAGGTATAAGCCTGTCACAGCCATTTGATGATATGCAAAACACTCTTTTTGAAACACTGCATTACCTGAATAGGTAGAACAATAAATCGATTGTATCGCGCCATCTTCTCCCTGAAAATTACTCAGAACTCTAATGTCATAGGAGCTGCCTGATTAGTATCTCTCGTCTCATACAGAGTTGCATTGTCGCCCACCTGGACGTATTTACGAACTATACCGGAGGAAGATCACATTCCCAGTGGAGCTGAGCGAATTCGGTTTCCTTGGCTTGAAACCTTTCTCCCGGCACCAAATCGTAAACACGTGCAAGTCCTTACTGCGTAGTATAGTTTTCAAAGCTTACAAAAGGCTTACATTACAGTACACAAAGGAAAATACTCGGTCGTGGAAATCATCTCTGACAAGCAGTGACTGTAGTAACCTGAAAACTTCAGAGGTTAGTTCCCGATGAGTACTAGACAAGGTTACCCATAGGGCGTAGGGCGATGGTGCTATGTTGGTACCACACTTGAGCCAATTAATGGCATGTTTGGCAGTGATTTACTCAGGGCTTGAGGTCTTGGCGGACGTTTAAAGGGGCATTTCGGGCTTAGCTTCAGGACGAGGAAACAAAGAAGCAGGGTCAGCCCCTGAGACTGCACGGACGATGGAAGTTATCCGAGTAGTAGGTATCAACGATCTGTGTGTGTATTTCCGTGCGATACCGTCGTTATGTACGAGTAATTAAGCTCAACCACACCGGTTTTCTTGCTCCGAGAGGATCGAAACGGGCTTAGCTTGCAAAACGGGGCGGAACTTGCTCATCCGGCTCGGGAGTGTCAATCCTTAATCTGATCAAAGAACCCAGGTCTCCGATTGCGCAGGATCTAGACATTCCAGACACTTCGCCCCCTTAAAATGAAAGTTTTTAGTGTCCGGGATGTGTACGATTTATCAGAAGTCAGTCAGCATGGTGAAATTGGTGGGATCCAGATGACAAACGACGACAAATGCAATGTGAAGCTCCACTTTACCTTGATTCATGATCTGAGAGTTTGGGCGACCTTATATTGAACGGCCCAGCGCTCCATGAGGTCCAAGATGATGGATTGCCTAGTTCCAAACCCTATCAATCCAGGATTCTACTCGCAACGATGAAGAACCTTATCTCCCTTTCCCTCGTTGCAACTGCCGTGGCAGCTCGTCCCGGCCCGGGAGTCGAGCACAAGGCTGGTGCCACCGATGACTACGACTATATTGTTGTTGGTGGTGGTACCAGCGGCTTGGTCGTTGCCAGTCGCTTGTCTGAAGAACCGTCTGTCTCTGTGCTGGTCATCGAGGCTGGCGAGTCTGTTCTCAACAACCCCAATGTCACTGATGTTAATGGCTACGGTTACGCCTTCGGAACCGATATCGATTATGCCTTCTCGACCACGCCACAGACCTACGCCAACAATGTTTCCACGACCATGAGAGCCGCCAAGGCTCTTGGTGGAACCAGCACTATCAATGGTAAGCACGCTTTCATATTCAGGCCTCCGGTTTTCAGGTGAGGCCAGTCTTTGGTTCGGAGCTGACAAGGCATTAGGATTGGCTTACACAAGAGCCGAGGCTTCCCAAATCGACGCATGGGAGACCCTCGGTAACCAAGGCTGGAACTGGAGCACACTTTTCCCATACTACTTGAAGAGTGAGACCTTTCAGGTACCGGATGATTCTCGCTTGAGCTCTACTCATGAGGCCTACAACGCTGAGTACCACGGTTACGATGGCCCGCTCTACACGGGCTTTGTCTACAGCGACACCAACAGCACATTCCCTATCAGCATGAATGCGACATACCAGGCCCTCGATGTGCAATGGAACGAAGACACCACTGGTGGCAGCATGGTCGGATTTGCGCCCTACGCCAAGACCATCCACCAGGAACTCAATATCCGTTGGGATGCGGCCCGAGCATACTACTACCCCTACCAGAACCGCACGAACCTCAAGGTCATGCTCAGCACGACCGCCAACAAACTCACCTGGGCTTCCACCAACGGTACTGATGCTACTGCTAGCGGTGTCGAGATCACCGGCGCCGACGGCACCACCTCAGTAGTGAACGCTCGCAAGGAAGTCATCCTCTCCGCCGGTGCCCTCGTCTCCCCCCTGCTCCTCGAGCTTTCTGGTGTGGGCAACCCCACGGTTCTGTCCCAGCACGGCATTGAGACCGTCGTTGAGCTTCCCACCGTCGGCGAGAACCTGCAGGACCAGATCAACAACGAGCTTGTGTACCAGCCTCCCACCAACTTCACTGCCACCTATGACAACGGCGGTGCGCAGTTTGTCGCTTATCCCTCCGCTTCCCACGTCTTCGGAGCCAACGAGTCCACCATCTCCGGAGATCTTAAAGCTCAGCTGGCGGCCTACGCAGACGCCGTTGCCATTGCGAACGGCAACGTCACCAAGGCCAGCGACCTGCTTGACTTCTTCCAGATGCAGTACGACCTGATCTTCGAGGACGAGGTCCCCTACGCTGAGGTTCTCATCTACATCTCCTCCGGTGCCTGGGGTGCCGAGTACTGGGGACTCCTGCCCTTCTCTCGCGGATCCATCCACATCGGCCAGGGCAAATCCACCAGCGGTGCTCTCATCAACCCCAACTACTTCATGCTGGACTACGACGTCGAGGTGCAGGTCGCTACGGCCAAGTTCATCCGCGAGGTCTTCGCCACCGAGCCATTTGCAGCTATCGCCGGCACCGAGACCACCCCCGGATTCGATGTCCTCGCTACTGATGCGGATGCAGCCACCTGGAGGGACTGGGCCGTCTCCAAGTACCGCTCCAACTTCCACCCCGTCGCCACCGCTGCCATGATGCCCAAGGAGAAGGGTGGTGTCGTTGATTCCAACCTTAAGGTCTACGGAATCAGCAACGTCCGCGTGGTGGATGCTTCCATCCTTCCCTTCCAGGTCTGCGGTCACTTGGTCAGCACCCTGTATGCTGTCGCTGAGAAGGCCTCTGATTTGATCAAGGCGTCTGCTTAAGCTCTGAGCGATGGCGTTCTTGGGAGGTTTCATAAAAGTCTTTCTGACACATGGAACATCCGGCGCTGGATATTTGACTCTGTCGTTTCGAGCCTGTTGTATATATTCATGAATTTCTATCTGTCCAGACGAATCAATGACCACCATCGTGTGGATTAACCGCTCAATACAAATGCCCCAGTTTATGCATTTCGTGCTCGTAAAGTTACAAGACTGAGCGTCGCACAAGAGTGATATGGAGTCTCCTGCCCTGGGCCCTGTTCGGTGGTGTTTCTGCCCCGGAGCTACGGTAGAGCCTTTAAAGTCAACCGTTGCACGCGCGTAAACTCAAGGGATGGGGATTCAGCGCAGTTCTTCAGATCCATACGCGATATCTGTGCTGCTCTTCTAGTTGAGTCCTCATGACAATACCGGCTCAACTTCCTCTGCTCGCGTCTTGCCTTCACCCTATTCCTGGTTAGAGCTCTTAACCATTTCATCTCAACCAAAGAAAACCAAAAACTCCAGCATACAGAGCAACGGCGAGGGCAACGATGATTCCCTACAAACCATGACGGCAACCACTGCAGTTATTCATGGGACTTGTATTTGCTTTGGCCCGAGGGTGGCGTTGGAATGTAGGTGAAGCAGATGGACAGTTGGTGCTCAGATTGCACTTCTCACCTGCAGATTCTCAGCCATATATTCCTCAAGTCGTCATGCCAGATCCCACATCGTATATGTGGAGCTTTGCAGAATTAGTTAAAATGGCCTCCCTTCCAGTCCAGGACTCAGAATCCCGAAAATCTGCGAGATGCTCAACTCCAAATTCGAGAGTTGAGCAATGTCCGGCGCCAATATGTATATAGTAGATACCCCTATTTATCATACCCCTATATAAAATAAAACCGTTATTATTATAAATATCTCGTAGATGGGCCGTTTATATTGGTAGTTTAGCATATATCATATATGATAACTATTTGTGAGATATTCTAAAAGGGGGGGTGGTCATGTTTTGGTGGTAAAACGGGTTTTTATCCAAGGTGATTTAGGAGGTCTCTAGGCTCTAGTCCCGGGTTAGGGTTAAACCCGGGGACTTAAAACCCCCACCCCGTTATACTCCGAATTTAGCTCTCCCCTACCCCTAACCCTCTACACATTAGGCCCGTGCGTAAACCTTATTTATCACATGGACTATATTTGTGGATTAGGCAATGGCATGGACAATGCTAGGCCTAGCGATCATATAGGTGCCGCAAGGCACTAGGCCTGTTGCGGCAGGCGGTGTGATTAACCACTAGGCAGGGCGGTAGAACGGTAACGCCGAAGGCCTTAAGCCTTTTACCTGCAACCTTATAATAGCTTCTAACTAAGAGAATAAGATAAGTAATAACAACACTAATAAGAATAACCTAAGTTACCTACCCCTATAATATTATAACTAAAGCCTAACTAATACTAATTAGTAATTATAAGGTAATCTCTAATAGTAAGGAAGGAAGAGATAGACCTTTCTTACGATTATTGTATAACGATTAGGTCTCCTTTATAGGCTATTCGTCGCGCCTTAAGTCTTAAGATCTATACTATAATCGAAGCTATTATAAGATTATTCGGGCGATTTAGTTAACCTTTATATAATAGCTAAGATTAACCGCTAGCTATTATAAGACCTTCTAAACTAACCTAATAGAAACGTGTCTAATTAGAAGCTAACTTTATAACCTAATAGCGCGTATTATTACGTAAACCTTTAAAACTTCCCTTTACTATAAACTTTCCTTTTAAATAAAACTTTATACTTATTCTATACTATAAACTTCTTTTACGATAAAACCTACGTTACCGACAGACTTTATAAACCTTACCGACCCTCCTTTATTCGAGTTAACCTTAAACCTCTTTTTACGATAATTATAAAGGCAGTGCCTATAATTTTCCTTTCCTTAAACTTTACGAACTTATAAAAACCTTCCCTTATAACCTTATAAACCTACGAGAAATCCTCTTTTATAATATAACCGTTCTACTATATAATAGCTTTTAACGGCTAAGACGAGGAAGTAGAACTATACCTCTTCTAAGATTATTTCGATAACCTTATACAGAACTTATAAGTAATATAGATAGGATAGCGTAAAGTAGACTTTAGTAAATAAGATAACCTTATCGATAAGGCTACGATTAATAAAGTCGGCGCTATAACCTTTACTATATAAGTTATTAAGACTCTTTAGTAGTAAGGTACTATTACCGAAGCTCTTTTAGCAGACTTCTAGTAAGAATTTAAAGGCTAGAATAAAGAGATATTTAGATATATCGATCCCCTTTAGAGACGTAAAATAAAGAACTTCCTTAAAGAATAAGGCATCTATATAGATCTATATAGATATTACTTTACTATATAACTCCTAGAGGTAATAAAGATAGAGAAATACCTTTTATAGCCTGCAGAAGAGATTAAGATAGTTAAATTTTTACCTAATATCGAAATTAAATAAATTAGAATAACCCTAGTAGTAAAACTTTAAAGTCTATAGTAGCTACTTCTATATAATAGCTACGCTCCTCTTACGTTTAATCTCTATAGTATTAATAATATGCTCGAGTCTATCGAGAAAGATAAATCCCTTATACCTATATTATAATCCCCGAGCCCTACGCTATCCTTTAGATTTAACTTTCTATAGCGACTAAGGATATAACTTAAGATAATGCTACTAAGACAGCTAAGGCAAATAATAGGCTTTTAAGGCCCGGAACGACTATTTATATAGCTATCGGAATAGCTAAAGTAACCGATAGGCTTCTAAGCCCTAGAATAACCTCTCTTATAACCTTAATAGCTATAGTACCCTCTAATTCCCCCTCTAAACCCCCCCTCGAATTTTCCTCCGAAAACCCTTCTAAAGCTATACGTCTTTACTAAAATACCGTACTATTAACGAGGAACTATATAACTACTAGCCTTCGAGTACCTTTATAAACCTTCTTATAATCCCTATAAAACTCTCTTTCCTTACCTAGTGCTTAACCGTATACTAGAACTAGATAAGATTATAGCTTTTTTAAAAGCTTAAGATAAGGATAAGAAGTAGATAAGAGAGCTATATAATCTACTAAATAATAAGCTAAAGATTTTTATAAACCTTTACTACTATAGCGGTATCTAGTTAAATTAGTTCTACGCTATACTTCTTTAGATTTTTACTAGAAGAGCCGAGACCTACTATATTTACTATATCGGTATAATAAATAATTTTACTATAGCCTATAGAAAGCTAAAGACTTATTTTAAGACGGATACTAATTATTAATAGTATTATAACAATTAGATAAATATAATATTTAATAGCTTTCGGAACAATAAGGAGAATATCGATAAAAGCCCTTATAAGGTTCTATATATTATACTAGATAAACTTTAGCTTTACTAGCGCGCCCTCGGCCCTTACTACGCTAGCAATAAGATATTAAAGATAACGGTCCTTCGAGTATATAAGGGAGTAGCAGAATTCGAGCACGCCTTCTATATACCTGCCGCTCTTTATAAGAAGCTTTTCTAAAACTTCCGATCGTCCTTTAAACTCTCCTTTAAGCAAGGGAATAGCGCTAGTAGTTATTTTATTTAAAGACGGCCTAATAATAACGTCTATTATCTCGACCGCTAGTATAATAATGTCAGAGACGGAATTATAGGCAAAGTGAGAGGAGTAGTCTGAGTGTATGAGCAGCGTAGGAGCAGAGTAGTATTGGCTAAGGCTAGGCGTGCTAGAGTGAAGCTAATCTCTAACCTCCCTCGTTCCTTTCGGAAGGTCCCCTTCTATCTCTTTTATCTAGGTTTCGGCTACCGATATCCGCCGATATCGCGAGGGAGAAATCCCGTAATACGCTGCGCGGTCGTAGCGCTATCGGCGCTACTGCGCTAATCCCCCGATGCTGCCCCAATATCCTACCCCGACCTTATCTGTTATTCTAAGCCTAACAGTATATCCCCCCTTCCTAGGCTCTTATCCCGGGAGCCTCCGATGCGGGGCGTGCCTATAGCTCTTACGATCTAGGGAAGCATTCTCGTTTCGTAAAGTTACGGTTTTAGCTGCCTGCCGGGTCCGTTTATTACCTAGTCTTTATTACCTAGACGTACCCCTGATTAACTTCGCTAAAGATGCTAGTGCACTGCTTAGGCGTAGCGTACTAGTCTTATCTCCTAAATTAAGAGTGCCTATTATATACCTTTAAGGTAGGGAGTGTAAGCGTATAATTACCTAGTGCTTTAGCGTTGCTTATTATAGCCCTATTATGCGATTAGCTATTATATAAATAGAGGCCTTCTTATTATGCTATTAGGTCCTTAGATTCCTATTATAAGCTATTATCTTAATAGGCTCCCTAGCAGCGCCGACTGTGCTGCGGTCGAAAGTATTTATACCCTCTACCCTTTTAGTCTAAAGACGATCCTTCCTTCCCTTCCTAATTAGGTTACCCTCTTATCCGGTAAGTTTCTATACTAACGTGCTTATACGCTGCTTATAAGTAACGTAGCTAATAGCGGATAGTTAACTAACCTAACTAACTAACTAAACTAACTAACTAACTAAAGTAAGTCGATCCTTAGCTAATTTAAAGCAGCTTATAAGCTAATTAAAGTTAGATATCGCAGATCGACTAGTTCCCTATAAGCTAGGCCGCTGCTAGTACGCCCGGTAGCAAGCCCCCCCGCAGCCCCCCCGCCTCCCCCCTTACGCCCCTTCCTGTAAGTAAGCGTCGCCTAAGTAGCGTATAAGCTACGCTAACGGTATTATAGCCCGACCCTAAGAAGCGTAAGGCTAAGAGCGTAAAGGCCTACGCTACTTGTAAGCTGCTTACTGCCGGCGCCGCGCTAGCTGCTAATAAGTGGTGCGCCCCGTGTGTTAGCCGCCTAGAGGCTAATGCCTCCTATAACTGCTGCCGCTAGAAAGGTAAGTGCGCTGCTTTAGCGCTACTCCTAAGCTGCTTGCTAATTATTCGTAGGCGCTAGAGCCGTCCGGTGCTAAGACTGCGCCGACTATAACTACCCCTGCCCCGCCCTCCCTTTCGAGGCTCGGGAGCCTCTGCGCTACGCCCTCGCTACTCGTAAGCAGCGTGATAAAGAGGCCTTTAAGGCGGCCTTATTCAACACCTCCGCTGCTGTTGCCGCCGCTACTCCTGCGCCCCGCGCCTCTACCGCTGCTAACGCTGCGCCCGCGGCCCTCTTTAGCATAGAGGGCGCGGAGCTCGCGCAGCTTTTACGCTGCGCTATCTCGGCCTTCGAGGCTAACGCTAACGCTACCGCTACTACCGCCGCTGCTACTACCTCGGCCGCTGCCTTAGCTAACCGCGCCGCCGCTACTACTACGGCCGTTACGAGCGGCTCTAGCGCTGCTGCCGCGGCCCGCCTCTGTAGCTAGGCTAAGGGCAATAATAAGAATAAGGAGAAGGAGTAGGGTGTGTTTAGTGTGTTTGCGCTGCTTACGCGCTGCTCGCGCGTTACTCGACGCTAGTTAAACAGAGGGTTAGGACCTTTATAAAAACCCTTTAATTAACTTTTCGTTACGCGCTTCGGCGCACCTTTTACGCTGCTCCCCCGATCCCCCTTATCCTATAATATTCTTATAATAAGATGCGCTCGTAATCGGTAATAAGTAGTCTGTTATCGATATTCCTACGCGGCTCCTACGTATCTTCTTCGCTATCGTAGCCCTTCTAATAAATAAGGAACTCTTAGCGGTGTTTTAGTCTACGGTAATTAAGAATAGCTTCTATCTTATAGGTGTCCTTTTCGACTACCTCGAGACCTAGTTAAGGCGTAGGCTTATCGCTATCGCGTCGCCTCTATAGCTCTAGAGCCGAGATAGAGAAGATATTATATATACGGTATATCTTAGGCAGATCTAGTTTATATACGAGTTTATAGTGCCTAATAACTTTAGTAACCCGAAATAGTCCTAGATACTTATTAGCGAGTTTAGTACTCGAGCGCTGCTACTTACGGTTTTTTATAGAGACTAAAACCTCGTTACTAATAGAAAATTCGTAAGGAGTGCGTTTTTTATTATACTATTTAGTATAGGTAATAGCTACGTTACAGAAGAGCTGCTAGTACTAAGCGTGTGCGTTACGCAGAGATTTTACGCGTTTAAGTATAGTTAGCACCTAAGCTATAGTATAAAAAGGAAGTTTAGCCGGCATACGAGGATAGAAGCTAAAAAGAGCGTAAGCCGGTGTTATATAGAGAGCGGAATGTTCGGAGTTATTATACGCGAATTAGGCAAGTTGCAGGCGCTTCGCCTAATTAGACTATTCGAGGTTAGTATAGCTATAAAGGTAGTGTTCGAGGTTTTAGTTTTATCGTTCGGTTTAGCTATCCGTCTAAGGATAGTATACGGTGCTTAGATAACGCTTAACCGCGAGAAGGTAGCAGAGGTAAGTCTAAAAGTAACTAGTAAAAAGGCTACTACGGTCTAAAATAATGCCGTTTAGTAAGCTAAAATTCTCGAAAACATACGCGACTAGTAAATCTGTAAGGGAGCTAGCTATAAGCTGCGTAACCGTAGGGATATAGAGGGCGTATTTAGTAAACCTGTCGATAATAACTAAGATAGCGTTATACTATTTGCTATTACGAGGGTTTATAGCGAGAGGGAGGCCGGTAATAAAGTCTATCGAGATTTCCTCCTAAGGTTACGTAGGCACCGGGAGCGGTGCGAGTAAGCTATATAGGTAATGCTTCCGAGCTTTTATTCTCTAGCAAATAGGGCACGTATTAATATATTTTTTTATATCTTAGGGAAAGGAATCCTAATAGTAGCTATATCCGAGTAGTTTTACCGTCTTATTTACGCCTAAGTAACCTGCTACTAGGTAGTTATAGAACGTTTCTAATAGTTCTCGTTAGGTTACTGCGTTTCTAAGGATATATACTCGTCCCTTAAAATATAGCACGCCGTCTGTTTTTACCTATAGCGGCTCCTCTGCTCGTACGCTACGCTTTCGTCTCGTTCGCTAATCCCCGGTTTAAATAAAGTCGTTACTTTATTATAGTTTGCGGATATGCTTAGTTATTAACTGCAGGCGTTGCTTTAGAGCAGCTTCGTTAGGTTGCTCTTTAGCTCTCTAACAGAGGGTAAACAGTTTACAGCCTACACCCCGGACAAGCCTAGTAACCGAGCGCTAATCGTGTCTTAGTTACTACGTACTCGCTACGCGTATAATGCTTTCTTATAACTTATACTCTTAGTAATTACTTAGGCCTTTTATTAAACTTTATACTCTTATACTCGTAATCTTTATACCTTCTTAGTATATTATAGTTAGGCCTTTTATCTAACCTAATTCTTAAGGTAGCTGCTTTAGCGCTACGAAATCGCTAAGCTTATATAGCGTCGTATCTTTAGTTCGGGTGTTAACGTAGTTAGGTTATTAAGAGAAAGCGTTAGCCGGGTTAAGGGGTCCGGGTCGGTAGTAAATAGAGATATTAAAAGCGTAGAGATCGTCTAGCTAGCGTAGCTCCCGCGTAGAGAGCTTACGTTTCGTTTCCTAATACCGAAGGTTTAGATAGTCGGTAAGAATAACGACTAGTTATTATAGGTATTAGAGGTAATACCTCTAATCTTATAGAGAGTCGATAATCGCGAGTAGCTCTATATCGCCGGTGCTATAGTTCTCTTCGGTCTATATTAATTTCCGTAATCGGTAGGCGACGGGGTGCTAGTAGCCGTTATATAATTAGGTAAGAATAGCCCTAATAGCAAATAGGGAGGTATCGGTTTCGAGTTAGGTTAGGAGATAAGGATTATAGTAGTAGAGAAGGGGCGTAGTTATAAAGAGGTGTTAGAGTAGCTTAAACGCTGCTGCTGCGCCCGGTATAAGTTAAAACCGTTATCGTTAGTCTTCGCGAAGTAGATTTATTAGTAGCGCTATAACTTTAGAGTAGTTATAAATAAACTGTCGGTAGAAACCGGTAAACCTAAGAAACGATTAAATATTATAAACGCTGCTTAAGAGCGGCTACTACGTTACTACTTAAATGCGCTTATCTTCTATCTATATACCTTCTAGTAACACGATAAACCTAAGAAATCCTACTTAGGTTATATAGAATTTATACTTCTTTAGGTTAATAAACAGATACTACTATCTTAACCGGTCGAGTACGCTACGCATATGCTGCTTATATTACGCTTCGTCCTTATTATAAATTAGTATATCGTTAAGGTATATAATATAATAGATATCTATAAGGCCTACGAGGGCCCTATTAATATAGGCCTAAAAGGTTGTAGGTGCGTTAGTTAGGCTAAAAGGTATAACTATATATTCGAAATAGCTATATCGCGTATAGAATACTATCTTCTACTTATCGCCCTCGCGGATCTTAAGCTAATAGTACGCATCTTTAAGGTCGAGTTTAGTAAAAACTAAAGAGTCGGATAATCGATCGAGAATTTCGCTAATTAAGGGTAGTAGTATACGGTCTTTACGTATAAGCCGATTAAGCGCTTTATAGTTAACGTAAAGGCGCAGTTTACCTCCTTTCTTAGGTACGAATAGGATTAGGGCTCCTGCGGGACTAGTTAAGGGTTAGATCTACCCTTACTCTAGTATATCGTCTAAGTAGTTTCTAAGCACCTTAAGCTCTATATAGGATAAGGGGTAGATTAGGCCCTAAGGGGGAGAGGCTCTTTCTTCTAGCTCGATCTTATAGTCGACCTCCGAGTATTCCGGTATTGCTTTAGCGTTTACTTCTAAGTATATATCTATAAAGTCTTCGTAGGTACTAGGTAAGCGTAGCTCGGGAGTACTAACTAAGTTCGGGATATTATCGATAGCTAGGGTATAGTATATCGCGAATGCTATCCGAGCTGTTTTAAGCTGCTTAGCCGATACGTAGGCGCTAAGGTGCTGTCGGTATAGGGGGTATCTCTACCGCTTAGTCTACTAGTCTACTGCCGGGTTTACTATTTCTAGCTATAGTATACTAAGAATTACTATTCCTAGCTTACTCTCTGCGACTATAAAGCGGTAGCGCTACGTCTCTTCCGTGTTATTATCGTTTTTAATTTTAATATTAAATTCGTAATATCTATAGGTTTTAACCGACTTCCCCTTAAGGGCGAGGAGTTATAGTGCGGGTAAGAGGCTTAGTAAGTGCTCCTACTCTGCGATATTACTATAACTAATTACGTTTTCGTTAGCCCCTAAATCTATTAATCCTACCTTACGCCGCTATACGCTGCTAAGCCGTAGCTATATCGGGAATTTTATACGGCGTCGCTACAGCTTATCGCGCCCTTAGCTCTTACGCTGCCTTAACGGCTTATTGTTTAAGCTAGCTAGGTTATAGCGCACCGCGGTGTATCCTTTTTAACTGCATTTCCTATATTTTAATCAGGGGCATTTAGGGGCGATATGCCTAGTCTCTCTATAAGCGTAGTAGTTAATAATACCGGTACGTAGGCGCTACGCTTAAGCGTTTAGATAGTTGCGCGTAATATAACTATACCTATTATAGTTATAGCAACGCCTCTTATCTTTACTAGCCTCTTCTCGTATAGTCGAGGCTATCGAAGTAGTTAAATCTAATAGTTTATTATTATCTCGATTATTTATACGCGTACGCGCCTCGGGCTCTATATAGTTATAGCTAATATAGCTGTACTTCTTATAGTTAAAGTATTATTATTCGTCTTATTAAAGGGGCGTAGCTAGCTGTTATATAGATTCGATACGCCTTACTAAACTAGTAAGTTCGTGTTAGGTGCGCAGGAGCGTTATTTACGCGCTAATAGCGGTAGCGATGCTAGGTCGAAGTTTACCGAGTACGCTATAGATTCGCTAGGCATCGCTTTAGGAATATAGCGATTCTATTTCTACGTTTTCGTATCTACGAAGGAAGGCTTAGATAGTTTTATAAGCACCTTAGGACATTTATACGAGCTACGTACTCGAGGTAATTACGCGAGTAGTCGGGTCGGCCTAAATCTAGTCTTTTAGAAAGTCCCGAAACTCGTCCTACGTAAGGCTATCTTAATTTACCCCGAGGCTCTTCTATTATTATATATAGTTAATCTAGGCCTGCTTAGGATTACTGCTAACGTAGCGGACCGCGTAAGAAATGCGATTAGCATCGGTTCTAAGCTAGGCTACTTAGATCCGAAACTAGTATTCGAGATCGAAAAAGAAGGTTCGAAGATCGGTATGCGATGTCCTCTTATATATCGGATGCGGAAGGGTTACGGGGCGGTAGAGCGGCGCGGGCGTAGCGTAATTAACGGTAGGTAGGCCTAAGGCGACTAGGTTATAAGGGTGTAAGTCGTTCTCTGGTTAGGTTAGTTGCTTAGGGGTAACGGGGACACCTTTCCGGAGCTGCTTAAGACGAGCTCTTTTAGCTGCTACCTCCTGTTCTAGCCTTGTTTCTTTAAGCTGCTAGTCTAGTTCCTTATTCTCCTTTAAGATTTCTTCGATCCGACGGCGTTACGAAGCAGCGTCTTTAGTACTAGGGCGTAGCTCGGAAGGCCTATCCCTGCCGGTAGCTTAGGTTATATCTTAGGTCTCGGAGACCTAAGATAGTGCTCCTTCG
Source organism: Cytospora piceae (assembly GCA_016508685.1). Lineage (NCBI taxonomy): Eukaryota > Fungi > Ascomycota > Sordariomycetes > Diaporthales > Cytosporaceae > Cytospora > Cytospora piceae. Next base: position 708,786 of record JADMLE010000005.1, on the reverse strand, counting down.
TCGTTTTATCCTAACGTAGGCGCTGCGCTAGCGGAGCGTGTTTAAACTATATCTGCTAATTGCTACTCTTAACGGTTTGCCTTCCCTAATAGGTAGAGAGATTAGACTGTTAGAGACGGAATTACAGGTAAAGTAAGAGGAGTAGTCTAAGTGTATAAGTAGCGCAGGAGCAGAGTAGTATTAGCTAAGGCTAAGCGTGCTAGAGTAAAGCTAATCTCTAACCTCCCTCGTTCCTTTCGGAAAGTCCCCTTCTACCTCTTTTATCTAGGTTCCGGCTACCGATATCCGCCGATATCGCGAGGGAGAAATCCCGCAATACGCTACGCGGTCGTAGCGCTATCGGCGCTGCTGCGCTAATCCCCCGATGCTGCCCCGATGTCCTGCCCCGACCTTATCTGTTATTCTAAGCCTGACAAATAATAATCGCTAACGAAAAGGCTTTAGCTTCTAAGGTAGCAGCTCCGGCTTCTATAGAAGAATCTTTTATAATAACTATTATAATAATAAATGCTAGCAGCTATACCGGAAGAAGAAATGCTTTATCTGCGGTAAGGAAAGGTGCTAGTCTATAAAGTATACCTTAAAAGAGAGATAATAATCTTAAAACTAATACCTAGCCTAATATAAATACTATAATAAATCGGTAACAGAAAAGGGCTTTATAGCTTTTCTAACCGATTATAAAGGCTATAAAGCTGCCTATATTATCGATAGCTTAGCCGAATAAGATAATAATAATATATTATAACCTAAGGGAACAGACGCTAGGGGTGCCTGTTTAGGTTATGCAGGAAACCTAACCCGGATACTAAGGTGCCGAACTAATAGCACTAGACTGCAGAGTCTAACTATCGGTTAGTACTAGGGTTAAGGTTATAATAACTATATAAACTATAGGACGTAGTTAACGTAGTTAAAAACAACTACGCAGATAATAGTATATAGTTAACGTAGTTATATACTAAAGAGCTAGATATATAATATAGTTATTACTACTTAGATAACTTTTATAGTTTACTTTTTAGTTATTAATCTAAGTATTATTTATATAATAGGATTTATTTCCTTTTAATTATTTATAAATATAACGAAGAACAAGTATTACTTAGACTAGTTATATATATATACTTTCTAATAATATTAACCTTACGACTATAGATAGGTATTCTATAAAGGTTACTACTATAATTATTATATTTTAATAACTTTTATTTAGACGGTTTTAATATATATCTCTATATAATACTCTATACTTTATTAATTATAGTATCCGATACTTTTAACCTTAGTAAGGCCTTTAACTATATATAATAATAGCTATAGGCCTTATACGAATAGCAGAATATGTTCTAGCAGAATACGAATACTTAGTAAGGGCTTATCGTATAACTTAAGGCCGACTATATAGCGGTAATTAAAAAAACTAAGTCTAAAATTAAAGTACTAAAGAAAACTAATAAGCAGACGGAACCTATAGATATCGACTATAAAGAAAGATAGTCTAAGATTAAGCTAGATAAACCTAAGTTTTTCGATAGAACTAAAAGAACTTTCTAAGGTTTCTTTATTATAGTATAATACTACCTTTAATATTATAAGGAAAAGTTTTATAATAAACTAAATAAAGTTTTCTTTATAGCTAGATAACTTAAAGAAATAGCCTTTATATAGTTTAAACTAACTATACGCGACTACTTAGAATATACCTTAGATAAACAGGATATAGATACCGATAAGATCTTCGAAAAATACGAAAACTTCGAAGATATACTTAAGGGAGTTTTCGGTAAACCTAAAAAAGAACGATAGGTAAGACGTAACCTAGATAAATACTTTTAGCGCACTTCCGCCTCGGAATACCTTTCGGAATTCCGACAGATTATCGTAGTCTTAAGATAGCTAGATAATATTCTAATCGATTAGTTTTATAAAAGACTAAAAAGCAGCGTTAAGGATAATATTGCTAAGGAAGATCGACTAGATAACTTCTCGAAATACGCTAAAATAATAGTTCGGATCGATAACCGTAACTATAAACAATAACTCGAAAAACGTAACGAGAAAACCCCTAGTAAGGCTTACCTAAGAGCCTATACCTTAAACACTAGAAAGAAATTCTAAGGGAATAAGAGAAATAACTATAATAGTACTACGTATAAATAATATATAAGACTTATAGAACTCGACGCTACTATACGAAAAGATAAATCGAAGCTCGAATACTTTAACTATAGTAAACCCGGCTACTTTATACGTAATTACAGAAGTAAGCCGAAGAAAAAATAAAAGCCTATACCTAAAGGAAAATAGCATAATAGCAATATAGGTTATAGAATCTTAGTAATAGGCAGAAAAGGACTACTATATAATATAGTTATTAAGGATAGTAACTTAGACTATTTTAGTACCGATTACCTTACTAAGGTAGTAGAAGAGGAATCTAAGGAAGATAAAGACTTTTAAGACTACTTTCGAAAATATCGAAATAAGGCTTTATTAAAACCTTACTACGATAATATTATCCCTATCCCCGATACCTAGAAAACTAAGACAGAAATAAGCACTAGCTATATAATAACTCTTTAGGAGGAAGAACCTCTCGGATAAACCTACGCCTTACGAATTATAGAAGGAATATTATACGAGAATAGGTAGTAAATCTCTAATTTTATCCGGGATAGAAAAATAATACTTAACGTTACTAATAAAGTGCTCTAATAGAAGAAATTATAGAAACCCGAGCCTGCTAGCGATATAGACTTAAAAGGCGCCTAAGAACGCACGAAAAACCTTAATAAGTAGATTAATAATAATACTATAGGAAAAGAAACTAAGAAAGTAACCCTAGAGCTAAGCTAATAATAGAAACTCGAAAAATAGATTAAAGACAATATCCTTACCTTAGCTATCTTTATTAAAAGATTAAATCTTATAGATTACCTAAGATAAATCGTATAACTCTGCCTCTATAATAGAAGCGAATTTTAATTCGCTATAGCAGGAATACCTATACGACTTATTAAGGAATAACCTTTAGAGAAATACCCTAAAGATATAAGATAAGTATATTTAAGGGATAATAACTATATATACTATATAGCGTAGATCTTATATATCTATAACTATTATCTATAGTACTATACTAAGAAGGTAGAATATAACTTTTTCTTATAACGATATAAAAGGAAGCTAATTACCTTAATATACTCCTTATCTAACTTCGATAACCTCTATATCTATAAATATAACGCCTTAACTATAACTTATAGTATATTCGAATATAATAACGCGTAGTATCCCGAATAATATATAACTAGCGGAATACTATAAGACTGCTTTATAGTATAATACTTAATATACTAAGTATAGAAGCTTTAGGTATAGTATATAAGATAATATAGAGAGACTTATAAATAGAAACGAGAAGAACGACGCGTTTATAAGGAAAAATAGAAACGTATTAAAAAAAATAAAGAGTAACGATAAATTACTCGACTCCGACCTTTTTAAAAGACTAGAAAAGTCTCCGAAGAAACCTCCCTAAAAGAGGAATAAGGTAAAGAAGCGACACCTCTTAAAGGAAAACAGAACTAAGCTAGAAGAGTAGTATAGTAAGTAGTATAGTAAGTAAAAAACGAGTTAGGCTATTAGAAATAGAGCTATCTAATAGTAAAAGACTAAGAAGGTTCTTTAACGTAATAAGCAGAAACGAATATAACTACCTATAACTAGAAATATAAATCGGTAAACTTAAATTACGCGCACTATTAGATAGTAGCGCTTAAGGAAACTTTATCTCCCTATAAGTAGTTAATAAATATTAACTAGCTTATTATTAAAAGAAAGAACTATACTAACTTAAAATAATCGAAAGAACTAACGTTACTTATAGTAATAAATAGATTAATAATAAGACTAATTACCTCCCTATTACTATCTAATAGTACTATAAGACTTTTAGCTTCGATATTATAAACCTTTTAAATTATAACGTAATACTAGGTATTATATAGTTTAGAAAGTATAACTTACGTATTAATTAGATTACTAGCTAAATTAATTAAGTAAGCTATACCTTAGTTAAAAGGATAATTAATAGTATAGTAAGAAAGAGTTTAGTTACTAAGGATAGTCTAAAGAAGTAACGCTTAAACGTACTTAATAATACCTTTAGAAGAGTTTAAAGAACTATTTAGGCTCCGGGAGCTATACTAAAGAAAGACACCCTAAAAAAGGATTATATTACTAAGGAAGTAAAGAAAAGGCTCTTAAATAAATTAGGAAAAATATAACTATACCTAGTATTATTATAATAAGTTAAGGAAACGATTAAAAAGATTAATATAATAAGAAAAAAGAAGTAGTTAGTAGTAATAATATAAGTAATTTAAGATATCGAAAGATATAAGTATTAGGTATAAATATAGTAAGAAGCTAGGCTACTAGTAATAAGAACGATTATAGTAATACGAAAAAGAATAGTATTACGCTAAAAACGACGGTATAAATATAGGAAAATAGTTAGATAAACGAAAAAGCTACTTAGACGATTTATAAGCTACTTATACTAAGCTAAAGAAGTAGGGAAAGAACCTTAGAACTATATTCTAAAAGAATATAAGAAATATATTAAACTATTCTTAAAAGTCCTTAATACCGGACTACCTAAATATAATTAATAGGATTACGAGATACCCTTAAAAGAAAGAATATAACTAAGGTTTTAATAGATATATAAGTTAAACGAAGACTAACTTAAGGTACTTTAGGAGTATTTCGAGGAAAACCTTATAAAAGGTTATATATAATAATTAATATCGCCGGTAAGATACCTAATCCTATTTATTCTTAAGAAAAACGGAAAATTAAGACTATATATCGACTACCGATAGCTTAATAAGATTATAGTTAAAAACCGTTACTTCTTACCTTTAATTAGAGAACTTAGAAACCGATTATATAGAGCTAAAGTATTTATAGCCCTAAACCTAAAAGGAGCTTATAACTTAATCTATATAAAGGAAAAAGAAAAATAGAAAATAGCGTTTAGAATACGCTATAGATACTACGAGTACCTAGTAATGCTATTTAGGCTTACTAATACTCTAGCTACCTTTTAAGCTATAATTAATTATATACTACGAAAATATTTAGATATTACTATAATAATATACTTCGATAATATCCTTATCTACTCTAAAAATAAAAGTAAATATTAAAAGTATATATATTAAGTACTTAAAATACTATAGGACGTTAAACTACTAGTAGAGCTAGAAAAGAGTTTCTTCTACGTTAAAAAAGTAGACTTTCTAGGATATACTATATTACTAAGAGAAATTAGAATATAAGACTCGAAGATTATAGCAGTTAAAGAATAGCTAGAGCTAACTAACTTAAAAGAAGTTAAAGGCTTTTTAAGATTTATAAACTTCTACCGATAGTTTATTAAGGACTATAGTAAATATATAATACTTTTTACTAACCTTATAAAAAAAGACGTATTATTTAATTAGACTATAGACGTATAAGAGGCATTTAATAAGATTAAGGATATAATTACCTTAGAACTAGTTTTAATAGAAGCTAACCTAAATAAACTATTTAAAGTAGAAACTAATACGTTAGACTTTATACTTAAAGGATAATTCGGATAACGAGATATAAACAGTAAGCTATATCTAGTAGTATTTATCTCTAAGAAACTTAATAAACTAAAACTTAACTACTAAATTTATAATAAAAAATTAATAGTAATTATCGAAGTATTTATAGAATAGGAATTATATCTAATTAGTATAAAGTATTAGATAAAAGTATACTTAGATTATAAAAACTTAGTTTAGTTTACTATAACTAAAGCTTTAAATAAACGATAAGTATAATAGGCAGAATTCTTATTATAGTTCGATCTAAAAATCTACTACTAAAAAGGATTAGAAAATAGTAGAGCCGATATAGAAAGCAGGCAGCCGGACTATAAATAAGATATTACGCTAGAAATATAAAGTATTTTATAATAAGACTAAAATAGCAATATTACTTAAGAACTAAGATAGCTTAGCGTAATACTATAAGTAATATTAGATCTAGAATAGGAAATAGAACTTAAGGAGTTATAGTAATAACTCTTATTTAAAGAAAAAGAGGATTTCGATAATAATAATAGAATATTCTTTTAGGCAGAAAAACTCTATATACTAGAAGACCTATAAAGTAAGCTTATCTAAAGAATATATAAAGCACTAGCTTATAGATATTAAGGAATTACCTTAATAGTTAAATAAATTCGATAATACTACGAATTTCTTAGAATTTAGTAATACGTTATAATAATATTTAAGGAATATAACACTTATAATAAAAGTAAGATAGCACGATATAAGCTTTATAGAGAGCTAAAAGCTCTACTAGTTATAATAGGATTATAAAAGTTAGTTATAATAGACTTTATAGTTAAACTACTTATATCTAAAAAACTAATAATATAAGTACTTTATAATAGTATCCTAGTTATAGTAGATAAGCTTATAAAATACGCTTACTTTATACCTTACTAAGAATCTTTAATAGTAGAAGAATTAGTATATATATTCTTATAAAACGTTATTAATTAGCACGGATTACCTAAAGAACTAGTTATAAATCGTAATACGAAGTTTACTTTAAAGTTTTAGTAAGGACTTATAAGTAGGCTAAGAGCTAAATATAAGCTCTTAATAGCCTTTTATTTATAAATAAATAGATAGATAGAATAGCTTAACTAGATCGTTAAAGCCTACTTTAAGAGCTACGTTAACTATAAACAGAATAATTAGGTTAAACTCCTACTATTAGTATAGGTCGCCTATAATAGCGCGGATATAAATATAATAGAAATATTACTATTTTATACTAACTATAGGTATAACTCTAATATATATAATAATATTCATACGCCGACCTGCCGTAAGGGCATGCGGAACCTCTATAGTCTAACTAGCCGTATAGGAACCTGAGTGCCGGGGGAAAACCTATACGCTGCGTTCTTACTACGCAGAAGCCGCGCTATCGTTACGCCTGCGTCCTATAGTTACCTAGTACTGTTACCGTACTAGTAACCTTAATTTGCTATACGGATAAGGCACTTAGCTTAAGTTGCTAAAAGAAGGATATTCCCCTGCTTTAGCGCTGCTCTCTCGCGCTACCTGCGCTACGTAACCTCTTCTATAGCTATCTCGAGTGCTAGCCTAAACGATAGGAGTCTTCCGGTCCTTAGTAGCTACCTCGTAACTATGCTTATAGTAGTGTCTTCGCTAACGGCCGTTTCGAAGTCGCGGTAGGAGCGTAGCGCCTGCGGCGCTAGTAAGCAGCGAAGGCGCTTACGTTCTTATACTAGCTCGGCGTATCTAACGACTAAGTAGAAGGCGGTCTCTTTACCTCTCCCGCATCGGCAGAGCGGCGTATATACCTTAGGGACGCTGCGCGTAAACAGGTAGCTAGTAAGGCCGATTACCCCTGTTCGAATCTAGAATAGCGCTAAAGATTTATATTTAGCTAGACCGATATATAGGCTGCTAATTTTGTCTGTAAGGAGCGGTAGGCGCTACGCTGCTAGCGCGAGTACGGAGCTTACGAGGCGCGCCGTTACTATTTCCTAAAGGCCCTCCTACCGTTCCTTCTATTCGCGGAGGCTTAGGTCTACCGGGGGTCCTGCGATCTAGTCTTTCTACTATCGGTGCTTCTGCGTGCCGTCCTTATAGCGTATTCGCTACGTAGGAGCTAAGGTAGGGGCGGTAGTATTTCCCCTATCTTAGGGCTTAGGGGTCTGTCTTTAGCGGCGATAGGTCTTCTGTCTTATTAGCTGCGTCTCTATTACTTCTCGAACGCTGCGTATACGCCGCGTTATCCCCGTTGCCTTAAGCCTTACCTCGAAAGCGGCGAGTCTGCTATTAAGGTATATATCGATTAGGGGGTACCCTATTTCTCGCTCGATTAGCCTTATAGGAGTTACCTTAAAGGCGCTAACGACGACGCGTAGGCACTACGACTAAGCAGCGTGTAGGTAATTTCCTATCCCCGTCGGTCGAGTTAGTAAAGGTGTATACTACGCCGAGGCCTTATAAGCTATAGCACTGCGGATTACTTTTATATAGATCTCTTTAGCTCTCGTGCTGCTATAGCCCTATGTAGTAGCTGCGAAGTAAGTAAGTGCGAACTTCTAGGTCTCTAGCTTCCTCTTAATCTCCCGGAGGTAACGGCGCTAGCGTAGCTTACGATCGAGCTAGACGCCGAGGAACCTCGCCGCTTCGACTAGTATAACCGTTGCTATACTATAGCGCACCGGCTGCGTAGGCGCTTCGCGGCTACGAGTAAAGTGTATTAACTCGCTCTTATAGGCAGCGAATTCTATGCCTACCCGGAGTCCCTATACCTTACACGTAGCGTACGCGCGGTTTAGACGCCTATAGTTCTCTTTAACGTCGCTGCTTACGACTAGAATATTCGTATTATCTGTAAAGCTGACTATAATAATGCCGTCGCCCTAAAGGGCCTTATATAGTGTAGCGATATATAGGAGGAATAGAACTAGGGATAAAGGGGATCCCTATAGAACTCCTGCCTATAAGATACGCGGCTCTAACGCGGCTCTATCGAAGAGGAGGCGTACTATTCGCGCGTCGAGGAAGCTATAAATCTATCGCTAAATCTATAGTAGGTACCCCTTTCGGTATATAATTTCGACTAAGCGGTTATAGTTAACGGTATCGAAAGCGCCTGCGATATCGAGCTATAAGAGCGAAGCTACCGCGCTGCTCTGCTACGCTATAAACACTACTTTAGTAACTACCTATATAGCTAACTCTATCGAGCAGGCCTTTCGGTTACCTATCTAGCCTTCTAGCAGTAGGTTCTGCTCTTCTGCTACGTCCGTAATACGTATTCCTAGCACTTTCTTAACTACCTTACCGATAGTACGTAGTAAGGCTATAGGTCTGTACGCGCCGGCGAGTTATTTCTCTTCGGTAGTCTTACCGGGCTTCGGTAGGACGATAACGTTTACGCTACGAAAGCGCTATAGGTAATATGCTAGTATAAAGCTCCCTTTAGCTATTCGAGCGATAGCTTCCTAAAGAGGCTTTCCGCATAACTTAAGCAGGCCGATTAGGAGGTAGTTATCGCCGGGGGCTTTCTACGGTTAGGTGCCTTATAGGGCTAGCTTAATATCTGCTTTAGAGACGCTCCTTCGTATTAAGAACGCGCCTTAGTTCTAACTCCCTGCTAATAGGTCTCTCTCTTATATATCTAATAGGTCTGCTACTATAACCGGGAAGAATTTAGCTATAAGGACCTCTGCCTTCTAAGAGTACGTAGTATACTTAGCGAGTCCCCCTGCGCCGCGCCGGAACGGCGGCAGCGTAGGGGGGTCGGGGGGTTTATAGCTTTATAGTCTAGCCTATCTCTCGAGCTTCTAGATCGTTATATTATTATAGGATGCTATAGTAACCGCGTAGCGCTAGCATTTTACCTAAGCGGCTTAGATTATACGCTTTTAGGCCTATGCTGCTTCTTATCTAATCCGGTCTATATATGCTAAGGGAGTAGCTTAGAAGCGGCGCCTAGCTTACTTAGCTGCGGCTATCGCCTTAGTTACCTCTAGGGACTACTATTTAGCCTTCGTGCCCGAGTTCGCCTTCCGCTATAGGGCCGCGGCTTAGGCGATACGCTAGAGCTCTATAGTTAGGTAGTCTACGTAGTAGTCTAGGTCGGCTTCGCTATCGAATCTGTCTAGGATATATATCTTCCGTGCCTCGACTATAACGAGAAGGGGGTTAACTGCTATCTACGACTAGCCCGCTAGGGCGTCGCTTAATCGTAGCTTCCTCGTTACGCGTATTACGCGTATAAGCTATAGGTCGTAGTCTAACCCTTCCTACTAGGGCCCTTTACTATATTTATATCGGACCTCGGGACTATACTAAGCGAGGTCGAGTATAGAGGATCGTTCCCTGTGTTTCTCGCGGGTAACGCGTCTATAAGGCGTAGCGAGGTCGAGGCTTTAGCGTTACGCGAGCGTTAAGAGTTCGTATACCGTAGATAAGGTTCTTCCCTCGCGGTCTTATAATAGATAATATATATTAAAGTCGCCGACGAGGACGTTATATTCGAGCGGCGCTTACGTAGCGAGGTTAGGGAGCGGGCTCTGCCTATACGCGCCTTAAGCCGGTTTAGCGTATATCGACTATATTATAAGTAGCTTATTGTCTATACTAAATATAACCGAGCTCTAGTTATAGCCCGACTTTCCTTCTTATATAGCAGGGGAGAAGCGTTTATATATAAATAGCGCCGCTCGACCGCTGCTTATATATATTGCTTTATATAGTAATAAAGCCGGGTAGATAACTATTAACGTATTTAGACTTACCTACGGCTCTTAAATCGCTATAATATCGTAAGCCGGGCGCCTGCTTAGCGCTAGCGCTGCGTTCGATCTGCTGCCTCCTGCGTTCTAAAAGAGTATGCTTAGGTCTATTATTCTTAGGTAAGAGAGTAGGTCTGCGGTGTAAGCTGCGTATACAGTAATAGGTATCGGCGTATACTCGACGTCTTTACTGCTTAAGAGCGGGGTTGTCCTCGGCAGGGGACGTTCCTTATAGGCTCGCTAGGTAGGGTCCTCTTCCTGCTACTAACCGTCTAGAAGCTATCGGTACCCTCGTTGCTTATACTCTGTATAGGAGCATCGCTTACGCTATAGACCTCGAACTGCTATAGGCGAGTTTTATATACGTCCTATACGCGCTTACGCTACGCTTACGCTATAGGGTAGCTACGGTCCTACGCTATATAGGGGCCTTTACACTAGACGTATCGGGTAGCCGTTCGGTCTATCGATACCGGGCACTCTATTTTACCTCCTTTATACGCAGTTTCTACGCAGCGTCTGTACTACGCTATAGCTCTATAGTGTCGGGCGATATAGCCGTAGCCGTAGCAGTTATAGCACTGCCTAATATTAACGTCTACTAAGTACGGTTTATAGTTAAATATTTCCGCCCTCTATATAACCCCGTTGCTATAGAGCTACTTTACTACGGCGATATTGCTAATCGAGGCGACTAGAATCGAGCGTCCCTATTTATTTTTCGAGAAAAGGGGGTAAACCTTATAGATCGCCTTCGAGTTATCTTTCTAGAGTTCTTATAGGAGCTACTCCGGCGCAGCGTATACGTCGCGTAGGCGTCCTATATATATGCCTCTAATAACTATAGGGTATTCGCGCCCTGCTGCCGTTACCTCGGTTCCGAATATAAGAGAGATCTATACCGTTTAGGACTTATAGTTCTAGGCGTTATATTTAAATATAAGGAGGATATCCCTGCTACGTATACGCTACGCGGCGACCGCTTCGTTGCTACTAAAGGCCCGGTTAACTGCTATAATTATATCGACTAGTTCTCTATTGCTATATATTGCCGTAATGTTGCAAATTATAAGCTTTCTGCCGTAGCGGGCCGGGACTATAAGCTGCAGCTCCTACGCTCCTAAGCCGCTTAGCAGCGTCCCGGTAGCTATAACTTACGCCTAGGATCGGTTTAGGTTACTCGTCGCGTTCCTTACGAGGCTGTTGCCTATAAAGGCGGTGCCTGCAAGGGCTTTACGTAAGGCCGCTTCGATTTCGTCGTAAAGGTCTGCGCGTGTAATTAGCTAAGCGGCGTCGGTAGAGCTCCTACGTAGAGACTGCGCGGCCTTTACGTAATAGTTCTCGGTAAGGTTAAAGACCTTACGCACCTTGTCCTAGCCGATAAGGTCTGCTAGTTATTATTCGATCTTTACGAGTATTTTAAGGTCTATGCTAGCTGCTTCCTCGTAGCTTGTCTGCTACTCGGTCGTTGTCGTCGTTATCGTTATAGCTTAGGCGCTAAGGCTATAGTTAGGGTAGTAGCGGCTCTGTTCGATTCTTGCGGTTCCTATGTTAACGACTATTAGAAGCACCTTATAGCTAGCGCCTTCGCCGCGCCCCGGCTGCGTCGCTATAGCTAGGCGTAGCTTTACCTAACGATTCCGATTCTAAGGTTAGATTCGAGTTTCGAGTGCAGTTGGCACTAATAGGTGCTAATTTATCTCGAAGAGCGTTTTTTTCGTTTTTTTCTTTATAATATATAGGAAGGCTTTTTCTCTAATATATATAGAGAACTATTACTTAGAAAGGATAATACTAAAGTAACGAAACGAATAAACGAAATCTATAGATTATAAAAGAATATTTAAAAAGAACTTATATTTATCCGCTAACAAATAGTATATTTTTATAATCGAGGATAATTAGTAGTTCCTACCTTAAAAGAGGGGGATAAGGTTTATTTATTACGTAGAAATATAAAAATAAAAAGACTTAGCGAAAAACTTAATTTTAAGAAACTCGGAGTATTTAAGATTATTAAGAAGCTTTTAAACGTTAACTATAAACTTTTATTACCCCTAGGAATAAGGATATACCTAGTTTTTTATATTTTATTACTTAAACTAGTACTTAAGAATACTAGAATCGATAAAGAAATCGAACTCGACTATAAACCCTAAGAATATAAAGTAGAATAAATATTAGAGTTATAATATAAGGGATAATAAGAAGAATTCCTAGTTAAATAGAAAGGCTACGACTAGTTAGAGAATATATAAGAACTAATAAAAAACTTAAAATACTATAAGGCCTTACTTAACGAATACTAATAAACCTACTAGTAAGACTAGTTAACTAACAGACTAGCTAAAATAGCTAATATTAGGGCTGCGATTAAATAACAGACCTACGCTACTAGTTATAATAGACATAACTAGTAGAAAAGGATTCTACTAATTATAAAGGATTCTACTAGTTACTTAAGATTCTACTAGTAGAGACGCTTTCTACTAATAGAAACTCTACTAGTTATCTAAAAAACTTCTACTAGTAACCTAATAAGTTACTAGTAGAAAAAGAATTATAACTAGTAATAATTAAAGCTACTAGTAAAATAACTAAGCTATTATTAGAACTTTATTACTAATAGAAAAATTAGGTTACTAGTATAAGCAACCTGTTAACTAGACTTAGAACCTATATTTATTTCGAAACTAGTTAACTCTAGATTAAAACTAATTAGGTCTACTATACTTTAGTTAATTTCCTCTAGCTTAGCCTCTAATATAGGAATAATATAAGGTTCCTTAACTAATAAGGAAGACTTAGCCTTATAAGCTTCTTCCGCTTCGATATAATCTAATTCTTCGACTTAGTCTAAACTATAACGAATAATATATTTCTATTTTATAGACTACTCCTGCTTTTATTTCCGAAGATGCTTAATCTTAGTATCTATAGAATAACGACGCTCCTCTATAGCTTTAAGCTATTCCTTAAGAAGTTACTTCTACTTAGCGATATTTTATAACTAAGTAGAGAATAGCCTAAGAACGTTATAAAGAGGAAGGTTACTAACTAAGCACGCTATATACTTCGAAGAATTTTTAGGAAAAGTAAGGTAAGAACTTAGCCCCTACTCTTTATAGTTTAAATAAGAAGGTATATCGATATAATTAAGATAAATAGTAGTAAAAAGCTCTATATAGTTAACGGTCGATTTTAAACTAGATAAAGTTTTTAAGACGCAGGAATTCTTAACTCTACTCGATATAATAGATTAAGAAAGTATAAATATACGCCGAAAGATAAGGGAAATAGCTTATAGATCTTCGAGGATAAAAGATTAATAGAGGAGAAGAATAATATTATAACCTAAGGGAATAGACGCTAGGGGTGCCTATTTAGGTTATATAAGAAACCTAACCTAGATACTGAGGTACTAAACTAATAGTACTAGACTGCAGAGTCTAACTATCGGTTAGTACTAGGGTTAGGGTTATAATAACTATATAAACTATAAGACGTAGTTAACGTAGTTAAGAATAACTACGCAGATAATAGTACGTAGTTAACGTAGTTATATACTAAAAAGCTAAATATATAATATAGTTATTACTACTTAGATAGCTTTTATAATTTACTCTTTAGTTATTAATCTAAGTATTATTTATATAATAGGATTTATTTCCTCTTAATTATTTATAAATACGATAAAGAACGAGTATTACTTAGACTAGTTATATATATATACTTTCTAATAACATTAACCCTACGACTACAGACAGGTATTCTATAAAGGTTACTACTATAATTATTATATAATAACGGCAGAGCTAATATCCTTAAAAATAAAGAAGCCGCGTACTAGCTAATAGATATAGCCTTCCTTTATACTATCTTTAACGATAATAATAGTAAAGCTAAGCATAAGGATACCGTTGCCCTAGCCTTATAGTTTACCCTTTAGAGACGCTATTTAAAGCTAAAGTTTTAAGGTATTATATCTAATACTAGAGCGATAGAGTTCTTAATAGTAGGCCGTAACTAGTACCTCGCCTTTTAACGTAAAAATCCTTTAGTAGAAATAGATAAATTATAAGCCGGTAAGGCTATTATTAAATTCGGCTAAGGATTATAATTATCTTTTATTAGTACTATTACTATTAACCTGCCTATTAGAGCTATAACCTTTTATATTGTTAACGCCCCTATACTATTCCTCTTATATATCTAAGATATAGATAAGCTAAGCGTCTTTTTCCGGAATACTATAAATAAGATAGTAAAGATTAATAAATAAGGCTATAAGAAGGCCTTTCCCGTTATTCGAAAATAAGGCTATCCGTAATTCTTCCTCTTAAAATAAGATACTAGCGCCTTCTTTATAGAGAAGGAATTATAACGCCTTTATCGTTACTTTAAACACCCGACCGTTAATCGCCTCTCCCGGCTACTAATAAACACCGGCTACGAGATTAATATAATAGTCTTTAAGGCTATTATAAAGTTCTACTATTATTACTAGATAAAAGGCCTTACCCCTTAATAATTTAAATTTACTCTATAAAACAATTATAATTTTAATTATAAGCTTATTATAGATATTATTGTCACGGTAGCAGACAGGCAGTCAGGTATACGTTGAGCAGGCAGGTGGCAGACAGTCCTATTCGCTATAAGCAGGCTCTATCCTCGGCAGGTATAGGCTCTGTTAATAAGACGTAGCTCGAAGAGCTACGAAATAGTATTGTAGGCAGGAGTTAGAGTTTTATCTAACTAGGGGATTACGTAATCTAGACCCTAACCTTTAGGGTTAGGGTCTCTATCTCTAGGGCTATAATAGTACCCCCCTCTCTAGGACCGAACTCTTAAGAGGTCGTATTAGGGTCTAGGTTTAAACAGGTATCTTTTATAAAAGTTACGTATAACTTCTTAAGCGTTTTCTAAGTACGACGTAAGCACCTCCTTAGGGTCGTCGTATCTAGTTTATTTAATAGTATACTTTAGGCAGGGGTAGCTACTACGGCTACGGCGGTCCTAACGGGAATCTAAGATTTCCTCGACTTCCTATTCTTATAACCCTTCTACCTTAACAGGCAGCAAAGGATCGATCTTTTAGGTAGGTTATAGGTTATTAGCGACAGGTTATAATAGGTTAATATAAAATATAAGGTGTATCTTTATAGCATCGGGAAGAAGTAGCCGATAAGCTTAAGGGCTAACGACTTTAGTGATTTTAAACGGTCTATAGTTCTTTTAATCGAACTTCTTTACCGGGCGTAGTATCTTTATATTTCGTGCGTTAAGCTAGACTTCTTAGCCTATTTAATAACGGTAGGCAGGGTAGTGTTTCCGGTTAGCCTGCTCTTCGTAGTAGGCTCGGGCGGTAAGTATCTCGGTCTTTAGGTAATTAGTAATCTCTTATATCTAAGTAACGAACTTCTTAGTATTGCGGGCAGTAGGCTTATTAATAGGCTGTATAGGCTTAAAACCTAACCTAAGGTAGAATCTATAGTTAGCGAAGAACGGGGTAATAATAGTTATCTCGGAAATAGTATTATTAGTAGCGAACTCCGCTAGCAGTAGCTAGTCGGCCTAATCGTCTTAAAGATACGTAACGTAGAACCGCAGGTATTATTTTAGAGAAGCGTTTATTCTCTCGGTTTATCTATCGGTCTCGGGGTAATAAGCAGTTAATAAGGTAGCGGAGATATATAAGCGTTATATTAAGTGCTTCTAGAATATAGATACGAACTAGGGTCCTCGGTCTAATATAATTATTATCGGTAAGCTATATAGTTTTTATATATTTTTTATAAATAGGCAGGCAGCTTCTTTAGAATCGCAAGTGCCCTTATAGGCTATAAAGTATCTTATCTTAGATAAGCGGTCGACTATAACTATAATAGCGTTATAGCCTTAGCTAACGGGTAAGTAAGTAATAAAGTCTACTAATAGGTCTTTTTAGGATTGTTCCGGGATAGGCAGAGGTCTTAGTAGTCCTTATTAGGCTTCTCGGTTAAGTTTAGCTCTATAGCACTAGTAGCAGTTCGTAACCTAGCGCTTTACGTAGCTTAATATCTAAGGCTAGTAATATTCTTAGTCTAGGATTTTATAAGTTCTTAAGATCCCTAGATAGCTAGTAATAGAGGACGTATAGTAATATTCTAGGAGTTTAGCTTTTAGCTTTAGCAGGTTAGGGATATATAGGCGGTTCCTGTAGTATAGATAGCCGCCGCGATTTTTATACTCGGCTAAGGTTAGTAGTAGATATTATAAGGCGTCTTCTTCTAACGCCTTTAGGGCAGACTAGGGAATCGGGTCTTTTAGGTATCCGGTGTCGAATAGGACAGATAATTCTTTATCCTAACGAGGGCGTAAAGATTTAATTTCTCGGCAGGTCTAGGCTAGAAAGCGAACTATCTTCTTAGCAGGTCGGTTCGGGCCAGGCTAAGGCTCTAGTATATTAAGAGGAGTTAGGGGTAGCGATATAGCGGGATCCGGGGCTATTATATTTAGTATAAGGGGAAGAGTTTCGAAATTCTTTTTTTTAAGTACTACCTAACTCTAGTATAGTAAACGTTTATCCCCCTCTTAAGGCAAGTCCTTTAACCTCTTAGTTAGTACGTTTAGCTTTACCTTTTATTTTCTAGGGCAGAATACTATTCGGAAATTAAAATAGGATAGGAATTTAGACTAGCAGGCTTATTAGCGGTTTAGTAACTTCGTTGTCGTAAAGTACTCTAGGTTCTTATAGTCTATAATAACCTTAACTAGGGATAAAGCCTTTTCTAGTTTAGGGCGCTATTCCTCGAAGTAATAGATAATAGCGAGCAGTTCTTTATCGTAAATCTCGTAGTTATATTCCGTATTAGAGTATTTCTTTAAGAAGAAGGCGATAAGGCGTAAGATTCTATCGTCTCTATATTAAGATATTATGCCGGCAGAGACGTAGTCGGAGGCGTTAGTTTTTAGGATAATATCTTTTTCCTAGTAGAACGAGGCTAATATAAGGGCATAGGTAAACGCGGTCTTAAGGCCTTAAAAGGCTTTATCGCAGGCAGAGTTAAACTCGAATAGAACTCCCTTTTTTATTAGGCGGATAAGCGGTAAGATTATCTTCGAGAAATCTCGGATAAAGTAGCGGTAGAAATTGCTAAACCCTATAAAGGCTTATATATCTGTTAGGCAGGTCGGTCGTTTCTAGTTTATAATAGTTTTAATCTTCTTAGGGTCTATCCGGATTCCTTTAGCACCGACGATTAGTCCTAAGAAAGTTATTTCTTTTACGAAGAACTCGTATTTTTCGATTTTAGCGTATAGTTCGGCTTTTCTTAAAGCCGTTAAGACTAGGCGGAGATATTATTTATATTCCGAGCGAGTACGGCTATAGATTAAGATATCGTCTAGGTAAGCGGTATAGAATATATCTAAGTAAGGTCTTAGGGTGTCGTTAATAAATCTTTAGAATATAGCGGGCGCGCTAGTTAGTCTAAAGGGTATAACTAGGGATTCGAATAGGCCGAAATAGGTACGGAAAGCTATTAAGTACTCTTCTCTTTTACGGATATAGAGGTTATTAAACGCAGAAATAATATCGATCTTCGAGAAGAACTTTATTCCTTTTAGGTTATTTAGGGATTCCTTTATTAAGGGTAAGGGGTATTAGTCTTTAATAGTAACGTTATTTAGTATACGATAGTTAATATAGAATCGGAGGCTACCTCCGGGCTTTACTATAAATAGGATAGGCGACGCGATATACGACGAACTAAGACGGACGAATCCCTTCTTTAGGTTCTCGTCTAGCTATTCCCTTAAAGCGACTAGTTTATTATAGGATATAGCATATAGCGGTCTAAACGGCAGGGTTTTTCTATCTACTAGTTAAATATAATAGTCGTATAAGCAGTGCGGTAGTAACTTCTCGGCTTCCTTCGGAAAGAATATATCGGTAAAGCCTTAGATCTCTTCCGGTAAAGGCGTTACTAGGTTAGGGGCGGGTTTATCTTCTAGTATATCGTCGATTTATTCTAAAGTAATAGAAAACAGGCGGTATTTATTCTTTCGTACGTATATCGTTATCGCACGTAGTAAGACGGTATAGATATCGCGGTCTTTTAAGGCGTTAAGGTAGCCGGGCTATAAGTATCGGCGGCTAGCTTTAGAGATATCTTATAATACCTTAAGCTTTATAAGTTTACCGGGCAGGTTATAGTATTACTAGTAGTAATTGCTATTAAACGTAATAGTATATAAGGCGAAGCAGATAGTCGGGTTATATTATTTTAACTAAAGCATTCTAAATATAACGGGGTAATAGGTAAGCTGCGTAACGAATATTCTTATCTCTTTTTAGTAATAGTCGTTTATACGGTATACGATAGAAATATAGTAAGTAACGGCGTTCTCTAAACTTCGGCTATCGATTACTTCTAGGTTAAACGGTTTTTTTAGGGGTAGTATAGGAATTCCCTTTTCCTCGGCCTAGCTTTTATCGAAAAAAGCCTTCCCCTTAGCTCTAATATTAGTTAGGGTATAGGTAGATAGGTTCTTCCTATCTACCGTTAGTAATATAGGCAGGATTAGTATCTTCGATCGTTAGTTTTCTTTGTCTTCGATCGATAGTCTAGTAGCAGCGGTAGCAGATATTCGGAGTTTACGCTCGCTAAGAGCCTAAGGGCAACTTATCTTAGGCTCGCCCTATTTAACGAGCTCTAGATAGGAGAGGTGCTCTATCCTTAGGTAGGAGAGGGAGCTATATATCGTAGCAGAGAACAGGAGGATAGGCTTTAAGGCGGGGACGTCGGGCGGAAACTGTATAGTTTTAATTGCTGTTAGTTAGGTTTAGGGTAGTTCGCGACGAAGTAAGTAAAAGAACTATAGCGGTAATACTCTCGGCGCTCTCGTCGGCTGCTACTGCGGCGCTAGGAGCTAAGATCTATAGGCTCTTTAGGGGAGGTTAGGGTAATAGGGCAGGCGTAAGTTATAGTTATAGCTTAGGGCTAATTAGGTATAGTTTTTAAGGCAGTAGGTTATATAGCGAAGGGGTTACGGTTCCGGGATACTTACTATTAGTATTAACGGTAACGGTTATCTAGTTCTTATAAGTGTTATATATATTTATAGAAATCTCGTAACAGGCTTAGGTTATATAGCAGTATATCTTAGAGTTTATAAGAGATTCCTTAAAACAGGAGGGGAGTAAAAGCGTTATTAGGCATCTCCCTCTTTAGGGCTAAGCGTTAAAATTCTAAGAAATATACGCTAAAATCCTAATTCCTTTACTTTAGGGTATATAGTTTATTCTAAGTATTCTAAATCTAGTCGGGATCTCTAAAAGCCCTTTTTAGGTATTCGAGTAGTATAGGGTAATCGATAAACTAAGGGACGCTATAAATTATTTTCGGTAGGACTAACTTATAGGCCTTTCCGGTAAGACGTCTAGCGACGTAAGTTAGTCGGGCCTAAGCGGTCGGGAAGCAGTCGGCGTTAGTAGTTATTTTAGCGTAAACTTACTATATAAATTAGCGAAGGTCCTTATAAGTACCGTTAAATTCTTTCGGGTTAGGTAGTTTCTTACTAAGTTAGGCGGAGCCGGAACTTATAATAAGAGTAAGGACAGACGTTCGCGTTAGAGGATTTATCGAGAGATTAACGAGAGGTTCGGTACAGACAGAGGCAGGTAAGGGGATATATATAGCAGGGGCGGCGGCGGTTACTAGATAATGCTTCTCGATTTCTAGCTAGGTAATCTTCTACTAGGCGGTCTAGAGGTTCTTTTCGAAATTCTTTTCTTAGTAATCGATTACAGCTTCGCGTTATTAAACGGTAGTCCGGAGGGATACGCGTTCTTCCCCTAAGGACGCGTGTTCTCCTTCGAGGGCCGACAGGTAGGCGTTAACATTTCGTAAGTATAGGAGCTACTCGGACGGGTGTTAAGGGATATAGGCGGCGAGCTCCTCCGGGGAGTCGGTGCTTAACAGGGGATCCGGGCAGGCAGATATAAAGTTAACGTATAAAGGAAAGAGCTACGTAGTGTTACGGTAGCAGACAGGTAGTTAGGTATACGTTAAGCAGGCAGGTAGCAGATAGTCCTATTCGCTATAAGCAGGCTCTATCCTCAGCAGGTACAGGCTTTATTAATAAGACGTAGCTCGAAGAGCTACGAAATAGTATTATAGGCAGGAGTTAGAGTTTTATCTAACTAGGGGATTACGTAATCCAGACCCTAACCCTTAGGGTTAGGGTCTCTATCTCTAAGGCCGTGACAATTATATATCTACTCGGAAAACCTATATTATACGCTATAGACTTATTAACGTCTTTCTAAGCTATACGCTTTCTCGCTTCCTTATCTATAAAAGACACCTAAAAAGCTTTCCGGATAATATAGATAAATACGTACCTTAAACCCTCTAACTAGCTAATTTATAATACCGGCATTAACTTCGCGTTAGCAGAGTTCCGAATTAAAGCTAAGATTATAGGTATTACGTATAAATAAGTGCTTATAGAAGCTTACTAGTCTGTTAGAAAGGTCGAGAGATATTATAGTCTATTACGCTATATATTTAAGATCTTATACGCTAAGCTCTTAAATATTTTCGGTAACGATACTATCCTACAGATAGCTATAAAAGCTATTAACGATATAGCAGGACTAGATAGTTTAGTGCTTACGCTACTTATCTTTAGAGCTTTCCCTCGGATAAACCTCGATTTACCCTTATCGCTATCGACGCTAAAGCGCGTAAAAGCTATTATAAAGGCGATAAAAGCACTTCGGAAGCTTTCTGCAGAACGTTAGATTAATAAAGCTATTACTACGCGAAATAGCCTAGACGTAAGTAATTAGATAATATTACCCTTCTAAAGCAAGGTATACGTATAGCGAGAAAAGGAAGGCTAGTAAAGCCTATATAGGCTGCTTACCGTTAAGAGATACGATTTTACCTTAAACTTTCCTAATAAACCTATTAAATTTCGGTTTATACTAGTACGCCTATATTACTATAATAACTTTAATAGCATTATACCTTTATAGCCTTTAGCACTCGGTAAGGCCTATACCGGTAGTTAGAGCCTATAATTAATACTACTTAAGCCTAATTTAGCCTATATAGTATACCCTTTAGATAACGGGTTACTTTTATAGCCTCTTAACTGCAGTATAGCCTATACCGAGGATTAGAGCTTATAATTAAGGATGCCTATACCCGATTTAGCACCTCTAGTATATCGAAAGCGCAGCCGGCCCCTTAAATCTAAGAATAAGCCTAAGCCGGCTACCTCTGTTTTCCTTACTTAGAAGGAGAGGGATAGTTATAAGCTAGCACTAAAGCTATACCGCGATAGCGTTATTACTAGTTTTAGCGAACTTTTCGAAGAGTCTAATATAAAGGAAATTATAGACCTTATCGGCCGTAGTATCTTTTAGTTCGAGCTCTTTAATTAAAAGACCTATAGCCTATATCGCCTATTTAAAGTATAAATAGTTTATAAGATTAAAAGTAAGACCGAAAAGCTATATAAGAAGTTACGCCTTATTATTTAAAGGTATAACGACGCCGGTAAAGAGGATATCTTTACTTAATCGCTAATAATTTAGTAGGTTAGCTAATATATTATCGCTACCTTCGCCCTATCTTTACTAAAAATAGGTATAACTATAGAACTTCGCGATATTATATAAGCCTACCCTTAGTTAAAATTAGAGCTAGCACGCACGATTTTAGCTACGCTTTTAAAAGAACTTAAGCCCTAGTACCTTCCTAGTACTATTATATAGATTATAAAGCCTCTCTATAGTATCGCTAAGGCAAGTATATATTAGTAGATAACGTATTATAAATACTACTATATAGAACTAGGTATAAGTATATCTATATATAACCTTTACTTTTTTATTATTACTAGCGGTAAAGACCCTTTTAGCCTCGTCGGTATATAAACTAACGATACCCTTATATTCGAAACCCTAGCGTTCTCGGTAAAAGAAAAAGAAAAGATCTAAAAGGCAGAGATTAGGTATAAACCTAAGACTATACTATCGTTAAGCACCCCTCTTAATTTTAATAGCACGAAAGTTACGATATATAACGACAGATCTATCGAGGTTAAATAGAAGGGTTAAGGTACTAAGATTAAGAAGATTAATATAAAGGTACTTAACTATACCTAGAAGTATCTCGAATAATACGCTTATAGCGTATACTTAGCCTTAATCTATTAGCTAGAAGCTGCTTTCGATCTTTCTATCGTAGCTTAAATCTAAAAACTAGATATAAAGGACTATAATCTGCTAAACTAGCGCCTCGAATAGTAAATAAAGAACGTTATAAAGGGTTTGTAATATATCGCTTTAAACCTAACGAAAGCTAAGCTTACTATCTTCGTCGATAGTTCTTTTATAAATAACCGGGATTTTAGTTCTTAGATTAGCTTTATTATTACCTTTATCGATAAGAAGAAGAACGACGATAGCACGCAGTATAAAATATAAGGTAATATTCTATACTAGTCTTTTACTAAATATAAACGCGTTATATAAAGCGTTCTAGTATTAGAGATCTATAGAATAGTTAGCGGCTTCGACCTTAGCGCTATTATTTTATCTACTTTAAAGATAATTACCGATTAACTCGACCTTCCTGCAATTCCCTTTATAATCTATATAGATTTATACTTACTATATAAGTGTCTCGTTAAGCTAAGCACTATAAAAGAGAAGAGACTAATAATCGACATTATATCGCTACGCTAGTTATATAAGAGGCGAGAGATCTATAAGGTGCGATAGATTAATAGCAATAATAACCTAGCCGATATAATAACGAAGGTATCGCCTAATAAAGCTTTAGCGCGCTTAATCGATTTAAACGAGTTAACGATTAAGGTAGAAGGGTATATAGATCGCAGTTAAAGGTAATAGTTAGAAAGGCCTTCGAAAGGCAGTTAGTACTAAAAGGTGCTAACTCGATTTAAAGCTAGGTATAGTCGGCCCGACAGCGGATCGGCTAAGGGTAATAACAGGAAGGCGATTAGCAGAGGGAAGCCTACACGTGTACGATAAAGAAAAAGTTATTAGTATAGATTAGGCAATAGTATAGATAATGCTAGGCCTAGCGATTATATAGGTGCCGTAAGGCACTAGGCCTGTTGCGGTAGGCGGTGTGATTAACTACTAGGCAGGGCGGCAGAACGGCAACGCCGAAGGCCTTAAGCCTTTCGCCTGCAACCTTACGATAGCTTCTGACTGAGAGAACAAGACAAGCAATAACGACACTAATGAGAATAACCTAAGTTGCCCACCCCTGTGATATCACAACCAGAGCCTAACCAACAATATTAATCATATATTTGCCTTGGATATTGGCTATGATGAATGGGGGTATGTACTGTATATGCAGTTGTTCTCGAGATTTGAATCAGAAACATGTTCAACTCCCTAGTCTGTGTCGGGAAAAAAAAGTATATGCATTTTGAAGAATTTAAAATAAATATTTATACAAGAAGTCAAAAGATGAGGTCACCATACCCAACACATCATAAGTCGTCGATTGTTGGCATAATTATACAATCTTAAATTCCAATTCCCCCTTCCCGTCCCGAGTATTTCAGGGCACTCGTTGCTTGTTGAGGACCTTTGGGCCCCCGACTGTCCGCCCTCACGCTGATGCCACTCCCAAGGAGCAGCTTGACACAAGTTGACAGATTCCAAGACTACAACATCTCTTCCTCTTCGAAGGCTTAAAAGCGGACGACAACGGCGGGAACATCGAACTTAGTAGCGCCGGTGTAGGCCTCGGTGGTGACAGCGCCGCTCTGGGTGGAGACAATGTCGGCAGCGTCGATGTGGTAGTAGCCAGTGACGTTACTGTTAGTGCCCAGAGGTGTCGTGATGGTGAGTTCGAGGCCTTTTTCGGTGCTGTTGGAGTGGGCCACGGAGAAGCTGTATTCGGGGCTGCTGCAGCCGGTCAGGGGCACGGCAGGGAGTTCGTCGGGGCCCATAGTGTAAGTGTCGCAGGTGACGGGGCTGTTGGCCGCAGCCGAGGCCATAACGTCGAAGTGATAGTTACACTCGACGCTGTGGGGGATGCAGCTGGCCGAGAAGTCGGTGACGTAGTAGTCGGTGGCCTGTCTCCGGCTAATGGTGGCGCCGGAGACGGCAGTGGCGGCGAGGATGGCAGCGGAGAACTTCATGTTTGCGGTTTTGTTTTTTACGGTGTATGTTGAGAACGAATGTTGATAGTCAAAGATTGTTCTGGAGTTGGTTGATGAATGTGATGAGAATTGTTGGATAATATTGAGGGGATAAGAAATCGTGAACGTCCGAACAACGATTGAGTTCTTATATTCGAAGGATTCCTGTCGTATGCGACCCCCAAATGAGGCTGTGTACACGACACACATCCAAGACCAGTGGCGGTCCCGCGACAACCTGGAGGTCTCCACATTAAGGGTGCTGCAACATTCGTATTCTTTGCCTGCGCAGTTGGCCTCTGGGCTTCTAATCGGTGGGAATCGGTGGGGGCGGACTTTTAGTGGCCACCGAGTACTGGGTTGTGATCCACCGATCGACAGGCATTGCCGTGCCAGGCGTGCTAAAGGGGATCACAATGAAATCATATCACGCGTGTCTGCGTATTTTTGCAGGGACCTCGAGCCTAGGAACCCGACCTGCCAGTTGCCAGCAGCCCAACTATGCAGCTTTGCTTTGCATATCCGGTGAGGCTTAACCCCGAAACTATTTTTGGAATCTACGGGCTCTTGATATCGACATGTAACAGGTAGACTACGGTAGCATCACCATAGCCTCTGCATCAACAACTATTTTCATCGAGTTCCCCACAGCGTATTGTTTACTGCTACAGCTCCTGCCTGTGATCGGCTTGTCCGTTTCCATCCTGTGGTCAGGGGGTAGTGCATTGACTATCAGAACAAAGGCATTCCCGTCTTTAAGGGACAGGGGGAATTGCAGACTTGCAGTGGAAACCCTAGCCCCACCTATTGTATAATCATACCTAGTTCATCTGGGGTTACCCGGGTAATGTTTTGTTCCTACCCCCTTCCACTGTACCTCCAGATGTCCCATCTGTTTTCCACTTATAAACTTTTTGAGTTCACAACTTCTTGCTGCTCAAGTAACTCACACAACAGGTTTCGGGGATTTTACTAGGTGGCTGATACATCTTGAAGAATTATGTAATTGAGCGGCTGACAGTTGAGGAATGCCTTTTACCATGTGTTTGCAGTTTGTGATTTGACATTGAAAATATGCCGATGTTCGCTAATTACATTTCAATCCCACAATCCATTTTCCCTGGACAACCTCCTGGTTCCCCTTGCAAACAGCCCTTGAGAAAAAGCCCAGCGAGTCAAAACTTGTTCTGATACAGGTCTGATATCCTCCACAGTATCTTCCGAAACCCCCACGCAAGTTGAGCCATTTAAGGAAGAGCCTGAGGGGTGTAGCTCTGGTCTGGGGTCACCACAGCGCCAGCCGAAACTTGCTTGTCCGTGTACGCAGGGTAGACGATCAGGCCAGCAGTATAGTTGACGACGGCAAGGGTTGTGAAGCCGTTGCCGGCTCCGAACTGGCCGGACCAGCCCGAAGTGACGGTGTAGTCTCCGCAAGTGGCAGGTCCACCGTTGGTCTGCGAAGCTGGGGATCCAGTGACGACCTCGGTGCAAGGGGTGGTGGCAGTGCCGTTGTTGATGCCGAAAGTCCAAGTGCAGGAGGTGTCTGCGGCGTTACAGACCCGCGACAGGCTTGTGATGGTCCATGTTGATGCCTCGGCCATCATGGAGACGGCGCCGGCCCTGGGCTGAGTAGGAGCAGCCAGGCCGGTGGCGGAGAGGAGGGCCGAAACGAGGATGGTGGTGAACTGCATTGTGTCTGCTTGGTGTTGATCTGTCCGAAAGATATGTGTTTTGGACGTGGAGTGAGTAGACTGATGTTCTGACTGTGGTAGATTGGGATGATCTGGATGGTATCAGGACATCAACCATAAAGAAGCAGCGCAGTCTCTACCTTATATATACCCAACGACGACCATGGTGAGATGGAGATGTGCCGACACGAGAGAGACATGCGTCAACTCGTTCCCGCCCCGGTCAGTGCTGTCAGCTCATGCCATCGTCCCCTCCTCCCTCACTCCTTCATCGTAATGACCTGCAGGCGACGTAGTGATGGCTCGTACCCGGGACCGACGATCTCTCAACACGAACATCAGCTATATCCTCCAAAGTTGCAACACGGGCCCCTACAGAGGAACACTTGTCAGCTGCTTCCCCGGATGCTTGGCAAATCACCTGTCCTGCAAGGAGTGGGACCCACCAGGCTGCCATCACGTCAGCGAGACACCAGCTTTTGTCTGTAGTGTGCTGTTTCTGCTTCCGTGGCGGCCGACGTTGAGCCGTTTGGTGGGCAATGCTCCGAGCCTACCGAGTTCCGAGCTCGTATTCAAACCCCCTGGCTCGCTTGGTCGTGTGGGGAAGCGTGCCAACGCTAGAAAGATCCCGCCAATCCTAGGCGAGATCTGTGAAGCATTCCTTGTTCTTCTATGTAAGCTTAATTTGGGTGGATCCTCCACTCGTCGTTCTTGGCGCTTGATCCGTCTGGAATAGGAACATGGCGGAGTAGTTAGGTTCTATCCTGAGAGGCTGGGTTCCATATTGACGTATACTGGGAGCTCTATAGCAGACCAACTGGCGTTGCAGTCGTCACTTGTTCGGTGAACTCAATGTCCAGCTCTCTGGAAAGTCAATGTTCATGGAACGTTCCATCAGACTAGAGAGGTAGGGTAGTAAATGCTCTAGAACACACATGTCTTGCGACTCTTGTGCTTCCACATTTGTACAACGGTCAGATTGGTCTGAGTTGGATATTCCAGCCCCGTCGCGTCTATTACTAGAATAGGTGGGTAATGGACACGTCTACCAACCTCCCCAATCCACACGATGGATTTTCTCCCTGATTCATGGACAACAACACGATGGAGCATGAACACACATCAGAACTTTCAAATTGTCCCCATCCTGTTACGGCCTTCAGCAATCTAGGCCGCATGGCAAGCTTGCCAGAATCATCCCACACCAATCAATATGTATGGACGGATAAAGCGGGTTTCCCTGAGTTCGTATTCCAGTGAGACTCAGACACTGGCAAGCCTACGTGAGGCTTATATGTGATGTGTTGCTGAGACAACGAAGGCGTGCCACGGTGTTACATCAAGAGTGCCCGAGAGTCAACTGATTAATAATGGAAATGGATAATAGAGCTGCATCATATGCGAGCAGCGAGCGAATGCTAGACTTCAAAGAGTTGCTGACGCAATACCCTCGATCAGAGCCTGTCTTCTAGGGATTTAGGGCTGCACTGTTGTCGAATTAACTTTAGACATAAATGGCCCGGACCTCTCTGCATGTGATACATGATATTCAGTCCGGGAGGAAGACACAACTCTTCAAGAGGCTGAAACGGCTTGCTGACACTAGTCTGAACGACTGAGACTTCGAGGCGGCGTCTCAGCCTCCCTTAGGCTATGTCTCAACCCACTGCATACAATGAACTCCGGTGCCCTGAGTTGATACAAACCTCAATAAGACCATGCCAAGCAGGAGCCGCGTTGTTTCACCACGCAAACAGAAGCATTGTGAACCGGTAATCAATATGAATCGGGCTATGACGTGCAGAATATCGGCCCCGTTTTGGCTTTGATTGTTCGAGTTTGGCATTATTGGATTACCCGGAACTGGACTATTCGGGGGAGACCTCATTGGAATACCAGTCATTTCTTGGCCACTCTGGGTCATGGCATGATACCACCGGCCACCAGTCAATGTTTGTGTGATTCCGAATGATCCCGTGGCGACAAAGCACCGAGGCCAGGTGATGACTCTACCAGAGCCGGGAGCAGGTCTAGTAAGTCAAAAGCCTCATTTCTAATATATGATGATGTATTTGAAATAATGCTTGTGTCTACAAGCCACAGAGCTGGTTCCAAATCTTACACTCGAACTCCTGGCTCTCGCCGCCAGAAATCAAGTCTGATTGCCGTCTGAACAACTCACAGTTATGATACAGAAGGTCGTCATTCAGCGACTCCAATGTATTGAAGAGCACTTCAGACTCATGAAGATACATTTAGAACAAATGTCTTACTAATGATATGCTGAGAGGCGAGTACCGACGAGGCAAGCAGCTAGTCAATGGTTGTTAATATGGACGCGAGTACGCATAGGCTCTAGCTCCCGAAGAGCTTTCTGTCGGGAGCTTAATCCAACGACACCGCCATAGAGGTGGGGACTAATAAAGACGGGCGAGGTCAGAAATATATGCACTGTTGACACAAGTAGTAAGCTGACAATCATGGAAACTGCGTTGCCTATCCGGCAGAATCCTGAGTGCCCTTTCTGCAATTTGCACCAGTAAACTTCTCTTGTGTCGATTTCAATCGACATAGGGACTTCAGTAGCACCTTAGTTATAAGGCTTCTGTTTCCATGCTGCATTGTCATTAACCCCCATCAATTTCCCGGGAAGACTGGGGGTTACCAGAGCTCCCTGCTTACCCCCTAGCCTCAATGTGCCCCAAGCAGCCACGAGGGCAAATTGAATGGTGCGGATGGAGTTATAAGACCCATGAAATGTGTTGATAGTATGGCTTCACAAAACCATTTTGGAAAGATCGAACAGTGGGAGTTGCGACCTCTGTAGTGCCCGCAGATTTCCCCTCGGGATGCTTGGGTTTTCGGCTCCGAGGGCCGCTTAGCCTGAAATAGTACGGCCAGCTTCTTCCGAGGAGACCATATATGACCAGGCGGGGAATTAGCCACCGATGGTCAATTAAAACCGGAATCAATAAAGGTACGTTAGAAGCCCATATTTGCCTTTAGAACTTCGGGGGCAACCGCTCAATGGAGTCCTAAGGCTTCTATCCGGCCCCTGAGTATTCGACGAGATATAAGTCACAATTCCTATCCAGAGCCTGAGATATACTTCACTATCTGGCTGGTTCGTCACAAATCTCTAACTTCTCCTCGTCCAGATCACCGTGGGATCTCCAGTCATGGCGCTGAAATTTGCCTCGCTCGCTACGCTATTTCCCGCTTTCGCGTGGGCAGATGTGCCAATCTATGACCAATGCGGAGGTACTGGGTATACCGGATCCACTGTGTGCACAACAGGCGCTATTTGCACCTCATATAACTCATATTACTGTAAGTGACCAGATGATACGGACTCGTGTAATCTGTACTAATTATGTGGCCTGATTATAGACCAATGTGTCCCGGGGACATCATCAGCCGTTGGTATTACCTCGACGTCAGCGATAGTTAGGACGTCATCGACCACGGTGGCTGCCACTAGCTCCCAGACTTCTTCTATTGTCTCGAGCACTTCGTCTGCCCCAAACAGTACAGCTACCGGGGTGCAGTACCTCATCACTTTGTGAGTGCTCACAGCGATTGAAACAGGCATGGCATCGTTCTTACACGAAAAACAGTGGCGATTCATACTCCCAGACGGGATTCGATGTCAACAGTACCAAGCCATCAGCGGATGATCCCCTGGGGAACCCCCTTCTGCCTGGTTGGACGGCCAGCGGTGGACTGAACTGGGTTGGGTTCTTGGTGTCTGAGTTCAACGACTCCACTCTTCTCTCCTACAACTTTGCCTATGGCGGTGCTACTACCGACTCGGATCTCGTGACGCCTTATGACCCCAGTGTCCTGAGCTTTGTGGACCAAGTGGAAGAGTTCAGCGAAAGTATCGCGTCTCACCCGGATTACGCCCCATGGACGGCAGAGAATGCACTTGTGGGAGTTTGGATAGGCGTGAACGATGTCGGTAATATTTACTGGCTGAGCAATGTCACCGATGTATTGGATGCGGTGATTTCTCGTTACTTCGAGGAGCTCCAGATTGTTTACGATGCTGGAGCGCGGAACTTCTTCATCTTAACTTGTCCCCGTAAGTCTGTGAAACACAAGCGTTTGGTTGATTATCTCGCTGACAAAATACCAACCAGCAATTAACGAGACTCCCGAAATGCTTGCTGACTCGGACGATGTGCGAGCTCAGGAGGCCTCCATCATCACGGAATACAATGACATGTTGGCATCCGGACTTGCGAATTTCACATCAGTGAACAGCGGTGTCAATGCGAAGATCATCGACACATCGATCGCATTCCAGACCGCTATAGATGATCCAACGGCTTATGGAGCACCGAATGCTACGTGCTACAATTCTGATGGAACTAGTTGTTTGTGGTACAACGATTACCATCCTGGGGTCGCCATAAACGAGCTTGTGGCTGAGGAGATTGCAGCGGCATGGGAGGGAATCTTTTTCTAGGGCCATGGATGTCCGGGAAACTTGTGAAGAGACACATTTCGCTAATACGATTGATCGCTCACTTATAAGAAGGATGTCATCCGTGTCGACCCGGATTTGGCTTACTAGTGACAGTCCGGGGTAGCAATGAATACCATGAGATGACATGAAAAGATTTGTACATTGGCAATAACTCTAGTCCTCACGTTTCAATTATATACAACGGAAAATCAAACTCCGATCTCTTCCCTGTTCTCAAAGTTCACAGCGAGAAGTACTTGACTCCGTGAACCACAAGGGCAGCAAAGACGTCTAGTAGCGACGACGAATGACTTGACCGCGGGAATCCCTCTTTCTCCGCTTGCAGGACGAGACCGACGAGGCGTCTGCAGTGGAAACAGACGAGGTGGTAGATGCGGCGCTGCTCGTGGTGCTGCTGGAAGTGACCTCGTAGTTGGCAATTTTCTGTGCGGCCTGCTCGGCAACGATCATGATGATGGCCTGGGTGTTTCCGGTGGGCAGGTCAGGGTGGATCGAAGCATCAACGACGAAGAGGTTGTCGGTTCCGTACACCTTGGTGTCGGTGTCGACAACGGCAGTACCATTGCTCCGTCCGTCATCAGTTCCCATCCTGGCGCTTCCAACCCAGTGGTCTCCACTGACCAGGGAGTTGGAGATGAGGGACTCGGGGGTGGCTCCTGTGTTGGCAATATGCATGGTGCTGTTGCTGCTGACGGTAACGGTACCGTTCGTGATGTCGAGCCACCACTGGATGAAGTCAGAGAAGGCAGCCTTGTCCGCCTCTTCGGCCAACCAAGGCTGAGTGTTCAGCACGGTGTTTCCGGAGCCGGTGATACCCAGCTCGCCGGTGCTGGTGGAACCATGGGTGAGGAAGACCTTGGAGGTGACGGTACCATCCTGCATGGCGCTGACGGTGCCCTGGAGGTAGCGGGTGCGGCCATCAGTGCCGTTGACAGAGGTCCACAGGTGCATTCTCTGGGCGGCCTGCGTCATGACACCGGAGCCCTGGTTGAACAGTTCCACGTCGGAGGTGACGGGGTCGGTTGCGATTCCAGAGAAATCGTAGGCGGAGAAGTTGGCCGCCGTGCTGAACTGCAGGGGGAGCTGTGCGTGGTCCATGAGGTTGTGGCCGACGGGAAGGCTGATCCAGTCAGCCTCGTCAGGAAGCTCAACGCCCGTGGAACCGCTCTGCACAATCTCGAGAGCATCAGACATGCCGATACCCGAGTTCCAGAGGATACGAGGAGTGGACAGGGCACCAGCTGCAAGGACAACCTTGCCGCCTGACTTGAGGTTGATGACCTGTTGGGTGCCATCCTCAAGCTCAACCAGAACGCCGGTGACGCTGCTGCCTGTGCGCTTGACCTGGATAACCTTTGTGCCCAGCTTCAGGGTGAAGTTGTCGAGCTGCTGCGCAAGAGGCATGTAAGTCTTTGCGGGACCAGCACGGAGGTGGTTGGAGATGGACCATGCAGGGCGAGAGTAGGCCATGTGCTTCTCGTTGGGCGACTGGATCGAGTCGACCTCGCTCCAACCCTGGGCACTGAGGTAGGAAGACACGACTTCGTAGGCGAGATCATTGTAGTACACACCATCAGCAGATGGCTGGGTGGTTCCGGGGTTACGCTCGTACAGACGATCAGCAGCATCGCTGATATCGGCCCAGTTCCAACCCGTGGGCCATCTCTCAAAGTCGTGCTCCGGAGGGTGGATGAAGTTCTCTCCGTTGATGGAGCTTGAGCCACCCAGGAGACAACCAGCAGTGGAAGCAGTGTCACTGCACATCTTGACACCGGACACGGAGGTCAAGCTGCTGCCGAGGGCTGGGACATCGTATGGTGTCAGGCTGCTGTTCCACGACAGAGCCTCAGTCGAGCCAAGCTCAACCGTGTTTGCTGGGCCTCTCTCGATCAACAGGACGCTTGAGCCGGCCTCAGCAATACGCTCGGCTGCGATGATACCGGCAGGGCCGCCACCGACAACAATTACATCGTAAGTGACGTTGGAAGTAATTGGAGCCGCAGTGGTGCTGTTGCTGCTGGCAGGAACAGTCGAGTTGCTACCAGAAACAGGAGTCGTGGTTGTGGTGGCAGCAGAGGCCCAAGATGCCCAAGTCTCGAAGTTGGCAGACTGAGCAGAGGCTGCCTCAACGCCAAACTCACCAAATCCGGCATCGTGGTAGGTCAGAGCCGTGGTAGAGTCTGTGACGTCCGTGGGGTCCGAAGAAGAGACTGCATATCCAAAAACAGGTGTCTCATCTGTAGCAGCGAATGATGTTGTACCACCGAGGATGCATCCCTGGCAGAGGAAGGTATATGACACGTGAGTGCTGTTGGCGAAAGTACCATTGGCGATAGGCAGGATGCTGACACTAGAGTTCGAAAACACGTCGGGGTTTGCATAAGAAGTAGCCTTCCTCAAGCTGGATACAACTTCGTCACCCGAGGCCCATGCACATACCAACAGCTTGTTAACCATAGCGCCACCGAGCGAGATACCACCCTTTACGCATGACTTTGTTAGCATGATTACGTTTGACTAGATTGGAAATGATGATTTACCCATCCTGCCGAGTCTGTAAGCGGCGTCACCAACTGACCGATGAAATCGGTTGTGATTGTCTCCGGCAGAGCAAGACCAAAGCTGTAT
Source organism: Cytospora piceae (assembly GCA_016508685.1). Taxonomy (NCBI): domain Eukaryota; kingdom Fungi; phylum Ascomycota; class Sordariomycetes; order Diaporthales; family Cytosporaceae; genus Cytospora; species Cytospora piceae. Next base: position 675,383 of record JADMLE010000005.1, on the reverse strand, counting down.
TCAACATCGCTGGCGAAGTAAGTCTGGAAATCGATCCCCGTGTTAGGATCGGTATACGCAGTCGCAACTGTTGCAGCAGCCGCAGTGCGAGCAAGCCCGGCGAGGGCCGCCGACTTGACGATTGTGGAACGCATGGCCGAGTAATAGTTTCGTGTGAATGCAAGTCAGGGGAGTGGGAGTGAAAAGAGTGAGATAGTGACAACGTAGAGCGGCACAGCCTAGCTCCGTGGAAATGAATGTGTGATCTTGAGAAAGAACGAAAGGCAAGGCAAATAAGCCAGCTAAAATGAAGGGAAGTACCGAACTAGCGGCGACTCTGAAGAGGAACAATACAACGGCGATGGTGCTGTCAGAGGTAGGCCACGAAGAAGTCAATCGACGGCGTCTCGAAGACATATATATATATTTGCCATGTGTGGATCTCCGAGATCTCGTCACTCGCGCCCGGCCTAATAGTCTGGTACGAAGTAGATAACCATACCGTCGCAATCCTCCAAAATGCAGGGGGAATATTCAGGGGCTTCAAGATTTGAGACCGCTCGGAGGTTTTCTGTCGCAGGCTGGGGTCAGTAGAAACAAGGAGCCCGCGCCTCAAATATTAGATAGATCCTTCGACTCGGGGCCAGGCCCCTCCGTCTAGGAATGCGCCTTTCTTCTCAGCTCAATGCGAATAAGTGGAACATAATAACGGCAAGTGGGAACGAGTTCTGTCCCTCAATGGACACATCGAGTCGAATGATACCTTTGAGTTGCCGGCGTTGACCGTACAGTTGTCTGGCTTGTTGTTCCTCAAAATTAACGCCGGAGGATTGCTCTCAAGTCCGACTGTCCGGTCCGAGTAGGTGGGTGGGATGGTGGAACATCTGGGGATTCTGACGGGGACATGGACGGATCCGTACCCCCCCTAGTCGTCCCCTTCGATTTCCCCTTCGATTTCCCCTGCACAAATAATCCACCCCGGACCAGACTTAGTCGCCAAGGCCAAATGGTGTAAAATACATTCAGTCTGATTTGTTCGTCTGAATTTAGGGAACGCCCGTCATGTCTTGGCGAAACGTCCCGTAAGCGTTTAGAAAGTGGATTCCACAACTCAAATCGAAACAAACTCGACATGGGCTTACCTGCAGGCACTGAGTGAGGCCCCTGCAAGCCGAGATTGAAGGATGACAGCTTTGGTGTTCTGAATTGTGACCGTGTAATCATCGTGATTGTGAAATTTCTAGACAGGCACCTGCAGTTCTCCTCATTACTTCCTATGACTTCTGCCCTGGTGCCTTCATCAGCGGTTGCCGGACAAATTTTGAAAATCTACCGGCACTCCTCTCGGAAACATCGATACTGCTTGAGCCAGCCTCTGCTCTGAATATACATATATATGTATAAAGAATTCTGTGCTCATCTTGAAGGTAATATAACATCTCAACTGAATTGTCACTGCTATCCTCACCGCCACAAAGCACAAGTTCGGTCCTGATGTTGCCATCAGTTTCCATCACTTGTCGACCTGGGTCATCTCAGCATATTGCATACTGGCAACTAAGCTCTACCCCTTGGCAATCGTACTAAATGGCGGTAAAATGGGGCTCTTCAGATGTCACCAGGGACTGCCGACCAAGCACGGCCCCGAAACCCACCCGGATTGCAGCTCCGGAAATAACCCCGGAGTCCACCCCCTAAGATGGGTCTCCCCGCGAAAATGGATGCCCTTTATGCTGTGGCTGAGTGCCTTTATGACAGGGAAAATGATATGTAGGTATGTCTACCTTGACGAGCGGCACAAACTTATCTGATTTACGTAATGTCCAGACAGCTTAGCTTCAAGCATGATCAATCTACCAAGCGTTGTAGATGGAAATATTTTAGATGTATACGGCCGTTCTAGACGTACGCTATATAATTTGCTTAAGTATAGAAGCCCGTGGGGTCCTGGCGCCGCTTTTCTCGGTGACACATTGGATGACAACCAGTGGTTAGCTCTTACAAAGACGCGAAGAAAGCCACGGCAGAAAATTGCCGCAATATTACCATATGCATCTCTTGGTCTGTGTCAGCTTACAAATATGGTATCTGTAAGCCCCGATAGGCCCAGCTGGAGCTTCTGTCTTCCAGGTGTCCGTATACCCATGTGCACCATCAACGCTGAGAAACCCAGTTTCGACACCTGTTAGGGCATCATCATGGCTGCAACTCGGAACCAGGTATATAAGCACGGTTACTCTCAAGGCATCATCAACGCTCTGCAGCAACGGACAGCAGCCACTGACGCAGCACACCTCCTCCCACACCTCAAAACAACTTCCACAATCCTGGACATCGGATGTGGGCCCGGAAGCATCACCGTCGGTCTCGCTCAGGTTGCTTCCAAGGGCTGTGTTATTGGCGTTGATATTTCAGCCGTCTCTCTCGCTCTAGCCGAGAAGCACGCGGACGACGTCAGGGCGAAGGCCGCATCGCAGCCCGGACAAATCGGGGAGATCTGGTTCCAGGAGCTGGATGTACTCCAAGGCCTTCCGTTTGAGGAGGACAGTTTTGATGCTGTCCACTCCGGGCAGACCTTTGTTCACCTTCTCTCCGGAGATGGAGGTATGACACGAGCTGTCGCAGTGATGCGAGAGATCCGCCGCGTACTCAAGCCTGGCGGTGTGGTTGCAACAAGGGACGTGTCGGGTTACCACTGGTATCCGAGCTCCCATACGGATGGGAAGGAAGTCTTGTTTGAGAAGATGGTCAAGGCGACAATCGGCACTGCGAAGCCTCTTGGGGGTGACGTCCCAGTGGTATTCCGGAAGGCCGGGTTTGAGACGGACAAGATGACCATTTCGGCATCTACGCGCGTGATCTCCGGTCGTGAGAAGAGGGAATGGTTTGGCAGAATCGTTCTGCAAAGAGTGGAATGGTCGGGACACAAAGAAGCATTTTTAAAGGACGGAAGCACGGAAATTGAGTTTGAGGAGGTGAAGGCTGCGCTACAAAGGTGGATAGCCGATGAAAATGCCTGGCACACCGGATTACATACAGACGTCTTGGCATTCAAGTAAGCGTAAGAATCTTCGGTATCGGGCTGAACTACGCAGCGTGCACTAAGATGCTGGATGAAACTTTCGTAAGCTTATTTGTATGCTTGATTTCGTAGCTTTGATCTAGCCGTCCAGACCGCCCTCTGATGTAGACGGTATAAGTGCCTACTTAGAAATGGCTGGCAGCGGCCGGCAGAGCTCGTCTTCCCCGAATTCGAAGTTCGGGCACACTTATGAGTCGAGATGCTCGTACGTGCACTCAAAAGGCTGCCTGATCCTTGATACTTTACTTGCACTTATTGATAATCGAGAGACACCTTGGGTGACAGAAAGCAACAGTCTTAGCATACCAACTCTTGCCCATCTTTGTGTTGTCCGTCGATTCTTCCTACCATGTCTTCCTCGAACAGGGCCCAGCGAAAGAAGCGATTGAAGTCCCAGGTTCATACGATGGATTGAATCAGGAGGAACACGAGTGTTCTTGTGCCTCAGGTCTACTACTTCGACACGAAGGCAAATAATGAGATCTACGCGCCTTACATTGCCATGAGTTACGTCAGCGGGCGTACAGTTTCGCGTCTCTGGTTTGACACGAGTGGTCCCACGCCGCTGGAAGGTAGGCGACGAAAAATACTGGCGCAGCTCGTCGATGTCATGTCGCAGCTGCAGGCACTGCGCTTCGACAGCATTGGATCGCTGCTCCCAAGCTCTCAAGGCGGCGGAAATAGCCTTGGGCCGTGCTACGACAGGGACGAGGCGGAGGATGGGACGATCAGTGTCACCTCCTCTGGTCCCTTCTCAACGACAGAGTCCTTCCTCAAGAAGTTCTGGGCCCCATTCAATGAGAACATTGAGTACGCCATTGGCGCCGCCAAGGTCTTGGAGAAAATGCTATCGCACCTATCCCATACCTCCGAGTACGTTCTGGCTCTGCCCGACTTCGACTCACAGAACGTCATGGCCGATGAGGAAGGAAACATCACCGGGTTGATCGACTGGGGTAACGTGCAAACCGTGCCCAGCTTTATAGGATGTTTACGGTATTCCGGATGGATCACTCGAGACTGCGAGCCGCTCATGTACGGTTTGCCCACTAGAAGGGACAGCGGAAACTCGCCGGAGGACCTGCAAAAGTACCGAGAATATAATCTCCACGAGATGAAGAAAGCCCTGGAGTCGGTCGGTAGCAGCGACTATATAACCACCTAGAAGTCGCCCATATTCGAGGCCTTTTGGATTGCTGTATCGGACGGTTCGAACAGGACAGCGATCTGTGAGAAGTCCGTCGAGGAGGTAAAGCGCAAGCTCGAGGGAGAGGAGGTCCCGGAGGGTTTGGACCAGAACGCACTCAATTACTCTATGACATTGCAGACGGAGAGCTGGATGATGCAGATTGAGAGGAGCTGAGAAAGGGCTGCAGGCACTGATGCATGTGTCACAGGAGGAATGAAGGTCTACAGAATTTGGCTGTTAATAACTCCTTATTAGCAAATCTGATATTCTTCTTAGTAGGCCTGGAATACGGTGCATGTGATCTGTTGAAATATAATTCCGCAGGCTTGTTATTATGCTTGAATTTGTGGCTTTTGTGGCTTTTGTCTAGCCGTCTAGGCCGCTCCTCGATGTGGGCACTGGCTTGACCTCAGGGAGCTGACTGGACTAAGTGAAGAGCTAGGCCGCGGCCAATCTCGCTTGATTTAGGCAGTCCTCCCGTGTCAGCGGCGTCGACAAATTTTATAAGGTCGAGTCTCTAGGCTGTTGGTATCGGCCTTGGTTTCGATATTGGTTTACCTCGTTCTTTAAGCCAGTCACTCTTTCAGTTGTTTTCCGGCTCGCTTTTGAGTCAGTTCACTCGTTATGGCAGGATTTCAGAAGACTTCATTCCTTCTTCTCGCTGCTGCGATCCAGCCCGCTTGGACATCTTTCAGCCTCAACGTCAGCGGGCCGGACTGGGATTATACCATCCAGGACCTGGCCAACACGACTTCGGAGGCATGCCAGACAGCGTACAGTGCTCAGATCGATTGCGATGACACACTATTGGGGTTAGTCGCGTCCATGCGCCCTGCTTTCGATCCGACGTCCGACGATCTCGACCGAACGTGCACAACCACCTGCAGCGACTCTTTGGTTTCATACATCCAGAACGTCATCGAAGTCTGCGATCAACCGGGAGACCTCGCAAATGAGGCGTCGGGGAATTCTGTGGAGGCGAAGGACCCTGTAGCCCTTGTTGGACAGATTTTCCAGTACACCTTTGCACAGAATTGCAAGAAGGACGAGTAAGCTGACATCTTGACTTCCTCCGCAGTAGCCATTACAACACTTTTGATATACATAGTCATCTGAAACTGAACTGCGACTGACCATCACGTAGCACTGAATACTGCACTCTCCAAGACGGGAGTACTGGCGACGCTGATGATTTCAGCTGTGACGACAAGTGCACCTTGATGTTCTACACTAACGCACACAACTATGCTGCTTCTGGCTGGCTGTTCAACTACTATTATCTGGTCACCCAGTCATCTTGGTGGGAGGAGGAGTACAGCAAGGGCTGGAAGACAGCCAAGAGCTGTGGTGCTGAAGAGAACCTTCATCCCATAGCTTCCCTGCCCGATGGAGGTGTGGTCTCTAGCACCGCCGTCGGAGCAACTGGAATGGTATTTGCCTCTTCTGCACCAGTGACTTCCAGCGGATCAGTCTCGACATCCTCATCGACAGCAACGGCGACGTCGGCTGTAACCGCCACCAGCCAAAGCGCATCGCATTCAACGAGCACGGGGACCGCGGCAACGAGCAGTGTTGCTGCTAACGAGGGAGTCAGTAAAGTTGCCTCAGCGGGTGTTGCCATATTGGCCGGCATTGTTTCACTTACATGGCTCTAATTTTGTCTTTCCGGAATAAAATAGACCGGCAACATCATCCCATCCTCTGTTTCCTTCTCACCCATACCTCTTTCTCTTCTTGATCCCCATCCTCGCTGGGCTTCACGCTAGACGCTGCCACAGGACGTAGTTGGACCTCCCATACTTGCAACTTGTATGTGCCTCGATCACCTTTGCCACTGCTCAAGTCAAACGACCAGCCGTGCTTAGGACATGTGACACCTGAGCTCCAAACAATTCCAAAGTCCTCGATGTCAAAAGGCGCGCCGTTAGAAAGAGGATAAGACGAGTGAGGGCATTCCTGTATCAAGTCAGCCCCAAAGGTCCTTCCGCGTCTCGCCGGGATAATCAACGAGTATAGCAACTGACATGATTAACTGCATGGAATTTCTCTTTGTATCGGAAGACAAGCACCTGATCCCGCAGACCCCCGGCTTCAGGGGGTGCATCTGAGTCAAGTATCACCTCGCTGGCGCGCGCGCTGTCTTCTTTTGGGACGTGAAAGACTTTACACCCAGGACTCTCGACATTGCTCTTGCTGCAGGGACGCAAATGGGCAATGTTTTCGCCATCGTCGCCGGTGATGTTTGGAAATGAGGACGTCAGGCCGACAGAGAACCAAGCATCGCCGCCCTTGGACCGGGAAAAGGGATTAAAAAACGACGCCATCCGCTCACACAAATGAAAGATAAGTTATTAATGAGGGGAAATGGGAGATAAAGGAGGAGAGGCCGATGGGTGTGGACTGATGTGGTTCTGGAGAGCGATTTTGGGCGACTCAGATGACCTTGCACATGCGGAGTTCTCTGCCTCAATCACAAAAAGTCAAGTTTCTTGCCCAAGAAGCACTGGAAGATCAGGTCAAGTTTCGAGATAAGACACTCCGCAAATGTAACTTCAAAAGAGGCGAGGGAAAGAGTGTGGATGTATGTATGCGAACCTGATAGACTGCCGGCGTTGCAGCGCAAATTTTCATCCGCGCCAGGGGCTCTGGCAGTCACAGTCAGGGTTAAACCCTCTTGTGGCTACCTAGGTATCCAGTGAGACGCTCCCAGCATCGGGGACTGCCACGCGGCGTGTAGAAGCACGAATACTGGCCTAGTTATTATGTTTGGAAGACGGGGAGAAATAATATGCCGCAATTTTGTAAATTGATTACTTGGAAGCGTTTGCTGTGATACGGCTTTCAGGACAGAAGGTGAGGTGCAGATATGTGGGTTGAAGCTGGGGAATTCTGCAACGTATATAGGCCCCAATGGTGCCAACAGCCCGTCTTATTACAAGTACCTATAGGTACTATGGCGCTATATAATACCTAGTTATGCCTGAGGGTGCAAGCGTGTGGCGTACGTAGTCAGTCCCTCTAGGGCATTGATCGGTCGTTCAAGTTTGATCCTACCAACGACATATTCAAATATAAGTACCAAACATCTTCCGGCGGGGGTTGGTGCGATTGCTGTGGTTAGCTACCTACTTAAATACCTTTTCAGACGATGGCATAACGAACGCAGTAGCCCCCAGAGCGAAGACCATGATAGAGAGTAACTACATACTACCTACTATGATGATAGATATTGGACCAGAAAGATACGTGCGGTGTGGTTGCCTTGACAGCAGGTCAAGGGGAAAAGGCCATCAATTTGATGGGTCAACTTTCCTCGGCAGGAGGTTCAGGACCTCCCGAGGTCGCTTCCATAATGTAATTACCTAGGTAGCAAGAACGGAGAGATTTGAAGTGCCCAGGTGCTTCTAGGTAGCAAGACGATACCGATGTACTACTGGGAGTGGCCCGTAAAGGCACGGAACGGCTCGGCTCGCTGCGGTTCAACCCATTCAACGGCGGAACCAAAACGGCGGAAGCGAGTTATCGTTCCCTGATCTCTTTTTCTTTGGTCGCGGATGAAACATGTCATGTGATAGCAATCAAGATTGCGCCTCATCGGATGAGACTCCGTGATTGATAATCGTAGTCTCACGTCATTGCTCGTTGCTTCCGTTCTCTCTCTCACATCGGCTCGGCTCCAGTCTTTTAGTGGGCTAGCGAGGTAATAAGCGTTATAGGGTTATGCACCGCGGCGGTTGATTCCACTTTGGTTCAACGACGTTCTAGCCCATCTAGACACACTTTTGTCGTCTTCATCATATTGTGTATAGCAACCTCTGCGGCACGTACCAGATAGGGTCGGGTACTCCGCTGCAGGTGTGTGTCGAAACAGGCGTCAAGATAACGGCACATCAGCTGTGACGGCAGGTGAAATGACGACCTTGTGACACACCACCCAGCCGCCCAATCGGCAACGGCGATCGCGATAGGTAAGATCGGTGTGTTATATTTCCGTCGAGGAAGTCCTGGCATCTTGAAGTCTTGATCTGCCTTATCCACGATGCCTTTGTGCATATTCTCATATATCCACGCCCGCCATTTTTGTTACCTTACCTGCTTCCTGATCTCCGACATCCCAGAGCGGCTTATCGTCTCCTTTGTAACGCCCAGATCCCGCGCAAAGGCCTGGGGTACGAGACAGACCCGTCCTGGGTAATGGCGCAGCTCCTTCGGATTCTGGCCATCGCCAGTTGTACTGCTTCGGCCTCCCACTACCCAGACGTCAAGGCTGCCCATCAGAACGCCTTCGCCCTCTTCAACTCCATCCATTCCGCCATGCGACAATGGGGCTCCTCGTTGAACCACAACGGCATGTCCTTCTATCTTGCCACAGCTCCGGAAGGCAGCATCTTCTACCATGGCGACTACACGCCGGAACGACCAGAGTTCTTCGAATGGCTCGCTTTCGAGGTCGAGCATGCCAGCCAGTTTGCCCAGTCATGGGAACCGCCAAACCCATATGTACCCAACACCCCCGAGAAACTGCTCTCCAATGAATCTCTCGCCGGAATCTTGCGGTGGCACCAGACCTCTCACCACCTGCCCTTGTCTGATATGCCCGACAAGTACGATCCAAACCTCGATGCGGCGCCTCCCCAGCGACCAATTTCGACCGTCGAAGAAGACGATCCGAGTAAAGACCCCCCCAAAGGTCCCCCACCCTTCGACAAGCCCATGCGCGGGTACTTCCAGATCTACCGTACAAATCGACCCCTCAACCTCTTGTACATTGACGGGCAAGCTGCCGCGAAATGTCCGCTGGGTCCTCTCGACAGCCAAGACTTGATACTGTTAGACTACGACGCGCCTCGATACTTCTTCGACGAGTGGCCGCGCGCAACCGACCTTTGCGCCCTGGCGGACGAGTGGGCATTTCCTTCGGGAGGCAAAATCGATGGGTTCATCCGCATGGAAGCCGGCTTCGAGATCATCAAGTGCGACTTTTCCACCTCGGGTGGGCTCGACCTGGTATCTGTTCAGGCGAGCTCTTTCAGTAACGAGAGCGAAACGGGGATGGAATACTTATTTGACCCTGCATTTGAGTGGTTGCGGGCGGCCTCGGCGCGATATCACGGCCATCCGATGGGACGGCTAGAGGTTGACTGGAGCAGCATGGTCTCGGCGTATGCGTATCCTGTAAACCTGTCAAACCCGGATTGGAGCAGACAAGACCTGCCAAGGGTGCTCAACGCGACTAGGGAGGGAAGACGTAGCGTCCGTAAAAGGCTGAGGCAGGTCGTTGCCCAGCGTGGTGGAAAGGATGTAGCTGAGAAGGGGATTGTCAACTGGCAGGCCTTAGTAGACAAGATCGTAACGCGCTTCGGTGAGAGGTTATGGTACATGGCAAACGGCCAATTCCAAAGCAAAATCCTACTCTCCACTATCGGCACCCTCATCGATCCATTCATCAGCTACACCGACCACACGCCCATGGCTGAACTCCTAGCCATTGACCGCTGTACGCAACACTACCTTGACCCCACGAATCTCCACTCCGAAATATGGACACCAGAGGACCATGCCATCGCAACTGCCGTCAAAAGAGTCTCGTACAGCATCTGCGATGCCCTGTTCTCCGCGAGGAACATCCTGCGTTCTAATCGCACAACACTGGCTGACCACGACCAACCCGTGGAGCAAGCGCAAGTGATCATCCGGCAACTCATGGAGGAGCTGCGGTGGAGTACCTGGAAGCGGTGCGGCAAGTGCCCGTCACTGGATGAAATCTGTCTCGTCCCCATGTTTCCCTTTGGTGGGATGGATGATTACATGCGCCCCAGCTGTAAGAATATGACCCGCGTGCTAGAGACTAGTAACTACTGGGGAATGAGGCTGCGATGAGCTTTGCTCCAGGGTGATACTTCTTATTTTGGTTCCCGCCCGATCGCCCTTGCCAACTCCGTATGTGGAGAGCCTCAGAAGTCGAAATGTTGAAGACTGGTGTTTGGAGGGGGGAGGGGGATGACTGACGGGAGGACGACCTTGAGCCCCCTTTCAACCCGTGAACTTGGTCATGGCTGTCCAGGGCTGTCGTTCTTGGTGCAACAACGTGAGACGACACCGGCGCTATTGGATCGGTACGTCCACGTCCCTATTATTGGTGGAATCATCCCGTTGTCAACCCCTCGACACCGGAGTCGGCTGACACGGTGGCAGCTTCAGCGCGAAGCCTGCCGGCCATTTGACTACATTCGGGGGATTGAATTCTGCTGTGATCGGCATGGTAAATACTATCCCTGGCGATTTACTGATCCCGCGAGCCGTCGAAAAGCCGCCTTTGTTGGCAAGATGGGGATTGATTTACACCATCAGAGTTGCGCCACGATGCTCCCGAAAACGGTTCGAACAGAGGAGGGGGCCATGTTTCAGCGAATCTGATATGGTGTAGTCCTGGTGTCTATATATGATACTGCCAGGCCAGATATCCTGTGTAGTTGTGTCTCGTGTATTCGCAACGATGGAAAGACGCTTGATATAAGTCTTTGTCTGCTAATTCTCGATCACTGTGTTCATGTAAACCATCTCATTCGCCATCCCGACTACAACCCTCGGGAGATAAAAATGCTTTTGAGATTTTCTTCTACCTAAATAGCGCCAGAATGAATAATCAGATCCTCGACCTCGTCCAGAATTCCCCATCCAGTTCGCGTCTCATGTATCAAGGCATACTGGACGAGTTCCACAAGAGTTCGGAGAGAGACGACCAGGTCATCAGACGACAAATATCCATAATCCTGTTTCGACTCATAGAGCATATGACGGTGTGTCAGATATCTGCCGTCTATGCACTCAAGCCAACGGAAAGACCCTAAACAGCAGTGACTTGATCAACGAGGCGGAAACCGCATTACAAGACGCATGCTACCCCTTCATCACTATCATCGACGGCTGCGTAAGCTTTACATACTTCTCTTCCAGGGGTTTTCTGACAGAATATGTCCCGCCGCACGATCTCCACGAAAGGTGCTTGCGCTTGTCAGACAATGAAAGCGACAAGTATATGGCTAAATCATGCCTCGATGCTCCATTGCTAGATCGGTACTCCTGCTCGATCCATGGCGGCGACCTGCGCGCGAACGCAGAGTAACTTGCCGCAGGCATTGATGTGCATGATGCGGTCGAAGCTGTCGATGTCGACCTTGGCGCCTGCTTCTGCGAGGGAGAAGGCAGCCTCCTTGCCGATGCCGCTGCCGGTCTGTAAAAGCGATGTGTTAGCATATTCCGTATATGATCATCAAACAAGCAAGTTGTCGACTTACCCCGACAACGAGGGCAATGCCATCAAACTGCGTGCTGTTGATCATTGTGGTGGTGTATAGCTGGATCTGGCTTGGATATTAGTGAGATAGCTCTGGAGCCGGAAGATATGGTCAGGAGTTGGGGAGAAAACACCCAAGTTGCTACTCGAATATTAGAATCCAATTCCATCGCCCTCGAGCTGTCTGTTATGACAGAAATCCCGCATACGGCTGTTTGCTCAGAAGTTGTGATCAACAGCCTTCAACGGGCCCCAACGGCCACCATCCGAAACGCCATGTCGCTAAGTCCTTGTCTCTTGCGCCCGGCACATCGTGGGCTCTACCATGGACGTGTCCATGTCTGCTCAGGGCGGCACAGCACGCTTAGCGCTTACCCCTGACCCAGTTCGATCTCATCCTCCGCACCGCAAGTAGATTAGACACTTTCAATAATTTTGCATTGAAAAGCCCCTATGCCACACTGTAGTCACGTAGCAGGCGGGACGTGTACATTTGGAAATGTATGTGCTATCACATGTTCAACCCCTATCTAGATTGTACTGCACCACCACCTAGGATTCAAATTCTCACTGCAAGAGTATCGTCATCATGACCTCTCCATGTAGCCCAAAGGTTTGGATCTCGCCGGCTGGGACAATTTCACCGACGGACCCAGTCACAAACGAGCATCGTCAAGTGCACCGGTGCGCTCACTTCTGCACCATGAGCTCGGCATCTCTGCGCCCCGAGAATACGATACGCCACGTCTTGCCGCTTGCCTCGGGTCGGTGTATAAGCTCAATGTCAATATCTTCGTCCGGCTGCTCCATAGCCTCAGCCTGCGAGGACTTGGCCGTCGACGGGAGCACCCAGGGCTTCTTGTTCGTTGGCCGGACATCGAAACGCAGAAGCAGCAGGGTTGCCAACATTAAGATCTCGCTCGTAGCGAAGTGGCGCCCCGGGCACAGCGTTGTGCCTCCTCCGAATCCACGGAAGGCAGCAGGGTTGACGCGCTTGCCGGTGCCCTTGATGAAACGCTTGTGATGGAATTCGCCCACATTCTCACCCCAGACAGCCGGGTTACTGTGCTGAGCCCTGGCCGACATCATGATCAGACCGCCCTTCTTGACCAGATACTTGTCCAGGAAATGGTCTTCCGAGACAATGCGGACCGAGTTGGCTAGGCCGTGGTACCGGAAAACCTCATGGTATGTAGAAAGCAGAATCGGGCATGAGCTGAGAACGAGGCTGAGATCAATCGTGTGTGTGGCCGTTCCGTCTGTATCTTCCTGGACGGCTTGGCTCACTTCGTCCCGGCACTCCTGCAAAACAACCGGGTCGCTGAAGATGCGGTATATCACCCAGAAGGCAGAGGGGACGGTATTAGCGACGTTGTTGAAGACAGTTCCGAGTAGGAAGCGCGGAATGTCGTCCTTAGGAATCTCTTGGCTAACGCAATGCTCTGTGAATTTCTGGATGTAAGGGGATCCTTGCTTGTAGCCATCGGCATAGTAATTTGCAAAACTATTGATTAGTTGCTCGCGGCCCTGCACCGCTGCCTTGAACACGACGTTCTGCGGTAGAATATCCAGCATCATGAACATAAGCGCGGGGTGATACTTGCTAGTATAAAGGTCAGTTTTATAGCATCGAGCCGTATATAGGTAAGTACTTACTGCCAAGCCTCAAGATTTCGAGCATCTCGCATCGGATTAGACGGTCCATATACCGCATCCGTAGTAGCACGCATGATCTGTTTACCGATCCATTCATACATAGAAACGGTCGCTGGGGCGGAGAATGATTCAAACGCTTCATCGAAGACCTCGAATGCCTTCGCATTTAGGGCATCCAGTGCTGGGCCTGTCATAGTAGGATAGGTGACCTTAACCATGCCGTTAACAAAACCGTGGTCGGAGACCATATCGTGTTCCAGTACGGCAACGGCGTCTTTGCTTGCACCCATAGCCGCCTGTGCTGCCTTGACTTGGATAGGCGCAAATAACAAAGTTCGCCATTGGCGCTGCACCACAGGAACAAGATCCAACGAGTTGATGATGTAGAGACGGGTTCCAGGGAGCCTGAGAGTGTACATGGGCAAATTTCTATGTCGCTCTCTGGTGGAAATTTTAGTGAAGCTCGTTCGAGAGAAGGAGAGTACCTAGGTAGTGAGCCCACGTACCTCATACGTGGATAGTATTCCATACTCCATCGTATCATGCCTAGTATGGGACTGATGAAGGGGAGCGAGCTGGAGACCACTGGAGGCTCTTTGCTATCTTGGGTTAGGTGTAAGAGCGCCCAAAGGAAAATATAGGTCGTCGCAATGCCACCTAGGGCTGCCATGATCGCTGGGTTCGACATATTGAATCCGGCACAGTATCACCTCAAGGCGAGATGGATTGGACTGGTGACCTGGGGATGGTTCGTTCAGTGACTCTTGAGTGTAGAATGCCTGAACTTATTAAAGCTTTTGGTCTGCCATGTTGGTGATTGATACGACACTATCGGCAGTGGGACCCTGTTGTTTGCTCCTGTCAAGCGAGGGCCAGGGAGGCAGCGCATTTGTACATTGACTCCAGCCGAAATGACTGATATATACTTTCCGGGTTCCGTAGACTACCAACACTTTACAGCCTAGCCTAGATTAGAAATTGCATCCTGGTAACAGGTATAGTTTTGGTCTGTTGGGTCCACTAGTGGAGGATAATTCGTAACCAGGGTTTGTTGGTGCATGTTGGTCCGCGAGTTGCAATTCGGTCAGTCTCCATTGTGACAGGTCATAGAGGTGTACATGGTACTGGCCATTCCACTGTTCTTACCAGGGTGAGCTGAAAGGGTTAGGGCATCGCATGCACCACGGTATTTGACTTTACCAAGATCCTCTAAAAGGCACATCGAAACGACGAAATACGCTTACCCTTTGAAATTTGGGAGAGGGAGAAACGTTGGCTAGTGTTGAGAGCTTGTAGGCTCCGGGTCTCAGGAGCTATGGCTATCTCCCCGATTTGACACGAAAGTGGCCCAACCAGGACTTGAAACATCTGGCCCTCAGCACTGGCTACCATGGTCTAGCAAAGACGAAGGAGTAACATAGCACTTATGGAAAGGGAAAAGAAACTTCGAGTATCATGGTGTATTAATACTACGTAACCTCAACAGCATGCTCCCTATCAGCATCGTAATCGCTCCCAAATCCATCAAAGCACCCATCGCCGCTCAATAATTGAATTAGGCGGAGCCGAACCTCTTCGCAACATTCTTCCAGTTGATGACGTTCCAGATCGCGCTGAAGTACTCAGCCTTTCGGTTCTGGTACTGCAGGTAGTAAGCGTGCTCCCAGGCGTCGATACCCAACAGGGGAATGAGGTTGCCAGTCACGGGATCCTGGTTCATGCGCGTGACCAGGCCCAAGGTGCCGCTCTCCTTGTCCTTGACCAGCCACGCCCAGCCGCTGCCCTGGACACCGGCCAGGGCGGTGTTCGTCTGCTTTTGCAAGGTTGAGAAAGAGCCAAAGTCGCGGTCGATAGCTTTCTGCAAACACAATACTGGTTAGTCTCGTTGCTTTCCACAAAATTCCGGCTGGCTTGTAAAGCTGTAGAGAAGCTGGAGCAAATATGGGTAGACAAGTACGAACCTTAAGTTCTCCCTCAGGCTCGCCACCACCGTCCTTGTTAGATGGTGCCAGGTTCTCCCAGAAAAGGCTGTGGTTCAGGTGGCCACCTCCGTGGAAGTTCAGGAGGGGAGCGAGGCTGGCGGCCTTGGCCACATCGCCCTTAGCCTCAGCGTCTCCGATGCTCTCGAGAGCGCTGTTAAGACCGTTGACGTAGGTCTGGTGGTGCTTGGAGTGGTGGAGCTCCATGATCTGGCCGGAGATGTGAGGCTCGAGTGCGCCGTAGTCGTCTGCGTGAAGAGGGGCACCGCGTCAGCCCAGTGCCTTGTTCGGAGCTTTGTTCGGGGTAGGAGTTTGGTCGTAACCACTTACAGGAAAGGTCAGGCAGCGTGGCCTTGCCTCGGACGAATTGTGTGCTGGCCATGCCCATGGCGGACTTCGCGGATCCAGCTCGGAGAGCACCCCGCAGGGCAGGAGTTGATCGCATCAGGGTGGTCGACATTGTGAAGGGGGTTTTCTGAGATATCTGAGGGGTGTGAGGTCAATTAAAAATACTGAAGCTGAAGATGGTGTGGTTGTTTAGGTAGAGCGTGT
Organism: Cytospora piceae; assembly: GCA_016508685.1. NCBI lineage: Eukaryota > Fungi > Ascomycota > Sordariomycetes > Diaporthales > Cytosporaceae > Cytospora > Cytospora piceae. Next base: position 659,649 of record JADMLE010000005.1, on the reverse strand, counting down.
ACGAACCTAATTTAGAAGAAAAGAGGTGAATGCCGAGTGGAGGGAGAGACCTTACTATAATAATATCAATGTGATGTCAATCCGGCTGTCCGAACGGTTCGGCCCCACAGCTTACTTTGGAGAGCTTCGGAAGCGCAGGAAAGCTCTCTGCAGCGGGTCAGCCTTGGAAGCTTCAGCAGCCAAAGCAGCTAACGTCATACCTCGCAATCCGAACTCAGTGTGGCTGGTGAGCACAAGCCGCACCCGACAGCCACAGTCGCGTCTTCCTCTATCTTTCTCGACCGCGTTCACATGTCGGCAAATCCAGCACCAATTGATCAGCACCATCACTACTATTACTCTGCCCAATTCAGATTACGGGGTCGACCAGGGCTGCACGGTCGGTAGTCGAATCTGTCTGTTCCCGGATTATATTTAAATTCTAGCCGCAATGTCGTACTACGACATCGACGCGATCCTCACGGATGCAGAGGTATGATAAGACTTACACCATGTGTTTATCCTGGATGTCTCGACTTTCGAGTGCTAACTCTACACTCGTCCTCCAGAAGATCCCCTGCGAGTTCAACTTCGAAATTCCCGACCTAGGCCATCTCGACAATAACCCCGCCCACCCCCTCAAAGCCGGCACCAAGCTTGCCCTGCCCCTCTGGCTCGCCGAGATGCTCGCCCTGGCAAATGCCTCCGGTCCTAGCACCGCGGACGAGGACGCCAAGTCCTTCGTCAATCTGTCACTGCCGCCGGCACTTTCCAGCGAAGTTAGCCAGGCCCTCAAAGCCGACCCACGCGCGGTACCACTGCGCAATCAGAGCCCGCACTTCTACGGCCTGGCGACCCGCCTAATGGATCTGTTCGAGGAGAGAGAGCTCGATAGCGTGTTGAGGAAGACCTTTGTCACACGTGCTGCCGATATTGCGCTGCATGCGAGGAAGGGGACTGGTGGTGCTGGTGCCGGCAAAGAAGACGCGAGTAACCTCGGCATGAGTGACGGTGGAGAGTTCCTTAAAGGACTGGACGAATGGGAGAGAAAACTGTTCAGAAAGGCACACGATGGGACAAAGGCTGGGAAGGCGTGGATGGAGAACGTCAAGAAGCACTGAAGACCTGATACCGCGATGGGATTCTTGCATGAGTCCTGTATTAGTTCCCCTGGTCGGTGCGCCTTGCCTTCGTCGCTCCGCCGAGATAACTCGCGTCTCGTTGCTTGGGAATTGCAAGAGAAGACCAATTGTTGGTGACATAACAAGCAGACCCAATCTGGCTTGGGAGGATCTGCACTTCATTTCCTACGAGAGAGCCGTCACCGGAAAGCTGAAGGATCGCGGTCCAACTCGAAGGTGAGCTAGCTCAAATATGCCCCAATTCTCTCCAAGCACAACTGACAATTCTTACAGAGGTTCACTTTTGGTCGCACACATTCTCCGCGTTTAAACTCCCAGGCTGATTCTCAGGCACATACGTGGTCGCAGGCGTTCGAGCAACACCAGTGGTATTGTCTCCGTCTACTTCACTCTACGGCTTATTCCGAACTTACCTTCGAAGCCAAGTCTCTCTACGCGGCCGCATTCTTGTTCTATTTGCTATTTCTGTACTGTCTCTTGGTTCTCCAAACGCCAGAGCCGGCTGGATGCGCTTCAGGCTTTGCGCATTCCAGTTGCACTTCAGCAAAGCGACCGATATCACTCTATAGCAGGCATTTGAAAAGGCAAACATATGTCCGTCACATCACGGATAAGGGAAGTAAGGGGAGCTGGGGCGGGCTTCGCGAAAACCGAAGCCACGCGGCCGGTGATACACTGCTAGCATCTCCAGAAAGGCCTTGACAGCATGCTTCAAGGTCGCATTATCAGGGACTCATCTGCGAGACCTTGCCAGACTGTGCTCCTCATCCCAGGATCATGATGCAGGACACTCGTATCTCAGGCGATTGATGAATATTGAGGATGTTAGTGTCTCTCCTGTGCAGGCAGACTGCGTGTGGAAAACAGGTGTAGCGAAACCAGCCAAGAAGAATTCTACTTGGCCCCTGACAAAGTATGTACAAATGATCCCTTTTGTATTCAGTTATATCGGGCTGGTATGATGTTTCATTTCGGGCCATGGCCGATGTTCTCGGCTGTTTGGAACATTCCTGGCCTCCCTTGGTTGCTCAGTCTTTGCTCTTTACTTTTCTGGGGTCTTGGCTTGTCAATAATAGAAATTATCAATGTTGCCACAGTCATCAAGCGTGGGACTGCCACACCTTCACTCACCCTACATCTAGTCGCATCGGTCACTGTACAGCCGGGAATCTTGGGGAGATCAATATGACTTCATGGCCATGCGGTCACCGTGGCCATAGGAGACGGTTCATTGCTTTGATGTCAATCTGGGCTTGGGTAATACTGCTCTACACACAGCTGGATCTCAATCCATCCAGTCATGAATTATGAGCCTCACACTGGACTCGACCGGCGAGGGCGAGCCTTGGGTCCCATCGGACAGCAGACGTATCGCCATCTCGCCCCTGCACAATAAATCCATGAGGAAAGTCTGTCGCCAGAAAGTCTGGAACGAAAGCCTGGTCTTCACTTGCAACGAGGACTTCTAGTCTCATCATTGTCAACCTCCAGCGTTCATAAATGACGTATCCCATCCACTCTGATGACGAAGTATTTGCCCTCTCATTCGCGTCGCTACTCCAGTTCCGCAACGACACCCGCGTCCAAGCAACCAAAGTCCTCAAGGCTTTAGTGGAACGATTCTCACTGCACGTCAACCTGGACTGGGACATCCTCCCAAACGCCTTGGAGCACACCTCCGCACTGAAGAAGACTCCAAATTTGCGTGGGAGAGCGCCGGTGACTACTGGTTCTACTCACACTACCAAAACCAGGTGGATGTGTCCCTGAAATAGGCACCCGGTTCGAACCCGGCTGTTATCTACGTTGCCTCGGGCGACGTTGCCGAGACGGCTCGATTCGCAGGGGATGCGGCAAGGGTGCCGGCGCCGAACAACTACACCGTGGTCACCAAGTGTGACCTTCTCAGTGGGGCGGATCTCGAGGAGCTGGAGGCGTTGACGTTCGACCAGCAGGCCCTCGTTGACTACCTGATTCTGCTGAAGGCATCTGCCTTCGCGGGAGTTGCTCATTCGAGCTTTGCGTGGAGTGTTGCGCTGAAGAGACATCAACGTGCGAGGAGGACGAGGGGATATCTGGGCGCGCCGGAGATGCTGGATGATGACTTGAGCAAGATATATGGGACGGTGAAGGATTTTGGGGACTATCCGAGTGTGTTATGGCCATGATCTAATAAGATGATGCTTATTGGTCAAGATTCCCATGTGAGTTTTTGATGCGGACAATGACTGCCCGCCTGGGTCACCGTATAAACGTGAGTTGACGGTAATACGCCAAATTTGGGGGCATGTTTGGGTTGGGTGTACGACGTTCAATTTTGGTCTACAACTCGATACATGTAGATCCAATGTCAGAATCAGCCCTTCCTAACCCAACAATCGACGAGACGCAGCCTCAACGTACTCAATCTACTCGTCATCCATGCTCCAATCGTCGTCCATGCTCCAATCGTCCTCATCAGATAGTCCCTCGTTTCTCAGCCTGCGTTGTTCAGCCCGTGAAAGGGCAACTCGAGTTGTTGGGAGCTCTTCCCAATCTCCCCTCCCGTCTTTGTCCGCGGTATACTGAAGCAAGATGGTTGCCTTCAATGTTAATCCGCGCTGGTTGTCCGTTGCATCACCAAAAACCCTGACCCCCGACCTCCATCTGGCATTGATTTCGTTGACGAAGACGTAGAGAGACTTCAAGCCCCAACCCTCATGGCCACGCCAAAATCTGCAGTGACGGGTATCATCTAGCAGTCTCGCGACCCTCAGCTCCGACCTTGCGATGTCGTCCGGCATGCTTGGACGAAGGGGTAGACTCCAATACTTGGAGATGTGCCTGCTGGACACCTCCCTGTCCAGACGGGGGAAGGCGACAGAGATCGTTTCCAGATAGGGGCAGGCCTGAAGGAGGTCCCCAACATCCGAACATTGAACTTCCTGGACTGGCCTGGCACATACAACAGGCCCGTGTTGCCAGGGCTTCGATATAATGCTGTCACAGAGTCTTGACGACAGGGCGATGTGGCGTGCTTGGCGCGGCAGACGATCGATGTTCCGGAGTCGATCGAGATAGAGGATGTCGGTTTCGGGGACATAGTCGCGGAAGGGGTGAATCCTTCCCGTGACTTGCCATCCAGCCGCAGCGGAGTGCTTCAGAGCAACCTCGCGCGATTCTCGGCAAACATATCGCAGTGACGGGAAGTCGAAAACGACAGGACCGTCCAGACGGTCCCATTCGAGAACATCTGCTGTCCCATGAAGAAAAAAGACTTCACCGAAGGGGAAGACTCGTGAGGGATGGTCCCGAAAGGCCGTCTCCCATATTTGAAGGCGAAGCTCACAGGGGAGCTGGAGAAAGCGTGGAAACGACTTGTTGTCGGGCCACTTTGTCGGATGCAGACTGTGGTGGTATCAAGCATTGAGCAGGCATTGAGTGATATGTTACCAATGTGGTGAAAGTTGTTTCCAGGACGAGGTTTTGATTTTTTTCCTGGTTTTTCCCTCAGTTGCTTGGATGGGATTGCAGTATGGCTTGTATACAAACATAGCCAGTGATGCCTGAGGCGGATCTAAGTAACAGCTGGAACCTCTGCCCTGAAAGCTTCTTCCACATATTACAATCGAGCCTTTCAGTTGAACATGAATGGATTGCCATAAAAGCTCCAATTTTTGGAGAATGGGCCCATGGTTTCATATCTACCTACTTAGATACACACCTTGCTACGCAATAGGTATATATGTATAATAGTACGTACTTATGAGACGACTCCAGAGTTTGATGCATGTTTGGTTCTTCCATCATCGCCCATGAAGTGATTGGAAGCTAAGCCTTGAAGCAGGTTGCCCCATTTGTCATTGGGTTCTGCTGTTGCCCAGATAGAGGCTTTTACGATGTAAGTCCCTTTTTGGGGGGGGGGTGGGTGGTATTGGCAGTGTCTTCCACGTCCAGAAGAAGGGTTAGGAGTAATACCACACGCAGTTGACACTCCAACTTCACATCAACCCCTCGTTGCTCTAAGCACAGTGCCACTTCTCAACATCTAGTAGCCTGCCAATCCAAACCTCAGAAGGCGTCATCTGATCATCAGAGGAACTTCGGGCTCGACAACGTTGGTTTCTTTTTTGTAAGCCCACAAAATATGCTTGCTTGCAGTCCGGGGGCGGAGACAACACTTGGAGGCCAACGACATGACCTGCCCAATGGAGAGAGGAGCCCTGGAGCAGCTTGGTGTGTGGGGCATCAGGAGGTGGGGATCCCCGGAAAATCAACATTGACATGCGGCTCCACTGAGCCACTGAGTTAACATCAACGTCACCCCATCACATCCATCCCATCCGTTCCATCCCATCCGTCCCATCCCATCCGTCCCATCCCATCTGAACTATACCCGGTCAGCCGGTAAGGGCCTGGAGGAACTTGGAAGTGTCACTCAGATCTGTCGATGAGCTGCAACATCACCTGCCATAGTATGCCTGGACAGGGTACAGATACTTTGTGCCATAGTTGACCGATGTGGTCTGATGTCAGGAATACGAGCCACAGTTTGATTGCCTGCACTCTCCCTGGAGCCAGTTGCTTTTCGCCCTTCATTTTCTGCGCTCAACTTCTCGCGCACTCTCACACCATTGGCATGCCTGCATTCAGGGACATGCCTACGTATATAGGCATGCCATCAATCGGGTGGCCTGGTGGGCTGATGGGACCCTCGCTTCCGAAACCGGGCCAGGGTAGCGACCAAATGGCCATATTGCCAGGCCAGGTTAGGCCTCACTCCAACAGACAGATGGTGTTGTCGGGGGCCTTGCATGCATCTAGAGACATTGGATACCATACATCAATCTATCAACACCCCACACTGTGGTACACTGCCAATGCACAATGCCATCGGGAATGGCAACACAACGCTGCGCCGTCGCTGCAGTGCCATCTGAGGCAACTCGTCGCCGAGTATCACGACATACGGCGCAACGATCCCACACGCACCCCTTAATAAATATCGGGATATCGTCTCTTGCCGTTGGTCATGTTCTAAATGGCCTTTTCTTGCTCTTGTCATGGTTATGCAATCGGCCGAGTTTGTAGGTAATATGTACCACCTGGGCACGTTCGACCCGGCCTCCGCACTACCAGTGATACTGGATCGAATAACACGCGAAGAAATCTCGAGCAAACGAGCTTTCACGTCGATTGTATTTCCGACATCACCCAAGTGGCAGATCACTGATGGTAGGGCTGTGATGAGGGTGGCAACTTGGAATGAAAAGGCGGAGGGTGGGCATCAAACAAGTACGGTCACACCACGGAATGCGACAAGGATGCCCGTCTTCCGATATCTGACATACCTAGGTACCTTCTACCAGAGAACCTGGGACGTCGGTATTTACCGAGATACCTATAGGTAGGTAGGTGCCTGGGTAAGTACTCAGAGTAAGCTAGGTACCTAGTAACCACACCCCACGTTTGGATTCGCACTTTCCTGGTTACACTATTCTTGGATATGGCGTCAAACGCTGCAAGTGCGAGTGGGTGACGGAGCACCTGCATGTACCAAGAAAGTATGAGCGTGTGTGTTCCCGGCCTCCAACCTCCAAAGGCTCCTGCATCAGCGACTTGGAGCTTAGCTTGGAACCCCCCACCTCGGAGTACAAAACCAATGCGCTCCTGAACTCTGACATCTTCTTTGTCTGCCGGATTCTTTTTTACTTCACCCAGGCTGAGCGAGTGCTTCGTTACACTATCAGCTGCAGTCGTCGCTCTCTCGTCCTGTCGCCACCCATCTCAACCTGTCACTCATCTACCTAGACCCCGTTTTGAGGGCCCATACGACCCTTCACATTACCAACAACCTCAACACATCACCCATTACTCCTGAAGACAGACTGAACCACTCGCGGCACCATGCCTCCAGCAGCAGAGGAACCTGTCCGCAAGTTCTCGACGGGCGCTTCGGCGCACCGTCAGAGAAAGATGAGCACCATCATTGACACGGAGGGTCACTTCAAGGCCAATCTCAACACCCTCTACATTGGCATCGCTGCTGTCTTTGCCGATGACCACACCGCCGCTGTTGCCCTGGCAATCCACGACACCGTCTATCTTCTGGACTTTTCCGTCAAGTATATTACACTTGACGACGCAATGAAGATGGGGCAAGATCTCATTGCCGACTATGTCATCGCTGAGGTCTCCAGGTACGAGCACGAGAACTTCGCAAAGTTCATCGGCGCTGGCCTCCCTACCACGCTCAAGTACATGAGTCCGACCCTTTGCTCTCGCCTGTGGCTGGACCTCGACATCGTTGCCATCGTGATAAGACCAGACGACGAGCACAAGGAAAAGAGCTTCTGGGATGCCAAACGGGTTGACGAGCAAGCCGACAGTATGGCCCGCAAATGCATTATGTGAGCCCTCCGCCTAGACCCCTGAAAACGGTACGATTTGTACCGAACAACGCTACTCTTACACCCTCGCCCAATTTCTCACAACCTTGGAGGGAACCAGGCAGTATCGTTTACTGCATTTTGCTGACTTCCCTTCAGGCATTTCGGTCCGTCACTGGTTCCTCTTCTCCAGGTCGGTTTCCGTGGTGTCGTCCAGACTGACGCTGGCTTCCGTGCCCACCTCACTACTGTCCACAATCACAAGGACACATGCGGACCTGATACTTGGGCGACCACACTCCAGTTCGCCGAGAAACTGCGAAGCAATAACATCAAGGTGGCCTTTTTCAGTAGTACACCTCAAGGAGGCGGCGTCGCACTGATGCGTCATGCGCTCGTGCGGTTTTCACGCCTCGTGGGTGTCGATCTTACTTGGTATGTTCCCAAGCCGAGGCCCGGTGTCTTCCGGATCACAAAGAATGTCCACAACATTCTGCAAGGTGTCAGCCATCCGGACCAACGCGTCTCCGATGAGGAGAAGGCCTTCATCATTGACTGGATATCGGACAATGCGCAACGATACTGGTTCTCAGAGGGCGGCCCTCTGCTTGCACCAGAGGATGGCGGAGCCGATGTTGTCATTATCGATGACCCACAAATGCCAGGCTTGATCCCTTTGATCAAGAAGCGAACTCCAAACCGCCCTGTTCTGTACAGATCACACATCCAGATCCGGGCCGATCTGGTCGCCAAGGAAGGAAGCCCGCAAGCCGAAATCTGGGACTTCTTGTGGTCAAACATCAAGCACGCGGACATGTTCATCAGCCATCCCATCCCATCCTTCGTCCCCCACAACGTTCCGAAGGAGAAGGTCGCGTACCTTCCGGCAACGACAGACTGGCTCGACGGTCTCAACAAGCATCTCAGCAAATGGGACTCCGGGTACTATGGCCAAATCTACAACAACGCTTGCCATGCGCAGCGAATGACGGAGCTCCACTATCCTACTCGGAAGTACATTGCTCAAGTGGCTAGATTTGATCCTGCCAAGGGCATCCCCACTGTCATCGACTCATACGCCGAATTTCGCCGGCTGTGTGAGGAACAGGGAGTTACCGAAGTTCCCCAGCTGGTTGTCTGTGGCAACGGCTCTGTCGACGACCCTGATGGCAGTTTGATCTTCGACCAGACCATGGCTCAGATTGAGCGGACGTACCCTCACTTAGTCCACGACATCAGTGTCATGCGCCTGGACCCCAACGACCAGCTTCTCAACACCATCATCGCGAACGCTCACGTCATCCTGCAACTCTCTACCCGTGAAGGCTTCGAGGTCAAGGTCTCGGAAGCCCTCCACGCAGGGCGACCTGTGATCGTCACCAACACGGGAGGCATACCCCTGCAGGTGAAGCCCAACGTCAACGGATTCTTGGTCGAACCCGGTGACTGGAAGACCGTTGCGAAGCACCTGATAGCACTCTTTACGGATGACGAGCTGCACAAGAAGATGAGCCACGAGGCGCGGACCGGCGTGTCGGACGAGGTGGGCACTGTGGGCAACGCGCTGGGCTGGTACTACCTTGCAGCAAAGTGGGCGGAAGTTGGTGTCAAAAAGGGAGGCGAGGGAGGACTAGATGGGGATGAGAAGTGGGTCAACGATATGGCGAGGGAGGAGGCTGGATACCCGTACAAGCCGGGCGAGAATCGGTTGCCGAGAGAGTACACAAAGAAGAAGGAGTAGGGCCCTGCTGATGACACGACAAGGCGAAGATCTCCAGTGCGAAAGAATACTCTACTCCCTTCAATCTTATAGATACATAGGCTGCCTTATGGTCTGGGGCTCGGTGTCAAGACCGTGTGTTAGTAGCTCTTCACTCGCTTAGTTACACCTTCACTTTTAGTTCGACAACATGGCATCAACAGACACGGTCCCTACGAGTACCTGGCTCCAAATGTTCCATGTCGGGGATATCGAGCTGATAAAGACATTATTTCATGGAAATTGGCGTATTTTATGGTTATCTGCCAGGCTACCTCCACAGGGAAGGCTAAAAGGGATGCTCTGCTGACCTTCGGCCGGGTCTCGCCCCAAGATGTGCTATGTCAAACACACGGTGCGTAGTGTCGACTTATGCCCCTGGACAAGCGCCAGGGAAATGAATCTTAGTACCCATTAATCAGGTAGCCCAGACCTGAAGATAATCACAGGCTGCTATCTTGAGCTTGCCTAACAGAATGCCTACTTGTTTATTGTTCCTGGGGATGAGTCCCGCCTCACTGTAAAATTTGAACATGAAGTATTCCTCTGACAGATCCTAAATATATAAAAATTGAACCTGTTGGGTACATGATCTCTGAGCCCTATACCTAGGTATCTACTACATTTAATTGACCTCCCCATTCTAGCTCTTATATTACTTCACGATAGTATATTGCTGGAGTTGGGTGTTTGTCAGCCTTCGAATATAGTCTGGTGAGATGATATGTAAGAGATGAAAAAGAATGAAGGGAAAGGGGGACCTTGTCCGCCACTACCTAGGAAGCTGGGTAAGAGGTTCCGAATACATGATGAGCTGGGTTGGCGGGTAGATACTTCGATTCCCTCCCACCAATTTTGTTCTTGAGGCTATCAGTCTCCATTCCAGTGTGCTGCCAATCGGTTTGCCACGGATGTCTCATGCGCTTATATGCTGGGTAGTGGAGGTAGTGTCACATTGCCTTGTATCAATCCGAGATTCATCATAAAAATCATGAAGATCCAATCCAGCTCCTTCATCGCCTGAATTTAAGCTTCAATCCCATCCCCATCACTTTACCCAGCACCAGCCGACTTGAGCTTAGCGACAATATGTGGACCCCACCCCCGCATTATTCCACGTTTCTTTCCGTGCATGGCCACCACCATGGGGAAATTCGGTGGGGATCTTCGCCCGCTTGATGCGGAGAAGGTTTACAATTACATATGTAGCTAGTAAAAAAGTCTTGGTTGGGGGGACAGACATCCGAGAACGGCTTCACTCAACCTTGCGAAATTTATATAAGAACCTCAGTGACAGGCCCCGGGACCCAGTCTGATGAATACCAGAACTCAATTGATTCCTGTCCGCTTCATAAATTCTCTCGACTTTCAGACTCAAACTCGAGTCCCTTGGTCTTGTATCAGACAGAACGAAAACATATCACACCATGGCAAACAAACAACCTACATCGTGGCTGCAGAAGCTGGAAGAGCAGCGTAAGTAGTATTTAGTATAGAAGTCAACTCAGAAGAGCCTCGACTAATTTGCCTCTCTCCCTGACGATAACTTAAGTCAACGTCGATGTGGATTGGATGGATCCAGACTACATCACGAGCATGCCCTTAGTCCCGAACGACCAGACCAGTAACCAGATTTTGGTCGACATCGCACTAAGCAGTGAATCCAATGCCGATCTCCTAAAGCAGACAGCTCGGGAACTGAAAGGGCAAGGCTGGGTGCATATCTACACACGGATGGTGCGTGAACCCCAAACGAGTCTCCTCTGGTGTGAAATCTAGCTTATCGCTCCTGCGTGAGACAGGCTGTCGTCTTGGCCAAGAAGAACATCGACTCCATCAAGGGCCGAGTTCTCCTACAGACGCTCCCATCCAAGGCGTACGATGAACAGGCGACACTTGATCACGCCAGACTATACGACCAAGAGTTTAAACGGGTCGGCGTCTCCCGCAAGAGATACTGCATCAAAATCCCGGCCACTGGTCCAGCTCTCAACGCAGCAAAGACCCTCGAGCAGGAGAAGGATGCCGACGGGCTAGGCATCCCAACACTCGGAACTGCAGTTTTCGGACTCTCGCAGGCGATTGCGTGTAGCCAGGCTGGCATGCTATACATCAGCCCTTATTTCAATGGTGAGTCTAGTGACATCGTCCCCCCTCCTATGCCTTGCACATATCGCAATCTCGGTCTCCGCTAACCAACGATTGCAGAAATCCTCGCACACAGCGATCCTAGCCTCTGGCCAGACGTCGAAGATCCTGCAACACAGCATCCCATGTCAGCCCGGGTCGTCCAGATGCTCGACACCTACAGGCGCCTGTATAAGGAGACAGGAAAGCGGCAGCCAAAGGTGAAGCTCGCCAGCTTCCTCTCGGCGAAGGAAGCCATGGCGGCCGCCGAGTTCGGCTGCCACTCGGCGACGCTGCCGCCCAAGGTCATCGACCACCTGGCCCAGCTCGAGTACGATGGCACCAAGCAGCCGGGGGCAGGCGCGCCCAAGCCGCAGCCGGAGGTCGAGTTTTACCAGTCGTCCTTCACCACCCCGGCCCGTCTGCAGGAGCTTGCGAGCGTTGACCCGCTGGCGGCGAAGGACTGGGACGGCAGACTGGCCAGCACGGAGATCGACTATCTCGCTGATGGTGGAGTTAAGCTGGAGAGGGCTATACGAAAGGATCCCATAACGGAGAGTCGGTTGAAGGAGGGACTCAATGTGTTCACGGCGATGGAGAACAAAGGCAAAACGTTGATCAAGAGTGTGTTGGCGGGACTGTAATATGCACTCATGTGCAGTCCGTGTACCAAATTGGAGTATAAGGTCAGTCAATTAAAAGAAAATCCATATGTTGTGGCATCAGATGCAGGATGCATGTTTGCGGCCTTCCTCTCCACCCAAATTGCGCCCTTTACCTTCTTCAAAAGATACCATAAGGGTTAGGGTAAGCATAGGAGTGACCCCTTTCTGGTGAAGCTGACCAAGCAAAATTTGCTAACGGCCGCGGAGAAGCTCAACGACGCGAAAACGGTCCGGAACCAAGTCGGCAAAGGATTCCAAGTTTCATTAAAACTCAGGGTCTAGACGAGTGTTAACATGCGAGAGTGACTTTTCCAATCCAATCACGTCTAGTTGATTACTGGTTATGTCCACACATCCGCCGCAGCCAGCCTCGGGCTTCGGGCCTTCGGTCCTCTTACCAACCCCTCGGCGGTGCTGAGGTTCAAATGTTTGCTGGGTGGCATGATATTTAACATATCATCAACAGGCCTAGGGCGGGAGCACTGATGTATGGTTCCACTTGATTATTAACTGTTGATAGATGCATCTCCGTGGCGTTGAAAAGGTTCACTGGCGAATAAAACGATGTTGTCGCCCTATGTTTACATAGGCCTCAGTTGGGTGGGTGTCTTCAGTAAAATCCTCATCACAGCAGATCCCTCAAGCTAGAGCTGCCTTCACTAGACACCCACTCCTGGAACGTCCGTGACTATTGAGTTGTCTTCGATATTCAACTGTCAGCCATCGAGATGTCGACCAATACGACAATCACCCCCAGCAACACGGCAGGGCCCAAGCCCGGTGTTGCTACAGCAGGCGACGCCGTTCCGCCTTCAGCACCCTTGACACCATCCCAGATGGCCATAATCAAGGCCACTGTACCCGTCCTGCAAGCCCACGGCGAGACCATCACGAAGCTCATGTACAAAAACATGATTGAGGCCTACCCAGAGCTTCACAACGTTTTCAGCACGACCTCCCAGACCACAGGACGGCAACCACGAGCACTCGCCCGCGCTGTGCTTGCGTACGCCATGTACATCGACGACCTGCCCAAGCTGGGACATGCTGTTGAGCGTATAGCGCAGAAGCATGCCAGCCTATTCATCCAGCCGGAGCAGTATGATATCGTGGCGACGTACCTGATGGGTGCCATAGGGCAAGTGCTCGGCGACGCGGCCACCCCCGAGATCGTGGACGCTTGGACCGTTGCGTATGGTGTCCTTGCCAAGGTCTTCATCGACCGTGAGCGTGAGCTGTACAAAGCCGACAAGAACTGGACCGAGTGGCGGAAATTCCGCATCTCAAGGAAGCAAGAAGAGGCCGAGGGGATTGTGAGCTTCTACCTCGAGCCGGTAGACGGCGTGACCCCTCTGCCGAAGTTCCTGCCGGGCCAGTACGTCAGTCTGCAGGTCTTTGTGCCGCAGCTGAACTACACCCAAAGCCGGCAGTACAGCCTGAGCCAGGCGCCCGAGGAGGCAGGGGGGTCCTACAGGGTCAGCGTCAAGCGCGATCGGGATGGCGAGGCCAGCGTGGACGGCCTGATCTCGAACATGCTGCATGACAGGTACGACGTAGGCGATACGGTGGAGCTGTCGCACCCACATGGCGAGTTCTTTCTGGACCCGTCCGATGTCTCAAAGGAAGGCGCACCGGCGGTTCTCATCTCTGCGGGCGTGGGCGCCACGCCACTCGTGTCGATGCTGCAGGCGCTGTCGCAGCCTTCGGCAGTCAAGAGGCCGATCTCGTGGGTCCACGCTTCTCGGTCGAAGGCTACACAGCCGTTTGCGGATGAGGTATTATCGATTGTGGAAGGTGGGCTTGGGGACAGGGCGTCGACGCATGTGCATCTGAGACAGGGCGTCGACGGGGATGGAAAGCCCAGGCTGGACATCCTGACCCTGGATCGGGAGGGCGAGCTTTTTGTGCACGATCGAAGGGCGGAGTACTACATCTGCGGCCCCGAGGCGTTCATGTTAGAGTCAAGGAGGGCACTGATGGACATGGGAGTCGAGAAAGGGAGGGTGTACCTGGAGTTGTTTGCCACCGGTGATGTCGAGGATGCTTAGAACGTGGTCGTAGCTAAAGAGCACGTCAAAAGTTCCTAGGTGGTTAGAACAGTAGCCGACATTAGGGCATCTTCAAGGGGGAAATTGCAGGAGGTATTTGCATCTCAACCTTGCTTCTAATGACATTAATTCGCCATCTCCAGACATTTTACACTTGAGTTGTACCTAGAATTAAGCCCCAGCGTCAGGCCAGAGTATACAAGATAGAGCTTCCCAAAGTCATCACTGAGCAGGATTACCATTACAAATCACGTAGATCCAGTGACGGGATGAGGCTTGCATTGACGGCCGCCATGTCCCAGAAGACTACAGGCAGGGTGGGCCCTCAGTATGTCTGAATGAGTACTTACAGTTGTTATTAGATTAAATCCCAGGGCTGACATGCAGCGTGCCTATTGTTGATGTACAGAACCAAGACATCGGGGCGAACGCCACTGTACGACAACCAGCCTGCAGATCCCCTACGTCCACATGTCTTTAGCACACGTTCTGACCATCAATCGTAGTCACGCGGCTGATGGCGTCCTTCTGCAGAGATGTTCTCGTAGGTTTCCGTGAAACATGGAATGTTACCATGCAGAGGGGCTAGTTGCAGAGAAAGTTCGATCGAAGTTGAGATTTAGCAATGTTCCAGAGGATCCTTGGTCACACAGCAGTGGTCTTGGACCTCATCTCGTTGCCTTGCTTGTTCGTATTGAGATATATCGTGATTCCGGCTGTTCAACACAGCATACATTTTCCTTTCCTGGAGCCCCGGTTGTACTTTCTACCGATCAGGCATTACACCAAATTGAGTGGGTGGGACACCAATGAAACTAGAAGTTCCAAGGATTGGGTAGTTGAATGTAATATGCAATGCATGAACCCGAAGGAATGGTTAGCCTAAGCCTAGTAAAAGTCTATTCCTGGGCTCTGGCGCATATCTCCAGGCTATATCCCAACCGGGCTGTAGTCTGGGTTCGAATTGATATGGACAAGAGGATAATATCGAATCACGCGTGACTAAAACAAACCGGGATTTTCTACTAGCGAGAACGGTCAGGACTCTTTAAGGATACAAAGTTTACTCGGAAAATAGCATAGCATGATCATGATCTAACTACAAAGACCGGAGTATTATGTATATGGGCCCGGAAACACGATGTTTTCGACCAGAGTTCCCATACATAGAGCTCGGGGGGCATGATCTGGAAACGGCTCGTTGCACTTCTGTTTCCGTCACAACGAGAGACCTGGGCATATAGCCGCGGACAAGGGGGTCATGCTGCCCTACATGGAGCAATTTATCTCCGACACCGAAGTGGGACACAATATGTACTTGTCGAGAAGACTATCTTATATTTAGAGATCGAAGGTCGCTTATTCGTGTCGTGGACACTGTGATCTCACCCTAATTGCGTAATATTGAAGCTTATTGGCTGGCAGAATCTACTCTATTCGTTTTAGACTCGATGTAAACCCAGGTCATCTTGAAAGGCTCTGAGATGGAGCAGTACAGCCAGGTCATATTGGTCTTAGCGAGATCTAACAAGCATCCTTTCCTGTTGTCAAATTCAGTTCTATGAACCGAAACCGTGTTAACCGTCATATTACTCGCAGAGAGAGAAGAAAATTGGAACTAGACTGATGTATTATTGGCAATGCTATTCCTATCCTGTCGACCGTCTCTACAAGTCTCATGCTTCCGTAATTATCCAAATCGCTGCAGGGTTTCTTAGCTCTTACCCTGCTCTGGGGTTGGCTGCATAACTACAACTCACCTATTGGCCATGGAAACATACCATCCTCAATCCCAACGCTCTGGTCGTCAATGGGCCAGCTAGTGCTGTAGCCAGAGGAGGGGAAATACAGACTTGGCAAGGGTAGTTGCTGCGGGTTATGTACATATTGTAGTGTCGGGGATGTTGGCTTGACAACAAGCAATACAGTACACAGAATGTTCAGTAATCAGATACATTTGGCTAAAACTTACAAATCTAACCTCGCAAAGTCTCCGGGTACATGGCTGTGATCAGGAGTAGAATGAGGCAGAGGGTGGGGCATGGAAGAAACTGGGCTACTGGAACCAGCTCCGGCTCGTCGAACTTCAGAAAGGGTTTATTTGTACATGACTTTGGTTACTCTTAATCGATAAGTACCACCGAAAAGGGCTCGAGGCCCAGTCTGTCATACAAGCCCACGCAGATCTCGGCGCTATCTGAACAGCAACGGAAACTTATTTAGATCCTGCATTCCAATAATGGTAGCCCGATGGCTTCGGAAAGAGGCAGCATCTCTCATTGTACTCCCATTTGAAATTTTGTACTTCAAAAAGTCAATTTGGCATTTACCGCCTGGAGCTTTTTCGTAATTCTACGGTGTATGCTTTCCTCTATGGGTGATAGGAAAGAGGGTTGACCGGACCACACTGGCCTGAAGAATACAAGCCTTGCCAGTCAGCACTAGGAAGCATGTTCGGATAGATATAGAGAGTAAGTTGATTTTCAAACTCAAAGTAAGCCCTATGAGTCACGCAGCAGAGTCGAGTATAGCTACTCATGTACGTGTGTGTTGGTCATGGGCCTTTCCAAGAATATCGGGAATGCACGTTGACAGACCGGTCCACCTTTTGACAGCACTATGGACGAAACTGTCCCCGACTTGATGATACCAATGGAGTACATCCCGATTTCACAGTTCGGCAGGTACAGTTAACGAGACAATTTTGACCAGGAACAGGAAATCTATATATACGACGGCCCAGTTTGGTATTCGTGTTGGAAGGCATCTTTAAAAAGGTACATACACCGTTCTTTCTGGGTTAGAAACTAGTTTAAAGCCAAGAAAACTTTGTTCCCCAAACAGGTTACCAGTCATGGCAGTATGACTGAGCTTGGTGAGATTTTGTGCCAAAATTGGACGGCAAATCGGTGCTGCTTGCTGCCTTAGGCGAAGGAGGCAGCTCATGGGAACACGGCATATACAAAACCTAACTGCCAACCGCCGGTCGGTGGCAATCGCAGGAGGTTGTATCAGGTTATTGAAGGTGCTTTTTTTCCCTTACGCAGTCAACCTTGTATCCCTGAGCTCTTCTCGCCGTTGTTGATTATTTCCCTGACCTTGCCTCCCAACGGACATTCAGTACAACAACCTAGCCACATCAACCCTCACTGCGTTCTCCATAACATAGCCATCAAATGAGCTGGGGCAAAAACGTTTTGATTTATGGTGAGCTTGACTAAAACTAGTTTCTTCAAATCTTGAGCCTTTAGTCGTCTGCTTCCCCCTTGTCATTCCTTGTTCTGTACCTCGGTCAGATCCTTTGCAGTTGAAGTCTCAACTAAAGCCTAGTTACGGCCGCATCTGCTAACAGCTGTCTTCAGTAACAGACTAAAACTATCATCTCCAATGGAGTACCCAGTTCCTCCAAGCGAGCCGATTGCGCTCGTAGGTAGCAGCTGTCGCTTCGCTGGCGGGGCCAGTTCGCCTTCCAAGCTGTGGGAAGTGTTGTGCAACCCAACAGATTTGTCGAAGCGAGTACCCAGCAGTCGCTTTTCCGCAAAAGGATTCTTCCACAATGACCCCGAGTACCATGGTACTACGAACTCTCCCCATGGCTATTGGCTCGAGCAGGACCATCGAGTCTTTGATGCCGCTTTCTTCAACATCACACCTAAGGAAGCCGAGGCCATCGACCCTCAACAGAGACTCCTCCTTGAGGTAGTGTACGAGGCCCTCGAGTCAGCAGGATACCCCATGGGAAAGTATGCCGGTCAAAATGTCGGAGTGTTCGCCGGCGTGATGACTGGTGACTACCAGACGCTGTCGGAGCGTGATGAACTCAATGCTTCCCAGTACTCCAGCACCGGTAATTCTCGGGCCATCATTTCCAACCGGCTGTCCTATTTCTTCGACTTCCATGGTCCTTCAATGACCATAGACACGGCATGCTCGGCGAGTCTTGTTGCCCTTCACCAGGCTGTGCTCTCCCTGCGCTCAGGAGAGATCGACATGGCGTGCGTCGCTGGAGCCAACCTGATGCTTACACCTGAGCAGTTCCTCGCAGAATCCGATCTACATATGCTCAGCCCCAGTGGGTATTCCAGGATGTGGGATGCCAAAGCTGACGGCTATGCCCGGGGCGAAGGCATTGCAGCCTTCTTCATCAAGACCCTTAGTCGTGCCATTGCAGATGGAGATAACATCCAAGCTATCATCCGAGAGACAGGTGTCAACTCGGACGGAAGGACACCAGGTATCACTGTGCCCAACCCAGAGGCACAGAAGACCTTGATCCAGAGCACGTACAACAAATCCAACCTCAACCCCTTCTGTCCGGAGCATAGGCCCCAGTACTTCGAAGCACATGGTATTTCTTCCGTCTACGACATGACTTTGTCTCGGAAAGTGGACGCCTTTATTGACGAACTTCATCACAGGAACTGGAACTCCGGTCGGAGACCCCCGAGAGGCCCGAGCCATTGCCGAAGCTTTCTTTGGTGTTGTCAACACTGCCCGGAATCACCAACAGCTACCAAAGCTACTGGTCGGATCCGTAAAGACCATAATTGGACATACCGAGGGTGCTGCTGGCCTGGCTGGGGTTCTCAAAGTCGTACAGTCAATGAATAACCATGCCATACCACCCAACCTGCACATGGATACCCTCAACCCCAAAATTCGACCATTCTATGAGAACCTAAAGATCCAAACAGAGAGAGCACCTTGGCCTCTGCCACCCTCTGGCCAGCCTTACCGTGCCAGCGTTAACTCCTTTGGCTTCGGTGGTACGAATGCTCATGCAATCATCGAGCGATATGAGCCTCAGATCCACGACGCCCTTGCGCCTCTCTTCGACCCGAAGCTGCCTGACAGCAATGTGAGTTCGGTTACATCCACCCTTGGCATGTCAAAGCTGGGTTCTTCTCCAAGCCCAACCGTCGTGTTGCCTCTTCTATTCTCAGCCGCTTCGGAGAAGTCCCTCGTTGCGACACTCAAGGAGTACCTGGCCTACATCTCCTCGAACCCTCAAGTCACAAGTCAACAACTGGCATGGCATCTCTATAGTCACCGCACGGCACACGTTTTCAGGATATCTCTAGTTCCCGTTCCAGGTGATTCAGTCACACAGATGCTGAGTTCTTGGATCGACAAGGCGGGGAAAACTTCACTCCTAGATACGGATGCGATAATTCGATCGAAACAATTTCGACATGGTCCACGAATCCTCGGTATCTTCACTGGCCAAGGTGCGCAGTACGCCACGATGTCCAAGGGCTTGTTTCAGACCAGCCCGGTGTATCGTGCTACCATTGAGGCCCTCGATTCTGTGTTGGCAAGCTGTAACGACCCTCCCACATGGTCTCTCCAGCAACATATCTTGGCAGATGAGCAAAATTGCAGGGTTGGAATCGCTGAGGTATCCCAACCACTGTGCACTGCTGTCCAGATTGCCCTTGTGGACCTTCTTACCAGCATCGGGCTTTCCTTCCACTGCGTCGTGGGTCATTCCTCTGGAGAAATTGCGGCAGCGTACGCGGGTGGACGACTTCGTAGACGAGACGCGATTCTGATATCCTACTACCGTGGTCGGTATGCGATCTTGGCATCGGGAACCAATGGAAGCAAGGGAGCTATGTTGGCATGCGGACTTTCGAAACCCGAGGCAGACGAGTTATGTTCCGAGGCCGAGTACACTGGAAAGATCTGCGTCGCCGCCAGCAACTCTCCCACACTAGTCACCTTGTCTGGAGACGTGGATGCTGTCACTGCGGCCTTTCATGACTTGAGGTCTCGGGGCAAGTTCGCCAAGCAACTCAACATCGACATGGCATACCACTCGTTCCACATGCTCAAGTCCGTAGAGGCGTACTCCAAAGCCCTTGAGAAGTGTGGCATTGTACCCAATACTGTCGTTACCGAAGTCGAATGGATCTCGAGTGTGTACGCCTGCTCGCAGCCAATCGAAGCGAAAGACCTAGCACTGAAGTACTGGGGAGAGAACATGATTAACCCGGTCCTCTTCCACGAAGCTGCCACGGTAGCTTTGGAGCAGTGTGGTCCCTTTGACTGCGCCATCGAGGTTGGCCCCCACCCTGCAATGAAGAGCGCAGCGGCAGAAACCATGAAGAACATCATAAAGATAGTGCTACCCTACCACGGTCTTCTCAAGAGAGGCAAGCATGGCGGGATGGCTTTCGCCGAGTTCCTCGGTGTCATGTGGGCCAGTTTCGGGCCTTCATGCGTCGACATCCGCAGCTTCATCGAACACTCGGCACAGCCAGAGCTGCTCAAGTCACGACTGAATGATGCGCCCTCATACGCCTGGGACCATTCTCAAATTCACCTGCGAGAGTCCCGCATAGCTTCCCAGTACCATAAACGCCAACAATCTCCTCATGAGTTGTTGGGCGTCCGTACCAGGGACGATAACCAGTTCGAGTTGCGATGGCGGAACGTTCTGAAGCTGGACAAGCTTCCTTGGATCGAGGGCCACAAGTTCCAAGGCCAGGCGCTCTTGCCCGCCTCAGCGTACTGCGTTATGGCGCTTGATGCTGCCAAGGTCGTCTTGAACGGTCGCTCGGCTTCCATGGTGGAGCTGCAGGACTTGGAGTTTCTCAGCGGGATCACTATCGAGCCTGACAGTCTGGGGGTAGAAACACTGTTCACCGTTTCTATCGTCTCCTCCGGACAAACTCTTTATGATCAGGGACAAGAAATTTTGGCCGAGTTCACCTTGACCTCCGTTCCGGTCACTTCTTCCAACTTCGCCCCGATGAGGAAAAATTTCCAGGGAAATATGCGCATCATCTTGGAGGATCCGTCTCTGAATGTTCTGCCCCATCGCCCAGAGGACCCTCAAGCTGAGACGCTTCCTGTCAATGTCGATGCTTTTTATCGCATGATGGATGGTATCGGACTGTCTTACACAGGTCCATTCAGGGCATTGAGTTCCATCGTTCGGCGATTCAGCTATGCCAAGGCAACCCTCAGCCTAAGGCATGAGGTCGACACGACTCGGCTCGATATTAGTCCCGCCACCTTGGACACCTGTTTTCAGTCGACCTTTGCCAATTTTTCGTCGCCGGGAGACAAGTAAGTAAACCCTAACCACAATGTGATGACATCTTCGCCGACGAAGCTGTAAACAGAGCCTTGTGGACGTCCTTCCTCCCCACGAACATCGACAAGATCAAGTTCAACCTGGCAAATTGCGGCACACCATTCTCGCCTGCTGCGATCACAGTCGAGTCGCATCTCACGAATTTTGTACCCTTCGACAGGAGTTCGCCTTCCACGATCACGGCCGACCTCCACATTTACGATGAGCGTGGCCAGTCCATGATGCAAATTGAGAGCCTTACTGTATCATCCTTCGCCTCCACCAAGCCCGAGGATGACTACGAATTGTATCTCCACACGGTGATGGATTTGAATCCTGAAGACTACATTGTCACAGGCCCCTTAGGCTACAAACCTCCAAGCCCTTTGTTGGTCGAGAGCTGCGAGCGAGTTGCCCATTTCTACACGGAAAAATCTACGACACCCCCAGGTCTGGTCGACACACCACCGCTGTCCCCGATAGAGTTGGGTACGCCGGACACGGATTCGCCCGATGCGAACAAGATTCAGGCTCCTTCTGGCATGACAGAAAAGCAGTTGTCTCACTTCATCATTGAGTCTCCCTACTTTCATGCCCTCGAATTTATCCGAAAAACTGGCGAGTCGGATCCCCAGGCCCTCTCGAGCATGATGTCTTCGGTGATTCGAGACGCACAACTGCTGCACGACTTCCGGGAGCACTTGGGGAAGATTGTCCGGCAGATCGCCCACCGCGACCCCAGGATGAATGTGCTGGACCTCACATTCTCGGAGTGTGCTTTCACGGAGAATATTCTCGACGGACTGCAGAACACTTTCAAATCTTACCGTCTGCCGGCAGACCCACTATCACAGAATTTATCCCACCGGTGCCCTTCTCTGCACGGCAACAACAAGGTCACATTTACAGACCTTGACCTAGATGCAGAAATAGCGGATATGGCGGCTTTGCCCGGGACCTATGATCTGGTACTTCTATCCATGTCTGCCTTCTCCAGATTTCAGTCGAGCTATGCATCCGTCGTCCAGAAGCTTCAATGGCTGATGAAGCACCGGGGCTTCATCGTGCTTATTGACGCGCCTGGCTCTATCTTCCGCCACCGGCTAGGGTCTGAGCCATCGGGACCGCAGAGAGACTCGGAGACAACCGTGTCGATGGCCTCCATCTGGGCCCAGGTGGCGAATAAAGACAACTTCTTGCCGGCGGCCACGGGACTCACGCATGGGCCACGCTACATGGATGACCTTTCTCTTGCTGTTCACCAGGTCAATGGAGCGGACGAGATGGATCCCGAGAAATCAATCTTGGCGAACGTAACTCAAGACGAGCACGTGCTTGTCGTTGGCCAGGACACAACATACCTTCAGGAAAGTCGGCTCATATGGGATTTTCAAAGTCGCAGCATACCGATCATGAGGGCAGATAAGATCGAAAATAGCACGCCAGAGGCAGCCTTTGCCTGCACTTCGGTCCTCTTCCTCGCAGATCTGACGAGACCAGTGTGCACATCCATGACCGACAGCGCTTTAACCGTCCTGAAGTCGCTCATGCAACCGGGCAAGGCTGTCCTATGGATTACCACCGACGCTCGACATGACCCAGAGCGGGCTGCATCTCTTGGTCTCACCCGCACCTTGAAGGCTGAGATCCCGAACCTCATCCTCCAGGTCCTTGACCTCGACAAACCCGACGCATCTGCAAACTTGATTGACAACCAATTTAAAGAGCTTCTTCAGTACCGGAGGTATCTGAGTCTCGCGGACGACGTGAAGAGCAGGAGTCCGATCTCCTTCGAGCCCGAGATCCACATTGAGAAGGGGAAGCGGTTGATACCGCGAGTGGTTCCCTACCGGCCAGCCATCGATCGGTTGAATGCATACCGCCGCAATGTGTCCAAGACCTATAATAGTCTTGAGACGTGTATTATGATGGACCATGTCAATGCTGAAGACGGACGACCTCGGATCAAAGCGCGTATCACCCAAGATGCTGATCAGAGCTTTGGTGCTGAACCTGGCAAGTCCATCCTCGTCCACGTCGAATACAGCGCCCTGTGGCCTCTGCGAGGCAGCGAATTCCAACAGTACTTTTGTGTCGGCAAAGACGTCGGTTCCGATCGGTGGGTCGCAGGGATTTCCACGAGCCTGGGCTCCACGGTTCCGGTCTTCGAGGCGCGTGACCTGTCGCCCTACAACTTGGACCGACGGAACCTCGCCGCATTGCTCTTACCTATCGTGACTGCGTTTATTATGGCAGACTGGGGTGGCGGTGCCAATGATAACCTCGTCCTTTTTGAGCCCGACTCGACTTTCCTCACCTGCTTGCGTTGGGTCTTTCCTCCAGGTCTCACCACCGCAAATCATTGCGGTTTGCAAATCTGGACCTCATCTCCAGTTCTGGCCAAGGATAATAGCGAGGTCAAGTATATCCACCCACGGAGCAGCATCCGTCAGCTGAAGCAAGCTCTCCATGGGTCCTACCCTGCCGTTTTTGACTTCTCTCCAAAGCAGAACCCAGTATCCCAGATCCTTGAGGGACTTGCAGGTGGTGACTATGCCCGATGGCCATGTTCTTCGGAATATGTATACTTTGAACCACAATGGAGCTCCGCATTCCAGATAGCAGTCCACTTGACTACTCTGCAGACTTCCCAGAACCTGTCGACGACTTTCATGACTCCAACACAGCTGTTGGGTACGAAAGAACCAATCCCACCATTCACGGTCGTGGACTGGAAATCGGATCGCCTGGTTTCCGTTCCAGTCAAGCCCATTGTCGAGTCAGGCTTGCTGCATCCCGACCGAACTTACGTCCTCGTCGGCCTCACCCGTGACCTTGGTCAGAGTCTCTCTCGGCTTTTTATCCAGCACGGTGCGCAGAACATCGTTGTGGCCAGCCGCAATCCTGACAAGTCGCCCACTTGGGTTTCGGAGCTGAATTCGGAGGGTGCCAACATTCGGGTTGAGCGCATGGACGTGACCAACCTGGATGATGTGAAGTCCCTCCAAGCGAGACTTGTCCTCCAAAAGATGCCGCCCATCGGGGGCGTCGTCAACGGGGCCATGGTTCTCGACGATCGGGTTTTCGCGAAGATGGATATCAACACGTGGGAGCGGGTGATGCGGCCCAAGACCGTCGGCTCCAAGAACCTTGACATCGTCTTCAACGACGAGAAGCTGGAGTTCTTCATCATGATGTCGTCCTTTGCTGCCCCCGGCGGACACGCAGGCCAGTCCAACTATGCCGCAGCCAACATGTACATGAACGGTCTCGCCATGAACCGTCGTCAACGTGGGCTCGCCGGGTCGGTGCTCAACATCGGTGTCATCTACGGCCTGGGTTTGCTTGCTCGAGAGAAGCAGGGCATCTACACCGGGCTTGAGAAGGAGGGGTACCCGCCGATTTCTGAGCGGGACATCCACCACATGTTCCTGGAGGCCATTGTTGCCGGAAGGCCTGTGCCTGGCCAGATCATGGACCTCACGACAGGCCTCGCTCGCTACCGTGTCAACGACCCGAACCCTCTGCACTGGCACCGCGACCGGAGGTTCTGCCACTTCACCGTTGATGACGGCAACGACGAGGCCAGACAGGAGCAAGACAACGGAGACAAGCAGCTCGTCAAGGAGCTCATCGGTGGTGCGAAGACAGTCCAGGGCGTCTCGGAGATCGTGGTGAAACACTTCTGTCGGTACCTGGAAGCTGCCCATCAGTTGCCAGGAGTCACCGGCGACAACAACATCGTCGAACTAGGACTGGACTCCCTCGCCGCGGTGGAGATCCGGGACTGGTTCTACAAGTCAGTTGGGAGGGATGTTCCAGTGTTGAAGATTGTAGGCTCGTCGAGCATTTTCAATATGTGTGATGAGGTTGCAAGCAAGGTTATAGAGGAGTGAAACTAAACCCGGATGGCAGACTAGCGTGAGGTTGTGTAGTAGCAGGCCTGGCAGAGGCCTGGCAGGCTAGCAGGTAAGCAGGTTGGCAGGTTAGCTAAGTTGCGTGGTGGTGGCAGCTAGGTACTTGGGTTTACCTTGGCTACTGGGTGAGTAGCCTTGTACACAGTCGCAGCAGCGAGTTCCACAGTCGCAGTAGCTATTCCCCTTCGAGTTGACGACCAGTCGGAGAGAGTCAGCAAGTTCAAGTTCAGCCTTGCGTTTGGCATGAAGTTGAAATGGCGGGGTCCAAAATGAAACTCGACGGGGAAAGGTCCCGATAAGAAAGAAAGCCAATAAAGGGGGTCGACTCGTGCGAGAGAACCGACGTCATGAGGCTAAAATGATCGACGGGTGGTACGGGAATAATGATTATCCCCAGGTGCCGTGCTCGAAAACTTCCGTCACAGAGTCACGGAATTACGAAAATGTTTTAAGAATGATGGGCCCATTTCATCCTATTCTCGATTCCTTACATCCCCATTTGGCCTTTCGTGCGTGCTGCCCGTCTCGAGATATCCAGGCATCCAATCGCGTATGTCCGTCGGTTGACGCAACCCCTTTATCCTGCTCCAGCTGAGATGGTGGATTCGGGAATATGCCGCCTCGTACCGCCTGATTGTCACTGAGAGAACCCAGCATTTCCTCACTTGCACGTGCAGCACAGCAGCACAACAGCATGGTTGCATACTCATGTACTCAAATAGTCAAGCGAACAATAACTGTCAAGATCCAATGCGGTAAAGTCAACCTACCCAGACCTCGAAAACACGCCGTTCAGATCGGCAACGCTACTACTTCCCTAGGTATGTCAACTGGTATCTCTCGCAGCCTGACACCGCGTCCCACATTACTTCCCGTCCCGTGTTTACGTGGGGGTGTCCGTACTAAAATACCCACCCTCGTCAACAGCAAACATAAAATGGCGAGACTTAAACCCGAAGAGGGTCCGTAATTGTGGGTCTACAACGCCGCCCTTCCTACAGCAAACCGATGAAATAGCACGCCTTCCTCGTGAAGATCGTCCTCGTTTCGTGTTTCGAAACTCTTCCCCGTTGGACCGAACCACCCAAATTCCAAGGCCAATAGCTGAGCCGTGTATGATTCCTTGAGCCTTCAAGATGCAACACGAGCACGAGCTGACAAGAGAGAAGACCGAGGAGGACCTCCCTGCACAGCCAGGACTGGACCATGAGGTGCCTTCAACCGAGTTGGAATCCGACAGCGATGGCCTCCACGGGTCAATGAACAGTGTTTCCATTGTGACCTTCCCACCCGGGGACCCGGCCAACCCTCACAACTGGTCTCCCGTGAGCCCAAACTCCATCAACGATACAATCCGAACCTTACGCTGACGATGGACGTACCTAGGCCAAGAAAATCTATGTGGTCATCGTGGGATCATTACTATCCATCAACTCCACCATGGGCTCCGCCATACCGGCCAACGAGCTTCCGGCATTGCAAGAGGTATTCGGCTTTTCGGATGGCTCACAAAGTGTCCTTCCCGCCACCACATACCTTATTGGGTTCGTGTTGGGACCTCTGGTCTTCGCCCCTTTGAGTGAGCAGTACGGCCGTAGACCGATTCTCCTCTCCACGCTCTGTTTATACATCATCTTCACAATGGGAGCCGCCCTCGCTCCGAACTGGGCCGGCTTTCTAGTTTTCAGGTTCCTCAGTGGCACGTTTGCCGCGCCACCTATGAGTGTCACGGGAGGTTCGATCGCAGATGTGTTCGAGGAGAAGGTCATCAGGGGCAGAGCCAACATGCTCTGGTCGGCGGCGACACTGGTGGGACCACTCGCTGGCCCCGTCATCTCAGGATATACTTATCAGTACTCTTGGAGATGGGGCTTCTGGATTGCCATGATATACTCAGGCATATGTCTGGTGGCTCTGCTCTTCCAGCCGGAGACACTGGCGACCAAGATTCTAAGGGATAGAGCGGGAAAGCTGAACAAAGAGAAGGGGAGCGATAATTATATCGCCCCTGCCGACCAGGATCGGCTTGGCGTGCTGGCTACATTGGTAAGTCATACCCAAGCGTGCCTATCTTCATCATTTCATTCCTGCAGGCGACTGACACCACATTAGAAAATCACCACCACGAGACCGCTGTATCTACTCTGCACCGAGATGCTCGTCGCGCTGACATGTGTCTACATGGCATTCGTCTATGCCGTCTTCTACATGCTCCTGGAGATCTTCCCAGAAATCTTCGAGGGCATTTACGGTTTTACGGCGGGTGAATCCGGTGTTGCATTCGTGATGATGTTTGCTGGTGCAATGATTTCCAACATCCTCGCCTACTTCTACGACCGCTTTGCTCAGAGTCTTGTTCGGAGATATCCAAACAAGCACGCCGAGTACCTCCGGTTGCCTCTGGCATGCGTTGGCGGGCCGTCATTTGTCGTGGCATTGTTTTGGCTGGGCTGGACGTCGCGGCCATCTATCCCATGGATTGTCCCTCTTCTGTCCATGATCCCGTACGGCTTTGCCTACCAGATGATTTTCATGGCGATGATCAACTGTAAGTTCCGACATCAACCCCGTTTGTATGGCCAATTTCTGACGCTGAATCCCCACAGACATCGCGGATGCTTATGGCATCTTTGCCTCCTCGGCACTGGCGGCCTGTGCTGCCACTCGAAGTATCGCTGGAGCTATTATACCCTTGGCCGTGGATAGCATGGTGGCAAGGTTGGGTATTGCATGGTCATGTAGTGTACTGGCTCTGATCAGTCTTGTTCTGACTCTGGTTCCATTCGGGTTTATAATGTGGGGAGAGAAGATCAGGGCGGCGAGCAACTTCAGCAAGAAGTTGCAAAATGCTCCGCACCCTGAGCTGGAGTTGACAAGAAGCGTCTCACTTGCATAGGAGACTTCAGAATCAGCGATTGGAAAATGGAATTCGAGCGTCCTTCAACCACTTACCCGCGATTGGTCTCATATGTGAGGCCGATGGGATCTGTTTGCAGCTCATCCACAATTGGCTTGCCAGGTGCCTCCGCTAAATGTCTACGACAGTATTTACTGCAACGTTCTCCCGACACGATTCGCCATGTGCGACGTGTATGCCCATCCGTTTCATGTTGATACTAAGGGCTTGCACTTGTGCGAGTGCGGTGATTCTTACCCCCCCTGTCATTTACTCCATATCGCTTCACATTCCATTCACATAACCTTCTGCCCATATGACCTCCGTCCGTGCTAGACCAGGACCTCACGACAGGCTTGGCTCGCTACCGTGTCAACAACCCCAGCCCTCTACACTGGCACCGTGACCGAAGGTTCTGCCACAGTAACGGAATTAGCATCGCCAATCTCCGCTCGTGCTTCCCATCAAAGGTTTGCTGACTAAGCAGGAAAAAAGGGGTGAATGGGCTGTTCGGCTTAGTCATCCAGTCAACGACAACTTCATGGCTGAGTCGTTTCTGGTGATTCAGACAACAGGCCTGGCGACAGTAACAAATTCGGTCCAAATTCGGTCATTCAACGAACACATGATATTACCTATTTTGACCTTTCATCCTGACGGGGATGTAAGTGAGCCATGGGAATACCGGTCCGCTTTTGCATGTAGTCTATTCGTCGTCAAATCTCGCCGTCACTCAGCCTTTGGTCTCCCTGGCAGGGCCTCCAACAGGCCAGATACAACTATTTCAGAAGCCCGCAACTGCTATGCCCAGGGTCAGGCAGCTTTTTTCACGGCGAGTTTGACGAATTGTCTGCTTACCCCCCTCGGAGAATCCGGCATGATGGACGCCCTGCCCACATCTGTGATCATGTACCGCATCCGTGGATTTCCCCGAAGAGGCCATGCATCGGCTCCTTTCTCGGGCTTATATATGCCGACATAAGCCGACGGTGGCTATAATACTGTTGTTAGGATGCCAATGTGCGAGCATGAGCTTCTTTGCAGTGAGCAGCAGCAGCTAGTGACACCAAGCACACCGCCATCAACGCGGGGACGGGTTATCGACAGTTATCCAAGGCCCTAGATTGGACGAAATACGGGGGTGTGTGTTGGGCTCCTGCAAGAACATGCAAGACGATGTACACAGTGTAATGTAAGTTCAGGAGCTCGGAGTGACATGACGGCTCTGAAGGAGGGCTAGCCACCAACGAAAGATGCAGACGACACTCCCTCTTTTCTTCACCGAATCAAGCCCCACGTTTCCAATAATGGATTGCATAGTACCACGTCAGTCAATGTGTCTAATTCTGGAATTTCGGGGTCTCGAGCCATCCCCCTCATGGAGCAGAGAAGACCATGCCTTGTCGCTTCAAACGCTGGTTGAGATCCCTGGGCTTTGTCAATTATGGGCCTCACAATCCAACTGCCAGATTGAGATTGAATTTTGCCACTTTCAAATCTGCAGGTCTCTATCCCAAGGTTCCATCTTCAAGCATTATTAAAGACAGGCGTTTGACTTTACCGAGTGGATAGCAGCATATGGGCTTATGATGGACCTCGTCGATGAGATCCTCAAATTCTCGTCCACTCTTCAGGACCAGGACGAAGATCCTCTGAGGGATGGCCTGAGGTTTTACTTAGTTGAAGATGCTCTTACTCCACCGGCTTACGATGACACCGACTCAAATACCGCTGTCGACGGAGTTGACATTTCGGAATCCTACAAGTCGACATCAAGAAAAGTAAGTCACTGATCTCATCCTGTCGGAACGCCCACCTTGCTAAGCTCCTTCACAAGGGCTTTGTTGACGAGGTCGATCCCGGCACACCAAGTAGCCAAGCCACGGCCTCCACCAGAGTCCAGGTGGAAGGCTGGCCAGCGCAACGAAAGGAGCTGGAACTGGAACTCGAGAGGTTAAGCATGTGGAAGTACGACGTCTTGGACCAGGGTGTAGATCCCATGTTCAAGGATAGCAATGCACTCAACACCATAATCCGCCGCTCTTTGGTCAACATTGCTCAAATCCTCATTGGGTGTAAGTCATCAGCTTAGGTGGTTGTGTTTACACGAATATTCTCACTGAAAAGAAGCTTCTCGTTTCTCAATGGGGTCTCCTTTACACCGTTTAAGGTTTATCTTTGCCTCACATATCCTAACAGATCCTACAACAGTATTGAAGCCAGACTTCACAAGCTCGGTGTCACAGCCGGGGAAAGCCTGCCAGAAGTTGCAGAACAAGATGGAAGAATACAGAATCATGAACCAGTCTAGACCGTTGGATGAGACCGGTCGGCCGTATCCAAGGACGAGGTCCAGGCAAAGTTCAATCGGAGCAAGCATTGACGAGAGGGACGTTCTGGGAGACCTTCGGGACAACATCGACAGGGTTGAATACATGCTGAACGGCATTCCATTGATGAATATAACGACTCTTGGAAAGAGGGCCAGGCGGGAAAGTTCGCTTGACGGAGGAGACAATCAGCTGGATCGGAAGAAGTTATACAACGGTGTGTCCGCTTCCGGTCATTATCAAACTAGCGCGTCATGGAGAACAAGATTCACTAACTGATTTGAGCAACAGGTCCGAATGTGGTCTCTGAATTGTCCGAAGAGCTCGAAGAAGTCTTTCTTGTGCTTGAACAGAGCCTTTCGGACATGAAAGCCATTTGGGATACAACCACCACTCTCTTTCATGCTCGGCCACATGGGGAGACCTTAAAAGGAGTCACTACCACTCTCACCTTGAGTGACCAGGTCAGCCATGTGTCTGCGCTACTTGACCTTTCTGTCAGTCAAGATCCCAGCATAACCCACTTGCGATCAACTACCCGTTTCGCTCTGAGAAAGCTGGGTTTATCCACGACCTATAGGAGATGTCAACAGGACGAAGCCATGCATCCTATTGGCTCTCGCACATGCGGATCCTCGAATTGTGTTGCAACGGCAATCCAGGTCTGCGAGTTACTACGATGTCTTCCAGAATGGCGAATCCAGGTTTGTCCCGAGACTTCAGGCCTAATGGACTTTGTGGTTAAGTCCATATGGATGTCTCTGTTAGAAGAGCTGTTGGGGTCGCTTCGACAAATTTTGCAACATCTTCTGGAGTCGAAATGTTCCTCGGAGTTCTGTACCAGCAACGACCAACTTACACAACTACAAGAGATCTTCGAAGGATACAGCCAGTGTCAGACACGTCCTCGACTAGAACGTCTCGTCGCTAGCAGACGAAGTACATCAGGATATCTGAGGAACCTCCATCAGTCTGCAGCAAATGCAATTAGCAGTCTATGTGGCAACTCAAACCACCTCAACAAGACTACGACCAGAGCGACAAAGCCCAAAGGAAATGTCCATCAAGCCACGGCAGGCTTCGAAAAGTCTGAGCCGGAGCCAAGCACAGACTCTTATTTCTCATCTTTCCAGTCCTTTACCGTTTGCACGACAAAAGATGGTAAGAATCAGGCTCTGGAACAGAGCAGTCTCGATGATTTCCTCACTCGGCCACTGCTATAGTCATGCGGCTCTTACCCTGCTATCATCCTATCCTCTAACCCCCGAATATACTGGTCGTGACAACAAACAGAGACTAGGCCCACACGAGAAGGTGAGTCACTAGGCTTCATGCACTGGCACCCCCTTCTCCTTGGAACGCGGAATAGTTGCATCGGATGCTGACGAATTCTGGCCAATGAAGCCCTCTCGGCTTGCGCTCCGGTGAGGCAGCCCAAGGCTCCAGTTGCGGGATCGACAAAGGCATGACTTGGGCTGCTTGGAGATATCTTGGAAGGAGTGGGTGATGGTGAGATGCTACCGAGACACAGTGCGTGGCAGCTGCACGCCATGCAGTGTCACGGGACTGTTTGCGCGTGGTTCGCGTTGGCAATGCAGCGTATCGGCAGCTCATAGGTCAATGGAACGATCTTACACACTCACCTCGACCAGGAAATGAGTCACGGGGGCTGCCTTCGGTGAAATTGCCCAATGACTTTGGTTGAAGAGGGACTTAACATGAACTTTGGGCTTGATTAATGAGTGATTGGGCCGAAATAAAGGCCCCGGGGGTTACCAATGTTTCATGTAGGCAAGGAGGGCGATATAGACATAAATAGATACCAAAATCCCATTCAAACCCCAAAGCCTTGTTCGTCGTTCTGGAACTCAAGATCTCTGCTCCTCCTTGGAAGAACTTAATGCGAACTGTTTGAAGTGTCGAACGGAAGACTGGTCATTGAATACACCATGGTCATGGTAGGTTATCCCTATGCACTTTCAGGAACCTGACTGACCAGCACTTGCAGTCTGGACTAGATGTTTTCTCGCTCGCGGTCAACGTGGTGACCATCGTGGAAACTGTCATCAAGCTGCTCGCAGCTCTCCAAAAGGCTCAAGAGCGTCAAAATGACCTGCCCAAGCTCCTCGCTGCTCATAGCCGAGAGCTTCAGAACACCAAGCAAATCGTCAACATCGTGTTAAGTGAGGAGGCATTACACATCGACACGATCGTCTCTGATCTAACCGATATCGATGGTTATGGGACCAAGCTTAAGGACTGCTTAGGTAAACTGGCAAAGGAAAGGACCGCAATCCAACAGTACACCCACCAGCTACTCAAGGGCTCAAAGAACATTGCTAAGCTCAGTGGGATCATGACCGGTCTGAACCTTGCCAAGGGGAGCCTGATATTGAAGATTCAAGTGGCACATGTCGGCTTGACACGTGCTTACGGCAATGCAGTGCTGGTCAACTGCGAGATAGTTGGGCGAGTGAACACGCTCTTGCAGCGAATTCTGGGAGAGGGGAAGGGCTTGAAAATCGCCGATCTACTCCGCAATGGGATACCGCAAGGTGCGTCCGATGGGAGGGTTGCAAGACAAACCGATTGGAGAGGTGTAGAGAAAGGAGTGCTGATATCGGTGATTACTAGCTGACGGGAAGATACGGCTTGACTATACCGACCTGCATATGGCTGGTCTATGGGACGACGATGAAGCAACACTTGCAGACGATGACGAGTTCTCGGACCGCAGATCGTCGGGTACTACCTCCCGGGTCGTGGAAGATAACGAGACCCGCGACTCTGCCATGATGCTCAATGCACCCATCGACGATGTGGAGGTGGACAGACTTACCATCAGAAAGAACAGGGCAACTGGCAATTCGTTTATGGTCAATCATCGAGTTACCATGAAGCACATGAAACAACTGGTCGTTCTTCATGAAGACAGGGTGGGTCCCACCGACTCGGAGTCTGACGACTCATCCGACACGGACTACCGGAGGGAAAGGAAGAGAGGGAAGAGGGGCTCTAAGAAGGATATCAAGAGGGTTCGAGGCAGCAACTAGTTTTGGAGACCACCGATACGTTCATCTTGATTGTTAGGGTTGCATTGATGCTGCCTTTGAGGGGGTTGTCATTATTGGCCGAGGAAGCTTGATAGCGGGAATAAATCTGACATTTCAAGCCCCAAAACAATGGGCAACACAACATCAGTGACAACTCATCCATGCGTTCCCTGTTTCGGAATACTACCTAACAAGACCAGGGCTCAGGAAATAACTTGTAAGAATGGACTTGCTGAGCCAGTTGTAAACACAGTGCGCATTGAACCCACTGCCTGGGGAGACATTTGATGTCGGAGCCTTGTTGGGGCTACACAGCGTCAATGATGCTGACCGATCCATCCCTCAGCGGGGCCAGGACGAATGGGAGCAACTTACAAACTGTTGATGGTGTTAATCTTGCTTCCTAGCACGTTTTGCAATGGTGGGAGACGTTCAATGGTTCCATTGAAGGGTGAAGGCACACCTTATCGGCTTGTGCCATTGAACCTCGACCTCACACGCTATTCCCCTACCAAATTATGCATCACTTGACTAGAAGGAGACCTTTCCATGATGTGAAGGTTGTGGTAATGAGGACGATTTTGCCTGATAAGAAATAGTTAGGAACTTTTGACGTTGCGAACAATGTCACGACACCAGCTCTGCATGCACCTCCAGAGCCTCAAGTCATGACCTTGGGCCGGAATGCATATAAACCGCCCAATCCCCAGTGCCCTCAACCTCTATTCGCCTGATCCTTCTTCAGTGCCCGGTTTTCTCGTGCAATGACGTTGGAGCTTCCCCTGACCCAGTAAGCAACAATGCAGGCTGCACAAATGGCCTCGCAAGGATTGGACGCGGATGATGCTGCTACTGCGGGGACCATCGACTTCCACCAACAGAAAAAGATGACCTTGAACACCAGCAGCGAAGTTGTCGGCAACACAGCCCAGGGAAGCTCTTCCATGTTCAACGCCGATGTCCACCGCCGCACTATTAATCAAAGTGGTACCTTCAGGGCTGAGGGAAACAATCTGTCACCTGCAGGAGGGGCCGTCTTTTTCAACCTGCATGTCAACACCCGTGACTCTAACCCTGACGCTGGGACAGCCGGGGTGAATGCATGGCTAGGTGATGGGTCTTCAAAAGACAGGTCACAACCCAGTCAGTTTCAAACGCACCATCAAGGTGAGTATTCCTATGAGAAATCCAGATGCCGCACAACAGGACTGACCGCCATTAGAATGGTCCCATGGCAAAGAGGAACTGCAGGATATCACGATGCGGGACATCACGGATTCGACACGGATTCAGCTACTACTCTCGTCGGATTCCTCCTCCCGTAGTGCCAGCTCACCGCTTGGAGGCCAGGCTGTGACCGTCTGGAAGCGACAGAGTGAGATCCTGATGAGCGACATACGCAGCATCGTTGTCGATATCCGATACAAGCATAGGCTAATAGGCCGGATCTTCAACTCCATCGCGGGTCGAGTGCCTGCCCTGGAAGACTTTCAGGCCCAAAGGGAGCTTTTCGAAGTCACAGTCGAAAATGGACAGCTCTTCCGTCGCATCGAAGAGACCTTCAGGAAGGAACAGCTGCTTGTCGCACAGTCGGCCAACTACTACAGTAGTAACCCCTTACGAGAATCCCCAGGCGTTAGAGAGGTTCGAGATCGCTTGATCGATATCTTGGAAAATCTGCGAACCGTTGAACAGCACTTCGGGCTTGACGATTCTGCAGCGCCGAGGATGCTCCCTAGGCAACAGAGACAAGTAGGTAACTTACTCCATGGACTCTATCTTCCGGTATTGACACTGTCTCAAGAAGGATACAAAGAAGACCAGCTTTCCCAAGCCACTTCCATCCGGTATCCATAAGTCTGTGCCCAGACGGAGAGACCAAATACCATACAGTTCACTTCCGGGAAAACGCACCAATGGGTTGAAGAGCAAGGTCCAACTGCTGCTGAAGTTAATCAATGCATTACAAGACTTCATGGCTCACAAGTTAGCTCCGCCAAGTAGCGAGACGAGAAACATAAGGGAGCCTGACCCAGAGCTTGCTCTCCCTGAGGAAGTCGAACTGGCGCAGGTTGCCGCGGGGTGCCTGTACGAATCATTGGGTACTGTCTGTCCGAACCCTAACCATGACTCCCATAACGTCTGTTTCAACCTCGGTACTCAAGAAAGCATTACGTTTGTCGGGAAGGGACAAAAGAAGGGCAAATTTGAGTTGAAGGTGGCTTTTGAAAGCTCTACGACCAGTCAGACCTGGTTCGACGTGGTCTCAATTGTGACAGCTCAAGAGGGTGAACAGTGTCTGGAGGCTCAACTAGACCAAATGGACATGGACACTGTCTTTAAAAGCGCAACCTCCGACAAAGCATTTGAACTGGGCTCTCCATCCCGTCAGCAGTATCCGGCGAGGGCGAGGCCAAGTCCTTCCTTCTCTACTTTGAGGAGGGAACATTGCGTCGAACACACGGCTCATTTCTGTCTCTACAACCATCGACAACAAACCAATGAGCTAGCTGCTCGACTGAAGCATTCGGAATCCTGCGAGCATTGGCTCCACTATCCGAAGGCGAAAGAACTGACCCATGTTTCGGGTGATGGTGTGCAAATTCAGAAACTGCGCGCCCTTATCCAAGAGAAACTCTCTCGTCGTGTCAGGGTTCGCTTGGCCAGGATCATTGCGGAGTCAGTTCTGAAATTCAATGCGACGGAGTGGCTTCGTAACGACTTGGATGGGGAGAATGTGCTTGTCTACAACATCAACAAGAACTATGAGCCCCATCTAAGAGTGCAAATTACGAAGTCAGGTCCACCTGAGCCACCGACTCCAGGAGGTGATAACAGGATGGGCCAGACCTTTCTCAAATTGGCTGGTATCCTCTCTGACATTGCCCTCGGGGCAAATGGGTGGCAAGGAAATGATAGAGAAAGGCTGTATAGAAAGGTAAAGAGAGGACTGAACATGGCATACGCCGACGTTGTACGCGACTGTGAGAATATGGCCCATATTCAGAGTCCTGATACCACGAGTCACGAAGCTGTCATGGCTGAATTCTATACCAAGGTTGTCAGGTCATTGAGGAAGTTAGAGAAGAGCTTTGAGGTGTCTTGAAAGGGCGTATTGTACAATTCACAACTCATTGAGTAACAGTTCGAGTGCCCAAGATGTGCTCTGTCAGCTGCGTGACATCTCGTACTGGATCAAAGATCAGCTCAAGATGCTTAAGTCTACAAAACGGTTTGTCTCTAGTTAATTATATTCGTTTACCCTCATATCACATATACATATATACATTGGTGGACTCTGCAGATTTCCTGCCATTCTATGAATCCGTATCAGTTCCTTTGTTACGAGCATGACAGCCCTATCTTGTATATATTGAAAGATATATCAATTCTTGTAAGTTTCGTATTGATTTGTAAGAGTGCGTTGTCGAATAATCAATCATTCAAGTAGCTGAAATACACGATCATAATACGCTGAAATATTATACTCGTGATACACAGGAGATGCGCTGCCTCTCCAACACTAACATTGAATCCTCTCTGCTTGCGTGGCTCTCTGTGGTCATCTCACACTGGAAACCAAACTAAATTTCTCTCTTCAGTCTTTGCTCGATTTCCTCCTGACAAGCCGCTTCACTTCATCCAAAATGGTCGACCTGTGTGGTGAGCTTGATGACGTCGTCGAGCTCCCAGCGCTGCTTCGACGTCGCTGTTCCTTTTCAGCCGGAAGGACGTCGTTGACAACCGCCTCGGCAGTATTCCCTGTATTCCGGCCCAAAGGTCAGAGAAACATGACACTTCATATGAGGTTGGTTTTCACATAGCCGGAAATGATCCCATATGTGAAATACGGGGTTGTTATTGAGTAACGTACGAATATTACCAGCTCCGCCGATTCCAAGAGACCTTTTCCTTTCTTTGTTCTGGTGGTTCTGCATGGCTTCTGTCTCGTGTTTCTGCTGGCAGACCAAGTCAACCATTAATGAAAACAGTGGTAATTGAGTTGCCCCTCCACAACATAACTTCTATTCCGTGAAGGTCTCTATTTGAACCTGAATGCCTTTACCCATCCCCCCCCCCCCCATTTCCATTACGATGACGATAAGGTCTACTCAACCCATTGGCCTTTTCTTCCGTCATCTTACATCTGTGATGTTACACTTGCAGGAAGCCCTCCCGTGTTCCCCTCGAAGCTTTGCCAATTAGCGTCCGGATCGACACGCGCCAGATAGTCACTCAGCCCCTGAATGGCAGACCCCAGATTCCGCATGCGGGACATCACGTCAGTCGGCGTCAGTCCAATCTATCGAATCGAGAGGGGTGTGCTACATCACCTTCGGTTGCTTTAGCAGGAATCAATAATACTGACGAGAGGGACAGTGTAAGAGCATGATGTCGCCCTGGGGTTACCAGTGACCACGTGAGATGATACAGGGTACATCACTTTGACGACTTCTGTTGGTGGAAAGGATGCTTCATTAATCTCTAGACCGCACCGAAACATTGCCTCCATGCTGAATCTCTATAGCACATGCGCTTATGTACAAATATTTTCCCCATGGGTATCCCTAGATGCCGCAGCATAACCGCCTAAACCAAGCCAAATCACCTTCGTATCCAGCAGACCTCACGCCTCAGTCCGAGGTCGTGCTGCCCTCATTGACCACAGGCGCCTTCTTAACGCCACCGTCATTCAGGTGTTCTCCTGCCACGTGGCCAGGAGGGAGAGCCATGCCCTCGATCGCACCATCGGTCACGTCCTCGACGTGGGTGGCCTTCTCCACCTCGTAGTTGCTGTCGAGAACTCCCCAGAGGACCCAGGCGCAGAGCGGCAAGGACAAGAGGAGAAGAAGCCAGGAGACGAGGTGCTCACCGAGGTAAGCCGTCTGTAAGAAAGTGGAATGTCAGCACTAGCGATTTGGGGGCTTTGGCAATGACTGTGGGGGTACTACTGACCTTGACAGCGTCCATACCAAAGGAAACTGCCGCACCGGCACTCTGGGCGCCCTTGTAGTAACCAGCCATACGGGCGAGCTTGAATGGTTCGTTCGTGAGCGAGGACATAGTGTAGTAGGCAAGTCCCTGGAACATAGCATCGGCGATGTAGTACGCCATCATCAAGATGATGGGGCCGACGGCGACACCAGTGGACCAGTCCCAGGGCACGGCGACACCCCGGACAACGCTGTCAGCACGACTGAACTGGACCTGGAAGCCAAGACCGCAAGCCCAGACGACGCAGTTGAAGAACACGACAAAGGCGGTTGCGAACAGGGCTCGCTTGCGTCGGCCAAAGGGAAGGTTATCGGTCATCTGGCCGATGATGATAGAGCCGATGATAGAGCCGAGACCGGTGAGCAGCGATACCAGAGCACGGGTCCGTCCGTTGAAGAGCGCTGTGGTGATGGCACCCTGGTAAGAGTAGAAGTAGTTGGAAGAGAAGAACATGGGGAACAGTGCGATCATGCGCCAGTCCTTGAGCAGGCGGCTCAGCTCCTTGAACTCCTGCGCTGGCGAGATGGCATCCTCCAGTTCGACGACGGTACCATCGCCACGGACGACGAGGTGGGGCGGCAGAAGGAGCCACGAGGTGACAATGGCAGTGAGCATGATGATCATGAAGGCGAGGTATACACCGGTCGAGACTCCAGGCAGGGTAGAATGGGCCTCAATGCCGAGGGCGATGGCGGCACCGACCAGTGTTCCCATCTGGAAGAGTGACCAGAAGAGGGAGAATGATCGACCTTTGTCTTTCTCGAGCGGGTAGGACATCATGATGGAACCTTGGGCGGCCCAAAGCAAGGAAGCGGTGCAGCCGAGAAGAGCGCCGGCAAGGATGAGGAACCATCGAGTGTTGTGGACCTGGTAGGCCCATAGGGCGCCGATGTAGAGAGCGTAACCAGTAGTACCGATGGAGAGAGTCAATCGAGGACCGAGCATGTTCTAAAAGAATCAGGACTAGACGTTAGTTACACGCTTGCCACGTTGCCGCGCAGCAACTGGAGGCGCAGGGGGGGGGGGGCGTCGAAGGACGACGTACGTTGACCGAACCAGCAAAGAAGCCAGCAATGGCGAAGCAGCCGTACAAGACCCCGTTTGCCGTGTCAGAGAGTTGGGTGTCCTGGGTACCACTGTTGAGAGGACGACGTTAGCTATTGAGTCCCCATCACCCGTTGACTTGATACCAGATTCAGCTCGACGTACCCAGCACCTAGACCGCTCACTGCCGAGAACATGCCGACTGAGCAAAAGGTCACACAACCTAGAATGGTGACCTGGGTCCATGGCGAATTGTCTATGATTGTATTCAGATTAGCAAACTGCCGTTTGTTGGGGGGGGGGGTTGAATGACATGGGGGCTGCTTGGTTCAACGTACATCGCACAGGGCCGACCTTGGCCGCTGCCAGATTGACCATCTTGGCTCTGTTCTCGTCTTCGCTTCACTTATGAGTCGTGTCAATCAGGGACCACCTGGGCAGGGAGCAATCCGATCGCAATTGAGAGGACGGTTTCGCTGATGTCGGTGCTGGTGATGTTAATGGTCAATGTCCCACCGGTCGAGAAGAGAGGACGTCAAAAGGAAGGTTGATCAGGTAACGCTCCAGGTTAAATTAGAGGTATTGACCGACCTGAAAGTCCCCTGAGATACGAGAGTGACAGGGGGGGTTTTGTTCTGGGTCGTCCGGGGTCAACATCAGATGTTACCTTACATCCGATGCCCAGGTCCAAGTGCCGGGGGTGTAGGGGTGGAGGGTCATTCCAGCCGTTCGGATAGGCGCCTATCAGACTACCGGCACCAATCGTTGATAACAATGTTAGTGTCACCACAGCGGCGGAAGCAATTCAGAAGCCATCCCGCGCTTCTAGGGTTCGCCCCCTAACGGCCCCCAAAACGTTGCACGGCGGGCGATCTGTCAATGAGATCTGGGTGAGGCCTCGATCAACGAGCTAATGATGAGCCCCTTGAACAGGGTTCACTGCTTATCATCCCATGTGCTTCACTTATCGCCGCGATGTTCCGGTGATTGGCACGAGTGGAGATGGAGGATCGCTGGCCGTGGGTGGAGCTGATAAGCCCCGGAGTTTTGTGGGTTTCGACGCCACCCGACCTCAGCTGCAGTCATGATGATTATCCCATCGCGATAGGAATTGAGACTGACCGTGTATTCATAAGACCGAAACCACTACCTACTGCTCGTTATTTTAAAAGCCATGTACCCGGACCACTAGCAACCTGGGAGATTGATATCTATCTAGCGTACCTACCTAGGTAGGTAGTGTGTTGACAATTGTCTAAACTACCTGGGTACATAATACACGCAATAAACTTTACCATGTTAGCCTGTTTCGGGCGGTTATAGTGGGTCTCGATAGCACTTTCCCCAGCTGTTTCTGCATAACGGGCGCGTTTCCCCAAAGTTGGACCCGCTTCTGAACAACCTCCCTTCGTTCCTTCCACTCATCATCAACGCATCGAACCCGAGAGGCAGGTTCCATCAGCCACATTCATTCACCGTCGCATGCAAACAGGGCTCTTTTCAGCCTTCCAAGACTCCAGCTGCAGGTGACCGACCCTCTGTTGACCAGGGCACTTACTTTGGGGCAAGCTACTAAATCGTTCCCCAAACCCGATGTCACGATACCTTCAACTGCCACAACATTGAAGCTTGGCACCGTGAACGCTTGAAGACGTCCCAATTAACCGCGATACTACCCCGGATACTGTACTGTTCGACATATTACATACGCAATCATTCGGAGAGTCGGCACCGCCACCAGCCCACACACACTTATCTCTCAGTAGCCCGTTTTCTGTTCTTGCCACTTATCTTCACGTATCTCACCTCCTCAGCACCATCGTTCGATACGGTTTTCTTCGCTACAACTTGATACCCACCAATCGCAGGAAGTACCCTTGTCCACACCGCCCAATAGATGCCACCCAGAACCAAGACCCCCAGGCCAACTACGGGAAAGACGTAATATGGATATCCATCGGCGTTCCAGCTTCCAGTCGGCGGGACAAAGGGGATAATGGCGAGAAAAACGTTCGATGCGAGGAAGAGAAGGGTCACAGGCAAGTATGTGTGCCATGGTGACGTCCATTTCTCTGGCTTTTGGAAATGGAGGTAGACCAGTCCCGCCGCCACGAACAAGTTGATCCACGCACCCGGGTATGTATAACTGAAACATTTGTTAGCCAATTCCAAGGGACTATCATCTGTCCGGCCACCCACAGGTCAATTATGAAGTTGTAGGCCGGACCCGCAGGAGGCGCCACCAAAACGACGACAGTGACGATCCAATGCAATAAGAGCTATAGGATACCAGTCAGCTTCAATGTTGCTCAGGCATATCTTTTCACAAACACGTGAGCTACACGTACCGATGCAGCGGGGGCATTCATCGGCCGACTCGATGCCCAGAAACGACCGAACGGCAGCAGACCCTCTTTTGCCAACTCCTGGTTCAGCCGGGCATGCGCGAAGCTCACAGCCAGCACGTTGCCCATGTTACTCAGCGCAACAAAGGCCGGCAAGCTCCTCGCGCCCGCACTGGCACCGAACACGTTGCGGAAGAACAGCCCAGCAACGATGGCCTCGGACTTGGCCAAGTCGCTCTTTGGGATCGCAGCGAAATAAGCCACATTCGCCAGGACATACAGGACCGTCACGCCGCCGACAGCCAGAGGCGCTGCGACGGCAAGGGTTCGCTGGGGGTTTTTCAACTCGCCGGCGACATAGTTCGCGTTCTCCCATCCCTTGTAGCTATACACTACCCGTAACAGTGCTGTCGCATAGCCATATGCCCCGCCGTTACCGTACCCATCGCCGTCCTCGATCGCAAATGCATTGTCAAAATTATTGGGATCAGGCACTAGCCGTCGCCCTGCTAGCGCCGCGAACCCGCTGAACACGATGAAGAGCAGAATGACCACCTTGGCGATCCCCAGCACACTGACGAGACGGAGGCCCCATTTGGGCAAGAGAGAGTGCAGCAGCACCGCGAAGCTGATGCAAGCAATCCCAATGCCCCTTGTCACCCAGCCGTCAAGTGACGATGAGCCAGACGCGAGGAGCACATAGCGGCCAAACGCGAGGGCGTTGCCGGATGAAAACCCTAACAGTATCATCTGCGATGCGAGGATGCAGCTTGCCAGATACCGCGGGTGCCGGTATACGCGCTCGAGGTAATTCTTCTCTCCGCCGGACCGAGGTATGGCAAGGCCGTACTCGAGATACACGGAAAGGCCCGCGAAGGTGATCACGCCGCCTACCAGCCAGAGTATGATGCTGATGCCGACGGAACCTGTTAGAGCGAATATTCCTGAAGGCGTGGAGAAGACTGCGGGAGTTTGTCAGTTATGGTACATATGTACCAGGTTGTTATTGCTCGGGCGACTTACTCCCTGTCCCAATCAACTTGTTCAGAATCAGGAATACGGCTCCGGGTATGCCGATTTTGCGAGACTCAGTGAGTCTAGTTTGCTCATCTTGTTCACGGCCATTGGCGGAGACTCCCGATGCTTCCTCGTCACCTGTGCGTTTAGGACTGGCTTCTTCGGCCATTGAGACCCTTTTCCTTTTCTTGCCAGCCATGATGAGGTATGTTCCCTGTGGCTGTCAGTGGAAATATGGTTCTGTTGAGGAAAGCTCAGTTTCGCAGATGTCGGGTGTTTGCGAGTCGACATGAACTTGCGATCAGACCTCCCACTAGAGGGCGGCAGACTTTTGACGGCTCGTATACTCTGTTTCCGTACCTCGGGAGCGTTCGCCCAGTGACCCCCAAGTCACTGATCCAACAGCTCGGCCCGCCTCTTCTCCTAGTGCTCACTGCTAGCATCACATTATCATCATTCAGTGTGTACACCTGTACTAATTAGGGAGAGGTTGGGGATTTAGTCAAACTGGTAGCTTATCTCGTCTATATCCTCCAAAGGAGCCTCGCAAGGCATCGTAGTTATGATACAATCACCCCTACACGTACTGATCCCTTTTTGGGATGGGGCACAATCAGGTCCTGGTCGTACTCCACATTTTCGACGGTTGTTTCGTGCAGTCGAGTCCTTGGCAGAACGCGCAACGCCATGGCTGCCGTCAAAAGGTACAACTCGCAGTAAGCGAGACTTCAGAACATAGTCAGTACATTTTGCAGAGGCATTACCGATAGGAGATGGTTGGCTCAAATCCGACTGCCCCTGCTGAATGACATCAAGTTCTTCTCGAGAGCATAGTTATGCCGTCCGTTCTCGAGCAGCCATCGCTCTGTAAAGAACTCCATGGGGCTTGGAGATAAGTCCTCATTACTGTGCTGTATGATCGATGTCATCCTAATAGGTGTGCCTTTGGGGATTACCCATTGGGTCTCTCCATCCTCGGTCGTGTAGATCAGGTCTTTTTCCCGGGCATTTCTGGCAGACCTG
Source organism: Cytospora piceae (assembly GCA_016508685.1). Lineage (NCBI taxonomy): Eukaryota > Fungi > Ascomycota > Sordariomycetes > Diaporthales > Cytosporaceae > Cytospora > Cytospora piceae. The sequence continues at coordinate 615,860 of JADMLE010000005.1, read as the reverse complement.
TGTGAGATGCCCGGCATGAGCCTCAGCGCCTCGTGGATCACAGCCCAGATGTACGGACGTTGCTCCAGGGTGGTCCACTTGAAGTTCAACGGATCAACTCCCTGGAGATCCTCCATAAGCCGGGCATAGGTATCGGGCTGCGCCAGCAGGTAGTAGGATATGCATGCCAGAGATGCCTATATAGGTTCAGGTCAGCTCTTCAACCCGGAATCTCACGAAGCTTCCTCAGCGTGTATTGCACGGTAGAAAATGAGGTCAAGCATCCAGGGTCGAATCGAACAATCGACGGCTGAGCACTTGAGTTGCACAGGTGGGAACCTGGAATACTTTTGGAAGCTCAAGACAACTACCACGCATGCGTGACGTATCTTACGTATGCCAAATGTTCCTCAGTAAGCACCCGGGCCTCATAGTAAAATTTGCGGGTCACCGCGAGCCTAGGCGGATACAGTAACTGATTATCAATAGTCCAGTATCTCTGGAGAGGTCTAACCTAGCAATCAGCGGAATTTCCGGACCAACGACCGCCAATGATAACCTCCCTGCCTCGAGCTGCAATATTTCTGCGCAAGCGTTCTCCTTAGGCGCCGAGGCATTAGCTCCGGGCAGTCTGCATCTAATAAAGCGAAGGCCCGTCTAGACTTGGAAGGGAAAACTCGCCGACTGCACCGGGGATAAAACTTTCAATATCTTCCAGATGTTCATGACCACTGGTTATCAAATTCATCCAGTATCCACTTCCTACCACCAGACGTATTAAGGTAAGCGGGACCCGGGCCTAGACGTTCCCCACAAACTTTATCTATTCTTGGATTTCACCCCTAGTCTCATAAGCTGTATCTACTTCTGGGTTTAATTTGATGCACAAGGCCATATGGCTCGTCATCACAAGTTTCGGGGCTTCGCAATCACCTCAAACCAACGACCCTCATGCCCTTGTGCCATACGGGCCATGGCTAACAATCGAATTGTATACCGCGATGCTGTCGTTCAGAGCCCTCAAATGGTCAAAGAATGGACCGTCCTCCCCCAAGGCCCATGCGAAAACACCGCCCAGGCCGTAGGACAGCACGAGACTGTTAAACTTCTTCTTGATAGACTCGGGTGTCTCCCATGTCCACCACCTTTTGTCTTGTGCATCCCAAGAGAAGGAGCCACCTCCAATGGCATCATAGCTCCCTCTTATCATGGCTCGCTGCAGTGCATCCTCCATTTCAGCAGGCACACTATTCCAGGCGAAGCCTCCTGACTGAGCTAAATCGGCACCAGTTTCCGGGTCTTCCATGACAACCGTTTTGGCTCCTATTGCATTTAGAGGTCGTTCGTCGGGATCCGTGTTGAACCACTTAACGTAGAAGGCAAAGCCAAGGTTCAACTTGTCCGCGGGAAACCCTCGCTTTATGTATGTCTCGATTGCTTCGCGGGATTCAGATATGCCTGCGTGGTGCTTGGTGACCATACCTCGCCTGTTCATCAAGTCGTAGGTCATGACATTGACAAAATCCAAGCACCGGCTGATCTCGGGTATGGTTTCACTGTCGAAGGCCATCATATCTCTCTGTAGGCCAGGGACGGCGGCTGACAGGCTGACATCCGGACCAAGGGCGGCTCGCAGTTCGCTCAGGAGCATGGGGAACGCCGTGATCTCCCATTTTTTTGTCGAGTTTGGAACTCTCTTGTAGTCTTCGCCATTGCCACCTGGATACTCCCAGTCGATATCGACTCCGTCCGCGCCGGTTTCCTGTAGCATCTTGGCTACATTGCTGGCAAACCGTTTGCGAGTTTCTTCTGACCTCGCGGCCTCAGGAAAACCCTTGCCATCGCCCCATCCCCCTATTGCAATCAGGATCTTGGTTCCAGGCTTGAATTTTGCCCGGATTGTCCTGATGTCCTCAAAGATAGGCCACTCAGCTGGTGGCTCCCCTACAAGTGCCTCTGAGGACACGAATGCGAGCCCGACGTGTGTGGCACGCGACAGGAGAGAAACATCCGGCACATGATTATTCCATCTGGAGATAGCTTAGTACAATACATGATCACGGATCCTTCACGCACTCACGCCGTCAGATACAGCATTTGTCGAAACTGAGGCATGGCTCTTGTTGCGGCGTGAATAGCGAATGAACTGACGTAGTCTTCCCAGTTCCCCTCATCCCGGTGCAGGACTTTTTGGAGGCGTTTGGCTTAATCAATCATTGGGCCCGTGTCATGACCCGCTGTGATGACATATCACCGACCCGGGCGCCTTCTTCTTTCCGCTATTCGATGCTATGCCTGCGGTTAGCTACGGAATGCAACTCCAGGAATCCAGATCACATTCTTACTATAAGTACGTACTTAATCGAGTCTGATATGGTCATTTTCCCTGCCGAGATCCGTAACACTAATGCTTCATCAACGATAGCATTTTCACATTTGCATATAAATGCTCCATAAATTTATCTGTACCGGCCGCAAGTGAATTTAGGAAACGGATATTCGCTGGAAAACAATTCCCCTCCTATCAGCTTAGTATCCTATTATCCTAGTGTCCCAGTGTCCCAGTGGCCCATTGCCCTATTGTCCTATCGTCAATTGTCCTATCGTCCTAGTGCTCCAGTGTCCTATAGTTCTAGTGTTTTGGTCTCCTGATCCCTTAGTTACTCTAATAAATTGATTCATATATAGTAGAGGCAACAGAGTAAGTTCGGCGAGTTATATTTATAGCAGTTCTAGTGGTATGATTAACTGTGGTCTTACAGCCTAGATGTACTCCTTTACTTCCTCTTTTGTGCTGGTAGTATCCTACCATACAGATATATATATCCCTCTTGCCTTTAGACCTGCATGACATTGTGAAGAGAAAGCTACAGTTGTTCGTGATCTTCAAGCTCTAATGTGCGATACGTATTAGACAACGCAGTTGGTTAGCCTGAGTGTTCGATGTTACATGTATGAAGGGTTAGAAATTACTGGGAGGAAACATTTTGTGTATACGCCTTGCAACAGTACATGGGATTCAAGAGTGTCTGAACTCTGCTATTATCCTTGCATGAATCCTGAAAATGAGGAGAAGGTATCAATTGGAAGCATAGAAAGGAAACCTCAACAAGATTGCTACGTTGATGTTCCTGCAATTCAATTCATCAAAGCCAAAATAGAGAAGAACAGAATAGAAGAGACAAGGTGGAACCTATTTCAGCTCACTGGCTGAATCTCGATATAGCCAGCCGACATCGTTCCGTCAGTGACAACAAGACCCAGTCCTCCACCAACATATTGATAGTCCTCGGCCATTAGCTCGATATCCGTGCCACCAATTCGGCCACAGATGTGTGGGCCCTTGGCCCGGATGATTACCTGGTAAGACCGGTCAAGCTCCCATGATAAATCTGCCGAATCCAACACGGTTCTCTTCTCGTCCAAAGCCTTGACAAGAGTTACCTTCTTGCCGTGACCGGAGAACATGATTGCATAGTATCTGTTCAGACCCCTGACTCTGATAGCAACACCGGCTGGTTGACCTAGCTGAACAGTGAGACCAGTGACCGTGACTCGGTAATCTGTCCACTCTCTTGTCCCATGGATAATGATGCCTTCGCCGCGATTTTTGACGATGCAAAAGGACGGCTTCATCCATGGGTGAAATGCATCGACACCATTGACCCAAGCTCGCTTCCAGAACTGACTTGTCTTGTCACACGGTCTCTTGAGCGTCATTGACGGTACACCAGTCCAACCCAAACTGTCAAGTATGACCTTGCCTGTGAAGGGGCTTTCCGTCGCGCGAAGAGCCAGGCCGACGGATTGGATGGGCTGGCTGTCAAAATCGTCTGGAATGGTCCACTTGAGCAGTGTGCTCTTACCAGGACCGAGGATAACGAACTCTTTAGTTTTCACTAGGAGCGTGTCTTTCGACCCGTATACCTTGAGACGCAAGGAAACTTGGACCTCTGTCGTATTGGTCTCTGGAGATTGGACTCTGGCCTCCACGGCCTGGCCCGGATAAAGCAAAGGCGACGCCATCAGGGGATAGGTGTGCATCTTCAGAACGTCCTTTCCCGCGAAGACTTGAGTCATTACTTCGGCAATTTGACCTGACGGCTTGAAATCCTGGCACTTTATGGCGAGGTGTGGGCACGCAAGCTCATCATACTCGTGGGCCAGTGCCGCACCATTCGCCGCAAACCCTTGGAGGCTTCCTGGAAGATTGAAGTGGAACTGTGCTCCGCCTTTTGGTGCTTCCAAGGGCTGTAGACCTGTGATACGACGACCGATGTTGGCAACTTCCAGTGCAATGCTTGCTGCATTTGTGATGGAAAAGCCTCCGTCCGCACTTGATATAAGAGCACGATCGGCCAATGGGCCTCGCCAGTCCGTGTTTCCCTGGAAGGCGGCCATTCCGTGCATGAGAGCTACCAAACAGCCGACGTTTCCTGAATTGCAATCCGTATCCCATCCACATGTGTTGACAATGTGCATCGCTTCAGTAAAATCGTGGCCGCCGTACAGCAGAGCCATGACCATCACACCGTGGTTTGGCATGACATGGCACACGCCGCAGTATTTGTCATACCCGTACTTGTCTTCAATACGTTGCCTCGTCTTCAACCAGTCGCCGTCCGATGAATGCCACTGTCTCACGTCCGCAATCAAGCCCGCTATGGCGGTGTCCGGCGGGATGACGCTCAAGCCCGTGTCAAGGAGGTGGTCCACATCCTTCGTGAGGAAAGCCTCTGCTTCCATCGCAGCCCAAAGCATGCCGGCATAGACGGACTCGCCATCGTGGCTGACACTCCCTGCCCGCTGGGCGAGTCGAGCAGCTAGCTTGGAATTACTCGGCGCGACCATGGCCCAGCCGTCGATGAAGATTTGAGCACCTATCTGCTCTGCCACGGTTTTGCCATTCGTTGCAATAGAGCCACTATCCGGGGCAGGGATGCCGTTCTTCAGATTCAAGTAGGCCGTGTGCTCAGTTGACACACCTCTTCCGCCCCACCACAGGATGGTCTGTCCCTCTATGATCTGGTTGAGCCAAGTCTTTCCTATCTGTTCACTGGTAATATCGGGACTGAAGCCGTGTTCCTCCAGCGCGCGGACAAACGCGAATGTGCCGGATACATCGTCATCCGTGACGACAACGGGTATTTCCTCCTTGCTCGGCGTAGAGCTCGGGTCCCATGGGGAGACTGGCATGTTAGGATGATCATGGACGTAGTAATGGATGGGTCCCAGAATCTCCATGATGCGCTGGTGTGTCCATCCTTCGAAGGGGCGACCAAGATAGACCCCAATCAGCTTCCCAAGTACTCCGGCGTAGACGCGCTCGAGATAATCATCTGGTAGTAAGGCCATCGCTTTAGATGTAAGGGAGTGACAATGGTTTGCAGATGGATTTGGAAGGCTATAGGGTGCGCTGGGCGTCGAGTCACATATGTTGGAGCAAGTTACAGAATACCTAGGTAGGGGAGGCGATCTGCGCCGGTTATATACCATCACCGATGAGGGGGTGTGAGGTCAGACTGGGGGCTACCAGCAAGTAGCTACATGTGTACGCTGCGAAATAGATCAGGGTTATTAAGGGTTTCAAACATGTAGATCCCCACCTGATGGGGGGAGGTACAGGAAATGAACCCAGAGCAACACAGTTGACAAGCAAACATTGAAACATCATATTACTGCTTGCATATCAGAGTAATTATATAACAACTGTTGGAGTACAACTTAGCTTTCCATGCTTCATGGTAACTAAATAGTTATTTCTCTTTAAATCCCCGATCGGTCTCTCTTTTGCTTTGCTTTGTGCTGGCCTTGGTGGCTTGTACCTATGCAGCTGCATATGAAATATGATGCTGAAAGATGTGGTCTCCGTGGTACATGATAATTACCTACAGGTGTGCCAATTTAAACTGCAGTCTGGTTGACCAGCCAGCTACCCACCTAGATTCTCGGGTAGGTACTGTCACCTACTTGGTAGCTAGTACCTAGGTACCTATTGAGTACCTAGTTAGGCAAGGTACCTAAGCAAGGACTAAACCTAGCTATACTCATATGTTAAACGAGCCCTGGAGGTCACTTGAATGTGTCTGTACACTACGACGAGCACCTCCAGAAGGCAGCCTTGTATACCCATCACCTTCTTTTCTGGCGGAAGCTCACAAACGACGTACGGCTTTCAATTCCTACGGATACTTTGCTCTCACCAGACCGACCTTTGTCGAGTGCAATCTGACAGCGATCGACCGCTGCAGAATACCTACGATGGCTTTACAAGACGACGGCAGTGCGCCGATCATATTGCCAACTGACCGCTACGAGTCCTACATGTACTCAAAGCGCGATACTAATGAGGTTCTAGACTGGCTGCGAATCAACGCGTTGAAGGAAAAGCACTATCAATTCGACTTGAGGCTGACACTTAGCGATATTCGTTATGCAGCGAAGCTGGTAGTTGCAAGAAAGGTCGAAGTCCCCAGCCATATTCAGGATGCGTTCAAGCGACTACTGCGAGTTCGAAGCAAGCTTACCGCTTGGTTTCGCCAAGTCGAAACAGTCCAAGGAAAGGTTCAGTCTGCCTCTACCGATGCCCACGAAGCCTTCAACAACACTCTCACGCAGGTCTACCACATCATGTTTCCAGGAGACGAGAAGGTGTATAGCAACCAGCAAGGCACGCAGCCGCTCACGTCGACAAGCGACCCTCGGACCTCCAACAATGTTTACGACATACTCGCTAAAATTGGGCAAGACGAATCATCGGATCGCAGCTTGGGCAAACAAGCACAGCGCCCGAAGGAGAACATCTTTCAAAATCCAAAGGATGATGACATGTCCGACTACATCATCGAGGGGGATCCTCTTCGCGACCAGTGCGAGGCTATGTCATGGCTCCTAGAACTCGACGTTGGATGTTCCCTGGTGCAGCGCTGGTTCGAGAAGGTGAGAGACAACGAAATGTCGATTGTCCTCGCCGCCACGCTCACAACCACTCTAAACCACCACTTCCTGACGAGGGACAGTGTAGTAAACTCCAAGAAACGGATTGGCAGTGGTGGCCAAGTCTTGAATCTACTGTACGAACGACAACAACAAGACGTCAAGTCTGGTGGCTGCCCACAATCGACTGGCATAAGACACCAAGACGAGGACCAGGGTGACCATGAAGTAAATACATGCTACAAATTCCGGAAGGGAATCCCCCTTATAATCTTCAGTCGTGCCTTGAATGGCTTCATCTCACGCAAGCAAGAGCCTGGCTTCCTCGGCAGTATTGAGCGCAAGCCTATACAATCCTACTTTCTTACACCAGCCGAGGAAACTGGGCGGGAGCATGTTTGTGGTTTGGGAGCCGCATGCAGCAAGCTGGACTACGAAGGCAGCATCTCAATCTTCAAGTCCCTCTGGAACCTTCATTTCAAAGACCCCCGGGGCAACCACGTGCTCGCGAATGCATTTGTCAACTTTGTTGAGAAGTACAAGCCTTGTGGCGTACCCGATTGCTCATGCAACATTGTGCAAACATCCATTGCCTGGTATGTGCAAATTATCCTGGAGTCGGCCAGAAGCTTCATATGGAAGGATGGGAAGCCAAACGCAGTCAACTGTCGAATTCAAGCTCTGAGACTCGGTCGAGAGATCATTGCGTCAGTGGATAATATCATAGCGATCGACACGAAGGATTCCTCCATGTTTGGGCCTGGTATGCACTTTCGAAACCAGGCGCTGCGGAACATCACGCAGAAGCTCCTGGAAACTCCTCAATTCGATCTGCTTCATCAGTCTCCTCTCATTGCTGGACGGCAGAGCATTGACCTGCTAGAGTGCGCCCTGTCCAATGGCTTGGCCTTATTGGATCAAACGGGTATGTTCGGCACCGTACTCTACTTCTACAAGGTGTGCCAGTTTGCCATAGGTAATGAGAACCCAATTACTGTCCTCGAAAATCTCTGCGACATCTTTTGGGAGTCAGTGTTCATGGGGGAGTTCCCAACGAAGAACTTCGAACTCCTATACGTTCGATTCAGAAAGATGCCTCGCAAGGCGTCGAAGGACTCTGGTCGGAAGGGTGGAAGGGCACGTCGTGAGCTGGACTGGGAAAAATCTTATTGGATGGCGGAGGGCCACCAAGATCGCATCTCACACTCAAACATCTCCGCCTGGTACGATCTCGAGGAGCGAGGATTGATACTCGATGGCCAATTCTAGGCTCACCTGGCGGGTATTGACAAGAAGAAGAAACTGTCCAGTGGTGCTATCCTCCAGGTAGAACGGGTCATGCGTACGGAGCCACTGGCTAAGGTGTTTTCGCATCTCGAGGAGGCCCTGTCGAAGGAGTTTGATGAGGGCTCCAAGGTTGCACGAATCAACTTCTTCAAAGTTTACGAGTTAGCAGTTCGGACGCTGCAGACCATTGGCAAGAAGTCCATGGAGCTATTTTCGGAACCGATTGACATGCCTTCGCCTGTTGAGGCAGGGTTATTCGATATCGATGAGGAGTCGTACGTCAGGAAGGAGCAGATCGAGTATGGCATGGTGACAGCCTTCGTTCTATTTACGAGAATGGACGAAAAGAAGGATTGTGGGGATAGCAAACTGAACGAGTTGCATAGACTGGTCCAGGAGACGATAGGAGAGGTTTGGCGAGATGTGAAAATGGAAAGCCTTCACTGGAAGTCCATCTAACTATAGGGACACCTGCATGTGGGCACAAAGGGTGCAAAGGGTGCCCGACAATGGCTAGGATGCACAGAATGCCAGCACCACGGATTGTACTTGTTGCTATCATCAGGAACATGAATCTCGACATGGCCTACCGAGAAATTAGAGTTCGGTTTGGTAGAACAATGAACAGAGTTCCTTTTAATTCACACTATAGCTACTTAGCAGGGTACTGAAGTACTTGATGGCCACCTCGACGGCAGCTGAGAGTTTGACAGGATCAGGGTTAGAGCCCAGTGCTTGATTACCCCCCTGCAACCCTGGGGCCCCACTTACCGACGACCGTACCTAGGTAATGTTGTTGAGCTTCAGGCTTGGGAGCTCCAGCCCGTTTGCTACCATCTTATTCCGACTCCCCAGACCACAACTCCGACAACAAATGCATATGTAGCATATGTACCACATTTCACGTTCTCTCCACCATGTTGACTCCCTCACTCCTTAACGCCGTCCTCCCGTTCTACGCGGTGGGGAACACACCCGCAGTGAGCCTGACACGATACCTGCCTCAAGGTGTTGATGCCGACATCCTGCTCCTCGGTTGTGGCGATGTGAGACACATCTTGTACACGGCCTATGCAGAGAAGGATTTCCGTATGCGGCAATCTCTACTATATTCATGTGACCCAGTAGCTGACCCCTTAGCCTGGTATTAGCACGCAGAAACCTGGACATCACCTGCTGTGATGTTGAGGACGGAATTATTGGTATGTTTGTCCACCATACGCCCCTTATTCAACATCTAATTTTTCTCAGCTCGCGATGTACTCTTCTTGACCCTTCTCAGTGTCCATGGCAAGACGATCAAGTCGCATGTGCTGTGGAACCTATACTACCATCTGCTTTTGGACGAGGAGACCACCCAGGTCCTGCAGCAACATGTCACCAACCTTCTTTCCGCATCCATGTCACTTGTTGAATGGCGTGAGAGCGAACACGGCGCCAAGTTTCGTTTCACCAATAGTTCGACACTCGCCTCTGTCCGCGGCGTGTGGACCAAGTATGCCGAGGGTCTTGCGAAGAAGGACAGTGCCCAGTACAAAGCAGATTTTGAGGTCGCCTTGAAGCACTCGAATGTTTACAAAGAGGCCAGATACCCGGGGCAAGGCCTGGTATACGGAGGAGCGAGGGCTGCCGCTCCTCTCGGAATGCAGACCATGGCAGGCACAGAACTGAAAACTGCTTTGGATTCATGGTGGGACAAGGGTACGACTGGCACAGTGTCCGAGGGCACCAACATCCCGAACCCGCTCTTCGCCGCCTCACTATCAGAAAATACTGTCCTTGCCTATGGCGGGGATCCGATCCTGAGCTACCATCTGGCGACGGCTTGTGCTCATCTCGCGGAGATGTCGCCACTGCGACCCATCAACACCAACGATGGCGAGGACTCTGCTTCACTCAGCCTTGTCGAGGCCGCTCAGCATCAGTTTGGGGAGTGGACAGCGGCCTTCTACGATCTTGCATCGAGAAATATTGTCCTGCGTTTCGTGACAGCAGACTGCCTCTCATTCTGTCACATGCTGCAGTACAGCATCGCTACAGGGAAGTCCTCGGGCAATTTCTACCGCCGTCAGCTGAGCATGGACAGTCTCAATCTGGACCCTCATGAGTATGCTCCCGACGGAAACGCCCCAAAGCGGTTCGACGTCGTAGACACCTCTAATTTGTCGGACTATCTTGGAGCACTAAATATTCTGATCTCGGCAAGCCCCTTGTTAAAGGCTTCCCCTTGGGCTACCTTGTATACCGAGACAATGGAGAAAGGCACGGATGGTGAGAGGAAGAAGTTTGAAGAACTTCTGTGTGGACCAACCACAACAGTTTGCACCCTGCTTGGGATCAGCCCTGTCGAATACTGGACAAACGCAACGGCATTTTCAAACGTCGACGAGTATATGCTTGCTGTGGCCTCCACCCAGACAGCTTCCAAGAAACCAGGAATTCAATGGCGCTTCGCTTGGAAGTTCAATGAACACCTGAGCGGACACCCAAATCAAGTGCGACTCAGGCTCAACGAGGACGCTTTTGCAACTCTCGTCCACAAAGTTTATCAAGCTATGTTTGCCAACGAGGGCCTCATGTCTCTTTTGAGTCTCTCTAAAGAGAAGCAGGTAGAAAGGTTGCTGAAGCAAGCCTATCCTAAGTACCATCGAGGAAGCCTTGTGGCATTTATAAAGAGACTCCTGCAAACGGTAGATGTTCCCGTTGAGGCATCCTGTCGGAGCCTCCTCAAGAAGATCAACGAGGACTCGACACGCATGTTTGGATCGAACTTTGCGCAGTCACTCTCACTCGAAATGTCTAGTCAAGGGGTCTACACTGAGCCTTGGCTGGAGACAGAAATCAGACATGGTCCCAATGCTCCGCTCTTCTCGGCGTGGTCTCAAGTTCCCGAAGCTGTAGCCGTTACCATCAGCACCCCCCCTGCCCAATGGAAGAAGGTCGCCAAGCTGGCGCTCCAGGATCATGTGGGCTTTACGGTTGAGGGCAACCTGAGAGGTCTCCAGGGAGGCGTTCCGATGTGGCACAATACTTTCGGCGACGTCCAAGTGGCGTTTGGAGCCGTTTCGACTACTGGTACCAAAGGAAGCGAGGGCTTTTCCGTGGCCGTTGCAGAGGACAGGGCCTATTGGTCTGGAAACTGTCACATGATTGCGTCTTTCCGCGTACCCACGGCTGCCCTTCAAGTCGATCCCAAACACACGAAGGTCTCTCTATGCCTGCAAAACACCTCCCAGAACATCACAGTCTTTCAACGGAAACTAAATCTCGGCCAACCTATGGCCATCTTCGAGACTGACTTGGAAGACGGGGCCCACGTTTACGTCTCTAAGCAATTGCCGGGCCAGGATGGATCTCTTTTTTACAATAGTCTGAAGCCGGCTGCCATACATAAATCGCCGACGGCGGATCACAGCTCCTTCTTCACGGCTAATGTCGACTCATCAGGCACCATCACATCAATCACTGGTCATCTGGATATCTTGTCTGCCCAGGGCAAGACGTTGCTTGCTGAAAAAGCCTCCGTGGACGCTACCAAAGTCTCTCCTTTTGTCTTCGAGATTGTACTTGGAGAGCGAGAGGCTTTCTACTCGTTGCATTTCCCGGTTCCTGTGGTCAAGGATGGAAGCAAAACTCGAATTGCCCGGAAATCATCATACGTCGAGGTCATCGCGCCTCTCGCCGATCCGGCCACATCTCCGACTCTGGACGAGTTCATCTTCCCTACCACTCTCGCCAAGGCTAGTTCAGCCTCCAGCAATGCACCATCAATTCCGGCCACGCTCAATATACCGCATTTGAACCTCGACACCTTGCCAATCATCGACATCTCTGACAAGAAGCTCCTGGGCTTCTTGACGACACTGGCATCGATGACATTCTCTGCACGTGAGCGCAAGCTTCGCGAAGAGGCTGACACGTCTGGTTTGGCCGCCTCGGCACGGATGAATTTCAAAGAGTCGTTGTTCACCATGTTCATGCTTGCGTCAGGACTCCAGGGCGGGCAGACCGGCTTGTTCGCCATAAACCACCCCGAACGAGGCGGGATACACATGCTCATCTTCATATCATCTCTACGCCTGGACGGCGCCAACGCGACTGTTGCGCTCGATGGTGCAGTCATCCCGTTCACGGTGGAAACGATCACGGGCGGCAAGCTCGACTCGTTCCTACTCATGCTCCGGACGCTCGAGTGCTGTACCATCACGGTCAACGACGAGGAGCTGGTGCTGTGGAAGAAGGTTTTACCGGCATTGGTCGAGCGGTGCAGGACCTGGACCCATTCTCCCGAGTGCGAATACGCCCGGCCCTGTGCGACCATTCCTCTGAGCACCGAGCCGGCCACGCAGGTAATCTGCAGTTGCGGCACAGGCAAGCTACCAGGGGACTTCATCAACCTGCCCGAGTGGGACACGGCCGCGGAGTTTGCCACGCGTCTAGCCATCAGCCCGACGTACGCGGTGCCGTTCGTCGAGGAGGTCATCGATCCTGAGATGGCGAAGGCTTTGTCGGGGTCGACTAGGTATATGACTGTGCTGGGCAATCAGACCCCCAGTTGTCGGAGCTGTGGCTCATTGGATGCGAAGGGTGGTGGCTTGCTGAAGAAATGCATGCGGTGTCTGAAGGCTCGGTACTGCTCGACTGAATGCCAGAAGAAGGATTGGAACAAGCACCGAATGGAGTGCGAAGAGGCGGAGGGGGAGGAGTACGGCATGTAGTAGTACGTGCTTGGCACATATGCGGTAGTCTTCCCACACTCGTCCATCGTATGGACCCCACAATAGCATATTGCCTCTTGTTTTCCGAGTTACTGGAGACCAGGAGTTTCACTGGGCTCCGTGGTGTTCCGACGTATATAACGCCGTAGCAAGGAGATGAGCGACACATATGTGACTATCAGGTGTCGGAGCTCTGGGAATAAACATCAGCCCACCCTGTGAAGCCGTGTACATCCGTAATGCCGAACATCAACTGAAGCATATGCCGCCATCGCCGAATGCATGCAGCTTTTAAACAATCGTTGAAGGCTTGCGTACTTCGTGCCATTCTATCTTTCGCGTCAGATTCTGCCCACTGAGTCCAATATGGGGAGATTTGCCTCCTGGTGTGGATGTAACCATTTGTCAACATTGGGGTTGTTTCTGCCCCATATTTTGACTTTACAAGGTTCTCGTCAGATTTTGGCCGTTTAGTCTAATACTGGGAAGACTTTTCCAATCACAAGCCTCCCAGAGTCCCTCAGCTCAGCCTACACACCAGATCCCAGTCAGGATCTTCCTACCCCTATCATATCACCTAGCAACTACTACCCCATTACCTGGGACCTGTCCTAATCTCCTGGTCTCCTAGTCTCCTGGTCACTTGAGGGTTATATTAGATCTTAGTATCTAGCGTAGGTGTTCTAGAATTTATATAAACTGGGTTTACTCCGGGCGTAGAGGTAACGTTATATCAACCGGAATGTTAGCTGTGAATATACATTTTGATCCTTGAACCATCCTATGTTTCGATACTCAGTGCCTTGGTTCTGCCTAGCCTACAACGATAATACAGAGTGAGGTTGGGCTAGGAGACCGTTGGTACCCCTCAAGCGAGCTCTCTCTTGTATCGTGAAGTATTTGCCCGTCCAAAACCGTGGGGCAGCTGTCCAAGCATTGGTGGGGTTGTTCTCGGCAACGATGGATCATGGCATCGGCCGCTGTAATCTTGCGGCGGGTCAACTCGGCGAAAGCCATATTCTGGTTGGTGGTGGTTGACGCGCTCATCTTGATTGACTGACTGATTGGTCAATTGGTCGCTGGGTCTATGCTTCTGGGTCAGTTGTTGTGTGGTGGTTGGTGAGTTGGTGTCTGAGAGAGAGCGGGTTTAAATAGTGCAGGGAGGTGTAGAAGTATTGAGGCACAGATGGGTAGATGTGATGAACTATGGACTTCAAACCTTGCTGGAAGGTTTCTGCCTAATTTGGGGAGGGTACTGAAAACACTAGTTTTGAAAAGATCCATCATTGGGAGTAAGCTTGAATACTGAAGCAGTCCCCTGAGTTCGGTCTTTCCCCGACACAACGCACTTCACCAATTGACACCAGAAATTTACCAGACAACTGCCGACAACCATTGCCTGCTTTCGCACATACAAAATCCGACAATTCTATCCTCTGAAAATATCAAGGTACGTGAATGTCGTTTCCCTTCTCCCATCCACCATTTACTATCTCTCGCGACGCGCGACGCGACGTGCCTGTATCTTCTAGGGTGGACTTTGGGTGATTAGTGTTCATCACCACACTCAGCTAACAAGCATACCAGATGTCTTCCAATCACAATAACGCAACTCCCAGTCGCGGTGGCCTCCGTGGTAACTGGGGGCGTGGTCGTGCTGGCTTCAGAGGCACAGGCGGCAGATTCCCAGTCCGTGGTGCAGCCGCGGCACCCCAGCCTCGTGAAGCTGCCAATCGACCGCACACGGTAAGTCGCCCTCTCATCGATGGCACAATCTCTTCAGCATCAAGCCATTCTTCTAATCTTACCTGCGCATCTAGAATCATATATCACCGCCTCTTCCTGCCACCATGGCCGCCTTGAACCTCTCGCCCTCTGCGATAACCCCGGCTGGTGCCACGAGCGCCGCACGCTCTGTCGATAATGATCTGCCTCCGGTATCGTGGACCGAAGGTATGTTTGAGTCTAAAGAGGAGATGGGCAAGGCCTTCTACCAGTACTACGAGAGCAGGGGCTTTGTCAAGCTCCCGCCAGGCTTGACTAAGCCGGGCTTCCGACCTAGGTTTCAGCCCATGTTCTACAGTTCCAGGCAGGGCCACATTGGCAGTGAGTGGCAGGCTACTCCTAGCAGCGCCAGTGACTTTGGGAACTCGTCCCATCAAGAGGACTTCGACATTTCCGTACACAAGTCATTCGAAGACGCCGAGAGATACCGGAAGACCAAGCTGGCAGGATTTGAGGAGAAGATTTCGGCAATCGACAAGGGTACGCCGGACTGGTGGAAGCTGCGAGGTCAGATTAGGGCTTACAGCAAACCTATGTCGCGTCCCTACTTCCTCCCTCGTATCGGAAACGAGAATTCCGTGCCTCCATATGTGGATACTAGAAAGTCCTTCGGCACGCTACAGGACGTGAGAGTGGTTCAGGCCTGGGTCGATCCCAATGTTGAGACAGAGAGACGGTTCGAAGCCGCAATTCGCAGCATGCAAGAGGCCAACGTCCTACCCGGCAGAGATGGGAGGTGGAGGCCAGGCACTATTTGGGGTCCCGAGTCCAGCAAAACCAATACCAACGATGAGGATGTGTTGGATGAGTCGAATGTGGAAGATAGCGCGGCGGCTGCCACAACTCAATCGGATAGAAAGGCGCCGTCAACTTTTCATGGCTTCCTACCACGATACCACCGTCCGCGACTCATCGGCCTAGGTCACCATGGTTACGATAACGTGTTCATCAAGCAGCGGGATGGAGAGTGGTTCACCAGCGCAGACGTGCCTCGAGGACCCTGGAATGAGTCTCGGCGTGCGCCAATTCGGTTCGAGTCCGAGGATGGTAGCGAAGTGCACGAAGTCAGAACAGTGTTGAGAGACTCCAACCCTATTTTCGACAAGCAGTCTGCTGGGGTGCAGAAGGACCTCTATACGCTGGTCTCAAATCACGAAAAGCGCCAGCGAGGGGATAGCAACTTTCAGGGTCGCAACACAGCTGATTTTGAGGGTCATGATTCCGTCTACAAGGCTGGTCATACCTATGAGCCCAGACAGACCCCTCGTGGGTCGAATCACTCAAACGCAGACATGTCCCATCCATCTACTCATTCTTCCATCAAAATGACTGCGCCAGTTTCTCCCAACGAGAATGTGGCCTTCGCCCAATCAGCCTACCGCAACATCAAGGCGTCTAACGCGATCGCCGCCGAGGACGACCCCATGAATCCCTGGTCTAAAGTCCCCCGCCCCCGAACAGACCGATATTTTGCGATTCGCATGAGAGTTCGCGAGCTACCCGCGTCCGCAGCGCGTAACGAGTTCCTCGAGCTCTACCAGAAAGAGCAGGTGATTATCTTGACCGGCGAGACGGGTAGTGGCAAGTCCACTCAGATCCCACAGTATATGTCAGGACACCTTCCCCAATCTATACCGTTGTCTGTTGGCATTCGCTAATCAATCTCGCTGTGTTAGCATGTACTCTGACCTCCCTGGACAAAGCTCTAAAATGATTGTCTGCACTCAACCACGTCGCATCGCCGCAAGGGAGGTTGCTAGTCGCGTAGCTGACGAGCTTGACGTGAAAGTCGGTGAGGAGGTCGGGTATTCATTTCGATACGAGGATAATACTGGTCCGCGGACCCGCCTTGTTTACACCACGGATGGTCGCCTTTTACGGGAGTTGGCAAGTAACCCTCTCCTGGATAAGTACAGCTGTATTATTATCGACGAGGCACACGAACGAACCGAGTCAACCGACCTTATATTGGGCTCTATTAAACCGACATTGAGGCGGCGACCAGACTTGAAGCTGATCATCATGTCAGCAACGATGCTGGCTGAGACCTTCCGAGCGTACTTCGAGGAGAATGTCCCCATATTCCACATCCCCGGGCGAGCCTTCACTGTCTCGATTGTTTACACGGCAGGTGGTGATGATAGTCTGCCGGCGACCCAAGACGACTACGTCGCGGCTTCAGTACGCACTGTACTGCACATCTTCGACATATCCTATCCAGGCGACATCCTGATATTCGTGCCTGGAGAGGGCGATATCGAGAAGGTGGTAGCGGGCCTCCGACATGAAGTCCATCCCACGATGATTTCGATTTCCTCTTTGTACAAGAAGATGTCCAAGGCCGCCCAGCAGGCAGCCCTGCGCCAGGATCCCCAAGGCCGCCGAAGGTGCATTGTGGCCACCAACATTGCGGAGACTTCGTTAACAATAGACGGGATTGTCCACGTTGTTGTATGTGTCCTCCATATTCCCCCCACCTGCCTTCATACAACCGTGCTTACATTACCGTCTCACAGGACACCGGTCTTCAAAAAGCAATGTCGTACAATCCTCGTCTAAGGATGTGGAGCCTTCAGATCGAGCCTATTTCCCAGGCATCCGCAAACCAACGGGCTGGTCGCGCCGGCCGTACACAAAATGGGAAGTGCTGGCGTCTGTACAGCAAGTGGGCATATGATAACCTTCTTGTAAAGGATCCACTCCCGGGGATGTTGCGTGGCGATATGGCAGATGGAATTCTGCACGCCTTGGCTATTATGAGGAATCCAAATGTCCAGGGTCTTTGGACATTCCCTTTCATCGACCGACCAGCTCCGGAGGTGATGATGAGATCATGGTATGACCTGCAACGTCTCGGCTGTATCGATGGTTTTGGGCAAATCACGGCCATTGGCAGGAAGGCCCGAGATATACCGCTCGAGCCACGACACGCGATAGCTATTATCCGGGCCCTAGAAATAGAGCCGTTCCTGGTGTGGGAGGTCACGGCAATCGTGTGTCTTCTGAATGAAGAGGACCTCTTCATCCGTCCCAAAGTCCTGACTGAGTACGCAGACATTGTGCGAGAGCGGTCCTCTATTGCTGCAGGTATGTATTATCTGGCTTTCATTGACCTACATACAACCCACCAACCCACAAACCCACAAGATATAGGTTGGTCCCGCAGCCTACATCTCACAGCCCATTGCCTCATCAGCCTCTGACCCCAACCCATAATCTGCCCCCCTCCCTTAAACCACAGGCCACGACCTATGGATGATCTGTGGGTCAACATGGGTGGATAGAAACCAAATCGTAGGCGTCTGGAGAGTCTAATTATCTTGCAAATTGCCTTGACTCAATATATGCCCCCCGCCCCCTCCTGCTTTGTTCATTGCTCATTATCTCTTACTGGTCCATTTATGACTAACAATCTTTCAGGCGACCACCTTCAGCTTCTCAATGTCTGGCACGCTTTTCAGCACGAGTTGCAAGTCGTCTGCAAAAACAAGAACCAGGCAGATCGCGAGCGGCATCTCGAAAAATGGTGTATGATGAACTACCTAAATATCGAAAGCCTGCGGACCGCCATAAACACGTTCGACAGCATCATGGAGTGGCTGAGACGCGAATGCAACTTTAACGCCGTACCAGCCCCGGAGGTTCACCGGGGCACCCCACGATACATTGAGTGCATCAAGAAGGTCTTGTTGCGGGCATTTTTCACCGGCATAGCCGTAAAGGAGGTCAAGGACGGTCACACGTACCGGACATTGAAGGAGAACCAGTGTGCCCTCATTCACCCGGTGAGCTCAGTGGCAAGAGGCCACAAGTACGAATTTATCTTTTACGACAAGTTCATGGATCAGGGGAAGTCCTACTTCATGGATGTATCGGGCTTCGACTCACAGTGGCTATTCGAGGATAGCATGGTGTCCGTGTACATCAACAAGTTGTTGGACCACCCACCCCAGGTATCTGAGAAGTGGGCCTCGCTCGCGAGACTAAGGCTGGCGCAAACCAAATTCAAGAGGAGCCCTCCTCAGAGTGGTAAAGCGGATGCTGGCGCTCAGGCATCCCAGTCCTAAGGGTGGAAGGGAAGAAAATTGGTTTTGCCAAGAGAGAATCGGGAGGGAGAGCAAAAGGAGGGGGGTTGTGGCTGTTGCCAGGAGGGTGGGTTGGGATATGGCTGCACGTTTGCTCGTACATTTGCACACCACGCATCTCTGGCTGTGTGACTACGAGGACTAATGATATTGGAACCCCCTCCAATGGAAATACATATCGGGAATACTTCGGACCGTACTGTCTCAGTGAGACTGTCAGTCTGTCCTGTACGCTTTGTTCTACCCGTCTCCCTATTTAGACATAAATATATGTTCATTGCTGTGCCGGTCAATGCCCTTATAATCAGACGGATATATCATTAGAGACCATGTGAAGTCCTTCTTCAACCCTTGCTGAGACTTCTATACACTTCTGATCTCATACACTGCTTAGAGAAAAGTACTCACTTCTGGGAGTTTCCAGAGGAGGAGTATGCATGTGGCTTTCGTCGTCAAGCTGCTAGGAGGTGCTGCTTAGTCGGGTAAAGTTTACTAAAGTCTTCCTCTCTATGCGGCCCTATGCTATTGAAGATTTCAGGGGCTCGCTTTCTTCTGATATCTTTCACTAATCTAGGCGGCTGCGCGCACGTTATAGTCGCCCTGAGATATTCCGAATTATAGTATATAGTGCTACTATAGTTAGGAGAAAGTTAGTGCAGTATATAGATATTTAGTTAAATTACTGCTAAGTTTAGCAGTACTAAGCAGTTAGATTATAGTAATTCGGTAGCTATATAGGAGTAGCTAGCTAGCTAATTACTGACTGTCTTATATAAATCTAATTTCCAGCGTCGCTCCGTTCGTCGTTTAAATAGCCCTTCGCTGCGCTACGGGGTTTCTCTCCTCTCTTCTACTCCTTAGAAATTTTACTGCCGCAGGCTTATCAGCCGGGGGGGTATTAGAACAGAGCGCTAATACCTATCCGGAGGACAATATTCAGTAGTTAAACTTACCTACTTACCTACTCACCTACTTACCTACTCACCTACTTACCTACTCACCTACTCACCTACTTACCTACTTACCTACTCACCTACTTACCTACTCACCTACTCACCTACTTACCTACTCACCTACTTACCTACTCACCTACTTACTTACTTACCTACTTACCTATCTATAGAGCTGTTTGAGTTACTTAGCACTAAAAGGTGCTAACGCGTATTAAATAACGCGTTTCTAAAGTGGTTGCAGCAATAGCAAACTAGCGGCTAATAGCCTAATCGATGGCAATTGTTCGTATTTGTTTCGCGTAATCTTGCATAGGAATTAACCCGAGTTTAACCACATTATTGTCCTCCGGACAGGATAAACCTACTACTGACGCGGTGGCTAGTGGTACTAGACCTACTAACCTTACATCGGGGTCTTTTAAAAAGGATCTCTAGCATTTACTTAGTTACTCTTTTAGTTCTAGACAACAACACACAACGAAGTTTCACTGCCTATACTTAACACGACGTTTTCGTGGTCAGACCTAATCGTCGTTAATTTTGTCCCCTGTTACCTGTTTTAAGAGTCGACGGTCGTTCGAGAGCCTTAGGCTTCAGGCCTTCTCTCGATCAACTAAGACAGAGCGAGGCCGGTGGCTTTTAGGTTCCCTTAGAGGGTTACTTGCCTCTGCGACACTACTACTTAGCAAGAAAGTAATAAGTATAAGATACTGCGCATCTATACTTATATAACTAATATAGCTAGTGTACTATAAAGCAGCATTGACGTAAACGCAATTTTCTTAGCTATTATAACAGCCTAGGTAAAGGCAGTTAGATAAGATAGTTTATAAAAATATTGAACGTAGTTTAAAAGGGGGGGTATTCTATATTCTAGGTGCTGCTATATAGAGTAAACAGAGACGGATTTGTAAAGGAACTAGAAAAGAGTAAGACTACCGAGGGTTCTTATATACCCTAGCTTAGAACCGTCCTCGAAAGAGATCCGAAGATCTTAAGTCGTTACAGCTATAGAGATCTAAGAGAGAGTAAGAAGAAGGATAAAAAGCATAAATATAAAAAGAACTAAAGTTTAGCTACTATAACTTACTAATTAAGAACCCTAATATATCTTCCTACTTATATAGTCGATACAGTCTGTTAGAAGGCAAGTTTGTAACTTATATACATCTAAACTAGAGTTAGAAGGAGGATAAAGAGCAAAAATATTAAATTAACCCGACGTGGGACTCGAACCCACAACCTTCCGCTTGCAAGCCTCCTTTAACTGTAGGAGGCGGACGCGCGACCATTGCGCCAGCCGGGCTATTGGATGGTAATTAATTAAAAAAAAAAGTATTATAAAGAGGCTGTTGTGTTAAAATCAGATTAACAACGCGTCTTGTCGGGTTTTTGCAAGATAAAGGGGAATCAAGACTCCTGTGTAACTAGACAGCTCTAGAGGAAGGGTTAGGGGTGATTACATAATCAATTTAGCCTCTAGTTACTTAGATTAAATTTCGATAAACGAGTTGCACTTATGCCGAAGTGTTTATAATTACACTAAGACTGCAGTGTTCCTCTCCTTTCCTCTACGTTATAATGTCTTAAGTCTTACTAGGAAGCTTATCTCTATCTATAGGCTTCTATACATCTAGTTATTATATTGAAAACAATAAGAACTAAAAATAAGTTTTATTTGCAGAGGAGCAAAGAGAAGCAAAGCTGCAGTAACTAACTAGTGCACTATATATACCGCTATATTATAGATTTGCAAAGTACCTCTAGTATTATGCGCTGTTTAATATAAAAGGAGTACATCTTATTATTATAATACAGTAGAAGGAGAGAGGTAAAGCTGCAGTTATAGTATCTTTGTAAACACTCTAGCTAAAGTATTACGGTGTAGCGAGACTGCTGAAGCTACCTAACCCTAACCCTAATGCTTAGGCTAGTTAGCAACTAACTAACTAGCATCTCTACCTGCACCTTAGATCTTTAGACAGGCCTGCTTAACAGCGCCTGCCTTTTTTCTTTCCTTTTTCTATTTAATAACAATTCGATCAATATCCGCAATATACCTATTTCAAGAGCCTTTAGCTCTTGTACATCTCGTACTGTGCTATAAAGAGACTTCTTCCCAAGGTAGAAATATAGGTAAACGTAAGGCAAGTAGTCTAAGTAATTAACCCTAACCCTTACTCTTATGCTTTCCTATTATACTTACAGTTACGCTTATCTCTATTACTAACAAGTCCTTATAGAGTTTAAGCTATAAGAAATAGAAGGAAGATTTTATATAGCTATACCTCTGTCTTTATAAGACTATTATCCTTGCCCTAGAGTTTTTTATAACAGGTGCAACAAGGTATATAAGTAGGTTATCTTATATCCTTTAAACAGAAGATAAATGGAAACATAGCTAACTACTTATATATTATAGCAACCTTACAGTAGCCTAGGGTATCCTTAAGACAGAAGATTCAGTCTTCGGAAATTAGCTTCTTCAGGTAAAAGCTTAAGGGATTACCTTTATCAGACAAAAGCCTAATCGAGAAGGAATGTCACAACCTTAAAGCCCTAGGAACCTAATGTAAAGCAATCACTAGAGTAGCTAGTGGCTGTAGGCCTGGATGGTCTGTGGCAAGAAGCCTGAAAGCACCTGATCAAGTGTTGGCAGTGCCAAGGATCCGAAATCATACAAGTATTCTGCGGCGCCGGCATTGTGTATATCCTACTTACTCCTAGACACCCTTTATACCCTTTCTGTCCCTACATGTGTGTTGTCAATATCACAGTCATTTTATCTACCTAGGTATTTCCTATCCCCCGAATCTTTCTAACAAAAGTACATCCCACCTACTTCGTACTGGTGTAGCTAAATCCTCAGCTGTGCCGCACAACTGCGGGAATTTCCAGAGCTATCATCACGTCCCGGTGGTTAATTGGCTTGCGGCACAGCTTGTCACCAACACTTCATCCAGTCTCACAATTTCGGCCAGAAATTGGTGAGTTCATCTGGCAAGCAAGCTATGCAATATACCCGCTTCTTCCGATGATTCAAATGGGAAAGCTATCTCGATCTTCCTAGGCGACGGTGATGTGCATTCAGGTATTAGATCCGTATACTAGACATACTACCTATATTATCTGCTGCTGGTATATACAGAGGCCGCTGGAGTTGATCGCTTCCTTTGCTTAGACAATAGGAGGGACCTACCTCGCCCCTGCCGCCGCCACCAAGAGGCCCGCGGCCGCGCCGGCTCAAGGGGCCAGAAAACTCAAACTCAAAACTCAACAGAACAACAAAACAGTAACAAAGAAACAGTAACAAAACAAAAACCACCAACATTTTTTTTTGGATCCCGGCCTGAGTTCGGCCTCCGTTGCTGGCGTCGCTTGCTGGCTCGATCACAATAGTCGCCTTGCTGACATAACCACAACCAAGCCGGATTGCTGGCTCAATCACCAAGATTCCAGGTCGCCCACGCCTTAATACATACCAAGAGACACTTTTTAGCTCAACCGCTCACTGTCGTCCTCTCATCACTCAAATACAGACTAGTCGCCGTCTTCTCAATCGCCAAAAGCCATCGGCTGATTCAGGCACTCAGAGTCATTGCAGGCTTCTAAGTTTCTCATGCACATGTGTACATGTTGCTAGACGACAGCACAACTAGCCTGGTGCCAGCCATCATTGCAAACGTCCTATAGGCGTTGATCTGTGTCAAAGGGCCCCTTTATCACCTAGTAAATATAGGTTTCCGAATCAAACCCGTGGACCTCTGTTACTACCGCTTAGTAACAACTGAACTATTGCTGACCTATTATAAGTACCTGGATCTAGCTCTATTGCCTTTCTGCCTCCCGAGGTCTGCTTTCTGTGTGAGGCTTTACTGTTATTTGGCTAAGACTCTGTTGGACGACGTCTAATTCGCTATTTAAAAGGTATATGGAAGGAAAAGGATCTGACTGTTCGAATTTGACATTTTTGACGCAGGATATTGATTAAACATCTTGGTCTAGAAGGGTATGAAACCAGGTTATTCAGGTAGGCTTGGTACCGAAGTAGAGAGAGAGCCTGAGGTCCTGACTGCTGCTGTGTGACTTATACGAGATAAGGCTACTTAGGCCCGCAGATACTGCAAGCCAGTCAGTGGGTACAGCGAATGTTCAGATGCTTCGACTGTCACGAACATACATGCTAGCTATACTTGAATGTGTTGCGTGACGGTCTCCAAATTATGACTGGCTTTCGCCTCCTAATTCAAAAGGAGGTCCTACAGCGAAGGGTTGTGGGTTCGGGTCATACGTGGGGCCAATCATGCTTACTCTTGTCTGGTCTGTGGCACGAGGGCGTGAGCGCACGAGGACGGCCTTGTGTTGCGCCGTCCAGGTTGGTGGTGAGGATAAAGCGAGATCCCGAAACGGTCATTATTGGGCACCCTCAATTATGACACAATCTGCAGGGATCGGCGGGGTGATGTTGTTATCATCATCGCCGGTAAGGTCGATCACCTTCTGAACCGGTCGATGTATCAACCCCACTGGGATCCTACTCCCAGAGGCGCTCGAGGGTTGGGAGGCAGGGTCCGGTGGCACAATGTTGTTATCATCGTCGCCGCCGGTGAGGTCGATTACCTCCTTTGCTGCTCGCTACGTCGGCGGCGCTCTCGGGCCTGCGGTCTACTCTTAAGGCACCTCGGCGGCACTCTGCGACTTCTTTACAGCTCGTTCTGTGCCAGCCGACCGTGTCCTGGGAAATTTAGAAGGGGATAGCGGAAGCTAGCAGGTGGTTCTTATCGGCCTTGCCGTAGGGGCTGCCTCTGGCGCGCTCTCTCGCCCACTGCCAGCATTCGTGTTGGTTTTGAGCGTTTGGGCGCATCTCCGGAAACAACATCTCTTCCTCCCGGCTCGTCTGGGGGGCTAGGCGCCAGGGGGCCCGTCTCTAGCGTTCACGACAGTTACCTGGTTATCTCGGTCTCCGATAACCCAACTGAGCTCGGAGGTGGCCCAGGACGTGCCCTCTCTTCTCTTATCTCGTTGCCGTCGTCGCCGAGGGTCGATACGATAGCGCGCAGCGCTTGGTTCGGTGCTTCACGAATGCACCGCATGTTTGGGCCCTGGGGTGAGGTCGGCCTAGGGGTGTTGGCCTAGAATATACTTTTCCCCTCATCTTGTCGTCGTCGTCGCCGAGGGTCGACGCGATGGCGCGCAGCGCTTCATTCGTTGCTTCGCGAATGCGCTGCATATTATTTGGGCACTGGGGTGAGGCCGGCCACGTGTCTCTAGGGATCTTGAGGAGTGAGGGTGTAATTGGTTGATTGTCCTTGGGGTTGCTCCTTGCAGCGCAAACCCTGGTTGGATATGAAGCTGTGGTGCTCGTGTGCGGTACGCTTCTTGTTGCCGAAGAGGATATCCCAAGCTGGAGGGGCCGTCGAGGTGAGAAGGTCGATTAGGCACTGGCGCTTCAGGGACGGATCAGTTGCGACGACTGTCTGTCGGACTTACTGGTTCGCAATGTCCGAGTGACCAACACAGAAGCGGACTTTATTGTTAGCTAGCTAGAGAGGCTGCCTCCGCTCGTATGGGGCATTGGCTACGCTTCTGAGCGACATCTGATACTAGATCAGACAACTTGGCAGTCTTTGCAGGGGTCGACGTGCACGAGGCAGAGGCGTTTACGAGGCAGACAGCAAAGAGTAGCAGAGAGCGAAGGGTGCACGAGGCAGGGTCCGACGTGCTCGAAACAGGGGCGTGCGTGAGGCAGAGAGGGAAGGAGGGCCAGGCTTCGCAAAGCCGTCGGAATTGTCAGCCTCTTGCTCTGCTTGAAGGTACATAGTAACAAACACAATGGCGGGGCCAGAGTCAAGGGACTCCTTGTCGTCGTCGTGCCCGCCGAACAGATCAGTTCCGATCCGGTGGATCAGCACGTTGTCGATGAAGTTGTCCATGGCTTTCGACGATAGGCATCGTATCCTGATTCAGGGTCGCCACTGTTGTCAAAACAGGTTAGGAGCATGCTGAGCATGACCTGGGCCAGCCAACACCTGAGTATCCGCGCTGCTGATGAGAAGGGTGACAAGGAGAGTGTCAAGGAGAGTGTCAAGGAAGGTGACAAGGAGGGTAGCGAGTTGCTCGAATATCCGTAGTGCTGACGAGGAATGTGACCTGGCTAATGTATGTGTGGATGCAGAGGCTTACTGCGAAAACAAGATATTCGAATGCCTGGTAGAAGTCCAAAGACTCTTCTAGAGAGCCACATCACTAATCCTTTCACGACTATTAGCCTTGTCAACTTAGGGCAAGTCTGAAGTGCTTACTTGACAAGGTGTTAAGTTGTTGGCATTTGCTACGAATTCCTCGGTCAAAGAGATCGTCTTGTTAGAGTTGCGGGTCATAGGCAGAATGCTCAGGGTAGACACTGAGGTAGACCGGCCTTCTGGGCTCGTGCTCTGATTCTAGCCGCGCTTGTCATGAAGCCTAGGTCTTACACTAATTGCTGGCGGTGGTGATGATAAGCAGATGATGAAGGTCATAGGCCAACACGCGAATGTCTGTAGTGCTGACGACGAGCGTGACCAGGATAATGAGGACGATTCATCCGTAGACCCAGAAGCTTGCTGTAGAAACGATCGAACGCCTGGTCGAAGTCCGAAGATATCAGGATTAGGCTTGGGAATGCCATTGGTGCTTCCACAACGGTTAGCAGTAGCAAATTTTCTCATGCATGAGGATGACCTCAGCTTGTCTCGCTCGGGTTAGCGCAACGCGGAGCTTGTTGGGATCCTCGAAATGGTCCTTAATCCTCTTATAGTAGACTCGTTAGTAGACTTGTCAATTAAGCTCACAGATCGGCGGGTGCTTCCTTACCAGTCGCTAATTAGACCTAGGATAACGAAATCCGCCGTATATCCCTGACCTGTACGAGGCTCGACAATGCGTTTCGCGAACTCGGGAGACCGGTCTTTAAGCTCCTTAATCGCCTTGCGTTATCAGTGGTAGGCTTGTTTATAGGGGGTCCCGGAACATAGGGAGTGAGTATAGAGCCGGGGTCTTTGCCGTTAGTTTGCAAGAACTGCGGGTCTCGCAAGAGTTAAGAGACTAGCTTCATGGCCTATCGCTGGTGCTCGGGGTGGTACCAGCTTCTTTATACTGCCAGGGGGGGTCCGGTCCCCTCAAGGACGACAAGCAATCGTGGCACCTCTAGGCCGGAGTTGCCTTTCAGTAGCATCATGAAATTCCGTCACAAATGAAGAGTGCTTGGGGATAGAGCACCCGGCTCGCCAGGATCCTTAGCTGGCATCATCTGGCCCTGAAGAGTTCTGTAAGGGCCCCAGGGTCTCGGAGGTCAAGAGTCCTTAGCCTGTTTCACGAGTAACCTGGCCAGACCTCGTGTTACTGCTACGAGAGTAATAAGCAGGGGGGAAGAAGCTTGCTATGGAAACGATCTACTCGAATGCGTAGTCGCCATTCTGTCTTTCGGTCCTTTGTTGTTCTTATTGTGTGATCTCTGTTAGAGAGAAAGTCGAAGGAACAGTCAATAGCCTTGTTATGTTTATCGGGGGACCGAGCACGGCAAATAGTATACCAAGAAGTTGCTGCCTTAGCGTTCACAGTTGGCAGCTGGCAAGAGCATCCACAGATACTAGCGAGGGATACATAAAATAGATGATCATTGCACAATGTGCCGGCAACCGAACTGCCTCGGACATCAACACTGTGTTTTCTATGTACTGCAGCGACCACAGGTTGACACTCCCTTCTCGAATGCTCCTCTCATAACGAGCTCCTCCACGATTTCACCCTGCGACATAGGTAGGGAGGAAGGTGGGATTGCTCTAATCGAGGCACGCCGCACCAGCCGAGTCGTCGGCCTTGAGTCGAAGAGACACCACCTTCTTCAAGAGCGAATAAGCCCTGAATGATCTCCTATTCGACTCATCAATCTAGTGCCTCCTTATAACGAGCCCACTAGGGGCTATTCTCGTCATACGCGCTGCTGCTAGTAGATGTCAGCAGTCCCAGCAGCAGACTAGCAGTCTAGTAAGTCGCGGTAAAGGTAGCCACCGTGCCTTCCCAGCACAGCTAGTATGATGGTGGCCGCGGCGGATGTGGCGATGGATATAAGTACGCAGCTTTGCTGCTTCTCGAATGGAAGGAGCACTTAATGACGATTCCAGCACTGACACGAGCAACGCCGCCGACACTTGTGAGTACCACGATAGATACGTCAGTCCTACGGAGGTGTACGCGAGGCGTGTCGCCCGTCGCCGTGCATATCATAGATAAGCTGATATTTAGTGATGCTGTTAGTACTCATTCACTCCTTCTGTAACAAGTAGTAGAACATAGGTACCTACCTAAGTACCTAGATAGCGACTGCTTACAGTAGCTCAGCGACTGGTGGGCTTAACCCGGCTGCCTGTTCATCCCGGCGTCACCATGAGGTTTTCCATGGGGAGCTGTTCCGTCTTCGCCTAGAGCCTGGTTCGATGATCTCAAGTTTCCTCTTAGTTCCGACATACCTGGTTTCAGATACCACGCCTGTGAATATATAGTCCCTCTAGTTTCTTGCATTTCAAGCGGCAGTGTTGGGGACGACGTATGCCTACTTGACCATACCTACCTAGGTACCTAGGTAGACATGGGGATGTTCAGCAGAGCACTTTCGAAGGCTTGCCACTTCCGGTTTGTGCGAAATGTCACCTTGGAACTTGTATGCAAGTCTCTTGATGATGCACAGTCGTTTCATCAGTTCCCGTTTTACTTTCGATCAACTAACCTCTATGTAAGAATGAGTTGACCCACCTACTGACAACTACCTCTGGCTCGCAAATCTTACCTTTCTGGCACTCCGCCCGGACTCGCATCTGCCTTAGCCTTAGCAATGTATCGCTGTACGCCAGTAGCCACGGCATGATCGTCGACTGGAAGAAGCTGAAGGACAAGCGAGAAGCTATCGTTTTAGACTTTCCTAAATTAAAGGTAGTCAATAGTTAAGAATTATTGTTAATGTAATACGAAAACGAAGTCTACAATGTCACCCGGATGCCGCACCCTGCAATTTTCAAACTAAACTAGCAACTATGTCAAGTTCTGCACCATCGACCGAGTCCCTCTATCTCCCACATCAGACATCTGCGACTTCACATCAAGTCGTCCGTATCGAACTTCATTTTAAAGCTACCCCCACTATTCCATATCACTCTTCAACTTCTAACCTTTAGACTCAGTTCCAGAACATTGCCCATGGTCCTCGCCGCTCCGTGTATGGACCCCCTGGCATTTAGACCTCTGGTGGCGTCTGGCGTGGAGCTTCTGGAGGTGACTCCTACATCCCTGGCGGTCGTGGCCGTGGCGGTGATCTCAATGATGATCCTTTCAACTCGCCTCCAGTGACAGGCAGCGGTGCTGCCAACACCGCTTCCTCAAAGCGCTCATAAAAGTTCAATGGTGGCTCTATAATGAAGGGCTCAGAGAGGGAAGGTCAACCCATCGACAAGGTCTACCCCCAAGGCTTTTGTCCAACGCATCCGCGCCAACTACATGGACTTTGTGGACGTCAAACTCAAGGTCTACTACAGCTGGGTCACGAACACTCAGCCCCATCCGACAAGGAGATCGAAAGACTCAAGCAGCTCATCGATTACTCGAACTGCCTGAGCCTTTTTGGGCTTAGCAACAGCAATTTCGTCGTGCGAACCATTGCCGACTTGTTCCATGAGCTCGACAACCACACCAACACATTCTGTGCCCTTTACGATTACGGTCGCAAGAGCTTTAACAACGCCATGCTTCAGTTCGTCTGGACGGATCCTTGCGTACGTGAGACACGTTACCAAATAAGCCAGCGAGTAACTACTAACCTTTAGATATAGTACCAAGCCATAAACTACCTCAAGAGCCGCGGAGACGACTTCCGTATCGACCCCGACCGATAAACATCCTCGCAAACAACCTTCACACCCGACAGTAGCTCTACGAGCAGCTTGTTAAGGCTTTTAGCAGTCTCTTCAGGTATAACTCGAAGATCGCGACGTGGGATAACAACTTCACCGACAAGAACACTTAGCTCTACTAGTTCCTGCGCACTATTTAGGCCTAGGCAATGATGAAGATTAGATCCATCGCTTGCAAGGACATAAAACCCAACCCCGACAAGAATCAGAAGAAGAACATGGCGTCTTCTGCCTAGAAGGTGGACAAGAACGCTCACGCTAATGCCTTCACCTTTCTGGCGTTGATCAATAATGTATAAGGCCGGATATAAGGGCATCGAGATCGATACCTTCACCTAGAAGCCCATGACTAGTGCTAACGATACCGCCGAGCCCGCTACCTCGAAGCGTCGTGTCGATAACGTTCTGCAGGAGAATGCTGCCTTAACTACGACGTCTCCTCCTCCTAGTTCCCCAGTCGGAACCCCCCCCCCCCCAAATCAACCCCATGCATAGCCCTGGTTCTAGATCCGGTAGCCGTCGGAGTCATCAACGTCTGATCAACCCTCTCACACAGGCCCACTTCCCTCCTAGTGTTCTTAAGTATTCCGCTATCCACCTCCACCCTAACCGCCGAGTGTCTACTAGTCCCATCTATCCTCACTCTATAGGCACTGGCACTGCTAGTTCTAGCAACCCAGGAGCTAAGCTACAGGAAGGCATTTACTGCGCATCTCCTACTTGCCGTATCGGTACTCCGCAGGCTAGCAGCCGCTGCCACTCCGAGCTTCCCTCCTGGCAACACTGGCACCGGAAGTGCCTACTCCCCTTCTCCTAATCTGGAGCCTCTTCCTACCCATGCCCCCGGAGGTTCCCCTCGTCGTACGCGCTCTTACGCTAGCGTTTCTGCTGCTAGTGTCTCGCAGCAGTCTTAACAGGAGGCTGATAAAGGTGGCCATTCCTTATCCTCTACCTCATTTCCAAGGAGCGCGCCACTTGCAAGAACTGCGGCGAGACTAGTAAGCCTATCCCTCCTTAATACCAGACCTTTCTAAGTATATGTCTCGTCCAGCCAAATAACATGAGTTTGCAGAGCACATGGCCGCCGATTTCCCGAACGCCCGCAGGATCGACTGCAGCCATCTGCCTGATGTGAGTAGCGAAGAGGCTTCAAGCTTCTTGGAGAAGGCCGTCCACGAGAAGGGACCTGGACAGGATTAAGGAGAAGGTCCAGATCTACGCCAAGGCCCAGCCTGACACCACCTTCGTCGAGCTCGAGAAAAACTCTCCGCTCCCAGGGCTATAGCCTCTACCTTATTCCCAAGGAGCGCGCCAACCTCTCTATTACCCTGACCAACATGGATCTCTAAGGTAACCTTGGCAAGAAGCATACGGTCAACTACCGCTTCTCCAGTCGGAGTCCGAGGGTTAGCCCGAGAATTACATTTAGGTCTTAGAACGTCTAGCCGATATACCGGTAACGTTATTCCCTAGGTAGGCAAGCCGATAACCTAGAGAGGTAACCATTATCCACCAAGCATCAACAGCAAGCCGCATCATAACAGCATACCACACCATATCGAAAGTTGCTAGCTTTCAGGAAAGAAAACAAAAACACAAAACGTTCTCAAGAAGCTTGTAGGCATTGACAGGACTTAGCAAGTCCTCGGTGGTATTACAAACCATCCCTCAGTTTCTCACCAACGGGCATTATCTGTCTACCTTCCTACCTTCCTACCTTCCTACCTCTCTTCCTCACAATCACCATTCTAGCGCCTTCGAGACGTGTAGAAGCATATCACCACCTCGCCCAAGTAAAAGAAAACTCAAATATTTCATGTCTGTCCATCGTAAAGAGCAGACAATTATCAACCCATAGGAAGAACTGCCAGCATCTTACTTCCTACATTCCTCACTATCACCATTTCAACGCCATCGAGGCGTACATCACCAGCAAGAACTGCCAGAATCTTGGCAGCACCAAGATTCATACACACCACCTCGACCCAGCCTTTTTTGTCGCAGAGACTGTGAGAAGCTCGGATACACCTCCAAGAACTGCCCCGAGAAGACCGAGGCCGAGCGCACTGTTATGAAGTGCTACAACTGCAACGAGGAAAGCTACACAGCATATGCAATACACACTCTTTCCAGAGTTCATCTAGCGGAGGCGGCGGTGGTAGAGGTGGAGGCGGACGTAGCGATGGCGGTTTTGCTGCTTTTGAGTTTGACGGAGCATTCGATAACCATTTCAGCGCCGACATGAGCAGCATAGACTACTCCCGCAAGAACACCGTCGACAACGAGGACGCTGGATACACCAGCACTACGATGGCGTACTCTAAGCGCGCTGCCCATCGCCGTGCCTATGACGAGTAGTCTAGCGACTGACGGTGCGGTCGACGCTCGTTCAACGCAGTCCCTTTTAGAATCATTACAGGAAAACAGCACCTTACTGCACGTCAGGATCCGAGGCTTCTGGCCAACTGGTGGAAGATTGTGGTCATCTCCCTACTTAAGCTTTATATTCTGCCATGGCCGTAAATGGATTAATCGACTTGAGGTCATTCTAGCATTGCGTAAGATGTATATGTATCTGCATATATGCATTGAGGATTATAATATAGGAGAGATCAGTGAGAAATAGCTGCGGTAGTCCCATTAGCTGATGGTAGAGTGGCATTTTGCAGCAGGGGTACATGTGTGCTCAGCGCCACGCCCCACGCCTCGCACAGAGATTCCATGCCTCTAGGTTGACCCCCCTCCCGCAAATTTCTTCGGGCTAACCAATTCCAAGGCCTTCGTCAAGTACCTCGTGTGCTTGTTGTCCCACCACCCCCCCCCCACCCCCCACCCCGAACTGCCTTACGTTTCGGTCGCCTTAACGCAAAGCCCATAATTATTAGGCGCGGCCTTATGAGTGTAACGAATGAGTAGACCGACCGATAGGCAACTAAGTCTTCAGCTTTATTTGGAACAGCGATAGAGGTGTGGATTACCTCTTCGAGGGCAGGAGAAAACCAAGGGCCATAGCGAGCATGCCGCTAGAATAAGGAGCCTGATGTGGCATAACGAGACGCAAATGTGAAATAGATAGCTCTAGGCCACAGCTGAAGTCTTTGTTCCACAAGTCGGATGACGGTAGTGTCGTAATTAAGGATGCGAAGGATTACATCGGTCGCCTTTCTCCGAATAAAGAACAAGGACAAAGTCCTTCGTTCCTCCGTTACTGCCTTGCTGCCGAATGGTGCCGAGCCATTACGTTAAGGCGAGTAGGTTGAGAGCAATAGAGGCTCATAGACAGTCGTAACAGTGTGAGTACAATGCCTTGAAAGTCGTATGCACGAATACGCAGTACAGATGACTTCATCCTAATATATCTGCCTAGGACTGAGAGGTCATCGGCTCAGAATACCGCCTGCCTCCTTGTGACGTTTGCTTAGACTTCCTTATGCCCTTCTCGTCACCGTGCCCGGATGCCCAGTCCAAGTCGTTGCGCTTTATCATGAGAATTTGCGCGCGTCCCCTAGTAGGCCGCTCTTAGTAAGGCTACTTTGATGAAAGGTCTCGAGTTGGATAGTGCTTGTGGGTCTTGCTTGGTTGTTGACCGAGAGGCACCTTCGCAAAGATAAGACTGGCGGCGGCTAGTCTTTTATATAGCTTGCCTCCGCTAGGCATCCAGACAAGAGAATACGATGGAAATAGAAATTTCACCATGTTCACCAGCTAGAAGGTAGGAGGGCCTAGCATACCATTATACCTAGGTTCCAGATGCCCCTTTCCCTCGTCCTTAGTGTAAATATAAGGTGTAATGCCGACCGAAGTTAGAGGCCGTACCAGCTTAATATGTGCGGTGTGGTTCGTAGAGTTATCGCTCCAGCGGGGTTCCAACATAGGCATGAGCTCTCGAGATTGCGATAAATAAGCTTGTCTTCGGGAGAACATGTGAGTAAGGTAGGATAAAGACATCGCTGATTATGAGTCTCGTTTATAGGGTTACACTAAACCAATCCATCGGGCAAGCTCCGAAGCACAACTTAACCAGTACCCCGAGAAACGGCGTTTGCGAACCCGTCCTTTGCAACGTCGTGGTCCCTCATCACATCATTTAGGAAGATGCATTAAATAGAACCTTCAGACACATGCTTTGCTAGTAAACCGGGGTTTCCGTCTCGTCGCACCGAAAACTTAACTAAAATTGACCAGAAGTATTGACCTAAGGCGCCCATACTTCTGCAATGAGCTGTCGGGTAGTATCAGCCCGGGCCAAACCATTGACTGACCGAGTAACTAGACGAAGTCTCTCCTAGGCACTTCTGCTTTGTTCTCCTTCGTCCACATAAGAATGTAGACTTTGTCACCGGCACCGTAGACAATACGTGAGATATCATAACCCAGGCCGGATGATCCACCTGTCACGACGAAGACTTTCCCTTCCTGGCTGGTCAGGTTGGACTCGGTGAGCAGTGCGCTGTCGCGAGGGGGAAAGAATTGGATCCAGTATGCATACATCGAGACCGACATGATTGCTCAATTAGATTGTAATTGGACCGACCGCAAAAGAAAGAGACGAGTGAAATTACACTGGTGAAATAAGCACTCGTCAGTTTGCTTCCACTGAGACGTGCGGCACAGCATCCCACGCCAGAAAAGATCACACCAACAGGTAAACCTGCAGCTAATACCCCAAAAATAACTTGTGCAATACAATGTCCAACACTCATATTGAGATCACTAGCGAACAACGCCTTTCCGACTCCTCCAAAAATAACTTCCTTCTTGTGAGATGAAGATGAAGATCTCATACCGCAGTACAATATGGCCTTCAGGATCTCATCTCCATCTGCTCCGTTTCTCCCTTTTCCTCGCCATCACCTAGGCTACCCTCCTCAGTCACACCATCATGGTGCCCATGCAAACCAATCTCAGTCTCCGTAAAGGCATCAGCTGTATCCCTATATGACGGCCAGAAATTGACAGCAAGCGCATACGACCACGCGCCGACAAAGAATGCCATTGGGACAACCATGGCCATAGAAGTACTATGCAAATCGGCCACAGCACCCATCAGCGGCGGCACGCATGCACCTCCCATGACTCCAGCCACGATGAAACCCGATCCTCGCTTTGTGTGTCGACCCAGGCCACGCATTCCCAGTGCCATTATCGTAGGGAAACAGATGGACTCGAAAAACATTGTAATGTAGAGCATCGACATGCCTGTGTTGCCGTGCTGGGTGATCGAGGGCCCGGCGAAGACGATGCACATTGTAAGGTATATGCCGAAGACGATTCTTGGCTTGGCCCAGTGCATCAAGCCTACACCAACAAATCGACCAAGGGCAAAGACACCTTGTGCGCCTGCCAGGAACTGTGAGCCAAGAGCGGAAGACGTGTTGGCTCGGCTCTCGGTCACGTAGTTAATGAAGTAGCTGGGGGGAAAGGAGCATTAGCTGCTGTTCAGGATATGGAAACGAGAAGATCCGAGGGTGCGGCTGCACAGCCCCTTACCTTGCAATGGCAATTTGAGATCCTGAGTAGCAAAACTGTGCAAACGCGGCGTGGAACAAGCGGTACTGCTTGATAAAGGGCTTCGAACTGGCAGCCAACGCGTTGGACTGGTCGGTCTGAAACTCCATGTCTGCATCCGTGATCTCGGGGATATTCGAAAAGAAGAATACGATCGCGAGTAAGAACACGAAGCAAGCGATAGCAAGGTAGACCCATTGCACGTTCTCGAGGGCCTTTTCGTCGCCGAAGGCAAAGAAGACGTAGGAGCCCAAGACGGGGGCAATCACGGTGCCAATACCATTAAAGGCCTGTGAAATATTAATTCGGATCTCGGAGTATTTAGGAGGCCCGCAGACTGTACAAGTTAGGAGTCAGTCGCCGCGCATGTGGTTAACATCCCCGTATAGCTCGTATCGGAGCAAAGGCTGTAGGTCACTCACCAGTGATGTACGGGTTGGCCGCTGTCTCGAGCGAACCCAAGCCATTGCCGATGATGAATATACAAACACAGAACCCAGCGAAGGAGCGATGTAGAATGGCAGGAATACAGAGCAAGGCACCGACTCCGTAGAGACACAATCCCCAAATGAAGACGGCCCGGTAGCTGTAGTGCCGCAGAATCCATGCAGCATGGCCAAGAGAGGCCAAGGGATAGGCACTAAGTGACACTCAATGTTAGTACATGCATGTATTCCTACCGAGGAGGAGTGACAAGAGAGTGTCAAAGTCACGCACCCAAAGTAGGCGGCCTGGAGTCCAGATGAACGCGCTTTGCTGATACCGAGAGTATTCTGAAAATGCTTGTTCAGAGTGTCCAGCAGACCATAAGAGAATCCCCATAGGAAAAAGACGACGGTGACCAGGCAAATAGGATAGAGAGACTCCTTGAGTGTCAGCTCGGCTGCTTTTGTCCTCTTCTTGTCAGAGGTGCGGAGGGACCTCTCCTTCCAAAATGACTTGGAAACCATGTTGAGTTCGTTGCTTATAGTGAAGTAAAGCAAAGGGAGAGTGGTGGCTACAGTCGTCTCGCTCCCAATCGTTCACTGAGGCGAGCCGGGCGTGAGGTTACCGAAAGATTATTCCGTCAGATAATGATGGTAGGAAACGGGGACTCATCCCCAGATATAAATTCGGGGAGCGGGATATCCGTTCCGTCTCGGTGCCTTTTACCCCATCTTTCTACCCCAGATCCCCAGACGGTGACCAATACTACTACATATGTACGTACCTGGATTAGGATATCCAACGGGCACGTCAGCAGATCTATGGATTCCGGACGTATTCTGAGGGATTGAGCAAGATGGGGAAAGAGATTAACTTGAATAAGGGAAGATCTCCAGGCCAAATGATACATAAGAATTCGCCGGTGTGTAGACTTTTGAATCAAGCCTTCACAAATGATGCTGAAGGTGGCAGTAAATACAACGATGACTTCCTGCTCAATGCGGGGAAACGGCGTCCATCAAGTTTCAACTAATCATTCCTATCACGAGGTCACATCCGGCACCGCCTTCTTGATTACTTTCACAAGTGCAATTTGCCTTGTTTCTTTCGAATCAATGATGGCCCGGCACAAGGTCTTGCAGAAGCCCGGGGACTCGTCCACGAGTCTGTAGAACTCCTCCATGACTGCTTACATTCATCACATTAAGTCTCTCAAGCCTACAACAGAGCTTACTTGAGTATTTATGGGTCGCAACAGAGTAAAAGAAAATTGGAATTGAAACACTAAGACCGTGTGGCGAGAGTTGAGTCTCGCAACATATTGCACACTAACACTTTGGGCGTCGTTTGGTATCTACTCATATAGATATACATGATGTAATACTACTAATTCCATCCCTATTAAGTAGTACTTGAGTAAGTAGAACTCAATCCAAACATTTAGTCCGCTTCAAGCTCTCAGACCAGGGCTATTCGGGTCGGTACCATTTCAACCACATCGTCTTGACACGAAAGTTTGGAGGAAAATGTAGTTTAGTGCTATCCTTGTTACTCCAGGGTTTCTCGCACTTGGATATTCATCTGACCCTGAATCACACTCCTTTATCCTCAAGTACACATATTCCTCACTGGTGGGCCCAGGCATCGAGGACGTCCATCCCCCGTCTCGGTATTTTTATCCAGTGCTCTTACCACCTGGAAGTCTCCTTTAGCTTGGGGATAAGCCCCTTTCATGGCCCTGGGACTATGCATACAAGATAACAGCCGGGGATCTCTATATCAATTTTCAAATCCCACTGCAGCATATCGAGGTGTGCAGACTAGGTACAGCCTCAGGTTGTGCGAAGGTCACGATAGCAATAATGGTGAGATCAGTGCGAACAATAGAGACAATTGGCACATGGGTGCAAGTTTTTAATATTAAAGGTGATAAATCTAGTGGTGAGTCTAAGGGAGAGAAGGCGCTTATATATAACGGTAAGGAGGTGGCCCTGGCAGGATCACCTGATGCTATAGCCTTCGTATTATTATTTATACCGGTTACTAGTTACTAGAATCTTGGATATAACTCACATATGTAGCGTTTGAAGTCAAGCATTACTATTCAAGAGGCGTTCCGACCACACGTACATGCCATTTGATATATGTAACAAATACAAAATGTGAAATCTCGGTGAATGCGTACACTTAGCTCTTGCATCACCCACGTAATCTGCACCGGGGGGGGGGTCTCTTGGTGTTAGCCGTTGTGGAAGCACTTCAACAAGGTCTTGGTCCGGCGTATCGGATGTAAGCCATTGGACCTCATGTTGGTGGTTTAGCCGCCGGGGAAGGTGCCCCCTTCTCAGGGATTGGCCAATGACAGCCAGACCAGGGGCGAAGGGATCAAAAGGGGTTATCACTATCACATCACAGCCAACATCACTCTTCAGCTACTGTTGGTCACCCGTTTAGACTAGACCTGGTCCCAACGATGGTTCAAACTGGTCACTAGGCAAGAATGGCATGACTGATTCCCTGGCATCGTTGTTCGTGAGAGGTCAAAGCTGTGAGGAAACACGATGACTGGAGACTGACTTGGACCACGCCATTGGAGTTTACTACAAGTCACTTCAACAGCTTCGTCAGAAGCTGATGGAGCTACATTATATAAACCTTCCGGGACAACTCTCGGGATCGTTCTCTTCCCTCCTCCAGCAACAAGTTCTGTGCCGTAAAAGAAACAGTCAACACCAAGACCCATCAAGACCTTAGACTTTTGCAGCTATATTCTGAATAATACCCCTGTCCAAGACTTACAGAGCAACACCAAATTGACAAACAACCAAGATGAATTCCCAGCAGCTCATGACTTTCCTGGCAATGGCCACTTCAGCCGTTGTCACTGCCCTACCTTCTCAGCACTCGACATCCTGCACTGCTGGCTTGACCGCCTGGTCTGGTGCCAACTTTGCGGGTACTTCACACCAATACAATGTCGCTTGGAACACATGCAGTATGTCCTCCCACCCGGGCTTACATGGTCGATGAAACACAACGCTAACAGCCAAATCTTAGTCTCCATGGCGGGCGAGTTCCCGTACAACAAAGCAGCTGGAGTCAGCTCAGTCAAAGCTAATGCTGGCAATTGGTGTACCATGTACCCGTGCGTATTTTGATCCCTTCCGTTCAGTATCAAGTACAAGCACACATGCCAGATGGTCCTCCTGCCCCAAGCTCCACACTTCGTGAGCAGCGCCTCAAGCCCTCAGATGGGTGTCAAAATGAAGGGGCTATTAGCTCCTGGGAATGTTCCACCATCCAATTTGGCTTTATTTATCTGTTCGGTGACTGGGCTGTCAACTGACAAATACTTTTCATAGAAACACGGACTGCAACCCTGGACAGAACAGGGGCAACGACACCCTGGTTGTGGTTGGAAGCTACTACGACCTCGCCGACCCGG
Source organism: Cytospora piceae (assembly GCA_016508685.1). Classification (NCBI taxonomy): domain Eukaryota; kingdom Fungi; phylum Ascomycota; class Sordariomycetes; order Diaporthales; family Cytosporaceae; genus Cytospora; species Cytospora piceae. The sequence goes on along the minus strand of JADMLE010000005.1, from coordinate 576,797 downwards.
AGGAGGCTTGGGACAACCTGCCACAGAGCTTCTCGTGCAAGCAATACAACTGCTGAAGGTCCTGAACCAAGGCGAGGGCCGGGCCGCTGGTTTGCGGGTAATATTTTGGAGGCTCGCTTCGCCGTCATAGAAGCCGCGTTGGGCTGGAGGGGGTACAGACAAGCCATTAGCAATCAATGATTCTGATTATCACCCCAATGTTTCTGTATGCATATTGCCAGGCCGCAACGAGGTCGGGATCCGGTCAGCGTCAAAACTCCGTTCCCCCACATCTTCTGGCTGCCGTCAACTGGAATCTATCTGTCCTACTGAACCTCGGTGTCTACTAAAAACCCGCCCACAGGTTGTAAGTGGGCTGACCTACAACGATCTAAGCCACGCAAAGCCCACGTACAAATAAATAATGATATATATTTTAGAAGTAAGAAGTAAGTCCTTATTTAGAACGAAGAGCTATTTGTTATTAAAAGAATTAGCTTAAGAAACATACATTGAGTATCGTAGTAATTTAGTCCTAATCGATTTATGAGTTAGTTTTAAAAGTTAGTTTTTGGGAGAAAACTAAATGGGTTATGGGTGGGATTTGATCCGTGGGTTGTTATAATGCTTGGCAACTCATGGGTTGAAGTAGGGAGGGGGGTTGCTTCAACCCGCCGGTTATTTGTAAGCCTACGTCACTCGTGGCGTGTTGTCGAGGAATAATTACTCAGCTCGAAAGATATTCAACTGACGCATGTATGCCACTGAGTCGATGTTACAGTGGGGACAACAGACACTACTGTGGTACATAAGAGCCTATTACCTCACCTACCATACAGTTTTCAGACCTACCAACACTCATCATCATCAGAATCAGAAAGCAGGACAAGACCGGCTATATCTACACCATGCCCCTCGAACTCTACCATCTCCGTCTGTCGCAGTCCGAGAGGATTGTGTGGCTGTTGGAGGTATGGAAATGCTCATGGCTTTCTCTTTCTCGAAGCATTCACTGACCTTGAGCAGGAACTCAAAGTCCCCTACAACCTGCATGCCTTCGATAGAGATCTCAAGACCGGCCTGGCACCAAAGGAGATCAAGAGCCTCTCTCCAGCTGGCACCGCGCCCTTCCTCCATGACACAAACGTCTCTCCGCCAGTCAGCCTGTCCGAGTCTGGTGCAATTGTAGAGTACATCATCCAAGTCTATGGCTCGACTGAGCGCGGCAGCGGTGCACCACGGCTCGTGCGAACGCCAGACGACAAAGATTATGCCGAGTACGTACAGTGGCTGCACTTTTCAAATGGCTCGCTGCAGGCCTCGGCTGGGCGGATCATGACTCTCTCGTTTGCCGGGATGAGTGCCGACAACCCTATCGTCAAATTGATGACTGCGAGGTTGTATGCGCATCTCCAGCAGGTGGACAACCAGCTTGCGGACAAGAAGTATCTTTCTGGTGAGCAGCTGAGCGCAGCGGATATCATGACGGTGTTCTCTTTGACAACGATGAGGGGATTTACCCCGTCGGTGGATCTCGGCCCGTACTCCAACATTCTGCGATATTTGAAGGATGTGGCTGAGAGGCCGGCATACCTCGAGGCGCTGAAGAAGGGAGAGAAGGGAAGGGCACCGATGAACACGCCGAAGGTCAAGGGATTTACCCAGTTCGAGGCTTTCAGGGCTGCGCTTGAAAAGTTTGAATAATTGAAGATTGAAGGGCACATGGTTCAGCCGAAATGGGAATTACTGAGCTTGGGAGGGGCTACGGGCCTGTGTAATCATGGGGTTAACTCATCGCGCATAGCAAATGACCCCATTACACTGTCTTCCATTGGTAATACTGCATACATATATCCAAGTACCAGAAATGCTACAACTACTCTAGCCCTTACTTACCTTGACTTGTCGTGTTGTGGGTAGCCTAAACAACCGATTTAAGACTTCCTCAGGGACTTGCACACTACATGTAGGAGGCTGGGAGACTGTGAGAGATACTGGGAGACTAGGGAAGAGAAGTTGAGAGACTAAGAAGTTAGGGTGATGTAGTTAGGGTGATCATATAGGGCGGCACGAATATATTGCTGTGCTGTCCAGCTTTTATAGCTCCGAATACGTTTCCTTCTCATATTTACCATTCCATAACGAAATGCTGCTACCTACCATAACTTCTTCGAGATGAGTCCGTACGTCAAACCCTTGCTCTCCAAGTACAGAATGACATGTCGGTGATCAGCACTTGAGGTTGACACCATGGAATGATAGGGAAGAGCACCCAGTCAACAACCACAAGGCTTTCCTTTGCAAAAAGCACCTTTATGCCATCCAAGAATTACAGTCTGGGTAGTACCTCAGTGACTGATGAGGTCGTCACGACGAGGCCAGGACAATATTCATGGCGCATATCTTGTTCCCTGAACATGATACGTATATTCTAACAATATGTATAAGTAGGTATACTTAGATACCTGGGTAGGTATATGTGCCCATGTGTGCATATGGTGAAGTTGAGGCCTTTCCTTGGCACTTACTTGCCCGCGTCACTTGAGGATCTCGGGAGGTCTTTTGGTGATGCGGTAACCGAGGTCTGTGCTTCGGCTAATCCCTGCAGGGCCCATGCTCTTTCAGGGTCCAGGGTTTGGGCACCGGCTGATTGTGCCCAAGCGGAACGGTGGGAAGGCGGACGGTGAATGGCGGACGGCAAACGGTGGACATCCGTAATTCCAGATGATTGCAACATTGGAAGTCAATCTCCCAGCCTTTACGGAACACGGGGTACTCAACTCATCAACCGCCTCTCTCTCTCCATTCGTGTTCCCTACCACATCTCTAACTGTCGATTTGACTTGAATCTTCCTGTTGTTGTCTGCGTTTCTGCAGATCCGACGCTCCATCATATATCGTTGTACGCTGTCAAAACTGTCCTGCAGACGTGCGGTACCAATTCATCCATCCCGGCCGATAACTGACGTTGACATCGACCTCGAAAGCCGACACGAACTGGCACCCATACAACTGCGCAACCCGCCCCCAAATACTGCGACCAGATAACTGCCACAAAGGAGCAGGTCATTACCATCAAACACTTCGAACCAAGCTCATCCACGACCGAGCTCAAGCTTGGCTGTTAGGCCACCAACATCAACATGGCTGAAAGCAGCGGCGCAGACCCAGGTGAGACAACACTCGCTCGTCGCCGGCTTAATGGATCAGGGTGGACGCTCATCCAGGGGAGCATCTAATTTGAGCTAACGATACACTGTTACTGGCAGCTGCTCCGAATCTGAACCTCACCCCTGACGAGAAGCGAGTCTACGGACAACTCTTCCGACAAGCCGATACCGAAAGTGTCGGAGTGGTAACGGGAGAGATAGCTGTCAAGTTCTTCGAAAAGACGAGACTGGACTCAAGAATACTTGGAGAAATCTGGCAGATTGCGGATCAGGAGAACCGAGGCTTCCTGACACCAGCCGGCTTTGGCGTCGCCCTGCGCCTGATCGGTCATGCCCAAGCTGGCCGCGAACCAGCGCCACAAGTCGCTCTACAACCCGGCCCTATTCCACGTTTCGATGGCTTCACCCCAGCGCCTCCTCCACTTGCTCCCGCTCCGACGGGCTCTCCTCAACCTATCTCAGCACAGGGCACTGGAAACGCTCCCATCCGGATCCCACCCCTGACCCCCGAAAAGGTCTCCCTGTATGCCGGGGTCTTCGAGCAACAGCCTCTACAGAATGGAACTATGTTGAGTGGAGAACAGGCCAGGCAGATCTTTGAGAAGTCAGGTCTGCCTACCGAAACCCTGGGTCGCATCTGGCAGCTTGCTGATACAGAACAACGGGGTGCTCTGGTGCTCACCGAATTTGTCATCGCAATGCATTTGTTGACGAGTATGAAGGCCGGCGCACTGAGGGCCCTACCGAATATCCTCCCAGCCGCGTTGTACGATGCTGCCACACGGCGTGGATCTGTCGGTGCGCGACCGCAGAGTCCAAGCGGCCCAACAGCGCCCATATCTGCCATCCCTCGCCAGCTCAGCGGGCATGCCCAACGCCAACTGCCCATACGAACAGGCTCGCCGTTGGGCGCCGCACACACGAGGTCACCACTTGCACCGCAGACCACTGGTGACGCATGGCTGGTCACCTCATCCGACAAGCACCGCTTCGACCAGATCTACGACAGTATCGACAAAACGAGGAAGGGCTTTATCACGGGAGAGGAGGCCGTCCCATTCTTCAGCCAGTCTAACCTATCGGAAGCTACCCTTGCCAACATTTGGGACCTAGCGGACATTAGATCGGAAGGCCGCCTGAATCGGGATGAGTTCTCTGTTGCTATGTACTTGATCCGTCAACAGCGGAGCAAGCAGGGTGACCTCCCGCAAACACTACCACCAAATCTGATGCCACCAAGTCTGCGTGGCCAGGTCCGGCCATCAGTAGCGACAAGTCCTTTTGACGTGCCACCTCCACAGCAGCTACCAGCCCAACAGCTACCAGCCCAACAGCCTCCACCACCCAAGCCAGCATCGGCCCTTGACGACTTGTTTGGGCTGGACCCTTCTCCTTCTCCCGCAGCACCGGCCCAGGGCGCCATGGTAACCGGAGGATCTTCTGCTGCGGATCCCTTCGCAGGAAGCACTAGCCCTGCAGCTCCTGCATCTCCAGTGGCTAGGATGTCCCCAACCACGACTGGTGGCTTCAAGCCCTTCGTCCCATCCTCTACCTTTGGGCGCTCTTTGACAGTGCAAGGCACAGGGGACTCGGCAGCCTCAGGATCTACATTCCCGAGGCCTCCTGCCCCGGCTCCTCCACAGCCGTCAGTAACTGAGGATCTTCTTGGCGATGCCGAGCCGCAGACCAAGAGTGAATCTGTGAACGACACGATGGAGCTTGCCAACCTCTCCAACCAGATTGGATCGCTGTCGAAGTCGATGCAAGATGTCCAGGGCCAGCGAGCGGCGACGCAGAATGAGCTCAACCAGACCGCCGAACAAAAGAAGAATTTTGAGCAGCGCCTTTCTCAACTCCGTACGTTGTATGAAAACCAAGCCGGGGAAGTTCGTGAGCTGCAGGAGAAGCTCAATGCCTCTCGGAATGAGACGAAGAAGCTCCAGGCAGACTGTGCTATGCTTGACGGTACCCTCAAAGACCTCCAGACTCAGTACCAGACCATTGCGACGGCCTTGCAGGCTGATCAGCAGGAGAACTCAAACCTGAAGGAAAAGATAAGGGCCATCAATGCCGAGGTTGCTGCTCTGAAGCCGCAAATTGAGAAGCTGAAGTCCGATGCAAGACAGCAAAAGGGTCTGGTGGCTATCAATAAGAAGCAGCTGGCTACGAATGAAGGTGAGAGGGACAAGCTGAAGGCCGAACAAGAAGATCTGAACAAGGAGACCCACGACCTGGCGAGGCAGCTCAGCCAAAGCCCGCCACCGAACCCTCCTCCACAGGTTGCCAGTCCGGCCCCTAGTAATGCCAGTGGTAACAATCCATTCTTCCGGAGGACCGGTAGCACGGACATGATGGGCTCGTTCCCTAGTCCCGGCACATCCACCAAGACTTACAACGACAAGTCCTTTGACGACGTTTTTGGCCCTGCTTTCCCTGCCTTCAAGCCCCAGGACACAGGAGCCTCGGCCACTAGCACCGGCTCGTTTGCTACACCAACGTCCAACAGTCCCAATGTGAGCAGGAACCCTACCTTTGCGAGCGCGAGTGAAACGACCCTTGCCCCATCTGAGCCACGACAAGTAAGCTCAAGCATCCCGTTGGCCTCTGGAGCCCCAGCCTAGGCCAACACCCAGACTAACACTCAATAGGTCACCCCTGCCGACGCACCTGCTGCTGCGCCGATTGAGGCGACCGCCACTGGAGGCTCAAATGCAGATGTCAGGGCACCGGAAACCATGCCAGCACCTGGGCCTGAATCTTTCTTTGATAGCGCAAAGGAAACACCTGCTGCCGGATCCAGCTCGGATCCCTTCTCCGCGATGGACCAGGCCAAGGCCAAGGAGGAGTTTGAGAATGCTTTTGCAAGCTTTAAGACTTCTACGCCCAAGGATACATCGGCGGATGTGTCGGGCGCAGATCCGGTGAAGAATCGCTCCGCTTTCGATGCGGAGTTCCCACCTATTTCTGAGTTAGAAAAGGACGACGAGTCGGACTCGGCCGACGAGGCGGGCTTTGATGATGACTTTGCTCCGGCAAGTCCACCTACCGCCGCCGACAAGCCAGAGTCCCCGTCCCTGGCTAAGGCTGTTGCTGGTGATGCACCTGCCCCTGGCGCCGAAGGGGCTGCCGAGAATGCGGACGATATCTTCGGCAGTACCCCTCCGCCGGGCGGCTTCCCTGAGCCTGAGGCTGAGGCTGCCGCGACCCCTACGGCACCTGCTGCTAGCAGCGGGATGTCCAAGCAGAGCTCTAGTTTCGATGACCTTGATGACGATTTCGCCGATCTCGAAGACGCCAAGGAGGGCTCTACAGCCGACGACGACTTCCAGACCATTAGCAGGTCCGGTCTCGATGACTTCAACCCTACTTTTGACAGCCCACCACCCGCGGCTCGGAGCGATTCCACGGCCGCCCCGCCGGGCAGCAGCCACGGCGCGGCTGTTCCGTTCGGCACCGAGAGCACGTTCGACTTCGCCAGCATTGACAACAGGGCTTCGCAGCCTAACTCTGCGGCGCCTACCGAAGGCGCTGACAAGCAGCCGGGTAACCATGATTGGGACGCCATCTTCGCGTCCCTTGACGACGCGCCGCCGGCTAAGGCTGAGGCTAGCCCGCCACCACCGGGTAGTGCAGGCAGTGGCGCACCGCCTTCGACCGCCGAAGCCCCCAAGGAAGCCGTGGGCTCCAGCCTTGCCCCGCCAAGACCAGATGGGCCGGGACGTGCGCTGACCGAGGACGGCGAGCACGATGATCCGATACTCAAAGATCTGACGGGCATGGGGTACAGCAGGGGTGATGCGCTGAATGCGCTGGAGAAGTACGATTATAACCTGGAGAGGGTAAGTTAAGATATACTCAGCGAAATCCATTCTTTGTCAGCTTTGGTTTTCTGAAATTGGCTTACGTTGTCGACGTGGGTGTGCATCATGGCTAACGACTCAATCCTTCTAGGCGGCTAATTTCCTTGCCTCTCAGTCTTGATCGTCAAGATCTATAGGAAAAGCTCGAAACCTTTGGACCCATCTGTGCCTCGATGTACAGGCAGGAATGAGGGGGGTGGATTTGGCGAAGGTGGCGGCGGCCAGCCGAAGTGCTGGGGTTTGAATACAATGCGGACTGCAAACAGCATCTAGCCCTCGAGTCAGAAACTCGGTTTGGGCCTTCCTGGGTGATTCTACATAATCTTTTCTGCATTGCGTTGGGGAGGTCGGACGGCCTTAGGGGGAATTAGGTCTCTCGTTCGCATTTTACATCTTGGAGGTAGCCCATCGGCGAGCGCAAATACAAATAATGTGTACTATGGTCTCACTGGAAGGAGCCGAAGTCTCTGGACAATAGTACCGGAGATGACTGCAGAAGCCCTAGTGACCGAATCTTGCAGCTGCAACAACTTGTACCACGCTCAGAACAGAAGCCGCTCAGTTCCATGCGTGATGCACTAGCTACATAAATGCCTACCTAAGTTGCGTGCTGTACGACGTACTCCTGGCTGTCTGTCGTATCAAATGGTAAAGTAAACAATGATCATGGCTTTTTATGCCCATGACCCTACCGCCTTTGGCGCACAATGCACACCGTACTTGAGTGCACCATCGTCCTTGCGTCAGCCATCGTGTCAGAACTCTTCACTTGAGCTTCCAGCTCCAGCGTTCCGGGATGAAAGCGGTGTGAAATGTGCCTTGACAGCCTTATCGATGGATTGTGCTCCAAGTACAAAGCAGTCTAGGAAACCCTCGTATGTTCCTAGCCACCAAGGCTACTCACTCCTCCCCTGCCTTCTTCCCCCCCCCCCCGTGTCCACAGCAGTCTTGAGAACCTGCGAGCGCGGGTACGAATCAAGCACCACTCCCCCATCGCCAACGACCTCGTCGCCGTTGACCTCCCGCAGGCTCTATTGCGGGAGGGGCAGGCTCAGGTCGACGCCGAGCTCCGAGAGGAACAGCTCAGTCAGCGAACTGCCGTCGCGCAGGTATACCCAGTCGCCGGTGGCGGTGCCCGCCTTCTGGGCCTGGCCCTCGCCGTAGAGGACGTAGTCGAAGCGCTTGGGGCCGGATATGGGGCTGGACAGCCAGATCTGCTTGTTGGGGGGTTGTTTGTTGACCACGTAGGTGCCTAGGTCGGGAAGTATTATGGTCATGACCCCGGCCTGGGATAATCAATATGGTTAGTATGTCCAGTTAGGTGTGTTCGACATGACCACGGACTTGACAGAGGACGGGAGACACTGGCCGTGTCTATTTGTTTCGCGAAGGGGGGGGGGCAGGAACATACCGAGTATTCTACCTCGACGGCCTCGTTCTTCTCGGCCATAGCCTCGACCTGCGCCAGAACGACCTCGAGGTACTCGTCGGCCAGCTCGTGGTATTCTCCATCTGTGAGCTCCGCGGGTACGGGATTGGGAGCGTGGTCTTGGACATTCGGGGGCGTAGGATCGCTTGAGTCGGGGAGGATGCCCTTGTGTTTGGAGCTTGTTGTGGAGAGAAACCTGGACCGAGACGAGAAGGGAGCGAGGACAGTCCGGGATGGAATCGTAAGGGCTCGTCGAGAGGCAGAGCGGGTTGCGCCAGTGGAGGTGGAGGTAGTGGAGGTGCGCAAGCCCCGGGAGAGCAGGCCCGTGGCCCTTGAGAGGGATTGTTTGGTCATTTTGAATGAAAGGAGGATGGGTTGGTTCGATTGAGGCGTGTATTGAGGCGTTTGGAGTTTTGGAGCTTTTGGTGACACACAGACTGGGGAGTAGAATAAATGAGAGAACCGGGGAAGGTGGAAGATGAGAGCACGGCACTTCCAAGGTTGAGCTGCAGGTTGCTGTGGTCCAGATGTCGCTGACGAACTGGAGCTCTCCTAGGGCCTGGGGCTTTGGGGGCGCGTGGATAGCCCCACCGTTTGGCAGGAGCTTTCCCCAGCTTTTCAGGGGTATATTGGTCCGTGCTCCTCTTGACTTCCAGATGTCAATGTTGCTAATATCACAATCGCGGGACATTTCCGCTGTACTGTATTCACGACCCATTTCCATTCCCAACTTCAAACATCGCCGACTCGCATCCCACCAACCAGCCGTCCAGTCTCTTGTCGCAGTGTTTCGGTCGCCACATACATACACAGACTTTAAAACATGATCAACGCTTTCTTAGTCTTCAACGGCCAAGGCCAACCCCGGTTGACCAAATTCTACACGCAACTGGTAAATCCTCCTCATCTTCCTCTGCGGCTTGCTGGCTCCGGTTGAAGACAAGCATAACTAACGCATGTTCTCCCAGGACACAAGTATCCAACAACGCCTCATATCCGAGATCTTCTCTCTCGTGTCGAATCGTCCCTCCGGGTCCTGCAACTTCCTCCCTCTTCCGCCTCTCCTCGCCGCCTCTGGCACCTCCCACTCCTCTGCTGAGCAACACAACGACGTGCCCTCGCTGGTGACATACCGACACTATGCGACGCTGTTCTTCATAGTAATATCGACCTCTACAGAATCCCCGCTCGCACTCATCGACCTGATCCAAGTATACGTGGAGGCTTTGGACAAACTGTTCGAGAACGTGTGCGAGCTGGATCTGATCTTCAACTTCGAGAGCCTACACGCCACGCTATCGGAGATGATCGTCGGTGGTGTGGTCATCGAGACAAATTTGGATAGGATTGTGGCCGGTGTCAAGGCCCAGGGGACTGTGGCGAAGAGGCCAGTTAATGAGTCCAGGGGCTCAGGCCTTGGCGCCGGGTTGGGCATGGGTGGCAACTTTGTTTGGGCTGGAAGATGAAGAGCGAGATACTGCACCCAGACGGATGTATGCGAGAATGCGGAAGCATATTATATTCTCGTCGGGCCACCCAAGTACCAGCTACTGTGGAAGCACGAGGAGCGTCCTGTTCGCTAAGCTGCGGTGTATGCCATTCCTCCGAGCCGTCGGATAACAAACGACAAGCCCAAGGCGGGTCCTTAGATAAGAGCAGCAGGACGGAGAGGGCATGTCGAGTGACCAAGCGCCATGGAGGGGAGATATCTTCCATTACAATGAGTGAGCCGCTGCTGAACAAGATATGCTATGCCCAGGGTATCCCTAGCCAGAACTCCTGAAAAGTCATATGCAATATGTACAAAACCATGCACACCTTACTTAACCTGTGGTAGACCTTGAGGATGGTCCCCCTTTGATGGCTTTGTAGACGATGATTCATAGTCATACCCGAACAAACTCCAGACGCTCTTCCGTATCTGTGCCAGTGTCAATGTCCGTCCCTGAATCCTTGGATGGGCCATTGGGGGGCTGCCAAGAAGACTTACACCAACAAATGGATGCCGCTCGATTTGCCAGTCCATGAACAAGACGGCGTAGATGACGACGGCTGATATACGTCAGTTCAAGCTGTCAAACAATATGTCTGGGACCCAATGTCCGGGTACGTAAGATCAATTGGTCCTCCACATACATGTGATACTAAACAGCTGCACAAGCTTGAGTAACCTCTCCCATTGTGGCCGTGACGTAGCGAGAGCCAGCCGCCGCTTGAACTTCTTCTCAAACTTGAGCTGCTCTTGAAGCGATAGTCTCTTGAAATCAGGCGGCCAGACCTTCTTGGGTCGGTGTAGTTCTCTTATCTGTCGTAGGATTGCCGGGTTGGACGGTCTCGCCTCCTGGGCAGCTCTTCGGATCAGTGTTGTGAACATGATTGGAGATCAGTGGAGGGCAATCAATCGGTCAATTGAGCGGTTGACTCAGTGCATCCGCTGAGATGTCGTTGATAAGTGACAGTTGAGGTAAGGTTGTCCGACTAACCCCTGTTGCAGTATGTATTGCCGGGGCCCTGTACTTAGTATGCACTTGGTGCCAGCATCCCTGTTCCCTGTCAGGCCTGTCGCGCATCATACTGGACCCACTAACCCCGCGATCTCCCGTTCCTGGTGCGGCCGGTGCGGCCTCGCTGGTGTGAAATTTTGGCCCCTCCAGCCCAAACAGTAACTGCTTTGGTTGCTCAGTGACTCAACTTCGACCTCGACCCCCCTCCACCGTACATTGAACGGACAAAACATACAGCATAACGAGGCTGTTCCGTGAGTTCAACTGGAGACTAAATCACTTACATAGATCATCTTTGCTAATTTTAGATCCCAGTGAAATTGGTTTCTCAACCTGGGAACAACAGGATTTCATCCCAACCATGGCGGCGAGCAATATCGTTGTCCCCGTCTCCAAGACGAAGGAGCTCAAGGGTGTACGTTCTCCTGGGCCCAATCCGCCTTCCATTCCTCCATACTCACACACGATGTGCTATTCAACAGACCGAGAAACGAGACACCCTGGTATCATGGGAGAAGAAGGTCCAAGAGAAGTGGGAGAACGACCGAGTCTTCCAGCCTGATGCACCCACCATCGAGGAGATCCCTCTGCACTCCATCAGCTCCTCGGAGCTCCGAGAGAAATACCCAAAATTCTTCGGTACCATCGCGTACCCATACATGTGCGCCATATCCCTTTCCCGCGCCTGAGCATCGAACACCGAATACAACGGCTGGGCTGGAGCAATCGAGTTGCAACTGGATCTGGGCCACGCAGTACTGACATGGGTACTGCTTAGGAACGGTGTTCTGCACGTGGGCCATGCCTTCTCGGACAGCAAGGTTGAGTTCATGGTAGGATGGGAGCGCATGAAGGGCAAGCGTGTGCTGTGGCCCCAGGGCTACCACTGCACAGGACTTCCCATCAAGGCCTCGGCCGACAAGATCGCAAAGGAGGTCAAGCTGTTCGGCCAGGAGTTTGAGAACTACGATGAAGAGGCCGAGATCGCGATGGAGAAGCCCGGTGGAAAGGAGGTCACAGTACAGGCCAAGAACGAGGACGTCACCAAGTTTAAGGCCACCAAGGGCAAGGCCAATGCCAAGACGGTCAAGGCCAAGTACCAGTTCCAGATCATGGAGTCGGTCGGAATTCCCCGGAATGAGATCCACCGCTTCGCGGACGCCAACTACTGGCTGGAGTTCTTCCCGCCCCTGTGCAGGCGTGATCTGTCCGCTCTGGGTTGCAGGATAGACTGGAGGAGACAATTCGTCACGACTGAGGCGAACCCATACTATGATGGTGAGTCGCCCTGCCTGATGACAAGCGCTCTTGGGACCAGCCTGTACTGACCTGGACATCTCTAGCCTTTGTAAGGTGGCAAATGATCCGACTTAAGGAGCTGAACAAGATCAAGTTCGGCACAAGGTACACCATTTACTCCATCAAGGACGGACAGCCATGTATGGATCACGACCGGAGCGAAGGAGAGGGCGTTGGCCCTCAGGAATACACGGCACTGAAGCTGAAGGTCCTGGAGTGGGCACCCAAGGCTGCCGAGGCTATCAAGGGCAAGCTACCAGAAGGCTCGAACGTCTTCTTTGTCCCCGCAACTCTCCGCCCAGAAACCATGTACGGCCAGACCTCTTGTTACGTCGGACCTAAGCTTGCATATGGCGTCTACCAGGCCTCCGATAACGACTACTACATCATGACCGACCGCGCCGCTCGAAACATGGCATTCCAAGGGCTGCTGAAGGAGGACGGTGTTATACCTACTTCCAAGGCCGAGCTCAAGGGATCCGATTGTATCGGTACTCTGGTCCACGCCCCTCTGTCCCTGCACAAGGATGGTGTCCGTATCTTGCCCATGGACACAGTCCTGGAGACCAAGGGAACTGGTGTCGTCACGAGCGTCCCCTCAGACTCACCCGATGACTTCGCGACCGTCCGTGAGCTTGCCAAGAAGGCGGACTTCTACGGTATTCAGAAGGAGTGGGCCGAGTTGGAGATCTTCCCTATCATCTCCACGCCTAGCTACGGAGACATCTGCGCCCAGCACCTCGTGGAGAAGCTGAAGATTGCCTCTCCCAAGGATGCTAAGCCCCTGGCTGAGGCCAAGGAGTTGGCATACAAGGAGGGCTACTACCAGGGTACTTTGCTGGTCGGCAAGTACAAGGGCGAGAAGGTCGAGGTTGCCAAGGCCAAGGTCCGAGGCGATCTGATTACTGCTGGTGAGGCTTTCGCCTACGCCGAGCCGGAGGGTATTGTCGTCAGCAGATCTGGTGACAAATGTATCGTGGCCCTGATGGACCAGTGGTTCATTGACTACGGTGAGGCAAAGTGGAGAGACCAGACCATCGACTGGGTTCAGAACGGCTTGAACACTTATTCTGGCGAGACCAAGAACGCTTTCATCGGCGTTCTGAACTGGCTGAACCAGTGGGCCTGTGCAAGAACGTACGGCCTGGGTTCGAAGCTGCCCTTTGACCCGACCTTCCTGGTCGAGTCTCTGAGTGACTCCACGATTTACATGAGTTATTACACCATTGTGCCATGGCTGCATACCGATCTTTACGGACAATCGAAGGGCAAGGGTGACATTACTCCCGAGCAGATGATTGATGAGGTCTGGGATTACATCTATTGCAGGACAGAACTCAGCGACGAGCTCCTGGAGAAGTCCAAGATCCCCAAGGCGACTCTGGAGGGCATGCGCCGCGACTTCGAGTACTGGTACCCCCTGGACGTGCGTGTGTCTGGCAAGGACCTGATCCCCAACCACCTGACCTTCTTCCTTTACAACCACGTCGCCCTCTTCCCTCAGGAGTACTGGCCCCGTGGAGTCCGAGCAAATGGCCATCTGATGCTGAACGGCGCCAAGATGTCTAAATCCACCGGAAACTTCATGACCCTGGATGACACCGTCAAGAAGTACGGAGCTGACGCTGCCCGTGTTGCTCTGGCCGATGCCGGTGATGGTGTTACCGATGCCAACTTCGAAGAGGATGTGGCTGACGCCGCCGTGCTGAAACTGTTCAACAACAGGGAATGGATCGAGGAAGTGTCCAAGGACACTGAACTGAGAACCGGACCTCTGAACTCCTACCAGGATGCTCTGTTTGACAACGAGATGAACATGTTGGTGGCCGAGGCTAAGAAGGAGTACACCGAAACCAACTATAAGCTTGCGCTGAAGGCTGCGTGGTTCGACTTCACCTCAGCAAGAGACTTCTACCGTGAGGCATGCATTGGCTCCGGAATCAAGATGCACAAGGACCTGGCTTTCCGCTACTTCGAGCTGCAGGCTTTGGTCATGGCCGTCGTAGCGCCGCATTGGTCTGAGTGGGTCTGGTTGGAGATCCTGAAGAAGCCCCAGTCCATCCAACTGGCTCAGTACCCCGAGGTTCCTGCACCTAACCCTGGCCTGTCCGCCGCGCGTGACTATGTCCGTCACACGTCGAGCAACATTAACAGTGCCGAGTCTACCCAGCTGAAGAAGAAGGCCAAGGGCAAGGACACGGTCTATGACCCCAAGAAGCCCAAGATGCTGACGTAAGTTCCCTGTCTTCCGGTTTGACACCTTGGATCAAATTGCTTTACTGACATATGCCCACTCCCCACAGTGTCTTCACAACCGAGAAGTTCCCTGCCTGGCAAGAGAAATACATCGACCTGCTGCGCGAGAACTGGGACGCCGCCACCAACTCCATCACCAACGAGAAGGAGTTCAACGGCAAGATCGGCAAGATGGGCGAGATGAAGAAGGCCATGCCCTTCGTGATGCAGCTCAAGAAGCGCCTGCAATCCGGCGAGGACGCGTCGGTCGTCCTGGAGCGCAAGCTCGCCTTCAACGAGCAGCAGATCCTGCTGGACATGGTCGCCGGCCTCAAGCGCACGACCGGCTTCCAGAAGATCGCCATCGTCATGGCCCAGGAGGGCACCAAGAAGGGCAAGGACCTGACAGACGGCGGTAAGGAGGTTGATGTGACCAGCCCCATTGCTGAGAACGCGGTGCCCGGGTCGCCGAGCTTCCTGTTTGAGAACTTTGAGGTGTAAGGTGTAGGTAGGGGTTGGGAATAGGGGGTAGCTGTGGTGAAGCTTGTGCCATTATGAGGCGAAAAGAACAATAGAGTGGATGATTCAAACAAATATATGTTGCATGTTCTAAGTCTGCCTCCTGCCTCAGTGTGCTCTATAACTATAGTACGTGGGAATCTAGTGGACAAGAACACTCATTGGGCTCAGTCCTTGTCATTATTCATGCTATGTCTACTACCATGGCCAAGCCTGCCGGTGTGATAACCAAAATTTGCAAACCTGTCCTACATCGTAGAGCCTTGCTATTCCTTCCATCTTCGCACCCTATCCGAGGTATCTCCGGGCGTGGGACATCAACGCAGAAATGATCGCTCCTACTCAGAGGTTAGTTGGTCCTGCAAAGATCACATGTGGAACCGCATGGATACATTAAACCTTACCCATTAAAGCCGCCAACCCATATCTGACGTATTCACTCTTCAAAAGCACAGCCATCCGCTGTCTCGCCCCGTTGAGAGCGTCAATGCTGGGCCCCACGGTGTCGAGGGATTTGTTCTTTTCATATGAGTCAATGCCATCCTCCTCCCTCGGGGCATCATGCTGGAGTTCCAAGTACCGTGGCGTCGTAGTATCTTGATCGAAGGACTCTTGTGGTTCAGCTCCATTTTGTGTGCCGCTTCTCAGCTGTTGGTCTATCAGTTGCAATATGCGCTCCTTGGTGTCGAATGGGCATAGCTCAACCAAGTCACGGAGTGAATAGTCACTCCTCTTGCCCGCAGCGGTTTCGGGTGAGAAGCCGTCATCCTCACCCTCCGATATCTCGACAATCGGCATTGGCTCTCCATCTCCGGTAACCATGTTGAGTCTCATAACACAGCTTCGGCACCCAAAATTGCAAAATAACGTTCCTTCATCTCTGGAATCCATGTCTCTCAACAAGGAGAACGAAAGGTCCAGATCTGGCTTGAACCGCAGGAAGAGTTCTAGGTAGTTGCCGATGGATTGAGTCTCTTCGTTCTCTTTTCCCACAATGCTCATACCCGTACAATATCGACAGACAAACCCAAGTATGAAGTACTGCCATATAGTCAGGCCACCAATGATAACACCCGATTTATCCCACCCCCGGAAAAATGGAATACAATTTAAGGAGGTCCCAGAGGACAGCAATTTTGTCTCCAATAAAGCTTCAACAACTCGGGTGGATTGACGGTCCATCCGATATCTCCATATGTATCCCTCCCATATGCAACAGCACGCGATGATGGATACTGCAATTGGCTGCTGGGAAAGTTCAGAGGCGTTATTGGATATGCACCAAAGAGGATATTCGTAGAACCCAGCAAAGGTCAGCGTGTACATTGGATCGTCAACGTAAAGGTTGGTATCAGGTTGTTCGTCTGGGGCTATGGTAGCGCTAAACTCCCCGACGTATTGGAAGGAAAGTGCGTATCTGTGTGCGGCGTAGAACACCCTGTTCATCAGTATCATCGATCCTGGACAGATTAGATCGACCTTTTCGTTGGTTTTGAGCAACGTTCGTAGACGGTCCAAATAAGTATATGGTGCGCAATCGAGCTCATGGTCTCGCCTCATTTTCAAGAGGACGTATGTTGTTTCTCCAGCCCGTAGGGAAATAAGATGATATGGCGCATCTCCAATATCGAGCAGGACGTCAGCAATGAGTAGACTTGATATAGCGTCGACATGGTCAAAGCCGTGAAGGTTTAATTTCATATCAACCTTCACATCCTCTGCGTCCAGGAATTCCAGAACGGTCCGGTGGGTGAAATCCAGTGCCAGGTTCCAGTGTCCCCAACCTTCAATCGAAGCATCGTACGGCTCCACGAGCCCTTTGCACCAGCCAACCAACTTTCTCTTGGAAACCTTCAGCCTCTTGTTGTCAAAAGTTTCTGGTACACTCCTCTGTGGAATCGATTCCGCCTGTTTCACGAAGAAACCATCTTCTCGTTCGTAATCATCCAAGAAGGAGTATGCGAGTAGCGACATCTTGTAATTATAGTTGTTCAACTCGATAATCATCGCGAATGTCTGATACGCTCTTCTTCTCGCTGTCTTTCCCAGTGTCCGTAGTATATGCCTATACAGGCTTTCCAACTCATCAGGAAGGACGTCAACTTCGTGCATTAGGTCAGCGCACGACGACCCACTGTCGAGTCCCTCACGCAAGGCTTTAACAACCAGTGCCACCCACAGGAAGACACCCTTTGCTTTTTGTATGATTGACGAGACCAGCGATTCGAGATCATTGTCACTGCTGGCATGGGAAAGCTTGTCTCGAATATAAATATACATGTCGTGCCTTGTAATGTCATGAAGCCGTATTCTGAACTTTCCTGAGAATGCGCCCATAAAGTCTGGGTATTCTCGGCTGGATACGCAGATTCTCACATTCCCCGGGGATATGGCTGCCCATTGTTTTAGCAGGTCGACAAGAACTTTATAGTCATCTTTAACTGTTGGTTGAAATTCGTCCAGTCCGTCGATGAAGATGCAGATGCACTTGTTCTCATACAAGTGAGGCGAGGCGATGATGTTGGAGAACGCCTTCACAATTTGTGTATCCGAAGTCTTGATGGTCTTCGGTGTCATCCAAGGTGCAGCCATCGCTTGTTCATACTGAACAGGCAGCGCCGTAGTCATCAGCTCGGGGCAGTATCTGAGGATCTGGTAGATAAGGCTTCTGTAGAGGCCGCGTAACGACTTTTCATACTCTGAGCCCGCGTTCCAGAAGTAGAAACTCGCGATAGTCAACTTGCGGCCATCTGAGGTACGACTAACGTCAGTATTCAAACCTAATTCGATTCGGGTCAAGAAAACGAAGGCATCAACAACACTCACTTGCCCAATGGTGGAGCCGTTCGGCTGTGCGAGGACTTCCAGTAACAAATTTGATCAGTGTGGATTTTCCGGAGCCGAGTTTCCCAGATAGATGGAAGTTATTACTGGTGTTTTCGGCAACTAGCCATGAGCTGAGCTTCTCCCTCGCCTGAATCTTCTCGTCCATGATCGAGCGTCGGTGACTTTGCTCTGAATCTTCACCATGTTCTATTCCTGCCTCGTCCAGGAACGACTCTTGTTCGATGGTCTTGTCGTCTTCCACGACCCACGCAAACGTATTGGAATGTGTCTCGACCACCATGTTCTCCCGGTGATCCATCCCGTCGAATGAGAGACAGTTAAGGATACGCTCCTTCGCAATAATATGAAATACTTCCTCTTCCGTTCCGAGTAAGAGCTTCAGCTGAGACTGGACATCAGAA
Organism: Cytospora piceae; assembly: GCA_016508685.1. Classification (NCBI taxonomy): domain Eukaryota; kingdom Fungi; phylum Ascomycota; class Sordariomycetes; order Diaporthales; family Cytosporaceae; genus Cytospora; species Cytospora piceae. Next base: position 558,554 of record JADMLE010000005.1, on the reverse strand, counting down.
CCAACAGAAGAGAGCTCCACAATTCTTCGAAGTTGTGATATCTGTCTGTGTAGCTCATCCAGCTTGAGTTCATCATTCCTTGATGCAGCAACCAAAATTTCAAGCTTCCTCATCGTCTCGTTTCTGCACAAACATTAGCAGCGTCTAAGTTGAACAGGGTCAAGTCCGAGCGAGCAACCAACCTTGAGAGAAAGTTGAGTTGCAGTTCCAACTGGTCCGACAGTGCCCCAGTCGCACTTCCAAGTCCTCTCTGTCTTTGTCATATAGCTTTTTCCTCAGGGTGGATACGATGCTTTGGCGTTTGGAGTCGGGATCCTTGGGCTTGATCTTCTCGAGCAGTGAGATGAGCCGGATTGAGATGTCATGGCACTCGCGCGCCAGTGTATCGAGGCCTTCATCGTTGCTCGAATGGCCGGCCGCTTGGCAAGTCAGTAGTTGCGCGGACAGATGTTTCATCTCGCGCACAACCGCCTCGCGGCTTCTGTTGTCGTCAAGTGTCCCATGAGTGGAGTCGTGGATCTCTTTTGCGCTCTTGAAGAGTCCGGTGCTGAAGTCCCAGGAAAGAATGTTGCTCAGGAGACCGATGGCTGTGAGAGGATCCATATTGCAGATGTTCGCGTGCTTAGTCTGGACGGAGTGTGATCGTTGAATTTGAAATTTATCAATCACACGTTATCGTCGCCGCCGGGTCATCGGTCACAATAAGTAGTCATCAAAAGGTGGCAAGAGAGGAGATGTTTTGTCAGGCACCTCGTGAGTTGCCAGGCGGGGTAGCAATTAGGGACCATATGGAACTCACTTTGAAGAGAACCAAAGCCAAACAGAGCTCGGAGTTATGACTTCTTACTCATCTCTGCAAAGTTGATGTCACGAGACATGTGTCCGTTCTACTGAAGTTTCTTAGGGCTCGATTTGAAAACCCAAGCCTCGTGACTTGTATTCGAGTCCAGGCAAGGCCCCTACCTATCCTAAAATCCTATTTCATGCCATCGACGAGAAACTTCGCCAACCTTTTCTGTTATGGCTGTATATCTCCAACACTACTTTTTGATCTCTGCTCGCCTGTGTCATCCTCCTACTCATCTTGGCATCCAATGTTTTCCAAATACCCTCTCTTGAAGTACTCGACTCCGCATAATAACTTGTCTTCTGTCCTCAAGGGTTGCCTTCAAGGATGACGCAGCCGCCGGTTGTTTATCATATTGAGTTGGGAACACAGATAACTTCAAGCTGGATGACCCGGATGTAGAATCCTTTTTGTTGGAGCGCTTCTGGCTGAAACCTTCGGAGAAAATCGGCCTGATTGGCGGGACGCAGGATGCGATAACAACAACATTCTGCTCGACACTATAGAAGGAGCTTGTCAGGCCGTGGCTTTCCTTTTATCTCACAGACGGAGTACTCACAGGCCCCATATTACCAATGGAACAATATTCCAGACTTCCGACATAATTAGCATATAAGTTTAACATTTCCCCAGGAACGCCCATTGGACTCATGGGGATCAGTTTATTCGGAAAACAGACATAAACAAGTCGACTTGATGATGGTGACAATGGCCGAAAGTAGTGTCAAGCCCATCACGAAACATAAGCCGAGTTTTATCAATGACTTCATATGCAACTTCCAAAATGCTGTGATGGGCATCACGGCCAAAGCGATGTCAGTCGCAATGGTGTACGCCGTCATGAAGTACGTGATATCTTTCAAAACACTAGAATCCCAGCAACGTCCGGGCAACGACGGGTTCCACAGCTTCTCGGTCGGCGTACACTTGCTGACTTTGTGTCGACAAAGGCAAGACCGGACTCACGATCCTCTGTTCTTCGCGGACGGCAGACTTCACGCCACACCGCTCAGCGACGGGCTCGCGGCGGACAATTACCAGAAGAACATCGAGTTCTGCTACGTCAGACCGTCTTTCAACAGCTTCCCGGAGTAACCCAACCTTCACGACTATAAGGATGCGGTGCCGTCTATTGACGGGCTGTACCAGTTCGCGTACTGTCGCGAGGAGCCGCTGCACTTCTTCCCCTGGCTGGAGGCCTATCCGCCGACCTGACCCGGTTCGCTGCGTTTATGTCGGTATACCGCGCGAGACATGCTAACTGGTGGGATCGTGGGTTTTACCCTGTGAAAGAGCGTCTCGTGGATGGGTTCGACTCGAATGTTTCAATCTAGAAGAATGATTGAAGGATCCAACCAAACACCAAACCATCATAACCCTATAAGGTGACTTGCTGTTCACACCCATAGCTCCGTCATCTGGATCCGTGAACCAGTCCATGTCAATGAAAACATCACTAGGTTAGTAAACCCAGCGCTGACTTGGATTTCTACTCAATTCACGAACGTCGAATACATACCATCGAATGGGTTGGCAACCGATGGCAACGACGCCTTCTTTCACAGGTATTTCAACCGTCGAGTAGGCCAGTTCCTTTCTCTTCCCAAAGCCTTGCAAGTACAACTCCACACATTCAAGCTACTCTACATTTGTGAACACTTTTACACACTTTTGTTATTACAGACAGACAGCAGTGGATTATATCCGTTTCGACTCGAGCCAACTACACATTCCCAAGGTCATACGATGGCAAGCAATAGCGAAGACACGTCCTTCTGGGCCTGTGTCAATCGCCTCGGTATCAAACTTAATAAGCATTGCTTCCAGCGTGTCCCTCCTACAGCTATTCAGGATGTGGTCAAGGCCCACCATGTCTGCAGATCAGAGGTTCAAGTCACTCCAGGCTCGACAGGCCGCGGAATACGGATGGAGCATATTGTAGCTCTACATCAACAGCTCGCGCCTGGTGGGAATGACGCTCATGCATTCCTGGGGTATTGGGACGGAACTACGAACCCTCGGCATGAATTACGGCTTCTTGACTTCCGGACTTTGACCTTCAGCATCACGGACGGGGTGGCCAACAGGAGATGTCAGTGAGTACGCCTCCTGAGCTACCTCATAGCAAGTTGAAGGGATGACTAACATGTTAGAATAAAGGATTGGTACTGAAGATCTCAAGTGGATTGTATTGAGGCTTAGTTGTGTGCTAAATGATGCAGGATATGATCGGGAGAACCTACCCGACTGCGAGGGGACTATAACTAGGGTCATCTTCATCGAGCCAACCGACCCTCAACATGGGGTTTTCACTTGCCACTGGACCGACCCCCAGACCATCAAATGGTTTCTCAGACGCAGACCGCAAAGCAAACTCGTCGGGGATGTAGCGGTCCTGGGTTGGGATCCTGTCCCGGACCTACCTATGGACCCAGGGAGCCTTGAGGCTTTGGCTGACGAAGGACGTGGATATGTTGCTTATGAACAAGGCGACAGTTCTGCGCAGAACACCTGAGGCTCTTCAAGGGACCGAGATGGTCATCACAGTGGGCATGACCGAAGTGGGCATCACCACCACGGCCGAAGGCAACCATATTTGATAAAGGGTAGGGGATGCCAAGGCATTCTTTTTTTTTTTGAGGTCTCTTTAGAGAAACAAACATAATAACATGAATTACATGGTACCTGTCTCCCGAACCGTGCATGTTAGCTGATATTGTATATGATCCATTACCCTTGCTTTTCATTACTGGAATACTATAAGGACTCGTTAGAGTTATAAGTGTATTTTAATCATGTCAACAAGGGAGATTCCTTTCTAGGTCTAAGCCAACTGTAGCCTAGGATATAGGGATGCACAACTAGGGATTTGTTTTTGGGGGGTTTAATATACTACAATGCCTACTCTAATCTCCATACAACCTGAGACTTACTACTAGTCGTTTCGTACCCTGATGAAGTCTCAATATCGCACCTTATTATCCATCCCATCCTCTCCATAATCAGATATTCTTATGTCACTCACCCATCTTATACACCAACACTTACAACTCCCATGCGAATTTCTAGGCTGGGACCCATGGATACAGCTGACTAGCCCGTGCCTACCATGCCATGTCCATCAATGCCACCAGGAGTCATGACATCTCATCTAAGTCCAAATCTTCCTGAACTTCTCGTCGAAGTCTTGCTGTACCCTCTGGAAGATGCGCAAGACATGGACCAAACCCTTCCCACCGTCGCCCTCCCAAGCAGGTAATGCAGCAGACTCAGTACCATCCCTTGATGCCTCCGACAAGCGTGGCTTGCGGTGGCTGCCGTTTGGGCTCAGAGATGCCACTGGCCCATTCTCTGCGTCACCATCAAGGCTGTCGTCGTCTTCCCAGGACTCGGCAACTTTGACCTTCTTGGTCTTTTTGCGAGCCGTAGATTCCGCCATTGCCGCATCAGGTCCACCATTGGCTGTCTGAGCATCCTCGATTCCGGTGGTGACATCGTCATCCGTGTCTATCGCATCCATGTGCTCCTGATGGGCGTCATTGGCATCCTGGACATCCAGCATTGCCATGTCCCCATCACCACCTGCGTCTAGAGCCAGGAAGTTTGTCAGGCTGGTGACGATGGTCGCTAGGACCAGCGAGAAATCCTTCAGGTGGAACCATACATCACCCCTCTTGACGTGGTTATCCCTTACCAGAGCCTCCATGTCGCCGTGTTTGAAGAAGTCATATATGTACGCATTCCAAGCCGCACCCTCAGTGTCGTCCGGGGAGATGGGGATGAACGGGAATGCCGACTCCTCTAGGAACACTCCGCTTCGTACGGTACTACACAGCTCGTGGATGGAGCCGAATGAGTGGTCATCGAATCCGGAAAGGGCATCGAAGGGTGAGCGGAGCTTCGTCGGTGGGAGGTGGTGGTCATCTCTCAAAGCGTTCAAGAGATCTGCATTGCTCGAAGTGTCTCCGGAAGCACCAACGTCGAACCTGGTGAAGGGAAGAAGTTGGTCTGACTTATTGTGCAAGTGTTGTTCAACGAAGGTGCCGACATAGCTCTTGAAGATGTCCAGGGTGTCTCTGTTGTGCTTCCGGAGAATCTGCAGCGCATCGTCTGGTAAGGGTGGAAGGTACACCACCGACGGAGAATGACGGACAGCCTCTCTTCGGCCTCTTCTGGAGCCGTGGGTAGGGATGCGGCAGAAGATGTGTGAAAGAATGAGGGCTACCTTGAGCACGACGGCGTCCGGCCTGTGGCGGAATTCAGCACAGAGGGTATGGAAATAGCCGTTCTTCAAAAGTGAGTGGAAGGCAAACACAGCGTCCTCGGTGAAATAAAGATGGCCGACCAGGCCAGCAAAGTTGAGTGGCGCACCATCACGATCGAGGAGATGCTGACGACGGAGATACTCAATTGAGAAGCGCAGGTGGTGTTTGATGGCCATCTGATCAGCTGGTCCGCCCAGATAAAGACGCGTTTGGGACAAGAGAGACTGCACCGCACGGACAGAGTAGTCCGAATTCTGGGTATGACGAAGTAGGCCGAGGGTCCGCAAGACGAGGGTCGTTGATAACGGGAAGTGTCCGCGAAGATCAGGCAACCTAGAAGACATGATCTCGAATACTCGCTCCTTGGACATGCCGACAAAGACGACGTTGCCAAGTAGATCGAAACCTCTTCGGCCAGCACGACCCGCAGCCTGATGGTAGTTGAGCGCAGTCAGAAACACCGAGTCCCCAAAGAAGACCACAGTCTTGCAAGGCATGTTGAGGCCCAGAGCAAGAGTCCCAGTGGCGAAGACGACGGTGACAAAGCCCTTGCGGAAGAGCATCTCGACAGTCTGACGGTATTTGCGATTCATGCCGGCATGATGAACGCCAATGCCCCGGCGAAGTGCTGCAACAATGTCCGGGTTGACCTCTATGAACCGTAGGGGATAAATCATCTCTTCGAGCTCCGAAGGGGTAATCTTGGTCTCATCAGCAAACGAGAACTGTGGAAGGTGTTCGTTGGGGTCGAAGGTGGCCCAGATGCTAGGGTCGTCTTGCAATCGACCGTCGTCGATATCGTCATCATCTCGCTTGCCCTTTGACTTGCTCTTACTGGCCTTCTTGGCCACAGTCTCGATCTTGTCGTTTGCCTTCTTCCATTTCTCAAACTTGGTCATCTTCTTCTTCCACTCGGGATCCGATGCCTTGTGAGACTCTTCGGCCTGTGTCAGGTCTTTTAGGAGCCGGAAGGCAAAGTCCTCACAGTTCACTCGGTCGTAGTTAAAGAAGATTGCTGGAAGAGGTCCCTGATACCGGAGGTCCGTCAATAGCGGAAGGATCTGGTCCTTGAGAGCTGTGCTAGACATTGGAGACACCTGGCAACGAGGCTGCAGGTCCCTCCGGACGGCCTCAAATGGGGACTTGTGGTTGTTCATCCAGGAATCCAACCCATCTTTTAGCATCTTCTCGTACCTCGCCACATCGGCCTTTCTCACAATGTCCGGCAATGCTTGTTGTGGACTCAGACATGGGTCAAGAGTGAACTCGCTGGTCTGATGCTTATTCATACTCTTCCATAGCAGAAGACAATCTCGCGGCTCGAGACTGAGGTCCTGGATAGTCCCACGGTTACGGTTGATGAGACTGGCCACCGGGTGAATGTAAAAGAACCGAGATGCCGCAACACTCCCATCATCCAAGCCTGGAACAGGCAACCTCTCAACTGGCTGCAAGCCATTGAAGGAGAAGTCGTGGGGCGCATGCCACAGGAACTTGCGGAGGTCGGAGTATCGCGTCGAGTGGATGATCATTTCCAACTCATTGCCCTTGGCGCGCTCCGACTCTTCAAGCCAGGCTTTGAACTCGAGCGGGTTGCCCACCGTGGCCGACAACGCAATAATGGGACACGGAGCCATGAGTAGCAGTTGCTCCCAAATAACACCATCATCTGCCTGGCCAATGCAGTGGACTTCGTCGAAGATGATGCGTTTCACCCGCCGTGACCACGAGTTTGGATCCTCAGCATTCGAGGGCGCCATGAGCATGATTTGGAGAATGTGCGGGACAGTAACCAAAATCTGGCACTTCCCGGGGTTGTTGACTCGGTAGTCTCTCGTATGGATAGCCCACACCGACTTCGCCTCGTGGCCATACTTCTTGGTGTACCGAGCCTGTACCTCCGCAGCAATCTGGTTGACAAGTGCCTTTGTAGGGGCGACGTATACGAGAACTCCGTCGTTGCTCTCTTTCAGTACACGCTTCATAGCATAGAAGGATATGAACGTCTTTCCAGCCGAGGTGGGGGCTACAACGAACAGGCTTTTGGATGCGTCGATGGCATCCAAGACCTTTCGTTGCCATGCGTCGGGGTTGAAAGGCACACGAGAGTCGGGTGCTGGGTCAAAGCTTCGCTCTAGAAAGGGACCGCAGTGCTGAAGTTGGAACTCGACATTGGCTGGGCTCAAGGATGGTGTTCTGCCTCTGCTCTCGAAGACGCCAGGGAATGGTAAAGGCCGGCTTGCAGGTGCTGGTGTACCGGACACAAACTCCGCCGGTAGCTGAAGAGCTTTGGCGAAGGACTTGAATAGCTTGAAAGCAGAAGATGATACCAGGTCTGATCTGCTGACATCTTGGATGGTCCACCAGATCAAAGCTGAAATGTCCTCGTTTTTTGTAGGACGAGGTCCAGGCCGGGTCAACAACGAGGCTAGGCCATTACAGGCGTACAATGAGACCTCGGTTCCGACGACGGACTTGAGGCTGCCGCTCAGGCCATTGAGGTACTTGATCGTTTTGAGGTATCTCTTGCTTAGATCGGATTCCTTTTCGAGAGATATGCACTGCTGCTCCCATGACACCAAGGCGTCGTTGGCCTTGGCCTTGACTCTCTCTTCTTGCCGCGCCTGAGCAGCCTCCAAAGCCAGCTCCTTTCCGCTCTTCTTCTGGCCCTTCTTTGCTCCAGCCTGCTTGCCTGATTTGCCGGATTTGGGCTTGTTGTCTGGCTTTTTCAATTCTTTGGTCCTTGCATGCTTCAGCACCTTGGTTTCAGGCTGGGTGCCCAGCTCGTCCGTTACCACAATGACCTCCGGGTCAATCATCTTCCCAGAGGCATTGGTGAGACTCGCCGAGTAGACAATGATTGCGGCCATTTGCTTGTAATACGTTCTCAGTTGGCGTCCTGTCCTGGGCGGTGCAATGTGTTTGATGTCAACCGAGACGCGGGCGTTGTGCCAATGAGACAACTCCTTGAAGATCACGGGAAGGGTCTCCTGCCCAGACACAGCAGTTGGTGCCAGCCGAACATCTTTCAAATAACCGTCCAAGATGGGGTTGCTGAATGGAAGAACGCCATATTCAGGAGAGACATTCCCAGTCTTCGGGGCTGTCTCATTGTCGTTGTGTACGCCGAGGCAGGTGATGGTGCTGTTGGTGTCGAAAGAAGGCAGGTGGCTGGATAGATCGATGCCTGTGACCTGTGACATTTTTGCCGTAAAATTTTGGACCTCTGTAGCCAATGGCTTGGGAAGTCTTTGGTTCTTTCCCAGGACATATCTGAGCAACCTCCCGTCTAGAAGATCGAAGAGATCCCACTTGAGATCCCACTTGAGGTCATGGGGAAAGCCGGCAAGGAACCCGAGGCAGGCACTTGAGAGCTTCGACAACAGAGTGGTGGCAGAGACTTTATTTGGGACTTGTACCACACCGAAGGATCGTTCTGACAGCGGAAGCCGTCTGAGAAGGACGAGATGTGTTATGAATGCTGAGGCCCAAGCGCAGAATTCTTGGAGTTCCCCTTGACGCATCTTTGCCATGAGACAAAGTGCATAGAAGGAACACACGTCCCTCTTGGACAAGGAATGGCCATCTTCCCATGGTGTCCAGCCCAGTGTTGCGATCTGAATGTTATGGTATAGCAGGATGTCGGGGTCATAGTCGCTCGTGGATGGCTCCGGAAAAACAATCGCCACCAGCCTTCTTGACGCCGTAGGAGAGATGACAGAGGATCGAACCTGATGATAATCAGAGCAAGTCAGTAAGAGACCATCTCGGTTATAATTAGAAGACCACCTACGCCCGAGCTTGCAAATTCAATGTCGTTGATGAAGGCAAGACTGTACCCTCTGGCTGCCAGGTGATGCGCAATACTGAGGAATGATATGGCAGAGGCCTTGGTACACGCATCGAAGACAGGACCATCGAGGCAAAGGAAGAATCGTATGGCGTTGAGGGTCAGGTATTGCTCGAAGTCCAAGCCATTCAGGCTTTGGAACTCGAAGGATATGGTCTGGCTTTCGGCCGAGCTCTTGCAAACACCATCAGGTTGTTGTTGTTGAAGATGCTGTATCAAAATCGCCCTCGTCAGCAAGTATTGGCTATGAAGTTCCTTCGGCACTCCTTGAGGCAAGCAGAGATTTTCGTGATCTTGGATCCAAGCGATGTGGAAGTTGCAGCCGCGCTCCTTCAGCTTGCACAGGAAACTCTCGACAGCATGAACGGCATGCAAAAGCTGAAACCCCTCTGTGAATACATGATTAATGATTAGTCGCGAGGCCTCTTTCACATAGGGATTTGAAAATACCTTGCAGATCGACCTTGGCCTTGGTGATACAGTAAAGCATCAACGCGTCCCCATGTATGACAAACAACTCCTTCCCTGCCAAGTCTCCTACCAAGTCCACACGGAGCGGACTGGTTAATTCGTACCAGGCAATGGAAGCGTTGCCAATGTCGCACTCTTCTTCGGAGAACGCCATTGTTTTTGGGTATCCAGGTTTTTCCGACAATATGAGTGAGGTATGCAGCTTGCTGATGGATTTGGTGCTGATGGTTTGGCCGTGTTGTGTTTGCGGATGGAAAGAAACCCTGGAGTTTTTATAAGTGATTGATAGTCAGCCGACTGTTGGTTGCCGCTGCAAGAGGCCCACCGTCAACAAATACTGTGCAAATTCAGTTCACAAACACATCAGGTTTTAGGCAGGCAGTCAGGCAGGAAACGGCACACCAAGCGGCAGACATGCAGGAGGGACTGCTAATAGAAATCAGCCACGAGACAACTCTGATCTGCTTTGTAGGGTCTGATGAGTACGCTGCCAAATAAGACATATGTAGGTATTATTCTTCCACTAATGTTTGCAGCTCAAACATCAGTCAAGTTGTGGATGATCAAATCGGAAGTATGCCCGCAGGTGAGGCCAACTTGAAGCTCTGAGAACGACCGCCCTTCAACTGGCCAGGCATCAAACGCATACCCACCCCCCCCCCCTTTAAGCGATCACTCATTGAGGAAACTCTAGTCCGTGTCCAAAGCGAAACAGGGGGTCCTTGGTATCGAAGGGCACGTCCTCTCGGCTATTGCTCGCTGCCTCCATCGACCGCGGCAGATCGAAGGGCAACTTGCCCCGAGGCAGCGAGTCACCAGCACCGAAACAGACATCGAGGAATGCATCCGTGTCGCTGCCATAGTCCACGACGAGTGCAGTACCTCTGCCGCTGGCAGCATCCTGTGCTTCGACGATAGGTGTCAGTACACCAGGACGGTCCAGGTAAACGTCAAGTATCGAACTCGGCACTGTCTTGATGATGTCGGAAATGCGCGCGGCCTCTTTCTCCGGGAACTCGAGCGAGCCAGAGTGGAACCGTGATTCGAAGCCACCCGGTCGGGCTTCATGCGGTGTCTTCAAGCGGATGAGTGCAACATCTGCCTCTACTGGAGTAGCAACAACCTTCAGGCCTCTTTTGGTGGCGGCGTCGGCATCCAAGCCCTCCACATAGAACTTCTTCGCTCCTTGCTCAGACGACAGTGGAAGTACTCCACCATGGTTCGTAAGTATCGTGTAAGCCTCACGCTGAGCAGCTTTGCCCTGTTTGACAAACTTCGGCGATCCAACAATCTCGCCTGCCTTCTCCACGTCCACGAAGCGCTTGTAGTCGAACAGGCCGAGCCGGAACTTCTCTGCGAGAACACGACGGAGTGAGTCGTCTATGCGGGGCTCCGAGACGAAGCCTTCTCGTACAGCCTGGACGATGAGTTCAGGCCTCGAGTCGCCACCGAACTGGTCACAGCCTGCGTTAATGATCTTCACGACTCTCTCCAACTCGCTTAGGTGCTCGCAGCCCCATGCCCGAGCCGGCATGTCTTGGCCCATGATGACGGCGTCTGTGATGAGGCCCCAGTCGGTGAGAACAATGCCTTCAAACCCGAGCTCTTTGCGGAGGATGTCCGTTATTACGCCTTTGTTGAATGCGAAACCGACTGGCTCATATTTGGTTCCAACTGGCATGGCGTATGAAGGCTGATGGGATGGTTTAGCGTCAATACACATAGTCAGGGGTACGGCGAAGGGGGGTGCATCATTACCATGATCTGTCTCGTCCCAGCCGCGATGGCCTTCCTGAAAGGTTCCAGATGATATTCAAAATTGTCCCCAGGATAAACCTGCTCCTTGCCATATACAAAATGCGAGTCCTCACCGTCTAATTCAGGACCAGCCCCCGGGAAATGCTTCGTAGTCGTCGATATACTCTCACGACCATCTCCCGTCGCTGCGAACTGCCCCTGAAGCCCTTCCACACAAGCCACAGTCAACTCCGAGACCACATCAGCATCCTCGCCAAAGGTCGATTTGACCCGGGCCCATCTGTACTCCGTCGCGACGTCAGCCTGCGGGTGCAGCGCCACCCGCAGCCCCACGGCCAGGTACTCCTGCCTGACGACGTCGGCAAACCGGCGCGCCAGGTCCGGGCTGCGCAGCGCGGCGAAGCCGAACGTCTCGGGCCACCGGCTCAGCGAGCCCGCCCTGGAGCCCGTCCCCACGTTGGTGTCGAAGTGGTTCCGCGGGTCGGTGGACAGGGTCACCGGGATGCGCAGGCGGGTGTGGTCGAGGACGTACTGCTGGAGCTTGTTGTGCCACGCCGCCACGAGCTTCGTGTCGGTGATGGGGCCGATGAGGTTGAAGTGCGCCATCTTCAGTTCCTCCAGCAGCTCGCGGGTAGCGCCGGCCGGCTCGCCGTCTGGGCCGGGCCCGGCTATGCCCTTGTGGAAGAGCTGCCCTGCCTTCTCCTCGATTGTCATGCGGGAGATGAGGTCCTCGACACGCTCTTCGACGGGGAGGTTAGGGTCCTCGTACGCAGGTTTGGATCCGGTAGGCACCCCTCCTCTTGGGGTGATTGGCTGGGAGTTTTCGGCCATGATGTATAGTACGGAAGTCCCGTGAGTGAATATTGTTGGAGCTTAGCTTCACTTGAACGAAGGACCTTGTAAGCGACCAAGGACAGTTCGAGTCAGTTTGTAAAGTGAAGTTGGTCTGCGACATAGGTGTGACCTAACGTCTCTATGTATACGAAAGGTAGTAGTCAAGTGGGTCTGCCCTTACCAGTACACAAATACGGATGACGAATTCCAGGTCAAGCAGACATTGTCTCCAATGAGGCATACCCAGACATGGCGTGCGCAGCCAGTCTTTACTCCGGCTGAACATTGAAGTTTCGGCGAAGAGGGTTTGTTCCATGTATACCGTGGTTCCCAGGTACCCTCGCAGCAACTTTTCGTTATCATGGCCTTGAAGAGGGAAGGACCTCTCTATTCGCCGCTTCTGGTGCTGAGACTTGGGGGAGGGGGGTGATCCCAGTGGAGAACGTGAAGTTCGAAGATAATCTAGTGAGCATCCGAGGATTTGCCGGATGAAGCGTGCTCAGATAGGGCCGCAAGAACTTCGGCTAATACTTGATATCTCTTGCACCATACATGTAACGCATTACGCACAGCATGATGCGGCACTTGATTGAAACACATCTTTTGCCAAGCCATACGGCGCACGAGCTCGGTTTTGCGGGTGCTAAAAAGGCATTGAATCTTGAGATTTACTCAATAGATGGCTGCTTGCACCACACGTTGGCAGGTAAACCCCCCCCCCCCGGCTAGTAAAGAATTCCATAAAAAACAGTCCAGCAGCTGCGGACTTGATTTAGTGAGTCAACTCCAAATCCCTCTACTTGAGAACTGTTCAAAAAAACGAGGAAAAGAAGACAGTAAGGAAACGATAGGAAGAGAAAAGAAGCGGGATAAGAAAAGAGTGGGGGGGCTCACATTCTTGCACCGACTACATCTTTGCCAAAGGCGACGTTAGGCAGCATATTGTCTTTAGTTGACATCCAATAGCTAATCTGCGTTTATCTCTTATTCGCCAGGTCAGTCGGTCAAGCAAGCCGCCAGTGCACCATCTCCGGTATATCATCTGGCCTTGGTGATCTGACCCAAGTCCGTAAGTTCATGAAGGAACTTGTCATGTCCCTAGCTGGGGCCGATATCCTCCATGAGTGTGAGTTATCTCCGGAGTTTCATACAAGCCATGGTAACAATCTCGTTCTGCTTGTGAAGCCCTTCCGGCACTGGTCACGGTTTCGCTTGCAAAATATAATCGCCAGTGTCGTTTGTGTCTTTCGTGGGTGCGACAAAAGCCCTCCTCAGCCAAAGCTGGCAGGAAGTGTCTAAGTAACAGACACATGCATTGAGGACGAAGTTCACTGGTGGGAAAGTGAATTCGATCTAGATTGACTCATCTACCGCCGGTGTCTGAGACTTAGAGGGAAGATGGTGCTGAAGATGGTGCTTCAGCGGCGATAATGAGCCACGCCCTTTGCCTTGAAGGGTACTTGAGACCATTCCAGATGCAGCAAAGCCACCGCCTGCATTTCCGGTTGCGTTCGGATCGACTCCTTCACAGTAGTACCTGGTTGCGCTGTATGGCAACAATGTTCGCACGGGCAAGACTTGGTGGAATGATGGCCATGCTCCAGCTGGACTCTCCCTTTGACGCGTGCCAGTGTTCATGAGCAAGTCCAGGGTTTTGGCGGCATTGGGGCTAGCAGCCTACATATCGAGAGATTTATATGCTGTGAGGCTGGAGAAGTTTTATGACGATAAGTACCGCCACATCGACCGACGTCCGGCATCGTTCCATCTCAGCAGCTGAACAGCCTTACATAAGGTTGAAAGAGGACGTTGCTCGACCCCGTTCATAGATTGGCAAGAAGGAATAGATGACGCAACAGTATTCTCAGAAGGATAAGGGATCTTCATCAGCTGGGAAGAATAAACACCACGCGCGCGCAGGGAACGCACTTCTTATGGCGCCAGTAAGAAAATGGGAATCCGCCGAGGCAGGGTCCACAGACAAGGTCCACAAGGCTGCCAGCAAATCCGGTAAGAACCCGAGAATTGCTGAACATCGAGTTGCTGGCAGACGCAGGGCTTGCATATCTGGAGAGGAGATGGCACGTCCCGGGAATGAGCACTGCCAGACGCCCTTGTTGGAGGTTGCTTGTCCGTCCGTCAATAAGCCGCCTGTGGCCTTGTGCGCCCGCGGGAACTGCCTGGTAAGAGGTCTGATGTGTCTGATATGGCTGCCTCAACGGAGCGCGACTTGCCGGTGCGACAGATCTTAAACAGGCTCGTAGCACGTAGGAAGAGGTCTGGGGCCTTCCATCCCTCAAATTCCCAGTCAATGAGTATGTGTTGTCCACCGATATGTGACTGGCGGCGTATACCAGGTGCTCGCCGCTGTGCCCGGTTACACGCAGTGTTTTGCCAATCGGCTGGAAACATCGCTATGTTGAGCTACGGCTGCTTCAGTTCAAGTGGTTGGGGCCAAAGAGTTTCATACGGTTACCATCATACCCTTCCGATTGTTGGAGCGATGAGCTTTGCTGTTTCGCCAGGCGACATCTCCGCATCGAAGCTGAAGTCCGTCTGTTATTGCTAAGGCCGCCTGTGATCCAACTCGGAGGAATCTCAGCTCCAAAGTGACAAGGTACGTAAACGTGAGTTCGTGGCGAGAGCGATCAAACGTCATGAGGGAGCCAAACAATGGTGCCAGCGCCTCGAATAGCAATGTACAGCCACAGCCAGTCAGTCACAGGTCTTGAAAGGCGCATGGGTGGCCGAGCATGTCCTTTGTCGTCAATCGATTCTGCCGCCACAAGCGCAACCGATAGGAATTCGCACAGCCACTGCTAACCGCGGCTGAGGCTTAGGTGCCATAGGAACTGTCGATCGTGGCTGAAGCCGCAGGCAGGACTGTTCTTTTTTTTCCCTTCCGCCCAATCACCAACCGTCGAAGCTCAACGGGTTGTTCTTTTTGTTCTTGATGATCATGAAGGTCAGAGAAGCATACGATGTACCTGGGATGAAGGAAGAGTACTGCTGGCTGCGGCAGAAAGCACTGTTAGCTGCAGCTGTTCATGCAGAGGGGGTTGCATATCCGGTGGGCCATATGACATAGCACCCTCGTCCATGCTCGCTGTGCCTGGTGTGATGTATCAAAATCCGGATGAGATCGGCGTGCCGAAACGTTTGTGCTGTGTAACCATTTGTAACCATTTAATTTGCCTTCAACTCACACACACAGCAGCATTCAACCATTTGCCAGCCACACACCCCACGAATGCACGTGCATCTAACAATCATCATTGACTAAGTGCTGTGTGTATGTTTTTGGCATCTCAGCACTCACCACCACCACTAACACCAGCATATGCTTGCGAATTCTGCAGCGCCTCACCGTCTTTTGAGGCATTTCCCACCGATATTTGGACACAGCGCGTTCCTTGGTTAGCCCTGCTCTCCCTCAGCTCCGTGCTCTGCTGCCGGGCTGCCTTGGTCCTCCTCCCCGTCCCTTGCCCTCTCTAGGTATGGCCTTGCATGTCGTGACCGGATGACAGGTTTGGGTTGGACCAGTGAGGGGTGTGTAGCAGGGGTTTGTGGGATGGGACCGTCCGCAATGAAACCGTTGCAACGAACCGCCTGTTTGCTGCCGCTACCCTAGTAGCTCAGCTTTTGTTCACCAGCAATGCCAACCGCTAGACAACATCGATCGAGGAAGGGCTGGCTGGCTGGCTGGCTGGACCATTCCTGGCGGGGCCCGGCGTTGCGACGTTTGCGGAGCTTCACATATTTTGCCTCCTCTTCCTTCAAGCTTGCCCCAAAGTGCCCCAGGTGTCCCCATTTCGTGGGACCGTGAGAAGAGGAAAATCAGGGGCTGTTCGGCCTTATTTCCACACCTTATCTCAATTCTGAGGCTCCACAGGCCGGCGGGTCGAGCCCAGTCTGACGGCTGGCTGCTTGCTTGATTTTGGTTTGGTCCCTCTCCTGCTCCACAATGTCCACTTGCTTGCCCTTCCATTTTTTGATGGTTTGCCTGTGGTGAAAGAAGAGCCGAGTGACAATCAAAGAAACAAGTGGGAGTCTGGAGAGAGGGATCCTCCTCCCGCCTTGTACATCTCCACATTGAGGATTGATAATAATAATGATGATAATAATAATTATAAGCCTCCGATCTGCCTGTCTTGGTCCTTGACGGGAGAACCCCAGAAACACATCATTCGCATTGCATGGGTTCTTTGAGGTTCCTTGAATCTCTTCAGATATCAACATCGAGAACTAGACATTTTGCTATACCACGGGCCAAGAAGTCACCGACCTTGCTCTGATATTCGTCGCAACCAACCAACTATCATTATCAACATACCTACCTACCTTCCTCCAAGATGCGCTCCTCATTCCTCCTCGCCGCCTGGAGCGCTGCAATCTTCGCCGCAGCAAAAGATGACACCACCAACACCGTCACCTCCACTGCCACGTATACCTCGAACACCAGCTGCACCTCATATTCACTCCCATCAACATCAGCAACCTCAGAATCGACGGTATCCTGGACCCTGACTGAGGTCGTCAGCACCATCTCCTCCGGCATCACCGAGACAACAGTGACACCCACCCTCGTGTCGTCGGACACGTCGTCCGTCGACACGGCGACGTCCCCGGGGACGACCACATCCACGGCCACGGCGACAACCTCCTCGCCGTCCGAGGTCCCGACCAACGCGGCGGCCAGCGAGGGGCTGGCCGGGGACAGCAGCATGCTGGGGCTCGTCGTCTTCTTCGCCTTGTCGCTGTGCCTGCTCTGAGTGAGCGAGCGGCAAACGAGCCAACCAACAGCCCCGGGTTTCTGGGGGTTTTTACGGGTCTGAGACATTTTTAACGATTGGATTGTTCTCCTTCTTTTTCTTTCCCTGCGAGCCTCAAATGTTGAGGCTCCATTTCGGGTTTCACGAGTCATGGTTTATTTTTTATGGTGGGCTTACGATACCTTTTACGCGGACTTGCATGCACGACGGGCATAGGACACAGGAGTTTTCAAACGGGGTTATTCGAACTATCGTTAAGGGGCATTTGAAAAGAAGTTTTATCTATGGACGGTTTGGGGGTATCTGGGATACGGTAATGGATCTGGAGATGGAGAGCATGGGCTCTGGGAATTTGATGGCATTGTTGGGAGGCATCTACGGGATAATGCCTAATCTAGACAGGTTCTGTGAAGAATAGCATTGCAACGACCATCTGAGACCATTTGATTTCTGCCGCGAGACTGCTCAAAATATGTGAGTCTACTTCCGCCTGAGGACGGTTTCCACAGCCTACCGCAATGCCACTGGAAGACATCTGCGGGAAAGTTCTCTGCTTCTCGGATGGGTGGCCTCCTAAAAGCTCTCCCAGTATTCTCATCTCCATCTACCGAGCTTCTAGTCCCCTCGTCCTCTTGTCCTGGCTTCAACGGACGGTTGTACAGTCATGCCGCACATTGCCCGGCAGCGGCTGTGACGTCGGACCAGGGCAAACTTCCCTCCTTGTGACAGGAATTTCATACTTGGTGGGAATCAGTCATTTGCTGCAGCCCACCCCCCCCCCCGCCTCTCCCCAGGGGCCAGCCTCGTTCTCCCCGTTGCGCTGCATTGTAAATGTGTTCCGCATGCCGCACCTGACCTGATGACTTGTGGGCAAGCATTCTGGCCGGCCATTACAGCCGACGTGATACTTCATTTCGCTGCGCGACGCCTGCTGTTCATGTGGCTCGTACCTCAGGAGAGGCCGTGGTTGCGTTTCATTCAGGCGGCAACGGGAACCTGGGCGGGTTGCTCATCGGCGGGCTCGGTGTCAGGCTCTGGCTCGTCGGGTTTGGGGAGATCGTCCTGTTGTTGCGCAAACACAAACACAACTGTCAGCTAACAATGTCCGTATTTCGTCAAATATGTACCCCGTCAAACTGTTTCTCGGGCGCCGAAGTATCTGCCAACAAGGTCCGGCCTTGCTGCGCTTGGAGTACATGCCTCCCTCCTCCTCTTCCTCCTTCTCGCGCGCGCAAACACACGGGGGACCTGCAGTGCTATCGCATCGAGCACAACGGACACTTACCACCTCATAAATGACCCTGATCATAAGACTGCAACTCGGGCACACGGCAATATCGGTCTCTTGGTCCAGCAGGTCGGCCAGCCCAATCTCGAAGCGGTCGCCGCAGGGGCACGGGTAATAATAAGTCTGCATGGTCTCGTCGTACGTCATGTCTTCGATCTCGACCTCATCGTAGACGGAAATATCCTCTTCGTCAGACATTTTGGCGGTGCCTTCTTGGGGTAAACTGCTTGGTGGATTTAGTTGTCGTGGACAATGAGCAGTGGGTGAATCAAGTGGCAAGTGGAAGTCGGGGCGGAGCGGCGTCGTGAGGGGCACGTTCCGGAGGCGCCAAAAATTAAGTCAAGGATTTGGAGAGAAAAGTGGCAAAATCTAGGCTATATTTTGGGCAGGCGGTGAGATACTGGTCTATGTCGGTACATAGGTACAACCAACTATCACCAACCACATTGGTACCCCCAGGCGGATTCCATATTCATGAACACTCATGAACAATCAATCTTATTAATCCCTTGCAACAACCACGATTTGATGTCTTGTTTAGTCATTGACCTAGGACCAGTGAATTCCCGTACCCAGAACAGCCACTTTCACCTCAAGCTTTAGTTCCTCAGACCATCTAGAAAAGGTCCTCGTACTCTAGCAACACCGACCCCCGGGGTCTGCCGTCGCGACGGCTCAGGCGCTGAGCCTGTGCGCGTCTGAAGGTCATCTTTGCCTCTTCCCCAGCAGATGGCCGCCACGCGGAATCAAATAGCTCCCCAGCCGTCCTGGCAGCCTTGACGCTGCTGTTGACTTTGGAGACCTCATCATAAAGCATCCAAGATTGCCCGTCAGCACTATGCGTACGCATGTATCTGAGGTAGTATTGGACAAGTTTGCTGTAGAGGGTGAAGAAGAGTTGCGCAAGGGAATCCCGGATAACCACACCAAACCCTTCCTTCATACTCGGCCACAAGTTACTGCCTCGAAAGCGTCGAAGCTTGAAGATTCCCCTGGTCCACATACGCAGTGCGTCAAGGGTTTTTCCCTCATTGAAGAAATCGGTGCCCTTGTTCTTCAGGTCCGTCACCTCCTCGAGGAGCAATCGGGAGTCTGGAATTGACTCTTTCATGATCTCTTTCAGCACGGCCTTGGCGAGCTTCTTGTCGACTTTGCCTTCGATTTTGACTTGGGTGAAACCGTGAAAGTGGTTCTGGAATGGCTGGAGAATACTCTTCTGGGCCTTGATGAGGTCGTAGTTCGTGTCTGCCGATGTCTCGAACAGGTCGTGCAGGATGATCTGATGCTTCGTGACCCTGTGTAGTGCTGGAAAGTCGTTCTCTGGACCCGCGAGAGCTCGAAGGAATGCATCAAGATCCCTGGCCAGGATAATGAAGTCGCGAGGTGCGGCGATGGGGCAGCACCTGGCCCAACTGCGGCGCAGACTCTGGATGTAGTACGACATCACTGCGCCTTTGAAGTTGCTGACGATGCGGTCCTGGACAGGGAAGTTGGTGTGCACTATGAACTGCACTGGAAACTTTGAAACTCTGACATCGACATCGCGCGTGAAGATGCGGACAAATTGGTTTCGCCTGAGCATTACGTCCTTGGCCTCCTGGTAGATCTGTCGGTTGGCCAACAAGATGGCTGTGTGAGCCAATCGCCCGACTTGCTTGATTTTGATCCCGCCGTCATGCTTTTTCTCAGCCTCGGGCTTCTCCTCTGGCTCTTTGAATGAGCAGAGGAGGTTGGCGTATACTTCATTTCGAATCTCGGGTGGGAAATCCAAGAATCGGAACGTCTTATCTCCAGAGGACGAGGGGGAAGCCATGGTTGCGGCCAGTTGTATCGAACAACTGGGTTGGAAAGAGGAAGTTGAGGTGGAATCTCTGCCCGCACAAAATGGTGCTTCTCGAGATTGTGGCTTGGTGGGGTTTCTTAAGTGACAAAGATGGCGCGTCGTTGCTCAGGCGTTGGATGTTGATGAAGTACCTGGGCACTTATCACATGTAGCAGGTACGCGTCTGACGCGCTTTGCGAAGGAAAGCTTAGCACAACCCTGTGCAGATTTGCAATTATTTTTCATGGCAAGTGGCCAGTGCCTTCTCAGAGATTATTTGAAGCCACACCTTCCCTCTGATGCCATTGTCATGGACAGGGAACAAGGTGCCCTGTCTTCCAGGGTCCAATATGAATGGCAAAGGCGCATATAACCACACTCCAGCTATAAAGGACATTGAGGCTAAACCTAAACCGCCTCTCGACTTTCACCGCCTTATTTGAACGACTGGAAGCAGTAGTTGCATCTGTATGAGTGTGTATTGGTACCTGTGATGGATACTGATGAATGGGTATCTTATGCCCAAGCAATTTGCTGACAACAACAGCCTGGCTGAAATCAAGCTCTACAGAAGATCGTGGATTCGCTGTTCAAGTTCGTCCTTCGTGTAATGAAAGCAATGGAATTCTCTAGATCACGGGCAACTAAATCAAAATAAGTTTAATTATACCGACCAGATGATGTTTATCCGTGCCTGCCCTATGCTCCAACCAAATCAACAACCTCAGCCAAACCGCGACATCCGTTTTCCTGTCACGTAGTCCCAATGCGTATTACAAATGCAGTGGATATGATCGCTGTGGTATATGTTAGCCATGAATTCTGTTCTCTTAGGGAAGATGCCTGGCCGTTTTTCAGACCACTTACCATCCTCGATTCTTCTGGACAGGTCTGTTACACCCTGGGCATCTGACCGACTTTTCTTTGACAGTTAATTCACCCTGCAGAGCTTCCTCAAGTCGAGCTGCTTTGCGCTGCGCTTCTTCTCTGGCTTCCCGAGCCTCCCTCTCCCTCTGCCGCCTCGCCTCTTCCTCACGGCGCTCCCGCTCAACCCTTGCCTTCTCGATCCTGCGCAGTTCAGCCTCTTGGTCCTTCTTCAACAGACCCCTTTGCCATTCCTCTTCTGAAGCCTCAATTTGGCGCTGTATGTCTCGGGAGGTGGATTCAAGTGCATCAATGTTGTCCATCTTGATCTGGGCCTGGCTGCGAAAGTTTAGATTCTGCAAAGATTTGTCGTACTCTTCGCAGGTATGCTCATGATGCCACTCGACTTTATGGCGGAAACAAAAGAGACCTTGGCATGACTGACAGATAACGACTGGCTGTGAGCTTCCTAAAGGGTGAATTTGTCCGCGGCCGCACCCAAAGGGGCACCAGGCAATGTTGGAGGCGTCAGATAGAAGTTTGTCGATGGCGCTTGTTTGGTATCTGAGTAGAGAGGCTGTCAGTAACATGAACCTAGATGTAAGGTCAAATCAAGGTGGCCTGGGAACCATACTTGTGAAATAGTGCGTCGTCCATGTGGAGCTGCACTTCATCCATACTGAGAATCTGCGGGCACACAGGACACGAGATTCCGTTCGGGACATTGTCCTCGAACTGAGATGTCACAGCCGCAGTGATACATTCTTGACATGTGTTGTTCGGGTGAGAGCAGTGAGATGTCGGAAGATGTCTGGGAAATTCCCTGAGAAGCTTGACTTCGTCGCACACGAGACATGTGTGCTGTGCTGCGACTTCTGCGCCTGTCCCGACCCCAAGAAGACTTCTCATGATGTCTCGCATATGTGTGTGGACTCGGAGTGTTGTTTTCTTCGTGTCACCGGCGAAGCCTAGACGGCCTATTTATCCTCCTTTCGGCAATGGTGCCTCTGACTGAGGGTCGTGGAATGGGTTCTGGGTGCCTGAGTAACTATTGTGCTATCTATCAACAATATCCAGGCTCCAAGCGCCACTCCTATGGTCCTCTTTGTTAACCTGGGGCTGAAATATGATATGTGGAAACCCACATATGGCAATGCAATAAGTTGAGCTTCTTGTCGCAATTGAACCAGGCAACTTTCTTTACGGACCTTCTTGGATACCAACAACTCTTTCGTGCCTGGAATACATTCTAAGTCTGAGATCAATACCCGTATTAGGTTCTGAGTTCTCTTGTTGAGTGATATGCAACTCACGAACAGCCACCAGTTGAGTGCCCCTGCCCAACTCCCCAGAAGAAAAGAAAATTTATTCTTTGACAATTCTCCCTCCCCATTCTCTCGCTATCTCTTCCACAACCAAGGACCTGGGAATTCTCGAAAAACCAGGCTCCGAGTATCCTAAAACGAGCATTTCCTGATCACATAACCCATTTTGAAAAGGAACTAGATCATTCCGGAGACCTGAACATCTGTAGGATATGCTAGCTCGTAAAGAAACGTTCGATCTTCAGTGCCAGAGAAGTCTGGGTCCTATAACACCAACATCTTCTGCTTCGTCAATATCTCTGGATCCCCGATGCCATCTTTGTCACTGATCTGCCGCTTGGTGAGTGCAGGTCTCAGAGTACACAATTTGGACAGACGGTTTGGCAGTTCCTCCGTCCCGACTCCCCGATCGACCACACCCTCCAGTGATATCTGTTTCTTCGCTTTCACGACCAGACATTCCAGTTTGGGCAAGTCATGATAAAAACTCATGTTTGCTGTGGCTCCATCTGGATCATCAACTTGAGGAAGGTATTTGTCAGAGGTCAGACGGTATATGTTCCGCTCACAGATCAGTTCTTCGTGAAAATTCACAGCAGGCTCGATGACGTTCTCTTTTAGGGTCTGTACGAACGTCTCTTGCAACTCGGGATACCTTGAACACTTCCAGAGTGTTGGAAAGTTTCTTGGCCATATCCCTGATGCACATGTGACGGTCATTGCTCAGCTGTGGATCATGGACAATCGCATAGATCCCTTGGGACCTCCACACCGAGATGGTGTACAGGCCTTGAAAAATTCGTCAGTGGCTGCTTCCACGCTTACACATATGGGTTCAGTATGAATTACATACCTTCATTAGACACGGCGCTTGCTGTCATCAACTTCTCCAGTTCTCTGACCGTTTTGATACGGCTCGCAGCTTCATCCAAGCTAAGCATCTCCACGTCAAAGATATGGCTCATCAGGAACCGCCAAATCAGGGCAGTGATGATATCCTCATCTGTACGCGGCTTCTCAGAAGTCTTTCGTATCTCTTGGTCGTCTTTGACAAGTGTCCGAAGCACATCGGTGGACTTTGGATCATGTAGTGAATGTTTCAGCGCGGTCTCTCGTCCTCCTTCATCGTCCACTACCGGTTTCATCACCCAGTGTTGTACCCAATCTGTGATAGCATCACCAAGCCCATTGAAGGCCTTCATTGAGTCAGTCTAAGAAGAATGGGTACAAGAGATAACGGCTCAACAACTTACATCTTTGACCGTGTCCGACACCAAGGAGGCCCTTCGGGCTCCCTGAAGAACAAGAGTGTGGTTTTTGGACGTCTCCAGTTGGGATGAGACTTTGGTATTGTCTTGTTCCAAGGTAGACACGCGATTCGTCAAGTCCAGCCTCTCCTTTCTCCTTTCTCCATTCTTGGTATTCCGATAGTGTCTGGGCACTGGCGGCATTGTACTTTTCACGTGACTCTCTGTTTTCTCGTTCAAGGTGCAAGATCTTCTGTTGCCCACTTCCCAAATCATCAAGAGCTCGCTCAAGGCTTCTCCTGGTAGCGTAATATTCTACTTCTTGTTCCATGCAGAATCCGTGCGAGTCCCTGTACTTTCCTTCTAGACGTGGTCGGCTTTGTTATTGCTCTGTTGGATTCTCTCCATCGTGCAGATCCCGCTGATATGGGTCTCGAGTCCTGATGGGCAGCTCATGTGTAGGGTTTTTGCTCATCTCGGAAGACGTGTTGGAGTTTGGGTTCGACCTCTGTGTCTTTGTGGCTTTACTGGAGAACCAACCCATTGGCATCTTTCGTCCACCGGAACTAAGTATGAGATTCTCCAACTCGGACACTGGTGTAATGATCGAATATCGGTTCGTGTCTTTCAGGTAGGTTGGGAAAGAGTTTCCACCAGATCAGAAACAAGTTGGTCCTGATATGAATTTCCAGACTTTCTCCCGTCCTGCAGAATTGACGACGCTTAAGGCACCTGGGCGTTGTGTATGAAGAGTAGGTGGTGTGGAAGGTTGAAAGAAACAGGACCATTCATATAAAGAACTAGAACATAGTGCAACAGGATCATAGTATACTGGGAAAGGGCACCCGGTAACGTGGACAGTAAGTAAGGTCCTTCCGATGAAGCATTGATCCTTTGGAAGACCTCGCGACAGAACTCTAGCAGATTTTACCACTTCGGAACTAAGTAACAGTCGTTGCGCGATTCGAACTTCAAAGGAGGTGTCTCGAGTAGTCCTCATCCTGTTCGAAATCATTTCTTGTCATGCACTTGAACAAGAGTCAACTCAAACGGGGCCCGGGGCCCTGCTCCCACACCAGTACTGAGTTTGGGGTACGAGTTCAAAGCCTGATGCTCTTTTTGGGGCCTTGTTGCTAATGCAGCATACGGAAACACGTATGGTGCAAAGTACCTCTTTGATCAGGGCAACAGCTTCGGGCTTGGACACGTCCCAGCATGGAAAGTCAACACAACTGTATAGGTCGTACCCCAAGCTCGGAGACAACAGAAGTTTGAGCGGTCTGTGTCTGCTTATATCCATTCTATGAGTCATGATATGCAGGTGACGGTCCTTTGCATGGCGACCATGAAACCAGAAGCGTTGGAACGTCTTAGACGTGACCAGGTGGTGCCTTTGTCCTGCGGCAGAGGCTCTCTCGGAGACTGCAAGCTGCTGCCAGCTGAAGTTCTCTCAGCAGGAGGACCCTTGAACAGACCCACAAACTGGCCTGTGGTCTTGGATGATCGCTCAGTTGCTAGTTCCCTCCAGGTGTGACTGGTCGCAATGGGTGCCCCGACCATCGAGGCATTCGTCAGTTTATGAACAAAGGAGAGATCGGTACAACACATCCCGTTGTTTTAGAATTTCACCGCAACTCCGCCACCGTCACACGTCTACCCAGTCGGGAAAGTTCTTCCTGCTTCAGGTGCAGATTTCTCAGTGTCTAGAGCAGTGTTGCTGTGCCGGCACGGCCGTACATAAGTGGACAACCTCTCTCGAGTTGGAGTTTAACTATTGGGTGCTAAGCATCATTGCTTGTTCTCACATTGAAAATTGTCAACTCAGTCAACGGATACGAACACACACCACAATGGCTACCAACTTTGGCGGGCCTGTCGAACGGAAGATCATCGTCGGAGTCGACTTTGGCACCACCTTCTCTGGAGTCGCATGGGCACTGAGCCATCGACCCGACTCCATCAGTGTGTTGCGCGTCTGGCAGAATTATTCCGGGAACGATGAGACTTCCGGAAAGGTGCCAACCAAGCTGCGCTACACGGATGACGGCAACTTCGTATGGGGCTTGCAAGTTCCACCGGACGCACCTTGTGATGATGTTCTCGAGTACTTCAAACTGTGCGTATGATACAGCTCGTCTTTCGAACCTTTCCATCAAGGTTTACTAACCCGAGCCTCAAGTGCACTGGACCCAGAGCATGTGGAAACGCTCCAGGACGGCTCTAACCTCATAAAGGGGAATCTGCTCGGACAAGACATTGACAAGTTAGTCACAGACTACATGACAGGCCTTGGTACATACATCATGCAGTAGCTTCGACGCCAAATCGGTGATGTGATTGTGGACACAACACCTTTCCAGTTCGTCCTCACAATCCCGGCCATCTGGAGTGACCGAGCCAAACAGCGTACTGTCAGCGCTTTTGAGCGGGCCATGAACATTCAGGGAAAGAACTTGGTCATCGCAATCAGCGAGCCCGAGGCAGCCGCAACCTGTGTCATGCAGAAAATGCCAAAGCATGATCTGAGGGAGGACGACTGTTTCATCGTCGTTGACGCGGGCGGTGGTACCGTTGACCTCATTAGCTACAGGATCAAAGGCCTTCACCCGAGCCTCGAGGTCAGCGAGGCCGCTCAGGGCTCAGGCGGTGCCTGTGGTGCAGCGTTCCTGAACGCTCGCTTTGAGCAGATCCTGATTGGAACGTTGCGGCAGGAGGATGGGTTCGAGTACGGAATGGTAAAACAGTCTCTTGAAAAATGGGAACGAACAGTAAGTCCTTCAGAAGACATCGTAAGCAGATCACCTTTACGCTGATAATAGTACCAGGTCAAGCGTTGCTTCTCGTTGGCAGATCTGCCGATTAAAGAGTACAGTTTCCCGGTTGTCGGGCTTGAAGACAACAAGAAGTTGAAGATTACGCGCAACTATTGGTACGTAGCCGCGCCGACCGTTTACCAGATCTTCGAGGACATCGTTCTGAAAATCATGAAACTGGTTACGGACCAAAGAGTCGCTACCCAGGTTGACATCAAGGCGATCATCCTCGTCGGCGGTTTTGGTCAGTCCACGTATCTGCGAGAGAGACTTGAACTCCACGTCGGAAACAACATCCCAATTCTGCAACCCGAGAATGCCTGGACAGCAGTTGTTGAGGGAGCCGTCATGAAGGGCCTTGCCCAAATCAACCCCGAGAGAGCTGCTGTCATGAAGTTTGTCGACCGCAAGGCCAGGAAGCACTACGGATTTGAACTGTCCGTTGCATACAATAATCGTGTGCATGCTCAGCTTGACAACAAGAAGAGATGGGACCACTACAACGCGCGGTGGGAGGTCGATGTGATGCAGTGGTTCATCAAGAGGGTATGTTGCACTGAGCCTCAACTCCACCTTTTCCAGATGTCCCAGCACCAAGTTCTCTGACTTTCTAGCAGGGCGATCCTGTGACGGAATCACAGCCATTCGCAAAAGACTTTGCCATCTGTTCCAAAGTCATGTGGGGACGGCCCAACCTAATCCTGTTGAACATTTTCAGCGACAAAGATTCCGATGTCGCTCCGCTGGCCAAGAACGACAACGTGAAGACACTTTGTGTTGTCGAAGCGAATTTGTCTCACATTCCCGACAATCAGATCACTCAACGCCAAGGTGCGGATGGCATTATGTACTATGTGGTTGAATGCCAGTTTGAGATTTGCTGTGAGTTGGGCACTCCTTCCAACCCCGACAAGATCTCCTGGAAAGTGGTATAGGTAATTAGGAGTGGCATTACGGCCCAGATGTTAACCCATGAGTAGATGATTCGGCTTCGACATCGTACAGACTTGTCCACAATGGTGAGTGAGATGCGTCAAGCCTAATGCGCTGCAAGCATACTGTGAAAGAAATGCTAACATACAAGACGCAAGGTCGGAAGTACAACACTGTCAACGCGGAGCTTGTGTGAAAGCTGAATCAGCCTTGTTTCTTGTATTTTTGACTACGTAGCTTTGCTCTTGGTTTTTGGTGGTCTTGTCCTGCCCAGATAGATGCCTTGGCAACAGGCACGTGGTGGGCAGTTTGGAGGGGGGTTAGTCAGCAACAGACGCGCGCAGGCGCTAGGGACGTGAAAAAAAGTTTTATGGTTGTCCCGCGTCCCCCCCTCTGCTCCTTCCTGTCCTTCCTCCTACTGTTTACCACACACATCTTCAAGTTGATAGACCACCTCGTCCATCAACTATCCCCAACTTTCTCCTCGGTTCTCGACTCTCCGGAATGTTTATTCGATCCCTTGCAACGCGAACCTTTGCTTCAGCCACTACTCTCGCCTCTTCCACCCCCAGGTAAATGGCGCCCAATTCCAAATCCAAACCCATTCGTCGCGCCGTTGCGGGAAGCCACCGACGCGGACACGCGAGGTCATGATTGATTCTCGCGATCCAAGTCGTAAAGCTTCCTGTCAAGTCTCCCTTGTTTCTACTACATTTTGCTGTATTTGCATTTGCATTTGCCCTGGTCTTCTGGGGCTATTTTGTCTCCTTTTCCCTCGTCGGTCGTATCTGTCGAAGGTCTGGGTGGCGAGGAAAAGCCCTGACAGGGCAGAGATTGCACAATGGCCAGCAATGGCCAGCTACCCTACATACATGTAGACTACAGCTGTCACTCCTCCACCAATACCACTCAAAAACTTCACATCCCATCAGTCTATCTATCCGCTTCAACGTCCTTTTGCCCCAATCTATTGCTTCGCTTGCGAAACTCGTGATATCGAATACTTCCCCAGGTTGCGCTTGTCTGGACATCCAAATTTTAATCATCTACCAGGTTCTTCTCAGCAACCTCCATCGCCATGTCTAAGCTTTTCATCGGGTAAGTTTCTCCGACGGGTTTCCAGTCTCCTTGTTCTGCGCTAATATCCCTTCCAGAGGTCTCTCTTGGGACACGGACGAGATTTCCCTGGACGCAAAGTTCAAGCAGTACGGCAAGATCGAGACTGCCGTTAGTACATCCTCCCTCACCGCAGCAGTTGGCTGTCGGTTTACGATCTGAGTTTACAATATTGATGGTTTTGCAGTTCGTTGTTAAGGACCGCGACACCGGCCGCAGCCGTGGATACGGATTCGTCCAATACGATGAGGAGCAGGAGGACGGTACCTCCGCTGAGGCTTGCGCCGAAGCCGCCATTGCTGAGATGAACGATTCCCAGTAAGCTTGACACGCCTTTGTCGACTCAATGTAACTATGACTGACTTGATGAACCACAGGCTCGACGGACGTACCATCCGCGTTGACAAGGCTGCCCCTCGTGAGAGTGGCGGCCGTGGTGGCGGTTTCGGCCGTGGCGGTGGCCGCGGTGGCTTCAGCCGTGGTGGCCGCGGTGGTGGCGGTGGCGGCTTCGGTGGCCGTGGTGACCGTGAGGGAGGTGGCAGCTACCGTGGTGGCAGCTTCAGCCGTGGCGGTGGCCAGTACCGCGACTCCGGACGCCGCTACGACGGTGGTGAGCGCAGCGGTGAGCGCAGCGGTGAGCGCAGCGGTGGTGAGAGGCAGTGGCGCGGTGGTAAGTTTACATCCTGATTTCTTCAATCAATGCGAGTTGGCACAAGAACTAATGTTTAATTACAGAGCGTGAGGGCTCCAGCCGTGAGCAGCCTTACTAGGTTGTTCATCTCTTGCCTTCCGAGTCTCGCAACGAATCGTCTTCAGCGTTGCATGCAGATCGCCTACAGCATCTGATACATCACTGCTGGATCCTTCAGCTCCCAATCTGCCGCATACAATGAACTCATGAACGTATTCCCTGGTCATCTTCTCGTTCCTATAGCAGGCGTAAAGCATCTCAATATGTGCGCCTGGTGGTCTTACAAGTGTGGTATCGCGTTGGAGGGAATAGCACTTCGAAGGAGTTGTGCGTAGATACATGCGGAGCTGTGGTGATCGGACCTTAAGCCAGCCACCCCATCTCTGCGTGTGTGCAAAAGGCAAGGCCAAGACAATGATTGGGTTTCCGCCATCCGAGGCGGTCCCAAAAAAATCTGGTCGGAACCTTCCGTTGTGAGGTAGATTCACGATACCTTGCGACTTTGGAGCCTTCGTGTCAGGCATTGGCCTGGGCTTCCGAAATACCAGATTCGCAGAACAAAACATTACGTGCTCTTCAATACCGACTTCACCCATTTTATCTTGTTCGTCATGTGCAGTGAAATCTAGTAATGTGCCCAACCAAATAATCATTCCCCGAGCAGGTCTGGCTCAGCTGGAGGTCGCTGCAATTTCCACACGCCCATATCTCCTCCGGTGTCGCAGAGAATTTGTAGGGTGCTTTGATCCAGGTCCATCATCCCGGCGATGCTTCCGTGTTGCACCTCCCTCTCTTTACCTTTCACGACTCCCAACACTTGGTGGGTTGACAACAGTCCCCGGGGTTCATCACTTCGTCAACCCGCACGCAAACCTGGAGTGCGCCTTCTCAACCGCCAAGCAGCGAGAGGTCCGCAGGTGGTAACCGGAGGACTGCTGACCATAAGTATGGCTGCTTAATGGACTGTCCACGACGTGTCTTTGTTCGATCACTGGGGTAAGCTTGACCCTTGTGGCTGTTCTTCCCTTAGTGCTGTAACGCGAGGCTGCGTTCCAGCAGGTCTCCGGTACGATCGATTCTGCTTGTTTACATGTAACCATTCGAACATGCATTGCTCTATCACTTACAGCCATACAAGTCTGGTAAGCCATGCGGTCCGTTTTGTTCATCAATAATAGTAGTAATCATTGCAGTGTTATGGCGACCTCTTTCTCCTTGTCTCCTCGCTCTTGAATTTAAGTAGCATAATTTGTACATATTCCGACTAGCAATTACTCATATGGGCGCGTCAAACTTCCTTTGCACTTGAGATGCTACACCGCAAAAGGTCATCAAAGTTCATTTACCTGACCCTTGATCCCCATAGACAAGGTTGACATATTTCTCGTGACTGCTCCGACGAATCAGTCTCAACCACGACCAATCCTCCGCCTCTTCACCGTGCTACTAGTCCCCTCAGTCTCACGATCCGTATGATGCTCCTCCCCCTCATCCTCATCCGCCCCGCCGCCCCCAAAATTCGAGGCCGGCGTCTCGACCGACGCGGCCACGGCAGTCGGGGCCACCCTCGCCAGCCTCTCGCTGGCTGGCACGGCCCCGGGGGGTAGCGGCACGGGCCCGGACTGCGCCTCCGTAGAGCGCAGCTCCATGAGCAGCTTGTCGACCTCGGCGAACATGGCCTGGGTGTCGTTGACGACGCTATTCTCGTCGACCGCGTACCCGATGAAGCCCGGGTCCGCCCCGCCGCCGTGGCCGCCCTGCCCGTGCGCGTGGCTCTCGTTGGCGCCCTTGCCGCCGCGCCCACTGCCCTTCATGAACGCTGGGCCTGGGCCGCGGCACGGGTCGAGGTTGTACATGATGGCGTTGGCGAACATGTGGACGAGCTCGCGCTCGAGGTGCGAGCTGTTGATGATGCCGCGTGGGGGTACGAGCTCCTCGCTGATGGGGAGCCAGACGCTGGTAGTGCCGGGGTCACCTCCTGGAAGTGCGGCAGCGGCGGTAGCAGCTGCCTTGTTTCCGGCGGTGATCGCCGCCCGAATGGACTTGAGATCCGTCGGGCCCAGCACAATCGTCTTGTAACCCGGTGCGTCTCGTTCGCGAATGGGATGGGAGAACATATTCGCGTGCTTGTGGCCCGAGATTTGGTCCAAAGTCGAGACACTAACCCGAGGGAAGCCACGAGTCCATAATACATGAGTAGGAATGCCTGGTGGAGGCGGAGGCACTCTAGGCCGATGCTCAGGTGCTGCCCAATGGTCAGACGCTGTCGAGTCTTGACGCTTGCGCTTACCAGGTATTCTCGCTGCGAGGGGAGAATGCGGCTGGCGCCGGCCAGATAGACTCTCATCAGCAGGGATATCACCCGCTTCCTCAAGCGGCCTGGGAGTCGCCTCCTCGCGCTTAACTTTGGTGACGGTATCCAGGTCTGCCTCGAGAGTAGCCGCACGAGCTGACGTGACGGATGACGTTCTTCTCTGGCGAGAGCCTTCACGGGTATCCAGTCCACGCTGTGTGCTGCGGGGCCTTCTCGCTAACTTCTTGGAGCTTGATGCATCGGCGTCTGCTGGCTTCGACGGCTTCGACGGCTTGGTGGGCGATGGCTGGGCCGATGTCGCTGGTAAGCTGGCACTTTGTAGGACCGGGCTAAGGGGCTCAAAGGCGGGACTTGCTAGTTCGCCGACACTGGGCCCTGGAGTAGACGGTGTCGGTTGAGTTGTCTTCCATCTGGTACCGCTGCCGAGCGGGCCGGGGAAACCAGGAGGTTTGGTAGTCGGGGTGTGCGGGAGGATTGGATGCGGACGTCGACTCCCTGTGACGGTACTACCGACAGGCTGCGAGAGAATGTGTTGTGGTACGGCTGCTGGTCGAGGAGGTTGAGGATAAGATGGGTTGTATTGTGGCACATGTGTTGTGGGCGGAAGGGGAGGCATCGATGTTGACGGCTGCTGACCCTGGGGAGGCCCCGGTGTAAGGGGTTGGGTGGGCGTCCCTGGCTTCTGCCATTGTTGTGGTGCTACATTGGCAGGGGAGTGCGGAGGGGGAGTAGATGATACATTCGGTGGCGCGAACCGGGCTTGATGGGGCAGAGGCTGCGGTGGCTGAAAAACCTGTTGAGTATGTTGGTAAGGCGACTGTGATGGGCGCGCATGGCCATGCAACGGGGAAGGTCCCTGAGAAAGGCGCTGTTGTTGCTGCAGAGGAGCTGGAGACCCCGAATGAGCCCTCATAGGCGCAGGCTGCAGTGGAGGAGGAACATGTCCACCTGGTTGAGGCGCGACCAAAATTGGTCGTGGTGCTGGCAGCCCTTGCTGTTGACCAAACCCTTGTTGGTGGGGAGGAGGTGGTGGGTACTGCAACGGAGGCTGTGGACTCCATTGCTGAGGATGAGGATGTTGCTGTCCCTTGGGCGGCGGAAACTGCGGGATGTTTTGAGGCGGTCTCTGTTGTTGGAGGACTGGAAGTGGCTGGTACGGAGGTTCCCATTTGAGGGGCCCCTGGACGGGCACTTGAGTCGGCGGCGCCTGAGACGGAGGCCTTGGTTTCAGAGCACTGTCTGGTCTCTGCAGAACATCGGACGTCGGTGGTGTGGTGGACAGCACCTGGCCCGGATGAGGCGACAGTGGAGGGAAGCCTTGTGGAGGTTGCAGGACCGGCGCAGGAGCATTTGGGGGTTTGGGAGAACCGTGAGCCCCGACAGCACCCTGCGCAAAAGGACCTGAGTGCAGAACCGGGGACTGAGCGGGCGGCTGAGGGCCAGTCGGGGCCCCAACTGGTCGGATAGGAGAGATCTGTCGAGGCGGCAGCGGTCCAGCGTTGTTCGGCGCGGTACTCTGAACCGGTGTAGGTGGTGGTAGAGGCGGGCCAGGTGTCCCATTAGGCTGCCGGATCGCTCTTTGAGCATCACCGGGCTGCGGAGCGCTCGGTGGACGACTCGGTTCTCGCACAGGACTGGCAGCTGCACTTGGAGCAGCACTGAGGCTCTTGCGCTGGGTCTTTGCCTCGACTGCCTGTCTCTCCTGTTGCTCTAGTTGACGGATCTCCTCCTCGAGCCTGCGCAACTCCTGGTCCTGTTCCCATAGCTCTTGCGCCGTCCTCTCCTTGTATCTCGCGTAAAGCTTGGCCTCAGCATCGGGTAGCATGTGTGCATGTTGTCGGGCTTCGTGTAGAGTCTTTATGTGAGATGCAGAGCCGGGACGCTTTCGTTTCCTGCTGTTTGGCGACAGCGGTGCATCGCCGGTGGCAACATGCTGTTGCGCGACGGCTTCATCCTTGAGCTCTTCCTGCAATAGATGCAGGAACAGCTCCTGGAGCGAGTCGGGGTTCAGTCGCAACGCATCATAAGTGGGGTCCTGCTTGACGGAGTCGTGATTGATGAGATGGTGGGAGAGTTTCGGAAAGGCGGCGGCTTCGAAGGCATCAAGGCCGTGGGTCCGGATCCAGGTGAATAACAGTAGCGACTCGAGAGGGGTATATGATGTCGCGTTAATCATCCCCCAGATTCCTCCTCCCCATTCACCGAGGGGAGAGTCTCGCCGCTGCAACAATAGATGAAGGGGCGCCACGGTCTGCGCGCTCCTTTCGCGTGGTTAGCAGTCGAGTCGCTTTTCATGGGCCAAAACGCGCCAGGACACGGGGTTAACTCGTACGAATGGCTTCAATCCAACACCCAGAACTGATCTGATGGCTATTTGAATGATGTCATGGGGTTGGATGTGGATATCGAGGCTGTTTGCCGTTTGCGACTGCGATGCTGAAGTTCGCGATCTAAGCTTTTCTCAGCACGTGACAGAATGCCGGCCGCGCCTTCCTTGGGCTATGTTGCGCTTTGTTGCTTTGTTGGCCTTGGAGTTGCAGGCCGGCAGGGTTGCGATAAGATAAGACCACGGCTAACGCCGGGCTGGCCGACCTCGGCTAGTTCCGATCAAGGGGAAAGTAAAAAAGATTGGATGGATTTTTAATGATGAACTTTGGATGCCAGCGTTTTGCGGCTTGAAACAAGCCAACCACTGCACTCTCAATCGGTTTCACTTTCATTTCGACCGAGCATTCGGGTTGTCTTCGTCTTATTTATTTTCTAGCCGTATCTACGTATATAATGAAGTGGCGTCTGGTACTGAACATCTGGTCTCTACCAACAAATGAGGGTAAGTTGATTCATCATTTGTTTCATCCGTCTCTCATCCTCCGGTAGATTTGCTGTGCCAAACTGCCATGGGGCGCTTTCGACGCACGGGTGGGCATCTTTGATGGCCAGCACATTAAATAACCATAAATGCATATATGGGATTGGGTCTGTGACGTGTACTATGATGATGATGCTGTTTCTGTGTGGTAATGCACCTCAGCCCACTTCTGCCATCATGGCGACACCGAGAGACGATCAGGCCCCTTACGAAGAGGGCCTGTTGTCTCCGTCTCCGTACTACTGTCTTAGTCGACACCATGACCGAAACAAGCCTTCTTAGAGGGGTTCCCTCGACCGTAGCCTTGGATATATCAAAGAAAGGCGACGGGCTCGAAAACCTCAAGTCAGCCGTTTATAAGGAGCCCAATCAATTAGCTTCCACAGAAGTCTCGACTTCCGCAACTGCCGAGACATTAAGCCCAGCCCCGAAACAACCCAAATCTTTGAAGCTAAAATTTTTATTGACTCGAGTCGCTTTAGAAGAATTTACGCCCAGATCTATGACGGGACATGCGTTGAGAGGCCAGCAACGGTGATGGAATCATACCGGAAATCGATTATCAACTGTCATATGCTGAGACGAGAGGGCGACGCTGGCATGTGATCCTGGGAATTATAATCTGGTATGCATGCTTAAAGCAGAATCCCAAGACTAGCGTTGTGATCCTCTAACGCAGGCCAGAATTGTTGCAAAGGGATGCGCTGGTCAAGACGTGACAGAGGAAGAAGGCGACGCGGGAACAGACTGGTGTCGGAGAAGCAGTTTACGGACTGCCCAGGTGGAGAGAAATCGCTTCAACCAGTACCTAGGTACATTGAGTATGTATCTAGGTAGGTGGTCCGGTAGAAGAGGAGGACGTTCACCAGAGCCGTGTCCACCTGGGCAGGTTGCAACGGTTGTGGTCTGATAAAGCCATCTGAGAACTTTACATGCCCATATCCTGGCAGCTGGCCAGCATCGCGAACGGAAGGTTTCGCTTGTTTTCAGACCCATGGATGGGCATGGAATGAATCCACGTGGACTGTGGTCAATAAGATCCCGGAGACGAATAGCATTCAACTTGTTTCTGAACCAGCTGCGAGCCATCCAGCCCTATGGTCAGAACAATAATGCTTCAATTCGTGTGTATGTTAATGAACGGGGTCGAAAAAGGGGCGTGCGCGGCCCCGATGCGAGAAATGAACATGGAAATAAGCAGCGGGTCTGTGCAAATGACGGTTGCAATCTCGAAGTGACTCCTGGCTTCCAATGTCCGTGGGGCTCATCAATTCCCTCCACACCATGAGCAGAACTGACAGGCAGTCCCTGGTGTAAATCTTTATTACCAGAGATTCAGGCCTCAAGTGACGTTGCCTGAGTGACCAAAGACATGGATTGGTCATGAGCAGTCACCTATGGCGACGGAATTTCGTTCCAGGCAGACTGGCAGAGCGAGGACCAGAGCACCAAAGCATGTGGACTAGAGGCTGATCATTCCTGGGCATCATCAGTCACTGACATGGTTCCGTTCCGCGATATCTGCACCAGTAAAGTAACATCCTTATGGAGCAAGGATCAAGTTGAAACAGGGGGGTGCATTTGAGTAAATATGACATTCAAGGACGAGTCGATGCGGCTGGACGGCTGAGTTTAGGCATGTCAGCGGCGGTCGCAGGCTTTGAATATAGGACTACCTAGGTAGGAATAGGGGCCTGTATCAATGTTGTATCGAGATCAGCTTTGATATAGAAGCCGAAAGGGACGATGGTCATGGCCGGTCGCTCTGGTACCGACAGTGACTGGCAGTAAGTGGCTGGTCGCATGAAGTTTTGGCGGAATCCATGTGCCCAATTTCTGGACTTTGTCGCGGAAGTGTAAATCCGTGGTCAAAAAAAGGTGTGCATTCCACGGGTTGATCGGTGGGGGAGGAGGCACTGTTTCAAACCAGATTGCTGACCAGGTGACGGTTGCATCCTGTCTTTCTGTCGAGATGTTTGGCGATGATCATCGGGGAGTCCTGGCGAGTCTGTCGAGTAGAGTCTCGTGCGGGAAAAGACAAGAAAAAAAGTTGGCACTGGCCTGGCTGTTGGTGTTGTGCTCATTCCGGGTGACCGTAACCACGATACTTGTTCCCCTTTTCTTTTTGCTTGCCGAGGGCTGTCAAGTCCCTGGATTTAGGGCATATGCACCTGTCAGCGGCCCAAGGTGGCCCCCCCTAAACCGGCCTAAACGTCACCTAATAAAGAAACTAAAGAAGCGTTCCCGCATGTGCAGGTGGTGGATAGCGCCAAGTGGACTCGCGTTGCAGCCAGCAGCTGGACCAGCTATAATAATACAGTACGGACGTACCCAGGTACCCTGTTTTGGCTCGTGGGAGGGTCATTTTCCCCTTTACAATACATACAGTACCTGACCTACCTACCTTAAACCACATCCATCCCAATATACCCCCGATCCCGATCTTCGCTCATCTTCTTCACCCGAACACAATCCACCCTCACACAAACAAACAACAAATCCCAAGTCTTCACTTTTTGCGCTCTTCTATTCCCCACAGACATATACCACCGCGAATACTTTACTTTACTTTACATCACTCCCCCCAGCTTTGGCCAAGAACCTCATCCTCAGTCAAACGTTTTGAACATCAGCACGAATGGCCTCCACATCGCCGACCGCCACTCCTAAGCCCGCCAACAAGATGCGGAACGCCGACGTCGAGGACGATGCCATTGATCGCGAGTGGAAGCCCAATGGCCGTCGCCCTCAATCGTAAGAACCCTTCTTCCTCCCGAGTTACTCTCGTTCCGTGCGTTCGTGCATGAACCAAATGGGCTGACCGTTGTCTCTCGCTAGCACAATCGCCCGCTCCTTCTCCCTAGAGCTGCAGGACATCTTCCGCATCGACGACAGCATCACCGAACTCGACACAAAGCTTGAAGAACGGTGTGTAACCCAGCCAGAAGCACCAGAATCACGACCCATTCTATTATCACCAACAAACGCAATGCCCCCTCCCTCCTGTCGTTCCTAACCCTGTTCTTCCAATCGCTTGCCCCTCCCCCCTTGCCCCGACTCGAGGACCCATCCCGCTTCTCCCAATCCGGCGAACAAAGGAACAATAGCGCTGACAATCAACGCACGTCACCACAGAAAGCAGAACGTGCAGACCCGAGCCTCCGAACTGGAAGCCCTCGAGCAGCGAATCAAGGAGATGGAAGAGCGACTCAAGCGCAACGGCAAGAACCCCGCTCCCCAGACCACACTCCCCCAGCGACAGCAGTCAGTCGCACAGCAGATGGCACAAGCAGACCAGAAACACGGAGGGTCCCGACCGGGCACGGCAAAGGCGAGCCAACAGGCAGTTCCTGGGGCCCTGCCGCCGACACCCACGGCTAGTGAAGGTGAATACGAGATTCTTACTGAAGACCCTTACACCTCGGCCTTTGGCCCTGAATACCCCCGATTCCGTCACCCGCACCTGGTCCCGCGAATGACTACTACCAGCGGTAGCGGTGGAGGCGCCGGAGCCGGTGGCGTCCTCCACCAAGCCCAGCAGATTCGCAGTCACTACCAGTACCAGAACAGCCCTACTACCAACTTCACTTACCACCTCAGCGTCAATAAGAACTCCGACGCGAGATCTGTCAGGAGCAATCGGACCATCGGCTCCGAGAATGGAAGTGCTGACTTTGTGATTGTGCCCGGACCAGATGGCGACGGCGAGCAGGCTCATTAAAACAAACCATCTGGACCCCTAATAAACTCGGACTGAAAGAGACGGCGACGGGAATTGGAGACAGGTCTGGATACGACACTACTCCATGACAATGAAGGAATCAACAACTTCGGTTCCTCCGCGTTTTCCGGCACGCTGCCCAGGACATCGCAAATGGACCCGGACCCAAACCCACGGACCCTGTTCGACCATCGATTTCGTGGGACACCAGTCTCTACATGCACTCGAGCCCAATCTTCCGAATCGGCCCAGCATCTTCACCATTATAGACGGCGGGATCTTTTTATTTACGCGGCTCGGCTGTCTTCCCCTATCGGCCACCGCCTTTGCGAGAAGCCCACCACCATTCGTTTTCGGCGTTACGGATCGACCATGTTCACCATTGTGTAGCCAATTTTGTATTTTCATCAATATTCCCCAACGCCCACGACCAACCACAGCCGAAGGGGGGGAAGAGAAAAAAAAAAGAGGAAACCACTGCCATCTTTGTTCGGACCGGGGACAGGATTGAGGTTTGTGCATGTGTATGTATCGCGTGGGTGTTTCTTCATAATTCACAGGATTTTCTGGCATTTTCCTCACCAACCTGGATCATCACAAAGGGAGAGAGGCTTTTGACGATGTGTTGGGTGGGATGGGGGATGGGGGACGGACGACAAGATGTATGACGACAACGAGATGATACTTGTGCAGGCGAAATGATCCGTTTTGACTCTTACCGTCAGTCAACACGGTGGTGTGTCCCCACGTTAAAGACTGCAGACGGGAGGAGGGAAAGGTATGAGATAGTAGTCATGCATTGTCAGGAAAGAATTGTACATACATGCCATACCATTGACTGATTGATTGTGTCATTCGTGGGAAGGGGAAAATATCTGCTAATGTGCACCGATTTGAATCACCTCGAGGTCTTTCTGGAGCGTTCCCTCGTTCGATGTTTGGCTTCTTTTCTTGTTCTCCGCGGGATGTGATAATGATGAGGAAAGTGTTCCGTGGCAGCTTCAGACTTGGGGTGGCTTCCTTGATGGTAGCGTGGGGGATGGCGCTTGGCAACGCTTTGGGTGATATCTGTCTTGGATCGGCTGGTCAGGTAATAGGGACTGAGGGCGGAAGCAGGCTCAGGGTGCTGTCTTGCATGAGTAAGAGTAAGGACCCATCGTGATGGGACGAGAAAGAAGGACACTACACATCATGAGCATGTTTCTTGGTTGAATACCAGAGTGGCAGCTAGCGTGGGCGAAAGCCGCGAAGATCGACAGGAAAGCCGAGATTCGATGCCACACCGGACCAGAAGGTAAGCCACGAGGGAGATTCGAACAAGTATAGCGAGATGGCATTTGCATTTTCCACTGGCTAGGTACTGTACATGCCCTAATTGGCGAGTAAAACGGCTCCTTTTCGTTCTCCATCACCCCCCTTCATCATTACCTCTTCCCCAGAATTCCAATAACAAAGAGCAGAAGAAAATACAGAAGCCATGGCCAGTCAAGTTTACCACGCGCATTTCCCATAAAAATGGTTGTTGAGTTGCCAGGTTGATCGGATGTCATCTCCCTCACCCCTTCTATCTTCTAAAACTTTCCACGTGAGAAGGCCCAATCAAAGCAGGAACCCGGGGGTAGTGTATGATTCTTGCTGTCGCAAAAGATCGTCAAAAAAGCCAGCACAATGGCAAGGCCTCTATCGCGAATATGTAGGCAAGAGCCCCTCAAGGAAAGAAATGTTGGCATGGACCGCTTTTAGCGGTTAGATGTCCAGAGTCTTGTGGGCGAAGCCGACGGTCTTGTTCGCGATATTGAAGTCGACATAGACTGCCTTGAGGAAGACATCACCCATGATGCTGAAGTCCATGTTGGAGCTCTGGATACCACCAAAGCAGTACGGGTCACCCATCTCGTCGGCGACTGAGTAGTTCATGAAGCGGCCTGGGACAGTGTACTCGGACCAGTTGTTCGTGAAGCCGAAGTGGAAGTCGGGCAGCGTCTCGTTGCAGTAGA
Organism: Cytospora piceae; assembly: GCA_016508685.1. Classification (NCBI taxonomy): domain Eukaryota; kingdom Fungi; phylum Ascomycota; class Sordariomycetes; order Diaporthales; family Cytosporaceae; genus Cytospora; species Cytospora piceae. The sequence continues at coordinate 518,757 of JADMLE010000005.1, read as the reverse complement.
AGACATAACCAAAGTCCTCATAGGAGTAGACAGAGCTATCAATGAGGGCATAATACTTGTCGACGAGGTCGTCGGAGCTCATCAGCATCAGGGAGGTGCCTGTGTCCACGATGGTGGGCCAGCTGTGGATCAGCATCTCGTCGCTGTCTGCGTAGCGGACGGTGGTCATCTCGATCTCCCAGTATCCCTTGTTGGGGAGGACGGGTTGGTACATCATATCACCGTGATATGCGGAGGAGTTGATCTTGCCAAAGGTAAATTTGCCCTCGTTGTGGTACTGCAGGTCGACGGAGACAGAGCCAATGCCCTGTTTCTTGAGCTGGCTGAGGATGCCGTTGGTAACGCCCTTCACCTCAGGCTCGATAGTGGTGGTCAGGTTGATGGCCAGGCCCATAAGGCCAGACAAGGAAGCATCATCCTCAACCAGGTTTGAGCTGTATCGAGTGGCAGTCTCGACCGTGGCGTTCGTAACTACGAGATCACCAAGCTGGACGTTGTCGGTATAGACATTGCCACCGGCGTAGCTTCCATCACCTGGTCGCTGTCAGTATGGAGATTCGTCAGAAGGAAGGTACTATGAATCTTTACCATATGTTATCATCCAAGTGCTGCCCTTCATCAGGTTTGCAGATGAGGAGGCGTTGACATTGAAGACGCTTCTATTGCTAATAGAAGAATGGTGGGAGGCCGAGGTGGTAGTAAAGACCCAGCTGCAAAAGCCAGCAAGAAGGTTAGTATTCGGTCAGGAAACAACAATGTGGATTTTGTATATCATACGGAATGGGCTTACAGATCAGCAGATCCAGTGTCAAGATCCAGGTTGACAAGCTGGCCAGGAGTTCCGATCGTGACAGGACACAACCACTCACGATCATCGGCCTCGACGAAACCCGTGAGTGCGCCCCCTAAACAGAGATTGGGGTTAACTAGCTGGTTGGGCAATCTCTATCGGTCTATGGAGGAGGGGACTTACAAGGGTCGGCAGCCTTGTCGTTACCAGTTTCAGCCAGGTGGGCATACTTGGTCATGGCCTTGAGGTAAGCCGCTGTGCCATTGCGGCCCTTGAAGGCGGGGTTGGGCTTGGTGTCCACAGTGAAGCTTCCAAGGTCATCGCGAGGAAGCATGGAGGGAATACTGCAGACAGCGGAGACGAGAAGGGCAAGGCAGAGACCGATGGCCTGCTTGGTGGTAGTGGTGGTGGCGACCCGCATGGTGTGAAGTTGCTTGGGTTGGATTGACAACGGTCGAAAGAGACGGTGATTTGGTTGGAAAAAGGATTGGAAAAGAGGACTGAAAGAGAGATTCGGTCCTGGTTAGTGAAGCCTTTCACGACAATGCGACAAGGTGTCTCAGGATGAGTGAGGGTGGAAGGTTGTAATTGCTTTCCCAGCAGATGGTGAAACTTAGAAAGAGTGACACTGGGAGGGCAATTGGGTTTTGTTGAAATGTGGAAGGCAGAACAGTGACGAGGCCCAGGAAGTCCACGGCTCACAACACATGGGCGCAGTCGCGTATCAAGCGAGAGAGAGGGCAGGTGATGGTTGAAGGGGAGCTTTCACAGTGGTACGAAAGGGTGGATGATGGACTTACCTTGCAGGTTCCCAGAAGTTGTCAGAAGGAGTGTAACGAAGGGAATGAGATGAAATTGAGAAAGGGGAATTAAGACGCCAAACTCAAATGGTGGGAGGGAGAAAGGAAGTGGTGATGGAAAGGGGTGAAAGGAGGGTTATGGTTTGGCTGGTTTGGTGGAAGGTCGATGAGGTAAGGAAGTGAAGGTTGGGGCAGGCTCTCTAAGATAGAGAGGCCTTTGGATTGACCACACGCTAAATATTTGAGAAGGAATGCTACGCCAGCTGGCATAAACCGTCAGGTATAAAAGAAGGAAGGAAAGGCAAGAAATAGGTAAAACTGTGGCCTGTCCTTCCCTCTCTCTCTCTCTCTCTCAGGTCAGTTGCCTCTGCTCCCGTGTACAGTACGACTCCTGAACCAAGATGACGGAAGCCGAGGGATGGCCTCGGGAAGCAGAATCATGGGGGCAGTTTCGCTATTTGGGAATGTCGGCAGAGAGTTTGTTTGACAGACATTGATTGAGTATTTCTATAGCCTCAAGTCGCACCAGAAGAAGCAGGTACCCAAATTACTTAAAATGGAAGGGACGAAGGTAGGAGAGGCGGTTGTGGATGTGGCTGTAGTTGTGTAACTGCCTCTTTTGGTTGTCCCACAGAAACGGTGAAACCGCCGACTCTTTTGCAGCTCGATCTCGACTGTGTGTGTATCAAGGCTCAAAACGGTGACATAACTAACGGTCAGTTGGTCTCAAACCGATGGGCGTGCGGGCGACTTTCACTTCAACGCCCATGATCCATTGCCATCTCCTCCAAATAGGAACAACGCCCAGCCCGGTCCCCTGCTTCCAGCATGAATGAGGAAGAAGGAAGAAAGGCTGACCACATTAGCGATAGTTGTACATGAAACGAAGAAACGCCCTGGTATCCCTGTACAAAAGCATCGAGCCAAGAGGCATGGGCCGTCGTACAGAGATGCACATCACCGTCGGGCGACTTCTGCCACGATGCACAGCGTCATTCATTACCATCCCGCATCTCCTCCCGGCCTCCGAATTAGCTGCCGGACCGTTGCTCGCGACAGATGGATGAGATAACACGTCTTTACACGTACATACTTGAGTAAGTACCTAGCCGAACACGACATGAGGCAGGCCGCTTCTTGGCCACGATCAAGCCACAGTGCCTATGTCTCGGCTCGGCACGCGACACAAAACCCCTTGGAATATTTACATACCGACTGACGGCGCAGCCTCCCTCTGAAGGTTAATTTAACATACCAGTCACACCGTCTCTGCTCCTAGCAAAGGCCTTCCAACCCCCAGCCGACCCATTTATCAAAGAGAGTGAGCGCTCTGCCACTCACACTTTCGAGTTGTGTAAGTTACTTATATGGTTGGAATGGTTATAATACACAAAGCCACTGGGTTACTGACCGTAGGTAAGGTATGAACTCTCGTCGGGGTGTACCGAAACTTCGAAGCGAAGAAAGAAAGAAGAAAAAAAGAAAGGAAGGAAAAGAATGCTTCGATGTGGTACCTCGTCAAGTTTCAGAAGTTCCGGGAAGGTCAACCTGCTTGATACATTTTATGTTCAAGCCTATGTTTTGCACCTATTCTACAAGCACCGAAAGCATCAAAATAACACCCGGTACTCCAGTATCATTGATTGATATCCCGCCCTTTTCTAAATGCAAATGCTTCCAAGAGCTAGGTTTCTCACAGCTCATCCCGCTCATGCTCATCCTTCATCCTCTCCTCACTACCAGTCTCATCCTTCTCCGCCCTCTGTCTCGTAGCCTGCTCCTTCTCGAAACTCTTGATCATCGCCTCGATCTCCTCCTCAGAGGGCATCTTGCCGTCCTTGCCAATCTCAATCGTCTCGCTCGAGCCGGGCGTCGCCGATGTCTTGGTCGACTTGGGCTTCTTTGTCTTGGAGGAGCTGCTGGACTTGCTCTTCTTCTTCTGGTTGTTCACGCTTTTCATCGCCAGGTCCAAGCCCGCCTTGTCCAGCTTAGCACGCCACTCCTTGATCGCCTGGACAGTGAGGACGGGATCATCTGTGGCGCCGAGCTTTTCTTGGGCGGGCTCTTTCTCTTCGAGCCACGCCGTGATCTTGGTGTAGATGCTCTCCGTCTCCCTGAGGTCCTCGAGGGTGTACAGAGGAGGTACTGGGCCACGGTCCTTGAGGACGTCTTCCATTGAGGGAGACTTGGTAGCTGACGGAGAGTCGTCTTCCAGGTCTGCGAAATCATCCGATGGGGCTGCGGTAACAGTAGAAGAGGATGACGAGGCGCTGGCAGATGCGAGCTGTGAAGACGTCCATGCCTCAGCCTCAGAGATCTTATCCTTGATGTTCTTTACGAACTCATCCGTCTGCTTCAGCGCTTGTTTCAAGCCTGACAAGGCCTCGGGCCGCTCACTACCCTCCTCAATACGCTTCTGAATGGGCGTGACGATGTCTTGGAGTTCGCTGATCCTCTTCTTCAGCTCCTCCTTGGAGGCGTCGGCACCTCCCTCGTACAGCCATTCGCTTGCGTCGCTGCTCTTCTGCTCAAGGGTCTTGCGCTCCACCTCCGTAGACGCGGCGATGAAGGCCTCGCTATCGAGGAGGTCGCGCACCTTGTAGGTGAAGCCTTCGAGTTGGTTGAGAGCTTCCTCGCGTTGGCGGCGGGACTTGTCGGACTGTTCAAAGGCCTTGAGGCGGTCCTTGGATTGCAGTACGTCAAGCTTGTCGAGTTGTGGGGTTCCAGACTTCGAGAGCTCAATCTTGACGGGGACAGAGACAATCTTCTTGGTCTTCTTGCCTTCCTTGGCCTCAGGAGACTCGGATGCCGAGGCTGAAGATGTAGTCGACGAAGAGGATGGGGTAGATACAGTAGTATCAGTAGCGGTCGTCGAGCTAGAGGAATCAGCCGACGTGGAGGATGCCTCCTCGGCCGACTCGGAGGACTCGCTGTCAGTGACGGGCTTCTGCTCATCCTTCTTCCCAAAGCCGAACAAGTTCTTGACGCCGTCAACGAAACCCTCCTTCTCGAGGACCTCAGCTTCACACTCCACGTAAGCGTTAGTGACCTCAACCTCGCCATTCTCGCTGGCTAGGCGCACACCCATCTTGAACAGGACAGCGCTAGGTTCGCAGGAATATTTCTCCTTCATCATCGATACAGTTTCGGTCAAGTTCTTGGTGGTGAGCGTCTTGATAGACTTCTCCTCGACACCGTCTGCGGCCGAGGCAGGGGTCTCTTGGTAGAACTCAACAGAAAAATCATCCTTGTTCTGGAAAGAGACCTCCTTTGCCACTGCGCCCAGGTAAGATGTAGGAGTCCAAAGACGCTGGTGTCGGGTCTTGTCCTTCTCGTCAGTCCACTTGATGCCAGCTGGGTAGACAGCGGCTTCTGAAACCCTGATCTCCTTTACACGGAAGCTGGGGCTAAGATCGGCAGCGCGGAAGCCAGCGCCAAAGACGGCAGCCTCATCAGAGTTGACATTGCTGCGGATCTTATCGCCGGTGCCGAACACCTTCTCCAATTCCTTCTGCACAAATGGCGTTCTCGTGGCGCCACCGTGGAGAATGACCGAGTCAAGGTCATTAACCTTCAACCCAGCCACGTCCAGTGCGCCTTGAATCGCAGCTCCGACCCTGGAAGCATGCGCCTCGACCATCGTCTCGAACTCAGCACGTGTGATCTTGTACTTGAAGTCGACATCCTCGTAGAGACCCTCGAAACTGGCCTGCGAGTTCTGGTTGGCGCTCAGGACGTGTCGCAACCGCTCGGCATCCTTCCACAGTTTCGCCATGGCGCGACCGTGGGCCTTTACGCCCTCTGCGGTCGCACTGATCTTTTTGCCAGCGGATGACTCGATGAACTTCTCGACCATGTTGTCCACAATGATCGCGTTAAGCGCATCACCACCAAGGGACCGGTCCCATCCGTTGCCCAACACGATAACCTCTTGAACTGTCTTGTTGAACTTGCCGACGTCCTTAACGTTGCGGCCCTGCATCTTGAGAATAGTTGCCGTGGTAGAGCCCGCGCCCATGTCAAAGACCATGTGGTGTTCCGGCTTTCCGCCGTCGTTGATGTTGGGGAACGTCCTGCTCGTAGCGTAGTTGAGACCCACGGCCAATCCATCGCTGATCAGGGACAAAACCTTCAGACCAGCCAATTCAGCGGCAGTCTCGACGGCGCGCTTCTCCTCGATCGTGTAGAAGGGCGGGACAGTGAGTACAACGGACCGGACAGAGGCGTCGGCCATGTTCTCGGCGTTCTTTTGGATGCTCTGCAGCTCCATGGCCAGCAGCTCCTCGACCATCCACGCCTCCTCCTCGGGTGTGAACGCATCCTTGCTCTTGAAGGCGGCAGTGTTCTTGACCTTGTGGCCCTCCAGTTGTAGGGCGGGGTGTCGAGCAGCGTAGTCCTGGACAACAAGGCTGTCGACAGGAAGGCCGAGGAGGGTCTTCAGGTTGGGGTAGACATCGCCGGGGAATCGAGCGGACAGTGCCACAGCGTCGGAGCCATAGAGTCGTTCAGGGAACTCGCCCTTCTTTGGGCCATTCTGGGGAGGCTTGAATGTAACGGCGGAGATCTCTTTTCGTCGGGAGTCCTTGGTCAGGACAATGTCGAGGGGAATTCCAGGTTTTACTAGGGCAGCTTTGATGTACTCTGTGCCAAGGTCGACACCGAGGACTGCTGAGGCGGCAAATACGTGGGCTGTGAAGAAGAACACTGCGCAGAGAAGCATGCGCAGTGGTGACAGCATTGGTTTCGCCATAACGGGCGGGCTGTTGGTGGGGTTGTCAAGCCCAGGGGAAGAAGATATCTTCAGTCTGTGCCAGGTGGTCGTATGTAGTAATTCCTGTCAACGCTGCTGAAATAGTGTAAAAGGCAGCTTAGCCAAAGCCACTGGTAGAGGGAGAGGGAAAACGGAGGGGAAATGAAAGGGAAAAAGGTTGTAGAAGTGATTCCCAAGGTCACCAAGTTGTAGTACGAGTGAAGTGGGAATGTGGCCTTTCACATCAGTGCCGTGTTCGAGTCGTCATTCGAAGCTCCCCCAGAAAGGACAACTTTCTTCTGGACCCCTGCTTGGATGGCCTGCAGGTACCCTCTCCCCTGAAATACGTGGGACAGTACCTCTTCCGATAAGGCGATAAGCTGCAACTGCTAGGTGTCCACTTCATCGACAGTACCCCTGATCCCTGAACCAGTCAGCGTTAGTCTAGAAGCTTAGCTCAACGACATCCCTCCTCCTCCTACTTCTAAATTCAATGTCCTGTATGTGGCCTCGCGAAATTGTTCAACCGATCTGTTTGATAGATCTTGTAGTCTAAGTCTACAGTCTTCAACCTCCGCTATCTCCAGAGATTACTTATATATATTCCGTGCCTCAATATCACTGAATCGAGGATGTTCAAACCAGCTTTAGTGAAGTGCAACCACCTCAACTTATGAAGATCAGCACGGTCGTTCATGAAGTTTCCGGAAACGACTTGACTTATGCTGTGAAGTGACTATCCCATGGTTTATTCCCAGTTCTCCAACATTTAATCTCCTATCCATAAACCTTCATATACCAAAATTGTTATATATATATACGGAGTGTTGTGGTGGGTGGACAGGAATTGGGGTATCACAATGGGGCCTGGAAGAAGTGCCTGGGACCAGGTACTGAGCAGACAAAGGCGTAATCCACTCTCGCATACCAAGGACATTATCTTGATAATACAAGTGTCCTCTACAGGGCGCACCAGCTGGATCGCGACGGTATATCCCTACCTGATAATAGTGCCGCAGTAATAAGTCAAGAGGTCACCAGCGAAGAGATGCTATCCCATTAGTGAAGTAAAACTCTTGAAACCACGACCAACCAGGCTATCATATTCCCAGTCATTGCGCGGTAAGACTCACCTCGAGAACTTATATGCCTTGCTCAACCAGTCAAAGGAGGCTACGTATGACTCCATGAGAGACAACCCATGTCCGGCCCCGGCACAAGAAGAGGCAATGTATACCCAGAAAGCAAGGGGTGCCTCGAATGAGGATTTTCGAAGCTCTAGCAAGAATCCGACATTATGAGCAGTAGCAGCAAGAAAGGGAGTACGACGCCATGTCCGATCCCACAAGCAGTCTCAGACATCCCAAGCTACAAGAGACACATGCTTCGCCACTACACACGAGTGTGCTCCGAGGAGATACTGGCCTGGTGAAGGTCCGAATACAACTGGCCAGAGTTGCCATCGCAGACCATCTCGCCGTGCTTGTCGACGGCGCAGGATCAGTTGGAAACTGTCAGCCGATTCGGGCGGCTTGCTCATGAGTGACTTCAGGCGAGCGGCCGCTCACGTCAGCATAGCCACGGATACAATCCAGTATATGGCCGCCGGAGTACGTCTCCACAACAAAATCCCGCTGCGAACGATGCAGTAAAAGGAGCTTGCGAGCCTACGTCTTGAGCTGGGCTAGCGGTGGAAGATGTCTGGCACAGGCTACGGTCAATTGCCCGCTTGGGCGCCGGCATCTCGACATTGGTGGCATAAACGTCAGACAGGTTGTTGTCTCTAATACATGGCTATACATAGTCGCGTACTCCCTGAACTTCCGTTCTCTTGTTTTGTTATCGGTAGACCCTAGATTGGCCGCCATCGACTCATCTGATCTGCGCACCCCGCAGATGGTGTATACTATGTGAACATAAGCGAAGGTGTACGGGACCTTTTCTTCCCTAGAGTTGGGGGGCTGTGATCCTTCGGCGGTTAATTCACCAGTCTTGGAGCTGGACTTGATTGGTGCAGCTGATGAGCCCCAGCCAACAGCAGTCCGGAAATGGAATCACCCTGAACACATGAAGAACTCGAGCACAAAGCAGACGACGAGGGCAATGCCTCGACAATAGACAACACAACGAAAACGAGTAGTATTGCTCTACAGTAAATAACAATACAAACAGGAGGATGGTTTCTGATGTCCAAGACTCCATGCCCTATATACGGAGGCTTGCTGAGCCCGACAAGTCGGACAGGCCTTCGAACGGCATTGCACCTTCTGTTTCGCCGGCAGACTCATCACACTCGTGATGTTGGTTCCTTGCTACACTATCCCGGTACGCAGTTGATTCTGTCCTTTGCACACCCTGCTCTGTAGCACTGGTGATAAGAGACGCCACTGGCCATGTTGCCCATCTCGTCAACTCCTGATATTACACCTTCACGATGGATCGCTACCGGGCGAGAAAATCATGTATATGATTGGAGGGCCTGTCATACTGATCAGCGGGGCCCTCATGACGATGCAGTTGCGCCCGTCGGCATCGGAAGGCACAGTCATGGGCCTTGAAGCGCTACTGGGACTTGGTGTCGGCTTCGTCTTTAGCTATGCGATGCCCATCTCGACCGCCGTCCTGCCGCTGGAAGAGCTCATGGCTGCGGCGTGTTTGGCCAATCTTTCGACATTAGGGACTATTAGTCTCTCCTCGTCGATCGCTGGAGCTGTGTTCCAAAATGTGGGATACCGTCTGCTGAAGGATGCCATTGGACCGTACGGATTCTGCCAGTAGGACATCAAATTGACGCTGGGAGGCGCGGCTTCTCCTGTCGATCTGGGAAGAGAATGATCCTTCTATCCAAGAGCTGGCGATATCAGTGGTGACGTGGACCATTAGCACTGTTTTCTGGCTGGTGCTGACGGCCGGAGCCATCTGTACTGTTGCATCGCTTGCGATGAGCTGGGAGGAGTCGGACTCCCGACATGCCAAATCACATTGAGGGAGAAGCTTGCACTGAGGAGGTTAAGAGACGAAACATGGAGAGAACTGTTAGCAGGCAACGGACGATGATGCCAAAGGCAGTAAGCTCTCCGAGAGGGAAAGTGAAGGAATTTCAAACGAAGACCAACGGTGATATCTCGCAGAAGTCATGCATGCCATACTTGGGTGGGAAGACCTCTCGCTCCAACTAGGAGACCATGGGTGAGACTTTCAAAGTTCGAGGCGATATACGTGACACTCGACATATGCCTCGATTGAAGGCACTTCAGGCAATGGAGAGCTGTACTGGGAAAGGGGGAAGGCCCGTCTTTCCGAAGAGGTTGAATGAATGATTATTGACTGGGATTTCCTTGGGTATCATGGTGTTTCGGCAGGAAAGTGTATATGAAGCTATTGATGATTTTGTGCAGCTATGTACCAGAGGTTGGCCCCAGGACATTGATACGACAGATTGCTCCACGAGTACAATTCAGACTTGATCAATACATAAGCAATCGACAACATGACAGGTGGACAACATGAAGCTGTGGATCATCGTGGGATTAATAATGCGGGATCAATGCGAGTGAAGCTCCGGGCTTTGCTGGCGTGTGCATGTCGGTCAGCCAGTCAGCCAGTCGCGTGGTGATAGGGATGAACTGACTGGCCGTATCCCGGGCACGGATCATGAGGAGCCACGTTCACACGGTTTCAAGGATTGGAAGCTGGCGAATTGGAAGCTGCCCTCGATTGGTTTTATGGGGTGGTTTGGGGCAGCTGACAAGGGTCCAGTTGCTTGCGGCGAATTGGTCCAATTTCGCTCCTGCGATTTGTTGATAGCCACAGGCGTGCCTGGTACACAGTATACGATACGAAGACGCCGTTTCCGGTAAGCGCGTTGTGTTTCCAGTGGTTCAACTTTCAGGTGGCCGCTGGCGAAGAGACAGGCGGGTGCAGGCGGGTGCAAGGGGCGCAGGGTTCTGACAGGTCAACTGCAAAATCTCCCCTCTCTCCCCAATCCCCACTACAGGGGCAGCCCAGCACTTGGTGCACTGTGCCACTGTGGCATGTGCCCTGTGACATTTCAGCACCTTCGCCCCCAATCCACATTTCAGGCTCGATCTGAATCGACCACATCCACCCAACCTTGCAACTTCATTCCTTGACAACCACACACCGTCGCCAGAACTTCGTTACTGACGACTTGTTCCCGGCTCTGTTCTTTTTTGTTCCACCGTCCATCCCATCCCATCACAGCTGTTTGTCTCTCCTGCTGAAACCGTCGCAACCATGCGTGAGATTATCAGCATCAACGGTAAGTTTTCTATCTCTCCTGACGCGTTGCCGCCCTCACCGCAATCGACCTCCACGCCGCCCATCACCGACAATCCGTCCTCGATAACCTCTTCCATCGATCAAGTACTGACTTTTCTTTGTCTCCTAGTCGGCCAGGCTGGTTGCCAGATCGCCAACTCGTGCTGGGAGGTAAGCTTGCCATCCATTTGACGCGCCTTGTTGAGGTGCTCCCGCCTCGTCAACAAGTCAACAAACCACCCCTCGAAATCCCAGACTCAACCCTGGCAACCCACCAGGACGACCATCGCTAACCTAATCGCCCCACGTCCAGCTTTACTGTCTCGAGCACGGAATTCAGGTACGTCTTGCCCCTTTCCGATCCTCCTTGCTGGTCTGAATTAACGCGTTCTTTCTCTGCAGCCCGATGGTTTCCTGACCGAAGAGCGCAAAGCCGCTGATCCCGACCATGGCTTCAGCACCTTCTTCTCCGAGACCGGTATGCGAAACATCACAATCTGCAACTACAACCGCACCGGTACCTGTACCTGTACCTGCAAGAATCTTCTCTGACGCGTGTTATCCTATAGGCCAGGGAAAGTACGTCCCCCGTACCATCTACTGCGATCTTGAGCCCAATGTCATCGATGAGGTCCGGACCGGTCCTTACCGAAGCCTCTTCCACCCCGAGCACATGATCACCGGAAAGGAGGATGCCTCCAACAACTACGCCCGTGGCCACTACACCGTTGGCAAGGAGCTGATCGATGGTGTCCTCGACAAGATTCGTCGCGTCGCCGATAGCTGTGCTGGTCTCCAGGGATTCCTGGTCTTCCACTCCTTCGGTGGTGGTACCGGTTCTGGTTTCGGTGCTCTGCTCATGGAGCGTCTGTCCGTTGACTACGGCAAGAAGAGCAAGCTGGAGTTCTGTGTCTACCCCGCTCCCCAGACCTCCGTCGCCGTCGTCGAGCCCTACAACTCTATCCTGACCACCCACACCACCCTGGAGCACGCCGACTGCTCCTTCATGGTTGACAACGAGGCGATCTACGACATCTGCCGCCGAAACCTCGGCCTCGAGCGCCCCAACTACATCAACCTCAACCGCTTGATCGCCCAGGGTTTGTTTTGCCCCCGCTTTTTCTAACGGATGGTACGGATGCTAACAAAACATATAGTTGTCTCTTCCATCACCGCTTCTCTGCGTTTCGATGGATCCCTCAACGTCGATCTGAACGAGTTCCAGACCAACTTGGTGCCATACCCCCGTATCCACTTCCCTCTGGTCGCCTACGCCCCCGTCGTCTCTGCCGCTAAGGCTGCCCACGAGGCCAACTCCGTCCAGGAGATGACCATGTCGTGCTTCGAGCCCTACAACCAGATGGTCAAGTGTGACCCCAGACATGGCAAGTACATGGCTACCTGCCTGCTGTACCGTGGTGACGTCGTCCCCAAGGACGCCCACGGTGCTGTCGCTACCCTTAAGACCAAGCGCACCATCCAGTTCGTCGACTGGTGCCCTACTGGCTTCAAGCTGGGTATCTGCTTCCAGCCTCCTGAGCAGGTTCCCAACGGCGACCTTGCCAAGGTCAACCGTGCTGTGTAAGTGATGAGTCTACTGTGGCTTCAGGAAGAATACCGCTAACAATTCCCGTAGGTGCATGCTGTCCAACACTACTGCTATCGCCGAGGCTTGGTCCGCCCTGTCCCAAAAGTTCGATCTCATGTACTCCAAGCGTGCTTTCGTCCACTGGTACGTTGGTGAGGGTATGGAGGAGGGTGAGTTCTCCGAGGCTCGGGAAGATCTTGCCGCTCTTGAGCGCGATTACGAGGAGGTTGCTGCCGACTCCATGGGTGATGAGGTTGATATGGAGGCTGAGTACTAGAGTGTATTTGGAGATGTGATGGAGCGTTCTTGAAAGCCATACCCCCTTGACTTCGCCATTCTGATGTCAGGCAACCCGCGCCCCTGGTAAAAGCGGCGATGTGGTGCGCATCATGGAGATTAGATGGTGATCACTTTCTTCAATGTTAGATCGTGGCGGAAATTACCCAATTTTAATCACACGATGCCAGATTGTATGGAGCCAAAAATACCAAATATTGTAAATGGAACCGGGAGTTTCTCCCGTTGTAGTCCACAAAGCTTGTTGCATCGAACAGCTGTGTCGTGATATTTGTGGTGGAGAACGATGCCGCTTGGCTACAGAATGGCGGCGTTGCGATCAGCTATTTTAGGGTTCACCACGACAACCAGGTCAACATACCCCAAGGCTCGCCACTAATATATATAGAAATATTCTGGCGTGATGTCACTTCGGGGTCTCATGAACAGGGCTCAGCAACCCGCTGCCAAAGCTATGTCCTGAGGTCCCGTTCCGAAGCCGACGATCCGGCACCGAAGTTCCTGAGGTGACTGGCTGGGTGGCCTTGGCCCCGGAAAATTGTTGGCTTTACCCGCAGCAATCTGATTGCGGCTGGAGAGGAAATCCTGAGCAACTCATGGCATCAGGGCCAAGATGGAATCCTGAACGTTGGCCGAGTCGAGGAGCACCCCCCTGGGGCATGGATGAAGGGGAACGTGAGGAACCAGATAAGGAAGCAGCCAGTGTCTGTGGTTCCCGCCTCTCAACTGGCACAATGTCTTCTTTCCTCTCAGTTCGCTAAACTCAACATGTGGCTCCGGGCCCGCGTGCTCTCGAGATGCATGTGTACGACTGGCTGGTCCATGGCTGAAGTGGCCGTGTTATTATAGCAGTTGCGCTGAACTATTTATCATTCGTCTTGCCATTACCTATTTGAGTATTGTTTTTATTCCCTAAACCACTACCTATGGGGTATATGTGTCTCAGCCACCATCCTACCCGCCCCTAACAAGAAGTCATCGAGTTCTTTGAAGCAGAAAACTTTCCATCCGCATGAACAAAGGAAAATAAAAATTACAAAGTCCAGCTGGTCGCCCATGGGTAAGTTCCCCAAGAGATGAGACACAGGCCCTTATTTACCTCTTCATCTATCACCATTCACCTTTGAGACCTCCTTGTTCTTCTCAACTTCTGACATCTGATTGTGTAAGCGGCCGAACTGCCACTCGGGGAGAGTGATACCAGTTTGATCGTTAATGGTCTGCATGAGAGGTGGGAGCATTTGGTAGACATCTAGGAGGAGTCAGCATACTGTCACAGAATGCACGTTGCTTCAAAGGGTCGAGGTCTTACTGCGCATGGTATCGATACTGCTCGACGAACCTGCTTCTCCACCGGCCTGGGCACCAGTGTTCCAAACAGAGATCTTGGGCTGCATTCCGTGGACGGCAGTGGCATTCGCCTTCGCAAGCTCAACGTAGGTGCCCTTCTCGATCATCATGTACTGAAGAAGACCAGCTGGACCACCAAAAGCCTGGCTCATCTTGCCATACGCGCTGGCCATGGCGGACAGACCTTCGGCTTCCTTCACCTGCACTTGCAACTTGGCCTCGGCGTCCTTGATGGCCTTATAGTTGGCAGCGTCAGCACCGACGCGCATACTGTAGACATCGGCATCGGTCGTTCGATTCTTAGCCTCAAACTTCGCCTTCGCATCCGCCTGGACCTCATACGCACGCGCATCGGCAGCCTGCTGCTTCGACTCGCGGGCGATGGCCGCCTTGACGACGTCGTTCGCGCGAAGCCGCTCCATCTCGGCGGCCGCACGCTTGACCTCGACGTCGCGCTTGAGCTCCTCGTCCTTGGACTCGGTGGCGCGGGCGGCCTCGATCTTGGCGATGTCGACGTCCCGGCTGAGGACCGTCTTGCGGGTGGCGAGGCTCGCCTCGGCCGAGGCGCGCTCGCTGTCGCGCTCCGTCTTCTGGACGGCCGTCTCGGCGTTGATCTTGGCGATCTCCCGCTCCTGCTCGCCCTTCCTCTGCGCCTCGCCCACGTTTCCCTTGAGCTGGGCGGCCGCTACGTCCACGCGCGCCTGGTTGGTGGCGCCCTCGTGGGCCTTGCGCGCTAGGGACTCGAAGTAGCTCGAGTTGGGCGCGTCGCGGAGCTCCTTGACGTTGGCGTTGTAGATCTTCAGGCCGAACTGGCCGAGCTCGCTCTGGATGTTGCGGAAGATGAGTCGCTCTGGTTTGTGGTCAGCTGTCATGCCTGATGTGCTCACCTAGGAAGGGTGGTACTTACTGAACTCCTCTCGTCCGGTAAAGATCTCTTCCATAGTCATGCCGGACACAAGTACACGGGTCTCGCCCTCGATGATACCCTTGACGATATTCTCCAGCTGTTGTGCGCTTGCGTTTGTATCAGTGAGCAGCATTGCATACTTCATCAGGGCGTCCCCTTGATCCTCCCGGTCGTGTGCACCGGCTTCGCCTCGAGGCGCCTCTACCGCTGACGCATTCGCTCCACGGGCGTTAACATCCGGTCCGACAGTGAACACGACTGGAAGAAGAAATTGCAACTTCTCCTTCGTCATGGCCTGCAAGTTCATTGCATAGTCGTGTGGTCGTACACTGGGCGCAGGTGGGTTAGCATTTATATGGTCTCTGGGGAACTGGGTTATGGTCATAAAGCCACGGCCCACGGGCACCTGGGCATCTTACCTGAATTTTGTACATTTTTGAACCCCAGGCCATACCCATGCTTTCTTGCAGATCTTGACCAGCTTGACATTCACGCCAGTGATGGCCAGATATTCATCTGGTGCCGCGATAATGTAACCCATCTTGCCTGAGTGGGGTCTTGTTGTAGATTGTGGGTAGAGACGAGTCCGATATGTTGCGAAGACTTCAATGTTCTATCGAATCAAGTGTATGACTGATTAGTTCCTGTGTGTCTTTGAAAAGAATGGAAGTATGTAGCTAGGTTGGTGGGGGGGGGGCATACCTAACAGCTGATTTGCCTTTCGATGCTCAAGTACTAAGGGACTTAGGTGACGATAGTGGTCCAGTAAGGGGATATATATAACTAATTTCTAGAAGTCCGCCAAAACCACGCTGTAACAGCCCGGAAATACAAATATAGCGGTAAAGCCGAAGAAGGCTATCGATACCACGTGAGCAATAGAAAGTCACCGGCGTGTGACTGGCGCGTCGCTATGATAATCACCGCGTTTTTATCGCGTGAGGATGGACTTGCCAGACCTGGCGGGAAACGTTACTGGGGAGTCAGTCACCAGACCTTTGCAGGAATTGAGTGACGAGACAAAGAGAGAACCAAAATAATTGACGATGGGTTATTGAGGTGAGGGTCAATGTATTGTTATGCGACACTTGCCATGTTTCAACTTGACGGTCTCCTCTCGTATATATACTCATCTTGTTGTCCTCCTGCCTGATTCCTTCCTGCCATCTTTACTGAGCCGCAGACATCCTGACCAACGTTCCGCCTCGCGGGCAGTCTCAACAGTACATCGTGCCTTGGCACGGCAGAAATGCCGCAATAGTATTTGCTTACGCGCCGGAGGATCACGCAGTAGGGCCGTCTTCGCCCATGCAGGTGACTTCTGCGCCCGGCCCTTTTGGGCTGTGACTGAGATCACGGATGTCAACTGGAGCGAGCAACGCAGCGGTCGGTTTTAGCTCTTAGTCCCCACAAAATAATACCTCAAAAGGATTCCTAGCGCCATGTCATCCAAACTTAAATCTGGACAGCCACTGCATGGATGTTCGACTTACATATGTATGTAGTAGACTCATTGCAATCATTGGCCTGTGTTCACTCTCAAGCTCTGACGACACAAGGCGACTTGAACACCATCACCATCCCTTACGAATGTTGACTACGGCAAGGGTGGTAAAGATTCTCGCGATCATCTCCAGTGCTGATGCTGGACTGATGGTCAAAACTCGCATATACTTACCTAAGTAGGTAGTTTCGAAGCACAGCTCAATCAAACAAAACCAGCACGGCTTATGTGCAGCGGACAGAGCCACATGCATGGACCAATGGACTTCATCCCGATATTGTATTTGCAGGAAATCCGAGTATGGCTGTATGTCTGTCGGGTCAACCCGGAACCTGCGCGCCGTTATCCCTTGGTTAGCCATTATCTTTTGGTATTGGTTCCGGCGACCTGTTTCCTGTTTTGGCCACCCCCGAAGGGAAAGGCTTGCCTAATGGTTTCACTGTAACTATCATGGAAAAGGGCGAGAGACGTGTGCTGGAATCTCCCCAAGACATCTTCGTCGATATCTATCACTAGTATATACTACTTATATTGGTTGACCTCAGAATATATTTGCTGATTCGTAGGCTTCTTGGGAAATATTCACTCTCTAGAGTTACGAGTGCGTCAAGGTCCTACTACCCAAGACATTGTAACTTACAAGTAGACGAGCCTTTATACTTAAGTAAATGTCCAGCGAATCTTAGTTGGACCTCAGGACTCATCATAAGACTTGATGAGTCCACTAACAATCATTCTGAACTACAGGTGTGTCTTCACATGCATCTCGGGATCGTCCTGAGTATATCTGGGTCTCTGGCAGTGAGGAGTATGGGAATTATAACATTAAAGGCGGAGGATCTCACTATATATATCCAATGTTCAGCTAGCCCGAGAGTCTTGTACATTGTGAATATAGAAATAGACAAATCCAGGAGCTTTTTGGTAGTCAGAACCTTCCTAAAAATGTAGAAAGCCATGAGCTTATGATGGCACCCATGGACTTATGATCTGGGTCTTATTCATGTTTACTACATATTCTCATCTAAGGTCCATCCTATGATGGACCTCGGAAGAAGTAGTTGGGCATAGAAAAACCCATCTTACGGCACTTTCAGAAACTATGCGCCAAAATCGGTTATATCTTGTTCCGCCTCAGAGCTTATTGTGAGGGGAGATTTCCTTTGGCAGTGCCACTTACACAGCCACTTCCTGCATGTAACCATTTGCATCCACCCCGCAAGGTTGATTGAGAGGCTTTTAGCGTCGTTCTAATTCTCACGCGGTTCTTATGGCGTCTCACGTGGTGTGGTAGCATTGACGCTTTGGAGACGGTTCCTTGTAGCTGGATCGACGGCGTGTTTCTGAGAAGTAGTACCTACCTATATGTAACTTTGTCACGTGTGCAATCAGCCATACTAAACTCTGTTACACCTTTTTCTATGTACACGGACGAGTCTCTTTCTTGCTCTAGATCTGACGTATCCACCGTATGCAGGCATCCATTCCTTCGCCCGACCAACCGAAGAGGCGTACGTCAAGGGCCTTTCAAAACTTGCCATTCGTCTTCCCCTCCTTTACAACAATTTAAGCCTCCCTCTGGAAGAACCAACACAGAAACTCATACCGGTACCAAAATGTCACAAAACAAGGGCGGCAATCCAGACATGAACTTGGTCAGGGATGACTACTCTGGCCGGGCACTTCCGCCATCATACATCGAAGCCACCACTTCCGGTTCACGGTCTGACCCAATCTCCCCGGAGCACAACGAACCTTTTCCTTCCCAGAATACTCTGAAACAACTTTTCAGGAGCCTCCCTTTACAATTGCGAAGAGCTCGACAAGACCAACTTAGCCACCAAAAGGACGATAAACACCTTCTCGTCGAACACTTGACTCCGTATATCGCAGAATTCTTCCACAGCCTGCCCGCTTCGGTGCTATATCCGCAAGACAATCAGCGTCCCCTCTCGGCCGAGTTGATCTTACTTCCCGCAAATGCAGTGCCGGCAACACAAGGATGGATACTGTCTGCCTTGGATCAGAGGAGGGAAGACGCTGCCCATGTTCGCGTCGTAGAGGTCACTTCGCCCGGGAACGAGAAGCTAGAGTGCCTGAATCAGAAGCAACCTGACACCCTTTATGAAACTCTGGGGGAAGACCGGGCAGACCTCCTGTGGTGGCGCAACGAAGATCTGGCGGACCGGTTGGCTTCCACGATCAGATGCTATCTTGAACCGGAGAGGAAATCGGGGCCCGATTTGCGCATGAGTACGGCTTACGGGGACAACGGGCTACACAAGAAGCAAGAGGGAGACTTCGTTCGTCATAAGGGATTCACACCAAGGGATAAGTCCCATGCCTCGACTGGTCACAAAGCACTCGGCTCTCAGTCACGCAGCGGCATTCAAATTGGGGAGAGAAATAACGATGCGGGGGAAATCAAGGCGACTGTACAAACAGAGGAGGTCACTTTCCGGCGGGAAAATGACATGGGGCTATGGGAGAGTTCGTCGGGATGGGTGATCGTATTGACAGTGACGGTAACAACCTGATTGGGAGCATCTACCTAAGTGGGTACTTGACAACTCTCAGGGTCATCCACATATTCCACAATGCCATTGTTTGTGGCCCCATGGAACCATTCACCTTCCTCATGTACTCTTCTGCTACAGTAGACTAAGGGTTTTCTACAACAGTATCGGTCTTTTCCAACTCTACATTACAACCCAATATGTTGTAAGAAATCTCGTCAGTATAATTTGTCCGTATCACGAGAGCTTTGTTGCATTTCAGCAGCAGAATATTTGAGCTTTATGAAAGAAGAACGGATATGCGCAGAAAAAGAATCAGGTAGTAAAAACAATACACGCAGGCCGTGGGACTTCAGCCAATTGATCTACTATAAATACTATAACTACTAATTTTTATGACTCCCACTTCCAACCTACCCTGATATTTTAAACATCGTGAGAGACCGAGAGAGAGTCGGGAGCTCAAAATCTTGGGGTAATTAATAGAGATATTTGGCGGCCCGGTGTACTGCTATGTTGATTTGGAGTTTTGTTTCTGCTGCGAAGATCCGTTCTCTATGGAGAAGATTCAAACTTTCTTTCAAGTCTCCAACGTGAAGCGCTGCTCTAATCTTGCTCTATCAACTATGCTTACCCAGAGCTTGAACTCCCTCCCCATGATACCAAAGCCAAGTGCCCCATGACCGAAGAGCCAACAGGAGCACAGTCTATACCAACTCCTTCCTCAAGGTCACGAAATACAAATCATCCCTCAAGGGCTTCCCACTCGTAACGTGCTCATACGGAAAGGGCCTCTTCTCCTCAAGCAGCTCATACCCCCTCCTAACATACCAAGCAATCAGCTCCTCCCTCAGCCAAATGACCTGCATCTCCAGCGTCTTGACCCCAAACACCTCCCTGGCATACCGTTCCGCCTCCCCCAGCACCTTTTTCCCAATCCCCCCGTTCTGCAGCGTCGGGTTGACCGCAAACAGGCCGAAGTACGCCAGCTCGCCCGCGCCCGGGTACTTGAGAATCTCGCAGCAGGCGAGCGGGGGCTCGCCGGGCGATGCGCCCGGACCCGAGGCGATGAGGATGGCGCCGCCCGGCTCGTTGATCTTGGCGAGGATCCCGGCCTCGTCGATGCGCTCGCCCTCGATGAGGTTGGCCTCCGTGGTCCACCCCTGCTTGCTGGACTCGCCGCGGTAGGCGGAGCGGACGAGGGCGTCTAGGGCGGGGACGTCTGCCTGTGAGGCCTTACGGAAGGTGAGGGGGGGTGATGACATTGTCCTGGTCGGTCTTGGGCTCAAATTTGCTTTGGTGGCGTGTTATGGTTTCAGGGGGTCGATGTTTTCGAGCGGCTTGAAGGGCTGGAATGCTCAATTGCAGCTGATCGAGGGCAGGATTGCAAGCAATGTTGGTGTTGGCTGATGTCAGGAGGTTGACGGCAACTACGTACTAACAAGTAATATATTTATAGACTGACAAACCCCTGCGCACTTGCGCATCTCGGCGGAGCTAGGGACTGATAATCTAATCAGATTAATCCTGATGAATTCTGATAACATCAGTTGAGTCATCTTATCGCACAGGGTACAAGAGGCCGAGCGAGAGCAAGGGCATAGATGCCGTGCAGCCGTGTCATGAAGTTGACAATCCGCTCAAGCAGCCCCATCTCGGGACGGCATCGGCGCTCGGAGCTCGGATTCGTCGCATCCTCCGGCAGCTTCAAAGTTGCCGGGTCTACGTCGAGACGCTTGGTGATACCTCTTCAGTGAGCACTCTTGGCTGCAGTCGCCGCACATCGCAGCCCTGGTGGGCCTTGGGAGGAACGCAGTCTGGAGGAGCCTCAGGGGCATTGCAATTTGGCATGTACAATAACGTCTTTTGTTTCATCGCCCAACACCAGGACCCGCCATGCTAAGTTGAACCACGCTCCGATGTACCGCATCTTTGTTTTCCTCCAGCGCGCCAATTCATCATAATTTATACACCCGAGTTTCGAAACTCAGCCAAACCTGATCCCAGCCCCAGGCTCCCATTTCCCGCCCACAGGCGGTTTCCCACCTGACACGGGGCCGCCCTGGGCACTGCCCCCAGCAACCGGCGACGGTGCGAACTTGATGCCCATCTCAGGCTGCCACATTGCCTGCAAGGGCGGCATTGACTGTCTCGGTTGGGGCTGTTCCGGAGGCTGGGAATTGCCATCTCGTGCCCACGACTGGATGTGAGCCTCGGCGGGCGGAGACATTGGCGCGACGGGTGCCGGCGAGTTTTGGTAGTATCGCTGTGGTGGGCTTTGTGGAGACTGATAGCTTGGCTGAGGTGGCCCATGTTGCTGTTGGCCGAGGCCAAGAGATGACAGGGTCGGCATGGCAATTTCACTGTGATGTGTCAGTATGGCTGTTTTCGTCGTTGTGCCGAAGGGGATGCGACTTACTCTTCCAACGCTCTAGCATCCTTCCTCCTCTCACCGACCCAGTCCCTACACCGATCTCTGAAGGAGCCGACAATCTTACTCAGGTCGTTGTAGAACTTCCTACCCACCTCCACGTTACTCACGATCTCCTTGTACTTGTAGTAAGCATTGTCCAATGTCTGCAGCGCAGCCTCCCTCTCCCTAGACCCTCTGTCCCCAGCGCTCTTCTTCTGCGCCTCGAACTCCATGTTCGCCCGCGTCACATCTTGCAGCATCTTCTCCTGCTCCGCGGCCTCCTTCTCGATCTGCGCCAAGTCCGCCTCGTACATGCTATCCAGCCTTTTCTCGAAGAAGTCCTCGAAATGCGCGGGGACGATTTGCGTGTTAGCATACGTCCGTTCCAGTCTCGCCGCCTCCTTCATGATGTCCGGCTTGATGTCGTCGGCCTTGGCTTTCTCACGGAGGCCCTCGGCACGCCGACGGCGGCGGGACTCAAGCCGCTGAATGTCGTTGTATGCGCCACGAAGACGACCAATCACGGGCTTGACAGACTCGGGAATCTCTGTCTTGCGGCTTTGCGGGATGGCATCCAGTAGGCTGCGGTCAGAGCCGGCCAGGATCGAAAGAGTACTTTCTACTGCGAGGTACTTTTCGCGGACGACAGCATCACTGGATGTGCTTGAGGCGAAGTATCCCTCAATATCGGTTGCTTGCTTCCAGAGTTTGGCGCCATGTCCATCCTCCTTGCTGGCTGGCCTCATCCAGCGTTGAGTGCCATATTTCATCCGTAATCTGTGGTCCTCCTCTTCCTCCGTGGCAAGTAGAGACTTTCCTTCATCGAAAACGGCACGGTCACTGGCCCTCAGCTTGTCGATGTCGGCGAAGCTTCGTTGAACCCGGCTCAAGGCATCCGCCTGCCGGATCTCTTCGGCGTGCTGTTGCAAAGTTCCGGGCAGACCAAGGGGCTTTTCCAATGCCTGCAGTGATCCTGGCAGATTGAGAGACGACAATATCTCGTGAAGCTTCTCATTCAACACTTCCAGCTCTTGTATGATGTTCTGATTCACTAGGCGGTCTCTTCTCTCTTCGTAGATGGATACGGCAACATGGACGGAATAGGGGACAAGCTTTCCGAATAGTGGTGGCCCGAAGTCAGTGTGATCGCCAAGGTGTTCAGTAGGGTTCGCTACTTGTGGCGGGGTGCGAGCGATGGCCAAGTTGGCACGATCGAGTATCTTAAGCTCGCTCTTGGCAGGCACGTGTTCTGAAAATGGTCAGCTCTGCTAGGGTTTTGGGGCCGCGCATAGTTGGTTGACTCACGCAGATAGATAACGTCGTTGTCCTTCTCTGCTCGTTTCAGGTCATCCCCGACCCTTCTTTTCAATCCGTTCAGGTCTTCTATGACGGCCTTGTTCAGGTAGCCTCCCTTGCCCTCCTTCAGTCCCTCGTTGACACAGCTCAGAGCATCGGTCAGGCGTGCCACCTCCTCGCCGTACTTCCGCTTCTCTAGGCAATCACATGCAGCTCGATATTGCGCAGCTGCGGCAAAGTGGTGGTGCTTGGCGCTCATGTGATGTATCCACGCACTGCTGATGGCTTCGCTCTTCATAGCTGCCTCGCCGGACAGGTTGTATAGATCACTAACCCGTGCTGCAACCTTGGAGATAGAGGCATCTTTGTAGCCATCAATGACCGCCTTCTGCCAGAAACACTCTTGACTCTGGGCTAGTTGGAGCTGTATGATGGACTCGAGGGTGCTCTCGTCCATATCTTCGGGCGGAGTGGCCATGCGCAGCTCTGGCAGCACGACCTCTTTCATGTGCTTGAAGATACCGGCAGCCTGGCTGAAGTAGTTCGCAGCCGCCTTCAGGCCCTCGGTAGTAGATCGGTTGGAGGCTAGAGCGAGCTGGGAGTAGAGCACCGCGAGGTTGAAGAGGATGCTCATGAGCTCGTACTTGAGGTTGTTCTGCACAAGAGGTCGCTCGGTGTTGTATCCCAGGGCCGGATACCAGGTGAAGTCGGCACCTATGTCGATGGGAAACTTCCCGGATATCCAGACGAGCTGTGCGGCATACGCCTGCAGCTTCTTGATGCCGCTGGGGTGGGCTTCGCGGACGTTTGTAGCATCGCGGCGGAGGGCGTCGATGACCTCGAGGTCATGACGGAACATTTCCGGGTGCTGGTCATATTTCTTGGAGATGTACTGGCGTATCGCAGTCGAGAGGGAAACATGATTAGACTTGCGGAAGGGTATCGACAGTTGGTTGGTGCTGGGGTTCATGGCTGTATTAGTATAGAAGCACAATATCAGGCCAGGCCGTCGGATGGAAAATATTGTAGTCGCATCAACTCACGAAGACATGACTGGGAGACTTTTGGGCTAGACGCGATCGTCGTCGTTCAGCCGTTACACCAAACGTATCAAGGATGACCTCATTCTTCCCGGCTGGCTGCCTGTGGTTTGGACTTTGGAGGGGTCGACACTATTTCTTAGGGGGGTACCGAGGGCCGGATGATGCCTGCCGGGAGCTACAGCAGACATCTGGGAACGAGCTTTTTACATAATACACACATGGGCCCCAGGCATTTCCTTCTCCATGCTGCCTGCCATGGTGAGCTGACAGGGGATTGGCAAGCAGCCATTACTGATGCTCTACTTGTACACCATCTCTTTCTTACCATATATAATCATTGGCGCCACACTATAACCGCTGATGCAAGTTTCGGTATCTTTCTTTTACAACTATCGTTACCTAACAGCCTAAGTAGCCTGGTAGCTCGACAAAGTTGATAAGCCCGACCGAGACATAAGAGTACATATTACTGTGTATACGGACATCAGCCAGCCGCCAAATAGGCCGAAAGGGCCTGCAACACGACTTGATCTTTCTTCGCTGGGACTCCCCTATCGTACCATGAGAGAGGTCAGGTGTGCCAAAGTCAGCAGTCAGCTTTCCTGCAGAGACGGCCGCCTCTTGATTGCCTTTGGTTGCCATTTTCTTGGTGCCCGACTGAGCGAGGTGCTCATGTCCTGACGGCGAAAGAGCCGATATTCGAACCGGTTCGATGAGCAAGTGCTTGGCTGTTGCAGGGCAGTACGCCGTTGGCGTTTATTTATATTCATTTCTCTGGGCTGGGATGGCTCTCCGATCATCTCTCTTCTGCCTAGGCAGGATTTCAGCCCTGGAGGTGGCAGGGATGCAAGGTGGGCATCCCCATATTGTACGCCCCGTATTCTTCACGGACATCCCCAATGTCCGTACCCAGATGTCCGATACACACCACTTTCAACAATCTACAAACCTCCCTACTTTCGACCTTTATGGTTTCCTATTGGACAATAGTTCAGCATCATCTTGACTGAGCCAAGCCCCTTGCCCTTGACCGAGACCCGGGAGTCTGGTCTCCGCTCAGAACTAATACCAGAGAAAGTTCTTTGGCTCGCTACCTTCTGTGATTGTTGGGCCAAATATGCTGCCCCGACAATATTGTTTGTTTGAGACGAAGAGCATGTCTCGTATTCTTCGCTCAGACACTGTTTCTTGGGATATCCCCCTCGATGCAGCTGGTGTCTTGGGAGACCAAGCACCTGCATACCGATACATTGGTCGGGGGTATCCATATTTTTGGCAATATCCCCAATCTTGCCCGAGCCGTAAGCTACGGAACGACGTGGTAAGGGTCCTCACTACGGAGTTACTCGGCCCATATTTACCATGTACATGTGGAATGTGTCTGGAATCACTAGGCCCGGACTACAGCGCCCCCCCCCCCAAATCATCAGCACCACTGTGTTGTTCCTGATCCTGTTTCACGAAATTCCACCGCACCAAATACTTGATATACAACATCGAGCTAGTGGCGCTGTCAACGCTGACTGTTGGGACGGACAAGAGGTCGGTCGTATAAGTACAGAGGCAGTGAATCTGGTCGGCCTTTTAACCCCATATTGTTTTTATTTGACCCTCTCGCGCCTTCTATTCTCTGATACCATTCTACTTGCTTCTGAAGAGGTCTACTTAAAGACGATCGCCAAAATGGCTCTCGACATACCTGTCATAATACTGTATTTTGCTATACCAAGCCTTCTCCTCTCCGCAATACAACAGATCTTACAATGGAGGAAGAACAAATTATCTCAGCCCAAGTTTCCCGGGCCACGACCGTTACCTATCTTGCGCAACGGCCCTGAACTGCCAAGGTTTTCTATGTGGAAGAAGTTGAAGGAATGGGCGGACATATATGGGCCCATCTACCAGATGAGCGTACCCGGCGCGGAATTCGTCATTATCTCGGACGAACAGATCGCAGAAGAGCTCCTCGTGAAGAGGGGCCACATATACTCAGGACGGCCACAGATCCGGGCTCTGATCGGACACAAAACAGGCGTCGAGTATGTCGCGCTTATGGACCGCCATGGTGAGTAGTCCCGGTGCCATCTCGTAACTTGCACTTGGCCACACGACCACACGAAGGGAAGCTGACTACACCCTCCGGGAAATACAGACAATTGGACCAGACAACGCAAATGGGTCCACGCCGCCATGGCCGAGGCTTACAGACACCAATTCTACGGGCACGTCGAGGCCGAGACGAAGCGCTACCTGATGATGCTGATGTCGGACCCCGTGAGGTTCATGGACCACAGCCGCGAGCACTGCGGGCGAATTATGAGTCGCCTGGCGTGGGATGAGGCCTCACAGGGCAAAGCGAACGGCGAGAGCGCCGACTGCACTCTGCACAACATGAGCGTCTCCGGGCCGATCGTCAACACCATGACATTCCTGTGGAACATACCCGACCCGTTCAACAAGTGGAGGAACTTTGAGCGGCAGAGGATGGCGACGCAGAAATCTTGGTGGACGAATAATTACCGGGTTGCTAAGGAGAAGTATAGGAACGACGCGTTGCCAAAGGATACGTGGGCTTACCGGTATATCGAGCAGGTGGCTCGTGAGCAGAAGGGGGACCTGGAGCAGACTGAGGAGCAGGAGATATTCGCGGCTTGCACAATTGGGTTCTTCAACCTGGTGGGTGTTGTCACGATTGCGGGCCCGCTAAAGTTCTTCCTCATGGCCATGGCGCTGCACCCGGAATGGCAGAAAAAGGCACAGGAGGAAATTGACAGAGTATGCGGTAATCGGATGCCCACCTTGGGAGATTTTGAAGATCTACCGACTGTGAGAGCCTGTTTGAAGGAGACCGTTCGATGGAGGTCGGGTGTGCCGCTCGGTAAGTCACATGTCATATCCAGTGGGGGCCGCGCCGTAATCAGTTGGCTGTGAAGAATGAGCAGGATGCTGACACAACCGGTCCTCCACGCAGGTGTTCCCCACCAAGCTGAGCGTGATGATGAATACCGCGGCGTCAATATCAAGAAGGGCACTATCCTTCTGGCATGTGAATGGTAAGAGTCTCCCCCAACAGCCACTCATCTATGCCCTGGCACACCGCCCCCCCCCCAAAGGGACATACAGGGCCCCCCTATCCTCACCAACAAATTTCTGCGATGACTTCTCATAACTCACATGTGTTCGTCTCACCTAACAGGTCCATCAACCGTGTCCTCGAGAGATACCCAGACTGCGAATCCTACCGGCCGGACCGGTGGCTCGACCCGTCCTTCCCAACGTACCAGGAGCCCCTGACCAAGTACCCCAACTTCCGCGACAGCAAGTTCGGCATGCACTCGTTCGGCTGGGGCCGCCGCAAGTGCCTGGGCATGGACATTGTGGACATCGAGCTGTTCGTCACGGGCGCCTGTGTCCTGTGGGCCTTCAACATGGGCCAGATGACGTGCCCACGGACGGGGGAGAAGGTCCCCATCGATGACCAGGCTACGAATAGTCATGTTATCCTGGAGCCGTCGCCGTTCGCTATGAGGTTTGATGTGAGGAGTGAGGAGAGGAAGAGGGGTATCCTGGAGGGGTATTCCGGTGTTGCTACTGGGTTGAAGGTGTATGAGAGTAATGGGTTGTTGTGAGATGGTTGTTGCGGCTGAAGCGCCGAGTTATGTATTGATTTGTTTCTATTGGTTTCGTCTCTCGTCTTGAGATATGGTCGAGAACGACGGCTGCATGTATCTGTGTGTGTTGAGGTTACATAGCGTTCTTGTATTAGATAGCTGGTGTTGCCACCCGCCCTTCTCAAATGTACTGTTTTGCTTCATTCTCCTATCCCGGCCATCAATGCTTTGCGCAACCCAGCCAGGTTTCCGGCCTGATCACAAGGTTCCAGTGGCAAGTACACTTGTTGAAAGTTTTAGTTTTGCGCAGATAGAGCGGTATATCACCCTTTATCCGTCCATTGCAGTAGCATAACAGATGTATCAATGTAAATCTCAACATGCCAAGCGGTGCCGCCATGTGGCTGTGCTCATTGAAGCCACACACATGATGTCAGTGCCCGCCTTCCCAGGTTCAGCTTCAGCTTCCTGCCGCCATACAAGAAGCTCGGAGTGGGTGAGGACCCCTTCTCTTGGGCAGCGGCGGGTGACTTGCAACCTGTATCTTACGCGTGTTCATTTGCCTTGGTGACTGAAGGAAGAAACTTTAAATACTTATTTAAATACCTAGGTAGTCCACAGTACCTCGCTGATCTACAATCTCAAACTTGGGCCTAACTGATCCATCAGTCAATCCATCCGTCTCCTTTTCCCCAAACAATCGTGTCGTGCTCTTCACCGACCTCACCAACCTGATTAACTTGTATCAGCTCCCCCCTCTGTTCTAGCGATACCATTCCCACCGAACCGAGCATCGTCATGACCGACAATAGCAAGCTCAACGAGGGGTTTTACCCCCCTCCCCCTCCTGGCCCCCCTCCGGGACATAATGGCCTCGCCATGCACCCAACTGCGCAGCCTACCCCGGACTCCCATTCCGAGCTCTACGACAGTCCTCCTACTCCCACCCAGCCGCAACAGGCTCCTCAGCAGGTCCCCCAGCAAGCGCCCCAGCAGGCTACCCAGCAAACTCCCCACCAACCACCTCCCCCCGACAGCGATGGTGCTCCTCAAAAGGTGGGATGGAGCCAACGTCTATCTCTCTGGGGAGGAAAGGCCGCGACGCCATTCAATGCGCTGGCGAACAAGCTAGGATCCGAGGCTTTTCTGCCTAGCACTATGGACAAGGAGTGCGAGAAAGCCTTGAGGATCCTGAAGAGCTTCTGCAGTAAGTTATATCGCCAGACCTTACATCATAGTCATGGCAATAGACAACAAGATGCTAACATATACGCTCTACAGAGGACGGCATCTACACCGACACACAAGCCCCCGAGACCGTCGAGGCGCCGACTACCGACGCAGACGGCAAGCCCATTACGGCTACGGCGAAGCCCAAGAAGAACCGCACCCTCCTTAGTATCCCCTCCAAGGTAATCAACCGTGCCGTCGGCCTAGCCGTATTCACCACGGCCCGCGCGGGCTTCCATGTCTCTGGTGCAACCGGCTCGGGCGTCCTCATCGCCCGCCTTCCAGATGGTAGCTGGTCACCCCCTTCGGGCATCCAAGTCCACAGCCTCGGTGCCGGCTTTATGATCGGCATCGACATCTACGACTGCGTTGTCGTCATCAACACGAAGGAGGCGCTGGAGGCCTTCACCAAGACGAGAATGTCCCTGGGCTCAGACCTAGCCGTGGTAGCGGGACCCTGGGGCGCAGGCGGGGCCGTTGACTTCACTGCTCCTCCATCGCAGAAGGGCAAGGAAGCAGCCGCCCCTGGATCGCCTACAACGGATGCCCAAGGCAAGCCGGTGACACCACCGCCCGGGGCGGCGTTCGAGAGGCACCCCGACGGGGTGTACGGTGTCCCTACGGTGAACGAGCCTGCCGCTGAGACCGCCGACACGACGGAGCGGCCCCAGGCCAGCGAGGTGCGCAAGCCCTCCGTGTTCAAGCAGGCCATGAAGCAGCCCACATACTCCTACGTCAAGTCCCGCGGCTTCTACGCCGGCGTCCAGGTGGACGGCACCATCGTCACCGAGCGGAAGGACGCCAACGCGGCGTTCTACGGGGAGGCGGTCTCCGTCCAGAGCATCCTCAGGGGCGAGATCCCTTCTGCACCTGGCAAGGAGGGCTGGGCGAACGCCGTCAAGCCCCTCTTCGACACCATCAAGGGCGCAGAGGGCTGGAGGGGCCAACAGACCGGACAGTGGGCGAACCAGCAGGGCCCCGTCCCCGCGGCTACGGGTGCTTACGGCCACGAGGAGCCCGCCGCCCAGGGCTACCCCACGGGCTTTGACCCCGTCTTCTCCGCCCCCCCAGGCGCAGACGAACACCCCCCTGCAAAGCCACCAAGGCCGGCCGCCGGTGTCGGGGGCGTGGCCGAGGGAGTAGGACACATGAACCTCGACGGCGCGAGAGGGCCGTCCCCCCCCGCCGCCGCTCCCGTGCCACACGCGGACGACAAGACGCCAGGTGCCCGCTCCAAGGCCGCCGAGGCCGCCGCCGAGGCGGAGGCGGCCCGCGAGCAGGAGGAGCGGGAGAGGAGGGGGCTGGAGGGGGTGGTGGCGCGGGAGAACGCGTCTACACAGCGACGGCCGGTGTCCATGGCACCGCCTTATACCGAGACGGCTGGGCCGGGGGAGGCGAGCCGTGGGGACGCGGCGGGCGAGGAACCGCCGGCTTATGATGAAGCGGCTGCTGGGCATGTGGCTGGGGATTCGAAGCACCCTGGCGGGCCATCTTCGTGATATGGTGGAGAGAGAGAGGTTTCTTGTGTTTTTTACTGTTGCATGTGTGGGCTAGGGATGGGATGGGATGGGATGGATGGATGGATGGCTGGGAGAATGCTGTGTGTTTGAGCGCAAATGGAATTCATTGATACCTACGATACCTACAACATTACCTACCTGTAGACTGGAATGAAATACACGCATGCCTTCCGTTTTGTCAGTCGACCATATGCCATACTGTTTGCAAGCCTAGGTGCTTGATAAGTATCTAACTAGATACACAAATCTCCCGGGCCGCCGCCTTGACCGTTTGTATATGCATTAAGGGGCATAGCATAACTTCTAATAACCTCGGCGCCAAAGCTAGCATGAAAGAGGCATGTGCGTTTACTGCGCTATTCCCTTTGTTTCTCCATACATTAGGTAGCAAAGCTTACGCTAATCATGTACCCTGCCAGGTCTGCGTGCTTGATCAAGGATCAAAGTTCGCCAAGCAACCACGATATGTGCGCTGGTGTGGTTATCTTGGAAGCCAAGACAGCCGACATTGAAGTTAATGAACGTGCCAAGACGCTTTGATGAGACTCTTTGACAACCAAGAGAGCGCGAGATTGTTGTTGGGCTAGCAGGGAGACTGCGGTTGCAAGCAAGCAATGGGAGGAGTCGGTAAGACTGGGTTTGATCATGACTGGATTCTTCTATAGATATTTACTCCGTCATAGTGTCAATGCACCCACTTCCCCCAAGGATAGGTATGTACTACATCCAACCAACAGAGCTCTCTATCCACAGCTCCTAGGTGTGTTTCCATGTGTTCGTGCAATCCAAGGTCGCCCACAGGCCCCTCATACTGGGCCGCCCCCCTAAGCCCATCCCAATAGCACCATCCAGAAGAGAAACAAAGCACACCCAAAGCTCCACCTCTCTCTATTCCAAAACGCTCAAGCCCACCATGAGTGTGAAAGTGTATCAAAAAAGTGTGACCGTGTGGTATATACAGTTCGGTCGAAGAGAAAGTACCTTGTATCAGGTCGGTTTAAATGTGAAGTCTCGAAACGCCGGACGGGATCACCGCCATATGCAAGGCCCCCCCGCCATGTTTCGTTGCAAAATGCCTCGGTTGTTTGTCGGATTAAAATGAAATCGTGGGTATGTTTGATGATGAAAGCATCCCTTCGATAATTACGTATTACCATTCGCCGTCGTGGATGGTGAGAAGATGACGCGAACTCCCTTCTCGGATTTGAGGTGCGTATGGACAATAGGGGTGGCAGCGAAGCGAAGTTCCAGTACGCAAGACGTAAAAGGTCAAGGCTGGAGATGGATCCCGTGAAAACATGGGGTTATGGGGTTTAGAGCCGATGGTGGGATGTCGACGATGGGTAGATTCGTATCGTTCGTCAAGTTCGGGTCGTCTAGTCATCTTCCGGGCCGTTGCTAAAGATAGCGCGCAACCGTGAACCAGCGCCGGCGGCCTAGTCTGGCCTGGCGGGCAAGCGGGTTGTGATCATCATCCGATTTTGGACTGGCCAAAGAACGGCGTGGCCGAGGTTTCGGGTTCCTGAGCGCCTCTCGCATTCCAACGTCCGGGCAGTGTCAAAGCTGCTGCAAATCCAGATAGCCCTCCAAAAATCCAAGCCCAATAGTACACTCCTGACTCGGCCGAAGCCGAGTCACGTCAATGATGATGAAACGAAAGAAAAATGCCCATCATCAAAGCTTTCATGGCAGCCAGACAAGCTCGATCACACCGTCAACTTGGCTCATGGGCCATCCCTCGGAGTCAACCCAGCGTGGGTCCTGACCCTTGCGGACGTAAATTTGTGTGGCCGTGCCATCGCTGTTGACATCAGCCTTCTTGAGGTCCCAAGCAATCTTCTCGCCGGTCCTCAAAAGCGACACACGCTGAGGGCCGAAGGCGTGATCCAAGTTCCAGCCCTTGTCTTCAGGAGCGGGCGTGAAAGTACGCTCCATCTGGTTCCAGTTGTAATCGGCGCCTTCGGGGTACTGAGCAACGCTGTAGCCGGTGGAGATGACAAAGTCGTCCTCGGTCAGGAATCGCTGCATGGTGCAGTCCTCACCACAGACGTGAGCGATCTTGGTGTACTCGTAGGGGTAGGCGTAGTGCCAACCGCCACCACGGTAGTGGTGCAGGGACAGAGGCTTGATTCCGCTCTCGTAGAATCCAGAGGGGTCCTCGTACAGGTCAAGCTGCCACAGGTCATTCTCCAGAGTCAGACGGACGTCGCTGTTCTCGTAGATGCACTTTCGCAGGAGAATGTCTCCCTGGGCACCCCAGCCGGAATCGGCCTCCTGGAGCTTTTCAGGCGTCTTGCACGTCTCGTAGAGCGCGCTGATCATCTCACCCACGGGAAGGGAGATGAAGACACCAGCACCACCGAAGGCCTGGGAACCGTGGCGCTCGACCTGGTTGACGTCCTCAGAGAAGGTACCAACGTAGAGGGGTCTGCTCGGGTCGAGCGTCTGCATCCTCTCGGTGAGGGCATTAGGAGAGGGGAAGAACGTGTCGTCATCGCACAGGACCAGCCACTTCTTGTTGGGTCGCTCGCGGT
This sequence comes from Cytospora piceae, assembly GCA_016508685.1. Classification (NCBI taxonomy): domain Eukaryota; kingdom Fungi; phylum Ascomycota; class Sordariomycetes; order Diaporthales; family Cytosporaceae; genus Cytospora; species Cytospora piceae. The sequence continues at coordinate 486,327 of JADMLE010000005.1, read as the reverse complement.
GGTTGTACAGGGTGGGGACGAGCGTAAGGTAGCGAACGGCCATCTCCATGGAGCTGTCGGAGTGGAAGACATCGGCATCAATTCCGACCTTGTGCAGCCTGTCCCAAGCGTCATACAGCTCGTCGTCGCTGGCATCAAGGAGCAACAAGACCATCTTTCCTCCGTTCGAGTTGCCATGGCTGTCAGTCAGCCAGTAGCTCCAGTCGTTGATAGGGCTCGTATCGGGCTCGGTGAAACGCTTGTAAGTCGTCGAAACACCAAAGATGAAGTCTGTAAGGTTGGCAGAATCGGGTGCAGGAGACTTGGCAACTGGTACAATCAGAGGTTCGGGGCACGATTCCTGTGTGTTCTTCTTGCCGAGATCAACGGTCTTGGCGGTGTTCGGAAGGAATCTCTGGTTGAGCTTGGTCATGCCCTTCCTATCGATGTCTTGGCGAGAGACCTTGACATATCGCTTGAAGTACTCGAACTGCTCGCCAAGCTCGTACGTCTCCTGCAGCTGCTTCAGATGCTCGGTGTCGTAGTTGCAGTTCATTAGGTCGGAGGTGTTGGAGGGCACGTCTTGCCAGCGGGTGTCATCAATACCGTAGGTACCAGCGGAAGAGTCCGTAGGATGTTGCGTGGTCATTGACTGTTTGGCAGTGGTGGCAGCCTTCTTGATAGCGGTGCGGACGTTGTAGGTGTTTTGCTTCATGGTCATGACGAAGAGAAACAGGATCACCACCGCGAGGATGATGGCCCTGGAAAAGGGACTCCGCATGTTGAATAGTCGTTGCGGGGGAGGCATTATGGCACCCATGATTTTGATATCTTTTGGTGCCAAGGAAATTGGTGAGTTCATGTGGTCGAGTTTGGGGGGATTCCTTCTCTTGTAGGATGGGGATTGTACCAACCCTCTCAGATACTGTTCCTTTCGGTTCTTGCAAGCCCAGTCAAGCTATAGCTAAGCAAGGTGTGGGATTTGAGAATATGTCTCAGGCAATGTAGGTGAAGTTCTAGCCCTCACTTTCAACACAGATCGGATCGAGGATTGATTTGGTACGGTTGGGTCGAGGGGTGGTCTCTGATGGTCGGCTGGGTCCAACGAACGAGGGACGCGCGAATCAAACCAGACCGGACGATGGGCAGGTCGTAAAGTTTGAGGATCCGCTGATAGACACACACAAAACACAGACAAAAAAGGCAAACCAAAGGTAAGCCGAGATGATGGACGATGAATGTGTGGTGTGCCGTGTCGAGCAAGACAAGACAAAGGAGATCTAAGTTGAACAATGGAATAGCAGCAAAAGTGAAGGAAGACCTGTCGTCGTCAATGGACGAGTTAGGGGGAGGAATAAAGCAAAAAAATAATAATGAGGCTTAAGGAAGAGGAAAGCGAGAGGATGGACAAGTGTTAGTAGATGGAGGGAAAGGGGGGAGGGGAGGTAGAAAAAGGAGCACAGGCCAGACCCACTGTGGTAGATACAGTAGGTACTGTAATGCGCGTAGTACGGGGGAGGGACGGTCGGACGGTCACGAATGTACTGTGGTACTGTGGTACCTAGGTACAAAGCTAGCCCTGCAACTTTGCTGAACCTGGGAGGCTGCCAGTGCGTGGGGCATTGGACAAGTGGGCGTGCCAGGGCAGATAAAATGGAGCAGACTAGAAAAGCGATGGTCGGTGTCGAAGGCGACTGTGCGATTGATGGCCATCCATCCCTCCATCCATCCATCCATCCAACAATAAACAACAAAATCTAACTTCCAAGGTTGCAGTTGCCCACAGGCCCGCAATCACCCACTGACTTCCCCGAACTCCACACCGATAATGGGGCAAGGTGTTAAATTGCCTAATTTACATCTGGCCAGGCAAAGCACACCAGCAGCAGAACCAGGTGGCAGTGTGGGAATCCGGAGTCAGGGGCCCCAGCATGTCCAGGCCCAGGGGACCAGGTCTGGCCACGGTTCTCGTTCTTCAGTGTGTCCGGGTGGCCAGGTGTTTTCACTAGGTGTACAGCAGTGAATGGGCTTACGCACACTGGCACACTACCTAGGTCCATAGGAAATCGGGTGGTTGTGACAGAGAGGGAGATGTTGACAACGCCGCTAATATTCAGAAAGGGCTAGCGCAACATTTTCAAACACGAGTGGCTGGAAGTACTAGGTATTCTGTGACAGTTACGACGGGTGGCCGTCACGACTCCCAGCATGTACCGCTACCCACGGTTATTATGTACCGCAGCACCTGCGTCAGTGGTGGCAATGTGCCTTCCCTTCCAAGCAGTAAGATACCCGATGATTTCTTGTTCAGGAACTGGCAAGAAAGCCATCGGCAATCGGTAAGCTGGTATGTCTTTGAAATCTCAACCCTCCTTCATGAACCCAGACGACATCGGGAATGAGATCCCAAACCAACAATCGCAGCATCCATTGTTTTCCCTTATTCTTTTTTCCCCTTCTCCCTCTCATCACGATGGAATCAGTGAGGTCATGATGCATCCAACAGAGGCCAAACTGTGGACGATCATTGAGATTCTGGGTCCTATCGGCCCTGTTCTTGGCCATGACCGCCATGGGTGGACTGTTGCTTCACAGTGGGACATTGTGGACTGGTGCAGCGGTGGTGGACTTGTTGGATTGCGGCTCCATTTCTGCCAGTTCTACCATTCTGCCCCATATCACGATTCCGCATCGTCACTTTTTAGGTTTTTAGGCGGTGCGCTCGCCGCGGGGTTACCGAAAGTAGAAGAGCACGTAACTGTTATCCGTACTGTACCATGTGAAGCCGTCGTCGAACTCAGGCTGAGAAGATAATACATAAACTAGAAGTTGAGAGGCCAGCAGGCCAGCACTGGTCAGCCACCTATAATCGCAATTGCCCTCAGCCGCATGTCCCAAACAGGCTGATTGACTTCCGGGAACTTTCAAGCCTTTTTTGGGGGGGGGGGGACGCCACTGGGAGTCCTCACCAGGCTCATCAACGAAAACACGACTCGTTTCATCGGAGGATGATTCAGAGCTTAAGAGTCCATTTCCTGTTGAATTATTGTCGTCTATACATAAGTGCAATGCGCCTACCTAGACATTCCCTAGCTAAGCCTCGTGACGTTGAATGTCTCAAACTGGCCGTCCTGTTAGAAGTCATAGAGCAAAGCAACCAAAACAAATCTGGTTGGCCTCTTTGAGCAATTAGCACCGGTGATCTGTGTGTCTGTCTCGAGTCTCCCTCTCTCCCCGGCCTCTCGAAGTTATTATCATTCTCAAACTGCAACTGCCACCACGGCCGGCCGTCCCGCTACCGGCAATCAAAGATCCACTCACCACGCCGCAAAGCCACATGATGTACCGGGTAGTACAGAGGTACAAACATCCGCACTACAGCACAAGCTCGTTCTGGCCACCCCGATTGGGCGCATGGTTTTCCCGGATTACCATAAACCTTGATTGAGACTTTTCTCCCCTGCCACGCTACTCATCTTGACTGCCATTTCAGAGGCTGATGGGGCCGGAGAGGCTGAAAAAACACTGGAACCTATGGAGCCGTTCGTTGAAGATCTACAGAAATACGAGTGGACAGCAAAGGGAAAATAGAAACACCAGATACATATGTGCCATCTGCCACCGTTGTCCGGACCCGTACTGGGGCTGCCTCTGCCATGGTTCTACACTATGCCGTCATGGAATAGATCGCATGCATGTTCCGCTGGAACTTGGATCTGCCGGTGTCAACAACTCTCAACAAACTCCTATCAATACTCTATCAGTCTCCAGCAAGGGCAGACCCGTCGTCATCACCGGGGGGTATTCTGAAGCAGTCGCCTCGACTTGGTGAGATGCTCTCTGTGTTTCTGGCGTCGGCCTTTGTGACGTGATCTGGCCCCTGCCATGGCCCATCTGGAATCAGCGGGGCCATCTTCTAAACAAAACCCCAGACCCCGGAGGTTGCAATGACTGTATCCGGAAGTGATCAACGGCCCCAAAACACCTCACCTCAAGTCAACTCAACTTGACAACTCTGGGACGCTCCCTCATCTCATTTTGTGAGCCGCAACTACTTGACTGTCAATTTACCACCGCGAATACGTCCCGTATAGACTGCAGAATCTGCAAGACTCGGCGGCGGCGGCACGGTAGCGTGCTGCGTAGGCTGCTTCAGCACTGTTAAGGGCCCTAGCCATACCGCCAGGCTCAACCGTTGCGGCGGGAGAAAAAAACCACAGCGACTCGCGGGCGAGCAAAATCAGGTCCCGGCTTCTCCTGAAGATCGGTAGATCACTATCCCCTTGTAGTAACAACTCGACAGGCTTTGCCTGACCTTGATAGCATACTTGCGAGTTCCGAAGGAAAGGTTTGATATCTACCGGGAACCAGGGAGTCATGGTCCCTGCCGACCTAACAACGAACAATGGTCGTTCCAGAAGCATGCTTACACAGTCGCACAGTACCGGAGTGCCGTTGATGGCCCCACCAACAGACCTTCGACATAAGCTTGAAGTTTGAGCTTGGTTTGAGAGAACACAGTCTTGCTTCTGCTGGTCCGTCAATCAGGGGCCCAAAAGAAGCACTCGACGCCTTCTGCTGCCATGTTGATCATGTCGGGTAGCCAGGTAGCGTACATACAGTAAGTACATTGTTGCGGACGGACAAAATGAGGTTCGGCTGGATGTATCTCTTTTCGACGGCAAGCAGACGCTGTCACTCGTAGCACACGTCGACCCTACTGTGGAAAAAGAAAGGGCGCCATGCGCTGGAGGCGGCCATGGTCACCTCATTCGGATTGAGTCGTGTGAAGCCGATCTGGACAGCGGTCGCTTCAGGTCCTCGCCATTGGCCGGCCCTCGACGTGCCTAGCCGCTGCTGACGACGCTGCGCTGATAACCCAACCTGTCAAAGACTCAAATGCGGCAAGCCGCGATCCTCCCGTCCACACCAGAAGGCCAGGGTGGCTCTAGGGGTGGCTTCTGGATGCACTTGTTTGTCCAGGTGCAGTTGCATATCGTATTCTTGAAAAGCCGCCGCCGCCGCCGGTGTTTCTCCACCGATACAAGACAGACACGGGCTCCTCAATCAAACGGCGGATACACGAGATAAGTGTTACCAAATCGTCTCTTTTCACAAATGAAAGGGAACAGGTTCATGTATCATTAACAGACCAAGGTCTGTTTATTCGGCACCCGTAATGCGCACAAGCCCTCTGTCTCATGTCTCGGCTGGCGGCAAAATAAGCATTATCTCAAAACCGATGCAATATTGGAGTGGTTAGACTCCGTATAGCCCCCCTCCACTTTCATTTACGACCTCAGACTCGGGAATTGGACCTGCGGGGTCGACGAGGCCTGGGGTGGTGAAATGGTAGAACACGAGAGACATGTGTAATGACCACTGGGCTGACTGGTCAAGCACATCGTGGCCTCTGAATCAAATCAATATTACATACCCCAAGCATGGCCCACAACAGATATGTACATCATGTACTAGTAAACGGCCATGCCATGAGGGGTTAGCGCCCGATAGACGGATGCATATCTAAGGGTCCGGTGCAGCATCACCCAATGGTGAAGGCCTCTCTTGCCACATAATTTCCTGGAATGGAAGGACTCCAGCCGTGCTGCCGTGGGATGCAAAAAGCAAGCTGGAAGATAAGCCATCTTGACAGGTTGACAGCGAATCTGTGGCGGGCTTGCGACGATTGCAGTACAGACGTACAGCTAACAACGACGAGTGCTCGTTGTGGCAGAAAGCCGTATCGTTGTCTTGCGGGCCGCGGTTGGGGTGTTTAGAACTCTTGTCTTTTCTGAGCGCGCTGCGCCTTCATTGGAGGCGGCATTGCGTATACCATTTGCCTCCCTTGGCTGCGCCATCGACCAACGATATCTGTTCTATCCCCCCAGCCCTCCCAGCCCTCACAAGCAACATGTGGTTCCTCTCAGGAGTCGGGTTCCATTACCGACGCCTTACTGGTGGACAGCATTCGGATACACTAATTGGTATCCCTAGAGTCGTATCCTTACCTGCCCTAGCACCCTGATATCGAGCGGCAAGGCAGGGGTTTGGCAATGGCTGCAGCACACCACATCGGTGAACTAACCCTTCACAGGTCTGACCAGAATACTGCCGTGTCATGCGGTGTTGAAGGTGAATATCGGTTGACTGTTTCAGATTTTGGTTGTATTACGCGAGTGTTGGGGAAGAAGGAAGTAGAGGCTCCGTTCCTGTCCAACCACCGGGGCCGAAACCAGAAGGTCAACCCCGCGTTTGGATCTTCTGGAAGGCGTTATACATATGCAGTATGAAGCAAGCAAGAACAGCGTCCAATGAATCTGTCGCCGCCTGTCCAGAGTGCCTCATGACAGGAACGCCTCATGACAGGAGTGCCTCATGACAGGAGTGCCTCATGACAGGAGTGCCTCATGACAGGCCATCCCGGAGCCCCCCTCGAGACGGTCGACGACGAAAGGAGGCACGAGTCTCAGAGCTTGACGACGGCCTCGAACTCTAGGAGGATCGTCCTGTCGTCTTGATCTTCAATAAGCCTACTCACATTCTGCCGAAAGCCCAGGCCTCAAAGGTCCCGTTGGCTTACCCTCCTTGGGCCCCAACGCACATTCAGTCGTGGATGAGCAGTAAGCTGCTAAGTAAGCACGAGTGCAATCCTTTGGTCCATCCATTCATGAATGTTTCCATCCTCCCGGCTGGGCGGCGCGAGTGACGATCTGCCGGCAGTGATCCCCGTGATCTCCTGCAACCAAGTATATATGGATTACCATCATACTGTGCCGCCAAACCGACGATTACCATATACGCAAAACTCATTCGAGATTGCAAATCTCCAGTTAAAAGGTCTTCGTTGTTTTGAGATTTCCGGGTTTCTCGGGTGGCTTCTCAAAGGGCAGGTGGTTTCGCACGCGGACAATCTTGAAACAACCCACCATCAGATATCTTACTGTGTTGTGGTGTGGTGTGCTCTCCCGCGTGCAACCCGTCTGCAGATCTGCGTACGTTTCATAAACTTGACACCCTGCTCCTGGACGCTGCAGCAGCCTGGCGCTGGCTACTAGGGCGCACGCTCATCTCTGTTTGGTGGACCCCTCAGGGCCGTCCCCGCTAAAGGAGGAAACTGGGGGGGGGGGTGACTTTCGAGATTGATCCAACGGTGGTCCACTTTGCACCCCAGATGGCCCCAGGGGTTGGTTTTTCTAGACTTCCAGACCGCCGGGGAAAGCTTTGAGGGGAGGGGGGGGTTTAAGTTCTTGACTTTGTGGTCTTGTTACGCCGTACGGAACACGGCAAGACAAGTGTGCTGACGAGGCACAGTAAGGCGACACGAGAACCCAGTCACTCCCGCGGACAAGATTTGTTTTATTTCCGTCTGGGATGCATAGCCCTGTGGTTGGGGGGGAGACGTGTGTTTTGTCCAACCATTCCCACGTGTGGGCTATGCAGCACATCACGCACGTTGTGGACGACGAAGCACGCACGTCTCGTGGCGCTGGAGCCTCGCGACCTGTCACTGTTTCACACATACGCCCGACGCGTTGCTCGATGACGACGTTGTCAGATGATTCTGGAGTCTCAAGCGGCTGTCTTTTGTGTGGCATCTGGCGGCTGCTGTTTCTGGGCCATCTCTGTGTGCGGCTCGGCTCGGCTCAAGTGTGCCGTCTGCGTCTGTCCGCGGGAGCTGTGACCTTCACTACGGCAATGTGGTATACGCAGCAACGCTGACAAGGCAGGCGGTGCGATCCCTTGAAGTCAAGGGATTGCTTATTTTCACCAGCCACGCGTCTCTGTGATCCGGTGGGGATTGGCTTTCACGGTGGGGTGTAAGACACACTCCAGCGGCTGTTGCATCGTCGGCTCATGTTTGAGGCATGAAAGCTCGGCTGCCTCATGTCCTCCGCCGGTGAGATCGGGCGTTGGCCCTTTCTCTGTGTCTGGCCATGGCTGAAGGTGTTGCAGACGCCTTTAGGTTTTGACCCACTACAGACGGAGGACTATATTGGTAGCGATGGCGGATTTGCGATGCCCGGTAAATCATTTGTTTCTTGTTGCCCCATCAGCACCATTCTCAGATGACTTGTGGACGAACAGGACCGAGCGGATGCCGACTCGCAACCAGACAACTTCCATCAATCACAAAAATATCCTGGTGATTTTGGAACTCAGCTGGGCTAGGTGGCTTTGGCAAGCAGGCACTGCTGCCTCGTGACATCCTGTTTCTATTTGTGTGCATATGATCGTCCGGATTGTGTCGATCGCAGAGATCTCACCTGTTTGGCCCACTATTGATCCCCAAAGAATGGATGAACAAGAGTGGCGTTCGGCCGATCCAGAAACCACATATTTCACCTGAATGCGGATGATACAGTACAAGTGTGTTGTTGCTAGGAAGTACACTGCATCCGGACCGGGGTCTCATCTACTTTGCGCACTGGACAATACCAGCGAGCGACTTGTGCTTACAATCCGTTGGCTTCAGGGTCTTTGAAGGAGCTTGGGTAAGTCGCCGAGACGTTGAACAACCCAAGAGTGCTGCTACTGTATTCGCTGTGCTTTCGAGCCCAGGGACTCTGCACTGGATGTCCGGGCAGGAATGCTTGTATGACTACGACGGGGTCGGGGAGGCGGAACGAAGTTGCTTTCCGAGAGCGGAGGAGATACTTTCAGTCCACGCATGGTGATATGCAACCTTGAGCCGGAGAGGTCACAGGTGCAATCGTCACGGGGCTTACTCTCCTTCATGGACTTGAGGGCGAGGCGGACTGGAGGCAGATTTTGGGCATCAATCTCGTGTTGTAATGAATGTGTCCAATGTTCGCCACGACTCAAACCACGAAGAAAGTAAATATCGCCTTCCATCGGTGTCATCTCAACTTGTTCTGCTGAATACATCCCGAAGTCGAACCAAAACCAATTCAAGCTTTCATTTCTGCCACCTGCGAATGAAACACCATACCCTTCGGGACTTCCTTCCACTGCTTTTCATCGTCAAGCAAGATCTGACAGTCCTCCCACTCCTTCCTGACGAGTTGGGCATGACGCTCGCTTCTTGGCGTGATCCTAGCAGGAAAAGCCTTTGGATGTATCAAAAACCCCTGTGAGAGCTCATCCGGGTCAGGCACAATCTCCTGACCTTGCGCATCAACGGCCTTTTCAAGGTTGAAAGCCCACAACAACCTCGCGATGCTCAGGAAGAGAGACCTATCCGCTATATGCATGCCCTGGCACAGCCGCCTTCCGGCGCCGAATACAAAATGGTCCCTCTTGCTGGCGTCGCTATTCATCGCCGCCTCTGAAGAGGTCTGGTTGTCTCCGAGGTACCTTGAAGGGTCGAACGCCCGGGGATTGGTGAACCTCTTGGAGTCCATATTTATCGCCCACACGTTCCACATAACTCCGGCACCTTTGGGGATTTTATACCCCATGTACCAATCGTCCTGGATGACAGCGTGCGGAATGCCGACAATCGCTGTCGGCATCCAACGGAGACTCTCCTTCACACTGGCGCGGATGTAAGGCAGATCGCCCCAGTCCTCCATAGTGGGAAGCCTGTCGCCGCAGACGCGGTCGATTTCATCTTGGGCATGTTTCTGTACCGATGGGTAGAGCAGCATGGCCTGGACGAAGCCAACGAGCGTGGCTGCGGTGGTATCGGACCCAGCCTCGAGGAGAGATCCGCAAATGTATCCTGCAAGGTCGTCCGAGAATCCGTAGGCATTCTGGCCCTCGACAACACCGACGCAGAAACACGGCTGTAGAACCGTCAACACCGGACCGTCACCCTATGGCATTAGAACTCACCTTCGAAGTGCCCTGGACGATGCGGGTCTTTGCGTCCATCCAGTGGCCAACGTACAACGGTTTCTCCTTCTTATGTAGCTCCTGAGCATACCTACGCATGGGCAGCATAAAATCCGGAAATCGCCTCAGAATAGGATACACATTCAAGACAGCGGCCGTAGACGATCCTGTGACCTCGCTCCACTTCTCCACGCCATGGTACAGCTGCTTCAGCTTTTCATCGTGGATGCTCGTGGTGCGGAAGCCGAACACCATCTGCGTTGTAACAGAAGTGGTGAATCGGCCTATGTGAGAGATGAAGTGTTGCGGCTGCTCGAGGATGCCGTATAGCATTTGCTTGTTCTCAAGGTCCTGGTAGGGGACGTAGCCCTTTGCCGCATTTATGTTGAGGATAGAGTGCACCATTTTGCGAACCATGCGCCATTGCTCTCCATATTTCTATTGCGCATTAGTCTGTTGCGACAGGACATAGATCGGCGTCTTATGACTGGGTCTTCTGCAAGACACTCACCATGAGGACCACGCGAAGGTATCCGCTGACGATGTTGGCGAGGTATAGATCTGTTCGGGACGAGTAAATGCTACTCCTCTTATCCAAGAGGTCCTTGATGGCTTTGTCGGAGGACAACACGACCAAGACCGTGGTGCCCAGGATCAAAGAGTACACTGGGCTTATCGTTCGCGAAATTGTCAGTACTTTGTTCTTGCTGGGCCATCTGGGCGAGCCAAGAGCTTATCCAGCTTACCCATACTCCTCCGCCCATTTCTTGAACTGGTGATGAGGGTTCTCTGAAGGTATCTGATGCAGATTACCGATCAACGGCAATGTTGGAGGGCCAGGAGGATAGTCCTTTGGCCGACGGCCAACGTTCCGCAGCTGGAAGAGCACGACGGCAACAATGGCGAAGGGGAGGAGGAAGAAATATGCCATGGTCCTTATGAGTGCTTCCGTACAAGGGGTTGGATAGTTTCAGCGATGAAGGGAGAAGGGAATGAAGAAAGCCCCGGAGTCGAGAGAAATGCATGTGCTGGGCTCTCCGATTCCCCAGATATCGGGGTGCTTAAGTATTCCGCCCTCATTTGGAGACGCCTGTGGAAATGTGAACTAGAGTTTCATTGGGTATATGCATAATTCGAACTGCTCAACACCGTCATGGTAATTGTCGTCATCGTAAATATTCCCCACCTCCTCCATGCATCTTCTTGTGATTAGACCGGCAGAGGTTGCCAAGTCAGCACGCACTGCACAGTAGGTACGCCGATGATTAATCAGAGGAGTTGCGCGTACCGCCACTGTCATATTTCTGCAAGCCTGGTGGGTTGATAACACGAGGTGGTATTCGTAGGGTGCTAAGCGACAACATACTTGCTCAGTTGCATGTGATGTCGCTCATTCGATTCTTTGGGAAGTTGCCAGTGCAACTCTCCTATGCAAGACCGTTGTTGTCGTTCACAATTATCGTTTTCTGCATTTTCAATTCGACTTGTCATCGTGGCTTCCACACATACACACACACACACACACAAATATGAGCAGAAGTCGAAACAAAAAATGAGAAGATGCAGCCACTTCGAAACTCAGTAGGCTATATATAAGCTCATGTTGCGCCAATGCCAAAGGAAATTCCCCTTATATATCATTTCCCGCCGAAGTGAAATCACTTACCATATTAGCAGAGCCTCTGCTGGGGCCGACGAGGCATGACGAAGGTGAGAAGGCGAGGAGGTGACATGAGATGTCGTTGGGAAGAGCGGGGATGCTTACCTCAGCAGACAATGAGAGATGAGGTGGACATGAGAAGCGCCCGCTGATTTACATAGCTTAGGAGTTGATCTAGAATGATCAAGATATCGTTCAACCGTGCGGTCTTCTGCAAAGGAAAATGGCCTCGAATCGATTGGACAGCAATAACTGACGTGCCTGAGTAGTTTGCTGTTACCATAGTATCCATGATGGTTGCTGGTCCCAATCAGCGGCAATAGCCGAAAGTTTGACAGCTCAATCGATGCGCGATGGTATCATGTCCATTGCCGATCCCCCACTCTTTTTTGCCGCTGCTTTGGATTGATAATGTTGACTTGATGTCCTCGTCCCCATCTTGTTCCTGTTCTCTGCATCGAACAATATCGGCACAGCACACTGGAATTTATCAAAATGGCACCAAGTGAGAAGCTGCCACTGATGATGCAGGACGGCATGCCTGCAAGCACAGGCTACCCAAACCCACCACCCGTCAGGACATCGCGGTCGAAATGGATGGCCATCCCCGCGGTTGCCTTCTTCGCATTATGCGTGACGAACACCATCCCCATCTCGCGCCACCATCACCACTCTGGTCACAATGACTTCGCTTCTCAGTGCCGTCAGGTCGACCCCCTCTTCCCAAGCCAGTCGTCACTGGGCTCCATGGACGAGTACCTCGCCTCGGCCCAATTCCTGAACGCCAGCGTCGGCCGCGTGGCCGGCGCCATCCAGATAGCGACCCAGTCGTATGACAATATGGGACCCATCGATGAAGACGAGCGGTGGGACGTCATGTACCCTTTCGCCGAGTACCTGGAGAAGACTTTCCCGCTTGTGCACAGCACCCTGGAGCTGGAAAAGGTCAACACCCACGGCTTGTTGTTCACCTGGCAGGGCTCAAACGATAGCCTGAAGCCGACCGTCCTCATGGGCCATCAGGATGTCGTCCCCGTGGAGAAATCCACGATTGATCAGTGGACACACCCTCCCTTCGACGGGTATTTTGACGGCAAGTTCGTGTGGGGACGTGGTGCTGCGGATGATAAGAGCAGCCTCATTGGGATCATGGGGGCCGTTGAGGCCCTCATAGAAGCCGGTTTTGAACCTCAAAGGACGCTTGTCCTGTCTTTCGGCTTCGACGAGGAGATCTCAGGCTATGCTGGAGCCGCCCACCTCGCAGAGGTCCTGCTGGACCGGTACAGCAGGGATGGCGCCGCCGTCATCGTCGATGAGGGCTCGGTAATCCAGGAGCAATGGGGCACCATATTCGCACTCCCTGGCGTCGCCGAGAAGGGCTATATCGACGTCGAGATTATTGTGCGGATGCCTGGGGGTCACTCCTCCGTACCGCCTAAGCACAACGGCATCGGTGTTATGAGTGAGATCATCAGACACGTTGAGGCCAACCTCTATGAGCCACACCTCCACGATGAGAACCCATTCCTGGCCGCTCTCCAGTGCGGTGCACGGTTTGCGCCTGAATTCCCGCACAAGGTGAAGAAGGAGCTGCGCAGACGCGACAGAAAAGGCTTCGAGACCTGCAAAAAGAAGGACAGGCTTGCTCTGGAAGCGGCAACGCTTGGTGATCCCACCAAGTACCTATTCACCACCTCGGTTGCCGCGGACCTGATCAGTGGCGGTGCAAAAGTAAACGCGCTGCCCGAGCGCACCGTCCTGACCGTCAACCACCGCGTGAACGTCGGCGACCATCCGTCCGACATACAGGAGCACATAATTGGCGTTGCGGCCATAGTCGCCGAGAAGTACAACCTGACCCTCCACGCCTTCACGGAAGAGGCCGAGACCCCGCGCTCCATCACGCTGCAGGTTGCCGGCGGCGGCAACAAGGTGCTGGAGCCCGCGCCCGTCACGCCGACCGAGATCCTGGACGACGGCGCGACGCCGTACTCGATCCTGTCGGGGACCACGCGCGCCCTGTACGGCGAGGACACGATCATGGCCCCGGCGCTGATGACGGGGAACACCGACACCAAGTACTATTGGGACCTGACGAAGCACATCTTCCGGTTCAACCCGGGCTTCGACGCGGAGCAGAACTTCATGGAGGGCGTGCATACTGTTGATGAGAGGATCAGCATGCTGGCGCATGTCAGGGGCGTGCAGTGGTATAGCTTGTTTGTGAGGAATATGGATGAGGCTGATTTGTGATGAGGAATCTTGTGGAGGGATTGATAGACACTCGATGTCACAAGCTGACCTTTCTACTCAAATAACTCGCAGCTTTGTACGTACCTGGGTACCACAGAATCAAAAGGAGTTGAGTTGTATTGACAGAACGTGCCATCTTGGCCTAGACGGCTCATTGGTAATTGCTCGGGGCAGCTGTGAAGACATCAAGAAGGCGGCGGAGGACGAATACCGGTCATGGTCCGAGAGCGATATGGCTCCTAGTCAGCGTATTCCCAAAGGTTGTCATCGACCTCCAACGCGAAACAACATTCATTCCAATCGCGCCCTTCCACATGGTGTGAACGATCTCCACGAGGTTGCCACTTGGGTATGAGAGCTACCTTAGTACCTACTTGTACCTACTTAAGTACATAGCTTTGTCAAGGACTTTGGGGAGAATGGGCGTGGGTCGAAATAGAAGCGTTTATAGAAGGGAGCACCTGGGGCCTGCTGTGAAGCTAGAAAAGTCAGTTAACTTGTCAAGCTCTGATGTGCCTCGAGGTTGACCGCCCCTAGAGTTACTTATTATTTAGCACCTTTCTGAAATCGTCACCAAACTGTTCTGATTTCACTTCACTTCCACCCCGGACAACAGAGACGAACTCTTCCTTCTTACATACTTTCATCTCCAATTTCTTCTGCGCCCTTTCTTGAGTGCAGAGAAGCTCCACGTAAAGCCACATCTGCTCTCAACAACGGCTGGTAGTCAGTCGAGTAGCTTCCTATAGCAACCTTCTGTCTTTCGTCTCAACAACCTGGAGAAAACGCTCGCTTCCGACGCAACGCAGGCAGCCAAAAACCTCGAGACCCGCTGGCACTTCCATGTTGACCACGATCATCCCATCTTTCCCGATCCATCTTCGATTGCCAGGTCAGCGTACCTACTGGTTCTGCACCCTGCAATCGATACTCCAACCTGCAGCCTAACTATTCATCAACTAAGTCTGCACGTGTGGGCTATAAAATGCGACAAGCGCAACGACCTGAGCCATAACGCGCCTTTGTTTCTCAGCTGAGAACACAAGTAAGTATTTCTGATCTTGGCTTGGGCAGGTACTCAATGTCCTGAAGCTGATAGGAGTTTGCACAGGATGGAGACTCGAGTCCAGTCCGCTGCCAAAACAATCTACGATGCACCGACGAGCTTCGCAGCCATGAACCAGCAAACGAAACTCACCGCTGGTGACCAGGACGAGAGCAGACAGCTGCACAAACTCCCAAGCGAGCTTCTTATCAAGATCTGCGAATATCTCTGTTGGCACTGCCAGTCAGCAAAGCCAACCACTCAAGTATGGCAGGAGGCGATAAATCAGATCCATTGTCTCATTCACTCGCCAACCGCGGCGCTTGCCTCGCTTTCCAGAACCTGTCGCCGCCTCAATGCGATTGCAAACCCAACCCTGTATCATGGATTTTCAGCAGCCAAAGTCGCCGATATGTACAAATTCATACGCACAGTTCGCCTTCGCCCTGAGCTCGCCCATTTGGTCAAGGCCGTCTTCCTCGAGCATGTCGACCTCGACGACGCTTCTCATGACTCTTACCATTACGCCGGGCTTATATGCGAGAGCATGGGGTCACTTGGCATGTGGTACATGGACATTGACCGCGCCTGGCGTATGGTCTTGAGCCGTGATAACAATGGTCAATATGAGATACTGGCCCAGACCATCATCGCCCACCTCAGAAACATCGATACACTGCACCTTGAGTTTTCTATGGGTCCTCTAGCCTTTTACGTCTTCAATTGCCTCGCTCAGGTGGGAAGACACCCTTTACTCAAACACCAACACAAGCCTGCAAAGGACCTATGGCCACATCTACAGGCTTGTACTCTGTTGGTGGGCGGCTCACCTGAGGAAATCGACTTCTTCGAACGCGACGTCGCTAGCTCCTACCCTTCGACTACCCTCGGAGCCTGCGAAGGGCTCTTGTCGCTTGCGCCTCAAACCTCCAGCCTACACCTCCGATCATTCATCGGTACCAGTTACGACGTGACGTTCCTGAAGAATCTCACACAGCTTCACCTACAGTGCGGGGATTTCAGGGGCGCCGAATCTTTTGAGCAGGCACTTTGCTCTATCCGCTCTCTGCAGGTGTTCTCATTCGAGTGGGCGCATGAAGAGATGGCTGACGAGGGCGGCACTGGATTCGACGGCATCACCTTTGAAGAGGTGGTTGAAACTCTGCGGACTCTCCACAAGGACACGCTCAAGCGTCTCCAGCTTGGGTACCCGGCTTCACACTACGATATAAATCTTCTGGCCACACCGCTTTGGCTGAATGACTTCGCCGTCCTGGAGGAGCTGAAGATCCATGGGTCAAGCATCCCTGAACTGCAAGACGACGCCGATCCGACCTTCCTCACCAACCTCTTGCCGGTCTCCATTCGACGTCTCCATATCATGTACGCCGGACCGTCGCAAGTGGACCAACTCGTAGAACTCGCAAATGATGCCCAACAGCCGTCTACGGCCCGAAAACTTCCTCACCTATGCGAGGTTACTGTCATGACCTACTGCCCCGCCGAGGGCTCGGAGGATAACTATGGGATTGGCAGCATTTTTCACAGCCCCGGCTGGAAAGGGCTCCAATCCGCTCTTGAGCAAAGTGGCATCGCCTTCTCAGCCAGAACATCAAGTCAGCGTGAGTGGGACATCTGCGAGTTTTGAAAGGCACTACATCAGTCTCCCCAGGAAACTGCCAGCGGCTGCAGGTATGAACTCGCGTGCGCATGGAGCGACATCGCTATTCCTGGATATGAAGGGTCCTTAGTGAGGAACCTTGTCGCCGGGAAATAAGACAGAAGTTATGGATCTGGGGTTGGGAAGAATGACAGGAGGAGCATATGGAGAGCCAGGTCGTCGCGACACTTTGTGAGAAGCTCAGCTTCATATATTCTCCTTAGCACTGATTTGACACTATGTCTCCAATCTGGTCGGGAAAAGCAAACAGCGGTGATCTTGTCAATATCAGTCACTTCATCGACAGTGTTGCAAGTTCAATCGTGCTCTCTAGAGTCCGCTTCGCAACCAAATGGAATTATGCAGTTCTAGTGGTATAGCATAGCACCGTGTACAAATGTTCAACACAGCAAAATTTCACAGTTACTCCAGACACCATGCCAGGACAGCCATTGTCCAAGTAAAAACACCCTCTCTCAGAGCAACCACGAGTATGCAGGCCGGACACAAATTGAAAATGCAATGATGAAAAACCGAGCCTCCTCCCAACGCTTGCGCCCCCCTCAGTCCTTCACCATGAAGAAACAACCGCCCAGCAGGCCCGCCGTGACCAACGTCGTCAGGAAACCCGCACCGACCCTGTCGCTGATGGTGATGGCCTTCAGCGTACTCAGCGACGAGTCGTCCTTGTCCTGACCGGCCGACGCGTCACCGGTCGAGGTACCACCGGTGTTGGATGTGTAGGGCGTCGGGACGTTCCAGTTCTTGACCTGGGAGTAGAAGACGGCAGAGAGCGCGGCCATCTGCTGGCCGACACCGTTGCTCCCGTCCCAGGTGGCGCCGTCGACCCAGTGCATGCCGCAGGAGGTGCCGACGGGGCCCTTGTAGCCGTCGGCGATGGTGGCGGTGCCGCTGCACTGCTCGGCGGCTCCGGCGGCCGAGGCGGCCAGGAGCGGCTGGATGGTCGAGTAGGTCCAGTCGGCCATCTGGACGGTGCCGGCGAGAAAGCGGGCGAGGTAGGCCTTGAAGGACTTGGAGTCGGTGGTGCAGGTGGACTCGGGCTCGCAGGCGGGCTCGTACATGACGCTGTCCTTGAAGAAGTAGCCGGCCGTGTGGTTGAGGATGCCGCTGACGCGCGACTCCCACGTCGCCGAGGCGTTGGTGTAGTTGTACATGACGGCGCTGCCGTGCAGCCAGATGCCGGCGTTGTACGTCCACTGGACCTGGTCGATGCCCGTGCAGTTGGCGTCGTTGCTGTAGCCCGCGCCGTCGAAGAGGTCCCACGTGTCGCTGATGAAGCCCACGCCTTCCATCCAGTCGTAGATCTTGTTGGCCCAGTCCGAGTACGTCTCGTTGCCCGTGTAGCGCGCGAGGCGCGTGGCGATGTTGAAGAAGCAGCCGTTGGAGATGGTGTTCTTGTACGTGTAGCCGTTGTTGAAGGTGAAGACCTGCCACCGCAGGCCGCCCCCGCAGTTCTGCTCGTCCCACCGCGCCGCATACTCGTTGAAGACGGCCTGGACCAGGGCGAGCCACTGGACGCCGTCGGTGCCGGTGTCGTTGGGGTTGAGGAAGTTCATCTCGGCGGCGGTCATGGCGGATAGTGCCCAGAACCCTTGACTGTAGTCCGGGGGTTAGCAATCTAGGGACATGACAGGACATGGGGCCTGTTGGATGTAAGGTGGGTATGTATATACTCGTCGTTTCCTATGGACTTGGTCTGGTTGGCTGGCATGAAATCTTTGTCATCACCGACTTGATGTTGCAGCGCTTGGTAGGTCTCGTTGACGTATGTCTCGTCGCCGGTGTATGCCCAATAGTCTACCATGGTTCCGAACATGGCTCCTGCCTCCCACCCTGTGTTGCGTCCATGGTCAGTATCCAGCTGGTTGTTGGCGTCGTCAGGGAGGTTGACATACAGTAGTATGGATCTGGCAAGTTGCCTGCTACATCGCCGGTGTTGTTTCCGGTGTAGTACTTCATCAAGCCGTATGCTATCGTCGCTGCGCCATCCTTGATCGAGGCTGCCCGCATTCCATTAGTTCACGATGTCCATGGTCCGCCCACTGCCCCTGGGGAAGAGGGGCTGAGTGGTTCCCGATGAGGATAGACACTGTGAGAGACAATGACATGGGGCAGTGTCATGTAAGTTGACGCACCGTCATCAGTCCAATCGATATCGACAGCCAGGGCCAGTGGTGACATGGCCGCTGCCAGCCATATCGAGGTCACCGACGAGAGCTTCATCTCAATTCACCCTCGACCCGTGTGTCACCGGTAGCTTTAGGTACGCGAAGTCTCAGAAGCAAAATGAACGGAGTGGAATGTGAAAAGTATAGTATTCTAATGAAGGGCGAGTAAGGAACGTCGTGAAGGTCTAAAGGCTCAGAGAGGGAAAGCAAGAGAGCTCAGGTAGGGATGCATGTTTTGACAGCGATTCATGATCATGGCTTCTCGAAGTAGAAAGGAGCCTTTTGCCATTCCGACACAGAAAAGAAAGGGGTCTGAAGAGGCGCAAGCTGCCCCTGCGGGTCCAATTCCAACCCCCGTCGCGGTCAACCGTGGTCGAGGGGAACCCCAGCCTGGACCATGAATTGACCCACGATAGTGGGGACAGAAAGAGATCGATTGCTTCCATAATCTTCGTGTTAATCTTCATGGGCTGCCGTCGGCGCCTGAGACGACCCCTTGCCCATTTGCAGACGCTGTGGCGAAAGGTATGAGCTGATACCTTCACTGTTGATGGTTGAGTACCTAGATATCTTCCTTCAGTCCAGTCATCAGCCGACCGGAACATGAGAAGTAGCAGCCAAAGTAGCATTCTGATGAGAGCTGAAAAGGCCGATTGGTCGGAAGGTCCCTGAAAATGCCAAGACGACGATCTAATTGGTATCCAATTTTACTGTTCTCGAATCTCGACTCTGGAGGTGCCCCACCGGTTTGGTTGGCTGCTCTTTGACTTGACCGTCTTGTGGTGGCGGCGGCCCCGTTCTTGAGTCGCTTTGACTCGTCAGTTTCGGCTGATAATTACGAAACGGCACAGCGCATACGAATTCACGACAATTGCTGTCTCGCCATTCTGGTGCTCCGCCCTCCCGAGGTTGCGGACTCCTGGAGATGTAAGTCTTGCCGGTTTGATTCACGATCTCAGACGTCTTCTTTTTCCCCAGGTTCGAAGATTCGGCACCGTTGCCAATCACTGGGTCTCCAGATGCACCGTTGCCGATCTTGCGGAGAGAACCCAGTTGTTTTTTTTTAAACTTAGACACAACCTTCCTGCCCCTTGACACCAGGGATGTTTGGAGCTCTCTTCCGGGTCGATGGTGGTGATTGATCAATATATTCAATGTGCAAAACAAGCTTCCCATTCGGACTGTGTATTGAAATACAGCAGGGGACATTTCCGCCCGCTGCATCTCGTAGCTTCGGGGCCGGGTTTTGGTCGTGTCTAGCTAGACTTTTAGGCGATTTCCGGAAAGACATATTGGTCGGCAATGAGAATCACAAGGTGTGGGTGGGATATTCACAATATTGATCTTTTTTGCCTGCCGCGGACGGACCGTTCAGCAGTGGGCGTGTCTCAGTACCGTAGCTACCAAGTTGCAATGAACTTCCGCTATCTATAAAGTGGGGAAATTGTAGCGGAATAAGCCATTGATATAGTCTCCCCACAACGGCCCAGGTATAAGCAGTTGATCCGGCCAATAGGACAATTCCATCACTACTAGCAACAATACTATTAGATTCTAATAACTACGGTTATTTCTTTTCCTCCCTCATAAACAACATGTTATGTACATAACCAAATCGAACCACGTCGATGTGAAACACTTACCACATACATACATATTGACATATAACTGAAACTTCTTGACTGTCAGAAACGGCAAAAAGCGAGACAAACACCAGCAAAAAATAATGCCTCCTGACGGAATCGAACCGTCGATCTTCGCATGACTCGTATGAACTGATTGTTTTAGTAATTCAGTCCATTTACGAGTGCGACGCCTTACCGCTTGGCCAAGAAGGCTTGATGGTGTGAGACTTTTAATGGTTTAAGTGCAGTGGAGTATCCTGCGAGACGCCGACGTGACTTGGCGACTTGGCGATTTGGCCTGACCCGGATGAAAGTGCCTTTCATTTCGAGCTTATTTCCCCTCTTAAACAACAACAACTTTGTAGACACACTTACATATGCAGGCAACTAGGAGCTCCGCGGCAATATCATATGCCGGCATACAAGGAGACAAGCTTGTAATTGTCTCCTGGTCGTACAATTAGCATAAGGAAAATAGTCTTTGAAAGTTGGGTTTGTTATATGTTCGTATCATGCACTGTAACAAACATCTTTAGAGACTAACATAATAATTCGAACGATGTACGGGAAAACAAGGACTAGGTTGATTATAGCCTGACTTCGTATCTCGAAAAGTTAGATGGGGGGTCTTGGCCGTAATTACATATGTATCTCCACTATCCGCCTGGCCTGAATACAGCTGCACCGGGATTCAGCCCCCCTGGTCGGAAACCAGCCACTTGGGGATTCAATCCTCGGGCTGGCGCGGCGTTGCCAGCAGCCCGAGCTGGTGCTGAAGGTGGCACCGGAACGCTGGTTGGCCTGTTGTGTCATCAGCTTGAGTACTATAAGGTAGTGATGGTGGGTGATGCTTCGGGGACATAGGTCACATAGCTGCCCATTACCAAGGTTGACTTACGAAAGTGGTTGAATGAGAATATCTCTGATAGCAGTCTTCCTTTCTGGCATTAGTTCAGCGGCCGTCCAGTTCCTAGAGATTTTATCCAGGATGACTGTCTCCAGCTCCACCATTGTAGGCCTATCCGATGGTTGGTGTGCCATGCACTGAGCCACCATCTTTCGAAGGTCGCGATCTGTATACCCGTACCTGTCATCCAAAATGAGGCCGCCGTAAGTCCAGGCGTGGAAGGGTGTGCCGTCTGGTCTTGTAAACTGCTCTCTCGAGCATTCGGGTGGTATTACTGGCCTCAATCCCGTGATGAGCTGCCACATTACATGTGCCGCTTGGTAAAGGTTTGTCCACCAGTTGTAGTTCCCAGCTGTTGGTTCGTTGGCTAATACTGGGGCAGTATCAAGATAGTCCCAATCTTTGGTGGTTTGTTCCTGTATCACAATACAGTATTTAGACCACAGTGTTCCAACCTTTCCTGTGATATTGGGTCATCTTACAGGTGTGTAAATAATGTCCTTGCCAAAAATTCTTGCCATCATAATTTTCCGTCTTTTTCTCAGTCGTCAGCATTCGTCGACCACTTCGGTATAGGAGGATGTTCAAGATCCGAGCTTACAAGTCTCGTCTGTCATCCTGGGTAAAGCTCGTCGACAGACCTAGGTCGCCAATCTATATGATATCAGTCATTAGAAACAGTGCTTCCAGATTATTCAGTTATGAGCAGAAGTTTAATGTTATCACCTTGAATATAGGAGTGATATTGTGAGAATCCATGAGGTTTTGAGTATTTCCGTCGTCAAAATCTCCGATCAACACTATACTTCTATTAGTGCATCTGCCGCTGATATCCTGAAGTTTCCACCATTGTCTCCGGTTTCGTACCATTTTGTGGATCGAGATCAAAGTGAATCAAACCGTCATCGAAAGGCAGTGGAAGCCCACCACCGTCCCGAGGTATTACTTCCTCCTGTAACTGGAACTCGTCGGTTGCTGGAGGTCGTACTCCTGCCCAACGATCTGGGTAGGCTAAGCCAATACAACCTCTGAAGACTGATCACCTCGTTAGAATAAGAAAATAGATGTGTCATAGCGTGTGAGTTTGACTCAAACCTACGGCAATGGAAAATCATCCACAGCTCCTGGCTCTTAAGCTCCAAGTTCCGGTCGCCAATCTTTTTGAGTAACGTATAGACATCCCCATGCTTCATAAATTCCATGGCAAACATATTCTGGTGCGAGTCAAATACGCCCGCCACCGTGGAAGAATGGTTTCCGCCGAGAAGACTTGGCCGGCCAGGAGTCGGTTCTATACTCTCAGGGGGAGGTAGGCCTCGCAGCGGCCTGCGTTGGACAATATGCCTCGCTCCGGCTATCCGCTTACATCAGGGTGGAAAAGTCAGCTCTGGTAAAGGGAGGGGCTTGGGGGAAAGGGCAGATGTTGATTTACTAGAAGGTTTTCTCTCTCAGCAGTTAACGTATTCTGCTTCCCAGCCTTGACTACAATTTTGTGTACTATCCCACCTGTGTCGACCATCTCGAACAGACACGCGAACCCAAAGCCGCCCTCACCAAGCACCCTCCTCAGTCGAAATCCCAAGGGCCGCATGAGATTCATAATCCCGTATCTCCCATTCTGTATCTCCAATATGTAACGTTCCAATTTCTGCACATTCCTCTGTCCCTTATATCTCAATCTGTTCGCAGATACTTTCAGCAACGGTGCGCCCTCGGGCTGATCGTGTCGCGGGCCTGTTCTCCTCTTGGGAACCTGGAATGTTGAATAGATCGGGCGTCGCCTGCCCGCGTCGTCCTCCTTTTTCCATTGCGGATATTCGCCTCTCCGCCAGTGGTCAAAACGATCCTGAGCCCATTGTTGCAACAATACTAAATTTGGGTTGGCGGCCATGATCGAGTAGATTTGAAACGAGTAACTAGGACTCTAGGTAACTAGGTTGACAATTTGTGTCTCTTTTCTCGTTCAGTTGGAGGTATTTCAAAACAACCACACGAGAATCAACTATTCTCGCGAAGACACTTGACTTGTATGGATTTGATCTTAGCATTTCGCATGTTTTCCGCTTGAAGTACAAAGGGATTGGGCGAGGTCTTGGAATGTCAATTCCGAACCGTGACGTTTCCGGCCATGACACTCACGCACCGGAACAAGGAAACAATGAAACAGACAAGCAACTTGCGAACTTCTTAGAAAGGTGTCAGTCTCGATAATCGACTCAAATGTACTAATTGTACCTAGACTCCATCTAGAGTAGGCTCAGCCGTTGACTCGTTACTTTATTACACCTCGGCGAACTACACCATGGATGCTTATCAAGACTCTTTCTTTACTCATACGCATAGTTAATGAACCATTGATTGTAACACGGGGTTCATCGCCGAAGCGCATGAACTTCGTTTCCAGAGTGACGGGTCCTCTTCTTGCTGTCAGTCGAAAAGCCCCGCCAACTTGAGCCTCTCGGATGCTCTTATTCTGCTATTCAGAATTACGCGTACGTGGACTGATACCGAGACCCACGGGCTCACATGAAACTACCTTTGATCCTGGAATATTCAGGCATGGCAAACATATCATAAACAGTTGCTTCCTTTTGAGAGCTCTGCTCCGATAAACTCTGACCGTGCCCCAGCATTCAATGAAGCGATCCTGCAAGGCATTTTAGGAAAGCCGTTGCTCAGGGCTTATGACCTGGAGCCACTCCCTTTACTCTCAGGACCATGATGGGCTTCTCGGTATATGCGTCCAGCCGATCTAAGCCAGACAAGCACCCACAGACAAGACTACTTATGCATCGTCGATGCACTACGATGAGAGTCAAAGATGTCGGGAGGGAAAGTGAAGACAGTGTTCTGTGCTCACTAGGTCACAATGCTAATCCCATTTTTTGCAAGCGATGTCCTCAAAGGCTCCACAGCGGGTTCGCATGCAAAAGTCCAATGGCTGACAACAACATGATGGGGGACCACATAGCCGTGGGCATTGTCATTGATCTTGTCCTCCTCCTCTTGCCGGTGTGGATCATCTACACGAACATGCTGCTATCCAAGCGTATTGTCCAGGCGATTCTGGTCTTCTGCGCCCGGGCTCGGGTGTCTTGGCTGTCAGTGCGAGGATAGTCAGACTGGTCCTCATACTGACTCTACGCTTCTCCTTAGGAGCTACAAAATGGCTACAGATGGCGTTTTCAGTGATCTTGAAGGAAAAGTTGGCCTGTGGTGTGGTTGTTTCCCGGCAATGTCTACCGACAAACTAGGAGTGGGCAGTGGAGGGGCCAAAACCACACAGAGCAGACATTCTGTCCACACAATACCACGAAATACCTGGATGCCTCAGAGAATAGAATACGAAGTGAGTAACATCGGTATCGATAGAGAAGACTGTGACAGCCAGCGAGCCATCGTGGCGACCGCGGAGGCTGAAGCAGTAGATTACCACATGAACGACGGGGAACCCACAAAGAAACAGAGTTCACTGTATCTGAAATACATGTGTTTACAAGTGAACGTGATGCCACAATACAAGCTCATGTCTGGCTTTCTGGAAGCTGGGATACTGCGTCTTAATGAGGACGAAGAAGGCAGAGGCTATATCAATAGGCCGTATTTTAGCTAGAGACTGGTCAGCGCCAAACAAACAAGCAAATATCACCACCTAGAAGAACTACTCATTGGCCTCGAGCCACCATCAAATGGCACTCAACACCGCCTCCCGTTCCGGAGCCGGACGGAAGTCCGGTTGGACGGGCCGGCCGCCGAAACCTCGGGGCTCATCAACATCGAATTCGGGGTAACAACTCCACTCTTTGCTATCCGATCGGCCCTCACAGCAAGCTCCGGATTAAACACGGTATCGCTTGCAGGTGAGTTGTCGTGAACTTCCGAGAGTGCCATATACCGAGATCGGTGGCTCGTTATGATGATGTCCCGAGCATATCACCCGACGGCTCAAGTCTAGCTACTCCTCACCATATATTATCGTGATGTGTCACTCAACCCTTCCCTCGTTTCCCCCCTTAGTCTCAACCACATGATTCCCCGATACAACACTATCTACTTACAAAGAAGCCAACATGTTCACTCACTCCAAAAACCGCCTCACTTACACCTACGACCACGAGCTCCTCCAACTCGAAGCATGGGGGCCCAACGCCCTTCGCGTCCGCTCGACCAAAAGCGCTGCCATGCCCACGGAGGACTGGGCCCTCGACGAGCCCGTCCCCGGCACCACTCCAGAGGTATCCATCACGCAGGACCAGGCAACCATTACCAACGGACTTGTCCGCGCGACGGTCTCCCGCCGTGGCAAGATCACCATCCACAACACCTCCACAGGAGCGCTCATACTAGAGGAGTACGCCCGCACGCGCATCGACGTGCGGGACCCCAAGACTTCGGCGCTAGAGGTGAAGGCACGGGAGTTCAAACCCATTGTCGGTGGGGACTACGCCCTTACCCTTCGCCTGGAGTCCGTTTCTAAGAAGGAGAAACTATATGGTATGGGACAATACCAGCAGCCATACCTCGACCTGAAGGGCGCAGACTTGGAGATGGCGCAGCGGAACTCCCAGGCCAGTGTTCCATTCCTGCTGAGTAGCTTGGGCTATGGTCTCCTGTGGAACAACCCCAGCGTCGGGCGGGCTGTGCTGGGAACAAATATCATGAGTTTCTCCGCATCGAGCACCAACAAGCTCGACTACTGGGTCGTCGTAGACGATTCACCAAAGCAGATCGTCGAGGCATACTGCGCCGTGACGGGCAAGCCACCCATGATGCCAGAGTACGGTCTAGGCTTCTGGCAGAGCAAACTGCGCTACCAGACACAAGACGAGGTGCTAGAGGTGGCGCGGGGGTACAAGAGGCGAAACCTGCCCCTGGACGTGCTCGTGATCGACTTCTTCCACTGGCGCGCGCAGGGCGAGTGGTCCTTCGACAGGGAGTACTGGCCGGATCCGCAGGCCATGGTGAGTACTACACGAGAGCAATTGCCTTCCCCACTTGGATGTTTCTTGAGTCCTGAGACATGTTTGATCCGGGAGCAACAAAGGCTGTACTCTTGGGCCATGTCTTGCGACTCCCGTTCCTTTCCGTTCCAGGCACATACTGACTCTCGTTATTGTAGTGCGACGAGCTCCGGTCGCTGGGCGTCGAGCCCATGGTGTCCATCTGGCCGACGGTGGAGCCCGACAGCGAGAACTGGGACGAGATGACGGAGAGGGGGCTGCTGATCCGCAGCGAGAGGGGCTTCCGCGCGGCCATGGACTTCCAGGCTAATACGGTGCACTTCGACGCGACGAACCCTGCCGCGAGGAAGTACGTGTGGGAGAAGGCGGCTAGGAACTACGGTCAGTACGGCATTCGTCTCTTCTGGCTCGACGAGGCGGAGCCAGAGTATGGCGTTTATGATTTTGATAATTGGCGGTACCATCTTGGCCCCAGCCTGGCTATCGGAAATATCTACCCGCGGAACTACTCACAGGCCTTCTACGAAGGTGCCACGGCGGAAGGGGACGACGGCGGCAGGTTCCAAGGCCGCGAGCCGAATACGGTCAACCTCGTCCGCTGTGCGTGGGCGGGCAGCCAGAAGTTCGGCGCACTGGTCTGGTCAGGGGACATAGCGAGTAGCTGGGGGAGTCTGCGGAACCAACTCGCCGCAGGGCTGAATATGGGAGTCGCTGGGATATCACACTGGACGACTGATATTGGCGGATTCCACGGTGGCGACCCCAGTGATCCCGCGTTCAGGGAGCTATTGGTGCGGTGGTTCCAGTGGGGTGCGTTCTTGCCAGTGTTCCGGCTGCATGGTGACAGGTATCCGAACAAGAAGCCCCTTGGGGGCAGTGGTGGTGGAAAGTGCCCATCGGGCGTGGAAAATGAAGTCTGGTCGTATGGCGAGGAGGTTGGGTCGATACTAGAGCGGTATTTGAAGCTCAGGGAGGAACTGAGGGATTATGTGCGGAGTCTGATGAGGGAGGCGAGTGAGAAGGGGACACCCTTGATCAGGACGCTGTTCCTGGAGTTTCCTGGGGATGAACATGCGTGGGAGGTGGAGGACGAGTACATGTTCGGCTCGAAGTATCTGGTCGCCCCAGTGCTGTATCCGGGTTTGACCAAAAGGCAGGTATACTTCCCTGTTGGAGCAGAGTGGAAGGAGACCGAAGGCGAGAAGACCTACGTGGGCGGGGAAACAGCGGAGGTGGATGCGCCGATAGAGAGAATGCCGGTGTTTGAGAGACTCTGAGCAGTCAGCTTGATCGATGCAGGCGATAGTTTATAGATCTGATACATTTTGTGTGTCTGGGGGCAGCGCTGCACATAGGGACTAGACGCTGTCTCACATCGTATCACGTCTTCAAGGCGGCTTCAATGTGCAATAACTGTCATGACAACTACCCATGTCCTGAATAAGATACAATGAACGAAACAAAGCCCAGAAAACCAACCGTAAGCACAGTTTCATTAATAAAATACTCAAAGAAGACATGCAAAGATGGCCATTCAGCCTCCGTGAACGCCCGCTTGGTGTCATAGCTCATACTCCTATTTCCATGTGGGTACTAAATGCCATTGTTTCTTATGGTGATTTTCCAGTATATGTGAATTCTCTTCTCTTATGTGTGCAGAGTTGTTCTTTTTCCGTGTATAAATTCTGTTCAGGTCGTGAAAACCAGGAAACCATTCCGCGCATATAGCAGGTAAGACGCCACTCACACCAATCGCCGGTATTCTCGTCTCGTCATTTCGCTCTGTTGCAGTCTCGTCCTACCGGTTCGTTCTGAGGTAGGCAACGAAACTCGTCTGAGTCGTCTCTTAACTCTGTTGCTTCTCATCATCCCAATGGTCAATCGGCATCTGATCGCCTGGGCTCCAGACCGGAACAAGCCCAGGGAAAGCTGACGAACCTGCAACCATCCTATTCCTCGGCCCCGTTGCAGTGTGGCCCACGACCGTAGTCGGCGACCCAAAAAACCCGTGCATGGAGTCTGGCGTTGGTGCAGCACCAGCACCAGTAGCCGACTCATCGATACTGTCCAGTCGCGGTTCCGACAGCACGGAGCTATCATTCCTGGGCCGGGATCCACTGACATTCTGTGCATCAAGAGGGCTGGCACCACTGCTCCCCCTCCGCCATCCAGTGCTGGCATGCGCTGACGGCGGCCTGTTAACTGTCATCGTGGACATGGGCGAGACAATATTACTCAAACTCAGGCCGGTGGAGCGCCTCCTCGGTCCTCGTGGTGACTGACGGCTGCTCGCTCCGTGGGGCCCGATGCTCTCCGTCTCTGTGTCCGAGCCCGGCAGCTCCGGCACGAACCCGCCGTCGACGCCCAACTCGATGGCAGTCGGCGGGATAAGCGGGGATCCCACACCATGTTGCGACCTGACGTCGGAGTCGCTGCCCGCCGACAGCTCGCTGGCGTTGCTATACTGGCGGCCGTGATTTTGGTAGGCGTGTCGGTAGCTGTACTGGGAGGAGTCCTGGCTGGATCGCATGGGAGGGCGGCCACCGGGGTGGTTGTATACCCGAGGAGGCAGCTCAAAGTACCCTGGGGCGACGCTGTCACCACCGTCGGAATCGACGCTCGGCGTATTCCATCTCGTGGCGGCCGCAGAACTACTGTAACCACTCGGGTGGCTGGGCGCATTGGATCCACTTCGTGATCTGCCGTTGACAGTTTGAGCTTGTTGGTTGTATCTCCTGGGTGATGCCAGACTGGAAGTCATCATCAAAGGGTCATAGTCCATGACATCCACCTCGGATGTGGTGGGTTGGACGCGCACAATACTGACATCTGTCGCTGACTTCTTGTCGGTGGTTCGCCGAGTACCACTGCCGGAAGTGGTTTCCCGATGAGACTGGACGACACGTTCGGTTCGCCTGAGACTCTTGACAATGAAGAAGGAGGCGGCGAGGACAATAAGGAGGAGGGCTACCGCACCGCCGATGATGCCGCCGATCTCACCTGTTGTGAGTCCGCCTTTACCACCATCGTTGTTAGACGAGTCGTTATCATTGCCTCCTGTGGCAGCTGCTTTCGCATACGTTGATGGAAAGACCTTGGCGGCGGCACCGGCATCTGTGTCAGTGGAGTCGGAGGGTGCTTCGGTAGGAGTCACGACCGTTGTGCTAGTGATGGTCGTAGCTGAGCCATCAGTGATCGTTTCAATGACGATGACGCTCGTCGAGGGCGAAGTGTTGTAGCAGACAGTTGCGCCGCATCCCATGCCACTCTGGCAGCACCCATAGTTGGCTGACGCGGGGCAGAGGTAATACCCCGTCGGGCAGGTCTGTGAGTAAGTGGCGCCGACAGGTTGGTTGCACCCTGAAGTTCCACATACAAGACCTGGAAGAATAACCATAATGTTAGTCGAAGAGCGATTGGAGGTAACTCCCAGCCTGAAATTTACTATCAAAGCGTGGTGTGGGACATCTCACGAACCTTGCTGGCAGCATCCTCCTCCTAGGGAGAAGGGACAAGCATAGTACCCTGTGCTTCCCGCACATGTCGAGACCGCAGCGGTAGTGGCATAGCACGATTCTTTGGCGCAGGCGTAGCCGTCAGGGCAGCAGTCACCACCGAGCGAGTTTGGGCACAGGGAATAACTCGTCGGGCATTGGTCTTTGGCACGCTTCTTGAGCTGGGTGTCTTCCGTCAAAAAATCTTCGGTCACCTTGACCTTATAGACCTTGTGGACGAATTCGCGCCTCCCATCGCCTTGAAACATGGCTGCGGCGTCCTGGGGGAAGACGGCGGATAACAGTAGGAATGCGCACGGGGCGCACGACCAGATATCTCGACCACCCATGCTGCTGGCTCCCGTGCGCATCCCGGATAAAGTCTAGCGAATATGTCGTCCGATCCGATCAGTTGCTGCTTTTTTCGGGCCGTCGGGCAGAATCGGCAGAAGCATGGGCCGACGTCCAGGCATCAGAAAATGTCCTATTCTTGATAATACTGGGTGGTTAGGACAAAGTAAAGACAGACTCAACAAAAGTAAGATGAGAGATGCAAGGAATAGAAAAGAGGAGAAGGGGGGCCAAGGAAGTACAGGGTGCACCACGGTGTTGTCAGATGGGCAAAAACAGAAAAGGGCAAAAGGGCAAGCAAATTGTTTCCAAAAACAGGTGCGGCGGGCAGCAGCTAAACCGCTTCTTGGTCTCTTCACTGGACGGGCGTGGCAGCCTGCCTGCCTTCCCGCATATGGTTGCATGTGCCTTCCTGCGGTTGGGGCTGAGGATTTCACGCCGCAATATTGCAGCTAACAGATTCCCGTACAGTTATACGCACGATGAACCACAATCACGATCCACCTGTGTCGGTACCGACATAGAACAAAATTGGTACACACCAGACTACACTAAAGGTGTGCTGCCCCAGGTCCCAGTGGAGGCCAAAGACACTGTCTCTAAACGAGCCGAGTTGATGGAACCCTGCGACGCCCTACCTAGACTGTTGGGCGATTCACCGAGTACCCTGGGTCTTACCGTATGAAGGATAAGCGGGAGGAGGGCGAGAGGGGGAAGGGCATTTCCGATGGTGGGAGGTAACTGAGAGTCCTAGAGTCCCAGCCTTCTGGCACCCAGGGCCATTGGCACATGTCTTTCCCTGTGAAAGATTTCGATATCGACGCTGCGTAGGCGAACACCGGCATGCGGCATCTCGCTGCCTTACCGTGGCTCCTGCCAATGCCTGTCTCGCTGTGGTGTGCGATGTACATCGTGAATGCTCGCCAGGGATTTCAACTAGAACAAAGAGTGTAACGTCGGAAGGTGAGATTTGAGCATCTCGCCCAATGGGAAGTCCGCGGAGGGGGTAATCAACCACACTCCCCGCTGTGATTGGTACCGGAGGTGACCCTTCTGCAGGTGCCGAAGCTGACCAGTATGTGAGACAGGGACCTTTGTTAACCCTTTGGGCTTCACGTGCTGCAGCACTGAAATGTGCAAATCGATCCACCGATGCTGACATGCATAATACGTACTGCTGTACACATGTATAACTCCGCCAGAAAAGAGTCTCGTGGGGGGGGTGGTGTGAGTGTGCTGCTAAGAAAGGGACAGACTGATAGGGCGAATGCTAGTGGGCGTGGCTTGACGTCCAAGGCTCTCTATTACTGCCACGGTGGAATAGAAGGTGCCCTGCGCTGCTGGGCAGTCAACAAGGCCACCAATCCAGTCGTGTAGAGTGGGCGCCAGCGTTGAGTGATGAGTCGTCGACCGTGACGGAACAGTCATGATATGATGGTAGGATCAGGACTGCATTTGTGCAAATGAGGCTTGTATTGTACTACGAGTCTAATTCTCGTGAGCGCAACGCAAGAGATAACGGTCGTTTTCAATTGAAGGAGCGCCGGACCGAACAGACCGCATTGCCGGTGTCCGGAAGGTTGAGCCGTTATCCAGAGGTGAAGTCTCGGTGGAAGCAACATGTCTGGTCGGAACATATCTGCCTCTGTTTTTCCTGTGTATATTTGGTGACCAGAAGCATGGTCTAGTAAACCTTTGACGAAGTTGATAATCTCAGCGCCCTGAATCTTTGAGCACTTGATGAGCCCGGGTTCGTAGCTGCACGTCAGCTCCTGCTGACGCAGCGGGGTTCTGGGGTTGCGGTTTTCAGCTGCGCATCGTTGCGCGTCTTACATGCAGACATGTAGAAGAATAGGAATGGGATCTACCAAGAGAGGAAGTCTTAGTAGATAGTTCTGAGTCTACCCACACCAGTTTCGTATGGTTGGAGCGTTAGTGGGTGGGTTTGGTTCCCAGGATTCCGTAGGGCTAAGTGCACCCGCGCCCCCCCCCCCACACTCCCATTTACCTAACCCTCGAATTGGAGTCTTTTTTTCATAACCCAATTTAACCAAAGACTGTGGTTGTTATGTAGTTGGTGATGACTAAGAAGCATAGACCAGTTTTATCAAATCAAGTCCACACGTGAAAATGGGTAAGTAGTTAAGTACCTAGGTAGGTTTTGTTTCCAGGCTGGTTCCTTAGCAAAAGGACCACGACTAGTGGTAAGGCCTGAAGTATGTAGCTAGTTTTAATCATATGCCCGGGTTTGACCAGGGCTATTACTGTCCCGACCTCACCATGAAGACGGGCAACACTAGTAGAATGAAACGAAAAAGGGTTGTGTACTGGGAATTGCCATCGGAAGTATCGTACTATATAGCCGTGAGAACCTCATCGCGGTATGCAGCACCTTAATACGGTACTTAGGTAGGTAGGCTCTGCAGAGGCAGACTGCTGTGATCCCTATGGTTAGCATGAATGAATGAATGCCTTCCACGGGCTGTGCTCAAGTTCATGATTCTCGTGTTTCCGATCGGTGACTGGGGTAGGGCGCCAACAGTTCCTGGACAGCCGAAAGACGTCAGTCGTAAAGCCAATATTGGATATTTAGACAGTCGTAGGTGACTTATAACAAGAGGAGAATTTTGGGTGCATTTCTCTCCTCGAGAAAATTGAGATAGGAGGAGGGAGCACTCAAGCTTACCAATTCTCCAGCTGGTTAGGGTTGGTCCTTATATCGGGCCGCCCAGTCCTCGCTTTGCGCAAAGAAGCAATAGTATAACCAGCCAAATACCTTGGGAAGCGGAATACTGATCTCGCCACTGTCTCCGGCTGGACCTGGCATCGCCGAATCAGGATCAGGACCAACAGCCCTCACAATACGGTATCCTGCCGGAGGTCGGGATGTCCAGGAGGTTTTGCTTGATAACGTTTTTGACGAGACAACCAGATGCTTGAGGGTTGCTTCATCAATCACCAAGAAGCAGTCTGTGGCGGTGCCCTCAGGAATCTCGTTCTCCTTCCTCATTATGTCGAACCGCTTTCGCAAAGTCGGAATATCAGCCCCTTCAAGAGACGGATCAGTAACCCACACAGGGCGATGTTTTTGACATGGGGTGTTTCCTTTCCTCCAGTATCTTTTAACCGCTGTAAGACAGGCACTATCGTGAATGCCGCGAAACCTTTGCCAGCTGAAATCCGTTCCTTCGTTGTACGCTGTCCAAAAGATAACAAAGCCCCAGCGAGGCAATCGCGCTCCCGCCATCTCCCCCACCCATTCCGGATTGGCTGCTATGATCTTTGCTTCAAGCTCCCTCTGCATTGCCTGTTTACCCGCCTCCATTTTCCTCTTAACCCTTTTTCTCCATTCAGCGTCCCGTTGTGCATGGAATGCTGTGTTGTCACGCTGCAAGGCAAGACCGAAGGCCTCGCTCTTTTGCTCGTCAACTACCAGGCCCTACACCTAGCCGGCGAGCTCCTTCTCATCAGGTGGCAGGTTTTGTAGCCAAGCAAAAGTGTGCTTGTTCCTAGTATCGTAACCTTGGCCTCCCATTATGACCAGACATTCTGTATCGGTTAGAATGGCAGGGTTACCAATAGCCTTTGCCCAAAGTTCAGGCATGGAGAGGCCGACTTTCTCACTGCTAAGGCGATCTTCTTCCTCCGGTGGCAGATCACGAAAGACTCCGGAGATCACGAAAGATAATGTTTCTCTCAGCGAGGGTGACGGTTGCTGGATCTGCGTCTGCTAGACGTCGGAACGGTGCTTTCTCCTCATTCGTCACTCGTGTTTCCCGAGTCCAAGGGTCTCAGATAGGTATATTGAACATCATCGCGGTTGTTCAGGAGGAAGAATTTGACGTCGGTGGTTGAAAATTTGTCACCTGTCGATGAGCATCAAGCGCATGGTTCTCGGGAAGAGAGAAAAAGAGAGAGAACGAGGATTCGGACTGCCCCTTAGCACTGTAGGTAGTAGATCCGCTGCACCCTCTTCTGGTTGTTGGCTCGCCTGAATTGCAGCATTGTCTCGAGTGATTCGCAACCTTGATTGAATCGCCTCGAGCCTTGACTGATTGTTGCAATTCAGTTCAATCGAAACGACTGAATACAACCCAACCACAAGACCAATGTCGGCATAGAATCAATGGATAACCAAGATACGTCAAATCATATAAGGATAGAAGATACTGTTCTTCTGTCTTTCCTAACATAGAATCCTTTTGTTATCAAGTCGTTTATCACGAAATCATATATGATATTGTTGATAGTGCCGGAGAGGGATGCACACTGAGCGGCGGGCCTGGCTGGCGTCAACTGGTTAGTACAGAGCCCCTTGAAGGAAGCCCATGGACTTCGGCTTTCATGGTCGGTGGGCCCCAGATGCTGTGGCCACCAGATGCCTCTTCGGCAGTACGCCAACATACGCATCATCGTCAAAAGAAAGGAACATGACCGAATAGGTCATATGGGGAAGAGCGCAACAAAAGTTGCCCAAATAATCATGGTGATTCATTCGTTTAGGATCTAAGTTAAAGTTGACGGGCCTGTCCGTACCCGAGGCTAAACCGGTGCACGGACCACCCCGCACCACACACTCGGAACCAAATCAGTGTGGAATCCGGACAATGTTCTCCGCCACCATCAACAATAATTTTCGTATTTTCAGGATCAACAACTTTAAGACAAAAAGATTATGTGTCAAGAAGAGACAAAACAATAATTCGACAACAGCCGGATTTGAACCGACGCCTCCGAAGAGATCAGATATCAATGTGAATAATGTTCTCTGAGGATCCTCAGAAAAACACCCATTCGAGTCTGACGCCTTAACCGCTCGGCCATGTTGCCCGTTGGATGAGATTGTTTGAGTCAGGCAAGTCTATATTCAGGCCCTGACACGTGACTGACATGGAGCACAGATCCTGATCACGCTGACTGGCTGACTGACTGGCTGAGGGTGGAGACTGTCGATCAATCTAGTCTCTAGTCAGGCCAAGTGTCTCCATACACTCCGCAGAGCTCAACCAGTCAGCCGCTCTGAACTGACCTGTGGGTAGAATTGACCTGGGGTACAACGGTTTGGCCCTGGACTTGTCTGGTGGCCAAGTTCAACCCCGCATGTTAACTCTCCACTCCCAATCCCGCGGGTCCATCAATGAGATGTCGAGGACCATATGAGCTTAACCTTCCTGGGCACAAGGTCGGGCCCACCGTGTCATCGGTGCCTGTTGTTGTGACATTGTCCCACAGGTTCGGCGCCTTTCTGGGCCTGGATAAAGTTGGAGTTAAAGGTTGGAGGTTGGAGGCGAGAGCTCTTGGCCCGGAACCTTGGCCGGAATGGGGGGTGTGTGTGCGAGGGCGAGCAGGGGGATGAAAGCGAGGAAATCTAGACACCATCGTGACCTCGAGTTTCTTTATGGGCTGGCTGATGACCGTCCGTCCGCCCCCAGGGATGTCTCTTTCGCATTCTCTCACTTTCTCACTTTTTTGCGTCCTTCGTCTTCCTGCTGTTCTATGGTTCTTCTGCCTCCGGACCGACCTCAACGACGATTTCGACAATCTGGACTCCAAAGTGGCTGCCATATTATTCCGAGGTTGTCTCGCGACAAAGTTGACGGTCCCCACTCCAGTGATACTCCACGGAAATCCCCGCATTGAGTCCAAGGTTTTGGGCAGCGCGACATCGGTTCCTTGAAGTCGCCTCCGAGGCGAGGGTTTATTTTGGCCATGAATGGTCGGATATGCGCCAACGCCAAACTTTGAGCGAATCTGAATTGGAGAAGGTGTCTTGGATATTGAGTTTCAGATTTTGAAGAAGCATCAATGATGTTGTTGTATACAAAGGTTGCCCCTCCAAAACCTCCCAAGAGAAGATCGAGGGCAGGTAAGTCCGTCAGAGCAACGCCTTCTGAGGAGGGGGTTGACCGCGCCTTGTTCACTTTTCAACCGTCAATCCTTCAACAGGCAGCTATGTTCAGCCACTTTTATGTTTTCAGTTTCACAAATTCTGCTCATTGTTTGAGTGTTTGATCTGAGCTGACCAGTGGATTCTATATCGTTTGCATCTGCAGGTTGCACCTTCTGGTAAGTTACCTCCGTTGCGTTGGGGTTTCCCACTGCTACATTCCGCATTCGCTAACAATGTTACCCTTCAACAGTAAAGAAAAGGTTCGTCTGCCACCTTTTCTTCGATTCTTTATCATTGGTCATTGGAGCGGTCCCAGGATTTATATAACAAGCGCATCAGCCCCTGACACCCTTTACAGAAGAAAAAATGCGACGAAGTCCGTCCGTTCTGCTCGCGCTGTGCCGAGCGCGGTCTCGATTGCTCCTACGAACCGGTGAGGCCACGTCAGCGGAGGAAACGAGCCTCGAATGCCTCTTCCTCAGTCACAAGCGAGCTTGACCGGAGGATCTCCTTCGTCTCGACTCGTCGTTGGTCGTCCGGGAGCAACAGCAGTGCTCAGCATGACTGGTTTCACTACCACTGCGAGGGCGACGTCAAGGCCCAGTCCGACCAATTCTTCAGCCCCCTCGACGGCTCTTTCGATGCCTTTCCTTTGCCGAGTGTTACAGACCTGACTTGCACTATGAGTCCCGGGACCATTACCGAATCCGCTATTGAGTTTGAAGAGGACGACCATACAGAAGGTGCAAGCACCCCGAGTAGTACCAGTCAGGCCGTGACGCACGTCTCCAGGCCACCAGACCTGGCCATGATAGCACCGTGTCCTGTGGGCTCGCCTCTGCTCGACTTCTACATGCCTGCATTTTCCGAGTTCTCAGATCGAACGAATCGCCGCGCTCTCGTGGACCATTTCTGCAACAGCCTGAGCCATCTGATTGTATTCCGGGAGGAGACGGGGAACCCATTTCAAGAGCTGGTTTTACCCCTGACATCGAAGAGCTCTCCGGTCATGAACGCCTTATATGCTCTGGCTAGCGCACATATGGAATATCGTGGTGTGAAGAACCAAGAACAATCGCTCTTCTTCCACGGTCAAGCCATTCAGGGTTTGGCAGCTTTGATTGACCAGAAGGGCAGGACAGCCGAGAACAGAAACGAGCTGTTGGCGGCTATCATGCTGCTGGTATATTACGAAGTGGTATGCAAAGATTCATGCTATGGTCACAATTGGGAGATAATTAATGGCTGACATCCCGGATAGCTTGTGCAAAAAGGGCGGTCCAACCTCGTGGATGGCCATCTCAAAGGCGCCATGTCAATCATGGACTCGTACCCAACGGCCACAGACCCCACGGGGATCTTCCTGGAGCGCGCTTTCCGGTTCTACGATGTAATCGCAGCCTTGTCCTTTGGCACAGCACCATTATCCCAGGCGCCTGGAAAGGGCTGCATGCATCCTTTCCCGCCCCCTGGAGCCCCCGGCACCTCGTCGCTGAGTTCCATCGACACGCTTCTCGGCATGGCCACCTCCCTCTGGCCGATCATCCATCGCCTCTCGAAGCTCTCATCCGACAAGACAGAACTCGAGACGGCATGCCGGGACGGCCAGGCGTCGTCCAAGATCGCCGTGTTGAAGACAGAATTCGAGACGAACGCGCACGCGATCGAGAGGGCCCTGGAATCCTGGCAGCCCTACCTCCCCCCGGGGTTCACCCCGGACGACCCGCCCTCGCCCGAGACGGAAGACAGGCGGCACGACTCGGAGACGGCGGCGAGGTCCCGCCTCCACAGCATATTCAACAACGCCATGGCGTACCGGCACAGCGCGCTCGTGTACCTGTACCATACCATCTACGGGTACCAGCGCACGCACGCCTCTGTGCAGACCCACGCGCACACGGCGTTGTGGCATTGTCTCCAGACGTGCTCCCACGCGGGGCCGATGGGGGCCCTTCTGTGGCCCCTCTTCGTGGCGTCGTGCGAGGCGCTGACGGAGGCGGACCGGCAGCTGGCGAGGGATGCGTTTCAGCTGGTCGAGAAGAGGCAGGGCATGATCAATATCAAGTGGGCGTGGGATATCGTGCAGGGGGTCTGGAGGTTGGCAGATGCCATGGAGAAGGAGGGTGGCGATGGCTTGTTGTCGTTTATCAACCCGGGGGATCTGCCCATGGCGGCGGGATGTTCCACGCCAGATCTGTGGAGGAGGGTGAGCAAGGAGATGGGCATCAGCATCGTCTTCGGATGAGTTCGGAGGGGATCAGAGTGAGAGGGAATGAGACGACTAGTGGTGTTTTGTTGTTGGTATGATATGGACCTCGGACCTCATTATCGGTGGCTTTTACATGGAGTTCCAAGCATCCCGGTCTTGCACACTCCCCTTTTTGGTGGTGTGGCCGGGTCGGAGGCTGAGCGTTGATTTGCAGTGGGTAGGAAAATGCCAGCCCATACTTCCATACTTCCAAGGGCGCTATTTGCCCTAAACCTGTGTAACAGCCAGGGCAATGCTATGGTTTGCCGAACGCTTTGAACGTCGTGGTGGTGTTCGTCGACTTCCAGGGTTGCTTGCACCTCATGCTTAGCACTGAGCTACCTAGGTACCCAGGGCTCCTTAAAGTAAGTACCCAGCCGGGCTAGCTCAGCAGCCAGTTCAGCAGCCAACTCAGCAGCCAGTTCAGCTCCGATGTCCTGATCCCCCTTGCTTCTCTACTTCTCTACTCCGGCGGGCACTGCGTCCTTCTTACCGTACCACCTCCGACCCTCCAAAAAACCAATTCCATTTGGTCTGATTTCCTCGTCGCCTTATCGATCCCCAAGCGAACTTTGAACCTTAGAAGCTTAGTAAGCCACTGGCGTCAATCCCATCATGTATCCCCCCCATCATCCATCTCTTCTTCTCTACCTATAGTTATGGTGGTTATGGTGGTTCCTAGGGGGGGAGATGGGGGCAAAATGGCAGCCAACAAAATTCGTCACCTGGCCCACAAGCCCCCTATCCATAGGTTTCAGGGCCTTTTAAGGTTTTGCCGAACGGTGTGAACGCCGCACAACCACTGGAATCTGCTCTGTCACATGTCTGCTCACCCACACCTGGCCACACATAATAAGTCCTGTTTTGACTACTCGCCAGACTGCCATGCCAGACTTGCCAGACCTTGCCAGACCAGATCCAACCTGCGCAGACTGCTGCCTCGCCACTTGCTTCTTGTCGCCAAGCAGGTCCAACAAAGCTTTACTAATATCTAGCACTTATAGGTACCCCCTAGTGCCTCCTTACCCGCCCTGACCTTGGCAGTTGGCTGCGACGAAGCTGGCTCGCCGATCCCTTCCTCTTCCATTTCCCCGATCCCTTCCCCCCGCGCCAACTACCATGGTGTAGAGTTTCCCACGGGGCCCCGCACCATTTCCAGGTCCACATCTGCCGGCGCCGAACTTCTGGGGCGGGGTGCGAACAAGCTCCGTACCTACTGTGTACGAGCGTTCAGCCTCTCTACTACGCTGCTACGTAGTAGTAGACCTTTCCTTTCCACCCCATCTTGCATCCTGCGGTTTTGCCTGCTGCTGTGCGTGTCTGTGCGGCTAGGACCCACGTCTCCCCCGTCGCGCGTTTATACATACTGTGACAAAAGAAAACATCCCCGTTTTCGGCACATGGTGGTCCAGTTCATCCCATGCGAGCGACCCCGAATGCGTGATGGCTACTTCATCCGACGGTGTCATACCGCCCCCCAAACAGATTCGCTTTGTCAACAATCAAGGTCAGCCTCCCTCCAAGAGGCGACGGGTCAATGCGGCGTAAGTCCATCATCCCAACTCGTGATATCGGAAGTCGTTGGCATCGTGAGACCTTGTGCGACTGGGACCAATATGAAGAGTCCTGATGACAGTGGTCTCCTTTGAAGAGTAAGTCCGCTTTTACTGATACTGAATCCGCCTCACAGATGTCTTACTTGTCGGAGACGAAAGACGCGATGCGACGGCGAGAAGCCTACATGCACGACCTGCGACAGGAACGGCCACCAGTGCCTGGGATACCCAGAACAACCTGACAGGACGAAGCCGGAGCCCACCACCTCACCTGTGAAGCTTGAAGGAGGAGAAGCTAACGACTGTTCTGCTGAGCTCGAAGAGGATGACACGGAACATGATGGAAATGAACATGGGCGTCGCCATTCGAAGGCGCAGAACAGAGCGAATCAGCAATCCCAGGTGGCCAAGGAAGGTGGAACCCCTCGCAAGGACCGGAGAGAATCATCGACATCGAGCGCCGCAACGGCCACCAAGCCGGGAAAAGATAGTATCGAATGCGAAACAGACCCGTCAAACACGCAAACACCAGGAAGGTCTGCAAAGAGGCTCTCACTCCAGCGGACCGTGTCTTACTCCGAGGATGGCCGCAGCTCGAGCAACCTTTCGCCGGTCCAGCACCACCGAGAGAGCCATCGGGTCCCGTACTTCCGCTACTTCGGCCCGACTGCTATTGTGCCGGGGTATAAACAGATGGTAGTCAATGTGCAGCATTATCACCGACGACACAGCAGGGGAGGCTCCATGTCAGCTGCATCGCCGGGCTCCATGTTGAGCTATCACAGCAGCCTTCCGTCCCTTGCTGAGACCGTTCTCGACACCCCGGACGACATACCCGTCTATGACCCCAACGACACGGCGCCAGTCCACCCCATCACAACCAGTCTCATCAAAACCTTCTTCCTTCATCTGGGCTGCAGCTACCCCTTCCTCCGGGAGGAGAAGACACTACGGTTGGTGAAGGAGAAACAACTTGACGCAATTCTAGTGGATGCGATGTGCGCTTTGGCGGCCAGATTTTCGAACATCGACGCCTTGGCTACTGATAGAGGTGGCTCAAAGTCCGACTATGGCAACGCTTTTGCGCAGAGAGCAAGAGCTGCAACGGTCGATTCGTTTCCATGCCCTACAGTCGGTGCGGTGCAAGCCTTCTTGCTCCTGGCTTATGAAGGGTTTGGCGCAAACCAAGACAGTACCCTCTGGATGTATCTTGGTCTCGCAATCCGCATGGCTTTCGACCTGGGGCTCCAGAGAAATGAAGGCGTCCAGTATCAGGGTGACAAGGACCCCTGGTATACTCGCTCTTGGAATCATACAGGCGGTGACGAAGAAGATGTGAGCACGGTGGTCGGGGAGGGTGAACCGCTGAATCCCGAAGAGCAGCGGGAGATTGTTCAGGAGCGCATCGACACTGCCTGGGCTGTTTACGTCCTGGACCGGATCATATCATCGGGTACTGGGCGACCGGTTACTGTCCGGGATGAAGAATTTGAGTTGCCGATACCAGAAGCAACGACCGACCCTGCTTCAGGCTGGCCGCTTCCTTACCCCACATTCATCCAGATCATCCAGTTCTATGGTCGTGTTAGTGACGTGCTCAACAAGATCAAACGGGTACAGGATCTTACTGAGGATAAAATGAGTATCTTGGCCAAGATTGAGCACGACCTGACGAAGCTCTACCACAAGCAAGACCCCCAACTACATTTCAACCCTCTCCACTTCCAGAATTTCGTCATTAACGGCCAAGGAACGACGTTTATCCTTCTGCATGTTTGGTTTCACGCCCTGATCATCCTCCTCCACCAACCGCTCTTGACATATTTTGGCAGCAGAGAGCCGCAACTGACCCCACACAGTCGAGAGCTGGCCTTGTCAAGCGCGAAGACTATCGCCGACATATTAGCCCTTGCTGAACTCATCGATCCAAAAAGTTACATTGGAAATCCTTTCACGTCCCAACCTATTTACATTGCTGCGTGTGCCTTCCTCACCGAGTCCGCCGCTATCGTGTCGCAGCCCGTCTCGAGAAATATCACCCCACCTACGGCCAATGGAAGCACCAACGCAAATTTTCCAAGAAAAGTCCCCGGAAAGACATCCTCGGGTGCTGAAGCCAAGTCATCGAAACATTCCTTGTTGGCTGACGCAGCAAATCAAAACTATCAAAGATGTTACAAGTCCCTGCAGCAACTGAACTTGTACTGGAGCGGCGCCAACTACATCTTGGTTGTGCTTGAGCACAGGTCAAAGGGCATATGGGACTGTGAAACATATACAGCCGAAGAGTACGAGAGCACGAGGTTGCCTCGCCGGCCTGCTTCCCTGGGGCGTTTTACTGGGCTCGACAACCCATCCTCACCCCAGCCGAGCATACCTCCGATCGCCTGGTCGCTGACCGGGACGACGAACTCACCCAACTCGAGCCTTACATTACTGTACCAGAATATGAACGCCGGATCACAGCCTGCCCAAGTCCCTCCTCCAGCACCGCCGCCGCCGCCTGTACCCATGTCTGCTCCAACACCCCCGGGCATCATGATTTATGATCCTATACGCCAAAGCCTCCCAGAAAGCACGAACGCCTTTTCACCTAACCTTCCGCAACAAAACGTGTCTGCTATCCGATTTTCCGCAGCTAATCCGAATCGGATGACCTCATCGCTCTCGGCCAACCTTACACCTGGTAGCAGGAGTGCTTTGACGCCTGACGTCGGCCCAGGGACACCTGGCAGCGAAGCCAGGCTTCAAGTACTCTCTGGCCTTGCCAGTAGTAGCCACGTCCTGCCGCCCTTGTCCGGCCCATTCACCCCGTCATCCAACTATGAGACGTCTGGCCTCCCCGGGGCTTCGCCCTCCAGCTCCCTCGCCGACCCCCCGACCTCGTCGTCCCATCAGCAGCAACAGCGAACAAGCCAGCTCAACGCCCCCACTCCAAGCCACTCGTCCGCCGACGTGGCTGGTCCATATTCGCATGAGTTTGCGCCAAACGGGTTCGCCTCGGGCGCGTACTCGTACATCGGTGGCGGCTGCGGGCCCATCACCGATGCTATCACCGTCGAGGAGATTAATATCGGGTCGCTGGGGCTGCCTAATGATATGATGCCGCCGTGGGACTTCTTCCCGAGCGACTTCTCCGGCCTGTTTGATGCACACAATATAGGGGAAGGAAATCAGGGGCAGATATAGTTGTCTGTCGTTCGGCTCCTTTCCCCCGCCCCACTCTTCTGTTCCTGTGGGGTATGGTGGTGTTGCCATAAACCTCTGCATTGTTTGGCGTTGGTCATGTGATAATATACATGTTTTCCTTCTTCTCGATGTCTTAGTGGGCTCTTTTGCTGTGATATCCGTGGACGGGGTTCTAATTCCTTTGCGATGTCTGCCGATCGTTCAAGCATGCAGCAGTGGTACTTCACGGAATGAATGGACCGGGAAAATTGAAATGGGTCTCCGGAGTTCTGGTTAGTGGGCTAAGCGAGCGGTATTTTGGCCACCTAGGTTGTTTACATACGGCTACTTGGAGGGTTTGGCGATTGGAGATTATGTGCTTGACCTGTTGTGGTCTCGTTGAGCCCTTGTGAAGGCTAAACCCTGACAACTGTGTGAGCAATGGGTCACGATTCGACGAGGCCTGCGGTTACAAAATATGAATGCCTTCTTAAGGCCTCTCTCACTACCCGAAGTCAGAGATCGCAGTCATGTTGAACAGTGAAAAGTAGTTTTATGATATTTTGCTCGCTTTTGGTATCAATTTTGGTGGAGCTCCTAACCCTCTCCATACATGGTGACTGTCCACCCCCTGCTCCCATTAGAATCAGTCCACATTCCCGTCTGGCATAATCGACCCCTCTGCATGGCCTTACTACCCCCTGGTGCGTTTTTTATCGTGCAAGGACCCGCACCGGGGGACTCCTTCGACCCCTCCCGCCGTTCAAGCCTCGGGGTTACACTCCCCCGCCGGCCTGTGGTTCGGCGGCAGACCCGTCGCGCCCACGGGCTGGCGGGGGTGGTGATGGCCCCGGCTGATCTTAGGGTGCTGCTCCGGCTCCTGCTCACTGGTGTTGTTGGAGGGGAATTCTACCCTGGGTGCGGGCCGGTCGGTGCCGGTCACGTTGGGCTCGGAGTTGAGGGCGTCTCGGGTCTCCTGGTTAGGGCGCCTCGGATCATCGGAGTTGGAGGGTCCTGAGGATGGTGGTGTCTGGGTTCCGGCGAAGTCAGTGTCGTCGTCGGTTTTGTGGAGGGTTTGTTTGGGGTGGAGTACTTTGTTGAAGGTGTCCATGGTTTTTGGTTATTTTCGTGGTTGGTGTTGAGTTTGTTGGTTAGATTGATGTAGATTCCACTATGTCTGTGGATGTTTGAGTCTATGTGTAGGAATTCGGGTGTAGATGTTTAAGACTATAGATCGTTGAAGGCAAGAGGCGACGTCTGTATTACGGTAGACATCAAATCAGGTTAACTGGTCGTGAAGGAGGGGGGGTAGATCACGTCACTGGCAGACGACATCTTCAAGGGTCCCTAGATATGGACGTCATACAGTAATGACACCAAACCGTAAATCCGGGGTAGCGACAGACCATCCTTCCGGATCAGTGGGGCTAGAGATTGAAACCGTTGGATCGACAACTCGTGGTGTGCCATGCGCTAATCATCAGATGGATTATGGACTCTTGAAGCCCGGAGATGACGCCGATGGCCCACCCTCCCACGTGCCGTCCTTAATGTTGTCTGGGGAGGTTGCACGCCTTCTTCTGACGGTGACTATTTTTAATTATGCCTCAGTGGTCTACATTCTTGGACAAGGATTATGTTTCCTTACAAGTCTGCACTACACGTCAATCGTTTTCTGCAACAAAGCTGGGGCGCAGCAACC
The DNA here is from genome assembly GCA_016508685.1 of Cytospora piceae. Taxonomy (NCBI): domain Eukaryota; kingdom Fungi; phylum Ascomycota; class Sordariomycetes; order Diaporthales; family Cytosporaceae; genus Cytospora; species Cytospora piceae. Next base: position 441,841 of record JADMLE010000005.1, on the reverse strand, counting down.
CGTAATTGGTGTCTTTTTGTGCCAGTGAGCCACCCTTCATTGTCACCAATATAATCAAGTAGTGCTGACTTCCATCTGATGTTTGTTTTGACACTATAGTGTCTTGAGTCCACGTCCATTTTCGTTGGGATCCCCATTTTGATTGTATGTTGTTCCGAGGCAGATCATCGCCATCGAAATTGGTTGGTGAGAAGGGGGAGGGGGGCGGTTCTTGCCTTACCCTCAGACCTCATGGGCAACCTACTTCTTGTCATTTGAAGGTCGACATAAGTTGATCGAGATCAAGTTTCGACAAAGAACGGAGGTTGTTGGAGACGTTTCCCGACTATCACGACATCGCAATACGCTGCTGGAATGGTGGGATCTAAATCCGAGTTGATCATACCTGGTGGCCGTCGGATTGTCGGGTTCCGTCAGTACGTGACCCCACATATCTTAAAGAATATCCGGTTAAAATCTTACATATAGGAAAAGTTTCTACTGCTACCACACGGACTGGTGAAAGATTCCAAGCCGATGTGGCCGTACATGTATGGGTCAAGTGGCTTGTCGACTGCCGAATGTCGTCCGAGAAAGGAAGCTCCGACTCGTAAGGCCACCACAGTCATCGTCCGCGATGCTACTATGCCACGATCACGAGGCCGAGAACTGATCCGCCAGTGGTTACTGATAACGGGAGCCCACGTGTGCGAATGTATCCCAAATGCTTATGAGGAACCACGAGAAAGAATACGACCAGAGTGTCTCTGAGAGACCAACTCCAGATGTCGGAAAAGCGAGGCGTGGGGGGTATGCTCTCCTCAGAGATGACGCGGCCATTTGTCCCGGGACTCACGTAGAAGGGGAACCAATTCATCATGCGACGTCGGGCAAGGTCGATAGGAGTGAACAGAAAGACACAGCAGGTCGGGCTTCGGAGGAACACGCTGAAGAGGGTGGATCGAGGGAAATGTTTGGATGTATTGGCTACATGTATTTGGTACTTCAAATATTGCCCGCGTTGACGCGGCTCCATAATACCAATGTTACTGTAGGCACTGATGGCCCATGTAATGAGATCCTTGCGAGCCATGTGTTGTGCAGGCTGCCAGAACTCGTCTTAATAGTTAGGCCAGGTCTGCAAGATGGTTTTGGTTATACTTAGGTATTGTCACTTCGTAGCCTTGCCTCATGGTACACGGTTGTACTCATGGGTGTTCTTCACATTCAGAACCGAGGAACTGTCCATACGAGGACTCCATAATAGGTTTCTAAGTCTCGACCTGAAGCGAAATATTCCATCGCGGAATCATATTCCTATTTGGCACCGGCGACTAATAGTGTAAATAAGTCGACCCGTTGGCATATATAGAATCGTGAGAGGAGGTAGTTTAACGTATCATGGGTCTTTTGACATTGTGAAAGAAAAAGAGATAAGTCGGCGTGGCAACAAGAAAGTGCTCATTTGGTTGACTTTCTCGCACCTGGCTGGGGACTAACACAGCCTTGGGAACCATTGGAACGGGAGAATCACTGGGGTAATTCTCAAGCATAAAGATTCGATCTGATCGGTATTTATGTACCCATTGTAAAGACTGCAAGCCGTCCCCCGCTCCAGAGAACTCCTAGCTAAAAGTATGTACATGTGGCAGCCAAATTCCTGCATGTGGCTCCCCGACAATAAGTAACACACAGTGACATGCTCCCAAACTTGCGCAACTTACATGCTCGAGCCTAACCCATCTTTATACTGGTGATTGTTGGGTTACATCGACTGTTTTTGTGACCGTGATGCCCGTCTTGCTCAAGCAGGTCAGCCGATACGAGTCCCTCGTAGATACCACATTCGCATCCGCCAATATCCCTCGCTGGCTCCACGCATCCGGTTCCCCGAGCGTATGCTCGTCATGCTTGGAACTATAGGCGCGCCCATAAGTGCCGGCGTAGGACCCGTAGGTATTAGATGTCTTGGGCTTGCGTGATTGGATGCCGCAAGCCTGCATTATGCTAACGTAGGCCGGTCTGCAAACGGGAAGCCCGATGCAGATCATGGTCACGGCCATCTCAGCACCGTGCCAGAGGTAGAGGACCGCAGCTGTATGCAATTTCGCGGTCAGCCAGCGTCCCAGAAGGAGGGGGAGAATGCAGAGACTTACCTGAGTTGGCTTCTGTGTTGTTTACAGCCGCGTAGATAGTAAGAGCCCTTGCAATACCACAACCGCCAGCAATAACTCCCAGGCTCATACTGCCCTGGATCAAAAACTTCTCCCTCTTAGGCCTCTGGAGCCTGCGGAGCAGATACCAGGGCATAGCTGCGTACCACAGGTCAATGGCCACACTGAAGCCCGCCGCCACCTGCATCCAGTGCATCGCCGGGATCACACTCGAGCACAGCAGTGTTGTGCCTGCCAGGGCTGTGAAGCACCGTGCCCACATTGCCATCATTGCGCCGAATGATACAATGCTGAGGATAACCATGGGCGCGACGATGAGGACCTTCCATTTCATCTGGGACTGGTGTTGCGGTACCAGGCGCATGAGGAAGACGACAAGGGAGACCTTGGCGACGATGAGGCCTATGCTGCCGAGGTCATAGAGGACGTTCTCGAATACTATCGCGAGGGAGATATCGGATGTTGTCATCTGGTCGGGCAGCTGACTGCCAAGGCCATGGTAGCTATAGAACGTGATCATGGCATTGTATGCCAGGAGAAGTGTCTGCAGGGTACGGGAATTAGACATTGCCATTTCAGTGTTTTCGGCGTAGCATGGGGGCGAAAACTTACAAAGGCAACATTATACAGGTAGTCCTCGGCGGAGTAGAACTGGAGGATCTTGACTCTGGAAAATAGGCGAAGGATGACGAAGACCGATGTTACGAAACATAACGTCCACAGGACTGCGATGACCCTGACATCCCAGTCGGTAATGGGGAAGTAGGTGAGGTTCGAGCTCTCTTGCACGTTCAGACCGTCTTCGGTTTTCTTTGGTATCAAGATCATGTCGGCATTCCCACACGAAACTCCCAGGTGGAACAAACAGCGTCGTCCGTGCGAACGTTCCGGTTCAATTGCAGATCACCGGCGAGTTAGGGGCGGAAAACACGGCTTATACAGTAAGTAGTAGCAACCCGGTGAGTGACGGTGAGCAGCGGTGAGGCTCCCTTGTAATTTCGATTGTAAAAATCCGGGCTCGATCAGGAGGAAAGAATGGAAGATTTTCTCAGAGCTCGCAGGGTGTCGAGCACCACAATATACATGGCAGAGCTCGCGTGTACAAAGGGTGGGAGGGAGCTGGTGCCACAGGGTTATACAAGCGGTGCACGGAAACCGAGGCGGATACTTGGCCGACAGAACCAATCGTGGCCTGACAGCTGATTATTCAAAGTTCTCACGGGGTACACGAGACTCGCAAAAACAGCGGCTCGATGGCGAAAGAGACTCGAGCGTGTGGTGAAAGACGTTTCATTTAACCCCTCCCCCCAGTCGGCATTCTAATGTCATTTAGGCAGGAGAGTGCATGTCAATCCCGGCCGATCCTTCGTTGTTATCATGTACGCCACTTTGTGGGCAGCCAATCCGGATATACAGCGGGTGTGGCCTCACATGGCCCGACATGGGGGAACAAGCCAACCGCGTGGCAGCATGGAGTCACTTATGCAGATGAGCAGCGATGGAGAACGGGAAATGAAACTGTTTCTTTTTCTCTTTGGTTAGATATTGTTATCATCCCACATTTCCTACGACTTGTTCGTTCTCAGTCTACTGGATACCGTTGGTGTGACTTTGATGTGAGCGCCTCGAGAGCCCGTGCTTATCTTCAAGGATTCAAGCCTATTGAAATTCTCCGTTAGACAGCATCTCGTCACCCTGATATCGGAGCACCCCAACTTGCGCAATTTCACAACATCAGCAACATGCTGCAGCATGACGCCGGAAGGGGGCCTTCTCTCCGGAATACGGAGCATTCCCAGGTGCTAAGGCAATGCGGACCGAAGTCCTTGAATGGGTCAAGTCGCTCATTATATAGGCACACACTTATGCCGCAAGGACGTCAATCTGCAAAGGACGATAAGGAATCACGAGATCTTTTGGGAGTCGGGAAATTGCAGCCCATCGTGGACCTGCATAGATACGACGACTAGGTAACACACATACCGCGGAGAAAAAAAGGTCAAAACACACGGCATGCCAACCGGCTTGTGGCCGCTTGAAGTTGTACCATAGCGTGAACCCACAAGGTCTCCAGTGCTTGTATGCCCATACTCAACAAATATGAACTTTATGCGTCCATATGTGACTTGTTGAAGATCTGCAGCTTTTCCGTCTTCAGGCACGCTACAGATATGCAGTGATGACTGGGTTCTCCTCAGAACCCATGTGTGGCTGCAGGTTGGTTGAAACATCACGTTATACCACGTGCATTACGATGCAAGCAGCTTCCGCCCCTCATATCACACTGATTCCTTATTAGCCGGAGCGTGTGTGCAAATCCACCAGTCTGAGTCGAGTGTCTCTTGCCGGTTTGGCTCGCAGGTCTGGTCTCACAGTTGACAGAATCCAGATCCAGAACGGGGAACAACTCCGATAGGACTAGCTTGTCTGGTGGTGTCTCACTTGGGGAACAAAGAGGTGCATTAACCAGGGTCCAGTAACCAGGGGCACGAATTTGATCCGGACCAAATCGGAGGGGCAATTATTTCTGTATTTGAAACTGTACCAGTCTTCCCCTGTACGGATTGGTAGACTTCTAGACACTTTAGGCTGTTTATGCTTGCAGAGAAACCATTGGGCCTCCAAGCATGGACATGGTTGCACGCGCTACTTTGGCGTATATGATAGGAAATCTACTGTGTAATGGAGGTGGTAGTTCTCCATCAGACCGACTCAAGCAGAAGTCTTGTAAGTTTGTGCAACGTGGGACTAATCCCAAGTCTACTTACTACGTAGACTGTAGGACCATCGAGAAAACGTGATCTGCAAAATCCAGGAGCATAATGATATGATGTAAATTGATCGCATTAACAATGATGTCTCTAGGCAACTGCAAGAGATGCATACTCTTGACGCCTTTAAGCAATTTCCGGTAGGGCACCCAGGATTTACATATGCGTTATTGTAGTCCCACTTCAACAGTCCTCTGTTAGCCCTGTCATGAGTTCACAAGATAGAAGGAAGAGGCGTGAATCGACCTGGCTATGAATATCGTAGGTCATTAATACGATATAGTCCACCACGGCGGCCATGTAGCTTATGGGATAACCTTTGAGATACATTGCCACTCGCATTGTTAGCAACTACTTATGTACCCACGTGAAATTTTCAGAGGACTGGTCCTGAAATGTGAGTTTTGACTCTCATTCTGGGCTAAGAGACAGGATTCTCCAAGCTTACCCAATACGAAGTCAGTGCTGCCATCGAGATAGACCTCGGGACATGTCGGTCCCAATAGAATTCCTGTGCACGACCAGACAAGCAAACTAGTTCTCCCTATCGCCAGTACTGAATGCTGGGATAAACGGATTGTCAGGGGCCTACACCCAGGATATCGATCATTAGCTTATTCACCTGGCCACTTGATTTGTTTCGGTCGGGGCTTACTCACACCAGGGTGTTTCCGACCTAGCCGGGGATATTAGCATACTCAGACTTTCACGTATATGTCAGACTCGCCACAGTCAACACCATCGAGGCGTTCTCTTTGACGAAGCTCGCAATGTTTGTGGCCATAGTCAGCCTGTTCGCCGCTGTTACACCATCCCGAAAGATGGCACGTGGCCAGACCGATTGAAAAGCCCCAACCTCCAAAGCTCACAATCTTCTTGGGATCACGTATAGCCTTGAAGTTGCTAAACTCATAGGTGGACATAGCGTTGCCGGTGAGGATCTCGTAGTCAACAGATAGGAGGACAGAACGCTACTGGAGTCTGACCACTGGCCGAATCTCCCCTGCTTGCAAGGCCCTGGGTTGTCCGCCTGGCCGGACAAGGATTACAACCCTGGACCTTTTTACTGCAATGAAGAGTTGATATGTACTTTCAAGTGATCAGGGTTTCAAGAGGCTGTCCCGATTATAAAATTTGTGATAACCCCCCCCCTCGCAATCAATCCATATCGGTGATATATGGGATCAATTGATCATCTGGTAAGGTCGCCTGATGTTCAATACCTAGGTATCGGATCTCGAACGCTAAAACCACAGGGATTCCGTCACGCCTCGAAGCAGCGGCTAAAACCAGCAACTGAGTAAGAATGAGGGTCGACGTCTGTAGGGAATAGCAAGAATAAATCCTCAACGTGACCACACTGGCACATCCATAATCCCAAGGCCCAGTGTACCAGCCCCTGGCCATCGACCTGTCCGTTCACACCGATGTGAAACGGACGACTTATCAAAAGGGGCGAGGCTTTTAAAGGATCTGATTTTAGTGGTGTATGAGGACGTACGACCGTTATCCAAGAGTTCAGACCATCTTGACCGGACGTTCACGCATTGACCGCTGTGGACGGCTTGCTTAGGAATAAACATGAATGTCGTTGTTCATGGATGTGAATAATTTACTAGCATTTATAGGTCTGCTTCCCAACGGGTCTGGACACCGAGAACACAACCTCTGCAATGTAATCCAGAGTCCTCTTCAATTTTGGATTCTGCTTCAGTTTGTTCCTGACCCGACTCTCCTGTTTCTCAACTCGGCGCCATAATACCTAAAGTTCTTCTCACACTAGCCTATATTGTCCCTGCCATCGCGCAAACAGTCACTTGCACCTACAAGGTAGTGGCCAGCAATGGAGATGCTTGTGGCCAGCTTCTGGGCTCTCATCGTGGCTGAATTCGAGGCCCTGAGCCCAGGAGTTATTTTGCCAACGCTTGTCGTCGGGCCATCATACTGCGTGCTTGGGAAGGTTTCCACTGCCTCGTCCACGAGCAGAACTTCCACCCAAACAACTTCGTCCACATCATCCAAGACAGTGACCACTTCTTCCACTTCGAGTATCGCTCCACCCACGACTCTCACGCCCTCCACGACGACGACATCATCAACAAATTCTTTGTCCGAGCATGAGCCAACACAGCCCGGTCTTGCAGCGAACTGTATGTAAGTCGTCCCTTTGATTCTTCGACCCGTGTTTATTTCAACCGAAATACTCAGGCTATGAAGATAACTTCTATCTCGTGCAATCCGGTGACACTTGCATAACTATCGAGTCCAAATCTGGCATCACCGCGATATGGGTCCATAGGCACATTTCCTACTAAGGTAGACCGCGACAACCGGTAAGTTACTCAAGCAAGAAGATGTGTGGTTTTGAGGTTGTATGTGCTATAACCGATGTCGAAGACAAGACGAACATTGAATCCTGTACCACCACATGCACCTCCACTTGCAGCAAGCAGTCGAGGGACACCTGGGCCCCTTGGCACCAGACCATGTTGTTGATCATTACCTAAAGGCAGGATACTGATCAAGACTGGGTGGGGTTGTGAACGAGGCTATAATACATACACATAATAGATATGTAGCTTGAAATTTCATACCAAAGCGTTATGAGAACCCGCACTTGGGTATCAGCATAACGGCCAAGAGCGGTTCCTCATTCTCCCCCACATTCAGGGGCTCGCAACCTCTCAAAAAAGGACGATTGAGGTACCAATAGTTGATGCCCACGACTCGGCGCCTCCGTCGGGCCATCGCGCACATGATCTCCTCTCTCTGTCCGATGAATCCAAGCAGGCCAAGCAGGCCAAGCAGGCCAAGCAGGCCAAGCAGGCCAAGTTGGCCAAGTTCTGATGGTCCCTGACGATCTCTGGATCGGGTAATATTACCAAGACGCTCCGCCCCGTCGTGCCTTGTCTGCCTCTCCGATCGGAGAGCTTCTCCGTTCCCCTAAAAGCTTCAGGTTCCAAGATTGATGATCCATGTATATCCCCGGAATGCCTAGTGGTGAAAAGAAAAATAAAGAAGAAGGACAGCCAGTCTCCCTCGCGGTGTTCGTGCGGAAACCGGCAAGAGTAAAGAGGTCGTCTCCAGATTGTGGTGCAAGTCCCGGCTCCCGCCGGTAACGGCTCCCAAGGGCTTGGCATGAACCTCCACCGCCGAGGATCATGGTACCTTGGCCTCCTTGGCCTCAAGTAAGAAATCGGGATCACACAAAGGCCCGAATGTGATACATGATATCATAGGCTTGGGGAAATACTACCATTACTGGGGTAGACATCGGCAATGGGAGGTAGAGGAGAGGTCTTTAAAAGCACGTTGGGGGCCTCTCCTCACGAGACTACTCCCTTGCGCGGAGAGAAGAACTTTGGACAATCTTCAGTCGAGAGAACAGGAGGACACTTGCGAATCATGGCTTGGCTATCACTCCCAATCTTTGCCGTTCTGGCTATTGCTCACATCGAGTCGATGATACAGCCAAATGGGTTCGTGGTAAAAGCCCAGGACGTCCCTGCGCAGGCCCAGGTCATCGACCAGAAGAGCTTCAACGTCCTGCCTATTGTCCAGCCTGCGACGGAGGTCAATGGCAGCCACGTCTTCGACCCGCCTAACATCACTCCGGAGGATCTCTTGGCCAAGCCCTTCCATATCTACGACCAGGAGTTCTACTCTATTATCGGAACAGAGCCTACCTTGACTCTTCTCGCTGAGACGGAGTCAGACCCTATCTTCCATGAGGCTGTCGTTTGGTAAGTACACACCAGACTGCTCGCTGCCATTACTGGTCTTGATCAGGTTGGACTGGAAACTAATCATTCCACAGGTATGAACCTACCGACGAGGTCTTCTTCGTCCAAAACGCCGGATCCGTAGACGCAGGGACCGGCCTCAACAAGTCCGCCATCATCCAGAAGATCTCGCTTGCGCAGGCCGACACCTTCAAGAACCAGGCCAACGTCTCGGGGCAGGTCGCCGTGGACCTGGTCCCGTCGAACCCGACGGTGGTCAACCCCAACGGCGCCGCCAACTACCGCGGCCAGATCATCTACATGGCCGAGGGCGCCGGACCCGACAACACCTCCAACGCCGTCGTCATGAACCCCGTCGAGCCGTACAACACGACCGTCGTGCTCAACAACTACTTCGGCCGGCAGTTCAGCTCGCTCAACGACGTGGCCGTCCACCCGGGCAACAAGGACGTGTACTTCGTCGACTCGCTGTACGGATACCTCCAGGACTTCAGGCCGGCGCCCGGCCTGCCGAACCAGATCTACCGCTGGAACGACAAGACGGGTGCGGTGACGATTGTTGCTGATGGCTTTGTGCTGCCGAACGGTAAGTAAATGATCATGTGGGGCATGAGCAAATTGATAGTTTTACTGACCTTTTGATCGTGGTATTTTAGGAGTTGCCTTCTCTCCAGACGGAGCCTACGCCTATGTCAGCGACACGGGCGTCATCAAGGGCTTCTCCGGAAACTTCTACACCGAGCCCGCAACCATGTGAGCACCACACCCCCCTTTGTCACATCTCCCGAGACTGACCCCCGCAACCAGTTACCGCTACGACTTCAAGGAAGATGGAACCTGGGAGAACCGCAAGACCTTCGCCTACGTGGACTCGGGCGTGCCAGACGGTGTGCACACCGACGCCGCCGGCAACGTGTACGGAGGCTGCGGCGATGGCGTGCACGTCTGGAACCCCTCGGGCAAGCTGCTGGGAAAGATCTACCTGGGCGGCACGTCTGCGAACTTCCAGTTCGCGGGTGATGGCCGGATGGTCATCGGTGCGGAGACGAAGCTGTACTATGCCACGTTGAATGCGACCGGCTGGGTGCCGGAGGGGCAGATGTAGATACAGACATATCACATACATACATACATACTGTGCTGGTATGGATAATAGTAATTAATACCCATGATGAAAGATGTTCATCATTTCAATTGTATAACCTCCTGGGGAAGCAATCTGTGAGATGACTTTAGTGAAAATCATGGAGAAGCGAAGGATCTCGACTGCTAATGGCATGCAGTCCGACGTCGAGCGTCAATACTTAGGAGCTGGTACTAGCATTGTGGTGTTCAATCTGAGGACTGGAAGCTTGTGATATGTACTCAAGTACCAGGGTACTTGTGTAGTAAGCTTATCTCGAGACGTGTCCGTCTATGCTGGACAGCACGAGAGAGCACCTGCATACTTCAAAGTATGTAGGTAACGGGCACTACCGAGAGTCCAAAGACGCGTGGGATACATGTAGTGGCGTTTACTGAAATGTGATGTATCGGCGCTCAGTATCACAAGCTTCATCATAATGCGTAGGCAAAGTTTGTCGCAAGTTCTTTTTTGCCAAGATGTTTTATCACAAGCCGCAAAGTCCTTGGTTCTGATCGATCAGGGCAGTGTTCTCACTTCGTGAAGTTAGCCTTGATGATGGTACAGTGGTAAAATTATTTCTTACCCCTGCTAATACCGCGCTTTCGTTTCTAACTTTCGGCATGGCTGGTGTCTAATTAGTACTTACCTAGGTACTAGGCATGGATGGAATGTGTGACGTCGATGGTATCCAGTATTGGAATAACTCCTTCTATACCTGTAGTAACTAGCAATCCGTCATCCCCGGTCAGCTGGACTTGTCTGGGCACATTTAGATTCCAGGATCGTACGAAAGGTCTGCCTCCCAGGACCACCTGGAGTTATATATGTCCAAGTAGTCCATCGAGACCGGTCACATGACACGTAGCATGTATTGGCATATTGGCAAAGAGCAGTGGTTCAACCATCTAACCCCAGTCTATGATTGCGCGAACAAACGGACTATTATACAAGCCTCTGGCCAGTCATTTCTACTAAGACCAGATCCGACCGAAGATGATGAGGTTCGCCCTTCACCCCTTTCAGGAAAAAGCGAGCCGTCCACCACCTCCTCTAAATGCAGAACCACACTAGAGACGGCAGGGCTGTATCGTGGCAGCCTACCAGATGTCCCACCTTCTAGAGCGCCGCCCTCTAACACGTCTTGGCCGCACTTCCTTTCCTCGTATTCCTCGCATCAAGTCATACCCCGAAAGTGTAATTTCATGGCATTTATTTGGCGATCTCAACTCCACCGGTGGCGCCAAGGGCGCTCTTCACAGAGCCGTAGATGGCGAACTGGAAGGCGGTAAGAGTACCAACCATGAACAGACGGGTGTTGATACCGGTGTAAGAGCCACGGAGGCCGAGCTCCTTGCCGATCTTGATCAGACGGGAGGTGGTGCCCTCACCGGGCGCACCCTTGGTCTTGTTGATCTTGGACAGCATGGTGTCGGCGGGCTGGGAGACAAGGGCAGCAGCGAAACCGGCAATCAGACCGGAGCCCAAGTTGACACCAGTCTGGAGGCTGTCGGACATGTCCTTCTTGGGGAAGGAGCGGAAGACGGCCTCAGAGACCTTCTCGAAGACGACGAACTTGGCCATGGTGTAAGGGATCCTGGAGAGAGAAAATTGTGTGAGCACACAGGACTGGAAACGCATGCATAGAGTAAGGGGCTGGCAACTTACTGCTTGAACAGAATGGGACCGAAGCCGGCGTAGAAGGCACCGAAACCCTCGTTCTTGGCCATCTTGGAGAAGCCGCCCAGCAGACCGTTGGCGTAGGTGGGGTCGGAGACGAGACGGATACGGGTGGCCTCGAGAGGGCAGAGGGCAATGTCGGCGATGAACTCGGCGCATGCGGAAGAGGCCAGGTAGACACCGGTACGGTAGTTGGAGGCATTCTCGTAGCCGATGACGTTAATGGCCTGCTGCTTGAAGAACTCGTATCCTCCGAACTTGAAGGCACCTTGCATGAAGTAACCAGCAGCGGTGGGACCGAATCCGGTCAACAGAGCGCCGGCACCCTCAGACTGGATGACCTGCTTGAAGCCACCGATCATGCCCTTGTTGTACTTGAGGGGGTCAAGCTGGATACGGGTCTTGACGCTGTGATCATTATGTTTGTTAGCAAAGGTCCTGCTGTCGTAGGAGATAGGTATGTGGCCGGCCGCCTCGGGTTCCAATTGCTCGGACAGAAGGCGCCGAGCGGAACGGCGGATCGCATCGGTCGCGAAGCTGAAGAAGCCCGAGAGGTCTTCTTCTGGGATATGGATATGGATGTGCACAGGGCAATCAAGAGGAATCGACGTACACATCGACGGGGGTAAGAGCACCGTGTGTTACTGAGCAGCAGATGGCACCAGCGAGGGCGAATCTGGAGTAGAGGTCGATGCCAGTGGGCTTGCCGGGAGCGTGGGCGGCGGCGGTCTGGACGGCGGCGTCAACCTTGACGGAGCCGGTGGATGAAGGAGAACCCATTGTGACGGCGAGGGACTGAAGAGGAATTGAGTGGAGTGGGTTGTGGCGGAAGGTTGCGAGGTGCGACTGTTCGCTCGGGTTGGTAGGCTGGTTGAATAGAAGTTGAGGTTTTGGGGGTTGAAGATGGAACAAACAAAAGTTTTGAGGCCTTTTTTTTTTAACCCCAAGCAGCCAGATTGAAGTTCTTTGCTGGCGCCGGCAAAAGAATTGGGTCGGGTCCTTTCGGGTGTTGGCTAGTGGACCACCACTGCGGGTTGATCAAGGATGACCAAGGATAGCAGGGGGCTGCACGGACTCTCAGTGAGCCCGTGCCCCGCAAGCTTCCCGAAGCGACTGGTCCACCTGTCAGTTGCCTGCCAATCAGCCCTGTGCCTTTGCATAGGAACAAAGAGGTCCCCATTATTTTGGCAAGCTGCAATGACGACACCTCATCCACTGCACGTAACATTAGATGCCATAGAGAAGTTACACAACTCACCGTCTTCTGGGCTGCTTAATCGGTTCTTGGTAATTGCCTTCCATCACTGTAGTGAAAGATGTCGATTCGTATTTGACCTGGGGTGTGTATCCCCATACCCGTCCGTATCTACCGTGGAGGTCGCTGTTCGGTTAGGTCGGTGATGCCGCAGCTTGAGCTTTTCGTCACGACCCAATTACCTTAACTCCGGAGCTCAACTCCACATAATTGCGGGGCATTTCACATGGTGCTTTTGGTATTTGGCATGGATACTGGCATTTCAATATCAATATCATTCATCCCTGAAAGAAAGAGACAATAACTAATCGTCAGCTAGTATTGTTTGGTGTTGCTGCTGCCCTGTGTCAACCTCAGACAAGCTCCCATTCCTCCTCCGCCTCAGTCTGCTCCATCACTTCCCACTCCTCCTGCCTCCTTCTCTCTGCCTTCAACGCCTCTGCGACCAACTCAGCCTGAGCCTTACGCTTCTGCGCCCTAATTTCAAACCATTCTAGGACCATCTTGAGGTCAAGCACAAACGCCTCCCCGACGCCCGCCGTCACCAGTGATTCCTTGAGTCGATCGGCAGCTGCTAGGTCGTACGGTTGTTGCGCATCGCCGAGGTTGACACTAGTCAACAGGTCAAAAAGTGCACGTCGTGTGTGGACCCGTAGATGTATGGGCACAACGGTTCGTAGTCGAGCCTGGGAGGATGGAAATATTAGTCTTTACAAAAGCAAACCCGCCATGCGGCGACGGTGCATGGGACGAGCCGGAGGAACGCACCGTGACTTTGGTCACGAAACTGGTTATATTCGGCTTCTTCGACATAGCTTCTGGGACCTCGCCAGGCTGCTCATCGCCAATTGCGCGCACATCAGCTGGTTTCTCTTCTTTCGGGGCCCCGATGGCTCCGTTTTGAAACGGACACATAGGAGCGTTGCCGTTGACAGGCATCTTGAGCAGTGTCGTAAACAAATTGCTACGGGGTTGACAGACCGGTAGGCAGGTCCTTGATTTCAAAGATCAGTAGAGATAGTCGGGTCGGTTGGGAGAAGAAAACCGAGACAGGTACTTTGCTTGTGTCGGCCTTACGCTATTCGTTGCAAAGTCGCCTGCTTTGAGTTACCTATACGCTGGCTCGCTTCGTATGGGCCGGCCAAATATCTAGGTACTTAATTAAGGTTTACGACGGTCTGCGAGGCTGATCGGAACCGTCTGACCGTTGCGTTCACGATGGCTCCCGGTCGGAGACTAACGAAATTCTTTTGCGGCAAGTGCCTCTTTTACCACTCCCGAGTCCCTTAGAGAGGGTGCTATGGCTCCCAGTGACACTGATGGAGTCAGAACATAGGCGCTTTGGACAAACCACGTGGTCCTACTGGTTAGTAACGTTTAGAAAAACCCGAAGTATATGAAAAAAAGAAACTGGTCTACAGCCTTCTGACTCTCGCTTTAGCGAGAGTAATGGTTGAGAGTGGCAGTAATATTGTATTCATTTTATTAGGTCAGTACCGTCCCCTGCTATTTCTCTATGCTGTGGCTTCCTTGCTAGGTGTTGCCAGCCCCCCCCCCCCACCACCACCCACATTCCCCTCTGTCCAGCCTTTATGTGAGATCCACTTGGACTGGAAGCCCTCTCCCTGAACAGCAACGCTTGTGACAATGGTGGAATAGCCATATAGGCAGTGACCGAGATGGCAATTGGCTTTGTCCGCACAAACAGCATTCTCTGCCTACTTGTGAAGGGTGCACCTTGACCTGGGCTGTTGACTCTTGGTGGGGGTCAGAGGAAAACGTCCCCGAGACGCTTCCACTCCGCAGCACTCATTTTGACAAAAGTATCTGTACGTTAATTAGTTTGAGTTCAAGACAACGCTGGTGAATAGTGTCGGGGTGCCAAGTGACAACGCTGAACCCAACAAGGTTCAGTAATTACTGGACATGTACTTACCGTTGCTGTAAGCTGGGGACCAGAATGTCTGTGACACATCGGCTGTTTCTGTGACTTGTTTTTCTTCTGCCAGGACCTTTTGATCCCGGGAACCAGGAGGCTTCTCAAGTGGGATTTGTTGGGATTTCTCGGTCAGGTGCTCTTCGTTCTGTTCAATGTCCTCTGCACTCCCAGTATCAGTTATAGTACGTATGTGTCGTCCCCGGACAATCTCTCACTTACTAACGATTTCTGTCACGATTTCTTTGCACACGGTAGCCCGGATCTCATCCGTGACGACCAGTAGGGAAACTGCAGGGAGGTGAGTCTTCTGCAGGTGTAAACTCGTAAAGACCCGGGCAGGTGTGATGTGATGGCCTACCGATCTTGTCTGTGACTTTTTTGGCTACAATTTCTGTGGACTTCTCTATCGTCAACCGGTCAGTATTTGCTCCGGATCAAGGAAGACCACTATTCCCTACCTTCGGATAGTGTTTGCGGCCACTGAGTGCCGGGCGAGGTTGTGCAAGTGTCCATGGTTATGTTTGGCCACCCAAGTGTGGACAACTTGCAACTGTGCTGATGAGTTACTGTAAAGTGGAAAAGCCAGAGCAAGAGGACAGATTCAAGGGTAGCAGCGAGCACTAAAGGTTGACCTGCATGTGAAGCCTTCTGGTGGGTTCTTAAACCTGCACTTTTGATGAAAAGACTGATACGCACTTCACTGATAACCAGCCATAGGCATTAGACTAGTCACTTGCAACATTCTTTTCAGTACGATGTGCAATCCTAAGAGCAAAGAACGATATACGTAGTATTGCATACTGCTTAGCCTTGTCTGCCACCATTCGAGAGAAAGGTCAAGTTTATTTGTCCAAACCCCCCCCCCCCCGCCCCGCCTGTAGGCCTTATAAGGAGCATTATAGTTTCCTGGTGCCTAATTAGCAGTCTGGAATAGGAGGGTCCGACAGTGCACATGCAGTAGAACTGGAACCTGATTAGTGCTTGATTAACTGGGTATATTCATTCTTACCTGCTATTTATAGAGCATGCCATCTAGCCATCGAGGCTTGTTGTAGCCACTTCGATACTGGTTATATGTTCCCAGAGCCTGCATATACTATACAGCTCATGTCCTTTTAGTGCTCCCTGTGCCTCACTTTTCCCTTACTCTTCACTTGTTCTTTTCTGCTACCCCTACCTATCTCTAACAGGTTACATGTACCAAGGTACTTTATGCTCTTCTTATGGCAAATGTTCGCATGCCACTATCCCATTAGCAGCAGATTGGGTGGCATGTGAATATACCAGCCTATAACTTAGGTGACACGTGCACTGCTGCACGTTCAAAACAGTCATGATTCATAAATGCATGCTATTCCTCCAACCATAGCCTTACTGACAAGACGTCTCTTCCACCTTTTAAATCTTCAGTGAGCAGCACGCCTATCAATTACCCTAGCAACACCATACCCGCCCACACCTACAATTACAGTGGTTACCCCCTATATATCATAACCCTTGCTATATCATATATATCTAGTGGATGAATTGATCAATAATGTATGGGACCCTTATCCCTATATATCATATAGATGGCTTGGATAGGCCATATAATATATAGGAGGTAACCACTGTAGTTCTTATTCCACTTACACCAAGGAGTGGGATGGGTAGGAGTGGGATGGGTAGGAGTGGGATTAGTGTCCAACCCGGTTGCCGGTGAATTGGTTACTTTCAAGTTAAGCCGACGTTGATTCCGACTACCACTTATGAAGCGAAGGAGTTGGATTGTTTGCGACTTGCTATGGTCGTTTTCCTCCACTAATATGTAATACTCTTCCCCTCTGCCCAGTGTAAAATCATTCCTAGCTCCAGCTCATTCATCTCACGCCTTATCCTCTTCATTCAGATAGCTGATCTGTCTGAAAGGAGAGAAATGGACAGGGTCCGGTCTTGTTAGAACTTAGTGACATGATTGTGATTTGTTAATTATCAGAGGCTGTACTGGTAGGCCACCGTGGTACACCCAGTGAGCTAGCTCACATGAGCACAGCGTCCGGGAAGGGGTTGTTAGCTAAACAGTATCGCCTACTCAGTGAGCCCACATCGAGTGGAACGTACCGATCACTGCGTTGAAGTGCTCTTTAGGCATACCCATGAGTTTCATTTGCTTGATCACTCTTTCGGGTTATGTGTCAGCGTAGGCTCTCTTCGGCCTTTAGCCGGCGCGACATAGATACAAGCACTTACTCGTCCTTGGCAATTGCCTTGGCGGGGCCTGACTTAGCTTTCTTCCACGCGTTGTATTTGCTCTCCAGCACCGCGTGGTTATCAACTTTAACAGGCATGTTGTTGGAGCGGCGGTATTGGTGAGTTGACGTTTCTCCGGGGAAGGGTTTTTTTTTTTAGGCAGGTGGAGAGGTTGGCTGTGAGTACTTGAGTAATTTGCTGTCTTTTGGAGGTGCCTGAACTTGCCGGCACGATTAGGCTGTAGATTAAAATGAAGTTGATGATATCAGTGTGTCAACTTGTAGAGAACATAAGCAGACGCATTTATATATGCCTGTCTCCGTAGTCTAGCCGTAACTTTAAGACTTCTGCTCGAGAAGAGATGATACTATTTTTAGTCAACGACCTAAGGACGACATCAATAAGACTATGCGCTTTTAAGAATCATGTCCCGATGAACTCCACATGCATCAGCAAACACCACACCAGTGCAGAGGTTTGGTTTCAACGAGTGGTGTTTGGTCGACCATGTATAGCTACAGTAATCAAATTCCGTAATAAAAAAAGTTACCTGCTAACTATGAGAATGGTAGCAAGGTGTATACATGGTCCGGCCTTTTCTAACTTTCTGTATCATTTGAATTTATCGGTACCTGATGCAGAATCTGGTAGTGGGACTAACAATTGGTCTCCAGTACATGTATTCTATCAGTAAACACACACATGCGTTCATGTCATACAGCTGCAGCCACCTCACCAAGTCACTAGTGGGAAATCACCTTCCTCTCAAATTAGAATCGTCTATGAGGAAAGCCTTTGGAACAATTTGGTTGCCTGTGACTTAGAACTACCGGCATGGCCCACGACCCTTCACGACCATGTATGTAGCGTTCCTTTGGGACGACATTTGCAATTCTGCCGGCCTTCAGGATCGGGGTTGCCTAAATAGTAACCCAACCACTTCAAAAATGATTATCGGTACATTTAGCGCTAGTCACTTCCATGTTCGCTCTATAGTTGCACGCTGGTGGGTACGGGCTGGTCTGTAAGAAGTCCGTAGGCACCTCTCGGTTTATAGGGCACGATAGGCTCGCGGATGAAACGTGCTGCCAAAATGTACTCACAGCAAAGTTTCTGGGTAGCTTTCAAAACGCGAGTTTACCAACAGTCCACTCTCGGCCACTCCTGCCTAACGAGTACAGTAGTCATCTGCTAATCCAGAATTTGAGTTTGGGGTACAATTATGTACTTAGGTACCGACCATAAACTCTTTACCAATTGCTTGCTCTTGCCACCTTTCCGCCCTACTGCTTTCAGAGACGATCAGGTCTAGCAACTCTGGAACATGATGATTTGACCTTGGAAAGTCTTCTCGCCCGATTCGACCACTAGAGAGCCGTCAATGGTTATCTAGGTATGTGTGACGATGGAAAGGGAAATGCGTGTGGTGATCCTGCGCATGAGTGCCACCTATGGGCGTAGTCTGTCCATTAGCAGTGTCCAACACGCTTACACCAGATGCAGTCAGATATGCAGCTTACTGATAATCGCAGCTGAACACTACACATATCCAAAAGCGAGATATGGCCCTTTACAGAGCTAATGCGTCCGAGTAGAACACTAAAATGAAACAGAAGGACGAGTTGGAGCCATGCATGTAATAGATGTTCCCCGCTTTTGGCGGTCTTGTTTTGTTTCTTCCCACCCAAAGATAAGTCCAAATCCTTCCCACAAACCCCTTTCCCATCTTCCTCTCGGCTGCTTCCTTGAGCCCCTGGTATTACCATCAGTCGAAACTATGTCTAACGACGCCGATCTATATGTATCTAATGGGACCTGCTACTACGGACAAGGCCAGGTTTCCGACTCACGCTACATACCATGCGGAAATGCCTACCTCTCAGGCATCCAGCACTGCTGCTTCGAAGGAGATTACTGCCTTTCGAGTTATGCCTGCTACGATACTCCAGGTACGCCAAGTCCCACCTGGGCACTCTCCGTCCGCCACAGGCAGGCAGGCAGACTATGTACCTAGGTATAGAACTAACCTGACTGCCAATAGCTGGCGTGACCTACCTGGCAGCTTGCACTGACCCGACTTTCCTGGACGCACAGTGCGCTCAGAAGCCCGGGTATAAGGGGCAGCAATGGGTTGCTATGGCCCGTTGCGATGGTGCCAATATCTCGTTGTGGACGGGCTGCGACTATCATGCAGACCAGATCACGCTGGAGAAGGAGAACTGTGAATGCAACACTTCCAACGTCCTCATCAAGAACACAGACGGACTATCCAGCCTTAATCAGATCGGCAGCCTACCCACTTCCGCGGGCGGCACCATCTCCTTTAACCCCACCGCGCTGCCGACCTACGCGGCCACGACGACCGGGAACTCCTCGACAGGCGCGTCCGGGGCGGTAACGGCCACAGCTACCGGGGCGACGCCGGGTGGGCATCAGCATCATCTGACTGCAGGCGAAAAGGCCGGTATCAGCGTCGGATCCATCGTCGGGGGCCTGCTAATTATCGGCCTGCTGTTCTACGCTGCCCGCCGCGTCTACAGAAGCAAGCTCGAGAAGGCTGTGGAGGCAGCGCAGACGGGCACGGCGGCGCCGGGACCCCGTTCCCAGCCTGTATCGCAGGCCTCCCGGGCCCCACGATACGTGTCTCCTCAGACCATCAAGTCGGACGAGGAAAGCCAGGTTGGCGGGTTTGGATATAAGCCTGAGATGCCTGCGGATGGGGCATATACGTCTGAGCTCCAGGGTGACGATGGCGAGAAACCCCCAAAGACGCCTCTTGAACTTGCAACATCTTAAAGCGCTCAATGTCTATCTCGAGAAGTTTGGATGCAGATACACGTATCATGTGGGCAGAGGGAGACCTTTTCTTGTCTTGTCTGCGAGCACTTTACTAATGCGCTTCCTAAGTAATAACAGCTCGGCAGAGTCGTCTGCCGCCGAGGTTAGCTTGCAAGAAGTCTCCTTGTTGGTTTCTTGGACATAAGCTGGCGCCGCTGGGCATATAACTGGAAGCTCCTAATCTTCCTACTGAGCCTGCACTATGTAATTACACCTCTCCGTGAACTCATTCACTATCCGGCTCGTCCGTTATATAAGCAGTGTACTTATCGCTCGCTGTTGTTGTCGGCTGGCAAGTTATGTGCAACTATAACAACCCACGGAGTTAAATATAGCCTATTACTTAAAAGCATTTGCTTATTTATACTACCTATGAGGACCTTATAGTAGTCTGCCTCTATAGAGCCACAACAGCCCATGTAGTATAGTTAGGCAAAATAGTAATTTGAGGAGGTATCGGGAGGTAATTGGTATAGTATTCCAGGTACTGCTATAGGAGTAAATAGAGACTAGTCCATAGATTAGTATTATAACCTACGGCAGGGTATTAACGGAATGGGACGGAATCTCTATAAACGAGCTCCGACTTATAGGATATAAGGTCACGTAAAGATAAAAGATAGAGATTAACTGGTAACCTAGGTAATCTAGTAAGCTGTCACGGCTTGACTAGCCACACCTAATCGCCTAGCTGTGTTCCTAACACAAGATACAGAATTTAAAATCGATATCTGAAGTGTAGTGTGGCCTATAGCCGTACCGTTATATAAGCTAGTATTTTAATAGAATTAATCTCCCCTTAGTTACTTATAAAGCTTATTATACTATACCGGTATATATAATATTTATTGATCCCAGCAAAATACCAATATTACCACGTATCTTTGAATTACATAGCAAATTTTAGTCGGACAATACACTTTGTATCTCCAGGGCCATAGTACCAATGATCACATGCTATCGCCACCTGGCACGAAGACAAGGCGATATTCCTGGCGGAGAAATCGTGGCATTGCACTGCAGAAGGGAATCAGCGTTATTAGCGAAGGGTCGTTTCTGATCCTTTTGACATTGCTCAATATTATCTCACTGGATTCGACGTTCTCTAGCGTGCATCTTCCTATGTCTCTTGTGTGGCTGTGATACCTGCCCTGCCCAGGGGTCCAGGAAGGGAACGTCTTGCTTCGTGTTTGGCCACCAGACATCTCACAGTAAGAGGCTTGCGGGCGCCTCTGGAGTGAAAAGGTCGTGAATCCATCCTTGAGTAAGGTCAGGTTAGTCAAGTGTCAGCATTTGGGTGAACAGGCAGCGAGACCACACACTGGCGGGACCCTGGGCCAAGAAGTACGTAATTCAGTATGTAGGGTTGGCAGTGCCCAAGTAGATGGTGGAAATAAGGAGCACTGGGATGTGACTTGTGGCCCAATAGGTAGTTTGCCCAGGCGGTCACATACACCCTGCAGTAATACCAAAACACAGGCCCTTCGTCAAAATATAATATTCAGCCTCGTTGCCCTGCATAAACGAGTAATTCAATACACGGCGACTTTATAAGCTGACGTTTGCTGGAAACGCACAGGGAGATTGTAAAGTAGTATTACAAGATTTATTTGTTGTGTCCTTGAAGCTCGTCATCCATTTCATCCAATGCGCGAGCATCGTGATCATGTCTTCGAGGTCGTTTCTGGCTTCTATATCGCCATTTAAGACGAATGGGATTGTGGCAACTTGTAACAAAGTTACCAGCAGCACTACCCAAAGTTAATTCAACAGTGGCCTAACAGGCACAGCTTCAAACAACATCCTGGATGTCAACCTTCAGTAAACCATCTTGCAATCTCACCTGTGGAGGTACCACTACCAGGGTTTCCTCGAACACCGTAGCCATCGAAACAAGCCCAACCAATGCCTTATCCCAAGCAAGTATATCGAATCCAGTTGATGCCAACACTTTACATATTGGAGCGTCATCCACGGGTGATGGGGCCTCAAATTACGGACCTGAGCCAGCCATGATCGCGAGAATTACAGCAAGTGCGAGCAGCTCATGCCAGCCGACAACGAGTACGATCACCATTGCATCAGTACCAAGCCTAAGCGGTATCAGTATACTATGTTCGATCGGCATATTCATCATTTGCTTCGTCACCTGTACCATGCTCGGTTGTGGTGGGTGTCGCATTATACACGAGAAGGAGGAGAACACGACAGTCGAGAGACGACGGAGAACCGAGGCTTGTTGAACCGAGGAAAATCACTATAAACGTCAAACAAGGGTGCCAAGCTCCTATCTCTCTGGAAACATCGGCCACTGTCGAGATAGAGACACCGGCTTTACCTGGTACAGTCCGGATGACCACAGAGTCAGCCTACCAAGACTTTAATAGAACCCTGGTTTCGCAATATCTGGAAAAGGTCCAGTGGCATGGAAGGCAGACTACTTGAATTCTCTTGAGCCAAACCCAGAAGGCAATAGACTTGTTTTTGAGTTACCTTGAGACTTTGGGTGAGCTCGCCCTCTCCCAAATTCCATTCGTTTTCGTTTAAGAAACTGACAAACCTTATACACATGGGCTCGGGAGCTGGAACTCGGAAGTGGTTGGATCGTTCTCTTACATATATTTCAGTAGTCATCCATCGCTCCTTTGCCATGCGACACTATGTTAGGTGCACTGTCCCTCCCATTGATCATCCGCCAAGTACGGAGGCCATCTTCCATGCTCAACCACCCCCCTCCCCGAACAAATATTCAGTATGGCGTCCCGTTGTGGCCCGTCCAAGTTGCTCACAGAAAAGCTCTCAGCGTTCCCGCCACATATCACGCTCCTCGTGCAGATTGGGGGGTTCGGTTCTCGAGCCGGGTCCACGGTTATTGTCCACACCTCCGTATCCATGACCATTCTCGTCTCCCGCCTCGTCATCTTCTTCGGTGACGACTGCCTGGGATTCCCGGTAAGTAAGCAGTGGTCGAGCAGATGAGGATCCGTAGCTAGCCCTGCGCGACCCCTGTCCGAACAGATTTCTCCAGGAGAAGGCCTGGAATCTTCCGGCATAATGTCTCGCGAGGACGCAGCTCACAAGCTGGGCATATGTCAGCGAACATAGGAGGGAAGCGGGACTAACGCACCCATCTTACCTGTATGAGCCCAACCGCAACTACCACTCCAAGCTCCACGCCGGCGTTCCTCTGCAACACGCTCGTCCAAGGTCCTTGGCACGACAAAGACCGATCGAATCTCGTTGCGCACGTCGTTACATCAGTCGGTGGAAAAGGCCAGGCCATGTCTTTCACGCTCCCAAAGCCGCAGCACTCGAACGCGTCCTGGATTGCTCTGATGGTCTTACCATTCTTGCCGCGGAAGAGCCGTTGCCACAGAGTGGATAGTTCGCAGCCTCTCGATTCGCCGGGCGCGATGTAGGTAGCGTATAGGGTAGCGAAGACGGTAGTGAGGATCCCCTGGAAGACTTGGACAACAGCTAGGTGTGTGGGATTGAGTAAGGACTTGACCGAGTTCGTGGACTTGCGGGTGAGGTATGGAAGCGCGAAGACGTTTGCTGCAGCAACCACGGGCAGCAGAATTGTCAAGAAGGTCAGAACTGGGGATAGCGGGAGGGAAAGCGTGACGGAATTGATGTGTTCGTATCTAAGGGGCCTTGTCAGCTTATAATTAGTTCTTAGACCCATTTGCGAGTAATGGCTCACATGGCGACGCCCATTAGGGCGAGAATGAGCTGCAGTGCATCTTAGCAAAAGTCAAGTTGAGGACAACTGTTCCGTATCGGCTGCATTGAGAGCGAGCACTCACCACTGGGAATGTGATAGATAACCACGACATCTTGAGTGCACAAGCTACCGTCTCTCAATACGACGAAGTTTTGAAACGTGGATGGGAATAACAAGAGATTGGGGAGAAGAGGGGTTCTGCGTTTTTGCATGGTTTGGTTTTTGTTGTTTCATTTGAGGCTCATCGGAGACGTAATGCCTTGTAGTCTGCCTATCAAATGCTGGCTCGGCCTGCAGGAGGCCTACCACCGACCTGGATACACCTGGCATGTACACATGCAGTGCCTCCCTGCTCATCAACATTGAACAACTGAACGATATATGTGTGCTCTGTTGGTCCCGACTCCCATTCGAGCTACGGATTTCCATCCACAGCAGAGATCAATCTGGATGTCTCTATAAGTTCCCGACACAGAGCCCCAGTCGGCATGACTTGCTAGCATCTAGGTCATGAACGACTTGAGGGTCTCACCAAACTCTCGTACCTGATGCGTATGAAGTGGAAAGCTCCGTCTACCACTGGACGTATGATATTCCCATGCATATACCTGGGTGTGTCTTTCGTAAATCTCTTCACTACTTATTGCAAGCCTTTTTTATACTTCTTTCACTTCCCACTCTTGCTTGACCATAATGCCGGCCTCAACACGGTCATCTGCCTTCTCACTGTTCATACTTCCTTCACTTGCATTTCCACCTTGACCAACTCCGTGGGCGTCCACCGCCCTGGCTGATATTTCAGCCTCATATTTGGGCCCCATGGGCTGTAATTCCACCTGCGACGAGGCTTCATTGCCTTGGAAAACATTGTCTTCCAGCGTCTGAAACCCAACGCGATTCGCCTTACGTGGCTGCCTGGCCGCACTACTATTGGCCCCGGAAGTATCATCTGTGCCCCAATCTCTTCTAATCAAAGTGCCCTTGACAGAGTATTGGCCGCCAAAGAGAGGCCGCAGGAGGGGCACGCAAGCTAGAGTGATGGCAATGTTGGGTTCGATGACAGAGTATATGCTCGGAACGACGGCGAGATAGGTCAAGTTTGCGTAATCCATTGTGACGAGGGATTCGATACGGAGGGCGCTGAAAACGCATGTGCTTGTGGGTTAAAGAATCAGTATGGCTTTATTGTCTTGACAACTTGGTCAAACGGAGGGCTGACTCACACAAATCCAACGGCAAATGTGGCGATCAAGATCAACTTCTTGGATATAGACATCACCAAAGTTGTAAGATAGGGCATGGGAAGTAGCAACGTCACAACATCTAAGAAGACGTTGAGCGAACCAGTGATCTTGAAAGAAAGTACCTGATCCCCACAATGGCCACCGGCGATGGTCTGGTCCCAGTTGTAGGCTAAGGGTTGGCACTGGAGCAGTGCACCGAGGATAGTTGCAATTGCTAGCAACAGGGTGAGGACGCCTGTGGCCTTGGCCGCGACCACGAATCCGGGCGTCGTGAATATCCTGCTGCACAATAACAGTACGGATAGCTTGGGTAGGCAGACGGACAATGCCCACAGGGTCTGGTTAGCCAATGTCATCTGCCGAGGTGTCAGTTATCTGTCAGTTATGAACGTGGGATCTGAAGCAAGCCTTCTCCGACCTTAAGGTAAGTGACAATAGGAGCCGCGCCATAAGTTGTTTGGACCTCCAACAGTGGCAATCCCGCTCCGGTAAATGGCTCTGCGGCGATGACAGCCGAAAATGCCATAGCAATGACGAGCGCCGCGATAATCACGTAGTCGCTGGCATCGAGGTTTCGATTGGAGACACGCCGCGCCAAGATTCGCAATGATACAGCCACCACAGCCAAGAGGTTAAAGACCACAGGGACCACTATGAGGCTCGCCTGCTCCGAGGTCTTGATAGGTATTTGGGGATCCATAGCGGACTGTCGATAGCCATATACTTGGGGAGTGTGGGCTTCCAAGACCGTAGGAAGACGAGATCCGTTAAAAGACAGAAGTGTCCCGTGGGGGGTTTTTTATGACATCTGGAACCGGTGAAAGTCTGTAGATTGACGAGAAGTGTATTCGGACGGCATTCCATCAGTCGTTCGATGAAGGTCCATACATTTATGAACATGGCAGTCCGCTACTAGAGGAGTCCAGACGTCTAGAGTACGACGTTGTTTCATGAAACCCCTTTCCCACCTCCCTGCTCAGTTCTAAACCTTATTAGAAGGTGGAGTGCAAAAGTAGTCATCCCTGATCCTTCACATCACTACGGACTTACGCAGCTTGCGCCAACGATGCACCTCTCACAGGTCACCGGGGTAATAATGAATGTTGAATTTTGACCGTACTGACCAGGCGCCCTGTTCAGTACCACTTTTCCAACTCCTGTGGAAATGTACTTTGTGTATCAGCTCCGTGGGTCTCGCCGCTGGATCAACGAAGTCTCCTCCCACACAAGTTGCAAAGCAGCACAAGAGGGCAGGACCCCTGGTCGGTACGGTCGAGAAGTCGAAATCTATTTACCCCCGGCGACTTGTAAAGTGTATTTCTATACCCAAGCCGTTGACTGGACAGATCCGCTCCACCACACTCCACCTTGTAGCGAAAAGAATTGATAGAACAGAAAAATTGTATAATTGCGAGTGCGTAGGAACTGACGCGTGAACCTTGGCTATTGCTCCCCATAATATGCTAGAAGTGTACATTGGTACCCACCTCTGCGTTGCTGTATCGAAATAAGGTTTATCACCCCGGCAAAGGTGATGAGACACACGGGCCAGGCTCGAATCCGGGAACTGCATCTCCGAGACAAGTGGATCTGTAACAGCATCGGGAGAAGTCCCGGATAGGGAAACGACTGCTCATTGGCCTTGATGACTACCATCGCCGGTCCGGTCCGCCCAAGTCTGGCTGCGGGCCAAAGGACCAATCCCCCGTGTGGAGCCTGAAGGATCTAGCTTGGTGTATAGGCTTCGCAAGGGAGAAGTTGGGAGTGAGTCGAGGAGGTTTGGTCGCTTCTTAAAATTGCCAACATTCTCTTCCCAGGTGCCGAGTTCCCTTTCAACCAACCTAGTCAGCACAAGGAAGATATTCCTCCCAGCCCGGTCAGTGAAAGGAATAAAGTTCGACCGCATGACCGCCTCAATGGATAACCTCCCTTCTCTCTGCTACGCTGCCTTGCCAGTGGTCGTTGCAGGTGTTGCTCTGCTTGCCACAATTGTGATATATCGGCGGTACCTCTCACCCCTGCGCGACATCCCGGGGCCCTTTTGGGCGTCTTTCTCACGACTATGGCATCTTCGCATCACTGTCCAGGGAAACCAGAATGAGCAGCTTACCGATGCTCATGAGAAGTACGGCCACTTTGTTCGCCTGGCCAACAACGAGGTCAGCGTGAGCCATCCCGATGCTATCAGGAGGGTCCTACTTGCGCCCTTGGAAAAGGTCAGTCTTTGACGCCCTGCTTATGCGAGATTCAACACGTTAGGAGATTCTACAGTGCTGTGAGGGTGTTGGGGCGTAGCTACTGAGATTTTACCATAGGGCGACATGTACAAGATGAGCACCTTCCCAGACTGGCGCTATCAGAATCCCATGTCCATTACCGAACCCAAGCGCAAGGTCGAGCTCTCGAAGCAGTTCGCCTCAGGCTATACCATGTCCAATGCGATTCAGGCCGAGGAGTCTATCGACGGGCTCCTCTCGCAGCTGCTCGACTGGATGGAAAAGTACGCGGCGAGCGGAGAACCGATGGACCTGGACCGGTTCGTGACGTTCCTGACGTTTGATATGCTCGGCGAAGTCCTCTTCAGCAAGCCCTTTGGATACATAGCCGCAGGCGAAGACATCGGCGGTAGTATAGGCGTCAATGCTAAGCTTATCGGAGTCCACGCGGTTGTGTCCCATTTCCGCACCCTGCAATTGATTGCGCTAAACCCCGTCACGACCAAGTTGTTACCGTGGGGACACCTCTTCAACACGGCGTCGAAGGCTCTGGACGAGCGCAAGGGGAACCCGGACGCTCGTTTCGACATAGTCGCGCACTGGCATAGAACTGCAGCGCAGCACCCGGACAGGCTGACAGACCGCGACATCCTCGCCAACACGACAGCCAACGTCGGAGCTGGATCTGATACCGTCTCTTGCGCGCTGCAGAGCGTCCTGTATCACATGGCCCGAAACGCCGAGGCATGGAATCGCGTACGAGAAGAGATCCGTGTGGCGCAGGAGACCGATGGCAGCTGTGGAACCCGCATCATTCAGTACAATGATGCGGCCAACCTGCCTTTTTTCCAGGCCTGTGTCAAGGAGGCCCTCCGCATTCACAATTCCGTTCCGATGGGACTGCCACGGATTGCGCCTAAGGGTGGCTTGACCATTGGTGACAGGACATTGCCGGAAGGGACCACAGTTTCGGTCAGCCCGTGGGTGATTCACCACTCGAAGGAGATCTGGGGTCCAGATGCGGTAGGTGGTTCCTTTTGCAGGAGCAGTTTGAGCTCTTATCACCTCTGAAAATCTGCCATGACTGACGTCGAATTAGCTGGAATTCAAACCTGAGAGATGGCTGGGTCCGGATGCTGCTCGCCTTGAGAAATTCTGGTGTCCGGTATGTACTCCGCTCCCGCCCGCCTGTGTAACTTCTTCCTAGGTACTAACACTCGCAACGTAGTTTGGCGCCGGATATATGTCTTGCCCTGGCCAACACTTTGCCAGAGTGGAGATTTCCAAGATCTGCTGTACCATCATCCGGGACTACGATCTTCGCCTGGTGAACCCCGACAAGTCGTGGAAGTGGGACGCCTTTTTCACGATGGTGCCGTATGACTGGCCTGTATATGTTAGCAAAAGCATGTCATCCTAATCCTAATATTTACATATACGTCAAAAGTCAGGTTACAAGCTTCGATATCGCGTCAAGGCTCCAATGTTGTAACGACGTGCTGGAGGTGAAGTCCAAAACGAACACCACCTGCGCCCCACCTCTCTCCCCCCCCCCCCAAAAGCCTCTTCGAAGGGAAGGGGGGGTATGTGCCCACAGCCCTAACCCTATAGATACCCCTTTTATGGAGCCCTTCCAACTGGGTGGGTTCTTCTCTCCCCGGCACAATCCGAAAAGATGCAGCAAATGAATAATGCCTTGATATTTTGCTCATCATGGTGAATCTTTGCCTTCCCAGCCCATGTCATTAGCAGATCAGGCTACACGGTAAGCTGCTAGTAGGTGCTACAGCTGGTGTCACTACATATACACAGTCGAGGTCCTGATTCAGGTGGAAGGGCGAACATCCAAAAATAGAACAGACAGCCATGCTTGTCCATAAGACCGATCCGGGCCGAGAGTTGAAGAAGTCCGAATGGCATTGATTTGCCATGTGGTGATGGTAACTGAGCTTCAGATAGCCGGACGGAGTGGGTTCCACTGGGGAGGACCAGTCCACTAGACGTACCATAGGTAGGTATATTACCCAAACACAATAAGTGAGTAATTATTCTAAGTGTTCCATTTTATTGACAGAGATTGTAATGGCGGCACAGGTCTTGCAAGACCTGTCGTGGATTTGTCTAACGAAGACCTCCACCTACCGACATTGTCACGAGGTAAGGTTTTAGAGGCTAGGGGCTGGGGTCTATGCAAGAATGATAGATTGGAAACTATTCCAACGTTCCAAGATCGATATCAAGGCATGGATATGTTGAATCTTGAAAACCAAGAGTAACTGTTTGTTTGTATATCACACGTACGGACCTGTATATGTGCAGATTACAGCACTAAGACGATAGTAGAGATTGATTAACCACCCCTGCCACCCCTGAAAGCATCCCGTGAGCACACCATTCCTTGGCAAGCTTAGGGCCTTTGGAGCCTGAGTGGAGTTCCATACCAGTTTGTCAGTGCTCGCCAGTGTGTTGCCGTGCCGCCGTGCCAGCCCAGTTCGACTCCATAGGCGCCCAAAGCGCTGACGTGCCTGCCTGCATACCTGCCAGCCTCCAGAGAAGGGCAAACAAGCCAAGGCCAAGGCCAAAGCCAGCAACACCTTCAATCATCATCGCATTCACTATCTACTCTACGTACTCTAGGTATTGATCCGTGTACCAGTCGATCTTTCTAATCTTGCTCCTTTGCACAACCTTGTGACTCTAGCGGCTCTTTCTTTTCCTCTTTGACCACAAGCGACGACTCTTGGACCCAACTTGGACCAACCAAACCCAACATTCACTCTTTCTCTCCTCACTTCGGTGCTACTCTCCTAATCGACATCGACATCCCGCAGTCAGAAATCAATCCAGACTCGTTCCGTGCCACCAATCCATCACACTCCATCCATCCATCCATCGACCCTTTAACGATCCTGAGGCGCAGAGGAAAGAGCTGGAACTAGTGGCTTCGTCGTTGGAGACAGTCACGATGCGTTCGCAACGGTCTATGCGACGCTCTCCGGGCGCTGAGCCTGGGCCGCCTCCCAATGTCCCCATACGATCCATATCGCCTGCCGTCGGCATAACAGGAAGCGTTCAGCCTCGGGGGTCGACCGCCTCAAACAGATCAAACGATAGTATCGAGAGAAATAGCGGCAGTACCAAAAGGCCGAGTGTAGGTTCCCCTGGCTCCTTTCCCCTCTTCAGCTGGGCCAGCTTCTCTATGCGATCATGCACGAGTGCGGTTCCTCGGGCAAAGGCGAAGGTTGCGCTGCTAGCATTGATAGCTGGCTTGTTTGCAGCTTCTACCCCCCTCCCCTGCTATACGAAGTCCTTTCACCTTACCTTGCTAACGTATGATATCCTTTAAAAGACCTCGAGCGGCAGTTCTGCGATGCCCCTGTCCCAAATCGAAAAGAGCGTCACCCACCTCCTCGTCGCAACGAAACAACTCCTCGAGACTCTGACGCAATGGTCTCGCGGTCAAGCAACAGACACCCAGGTGTCTGATGTTTACGTGAGGCTGGGCTACGAGTTCAACATGGCATGTCGAGCCTTCACTGCCATCAACGTCGATACCTCCGACCTCGGCAACGTCCCCGAGTTGCTGAGGCACATCCTCGAAGCCACACTCAGCCAGGAGGCGAGCGTTGAAAGTTTAGAAAAGTACCTGCCGAGGATAAGGGATATCATCATAAATCTACTGCATGGATTGAAACGTAAACAGCAAAAATTGCGGCAGAAACAGTCGCGAGACAAGGAGAATGGGGAGCCATCATCCGGGCGCATAAACAGCACGAGCACCACCGGAAGCAACTCGGGCTTATCAGCTATGCTAAATGAGGGCCTGGCGAACAACGGATATCGACCTACCAGTCGCGCAGGGCCGGAAGACCTCACAAGCCCCAAGGCTGTAACTGGCTCGCCCCGGCGGTTTCAACCACAGCGAGACGATTCACAGGCGACAGTTTCCGACAACTCAATCTCGAGCGAAACCATGCAAACTATCCCCGTCGTCCCTCCCTACCCGTCGGAAGACTCGATTCCGGCCCCCCGCCAACCAATGAACTCGATAACTTCCCTCCACCACCACCTCCGCCGAAGTCGTCCACGCAGAGTGCCCTGGCGGCCTTGCAGAGAGGTGGAGATCTGGAGCGCCGAGCCTCTCGAAGATACTCCCAATACCAAATCTCGAAACATCTGGGAAGCGGCGCAACTGGTGTACCTATGCTCCCACCTCAAAACACACCAATTCCAAACCGAGGAAGGGGCGAGGTTCGAGAATCGATGCGCGCTGTTCAAGTCAGGGAGACGCTACGAAAAAAGAACAACGAGGGCTCGATTAGCGCGAGACCCGAGTCTTTCGTAGACTCTATCTCGCCTCAGCGTGCACCCAGCCGTATTCCAGAAGAGAAGGAAGAGCCAATACCAGAGAGTCCGGTGGCCCAAACACCAGAGGAGAATCACAGGCCAAGTGCGATCTTGAACGGGCCTCTGCCTGATGTGCCTGTCATTGGCGACGAAGATATCACTCCTACGACCGAGACGAAGGAGGAAGCGAAGCAAACAGAGCGAAAGCCAGTAACGCCCACACCCGAGCAACAAGGCAAGGCATTTGGGCTTGACCAGTCCCCTCCGGCGACACCGCCTAAGGAGCTCACGCTTTTCCTCCAGTATAAATCGAGAGTCAAGAAGTTCGTGCTACAAGATGGATATGGTGAGCTATCGATCGGCCGGTTGCAGCTCGCTTTTATTGAGAAGTTTTCTTGGAACACCCACTCGAATGGGTCAGACTTGCCTGAGATATATCTCCAGGATCCTGTATCGGGAGTGCGCCATGAACTCGAGGATCTTTCGGACATCAAGGATCGGTCTGTCCTTGTGTTGAATGTGGAGGCCTTGGATGAGATAAAAAAGCATGTGGATGATGGACTAGGCTCCATTCGACAGCTTATTGAGACAGTCAAGCAGAATGTTGACGAGCAAGGCACTGCCTTACAACGCGTTTCCGAGCGGCAGCAAGAAGCGGCCAAGGAGATGGCGCGTCTTGCAGCAGCACCCCCTACACCGCCACCGGCGGACTCTCCCAGGTCTAGGAGCCTCGGGCCAGTGCGGAAGCTGAAGGGCGGCCAGGCGGGCGAAATCCAGAGTCTCCGAAGGGATCTTGCAGTTTTGCGACAGACGTACACTAATTTCCAGTCCGACGTAGAGGGCTCGATGAACACGCTTCGCAACAAGGCAAACAATGTCAAGGCGGCAGCAGCAAAGGCATCCATACCCGATGTTGAGGGAGGCTCCGGCCACCTCTACGTCACAAAGGGACGGAAGCAGCTCAACACCGATTCGGATCACCTCGTCAACAAAGTCGATGACCTACAGGATCTTGTGGAGGATCTGCGCAAGGATGTCGTGCACCGCGGCGTCCGCCCAAGGCCACGACAGCTCGAGACGGTGGCAAAGGATATCCAAGCCGCCATGAAAGAGCTTAACAAGATGGAGGAGTACATGAAGCGCGAGAAGCCGGTCTGGACCAAGATCTGGGAGAAGGAGCTCGAGGACGTGTGCAACGGACGCGACGAGGTCAAGCTCATGGAGGACCTAATGGCGGATCTGCAGGACGACCTGGAGAAGGCCAACGAGACGTTTGCCCTTGTGGAACAGGCCACGAAGGAGCAGATGAAGGACACTACTACTGGGCCATCAACTGCCACTCTCTCACGCCAGTTTTCTAAGGGCTTGACCCACATCGTAGCAAACATCGGCGCCGACCCCTCAGAGGCCAAGGAAGGCGTACTTGGCGAAGTGCGTGCGCTCCAGCCAAACCATGAGGACCGCATGGAGGCCATTGAGAGGGCGGAGAAGTTGCGCCAGAAGGATCTCGAAACCCGCAATCAGAACCCCATTAAGAAGGAGCTGGCGGAGTTTGTAGGGGAAGGCAAACTCAAGAAGAGCGGCGGGTTCGAGGAGCTTGAGCGACAGCGCCAGGCTAAGGAGGACCGCATCAGAAAGGAGGTCTGGGAACGGATGAACGGTCTCATTGCCGACGACCCGATCGGCGAAGACGGTAATCCCGAAGACGAAGATGATGAATTCGACGAGGACGGTTCCGACGAGGAGGACAGTGAGGACGAGGATGAAGACGAGGATGAAGACGAGGCGATGGACGACGCCGCCGAGGAAGCTGCTGAGGGCGAAGTGGAAGGGACAGTAGAGATCAAGGAGGCGGAGACGACCGAGGGAACGGAGGAGACGGAAGACAAGCCAGTTGCGTGAGTGACTACGAATTTTTGATGGAGATCGGGAATCGGATTTATTTGGTTGCGTATATGAACGGGGGCCATTGGCCTCACAGTAGGAAAGGGAAACCAGGAGGTGCTGATCGGATACCCAACCCCCCCTTTAACTCAGCGCTGCACTTGGGTGACGGCGTTTATCGCATTTTTAACCTCCATATGATTTTGCTCGTTTCTGCTTTCAATGTCTACATCCTCGCCAGACCTTGCACAGATATCCCAGCACATACCAAACTGTCTCGTTTTACATCACTTTAGCGCTCGAGTGGTCTCAGTGATATCATTTCGCGGGCAGAAGGAAGATTCTCGTTTTTTTCCAATGGCGCTTGTGTATTTCAGCTCTCCCTCTAGTCTACTTGATATGAGCCCGGCCATTTCTCGACCATGACTTCCAAAGAGAGGAAGGGGAGAAGGGGGGCGGGGGCGCTACAAAATCTTGAGTGACCTGCTTTCCAGATTCGGTTCCCACGCTCGTGGCTCACAGGGCACGTTTGGCACCCTCAGCCACTGCGAACACATGGACTGTGTTGTGCGGTACCCGGATAGAGCCATCTGGGAGGCATATGGCTATGCTTTCAGCTGTTCGTACAGGCCGAGCTCGTATATCTTCATCGCTTCCTCGATGTGCGGATCAGCAAAAGGCAAGAAACAAGTGCCGAACAAGGCAACCAGGCCAGTCTCGCGGTCAATGAACTGTGTTTTGGTAGTGTCCGTTAGCTCCACGATACAGTCACTCCACTCATTATGCCCCCTTTTGAGGTTCGTCTTACCCATGAAGAGTTATACATTCCACCCCATTGCAAAAACTCATTTTTCCTGTGGCCCCTTCCACGCGGAGACAGCAAACCCGCCAGACTCCACGTATAGCCCTCGCTCGGCTGGGGTGTCCAACCCACAACCATCTCGGGCACCTCGAGGTTGCCTTCCACGGGGATCTGCCGCTGGAATAACAACTCTGCCACATCCTCCTTTTTCAACAACTTCTCATCATCGGCCAAGATACTCTCCACCACCTTCAGGTATTCATCAATGCTCGCGAACAAACCAGCACCGCCGTAGCAATGCTTAATTTGCGCAGAATCAGGGAGAGCCACCCCAGGAGGTGCCGGGACCGACTTCCCAGTCTCCTCGTCCCGCACCGACAAGCTCGCTATCCTCTCCGCCATCCCAGGACGGCTGCCAGGGAAGAAAGTCATGTCCCTGATACCCAGCGGCGCGAAGATGTTCACCCGCATGAACTCCTCGAGCGACACGCCGCTCAGCTTCTCGATCACGCGGCCCGCCCAATCGATCCCAGGGCCGTAGACCCACGCCTCGCCCGGCTCCGAGAGGAGCGGGTATTCAAACGCCTCCTCGACGCTGCAGGAGCCGTCTAGGGGAATTAACGGTCTGCCCTGGGACTTTAGGTACCGCCCCGTGAGGTCCGGGTCCACCATGAAGTACGTCTGCCCGTAGCTGTGCGTCAGCAGGTGGCGGAACGTGATGGCCTTCTGTCTCCTCTTGAGCAGGGGCTTCCCGTCGCTGTCGAAGCCCGTGAGGATGGGCTGCGCGGCGAGGGTGGGAAGGAGCGGCGTGACGTCTGTGTCGAGCGTGATGAGGCCCTGGGCTATGGCCTGCGCCGCGACGATGGAGGTGATGAGCTTCGTCATGGACGCCAGGGGGAAGATAGTCGTGGTGTCCCACGGGCCGATGCTCTTGGTGTAGTCTATGCGGCCGTCCTTGGACTTGGCGCGGAGGACGACGCCTGGGATGGCGTTGTCGACCAGCGCCTGGGAGATTTGTGTCTCGAAGGGGAGGGGAGCCATTTTGATGGTCTAGTTTTGGGCTTGTAGTGGGGCTGAAGGGTTGAGAGCGCTGGGTAACGGAGTTTGGTGTATATGTGACTGGTTGCACATGTAGCTGACCGACAGTCTTATACGTTGCCTCCGGCGCTGTGCTGTTTACAATTTACCGTGGATGCCCTCTGCTTTGTCTTTACTCCTCCTTCCAAGATTTATCCTCCCCTCACTGAATTACAAATTCAGTATCTCGAAAGCCTCTATTCCAATTTGGGTTTGGGTTATCACTCCCTAGCATGTCTAGTCATTGCTAAGAGCGTCAGCAAGGGAGTGGAAGAACAATTACAAAGCATGCAGGATTACCAAGCGACTCTCTGCTTAGATATCATCGTGAGGTTCCTGCATGTTAGTGAGCCCACGTCTAATATCGGTCGCCACGGATCCTTCCAATCCTTCCCAAGCAATTTGCTCGAATTTCCGAATTTGAAGATTTCGAGTTCGGCTACCCCCGTACGATGGCTGTCACGAGAGGCCATCCAAGTTACCCCCCCCCCCCTATTTTGGTTGCGGCAGTACAAACATAACCTAAAGATATTGTGAAAAGACGATGATGGGATGATGTTAAAGGTAGGGATCAGGAAGAAATAACTCAAATCACCAAATATTTCTTCACATGCTACTGTACCTGGTCGCCATGCTGCTGCATGCATTTCCATACTTTACTCTTATAACGGAACTGAACTCTTGATTGAGGTGAAAGTGAAGACACCTGCCTCCTTTTGTAGGGGCACATTGCCTCCAAAGCTTGTTGCAAGTCATATTGGACAACTATAATCGTAACATCAGTACCATAAGCTGAGTGGGAACTGCATCTGCGCTGGCAATTGCATAATGATGGGCCCCTACCGTGATAACTCGCCGGTGGCTGTCCAGCTGTTTTAGGCTCGGAAAGAGAGAATGCCGAATCAGATAGTGCGGGGACAAATAACGACTATTGGCATGTCATATATTGGAGACCCCAGTTGTCCAAGCCCGGAGTAATTTGGAATGTATCTACATAGTAAGGTTAAGAAATAACAACCTGGACGCCCCTTGGTCATTCGGTCCGCCTCTGGGAAAAAGCGTGCCGCCGGACCTCTCCAACTAGCGAGCCCGCACATTATGCAAGATAAGGCTCTGCACATGTTTATAAATAGCTTGAGAACAAATCCACATCATATATAGTTTGATAGGCGGCTTGGGATTAGTGTACAAGCTACGACCTGCGGGCACTTGAAAAATTAATATTCAAAAACGGACTGCATAGCCAGATTCGAAGGGGTTATAACCTTCAATGGTTAGACAACGTCAAGGGCCCACGAATGATTGGGCTTGATAAGGTTGAGCCCCAAAAAAGAATGGTAATCCCCTGAGAGTGGTTGGGCTGGGGACGGCGTTCCGAGGAGCTGGACCGGCATCTCCAACAATGTCCGAAAGTACCGATATATTGAGACATCACTGCGCCAAGGGCAGAGACACTCATGGAATATATAGCCTCAGCTGCCTCACAGGTTGCCATGCTCCTCCATTTATGTGAATTAGAATATCACGACTCTGATTCCTTTCTCATCTAATATCACCACATCAGAAAAGCCATCTAAGTGTTGGGCCCGACTAAAACAACACGCGAAGATGGATGCCGTTTTGACAGAAGATATTCTCGAGGTGCCCCTCCCCACCGCCACCAAGACCAACGGCGTCAACGGGAAACACTCTCTTACAGAGGAATTCATTGATGACCCTGTGCCCGCGAAGAAGGGCAAGTACAATGCCATTCCCGGCCCTCTCGGGTTGGCATCAGCGTCCCTCGAGGGCAAGGTTGCGCTCGTCACTGGTGCTGGTAAGTAACACCCCGAGAATGCCCTTGATCATGAGCAGCCTCTAAAGACACCGCTTTCTTTTTACTGTTATATCGGTGCATCACAAAGATGTCTTGGCCAGGCGGAGGACTTCTGAGGTCGGGCCCGGAGTCCGGACACCGAGTGGGGAAGTCCGATCGGCCCCCGAACACTTGATCCGGACGCCGGGCCCGGAACAGGGATGGATCATCACTTACACGGATCTACTCACACACCAACTATTCTTGGTAAAAAAGCTCCGGACAAAAATGCTGATCTCCCTACAGGACGAGGTATCGGCCGCGAGATGGCCATGGAGCTCGGCCGCCGCGGCGCCAAGGTCATAGTCAACTACGCCAACAGCACCGAGTCCGCCGAGGAGGTCGTCGCGGCCATCAAGGCGGCCGGCTCGGACGCCGTCAGCATAAGGGCCAACGTCTCGGACGTCGACCAGATCGTGGCCCTGTTCGAGCAGGCCAAGCAGGCCTGGGGCCACATCAACATCGTGTGCTCCAACAGCGGCGTCGTGTCCTTTGGCCACGTCAAGGACGTCACGCCCGAGGAGTTCGACCGCGTCTTCAACGTCAACACGCGCGGCCAGTTCTTCGTCGCCCGCGAGGCCTACAAGCACCTCGAGGTCGGCGGCCGCCTGATCATGATGGGGTCCATCACCGGCCAGGCCAAGGCGGTGCCCAGGCATGCGGTCTACTCGGGCTCCAAGGGCACCATCGAGACGTTTGTGCGGTGCATGGCGATTGACTTCGGGGACAAGAATATCACTGTCAATGCTATTGCCCCTGGTGGTATCAAGACGGATATGTACCACGCTGTGTGCAGGGAGTATATTCCCGGCGGCCTGGCGCTTGATGATGATGGAGTTGACGAGGTATGTGACTCCGATCTAGGCAGCATCTGCAGCCATTACCACTGACACGCTCTACAGTTTGCTGCTGGATGGTCACCGCTGCACCGTGTTGGCCTCCCCATTGACATTGCCCGTGTCGTATGTTTCCTTGCTTCGCAGGATGGCGAGTGGATCAACGGGAAGGTCCTCGGCATTGACGGTGCCGCCTGTATGTAACAGGGTTGGAGAAATGAGCAATAATCATGTGGCATGAATATTTATCATGGATTTCCTTCGCATCTAGCAGGCGTTGAAAGTTTTTCATTCTTTACAACTCGGGCGATATTTTTTTTAAACACTGCTAAATCTGATATAGGCATTGGGATTCTTCAAGCGTTGTATTTCTTTTCTTATCTCCTTTATTCCTACTTCGAAGCATCCACCATGATTTTATCCACGAAGGAAGTAGTTAACATACATACTTGGGTACATCTGCCTCAAACGACGCGCTTAGCCCCCCTTAGGTCCAGTGTCTGCCATGTTCGTTCTGAAACAATCAGCCGTGGCTCGGAGATCCCTCTCGCGTTCCCTTCTCCAGGCCGGCAAAAGGTCGATTCCCGCTCCCATTGCCAATGATATAACCTTTCCGCGTCGCTTACATCCCACCGTCTCGACCACCTGGAATTCCACACTTACGTTGTCATCAAGAGACGTCAGGACGGCTGCGCTTTCTCCGCGCACCTTTCCCTCCAGCGGCTTTGAGGTCATAAATGCCTCTCTGAAAGCAGAAGAAGAAACCTTGTCCTTCTATGATCCCCGCGGGTTTGTCCGGTGCACATTGGTGAGGTCTTCCAAGGACGCTACCAGGTTATCACCAAGCTTGGTTGGGATTCACATTCTACAATGTGGTTATGCCACGGTCTGCAGTACGTGCCATTCGTTGTCTGCTTCTCCCACAACTGGCTTCTGATGTTGAGGGCTAACACCTGCCAACGCGAAGTGACGTCCTCTACCGGGTGCTCAAGGTGCTTATCAATACACTTTTACGTAACCTGAGCTCCAGGTATATCGATACCTCCAGAGTTCCGCCTTAGAGCAGTCGAAGCATGGTGGCAAAGAACATCTCAAAGAACTTTATGACTTTTTCAGGATAGACGGGCCTGACGGGACTCACGACGTCTTCGTTCTACGTCCCCTTGGGACATCTATCAGGGATCTCCAGAAAGTTATGCCGGATGGCGTCTTTGAAGACCGCGTCGTGCCCCAGATCTTTCTTCAAATCCTCCCTACCGTCCACTTCCTCCATACAGAAGCAAACTTTACCCACACAGGTTCGTCAAACCCGAACTGAGCCATAAGAATTCCTAGATAGCATAATCGCATTTGCAACTAAGTCCGCGGATGAAGAGGAAAGGGATCTGTTCATCAATTTCATCACAGGGCTCTTAGATTGGCTCCCTGAGGAGCATACGGATTCTTTTCAGGTGTTTTCACACCTTTGGGTATATTGGGGCATGGACAATAACCAAGTCGGCAATGATCACTCTGGCCAGGGAGAGGATGAATCGCCTCCACCTAGTAATTGATCTTGGTGCGAATGCGGCCGGATATAGTCCTCTTCACAATTGGAAGCCTGACGGAAGAACTGGCGCTTCTCAAGTGCTGTTGAACCAATCTCCGGGTCAGCATCTCAAGCGTTATCTTTACCCGAAAATGACGGCAAATATTGAATTTCATGTAAACTCGAAGAACAAGTACGACAGTTGATACCCAAACGTGCCCCTGTATCCTCCCAATCTCCTGTGCTTGATTTCTCCCGCATATCCTCCACCTGCCTGAAGACCGCATACTAGACCAAAGATTCCACGTAGTTACTTAGGTCCTCGCCTTGTTGCTCAAACTGCTTCTGAAGTTCCGTTTTGAGGAGCAGAACCGCAGCGCCGACCGGCGCATAGAACGTCTCATACGAGACATATCTTGTCGCTCCTTCACCCTGACTGACGAGTATGCTCGGATGTTCAGAGGGTACCTGGGAGGTCCATGCAGTGAGGAGGTACCCCGCGTCGGCGTCGTTGTCAAGGAACGAGACGGTCTCGTAGCTGGTAGTGTTGATCAGGGGAATCAGGCCGGCCGTGATAAATGTCATTGGCATGTCGATGTACACATCTTCGGGTGTGTTCGTGATGTTTGAAGGGAGGTCCACGTCGATGACGAACGTATTCCAGATGTGGTATGATTTGAAGTCAATCAAAGTGTTGTAAATGAGTTCGGCAGGGGCGTTGATGAGCTTCTCAGCACAAACTGTGAAGACGCCACCGGTGTCTCCATAGGTCGGTGTTGGGAGGATGGAAGTTGAATTTTCAGAACACCGCAGAGAGCTCCAGTCTTTTGTGTCTCTTGGGGTTACCAATGCGTTGACCCCGAGACTCCAAATGAAGACGGTGTCGAGAATTGTGTGGATCTGCATTTTGGCAACAAAGTATCGGATGGATATTATGCCCTCAGTTTGGCTGTCGAAGGAATACTTAGGCGTGGAAAGAAATGCAACCCAGCGCGATGGAGTAATAAATCTGCATTATCGTTCCTCATCTTATAGTCTTCATATTGGCTTGCACACACTCATCTGATGGTCACACGCAGGCGCCTCGCAAGCATATACGGATTAGACCAAAGGCCACATGCATATTGTGAACCATGGTCACACTGCAATCACACTGCTTCAAATGCACAGCTCACTCCGTTTCGGGACATATGCAGTGCTAGATGCAAGGTTTTTGCATAAGGAACGTGGGATGCATGTATTCTCCGCAAACTGTTTAAAAGGTAAAAGCGGCTTTAGTATAATGTCGTCGATACCAGCGAGGCGTCCAACGTATGTGGAGTATCTTTTACAAAGTTCCACCTATAAATGAGACTGATTTGAGCAGCAAAACCACAGGGTAGTATAGCAATATAAGTAGGACGTATAACTATACCTACCAATGCTAGAACTGCTATAACTATCTAGGAGACTAAAAGATTGGGGGAAGACTAGGATATTGGGAGAGGAATGGGAGACTAGGAGGTTACGAGGTCAAGAGGTTGGGGTGGTTTTGATAAGTCGCTATATTATGAGGTTTCTTTGCTGTGATTATCTGGTCTTTACCTACGTACATACTTCACATGTCGAAAGTACCAATCACGGTGTCGTAATATCTGCCACGGCTCTCATTCTAAAGCTCTGGTATAACTATAGATTCATTTGCACACTAATATTACAGGAAAGTGAACGGCGCATATGATCCAGTGTCTGTTGTGAGGAACTCGGTGGTATTCTACGCAGCGACACACCTCAGCTCTCTTAGGTCCGTCATCTTCATCCTACACAAAAGCCCATCAACTGTAATAAAATGATTGAATCCTCGTCGTACGTCACCACCACTCGCTGTGGGGTTAATGGAAGGTCGCGATATCATTACCCAAACGCTAATTACGGAGTATTAGCTTCCGAGAATTCGCGTCAAATGCACTGAAACATAGGATCTCAGGTACCATCGAAATATCACCCAATGGCGGCCTGCGGATTACGAGAAGATGCAGGTGTCACATGCTCAAGCCTAACACATGCAAGTGGCTAACTGGCGGCATTACATGGATTTGAATCCGCCGTTGGTGAACGGATCCGTAAGTACTTTTATTACTTGCGCGATACGGATTCCCCGATTCCATATTTCCTGGCCAGGTGTCCCTCATTCCTCTTCAGGATTGGTTACCGGCGTGTCCCATTGGTGACTGACGACCAACCTCGTGCAATCCCTGCGGAGGAAGCGAGCTAAGGAGGAGGAAGTTGGTGGCAATTCACAACGATGCTGGCGGTGGAGCTTGAACCCTAGTGTAGGTCAGGAGGTGCAGAGCTGTTAAAAGTCACTCAAACGCATGTGTCCCGGTCTCTCGCCTCGCCCTCGCCTGCATGTAATCCTCAGGTGCATATACCACGGTCGAAGGGAACATTTGAAGAACATCATGACGATCAAGTTCATGAGGATGCCGGACGATATGTCTGTAGTTGGTCTCGTGACAAGGACTGTCGCCGTCCTGTTAGTCCTGACGATTGTTCGCTTCTTCTATCGCCTTTATCAAGTCCGAACTCTCTTCAGGGAGGCAGCACAGAGGCATGGCGTCGTGAGTATTTTGATATCTCCCTTTGATTATCGTCCCCAATGAGAACTGTGGCTGACGTGGTGCAAAGCCGATGCTCCCTCACTCTTTTTGGCTGGGCCATTTGGAGATATTGGGCAAGGTACAGGCCAAGTATCCCGCAGACCTGAACGCCCAAAGCATGCCACTCCTTCTTGCCCAGGAGTATCCGGAAATTGCATCGCATGGTCTTCTCTACATGGATGCCTGGCCCTTCAGCCGGCCCATGTTAGCCGTCTTCCATCCCGATATTATGGCACAGTTCACTCAGGACACCGTTCTCCCAAAGCATCCTTTGCTGCATGACGAATTCATGCCATTTGACGGATGTAATGATTTGGTGTGCCAGAACGGCCAGACGTGGAAGACCTGGAGGAGTGTTTTCAACCCCGGGTTTTCCGCCAAGAACTTGATGGCTTTGATACCGGCCTTTCTCGAGGAAATTCAGATCTTCAGGGACTGGCTCGAGGTTATCGCAAAGGCGGGCGAAGTGGTCCAGTTGGAACCCAAGGCCATGCGAACCACTGCAGATATTATCGGACGAGCTGCCGTGTGAGTCCAGACCTGTTATCTCGTCTAATTGATCCTCCCCTATAACCCCTGGAGCCCTGTGGACGCCGTTCAGGTTCCAGCAACGTCGATAACGCCGAGGCTAGCACTAACCAGCTGACATTAGTGGCGAGCGACTGAACTGTCAAGAGGGAGACAACATATTCTTCGAATCACTCAAAGATTCTATAGGCTGGCTAATCAAAGATAAAACTCCCCCAAGCATCTTGAAATCGATGCATCCCCTTCGACGTTTCAAATTGTGGAATAACAGTCGCAACATGAGAAATTATCTGAAGCCAATCATCGAGCGCGGCCTGTCGGAATCTGCGGAGAACAAAGACGCTTCTTCTGGTCCGCAGACAATAATGTCACTCGCCATCAAATCGTATGTCAACGAAGTGCAGTCGGTGTCAGACATGTCTAAGGTAGCTGGCATCGACCCGAAATTTATGGACATGGCGATCAGCCAGCTGAAAGTCTTCATGCTGGCCGGGCACGATACGACGGCATCAACTCTGTGTTTCGCATACCATCTGCTCAACAAGAACCCGGAGACGCTGGGAGGTATTCGGGCAGAACATGACGAAGTTCTCGGGAAGGATCCATCGGCGGCGAAGGACGCCATTGCCGCCAACCCACAGCTGCTCAACCGGCTACCATACACGTCTGCTGTGTTAAAAGAGACCCTCCGATTGTTCCCACCCGTCGGGGCGATCCGCCAGAGTCCAGACGACTTCTTCCTGACGCACCCCGACACGGGGTTCCGCTACCCGACAAAAGGCATGATGATTTTTGGCTGCAGCATTGCCGAACAACGCAACGAGCAGTTCTGGCCACGCCCTCACGAGTTCGTCCCTGGGCGATGGTATGCGAAGGAAGGGGAGCCTCTGTACGTCCGAAAGAATGCTTTCCGCGCGTTCGAGCTGGGACCGCGAAATTGCATCGGCCAGGAGTTGGCGCAGTTGGAGTTGAAGGCCATTCTGGCGTTGACGATTCGGGAGTTTGATATCCAGAGCGTCTGGAATGAGGACGATCCTGCATGGTTTGGCGATAAAGCTTACCAAGGGAATATGCCGAAGGAGATAACAGCGCACCCGAAGAGGTACATGCCTGCGAGGGTGTCGAAGAGAGTTATAGATGCATAGACGAGATTGTTGTCAAAGGGCTTTCACGGTGCCATATAGATTGTCTGGACGGCTCACGGCCTTTCATATGTCGAATAATACGCACGGACTCTGGAACTCCAGGCCCATCGATCTCGAAGAAGTGAAGTCGATCAAGGAGATCATAGACTCGCTGCACCTCCTCGTGGCGGAACGAAAGGTCCTCTACCTCAGAGTCTCTGACACCCTGGCGTGGGTTGTCAGTGCCGCGAACGCTTACGCCAAAGGGAACGACAAGACGTCCTTCAACATCTACCAAGGACGTTGCAACGTCCTCGAATGGGACTTTGAGAGAGGGATCATTCCCATGGCAACACACCCTGGCAACATTCGACGTGCTGGGGGGTGGGCGGTTGCAAACCGCCAAGCAGCTGAACGAAGGAAAGGAGAAACTCCGTGGGGCAGAGGAGCTTACAGAGAAGGAAGTCCGCATGGGCGAGGAATGGAGGAAAGAGCATAATGAAGACTATGAAGTAAGCAATAGTTTTTGTCACAACTTAGTTCATTTTGCAAAGCAGTTAGGTACAAGTAGTATCCTGTGGATAGCCATACTCGAACCATATTCAACCAAATCTCATTCACTGGTATTTACCAGTCTCTATATTCTTTGTGAGAAACTTGTAAAACTGTCTCTGCAGCCTGTGTCAACGATTGATCATGAGTGCTGCTGCTGTCACTGAACTGGTGCGACTACGTCTGTAGTCACGACCGGCTCAACTGAAATCCAGCGTGAGATTCGAGTAATTTGGTGGATAAAAATGAAGTGTGACGAAAAGAGGATGAGGCGGGCTACAAAAGAGGGAGAGTTGAACTGGGAGGAGGGCAAGGAGAGAGTCTAACACTTCGAAGTCATCCGCCAACAACAGCATATACTTAATACCCTCCCTCAATTTTCCACATTTCATTCTTCAAATTTTTACTTAATCGAAGCACAGTTCTTGAAGGGGCTTGCAACAAGTCTTCAGTATGCCGGTCCAGTCCCAGTACACTTCTTGCTCTTGCAGCGTCTGCCAAAGGTAGGACCCCGATTCAACTGGTTGCACATGTATCACTGGAAATTACAAGTGTAGCGATTGTTGGGCCACTCGCGCGACGATGCTGCAACAACTACATACACTGTGCGAGAACGACAGAGCCTCAAGTTGCTTCAGGCTTTCGGGATCAGACCCGATATTCG
Source organism: Cytospora piceae (assembly GCA_016508685.1). Classification (NCBI taxonomy): domain Eukaryota; kingdom Fungi; phylum Ascomycota; class Sordariomycetes; order Diaporthales; family Cytosporaceae; genus Cytospora; species Cytospora piceae. The sequence goes on along the minus strand of JADMLE010000005.1, from coordinate 397,090 downwards.
ATGCGGCTCTCCATAAGTATTTCGAAGCATTTCACCACTTGGTGGGGCGTCGGGTCAAATATGGAACTTTCGTTTCCATCCCAAATCTGTCAGAATTGCAGCGGCAGCATAAAGCCTGGCTTTATGATGAGGCCGGATGTTGGTCAGTTACCTACCCTATGGCCCTCCAATATCATCGTCACTCGGGAAAGGGCTTCAGCTAACCCAGCATAACGATATCAGCACTGAAAACGCTCTGAACGAGCTAAAACGTCTCTGGAGAGAACGTGCGGAACTTTGGTGGTGTAAGTCTAGCACCCAACGCAATTCCAAAGAGCCTCCCTGGTGGGCAACATTCTTCTGTTTTAGACCACACCCGTGGAACTGACCTTTTGTCGATCATATAGCACAGCAGTGTGCGTCCAGTGAGCAAGCGAGACAGGATCCTTGCATCGGTTACGCCATCTTCGAGGATGCTAAGTATCGCGCTGCAAACCCAACATCCCTTTCATCGTACCAGCACGAGGAACGGGAGCATCGAGACGAAGGATCCATGCACACAAATGGACCCGGATAGAGGTCAAGATCTGCTTTATGGTTCCTTAGTCTGGTAGTACTGTTTTTCTTGGGTCTTTAATGATAATTGAAACGTTGGCTTTTACATGCTCCAACTCCACAAAGTGTCAATGACCTGCTGAAGTTCGGAACGTCGTGAGCTCACCAGTCTTGCCGTCTGGTACAGCTTGACAAGATTATCACGTCCATGTTCACGTGATGACGTTGATAATAACCCAAGTTACATATGTAGCTATCTCCTGGACCCGGAGGCCCGGAGCCACGAATATAATGTCCAAATCATCTCAGATCTCAAGGGCTTTCGCTGGGAAGCGGACGAAGAGCATTGACAGCGGTTGGTATTCAATGACCAACCAGGCTTCAAATGTGCAACTGATCGTTCATATAATCCTACGTGTTATATCAAACTTTCCGCCCAAATAAAATGCCAGTTGTTTAACAATATCAAACCTAAAACATCAGCCGGACTTCCATCGCCAACTTCGATCATCGTCGCCTGTCCTTGTCATATTTTCTCTTCATACTTTCCCCTTCCTCAACCGTTCATCACAGCCTGCGCCTTGACTAGCTTGCCCTTATCCAAAACAATCTCAAAGTCCGCGTCCCTGACCGCCTCTACACGGTGGGCAATGGTAATAACTGTGCTCTGCCGCAGCTCCTCCCTCAGTACCTTCTGGATGTAATACGCCGTCTTCTTGTCTATGCTTGCCGTCGCCTCGTCTAGGATGACCACCGGGCTACGACGCAGGACCGCGCGGCCCAGGCCGATGAGTTGCCGCTGGCCCTGCGAGAGGTTCTTGCCACCTCCATCCACGCTGGTGGTTAGTGAGAGAGCGTTGTGTTTACTGCTGCTGTTGGTGCTAGCTGACACGATAGCAGTCTCTGCGTTGGCAGGTCCGGTGGGGCCGTTGCCGTCGTGTTCTTCGTCACTCTCCCCGCCGATGCTGCTGCTGCTACTGCTGGAGCTGGACTTAGAGCTTTGGCTCGCAGGACCGGAACTCGGCCCCGAGTTTGGTGGCTCGCTGCTAGAACCAGCCTCGTCCAACTCATCACCAGCACCCAGGACCCTTCTCAGCACCAGAGCACACTCCTCATCGGAGTATTCGCCCAACGGATCCAGATTGTCCCGCAGTGTGCCGGGGAACAACACCGGGTCCTGAGCGACAAAGCTGATACGCTTCCTAAGCGCGTGTTTGTTCACCCTCGCAACATCAACACTCCCTATTCTGATGGTGCCCAACGTTCCCGTCGCCGTGTTGAACTCGGGCAACATCGTCCCCAGGAGCGTGAGCGCAAGCGTACTCTTGCCGCTGCCAGTGCGTCCTGTGACAGCGACTGTTGCACCGGCGGGGATCCGGAAGCTCAGGTCATGTAGGGACGGATCGAGTCCCTTGGCGTACCGTACCGTGACATTATCGAAAATGATATCGTCGTCATATCCGGGCCACGCCGCTGGGGGCTCGAGATCCCCACGGGGTTCCTCCTCGAGGTCCATTAGCTCGATCACACGCTCGACACTGACGAACTGCATCTGCAGCTCACCATACTTGCGGCAGAGATTGTGCGTGCAAGCAACGAAGTTGGCCGCCGCGGCAAGAACAAATCCTACCGTGCCGGCGCCGAGCCCGGTGGACAAGGCCGATATCGTAAGGATAAACGTCGATAGGGCAGAGAGCACGTCGAATCGGAACATAAGCCAAGCTTGCAAGCTCCAGTAGAAATGATCCATCTTCTGGAAGGCGTCTGTTGTAACGATAATCCGTTCCTGGAAATGGGGCTGGGCACGGAACGCCCGCACAGTGGTCAACCCCTCCAGGAGCGTCCCAAAGTTGGACATCAGCGGTGACAAGGAAACCATTTCGAGACGGCGGAGGGACTGTGAGGCGGGTAGGAAGCGCATGAATATCACCACAAAAATAGTGGTCATGAGGATAGCTATGACCAGGAAGACAGGCGTAGTTGACGCGATAACAGACAGACTGGTGACCCAGAACATCAGGTACCAGACAACATCACGGATCTGCGTAACTATCTGGCCGTCGATAGTGCCGATATCACTCGTTAATCTGTTCATCAGTCTGCCAACAGGCGTGACGTCGTAGAAGCGGAACGTTGCGTTAGCGACCTTGCGCATGACCTCTCCGAAGAGATGTTTTCCCGCGGTATAGATTAGAAGCACAATTGTGAGATCCGAGAGGATAAAAGATATGAACTGCAGCAGGGCAATTATGAAGAACCAGAACAACCACGGACGGGCGTCAGTATCGGGAGGGGGGAGATTCAAGTCGATGTGCCACCAGTTTCCCGAAGCCGCTGTGGTTGGTGATGTTCGTGCCGCTCGAAAATTGTACTCGGGCTCGTTGCTTGCCGCGAGGTAGATCTGTGTCAAGGGTTCATAAGATTCACCCCAGATCTTGAGGAAGTAAAAGTGTGCCAATCTCGACACTCTGAATATGATGAAGAGTAGGAGTAGAAGTCCCCAACACCACAGATTACCTGCTCTGATATACTTCCAGTATACCGATGCCATGACGCCACCATGAGCACGGTGTTCTTCCTCGATGAATTTGTCGGGGGTAACGTCTTCTCCGTCATCTTGTTCCCCCTCGTCCATGGACTGTCGCCGCTGGTCGTCTTTGGCGGCAAAGTGCAGTAGCTCCTCGTGATACTTGATCTCTTCGCGTGAGATAACCAGCACCGTCCCGTTCTGCGAGATCTCAAGCACCTGGTTGGCGTATCTCGTCAACAGGTCCATCCGATGAGTGACGAAGACAAGTATACGACCCTGTGTCAAGTCCGTATTCGCGAACAGGTTTCTCAGAATCGTCTCTGCTGTCTGGTGATCCAACGCCGCGATAGGGTCGTCCAGTAACAAGATTCTCGCCTTGCTGTAGACGGCCCTGGCCAACGCGACTCTCGCTTTTTGGCCACCTGATAAGCCTACTCCATTCTCTCCGATCATGGTCAGATCGCCCGCTTTCCAGTTAGCCAGGTCGGGAATTAGGCAGCACGCTGCAAGAACCTGTCGATATCTTGTCTCGTCGAGCCCAGACGAGAACAAAATATTCTCACGGATGCTCATACTTTGTAGCCACGGCGTCTGTGCACAGTACCCAACCATCTCATTGGGAACCTTCCGAATTCCACCTTTGTCATCCAACTCCCCGAGAATAGCGTGTAGTAGAGCTGTCTTTCCAGTCCCGACCTTGCCGCACACAGCTGTCACTCCTGGTCCAGCGTCGAAAGAGACGTCAGACAGGACTTGCGTTTGCAGAGACCCTGGCCACGAGAACGACGCCTCGCGGAACGACATCTTCAGATCCCCTAGCGGCTCCGCGACAGACTCCCCGTACGCGCCGGACCCATACTCCTCCTCCTTATTTGGCTCAGCCATAAAATTTTCGATTCTGCCCATAGCAACGCTGGCGTTCAACAACACGGTAATCAGCCCCGGCAGCTCGTTCAGGTTCTGGTTCAGCATCGCGAACAGGTTCAAGGCCGGGAAAGCAACGTCAATGCGTAAAGGTTTCCCGCCAACAATCGTGTATGCATAGAATGCAGCCACGGGGAAGAAGTACGCCGAGATCTTGTTCGTCGCCGCCACGGCCTTGTTAATAAGGTTCACAATAACCCTGTATTTCAGCTCCTTCTGGCGAGTTGCCAGAATCTGCCCCAACCAGCGGTCCTGCCAGTTGTACCAACGGAGATGCCGGATCGCCTCGACGAACTGCGCGGTCACTTGTAGTTTGACGTCAGTTACCGCACGGCGGGCGCGTTCCCAGTTGACCAGGGCACGGATGATAAAGCTGTTGAGGATCTGCGCGAATACTACAAGGAGGACACCACCCAGCGCCGCGGGACCGAGAATTTTCCAGATCAAAACTATCGTAAGGATGAAGTTCATCGGCTTGGTGAAGAAATTCGCAAATTCCCAGAACCGCTGGGCGATCTCGTAAACGTCGTTCCTCATCAGGTTGAGGATCTTACCCATCGAGGCAGGGCCGTTCTCCTTGTCCTTGCTGTTCTTCTCATCCGCGTCATCATGATTCTCGCTTGGGAAGGTGAAGGCTTTGCGCATCAGAGTCTTCTCGTAAATCATGGTAATCATCTCGCCCCGAGACCGCTCGTAAGCTCGTCGACAGAACCACAGAGTGAAGATGCCCGACTGCGCACTGATCAGACGGGCAATGAGAATAAAGACGCCGTAGACCACGGCGACTTTCCGATTAGGATGTTCGCCCTCCAAGGCAGAGAGGAGCTGCTTCAAGAAGACGATCGGGATGAGAGAGCATATCGATTCCAGAATGCTAAGGCACGTCGTTATAATGAGATCCGGCGCGTTCACCTTCAGGATCCGAGCAAGCACCGATCCCTTGACATCTCTGAAAAGGCAGTGCAAGCGACCATGCTGGAATTCGAGCGGCAATTTCCAAATATCCTCATCGTGAAGCTGCCTCTGATAACCAGCCTTCACGATAGGCGCCATCCATGCCACTGACATCCACTGCCAGAGCGTAAAGCCGTCTTCCGGGCTGCGAAGCTTAAATGTCGGGGTCTGGAATGGAGCGCAGACATCGTCACTTTCCAGTAGCGAGTTTCGCATAGGCATATTGAGGATGAAGATAATCGATGCCAGAGGGATAATCATCTCAACTGCCCATACTAGCAAGCCTTCCCGCGTTGTTACCTGGAGGATGGTACTGAACAGGACGGCCTGGATAAGCAGCAGCGCTCCCTGAAGGACGAGTGCCGCACCCGAAGTCGATCGAGGCCTTTCGATCAGCAGGATTGTCATTGTCATAACCTTGTGGCTAGTTAGCAGTGAACTTGTGGAGAAATCAGCGGCCCAGCTTGATTATACTCACGTGTGGTATCAGGGGTGTGAGGAACAGGGGCCCGGCTGTTGGGTTCAGCGAGGCCGAAATACTGATCAGAAGCCCGGCTGCAGAGTTTAATGCAAGAACTATAGTAGAGGGATTCCATATCCTAGGCTTTGAGGGGATAATATCCGCTGAAACACCCTCTGCCTCGCCGAGCTCCTCAGCTGCGAAGTTGCGCAGCCATACTGGCCTGCGTTGCCATAATGGTTGCAGTCCATATCGTAGTATCACGACAAGGATGGAAAACGCCGTGGGAATCCATGCAATAATGCCGACGCAGTCTCCGAAAATGGCAAGTTCGTTGATCTGCAGGTGCCCGTTAACAAGGGGTTCGAGATTTGAGACAATATGTCACCCTTGACGGCTGTAAAGGGTGCAAAGGTGGTCAACTTACCCAAAGTTGATTACAACAGTTCAAACATGGTCGCAAAATGTTCCACGAGAGAAAGGGAGACGGAGAAGAGACCATCTTGATGCTAGACTGACTACAAGACGCAAGAACAAAGGCGACCCGGAAACCTCATCATACGTCTTTCGTGTTATACCAGCAACCAATGAACCTAGAAATAATAGTTTGGCAATCGGAGATGATCTTTTGTGTTGTTCTTTTCTCCAAGGGAGTTAAACAATCGAATCCAGCAGGAATAGTGGCGATATGAGCTCAGGTACGGAGTGGCGGTCTGGACAAAGACGGCCTGACAGCCTGCAGAAATCGGCGTCGAGAAAAATTGAAGCCTGTGGGCTGCGGGGGTAGCTGGCCTCGGCCGGCGACGATCACTAAATCTGGCCGAGCAATTTGACAGCCGCTAACCCACTATCCTCTATGAATGCTGCGCATTAGCGTGTTGCTGATGGCACGACAGCATGGTTAGTTATCTCTTTGCGCGTTCGTTCAATTTGTTCCAATGGATCAGAGCTGTAGGACACGTTACATACTTTCTGACTTGGTGCATCAAAGTGACAAGTCCATGGAAACGGGCAATGTGAATGCCGGAATACTCGATATCCAGAAGGTATGTAATTGGGGCAGTAATCATTCTTCTATCCTGAAGCCACCTCCTGCTGGCAGGGATTCGGGTCACTATAGGTTTTGACAGCGGCGGTTTTCGGTTCGGCACTTGGCGCCATAGCGGCCTTCTGACTCGGACCAGTACAGCCCCGCCGCGTTCCGCAACGTCTCATGGTGATATCGCACTGTCGCCGTGGAACTGCTGTGATACTCCGAGTTGAATCCCTGCCCATAAAACAATGGACACGAGCGGCAAACGTCTGGCCGTGAGATACATGTCCGATATTGCCACGTCGGTAGATCGCGACGGGATTACAGAAAACCTGACCGTGATCTGTATCGCGAGACAGGATGATGAGGACACAGACTTGTGCTGCACAGCTTTATGATGTCCAACTTTTGTACTGTGTGCAAATTCTGCTATGACCGTTAAATTGCGGTAAGTAAGCATCAGAAGTCGTATACCGCTTATGCCCAATGTCATTGAAAGGTATCTTGGACCGAAAACCATTCGCCGGGCGCCTCATGGTTGCAAAACTGCCATACGTCCGTCGCAATCCATTACAAACATGAGAAATTGATATAGAGAGAATACCCTGGTGTCTCCATGGGAGACATTCCGTTCTTCGATACGAGAAACGCCAAATGCGAGCACTCCAATCGAAGGAATATTGGGCTCCGAGGAAAGACTCTAAACTCCGAGTAGAGGAGCTCGGTCCATTAAAAGGAGGTCGTTTAGATGGAAAGCCCCAATGTTGACATTCAACACTTCAGTGAAACTCGGCTCGTTACCGCGAAGGCCGATATGGCTCGTAATGGCTTGGCTCTTTATGCATTTGAGAATTCCAGTCGGTTCCAGAATAGCGAGAGCTTGGTGACACCGTGGGTGACGTGACTGAGATGATGGGCATCTCGACATGAGCAACGGGCGGTACTACAGACACCGGTCTCTCGCTATCAGTTGACATTTCATAGACGTCCGGTGGTTGTTGGTGTAGGTTCCCCAGCCCCGGATATAGCTTCACAACTTCGAATGCACCCGGTGACCAGGGGATTTGGCGACCATCTGGTGACGATTGCCAGCTCTTGCGAGGATCGAAAACATCTCCTAGTTCCGAGGGCGCTGTTGATGTGCGGCTCGGATTTGCGGCTTCGGAGCCTGTAAGTCCGAACATGGTAGCTCCCTCGCCCATGGTATTGAATGGTAACTGTCCTCCTATATAATGCACCTCCTCGTACGCGTGGTTGCGTCGTCGGTGGCGACACAAGAAAAGAAGCGCAGCGGCAAAGAGAGCCAGCCCTGCGGCCACTGATCCGACGGTAATTCCCACTTTTGCGCCAGTCGACAGCCCACTGCTATTGTCAGAATCCGGTGTGGGAACAGAACTCGGTGAGCCTGTTGTGGTCGCTACAACAGACTGCCCTGTACTGGTTGTGACTATGATGCTTGTTGAGGCGGTTTTGGTGGAGCTGGTGGAAGTAGACACACTCGACTCTTCTGCCATCCATTCTTGTCTGGAGACACTCAGAGGGGTGTTTGAATCGGAGCAGTGCAAGCTCATGGCGTTGTAGGTACTCTCCATATCACCAGAAGCATTCTCGGCCACGCATTTTGCGGATTTGGTCACAAAATCGCCGCCATTGCCGCAGAGGCACTCGTTCATTTCGGGAACCGATTCGCCATCGCAGCCCGAGTTGTCGGATGCGAGGTAAAGGCATCGTTGCGCACCAGATGGGTAGTCAGAGAAGTCATTTTTGACCGTTCTCTTATCGGCTGCGAAGGAAAATGCTGTGAAGAGAAGGACGAAAATTTGTGACCGTTTTTGGGGTCGAAAATGCATCTTGAAGTAGGGTACGATTGTGGGGTTGAGTCTGGATCAACGACCAATTGATCCAAGCGGCGTGGGGTGGGGTTGCAGTGAGGGCTGTCGAAAGCTTATTCGATGGGGCCGTTACATTCGCCAAAAGTGAACCCTTGACGCCACTTTGACTCTGTCTCGTTGTTTCTGTGTCTTCCAACTGGATCTCAGGTAGTCGGGTTTTGAAGTGGTTTTTCTCAAGGACTAAAGGGACTAATGAACTGAACAGGAGGCCAACGGCTGAACATGAAGTAGTAGCATTTAGGGCAAGGCTTCCTACTTACAGGTAGGTATCAATTTAGCACCAACAGGTCAGCGAGCGGCTAAGTGCAGGAGCAGGAAGAGGGAACAAGCTAATCTCCGGGGCAACCTGATTCCGAGGCCATAGCCATCGTCGTCGCTCTTGTCTACTTTCCACTCGTCCTTATACTGTCCATTTCGCTCCATGCCCAAGTAAGTCGTTGGTCCAGCCTCAGCTTTGTGGCTGACATCCCAGGTGTCATGGATGGCTGGCTGGGGCTCTTTCCTTGGAAGTACTAGTATACCCAGGTCCCTCAGTATAGAGTACTTACGAGTACCTAGAATTAAAAAGGTGAGACAACATGTGGGAGCCGCACGCGGCACATCTATTTAGCAATTTGGAAGTACTTAGGTACACTGGAGAAACTGAAGAGGAGTTGATGACTTGGGTACCAGCAACGTACCTGGTACGGACCGTATTGGCGGCTTCTCCATGCCCAGGTGCGTGCCCAGGTGCGTGCCCAGGTGCGTGCCCAGGTGCATAAGAAGGACCTGAGGAGCTGGTTCGATCCCAGATGTGGCTAGGGCCCAGGCTCCAGCACAATAGGTCCCGTCCCTACCTCCCTCTGCCAAGTTTGGCAACTGTGGCTTTGCCTTGGGCAACTGGTATTCCTTCCCTCTTTTACGATGAATGACTGTATTCCGTCAGCAAACATCTTCAAACTCGTCGCCAACCTCACCGCCGCCTTCTCTTGAGCACGGGCTTCGATCATCCCGTGGGGTTGGAGCTGTACTGGAATATCATCTCTGATGATCATGGCAATATCGAAGTCGATGCTTAATTCTAATTTTCTCTTGTATGTTGACCCCTCGCCTGTGGCGCCCAGCCAAAACATGAAACAAAAGAACATGCCGCATCATGTCGCCGACCAATTAATTGTTTTCACACTGATCGTACTGCGCAACATGGGAACTCTCTGAGCCATCCAGCTTCTTTCTATGCTCCAGGCTCTCCTAAGCGTCCGTGGCTACCCACTCACCTCTTAAGTCTCTAATGAGGACAGTCTCTAACCTCGGAGAAAGGATATGATCCGCTGTCTTTGATGTGAGGGTTAGTTTATTCGAGGTTGGACAGACTGAGCAAGCATCGTCTTTCACGAACCCGAGTCTGTGCGGGGCGAGTTGGAGGACCTGCATTCCGCTTCTTTTCCGTCTCCTTGCTCGACCATACTTCCTCTGGGATGGCAATCTTTTCTTCCAGTTACTCGTCTTAGATTAGGGCACCTCTCATTTCGACTCAACTCATCATCCTTACCATTGATAGTTTACCTACTTGTTCGAGCGAACGACTTGGGACCCTTGTCTGGCCACCGTTTACATATCTGAGTCGTCCGTCACAATGCCCTGCTCTACTCTCAAAAGACCTTGCCTTCTCTTTCTCTTCGGTTACTTTCACCTTGCAGATGTATCCGCGTATGACCTAGTCTCTGGCTCTACGGCCTACGGCGACCCGGACTTCGCGGCGCCATACGGCATCCCTCCAGACAGCTTCGAGTCTGACACGTCCGATCCAGATGACTGGGCTACAGTTATTTTACAGGCTACGATATATCATCAAACTTAAGCCCGAGGTCTGCATTAGAATGGAAGCTCGCTGCTGGTATCAAGGATAGCGTGTCCTTGTCCGATGCCACAAACGCATCGGTCAACAAGGATCAGGTCTTTGAAGCGACGACATTGTATATTGAGGCGCATAGTGGCATGCATATGGACGGCTCCTGGAAGGGAAGATGTGCGTCATCGTGTATCCGGGATTTCTCTTCAACACTTCTGCTTTGCCCATAATCGATGGCACGTGCAAGTATGTGCTCTCGGCAGAGTGTATCCAGGCTCTTACAGTGGCTGCTGGAGGAGCTACTTCCAACGGTATGGAGACGGATGGAAGCTGCAACGACTTCAATCTGGCAGCCAGGTGCACGCGTTTGTTTCCCAAAGACAGTGCAACCACCTCTGCGATCAGTATGGTCTCCTTACTTGGTTCAATTCGTGCATCTCTTTTCAGATCTAAGCTGACATCAGAGCTTTTCCAGCTGTCAACCAAACGATCCTCGACAACAAACGCTTTTACGCCTATGGCAGCGAGCCCATCAACTCCGACGACACCGCCTCTGCGGCCGTTGAAGCCCGCCAGAATATGTGGGCCGTCGTCACGATTTTTGGGCACGTCTCTTCCAGTGGGACTCTTTCCTCAAGCAACGCGGGGTTTCAGTGCATTCGCCCTTCAAACGGGACGACCGCTGCGAGCAATGTGAGGTCTAGTCCGGGTGATTCCAAGAAGAGTTCCGTGGGCGTGATCAAGGTCGGCCACAAGATTTCTGGTGCATTTGCTGTTTTCTTTGCCTGGATCTTATTGTTATGCTAGAGCCGGATGGTCAGATGGACCGAGAATTCCTCTTGGAGACGGTAGGGTGGTGTTTGGCCTTGCCGTGGACTCAGCTGTGCCTATGGGAGGGCCGGGATTGGGTATGTTTGGGATAGCGTCATATGTTCTGTTTTGTTGGACTTTCTTGGGTGGGTCACCTTGCCTGTAGTCGAGTCTAATCACCGATCTTCAAGCACCCCTCCGAGCACTTGAATGTTCCTGAAATCAGTGGTTTCTTGGGACCACTCGACGGACGACCAGGCGATTCTGTTTGCGTTCCCTGGTCAAAACCAATGGGTGGCACGCACTGCTCCCGAGGTCATAATTGGTAAACTCTAAGGCAGCCTGCCACCTATCTGTTCTGCTCGCACCAAGTGATTCTGGCGAACTACACCATCCACTTTACATGGTCGACTTTCGAAGTGTCCCAGACACGTCTGTGCCCCTGTAAGCTTCTAGTTCTAGAACCGCCCCTCCCAACTACCCCTGCCTTTCCCCGCCTGAAGAGACAGGCACGCTGTTATGTGACTGCCCTAGAAAAGAATACAGTCGCTACCGGACCTTACGGTGAGGACGGAAGTAACCCCCGCTAGAGCCTTCACCACTAGGCACCTACGCAGGTGCCTTCTGTCACGCTTTCTCGCGCTGGCCTTCGATTTCAATTGAAAACGCGCCAGCCCACCACCGCTCGACGCGTCTCCCAACCTGCAGCCACCACCTTCCCAACCAGCCAACTCCTTCACCTCTTTACCTATTTGCTATCAGTACGCAATCTCCCAGACTCGCCTGGCCTCAAACGACCTCGAGAGCTCCAATACAGTCCAATTTGATTCATTCGGTTCCCTCTAGCCTGTCAAAGGCCCCACTAGTGGTCATTTCCAAGCACCAGCCGCAATGGCGGGGTCCCCGGTCAAGAAGGAGCCGCGTCACATCAAGCCTGACCCCGGTGCTGATACTGATACTGATGACACTGGCATCGATGCATCTGTCCCAGCTGCTGAGGATGTCAAGGACGATACGACCCAAGCTGCGGCCACTCGTGAGACCAACTACATCGAGCAACTTGTATCCGATGCATCTATCGAGGAGCTCGAAGCTGGCGTTCAGATTGGCGTTCAGCTCCTTGACAGCCTCAAACCTCCTTTGCAAGCTGCGTTGGTAAGCGGAGAAACCCAAGCATCCAACTGGCTGGAATCAATCACGCGGTTGCAAGATGAGGCGAAGCCAGCACGTACCGTGGTCGGCGTAGTGTACGTACCTACTTCCAAAACGCCGAGGAGCGTCGTTGCTAATATTAACGTGAAAGGGGCAATACCGGTGCGGGCAAGAGCTCTGTAATCAATGCATTGCTTGACGAGGAGAGGTACATTCAATGGTGTCTATTGATGAGGAGCACGCGTTTGCTAACGTATTCCGCAGACTGGTGCCTACCAATGGCATGCGTGCTTGCACCGCTTCGGCCACAGAGATTTCTTACAACTACTCTGATGACCCCGAGCAGCTGTACCGAGCGGAAATCGTGTTCATTAGCGCCGCGGACTGGGCTCAAGAGCTTAAGACTCTGTTGGACGATCTTCTGGACGGCAACGGCCAAGTCTCCAGAGATTGCACGACCCCTGATACCGAGGCGAGTCTAGCATACTCGAAAATCAAAGCCGTCTATCCACATTTGACCAAGGACATGATCGCGAACACCAGCGCGGCTGATTTGGCCCAGGCTCCGTCCATTCGCAGTGTCATCGGTAGTCTGAAACGGCTCAACGCGACGACCTCGTCCCAGCTCTTCAAGGGGCTACAGCACTACGTTGATAGCAAGGAGAAGACGGCTGGCATGGGACATGTGATGGAATACTGGCGTATGTGCAAAGGCTTTCTCGATGAGAAGCTTATTCCGTTCTATCAATGCACCTTCCACTTCTCTGCCCCCTAATCCCCCTCCCCCTTCCCCGTACTTTGACACGAAGAATACTAACAGTCGTCAGCTCTCATCAAGGTTGTTCGCATCTACTGCAAGGCGGTTGCTCTTCGGACTGGCGCTGTCATTGTTGACTTGCCCGGTATCCAGGACAGCAACGCAGCCCGAGCCGCCGTTGCCGAGAGCTACATGAAAGCATGTACAGGTCTGTGGATCACCGCGGCTATTCAGCGAGCAGTGGACGACAAGACAGCCAAGAACCTTCTCGGTGACTCATTCAAGCGCCAGTTGAAGTACGACGGAACCTACTCCGCTGTTACTTTTATCTGCACGAAGACGGACGATATCCTGGAGTCGGAGGTCGCGGCCAGCCTCAATATTGAAGGCGAAGTGGGAGAATCATGGGCCACAATAGAGGGTTTCCGGAGCGAGCAGAGGGAACTCAAGCGCAAGATCGGAGATCTGAAGGACCGGAAAAACGAGATCGACGACGAGATGGAAGATCTGGATACGAAGTCTGATCAGTGGGAGGACTTAGCGACGAAGCTCAAGGATGGTGAGACGGTTTACCGGCCATCCGTGAATGCCAGTAAGAAGCGAAAGCGAAGTCCTAGTCCCGGTCGACATCGCAAGAGACGAGGCTCAGTCGACATAACGTCCGATTCGGACGGCAGCTACGAATCTGATGCTAGCGACAAAGAGAATAGCCAGCCCGTCCAGGAGACCCGCACACCCTTGACCGAGGATGAGATCGAGGATGAGCTGGTGCAGATCAAGTCTCAGAAGAAGGAGCTCCGCAAGTCACGAAAGACCTTGGACGAGGACATTTCGACAACCAAGAAGGAGCTGAACTTGTTCGTCTCCAATGAGAAGGTGTTGCTTTCTCAAGTCAAATCAATCTGCATCAAGGGGAGGAATGACTACTCCAAAGGCGGTATCAAGAACGACTTCGCAATGGGTATCAAAGAGTAAGTCACCGTACTTCCAGCAACTTTACCCATCTCACTTGTCCGGTACAATGTTCGCACCTTTGCTCTTCGGATAACTAAATATCTTCAGGCTTGACCAACAGACTGCGATAGAGGAGGACGAGACGGCTTTCAACCCGGACGATGATGTCAGGGATTACGACGAAGTGGCTCGAAGCCTCCCTGTCTTCACGGTCAGCGCTCGTGTAAGTTCTGCCTCATCATCAGCCCTAACACTGGCCCTAACGTACTCACGCAATCTCTCTGCTACAGGCCTACCAAAAGCTCTCAGGGCGATTGAGGAAAGACGCAGTGCAAGTTGACGGATTCCCTTCCATTGAAGATACAGAGATCCCGCAATTGCAAGAGCACGCGAAGAAACTGACCGAGGGTGGCCGAGCAAGCACGTCTCGTCGCTTCCTCAACGAATTGAGCCAACTTTTGAACTCAATGAAGCTTTGGGCTAGCTACGATCGTCGTGTAGGGCACAGCAAGAAGGACCAGAAGGTCGACGAAATGTTCTTGCGCACCCGCTTGACCGATCTTCAGAAGGTAGTCCTTCTAATCTATCTGTTGTAAGGCTATTCGCTAATGAAGTTATGGCAGGAACTTCATACCGCCGTGGAAGACTGCTCTTATTCTTTCAAGGACGCCCTGGGTGAGCAGCTATATGAGACCTTTGACCGTCTGATACCGGCTGCTTCCGAGAGTGCTGTCCCGACTGCAACGTAAGTAAGTTGGTGGTGCACGATTTATGAGTCTGGTTTGGCAGTCCCGGCCGTTGCGCCCCAAGGCTCACCTCTCATTCAATGCCACCATTTTCCTTCTGATTGCACGTTACTTCTGTGCTACCTTCCGTTCCCAATTGTCTCTAGGTGCGAGTGTAACAGCGGGGACTAACTGCAATGCTTCTAGTGGATGGGGTGCCCATCGATCTCTTGGTGGCTTATTTTGGGCGACCTACAAAGCCACAACTCGTCGCTCTGGCGTTTTTTCCGGGGCTTCTGGTCAGAAGGACTTCAATGCTGAGCTGTTTGAGCCGATCGGTAAGCATCTTGCTGGCAACTGGGAGAGGACCTTCCAACGACGACTCCCAGCTGCTTTAGAGTCTTTTGCGAGGACTTGCAAGGATATTATCAAGGCTTTCCACGACGACGCTATTGCTGGAGTTCAGCAAAATTTCACCGGAAACCCTGCTGGTCTCAATATGCTCAACCAGCAGATTCGGGTGTATACTGCCGCTATGGATGCTGCTCCTGCGGCTCTGCGGACGGCGATCACGGAGAGACAACGAGATGCCAACCGGGAATTCACACCTGTTATTCAACAAGCTATGCAACATGCTTACGATGTCTGCACAGCTGAGCGAGGTGAGTACCCTCCAGGGCTCTGCCGCAGCGACCATACCCACTCTGTACTGACCAACGTCTGAATCATAGGTACCGGCTCTTACGCTCGAATGAAGGTCTCCATGCAGTCGCACGTGGAGACTGAGCGGCATACTATGTTCAGGCAGGCTTGCGATACTGTCAAGAACGACCTCGAAGAGATGTGCTCCGACGTTGAAAAAGCGATGTTGATCCTTGTGGATAACCTTTTCGTCAAATTGGAAAAGGACTACCTTGCTGTCATTGTTGGCGACGATGCGGAAGCTGAGGGAGGCGCTGTCCCTTGGGCTGAGCTTATGCTGCGCAGCGAGATGATGAAGCTCCTTGTGGCGGCCGACTCTTGGTTTGCGGGGCTCATCCCTTCTGGGGAGAAAGATGAGGTAGCTCCTGGCGATGCCGAAGAGGATCTCATCGCTCAGCAATTGGAAGGGGACCACGGAGTACAGTCTCCTGGGGTCAAATCAGAGTTCTAGGCAGGAGGCCCGACTTATTGGTTGTCCAAATTCGAACGGTGCGGGTGTACGAGCAAGTTTTTGATTCTACGTATTCGCGAGATATGAGATCTCGTGGGGGATTTTGCACGGCTATACTTCTGCAAGGGACGCTAATGGGGTTTTGCCTGGGCAAGTACATGCTCTGGTTGAGGTGGATTCCATTCTGCCAGTTCTTAACCCTGCTGTCAAGGTTGACGAGTTACGAATGAATGTACAATTTACGATTTGTTGGAGGTTCTCCTACTGGGACCGCATAATCACGGGCCTCGGAAGAAGATGGGTTTGGCGTGGAGACGACCAACTGCTTCAGGTATTGAGGGTCACATCAAGAATCGAATAATTACCTGTGTATTTGCTCTACTAAGTCATTACGATCACTGACCAAAAATGGCGAGACTGATGTCGTTAATCGGTGTTCAGGGCACGGGCGATAAACCCCGGCCCGGCACCTCGTCCTTCTCCGTTCCAGCGTCGCATCCAGGTGATAAGATGCAATCGCATTGCATTCGATACAATTCGTCCGAGCCTATCATATCGAATTCAATGGCGTGAAGGTACATCGTGATCTATCATCGAACAGCCGGCTTTCGATGTGTGTGGGTGGAGCGAGCTGTGAGGTGGTGGTTGATATGTCGGCCTCTCGAACAGTAAAAGCAGAGGCTAGGCTAGGCGTCTTTGATAAGATAATAACCCCAGGCAAATGTAACAATCTCTTCGGATATCTAGATCTCGTCATCGATGAAGCGTGTAATCGTAAGTATTCCCCGCTTCAAAACTGCTGGGGGCTTGTCGGAGACGCGGGATGCTTTGAGGAGTTATCGCTCGTTTCTCGATATGGCCACGCTGATCACGCACCTCAAGGTTGGCTGCATGAGTTTAGGGATATATTTCAGATACCCTCGGTACTCTGACTCGGAGGCATGGGCTGAAGATATGATCCCCGTGCCGTAGTATATAAGTCTTCATAAGTGCACAGTTGCACCCAGGGGGTAGGAGGAACAGTGTGTGCCGCCATCCTCCAGTTCTGTATGCCTGGCTTCATCTCAACAAAGAAAGCCTCAACATGACTACCGTCTCCGAGGTTACAGCGATCCCGGCTGAGATGGACGACATTCTCGCCAGTGGCAACCATCATGAGAAGCAAACTGACTGCGGAAAGAAAATGGGCAGTGAAACTGAGAAGATCAATTCAGAAGATAGTGTGGTCGCCACATCGGTGATAGAGGAACATGGTGATTAAATCTCAAATTATGATGTTTGTTTTCGCAGTTGTATGTGTTTATTGACTAGTGAACAGGCCAATACACCGAAGATGAGTACAAAGCCCTGAAGCGGAAGATGGACTGCTACCTCCTCCCGCTGATGTGGCTCTGCTATGGTATCCAGCAGACGGACAAGACGTCTCTCAGCACTCAAGCGACATTCGGGCTCCGCGAGGACACCCACCTCGTGGGGCAGCAGTACGCATGGTTGACGACCGTCTTCTACATCACCTATGTTTGCTTCGAGTTCCCGTCGAACATTATGCTGCAGAGGTACAAGATGGGAAGAACGTTGTCGGTTTATATGATCGCCTGGGGTGTAGTCGTCCTCTGTATCGGCTTCACGAAGAACTTCACCCAACTCGTTACCCTCCGTGCCCTCCAAGGCGTATTTGAGTGCTGCATCAGCCCGGGGTTCATCCTCGTCGTTGGCTCCTGGTACACAACGCGAGAGCACTCATCTCGGACACTGGTCTTCCAGAGCGCCAACGCTGGGTTCGGTATCATCTCGAGTCTGATCTTGTACGGGATCGGCTCCCTCCAGTACCATCGGGGGTCGGAATTCGAGGCCTGGAGGTATATGTCGTACTTTCTGGGCTCGCTGACTATTGTTATCGGGTGCCTCTGTTTCGTCCTCCTGGGCACACCGTCAGAAGTACGATGGCTGTCGCCTAGGGAGAGACACATGGCCACCACACGGATCCTAGCCAACAACACCGGCCATGATCGGACCGGAGTTAGAAGATGGAGATGGGACCAGGCGATGGAATGCCTTATTGATCCATGCGTATGTTGAGATGCTTCCTTTTCAATATGAAAAGCATAGCGTTTACTAACCGATGTGGTCGATATAGTTTTGGTTTACCGGTATCAACGCATTTTTAACCTCTGTTCCTAACGGCGGCCTCTCGACCTTCGGCTCGATTATTACTACTAACTTTGGCTTTACAAATCTCGAGGTAATTCTTCTGGACATCCCGAAGTGCGTGTTCTCCGTGCTGTACTTCGCGGTGGTCGGCCTCGTTACGAGCAGATGGAAGAACCTGAGGATGTACTTCATGATGTTCTCGACCGTCCCCCCTTTCATCGGCTTCCTCCTCATGGCGCTCCTCCCCGACGGGCCCGCCTACAAGTGGACCAAGTGGGGCGCCTACTTCATGACCGTGCCCTTTATTATCTCGCTGTTCCTCGCCTGGACCCTGATCCCGTCAAATACGGGCGGGAGGACCAAGAGGACGCTGACTTCGTCATTCACCTTTGTAGGGTATTGCGCGGGGAATATGTGCGGCTCCCAGATCTTCAAGTCGGCTGATGCCCCCCAGTATCTCCCCGGCACGGTGGGCTGTGCGGCCTGCTTTGCGCTTCAGATCATCACCGTCAACCTCTGGCGGCTTGTGTATGTCTTGCGGAACAGGCGGACACAAAAGAGGCTCGCGGAGGAGGGAGTCAGTGAGGAGGAGAGGATCAGACGGGGGCAGGAGCTGGGGCAGCAAGATACTACTGACTTCCAAAATCCCTATGTGAGTTGCTCTATGTTTTGGCTCTGTTTCCAGGTCGACATGTGCTAACATTGTGACCAGTTCATCTACACCATGTAAGTGACGGGTGAAGGGTGAAGGATGAAAACAGGTCTTGGGCTGGTGATGGGAA
Source organism: Cytospora piceae (assembly GCA_016508685.1). Classification (NCBI taxonomy): domain Eukaryota; kingdom Fungi; phylum Ascomycota; class Sordariomycetes; order Diaporthales; family Cytosporaceae; genus Cytospora; species Cytospora piceae. The sequence goes on along the minus strand of JADMLE010000005.1, from coordinate 378,448 downwards.
AGTCTACGGCTGGTGATGGGTGGTGGGTCTGTGTTGGGGTGGGGGCAACGCGGACATGCGAGATACAGTCCGAGGCCATCCGATGAGAAGACACCTGGAATTGGCCAAAGAATATAGACAGCATCTATCTTGAGACAATGTCTCTTGATGTAAGACAGTACTGTACAGATTGGAATCCCCTTTGGTGGATAGGGCCCTATGATCTTGTCATCAGAGTTCACCCTGCGAGCTCGTCCCACCGGGAATTCAGGCCGGTTTCAAGAAGATTTCCAAGCTAGAAAGGAGTACACAGATGGTCACAAAACCATATTTGGACCATTCCACAGGCTTGTTATATGTAAGAGTTGACGAGAATTTGCGCCGCTGAATGCGCCCGCATATATACCGTGGGCATGCCAAATATAAAGAGAGGAACAACCAAGCAGTTTATACAGAAAACGGCGGGTAAGTACACAACGAAGTAGACCAGATGATGGTGGTGATCACTAGATCACAATTCCTCTTTGAGCCCAGCCGTTCTTGCCCTTCCATGCCCAGAGCACCAAGAGGCATGCGACCCAGACGCTGACCGCCATGGCCCAATAAGCAGTGGCGTAGCACTGCGTTCCGTAGCAGAACAGATCACCGTTGCTCTCATCCGGAGGACTGGGGCTCTGCTCCGCTCCAGCCTGGTACACTGCTGAGTAGACAAGCCCCCAGAGTGTATTCCCCAGGGCCGGGACGGTGGCAATGATTCCCCAATTGGTTCCGAAGTTCTCGACTCCCCAGATGATCGTGACGATAATCGGTGTGATACTGAAAAGCGCGCCGTAACTAGCACCAATGAGACTGGATATGATCCAAAAGCGCTCGGCATGGCCTTGAATCACCCCTGAAGCGAGAATCACCAAGCCCAGGGACAGCAAGAGGGCAAAGAAAACCAGGAAAGCAACGCGGGAGATGGAAAATTTCACGCGCTGGAGTATGTTGCCAGAAGGCATCGAGGGGAGCTGTGGATGCTGCGTTGCGGGAGTTGGGGCCAGCAGATCGGTCAGGGCGCCCACTAGAAGCCGGACGATGGTGCTTGCCGTGCAGATAATCGACACATGTGTCGCAACCGAGGTTGATGCGCCGTTTCGAATGGCAGTCGGGGGACTGAGAGTCTTGATCACCGTGCCCATGTTGTTGATAAATGCCTCGCCAGGTCCAATCATAAAGAAGAAACCGACAGCGAAAAACCACATGGTGTAGTCTCCTAGGAAACGTCTGGTCTCGGCGTTGAGCACCCAGTTCTTCTTGAACTTGGCATCGTCTTCGATGTCCTTGGCCGGATCGATAAGCCGAGCGTCCTCCTCATCTTCCAATGGGTCGGACCGTTCGACCGCACCATATCCACCACCAGACGCCCGCCCAGGCGTGAACAAGGCACTTCCATCGAGGAGCCCACTCCGCTCCAGCTCCTCAACAGCTTCGTCGATGAGATCCTGCTCGTCGACAACTTTCATAGTGAACGCCCCAATGAAGCCGACTACGAAGAGCACAACAGCCAGGAAAATGAAGAAGTAGAAGACGTCCACGTCTCCCTTGCTTCCGTCTGGCATGCGCTCATACAACAATCTGCTTCCCACTTGACTCTGCCACATGCCGCTCAGACCGATGGCAGCAATGGGCATGGCGAGAGCCAGGCCACGGTGCTTGCCCTTGCCGAAGTTCTTCGCACATGTTGCCACCGACCCGATATAGATGGCACACGTGCCCGTACCGATCAGGATGAACGCGAAGATCATCCAAGCGAAGGAAGAGCGCCCGGGGCCTTGCTTGTAAAGCAACGCCGCCAGCCCATATCCAGCTCCATGGAGCACTGCGGACACGCCCGACAACGGAGCGGGGCCGAATCGATCGCACACGTAGCCGAAGATGGGCACGAGAAGATAAACAGCGAAGCTGGCGACGATGGCGACGCCGTTTACTTGGTATTGGGAGTAGTGCAGACGCTCCTGGAAGAGGTGGCCGTAGAGCGAGAATGCAGTCAGTGAGCCGGCGCCGAGGGCACCAAGCATGGCGGAGAAGAAGGAGACATTGCGTTTCGTGACGAGGGCGGCGCGGCGTCTTTGCCGGTGGGAGGGCGAGGGCGAGTCGGAGCGGTAGCTGTAGGCTGAACTGCTGCGGGAGGAGGCGTCGCGGTTTGAGGAGGATGACGCTTGGAGGAGGGGAGTTGTGTCTTTGCCGGATGGGAAAGTCGACGAGGCCGGCTGTTGGTTGCCGCTCGTCGTAGCTCCAGCCATGGTCGTCGTCGGTTGTATCACTGGAGGAAGAGAGATGAATGGAAGGGGGAAAAGAAGAGAGAAGGACGGGGTTGGGATGTCGTCTTAATGCCGTAGGTGTGCGTCAAAGCTAAGCGAGGCTCCGAGCTCCGGGTTGGGCAACTGATAAGATAAGATCTTGCGGGTACGTCCGTGCCTAAGCACCCCAAGTATTTTACTTAAGCTTAAGTAGCCGACACTGCCGCCCCAAGCCGTAGGGGTACCACAGTACTGCAGGTACTTAAGTACTCCCACAGTATCTAACTAGGTAAATAAGTACCTACCTAGGTAGACTACTCTGGGTTAGGGTCCAGTAGGGCCGACAAGATCTGACTTTGGACCGCTCCTCTGCTCTATCGTACCCTCATCTCCCTTGGTCGAGTGGGATGCTTGACTATAGATTCTTCTGTTTCACCCAAGTTGGCAACCTCTCTAGGCTTGTATATTGTCGGCTTGAATGGGATAATTTTCCCTGGACAGTCTATACACTTCTTGCTGTGGATCCACAATCACATCGTCCGATGTCATCACCAACATCAGCAGCTTCCCGGCCCTGCCATCATGACAAACGCAACGAAGTTACTGCGAGAATTTGACCTCGCTGGTTTTTCTGAGAGAGATGCGATCATCCGGGGACTTGTCGACCGCATTTCAGTTGACGAGGCCAATTGGCTTGCCAAAGCCCGCCACAAGCGTGATATCCTAGGCCACGACCAGATGCCCCTCGAGATTGGGCTCATGATTGTACAATATTTGGACATTTCCGATGTCTACAACTGTGCTCTCCTTGTCTGCCACAAATGGAAGGATTTATTTCTGGGTTTCAGGGTGATGGCCGACGATGTGCTTCAAAAATGGTTCCCATGCCTCTACGACAAGGACATGCCAGTGGAAGACATGATGAAACTGTACTTGCGGACCATAATGAAGCGATATCTTCGAGATAACGGGCGATTTCAAACCAGGTTAGTGGACCATCTCGGATCCTTTGGCTTTTCTACCCTCTTGCCTTTCTTCGTTCATTCCACGGGAACGAAGTTGGAAGTTAGTCGAGTACGCCAGAGAACGCCGCGTGGAGCAGAATGAATGAGCCAAACCGATGGGACGTTGTTGGGATGACGACAAGCCTCAGTTATTGCGGTATCCGGACTCACCAGGTGATGGGCGGGTGGCTGACCATACCTGTCGCCTTGTCAGAATGAGTTACAGATTCGCGAAGCCCAACGGCAAACACCCCAAAGGTCGAATCGAAGGACTGCAGCAAGGCCACACATATAAAGACCTGACGTGCTCTGCATCGCCCTTACAGAGTCCCGAGACCGAGGGGGGTACTGTAGCCAGGCACCGCTATGCTGACGGGCGTCTTGCATGGCAGATGAGTAAAACTGACCCCAGGTCATTGACCGCGATATTCTTGCAAGACTTGCATCACCTGCATGTACAACAACCCCGCATCTTTCAGCTACCTGGACAACGTGTACAGGGGATCATATTGAGACTCGAAGAACTTGGGAACGAACTTATAGTTGCTTCAGTCGTGGGACAGCGAAAAATGTAGGACAACACCAACATGTGACAGTGTTAAATACATGCTAACAGAAGTTCCTAGGTACGCGTGGAATCATCAGACTCAAACCAACGACAGCATCACTCTTCCAGCTACACTAGACAAGTGTATCACACATGGCCAGTCGGTGATAGTAGTTACTGTACATGGGGACTTGCTCATGTGGACATTCCTACGTGGCGTTGTCCAGATCGACATTAGCACGATGCCACAGAATCAGGAAGCATACTATGGACCATCAGACCCCTCTCTGGTTCCCAGCCCGCCCCTTACGCGAAAAGATGTGCGACATTCAACACAATTTTTCCATCCACAGGACGAACAAGTCTTCTTTGTGGCGACTTATCACGAGATGGACCCTGACTGGATTTGCGTCTACGAGTTCAGGGATAAACTATGCTCCCACGTTTTTACCTACAGCTTCACCTGCCCATTCGAGATAATCACCCGCGAATCTTCGAGTTGGGAGATGCTAGGAGTCTATGATGGCAGATTGGAAAGTTCACATTCACACTTCGCGGCTAAAAAGGCTGACTCTCACGGAACATACGTGCTGCTAGGACTCAGAGGCAGACTCGATGGGATCTATCGACATATATATGTCATGTTCAACACTTTGGAAAAATCGTTCTCCGCCCGGATGTTTGAGCCACCACCCGGGTATGAGACGTCAGGGGAGCCGCCTTTGGTCTGGAATGGACAGCTATACGTAACTGTGCTTAACCTCAGCACATCGCTGCCCCATACCTTCTATCCCAGTCCGGTGCTCGTACTGCAATCAATCAAGACAGAGCCACTACTCAAAGGAAAGCGGGCCAGTACCCAGTGCGACGAAAACAAGATGAAGAGGGCCACCCCCTGGAAACAGAGGAAAGACGAGCTACAGTTGGGGGAAATTCAGGAGGAAATGCTCACGAGCTCTGTGATGCAACAGCCAGAGACTTACCGTACGTCCTCCGCGCCCAAGAAGGATGTGGTTCGTTATCAAGATATTTCGCGGGCTTATCCGCATGCGACCGACTCATATTCGTATGTTTTGGGCCTGCTCTACGTGTGTTCCTTCTACGGAGGCGAGTGTACTTCTGCCGGTCCCCATGCCGCGAATTGCACACGATACTTGTCGGCCGCGCCGTCCGGGGAAACTGTCAATGCTTCCAGGATAGAATCGGCACGTCTTCCACTGAATTACGTTAGTCGTGGCGGTGATGGCGTCCACGTAAGGACAATTTTCGCTGACGATGATTTCTTGATTATCGTCCCTGTTCGGGGAAGCTTCTATACTATCTTCGCTGTTGATCCGGATAGGAAGATGGCTAAAGTGCTCATAGAGAGATCAGACGACTCATGAGTATGATGCACACTGAAGCATGAGGAGGACTGGTCTCCAAGAGAAATAAGCCATCGAAGTAAGGGCCACCGAGGCGGGAAGCTCGAGCCATCGTCATCTTGAAGCCGTGCTCTACAGGGTGGGGAGCGCTCAACAAATATTCACTGAGCACAGGAGGTCATCGACAATGGACGTGGCATAACTTCCAATTGCGACTGGTCGCTTGTCTTGCATTCTGTATTACTTATAGAACATTAAATCTATGCAGGGACCTTGCCCTTCCACTCCGCCACAAGCTTCTCAATCTCCCCAATAATCTCACTCTTCCTCGCCTCGCTGCACCAGCTGCCCTGGGCGGCGTTCGTCGCGACCGTGCCCCACTCGGACACGCTCAGGTCGAACGCATCCTGCACCGCGCAGTAGTTATCCAGGATGTAGCCGCCAAAGTAGGCCGGGTCGTCGCTGTTTATGCTGAACGGCACGCCCTTCTCCAGGAACGTCCGGATGGGCACCTCGCTGACCTTGGTGACGCCGCGGAGCACGACGTTGGACAGCGGGCAGACGCTGAGCATGACCCTGTCCCTGGCCAGCCTCTCCATGACGGCCTCGTCCTTGCGCGCGTTGACGCCGTGGTCGATCCGCGACACCGTCAGCTCGTCCAGCGCCTCCGAGATGTACGCCGCGGGGCCCTCCTCGCCCGCGTGCGCCGTCAGCCGGACGCCCTCGTCCCGCGCCAACCCGAAGACCTCCTTCCACATGGACGGCGGGTTGTCCTTCTCGGTCGAGCAGAGGCCCATGCCGGCCAGCGTGCCGTCCCGGAAGTGGCCCGCCTCCCGCATCGTCTTGAAGCAGGACAGCGAGTCCGGCACGGGCAGGTGGCGCAGCAGGCAGGGGATCAGCAGGCTGGTCACGCCGAAGTCGGCCTCGGCGCGCGCCCGCGCCTTGGTGAAGCCGTTCGCGACCGTCTCGTAGGCGATGCCCCTGTTGATGTGCACCTGCGGGTCGAAGAAGACCTCGGCGTGCTTGACGCCCTGGCCCGAGGCCTTCTGGAAGTAGGCATATGCCAGCGCCTCGAAGTCCGACTCGGAGATGAGCACCGTGAAGCCGATGTAGTAGTAGTGCAGGAAGTCGTCCAGGGAGGTGAAGTTGGAGTAGCGCTCGTAGAGTGTGGCTACTGAGGCGAAGGCCGGGTCCTCGGAGACTGAGGGCAGGGCGATGTTGTTCCGCTCCGAGAGCTGGAAGAGGAGCTCCGGGGAGAGGGAACCCTCCAGGTGCATGTGGTGTTCACATTTGGGCAGGGCGGCCAGGAACTCGTGCAGGGCGTGTTTGCACATCTTGTCACTTTAGGTCCTTGGAATGTTTTGTGATGATGTTGGTGCGTTTGGGTCGTGTGTTGCCGCAGTGTTTTACTCGGCGATCTGTCTAAGTAGTACAAGCCTCCGACGCATGTGGCTTGATTATTGGTAAAGGTGAATGCTGGTTCGATGGGTCTTCCAATTTCGGGACTGTGGAAGAGACTATCCCGTTCGTAATGTGGAGATATCGACGCTGTTCCTGGTTTTCCTGCTGTCGACAAGCGTGTTGAGGCTCTGCGTTTCACTAAATTGCTGACTGAGTTGACCTCGTTGACCTGAACTTTCAGAAGGTCAAGCGTTCCAGGAGAATTATTTCGCGAATTGATCAGAACCTTTTCAACGAAGAAAGCGCCTTGAAAGTCAGGACTCGACTGGCCAAGGTCGAGGCAAGATACTATGATTCGTAAGAATTACGCAGAGTTTTCATGTCTTCTCCATTCTCCTTGTTCTCGTCGCCGTAGTCGCCTCTAGCTCGCCGGCGGTTCAAATCCACTTTTATAGGGACTCGCCGACCGCCGCTACGTCCACTGCCGCAGCCGCAGCGGCTGCTGACTTCTTGACTTTAAAGAGATAAGGGTGTCATCCTTGCAGGCCGCCAAAATCCGAGTCGCCGTGGATTCCGCATATATTTGGCTTCATATTGTCGTTGATGATGTCTGCAACGACAAAAGCTGGTCGCAATGTCTGTCGTCGGCGGGTTGGGCCGCTGTCTGCCGAGGTAAAAATCCACTGCAAGTCCAGGGGCAAGTTCCCTGGCCCGCTGAGGGTTGAGGGTTGAGGGTTGCTTGCCCCATACCATTCTCTGAACTCTTCGGGACATCCCTATTTAACGACTGCCCAGACGACGAAAAATGATGAGCCTCACAATATCGCCGTATTCCTGTGCATGTTACGGGGTTGAAGCTGTAAGTTTCCAAATACAGGCAATCTTCGGCGAAAGGGTTAAATTTGGTTCAGTTCGGTCTCGACCTCGTATGTCAATACGGCAAGGTCGTAGCTGTCACACACCATTGTGGCTCCCCCTTTTGCGACTTACCAAAGAAAAAGTCCGGACGACACTTGACCCTTGAAATAAGGGGTGCCGTAAAGGGGTCTATTCAAAACGAATCTATGAGTAGCATATTTTGAAGATAGGCAGATGTCGAATTCTCGCCCGGAAAAGATTGTCGAGCAGGGACTGTGCTACTCCCCATGTGAGCAGTGTCGAGGCTGGCCGTTGCCCCCAGGCTCTGGCAATAGAGGTCTCCAATCTTGAAACAAAGCCAGGAGCATGTGATTTCAGGTTGGACATTAGGCCAAGCCCTCAAGAGCCAGAACGATATGGATGACAGCTGTGCCAGTGGGAGTCTGTCGGTGACGACCCAGCGGCTTCGACATGTCCATTGGTGTTACCCCTTCGCTTCGTGTTTCAACTCCCCATTGACCCTTGCCAGGCCTCCCGAATAAGTACCCGTCGTTGAGAAACATATGTCGGGTAAAGGGGGCCAGGGGCCCCATAGGGATTCCATCGAAGCCATCATTGACGCCCAGTTACCCCTTTTGCCGCCATCCTATCTGTCGACGCATACGGTATTGTGTGAATACGGACATCGTATGGGATCGCTTTGCATGGCGTGAAGCTCGGTCCAAAAGACCCTCCAGGAACAAAACAGCTTGACTATGGCCATGAAGCCGGGTGCTTCGATGCTGCCGGATATGCCATTCAATCAACCATTGGATCAAAGGCGAACAACTGCTTAGTGACTACTTCGTTGGCCTTGAACTCGGGCATAAGGCGTAATCGGGAGAGCGTGTACTGCAGGTGGCAGAAACAGTACATTTGTAAATATGAGCTTGCACACAAGCTCCAAATTAATATGTATAAAGCTGGACGACTCGTGAGCTGGCCCAGATCACTGAGCTGGATCACCGCTATGGTGATCACAGGCGGGAAGCCTGATCATTCACCGGATGTTTTTGCTCGATCCACTGTGGCAGCTGCTGCATCGCCAGTTGAGGTCTGACGTTCCTTCCTCCAGTCGGCACCCTCCCGGATTAAGTCAATCCGGCTGAGAACTCGGACGTTGGTTCCCGACCTGCAAATTGCACTCGGTCTGAAGTGGTCGCGCGCAAGGCCAATGGCCAGTTCCTGGTGTTCTAGAAGCTCCCAGCCGCGAGATGGAAGTTTATGCCAGCAGGTCTCCATGTGAGGCTTGTTTCAAGACGATACCTCAGCCTGGCTCCGGAGGCACTCGTCGAACAAGGAGGCATTGTCGGGTCGCCATTAGATTGGGATGGCCCGGCCTGGGCCGCACTACTCGTGGTTTGTCGTTCGGCTGGACGGCTGTGGGATGAAACGGCGTTGCATCGCTGAGACCATGAACTGGACCTGGGGTAAACCAAAACGCGGGGAGGCCACTTGGGGTATGTTCTGCGCCGGCCCCAAGTATACCTTCAGAGCTGTTCAGTGACACGGTACGCTGAAGCCATGTTGGGTCCCTGTCCTGGTCTGCTGGGGGGGGGGGCACGAAGACAGGGACTTCGAGCCTCATGCCGAGGGTGTAACAAGCAGCAAGCAGTGCTTCCCGTGTTGTACAACTTCAATTATTGGTGGAATCTGGCGAGCCGCATCACTTCGGCGACGGAGGCAAACGAGATAGCGTCGGCTCGAATTCTAGCTCGCCATCAACCGCTGTGTCGTCTAGACGAGGAGCCTCTGACTAGTGCAGATATATATATTCCCCGAAGGGCTAATGATGCCAGCAGCTATATCATGGCAGGAGCTATCAGGCAAGCTTAGCTGTAGGTTCCAACGTTGACCTGGGTGTCGGTGCATCGGCATTGGCAGTTTCATCGCACACCCACCATCGAGTTTTGATGCACTCCACGAGGAGAACCCCTGAGGGCTCACAAGCCTCTCAAGTGGGCCTTTTCATACAAGATAGCTGTGTTTGTCGATGCTGCCCTGTCCGATAGCCGAAGATAAATGCTATCATATGCGCAGAGGATGCAATGTTCGTTTCGAGGCTCGCTCATGTCTGCAGCTCATTTTCGTCACGTCTCGAGTCTCGACAGCTGCTGTTCAGGCGAATCGTGAATCATGGCCGGACCGAGAGCAGATCAACAATCGTAATCGGTCTCGGCAATATTGGCCACGACTCAAGTCCCTTTTCAGGTGGGTCATATGTAGCTACCCAGTAACTTTTGAACTCTAATCCACACGCTTACGAGGATCGTTGCCCGTCACGGCAAGCCTTGGGCAGTGCCACGATTCCTTCCGGTGATGGCATGGCCCTGATAGGGATGATGCCTGCAGTCTAAAATGATCGGCAGCCGGCCCTTCTGTTTCAACGGTCGGTCATTTGCGCCAGCCACGACTTCGGGCGTATAAGTGACGGATTCGTTCCTTGACAGGAGATTGTTGACCCTCGAGATTTAATAGAGATCTTCGATCACAGCAACCCTTCCCTCGACACAGTGATCTGATGAGATGTCCTTGTTGATGAAGCCTTGGTCGTTGCACGACCATCGTGTGCGGACCATTTATCTATTTTAGGATATACAATTGCTGCCGATCTCTCCCCCCCCCCCCAGTAGCACGCTAGATTTTTCGGTAATCGGCTGCCTTCCAAGTGGCTTCCGGGCTCCATCGGGAAGTTCTCCTGTCACATCGTTGCGTTTTGCATTGCGCCGAAAAGCACATCCAGGGTTGCAACGACTTGGTGGGGAGAGTGGGAGTGCAGAAAATATGCTCTTCGCGCCGAATCCTCAAACACACAAATCCCGCACCCCCCCCCCCTTAGGACCCTTGTTGTCGGCGGAGTAGGGCTATATCACACAGCCGTTAAGGTCGTATTGTCTACATGAAGCACAAGGTGCTGATGGAGACTTATGACGTCTTCCAGACTGTGCAGGAACACACCTAGACTGAATGTTGTTGCTGGGAGCAGATCATGTCTCCTGCGAGTGAGAGGATGGATTATATTCTCCGTAGCTTGCATCGTCACGTGTTGGTGCAAGAACAGTCGCACCGACATTTTTGCTGCTCCAGCGGGATGGTTCCGGGAAATAAGGCACGTCGAGTTGGGCCCAACGCTCTGGCTCATCCACGAGTCTGGACAATAGCGCGGCAGGCGGTAAAGCGGCAGTCTCCAGGGTCCCGGTCTTTGTGTCTACCACTCGTGGCGACCTGCGTGTTGGCCCGTTTCTGGATTTGCGCCGTAAGCGCCACTAAGCAGTGAAGTATCCCGATGCCCCGCAGACAGTCAAGCGGGAAGGTATTGCATACTGGCATGGTACTGTGTACTTTGCTAAGCTCCATGACATTCCGCTGCCTTGTGGCCCGGCGCGAGTACTGAAAGCGTGCAGCTTTACGCAATAGTGCAAAGCCAAGGCTGCTGCTGTTCATGCTGACCGTCAAGCTCCCGCAGTACTGCGTGACGACGTAACGACGTTGTGCAGAGTCGGTGCAGATTTCGCTAAGGTGAAAAGCGAATGATTCTCTACTGTGTATTTTCTCGTCGCGAACCATCGCCGATCGTGTTGAAGAATGGCTGTCAGCACGTCTCGACCTCGAAAGAGACTGCGATGTGAGGCCCACTCTGAGCTCGGAGTATGTACCAGGTACGGGATGTACTTAGGTGTGTATTTGGCATGGGGCGAGCCCAGACGGTTCCACGAAGCGGAGCTGTTAGCGGAACCAGGATGACGACCAGCCCATGTGCCGTTCCGAGGCGGAACTATAGCGGAAGAAGCCTTTCCTTGCTTCCCCTCAGCTGAGAGCCTGAGAGCCCCTGACCCCGTGCCACGCCCCGAGATCGAACATTCGTTTCGAGTCCTTAACGGGTAAAGACATCCGGTTTCCATTCCTTGGTCGCTTTCGGCAACGTTAGTTGCAAGATGATATCAAGGTTGGGCACCGTGGGTGTAATCAACGCTTCAGGCTATCATGATCGGCGTACTAGATGGCGTGTTGAACAGCTCCTTGCATTCTGAATATGTACGTCGAAAGCACCCAACACTTTGGTGCGGCTGCACTGCAAAATAAGCTTGATAGCCTGGCAGGCCTTGGCAATGTTGAGCTGGAGATCGGCCTGAATGCCGGCGAATTGGTAGCCATTTTTGGCTTGGAGGAAATCTGTCGCGCTTTGCAGAGATGCTGTCTGACAGCAATCCCTTCTAGGTGCGGGTTTGGCACCGACATTAGCGAGACAGGGAGTATCGTGAATGGAATAATTCGTCCTCTGATCAGCCCCAACTGTCACCAATAAGCACATGCCGCATTATCCAGGTGCCGAGCCAGCACCTAGTGTAATAAGATGTGAAGCTAGCCATGGCGCAAAACAACGGCCAAAGGCCCGCCGCACCACCTTGAGACGTTCGGCAACGGCCAGCCGGCCTTCGCTTCCTGCCGGGACTCCATCGGGGTCCTATGGGGTCCGACATAGTAGGTCGCAAACGACTCCGACAACTTGGCTGGCAACGCAGCCAAGCCAGACTTCGTACCATAGCATGGATGTACGATACAGTACACAGTACCTGCATGGATCGTGTCGATGTCGGCGGGCATGGCCAGTACGGGCAATGTGTTCATGTCATTTGCGTTGATGGAAAGTCATCGATCAGCACAAAAGCCGCCGGAGCAGGCCGAGATGGGTGTCAAGCTTGCCAATCTCGACTGGTGTAATAAGCATCATGACGATCATAACCACAAAAGCTCTGAGATTAGCAGTAGAAATTTCCCTCGTGACTGAGGCGAAGGGCTAGGGATGCAAATCTGCCTCATTGACGAACGAAGACAATCCGCTGATCTTTAAGGCCTTGGTCGGTTCAGCGGAATTGTAAAGGAGCCCAAAGGGGGCCGTCTAGGTCTGATGAGACCCGGTAAGAACCCGGGTACGGTGTGTAGTTCTTGGACTCCAGCGGTGTTCTGGACCCGGAGCCTGGGAGATTGATCCCCAGACAATTCCCCCCCACCGCGATCGACTTCCGTATTGGGCGAAGCGCGAGATGTGATGGTGGTCCCATCAACGGCAGGGTGAAATCGATGGAGCATGCAGACGCAGTGTGGTTTGGCTAGCGGATGGCCGGCAGAACCCAAAAGCACGAGATGCTGGAATGTAGAGTGACAGATAGATGAAATGAGGTGATGGCCTCGGCTAATGCCTGCCCCGTCGGTTCCAAGGGCCATTGTCACGATAGGAGTGTCCCATCCCGCCTGGGTGTTTCGAGGCGAAGGCATGGAGTCATCATATGCCCCTCGGTCTCGATGAGGGTATAGAGCGTCCCGGAATGGCCGGCCGGGAAAGGGAAGAGGTCAAACGTCATCCTTCCGAGTATTTGTACTTCTCCGTAGATGGAAATGGAAAATATATTCCCCCACAACAGTAGCATTATCTGCTTTTGGGACTGCTTTGGCCAGAATCTGAGAGTTGACAAACGCTTTGGCCATGATACATACATACATGTGGGTGTGGGGGTTACTTTGCAGCCTCCTCTGGCACGAACTCTGACCAACCGGAGGAGCTGGCAGCACGTGGGCGGACATTGGTGTGGGTTTCGGTTGGTTCCTGACCGTTTTAGAAGCTACATGTACATAGGAAAGCGAGGTCTGGTGCTCTCAATAGCAACAAAAGCGACGATCGGGTCGACTATCACTTTTGTCATGGCTGGTGGTGGCGGTCTGTGAGATGTTCGCGATCAATGGTGCCGGGGCAGGGACCTAGACCTTCCTAGGTACTGAGGTGCATTGTTGCCTCACTCTCACAATCAGTCACCACATTTCAACGTCACCAAAAGTTACTATTGCAGTCATACATATTTATGTATGTATGTATGTATGTATGCAGCATCATCGGCTTGCACGTGCATCTGCAGATGAATGGTCAGGAAATAGTTTCGCCTCAACACCACCTTTTTGAGTCTGAAACCTTTGCCTTGATCCAAAAGCCCCTTACATAACTCACCCTACCTACGCAGTGCATAATACCCACGGGTCTTAAGTAGGCACCCACAGGATATGTATGTAGAGACCTACTTAGATATGTATCAGCCTAATTCACTAAGTATCATAATCGCACGTGGCGTTCTGTTGACATTTAGTCACTATCATCCGCTTGACAGTCTAGTCCTATAGCCTGACAATAAGGACTGTAGAGCTTGTACGGCACACGGGCCCTGACGTTGACGTCGCCCAACATCCATCATGGATCTAGCTAGGTCAATTCGCTCCTCGTAATACCTTCTCGAACTTTTACAGCGGGGGAACCACCAATAAAATCCCCGTCAGTTAGGGTCCATGTCCCCATCCGGACAAGTACAGCCATCTGCAACGCTGTCAAGCAGGTCATCGAAGGTGTGTATCGATCTACCTAGGTAGGTACCTAATAAGTACCTAACTCGCTGTCTTCCATCAGAAGTTGAAGCTTCTCTTTATCAAACTCTCCATTAGGTGACCCTGAGCTAGACCTAGTTGCCGTGTATCAAAGGCCCGGCCGGTATTTATGACTGCACCCTACTGTGTATACTTTCCGAGGCCATGACATTTGCCGAACCGATTTGGTCACACAATGATGACAACCTTGGACAAGCGCCGCAGTGTATCCCGGGAAAAAACTAACAAACTCATATTTGTAGTGTAGATCGCATGTGAATATAGTATGCCACAGCTGTGTGACCCGGTACGACAATGCCACTACGCGTTACCGGGAGCGGATCCCGTAATCATCAGATCCACTCATATTCCTTTCAGAGGTGCATGTGTTATATGCACTAGCAGACTAGGTACCTATTATACACCCATTACCGGTATGGTAGATGCGGTTTCGGCACCAAACCAGACGAGACAGGTAACTATCACCAATAGGTTATTATTTCATACTTTTCATAGCTAACATCTTCTGGTCAGACTCAGCTGTCAATATCCATTTTACCAATAAAGAATTTCTACACCCAACCTCCATGGCTGGTGCCGAGACCGCACCTACTATGGTACTGTATACGGAGGTACATGATACCGGCCCACCTGGGCACTCCCCCCCCCCCCCACACTGCCCTTCCCCCCCAAGTTCTCACGGAAATTCAACACTTGTTGACCCCGCCAACCGATATTGTACGTGATATTTCCTTTTTAGGGATCATCCCTGTACTTTTTGTGGCACGTCCCCAGATTTGCCGCGTGCGCGTTGCGCCCAACGCTAGGCCGCTCGGAGCAGCAGTTGCGTGAATGATGGGGCTTCTTGACACAACCCAACCTGCTCCCGGCCGCCACGGCATCCTATACGCGGTACTGTATGTAGATCATCAAAATGTATACGGCTTACCTACATACATACACACATACACTAGTACAGCCCCCATTCCTCCTCCAAAGCCCGGAAGCCGGGTAGCAGCCTCATATCGGCTAGAAGATCCCTGGCAGATTCTGCGCAGCCTCATCTTATTAGGTGACGTCCAGACTCCCTGACTCCATGATTCTCGACCAACAGAAGCCGGGAATGCGCCATCTGACGCCACACGTTTGAGGGAAATATACCCTTGCCTTGATGCTGGGTGCAGGCTCGAAAAAGGCGAAAACAGGGAGCAAGCAGCCTTTGATGAGGATTAGGCCCCGTCAGCGCCTCCTGGGGAACACGGCACACGATACGGATCACATATTGCTGGTCTGTTTGGCTCCTCTGGGAGGTGGTTATCTGATTATGTTGCATGAATGGAGGTTTTCAGTTAACGGACGTTATGCCTAGACCGGCTAGAGGCATATGGTCTTAACCCGACACATATAGTGTGCATATATAGTAGCATGTCGTCGGGGTGTTGCTGCAAGGAGCTTTGGCGAGTCAACCCCATGGCACTCTACTTACCCGTCTCAATGTTGATGAGGTGTCATCTGTGGGATTTCAATGTTGGCGTTGCCGGGCTCATGCCTTGTTTCCATTGACAGGCCGCGAAGCGAGGGGGGTTCTGGACCCATTCATCATCCATTCCACATGGCCAAGAAGGAAAATGCCTGTCCGCCCTTGGAAGGCCAGACCCGGCAGTGGGAAAGTCGCTGTCATCAAAATTCCCGGTCTTTCGGTCCGCCAATCGCTAGCAAGCCATTCATCATACCGACCTCGGAAGGCAGTCCGCCAGTACAGACTTGTTTTTTTCTTCTTCTTCTTTTATCTTGATTACCTCCGGTACGGCAAGTTGACGGACGGGTTGTGTTCAAACCGATCAAACAACTTCCATTGGGTAGGTATAGAAAAAAGGGCGTGAATGCAGTCCGAATTCCGAATTTCAAAAGAGGTCACCATAATAATGCTGCATGCGCATCATGCGCCCCAAGCAGCATGGCGAAACTAACAGCACTGCGAGACAAGAAGTACCAGGTACCTAATCGTAGTACAGTGCCTGATTCGGCGAGCAGGCCGACCATGCCTCCAACCCTCAACGGCGCAAGCCAAGGGCGGCGGGGAGCGCACAGAAAAATGGCGGCTCCGACTGTTACGGGGTACAGATTAAAGTACTGGCAATGCATGCGTATCCAGGGCTCAAATACGTACCATGCATCTCAGTAACCTATGTACACTACATACATACATACATACATACATACAAGCAACCATGATGAAGCCCCCCCCCCCCTTGCGAACCCTGGAGCTTGCCATTTAGGACGGCAGCCGAAGCGCAGCCCGAGAAGGGGGGTTCTCCGGTCTCATGAACGTGATTTCGGTACTGTTGTACCATCTATATGTGTATAATACGAAGACGAGCTGTACTCCTTGGCCATCGGCTGGAACCTTGTCATATCTACACTAGTGTACTCTATATAGTGTAAGAACATGGCGCCCGCAGACACCAGAAAAGGGGGTATATGGGGACCTGGAATGGGCCATGTTCGACATGAGACCAGCCAGGCATACCCGATATCCGTCCGCGGCGTCGGGGTAAAATCCACGAAACCAGAATCTAGCCGAGCACGCCAGACTGAACTTTATTAAGCACAGCTGCTAGTTTCAACCGTCACCGACGATCTGTCAACTAGCGCGGCGTGGCCAAGCTGATGGGCGTGGCAATTTGGCGTCGACTAATCTGTAAACAGACGCGGAACTACTAGACGTTCGTTCTAACTTACTGTAAAGCTACCAACACCCCCTCCCCCTTTTTATTTTCCTCCGCGTTGGTTTTGATTTGGTTTGGTCTTGGTTTTGCTGCTGAGGGCTAAATAGACCTCAGGAGTGAAAATACGGCTGGCTTGTCACCACCGAGCACAGCTTTTGGCTGCCCAACACATCCTGTACGGAAGGACATCAACTCCCGTACGTGCTGACTACACAATGTGAGATGCTGGGGACTCAAAGAGACCACGGTACCGAGCGCCCAAGGGTCCAAAACTACCTAGGTATTATGTAGCAGTAAAGGCCCTGGAGGAGAACCACTTGCTGGCAAGTAGCAAGCCCCTTAGACCTCGAAACACGCCAGCGAAGCCATTCAGAATTATCAAGACCCTGCCTCTCCTCCAGGGCTCTATCACACACACTCTCTCTTTCTTTCTCCTTTGCCTTTCCCCTGGTCCACTGTGTAAATGCTAACTATGTAACAGTAGGGTGGCTTTGTAGGTGGGCTGGATGGATTCCAAACTCGCCAGATAATCATTCCGATTCAGCGCTCACTTCAACACGCGGAGAGTCCCGGACAAGCGAGAAAACCCTGGCCCCAGATGAATGGATCACCTGATGGCATGCCAACAGTCGGAGACGAGGTACATACGCCTGGCCTGGTACGGTATATAAGTACCTACACACTATTAGATGGCACTGGGTGTACCCAGGTAGACCATGTACTGGGTACTGGGTACTAGGTACTAGGTGCTTGATGCTTGGTACCTGTACGTAGTACGTACCGGGAAAGAGCAAGACCAGCTCCTCCCTCCACATCAACTCTCCACTTACACGCCCCGACTTGTCATGGCAATCCGGCCCTGTGCCAGTGTGGATTCACAGAAATCCCCATTTACGTTACTCCCTCTCTCTCACACTCATCAAAGTTCATCAAGAGCTGGCGAGTCTGGATTGAATTCCTTTCTTCGTACTAGTAGTACCCTTCCTCTCCTCCTCTACCCACACCCAGGGGGCTAGACCTCTTTACTTTTTTCTGTTTCTGTCACCAACCTGTACCGAGGCTTGCCTTTCCTAAACTCGTCGCAGGTGCCTGCTTTCCGACCTCCATCCAGCAAAGCAACCAAGGTCCTTTGTTCACCGAGTCACCCCGAAATCTGCTCCTAGCCTTTTCAGTCCCGCATCTGACGGCTCAGTGACACCGGCCTGCATCTTTCGTACGGAAATCTAGGGACTTGGCCTTGGCTATTGTGTTGCCTAGACTAGAAACTTCGATCTATTGTCCATCTGCCTTGCCTCCCAGGAAGAGAGAGGCGGCCGGGTACTCCTTCGGCAACTTAGGCGCAGAACTAAAGCCCACGCCAATTGGACAGTTGTCTTGCGACCAGATGCAGCTTTGCGCCTGACGACGAGCCTCACGACCTACTGGGACGCTGGTATTAGCCTGCTGGAGTCGTGTACTTGCCGGGGCCAACCAAGGGGGCAAAGTCTGACAAGCAAGCCGCATACCACTGCGGACCAAAAACGTATCGAGGTTGCACAGGAACTGCAGCACAGCGAAGCATTGCCGCCGAAGAGGAAACACATTCACCGTTGTTCCGGGCGAAATTGGGGGCTTAGGAAAGACTTTGAGACATCATTGCGTTGCCGGCTCTGATCGAAAAATAAATACCCACCAACTTGGGTGCGTACCAGACAGAACGAGACCTTCGATTCGGGTCGAAGGAGGCTGTAGGGAGGAAGGTCGACGGTGAACAAGTCTGCCACCTAACCGCTACAGTCTACTCTTGATTCACAGCTTGTCCCCTCGGATCTGCCCGTCTGACGACAGAAGAGAAGGAGGAGGACCCCGAACGAAACTAAGTCTGCATGTTCCTCGATAGGCAACCCCCAAGAAATTCGCCTTCCAGGAAGCCTGTGGAGCCCTTACCGAAGAAGACCAGCGACTACTGGTCCCTGGGCTCCTCCAACATGGCGGCCGCGTCACACAACCCATATCCTCGATCCCCAAACCCCTCCACAAGGTCATACGACTCTTCGTCTGTATCCTCTGCCACCTCACCAGCACCTCCTGCCCAGTACTTGGGCGGATTAATGAGCACAAGTGCGAGGTCGAACCCGCCGCCAGCACCACAGCCCATAGGCATCCCCCCATTACCCTCTGTCCACCAGCCTTCGTCCTTCCAGCCGTATACTCAAGTCGCTCCCACTGCTATGATGGGACGTGAGTCTCTGCCCTCGAATGACTCGGTCGCCAGTACGCCAGGGACAGCACACGCGCAGCTCCCACCGACGTCTGCCACCAGCAGCGGTAGCAATGTGCAGCAGAAGCGGGCCTACCGCCAGAGGAGAAAGGACCCCAGCTGCGACGCCTGCCGCGAGCGCAAGGTCAAGTGCGACGCGACCGAGACGACGAGCTGCTCCGAGTGCTCCAGCCGGAACGTCAAGTGCCAGTTTACCAAGGAGACGAACCGCCGCATGTCGTCCATCAAGCAGGTCCAGGATCTCGAGAAGCTGATCGAGCGCATCCGCAGGGAGAACAACAGCCTGCGGCGCATGATCTCGGAGAGGGACGGGCAGCTGGATGTGGATGTCGACGGCATGGAGCAGCTGCCACTCCAGCTCCCCAGCATAGGAACGGAGCCGAAAAGGAGGAAGCGGCCTGCGCCCATGCACGATCTTTCCAGGGCGCGATCGAACCTGTTGAGTTTCTCGAAAGGCGTCTGGAACCCGCCAGCACAGTATCGCCAACCTCTGACGCTGGGTCCATTTGACGTGCAGAGGCCTGAGCTGCCGCAAATAAATACGACAAAGCGACTCCTTGACTCCTACTTCGCCTCTACGCACAGCATGTTCCCAATCCTACACTGGCGCACGTTCGAGCAGGGCATAGATGAGATGTACAGGGCTCCGAATATGCAGAATGTCCCGCTTCCGTTCCTGTCGATGTTTTTTGCTGTTCTGGCTCTGGGCAGTTTGTTCGTCCCCGAGGCACCAGTCGAACGCTCCTTCCACGGAGCGGAGTTCCTCGAGCTTTCACGGAAATTGGTCGACCCATGGAACAACAACTTCGTGCTGGACAATGCGCGGGCACTGGTCTTGCAAACAATGTTCCTGGACGAGATGAACCTCAAATCAGCCGCGTGGAATTGCCTAGGAAACGCCGTCCGCGTTGCGCAAGACATTGGGCTGTACTCCGAATCAGGTCCCTGGCCCGTCATCGAGGGCGAGATGCGGAGGAGAGTGTGGTGGACGATCTACATCCTCGACCGCAGCCTTTCTGTGGAACTCGGGCGACCACTCCTGATCGACGACTCCGACTGCGACGTCTCCCTTCCCGCGGGCGTTGACGATACCTACATCCACGACGGCGGGATGACTGTGCCTGCAGGTGCGGAGCCCCTGACCAACTCCCTCCTCGCACTTATCAACGTCGTGCGGTCCTACGGCGCTCTCCACAAGGCCCTTTCCTCGCCCGTAATCGCACCAACCCGCCTCGCGACGTTCGACTCCCACTTCGCGTCCTGCCTGCGCACATTTCCCCCGGCATGCGACCCCTCGTCGCAGGTACCGATGAGCCCGCACCTGCTCAACCCTTTAATCTACCTCCTCCATGCCCGGCTGCTCCTGCACAGGCACAACCTGACGCCCAGCTGCCCGCCGGACGTCCGGCTCACCGCGCTCGAGCAGTGCACGCACACGGCACTGGAAACGGCCTCGCTCGTGGCGCGGACCACGCCTCAGCTCCCCGATGGCGCGACATCCCTCCTTGCCATGCACATCTTCCGCTGCACTCACTTCCTCCTGCTCGCAGGGTTCCTCGACGCGGCGACGGCCTGCGTCCGCGCTCTGGCCGCCATCGGCGCCCGCCGGGACGTCACCGCGCCGTGCGGGCGGTTCCTCGCCTTCTTCGCTGCCGTATTGGCTGGCAAGAAGACAGAGTACGCGGCCTACATCGCCAGGAGCAGCCCACAAGCTGTGCCACCACCACTTCCCGGCAGGTCGCAGCCCAGTCCGCTGCAGGATGCCCTGCTGAGGGATGAGGAGCTACTCGTATATGCCAGTGCCGATCTACAAGCTGGCCCCGAGACCGGATGGGTCTGGGCGGGTGGGGAGAGGGAAGCGCAGGCTCAGCAGGCTCCCAGCTCCAGCCTGGGACGTGGTGCGACTGTAGGCGGCAGCGGGGCCCTATTCAGCACGGAGGCCCGGACAGGGCTCAGCGAGGATGAAAGCCGGGACTGGGGTGGCTGGGAGAGGGTAGAGGGACTAATCCGTGGTCTGGCCTCGGGGTCGACTACGCCTACGGCATCTATGAGCGGTGAGCCATGGGGCCATGCACCACCTTTGGCGCAGCCGCCTCCGCTGGCAGTGCAGGTCAAGATGGAACCGGGCATGGTGCAACAGCCATCGAGTACGGTCGGGCCAAGCAGCGGGGGAGGAAGCCATGCGAACAGTCCTACGACGGCGGGCAAGACGAAGAGTCAGGAGAGGATCAGCATTGCGAATATAATCTGAATAGGATGATGGGAATGCGCGCAGATTACGATTATGGAGGAACTCTTCAACAACAACCACCCCACGCACGACTATTGTCGAATAACTCGAACCGAGCCGAGCCGAACCATCACCTGTCATTGACTGCTCGAAGTCATGTGGGCATGGACGTCCCCCTGAATGCATCTACAAATTCTAAAAACACGGGAGATATAGATGATGCATTACAAGGCGTGTACGACTACGAGTCAACCAGAGATACCTGATTCCGAAGAATTTTCCTTGCAAGCGACCTACATACCTCAATCATTCAGTGCGAATATAATGTGTGGGCGCTTTATTTTTTTTATTTTCTTCTCTCTGTGTTTCTGGGCTCCGAATGGGCCCTGGCAAGAGGATGCGATACGATCATGATCAATGGCGGGCTTAGGACTGAGGGCGGCGGGCTGATCTCAGTGACGAGCGTAATGAGAGGCTAGGTCACACAAGAAGCCCAGGCGAGAGAGATAAGAGAGGAAGGGCCCTCCTGCATGGCTGCGGCGCGGCTCGGCCGACGATAGCTCATCATTTCCAACTCGACGGACATGCCTGACTGACGGACGAACGCTTTATTTTCGACAAGATGTAAAAGCGTACTTGTACAAACTCGGATAGAACCTAACGAGAAACTCTGCGAAAGAGGGGGATGGGGGCAAAGCAGCTCCGTGCAGTCCGGTTCAGGCGAGCGGTTCAGGCGAGGAAGAAAAGGAAAGGGACGACATTTACGGCAGGGGGCAGGAAGCTGGCTGTTGGCTGCTAGTGAGTGTGGCGAAGGAAGGAAAGGAAGGCAAACCCAACTTTTGGGGGCTGTACATGTTCACCCATCTTATCTGCCGGACTCCATCTCATTTTCAAGAAGGTGGAGGTCCGGGGGACGTACATAATCTGCGGACGTACATAGTTAGTAGGTACGGTAAAGGGGACTGTACAAAAATGCACCCCGGAGTCAAAACCGTGCGAATCACACAAAATACCTTGTTCCAACAGTCTGTCTATCTTGCTGTGTGTGTATATGAAACAAAATTCTCCAAGACACATTGGGGTCTAAACTATTTGCTTGAGCGAGCTGTTCCTCGAACTCCATCATGGTGTGGACGTAATGTAACCCTCCAAAGGCAGAAGTGAAGTCCCAATGCTCTTGACCAGAGCCAGGCTGTCCCCCCTGCCGGATGTCTCAGTGGACGGACACTTGAGAATAGTCACATCAACCACATCAACATAGTCGTCAAGAACAGCAGCAGCAGCGTCAACATTGCTGAAAACCGGACGTCCCACGGCCCCAGGCTGCCAGTGTCCGTGATGATCCTGCTCAGCCTCACGGGTTTCTCGGCCGAAGGTGCATTCGATTAATATACTCTTCGAACATTCTACGCCACCCCCAACGGTCCCACCCCCCTCCCCTCCCTCTCTCCATCCAATTCCAGATGCCGGCACGGGGAAATCCAGTGATTGGGTTTCCCACCCCTTTCGGCAGGTGGATGGAGAGTCCGGAAGTACACTCCCCGGCTACTTGCCTACATGTCGTTTCGAAGTGTCGTTGGGGTGGTGTCACGGAGTGTTACACGACCGTGTAACCAAGCCTTGAGAATACGAAGTCAGGAGGCAACAGAAAGAGAAAGAAGATAGGGAAGGCTCATGGCACGGGAATTGACGTTGCCTCAAACAAGACTCAACTCACACAGGGCTGGCAACCTTCGGCTCGGTACATACAGCGAGAGAAAGAGAGAAAGAGAGAAAGAGGGAGATGGATGGATGGATGGATGTTCGGTAGCTACGTCCGAGTCCCTGGGTAGTCATCATGCCCGAGTTGTCGTGTCTCAAAATTGAGCTGAAGGATGAATAGTCAGGTGTTTGGTCTGCTGACATGACTTGTAACATTTCATGTGAGTCTCTCGTGTAACCATGTCCACAACGAAAACGACATATAACCTTTTTGAAGGGAATTGCCCGCCTGGGTTTCTATTTTGTATCCTCTTGGAGAAACTCTTTTGCCCTCCCAGATCCTCTTTTATTCTTAAACCAAAACGGTACGCTATGTATTAAGCCAGATTGAAGATGCGCCGGAACTGGCACACGGCACTTATCCTCCTAAGCCTAATTCTTTCCGAAGCAAACCAGAACGCAGTACCCAAGCGAACAGGGTTACAAAGAAACGATGGTGTTTAGCAGACCGCGTGAGTCTTGCCGGTCTTTCCCTGGAGGGAATGCTTCTCGTTCTGCAAATCATAAGTTAGTCTCAGTCACGAAGAAAACAAAGGCGGAACAGTTGGCTTACCCTGTAGTCGGGGTGGTTGTGATTGTGTTTTCCAGCATGCTGGTGGCTCTTGGTCTGGAACTTCTGCAGCCTCGCGACGCTGGCCTTATCCATCTGTTCGAGCAGCTGCATACACAGCTTGATGTCGGTAATGAGGGCGTCGCAACGGTTGCGGGTGAAGTCCTCGCGGACGACAACGCGCAGCATCTTCAGATTGTTGGTGTTCGGGGCCATGGTGTACGCAGGGACAACCCAGCCGCGGACACGAAGCTGACGTGCCAGAGCGAACTCATCGTAGCTTCGCTCATCGTTCTCATCATCCGGAAGCCGGAAAGCGACCAAGGGCAGACCTTCGCCGGACTTCTTCGACATGAGCTTGAAGCCTAGGGCTTGCACAGAGTCGGCGAGGTAGTCGGAAGTCCTGGTCAAGTTGGACATGATGGCCTTGTAACCGTGCTTTCCGAGACGGATAAGCTGGTAGTACTGGCCAATGACCTGAGATGCACCCTTGGAGAAGTTGAGGGTGAAGGACGACTGATCAGCCCCCAGGTAGTTGATGTTGAAGACCAATTCTTGTGGCAAGAACTCGGCACCACGCCAGACGACCCAGCCGACACCAGGGTAGACAAGGCCGTACTTGTGTCCGGAAACGTTGATGCTCACAACCCTGGGCAAGCGGAAGTCCCACTCGAGGTCAGGGACGGTGAAGGGTGCGACGAAGCCTCCACTTGCCGCATCGACGTGAATGGGAGTGTCCATTCCCCGCTCAATGAGTAAGTCGTTGACGGCCTTGACATCCTCATACTCGCCAGTGTAGGTTGTTCCCAGGATGCAGCAAATACCGATGGTGTTCTCATCGACCAAGTCGACCGTCTCCTTAGGATCAATGACGTAACGGTCCTGGCTGCAATAGACGAGCTTCTCCTCGATCTCGAAGTAGCGTGTAGCCTTCTCCCAGCAAACCTGGACAGCCGAGCTCATGACAATATTCGGGTTTTCGGTCGATTTGCCCTCGGCCTTCCTCTTGTTTTTCCAGACACGCTTCATAGCCAGAACTCCCAGCATGATGGCTTCGGACGAACCAACACAGCTGGTTCCAACGCCCTCGCCGGTAGGAGCGTTGAACATGCGTCCAATCATGTTGACGCAGCGGCTGAACCAGAGTGAATTAGCATCAGACCATCATGATAAATTCAATGATACCAGGAAGATGGGGGGCCTCGCGACCTGCCCGGCAGCCGCTTCGGTGGGAGGGCTCTTACTTCTGAATCTCGGCAGTTTTGGGGTACTCTTCATAGTCAATGAAGTTCTTAGAAAGGGATTCGGCCATGAGCTTCTCAGCTTCATCCTCCTGATAGTCGGTTAGTACGCTTGTGTTTGAGTACATTGGTAGATGCTTGGACAGTCACATACCATGTAAGTTGTGACAAAGGAAGCGAGGCTATTGAAGACTGCGGCGTTAGCCATGATCACCAAGACAACCATTGACTTGAGCAACTGTCGAAGCTTACTTGAGCATTGGGTTACCGTCGAGGGAGAGTTCATCCTTGATCATTCGGTAGGCAACGTCTCTAGGCATCTCTTCTTCAGGGATCTCGTGGCGGGGCAAGTCCTCAACAGCGAACTTGGAGCCATAGACGGAGGTTGCGAAGTCGTCGTTGTTCTCGGCAAGTTTGAGGTGGACCTTCTTGACCTCCTGCACGAGGTTCTTCTCGACCTCCTCGGGGTTGGGGATGTGACTGAGGTGGACCATTTTAAATGTGTGATCGTTCGGGTGTCGAGGATAGTATGGGAGTGGTCTGTTGTCGTCTTCTGTTTATATCTGGAGGAAGATTGCGAGTCAGCACTGCATATTCTGTGATGGTATGGAAGCCCCAAGCCGCTGTGTGTCTCAGATTCACATGGGGTGACGGTCCATTGGAAGAAGCGTTCCGCGTGGACCGATTCACCGGAGCCAGGAGAGGTAGTAAGTGAAACATGTAGTAAGTCACTGTCGATCGTACATACCAGAAGAACTTTGTTCGTTGCGTGAAGGCGGGTTTCCTAGGGCAGCTGACAAGAGATGAGGATGAAGATGAGGGAGACAAGAGAGAAGGTTGGAATGGCACAGTTTATTTGGGGAGAAGCTGTAGAATATAGGTACTTGTGGTCATCAAAGGGGGCGGAGGGGCACAAGAGCAGGAGCGCATGGAGGGGAACCTTGGAAGCGCGGACGGAGAATACCAAAATAGGTAACTAGCTGGGTAGCTCAAACAAGCACCCGGACCCCGGTGACGTACTTGATATGATGCGGTACTTGGAGCTTACTGTTAGCAGTAACGCGTAACGGCATCCATGTGCCGAGGCAGGGATAGGCTGATTTGTATCTGGGAACTACTGTGTACGGACCCGTACCCCCATGAGCCTGTAGCAAGGCCTCCCATCACCTCTGTGTGCCTCTGTGCCTTCTGTTGCCAGTCATCTCTGGTAGATAGATACATCATAAGACACCTGGGCATCTTTTTGGACCATTAGTATAGACGCACGTAGTCGCCCTGCGTGATTCATGCGCTGCAAACCCTGGAAGAGATGAGGTCTGAGCCTTTGGGTTGGTCCAGTGCTAGGCCTCCTCTGCCGGTTTCTTCAACAAGCCACTATGATCGGCAAGGGGATAACAAGCATTCTAGACCCAATCCTGGCATGGTTCGGCAAAAAGCTTGGCTTGGACCCAGCAGGGATCTTGCAGTCTTGCAGGTCCTATCTTCCTGCTTGATGTCAAGACACGGATCACCAATGTGGCACGTCTGGTGGCTCCCTCTCACATCTGAATCTTGGATGGACTGGCAGGCTGACAGGTCACTGTCCTGTCAATCAGTGGGGAACAACAAACGCGTCCCGCTGTCCTGAATTTTCAAGACTGCATCATGCTTGGTTCTCGGGGTGCTGTCTTGATGAAGCTGAGAGTGATGCCTGTCACGCTGCCTCTTCCACCCGCGTGTTTTTACATTGGTGGTGAGGAAGGGGGCGATGCCCAGATTCAAGGGACACAGCCCCCCCCCCCCTTATTGCTTGACATCCCGAAGGTGAACTGGCAAGACCCAATCAACCAATCAACCGATGGCGCCACTCATCGCAAACACAATTCGCAACAGTGGTGACAGTTTGTTGCCGTTCTTGTCACTGACACCTAGGACAGCATTCCGGATGTTATTTCGCGGAAAGGGAAAGGGAAATGGCTCAATTTAACTAAAATTACAATAGAAAAGAACTCTAGTCATATGATGATTCCCGCCTGAACACATGCGACCTCGTCCCTTCATAACCACATGCTCAAAACGCCATGCCATGTCATAATCCCATGTGGTGTGCTCCACCGCGCCCAGCCGAGCACCCTCTTCCATAATCCATCCCAGTCCCGTCAGACCCGCCCAGCATGATCATGATTTGGGAGTAATAGTTCGATACCAAAGACCTTTCCGTATCGCATCTGTCTCCCAATTCGTATCGTCGATGAAAATAGCCAGCCGTATTACCATTCTTCATCGCCATCTCTCCACGTGCCTTTCCAGATTCGTTTAGCAATCTTCCCGACACAGCAAGAGGTCTCCCTAACTCCGGCTCACGCTGGTGGTCGGTGCAGAAGACGAGGGCCCTTCCTGGCCAGACGACGACCGTTGCGCCGCCCTCGTCCTGACGTGGAATCTATCCCTTAGTCGATCTGTCAACCGTGCCCGGGTATGGTTCTCATCCTCGTTGCTTCCGTGCAATCCTTGCCGCTGTTCTGTTTGATACCGCCTGAGCGCTTCGATGCGTTCCTCGACAGTGGCATGTCGGAGTCGACGCAACTCGAACAGTATGGATCGGCGATGCGATGCATGCGACGAGTCCCCGCCTTCAATATCTGCACCTGGTTGTGGTGCTCCGTCGTGTTCGGCATCGCCTCCCTCGCCCTCACCTTCGTCCGGCCTCAAATCGAGGCGACTGGTGATGGATCGATTAGCATGGCTGGCACGAAACGTGAGTAGGGTATGCACCATAACTTACCAAAGTGGACAAGTACCCGAAACGTTGACCAGCCAGGGGTCAACACATTGTGGGTGGAATTTGTGGTTACAAGGCAGTACTCGGACGTCCTCTCCAACAGTGAAATCATCTGTGCAGATTGAGCAACCCAGTCCTCCCTCATCTGTTGCAGCGGCGCCACTGTTGCCACCTTCTCCAGCATTCTCCTCGCTACCCGAAACTGTGCCGAGCGCACCTGCAGCAGCAGGATGGGTTGGAGACCCGGGAAGGCTCTCCGGGAGTGTTGAGAGATGGCGGGTCGAGCCATTGTTTGGTATCTCACCATTCTCATCAGCGGTGTTTTGCGGTTGCGCATTCTCGAGTTCGATGTTGGGATCCGGTTTCGGTTGGTTCGAGTCGCCAAACTTGACGATTGGTATAGTTTCGAGCACAGCGCGAGCCAGCCCCCTAGCACGACTCTGCGCTGGCCGTCCACCTAATCCATTGCGCGGTCCGTACCTCTCGGGGTATCTGCGTGCGCGTATAGCGCCGGTTGCGATAATAATAAGGAAGAGAAACGTGATCAGGCCAGTAATGCTGTACAGTATGCTCATAGCAACAGCTGGATTGCTCCCGCCCTGTTGGCTGGCCTTGGAGGCTTTGGACGTCCCAGTGAAATTTCCACTAATTGTTGCACCTATCGATCCGTCCGACGAATTGGTAATGGTCAAGGCTTGTGAGGCCTCTTCCGCATCGGACATGGTAAGAAAGGCGTCGTAGACGAGATCCTGGCCAGCAAGACCGCAGCTCATCCCTACCTGGCTGTACAGAAGGATGGCTGCTGGTTGCGGGTCGTTGCTCATAAGAGAGTTTAGGATCATGTTTGGTTGAATGAACGAATCAGTCAACTGATCACAACACAGGTATGGTATGATGTCGGCGCCGGCGATACTGGCATAATTGTTCTCGTCGGCAATAACCAGGTATCCTTCAATGCTGATTTTCTGTGGTCTATGTCAGCAAACTCTTGAGTTCCAGTACATGTAGAGATGTTAAAGTCAAGTAGCTTACCCCTCGAGAAGCCTGCGATTCGTTCAGACCCAAGTTTGTTGTCAAGGGAATGACAGTGTAGGTCAAGGGCACAGTAACCCCATTCGATTCCAATATGGACAATTGCATCTCAGAGGCCTTCTGCCAGCTGTATACTTCCATCGTGGTGTACGTCTCGGCTAGGTCACACACAACGGATTTGACATTGGCAATGGCCAACGCCAATGAGAAAGCGTGACGACGACCCATTTTGCCCAACATTGCGACGGTCAATGTTGCCGCGGCTTCCGATAGACAAATTGATGCTCGGTTGGCCTCAAGCAATGAACAGATCGCTTAGAAGTGAACGCTTAGTGATGGAGTCGGTTTAAGTCGACCAGGTTATGTACGCCCAAGAATTATCTGGACAGTTGGATTTGAGGTGACGGCATCGCACATCAATCCAGAAGATATGAGTATGGTGCGCTCCAGTGCGATGTCAAGCTGAACTGTAAGCAGAAAGCACACCTCGTCCAGGCGGCTAACGTTATACCAAAAGGGCTCAAGAGACCTTAGCATGAGAACGGGAGAGCCACCTGATACTATGAAAGGAAGGCGGATTCTTCAATATCCTGGGTGTGGGCAGGTAGGAACGCTCAGCACTGGAAGAGCCCTCGTGGATTCTCCTCTGAAGAAGGTGCTGTCACACAGATTAAACGCGGTTTGATGACCACTTGCCATTCGGTCAGTGCGGGCTTTCGTGGACAGTAGGTGGTTGTTGATTATGGACTGCATTCCAGCTGTTCGACAAAGCAAGCACCTGGGCAGGAACAGCGTATGGTACGCAGCACTACCTAGGTATGCTTTGCTGGTGACGCCGTTCTCGGTGCTGGTGCCGCTTGCTCCGCCCGCCGGTCTTTCTTGGCGCTTCCAGATTCGAGGATTGGAGATATCAAGGATTTGATTGAAGACACGCATTGACAGATGTATTGGGGCATAGAAATTGGTGGTGGCAGACGACGGTCAGTGTCATTGTACGACATCCACGTTCTGAGCTGAGATCAGGAAGCAATGATGAGAGTAAAGCGGGAGTTTCGGGGGTGCACACTTGACCTCAGACGACAGGTGAGAGGGGTGACCCGGGATAAAACAGGGTTAGGGTTTATCTATCATGAAGCGTCCTGGAGCGCCATATCTCTTCTTTTCTTTTTAACTCTTTCAAAGGAAGCGCATATTCTAGCCTCAATTCTAGTCTCGTATCTTCTATCAGGAATGTCCATATCAGTGTTGCCTTACCCTTCCTTGCGAAGGTGAAGTGGAGTGGCGGTAGGCCGTTGTGAGACGTCATTTACGGGAGACCTCGATAACCACAGCTACAGAGGCGCATGCGATGGGGAAATATAAGTGCCATTTTAATGAACTGTTCTAATACAAGATTCAACTATTAATTGCCGAGGCCACTGGCGTTCGTAAAGCTCAAAATAGGAGTGAACCATTGAATTTCTCCACGTAGCAGGTTTGAGCTTCATACGGGAACCGTTTGTAGCCTTGGGGGCCACCCCCTGCCAAAGCAGGCCACACAGTGAAGACCGCTGGGCCATAGCCAGCGCCTTTCAAGACAAAGCAAACTTGATGTGAGAGCTTTACAGCTCTTAGGATATGACTTGTTATTGACATCGAGTTGAGGTCATGGACCACGGATGGATCCATACCTCCACGCCAAGGTGTTAATTTTTTTCCAAACCCTAGGGAAAGCGCTGGGTGCTGTCTTCTGTAGCCGCGAATACATCCAAAGGATGGTATATATGTACTGTAGGTTACTAAAGCGTGTGCAACTTGAGAAATTTCGGCCGATACAGTATTGAAATTCGGCAAGGATATATTGAGCAACAAGCAAGTCGGGCGACGGAGAACCCTGGAAAGGTAACTTTAGAACGAGTCCGTAGGCAAAGTCTTCGGAGATCTCTTCGTCTGAGACATCGTACTACCGCAAGTTAGATCTCACCTGCCGCCAGCAGGACCAAACCTGACCGCTCAAATCTCTTCCATATCCCCCAAATCGTCCATAGGCGGGTAGTCTCCAATATCCACCCTCTCGGGCCTCGCGAACACGCCATGTTTCAGCTCTGAAGGCTCGCCCCAGTACCTCACGCCGTTAATGCTACCATCGTTCTTGCCCACGGGCTCGTCGAGCTGAACGCCGACCCACGCGCCTGAGCCACCTGGAATCTCCTTCACGTCGCCCACGTACATGACCGTGCCCCTTCGTGTTTCATCGCCTCCCACGCGGCAACGCTTGCCGGCCTCGATCCCGCGACTGCGAACCTCCTCGGCGAATGCGGCGATCTTGGCCTGCTCGCGGCTGGGGCCATTAGGATCAAACCGGCCCAGCTTCTCCGACTTCTTCCAGGCGAGAACAGAGTCGGTCTTCTTGGCGTACTCTTCCTCTGGCATCACGTACTTGTCGACGCCCGTGGCATCTGTGAAGTTTGGCCTCGCCCCAGGAGGTCGGGTGTCGAGGATCTACGTTGGATGTTAGCATATAAATGGTACCGACTGATACAGGCCTCAAGGGTCGTAGGGACTCACGTGTAGCTCAGCGTATGCCGTAAGAGGGAAGGCGGTGAGATAAGTCGAGTCTTCATCGTTGGCTTCTATGAATATGGTCCCTTGAGCCGGAGTCTTGAGGGAGAGTCTTTGTGATGATGGGGGTATGCCGGTGATAGGCTCCAGTTTCGCCTTCAGTCGGCTGATTGACCATGATGGGGTGATACGACGCTCTGATGAGGAGTTCTCAGCCACCAACAGTAGTGGGACATCTGCCATCTTGTCTTGTAGTGCCTTGGTCTCGCGACTTGATTATTGTGAGTATGATCCTTATCTCACACGCGGTGTATGCTTTCGAATTTGAATGTGCGGATATCACGACACGATGTCTTGTAATACCGAGAGCGATGTCGTGTCGAGCGAGGTTATTCCGATGATCTTCAAGGTTCCACTTTGGGCAGTGGCAAGCCACATAAGAAGCCTCAATCCCCAGGCCCGATTTATCGTGGCGCATGGCCCGTGCATGTGCTCCAACTGGCAATTGGCAAGCAGCACTTCATCCCTGAAATTGTCCGAGCTTCAACAACGACAATGATACCTCAGCAACTTCCTAGGTATGTAAAACCCTCCTCTCCACGATCTTCATGTCCTCACCCAAACAATTCACCAAATACTATGCATCCCAGCCACCGTCTTCACACGGAATTTGAGATCTAGCCCAAGATGACCCTTCGGTCTAAATTGTACTTTCTACTTGGAATTGCTGCATTTCCCCAGCCCAAAAAGCATATAGGGATCGAAACGCAGAAGCGGTGACCTAGGAACTCGACGCTCCCGGATTGACAGTCGTCCACGACAGCTACCTACTTAGTACACTAGGTGCCGTACTATGCAAGTACAAGGTCCCGTGAGGTCACTTGAAACTTGTTAGTGATGCCCGAACAATGATGGCCATCTCCATGCCATGCCAATGCCGACAATGCCATTCACTCATTGGCCCACGCCCGTTTGCAGTCTCCTTAATATAGAGAACTCGCCGCATCTAAGGCTACACGACATTGACGACATTGCAGGTGGATGCATAATCGAATGCTGTCAAACCTGAGATTTCGCGTGTCTCTTGTCCTTGTCTTCGGAGCATTTCCTTGTGGCTGGGTATTTCTATGCTGTTCAATTGGTTGTGATCTGCATTTCGACAAACGGTCAGTGTGGGAAATCAACTTGATTTGCTGCTCCTCACCACGTCGACGCTGCTTCGTGGTTCCCGGAAGCAAGCCAGCAGCCGCGGTAGACTACAGTCTGACATGGACGCCCAGGGCTCGCCTCGCCCTGGGCCGCATTGCCAGCCGAAACGAACGGGAACAGAAGCACAATACTACGCAAAGCAAAGGTCCGCTGCATGACATGCCAGTATGCAGCCACCACTGCACAATATATTGTTGTGGATTGTTTAGCCGACCGTTGGGTGACTTCGAATGCCGCCCAGACATGTTCAACTACACATATTCTCTTGTCGCAACCAGTTCCCCGAGATGCTACCAGTTTACCTGGGCACTACATCGTCTGAGGTGCTAACGACCTATTGGAATCAAGGTGTCTTTGTGCCGCTTGGACTCATCGCGGCGTACAAGGCACGAACTAAACCAACTACCTTCTCGGTGCGCGCGAGATATGGATACATTTGCTTCTGTGACTGGGCCGACGAGCTACCACAGTATTCTCGGCATTGCGTACCACAAGGTTCGGTCTGCCGGTGTCAACTACTGCGTCGTCAGGCCATGGATGTTATTGATGCGCATCA
Organism: Cytospora piceae; assembly: GCA_016508685.1. Taxonomy (NCBI): domain Eukaryota; kingdom Fungi; phylum Ascomycota; class Sordariomycetes; order Diaporthales; family Cytosporaceae; genus Cytospora; species Cytospora piceae. Next base: position 345,696 of record JADMLE010000005.1, on the reverse strand, counting down.
ACCCTTGCTACCTAAGATCCCGTCTTGCTACTCAATCTTCACCGCCTTGTCGGTTCATCACGCGAAGCTTGCCAAAAAGCCTTCTGTCATGTTCCAGAACATACACGGGCGAATTGGGTGGTAACACCTGATGACGGCGCCTTGTCCAAAGGCCGTCTAAACCTACGGCGGGGGTGTCTTTCGAGTCTATCATCCAACTCAGTAGGGGAACTACTGTACCCTATAATTCCCTCCCGTGCAACGTCACCGAATTGAGACTACTTCAACCGCTTGAGACATTGGTCCCGTCCTATCGGTTTCAAGTGGTGGCGGAGGATCGTGATATCAGATCCGGCACACCCTCTCCTCCGGCCAGACATCTGCTGGGAGACAACTGTCTCGGCCGCCGCAACATCGGGCGACGGAATGTTCAGGTTATTGCAGCTCCAGCGCTACATATTGTCACGATTCATCGGTGGTGCAAATGAACTAGGCTAAGCCCAGGCCTTATGCAAGGCCAACAAACCATCCCTCTCAGCAACCCTCCGCTACGGTACGACAGGGGAACATGCTCCTTGACACCATCCAGCTCTGCCACCCATGCCCAAATGTTGTCCAATAGTTCAGGGGAGGCGATGAGAGGATTGAATCGGTTGGGCCATTATTCGAGCAGCTGCCCTACTAACGGTACATTCAGCGCCAGGGCTGTCGGCACCACCATGACGGCACACATGAGCATTCTCTCACTTGACTTGTACGTGGCCCTTGGGGTGGGTGGATGTTTCAACGACTTCTCAGAAGTCATCATGCCCTGGCAGGCAGATCCTCCGATGTCACGCTATTGCAACACCGCCGGCCGCATGCACCAGATATGCCATCGGAGGATTTCGGCTTCCTCTGACCGGGCAAACGGAAATCATAGCAGGCGGCTGTCAACGTCAATAACTCGCTGCAGTCTTTCAGATGCATTGTGGCTGAACTACAACAAATGACACGGAGACACAGACCGCGCCTCTGTGCCACCATAGCTCGGGCAGCAACAGCCACGACGACATAGGCTCAATTCCGTGCCGCCCTCCTAGTCCATGCTACTGCGATGCGTATCAAGTGTCATCTCGCAGCAGGCAGGTGCGGCATCGTGCGTCTGGAGCTTGGTCGCAACTTGACAGCCCAATTCCCTTGTTACTTGTAGCTCCCACCGTGGTCTTCCCTGTGTATTGTTCGCCAAAATCGCAGCCCATCCAGGGTTCTTCCCTGTCACAGATCCCACACGACATGCTGACGGAAGAAGGGCGTGGAAGGAGAAGCTCGACGTGGAAGGTTTACAACGCCGTATTGCCGTACGCGGGCAGAATGACCAGAAAAAGCAAAATCTCAACGTACCAAATTCGCGGCTCGTTGCCCCGTTCGGGACTGGTTTTGATCCAAATGAACCCCTCCCCCTCCGGTCTACGGCAGGGTTTCGTCTGAGATGGTACACTAGAAATCGAATGCACACGACCAAAACGGTATCGCATCAGACGTACTTCGTACCGAACTGCTGGCTCATGTACTATGAGGTACTCTTGATCAACGATCGAAGATCATGGTTCATGGGCAGGGTCAGTCCTGTGACCGAAGTCAAAATCTAGACAAAGCGGCAGGTTTTGCACGCGACAGATCGGTATCGACGTAGGATCATAGCAGGGCTTGCCGCATATGAATGACCAGATGACATGATATGACCACGGTAATCCAGCACCACGGTCCAGAGGCCCATGGGTCTTCCTGCACCTGATGATGAACCTAACACACACAGCCGAGCAGTTTCCCTGATTCAGCGGAGAGAGGTGGCGGGAGGGATGCAGAGCTGACCGCCAGTTCATCAATATTCTACCGTAGCTGTGAGCTAAGTCTCGGCATCTCAGGGAATCCCCAGGGTTCAGCATGCGACCCTTTTGCTGGGCATTCGCTCGAAGACAAACGATTAATGGATGATCATTCCAGCAAATGATGTCGCTCTTCTCTGGCGACCCATATGTAACGAAGTGTAGCGGACAATGGGGCAAGAAGTCGGCGAGCGAGAAGATGTCTTGCATGAGGCCCCGCAACAATGGCCTTGTCGATGCCGGTCCGGGCCCCACATCATCGTCGGTATGTCAAGAAACAACAAGGCTTTGCAGTACGCCGTCACATTTATCCAGTCCCCGAGCATCTCATCTCCAATGCCAACGCCAACGCCAACGCCCACGTCTCCGCTGTCCTGGGCCAGTCGGCAGCCTAGTCAAGACCGAACTCATGGATTGCCTGAATCCATTTTAGGTTGAGGCTTAGGGGTTCGAGGCTCCCCAACCGTCTCCCAACCTGTGGTTCGGTTTCACGCCTGCTCACTATGCCTGCATCTGGGTGAAATGCCACTACTCGTAAGGCCACCCATACTTGCCAACCACGTTATTTTCGACCCTACCCGCGCAGGTGTCAGACAACGGCCACCTCACATCCGTTGCACGCCCTGCAACCACGTGTGCACGAAGAACGCCTATTACATGTTGACCTAACGAGAATCAGGTCCTCTTCCATCCACATCTTTTACATTCACTGACCACAACGGTATTTCTGCCCCTTTTTCACAGTCGACTGACCTCCTGAAGGTTCAAGGTAGGTCCGTAAAGCAACATGACCCGGGACCACCATCCCGGAAGCTTGACCCCCAATTTTCGGGGTGGCGAACTGGTCAGAGCCCTGGTTCCCGGCATTACGGTCATCTGGTCCATTACGTTTTATCCAGATATCTTCCCTCTGGGCCGTTCGGCCAAGTGAAGCGCCCACCCCGGGATATCCGAGGGCGCTGTTCCCCGACCATTCAAGGCTGAATGCCACCGGGACATTCGCGCTATCGAGTGATGGCAGTCATTCTCAAGGCGATGGACCGTAGGGCACCATTCAGGATATCTTAACAAGGGGGTGTAAACAAAATACATAACTAACTGCCCAGCGAGCTCATGCATGGCTTCGTGGCCATGTCATCAGGCCCTACACAGTACTTACTGTACATGGTCGTAGCTCACCACACCAACAACAGTCCCCATGTTGGTCTGTCTTCGACAAGGGCACCCCTTCATGGGTTCCCACTCTGACGGATGGTAAGCGCACGTCCGGGGGCGTCCCTACAGACCTAGACTAAGTTACCCTACCTATTCCTTTCTCATAACTTTGCTTCTTCTGACCTTGTCTCGAATAATGCGCAGCAACCTGACCAGTTCTGGCCCCTATGGTTCGTTCATTAAGCTAGAGACGCCGCCACAACCCTGAAGGCGTTCATGTTTTTCTCACTGCTGCCACTGCTGACTGTTGACACTGCAACATCCAGTGGATCGTGGCCTTTTCCAGAACAACCCTATATCTGCAAATTACTCGCTCTGATATAGGCGCCGGAAATTCCAGAACACAAACTAGGTCTCTAAGGCCGCCACCAGCCACTTATACATGATGATGTTGCCATCCACTTACTTGGGCTGGCCTCTCTTTCGGCTCCACACTCTGAGCACACCCCTCGTGGTGACACCCCTCCCTGGTTACTGCCTTTCTTACCTTGTGCTGGTCTAGCTAGTGCCCATTTTTTCTCTCTTTCCTTCGTCTACATACCTTCACTGTACTTTCTTGTTGGTCCTTCATTGAGCCATATTGGCTCATGACACAGTAGCACTTCTTTCGGACGAACCTGCTTGTTTCTTTTTCTTTCCCTTCTCCTTCTTCCTATCATTTACTTGCAGGCGCATCTTCCCGCAGCTAGCCCAGCTTCTTCCCTGTCGAGCACGCCTCCATCCCACCCCCCCTACTCCTTGCAAGACGACGACAACAACACTGGCAGCTTCCTTTCCTGCGGTGAACGGAACCCTTGACAAACTAGTTTAATTAAAGTATTCACCCGCTTTAAGGCTGCGATCTCGCGACTCTAGGATCCTGGACGGGCCCATTGTGCTGTGAATTTTGCTTCCTTCTTTTCTGCCCTGTCAGGAAGTCGACATATCCATATCCTGGTCATCATTGGTGGGCGAGTGTTGATGTGGCGCCAATCATGTTCATGTCTTTTACTTCCCAAGACGCGACTCACGCCTTATATCTCTGAGGACGCCCCCTGGAGGGTCCCTTTGATCTTTTCGTGTTGAGCTCCTGGCGTCCAAAATCATCCACATTGCATCTTCTACATCTACCCACCCCCTCTCGTGGCGTTCAAGGTCTAGTTCTATCACTTTGTTTCCTGATACCAAAGATCCGCTTGAAGCTCACCCTTCTGACATCCCAGAGTGTTGCCGAAGCACTGTCTCTTCGAAATCATCTGGACAAGAGGAAACGGAGACTGCTGGGCGAAGTTGAGCTGTTGCTATCAAACGAAGAAGTGGTGTGGAGGTTGGCGGCAGAGTCATCAGGCCTGGAGTAGTGAACGATCAAGGTACTATTGAAGTACAGACGTCACCCTTGAGCACTGTTTCGGCGCGCACCCCACTTATATCCACCAGAAGGCAAGGGGCAAACACCAGACATCAGCGAAGCGGAGAAGGGGACAACAGCGCGAGGGCCGAGTACAAGAGGAGGCCATCGCAAAGCCTGCCCACGTCAAGTAATTACTTGCCACTCACAGGCAGAATCTGGGCAACGACACCATCACCGTGGATATCAGGTCTCTCCTCAAGGTCCCCGACTCAGATGAGTCCTCCGACTCACCTCCCAACCAGCCCTCACGAGCCAGAGCCGCGCCTATCCTTGCGCCTCCTTCTTCAGCGCCAGTACAAGCAGCCGCTCACCAGCCCTCGGCGAGGCCACCAACAACAGCTACATTGGCACCAGCTGCGACCATCACAGGTGGTCCGCAGCCAGTCGCCGGAGTGGCTCCCTCAGCAGGAACCCTGTACGCCGCGCCGCCGGCGCCCCCTCCGCCCGGCGTCTACTCGTGGCTCGGGGGAGGAGGCTACGCGCCAGCAGGGGCCATCTTGGGAGGAGGAGGGACAGGGCTTGTATCAGCAGCCCCAGGACGGCCGGGGGCGATAGGACTAAGCCCAAGAGGACCGCCGCCAGCCGGCAAGCGCAGCATGCCGCCGCACACGGCCGAGAGCCCGGCCAAGAAACAGAGCAAGTGGTCACCGGAGGAGGACGCGCTCATCATCGAGCTGCGCGGCCGCGGCATGAAGTGGGAGGACATCTCGAAGCGGCTACCGGGCCGCAGTGCCATCAGCTGCCGGCTGCACTACCAGAACTACCTCGAGAGGCGGAGCGAGTGGGACGAGGAGCGTAAGAACAAGCTCGCGCGGCTATACGAGAGGTGAGTGATGACCGAACCGACGCACCAATCCCGCACCTTTTTTGGACCATGAATGAACTGGATGCGCGAAAATCTCCCGTCTTACAATTGGGCACCATCCAGCCCACCCTCGCTCAACAGCTGGGCTGCTGGGCAGCGAAGGAGGGGGGGCTGGACCGGTCGAGAGCGTCCAGTTCACCACAGCCGATCTGCCGGGCATACGGAGTAGCGGAGTGCAGCTCTTTTGAAGATCCACACAAACCCCCCCATCCCCCACCCGATCTCGTACAGCAAAAAAACTAGCACCAAGAAAATCGCTGACTCGCGCGCCTTTCCGCTCCATCACAGGTTCAAGCCGGAAATGTGGGCCAAAGTCGCAGAGGAGATGCAGGTCCCCTGGCGCGCTGCGGAAGCAATGCACTGGCAGTTGGGCGAGACAGACATGGCGCGGAGGGCAGGGGTCGTCCCCTTCTCGCTGTCCTCGGCCAATGTGGCACAGGACGCCAGCAGCAGCAGCAGCAGCAGCAACAATATCAGTATCAGCAGTGTCAACAACCGGCAGTCACCCTCCAGGGGCCACGTCCACTCCCAGTCCCAGGGCAGTGTGCCCCGGAGCGATCCTCACATACTCGGCATATACCATAACCGCAATGGTGGTGGTGGTGGTGGTGGTGCACCACCTTACCAGACTGCCCATCCTCACCATCCTCACCATCATCAACACCCGCCGCACCCACTAACAATCCCCGCGCCATTAGCGACGATACCGCCGCCGGGCTCGGGGCGTGGTGGTAGTGGTGGCGGTGGTGTTGATCACTTAGCTCCGAGACGGGAGAGTCTACCGCCCCGACCGCCTCCCGGTGACTTCCTCTACGACAGTGGGCCGCTGGCCCCGGGGCCGGGACTTGCACCGATCCAACCGCGGGAACGCGTCGGAGGTGGTGGAGGAGGAGGCGGAGGGATGCAGTTGCCGAGCGTGGCCGAGCTCACGACCGGGGTCAGTCCTTACTCCACGCCGGCGTACTCACTGGGTGGCACGAGTGCGAGTCCCAGCGCCACTGCAAGTCCCAGACAAGTGGTGTTGCAAGGCCCGCCTCTGGGCTACGGCGAGTCACCAGGGGGTAGCACCCCTGGGTCGGTGAAACGGGGGAGGTCAAGTCCCGATTCTGGAAGACAGGCTACGAGGAGGAGACATTGAAGGGTTACAACCTTCGATGGTTGGGTATGATTCTGGAATGACAACGAAAGTTACGACGAATACGATGATTTTGGCGGGCATAGACCTGGGGTTTAGGTAGATACAGGAAAATTCCTAGACACGCACGCACACACACACACACACACGCATACAACGCACAAAAAAAGGGATGGACATAGGGTGTCGGGACGGAACGGCTTGGATGGTGATTACGTTACGGGCTTGGGGCTGGACTGGTGGTCATACAAGAACAAACTCCTACACAGGGAATCACGGGCAGTGGATGTCAAGTGGAGCGGAGGCACAGATGACCATTCCACGACGCGCGACGATATGATTGATGATAACTTGGGTGAGGGCCAAACGGAACTGCATTTGATAGGGTGTGCGTGCATTGGGCCGGAACGGATGCGTTTTGTTCTTTCTCCTCGAGTCTACGGCAAGGAGTATCAGCCATCGTCTGTTTAACTGTCTGTCTACATCTTGCCTTCCCACAACCAGAAGAAAATCACCAACAAAAGACCAGTGGGAACTTTACACCTTGAGGCGCGGCGGCTTGTTGTCCTGTCATTACTTCTACGCACAATATTTTCTATTACCTGTACTTATTGCTCTACTTTGTTTGCTTGTCACTGGGTCCTTGGGAAAATACACGGTCGGTCCAAACCTGGTACAGTGAGAGTGGAAAAGGGGAGGGACCGGGGGGGGGGATCTTGGGTTTGGGGGGTTTTGGTCGGGGCATAGCGATGCAACGCGATGTGATGGGATATCACATATGAGATGCCGAGTGGAGGGCATTACTCGGCATAGCTTACAACAGACTTGTTCTGTCACTATCACAAAAGATTCACATAAAGACCGTGCAGTGATCAGAAAGAAGCAAATCTGCCGTTTGTTTTCTCGAACAACTTTCCCCTTTCCATCAGCCTGCAATCACCCACCAGTTGTCCCGCTCGTAGCCGCTGTTGACGACCTTGCCTCCAGCAGAGACGACCTCCTCCTCCAGCTCGCCCTCCTTGTACAGGTGGTAATACCGATGGAATGTCTTGTCGGCGTGCCGATCCCCCTGCTGCTTGCTGCTGTCACTGTTATTTCCGGCTGTGCCCGCAGCTGCAGTAGCGGCGGTGTCCGCATCAGCCACGCCACCGCGGTGCTGCTGCTGGTCCCGCTGCTGTTGCTGTTGCTGTTCAGGTTGCTGTTGCTGTTCAGGTTGCTGTTGTTGTTGTTGTTGTTGTTGTTGTTGTTTTTGTTTGTCCTCCTGCAGCTTTTCACCGCCCTCACCGTCGTCCGGTTGGTCAGCAGGCGGGCTGTCACTGCTGTCCGTGCCGCCGCCGCCAGCATTTTCGGGACGCTCCAGGCTATTTTGGCTGTTTTCGGCAGTCTCATCGTGCTTGCTGGCCTGCACCTGCACCTGCCCCTGCCCTTGCCCGTGCCCTTGCCCTTGCCCTTGCCGCTTCCCCTGCTTCTGCTTCTGCTTCCCCTTCGCTTGTTGTTTCTTCTTCTTCTGCGGGGGCGCCTTCATCACCCAGGGAACCAGGAGGTCCTGCTCCCCGCCCTCGTCCCACCCCCGCCTGCTGCTGCTCTGCTCCAGCGCCCAGACGTACACCAGGATCTTCCCGCCGTCACCACCGTCACCTTCACCACCATCCTGGCTGCTGCCCCGCCGGATGCACCGGAGGAGCTGCCGGATCGCGTCGACCCGCCTCTCCCGCGTGGAGAGGTGGTGGACCACGGCGATGCAGATGGCAAAGTCGGCGCTGGCCTCCCGGAAGGGCAGGACGAGGCTGTCCGCCACAGCGACGTCCGCGCCCTGTATCATGCCTGCTGTGCCGCCGCCGGCCACTCCTGCCGCAGCAGCAGCAGCCACGTCCGCTGGAGAACAATACCGCCTGCTGCACCAGAGGTCCCTGGCCAGGGCCACGAGGGCGGCGCTCCTGTCGCAGCCCAGCATGAGCACGTCCCTGTTGACGCCCATGTTCTTGCCGTTCCCGCAGCCGACGTCCAGCCCTACGGACCCGGGGCGCTGGGACGCCAGGAAGGAGGAGACGAAGGGCCAGGGCTTGTGGCGCGTGGCGCTGAAGTGCGAGGCGATGGCCTCGTAGACGCCGTGCACGTGGGCCTCCTCGTAGGCGTCCACGGCGCCGTGCTCCTCCCCGGGCCGCGACGGCTGCGGCGCTGGGGGCGATGTGAGGACCATGATGATGTGATGGGTGGGTGGGTGAGTTGGTGATGTTGGTCTTGACCCAATGCGGTAACAACCACAACTGCAGTAATCCCGTACAAAAACAGTAAACCGTCCCTTTTTGATCCGCACCAGACGCTAACGGATCCTGCCTTCGGAGGGTTTTGGCCCTTTTGGTTGGTTTTGGTTGGGTATTTTATTGGGCCCAGTGATCCTCGATGGCGCGCAGTAGCTGAGTAGTCGAGCTTCTGGAGTGCAGCAGCTGTTGTTTCCTATTCCCGGAGAGGAGCTACACCCGAATCGGCATGTCAAATCGATATCTTATCTACCTAGACCTTTGAACTGTGGCAAGGGTTAGGGTCGGGGTATCCATGTGCCTCACAGTTTGGTCCTTACTCTACTCGGGATATATACTCTGGAGGGCATCATACGTAAAGGGTACAATACTGACTGATAACTTCCATATGTTGATGTTATAAGTCTAAGCTGTCTCATGGCTCAATTTGATTTTCCTGAGGGCGGACATGATCGTAGGTGTATTAACCCTTCCAACTATGGGACTATGGCGGCCAGGGCGGCTCATATGGGTGGCAACATTCAAGTCGCCATCTACTGTCTACTGTCTGTGGTCGAGACCAGAAGGATCTAGACCTTGTGGCCGAGGCCCATTCCCTTCGACCGGTACCGGTTGAAGGATCAGCTTGCCGGGCTCACGGGTCCATCTGTTGCTTACTTGGTACCCAACGAGTGTCCCAAGTACCCTCTAGCTCATAGCTGTCAGAAGACATCCACCTGACCTCCAGATGTCTCATCAGCTGCTGTCGTTGATGGTGTAGTCGATCCTTCGCCTCTCGATGACGTCTCACAGCGCATCACAAACCCATGGGCCGGAAAGCAGGTCTTCCACACTAGCTCGTTTCTCAGGGTCAACGACCAACATCCTTTCGAAGATCCCGACCTAGCAGCTCAAGATCCTTCGCGCTGAGTTCGAGCGTCTCCATCTCGTCACGACCGCTGTAGTGCCTCTGTACTTCCTCTTCGAGTGGGAGGAGCCCGTTTGCGGCGGATAGTGACTAACCGTCTGGTTTCACCCCGATCACGCCGCTGCTGAGACCATCAGTGATCTATTTCTCTGGGACACAGCCAAGCACCCTCTGAACTCATGGTTCCAAGGAGCCCTCACTGTAGTCAGCCTCGAAGGTTGAGCATCCAGTAACGAGTTCGTACGTCTTCACAGGTGATTAGTCGATGGGATGATAGGAGTTGTCGTTTTGTTTTCTCCTTACCGTGCAGCCAAGGTCCCATATGTCTACCCCCTTGGTCAACGTGTGCTGGAAGACCAGCTCCGGTGGCGTAATCGACATCGGTGTGTTCAGGGTTTTGGGTGGACTGGAAATAAAGAACGCTAGAGCACCTGTCGCATTAGCAAAACTGCATGGCAACGTGTAGAATCAGGTACTTGTAGGAACACGTACACTCGCCCAAGTCTACGAGTTGGGCCGCATCAAGATGCGGGTCCTTCTTGCTGGAGACTTGTTCAGCTGGTTCCACGAGGTACTCCGGCTCGCCCTTCTCAAGAGGTGACCCATCCTTCCTAGCTACCCTTCCCGCTTCAGTCGTGTCGAGTTCTTGAGTGACGCGTTCAGGAGACGAACTCTCTGCACAAGAGCGCTTAAGAGCGACAGAACAATACGTTGCCCATGTGAATGTCTGATAAGAAGTCAGTATTAGTAAGAATGGGAAAAAGCTGCCTCCTGAAACCTACCTCCATGCGCCAGGCCGCAAGAGTGAAGATAGTTGACGGCTAGCGGATCTGACGGGGTACCCGACGAGCAAGATTGCCGTCAAGGCAATAGTTTGGGCAAGTATCAGTTCCTCAGACGCTTTCGGACCCAGCCACTCCAGAACGACATAAAGGTGTCGTCCGTTTGGGCCTTCGTGGTAGAACGAGTCGAGAAAGGTACGATACATGCTTGCGACCGGTTGGGATCACCATCTTTCATTGTTCTCTGCGAGACATCGATCTCCTGGTTGTGCTCTTCCGATCTGCTGGCGACGACAATCCTGATGGCTATATTTCATTGCTTCCTGGAGTTTCACAAGCGGAGGGAGCCATGTTACGAAGCAAGGGGGAGTGTTGACTTATGGTCTCGTGCAAGCCAGACAGTCGAGAAGGCTCCGAAGCCGAGTTCGTGCACGATTCAATATCGCCCGTCTTTGGAAACGTCTCCGAGAAGTATATGATGATATCCTCCAGGGCAGTACTAATCTAATCCCTCTGCAGTCACATCAGCGGTGTATTGAAATTGGTCAAGCATCTTCCAAGCACAGGAGTGACGATGAGCACAGTATTGTCGGTAGATGGGTTGACCACGTAGAAAACGAGAGGTAGAGTACGATACCAATCCTCGCATATACTGTGACTTCATCAGAGAAATGTGTGTATGTGTGTGTCATATGATGAGTGTGTTCCAAGTCTCTGGATATTCTTCGGCACGTATTTGTGCCAATTAAAAGACTCTCTCGTCGTCAAATGAGGCTCAATTGTGGCCTGGAGTTGCGTGCAGGTACCCGAGACAAACACGGCGTCAACTGTTGTCCAAGATCTTGCCGTAACAATCGATCGATCTCAGTGAAAGGCTTTGTGTGTCGTTGTACGGATACGCAGTGTTCTTCCGTATCACACGTAGTCCGTACATCGTGAAGGGGTGTGGAGCTGCAGGATTCTGGGGGCGTATTTAGTGATTTTAAATGGGGAAGGGGGGTGAATCAATCATTATTGCCTTGTCGATACCAGGGACTTGAATCAACATGTCCTTGTCTCCAGATTGACCCGACTGTACGCATGTACGCAGAGTCTATGCCTTGCCAGTGTTCAGCGGGCTGTTGGGATCATATACATCCGTCGTGATGAGCTCCGGGTACACGACGCCCCCCTGCCTCAGGGCCTCCTCCATGACCTCCATGATCACAACCGACTCTTCCCACGGCAACGTCTCGCTCTCCACCTTGCCGTCCCTAAGACAGCGCGCACACTCGTCCGCCTCCCAGAACATGCCCTGGCCCCAGCTGCGCGCCTCGTCCTGCGGGATCGGGCAGTCGACCGTCTCGACCTGTCCCGGGCTGGCCCTCCGGACGACGCGGTACTGCAGCGGCCGGAACGCCGGCGCCATGACCTGGATCTCGCCCTCGGTGCCCTGGATCCTCATGGCCGGGCCCGCCGTGCCCTTGTCGTCGACGTCCGACGCCACCCGCAGCCCCGTCGTCGCGATGCCCATCTGCTTGTGCTTCGGGAACGACACGACGAGCGTCGTGTTCTCGTCCGCGCCTGTGGTGTACTTGTTCATGGCAGCGACCACCTGGGGCGTCTCCTTCTCTTCTTGGAGGTGGTACAGCGTCTGGAACAGCCACGTCAGGGAGTAGATGCCGAGGTCGAGGAGGGCGCCGCCTGCTAGGTCCATGTTGACCATGCGGCTGCTGTCTGGGAAGTCCAGCGAGCCGTCTGGCTTGCTGTTGTTGAATGAGTTGTCGGCTGTTGTGATAGATCCCCATTAGTCTCCACAACACACTTGCCTAAAAACCTTCAGAGGTCAAACACTCACCCATAACCCGGTACACCGTCCCGATCCCCCCAGACGAGATCATCTCCCGGATCTTGATACTCAGCGGGAAGTACCTTGTCCACACAGCCTCCATGAAGAACAACCCCTTCTCCCTTGCCTTAGCCACCAGCTTCCTCGCCTGGGACGCGTTCACCGTCAGGGCCTTCTCGCACAGGACATTCTTGCCGGCCTCGAGGGCGAGCATGGCGTTCTGGAAATGGTGGCTGTGCGGCGTGGCGACGTAGACGATCTGGACGTCCGGGTCGGCCACAAGCTCGGCGTAGGAGCCGTAGGCTTTAGGCGAGCCGGGCACGCCGAGGTCCTTGAGGAAGGACGAGGCGCGGGGCTTGGAGGAGGACGAGGCGGCCGCTACGACCTCGTGAGCTACGTCACTGACGCCCCGGGTGGCGGGGTTGTTGAGGAGGTCCTTCACGAAGGCTGTGGAGGCTGGTCAGCGTGTGTTTTGTTTTGTTTTGTTCTATTGGGAGAGAGGGGGGGGTTTGGTTGGCCTTAACTGGTTGCTATGCCACCCGTGGCCATGATGCCCCATTTCACCGTGTAGGGAGACATGTTGTGTGGCTTTCAATTGTTGCAAGATGATTCGGTGAGGTAAAGTGAGGTTTGTTTCAAATATTCAATGTCCTGCTTTCTGGTTTTTTAGAAACAGATTCTCAGTGTAGCTTTGTTGATGATGAATGATGTTATGCAGTCTCCGCAGGGCGGGAAGAGCCCCTCTCAGTGCCGCTTTGCCCCTCCACGCTCAGTGCTACGTATCATCGACCGATTGCCGGCTGAAGTCAACACCACCGCACACCACCGCACACCACAACGATAATCCGGCGATTGATAATAATATGAAGGTCCCATGACTGGCAAAAACATACTGTTAGTTTTACTAGGGGAATAATCTCTTGACTCCGCCGCATCTACTGCGTATTTTGCCAGTAAAATTCCATTGTAGAGGACATGGTTCGGGAATTAAAAAAAGGTGGGGCTTTCTCTGCCGGCTCCGGGATTCGGACTTCCGGCCTCGGCTCCGACACTTGACCACCAACATCAGAGCATGTGCCGTATATGCAATTAACCCTTCGACTCACTTCCCATGCCTACCTCAAAGTCTCTCGATATGGATGAATGCCTCTCGCGAGGCGACACAAAGTTATTTATTTCCCTAAGTCACTTATACATATAAGGCCAAGGCAGTATGTTTTTGATAAGAGTAGATGCATGCATCCACTCGATTCGCCTATCTCGTAACCCACAGGTAAAGTCCTGTGAGCTTCTATCCTGTGCTGCCTCAATATAGATTTTGCAATGTGCAAATCCGATGTGCAATGCTCACCCCCCCCCCCCTCCCAACTGTCAGAGCCCCATGGTGCACTATTTCCAGCACCCTTGATGAGAATCTCACTCATGAATCTCTGCACCACCGGCCCCGGCCCCCCGCCCCCCGCCCTTTTGTGAAGAAACCAAAAGAACTCCAAAATCATTCATGCCCATGGGACCACCAATGCGTTTGATAAAATGTTGTCTTGCCTTATCTTGCCTTTTTTTTTTTTTTTGGATCCATTCGGGACAGAGATTGGTAAGGTAGGTAAAGCAGACAGGTACTGAGGCGAGATATGTCATGTCCCGTAAGTAGAGAAGATGCCCGACGGACACAGCCGACGTACCAGGCTCAAGAGCCTCGCTGGTGGACAGTCATTGACATCATCCGCTTCCAGCATCAATTGATCATGAGTCCATCTTGAGACGTCGAAGGCTTACCAAGTCATCCTAGCAAGATGTTAGCACCGTACTCGTAAACTCTACAAAGAGACTCCCTAATCAGACTTACCTCAGCCTTCCTCTTCCCTAAGACACGATCGGGTGTTGCCCGCGCACCACGCCCTCCATACATGGGCGTGTTGCCTCCATCCTTCGTCACCTCAGCATAGCAACTGGCGTGATATGCCCTGTCGCCGACACGGAGGGCATCTGTCCACACCCACTCCTGCGCCTCGTCAAGCCACTTCGTTACGAACTTCTCCTGGCAGATAGGGCAGACAGAATTGGTCTTGTCGCCATCATCCGGTACGGGGATGTACTGAATCTTCGGCTGTGATGACCCGGCAGACGTTGAAGCAGCATCATTGTTGGATGCGGCACTGTCAGCTTCGGGTGTGTGGTCGAGGTCGGCGGTTTCACGGGATTTTATCCAGTCCTGAACTAAGCGTCAGCCATCACTATCCATAAAGACGGTTGAGCTTCTGCGTAGCTTGGAATAGGAGGGAGTGAGAGAGAGTGAGAGAGAGTGAGAGAGAGTGAGAGAGAGTGAGAGAGATAGAGTACTTACTGCCTGATCCACATACCAACTCCGGTGCTGGCCTCTCTTTTCCGCCTCCACGATCCGCTGGTGCACCCGGAAGTGCCAGTCCATGTGCGCCGTCTTCTTCCTCTTCCCTTCCGCGTCGGTCTTAAACCGCCTTCCACACTGTGTACATGGTGGTCCGAGGGCCTCATAGAGGGCAGGAAGAAGGTGGGGTCGAAACCTGGTAATACGTGTTAGTCAGAGCTCTAGTTGAATGGTTCTGTTTATAAGGAACATGGATGATAGTTGGTGGAAGATACGTACTGCTTGAGCGAAGACACCGTCAAACTGATCTCACCGCTCGTAATAACCGGCTGCGCTTGTGCTGCCGCAAGGTTACGAGCCGAAGCAAGGATGCTCGCGAGATTCATAGGCGTCGGTACACCTCCAGCCGCAGGAGTAGGTGTCACAGCAGCACCTGTGGCCGTGGGCCCATAGGGTGCCGGAGGGGGCGCAAGCGGCTTGTTCACAGGTGTCGTGCCAGACGGTGTCGTGGAGGGTAACAGGCCAGCACCACGCAACGCACCCAATAATGCCAATGGGTCAGGAGTGGCGGGCTTCTGCGGCTCAGCCCTCTGAGGAGTCGGTGACCGCAGGGCAGCAACGGATGCCGGCTGAGGTTGAGGTGTCGAGGTTTGTGGAGTAGCAGATCGCCTAGTCAGCAACGCAGCCAAAGCACCCTTGCCGAGCAACGCATCAAGCGACACAGACCCCGGCGCAGCTTGTGCAGCCGGCGCCGGAACCGGAACCGGCGCAGGCGGCACGGGGGCTACTGGTGCTACTGGCTGAGGCGGGTGCTGCATAGGAGCATGAAAAGGAGTTGTGTGTATGGGTGGTGTAGGAGTGACAGTCTGGTGGGCATTTGAGGCCCGGTATTTTACGGCAAGAGTAGCTACTTGAGTCTTCACAGGCACCAACTGCTCTTGCGATAGCATTGTCCCGCGGGTCTTCAGAACCGTCTGCAGATCCAACAGCGCCTTCAACTCCGTTTGTATACTACTGTCATACGGCGATCTTCCAAGTTCAGCTCCGGCGGCAACAATGAGTTGCTCGATTTCATTGATCACGGAATCTATGCTTATTCCAGGCTGAGCAGCAGGGGCACCATAGCTTTGAGGTGGTGGTGGGTGAAAGGGAACAGCAGCTGAGGCAGAAGGGGGTGGCTGCGGTGTTGATCCAGGGTAGGCAACAGGCTGTACAAAAAAAGATCAGTCAGGGCGCAGAGAAGCAAGCGGAACATGCGAATCTTACCAGGTGTTGTGGGGTGTATGACTGCTGGCCAAGGGCCGATTCCGGGCGGTGACCGTTCATTCCGGGATAGGTGGGTTGATTGAATGGCGGACGAACGTTTGGAGGGGTCGGCGTCTGACGATAGGGTGCACCAGGTCTTACACCTCTGTTAAAAAGCTGCGATTGACTGCGCATCTGCTCTTGCTGGGCTTGGAGGGCCGAGGTCCTGGCCTTGATCAAGGCATTCTCGATTGGTCGAACAACGTCGGCAGGGAAGACGGGGTTCTTGTCGATGGATCCAGGGACGGGTTCCTTCCAGGTCTTCAACATTTCCTCCATCTTTTTGCGGGTGTTGTTGTCAACTATGGTGTATGCCTCCATGAACGTCTGGTACAAGTTCTTGCCAAAGAACAAGGTGTAGGGGGTGCCGATGTTCTTGACGATAGAGTCTAGCACGTAAAGAGCTGGAAGCTTCCTTTGCGGTGGTACCTGATACCAGTGTCAGCAATGATTTCATATGCTGGATAATAATAGGTAATTATGGTATGGATAGTGGAGGAAGCCGGCTAGCTTATTACGCAGCAAGCAAAGCAGCCATAGGGAATAGGGCTACCTACCTTCTTAATATGCTGCTCCAGAGTCTCTGAGATGGGGAAAGCATAGCTCGTCAAGTCTCTTGCGATCTGGGTCAGGTTCGTAATCTCGAACCGAGAATTCATTGTCAAGCCATCCAGGGCGCTCTGGTAGTCTTCGATCACCTCGGCCGTCTGGTCCTGCTCCTCATATGACATGGTGGGCAGATTCTGGGCTGATGATCGACTAAGTTTTGATTGGAAAACCTCAAGAGTGCACTTGAAGAGATAGGGAGAGAAGCAGTCCAGGATAAGTGATGTTTTTAAGGAATAACCTTAGGAAATGTCTGGTGCCAGCGTTTGCAACAAAGTGGCATTCAGAAGTCGCCTTGGAGCCCCAGTCACAATCAAATAGACAGCGAACAATGAATCTGGATAAGCACAAGACCTGATGTTCTCTAACACCTGGCACTCAAGGGACGCTCTTCCCAGCTCGTCCACCACAGCTTGACCAAATGAATCTGGCTTGCGAAAGGAATGTGCTCCTCACTTCAACATCGTCTTCCTCCCAACTCTGACACCAACCAATTTTGCTGTCAAACAGTTATAGTGCCGTGTTTCAGAATATGTTCCAGGGCCTTTGGTGGGAACTTTGAAAGAGTGACAAAGACTGTCTTTGTTTGTAGCTAACGGTTTGTCGTGATGGGGACGGCAGAGTCGCGGGTGAAGAGGACCAGTCGACGAAGGTCAAACCTAGCAGCCAGTGTCGCAAAGGCTGTAGTACAATTTGTAAGTAGTGATAGCAGGGCAATCACGGTGTGATCTACTAGGCTTCAGAAGATATCGTCGTGGTGAGTCGAGGTACTGGCCGGTGAAGGATGGTTTGAGGATGGCACAACGAAGGATTGAGGTTCCAGCGTTGAGTCGCATTAGAGAAGGCAAGAGGTCAACTGGTACTAGTGCTGGTCGATGATTACATAATGGGTGCCAGCTGTGGGGACCGCCGGGAGCTATGTGACCAGGTACCACTAAAGGTGGCCCGTGCCAAGGACCCTTGATCAGCATAGCTGCCAGCTGCCAGCTGCAGCATACCTAGGTAGTCAGTCTACCTACTTACAACCACCTTCTTTCTGCCCACCTGGGCGGGTGATGATGTATTGAAGTTGGTGAAACAGAATCATGTCTCCCTTTTTTAAATCACCCAGATATAAAAATCACCAATTTGACATTCACGGAAACACACCTTCTCACCGTTTCATTGCATCCCTACTTGCTGAGTGTACCCAGGTGCCCAAGTGCCTGTAACGAACCTCAACCCTCCTACAGTTCCGTCATGCTGCCCATCCCCCCAAAAACTGTTTTCAAAGCCAAGGATCCCTACAATGGGAAACCGGCTGCGATGCCCGTCTTCCTCAAAGTCCAGTAGATCGTACCCTCCTTGGAGTTATCTGGGTCCATAGAAGTGGTGCAGTTCATGCTGCCATCCACAGTGTGGAGCTTGGTGCCGTCGCCGAACTTGGCAAGCTTGATGGCCGTGTTCATCAAGTCATTGAGGTCCTGGTCTCCGATCTACATTTGGTTGGTAGAGTTGATGTCAGTGTGTTGTTCAGGTGAACTTAAGACGGCTCGCTGGCAGGGGCCTCGAAAGATAGGGATCCAGGCAAACCTACGACGAGGAGGTCATCAAGGGAGCTGCTGTAGCCACCGAGCCGCTTCATGGCAAGCTGACAGGTGCCCTGGTTGATGAGCTTGATATCGGGCATGCCATCGGTGACATTCATCCACTCGTACATCTCGACGTTGAAGGAGTTGCCCTGCCAGCCCTGAACGATGACCTCTGGAGTTGGCCATCAAATCAGTTACTGTCATCTACCAAAAGATGGCAAATGAAGAAGCAGCTTTTCAAGGTAGAGCTGTATGGGATTACTTACCACAGTCTCCGGCCAGGATCTCGCCACCGCCGACAACATGGAACGTGCTGTCGCTGCAAGTCTTGCTAGGCTTTCCAATGGTGAGGTTCTTGAACACGCCTGGGACCTGGTACTGGGGATCGACGGCCAGGCAGGCGGTCACCAGCAACTGGGCGGCGAAGAGGAAGAGGAGCATTCGAATGGTGGAAGACATCTTGGCAAGAATCCCTTGTTGGTTGTTGTATGGTGGTAATAGAGTTTGGTTTGTAATGGTCTCAAGGTTTTACAACGTGCTGTATACTTGAGGGTCCTTGTGAAGGGTGTAGAGAAGTAAGGAAACGAGGGATGCCCGAGGAAGGACCCCCTTATACCTACTTAGTACTTAGTTTACCTGCCAGTCGCAGCTTTGAGTGGCTAGTTACAAAGGCTGGTCGTCCGATATTCCCAAAGGTCTACTGTGAAGTTACTCAGCAGGAATCATTTCCACAAGAGTGACTGTATTGTTTCCTCAGGAAGCTGATGGATGGCTTTATTACCATGAAGGAGTGACTGGCAGTTATTTCGATACTGTGAGAGAACGGCAAAGAACTGTAAACATACATGATGACACTCACAACAAGACGCATTCAGTACATAGTCAGGGGCTAACACCAAGCAACAAGGGAGGTCCGCAGGATGCTCAGTCCATTACCTCACTAGCCATCCACAGGAAGCATCCCAGCACCCTTCCCTCAGGCAGCCTCCACTCCAAAATCCCCCACAGAACCTTGCAACTACCTACCTACTTGCTTGGTATCGCGGGGGGGGGGGGCGTAGAGTCCACTGGATGCGAGCGCCCGGGTCCGTATCCGTAGTACAAGTCATGTTCCCTACAGCAGGCTGGAGCTGAGTACCGTCTGACTCCCCCCTGGCGGACTTGATGGTCCAGCCGATAAGATCCTTGATGTCACCATCCCCGATGCTGTTTCCGGGTTCATCCAAGAACTTAGCAAGATACCCTTCACCAAACACTTCATCATCATGACAAGGAGGGGAGAGAAGTACTTACTACACAGGTCCATCACCAACCCCCTGGATCTTCCTAACCGCAAACTCGCACGTGCCGTTTGTGACAACCGTGTAGAACGTCCTATCGTCATCCGTCGAGTTCACCCAGTCCCGCATCTCGAGGTTGAAGTGCACGGCACCCCAGGCGTCCGAGATGCCCTGGCAGTCCGCGGTAGTCATGTTGCCACTGCCATTGTCGACGCTGTTGTGGGCCCCAGCGCCGCCGCCGCACTGGTAGCCGGGGTATTGCCCGCCCTGGGTGACGTTCTTAAATGTGGTGGGGATCTGGTTTTGGGGTCCGTCTGCGAGTGCGAGGCTGGCGGTTGCCAGCTGGCAAAGGACTTGGACGAGTGTGTGGGTGCTGAAGTGCATCTTTACTGAATGTATAATGGGGTTTTGTATGTTCTGTGGGTAGAAGATGTAGGACTCCGTGGAAACGGGTACCGAGAACTGGGTGAGGGTTGGCAATGTTGGCTTTGCTCCTTTTTAAGTCCCTGTTCTGGACCCGTGAGCCCAAGTATGTATGTGAATTGCTCCTTGGACACTTGCTCAATCACTGCAGCAGGTGACTCTCAAGAAGCTCCATCCCGGGTTGCTTTTCCGGGTCCTCCGTAAAGCTGTAGGAAATACTGGGTTTTGTTCCCGAATCCAATTCTAATGCTACCTGTCCTGAACTCTCTGTGCTATGCAATGCCATGCCATGCCATGCCCGCCATGCCCCCTGATGGCATATCCTTCTCTTTCGGTGTGTATGCCTTACACAATCAAGCTGCTCCTCCGTTTACACTCTATACGCCGGGCTAATGGATGAGTTTCCATCTGTGAATGCCATCTGATGAATGGGACACCCGTCTTCAATGAACATAACCCCTTCCCGCCCCGGTCCGCAAGAAACGCCGCACCCCCCCCCCTCTTCCGGCATTGCTCACTCCGCCACCCATTGTTCGCCCCCAAGCTCCGGTTCGCAAGATAAGAAATATATCCACGTATGCCAGTGACAAACCCAAAAACAAAAAGTCCGCCTCAACACCTGACCGCCAAGAGATTGAAAGCACAAGAACGTTCTTCGTGTACTGAACGCCCATTCTGCCCACAAGGCCTTCCACCAAGACTTCACAATTCTCCACCAGCCAACCTCTCACAAACTGTCAGCCCACCTCGGAAAAGCTTCTATCTCCCCTCAGAATGACTGCCGCCATTAATCTTCAGAGTATACGTCCCCTCCAACACAGGGAAGGCCCTCGCAAAGTTCTCTCCCAGCGTCCAATTCTCCAGCCTCCGCAGATGCCTCTCGAACACGGGGTTGATCATCAACTCATCGCTCTCCGGGCTCTGCAATAACGTGTCGGTGTCCTCGTATGGCCAGTTCAGGCTCACCGTGGTGGTGAAGGGGATGAAGAAGTGCTCGAAGGGGAACACGTCCGGCAGGACATACTCCCGGATCAGCTTCTCTCGCAACGCGGGGAAGGGCAGGTGGTCTATCCAGGATGGATGGGGCGTATACAGCTGGCAAGGCAGCGGGCGGACAAAGTCGGGAAGCCGCTCGTAGTTCTCTTGCGAAGGGTGGATCTGCCAGCGCATGACGAGGAACATGACGTATAGAACGGCAACGCGCTCGGGAAGCTGCGAGATGTCGGGGAAGGTCTGGAGGATGTCGATAAACACCTTGGAGAGCGGATGGGATTCCTTCATGGGGTTGAGCAAGGAGGAGACGCTGGGATACCGCGGGCCGATGATCTCGCTCGTGGGAAGACCTTCGGCAGCGCGCTGGCGGCGCTCGTGGAGGAAGTCCAGGAGAAGGTTGTCGAGGGGACACGTCGGCGGGCAATTCTTAATCGGCGTGGAGTAACTCGATAGCGCTGGGTCGATGGCGCCTTGCAAGGCCGGGTCGATGTTGCTGTTCATGACGGTGTCGCGTGCGGTGGAAGAATAGTCCATCCCCCTGCTATTCGAGTGCGGGTAGGGCGAGGTGGGATGGGAGCTTGTTGGAGCATGGTGCTGACGGTAGCTAGGGGCCTCGTGTGAGGCTCCGTTAGACATGCTATGAGCTCCCCTTGCCCGCTGGGACTGGTCGAGAAGGAAGTCCAGCCCCAACCGTTCCGAGCCAAACTCCAAGCCGTGAGCAAGTTCGTGGCGCTGTTGGTTCAGCTGTGACCTATAATTCTGAGCCTGTGCCGTGACGGGGCCGCTGTTGGTGGAGGTCCCCGAATTCCATTGGGCGTAAGGGTCTCCTGGAGGCGACGCGGCGCTCGACGGCGTCGACATGTTGTTCTGGCCGGGCGCAGAGGCCGGGGTGGTCGTCGTGGGCACATTGAGATAAGACTGGCCGGGCGACGGTAGAATGGCCTGCTCGTTTGGAGTCTGGGTTACGAGAGGCTGTAGCACAGAGATGACGGAGGCGAGACGTCTTTTGATGTCAGCGTTCTCGGCCTCGACAGCCTCCTTGGCTCTCAGAGCGGCCTGCAGCTCCTGATAGGGCTGCTGGCTAGTCAACTCTCGGATCCGCCGCTCGAGGCTCTCTATCGTCATTTTGGTGCGTTCCCTGATAGCCCTTTGAGCCTCACGGTCTGTAACTGGATGTCAGCCAAACGTGGTCCCCACCTGGATCACATCGCATATGCAATGCAGTCACGCCAGCACCAATGTGGTATGGCTGCTGATGAGACGATTTCTTGAGGCTGAGAAGCGATAGTAGATTCAGAAGAAGAAGAAGAAGATATACACATACCATTGGCACGCTTCTTGGCAAGCTGCTCCGGAGTCAAATTGGCGACACCCCTCGAGCCGGGCGCCGACTTACGTTTCTTGACCTCGGGGCCCTGAGAAGCAGCAGGAGTTGACCGTTGAGAATCACTTTGAGACATGGCCGGCGGACTGGTGGCTACCTCGATGGCGCGCTCCCTCTTGATGCCGGCGTTAGACGAGTCGCCGACGGCGCTGTTAGCCCGGCCATGGCTACGGGTACCTCCCGCGGGAGATGCAGCTGTGATGGAAGATATATTGGACATCTTGGGGAAAAAATAAAAATAATAAACCCTAATTTCCCAACCCGAGTCCCAGTCCCACGGTACTGGGACCCAATGACATCCGCGTAGCCGACGTTGGTGCGGTTGTCCGAATCCGGAATGGAAGAAGAAGATATCTTCCAGACGCGTCTCTATTTCCCTCCTGAGTCGCGTCCGTCGCCGTGGAGGAGAGGCTGATTCTGGGGAAGAGGGGCCCCGATGTTGAAACAGAATGAGAACTGACTAGGGGTTGGTTTTGGTTGCCGTTTCTGGATGAATCGAATCCTTTGGGTTGCTTTTTCTCGGGATTGTCAGATCTGGGATCTCGGCGCGTCAAGATCGGTGTGGCACAGCAGACCAAGAATTATTTCCGTGGGCCTATCGAGGTTGTTTTGGGAAACCGATTCAGAAGATGTCGAAAAGGTCATGAGAAGTTTCTTCAGCCCGAGTCAGAAAATTTCTTAAAGGAGCCGTCGGTTCCAAGGGGCCGGGTTTAGGTTGCAGGTAGTAGGTACAGGTGCAGGTGCAGGTGCAGGTGCAGGTTTAGGTTCAGTTCTTTGTTTCTTTTTGTTGCCCAGCTGTCACAAACCTTCTCTGCTCGAGCTTGTTGAGCTTGTGTGCTCACCCAGTCCTGCCCTGCTGCTCCTGATCGGCCCCCTCCCCCCACCCCTTGCTGATAAAAAAAAAATACATACACTGATAACGAAGCTTGTCAAACCCTGGTCCCTGTCCCTGTAACTCACGATGACCTCACACTACTGCTCAAAACGGCAGTCATACCCCGGCACCTCTCACATAATAATAGCATTTTATATACCGCTCTCTTACCTATATGATGCAGGGGCTTTTTTTCCTCGATTTTTTCTCTCTTTTCACGTCCGATACGCCGCCATTTCTTCCTTTGGTGTTGTTTAATGCATACTGTGGTCTTCACACATTATATTGTTCATCATAACATGACATGATATGACATGACAGCTTTACTTCTACCCTAAAGTCCCGGTTCCGGTCCCGGTCTGCTGTCCTGGTCCTGGTCCTGGTCCTGGTCCTGGTCCCAGCGCTCATACCCATCATGTCATTTCTCTCTAAAACACCTCTGCACCGCTCAATCATCGATGCAGTCAACGCTAGGCCAGCTGGCAGCCGAGCAAAACCACGTAGCCATTCATCCACGTATTTCCGCAGGGCTCACTCCTCGGCCTCAGCGCCCCAGCCTCCAGAATCTTCTCTCAATGTCTGCCTCAGGTACTCATGTCGTCCTCCCTGTAATTTCCACACACATTCTTTCCCGATGAGGCACCGCTCATTCAATCCGCCGAAGCTCTCGCCAGCGCCTCTAGCAAACTCGACGGGAATCGGTACCGCAGTTGGGAAGTATATGTCGTCAAATCAAGACTCATCTGCTTCAGCTGTACCTGCAGGTCGCGCGACGTGCCCTCGTTCCCGCTAAATTGGCCACTTGCCAGCCTGTCCCGCTGTCGCGTGCAGCACACCACGGTCCACATCAACAGATTGCCCACATTGGCAGACACCGACTGTGGTAGGCTAGCAAACTTGGCTGCATACGCCCGGATGGCCGTGGGGTCACCCCTGGCCTCCAGAGGGAGGATCTCGAGAGTTTTGATTTGCTGTGGTTTTGTTGTCAGTACCTGCATTGCGACTATAGAACAATTCAGGGTGATTGGTGGGTTGTGTATGCACTTACATCCAGCGCTAGCATCCACTGGCTAGCCCCAACAAGGCCCTTGATGTCCGACATCTGCAGCAACACTCCGCACGCCGTGCGATTTACGTCCTGGATCCTCTCCCGGAAGAATCTGTCCCTCTCATACATCTGCATCATCGTCTGCGCCAGCTCCACAGGGTCGTCAATGGCTGCGAGGCTGAGACTGGTGCCCGACTGGGCCTCCGGCTGGGAGCTCTCAATGCGTGGCTTGACAGGCTGGAGACGCATGGCCTCTCCCCCAACCTCCAGAGAGATAGCCTCACTGAGCGCTCGGCCGACAATCGCCACTACCGTGTCATAGTCCTCTGCAAGATGGTACAGCAGGACAGCGTCCGTTGTCCGGCCATTGTCGTTTGCAAAACGGGCTGCCTGCAACGTGATGCTTCGGACAAACTCCTGCTGGTCGGGAAGGCCGATCAGCGAGCCGCGGTTCTCGACGATGCCAGGGATGCGCTGGCCATCTGGTCGGATATCTCCGATGAGCTTGCTGAACTCCCTTGTCTCCAGCACCAACTCCCGTAGTGCCTCGTGGCACAGCTCCGCGTGCTGCTTGCCCATCTCGGGGTTGGGATCGTCGAGGTTGAGGCAAATGAGGATAATGTAGTCAACAGCCGCAGCCACGTTGCCGGCACGGAAATCACGCGTGTAGTAGCCCAGCATTCTTCCAAAGCTGATCTGGGGCTGGCCGCGCGTGCTGTGTGTCAAAAGGTCGTTGCCGCTTGTCATAGAGTCCGACGCGCGGAGCAGACCGTAGTACTCCAGAGCAATCGCAAAATGGACCGCGTCCACGTATGCGAACGAGTACAAGTATGCGACGGCCTGCTCGAACATTCCCGACATGATTTGCATGAAGAAGAACATGCCGAAGTTTCCATTGGCACCGTCGGCATTGTTCTTGGGGAAGTATTTCATGCCAACTTCGCGGATGGTGTTTTGCACATCGGATAGCCCAAACATCTCGCCCGCAATCTCCACCGACCGATCGCCTTCACGAGCGAGGTTGAACTGCAGCCACATCCAATCGTAGACGTCTGCATTGAATCCCTCGAAGCTGCGGTTGCTCAGCTCACAACGACCAATAATCTTGTAGCATGCCGCCCGGTAGGGGTCAATCGAGTTCTCAGGGGCGTTGCGGATGCGCTGACTGAACTCGGTATTGCAACGGTCCTGTAGCTGCCTCTTGAGACGTCTATCCTCGCTAGATGCAAAGCTGCTGACGAAGCCAGGGAAAGAACGGTCAATGCTCTTGAAGTGATTCGCGTTCTCGTTCACGTATTGCGCTGCTTCGTTCACGTGGCCTGACCGGAGGAGGTAGAATATGATGGCCCAGACGAATTCCTCTTGTCCCTCGCGTCGAATTGACTGGAGGTCCGTGTTGTCTGGGGCGAGATGCTTTCCTTGCGACAATAGGCGGACATAGGCCTTGATCTTGCTGGTGACATCCGGTCTTCCACCAAGCTGAGCGTTTTGAGGATTCCTAGCGATTTGCTGCTCAACCTGGTCCATGAACTTCATCTCCAGGAACCTGTTGGCACCAGCCAGTACCCTCTTCCTCAGAGCCATTCCACCCACCGAGTTGGTATTTGGATCCAGGTAGGCATTAGAAAACTGTCGCTCGCTGGCCGTAGCATCCGCACCTGGGAGATCAGCGTCGGGGTTCTCGCCGACGATCTGCACCATGGCACGATAAGCATCAACAAGATGTTCCGCATGTCGATCGCCAGATTTCGATTCGACCTCGGCGAGCTCGTTGAGGATGGGATACGACACGGCTTGAGCTTGTTGGCGGGTGTCATTAAGCTGGCGAATCTTCTCTGCCAGTTTGTTTTGCTTCTCTCGCAGGAAGCGGTCATCAGCACCGCCTCCATTCAACGCACCACCCGCAGAAGGACCGGTAACATCCGAGAAGTCTGCAGGGTGTGGACCAATCCTGCTAGCAGTGCCAATGACAGACTTTCCAAGACCGGATCGTGCAAGCACACTGGCCTTGTTCGTCGACCTGGTTGGGCTCGATGGCCCTGCACCCCTTCTCCGCGACCTGCCGAAGCCGGCCTGCGAGTCTCTTCCTGGTGTGGCCCCTGCACCTCCCGCAGGTGCCTGCTTAGGCTTGATGCCAAAGTGCTCGTAGATTCGATTCCTCTGCACCTCCCACTCCATCGTGACGTTGTCCTCCAAGAAGGCATCAAAGTCTCTGACAGACCTCTCCAGCCCGTCGGCAATCATGCTCAGTGTAGTCTTGTTCTGCAAATTCGAAAGGTATGTCTCGACGTCCATCTCGCCTTGCGGGGCACCGTATACAGTTCGATCGAAGCGCGAGGATTGGAAGCCCAGGGAGCCCAGGTCTCGGACGGCAGAGCCAGGGTCGACGCCGGACGCAGCAAGCAAGTAGTGCGCCCTTCCGTCGAGTTGACGGTCGCCGGTGGTCGCCTTGGTGCCGAGCTTCTTGAGTCGCTGTCGAAGGTCGCCGAGACCCAGCTGCAGGCTGGGCAGGTCTTCCATGGTGGCATCTCCCTCAATATGGTTTCTCTTGCTCTTGGCCAGCAGGCTGTCGAAGAAGGCGCCGGTCGGTGCTTGTTGGGAAGGGTTCGCATTCGCGGTCGGGGCACTCAATGTGTTCCCGAACATGCTTCCACCCAGTGTACTTGTCGCAGCGGGCTGTGCTTGCGGGGCAGGAGTGGTTGTGTTGCCGAACATGCTGAGTGAGGGTTTGTTTGGGTCTCCAAAGAGGTTGGTCGTCTGTGGCTGGGTTGTTGTGGTGGTGTTTCCTCCGCCAAAAAGGCCGCCGCCGGTGCTCGTGGGGGGTTGACCTGCTGGGGTGTTGCTACCAAGTCCAAGTCCTCCGAACAGGCCTCCCGATTGTTGTTGAGGTTGCGGAGTAGTCGTCGAAGCTCCAAATAGACCTCCCGACTGTTGTTGAGGTTGCGGAGTAGTCGTCGCTGCACCAAATAGTCCTCCTGTGCTTGCAGGCTGGGAGGTGGCAGTACCAGATCCAAACAGGCCACCGGTGGCGGTGCTTGGGGTCTGCTTGTTCAGGTTACCAAAGAGACCTCCTCCCGATGTTGATGGGTTGGAGGCCCCAGGGGTGTTCAGGTTGCCAAATAAAGACATCTTGCCTGCAATGGTGGTTGAGAGATGAGCAGGAACAAGATGGGAAGGGAAGACACGTCAAGCGGACGCGTTGGGGTCAGGTAGGCAGGCACAAAACCTCCTCAGCAACCTTTTTGTTTACGTGCAGCTACAACCTTGGAAGGTCTTGGGAAATGCAGTCAAATCCAGAGGCTGCATGTGCTTGAGCTTTAGCTTGAGCTGGGCTCCACTTGGTACTACAGTGTAATGCCACTCCTGCCACTGCAGTTCGGCCATTCGGCAGGCAAGCTGGGCAAGCTAGGCCAGGACAGCACCTCCAAAGTTTCAGGTTCCAGGCGCTAGGCCAGACCCACTTAGAGCATACCCACCAAAACATCAGAGCCTGTGGACTGCACAGGTCGCCTTCAATGAAACCCTTGAATCGAACATGTAACATACTTCACTGCTTAACAACCTTGGAAGACACAAGGACATCTGCACACCTGAAATTCATAGCAACCTTGGCTTCATCAGAATCATTCATGGCAGTCTACCTGTCTACCTTGTACCTAACGCCAATGCCAAACTTGAAAGATCGTTCCATCATTGAGAGATACACCCCTCTGCCTCCTTCGGCAAGACCAGGCTGTTGAAAGCAGCATCAACCTCCTTTCCTAGCCCTTGAGGGCCGCATCGACCTTCTTCCTGTACTCCCGCTGAGTGCGGCACTGCTCTAAGAACACCTCGTACTTGACCTCCAGCAGCTTCTTCTTGGCGGGGTCCGCGTCCGCCCGCACCGTCTTGCCGGGCTTGCTCATGCGGTCCATGATGTTCCACAGGGATTCGGTGTTTCCTTTCCCGTCGCCGCTGGCAGCCTTGGCTCCCAGCATGGCGGCTCCGTGGACCACCGCGGCGTTGACGTAACGGGGCACGAGCACAGGCATGTCGCACGCAGTGGCGATCAGGTCCATCAGGATGTCGTTCTGGCACTGGCTGCCGGACATGAAGATGCTGAGGATGGTGTGGCCCGACTTGTTCATGGTCTCGATGATCTGGCGGGTCTGCAGGGCGATGAACTCCATGACAGAGTAGTACAGCAGGGCGAGGCCGTCTTGGGTCTTGTCGCTGCTCATGCCGATGACAGCACCTCGCATATTGGGGTCCGCAATGGGTGAGCGGTTGCCCCACAGGTCGCCATAGAAGAAGTAGTGGCGGGTCAAGTATCCCATGAAGGGAGCCTTGTCCTTCTCGCTCATCTCCTGCAGGTGGTTGTTCAGGAAGTCGTAGATGTTGTTGCCCAACGCGTTCGCGCTCGCCTTCGTCTCAGCGTACGCTGGGTGGGTCTCCAATATGTACTTCAACAACTCGCCGGTGGCAGACTGTCCGCCCTCAGCCATCCAGTATCCAGGGATCAACACATCTCGGTATGGACCCCAGACACCATTGACGAAGACGGCTTCGGGGGACATGGCGAGGTGGCAAGTTGAGGTTCCGGCCACGGCGGCAAGTCGGGTAAAAGCCTGGCTCACGTCGTTCTTTGCTACAGAGTCGTCGAGACGGTCTGGTCCGAGATTGACCTTAGCACCCACGGTTCCAATCCATCCGGCATATGCGTCGATCACACCACTGCCCACGGCGATTCCGGCGGGGAGGCCAAGCTGCTTGCCTGCCTTCTCAGAAAGGGCGCCCACGAGCTCGCCTGCGCTTAGGTAGGTTCCGTTCTGCGGAATTTGAAGTCAGTTTCTCTTGTGCTGGGTGTGGTTGTAAAAGTAATAAAAATGAAATGGGGAAATAAGTAACGAAAGGGCTCACCACCCCATTGACGCCTCCAACGCGTTTGAAATTGTCCTTCACCAAGTCACCCAGGCCGATGGAGTGGTAGAAGTCCTCCTGCCAGCCCTTCACACTGCCGTCCACGCCCACAGGGACAAAGCCCTGCTTGCAGACGGTGCTGCAGAAGCTCCTGGTCTCGTTGCCAGTCGCCAGGTGGGTCAGCGCGTCCGCCAGGTCGTAGAACTTGCAACGGTCGAACAGCTCGGGGGCCATGTGGTTCTTCAGCCAGAGGACCTTGGGGATCTCCATCTCCACACTCATGGTGCCGCCAACGTAGCGAAGCAGATTGTGGCCGGTCGCGTTGATCTTCTCTGTCTCCTCAATGGGTCGGTGGTCGAGCCACAGGATGACGTTGCGGTCATTTCCATCGTTCTTGAATTCTGGACCGGTGACGGGGACTGGCTCATCGGTATCGTGAGAGAAGACGGCAAGGGAGCACGTCGCGTCGAAGCCAAGGCCTTTGATGGTGCTGGGGCTCACCAAGGAGTCCTTTACCACCTTCTGCACACAGTTGCAGATGGCATTCCAGATGTCGGTAGTAGATTGCTCCTGCAAGAAGGCCAATTGGTTAGTAGTTTCTCGCTCAGAAGATTCAGCCGCCTTCACTCACATAGTGTGCTGCCTCACCGCCGACGGGCTGCCAGAGCTTGATCTCCTGCGAGGCCAATGCCTTGATCTCTCCAGTGGAGTCAATGATGCAGGCTCGAGCTGAGCCTGTGCCCACATCGATGCCGATGTAGTGCTCTTGGCGTCTGTCCATTTTGAGTCAGTTTCTGGGTTGTTGGGTGGAAGCTATTTTCCAAGGTGTCGGAAAGTGTGTACGACGAGGCTGAAAACTTTGAGGTGAAGTACTAACTCTTCAGTGGTAGGTAGGTTTGTGTCAGACACTGAGGCCATGGTGGATCAAAAAGGTCTCAGGCTATCTGCCTTGATTCGTAGATCAGACGAAAACTTCAAAAGAAGTAAAAGAGGTGTGAGATGAGGTCAATGGCTTGTTTCAATTGCTATCTCAATGGTACTGTGTAAGCTGTCAAGCTCCAAAGGGGATCAATGAGACCAATGGGACCAATTCTATTATGATCTTGGGGGACGCCAACAAGAGTTTGTATCACGATGCTTGGGTATCAACAGAGTTAGCTGAGGTACAAGGAGATCCAACTGTATGGGAGCAGCAGAAGGAAACATTCTGAGACCACATTAAGAGGTTGACAAGTCCCCTAAATTGCTTTTGACCTTCCCACCTTCCCTCAGCTTCCGCAAGCTCCTCATCACCCGATGCCGCATGCACCGGTTGGATGACGTTAAGGGGGCAAAAGCGTACTCAGTATGTACCGTATAATGTACTTCTGTTACTATGATAGTAGGCACGGAAGTTCGTATACTAGTTTCTAGGGGCTTCCCCACATCCTTCGAAGGGATTCTGGAAGATCGACGCAACTTTAAAGAGCATGCATCCCAGCCCCACCCAGCGGCAAGCATCGTGACGGTGATATTGGTGTTCTGCTCCCTGGCAGCCGGGAACACATGCAGTAAAGTGGTCCTCGACCCCGGATCCTAACCCTGTCCTGCAATACAAACTTGATGACTTTGGAGATACCTCGCATGCCTTTCGACCTCATCCCTCCGGCATTGGATCATTTTCTAGTCATCGGGCTGTTAGGCTGTCAGCGCTGAGGCGCACAAGCGGGGATACCAATCCGGCCGTCATGGCAGCGATCCTAGCATTAGCAGTCACCCGGTGGCCAACCGGTCTTCCGTGTCCGCCCAACTTCCAAGGCTATCGTGTACCACAACTGCACAAGTACATGATCCTTCACATTCACGCAATGGCTCTCACAGTCGAGGGGTGACTGTCGCCCGTCGGTAAGGAAGAAAAAAGACACCTGTCACGGGACGTTGGCATGTTGGGGTCGGGGCTCTCCGAAGAAGTCTTGTACATGTCAAGGCTTCCCCGGACCCCAACACTGCGTTCCTGACTAGGACATCAGTCTCCGCTTCCCCGGAATCGAGGATTGGGGCTCTATTACGGAGTATGGTTGTATGCAGCATATCGGCCAAGAGTCTAGACTACGTCCACAGACGAGCAGAACTTCATTGCGTTGATGTTGGGCTTCCAACTAACTCAAGAGACTCATTCTCCGGTAGGTTAGATAAAACAACTTCGGTAGTCAGGTCACAATAAGGCCCCAGGTAACGGTGAGGGTAACAGGGTGCAAACTTCGGAGAGCACATCCATCTTTCTGAAGCCTGACCGCTGCTTCTCAGAGGGATTACGACTTGAGAGATGCTCTTATAACCTCAGCTAGTAATAGTCCAGGACTGGGCCACCTCAGGGTTAATGGAACGGAGTTTCGTGCTAGTGCACTCACAAACTCTTCCTTGAGACGAGCTGCCAATGACCAGATAACGAAAGGAACCTGAATAAGATCAGCAAGATGTACGAGTTTGGGTTGAGACCTTTGGCCGTTGAGACTGGGCCGATCCTGAATTTGCCTCCGTGAGCTTTAGTGAGGTGTTGTTGAAGTTCCGCGGTCGCAGCTGCCTGCCTCTAAAAAGTCAAGCCTAGACACTCCAATTTTTGGACAACCCTCAAGCCCAAAGCCAACCACAACACCACAAGAGGCCATCCAGACTATCAACAATATGGGACAAGAAGGAAATGAGATGTCGCATGATGACATTTGGGACGATTCGGCGCTGGTGCACAGCTGGAACGAGGCGTTGGACGAGTACAGAGTACGGCCAATATCTTAACCCTCGCACCATCATAAAAGCGCATGACCTAAAACCCTCGCCTGCAGAAATACCACAGCATCCACGCCAACGGGGGAAAGCTAGAGGACCTCCCCGAGTACGTCCCACTCTTGCCCTTCCCCAGGCTTTGCCCTCAGCTCACCTATCGTCACAGATTCCAACAAGATGCCGATTCCAAGGCTCAAGCCGTCTTGCCGTCAGATGCAGCCACATCAGAGCAAAACCCGGCACCAGTAAATCACCAGGCTCAAAGCATAGAACAACACCACGTGGATCTCGAAGCGACGCCCGCCGTGGGCGCGGAGGGCACGGATGGCGGCCTGGCCAACGGTGACAGGAACGCGGGTGTGGGTCAGGGCTTGAATGGCGGAGGACCTATGCCTCCGCAAGCTCTGCTGGGCTCTAGTATGTGTAACATCTCCCAAAGTTCACTTGCGGATTCCGGATGTTGTGTCCAGTTTTACCGGAACTGTTCAGGGCTAACGAGAGGGAAATCAACCAGTGCAAGACGAAGGACTCAAGAGACTGCTCATGTCCTGGTACTACGCCGGTTACTACACAGGCCTCTACGAGGGCCAGCAGCAGAAGGCCTAGCAGGGAGAACACCGTCCCGAGCCGCGTGTTCGGGTTGCACGGCACGACAAGCATGGTTTGGAAACCGGCCGGAGGCACCACTCTACGGGAGGCCGAGCTTCGCCGACATAACTGCAAACTCAAAAGATTGGAGAGGCAGGCAGTACGGGGGGAAGCAGAGGCGGGTGCTTGCGCCATGTTACTCTTCTTATGTTGCAAGGATAGGGCTGGATCAAGTTTTCCTCGTGGTAGACCCTTCAGTCCGGACAGTTTATATCGTATCGCATCCCTTCTTCGTTGGGCGTGCCGCAGCCATCCTGCTCTGATGGTTTGGCAGCATGCGTCATGGCCAAGCAGCCTTTAAGCATGGGGTTATCTGGAATCCTGCAGGGCAGAGACTTGGCAGAGCATTACGAACATGCGATTGGCATTATAGCCGATGTGGAGTCAGATACGGCTTGTCGATAGTTCTAAGTGGTGGTGTTGCCAATATGGCACGTTGCGCATGAAGTGTAATTGGCCTCAAGGAGATGCAAAACAACCTACAACAGCCTGGGTGCTTGAGATTAAGTCACCCGCCAGGGCTGAATATAGATAGACCAACGTCCACCCCAGTGTCGAATAGATTTGGCAACCGTGCCCGTTAACCCCTTGTTATAACAGCGGCTTCTCTCCCAGCCAGGGCGTGTCCTCGTCTGGGGCTTCCTGGCTGTCTCCTCTGGCCCGGAGCAGCATTTTCTCAGTCAGGCCCCCACATGCACCTGGACATCTTGTCCAGCCCATCCAAAACTGTTTGGGGTATTAAAAAGGTGTATATTGCACGAAGGAGGCTACAACAGCCCTCCAGTCGGCTACCCATATGAAATCGTCAAACCTAACATCGCCTTCGCCGCCGCAGACTCCTGGCAAGAAACTGAATATGCTGGTCCATAATATCTGGACTCTCCCCAGATCGTGCCGGCGTGGGGTGGTCGTCGACGATATTAGGTTCTTCCCTGTCCCAAATCCATTGCTCCTTGCTGATATAAAAAAGGCAAAATCCATCCAAGTCCTCTCGTGACCCATCTATCGCAGTGACACTTGAAAATGCTTCGTCGTCGTTTTGGTTGTCGGAGTAGTAGAAAGAAGACATAGTCTACTTCTTGCCCGCGGCCTCGGCGGCCTTACGCTCGTCGGCTGTAAACATGTCCCATGGTTAGATCACAGGCGTGAGTAGTAAATAGCATTCGCAGGCGAGATGCCCCCTACCTAGTCGCTGCTTCTCGCGCATCTTGGCGGCGACGTCCTCCTTGTCGCGCTGCATCTCGCTGCCAGTCTTTCCGTTCTTGGACTTCTACGACGCAGCAAAGCAAAACGGGTTAGCAAATCATCAGAGATCTCCGACTTAGAAGTATGCCGCAGCGCGAGACAACAGGATTGCCGAGGGCTCCAGCCTAGGTCAGCCCCAGTATGGCCAGCCGGGTCGGGTTCCTCGTCATAGGATTCAAGGTTTGACCGTCGCGGCAGTGGAGAGGAGGAGAAGAGGAGGCCGCAACCCGGGCCTCGCTGTCGGGACAACCGGGCAAGACTTACCATCTGGGACATCTTCTTCTGGTTGGCCTCTCGGGCCTTCTCACGCTGGTTTCCACGAGCCATTCTTGTTGTTCCTTTGCGAAGCGTAACGTTCTTTTTTGACGGTCGACTTGTTGACTCTGGGTATTAGCACGGGCGGGGATGTTGTTGTCACGAGAGGCTGGCGCAGAAGAAGAGTGGTGGGGAAGAATTTATCCTTCAGCTGTCAGACGACAGCCACCAGCCGCAAGAAAGGGGGGTTCTAGAACGACTCTGGACGAGGCTGTGTCCACCCTTGACACGCTCGGACCACCTGTTCCAATTGGGCAGCCGAGGTAATGCCAGGACCGAGAGTCACCAACTTCACTGAGAAGAACCTACCTGCGTATATACCTTCCTTAATTGATGTGTTTGTTGAAGAAGCGATGATACTGTTCTTAGTGAGAAGGTACAGGAAGAAGTGAGCGGTGGGCCTCGGCCTGAAACACATCCTCTTTAAGTACAGTAAGGTGACAGGTCACTTGGGCGACTCTCTAAGCCGTACTGTACAATATGACCTGACAGTCACGATATATCCGGTATCATCCAGGTGACACAGCCAAGCAATCCATTTTCATGTCCAGCAGAAGCGCGTGTGTGCTCGGGACAAAGCATTGCAATCTCCCACAAGGTCTTCCCTCCAAGGCCATATAGGAAGCCCACGGCGCGCTTCGGGGTATGTTTCTGCCGCCATGCCGATCTACCGAGGCGCAAGCGCCGGGCTACATATAGATTTATCTGTTCCAAACAAAACCATGTTCGACAGGGGGCTGGCGCTTCTTGTTTGATAGACTGTCTTACAAGCGCTCGGAACGAGGTCAGTCCTTGAAGCAAGAGAGCTTTCATGATTAGGTGACGCTGGAGATAAGGAACACTGGAGGACACTGGACTTGGGTTGTTAGCTCGGGGATCATCCCCTAATCCCCTAACCCTGATTATTACTTGAGAGTCTGAAAGGGGGGGGGTGGTGTTGGTTAGTACTGATTGGGATCAGGCAGCATCAAGCAGCAGAACTGATGTCCTACTGAAAGGATATGGTCTCGCATCCTCATCCAACATCTTTATTATATACTCCCACTCGTGCTTCTTCTCGCGATTCGAACGGTCTTTCATCGACGCAAGTCCCCGTGGTGTTGCAATTGGCAAGCGCGTGATGGGGTTCTCTCTCAACTTTGTTGCAGAAGGCTAGATCGATATGAAACACCTTGACAGCCTCTGACATCCAATCGAATCCCCATCGTGAGCCTCTCCTGGAGACGCGCCTTGTTTCCTCCCGTGCTCCCACGCCCTTCCCGCTTGCGATCTTCAACAATTCCCACTTGCTGTTCCGAGCCCTTTCAGCTCATTGGGCCTATCGATGATCAAATCTGAACAAATCTAGATCCCCGTATCCGCAAACCAGACATGCATCAGCCGCCAAGCACGACAGGGACGCGACGGAGTCTTCTTTTTCTCCCCCTTCAACTCCCATTCCCGCATGCATAATCGCTCCCCCCCCCCTTGACATGGGACCCCCCATCCCGGACGGAGAGCGGTTGGCCATCGTCGTTCCTTGTCTGTGCCACACTGCGTCGACGATGAGTCGACTCGGCCCAAAAAGGTGACCCCTGCCTCCACATAGACACCCAAGGAGTGGGCACACACGAGCAGAGAGCGCGTCTACTAAGGCAGCATCAGGTTGAGCCTTCCGTCCTTGATTGCTACGTGACAATGGGGGGGGGCCCTGAACGAGCTAAGTTGCAGGCTCCTGTCTGCGTGAAACGGGCAGCTGGGATCTCTTCTGAACGCCAGTCCTGGACGATGGCTCGACCTATTGGCTGCAATGCCTTCTCGTCGCGATGAACGGGATCCTGGGAACTACCCTAGCAATCTGTGAGGTGAAGATGGGGTTGGGTAGAGTAGGTATGTGAGTGGGTGAGTGAGTCTTCATGTTTCCTCTCTTGCATATCCCTCTTTGTCTCTTCCATTCAGTTCTACCGGCAGATTTCGCACAATGGGACGGTCTGCTATTAAAGACCCAAGGCACCCGCTTTTTCATTGTCTTCCGTATTATCCCCATTGAGTTCTTGACTATCCGACCCCGTGGACCGGCATAGTTGCCGTCGACAATGCTTGATACCCTTCTATTCTTTCATTCTATTCTTCAGCCACAATAGAGTTGCTTGACGCAGACTCTCGATAAAACTTCTTCTACTCGACGCCGATCTTTCTGGATTCGTATCTTCGTCGTTCATCCCTCATTCAAATCTTCGAATCTGCGAGACAGAGTCAAGTCAACATTTTCATCGTCGCCGGCCACTCTCATCACTGCCGGCAGTAACACATCCGTCCTTGTAAGTACGAAAACCAACAACGTAGGAACTCGTTGTTAGCTAACCACCTACCAGTCTCTAACTCAACCAACTACTGCCACTACTACTACTCTACTTTTTCACTACAACAGCCATTATCAAAATGATCAACATGGCAGAAGGCGCAAGGTGGCTCGGCCCGGCCTGGTGGATCCTCCAAGTCTTCCGCGTCGGCAACATCATCGCCCTGCTCAGCATCGTAGCCTCGAGCGTCGTCATGATCATCAAGACGAACATCATCAACAACTTCTTCTTCTTCCAGGCCTTCAGCCACGTCATCACCTGCAGCGTGGCGCTGGTCCTCATCGCCAGCGAGCTCCCCCAGCCCGCCTTCGTCCGCGAGTTCTACCGCCGCAACTGGCCCATCTTCTCCACCGTCGACGCCTGCAACAGGGGCCACTCGCTGGCCTGGCTGGGCGCCTGGATGGTCGCCCTGGGCGTGTGGACCATGGGCTCCCTGAACGTGGACGGCCTCATCGGCAAGCTCTCCCTGCCCCTGTGGCGGCTCACCCTCGGCTCCGGCATCCTCGCCGTCGTCTTCGGCTCCTTCAACTTCGTCGTCTCCATGCTCTTCCGCAACGGGCCCCAGGGCATCACCGTCCGCATGGTCCGCGAGCACGGCGCCAACGTCTACAACGCCCGCACCATGGTCATGCCGCCCGCCTACGACCTCGAGCACGCCTCGCTGAGCAGCAACGGGTCCAGCTCGATACACGACGAGAAGCGCCGCGGCCCCGCCAACAGGTTCTCCCAGAGGTTCACGCAGGGCATCTCGCAGGGCTTCACGCAGGGCTTCAAGCAGAACCGCGTCACGAGGCTGTTCGCCAAGGACAAGAAGGCCCAGATCAGCGGGCCCATCGTTCAGCACCAGGACGAGGACGTCGAGGCCCTGCACCACCACCAGCCGCACCAGGAGGTCAGCCCGGGCAGCCCCGAGTCCGGAAGGAGGTCTTGGGAGGCACACTCTTGGGAGCACGACCGTGCGAGTCCTATTGCCCCCCACGTTCAGGTTAGTGATGATTTATAACCAATGAGTGGGAGAGACATGATACTAATACTTTTCCTTCCAGCGTCCTCCTACGGCACTTCATCCCGCGTACACGGGCGGGGCTCGGTCCAGCTATTATTCCGAGGTGAGCCACCTAAACCGTTTTTAGGAAGAAGTGGTCTCAATGTGGACGGCTCCCAAGTCTAGGGAAGAACATGATGGTTTATGAAGGCGTTTGAGCATTGAAATTGAGGACGGCGTTAAAAGACAAAAGTGGCCGAATCAGATACCCATAATCTTGGAAGGTGGCCGGTGGGGAGGGCAAAGGGCCGATAGCATGCAGAACGTTGCTGCTTGTAGGATGTTCTGCAGTCTGTAATTGTGTTGCGGAAGAAGTAGTCGAGCAGTAAACTCAAGATCTAATCTGGACAGAAGTTAATCAGTGCTTCGCATAATTTGTTCGTCTTTCCCATTTGCGTAAACGTGGTGCTTGTTGAGCTGGGCCTTCCCTGGATACTGGAAACCCAAGACTACTTGATGTATGGGAAGGTAGGCAGCAGGTGGCAAGCAAGTCGCGAATGCAGTGAGAATGACAACCAATGACCATAATTTGAGCCTATGAACTCTTGTGTACGTACGACACGCCTAAGTGGTTTCGCTGCAGATATGAAGGGCCGAGTGAGGCACTGAAGTGAAGGGCGTATTGGCGGGGTATCTCAATCAGCTAAAAAAACAATAAAATAAAAAATCAAACAACGCCACGCGAAGTAGGCCTGCCTCCCTTTAGACCTGTGTCGCTCCCCATCAACAAGGAAAAGCACATCCCGGTGGATAGAACAGCGCTCCTCTACTACCACTCCTCATCGTCGTCCATACCAAAGCTGAACTTCTTCACCACAGGACCCACGCCCACAAACAGACTCGTCTCCTTCTCCCAGGGCATCTTCTCAAACTGCAACGCCTTGACAACGCCATTAGCAGCCTTCAGCTTCTCAGGGTTATCCACGTCCCCCGCCCTCAGCCTCCGCCCGCTCCTCAGCGAGAACACCCCCACGGTGCCGTCGTCCATGGCCGCGGCCACGACGCCACCACAGCCCAGGCCCGCGACGCCGCCCACGTCGTGCGTGACGTCCAGGCCGATCTGCGTGTGCGCGGCGTTCCTGTACCCGGGGAACTGCACCAGGGGCCTCAGGGCCGCGTTCCTCCCGGCGGCGCCCCAGCGCACGTCGTAGATGGCCATGGCGCTCTTGGGCCCCGCCGCCAGGAGCTGGTTGCCGTCGAGGCAGCGCACGTGCGCCACCGCGCTGTGGTGCCAGTGCCAGTGCCAGCCCGACGACGCCTCCCGGTACGGCGTGCGCATGTCGATGCAGTGGATCCTGGCGTCGCGGCACCCCGCGTAGATGATATGCCCGTTCGACGGGTGGTAGTCGACGCTGAAGACGTCCCGCGGCATGGGCGGCTCCTTCTTGCCTCCTCCTCCTCCTCCTCCTCCTCCTCCTCCTCCTCCTCCTCCTCCTCCTCGCCAGCTGTGTCCGTCGTAGTCGCCTGGCGCGGGCGTGATCCAGTTCATCGCCGGGCTGCCCACCCCGTCGAGGTGGATGATGCCGTGGCTCGTCGCGAGGACGGCGTTGATCTGGCCGGGGGTCGAGGTCGGGCAGCTGCGGGCGCAGTTGATGGTCAGGCCCCTGACGGGCGAGGTGAAGCGTAGCTGGCTGTCGCAGCCGCCGATCATCCACGCTGGTTTCCTGCCGCCGTATTCCTCGCGGAAGTACCGCCGCGAGACCTCGTCGTCGACGATGTCTTCGGAGAGGCGCGGCGGGAAGATGCAGACTTGGCTCTGGGAACCACCGTTCGGACCGGTGGGGTTGATGGATGTGACGATGACGCTTTGTGACGGCTTGTGGTACGACATAGACGTGATCTCGTGTTGGTGGATAGCCTCTGGCCTGAGGTCGGCTAGGCGTGAGGCCTTCATCTGGTCTGTCTCGGCGAAGTTGATCTTCTCGTCCTTG
Organism: Cytospora piceae; assembly: GCA_016508685.1. NCBI lineage: Eukaryota > Fungi > Ascomycota > Sordariomycetes > Diaporthales > Cytosporaceae > Cytospora > Cytospora piceae. The sequence goes on along the minus strand of JADMLE010000005.1, from coordinate 306,450 downwards.
TCGGTTGGTATATAGCTGCCGATGACGTGGTGGCCGTCAGGAGCTGCGGGATGGTGAGCAATCCGGGTGGAAATTGTGCAGGGACGGGACGTTGTGAGGGAACATACTTGCATACGCCGCACCCAGACCAGATGCCTGATCGTCGCCGTTGATGATCATGCACGAGATATTGCGCGCATCCTCCCTCCACTCCTGTCCTGGTAGGAAACATATGCCACCCTTCTCTCGCAGTCCCGCAGCCCAACTCGCGACGGGCAACTCAGGGTCGACAACACCAAACTCTCGGGTTAACCGACCTCCAGTCTGGGGGTGCGCCAGAACTCCAGATCGCTTGATAAGACCCATAGTCTTCTCCATTCGCTTCTGCTCTCGCACGGCCATCTGTTTCTCGGCCTTGCGCTTCTTGACGTTCTCTGCCGACCACGCCGCACTGGAGGGTGCGGTGCGGCCCGCTTCAATTTTGAAATAGCGCTTCTTCTCCTCATCTGTGGGTTGTATTAGCAAAGTTGATCACTGTGGGTGATGAATGAACGCATGAGATTGGTACTTGCCGTAGTAAAACCCAGGCAGGTCGCGCATCTTGGCGCCTGAAGGCGCCGGGACGGGCATTCTGGCAGTCGGTGTATAGACACGCCAAGATGATGACCTGAGAGGTAGGTATTGAGACGGTTTCAGTCGAAGGTTGGGCTGTTGTGTTTGGCCGTATGGACCTTTAGGTTTCTGACAATGGAGGTGGTTTGATTGAGCCAGGGTTGTCTGCCTTTGGTAGGAAGAGATGAACGAGTCTGGCTTTCAAGGTGAGTGATACCCTGCCAAACTCTGCCCTAAGTTGTTTCGTTGCTGCCGAAGAGTCCTAAAGTCATGGAAAACTGAAGTCAAGGCCATCACATTGCACCCAGTCACGTGCCGTGGAGTTTAGCACCTTGATGGATCCAAAATTGAAAGCAATGGCTTCGAAATGTCAGGTTTTGCATATTATCGTAAAGAGGCTCGAGCTGAGCCAGTTTTACGGTACTGAATAGACCATTTGCATCATCTCTGTGAACAATTCTCCTCAATATTGTGTCTGTTCTGGTCGTCTGGAAGAGTTCCTGTAAGCCTCGGGCTGAGACTCTCACGGATAGCCACCTTTTGAAAATAACCGTCTTCATTCAGTGTAGGCTATGTAATACCTCAGTAATTACTTAACGACTAGAATCTCTCAAGGCAAAATAATACTACCAAGAATGACCTTCTTCAAGCCTCGCCACCACCGCCACCGGCACCCCTCTCGATGGCATGATACCAAGCCTCACCGACATATAATCAGCATCAGAAACAGCCTCACTTTAGAGAACCCTTTCCTGCCTTCTAGAAGGCCGTTCCGAAGCCTCCCCGGCGCTACCATCAACCAACCAGCTCCCCAAGACAGTATCCACAGCATGGATGGCATGAAGCGCACATCTCGGTCGCCTGCCGTATATGTACTGTACAGTGCCTGAGTGCCGAACCTTATAACTTGAGGCATTTTGGGGTTTGTCCTTCCTTATTACTGGAGAGGGTTGTGCTCGGTTCGCAGTGAATTCCCTCACAGTGTGGCAGCAGACAAGGAACTATCGAGATTCGAGGGAGATTCAGAATGCCCAGGTGCTTGGCAAATGCAGCCGCTTTACGATGGAGCGGAGAGCCTCTCCGTGGTGACTGGTCTCCCCAAATCAGCAAGTCAGTGGTAGCTGGGGCTCCAGGGCTGTCAGTCCTGTCCAAGCCCTGGAAGTTGGAGAGGTTAGAGAGAGGCGGGCAGGCAGGTTGGGGGACGGCCCACACTGCCCCTCTGCCCCTCCATCAGTGTTGACCCCTCCTCTTCAGAGACAGACTCTGAGTCTGACTAATCATCTTTGAGCTGGACCTCCCCCCTCCTTCGGCCGGCCAGCCCGTCCAAGCTTCTCCAAACACACACATTACCACCACCACACCACCACCACACAACCCCAAATCATTGTACCACTTTCCGCATAAAACCGCCCAAAATGGTTTACACTATCACCGTCCACCTGCACGCCAACGACCACCCGGAGTCGGTCGACAGGCTCAAGGCCAAGCTGGTCGAGGCCAGCCGCATCTACTCCAACGACAAGGAGACCATCAGCTGGTTCGTCATGCAGAGCACCTCTGACCCCAGGGACTTCACCATTGTCGAGCGCTACGAGAACGAGGGCGTAAGTTACATTTGCATTTCTTTAATCCCCAATTCAATCCCCCCCCAATTGGTCCTCAGGCAACGAGACAATTCACAAGCTGACAACGAGTGATATTCCTTTCTTCCAGAGCCAGAAGTACCACCTCGAGAACCCCTACTGGAAGACCTTCGACCCCTACGTCATCCCCCTGCTCGACCGCCCCATGGACCTGAGACGTGCCGAGGAGCTCGTGAGTACTATCCGAGAGCAATGATCTTCCCCATTTGGATGTTTCTTGAGTCCTGTGACATGTTTGATCCGGGAGCAACAAAGACTGTACTCTTAGATCATGTCTCGCGACTCCCGTGTCTTCCTTGATTAGGCAAATACTGACTCTCGTTCTCGTAGGACACCAGCAAGGACGTTGTTGTCCCTGCTTAAATCTCTACACATAGCTAGCTACCACTAGATATAATGTAGTAAACAACGAGTCATAAATGCAATGCATCTGAATTGCTACCGCACAAACTTGCCTTCTTCTACAAGACATGCTGGCCAGGAAATGCTTGAGACTCAAACCAATATCAAGATATACTGTAGACCAGGGGCTCACAATGGTTTAAAAACATGTCCCATCTTGGTGCATCATGTCTTCCACACCTAGCAGTCTATGCTGCATCGTCAACATGCTCCCCTTGTATCAAGAGCTACGAAAAGTCCTAGACAACTGGAATAGACAAAGTAGAAGAAGCCTCTTCACGGATGCTTCCATATTATAGCACCATCACAGTCCTAAGTGTTACTCTACACAAGACAAATTCAACAGCATAAAAAGGACAGTAACAATCATATCACAACATCATGGATGGCACATTTGAGTGTTTGTATAAATGGCATTACTTATGTTCTCGTATTAAGTTCCTCTCTAGTGAACTGCATGACGGGCTTTCAGCTCCACCGTGGTTTAATGCACATGCTAATTAACTGAATTCGAAAGCCTCGTCGGCTGCATGCTTGCAGACCATGTATGGACACGTGGGGGTATATCATCCTCTCATCACCTAGTCCTTTCCTACTGGGACTTCTCGTGCTGCGTAGAAACACGCTGGAGGGAAACAACTGTAGATAATTATTAGTCGGCTGAAGACAAGACAATGCATTCAATGGGGAAAACTTACCGAAATCCTCGAGGGATCGCTGCTTCTGGCTGCCCTTGGGGACTTGCCGTGCATGAGGTTGTCGAATCCAACGCTGTCCTGGAGGAGGTAGTAGACACCACCCATGACGCAGAAGACACCGAAGGAGAAGATCCAGATACGGACAACGGCGACAATGGAGGTCTGGGTTCCACCAACGAACCATCCGAAGATACAGAACAGAGTGGCGATAATATCGACGACGAAGATAGCGCCAGTCAGCTGCCATGAGGGGATGCTAGACCAGAAGGGACCGTTGGCACGAGTGATGAAGATCAGCCAGTTCTCAGTCAGGGAGACCTCGAGGAAGACGACCTCATCGATGTTACCGAAGTTCTGGACGATACCACCGTTGTGACCACCAGCGTACATGGTGGTGACGGTGATCCAGGTACCGACAGCCAGGACAACTCCGAGCAGGACGGACATTCCCCAGAGCTTGGGCAGGTTCCACTTGACGGGGGACTTGCTGAAGGGAGCATTGTCGTAGGCAATGGCCAGGGTAGCGATATCGGCGAAAATGGCGATAAAGACGACCAGCTCGATGTTCAGGGATCGGTTGAGGATGGCAATCCAGAGACCGAGGTAGATCTCCAAGTGGATGGACAGGGCGATACGGTAGACAACGTAGGCGTACATGCGGTGGAAAATCTGGCGAGAAGTCTTCAGGGCGTCGATGATAGCACCAAGACCGGGGGCAAGGAAGACAATGTCGGCAGCGGAACGGGCAGCATCGGAGGCACCCTCGACAGCAATACCGGTATCAGCCTTCTTCAGGGAGGGAGCATCGTTGACACCGTCACCAGTCATGGCAACAAGGTAGCCACGCTGCTGGAGAATCTCGACGACGTTGTACTTGTGCTGGGGGAAGACCTCAGCGAAACCATCAGCAGCTTCAACGAAGTCGTAAACCTCAGAACCGGGCATGTCACCACCGCCACCGAGACCGAGACGCTCAGCGTTGTAGACGTTGGTACCAAGACCGAGCTGGCGGGAAGTCTCACGAGCGATACCGACGGCATCACCAGTCAACATCTTGATGGACAGACCCAGGGTCTTGGCCTCGTTGATGGTCTTAGCAGTGTCGTGACGGGGAGGGTCGGAGCAGGGCATGATACCCAGGATCTCCCAGGAACCCTCACCACGCTTGCGAGCAACACCGAGAGAACGGAAACCACGGGTAGCGAACTCGGCGACCTTGTTCTTGTAGGCCTGGTCGACCTCCTCGGGGATGGGGTGGTCCTCCTCGACCGTCTTGAGGACGAAGAGAGGAGCACCCTTGACACAGGTGATCTGCTCGCCTTGGGGAGACTCGACAAGGGCGGTGACCTTCTTGGAGACGGGGTCGAAGGGGTAGAAGGTGATGACCTTGTACTTGGAGAGGACGGACTTGGCGCGGGGGTAGTACTTGAGGGACTTCAGGAAAGCCTTGTCGATAGCGTCGATACCCTTCTTCTTGCGGGAAGCGGCCAAACAAGCAGTAAGCATGAGGTCCTCGGGGTCAACACCGGCGACACAGTAAGGCTCAGCCAGAGACAGCTTGTTCTTGGTCAGGGTACCGGTCTTGTCAGAGCAGAGAATCTCGACACCAGCCAGGGACTCAATAGCGGACAGCTTCTGGACAATGGCCTTCTTCTTGGCGAGGTAGGCAGCACCGACAGCCATGGTGGTGGTAACGACGGCGGGAAGACCGACGGGGACACCAATGATGGTGATGGCCAGGGTAAAGCGCAGAATCTGGACAATGGGGTTGGATCGGTAGAAGCTGGAAACCCAGACAACGAGCAGGGTAAAGACGACCAGGATCAGGAGCACTGTGCCGATACCGTTCAGGACCTCGGTGAAGTGACCAGTGCCGGAGTTGGCAGCGTTGACAAGGGCGGCGGCACGACCAACGAAGGTGTTGTCACCAGTGGCGGTAACAATGACGAAGGCCTCACCACGCTTAACGGCGGAGGAAGCGAAGCACTGGTCGCCCTTGTGCTTGTCGACAGCCAGAGACTCACCAGTGATGGCGGACTGGTCAACCTGCAGGAAGGCATCCTCGGTGACAATGCGACCATCAGCGGGGATGATAGAACCGTCCTCAACCTGGAGAATATCACCGGGGACGACCTCGGGGGCCTCAATCTCCTTCAGGGTACCGTCACGAAGGACAACAGCCTTGAGAGCCAAAGTCTTCTTGAGTTCGTCGACAATGCTGCCAGCCTGGAATTCCTGGATGAAACCGACACAAGCGTTGAGCAGAAGCAGGGCGCAAATGACACCGAAATCAACCCAATCCTCAAGACCAGCAGCCAGGACGGCAGCGGCCTCCATGACGAACTGGATAGGACCAACGAAGTACATGAAGAACTTGAGGATCATGTTCTCCTTCTCCTCCTTCATCTGGTTGAGACCAAACTTCTTGCGGCGGGAGGTGACCTCAGCGTCGGTAAGACCAGTGCGGGTATCCTGCGCGATTGGTGTGGTTAGCGTCTGTGTGGGGGAAGGCAAGAAAGTGGAGATTGAATCTGGGGTTGGTTTGGCTTACAGTCTGCAGCAGCTCCTCGGGGATGACGCGACCACCGGTCTGGTCACGCTCCTCCTCCTCCTCGTCCTCACCATGACCATCTTGGGACTCGAGATCCTCAATCAGGGCATCGATGTCCTCATCCTCGTCCTCATCGTTCTCAGCCTTGGGTTGGTGGCTGATAGGCTGCTGAGTAGCCTCGCGCTTCTCGTCGAAGCCGCCAGTCTCGATCTGCGTATTCAACGCAGGGGTGCCGTGTTCGGCCATTGTGAGAGTGTGTTGATATTAAGGCAATAGTATTTGTAGTAAGGGTGGCCGGTATTGTCGGAGACACGGGTAAAAGAGGTAGTAATGTTTTTGTTTTTGTTGACCTAAGTGGTGCTCGGAAACTCTATCGCAACTTTGACGAGGCGAAAGAGATTGAGAGTGTCGCACGACGAAGGGATTAGAAGAGGGGAGGGGGAGAAGCACCGTGAAGGTCGCACCTTTTCAGGTAATCTAGGTTCGAGTCCTTCAAGTGGTGTTAAGAGGGAAAGGAAAGAAGGAAGGAAGAGATCAAGTCGGGGTTGAGGCAGTCTTTATCAGCTTTCGAGAGCGCTGGAGGAATCTGAGAGGAGCTGCTGTACTGGGGCAGTCGCTAGTGTGTCGGTGCGAAGGTGCAGGGTGCAAGGTCCAGGTGCCAAGGGCTAGCGCAAACAAGGTACCGCAGTATGTACGTACCTTCCTCCCGTACCTCGTCCCCAGCAAGGTTGCCCAGGGAAACAAAACAACGCAAAAATGCCATACCGTGCACCTTTCAGTGTTGACACTCACTAGCACTAGAGAGCGAGCTTTCGGGCGACCCTCAAAAGAGGTGCGAGTCTCGGCTGTGCCCATTTGTTACCGCTAAAGCTCGGCTTATTCCCACCGCAACATGCCTGGGTCCATGCCTGCGTCAACCCTGTCAATCCCGCCATTTCATACTGTGCAGATACGTTATGGGGCCTGCCCGAGTGAACTGCAGATGGCCCCTAAAAACTGCCCCACCTTATCAAGAGCTTTGGCCAATGACGCTCCGGGCGAAACTCTCAATTGGAGTACTTCCCCTTCTCGAAGGAATCAGGTACCCCGGGCCCCATAGCAACCATCTGCTCCATACCTGATCATCACCAAGCTGCCTGCAAGTCGCCCCAGTCTTGCACTGGGACTAACCCCGGACGCCTCAATTTCGCTCCCATGCCCTAGCTTTCGGGTACCTGAGAATCGTCCCCACTCGAGGTATCTCTCCTCTGCTGCACCTGCTGCATCTGCTGCATGGACCTTACTCACCTGTGGTGTCCATTCCCAAGAGGACCAAACACCCAGGCCCGGCGGATGGAGATGGATGGATGGATGGACTGAGCTGATGAGGGATTTTCTGCTGGTACTTGCTTTGCATGTGGTGGCTCTTGTGGCTCTGGACTTCGCTCGCCCTCGGCATCAATTCGCGGAATGACGACACAGGAGGAAACATCTCGCCGCGCAGGAGAATCGCCCATAGTAAAAGTATGGTACGGTACGGTACGGTACCTATACGTACGAGTACGACTGCAGCGAAAGGCGGTCAGTTAAGCTTATCCATCTGTTTCCGGATGGGATGATTGAGGCTTGAGGCTTGAGGCTTGAGGCTTGAGGCTTAAGGCTTGAGGCTACTTCCAGACAGTTTCCATTATGGATTGCGGCGACACCAATTGGTCTGTCTGTTTGGACTCTGTTTAGTATCTGCTACAGTCTAACAATCTATGTCCAGATTATGCTCCCGTGTATTGTAGTCTTGTCTTGTCTTGTCTTGTCTCGTCTTGGCCCTTGTCGCTCGAATTCAACCCCATGACACACTACGGATCCGTACGGCCCCGTATTTTGACACCGACTGTTTACTGGGACGTCGACCTGTCAACACAGACATCGGCGACCGTGCTCTGATTAAGGTCGACGACGATGAGCCTCAAAATCCGGAGGCGAAATGAGACATGAGTTTGTTTGACCGGCATTGCCCAGACACTTCGACAATCTGATAATCTGACAATCTGACCCTCTGACACTGTACTGTGTACAGATTACGGTGACGCTTATTATTGATTGCTGCCCAGTCATTGACAGCTCCTCTCTTCCCCGGACTCCATGTTGCTCCTCCAGTTCTCCTCTTCTCCAGCTTTTTGCTCATCGGCAAGCCGCGATCGCAGAGCCTCGACACCAATTACCGAACAGCCAGCTGGTCACAGCGTCTAATACGGGAAAGGGGACAATACAGCCTGACCAAGGGTGTCGACGGCCAGGCGACAAGGCAGATTAACATGTGCATTTCTCCGCCTCCGCGCTGGCCTCAATGGCCCTGTGGCCCAGCACCTGGGGTCGACCATGCTGTGTCAGGGCCGCGCTTAACTGGCCTCGAACTCTCAATCACACAAGGATGTCTGTAGCTCCCGTCCTCGACCTTGCATACATTTTACCGTACCAGAGTATGGGTTATAGTATCGTGCAGCCAGGGGCTAAGTTTGGCTGCTCGGCTGTCGCTGAAATTTTCTCTCGCCCTCGGAAATGCACGATATCTTGCCCACGTAGTGACTTGTTGTCGCCTACATTCCACATCGAGCTCTGATTGACCGACATGTTTCTCGTCACATTGTCTAGACCCTCGCCGTCTTCAGAATCAAGTGCGAGGAACGGCCGAGCCGCACACGTCCTCCTGCCCTCTCCGCCGGAGTTCGCATCTGCAGTCGGAACTTGGCAACTGGCAGCAACAGCCTGGGTCGTCGTGGGGTGAAAGGGAGAGACCCAGGAGACCCAGGTTGATCCCACATCACTCCAGTCACTCCATCCATTCCCCAGCAATTGACTGTGGGGGGTGCTGATCACGACTAGCGCTAGCGGGCATGCGCAACGTCCCGCCTCTGGGGAGAACAAATGAACGGTTCTCCTTGTGAAACTGCGCTTTTTATCATCACAGAACGAAAAGAAGTCGGTCGTAACTCGCAAATGCCCAGTATGCCCAGTATGCCCAGGCCTGCCCAGGTGAATCAATCCTGCATGCGTATGCCCCAAATTCACCTGATCACGACTCACGCCCAGAAATCGCAATTGGCGCACGAGGTGTATCCGGGCCCCAATCCGATCATCCTTCTGAAAGTCCCGCTGACATTTCCGCGCATCTATGCATGCTCGTCCCGGGGGGGGGTTCAACACGGCGGAATCTGGTGAGTGAATGCCGGTTGGCCCTTGCGACTTGTCATCAATCACATCTGGCCCAACTACGTCATTCTGATCCGCCAGAGAGGATCCGATTGGCTCCCCATCCTGCAGGCAGGAGGAAACACTGAACATCAAAGTTCACCCCAGATCAACAATGTCTCCCCCCGGTCCTTCCAGAGTCTCAGACCTGACCGAGTCCAGTGAGTCCCTGGTGGTGAGGACCTCGGCAGTCCCATACCTCTCCCACGCTCCATGGCCCCCTACGATGGGGCGACACAGACGGTTCCAGGTCCGCCGTGCGCGCCCACGGTGTTTGGGATTGGGGGTCTTTGGGGGGTTCTAGCGCCTAAAGTTTCCCCAAAAACCCTCTACCCCTTTCTGCCCTTACCACGCTTCAAGGGCCCACTGCCCAGTATACACTAGAAGGCTAGCATAGCTGCAGTTCCTGGCTAGTTGCGGTTCGGATCATGGAGCCTTAACGTCGTGGCGATAGGCGCTACCGGTCAGCCGGTGGTGCTCATGCAGGGTCGCCAGTTCGATAAGCGGGTATCGCAAATCGCCCAGCGTCAAGTGGTCGGCATCGCCGCACTTCGAACTTTCACACTGTCGGGGTGCCTACACAATACTAGTTTGTAAACTATGCCCTGAGAGAGGATAGTTGCATGTCAGCGCAGTGACAGGCGCTGAAGGGCCACAGTACTAATTGTTACTATTGTCGAACGCCTTATTAGACTTTCTCCGAGAAACTTGTAAACCAGGATTAACCAAGTTTTCGACGTCGGACACACATTCTTAAAATCACCCTTTAGGAACAATCCTTCGACTCAATGGCGCGTTTCAGTTAGGCTGCCCTGTCGTGGTTGATATGTTTCTTATGGCAAGATCCTCATGAATGCTATTATGGCTTTTATGAAGACCCCATCGAAAGCCTTAGTAAACAACAAACGTTCACAGGGGAGACTGTGTCATACAGACGGACCGATGACCGATGCCAAGGGCGAGAGCTTGGCTTGGCTTCGATCGAAATCAAACAACAGGTACATATCGAAGATCTCTTTTCTGCCATACATAGCACCACTTTTGCGACTACAAAACACTACAGTAACAACACGGTCCAACTGGACTGGGATGGGCTGATTGACTGATTGACAGCTTTGCCTACTACAGTATAGTAAAGACCCAGAGACCCAGAGACCCAGAGACCCAGAGACCCTGAGATACTGGATCTTGCATGGGACGTTATTCGCTATGCATGATTGACATTATCTCCATTGTCAGACTGTCAGATAGGACAGTGGCCGTTAGCATGTAGCGGTGCAGGAAAGAACGCGGATCAATGATCAGCCTAACCAAAGCACTAGGTTGATAACCAGTGGTGCGTCGACCATCAGTAAATCTTCACCGACGGGATTTCCTGGGCGCCACAGCTGGGCAGCAATGGCCTGAATGGCTCGCGTGGGCAGAGGCCCAGAGTGCCAGAGTGCCTAGCAGTAGCCATGACTAACTAGCGAAAACAGCCGAGAGATCTCCATGATCCATTCTGCCATCCTGTTGCTCCGCGGAGGCTATTGACGGTCTGCTCTACCGGTACTGTGTCTGTGTGTATGCGGAGGATTGCCGCGTCTTGCCGGGAAAGAAGCAACAAGAAGAAGAATGCCCTGTACTGTACGATGAGTTGTCGCCAGGACTGCCAGGCAAATCCAGGCAAAAACAGGGTTGGCATTGGTGGCCGACAACTCACACACAGACCACTCACACAAACCACCGCGCAGCGCAAAATGGGCAAAGTGTTTTCCCACAAAAGGGCCGTCTCCAGTGCCATCCTTGCCATCCATGCCATACCGACCTCCCAGAACCTTCCCCGTCCCCAGCCGTCAATCAGAAGCCCTGACAGGAAAGGATGAGTGGGAACCCGAGTTTGATGGATCGCGTCGGTGCTGTCGGCATCGAGTGTGTGTCGACTACAATCGCTAAACCGTTTCGAGAGGTCCGAGAAGGACCCTGACCGTTCTATTGTCCACACACACACACACACACACACTTTAGGTATCGTCCGGGATCTGGCAAGAACCTGGGCACACTCCAATTTGCTTGCGACAGTTGCGACAGCGAGGGACTTGTTCGTCTGCCGAGAACATGGAGATGGAGATGTATGTACGCGGCCAGACAGCCCAGATGGACAAAGTTTGGCTCGTGCCGTGTCATCCTCGGCAGGGGATCCTGAAGGAAGAACGAAGAACCGTCGCCTGGTCACCTTGTTCGCTCTAGCAGTCCAGGACTACTAGTCTTCCCGCCCACCGGACATTGGCCGTGCCCTTTGCCTCCTGAAGAAATCCCAAACAAAGCCCATAAAGCATGCCCACTGAACGCCCTGCCATTTTGGCAAAGCTGCCCGGCAGCCTTCCTCAATTCCTTCCTGCATACAACAATTTGCCATGCAGCAGCGGTAATAATGCGGCCCAGCTCACGCACACGCACACGCACACGCACATTCCATCCTCATCACCGTCGCTTTGCCCCCAGCAGGGCCCAGCCGCTTGACCGGTCGCGGCAAACCTTCCGATGGAATCGGATCAATCATGGCCAGGCTGGGCACTCGTGAAAATGGGCCCTTGGATGGAGCCGTAACGACCTTTGCGACCCTGGCCCTGCCTGGCTTCCAGGAGCAACGAATGGATGCTGCGAGATCCCCTGCATTAGCATATGGGGAGGTGCCACTTATCACTGGTGTCGTCCTCTGCCATTTGCTGCGTGAGGCTGGACTTGCGGATTCATGTTCCACCTCGGCCATTAATTCCTGGACGATCCACACGGACCATCCTTCGAGGCGAACGGTTGGTCGCTCACTGTGCCTGGGTGCAGGAATTGCCTATTTCGACTGTGACGGACCCTTCAGTGCGACGAGCACTTCCTCTCCAGCCACTGAAGGATGGCCTCTGATGGACCACCTCTGTCGCGTGTCTCTTGGCCCTCATCTCCGGAGAATGCAAAATCTACAGATGTGGGTATCGGTGGAAACCTGTCCGGGGAGATTGCAGCCTCAGCTCGCGATGTCTGAATCTGATGTCATGGCCGTGACCAAAGCAAAGCAAATGTGTTGCTCACTGCACTCTTGCGGCTGTCGAGTGTGAGCTGGTGCCATTGCCCATCACCAGCAACTCTCGATACGGGTAGAAAACAACGTGGTGCGGTTCTGGACCCTGATCAGCTGTGATCAACTATTCTGGTCCCTGGCTCCCTGTCACACCGGCACACGACCGCGGCGCTCGTGTCTTTTACCGCTCGCGGGGTGCGGCAGGTACACCGATTCATTGAGCCCACAGAGGCCGACGACGAAGGTACAACCCTGCGTGCCGTGCGCGGATTGATTGACAGGGGCCGTATCTTGCAGAAAGGGCAATCGCCACTCGCCCTATCGCCTCAAACCTTAATTCGTGGAATGTCATGTTGCCCACTGAGCCCTTTAACCGTCACGATCGCCAGATGACTTACAGACAATGGAATATCCAAGAAATCTCGTCCCTCGCTGCTCGCCTTGCCAATGCAGCCAGCATGACGTGAGATCACCAGCACGGCACCCGGGGCAAAGGTAAACATGCCTGACATGGCAGATTGGCCGTGGATTCGGTGGATTCAATGGGCTTCTTCCAGGCCTGCTCTTCACGCCACTTGAAGTCTTAGATGGATCAAGGGCAGTGTTCACGCACAGCCTTCTCGGTGCGTATCGCCTTATTACTCAAACGAAACAATATGAGTTGCCAGTGTCAAGGGGTCCAATCTGTCAAACTTGAGTGTGGACTACGTACGCACGGCAATCAGCAATCCATTATATGGCGATACCAAGGACCTCTTTCTCCTCGCTCACAGCCCTGTAACATGCAGCAGCCTCAGCCTTGCAGATTTGATGAGGTCGGCATTTGGACCCAGCCCGAGTCGCTTGCTCGAAACAATCCCAAACCTTACGCATTGGTTTCCGTCATGACGAAACGAACACAGTTCCAACTATTCTCTGCACCCAGAACGGCGGGACGGCCCAGCTTTGCAAGCCTTGATTGGGAACGGACAGTGAGCGTTTCAAAGGTTTGGATTTCCCTCGAACACAAATACTTGGGTCATCTCAAGAACTCATGGGAGTGGCCACATGGGTATGATGTGTCAAGTCGCTCCCAGTCCAACATTTGTTGTCACCGCCCGGCACGATCAAGCGCTCGACTGCCAAAGCCGAGTTGGATGGTGGCGACTGGCCAAGTGGTTGGTCGGTGGATGATAGATTTGTGTGCCTCCAGCGTTGCTAGTGCGATGGATGAAGTACGAAGGCACTATTATAGGCTTCCAATGCCTTGTTATACGATCAGCCTCTACGGTAAGGCCACTCGGGAGGCGCCAGGCGACCCGGTCCATACTTGCCCTCCCATGTATCCTTTCCATGCCCTCGTTCCCCTGAATGAACGAACTTAACTGCTATCAAAGTCGGTTTGGCAGCAGACTTTCCATGTTGGGTCCAGGCAACCGAGCGAGACTGGCCTGAGTCTTCTTCGCACCGAAAGGAAACATGTTTGTGAAGCTGGTCTACAATCCATCGATCTCAGGAGGGGGGCGACGTGCTCAGAACAAGGATGGCGGGCTTGGATGATGGGCAATGACTAGGCTTGGGGATGGATTTTAGGACGTGAGGGGACCAGGTTCTCGCGCACATGCTAGATCACATCCACCGCCAAACCATGTATACCTCGCAACAAGCAAGCCGATAGACATCCCTCGGCACTGTTTGGTAGCCAAATCTCAAATTCGCACGTCGTGTCTATATCCTTGATCTCACTGTCTCCCCCTTTGGTTCACTGCTCTACCAGGCACATCCGAACGTGGAGCTTCGATTGTACGCATGGGCTACAAACTGCAGATGACTTTAAGATCCTAGCTGCCATCATACTCGACCTTGCTACGTTTGGTCGGTGACTAGCGATAAGTGGTGGGTGGCACCATTCCATCCAGTAACTCCGAAGTCACAAGCATTTGAGAATATGCCACAGGGTAGGTTGGTTTTGCGCTGATGATACTGCTATCAGGTTTCCGATCGTTCCTTATGACTACCAGGATTTCTCGAAACCTTCAGATGGACATACACGACGATGATGACGATGACGATGATGACGATGACGATGATGATGACGACGACGACAACGAGAGGAGGAAGTCGCTGCTCAACGCAAGCATGCACTTGACGGGCCTTCCCTCTGGCCGAACGAGAAGGACTTGGTGGACAGCCTCTCCGGTGTCCTGCCTGGAGGCACAGCTTGCAAAAGGAGGCATTGAGCTGTACGGGATGAAGCTAGAGAGAACGACTTCTGACAGGAGAAACTGGCGCGGGCCCATGTGTCATCCACGAGCGTGACACAACACTGGACCCAGGGCGCTTCGACGGGTGTGACTCAATGGCCCTGCCAGCAACAAGTTGGGGACGGTCCAGTTGCGCCTCTCAAGATTACGGCCAACTCACGATTCCGGAGCCGTCACAGATACTTCTCGACCAGTCTCGACGGACGCAAGTGACACCACGAGGCAGGACTTCGCGCCAGTAGAAATACCCATCAGACAGAACCGGTCTTTCTTCCTTCCCAATGAAACGCAATCCGCAGCAAATTCTTTCCCGCATCAGCAATACCAACGAAGCGAAGGAAACCCCGAATTACCCTAGACAAACGAAGAGACGGTATACAGCACCCCACCACACCATCATGACAGCCAACATGCCTAGTCGCTCCAGTGGAATTTTCCCCTGGTACAGCGGAAGCTGTTACCCCAGCTACGAGGTAAGAGAGCGAGCGGTGCGAGCCGCGCGGCCGCCATAGTCACCAATTCCAGGGACGTTTTGCCCATGACGGGTATTGGGATAACCGACGGATCATGGGCTGGATGGAGGACTCTGGCCATCGACGGTCGAGGCGGCATCGACGTTCCAGACGACATCGGCGATAGGTACCTACAGACGGCTTACATACAGCTTCTGGTTGAGTACCATGGCTAGCGAATGTAGATAGGTGAATATAATACACATATTGCATTTTTCGATATTACTGTCCACGGTTCAATGCCTCTGGTGACATACATGTATGTAGATGTATTTCCCAACCCAGACCCACGCGAGGCCAGGCGTTGTTCCAGCTTCTCTGGCCTTGAGGCTTTTGCTATTTCTAGGCCGGATGAGAGAGACGTGGTAGGAATGTGGCGGAGAGGCAGAGTAGGGAACTTGACATTGTATGAGAGTTTCAAAGCCATGCGAGTACTCTCACCGACCTCATTCGGGATAATCTCTTAGAAATAGACAGTCCGATGGTCTTCTCAAGAGTAGGTCTCCCTCAGTTACACCCACCCGGCTTTACAGCGGTCTCTGGGGTATGTAGCCAATCTCCTATAAAATAAGCTACCCCTTGGCTGTCTAGCCACTGGCATAGCGATAATATAAGTCCAGGACACCTCGCTCCAGTGGTGAAGAACCCACGAGACCAAGGGACCAAGTTCCGAACACGGCTTGAATAACACCAGCTGGGGAACACAGGCACCTTGAACAGTGATACTTTCATATGACAAACCCACAAGGCAATTAGCATGTGGGAAGTACCAAAGTACCATGTGCAGCGCGATGATCATCTACAACGTGCACAGATACCAGAATACGATATCCCTCCACAGGAACTTCTCCACAGGAACTTGTGCCCATACTCCTGAGCCCCTTAGATGGGGGTTGGATTTCTGCCACGCGCTACAATGTCTTTGCAATTTTCATCCTTTTCTATCTCCCCTGTCGATGGCATCAGGGGGGATGTATCATCTTGTAGGTTCGCACATACCATTTCACTAACCTCCCATCCATGGATACTGTCACCCTGGTGTAGCCTCCCACCTCAGCACCACAGCATGGTTATTGATACGGCAGCATGGTAAATCACATGTATCGGACAGACTATTGTTTGACTGGATTAAATTTGATTTGTGTACTGTCATCAACTCCTAGTAATGCATAACGTACCCCCCCTTCTTTTTCCTGGCCACACGGCCGATTCCATAGCCTGTGAAGAGCCGGACTCGGTCCCGCACCCTCAACAACCGCACCATACGAATTCAGGCTTATAAACTACTGCCACCAAAGGGTTTATCCATCCAACGCCGTGCCAAATGTCCGATCCCATATGTTCGCATCCGGTTGATGCAGATCCCTTCTAGTTTTCCATAAGCCCCGTCGCTGTGCCTCTGCATGAGAGGTCAGTATTTTGCTGCTTAGGCGTGGCTGAAGCTGCAGGTAGGGCTCACCGAAAAGAGACAAGATACTCTGGATAGTCATACAGAGCTCAACATGCTTATGACCTCATACTGGCCAATAATGGCAATACCTCGCAGGCCGCTTGGAGACATCGCCTATCCGATCAATTCCAGCCATCGAGCTTCAGGGTCTCGAGGCCATTAATCTCCCTAGACCATATCTCCCCTCGAGATTGGCCCCTACCACCAATAACGTCCTCGGGTCCTCGTGCATCCTAATAGGGGGGGTTGTTGGTCGCATCCCCGGGGGCCGGGAACGCGAAACCAGCTGGGAAGACAGGCATACCGTTCTGGTCCATATTGATGCCATATGGGAAACCAGGCACGACAGGCTCATTGTTGGGGCTGGTGTTGTGCATTTGTGACCGGTCCTCTTCGCGATGTCGGTGGTCACCTCGTCCTCCGCGTCTGCCGTGGCGGCCACGTTCATTGCGGTCGCCGCGGTCATTTCGCTCCTCGTTGCCGTCACGAAGACTGGACTTCGGTCCGTGGCTGCCACCCTTGTCTGTCTGCATACGGCGACTGATGGCCTTGGATGACACGCCGGCGCCAATCTCGATATCTGGCTCCTCGACAACCATCCCATGCGTGATGGTCTTGCCGCCACTGCCGCCGTAAGGAGCAGTGAGCATCCACTTGCGGTCTGCCTCTGTGAGCTTGTGGATCGGGATGACACTGATTCCGGTCTGGTAGTCGCTGCAGTCACGTGGCCCAAAACCGACGCCCCAGCGAGTGCGCAACTGAGCATCCGGGCTGCGACCCTCCTCCATGGCCTCCTTGGCACTGACAGCATCTTTGCGACTGTACATCTTGACAAAGGCATGACGCTTCTCCTTGTTCACGATGCACGTCTGAACAGTGCCAAAGAGGTTGAAAATATTGCGCAGTTCACTCTCTGAGCAGTTGACTCCGCCCACAAACAAAGTACGGCTCAGAACCTTGATGTGGTTGCTGGGAAGGTTTGGCTCGTGCCCTATCCACTTCTGCTGCTGGAAGGCAGGCATTTCATCGTGTTGAGGGCTCTGGACATGCCGTCCAGGGGGCGACCGCTGCCGATAAGCACGGCCCCGGTCTCGGTCATCGTAGCGATCGCGGTTTGGAGAATTACGTCCATAGTCCCCAAAACGCCGCTCATCGCGACTGCGGGGAGAATCACGAGCATCCCAATGCCGCCCGGGAGATCGCGAGCGCGATCTGCCACGGTTCCTAGTTGTGGGAGATCTACCATCATGTGGGTCATCAGGTCTCGGGGGAGCCCAGCCATTGTTCCCATTGGGAGGCAGCGGATAGCCTTGATTCGGTTGAGGTACTGGAGGAGCAGCCGCAGGTGCCGCAGCACTACCCCCTGCAAGTGCCTTCACGACAGCAGCAATTTGGTCTGGGGGCAATCCTTTTTGAATGAGCTGCTGAATTAGCACCACCTGCAGAGCGGTCGGGTCAGTGGCTCCGGCCGGCATGCTTGGGGCTGCGCCCGGCATTCCGCTGAGTAGATTAGCCATGCCATTCTGAGCGCCAAAGTTGGGCAGCGGCGTAGTCTGAGGCTGAGGAGGAATGAATGGCAAAGCAGGCGGGTTTACAGGCGGGACGATCGGCTGCGTTGTTGGCATGTAAGGCATGCCCGGCTGGGTAGGGTTCATAAAGGATAGAGGGGCGATAGGGTTACTGGGAGGTCCAGAGGCGGCATATGCGGCAGACACCGGAGCGTGGGCCGGGGCCGGGGCCACTGGAGCAGGAGCGCTAGAGGTGTTATTCGCATTCTGGCGAGCAATGTTGGCGAGTGTTTCCATGATGTTGGCTGGTACTGCTGGTGGTGCTGGATTTGGGCGATTGTTGAGGGAGGACCCGAGCGTGGCCGTGGGTGGGCTGCCCGGGGGAGTCGTTGAATGATCTACACACGAAGATCTAGTTAGAAATATCCCGATCAAGTTGTATGATGCCTATGCACTTTGCAGAGCATCTGCTAGTGGAGGACTATGGATTGAAATGCAAGCCAGGAGTGTTGACCTACTATTGTTCAGCTTGTCCTTGAAACCCTCGATCATATCTGCAGGGAAGGTTTGGCCCTTCTCCCAGATGTCCACGAGTTTTCTAATCTTCTCCTGTGTTTTGCCAAAGGACCAGTAAGTTTCTTATCAACGATATGATATTGGGAAGTGCCCGTGAGCCGGTGATTACGAGGACTAGATTTGCCTCACTACGGCTGTGTGGACGGTCTCAAGGTTTGCCTCCTCCGAGGCGATGGCAACGTCGAGACTAGTACGGTGATAGCAAAACATACCTTTTGATCCTGAGGAGCCGATGAGACAATGTCATTCATCAAGACTGGCATGAGTTCCGTCACCCTGTTGACACCGGCGGCGAAAGTGCCATCTGGAGCTGAGCTGCCCACAGGCTGGCCTTGTTGCTTGGCCTGTTCCAACCATTTTCGGGTTACGGAGTCTACAACATAGAGAACACCAAGCTTGTGTGTACCAGGGGCCTTCTTGAAGTGGGTGAAAATCTTCTGGATGAGAACTGACTCGGACTGTGCACGGCTGGTTAGTACGCCATCTACAGACAGACATGTATGAGTTGTAAGAAGGCTGGCTAATGTGGATGGTGGGCTTTTGGGCAGGGTTGTGTGTCCGGCGTTAAAGGCAAAGGCATCAATAATCGTACCTGAACGTTGGCTATGCAAAGGCTGGTAACGGTGCTGATCTTAGAGCCAGAAACACCGGGAGGCTTGAGAGCAAGCATGGCCTGGAGATTGGTCTCCAGATCTGCTACGGCAGACGACATGATGCTTGATTGTAGGGCGGTTGGCCAACCAAGAGGATACGGTCGAGTCTCAACAAACTTCTCTCTCTCTGTCTGTCTGTCTGTCTGTCTGTCTGTCTTTCTCTCTTATCCTCTCTCCGTCTCGTTTCCTAGTACGATGGGCACCAGCACGTGGAGCGTTTGGCGGCGACGCGACTTGATTGATGCAGGGTCAAGTGAAGGAAGGATACGGTTTGCTTTGTGTCTCTCTGTGGTGTGATCAAATAATATGACCCTCGAGCCTTCCCCGTCTGAATTTTCAATCCCCAAAGATGACTACGGAGGCACAGGCAGGTAAAGGTGAAGTCACCTGATACTGAGACTTGAGAGATTTGAGAGTTGAGACTGAGAGTTGAGCGTACGACCTCAAAGCCTTCTCGAATTGTCAAGACCACCTGGAGTGCGTTCCAGAAAGAGTGCAGCAAGAGTACGTCGGCGACCGTTGTCAAAACGAGTCAGCGTCAGCCTAAAAGGAGTTCCTACTGCGAAAGGGCAGGCAAAATTTCTTTAATAAGGCCGACTTGTGTGGCGCGTGTGAGCAGAATCGAAGTCAGAAAGCGCTGGAAGCTTTACGCGGGGACAATGTCCAGATAAGGCCACCAGATGCTGAGACTACTTTTGGAATAGATTTGATGGAGTCAAGTCGGCTCTCGGTCGTATGTTGATGAAGTGAAGTGTTTTTTTTTGATACGAGATGGTGTTACAGTGGTCGTAGAAAGTTGTGTGGCATGGAGGGAAGAAGTCCAAATGCTGAAGGCAAAGGCAGAGGCAGAGAAGCGGGAAAGAGCTGGCAGACGGTGGGATTTAAATCAAAAGCTGACGCCAGCACTGGGCAAAAAGAGGGGCAAAAAAAAAAAACCACAACAGATTAGCGGGCTCTGCAGTGGGTGGCACCTGCGTCACAGCTGGAAGGAGCTGTGCACTGCCTGTGTCAAATGTCACTTGTTGTCGGATATAAGTAATACATGCCTAAACAAAACAGTAGTGAATGGTGACTCTAGAATGAGATGACGGGAATATGTAGTCAAGTAGTTTCTAGGTAGTCTTAGTGGTGTACGTATTGAAATGCTTTATCAAAGACAGCACTGAGACATTGGAGAGTTGATGGTAATGGCCTGAAAGCCCGCAGGTGGCTCCAAAGAAAAGAAAAAGGTCTCAAAGAAGGTCTACTAGCGACTGTCTGGCATGTGCTCGGGGCGTGCTCATCAGTGCTCATCAGTCTCAGTGTTCACTGCTGGGACAGTGTGGACAGGGGCTGCCCCAGGCAACTTCTCCTTCTTTCAGGTGGCAGGCCGAACCGATGCATGCCTACATAAACACTTACCTCACTTCCAATACATCAATGCATGTGCGTTGGGGATGTCAGGAAAGGGGTCCACACACACAATACACACAACAACTAAGGTACATACATACATGATTGCACGGTGCAACATCGGGCCTCGCGAGATTCTTGCAGCGGCATGGCACTCTGGCAAATCTAGGGCCCGAAGTCGCCGACGGTCATGTCGAGAAGATCACTTGAGTTTCCTGTCCTCTTGTCACTAGCTGACCATGTTGAACATGGCATTGGTGATTTAGAGTCTTCTCATTCTGTAGCCATAGTACTCCCTGTACTCCCTGACTCTGTACATTGGTATACATGCATTACTAAACAAACTATCTACCGGACTCCGGGGGAGAAGCGGGAGTGGGAGAGGACAGCTTCCAGATGTCTGGGGCCTGACGTCAAGCTCCCGACCAGCGGAGTTGGGGGTGGAGGTGGAGCACACGAACTACCTAGGTATGAGCTTCACCAATCAATCACAGTTGAACGGTGAGATCCCGCGAGCTATGCCGCCGCCAGTAAGCTGCCAGGTAAGTTTACGAGTACATGAGACAAGGCTGCAGCTCTAAATTATAGTCACGTTTGGCCATACAATCAGACCAAAACTGCCCTGAAAATATTGGTTTTTGATTCTGATATTCAGTACAATGAGCTCAGAGTCTTGTTACAGGTCTTTTAATCGGTTTTCCCACCGAACAAAGCTGTGTAACGGTGGCTGCCAGGCTATACGAAACCTTGACCTCTTTGTAGCTGGTACTTGACCTCGTGTTAGCTTGACTTCGCTGCCAGCCAATCGATCGGCTATCTGAATTCCATGCTGGCCGAACGAGCATCCGCATCCCCGGCCAGCCGTCAATTTTTGCGTCCTTTTCCTGTCAACAAGCTGCTTCTCTTCATCCACATCTTCCAATTCCTCTTCTCCGCAATCCTCTCCTGTTTTCTTCCTTCTTAGCCCATCTACCAGTCAGTCTTGCCCGTGCTGTCACAATGGCCACTGCTCTGCGCCTCGGTTCTTCTGCCCTGAGAACCTCTCTCAGGGCCCCAACCTTCTCCGCCCGGAATGCCTCCTTCAATGCCGTCCGCTGCTACTCCGCTAAGACACAGGTACACGCCGGCCCTTATGACGATCCCCGAGAAGCCGAGCATGGCTTGTGCAGAGTTCTTGTGCTGACACTTCTTCCTTAACCAGACCCTGAAGGAGCGCTTCGCCGAGCAGCTGCCCGAGAAGATCGAGGAGATCAAGGCCCTCCGAAAGTCAGTACCCGACTGCCTCGATGACGTCCGCACATCACTTTGGCTGATATCGACTTTGAATATAGGGAACATGGCTCCAAGGTTATCGACAAGGTGACCCTCGACCAGGTCTACGGTGGTGCCCGTGGTATCAAGTGCCTCGTCTGGGAGGGCTCCGTCCTCGACTCTGAGGAGGGTATCCGTTTCCGCGGCAAGACCATCCCTGAGTGCCAGGAGCTTCTCCCCAAGGCTCCCGGTGGCAAGGAGCCCCTGCCTGAAGGTGAGCTCACCTCCTTCTTATCGGGTCCTGGAAGTCTGTCTCTGTACTCATGCTAATCTTCAGGTCTCTTCTGGCTCCTCCTGACCGGTGAGGTCCCATCCGAGCAGCAGGTTCGCGATCTGTCCGCCGAGTGGGCCGCCCGATCCGATGTCCCCAAGTTCGTCGAGGAGCTCATCGACCGCTGCCCATCCGACCTCCACCCCATGGCCCAGTTCTCCCTCGCCGTCACTGCTCTCGAGCACACCTCCTCGTTCGCCAAGGCTTACGCCAAGGGCATCAACAAGAAGGACTACTGGCAACACACCTTCGAGGACTCCATGGACCTGATCGCTAAGCTGCCCACCATCGCCGCCCGCATCTACCAGAACGTCTTCAAGGGAGGCAAGGTCGCCCCTGTCCAGAAGGACAAGGACTACTCCTTCAACTTCGCCAACCAGCTGGGCTTCGGTAGCAACACCGACTTCATCGAGCTGTTGCGTCTCTACCTGACCATTCACACTGACCACGAGGGTGGCAACGTCTCTGCCCACACCACCCACCTGGTCGGCTCTGCTCTCAGCTCTCCCTTCCTCTCCGTCTCCGCTGGTCTCCAGGGTCTGGCCGGTCCTCTGCACGGTCTTGCCAACCAGGAGGTCCTGAACTGGCTTACGGAGATGAAGAAGGCTGTTGGTGACGATCTGTCCGACAAGTCCATCACCGACTACCTGTGGACCACCCTGAACTCTGGCCGTGTCGTTCCCGGCTACGGTCACGCCGTTCTCCGCAAGACCGACCCCCGCTACATGGCCCAGCGCAAGTTCGCCCAGGAGAAGATGCCCCAGGACCCCATGTTCCAGCTGGTCAGCCAGGTCTACAAGATCGCCCCTGGTGTCCTGACTGAGCACGGCAAGACCAAGAACCCATTCCCCAACGTTGACGCACACTCTGGAGTTCTCCTGCAGTACTACGGCCTGACCGAGGCCAACTTCTACACCGTTCTCTTCGGTGTTTCTCGTGCTATTGGTGTCCTGCCCCAGCTGATCATTGACCGTGCTGTTGGCGCCCCCATCGAGAGGTAAATTCCCCCCCCCCCTAGGAAGCACACAATGACAGACTGTCTATCTATCGGAACCCAAATGCTGACGTGAGACTTTCGCAGGCCCAAGTCCTTCTCCACCGAGAAGTGGGTTGAGATCTGCAAGAAGCTCTAAATGGGTTTGGAAGCATTGTGATTTAGAGCCGAAGGAGGTTCATAGGCATTTGGGCAACATTGGCATCTGACAAAAATACAGGGAAATAGAGGATGGACCAAAAGGGATGTTGCTGGTGCTATGAACGAACGACTGGGGTGGTAGAGTGTTATGGAGCGATACCCCATCCCTGGCGCTTGTATAGTATGGATCCAAAAAAGATGTAACATTTTGAAAGACTATTAAGCGTTCCTTTTGCTGAATGATGCTTGTGACGAGCCTACCCTGTCGGCGGCAACAGTCGGCCGCCCTCAAGTTGATGATGAAGCTCAAGATGATACGGATAAGACAGGATTCAACGTTGCACTCGGACTTTTCAGGTTGACTGTATGGCAATCATCAAACCCAAGTGACTCCGAGATCGTCCGTGCCGGCTCCCGACGATCGCAGGGTTTCTCGAAAAGATTCGGACCCAATGATCCCATATACATAGAAAGGCCCCAATTTGACAGACGGAGAGCGTTGGGAAAAACGGGCTCAATAGTTGAGAGCCGGATTCCGGGGAACGTTGAGATGGAGAAAAATGCACTATCAGGTAGTACATTACTTCAGTGTGAAGGTTGGCGGTAGTGGCTTGTATCTGCTGTTGCATAGGCCTTCCTTGTCCTGCTTGTAAGGACCCTGGCGCCCCACGGTGGACCCCTGTCGTGCCTGTTTCCCCGAGCCAGCTTGCGCCGGTCACCAATGGTGTGTCTTTGATTGCCCGAAGCCAACCGTCGGCGCTCCTTCAGCTGATCATTCACCCCCCGCCTCTGCACCCAGATCCAAAACCAGGTCTTCTTTGATTCCCCCGTCGCAAACCTTCTTCCATTGTACATCTGAAAACCTTCAGTCGATCCGTTTTTCGAACAGCTTTTTGTCGCGTCGCAAACCTGCAAACTGTAAGTAAACACGAGAAAACAGAGTATCTCTATGCACGCGGATCTTCACCAGATAGCGCCGGACATGGGAAAGGGGAGCTATGGGAGCTTCCTAAGCTGGAGTACTCCGGCAAGACACTCCCCCATTGCCGACAGTCAGCGACTAACATGCCGGTTGCAGCAGATATTCCCGCAGCCTGATTAAAGACAAGCATCCGAGGTCACCCTTGGAAACCCAGTTCTCTACCACCTCGTACGTCCTCGTCATCCCCGAATAGCTGCTTGCTTACCTGAGTAGCTAGCTCGCAACCAAGTCACTGACCGATCATCAGACAGAAATAGCCCGGCTCAACACCTCAGAGTTCCTAGCTCGACAACGCAACACCTCCCTACTACCTCCCTCGCTACCTGCGAAGAAGCACCCTATCTCCCTTGGTCAGGGCCCCTTCCCGTCAACCATCCGCCATCGTCATGTCCGCCGTCGCCACCGTGCCGACTCCGGCCCCGGAGACTAAGCTGGAGAAGAAGCCCATCAAGTTCTCCAACCTGCTCCTTGGAGCCGGCCTCAATCTGTTCGAGGTCACCACCCTCGGCCAGCCACTCGAGGTCGTCAAGACCACCATGGCTGCCCACCGTGGCGACGGCTTCATGACCGCCCTGGGCCGCATCTGGGGACGTGGTGGTGTCTTTGGCTGTACGTCTTGCAACACCCCCCCCCCCTCTTCCCAAGACAAATTGAAGACGAAAAAACAATAGAGAAACAAGTAGAACCCGTGCTGACATGTATGCCCGATGATTAGTCTACCAAGGTCTCATCCCCTGGGCCTGGATTGAAGCTTCCACCAAGGGCGCCGTGCTCCTCTTCGTCGCCTCTGAAGCCGAATACTACGCCCGCAACTTCGGCGCCGGAGACTTCCTGGCTGGCATCACGGGTGGAGTGACGGGCGGTGTGGCCCAGGCCTACGCCACCATGGGCTTCTGCACTTGCATGAAGACGGTCGAGATCACCAAGCACAAGGTCGTCTCGGCCGGCGGCAAGCCCCCCTCCACCTGGGCCACCTTCGCCGACATCTACCGTCGCGAGGGTATCAAGGGCATCAACAAGGGTGTCAACGCCGTCGCCATCCGCCAAATGACCAACTGGGGATCTCGCTTCGGTCTGTCGCGTCTGGCCGAGAGCGGAATCCGCAAGGCCACTGGCAAGGCGGAGGGCGAGAAGCTGGGTGCCCTCGAGAAGATTGTCGCCTCCGGCCTGGGCGGTGGTCTCTCCGCGTGGAACCAGCCCATCGAGGTCATCCGCGTCGAGATGCAGAGCAGGACCGTGGACCCCAACCGTCCCAAGAAGATGACGGTCGGAAACACGTTCAAGTACATTTACGAGTCCAACGGCGTCAAGGGCCTGTACCGTGGCGTTGCCCCGCGTATTGGCCTGGGCATGTGGCAGACGATTTGCATGGTTGCGCTTGGTGATATGTGAGTTCCGCCCTCTGCGGCGCCGATGATAATGTCTGCTTATGTGAACAATATACTGATGTTCCTCACCATTACAGGGCAAAGCAAGCTGTTGAAAGATTGACCGGTGAGCAGGTCACGGCGAAGCATTAGAGCGGAGGCGTTTCAAGGTGGATACCATTCAGGGAGGGTTGCTTTCAGGGATATCTCGGAATCCTTCGGATTTTTTGAACTTTTCGAACGATGATATGAATAGAAGAGGAACGTCCGATGTATCGAGACGGACTTTATCGTTCTTCGTCATATGTTGTTTGTTTTTAATATCCGTATTCATGTCATTCGTACGCATCGGCATAGAAGAGGGACAGGCAAGCCTGTCCGCGTCAATATAATTATATGATTATATGGATTCAAGACGGACATCGTGTGTGAGATCTCGGTCGGGTATGGACTTGGGTATGCTACCTCGTCATACGTGCATCGCTCATTGCTATGCCCCCTGTGGACATCGATTGGCTGCTTCCTACGATACTATAACGTGCCAAATAATCAGCAACTCGTTATGCTTTTTGCCTGTCTAACTCTTGCCACCTTCGTACCAGTCTTCATCCCGGCGCATCTACACGCATTTGCCCTATGCACTTGCTACGTTCCGACTAAAAGTTGACATGCTGCTTGGTTCAAATAGCCGAGTCGTCGCCCTGTGGACATCAGGATAAATACACCCATATCAACCGACCGGAAACGAGTAACACACTGTCAGTCGAAAACCGCCCGATCCTCGGACAATAAACCTGGGAATAAAAATCTCCCTCGATTAATCAAGCTAGCCTCATGTGCAAGGCGATTCGCCGGCAGGAACTTATGTACGTCGACAGCCCACCCTCAGGGTATGTACAATAAGCTTACAGGTATGATGAGACCGATCACCCCCCTATAGCTGAAGGAAATCTTCCAACGACATTCGCAGGGAAGAGGAATACTGTCCTGCATGACCCCTTTCCCCGTATGTGACACCCAAGTCTCCTGGTTATGCCCTCTTCACACGTTGATGGATCCTCTCGTTCTCCCCGGCCATCCTACTCGTCCCCACAACACATGTAAGCAGCCACAACATGTCCGCCTCAATAGCCAAGCTCATCATCAACCTCCTTCTTCCGGTCCACGACGCCCTTCTTGCAGTTCTCATCGACCTCGTCAATGTACTCAAACTCATCCTCGAACAGCCCGTCACGCTGCCCCTGCGGCCCGACGCCCTCCCGCGCCAGCTCGTCGCGGATCTCCGGGACCAAGCTCAGCTTCTCGAACTCCAGGTCAACCCTGCAGTTCTCCGCGTGCGCCCTCCTTATGTCGCTCGGCCTGTGCGCCCCGTCCACATCCATCTTGTCACCGGCACCCTCCCCCTCCCTCTCGTCCTCGTCGGCCCACGTGATCTTCTTCAGGCGCCTCGTGCGGTGCGGCGGGTTGGAGTAGGCCTTGAGGTTCTCCTGCCGCTGGCACTCGTAGTATGCCATGGCCGGCTTCTCCGGGTCGTAGTCCGCGTGGGCCTCCCGGCGGAACAGGCCCGTCTGGGCGTAGTTGACGCCCTGGACCACCCCCACCGTCCGGTCCCCGCTGTGCCGGAGCTGGCGCGTCGCCAGGTAGGCGCGCCCGAGGGAGATGCCCGTCTGCTTGGCCTCGAGCAGCCCCGGCGGGGGAGGCGGCTCCGGGTGCGGCGTGATGGGCGTGGGCCTGCGGCGCGTGCCCCGCGCCCCGGGCAGGTTGACGAACGAGGCGGGCTTGTCCTCGTCCTCGTCCACGGACAGCAGGAAGACGCGGCCGCTGGCGTCGCCGATCACGAGCTTGGAGAAGTCTGGTGAGAATGCACCGTACGATATCTGCGCCGGCGCTTCGAGGACGACCCTGCCCTTAGCTTTGCGTCCTACCCGAACGGTCCACACCTTGACTACCCCGTCGGACGAGCCCGTGTAGAAGCGGTCGAGTGACGTGCCCCATGCCGTGAACTTGACTCCCGTGTCGTCCTCGTCATCGCCGACAGTCACGCCTTCGATAGGTGGTCCGTGGGCTAGCACGTGGGTAGGCTTATCGCTCAGGGCAGAGTCCCAAACGTACGTCTTGCCGTCGGTGCAGCCTGCAGACACGTAGCAGTATGCGCA
The DNA here is from genome assembly GCA_016508685.1 of Cytospora piceae. Classification (NCBI taxonomy): domain Eukaryota; kingdom Fungi; phylum Ascomycota; class Sordariomycetes; order Diaporthales; family Cytosporaceae; genus Cytospora; species Cytospora piceae. Next base: position 278,729 of record JADMLE010000005.1, on the reverse strand, counting down.
GCTGTTGGGCATGATAGTGAGCTCGTTGATGTCGACGGCCGGACAGTCGAGGGCCTTAACCTCGCTGAAAACAAAGCCATGGTCTGCGTTCTTGGTCCTAGCAAAGATCCGCACTTGAGTTCGAACATCGACGTCGATATTGTTACCCGTTGGCGAGGATGCCATGATGAAAGCCGGCTGTGTTGGGTGCCAGAGAACCTCGAACACGTTCTGAGAGTTTGCGCTAGTAATGCGAACCGGCTCGCGAGTAAGACTATCCCATAGACAGAGCTCGCCAGTATTCAGCCTATCCTGAGGAATGTCGCTATCGTTTCCTGTCTATAATGCGCCAAGTTAGTGCATCTTCAAAAACGATCCAGGACAGGACGGAAAGGTAACGTACAAGGCTGCGCGGAGAGAACCCAACAAGAAGCAGGTGCTTCACACTCTCCTCGATACCCCATTTCATCGTCGAGGGGAAGTACGCCCACTTATCCGTAATAAGTGGCGTCCCATCCGCATTCTGTATCCTCGAGCCCGACAAGGAAAAGTATTTGCTATTTGAGATATCCAGTGGATCTACCTGGTAGATCCTGACAGCGTCAGCTGGGACGTCCGAAGCAGTAGCGACGAAACCGGCCGGGCTCTTCAGCTTAGACGCCTGCACGAAATTGACGATGCCATCGTGCTTCCAGGTTCCGAGACAAGCCATCGAAGATCCAGACTCCTCAACTTTCCAGGTCTTGACGGTTCGATCAAAGCTCGAGGTATAAGTTCGAGCGTGAACTGGGTCGTAATCCGACGAAACGACCGATGTGTACAGCCAGGGGTCCTGAGACTCGCGCATCTCGTCCGTTGAATTTTCACCCTTCTGGACCAGGGGGCGGGGGATGCGATGATCCGGATATGATTTCAAAGCAAAATGACCTGGATTATCCGTACCTAGCGAGGCGCTTCCCAGCAGTAGGTTTCCTGGCTTGTTATACTGCTGATTGTGCGAGTCCATGTGTACGGTGGTACCAGCAATATAAGCAGTATCGGACACCCAGCTGACAGTGGAAACGTCGCCGGCGCAGTTGGTGAATTCTGCACGGAGCTCGAGTCGGTCTTCGAGGCTCTTGCGGAACTCGTTCGTGAAGTTTTCCCGTTGCCTCATCGAAAAGCCGCGATTGCCCGAGACCTCTCGCGCCAAAAGCAGAGAGGACAGACGGCTTTCGCGGAGGTCCTCACCGCGCTTGTCAAAGGCATCCTTCTCGATGGACAGGATCAGTGGTTCCTTAGCCAGAGCCCTCTTTTGTCTAACGTCCTGGAAGAAGGCTCGGATATCGTCCGCACGTCTGCCGTCGATTTTGATATGGTCTACAAGGCGAGGAATCTTATCAGGGTCCTTAAGCTTTCTAAGCAGTCTGGCAACATCCCGATACGGATCCTCCTGGTGCACTTCCGGTCTTTTCAGAACTTGCCGCACGGCCGCCTGGACCTTGCGGGCCTCGTCCAATGTGAAGTCGACGTGGAAGATCTCGGGTCGATCAAGCAGGTCTGGCTTCATCCGAGATAGCCGACCATTGCTCTTCAGGATTGCCTCCTTCGACTTCGAGTCGACATAAGGGCGGTGATCCAGTGCAAAGTACGACGATGTGTTCCTTGTTCCATCTTGCTTGTGTTTGTTGCCCACAGACTTCCAAGCGGCAACCTTAGCGCGTGACCGGAAGTTTGCTGGCGATGTTGGGGCCGCAACAGCCGTCCTTGTCGTCCTGGGAGAGGCTGGAGGAGTCTTGAGTCGCGCGGAACGGCGACCGGTGGTACGAAGGACTCGTGATGTCGACGGCTCGGCGGCTGGAGGCTGCGCTACTGTGGGCTTCGTGACTATAGGCTGTGCCGCTTGAGAACGTGCGGCCGTGGGTTTCGAAACTAGGGGCTCCGCCACTTGATTGAGGTCGACGAAGCTGGGCGTAGGTGCTCGGGGCAGTGCAGATGTTGAACTCGAGGCAGTGGCAAATGAAGGGAGTCCGTTGGCAAGGACAGGAGGCACGCGAGGAAAATATCGAGCGGCTGGCACAGGAACCGGTGTGACCTGAGCACGACTCGGAGCTGTTGGGGGCGCAGATGTCGCAGAAGGAAGGTGTTGACGGAATCCCTGTATTAAGAATGTTAGCCTTTGCGAGTCTCGAGAGTTTCTGCGTCCTTACCGGCAGCTTAGAGAAGTTCTTAGCTAGAACCTTAGCACGGGCTTCAATATCATTGTGCAGCGCCTTAGGTATCAGCCCTCCATAGCTGCGGAGCAGGCCGTCGAACTGTTGGAGAAGGGCATCTTTAACCTGATAATAACAAGAGGGAACCGGTTAGAACTATCAACGCCATGATTTCAGGAAGGTGTTTTATTACCTACCTCTGCTTTAAGCTTGGCCTTGTCCACCCGCGCGTCCGCTATGTTCTCCACAGCGGCCTTCGCGTAGGGCCACAATCCTGCCGAGATCGAGGCGGTGACATGCTGGGCGTCAGTCAACTTTGCAGGCCGCGGGCTTTCGGACAGCTTCTGTCGTTTGGCTGGTGGCCCGAAGCCGGGATTGGGATCGTTGGGTGGATGGTGTGAGGCCGGTAGGGGTTTCGTATACGCGTAGCTACCGAGAACACGGTTGACATCGACTCGTGCAACCCTACTATCAGAAGCGCTCGAGGGTGGTTGGGATGCAGGGACCGCTGGCGCGATGAAATTATCATCGTCGCCGGTGAGGTCAATGACCTCCTTAAACGATCGCTGTGTCCGTGCCGCCATAGCACTTCTACCTCCGTCGACGCGAGTTTAATCTATCGAGGTGGTGTTTCGCAGTCGCGTCGTAAAGCAGCTTAAATTACGCTTAATTGCATTTTAGGGAGGTGCGCTAAAATGAATTTAGGAAGCTAGAGTGCATCTAAGCGCTATTTTTTAAAATTTAGTTAATAGAGTTACTAAGTATCTTTTTTCCTACCTAAAAGCAGGAAAACATTATAGCTAAGCTTATAACTAATTACAAACTAGATTAAGCTTAATGTAGTAATTTTCTTAACAGATTTAATATATATATATTTTTTTTTGATATATAGGGCTTTTAAACATATTACTATAAAGTTTGTATTAAAAGTTCTAGAGAGCAACCGTTCCAGGTTATTAAGATAGACATACCAGAGAGACGTTATTAAAAGGTTCCCTATGAGTGCTAGAAGGTTGATACTAGCTGTTTAAGAGCTGGAATTAGAAGGGAAGATCCTCTGCAGTTCAGGCTTTTTCAGGATTTCTTCTAGAAATATTAGCACGTATCTGCTAACAACTTATCAATATTGATATTTGATGCATACTTGAGACACAGTTCCTCTTGCTGTTATTTACGACTGATCACAAGATCAACAGGCATGGTTGATGGCTTGACATGTGAATCATCAGAATGTGGAATCAAAGCCTGTTGGGGTGAGCTGGCTTCTGGCCAATCACCGTTGCTTCCCGCTTTGGTGCAATGCAGCAAACCGTGTCGATATCTTTCTAGCGGGACGACTAACTTCCACTGCAGAACAAAGGCCTTTCTTTTCAAAGAACCTATCACAACAACCTTGGGACTTCTTTGTCTTCTTCGTATTACGTCCTTTCTTCCCTGTCTGGGCGGCTCGGTAATACTTAAATTTCTTATACAGGCATACTACACCATTCCAGAGGAATAGATCTACCATGCTAGCCAACAAAGAAGTGTTAAGACACCAATTCGTATTTGTCTGATCCCGCCGAGATTTCTCAGGCTTTGCTATTCCGTCTATTCCAGGTCCCTGCCCAATTCTTAAAGCCCTTGGATGCCAAGACGGCAATGTCTTTAGTGTACATCGCCGGCAACATATCTTACAACTTGGCCTTCGTGACCTCGCCTTCCCGAGCCATCTCCTCGTACATGTCGTCAATTTGTTGCCTGAACGCCCTCGCAGTTTGCACACGCTTGATTTTGAGACTATTGAGTTGTTAGAACCATAATGCAGTCATTGACGCAAGGGCTAAGAGAGGAGACGTCAGGACTCAGGGGGGGTTGGGGATAATGGCTTACGTCGGCGTCAAGAGGTCATTGTCAATAGAAAACGGCTCAATATCCATGTAACAGTTTCTCACTCTCTCATAGCTGTTGAACTTGTGCCTCTTGGCGATGTCATCAAGCTGCTTAAGGAATGCTTTCCGGACCTTGGGGTCGTTCGCGGCAGCCTTCAGTGCCGCGTGGTCCGAAGCCGAGACTGATCTCTTCAAGATCTTGCCTGCATATGGCGCAAACAGCTCCGGATCAATGCCAAATACCGCAACTAGTGTGCTCTGCGCGGGGTCGCCATGGACGTAGGCCATCTGCACAAGACTGGTACTGCCCATAAAGACGTTTTCGATGCGCTCCGGCGAGATGTACTCGCCCTGCGCAAGCTTGAGCACGTTCTTTTTGCGGTCGATGATTTTGAAGCGGCCCATGCTGTCGATCTCGCAAATATCGCCCGTGTGGAACCACCCGTCGGGCTCGATGGTCTTCTGCGTCTCGGCGTCGTTCTTGTAGTATCCCTTGAAGACGATGGGGCCGCGCATAAGCAGCTCACCTCGTGGGTTGGGCTTGTCTGTCACCATGTACTCTAGGTCGGGTTGGGACTCGAGACACAGCTCCACGCCTGCCATAGGCGCGCCGATGTTTCCTGTGCTGTAGTCATCCTTGTACTGAACCACGCCCACAGCGTAGGTCTCCGTCATGCCGAAGCCCTGAACAAAGTCGTTGCCGAACGCAGCACGGAGGAACTGCTGTACATCCGGATCGAGTTGGGCACTACCGCTGACCATCGAATGTACCCGTTCCAAGCCGACCGCTGCCAGCACCTTTGGTGTCCATATCCTGTCATAGACCAGGTGTTTGTTGGTCGCCTTACCCGGGGGAGCTTCATGGAAGCCTTCTTGGCATTGATTACGTGCCGGGATAGGGCGCCTCTAACCCCTTCAGCCTGGACAGTCGCTGTTGTAATGGCAGCCTGGAAGCGGTTGAACAGTCTCGGTACTGACATGAACCCAGTAGGCCGCAATATCTTCATATCTTCGACCAAGGTTGGAATATCACCATGGAAGTAACCAATGGGAGCCCCAGAAAGGAAGGCAGTTTGGTCAGCCATGCGCCCATATATATGAGCCAAGGGAAGGTACGACATGTGAATATCATGTTCTCCCACAGTGCCAGAGGAACGAGCACATGTTGTTCCGGCGACAGCATTCGCATGGGTGAGAACAACACCCTTTGGATCGCCCGTGGTACCTGACGTGTAGTTAATGGTGAAGATGTCATCTTTCGTAGGTGGTCGCATTTGTCGTCCAGAGTTCAGTCCAATTGCCTCCACATCCGTAAGCGAGAAGACTTGTATCCCACTCTCCGCCGCCAACTTGTTCAGCAGCTCTTGCTTGGTGTGACCGGCCATTTCGCCGTCGCTCAGGGAGTCGAGGCAAATGATAAGCTTCAGAGATGGACATTTGGGCGCGATCTTCAGCAAGATGGGAATGTGTGGTAGGGAGCAGACGACGCATGACAGTTCGCCGTGGTTGATGATGTATTCAGACGTCTGGGGACCAAGGGTTTCGTAGAGCGTGACGGGATAAAGTGATTGTGACACCAAGGCAAGCTCTATGTCTGTTGTCAGTATCCAATGCTCCCGAGCTGTGTCTGCACATATATCCGCATGAACTGACCTGTGATCTGCCACTCAGGCCGATTCTGGGCCCATATACCCACGCCGTGGTTGCGCGCCGTGACCCCAATGCGTTGATGTAGCTCCACAATGCCAGCACCCAAGTTCTTCCTCCTTTCTGCAACCTCGGCATATGTGATCCACTCATACCTGGGCTCCCAGGTCTTGGTAGCAGGGTTCCATGGCCGCCGGCCCAGCATGCGCTTCGTCGGTCGATCTTGCCATGCCTTTTCAAATAGTTCGTGGAATGTTGAGCAAGAGGGCTCGAGCCGGTCGAGCAATGGGCCGTCGCGAAATGCCCAGTTGCGGTAGACGGCAGTGCGGTTCTCACGCTCGGAGCCGGGGATGGGAAGACTGTAGGGAGTGCCGGGCGGAGGGGGTGTTGAGCACTTGGCAATGAGTGCCTGGACGTCTGGATCGGACCGCATTGTTGTATATTGGCTTCCAGTATGAATGGGGAACTCGTCAGGGAATGTGTCGTTGCAGTTGTTTGGCAGGGACAATAGTACAGGTGTTCGAGATGTAAGTGCTTGGGATCCGGAGTATATCAATGCTTGATGACGACTTTCGGGAACAGGCGACGCCGGGGACTCCGACAAGCAAAGAGGACAGGTATAACGGCAAGACTGAGGGCGAGGAGTAATTTGCGAAGATATCAAAGTAGAGGATTGCTTTCTGGTTTTATCAAAACGGCACGGATTGCCCAAGATGGTAGAAAAGGAATGTCCAGAGGACCCGTGACCGATACAGGGGCGGCCATCCGGTGGGATGACCACCTGCCACCTGGGCAGCTAGCATCCATCCTAGGTAGCTCCATTTAGTGGGTTCCCGAGTACCTCGGCAAAGCTTCGAGAGTGCTGATCGACGGATTGCATCACTGTTTTTGGCGATGATAGTCTCAATCAGGATAACACAGGTACCGTAGGTCGCACAGTAATTGTATGCAATGACATAAACTTGAAAAGTATGAAATAAACCCAAGGGGTATTCGAAGGTAATCACTAAGGTGAAGCCAGGTGGCCAGGTGGCTTGACTTATCGTAACTGTACTACAACGGTCCAACGGTCCGGTTCAGTACCTCCATTTTGCCCCCCCCCCCCGCAAAGCGGCAAGTCAAGGAACATACCGCAGTAATAAGGATAAAGATCCGATGCCCAGTTCCAGAGACCTCGGGATCTCTGCGGACCCACACTACAAGGTTCGGAACGTTGGCATGGAACATCTGTCGTATCCCATCTCCATGTCGGACGATGGTCAGTCAGGCTTCGGAATAACCATGCCACACATACTGTAGCAAACATGAGCGGGCCATTGCCAGCAGCTGATAGTGCAATAACCAGAAGGCTGACTTGAACCTGAGGTCAAGGAGGTACCAACATCTGAGATAGTGCAACCATCGGCATTGGCTCCATCACATGTCTGGATCTCGAAATCCTCTCTCTCTCCCCCCCCCCGTTATCTGTACTTTTGTTCAGCGTCCAGAAGGGCTTTTGTCGTTCGATTTCCCATTTTACCTTGCCCGGACCTGTACATTGTCGCTGTCCCCCTACGGCTTACTAACGATGGATCGAGAGGAGCATTGTCATGTCTGACATCCTCCACCCAAGTACATGGCTAGTACTTGACCTTATTCAGTCCGCCATCTGTCTGTCCAACATCGTCAATATCGTTAATCTGACAGACACGAAATCAAAGTCCATCAAGACTCGAACCCGGGGCATCTGAAAATGGATCCTGATACACGACATCACCTTGACATTTGGCCAGAGATGAAACTGCTTGCCGGTTCTGGTCCGGTCCTTTTCGAGTTGAAGGTCTGGCTGTCTGTCCATTTCACAATATCGGACTACGGCGTTGCATGCGCCTAGCACAGCAGGTAAGGCTGAGCCGGATAGGGATGCTATTTCCTGTCCCGGCGCATACAGCTCAATCTAAACGCGGAGGGTCGAGACGATTCTACGACTCTACGACTGGCTGCCCTCTAACCGCCGACCACCACAATGGGCGGTTACCAGGAATAACTCTACTACCCACGCATATATGCAAGCCCGGCTGCAAGTGCAGATTCCATCGTTTCCACAGGCGACGGCATTCATGCATAACCAAAAAGTGCAGTCTCGGAGGCGTGTGTGGGATTGGACGGCTGCGTTGCACCTCCAACTGTGCATCATGCGTGCCGCCCCTGTCGGACCGCGTTTCATATGGGCTTCAGGATAGTACATCGAAGCGCACGGGGTTCTCGTTCTCCGTCCAGGCGGGTTGATCCTGGATACTGGCGCGTTAATACTATGTACTGTGTATCCTTCAGTCTGCTATATACCGGACCAATTCTCCTTAAAGCGCTGGACCCACGTTCTCTCCCCTCCGTCCAACAAGACTTTCTCGGGATCCAAGCTTTCTTCTTATACCATTTAATATCAATTTTAGTCTTTTATGAGCGCACAGGTTGCTCGCTCTCAGGCCATAGTCTCGTTACCCCCTCCATCTGCAGGCCTGATATTCTTATTTCCTTGGTGGTGATAACAATAACTTGCGAAGCGGCCATCTCACCAAGTCCAAGATGGAGTTTCCACTGGTTCTGGCTCTCCGTGCCGTGCAAGGCATCTTCGCGGCCATCATCCTTGGTCTTGAGGCATACGGTACGGATTTACAATGGGATGAGGGTGGAAAAGGAGATCCATAGGATCAATCTTGCTGACAGGATATGAACAGTCGTGCACTGGTACAACGCCGATACCTTGACATCGCCACCATCGCAGGTCAACTTCTTGATCTTCGTGCCCCTGTTTTCTTTCCTCTCCATCGCCTACCTGGAGGCTACCCCTAAATTGCTGCCCAAGTGTAAGCACCCTTGACTTCATCCTTTGTCCCACATCCACTCAAAGACTAACAACACATGCAGACTTTCACCCCTGGGCCGTCCTCGCTCTCGAGGTTACCAACGTTATCTTTTACCTCGCCGGCTTCGTCGCCCTAGCGGTCTTCCTTGACCACCTCATCTTCTGCCGTGGCGCCGTTTGTGGCTCCGCTCGTGCGTCGGCCGTCTTCGCCGCCTTCAACTTCGCCCTCTGGGGTGTCACCGCCGGCCTCGCTGTCAAAGGCGCGCTCGAGGGAGGTTTCGCGGGTCTTCTCGCACGCCTCCCTGGTGCAAAGTGGAGGGCGCAAAAGCAGAATCCCCAGACGAAGGAGGTCGTATAAGCATTTCTTGCGGCTTCGATAGTCCAGAAGGGTGGGGTAGCGTCATCGTCGCATGGTTACACCCCGGCGAGACTACCTCTCGAAAGGTTCTATGATTTGTAAGGAGTTTTATGGCAACGGAGGTTAGGTATGTCCGGGCATTTTGATACCCTATGAATGGAATGACGTGGATAGATTGATGCGCCACCTATGCTGTATTTTACCATGTAGGCGGCCGCATAAAAGGGAAAAGATTTCACTTTCAATGGCTGGCCTTGCCTGTTGCACGGGATTGCACTGAGAGTACACATCGCAAATGACATGCCCTTGAGCATACACACGAGGAGTCTAGTTCCAGCCTTACCACTTGAAGGCCTGACGTTGGAATTGACTTCGGCAGGAGCCTGCGGCACAACTCCTTGGCCCACCGATAACGACCATGGAGGGAGACGGGCAGTCAATGACCTTCACGGCCGAGGTCTTCCAAGTCGGCCTTCCACCCATGAGCCCCTACGAAGTGGCCTGACCGCCAACCCCTACCAACGTTCACAAACCCGTGGCCCCATCATCTCACCGTGAAGAGTTCTGATATGTTCGGTGGATTGAAGCTTGGTATTCCAACCAGCCGCCACGTGGTCGGTGAAAATTCCTAAACTGCCTCTTGTAGTTCGAACGATGAGAAGGCAGCCGCGAAGGCCAAGATAATGGATCGCGTTCATCTTCGAGCACCTGAGAGTTTCCCTGTGCCTCAGTAGGTGGTAATGAAGAGGAGCTGGAGACATTGAAGTTAGACCGAGAGGTAACATCCGGGAATATCTGAATAGGGGCATAGATTTCATATCTTGTCTCAACACTAAATTACACACGAACGCTCGACATTTCCTTTGGAGTCATGAGGCAAAATTATTCGCTTTCAATCAAACAACAGTCGGTGCTGCCTCCTCCTCCTTCTTCGCCGGCTTTCCCCCCTCGTCCTTGGTCGTCGTAGCAGATGCAGCCTCGAAGGACTGTTCGAAATCAGCAATGATGTCGTCGATATGCTCGGTGCCGACGGAGATTCGGATAAGATCCTCAGTCACACCCGAGCTAGTCTTCTCCTCGTCGGACAACTGTTCGTGGGTCGTCGTCCAGGGGTGGATCGCCAGCGTCTTCGAGTCACCGACGTTGGCCAGGTTGGAGATCAGCTTGAAGCCGTCCACAACCTGGCTGCCAGCCTCGCCACCACCCTTCACTCCGAAACTGAGAACACCGCCGAAGCCTCTCTTGAGGTACTTCTTGGCCAGCTCGTGGTACGGGTGGCTCTCCAGGCCCGGGTAGGATACCCAGCTGACGTAGGGGCTCTTCTCGAGGTACCGGGCCAGGGCCAGGGAGTTCTGGGCATGACGTTCGGCGCGCAGGCTGAGGGTCTCAATTCCCAGGAGGAGTTGCTGTGCGGCGAAGGGGTTGAGGCATCCACCCACGTCTCGCAAGATCTCAACCCTCACACGAATGATAAATGTGATAGGACCGAAGGTCTCCCAGAACTTGAGTCCGTGGTATCCATCGGATGGTTCGACCATTTGTGGGAATCGCTTTGCGTGCTTGCCCCAATCGAACTTGCCGGAGTCTATCACGACACCGCCGATTGTGGTGCCGTGACCTCCGATCCACTTGGTCGCAGAGTGAACAACAACTGAATAGAGCTGGGGTTAGCAAGGGGCCAAAGATAAGGCGACAAGTATGTGCTAGATATCTTGAGTCTTCCGGGAGGGTGAATGCTGACTGTCTGCGCCATGTTCGATAGGCCTGATAAAGTAGCCACCAGCACCAAAGGTGTTATCGACCACAACCGGAACACCCTTCTCGTGCGCCAACTCGGCGATCCTCTCTAGATCGGGAACGTTGTATCTCGGGTTGCCAATACTCTCCAAGTACACAGCCTTCGTCTTGTCATCAATGGCAGCAGCCAGCTGCTCGGGATTGTCACCGTCGACAAACTTGCAGTTGATGCCCAACCGTGGGAACAGGACCTTGAACTGGTTGTAGGTGCCGCCGTACAGGTTGGACGTCGAAACGATGTTGTCGCCCGCCTGTGCCAATGCAGCGATGGTCATGAACTGAGCTGCCTGTCCGGATGAGGCAGCGACTGCACCCACGCCTCCTTCGAGGGCAGCCATGCGCTTCTCAAAGACATCGACAGTTGGCTGGCAGCAGTTCAGTGATGAGTCCTCAATATAATAAACACCGGTCCCACTCACGTTCATCATGCGGCTGTAGATGTTTCCAAACTCCTTGAGGCCGAACAGCCTCGCGCCTTGGGCCGAATCATTGAAGACGAAGCTCTGTCATAATTGTTTAGCCCATGTTCAGTGTTTTAGGGGATCATTTCCAAGCTTTGGAGATTTCATACAGTCGTTGCGTAGATTGGAACAGCGCGGGCGTTTGAACCAGGGTCTGGCACCTGACTGTTTAGACGGTTAGTAGAGTTGGCCAACAGCCTCCATGATATATGATCTCGCTCACCCGCTATGGAGTTGCAGAGTCTCGAAGTGCTTGCTGTCGGACATTGTATTATGAGTTGAGTTGCAATACTGAGATGAGGTAGTTATATGAAGTTTATATGACAACACGCACGAGGGAGGCACAACCGGCTCTTTATACCTACGGTCGAGTTGAGGCTGTTGTTCGCAGTGAGTCAGGATCAACCCCAAACGTTGACTGATCGTCTAATTAGTTTACCTGGGCCCCAATACCTCCTCACCTTCTCACTGGACACATGCGTGACCGTCAAGCCATGCGGCAGTGAAACAGCTTCACTAATCACCCTTTTGGGGAGCGGGGGTGCTAGCACGTCATCTCGCGACTTTGCACGCAGCGTGCGGCCCTAAGACTAATTGGAGCCGATGTCGTTTCAATGCTCGAGCCGTACGATAGCCTCACCGGGCCGGCCGAGGGCCGTGTGTATGCCGTGTATGGTTGGCGAAGACTCAAGAGGCATTGGAAATGCGATGAAACCTGACGTTTGTGTTTGTCACAAGTTGAGCGCCGAACACCGGCCGGACATGGCCTCGAGGAGGAGGCTTCGGCGTTCGCGGATTCTTCACAAGATACTTCTTCGATGCCCTGGATTGACTAGCAAGACGCTGGGAAGACTGCGGCCGAACGGGAGGAGCATCCCCCTTCATGAGCCCCATCCGGACCGAAGGTCCCGTTCCAGCATGTTGTGAGCTATAGTTATGAAAGGCATGTTGATAGAGTAAGTGGGACGTTTATAAACTGCCCAGGTGGCGTGAGACTAAAACGCTTCCAGGTTCAGTCAAGGAGCAAATAATCCCCAAGAATTAGCGGTCAAAGAGGCATGTAGTTGTTGCTATGCCTATATTGTATAGAAGGAATACAGGTTGTTCGCTAAATATTTCCATAGCCCTGCTTGCTTTCATACAATACTGTGAGAAGAACCTTAGAACATTGAAGCTGATATGGACCTAGGTACTTAAGTACATGCCTAGGTACCACATGGCTGGATTGGTACCCCAGCTTTCCTGCTTGACCAATGACCGTGTTCTGAGACCCATTTTTCGACGTCAAGCTTCCAGCTCCAGATGTCCCTGGCGACGCTCCCTCTGCATTTACAACACGACCAAGGCTTAACAAGCTCACCAATATTATCGACAACCTACACCAAACCAGACACCCGAACAGAAGCTGTGCCCCCTACCGCCAAAATGCGCGCCCAACTCCTCAACACCCTATTCCTCTCCATCCTCACCCTCGTCGCGGCAACAACGACCACCATAACCCTCCACGTCCCACCATCCAACATCCTCCCGAACCCGCGCGGCCTCCCGCCCCAGACGCACGCCACGCTGACGTCCTTCCACTTCGACGCCTCGGCGCTCCTGACGCCCGCCGGCACCTTCGTCTTCCGCAACGTCTCGGAGGGCAGCTACCTCCTCGACGTGCACTGCCCCAACGTCGCCTTCGCCCCGCTGAGGGTCGACGTCATCCCCGTGGTCTCGGGGGCCGGGCAGACGGAGAAGGAGGCGGAGCGGACGGCGCTGCTGAAGGTGAACGCCTGGGAGACGTATCGGGGTAACGACTGGGGGAACACGGGCGAGGCTGTGGCTGTTAGCAATGGGGGTGTCTTGGACGTCAAGGTGCTGGGTGGGAAGAACTTCTTTATGGAGAGGAGTAAATGTGAGTACTGTTTGATCCCGGAGGGAGAGGAGCGTGTATCTGCACGAGGGGACATATGCTGACATTATGGTATCACAGTCAACGTCCTGAGCATCTTCAAGAGCCCCATGATCCTGCTGGGCCTGGTCAGTATGGCCGCCGTCTTTGGCATGCCGTACCTTATGGATAACAGTAAGTCTACATCTGCGTGGTCTGTTGGCTTTGCCTTTGACTTGGTGCTGACGAAATGCTGCTACAGTGGACCCCGAGTTGAAGAAGGAGTGGGAAGAAAGCCAGAAGAGCAACCCAATGAACAATTTGATGGGCGGCCAGCAGGGAGCACAGAACCCCATGAGCAACTTCGACATGGCGGCGTTCTTGGCAGGTTCCTCATCGAACAACAACAACAACGGGGACTCGGCCGGCGCACCAAGTGCAAAGAGCCAGAAGGGTGCAAAGAAATGAAATGTCTGTCAAGAGCCGTTTCATACTTCGACTTTGCCTTTCATAGATCAGGACTTGGGAGCGAGTTGTTATGGATAGACTACAGCGGGACTGCTTGTATCCCGCTTCCTTGGTTGGCATACATCGACCCAAATGTCTGAAACGATGCACACGAGGTATCTTTAGGAAAGAAAATATGTTTCATGTTTGCTATTCGTGAGGAATAGCGGCCCAGAATTTAAGCGATAGGTCAACCGGATGTCTCCAGACGTCTTCTCCATCTGCCTTTGCAGATTCCCGTCCAATACAGCAGAAAAGCATCGAAATCCGAGGCGCCATCGTCAAGCATTCTTCGTGAAGGTAATCGCACCCAACGACTAGAAATCGCCGCCACCATCATCACCACCCCCAAAGTCACCACCGCCACCGCCGTAATCACCACCACCACCACCACCACCGTAGTCACCACCGCCGCCGCCGCCGCCACCATAATCATCATGGTCGTCGATAGCATCTTCTAGAAGCATGCCACCAACCAGTCCCGCACCAAGACCCAGCGCCGCACCACCAGCCATGCCCATACCGCCGCCACCGGTCCTACCTGGACGCTGTTGGGCATAGCCACCGTAGCCGCCGCCGCCGCCGCCGTAACCTCCACCGTAGCCCTGCTGCTGGGGGTAGTATCCGCCCTGCTGTGGGGGATAGCCGCCACCATAGCCTTGCTGTGGAGGGTAGTAGCCCTGCTGAGGCTGCGAGTGGTAATGCCCGCCCTGTTGCGCGTAGCCGCCGCCGCCGCCGCCCCCCCCATAGCTGCTGCTACTGCCGTACTTGTTCTTGCTGCCGCCGAAAATCTTGCCCAGCAGGCCGCGGCTCTTAGACTCGCCCTCGCGGGCCGGGAGCGGACTCGTGCTCTGGCTGGGCACCGGGCTGGTGCTGCCGCCGTTCAGGTAGCTGGCCGCCGCGCCGCCGCCAGCTCGGCTTCCGCTGCCCCGCGCGCGGGCGTCCTCCTCCTCCTGGAGTTTGCGCGCGAGCTCGGCGTCCCGGTCTACCGAGCTGCTCGAGGCGCCGCCGCCGGTGGCGCGTGGGGTGAAGGGGTTCGTCTTGGAGTCGGTGGGTGCGGGGCCGCCGGCCTGGTAGGGATAGGCGGGTGGTGGGCCCGGAGGGGCGCCGTCTTCGTTGGGCGGGCGGGCCGGCTCGAGGGGTTTCTCCCATTGGGATTTCTTGGTGAAGGTGTTGACGTAGAACCTGGTGGTATTTATTTTGTGAGTCACTGTAGGCGGTTTGCCAGCTTATGGTGTAATGCGTATATCGTCAGTGAAGAAAAGACCTACCATTCTTGGTACTGCGCGTTCCATCTTGCGACCCAGCCCTCCGGCACTCTAGGTGGGGGTGGGCCCGAGGGGGCCTCGAAGTCTGCCATCGCTGTCGATGCGATTGTTTGTAGGGGGAATAGTGCGGAGTCAATAATTCTTGAGAGATTCGTGGAGTTTGAAAATTGAGGAACCTTTAGGTAGATTCAAAGTATGTAGAGGAAAGCCAGGAGTTGGTTGAAGGTGATAATGGCGGGGAGTCAAGTGTAAGTCGAAGTGGGGCGAAGTTGAAGACGTCACTGCAGTCCGGAGACGTTATTGGTTTTGCAATTTGGAGTGACTTTGAATGCAGATCCGGTATAGTGCAAAAACGTGCGTGAGAATGGCGAAAGTGACTTTGGAAATATGAATGATCCTCTCTTGGGTTACGATTGGGGGGGTTTTAATACTCGGCCCTTCGACTGGTTGACTGCTCGACTGTTGGATTCTGGAAACACGCAGGCTCTTGGTGAAGCGAAGCGAACACCAGAATGCACAGCCCCTTAAGCCGCCAAGCTGACGACTATTCCGGTCAACTGATAGGCCTGTACGGGGAGTACCTAGCTACTGTAACTTGCTGCTGCGACTGTGTACAAGGCTACACACCCACCATCTGAGGTAAACTCAAGTACCTAGCTGCCACTACCACACAATCCAGCTAACCTACTAACCTGCCAACCTACCAACTTATAACCTGCTAACCTGCTAACTTCCTGACCTATCAACCTACTAGCTAGCTAGCCTATTAAATATGCTAGTATATAACATAACTATTCAATAAAGACTTATCTCTCGGTTGAGGTCAACTGAAGTCTAAGTAACCTATTCTACAGGCCACTTAAATAATTAGGTCGATATAAGTACTAATATATAGCCTTACAACTTGTGCGGCATAACGTTAAGATCTACACAGTCGCAGTAGCTATTCCCGGCTGTACGTCCGTGTCGCAGGCCTCCGTTACGCCCTGTCGGCGACGTAACCTTTTGGCCTCCCCGTCGCCACCAGAGTCTGATCACTCAACCATTCAGCCATTCTTCACTTACTGGTGAACCCGTCAATACAGCTGAACATGGTCGCTCTCTGTACACTGCACCGCCACAGGTCCCTGAATTACACAGCACGTGGCTACTTGCCCCAAGGATGTCGAGCAACCATAACGATCCGTGGTATATGTAGGCTAATCTCAAGAGGTTCGAATGTTGGATTCTCGCTGCGTCCGGATCATCCTCGCTGTGAGGTGGACTAGAGAAGATCCAACACCTTGTCCACGTCGGCGACCTGACGAAAGATCCATGGAACTCGAAATCTTGAGCAGATTTCGCTGGACTTGGCTGCGTCTTGCAACCGCATTCGCACAAGATGTTCATCGTGGCTCCGGCGGGAATCATGCCCTAATACTTGACCCGTCTTGAGATACAGGGAACAAGAGCGACATACTGACAATGGGTGGTATCGACTGCCTCTGCGAGGGGTTCACGACCATAACTTGTGCCAGTGGAAGGGAACTCTTTCCGTCCAGGCAAGCCCCTCTTCGAGCAAGCATGGGAATTGGGCATCCGAACAGAACTCCAGGACCGAGGATATTTGGCCAGGCACTGTACCAGCAGACACAAGACATGGTGATCACACGCAGTCCACCTGAGCGCATCTGGATTCTCGATAAATCCGGGATGCGTCTTGTTGCTGCCGAAGCTCGGCTGGTAATGGATGCGACGCGTCTGTTGGTTAGCCCGACTACAGCGGGTGGGCTCCGGGCTCAGGGGAAGTCATCATGAAAAAGATGGCACACAGGCCCGAGTCAACCAAATCCTGCGAGATACCTGCTGCCAGTCGTGAAACATACCAACAGCACAAGTCCACAGTAGGGTCGGGTTCGCCCACGTGAACGGCTTCTAATAGCTCATGGGAGATTGATCCATTTTCTGCGTCCCACTCTCCCACGCCTCATTACCTTTCGTTTGGCATCCTTTTTGTTGACGAAACCCAGGTGGGTGATACAACCAGAACAGGTTGTATGTTGGGGATGATCTGAAGATACCAATATTGTTTGGATGGGCTGGCTCGGAAACAAACCGCCATACCTCTGCCTATCAATTTCCTGTCCGTCTTGCGGTCATCTGCTGCTGCGACATGTTCAGTATGCGGTATTGACTGAATTAATCATCATCATCATCATCATGAGAGTCAAGTCCACACATCAATTGTCAAGAGGTGATTCACATGGTTGATCGACGGGAATAATATCTGTTGGGCGAACGTCACTAGAAAAGCTGCGCGCACGTGTCGGATGAGGCTCTTCGTTCCCGAGGTCTTCAAAGTCCTAGATACAGATAGGTACAGTACAGTACATGATATCCGTAGGACTTCCATTGCCTGACCTCAGCGGCAAAAGCACCTCAACGACAAAGAATTGCCGGCCCGGTTTTACAATCTTGAACACTTCACCTTACATGCGGTTAGGGAGCAGAGCACCCCGCCAATGCCGGAGGATGGAACCAGATGAGGCGACGCATCAAGTGTGTTGGCAATATGGCTGTATGGGCTATTCTTTGTCTGTTGTTGAAAGGATGTTAAGTACAGGTACGGATCTGTACAGTACCGTAGGTACCGCGGGAATGGCATGTGAAGGCCTAGATCTCCAGTGCAAGAAGCCCGTGCTCCGTTCCTGTCCTTGACGTTCCAAGGTTTCCAAGGTTCCAAGGTGGTTGGACCTTTTGGAGAAGACCGGCAGTATATTTCCTATCGGTCAGTCACTCTCGTACATTAGTACCCCGAGCCCAGTGAAGCCTCAGGAGCTGGCACAGCCTCGCAAATGAATGAACACTGGTCCGGGGGCCCCCACATTGAAGTCGGCTTCTCGGTCAACCATAGGAGCCCAGGAACCCTGGAGAGCCAATGCAGAATGGTGTCATATCATCAAGTCGTCGTAATTGTTACTGAATAACAGTGCTGTGCGTTTGTACATGTTGCGTACATAACATTACCTATTTTCCTAGATACTTGAGGTGCCCAGGTGGTGAGTAAAGCAGGGTATAGATCGCTGGAAACGGAGACGCAATGCAACGGAATCTTGCAAATCAAGGTTCAGCGTTGAGTGTTGCTGATGCCAGCTGAAACCATGGTACATAATAGCCAAGAGCCAACATGCGTTCTCTTTGATTAACACTCCTTGCACGTAGTATGTAGGTATGTAGGTGGTATTATTTTTTGGTTTGGTTTGATTTGAATTTTAAAAGAGTATCGGCCTATTTCTACACTATTATGTAGATTACCTAGGTATGTACCTAGGTATGTAGTAGTAGGCTGCCTCTCGTTGAAACCTTGAACCCTCTTTGCTGGAGGGGGGGGCGTGCAGTGCTTCACAAGCTTGTGTGTGCCGACAGGCTAGAGCCATCAGCTAATCAGTACTAAGTATGGAGTAGCTAGGTAGTCTAGTGCTAATTAATCTCAGTGCAGTGCCTGTCATTCAAAGCGTGCAGCCTCGTTGCCTAGCTGCCCTGGTTGCTCTCCCCCTTTCTTTCCAGCCTGGAAAGTGACCCACTTTTCGCCTTAACAGGGCCTGCAAAGCGGCTGCTAACTCCGTACGCTGATGAGGCCGGCCTCCACCGCCTTCTAATCCGTAATAGCACTGAGCACTGAGCACACTGCACCTGGCCCCTGCACCTGCACCCCGACCTAAACGTGACCTCTGCTCTGTCGCTGGACCCGGCTTGCCTCTTCCAAGTCTCTTGTTCCATCACCCCTTCCTCTATCAACACTCACTGACAACCCAACCACCACCCATCACGACCATCTTCTTCCGCCTCCATCTTGCCTCTCCGTCGAGACTCGCAATCTCCACAACCCACCAGCATACACTTCCTTTCATCTCCAACCCTCCAGATCCAGCATAACAATCAAGATGGCCGAACTTCGTAGAAAGCTTGTCATTGTTGGTGATGGTGCTTGTGGAAAAACATGTCTGTTGATGTAGGTTACTTTCCCCCCAGTAGCCAATTGCTGCTCCATCCACCTCCCATCCAACCCCATCCTCCTTGATGCCATCTTTTGCTGTCCTTATCGTGCTGACCTCAATTCCAGTGTTTTCTCCAAGGGTACCTTCCCCGAGGTAAGAGACGCCTTTTTTTTTTGCCGCGTCCGATTCGAATTCGTCATCCTTCAAACCTTCATTTCAACGTCCCCTGTCGCGAGGCCATCTGTCTGGCATGGTTACCAACCAAGCCAGCTGGCCTCCACAACTCCTTTCGATCACCAACACCGCCATCGAACATGTTTTACACGAGATTCTACATCGGATTCCCCATCCAAAGTCCCGTATCTAACTGAAACAGGTCTACGTCCCCACCGTTTTCGAGAACTACGTCGCCGATGTCGAGGTCGATGGCAAGCACGTTGAGCTGGCACTATGGGATACCGCTGGCCAGGAAGATTACGACCGTCTCCGACCGCTGTCATACCCCGACTCTCACGTTATCCTGATCTGCTTTGCTGTCGACTCGCCCGATTCCCTGGACAACGTGCAGGAGAAGGTGAGTTCTTTGCACCCTTTTTTCGTGCGCACCCCTGCGTCCGATAAGCCATTTACTGATACCTGTGTCTATTGCAGTGGATTTCCGAGGTCCTTCACTTCTGCCAAGGCCTTCCCATCATTCTTGTTGGTTGCAAGAAGGATCTGCGTTACGACAACAAGACCATCGAGGAGCTCCGCAAGACAAGCCAGAAGCCTGTCACTCCCGAGGAGGTGAGTCTGCCCCCCTTTCTGCCTAATTTTGCAGCCCTGCACCGGCCTGCAGAGGGCCCGATGTCGTTATGACTGCTGTCCGCTCGGGACACTAGAGGGTTGATTTGATGGCTGACCGCAAATTTGTCAAACAGGGTGAGGAGGTGCGCAAGAAGATCGGTGCCTACAAGTACCTCGAGTGCTCAGCCAAGACCAACGAGGGTGTCCGAGAGGTTTTCGAGCACGCCACGCGCGCCGCCCTGCTGCAGCGGAAAGGAGGCATCAAGAAGCGCAAGTGTCTGGTCCTGTAAGGGATCTGCACTTGTCATGCTTGCTGCGGCTCCTTTGGACCAGGATACTCCGGCGCTGTAATTCGTCATCAGACACATTTTCACGATCGGTCTGCAACCCTCAAGTTTGCTGTTGTTGATGTCGATCATGGGTGGCTTTCGCATAAACCGCGGGCGACCATCGGAAACATGTCATAATGGCAAAGAGTCGCCGGGGTGACGTCTCTCTTTGTTTTTCGGCTGGCGTTAATACCAATCGGCCGTGGCCGTCGTCCTGCTCGCCTCATGTCACCACATATTTATCTTCATTGGACCGGCGTGTCATCTTTGGTTGGGGACAAATACACGGCGGGGTTAATCACTCCTAAACTTCGGAACAGGAAACAGCGGTGTCTATCTGCCCGCAACTGACAACGGCGTGGTCTGGACGGGCAATGGGTGTTTTGTGCATGCGAAGGAATCAGAAACCAGAGACAAGGGCAACTGTGTTGTGTTTAAGGTGGACGCGAATCGATTTACCAGGGGGAATCGCCGCGGTCGAGTTCTCATCGTACATATCTCTCGGCCCTGTCACCCTTGGGTGGTACCCCCCCCCCTTCCCGCCGTTCTACAACCCTCCTCGACCTCGACATTACCTCTTCAGACCGGGAGGGAAAGAAAGGGCATGGGTTGATGGGAGAAATCTGTTTGCGTACAGCCTCTTGGGTTGCCGGGATTTCCCGGTCCGTGTGGTCTTTCCTTATATCTCTTTCCGAGCTTTTTCTTTGATAATTTACGGGCTACCTGCGTTGTGTTGCCTCTTTTTTCATCCCCCTCTGGAGAGAATTGCCCGGGTCCTTAGGTAGCTCACTCCTCGCGATACAGATCTTCATTGCGGTTAGTGGATGCATCTTGTGTACAATACTAGTTAACTTGTCTCTAAATATCTCGGTCCTTCCCTGATTTTGCTTGCGCTTTGTTGGCTACTTTGCCATATGTGGTTTGTGCCTCGTCCGCAATATTATCTCCCACTCGTCCTCAGTGGCCGCGACCATGCTTGGGCGTACTTTAGGTTTGCAGGTGGCCTTGAGAATTAATGCTAACACGGCAGCAATGTGGGCGTAAGAGTGATATCCAGAGCCGGGACATGATCATGGGGATTCACGTCACGTTTCTCAAAACCGTACGAGTCCAGTTACAGCCAGGGGCAAGTACAACGATGGAACATGACGATTCAAGGTAAGAGTACACAAGAGAAAAGGGTGTACCGAAGGTAGAACAATAAAGCTGGCTTTGGCTTGATATTCATAGTTGCGTACAGTATGCATATGCTATCGCATCGGGGAGCTCAAGAAGTGCACGAAAGAGGCGTTTGCAGGACCCCAATAGATACACGGAGAGCGAATCCGTCGCAGTACTGCTGGTGTCAAGCCAAGCAAAGCCTCCATCCATCCATCCTTCCTTCCAATACGCAGCGTTCGCTCCCAAACACGCCCAACGATCACTTCTGAACATGGTGCCCGAGTTTTCTCGGATTGGAGATTTACACTGGGCAAGACTGCATTGTATATACATGTGTGTCAGCTCCTAAATACTCATATATGAATACTCAGTTGATAAGAGGTAGACGAACCGCGCCACAGCTTCCGCAGCTCTTGCTGGAGCCGCTAGAGGCGGCACCGCATTTGGGGCAGTTGCTTCCGTGCATGTTTGCTGGAGGGGTTTTGGTGTTGGATGGTAAGTTGAGTAATGAGAGCTTCTTGTGTGGTTGAAATAGTGGAGCACGAGATGGTGGAGGAGGAAGGTCAAGAAAACCAAACCCGACGGCAATAGAAGCGGGGTTCTTATATATATATATATATATATATATATATAAGATTTGTAGAGGAGGAGCGAGACTTATCTGAGTGATCCAAGGGACCTGTGATCTGTCTGTCTTTGTGTCTAGGACCTCCACTTTGCGATATGCAGGTAGGGTACTAGGTAGGGTGGGTAAGGTCATCCAGACCATCCATCGTCTGTTTTTCTGTCCAGTGAGGTGCTGCATACCCGCCGCACCCGAGCGACAGGCTACATGCTAAATGGGACTTATACCTAAAGTACTTACCCGACTCCAGCCCTCGGCTCGTTCAGAAAGGAGGTTCATGCTGAGCCAGCTTCGAAGGTGATAATATGGCGAGCAACTTAGCAAGGCTATCTATACATATATCCATCCTATAGTGATATTACCCATCTGCCGAAACTTTCAGCAGTGAAGATGCTCATTGACAAGACAGCTAGTTGCCTATCTAGGCAGCCGAGCAGACTGTCTGTAGGACAAGCCTCTCAATAGGATCCAATCATCCTCCTGCCAGCTGACCTCTGCTGCTGTACTGCCAAGCTTTCATGGTCATGGGCTGACGGGGCATACAATAACCGAAACCTCGCCCTGTCAGAAGCACCAAAAATGCGTATGTGTGTGTGGACCTTATCACTTGCAAGTAGCACCAACATCACCCTACACCCTGTAACCTGAAATGGGGCATCACCTGTTGCATGTGGGCTGCAAGGCTCTCTGATTCGGAGCCGTGATTCCTATTACGTTACCGTAAGGCTGAATGAAGCCCAAGGTCCCCTCAGGTCTGGAACACTGCTGAAGTGCTCTCTTCTCTATAAGTGCGCCTTAGATCTAGGTCTTCAGCGGTACATATCTCCTGCCGGAGGGAGATCTATTCAAGGCCCAAGGTCCCCAAGGCCTGTATCATGGAAGGATTCCAAAATCAAGTTTTGGGTTTATTCTAAAATGTCTAGATTCTATAGGACCAAAACTCATGGCCTGTGGTCTCACATGCACTGGGCAACTCCTCCCTCGCCTGGTGGGCAGCATTATGTCAGTCGAAGCCTGGGTCAAGAGCAGATCTGAGAAGGAATGAGAGCGCAACTCACCTTTTATGATCTTGGCAACCGCCTGGAAGGTGCTGATAACCATAACACAGCACCCGAATATCACCACCGCCACGGCCACATACGTCTTCCACGACCTCGAGGTCAACTTGATATAACACAACGGCGGGAGTATATACGCCATGGCGCAGGCGCTGGTCGCGCCGACCAGCTCGAACACGGAGCCCAGGTCGCACGTCATGACGCTCAGGATCATGGCGCTGACGACCAGGCTCGTGCTGAAGATGAGGTGGAGGTGCATGTTGAAGGGCTCGCCGGGGAAGTAGTAGTTGAGCATGACCTCGCGGCAGACAAAGGCCTCGAGCGGCAGGGTCGTGAGCATGTTGAGGCCGAAGCACAGCCGCGCCACGTTGACCATGGTGTTGTCGGCCGGGAAGTTGTTGAGCACGTTGCCGAGCGTCTGGTCGCCGAAGGTGAGGAAGCCCGCGAGCGCCATGAGCATGCACGCCAGCATGGAAACGCCCGTGGAGTAGTGCGTCACCCGGCTGAAGCGGTCGATGGTCGGCGTCTTGAGGGACCCGTAGATTAGGAGCGAGTTGTGGTGGCAGACGAAGGCGAATGATATCACTCCTATCGCCTGGAATATCCCGGAGTTGATGGTGAGGAGCGGCGTGGTGAAGGAGCCGCGGTCGGCTGAGGGTATCATGATGCTCTGTATCAGAACAGTAATGATGATTGTCACCATGCTTATCAGGGCAAGCGTGCTCGCTTTTGCAAGCTGTTCGGAAGTCAGCATCTGTCAAGAGAGGCACGAGTGGGATGGGCTGACCTTCGCAATATCTCTATATAGCGTAAGGGGGTAGCTGACCCCCAGAATAAATATCACAATCACCGCCCTCCTATCCGCCAGTATCCCCAGGAGCGGCATGTCCCTCAGCCCAGGCCATATCGCCTGCAAGACATGCGGTATCGTGTCCCCAACAACCACCCCGAACGCCACCATCCCGCCGAACGCAAACAGCCACTGCGCGAGGGATATAGCAATGAGCCCGCTCCTCCCGAAGCAGTGCTCAACCGTTCCCTGGAAGCTGTTGGCGCCGCTCAGCTTGCTGTTGACCACGATGAGGCAGATGGTCCAGTCCACGACGACCGTCAGCCCCACCAGCAGTATCACCCCCGACAGCAGCCCGGCCTGCTTGAACGCGTACGGCTGGCCGATGATGCCCGCGCCGATGATGCTGTTGGCCATGTTCATGAAGGCGGACCGCAGGCCCGACTTGGGCCGCTGGCGCTCGCCCTCGGCCCACGAGTGCACGTCGTCGCCGTGCTCGCCGCCGATCCAGGGCCCGTTCGCGAGCGCCACAGACGGCGCCTCGATCCCCGTCAGCAGCGGCGTCCGGTGCTGCCCGCCATGCGCGCCGTCGTCGATCTGGAAGTCGAGGTCGTCGAGGCTGTCGCGGTGCTCGTCCTCGTACGAGGCGGACGACCGCCGGTGGCTGTCGAAGCTGTTCGCGTAGCCGTTCGGCGTCCGGCCCTGGAGGATCGTGGGGTTCGGGTCGAAGCGGACTCGAGGTGGTGGTGTGTGTGGTGCGCATTGTTGTTGGTGTTGTTGTTGTTGTTGTTGTTGTCCGGCTGCTGCTGGGGACATAGGTGGGACCAATGCGCCGCCGTGTGCCCCTGCGGCTGTGGCCGGCTTGGATCCATGTCCGGTTGCCTCATCTTCGTCTCCTATGGATGACGCCTCGTCGTCGAAAAGTAGGGCCTCCGCCTCGGGGTCCCGGGTGCTCGCCGGCTCGACGCCGGACTGGTGGTGACCAGCAGCATGTTGTGATCTGGCCTCGGCCATCGTTTGTCAGATCTTATTGCGGGCTCATCTTCGGGCAGCGGTCGTCAATGTTCTTCGGTGCCAGCCTGTTGACTGTGTGGCTAGCGAATGATTAGTTGCTGGGCTTGAAGCGACCACCTGTGCTGTTGAATTGTTGTGCTTTGTTCACCTCAGGAAGGAGGTCAGAGGGAGGTGGATGTTCGAAGGTCCATTGAACTACGGATCCGGCCGTTAGGGGAGAGGCCGCTCCGTGGTCCGCCCACACCGGGTCGTCCGCAAGGGGGTGTCAACTTGCACCAAATGAGCCAAATAAGCCACAGAACACATGTAATGCACAGAGAGGGCACCGAAGAGGCTCATAAGAATTGTTCATAGTTTGAGTCGAATTATTTATTATATATTATCGTACAGATTACATGTTTTTATTTACACAAGCCGGGTGTCCAATATCCGGACCCCCAACTGCGTGCGTATCCTGACACTTTCCGGTCAGGGAACGGGGTATCTTGCAAACCAAATATCATGACGCCGCGTTGCTCCTCATGCCCAATATCTCTTGCCCACTGTATATATAATATAGAGGCGGGCATCCTCTGCTCTTTGCGCTGGCCTTCCTCTGCTCTTTGCGCTGGCCTTCCTCAGCGCTACGCCCTTCTGGCCGGGGTATCTTGTCTTCCTTCAGCCTCCCCCTTTCGCGTCCTACTATATCACCATACAAATGACAGCTGCAATGCAGAAAATCGATGAAATATGGCCAAGTCCGAGCTGGTTTCCTGAAGAAGCAGCTACCGGTGTCTTCGTGGATCCAGCTGTGTCCGCCGCAGCAGTCGCCCCTGACGAGCTCGTTGCCACTGCAGCCAGACTCGAATCTGTGCTACTAGCGCCCGTGGTGGACGATGAATCTGAAGACGATGTCGATGTGGCGGTGGCTTTGGAAGCAAAGCCTGGGGAGTGGTTAGCATGAGGCATTCAAGAGATACAAGTATTGAACAGAACAGAAGACATACCAATTCGCGACTGGTCGACATCAAAGACGGAGTAAACGTTCTTCAGGAAGACATCGCCTAACAACCACGCGCTACTGACAACTTCTTGACCATATACATTGCTCGTGCAGACGCCACTGCTGGATGGGTCCGACAGCCAGTCCTTGACGGATATTTCGTGATCAACGCCGGAGAATGTGATCGTCATGGGCTTATCGGTGTCACAGGGCGCAGTGAATGTTACACCATCTGTGCTTGTCGCACCGGGGATGAGCTCGTGCAGAGCCGCAACATCATCGGGTGGCCCGAATGCGTACGTCGTACCGGTATCGATGTAGGCAAGTCTCTCCGTGACCCCGGCATCGCTACCGTCAAATCCCATGTCGTCCAGTGTAATCGCCCACTCGCCATTCGTGGAGGTGTCGACGGCCGTGTAGGTGATGTTCCCGGAGTATTTGCTGGAGTCGATGCCGCCGAAGGTGAGTTCTCCAGTGTTCGGGCCGTCCTCGGCCCTGTTGAGGTCAAAGCTGAAGATGTTCGACTTCAAAATCCCATCTTCTTGAACGCTGCTCATGAAGTTGTCCGTCGGCCCCTTGATCATCGCCAGGCCCAATATTCCATCGAAAGCGAAATGCGTGAAGTCGCTCGAGGTCGTGTCTGCTACGCCGAATGTCATGGTGACTTCTAGGGAGTCGACTGATATCGAATCTTGGGTCAGTGATCCTGAAACCTTCCCCGTGCCGTAGGCTATGGAGAAGTCGTCGCCTGTCTCTTTAGACGTGGTCGATATCGATGGGTCCCAGGTCGTGTGCATTCCACAGGCTGTTGAGTCGCAATCATTGCCCATTACCCACGTCGTGCCTGCTCCAGTATCGCACAGCATATATACTGATTGTCCAGTCGACCCCAGGTTTGCTTCGATGAAGTAGGCGAAGTCTGTTCCATCCTGGTCAATCCCAACACTGCTGGTCTGGGAAGGGGTTGCTGCTGTCATGACCGAGTACGTGTTATCCCTCTTGGCCGCATATTTCCGACCCAGGCGAGCTGCCTCCCGGACTGCTACGCCCGATGATGCTGCCCGGTATCGAGAATTGGTCCTTTGTGAGACCTTAAAGGTCGCTACGGCCTCGTCTCCCTCTCGGTAGGTCGGGATGAAGGGGTAAAATGCCACAACGGAGGTTGCCCATGATGCAAGAAGAGCAGCACGAAGCATGATCGAGTTCTGTTGATGCCGTGAAATCAGAAAAGGAGATAAAGTTTCTCAACTTCACCCACTTCCAACTTTGGACAGGGAGGATCGGGACGAGAGTCGAGCCGACTGAACAGACTCGAGGTCGAACCGGCAGATACCAAGAACAATGAAGTCCTCAGCAAACAACACGTTAACTGAAGAGGACCAGACTCTGGCTCTCCCAGTCGACGGTAGGTATTAGGTATTAGAGGTAGGTATTAGATATTACGTAGGGCGCATTGGTGAAAGCCAGAACAGCTCTGACATGCCCCCAAAACCTTTGAATAGACGAGATGTCCAAAAAAAAGACAACAAAATGAATTATCCAGAGACTGGAACGTTGTGGTTATGAAGCACACGGCTAATCCTCTTGAAGTAAATGAAGTTCCGAGACAAAAAAGGGCGCCACCGGAACAAATGCAAAAGAGAGATGCTGCAGTCGCGAGAAAACGTCTGCAGTATGAACCAAAATGCCGCGCCGAGTGAGATAAGGAACAAAGAGCCCGGGGAGAGAATTGATGATGGAGGGCTCGAGGAGATGATTGATTGGGGTGAAGGAGGAGGAGAAGAGGGAGAAGAAATATCAACAAAAAAAGTAAAGAGAGCGAGCGACAGAGCAAGCGGGCGGGCAAAGAATGGCGAGGTTCAGTCAGTGCAACCTGGGAGCTTTTTGGGAGGCTTTCCCTTCAAGGTTGTTGCTGTGAGAGAGTCCTGGACATCCTGACACCCTGGATCAACAAGTTGACGTGCCGAGAGCAATTGATGTTACTTCATTCTATGTATCGCAACCCCAGACCCACCCATCATCTTTCAATATCAGCCGCGAGGCTCAAGACGGTCTAGTATGGCCCATCCCCGTTTCCAAAAAGAGACAACTAGCCAGGGGCAGAACCGACCTAGCTACATATGCGTGGTATGTTTGGGCGGATGAACCAACAATATAGTCCGTCCCCCCTGCATTTGGACCGTGACCAACTACCACAAAGCCCGACATGACATGATATGTCTGTACTGACTGCTTTTCTCCTCCTGCATTGGTGCGGCGCCCGTGGCAATGGCTGCCAGCTGCCTGCACAGTCGAGGCACGAATCGACGATCGAGGACCAATATGTTGAGTACATACAGTACATACATAGATAGTGATGTCGGGTTGCCATGCAGCATCTTGCCCCTGCACCCACCCTGCTACCTACTTGCATATTGGCCATCACGGTTGGGCCATTCTGTCGCAAAAAAAGAAAGACAAGTCTTCCCGAGTCCTCCGCAGGTTTGCAGATCCCCCAAAAGAAGAGATGAAAACCACCCGGGCACTCTTTGCTACCGACATTCCTCATTAGTAAACACGAGAACGCCCAAGACTTCGCGCCTTGTCACCCGAGATGATTCGGTCGAGGGTCCTTTACGAGTAGTCATATTGTAAATGGCTGTGTCGCAAGAACCGAACCGACTGAAAGACAGACTGACAGACAAACCGGCCTGGAGAGTCCAGGCGCGACACCACCTGACAGTGACACACACACCTGATGAAAAGGAAAACGGAGACATGTTTTAATTGTGATAGTCTCGATCGGGTCAAGCCTCATCCAGGGACCAGGGCCAAGCAAGTCTAAAAGAGGAAAAAATAGGGCACGGACGGGGTCAGGGGTAAACATGTCAAGACGATGAGTGTGGGGGCCCACATCAATATTAATAGTGTACTTTCCTTCTTTGAAATACCTAGATATCTACTTCGTACAGTAAATCTCCATATATCACAAGGCGGCTCTTGAAGATTTGGCCGGCTGGATGAATGTTATCGCGTATCACAGCGACAGACGCACATCAGATTCGGACGTTTTCGTGTAACCGCGCCTGTCATGTACACATCTGTAGATCTTCCGCCATGCGGATGGTCCGGTAGCATTCAAGATACGTGAGAGGAACGGACTAACTCCGAAATGAGTAGTGGACTTTACCAAGTTACGCCCTCAATACCCCCCCTCCCCTCGCTTGCCGGACCGTTCCAGGAGATCGATGCACATCTTCACAGCGGCCATGTCTGTCAAAGATGTTCGCAGCTGCGGCCATCACCCGTATCTAGAACGTCTCGCGGCTATGGGATCCTCAGCAAGCGAGATGTCTCGCCGCGTCACGCACCAGCGGCGCCACTGATGCTCCCTCATGAAACGCAAGTGGGAAGCCACATCAGGACGGACGGCGCCCGTAAGTCTCGGACCATGAGCAAGCCTCATCCAACACTCGCCTCCCTTCCGTGTTCTCGGTCTTTTGCAGCAGAGCCTCCCTGGTCTCGTGGAACAAGGCGAGCCCTTCCTCCCCTGTTGCTCCGGACGCCGCGAGTGTCCTCAGGAAAACCCATGTTGATTCGTTGGTCCACTGCAGCGACGTTGTGAGTCTGGCAGTCTCGTTGAGCACCGCCGAGCATCTCGATCCGCCGAGTCTCATGAGCAAGAAGTGAAGAAACGACCACCCCGAGGTATCGGTGTGGTTGCGAAAACACCAATCCTTCGTCGTCTCCATCAACTGCTCAAGCGTTGTGGTTTGCTGGTTATCCGGGATCAAGCCGGTCAGCCACCGCGCATGGCACCACGCGTAATAATTCCTCGGATGCCTTTCACCAGCTATCATAATCACATCCTTCACCACAACGGCAACATTGGGCTGTATGCCGTAACGTGATGCCGTCTGGGTTAGCCACCGTCGGTGGCTCCATAAAGTGGGTGATTTCGTATGCCTGTGAAGCCGGCTGGTGAGAAGGCTGTCGATGAAGCACATGTCCTTCCTGATCATTCTCAGTAGTTGTTCACGAGACTTTTCCCCCTCTGAGACCAAAAGCCTCTTACGAGCATTAGCAGCCGTAAGATTCTCTGGGTCCATCAGTAGCATCACGCTTGTGGCAGCTAGGAGTTCGTGAGAGGTCGTCGAGCTCGAGGTGCCTCCAGAGCCCATATAGTCCTGCAACTTCTTCCGAGCAACGAAAAAGGCCTGAACGAGGCCGAGCTTGGAGACAGCGATCGCATCTCCATCTCGAAGGAAGAAAGTACTGGGCTCAAGTGGGTGACTCTTGCCAAGAATCTCGATTTCTAAGAGTTCTTCATGCTGCTCGTCGGCTTGGATGTTGACCAAGACTTGCGAAATGGCCTCGTAAGCTGCAGCTGAGTCACCGCTCTTCAGAGACGCAATCACGCTCCTATCGAGCGCTCGAGACATCCCTGCCACAATGCAGAATTTGATTTGATGCCTCAGTGTGCTGAAGGTTGCAACTGTCAGCATCCAGTCGATACAATAAGTTCCAGGAGACTTACAAGCTTGGTCACTCACCACGAACAGGTGTTGTTTTTCGGTTGGACTTGCTCAAGATGTCAAGTCGCATACATGATCAAAATCACCTAAGGGAGAGCTCGAACATGACACCCGCTGTCTCCTCGCGTATCATTAAGAGACTCGCTCCCTTGTAGTTCGTTGCGGTTATCAGGTGGGTAGGAATATCGGGATGGACCTGGAACTTCTTACGTACATTTCCAGCTTCTTGCGGCCTTGAACCTGCTTATATAAGCACTGGGAACTCATTACGGGCCATTGACTGAATATGTACTTAAGTACCAACTGGGCGGCGACGATTTCTACTAGGACATGGAGCTTATGTTTGGAGATGTCTTGAAGGTCGTATTCTACGTACTCGGCTGCAGACACTTCGGTCTCGAGACCTCAACAGCGCCAAATAGCATGCAAGCCACGCACAACTCATGATGCACTGCCGTGACAGAGGATCCCCAATTTGTATAAGCTTCAGGAACCACAAAGCACAATGTGAACGGCGATAGTCGTGGGTAGCTTCGGAGCCGGCATCACTTTTTGGGGTAAAGAAGAATCAACAAGGCTGCCTCACGTTCATGGTCGTAATCAAGTTGATTATCTGCAGTGTTGCCCTGCAGTTCAGCACCTGTGGTATAATGATGCTCCCTCCCTCATATCTCTGCCTTTCCATAATGATTCGCCAAGCTATGCATGTGCCGCACTGTGCATACTTGGTGCCGTATGCTTATCTGTCGCAACACGACTACAGGCAACCAATGCCCACCCGCCCATAGTATTTCCTTCCGCAGTTCGTTTCGAGCAACCCCAGCTAAGGTCTCGATGCTTATGCGCCACCAACGAGGATGTTGTTGAGAGGAATGTGGATCAGCTTCACGACGTATCCGACGAAACCCATGATCAGGACTGGAACAAAGAAATCAGCATTTATGTCATTTGTGTTATGTACGTTGCGAAGGTCGAGTTCGGCGAAAGGTGCAGATCCCCAGATCATGTGGGATCATTTGCCCGCAGTCGTTTCAGGGCAGCTGAGTTCGATTGATGCGAGGGGAGATTCGTGTATGCACTTACAGCCGACGCCAACTGCTTGTGAGATCTATACAACCTTTGTGTTAGCTTGAGGTCGACAGTCGCATGCCTATGGGAAACGTACCTTGATGAACTCCTTCTGGTCGGGTTTTTGGCACCTCGTCACTGTACACCTAGCGTCAGACGTTGCGATCTCGCAAAAAGATGGTTATAGGAAGTAGCGTACTGAATTGCATGCCATCCTTGACGAACTCCCGGGGCGCCTCGAGGATCTCTGACACTTGGTCGGCCATTATTGCTGAATTGTTGTGGATTTCTGGCAGGCGAAAAGAGAGACTGGTCGATGGTGACAAAGACTGGATGAGTTGTCGTCGGGGAGGTTGTTTGAAGAAGTTGTTGATTGTCAAAGATGTGAAGGAGCGGAAGGGTTCGAGTTGAAGTTCTGCCAAACACGTCGCCTCATCAAGTGAATTGGAATCGCATTGCTGGCCTTCCCGGCCGGCGCCAGTCTTACAGGGGTCTTGGACTGGCCTGGCCGGCCCCCAAGGGTCCCTTAGCGGGTCTCAGTGGCTGACCGCCCTTGGCAGAATTTCAGAAAAAGTTCCCAGGTGAAGAGTTAAAAGCTGATAGCGGCACATGAGCTTCTTCACTGTGCAACTGTTCAAAGAGAAAATATTATCAATACATTGACAGCAAAACCCGCCCAACATGCCGGTAGAACTAAGACCTAGAAGGACTAAGGGTATGTCAATCATTGTTGCCTCCCAAACATACTGTGCCTTTGCTGACAAGACAATCAATAGCTGCGGCCTCAAATGAGGCGGTCGAGGAGACCCCGAAGCCAAAGACCGCAAAGACCCCCAAGTCCTCGTCCTCGAAGCGCAAGGGTAAGAAGAACTGTCCCGGACTTTTCAATGCGGGAAATACCGTTCTGACAGATTTGCAGCCAATGAGGATGTCTCTCCCTCCGCTACGAAGAAGCAGAAGTCCGCGAAGACGCCAGCCAAGATGAAGGACGTCCTGGCAGCTCCCACGGAACCCGAAGCCGAGGCCGAAGCCGAAATCTCAACACCTGCACCCAAGGCCAAGAAGGAGAAGGCAACGCCTCTGAAGAAGGCCACCGAGGTGTCCACGAAGGAGGCCGAGAAGGCAACGCCCAAGTCCAACAAGAAGGAGAAGACCCCCGTCAAGGCAAAGGAGACCCCTAAGACCGAGCCCAAGAAAATCGAGACCCCCGCCTCTAAGTCCAAGAAGGAGAAGACTCCCGTCAAGGCAAAGGAGACCCCCAAGACTGAGGCCAAGGTCGAGACGCCTGCTTCCAAGTCCAACAAGAAGGAAAAGACCCCCGTCAAGGCAAAGGAGACCCCCAAGGCCGAGCCCAAGGACGACAAGACCCCGAAGAAGACGCTGAAGTCCAACAAGAAGATCGCAAAGAAGGCAGAGCCGGAGGTGGTCGCAGAGGACGTGGAGGAAGCAGCCACAACCCCTGAGGCAGAGGATACCTCCGATGAGGAGGCCGACGAGCAGACAAAGGCTCTTGTCCAGACCGTCGACAGCGGAGATGAGGATGAGGAGGTCTCTGGTGCCCTGATCTTCGAGGAGGGGCAGGATGTCGGCAAGATCCCCGCCATCTCTAAGAAGGAGAAGAAGGCTTTGAAGGCCCTGAAGGCAGCCAGTGCTCCAAAGGAGAAGGTCGAGACCGGAGTCATCTACATCGGACGCCTGCCCCACGGTTTCTACGAGCATGAGATGAAGAGCTACTTCAGCCAGTTTGGCCCCATCAAGAACCTGAGGGTCTCAAGGAACAAGAAGACCGGCAAGGCGAAGCACTTCGCGTTCGTCGAGTTTGAGGATGCCAGCACCGCCGAGATCGTAGCCAAGACCATGGACGTAAGTATCCCCTTGTGTATCTCCCTGCTGAAAATTGTTCCTGACCTTCCTCCCAGAACTACCTGCTTTTCGGCCACATCCTCAAGTGCAGTGTTATTCCCAAGGCACAGGTCCACAGCGACCTCTTCAAGGGCGCAAACAAGAGATTCAAGGTATGCTGATAACCGTCTACGTTGAATAAGCGACTCATGCT
The DNA here is from genome assembly GCA_016508685.1 of Cytospora piceae. Lineage (NCBI taxonomy): Eukaryota > Fungi > Ascomycota > Sordariomycetes > Diaporthales > Cytosporaceae > Cytospora > Cytospora piceae. Next base: position 245,571 of record JADMLE010000005.1, on the reverse strand, counting down.
GACTCATTCCGCTAGTCGATACCTTGGAACAAGATGCAGGGTAAGGAGATGGAGCGGCCGAAGCTTGAGGACCAGTGGACCAGGAAGATCCAGCGCGAGAACAAGAAGCGAGCCATCAGAGCCAAAAACTTGGAGGCTTTGGGCTACAAGTTCAACGCGCCGGAGGTCAAGTCGGTTGCTGATGCAGCAGCAGCAAAGGCTATCAAGGCGCCAGAGGAGGAGGCTCCCAAGGCCATCGAGGCACCGCCTGCGGCTGAGGCTGTGGAGGAGTCTAAGGAAGAGGCAGAGGAGCAGAAGGATGAGACCCCGGCGAAGAAGCCTAGGGGCCGTGGCAGACCTGCAAAGACTCCTCCAAAGACGGCCAAGGCGACGGAGACACCTAAAAAGGCCGCCCGTAAGGCCAAGGCATAAATGATGATGATCTTGTTGGTTTTATAGTAATTACACAGATGCTACTTGCTACAGAATGGAGGATAGTAGAATGAATATGTTTCGCACCAGCGAACCCAAAGAGTCCACTTGAGAGGATTGAGTACCTCGGACCGTCATCAGGATTATATAAGCGCGCATTTCGATCTACTTCGCTTCATTCAAAGAATGAACAGAGCTCATGGCGTGGGAGCCAATTTGCGCTCTGGTTTTGCGAAGGTGGTATATGTATGAGGAGAAAAGAGAGAAAATTCACAGCAAAAAAAAATTGGCGATCAGAACTAAATAGTCGGTACGGGGATACAAGCAACCCACTACCGCGGACCCCGGCCAATGAGCTCCAGCACCATCTGGACAGGGTGACAGGGAAGGGGGGGGCCACCGTTTCCGCCAAGCTTCCCGGTTTCCGCTCACTAACACCACCTGGGACCAGGCCCTGAACGCATGTCATATGCACCTGGGCCACGCCCCCAAAGGTCCGCGAACTCGACACCTTTTCTTTAAAGCATTTCATCCAATGCCATTCGTTTTGAGGCGCAGGTGCAATTGACCATGTCTTCGGCGGCCCCACAGGACGCGATCGCAAGCCAAGCCCAAGCTCAAGCTTCCGGTTCCAAAAAGAAGAAGAATAAGAAGAACAGGCCCAAGAAGAACCTCGACACGCTCGACACTTCCAATGATGGCGCTGGCACAGCTGAGCCTGAACCCAGTCCTCGCGACGGTAACAACAACAACAATAACCTGTCGGCTGAGGACGAGCCAGACACCCCGGTGGTAAGCACGCGCACGCACATACGCACGACAGAGTGGTAGAGAGACCCACTCTCGCCTGGCCTTGCGGACACGAGGCTCCCTGGCCAGATGGGCTATTCTGGACCGCGGCATCCTAACACCTGGGCCCCTTCCTTATGGCCCTGGGTAGCTCTTTCGTCATGTGATGAATTGTTTCTAACAATGCCTTGACAGACTGAAAGTAGTGACACCAGAAAAGAGAATCAAAAGCCACCAAGTAGTAGTACTACTGCCACGGCGACCGAACCACAAGCAAACGGACATGTTCGAGCGCCCTCGGGAAACGGCCACCCAGTCTCCCCCGACACATCTTCAACCACACCCAGCAGTGCCAAGGACACGAGCGCAAAACTTGAGGCCATGTCAGAAGAACGGGAGGCACTGCGGGCTGAGGTGGAACAGCTTCGAAAGCAGCTCGAGACTATACAAGAGTCGCACTCGTCAGAAGTCACCAGCTTGAAGTCAAACCTCGAGGAGACCGAGTCCGCAAGGGAGCAAGCCGAAGAACAATATCAGACGCTGCTAGGGCGTGTCGAGAAGATCAAAGAAACTCTCGGCGACCGCCTCAAGAGGGACAGGGCAGAATTGGAAGAGGCAAACCAGCGCATTGAGGAACTGGAGGCACATAATGAGGACCTACAGAAAGGGGGCTCCTCGTCTGAGGAGGAGGTAGCCAGGCTAAGGGACGAGCTCCAGGAGTCAAATCGCGAGCTCACAACACTGAGGAGTCGAAGTCATCTGTCGCAGCAGAATTGGCTTAAAGAGAAGGATGATATGGCAAGGCAGGTCCAGCATTTCAGGAATGAGCTGGAGTCTACAAGCAATGCCATGGGTGAATGGGAGGTCATCGCCATGGAGGAGCGACAGGTGAGGGAGTCGCTCGCAGAGAAGGCATTGGACCTCGAAGAACAGTTGGCCTCCCTAAGGGAAGCTTACGAGAAGGCCGCTGAAGACCGGGACAGCTCGATGCAGACCATTGACGGGCTCCAAAGAGCCCTGCAGGAGATTCAGGAAGCACGGCGGAAGGAGCTTCGAGATCTTGTCGAGTCCTCAGAGGAGCAACTCCAGGAGATGAAGAAGCGTGTCGAGGAGGCCGATATGAAGGTAGCAGAAGCTGAGGAGACGAAGGAGAGACTCGAGAAAGAGCTGGAGAGGACATCGCCGTTCGAAAAGGAGGTCAGAGAGAAGAACCTGCTCATTGGCAAGTTGAGGCATGAGGGTATCATCTTGAATGACCATCTCACAAAAGCCCTGCGGTATCTGAAAAAGACGAAACCGGATGAGCAGGTTGACAGGTGAGCTTATAGCAGCACACTAGCCACATCTTACTCGTATACTGACACAGATTACAGGCAAATCATCACCAACTATCTCCTGCAATTCCTCTCACTGGACCGATCGGACCCCAAGAGGTTCCAAATATTACAGGTTATAGCCGGGTATCTCGCCTGGACGGAGGAGCAAAAAGAGCAAGCAGGCCTGGCTCGCCCTGGCGCCTCACATAATACGCTACGCCTACCAGCGTCACCATTCCACCGCACGCCTAGCACGCCGTCTCTACACACAGACTTCTTTTCCGAACAGACGTCAACGTCCGGGAAGGAATCACTCGCGGATCTGTGGGCCGGCTTCCTTGAGCGAAGCGCGGAGGAGGGTCGACAGGCAGAGATCACGGGTACGGACTCGAGGAAAGGCAGCGTATCTAGCAGCACGGGCACGGGGGTCACAATAACAAAACCAGACGGTGGAAAATGATAAGAGGACGGGGCTGCAGCTCGAGCATCGCATCGGGGTAGGGGTCCAAAAAGGGCTTCGTCGGCGTTTGGGGAACATCTGGGAGCGAGATAGAGGGACGGGTGTAAACTACTTCCAAACAGGGGACCATTTTGCGCTACTGGGCGCCATTATTATTACCATTTGCCATGTCCCGAATGGAGTCAGTCTGAAAGGCTCGATTGCATTGAATCAGACACCAGGAAACCACGATTAATGTCTATCTTCGTAGGAAAGTCGACCGGCCTCGGCGCGCTCTCTATAGATGTGGGATCTGAAATTCGCCGACATTATCTCCTACTAGAACGGCACAGGATATTCCGACCCGGCCGCCGATAACCTTTTGGAGTGGGAGGTAGTTACGACCTCATGGCTACCCCGAAGCAAAGTGCTGACCCATATTGGGCCCTGAGCGGAGACGGCGGTGGTACGCAAGGCGTGGTACTAAGCATGACGGTCAGGTTGTACCCCGACGGGCCTGTTACTGGTGGTTCGCTCAATTTCAATCTCACGGAGGCCGGAAACAACGAGACTCCTTTTGGGAGGGTGTCGAGCTATGGCACCGCCATCTGCCTTGGCTGGTCGCTGATAACCACACAATCCTGTACGATGTCGAGAACAATACCTTGGAGCTCTCCGCCTTTACACTGCCGGACCAAGACGTCGAAGCGCTCGAGACACTAGTGGCACCTTTCCTTGCCCAGCTTTAAGACCTGGGCAACTCGTACGTCCTGGAAACGGAGGCATCGGGGTCATACGTCGATCATTTCAACAGATACCTCGGACCCCTGCCCTACGGCCGTGAGCCCATAACCATCGTGGCAGCCGAATAGTTCTGGGCTCCATCGTGTTGGACACCACTGCTAACGCTGGGCTCGTCAGTAGCCTGCGGTCGATCGTACCAATCTATGCTGAACCCAGTCACGAACTGCGTTGGCATCTGATCTTCATGTCTCGATCAGGCGGCATGGCGCTGGCACCACAGTAACAAATGTCGCCCTCGGCCGCCCGGTCTGACGGCGATCCATCTAGCTTGGTCAGCCCACCATTTCGATATCGAACCGGGAGACGATGAGAGCGACTGTCGTCAGGATCTCAGACTCGGCTAGCTGGCGGCCTGGACACATGTTCGCCCCGCCGCCAAAGGGAAAGTAGGAGGTTGGACTCCCGGCCATAGCATACACGCGCTTGGTCTCGCCGGTATATCTGATGTGCCGTTCAGCCCAGAAGTCGGCGGCAGGATGGCCCGCGACGCCCCATACGGTCTCGTTGCAGTGCGCTACTTGCATCGAGGTCTGCAGCAGAGACCCTCTGGCAATCGCGTGCCCGTCCAGCGTGATGAGCTGTTTGGCATCGCGGGTGATTTTGAAACCGATCCGCAGTCGCAGCGTTTCGGTGAAGATGGACTGCAGCAGCGGCAGTGCTACAAGCTTTTGGCCGTCGATGGTGCGATTGCCAGTTTCTGGGTCGGTGATTATGGCTGTTTCCACATCGTCGCGCACGGCTTGTAGGAGGGAGAGGTCTTTGATAATCTCCATCAGCATCCATGTGGTGGTCGGGATGCTGTTGGAGTTCAGCCTGTACCCTCGTCAGTCAGGTCAACGACAAAACACTGGGTTGTGGATTTTCATACGCAAACACCAGCGCTCCGACTGTAGCAGCAATGACCTCACGCCTCCATCCGGTCTTCTCCATCCACTTGACAAGCTCCCGGGGAGCTCGTCCTCCGAAGCGAAGTTCCCAGTCTGCAACGGCCTCGGGACTCCCCCAGTCAAGGCCAGCCGAAGCACGATCCAGCCACCTCTGTATCACGACGAGGTAGCGATCGTGGGCCTGGAAAGGGCTCGGGTTCATCCATTTGGGGAGTCCCAGCACCAACATGAAGACGTGTTTCTGAAAATCCCAGAACCGATCAACAAAGTCGGGAATCAACCTGGTCAGATCTGGGCCGAAAAGCGCGTTGATAACCGACTCAGTAACCTCGCGTCGGCATATATCCCGGATACTGACTGTCGTCCACTCGCCGGCTGGATAGCGCTCCAGGGTCTGGCCCAGGTTGCGGCCGAAGACGTCCACCAGCGGCTGCGAGTACTACTTGCCCAAATACTCGCTGTATATGTGCTCATACATAAACCAGAGCCGCTCGCCAGTTGGCGTGTGCTCGGTGCCGGGGATTGGCATTTTGGTGACACCCGACTTGTCGTCCTTCCACCGTCTGACCTCGTCGCGGTTCATCTTGTACAAGGTCGGCAGTGCGTAGCGCGTCATCTGCTCCTGGTTCGTAACCTCGTGCACCAGCTCGCGGCCAAACATGCATCTGATTCCCGGCGGCCTAGGTAGAAGCGCAGGAGTTGTTGCCCTGAACCCTTGCTGGACGCGGGCCATGAATTCATGGTTGTTGAACATAAATTGGAGAGTATTATATAGGTGTGGGACAGGGTCGCTGAGTGTCTGGGTCCCGCTCCTGGTCCGGAACTGTAGGGCTAGGAAGACAATGGCGACAGACGACGCGATGGTCACAAGCCAATACGGCCAAGAGGATTCGACTGCCTCGGACAGTGCCGAGGAAGAGCTGTCGGCGAGACCCATGGCGATGGTGGTCGACGGGTGATGAAGACAACATATCCGGCACAAGTCCCGGTTTGGTGGCGAAGCAGCGATGAGCGAAACCACCAGCGAACCTGTTGGCACGTTGGCACGATCCAGCCAATTACGAGGAATTACAATGCCGACAACGGCAATCTTTTATTGGCATACACCAGAAGTGCCTAAGTCCGATCGTTTCCGAGTAACATTGAACGTTGCAAATGCAGACCAATGGCCATCATTGCTTCGTGCATTGCTGTATGTAATCGGTCAGGTTTCAGCAAGCTACCTGCATCACCATTCACCAAGGCCTGAATGGAGTCAGTTTGAAATGCTCGAATTGCATTATATCAGACACCGGGAAAACCCCGACTAATATATATCTTCAACAACACTGCGCTACGCTAATTGCGCATGGCCTGCTGGAGCACATTCTGGGCGTAAGTTTCGGCGTCTAGCCCGATAGCGCCCATGTCAATGCGACGGTTCTCGACAGCATCCCGCATGCTCTCCACGACCTCCTCACTCTCCATGGCCTCCTGATTGGTCACAACCTCAAAGGCCCAGTACCTCGCCTCCGCGGCCCTCAGCTCCGCGTCCCTAGCCGTCGTGTTCTTGATGATCCCGGCGGACTGCAGCCGCGCGCGCGTCTTGTGCATCCCCTCGGTGATCGCGTCGACCCTCTCCGACGTGGACGGCGGCACCAGGAACATCCTGTTCGTGCCGCTGAGGTACAGGACCCCGGCCAGGAGCAGGTCCAGGCCGGCGAGCGCGAGGTACCTGTAGCCGCGCAGGCTCCAGTGGAGGAAGGTAACCTCGGCGAGTATCTTCGCTTTCTCGTTGCCGGAGACGTGGTCCCACTGGGAGAGGACGTACATGTCGGCAGCGGCGAGGCCGCCGGCGGCGTAGGTGGCGAGGGCGCGCCACTGGCTCCCCTGGCGGCCCGTGACGGACCCGGACGTGGCGAGGCCGACGAGCACGGCGTTGGCCAGGTGCGCGGCGGCGGCGGCCGGCACGGCGTAGAGAAGGTAGGTGGAGGGCTCCTGGGAGTTGCAGAAGGGGCAGTCGAGGAGCACGTCCGGACCGTACTTATAGTAGAGCAGTTTGGAGGCCTTAGACTCGAACTTGTCGTGTAGGATGTCGTCCCTGGCCGTCAGGGGCCGGAGCGTCGCGAGCCGCGAGAGGATCAGGTTGGTGGAGGTGGTCGGGTTGGACCGCGTCACGGCGAAGACGTTCTCTGGGGAGAGGACGGGTAGGGTGTGCAGCGCGCCGAGGACGGCGGCGGAGGCAAGGAGGCTGATGGCGAAGAGGGTGCGCGTCGAGAGCGGGCGGATGGGGGCTTTGTGGGAGTTCTGCGCGGCGCGTGTGGATCGGTACCAGGCTATCGCCTTGGGGACGAGGATAGGCCCGAAAAAGAGGACAAGGGACTTGATACTGTGATGATAGTTAGTATATCAGCACTTCTGATCAGATACGTTAGCAATGGAATTCTACTTACGTCCCCCAAGAAATCGCCATGGCTGCTGTCGACGGTATTCGGCAGATGTGGTTTGTGAAGAAGGGAGAAAGGCCAGGTTCCCTCGAGGCATGTGAAGGGACCCGTGGACCATGGGAGTCAAGTGCCAGTGGACAAGGCTGTATTGTTACTATTGTATGCACGCTGTGACTCTGGACGGCTGACGGCTTTGGCCCTGTCGATCCGATCCGGGCAGGGAACCCAGGCACTGCTATTGTGTAGGGACCGTTTTAGCGGCGCTAATCCTAGGCGGCCTCGCAGTGGAGGTTCGGGCCTACCTAACTCCAGCTCCGGCTTAAGTCCCCACCAAAGCTAGGAGCTCTTGCTGGAACTTCGAAGCAAGCGCTAGATCCTTCATCTCAAACTTCTGACCTCTCCCCAGATTGTCAAGAACTCAACATTGCGTGGTTTTTCATATTCCACGTGTCACTAATTCGACGATATACCAGGAACACTAACACTTGGATCACCGCTCGATCACGTTACCCGTTGCACCTTCATTCCTATGAACTGCAATTCGCCGAATCTTACAGGCAACGTCATCTCCATGGAGTCGTCTCCAGACTGACCACCTCGAAACTCTATCTGAAATTCTGGGTACCATCAGCATTCATAACATCTTTCAGCCTTTGTTCGGTTCTACATGAAGAAAGCCTTATCATAAACAATGTCCGAAACATCCAATCCCACAATTCCCACGCCGACGTGGTCTTTCGGCGATGTTCCTTTGTCATCTGCAGAGACACCACCGCGAGCGGCATCGCCGGAACGCACCTCTCCCTTCGATGCTGAGGCTGCGTACGGTGACGACAGTCATGCCGATGAGGCACCTCCAAAAACACACAGACGATACAAACCTCGAACCTGTCGCATCTGCTTTGAAGATGTACTTCCCACGTTCGAAGGGCCGGGTCTGTCGACGAAGTATCTGGGAACGGAACCACGAGTGAGATACATCTCGGAGGATCCTGCATTGGGAAGGCTCATGAGGCCTTGCAAGTGCAAGGGCTCCCAGCAATATGTCCACGAGGGCTGCCTCCGAGCCTGGAGAAGGGCGTCGCCTGCCGACCGCAACCTCTGGCAGTGTCCGACCTGCAAATACGAATACAAGCTGGAACGCTTGACTTGGGCGCGATGGGTCAGTAGTAGAATAACTCGTGCGTTCCTCACCGCGACAGTCTTTGTCCTGGCTATTTTCCTTCTGGGTTTTGTCGCCGATCCTCTCATCACCCTATGCATTGACCCTATGACAGCAGTCATAGAGGCAGTTACAGGAGGGTTGGAAGAATTCGAAGAGCTTCGCGATTTGCTGCCCGACGAGGATGCGGGAGGCTGGATTGATCACTTCTCGAAGGGCTTCCTCTCCCTGGGCGTGGTTGGCCTTGTCAAGGCGTTCTTTGGGATGAGCCCTTGGCATTGGTGGAACATTAGGATCGGGGGTGGCATCAGAAGAGGTGCAAGAGGCAGAAACAGGCTTGAGAACATCAGCTGGACGCTCGTTGCGATTGGAGTAATGACATTCTTGACGGTGAGTATCCCTTCCTCTTCGTGTTTCTCGATTATGACGGCCAGAAACCCGCTGACTTTCTACAGGCTGTTTGGAAAGGCGTGAGTGCCATTTGTGCCCGCTATCAGGCGAGAGTCAGCGACCAGATTGTTGATGTACAGGGTGAGAATGAGGACGATGATGACGAGGATGATGAGCAACCTCAGCCCGAGTCTAGGAAGGATCAATGAAGCCGGAAGGCGCATTTCCAAGTCTACTCACACCGATCTGATATTCGCGCGGACGTTATCAACTCTCCAACACTTGCACACTCTTAAGTTGCCTCGGACCTGCTCTTCCATGCTGTGTCAACTAGTCTGTGTGCAGAGATCGAGGCTTCGTTACTATCTAGGATTTTGGGCGTTTTGTCCATTATCCATTACAGATTGGTACGAGCTTGTCAACCTGATGATGCATTCGGGCTGGCCCTTGGGTCTTGCTTGACAAGTATCGACCTGTTCTCCAGACCATTTTAACGGCTGCTCGTCGGCCTAGGTTACCCTGATGGAGAAGTAGACTGCATCCCGGTTGATACAAATTTACAATCAATTTGATTTTTCTATGCTTGACTGAATAAACATGTCCAGAGTGTTTCATGATCGCGTCTGATGAGCCCTTCCGGCCCGAAAACATATAGTTGAACTAACTGGGAACTGGGAATCTCGCAGGGCTGAAGCCGTTGGAATAAACCATCTATGACCTTGGAGAAGACATTCCAGAAATAAAAGAGACATGGTGCGGCAGCTGATACATAAACTCAATGTTATCGTGATATACTAGTATACGCTACGATACCTAGGTAGTTAGAGTACGCTAACAAGTAACCAATACATAGGCTAAATTGGCAAATGGGTCCACCTTGGCAGCCGATGTTGTTGTGTGGATCTTCGTCTCCGGGATCATTCAGGGGTCCGTCCGATGGAAGGGCCCAGGGCCTCGACCGTCATATTAAGTAGCTACCTAGGTACCTAGGTATGTACAACTCTTGTCGCGACAACTGCCTCCCTTGTCTTACTCGTCTTACTTATTCTTTTGTTCATGGCATAAGCTGGACAGCAATGGATTTTACGCCCAATTAGCTGACAAGAGGTGCGCCGCACCTTCACGGTTCCTTATTCCCATTTGCCAGCTTCCAATCGCTGTTTCTCGTATCGCGTGCGCAGCCAAGCGCATTCGGCAATTTCCAGTCCTTCATGCCGTCCGCTGTGAGACCTAAAGCACCACCTGTCTCTCAAACCGAAAGTGTCTTTGTAACACCCCACGGTCCCTCAGTCCAGTGACATTTCTGTGACTTTCAACTATTTGCTTTACACTACCTGAGAACATCTACTCAACTGGTGCTTTATTGCTCCGTCAAACTTGCCCGACAACGACGCTGTGTGTTCGGCGCAGACAGGGGCGCCTTGACCAGAAGAGCGCGCAAGAGAGAGCCCACGCGGTTCTGCGCCGTTTATCATCCTGACGACAACCTGACGACGCAAGTACCGCCTACTCGGGTCCGTGTCCCAGGCGCCTTCGTGAATCACAACAACAACACCATTCACCATCTGCCTCGCTTCCTCGCTTACCCTCGATCGGCGCTCCGTTTCTCGTCGCCAGCCCCCAGGGGGCCGAAGCCCCATCTTCACTCAGCTCGCCAGCTCTACCTGGGCACACACGACGGACGATTGATCCGTCCAGCGCGGATCCCGAAAACTTATTCACAGTACGACATATCTCGGACAGATAACGGACCTATGCAGTAACAATGCATCTACCATACCCGAAACGAAAGTCCTCAAACGCTCCGCCCTTCCTCCCGCGCGGCACCGGCTCCTACTCGTCGTCCTCCTTCGGCCGGCGCTTCTCGATACCACGGCGGTACCGGAAGCAGGTCTTTGCGATAGCAGGCCTCGTGCTGATCGCGCTGATATGGCTCCTCACGCGCGGCGGGGGCTCACATAATGGCCAAGGCGGGGAAGGCAGCGGGATGGCCAACCATATCCCGGCTGGAAAGCCGCCGACGGTGGTGGTGACGGTTATAGACCCGGCGCGGTTTGGGGTGAAGTACACAGAAATGGTCAAGGAGAACAGGAAATTATACGCCAACAAGCATGGTATGTCCCTATAGCATAGCTCACCCACGGGCAGGTGTTTGGAAGGTGCATTTGCGGGAAGGCAGAGAATGCGAAAGGAGTTCAATGCTGACACACAGGATGAGCGCAGGTTATGAGACATTCTTCCCACATATTGGCGATTACGATCTCAAAGGGGCGCCCATGTCCTGGACGAAGGTCGTGGCATTGCGGCACGCCCTCACGCTATTTCCCGAGGCGACATACTTCTGGTACATTGATATCGACACGTTTATTATGAATCCACACCTATCGATAGAGAAAGACATCATGGCGCCGGCTAAGCTCGAACAAAAGATGGTTGTGGACTACCCCGTCGTGCCGCCAGATAGCATTATCCACACATTCAAGCACCTACAAGGGGAGGACGTCGACTTTGTGGTGACCCAGGACAAGGACGGACTGTCGACATCCAGCTTCCTGGTCAGGAACTCGGAGTGGTCGAGGTTCTTCCTGGAGACATGGTTTGATCCGATGTATCGGAGTTATAATTTCCAGAAGGCGGAGACACATGCTCTGGTGAGTAGTCTCTACTGTCTTTCACATGCCAGGACAAGGTCAATTGGGCTGACCGAGAAACAGGAACACATCGTACAATGGCACCCAACAATCCTCTCAAAACTGGCACTCGTGCCCCAGCGCATCATCAACTCATACGACAAGTCAGACAGGGGCCATGCATACTCGACAGGCGACCTTGCTGTCCGCTTCCCCAAGTGTGCCAAGTCGGCGAAGAATCCGACATGCGAGACGCTTGCTGAACCGTACGCATCCGTCTGGAGATCAGCTTACAGGGCTCAGTAGTGAAGAATTCTCCCTCCGGATCGTGAAATCGACAGAGCTTTCAATCGCCGTCGCTTTTTTTTCAACACAGGGATATCAAAAAGATCTAACGGCTCTTGAGCCCAGGCGTTTCTAATGGGGTTTGCTTTACACAACAGGGTCATGGGCATATGGAAATACAGAGCTACATGGGGCATTTAGCAAGCAGGGCATGGTGGTGGTGGTGGTGGTGGTGGTGCGGGAAGACTGGATGGCATTCAGAGCTTTATTTCACTGCATGATTGAGGATGATGTTTTGTATATGACTGGATGTCATGTCACTTTCCATGATACCTAAATACCAATTACAAGCATTTGGCTTTCTCAACCATTGTGCCTATCACGGTTTTTCCTAGACCATAAAACCCTGGTATCACATAGCCGGTATGGTTGTGGTTGTTTTCCCTGCCTCTTAACACGTGGAAAAGCAGTGGGTATCATTTCGCTTGCGCGAGTCCTGTATGAACAAAGCCCTATCACATTCTTCCCTCAAGGTGCCGCCGGACTCGTCGAGTTGGAAAACGTACCCGACTCATCCCCGCTCACAAACGAGGGCCCCCTCCTCGTGGCCCACCTATCCCTCAGGGAGGTCCAGTCCTTCTTCCAGCTCCGGATGCTCTGGTCCAGCTCCGGGTCCGCGCCCTTGGGTATGTACCCCAGGCACTGCGCCTCGATTCCGCGCAGCTGGATCTTCAGGTATCGGAGCTCGCTCTCGTCCTCGGCGACCGTGTCCTCGAGCTCGCCGATGCGGGCCGCCTGCTCGAGTATGAGCTTATCCGCAGCGCCTTCTCGCTGGACAAGTATTGCGTGTAGATGCTGTTGGACGGAAAGGCTCAGGTTAGCAGGCTGAACTGAGGTTGGCGGGGGGGGGGGTTGAAAGGTGTATTTTGGGGGAAGGGAGGTGAGTGATGGAGGGATTGGGGAGGGGAGAGAGGATAGGTATGGAATTCACATCTGACTCTTCACGCCGCTTCTGTAGACTTGCTATGACAGAAGCCATCTCGGCGCATAGACCTTCTGCCTCTTGGACGATCGTATCGGCCATCTCGTAGGATTCCCTGGACGAACTGCCGGCGGTCGTGGTGGCAGCAGCAGCAGCAGCAAGGGGCTCCGGCTGCTCGATCGACGATGGGTGCAGGTGTGTCGGCGGTGATATAACGGGGTGGGCCTTGTGCGGACCTGATGTCCGAACTTGGATCTCGTCGTCCTTGCGCCCATTGACCCTCCCCCTCTCACCATGCTCCTCGTCCCTGTGTATCGATATCGAAGGCTGTCGCTGGAACTGCGACAAGAGCCACGACGGGCTCAGCGGCGGACCCATGAGGCCATGCGCGTCCCCGTTGTTCCCACCACCAGGCAACACCATCGACCTGCTATTCCGCGGTCCCGGCCGCAGCGACGACCCCCTCCGCCCAGCAGCCGCCGATGAGTGCCGGCTCGGGCTCCTGGCGCGGCTGCGGCTGCTGCTGCCGCCGCCCCTCGACAGCACGCGCTCCATCTCGTCGACCTGCGCGTGTAAGGCCTCGACGTTCCCGGTGCGCACGTTGGCGGCGCTCAGCCGCTGGGCCAGGTCGTTCAGCCGCTGGACGAGAACGTCCCTGCTGTCCTCGTCGGCCGAGACGGAGGAGTCGGAGTCGGAGGAGTCGGTTCCGGACCCGGAGGTGCTGGTGACCAGCTCGTCGTCGGCCGCGCCGTCGACTTCGATCTTGGGGCGGCCTAGGGGCGTCCGGCCCACTGGGGTGTGTGGTGCGCGGAGGTGGAGGTGGTAGTGGTCGGTGCCGTCATCTTGGTCATCGTCATCTGGTTCTCGTTGGTGGTGGTGTTGGTGTTCGGATCGTCCGGGAGAGCGGGCGGCGCTGGAGGGGCCGAGGGTCTTGGGGTAACGTGGCCGTAGGGGGGAGAGCGGTGAAATGTGGAAGTTCATCGCTCTGTGTTGCGCGATCGGCGCATGGTGTCCTTCTTCCCTTTTCTTTCTTTCTTTCTTTCCTTCCTCCTTCCTTTCGTGGGGAGTTGCGGTCGTAGGAGAGGTGGATACCCTGGCCTGACCTGTTGACCTGCAGGTCAAGATCGAAGAGGGGGCGAAGGCTGATCCAAGGGGTCCGTTCGTTGCAGACGGGAGACTGACGTCGTTTCTTCTGGAACTTCTTCTTGGTCGCGTCGTTCTTTCGCGAATCGCGAAATACAGATCGGTCTCGGCCTTTGTCGTGCCGTAGTTGGATGGGCAGATACTGTGCTCAGTATGTAAGTATGGCGAGGTTCAGTCGGACATGTTCCGTCTACTTGTGCGAGTTCACCGAGGAGACGATACGAGGCGTTCACATATATGAGAGCCCCTGAGTTTGGGAAAATAATAACGGGTCTCAGTCTATTCAGAGGCGTTTGTTCCCACTCACTCTCAGAAGGGCAAAAGTGGATGGGAGTGTGACCGCAATGAGCTGTGGTGAGATATGGACTTACATACATACATCATACAACATACATCATACATCACACATCATAAGAAGCTGGTGGCTGCAGCCCTGAAGCAACTTTCACACGAATTGGAGGACATCCGATCGTCCGACATCTGATATCTGAGGAAAATCTAATCCTTTTTCCCAGACTGAACAAGTTGGGTGCGGGTCTCATATGGCGTGAGGCGTCTCTTTTGGGGCTGAGACAACCTGGGACTTACACAAACAGCTGCTGGTAGCTAAGCAGTACATGTATATATGTGTTAAGCGAAGCAAGATCCCTCTGACATGTGATGCTCCTGTACTGTATGTAGACACCATCCCCTGTCTTCGGACGTCTATATATACCGGTCAGAAAGACTCAATTGGATTGTCCACAATATGGCACAGGGCAACCATGTAGATAAAGAGCTTGCCAACATCTCTGGAACCACCGGTGTCGAGCAGGTCTTGGTGGAACATACCTAAGTATGTATCGCTTCACCTGTCCTGTCATCTACTAGGTACAGTAGTGTCGTACTCGAGGCTCTTGGCTTGCAGGACGGCAGGAGGACGGGGGCGGCAATGCGGTCAAGTGGAGGCGTGCATGCTCAGTACTATACCTAGGTACATGATGTGTAATGTACAGTGGTATCCCGCTCGGAATCGAGTCGGAAACATGGAGCTCTTCCGGGAGACATGGATGGCTTCTTGTTGATGACTGCAGTAGTGAGCCTGTGACTGGCAGAAGGGGGGAACCACCTAGGTAATTAAGAATGAGGGGGGCTCGAGCAGGTCAGTCGGCCTTCTCCTAGACCGCATTCATCTGTGCACATATGATCGATAGATTGATTGCCGGGTGCCGGGGATACACACGAGCTCCGTCCGTATGTACGAGAGTCCTTGGTAGGTAGCCACAGTTTTGAACTTTGTTCTGCTCCAACTCTTCCCTGGTCCAAGGCTGCTGAATGAAGTCTCGTCTCCTTTCCTTGTTCATTGTGTTCTTTTCATCCTTACAGTGAAATCTCTCTTCTACTGGACTACCCCCTAATACTTAGGTATATACCCAGTAACCCTTCCAAGCTCAGGGGTCCTAGTGAGCACGAGTTAGCGTTGCGTCATTGCCATTGCCATATCGATAACACCCATAGCGTGTTGCCTCGGCTAAGCCTTTTGTCTATAATTCCTACTCAGCGTTGCCCATACTCGACCCTCGACAACTCGATATACGTACCTGGACTCGAGAAACCCCGATCCTCAGACATCCGGACAGGACAACATTCCTAGGGGAGCCACTCGTTCTTCAATGAGGCAATCATAGTCGAAACCGAGTCTCTCAAGGGAATCGTGGGCTTCCACGCAAAACCGCCATCATGTCGTGGAAAAAGTCCGGCAAGCTGATGGATACTATCCGCCATTATGCCAACTTTCCCGCGACCGGCGTCAGCTTGCGGCAGATGGTCCAATTCGGAGAGAGGCCTTCCGTCGGTAAGTCCCGGAACCGGCTGGATTGTATCGTGTTTGCGGCATCGTAACCATCTGGCGACTCCCGTGCTGACTGCTCCCCGCCCAGGGACTCTCTTCCGCGCCTCCCAGTTCCTCACCGAGGAGCTTCCCATAAGACTCGCCCACAGGGTTCAGGAGCTCGAGAACCTTCCCGATGGCCTCAGCGACATGCCCTCGGTCAAGAAGGTCCACGACTGGTATGCCCAGTCATTCGAGGTATTTGCAACTTCAGCTCCAACTGAGCAGGTGTGTGTATATGGTGACTCACATGCCCGGCAATGTAACAGGAGATAACCGACCTCACGAGACCACGACTTCCCCAAGATGTACGAGAACGACTGATGCGACCCGCCATGTCCCTCGGCGGCAAGGGCCAGCTGCTCTCGGAGGCGACACCAAACCCCAGCATCGAGGAGGGCCAGTACACGTCGATGCCTCAGACCGCACAGAACAACGGCAACCACCACTGGGCCAAGAAGTACCACGCTGCGCGGCGGTACTTCGCCATGGTCGACGACAGCGGCGATTGGCCCCCGGACCTGCAGCTGTACAACCAGAAGTTCGCACAAACCCTCCACCAGATCAAGCGGCGGCACGACGGCGTCGTGACCACCATGGCCCAGGGCATCCTCGAGTACAAGCGCAAGCGGCAGCGCATGCAGATCGACGGCACCATCCAGTCCTTCCTGGACCGCTTCTACATGTCGCGCATCGGCATCCGCATGCTCATCGGACAGCACATCGCCCTGACGGACCAGAGCCACTACTCGGACCCCAACTATGTCGGCATCATCTGCACCAAGTCCAACGTGCGCGACCTGGCGCAGGAGGCCATCGAGAACGCGAGGTTCGTTTGCGAGGACCACTACGGCCTGTTCGAGGCGCCCAAGATCCAGCTGGTGTGCAACCCGAACCTGAACTTCATGTACGTGCCGGGCCACCTGAGCCACATGCTCTTCGAGACGCTCAAGAACTCGCTGCGCGCCGTCGTCGAGACTCACGGCCAGGACAAGCAGGAGTTCCCGGTGACCAAGGTGATTGTGGCCGAGGGCAAGGAGGACATCACCATCAAGATCTCGGACGAGGGCGGTGGGATCCCGCGGAGCGCCATCCCGCTGGTGTGGACGTACATGTACACAACTGTTGACCGGACGCCAAATCTCGACCCTGATTTCGATAAGAGCGACTTCAAGGCGCCAATGGCTGGTTTCGGATACGGTCTGCCCATCTCGAGGCTGTATGCGCGGTACTTTGGTGGTGACCTAAAACTGATTAGCATGGAAGGGTAAGTAACATCCCGGGTGGTGGTGGTGGAGGAGTTACCTAAGTAATGAGAGAGACAAGAGGCGCTGACACTAAGGCTTTTCTCGTGAAACAGGTACGGAACAGATGTCTACCTGCACCTGAACCGGCTCTCCAGCTCATCGGAACCCCTGCAATAGCAATCAGCAGTCATGAGGGATCCAAATTCTCGAGGATTGACGATGGGGATGAGATATATTTTACACAAGAGGCTCAAGAGCCCACACCAACTCGAGATTTCGGAGAGGAGGCAGGTCGGTGATGTGGAGGATGCGGTGAAGCAGAGTGACCCCGGGATGGGGGCATTCCGTGACCGGAACTCTGATTTATAGTATGAATCAGCAGCTGCTGTCGCGGTGATGATGATGACGAAGACAGGTGTACCTTGGACATTGCTGTGAGAGAGAGAGAGAGAGAAGTAAGGGGTGTTCGCTCGAGCGTTGCATATGGTTTTATTGGGAGGGGAGGAGGGGTTCGGCTGCCCAGGTGGGATTAAACACCCACGGTGGATGGACATGGAAAACATTGTTAATCAATGGTGGATTGACAATGACTTCTGGATCGGGAAAGGGGAAGGGGCAGAGAATGGTAATGTGAGGGACTAAGGACTGGCTTGCTGCAATATTGATAGATGGGATTTGTACAGGGGCTATGGTGGCTCGGATGTCGAGGACATCTGCAAGCGACTTTTTGGGGCCTAAGATGGATGACCAAAACACGGTGAGAGATGAGAAGAGAGGTATAGGCCACTCGCATGAGCAGACACAATACAATGGAGGCTTCTTGATGACTATGTTCTATTATATGCAAACCTACTCCGTGCTGTATGAGGCAGTGTGTACCAGTGACTGGCTGGTGCTCTCCAAATGAGATGTTAAACCTAACCAGAAGAAAACCCTACTAGTATATGTATATGCCCATGCTTTGATGGCATGTCTACTCAATACTGGAGCAAAACGACAGTATCCCGTTCTCGTATAAGCCATCTCCTAATACTGGAGAAGACCAAATCATTTCCTGGAAACAAAAACCTCATCATATCTATCATAAACCCCCTCCCCCCCCCTCCGCCCCAGGCCGACCCCAACACACATGCACGCTTTCCAATTCCCAAACAAAATAAGGAGCTTTCAATTTATGCCTTGTAAAGGGTATCAAGGAACGAAGTCGCCAGGTCCACCACGACGCCCTTGTGCGGCAGGCTGCCCGCGACACCGTAGAGCGCGGCCGAGTCGCCCATGGCCTTTCCCCGGGCGCCCTTCCCCTCGACCACCCTCGCGCGCTCCTTCTCCCTCTCGGCCTCGATGACGGCCTCGAGGTCGTCCGTCAGCTTCTCCCAGACCTTGACGATGGGCAGCGTCACGGCGACGTGCATGGCGGGCGGGTCCTGCAGGGAGTTGAGGTGCCAGCCCCGGCGCGTCATGGCGTCGGCGATGTCGTAGATGTTGAGGTTGCGCGCCGTGAAGGCCACCACCGACACCATCGGCCGCCCCATGACCTCGAGCTCGGCCGCCAGGACGGGCGACGACACCATGCGCTCGGCGATCCGGCGCGCCGTCCCGACGATCTGCACGCACGCGTCCAGGTAGCCCTCCTCGCCCACGCTCATCAGGCTCGCCCAGCACGCGGCGATGAGGGCCCCCGGCCGGGACCCCGCGAAGCCGGGCGAGGCGTACACGCCGCCCGACCAGTCCGGGATGACAAAGTACTGGTAGGCGCGCAGCCCGGCCGTGCGGTACAGCACCACCGAGTTGCCCTTGGGCGCGAACCCGTACTTGTGCGTGTCGCAGGATATGGACGTGACGCCCCGCAGGCGGAAGTCGAACGGCGCCGCCTCGAACCCGGCCCGGTCGAGGAAGGGCACCAGGAACGACCCCAGGCAGCAGTCGACGTGCAGGGGGATCCGCCGGCGCAGCGCGATCTTGGACAGCGCCGCGATGTCGTCGATGATGCCGTGCGGGAAGTTGGGCGCGCTGCCGACGATGAGCACCGTGTTGGCGTTGATGAGCCGGGCTACACGCTTCGTGTCGACCTGGTAGTTGGGCGCGGGGCAGGGGACGAGCTGCAGTTTGATCTTGAAGTACTCGCATGCCTTGCGGAATGCTGTGTGGGCGGTATCCGGGAGGATCCTGAGAAGGAAGATGCCGTTAGCACTCCATGCTGGGGGGGCTCGATCGTCTGGGCTTGGACGGGAGGAACACTTACATCTCCGGCTCCGTCACGCCCCTCTCCACATAAGCCTTTTGCCTGGCGCTCAAACACGCCATCAGGATACTCTCGGTGCCACCACACGTCGTCACGCCGGCCGCACTCGGCGGCGCATTGAACAGGCTCAGCACCATAGCCACGACCTCGGCCTCCATCTTCCTCACGCCGGGGAACACGTCCGGATGTATAGGGTTGGCCACGGTAAACTTCCCGTACGCCTCCGTCTGCAGCTTGATCAGGTCGTCCTCGCCGTGGTACACGGCGCCGGACACGAAGCCGTCCTCCCAGCGCGTGTGGTCCATGTCGGCCAGCCGGCCGAGCTCGGCGCGGAGGTCATCGTCGCTCCAGCCCTGCTTCGGCAGCGTCAGGTAGCGCTTCTCGCCGGCGGGCACGAGCTTCTGCTCCAGCTTGGCCCGGGCCTCGTCTACCTGCGCCTTGATCTTGCCGCGCACGCCCGGGGCCCGGAGGAACCACCCGAACGTTATCCGCCGCACGTCGTTGTACAGCTCGACCAGGGTGCCGATCAGCCCGCGGCCCTTGAGCTTCCAGAAGGACCGCCGGGTCCAGCGGAGGAGGAAGTAGAAGAAGATGATGTTCTTGAGCCTGGAGGCGGATACAATCTCGAAGTCAGCGGGGGTCCCGTTTGAGCCGAGGTGTGTGAGACCACGATGCGCCGGTGGTCTCGGAGGCAGGGGGGATTGGTTTGCGCCGCGTGGCACACCCAGGCATAGCACCAGCCCTGCGCTGGGTCTCCGCGACAGTGCTGGGGTTTCATGTCCCTCCCAAGGTATGGGGGGAGAGACCGGGGACCGGAGATGTCGGGGGTGAAAGTGGATTGCCGGATGATTGTTGTCTGGGGGCTTTGCCTCTTCGGTGCAGTAAAATACTGGGTCTTCTCACTTACAGATCGATATTCAGAAACTGTATGGCGGTGCCTGCGCGGGACTTCTTGACACTGCTGATACCATCCCGCAGGCTGATGGGCATGCGCGAAGAGCCCGGCATCTTGGACGGTTTTTGTCTGCAGTCTCTCCGGGAGCTGAGCGACTGAGAAAAAGGCGACAACAAACAAGAAACAAACAAAACTAAAAGGTCAGATTAATCCTGAAGTGTTCTATCCATCCATAGAAGCAGAAAAAAGGTAGGGCCGCAAAGAAAGAGACCTTGGAAAAGTCGTCGGCGAAACGGCAAGTCTTATTATGCAATGATGCATGAAAGGACGGCGTCCCGAGGGCGCCGATTTGGGGTTTCTCAATCCGCCTGCCGTAAGCCATCCGCTGCGATAGCCGTGCTTAGGGCAGTAAAGGTCCCTTGCGCTTTATTGTCGGTAACTTTCTCGGCCGCCGCGGAGAGCGGGCTCCGAGTTCCCTCTCCATTCTCTTGGGTCTTGTCTTGTTCTCGATCATGATCAATACGATTGTTCAACCAAGTCGTCTTTTTGTCCTTCTTCTTGGGACTGTTCTGACTACGTGGGTGTTGACGCGGGAAATGTGTCAGACATGCCTCGGATCCGTACAGTGAAGACATCCAGTCACTATGTGCAATGATCATTTGTGAGAAGGTTAGGTCATATAAATTGAAAACAGCAGTGACTATAGCATAGAGCATCCAACACAAAAAGGTATCATAAAGTTATCCACCATCACCGAATAGAGGATACCGTTCCGCGGCACCCATAAGCGGATGCCTTCAGGAGCATCCTCCGCTTCCTTAACTCCCCAAGAGGCCGAGGCGCAACCACGTCCAGCCAGGGTTTACCAAGATCCCAACAAGTCAAGTCATCATTCATACATACATGACCAACATGCCCATTTTTACACACGAGCGACAGGGTCGTGCTGAGCCTTTGGTGTGATTGCCTTTTCTGAGTGTACCAAAGTCTCGTCGTGTGGTGACATGGGTGGGTCCACGTTGCGCCAGAAGACGTACCGGTTGAAGAAGTAGTAGAACTGCGCCAGGCCGTACCTGGCGTGGACGCGCAGCGGCACGTTGAAGACACTGTCCAGCTCCTCGAGGGTCTTCTCCTTGGTTTCAGGTAGGAAGAACAGGACCTGGTGGTGTGCAGAGTCAGCCGTGAGTTCCTCCCATGTAAATTGAACTGTCTGCCGTCGACGATGGTAGAAGAGGGCACTACTCACCAAGAAGAAGCCGACAATGTTCCATCCAGCGTACCAACTAAACGCACCCTGCGGCTTAAACGCCTGCAGCAGTGACGGCCAGGTGACAGACAGGATAAAGTTGAAGAACCAGGTGGTCGCCGTAGCCAACGACATTCCGATAGGACGGATATACAGAGGGTACGCTTCGGCAGAGTATGTAAAAGGCACTGGGCCTTCACCAGGCGAGTACACGATTCCGAAGAGGTAGATACCCAACGCAATACAGGCTATCCGGGCAGTCGAGTCTTCTGGAATCCAGAAACTGAAGCCAGTAAAGAATACTATGTCGCAACTGTAAGTATGATGATAAGAGATTTTCCTGACCATTCATCCTGCGGCCAGGAGCTTGG
The DNA here is from genome assembly GCA_016508685.1 of Cytospora piceae. Taxonomy (NCBI): domain Eukaryota; kingdom Fungi; phylum Ascomycota; class Sordariomycetes; order Diaporthales; family Cytosporaceae; genus Cytospora; species Cytospora piceae. The sequence continues at coordinate 224,036 of JADMLE010000005.1, read as the reverse complement.
GGGAGATACTCACGGCATAGTGCCATTAATGGAAATGTAGTCAAGAGCAGGTTACGTCTACCGAACGTGTCGATGGCTGCCAAATATGTTAGCACCGGACACCCAAGTCTCAAGATCTCTGCTTGTTGAGAACTCACTGTAAATAGCCGGAATCGCGAACAGCCAGTTAATGATCCCAAAGCCCAGAGAGGCCGCCAAGGCATTCGTGTTGGACATGTTTGCGTCCAGGAAAATCTCAGAAGAGTAATAGGCAATAACATTGACACCGCAGAACTGTTGCATGAACATGACAATCTCGGAACCGATCATGGCGTTGCGGTTTCGTCGGATGGTCAAGAACTCCTTGAAGCGGTTTTGCTTGCCAATAGACATGGCTTGCTCTTCCGCTTTGAGGCCGATGTGCATGTAAAACAGGTCCCGAGCTCCCTGGATCTTATCAAGTCGCAACTGGCAGATGGCCTTGTACGCATCGAGGTGGCGGCCCTTGGTCAAGTACCAACGAGGGCTCTCTGGATACAATGGGATTAAAACGCAGACAATGACGGCTGGGATCATCGCTGAAGCCATCATCAACCTCCAGTTCAGCCCGAGTTCAATGCCGCGGTCAGGAACCTATTGTCTCGGTCAGTATTATTGTCGTCAACCGTTAATCGTGTCAACATGTCGAGTCCGGATTGGGCCGGAAGCGAAGCTGTCGTCACCGGATGATCCACTTACAAAGTAAAAGGCAAGGTCAGCAACATAGCCGACCATGATTCCGAATGCCGTCCACATTTGCCACTGCATCGTCAAGGCACCTCGTAACTTGGGCGGGGAGCACTCAGCAGCGAAGATGGCTTCAGTGTTGTTAGCATGGCTTTTGCGTATATATCAGGCAGTCCCAGTACTTACGGGTCGTGGCCGACTTGGGACCAATACCAAGACCGAGCACGAAGCGGGCAATGAACATATGCCACCAGGTGTCTAAAAGTCACGGCTGTCAGTCATCTTCATGGTCAGATACGAAAGAAATGGACGAATGTATCTTACTAGTGAAGCCCTGCCACAGACAGGCCAGCGCAGAGATGACACAGCTGATCCAGACGGTGCCTCGGCGGCCGAACCGTTTGTTCATGGGCTCGGTGAGCCAGCAGCCGATGAATGCGCAGCAAAGGTAAGGGGCGCTATTCACAAGTCCAACAAGCCAAGAGTCACGCATGGAGTCCGGGTCACCAATTCCAAATGACTTCTTGTAGAAGGTCTGAGCACCATTGACGACAGTCTCGTCCATACCTTGGACGGCAGCGCAGAGTGCCTGGGGGCCACAAGTATCAGCGGGGACATTCATAGCGAAGGAGATTTTGATGATATACGGAGAATAGGCACTTACACAAACGACGATGACACCATATAACTTTGACGGATTGGCCCTCCATTTATGGTTTACCTCCTTCCATAGAGCCTCCTTTTCCGGCTCTGTCAGGCCCTCGATTGTATCATACTGGAAGTCATTTCCGGCAATCCTTGCTCCCAGCCGGAAGACGCGAATGTCTTCTTCATCAGTGAATCCAAACTCTGTACAGTACTCATCTGCCATGCGAACCAATGCGTCCTGGCTCAACCCGGCAAGCGGGTTCGCCATCTTGGCTGAGGCATCATGGCGTTGGCGCAACCCATCATCCGAAGCCGAGGCCCCATGGACAGAGGGTGTAGACCCGCTATGGCTTTGGTGCTCAATCTCAGCCTTGGAAATGTAGTCTGACGACTCTCGCTTGAGGTCCTTCTCGGACGGTCGAAGGTCGGCCATGTCGAAATAGTTGGTGCTTCGTATTCGCAAAAGAGGGAAACAGTGGTATTTATGTGAAGTGAAAGGGGAAGATGCTGCTTCTACTATAGCCAAAGATGACCAAGGCCATCCAGGCTACTCTGAAGGTGAGAAAAGAATTCCTGGAGAGGGTGACAACCTTGGGCTTATACAACTTCCAAAGAGCATAGAAATAGTATAGGAGACCGTGAAAGAGGATCTCTAGACAGAAGAGGAGCGGGGAGAAGATGCCTCTATACTTATACTTCGCTGATCCTACCTAATCCTCTAGAATTACAAGGGGGCTCGTCGGGGGCCAAGCAGGCACGACACAAGAGACCGGCTATTGGCCAGCCTTGGCCCTTGGTGGTAGGTCGAGTATGGATCCGTGCATATGTAGGAGTCGTTGGATTGTTGGTGATCAGGTGACTCCCCAGGATAGTATGTACGTCTGGGGTTGGTTCGTGGGGCCTTCCCCAGACATTGTGGAGCAACCCCAGGTTCCCAGGAAATGAGCTCTCGAAAATCTTGGTCTCGTCTGGGGCAACAAGAGACCGCGCTGCCTCAAGGCGCGAAACATAGTGTCAACTCGGTCGAACTTTGTCCAGGGCTTGGTCTGCCTCTCCACCATCCGACTGAATCCTCGGCAATCTCGGAATATTGAAACCTCCAATGTGAATATTGAGGCTGAGCGCACTTTCAGATGACCAGACCTTGAAGAACGGCGCATGAACGAATCCGTCCAGACGGGTGAGACGACGTCATTGCGTGCCGTTTCCAGGCCGAGAAGGAGGATGGCCCAAGCATTCTGAGTCGTTGGTACCAAACCTTGAAAGTATCCTGGCAGCTCTTGGCACATGCTACTGACCACCCAGAAGGGTGAGCCTCGCGGTAAGCTTGGTGATCGACAGTTGTGAAGGATGGGTAATATGTCTTGGGGGTGGAGACGACATCCAAGTTTGTCTTGCTGCATGGTTGCCTACTTGGTCTTTGCTATGTAGTACGGGGTACCAGAAGTACCTAGGCACTTAAGGTTGTAGTGATAGAATAAGTAGTAGAGCCTGAGAGTTGGGACCAATGGACGTTGACCCCGCAAACGACGATCTGGAGTCCTCCCCGCATCTCCCCCACAAACGGGTCAACTGAGTGGAGCCACCACCTTTAAAGTTGATTCAAGATAGACTGTTTTTGGGAGCGTTTCAGCCCACTTACACCGTTTCGCCGTTTCGTGAACAACCTCTGATCTAAGTTCTCTAAGCCGCGCACTATTTTTTCCATGCGGCGGATGTAGCTGGGAACTTTGTGAAGTTTCAAAAGCATTCTTCGCTTTTCAGCCTCATGACCGGCCTCGTCCCTGACGGCTGCAATAAGGCCGCCTAATGCCTAGCTTTGCACCGGCGGAACGCGCCCAGAGTCTATCAAATGATATTCGCCCAGACACCTTTCAACCACCGACATCGCCAGTCTCCAGGGGGTCAATTAGCACCGAACCCGCCTCTTGCTTCAGAGTCTTCTTGGTCACCACCTTGGCAAGGCCGATCTTCTCATTCATGGTACCCTGCCGGTCGAAGTCGTCAGTCACCGCCAGCAAGAACATGTTGGTCTCAAGCCGGTTTCGCATGTCGCTCTGATTCAATTTGGACTTTCCTGGCGTTCTTGGCATGGAAAATGCTGAGGATGCGTGGCAGAGGGGCTGTCAACAAAGACTTTCGATGACTTAGAACCTCTGTCCAAGCGGCCACGATGGTGACCCATCCGAAGTCATCGGTAGGGCTTTGCCAGCTGTGAGTTGTCTTGTAGCCGTACGGATAGCCTGCTGTGTTTAGAACCCCCCCCCCCCTCTCCGGCTTACCAGTCATCTTTTTGGCATTGGGAGTAGGCTTATGAGGCTGCTCGTTGACCATGCTGTGATCGTCGTCTGTCTGGGCGCGGGTCCAAGATCATGGGGTGCCAAGGTGAGCCTGTCTGCAGGGGAGATAACACTTCATGGAGCGACTCCATCTTGACCAGGGCTTTGTGTTGATCATTACCCTTGATTGTTCGCGGTGAGCTTCTGGGGAACGAGGATATCCAGTTTGAGGTCGAGCTTGGTCGTCCGAAGTCAATCGCTGACGGGTTTATGCTGGTTCTCATGTGAGAGAAATATTCCGCGGTGCAGGCTTTGCGAGTTTGTGTCGCTGGCGGTGAAGCTGTATCCCAAAGATCGAACCCGCCAGGGACCGGCCATGACAGCCACCCAGGCGTTATTTGGATATGATTCCGGATAGGGGGGTTTGTACTTCCGGGGGCTCGACTGCTCTTTCTATGTATCTGCTATCTCAGCAGGCGGCAAACTGGAAAGGGTCGCTCTGGCACCTCTCCCGTATTGGGACATACTGGTCACTATCATAGCCGTTTAAATGGGAATAAGACCTTCGAACAAGTATCCGTTTTAGTAAAAGAACATTTGTAGAGCCAGAATGATCGTTTCCAGATACTGCATGTGTGTTTGATCGGCGGCAGGAAAAAGTAAACGGTATAGCAAATGCGGAAGGTGAAACGTACATCAAGATGGCGAGCAGATTGTCACTCCTGGTACTGTACATACTGCTGAAGATCCGATCGACCTGATAGAAGCTTTGCAGATAATTTAGAGTGCCATGGTGGAAACCACGAAGTACTTTGTTCGACGCCTAATTCCGACTCTGGTGAAGGTCATCGTATCCTCACACTAAGACGGTGACGCTCCTCCGTCCACTCCACTCCAGTGCATAGGCAAACAAGCTCTTGGGTGCTGATTTCCACCTGTCAAGCGGCATAGATCCAGGCTTCTCTACTAGTGAATATGAAACTGTGAAATTCATACCCGTATCCCAACGCAAGTCTGAAGATATGGTGGCCGCCCACCTTGGCCCGGCCCATCCATCTTCATCCTCCTCCTCCCACACCTCGCTGACCACCCTCTCAAGTTGGATAGTAGTATGACATCACACCTACATATATTGTCACGTTCCTCTAATGTCTAATGACACATTCCTTCAAGCTCGGGCTTCAGTCTCAGTTGCGAGGAACACAATATCTGCCGGTAGCAAAGTACGGCAGGATCTGGGCGCCACATTACTTCCTGTCGAAACACTAGTTACCACCCTGCTTAAGTCCGTAGCAAGAACCATTACACCGGTCTCACCAGCAAGCCCAATCGGACCGCAAAAAGTAATCTCGGAGAGCACCGCGGTTATTCTCGCCGTCTGTCAGAAGGTGGTTCGGGAGTCGCGACGGAGGTGCACCGCATGCCACGCAACCCCCCCTCCCCCCTCTCTCAACCATGTGAAAGGGATCGGCCTGATCGACACATGTTCGCGTGGTTCTGCTAAATCTGTGTAAAATGTGTAAACCCGACTCTGCAGGACTACGGAGTACTTGGTAGGACAAGATCGGGAAGATCCAAGGGCCCGGTGCTATTCCCGGGGTTACATGTTGACATGCAGGCGAGGACAACCATTGGACATCTTTTCGGTAGGGTGGTATCCCTTGCGGCCAGTATCTCGGGCCAGTATGTAAGTGAAGGCAAAGGAGGACGCAGGAAGTGGGTCAGGCCAAATGGTCGCAAGGAAGGTTATGTGGTTGGAAATGATTCAATCTTTGGTATCTCTGCTTTTAGATATACAGTGCAGCCATTCAAAACAACAATAACATATTTTCCGTCTTCTCCAGCGGTTCCAAGCCCATATTCCTTGTTTTTTTGCCCCGGTGTGATAAAACACTATCATAACCGCCAAACGCAATTCGTGAACTCATGGCAGATTATGTTTCAAGTGGAATGCCAAACAAATAGCAGATTACCTCCCTGATATCCTGGAGCCAAACCCAACGTCCCCCCCCCCTCTCCCAGGGCTTTCAGCCCGAAGAACGCTACCCAACATCTCCCCTCTTCATGAAAGCCGGAGTAGCACTCTTCGGCGCGGAGCTCTTCAGATAGTCATCCCAAGTCGGCTCCTTGAGGTTCGGAAGAACCATGCTCCTCCTCTTTGCCGAACGGCTGCTGCTACTGCTGCTGCTCTCTAGTCCCGCCTTGTCCCGTAGGCTCCATGTCGAGGCCGGCACCCGGGGCGTCGACTCGTCCATGCTGGCCCGCTTGTCTCGGTGGATTATGAAATCGCCACCACCGGTGCGTGAGCCCCGTGTGCTGGTGTCGGATGACGAATTATTGTGGGTTGGTGCCGAAGCGGCAGCGTTCCCTAACACTGCCGCTACTGTTGCAGCGACTGCTGATATTGTAGAAGAGCCGCGGAAGCGGTCCGTCCCCAGGTCGCTACGGTCGAGGCCGTTTGGGACGGATTGGCTGTGTGGCTTCCGCTGTGGGCTGCGGTTCTTCTTCGAGGAAGACGTAGGGGTTGCCGGAGCCCTGCTCGAGCCCCCAATAGATGATGAGGCTTGTGGCGTCCTGCTCATACTCTTGCCATTGTTGTCGAGCGAGTGGGTTCGCCCCAGGTGACCTGGCCCTGGCGGCGCCGGTATGGAGGGTCTTCGACTGTTAGCGTGGTCGCGAGTGTCTCGGCTGCTCGTGGACATCGAAGTCGTCCTCCTGTCCCTGTCATGGCCATTGGCCCCTTCCTCTGCCCTATTCTTCTCATTCAGGGCCTCTGGAACGTATCGTGAGCTGGGCCCGCTGCTGGTTGTTGTCGAAGGCCGTCTTTCCTGGGTGGAATTAGTGGGTGTCGGCTTGCCACTGCTACCGGCCCCGACACTGCTACCTCCTTTTGTCTGCGATGTTAGGGTGCTGTTGATGTCCTCCATGAAATCTCTCATGGCCTCGTCTACAAGCTTCTGCGATTTCCGCAGAGGCTTTTCTGGGAGAAGGTAGCGTGATATTTGCTTGGGCAGTCTCTCAGGTTTCCCATCTAGGAGACTATCAGCCTCGATAGGTAGGTCCGAGACGATCTTGTCCAGGCGCTTTGCTTCCTCATCCGGATACGCCTGGATCATGGTGACCAGCCAGCGGGAAAATCCCGTGGGGGTCAAGCCGGGCACAGTAGGACGAGATCTGGCATCGACCGGAACCAGGAAATATTGGCACCCCAAGTCCTCATAAAGACCTGCCAAGGCCGCATTAAGGTCCTTGGACCGTGACTTGAACAGGACGGCGAAGGGGAAAACTTCTTTATCCAGACGGTGATATGAATAGAAGGCTGCCATCTTCTCTGGCGTGATAACGATCGATTCTTGCGGGATGAACTGATCGATGATGTAGTCTGCCAGGCCTTGTACGATATGCTCCATCCGCTTTGTCGGTGCGCCATCCTTGTCGAAAAGTGTACCCCATCTCTGATCAATAGCCGTCAGTTCGATATTGTTGTCTTTGCTGGTGGGAGCTTTCTTGGTGTCATCGATGCCGCCTCGATGCGTAACGGGTACTGCCGGCTTGGTCTCGTCGCTGAAGTGCACAGTCGAATGTCTTGAGGACTCCTTAGTCTGGGTGCTGGCTGGGGGTGGCCCTGTAGCCGTCGTAGTGGCATTTTTGTCATTAATGTCCTTCGACAAGGTAGCAGGCGCAGGCTCTTGAGTGCTGGTCGAGGGACGGGCCGACAGAGAGGGTCCTGACGGGCGTGAAGTCTTGTCAGATTCAGGTGGTTCGGAATTCGTCTCTCCTTTGTTCAGCTGTTCGACCTCCTCCCTGATGATCTTTCGTAGTTCTCTCAGCAGGTCCGGAGACACTGAGCTGAGATCGGGCCGGGGCGGCGGGTTTGATTCCGACTGAGCCGTAGCAGAAGACTGAGCCGCCTGGCTTGCTGGCCTGGGCGGTACTTCGGCCGTCGAGCTCTTCTTCGCTCTCTCCTTGGCTTCCTCAATGCGCCTTCGGATTTCTTCTGTTTGCTTGTCGCTCAGGGGAATCTCGCCTTTCGACCGTGGCGACACATCTTCGGTGTCCTTTTGTGCTTTCGCTAAGCCATGTGATGTCTTCCAGTCAGTTGGGTTGAGTATTGGTGGCCTTTCCTTCTCCTTGAGCCGGCTCTTATCATCTTCGTATCCGAACATGATCACGAATCCCTGATACTTTGAGTATGTATTCCTTTCGTTTTCCCCCTTGTTCTCCCTCTCAATAGTGCATCATTGGCTTGAAGAGAACACACTTGATACCCGGTAATCAAGCGAAACGGATAATACGGATGGTGATAATAATAATAATAATAATAATAATGAAACTCAACAATTCAAATACAGTCAAGTACAGTCAATATGAAACAGAATTACAGAACAAAAAGGCTGCTTGAGTAGTAGTCACCAAATTTAGGGCTGGAACGAACAGGGCGGATTGGAACATGCAGCATAGATATTGATCGTAAGGCGACGAGACGAACCGTCAGTGACAGGGATCAATTCACCCCCACGGTATTGGGTAAGCCATTTGATTTGTGCAGCAGAAAAAAGAAACCTGTAATTTAAAAGGGAAGAATATGCAACCGGTGGCTAGCCTTCTTGACGTTCCCATACAGCAGTCGGGCGCTCGCCAGCGAAGCCTTATGGGGAAGGGCAATCCCTGCTGATCAGGCCTCAAACCCACATTGGCCTGAATTAGAAGGGGCAAAGCATCCCACCCGTCAAGAGACTTCATCAGGCGACCGAATTGTTGCACTGCGCAGATAGTGTGAATTTTGGTGCCTAGGTGTGGAGTGGAAAGGGGAGTTGGCCTTGCCGATCGGCGCGGGTGATTGAACAACATTTGCGGCTCTATTCGTGAGCGACGTGTCGTACCGTATCTATTCGTGGCGAAACTTACTAGGGATGCATAACAGTAACCGATCGTCATATCGCACTTAGCGGCCGTGATATACAATGTTGTGGACCGGCGCTGCGCGCGGCACCGAAAACGAGGGATCGGGGAGCTCATCGGGATGCGCATAAGCAAACGGAATGTAGGACAATGTTCCGGCACACCATTGAAAGAAGCATCACTTGCGCGGGGCACCACTATTATGAATCGCAGTTGGTCGCCCCGAAACCAAATGAATGGATCACGAATGATCGAGAAGCTCATGACCACAATAAACTAACGAACAACACATGGAGATGGCAGCGACTTACAGTGACTTACAGCTGGAGTCGCCCACTTGACATAGAAGCGAAGCATAACTTCGGCTTAATATGACGTATTGATTCATCTTGTCCTATCTGCACTCAATGTGCAAGTCCAAAGCAATACCCCTCCGTCTGGGGTTCCAAGATTGGCGAACTCCTTGATGCTGAACATGACCCTCAATTCGACGGATATCTTGGCTGTAGGTCGTCATCCGCAGATTGTATCCTAGGGCTAGGTTTGGTCGTCATAATAACGGGCAAACTAGCAGAAATCCTGACTTCCATCACTGTCGGAACAGTGTCCGACCTCGTCGGGGTTCTCATACTGGAGGTAGGAGGGGGCGGCAACGCCTGTCTTGCGACCCTCAGGCTTGGCCCAGTTCTTGCGTCCCGGAACGCCATTTGAGTCAGAGATAGCAGTTATCTCGGAGGCAGCAGTGGCAGACTGGACGCGTCTCTGGACCTGGCCCTCAGGACCGTAGGCGTTGAACTCGACGTGGCCGCGAGGGCGTACGGTAGACTCGGTGTCAAAAGTGGAGGCAGTATCGGTCGGAGCAGATGATGCATGGTAGCTCTGGCCGCCGCGACTGTAAGCAGGGTTCGACGCGTTGAAGTTCTGCAGGACATAGGTGGTAAGCCCGTGAGAGTTGCCGACAGAAGAGCGGCTGGTACGACCAACAGACGAGGCCTGGTCAGTAGAGGAGACGGCGCTGTTGAGCTCAATCAAGCAGTCATCCTCCTTCTCGTACTCCTCAGGGCCATCAATCGCCTTCTGTGAGCGCTTGTATAGCTCTCGCTCATCAACAGAGCGCTGGGCATTGGGAGCAGGCAGCGGGTTGATGCCAGGCATGTCAGCCTCAGACCATTCAACGCAGTCACGGCAGCGATGAGAGCCGTTCACGTTGCGTGCAGAGTTGCTGAAAGAGTTGAGGGGTTTGTGCTTGTGGCAGGTGACGCATTTGATCTCGGCGACGGAACCCTGGGTGTGCTTGCGGCAGGTGATGTCCTTGCCAGATTTGTATCTCTGGATCATGCTGTTGGAGAACATGTCCTTGGGCTCCCACTTGCCATCACCAATACACTTGAGCCTGGGTTCAGGACGATCAGTATCACTAAATCCAACTGACAAGACCGGTCCTACTTACCTAGAGGGCAGGCTGTCGTTCTTCTTCTGGGACCAATAGTTGGCGGACATTGTGCTGGCTGTATGATGCTGAATGGGATTGTGTTGATGTCGCGATGTGGGTGGAAGTGAGACGACAAGGGGTTTGTGAGATTGTGGACGAACGAAATGTGCGTGAATGCAGAGATGCAGTCACAAATAAGGCGCTGTCTGAATCTTAGAAGTTCAGAATATTGCGAGTGGTTAAGCGTGGTCCTGGTCTGGGTGGGAAGGAGCGTTAGCGTTAGTCCTGCCCACAGAGAAGGAGCAACCTAGCACTCTAGAGCCAAAGCTCTAGCATGTACTCTACTGCTTTTTGATCGTCAATATCGCACTTGCCTGGACTGGAAGCTTCTTATTCAGTTTGGAAATTCGATGCATTTGTGCCTCGGGAGGGTTCTTTCCGTAGTCAACGCTCTGAGATGTGCAATGGTACGAAGAGGCGAACTGATGACCGCCCACAGTGAAGAGCTGGGCTCTACTGTTTGAAAGGTACCTAGGTAGGCTGTTGATGAGATCAGCTGAAGTCTTTGATATTATCGCAGCAAAAAGCGTGGAGTACAAGGTAGAAAGGCAGAGGAAGCGGTTCAAAGATGATACCAATAACATCTGTTAGGGAGTGCGGGAAAACAGTGGACTTACGTGGGATATCGTTTGCTTCCAGGCTGGAAATTATGCAAAGCGGACCACTGAGACGACGGGGCAAACTGAACGACTCTTGTTGTCAGCAGACGGTAGACCACAAAGCTCTCCGCGGGCTATGTCACGCAGGCAAATGGATGTCCCTTGAATAAGTAGGTAAGCAGGCGAACGCTAAGATGGGAGTTGCTGCTGGCAGTTTAGTCCTTCTTCGTTCAGTGTTGCCTAATGGAAATTTGTAAAAGAAAGCTGCAACTTACTTCGGGTGGCTTAGTAGGAAGCCAAAACGGGCAGCCCAGGGGTCAAGTGCTTGAGTGGTTGCATGGCTTAAGTAGTTGAGTTCATGTTCATACTCCATAGGCAGGTGGTCCATGGGTTCTGATGTCAGTCAAAGGAGTTCTAATGCCCTTGAGACCATGCACATGTAGTGAAAAGTCTTGTCCGGCTCGGCCCCGGGGACGAAGCATTGGAGGGTTACATGTGTCCATTGTTCCACCTGTGAATGGCCTCATTGTCCCCTCTGCGAGCAGTATAGCTCCCCTTGAACTGCACCTGACTTTAAAACCTAAGTGAAGTTGGGAAGAGCATGGGAAGTTTTGCCCCCATGTGTCTCCAAGGACATGTTCACCCAATCCAGATTGTGTTTCTTCAGGGGACTTGACTCCCAGGCCAGGCCTAAAAACAGTCTCAACACCAGTCTCCTCCGAGGGTGCGATCCAGATGAGGAGTCCCGACCTTTCAGCTAAATACAGCTTCGGATTTTCCAGGGTTGACAACAGTCTCCAGGTTGACGACGCTATTCCATTGGAAGTCAGCAATCTTAACTGTCTGTCGTAAAAATGCGACATCGTCTTCCCCTTCCTATGTTTCCCATCTGCCCTCCAGGGCTAACACCTGAATTGCATGCAGGTGTACTTCTTCGTTTTCTCGTCAGGAAAGTACTTCCGACTACAAAGACCACTTCCCATCCATGAACAAGGATTATTTCAACGCAGCCCCATAACCTGACTGAGTAGTCTGAAGTTGAGCAAGCTGTTGAGTTTCCGCTGTGTTCCTTCCCGCCCGGCTAGATCCCAGTGCCGTTATAGCTGTATTCCAACTTAAAGTCACACTTGTAACAATATGAACCACAGGAACCATGGAAGATATAAGATATACTAATATCATGTCGTGTAGTGTAATTCGAGCATAGCTGCGCCGGTCAGGAAATTGAGCACTACTCTAAAGAGCCTTACGTAGACCTCAAAGGCACGTGACGCCTGCTCAGGATGCTCAGACAGTTCATCCAAAAGCGCGAGAGTAGAAAGTACGCTCAGATGCATGAGCTACGATCGCCGCCGGCTATGTAGCGAGAGCCCGGCCAGAGCCTCCGCGACACGGCAGATTTCGACTCGTCCCGAGACATAGTGCATCGAGTCCACGCAATCAACGTTCTGGCACGGAGGGCCACATCGAGGTCTCGAGGCTCAACTGAGATCCTACTAGGCGACCTCCCCCAAGCCACCCTGCCAGCCAGCCACCCTTACGACACGAGGGATTCAACGACTCGCAGAATATCCATCAAAAGGTGCTTCAACGCTCGTCCCCCCCGACCACTCGACAGGAGGGCAGAGGAGCCCTGTCCATAAACCACGTGGGATTCCAAGTCGGTGAGGGCAACGTATCCCGGTATCCGAGACCCGGGGGGCTGGGTTCCTCTGGGCCCATCGTTCTTGACAGGTCCTCCTTGACCGCCAGCAGGCACATTGGCGGTCAGTGGAAAAACCTACTACGTTACCGCGTCAACTATTGATCTGGCGATCTCATGATCGGGGAAGGGGAATGGCAAGAATAACGCCTCCAGCCACCACCGTTGCAGCATTTATGGGCATATATGGCGAAACGGTCCAGATTTCGTTGCCGAGTGCGCATATCCCGGCCATTCATCGAACAGGATGGGGGTGAAGATCACGGACAAACCCCTGCCTAAGCGATGGAAGGTCAAAGAAGCAGTGGATCTTCCGATTAACGAAGGTCTGGCGACAGCCGGGGTTGAAACTCTGTTGGGGAATCTGGGTTTCGACGGTGCGGCGGGCGAGCGGCGCTCTTGGACACGCGATCCAACGGCAGCCGGATCGACGAACGGCGCGTCCGAGATTTCCCAGGGGAGAGGGTCAGGACCGGAAACGATCAGGCGTCATGGGTCCCGGCAGCCTCGGAACATGGACCCGGATCGCACTATGGTAGGGGCGCCCCTTTTCCTCTGGTCAGGGGCCCCCAGCCTTCGCGAGTCACATCCTGCTGGTGGTGTCAGTGCTGTTGCAACGGTTCTTCTGCGATTGCCAACAGTATCAGTCAGTCACGGGCTTTGTACATTGGCAGGCGAGGAAGGTATCCGCCTCGGTGTGATGGTGTGGTTAAGCACGCAGGCACGGCAGGCTGGGTTTGCGACCAGTCAATGATGATCTGTGACAACCTTGGAAGAAAACCAGAATTGTGGGGTTTCACCTTGAATGCACATCAAATTGGAATCTTGTCGGGCAGCAGCGGGTGGCGGGTCTGATACTATCGCCGAAGGCATATTATGCATCGAAAGAGAAAAAAAGAATGGATGAGGCAAACCTCATCGTGGGACGTTGAAAGTTGGGGAACAAGGCGACGATGGTTCCTTTTTTTTGGGCATGCAATCGACGGCAATAGTCCTTGCTTCGTCGACTCGCGTCTATCAGGCCTCATGGCGGCACTGGCCCGTACGAGAAAGGTTATATGATGGCACGTTGCCAGATGGACCCCTATGTATTTTCATCGAGTTACCCTCATTAGCCACTGATGAAAAAGTAAATAAATATATAGCAACGAGGGTGTATGATGCTGGAACCAACGAGAGGCCCAAGCTCCCAAGTATTGAGAAGCTAATTTGACGGTCCTGTCCCCAAACAAGGGCAAGCAAAATGGCAGGCAATGGCGGGCATTGCATTTTCCTTTTCCTGCTGATGGAATCCCGCGGCAGGGCGCGTGTTTTGCATGAACGGGGGGACCGGCCCCCACGGTCACATTCGAACGACATTGCATGAATCTCTCTCGATGGACGATGGCCTGGAGTGTCTGATTTGCCCCGGTCAGTGGTGTATTACACCATGATTGACCATCTCGGTGGCGTTGTGTAGTCGTGCTTCATCATCATATCGGCCTGATCGGCTTTTGAATGGGAATCAATACACAATCCTGATAATACGATCATGTCCCGCCACGGCCGTTGATGCCCATTACGGCTTCAATATCGAGATCTCGTTTCGTCGATATGTTTAGCAAAGAAATCCCGCTTGCCACCTCCGCTCATTTACCGAGATGCGTGTCCCTGTCGCTGACTCCCTGTTAGGCTGAACAGCTGAGAGCCTCGAAGTTCGATCTGCCCCATGTCACCGTGTTCTTTCCCGTTCTTTTCTGGTTCTCTGGGAGATTTCCGGTCCCCGCCATCGTTTCAACCGGGGGCCTCGTCTCAACTTGAGGTGGGCGAAGCCATGGATGTCAATATCCAAAGGCCCCAGCAAGTACCAATCGATAACGCTAGACACTTTTGGGAGCTCAACTTTTCACCATGTGGTTTCTGCTGACCAAGGAAATGTTATTGGTAACCTTATCACTTGGTGAATGAATATCCCAATGTCCGTGGCGGCACAGAGCTAAGCTTTTTCCCATATACTGCAACCCAACCTCGAATACTGACCTCAATTTCGTCCGTGTGGGCTGCGAGACCCAGATGTTTCCGCGACCTGACGACCCAACACTGATCCCGTATGATCCAGGTACCATTCACACCACTCAGTGTGTAATGTACCGAGGTGTGCCATGTAGCCCAGGGAGTTGAGTTGTCGTTCCCGCGGCCGGGCCCCTTGTGGTTGGGTAAAATCAGCGCCAATCCCCCCTTTTATTAGCGGGCCCATGTCGCCGTCTCGCTCATGTTTTGGGCTTAGACCACGCATGACACGTTCGTCCTTATGACCAAACGGGAAATGTTTCCTGCAAGGCACGGTGAGTTGGCACGTTTTTTAGACGAGACTGGCAACAGATTGGCCTGTCGAAGGCTCGAAATGTACGGATCCGTACTGCTGATTGAAGCGCTGCAAGCAAACCCGCATCAACCACGCCTCGTCAAGTTTCCTTGGCTGAGAAGGAGCAAAGAAGTAATACTGTAATAGTAGGGATTTCCGAGGACAAAAGTTGCGACAACATCGAGGTTCTTTTCCCCTGGCGCTGGTGCCGCGAAGTCAGACGCTAAGACGCTTGTGTACATACTGCCCTGGTGTGTAGTAGCAACTAGCAGGACGGTAGGCACTCCGTATCCAGGTGCTTCTGCCGGAACGAGTCGCAGCGTGGCGTCCGCGTTAGTCGTTGACACAACATGGAAGGTTTTATGGTGCCAAGGCGGGGGTTTTTGGTCGAGATCCCCAAGTAGCGGTCTATCAGGACGATGTGATTAATGCAGGGGACTCAGCTTGTACAATACACGGTACAAGGCATCTAGGTACATGAGACACCATACGTCAGTTCGGAAGGCCAGATTGTTCCTCTCAAACGGTAAACGGCGCCCTGGAAAGGGCTGCACGGGTGCAGGGAAGAGCGCTGAGCCACGGTACACTGCCCTGAGT
Source organism: Cytospora piceae (assembly GCA_016508685.1). Taxonomy (NCBI): domain Eukaryota; kingdom Fungi; phylum Ascomycota; class Sordariomycetes; order Diaporthales; family Cytosporaceae; genus Cytospora; species Cytospora piceae. The sequence continues at coordinate 208,768 of JADMLE010000005.1, read as the reverse complement.
TCTGACTGCCCATCCCAGGCTCATGCCCAGGTACATGCCCCCAAAACGTTACCGACCTCCACCAGGGCAGTTGTAGTACGAAGACGGATGGAGATGCACCAACCTGGGAAGACCGCTGTAAACCTGCATTGTCATTGTTGGAGAAAAGCTGCTGCGCAATGGCAGTGACCTCCGATCAGATCTCAATGACAAGAATAGCAATGCAGGTATGCACTGCGCCTGCCTACTGCATACAGTCCTACCTACCTATGTAGGGAGGTATGTATCTTTTGTAGGTAGGCAATATACTTAGCATGCTTAGTATCGCCTCGACAACGTGTGTGCAGCTTCAAGGCCTTCCGTCATTGGATGTGCATTACCAAATGCGACGGATGAGGTCAAATTCCAGGGAAGACACAAACCCCTTAGAACCCCTAAGAACCCCTAGAGTCAATTGGACTGGGCCTTGTAATTCTGTGTCTCCTTCCCTCCATCGAATGTTTTATGCAACCAACCACATTGACTGCCCTGCCCGCCTTTTCTCCCATCTTTCTCCGTCCCACGTTTCGCCTTCACCTTCACCTCACCTCTTCTCTCCAACTGCATGTGATTGATTCACTGAGATGCCATAACCGCCAGTTTCTCACCTGAAAGCAACCATATCCACTCATCTGATTGGAGTCGAGCTTATCAAGGTGTTAGTAGTCTACTGGGTTGGCCATCTCGTTGTTTCTCGTTTTACTATTCGTCGATTTTCTCATCTTACAACCTTTTCACAACTCCCTCACCGGAATACGCAGTCAAAAACGGTATCCAAAAGAGAAGGGAAAATCCGAAAATCCCGGTCGTGAGCGCAAATTGCATCTCTCAAAGAGACGCTGTGGTGCGGATCGTTAGCGAAATTGACTGCCCCTATCCCTATCGATCTCTCGACCACCCCAGCTTTCTCGCAATTCATGCTAGGTACGGGGTCAGGGCTCTCGATCGAAGGACCTTGTCTTGCACGCCTGCACGCCTGCCAGCTTCCAACGACCCCGGTCTGCTGACCACGAGTCTCCAGTCCCTCATCAATCAATCACCAGATCCTTCTTGGGGGTCTCTCTGTGTGCGACGTCTCCCCGGCTGGATCTGCTGTTGACCACTTTCCCAGGACTTGCGGGTCCTTGTCCAACCAGCAATACCAGCAGACCAGCCATCCGGCCCAATTCAACAAACTGTCGTCAGGGCAGCCCACGGCGCGGGACTATCTCGTCCAGTTGCTGCGGTTGTCTCCTTTGACTGGATGTGTTTCTGGTTCTCCCCCCCACCCCGTCATTCCAATCCTGCGACAATCGTCTTCCCAAGCGCAGCGAACGAAAAGCAACAGGCGGTTTGGAAACACAACAGCCGGTCCTTCTTCTTCTTCCCAAATCATCCTTCTCTATTAATTTCCTAGCGGTACAACGACTTTCCAGACCAATCTTCTGAGCGACTGGGCAAGGCACCTTTGATTGCCCGTCGGATCCACGTCTTGTGCGTATTCTAATAATTGCATCTTTACACGCTAAGCCCGGAGACATCACGCGAAGTCGACCAAGTACCTGCGTCAAAACTCCGGAGCCGCCTAAGGGACGGACCCGCATCCCAATCTTCTGGTCCCTCCCTGCACGCCCATCAATCTCTTCACTTTTTCCTTTTAATAATTCCAGGCCCGATTCTTCAGGAGGCCCGTCCACTCTTTTTGACCTTTCCTATATTCGATCTCAATTCAAGTCAACCTGGTTTCCCTCTTTTCACGTATACTACACCCCAGCTGTCCATTCCAAGTATCGACGACCAGAAGCAATTGCAAGCAACTACATCCCACGGCAACTACACGCACTGACGCCAACAATACCCACCGAACAGCCTTGACTGACTCTTCGACACCCGCCATTGTTGACTCTGAATGCTCCAATTACAGCATTAAGCTCTTCCGAAAAGAGCTTCTTCGAAGCCCCCCGACGTGCCGCTCTACGCCAGCATCACCCTGCAACGGTGGAAGACGGCAACCACTTACCCTGAAACTGGAATTCACCATCCTAATTTATCATGACTGTCGCACACGACCTGACCCATCGCGGGTCGACTATTAGTGGAGCAACCGCGCTCGCCCTGGAAGATAGGTTCGAGGTGCTCAAGGAGATTGGTGATGGAAGCTTCGGCAGTGTGGTCTTGGCGAGGGTCCGAACCGCTGGCGCCCACGTCGCCAGGCGAGGAACTGTGGTAAGTGATATCAGAAGTAGGCGGCCTAGTGGTGGTCAATTGATTTGAGAGCTGATAGACGGCCAGATCGCCATCAAAACCATGAAGAAGACATTCGAGTCCTTCACGCCGTGTCTAGAGCTCCGAGAGGTCGTCTTCCTAAGGACACTGCCTCCTCACCAACATCTGGTTCCGGCTCTGGATATCTTCTTAGATCCCTTCAGCAAGAAGCTCCATATCTGCATGGAGTACATGGAAGGCAATCTGTACCAGTTAATGAAGGCCAGAGATCACAAATGTCTTGACAACTCGAGTGTCAAGAGCATCTTGTTCCAGATTATGCAGGGACTCGAGCACATACACGCCCACAACTTCTTCCACCGCGACATCAAGCCAGAAAACATCCTAGTTTCGACATCATCTCACCAAGATACAACAAATTCTTTCCGGCGGTATTCCGCTCTGGTTACGCCACCTTCGACGCCTCCCACGTACACCATCAAAATTGCCGACTTCGGATTGGCAAGAGAAACGCATTCGAAGCTGCCATACACGACGTATGTTTCGACACGATGGTACCGAGCCCCCGAGGTCTTGTTGCGAGCTGGCGAATATTCTGCTCCCGTGGACATTTGGGCCATCGGCGCTATGGCTGTCGAGATTGCGACACTGAAACCACTTTTCCCCGGCGGAAACGAGGTTGATCAGGTCTGGAGGGTTTGTGAAATTATGGGCAGCCCCGGAAACTGGTACAACAAGGCTGGTCAGCGTGTAGGTGGCGGTGATTGGCGTGATGGCACCCGACTGGCTGGGAAGCTGGGCTTTTCCTTCCCCAAGATGGCACCTCACTCGATGGACACGATTTTGCAACAACCGCAGTGGCCTGCGTCGCTGAGCCACTTCGTGACATGGTGCTTAATGTGGGATCCCAAGAACAGGCCGACCTCCACGCAATCGCTGCAGCACGAGTACTTCACCGATGCAGTCGACCCTCTACGACCCAAGTCATCCGCGTCACGGATTCTGGGCCGAAAACCATCAACAATCGGCCGCTCCAAGGACGCTATCACCCCGCCTACAACTTCCAAGCCATCCTGGTTCAGGAAGTCACTCATCGGTCGCTCCGAGTCGAACGAGGCGGTCGCACAGATCGTTGCGAAGGACCCACCTGCTGCCCGCGTGCCTCAACAAATGCACCTTACGGTCGATGTTGCACCCGCCGTGCCCGCAAAGTCTCGGCCGGCTAACAACAAGAGGACAACATGGACCAACGGCCCTTCTAATGTGGCACCCATGCCAATTCTGCCCACTATCCGCCCCATCTCACCATTATCAGACGCTGTGACTGCCCAGGCCAGCAGCCGGACGCCATCGTACAACGATGCTTATGCGAATGCTGCTGGGCGACATGGTCGTGATGAGAAGGCCAAAAAAATTGGACGTCAGCTGTCTGTGCAGTCTAACTCGAACCACTACGCCGAACTTCATAGGCAACAGGCTGAGCGTGCGCTGAATGGCAGTGGACTCGCATCACCTCCTAGTGCTCATAAGGAGAGCTTCTTCTCACACCTGCGGAAAAGGGCTAGGAGATTTTCCGGAAGGCATCAAACCCCCGTTTCCCCAATTGACAGGGACGTTGAGGCCCAAGCTGGATGTGGTCCCTGGGCAAGCCAAAGATCATCCATGGTAATCGACAATCCACCGGCGCCCGTTCCAAAGGACACTTACGAACCCCTCGACAGAGCCTTGAGAGACCAAAATTCCGATAACTTGCACGCCCCGGCCCCTCCCGCGCACCAGGCCACCCCCCATAGCAACCTGAAGCGTCACCACTCGTTGCCACACCACCAGCCACGGTCACTGGACAACCTCGCTGGCGCAGCTCGGAACGGCGGCCCCATTTCCAGCCGAACGAGAAGAGCGCAAGCGGCCCATGGTGTGCACCAATATGATGCCCCGGACGAGGAGGACGAACTCATGGATGAGGCCCTCTCCTCGACTCACAAGGCGATAGCACGATTCGAGCGGGACGCAAAATCCATCAACCAGCGGCAAGCATCGAATCCAGCCGGATTTACGAACCCTTACCCGACACCCTCGCCTTCGGCCAATGGCACCGCCTGCCTCTTCGGCGATGGACAGGAGGCAATAGCCCCGAAGCCATTGGATTTGAACAGGAAGGTCTCGGAGTACAAGTGGCCGACCCCTCCTTATGAAGAAAGTGAGTGGGCAGCATCCGCGTCGGCCAGTATCTGGGCAGCGAGTAACAGATACTAGGCGGCATTTTTGCATGGGCGGCATCTTTCAGCGTTCGACAAACAAAATGAGCATTTTGGACCCGGTCATTTTTTACATTTATTTTTTACCATGGAGTTTTTGGTGTTGAGAGGCTTACCACCGCGTCACTCATTTTGGACCGGGTTCGAGGCTACGGCATATCTTGGGCGGCAGACACGGCCTCAGTCGCATTCAAATTTGTTCAGTTCAAATACCCACCGCCCGCGCCGGGCTTCAGTCATGGGCGGGATGTCCTTGTCTCGCGTATCAGGTTGTCGTACACAATACCCCTAATAGATCAGAATGGTTCGACTGAGAGAATCGAACTTCTTTTTACCTTTTATTTTCTTTGTTAGACTGCGAGTGGGCAAAAACCACAGTTGCTGTTTTGGGAGCTAGGTGATCGGGTAACATAGGTGCCATTGGGATCATCTGGGGTTTGTTATTTGGTGGTTGTTTCTTAGGAGAAGATTTTGGAAATGGGGAAGAGGACCAAAAAAAAAAGAGACGGCATTTTGTGTACACAAGGGGTTGGAGTCCGGATCAGGGTTCTTATTTTCTTCCGAGCAACCCTCTTTCATCTATAAGAAGGAAATCGAGGTCTACTTCTCAGTTCTGTTCCTGCTCAGTCTGCCTTTCTATCCTGTGGAAAGTGGACATTTGTATCTAACCTACCTTTGTACCTACGGGCGGTGTGTGTTTGTGGCCGTGGAGCTAATTGGCGAGGATAGAGAGATGAGGGACGTGAGAGAAAAAATACCAGTTATCTCGGGATGGGATGGGATGGCGTTTAGTACGCTTGAACACTTCTCCCTTCACTTTCGAAACTAGGGCTCTGAACTTGTACTGTTCTATACATATACGCATGCACATGATGAAAAATAGTGAGTGAGATTTGACCGAGATGCTTGGTGCGGCGCAGCAGCCACTGGTCCTTCCCCCTGGGGCGGAGCAGCCGTGGGAAGGGAGGACGGCTTGAAGGGGGCTTGAAGGTGGAAGCTTCATGACACTGACACGCAGGTCTGTTCTTCATTGCGAGTGCATCACACACACTATGAAGTACCTTCTCAAGTGGATAGATACCTAGGTAGTTATCCGATCCGTTTGAGCCGTCGAATTGGACAAGGTCAGCTTTCCCCTGCAGTATTGGCAGTACCATTATTAGCAAGCAGTGAGTTGAGAATAGGCAGCAGAATTGTTTCCTGGAAGGAATGATAATATGACCGCATGCATACCACTCTTTAACAATATATCTCTCATACTCGAATCGGAGACATTTTCGACATTCTCTCGTCATCTTACTGTACTGCTCACTCACTATACAGGTTCTTCTGTATTGTGCCCTTGGTTGTTCCTTGTATGTACAGAGTCTAATCTAAGTAAGGCACACGCAGCGGGAAGGACCGAAGACTTGCCCCGCCTCTCACTCACTCACCCACTCACTCACTCAATCACTCAAGTGGATTTTGGACTACGGAAGGTGTTGTCAGCAAGTGTCAGTCACATGCACTTCACCTCACTCACCTTCATCAGATTTCGAATTCACCACGATACGCCATTGTGCTAACCTTTACTACCAGGACGATAAGAATTTGAACGAACAAACAAACCCGATCCCGTACAGCTTCTAGCCAGACCCGCTTTTCATCACCTGTTTGCCGCTGAGCTTGAAGAGGGAGAACGGGCCTGGACCTACCTCACTTGCTGCTTAGGCGACAGATCCCAACCTCGGTCCCCCATGATTCACGCCCCCCCTTACATCACACTCAGCTCTCTCAATAATCCTCACCGAGCATGAAGATACAGCCCGCAAGGTAGCATCGAGTGAGTTGTTGTTCGCCCGGCTCGTGTCGCAGGTACACACCACCATGGACCACCTCGCCTTGCCGATCCGCAGTTCCCCCACCAGTGAGCGGAACCAGCAGAGCAGGAACTACTTCACGAGCTATGCCCTGCCCTCCTCGGCCGAGGCTATCAATGGGCCTGTCCGGGAGCCAATTAGGGACTTTGCCCCCATAGCCGACAGGTTGATCGTGGGCGTGGACTTTGGCACCACCTTCTCAGGGTTAGTTGACCGTTGCTGAAACCTTTAATGTGTCTACGACTTTTCTCATGATGAAATCTGACTGACACTCCCCCTATTCAGTGTTGCAGCCGTCTACACCTCCAACCCTGACGATGTTGAGATCATCAAGACCTGGCCGGGGGGCAACGGCATCACCTCCGACAAGGTGCCGACAGAGATATCCTACGAGCTGCCCCCCGATGCCCCTGCGGGCACGAAGCCCACGGTGAAATGGGGCTTCCAGTTTAGGCCCGAGGAGTCGCGGCTACGGTGTATCAAGCTGTTCCTGGACCGGTCGCAGAAGCTCCCCTTCTACGTGAGCCCGCTCGAGACGGCGGCCCAGCTCAAGAAGTTCAACAAGACGGTCGTCGACGCCGTCAGCGACTACCTGACCCAGGTCTACAACCACACCATGGACACGCTGACGCGGCGGTACGGCGAGTCCTTCATGGCGTCCACCAAGGTTGACTTCGTGCTCACATGCCCGGCGGTGTGGTCGGACCATGCGAAGAACACGACGCTGCAGGCTGCCGAGAGGGCCGGCATGGGCGCCAAGTCGTCCATCCAGATGATCAGCGAGCCCGAGGCCGCGGCAGTATATACGCTAAAGGCTATACAGCCTAATCATCTTAACGTGGGGGATAACTTTATAGTATGCGACGGTGGTGGCGGTACGGTAGAGTAAGTACGGGCCAGTCCCAAGCTCGAAGAACCGTGTGCTGACCATGTCCCAGTTTGATTGCATATAAGATAATATCGCTCAAGCCCCTCAAGGTAGAAGAGTCCGCCGTGGGGACCGGTGGGCTCTGCGGAAGCGCATTTCTGAACTACCGATTTGAGGAGCATGTCAAGAACCGGATCGGAAAGACCCGGTTCGAAGAGATGAAAACCAAAAAGGGTAAAACCTGGCAGATGGGCTTGAGATATTTCGAGGAGTTCGTGAAACGGAACTTCAACGAAGACGAGCACCATGAGATCAACATCCCGTTCCCCGGCCTCCCGGACGACGAAGACGCCGGCCTCGACTCGGGCTTCCTCGTTATGTCCGCCGCGCAGGTCAAAGACATCTTCGAGCCGGTGGTCAAGGAGGTCTGCGACCTCGTGCAGGGGCAGGTCGACGGGCTGCGGGCCAAGGGTGGCATCGTCTCGGGCATCATCCTCGTCGGCGGCTTCGGCCAGAGCGACTACCTGTACCGCCGTCTGAAGTCGTACTTCACGAGCGCGGCGCCACCGCCCTACAGCGAGAGGCCGACGCACGCCTCGGCGAACTCCATCGGCGACCACGCCGCCATCGAGGTCATGCAGCCCGTGTACGCGTGGACGGCGGTCGTCAGGGGCGCGGTGCTGAGGGGACTCGAGGGGAACATGGTCATCTCGAGGAAAGCGAGGATGCACTACGGGACGAGCTATGCGACGGTGTTTGACGAGGAGAAGCACAGCGTGAGCGAGAGATATTGGAGCCCGCTCTGGGAGAGGTGGATGGTGAGTGATCGGATGCAGTGGCATATTGCGAAGGTGAGACTCAAATCCTCTCTGTTTCTCTTTCTTCTTTTTTCCCCCTTTTGGCGACAAACTGCCAAAAAGACAGACAGACACTGACCGTGATGTAGGGCGAGGCAATATCGCCACTCACACCGATTGCGTTCCACTACACAAGGAATTTCAGACCAGGGCAGTCACTTGTCGTCACAGACGATCTGATTGCCTGCGAGGCGGATGAGCCCCCAGTGGCATACACGCGGGACCTGGTCCATGTGTGCAAACTCACGACAGACCTGAATGCCGTGCCCCGGAGCCTGTTCACCCGGCTGACGACGACAAGGGGCGTGGAGTTCGACAACCTGGACTTCACCCTCGAGATGATTGTGGACAGCGCCGGCTTGGGATTCGAGCTCAAGGTCGATGGGGTCCGGTATGGCCGTGTAGATGCGGATTTCCAATAACAGTTTAATATATTGGTGGTCATGTTTTGGGGATCTGGGTTTGGATCTGGTTTCGGATCTGGTTTTGGGTGCTACTGTACTATACTGGATGAAAGGGGTGAACATAAGGGTGTGTTCGGTCGGCATTCACCGCCGGCCAGTTCCATAACAGCAATATGTTACACATTACAAGCATATCTCCGAGAATCAAGGTATTTCTTGCGTCACACAAGAAATCAGAAGACCTTATAAACTATGTCGAGAGAAAAAGATGAGGCTGTCATACGGGGGTGGTTCAGTGCCGATTGGCCCCCACACTCATTATCACAGCGGCAGACATGTCAAATTTCACCGTCTGAATCCGTCCAAGTCGATGTCGCCAGACAAGAGGCAAAGAAAATCCCAATGACACCTTCCCGGCTGAGGATCGGAAGTAAGGCGTCCATGATGGTTTGCATGATTGTTTTATTATTGGGGGGGGGGGGATTTTTTTTTTGGTGCCCTCTCCAGGCGGATAGAACCTGTTTCGGGGAAGGCTGCGTGAGGCAAATAATGCAGGGTAACTTGATAGCTTGACCGCAGTGGTCTGCCCATGGTTCGCCCATACAAGCCGGGCGTAAATTCTCCTGCAGGTCAGAAAAAACACAGCCACCCCTTTCAGGGTTTCTCCTGTACATCCCATACTGCCGCGCACCTACTTGCACCTACGCAGGACGGAGACCTCCTTCCTTTTCTTTTTTGTCTGTCCAGGGCGGATCTTCCCGTTTTGCCACTGGACACTGTGGACAGCGAGCAAAGTATGTATCCTCGGTGGCTTGGCTGGATGTTTAGTTGCCGTGAGGCGGTCAGGGGTAGAGCAGGGAAATGTGTATAAGACTTTTGTCCTCCCCCGGGCTTGGTTGCCGTGAGGGACTCTGATGGGTTTGCTTTGCTCTTGTTTTTGCACACCGCTCATATTGTCACGAGGGCCATTGTGATTTTTCTTTGTGTCGAATTGTTCGATTGGCTGAGATTGTTAAGCACCGCCCTGTGTATCTACTGTGGTATCGATCCTTCATAATGCCCAAAGCAACCTTCCTCCGTCCATCAATCCCACTCGTCAAGAATGATCAAAATAACATAACATAACATAACATAACATAACATAACATAACATAACATAACATAACATATCATATCATATCATCGTCAGTCTTCAGCCGTCACTCATCACCGTCCGTTCCGTACCTAAAAACATACCCGAAACTTCGTTACGCCGTGGAGCCCGGAAGGAGCCGCCTGAGAAAGCAGTACCACAGTACTAAAACGCAGAACCAAAGAAATACCAAGGCTAGACCAGCAAGTGGGTTACCTAGATGGGCGACCACCGCCTACCTGTGTTCTGTGACAGACGGGTTCCTGCGTCTTTCGTCGACGGATCGCCAAAAACACCCGGACATCCAATACCATGGCCCGGGGAGAAACTGGGCAAGAAGGAGATGTAACGACGAACAGGAGGAACGATGAACAACAGCATTTGCAATCCCATACCACCAAGGGCCAGAGCCTTGTGAGGCCTGAGAGCCCACCGGCCGCCCCCACGCATCGTCCTCGGCCCGAATTCACCACTTTGCTAGTCCTGCTGCGGCTCGAAGACTGGAATGCAGCCCCTGCCGTTGGGTACTCACCCGGATGGAGGGTAAACAGAAGACTAGAGAGGTTGGGATGGGGGAGGGTATAAGTAGAGGTGAGTAACACAAGTCTGTTTGTGGGTACTAGCCCTCAGAAACAACGGATCAACCGACTTCACCCCCCCTCCTCACCCCACCCTACCATGGTTCACTTCTTGTGTCTCTTCCTGGACGACTCGTGTCTGTCTTTCTTCTTCTCCTGACGTCGGTCATTGGATGCCGAGGCAGGTTCCTCATGGACCTGCTCGAGCGGCCACGCAGACCGACCGCCCGGTATCGGCGGCGCCGTTGTTGGATTCAACCTGTTCATAACCTCCTCATAAGTCTGGCTGCTGATTATACGCTCGTGCCTGACGTGCTTGATCAAGCAGCCGTCTGGCCGCATGTCAGAGGCTCGACAGCCATCTTCTATGATATGGTTACGGATATGCTGCATGCGTATTCGGAAGTTCTCGTGCTTGTCACCGCCGCATAAATAGTTGTTCGCGTCGAAGGTGAATGTATCGCAGAACCCTTCACGTGGGAAATGAATCGAGATCAGCCTTCCCGCAATAAAGGCCAGACTTGGCTAAAGAAAATGACTACTTACAGCATTTCAGCTTAGTCGGAAACTTGTGCTTCAGGTGTACCTCGTGGTGTTCCCTCCACGCCATCTCCTCGTCACCTTGGAACCTAATGGTGCAACCAGTCAGGTTTCGGAACTCGCAAGGGAGTTCATACCGGTTCTGCGGTGGCTGCTGTTGCGCGATGTGGTGAACCACCGTGTCGGGCTGGTACCTGGGAGGGGCAGTCGATGGCGCGGTCGATACGGACGAGCGCGTATAGCTGGAGGACGCGTAACTGGAGGACGTATAGCCCGATGATGCATAGCTGGACGATGCATCATAACTGGGGGCCGCATAGCTACTCTCGCAAGGGTAGGGCCCGCCGGTCGTGGTCGAGTCGCCTCCGTACCCAGCGCCATAAGCAGAATCTGGTGCGGTGTTATAACCACTCGTTGGTTGGTGTATGTACTCAAGGTTGTTGCGGGGGTATTGTTCCCATGTCGAATAATCCGGCTGGCTATACTGGTGACTGGACTGGCCACTCCGAGGGACATGGGCATCGGTGAGGTCCTCCAAGCTGGGACTGTCGGCAAGATCACTTCCATTCACCTTCCCCTTTCCCTTCCCCTTTGAGTGGTGCCCATTGTTTGGCTGCATGGTTGGGACTTCTACTGAGACACGATGGCTGACTTGATGATAGATAACGGTAACAGTGTTTGAAGATGCATGTAAGGGAGGAGGGGCAGTGACACACTGGTAAAGAGATGAATTGCAAGTGCAGATGGAAGATCTCGACCAAGAATTCGACCGAAAAGAAAAGAAAAGACGTCAGATATATGTCCTCGGGGTCTTCTCAAGAAAGACAGGAAACCGGCGGTAGGCGACGGCATGCAGCGCTGGCAGACCCGTCCTCCGCCTTGTCGAAGGGAGAAGTCAACGAGACCAAGCGATGATGCAGTACTTGCTGCAAGACGCCACGCCCTGCAGCCCACCAAGATCTGACAGACTGACAGAGAACCCACCGCGCGCGCACACACACGCATACACACGCCCCAAAGACCGTGCAACAAAAGACGCGAGTATCTGGTTGAGTTCAGAGCCCGTCAGACGACCCACGGGAAGATGACGACGACTACGGTGTACAGGGAGCTTTGTTACTCGCTTCTGCCGTGCCATGTCTTGCGATGTGGATGTCATGGCCGTGGGGGGCATATTGGCTTCCTTCCGTTTTGCTTTTCCTCTCCACAAGTCACAAACCTCTCGGGCTCGGGTTTGAAGCCACCAGCACGCCGGCAAGCACCCCTCCACCCGCCACTTCCCCGTCGGTTTCGCAAGTTTTGGGCCGAGCGTCAAGGATGGGATGGGCGGTGATTCGAATTTCCACAGGCATCTGATATTGCTGGACGCACACCATCAAAAGATTCCTTGCTGCATATGCAAGTCGCTGCCCACCGGTTGGCCTAGCGCAGCTCGACCCTCACTGCTATGAATTAGCGGTCCTTTGTTGGCTAGTGGCCTCTCGCCTCTGCATGGCATCAACTGCGTAGGACGATGCGTGTCATTGAGCAGATGTCCCTGTTCAGTGGATTCTTCCATGTCTCGTCGTCGCGGAAGACGGAAGATATGAAACTTCCTATCTTTTCTTCGGGAGGACGGCCACGTCTGCCGCAGATCCCTCGACTCCCATGCTGCTTTGTTCAAGGGTTCATGCAGCAAGCCTATAAGCCAAGGTCCGCCGCAGTATCACGCCGGGGAAAAATGCCACATTCTCAGGCCTGGTTTCCCATTACGGCTACGGTCGATCCAGCCCGATACGCGCCGACATGGCTTCTTGTTGGCTCACCGCAAGAGAGCACCCATTGTGAATGGCTGCGATATGTGATACCCAACGGCAACACCAATCATATAGGTTGTTCATGTGCGCCGTCTCAAGCTTTGGCGGTCTGTCTAGCAATATCTCGAGACAATACCTCCCTGAGAGGCCGGTTGCATGTGATGCACCCGCGGCCCGGAAGGGGTTGATCCCCGGGACTGGACGATCTCTCCCGCAACTGGAGGCTCTTCTGATGGCCGCGTGCACCCAGATGAGGAGCACACGAAAATGGGAAGCAACATGCAGAGCCTCCAGAAATGAGTTAGGATCTTTGCAGAGCCACAAGTCCATGAAATTGATGGATTGAGGAAGTACAATGCTCAAACCAAACCCGCATGCTAAGGAGATATGCTTCCATGTCGGATGCAAGCAGTTGTCGGCATGTAGTACTTGGTATGCAGCCATTCCATCCGTCAGCAAGCGTTCTTCGAAGGCCACGCGACGGCCCGCAAGAGAGCATGGGACAGGAAGTGACTTGTTGGGGAACAAAGGTCCGTCTGGGAAGGTGGGTCAGGGCAGAAACCCCCAAAAATCCGGGCCATTTCCAACATTTTGAGGCTCTGCGGTGTTTCATTCGGAGCACGGCCTCCTTTACCTCCCCCCACTTCACCACGATAGGTCACTCTCAAGCTGGTCAAGCTGGCTGCATCATGCAGGTTGCATCCAATCATCAGGGTCTCGAATGCGTCGTTTGCATCTTTGCACCGTTGTTCAGCCGAACGCCATGGGCAAATCCTCAGATCCGGGAATGCGTCCTGGATGACTCTGCAAAGTCACACCGGTCCCGACTAGCTAAAGGGCACATGATTGCTTTTTCCAACAGCGGTTGGACGCATCAGGCCAGTATGACTCCACGTCAGGGCCCGCGTGGCTGATATGCCTTCCGCCGTCGCAGATGTGTGTGGGAGGAGCCGAGCAAGGCGCCAGTGGGCCGGACTAAGTGCTTCGAAAAGGACCTCGGTGAAGCCATACAGGAAATTATTGCCGGATGGCGAATGATGACCAACGTCTTGGTAAACGAGTCGATTCTCGACAAAGCTTGCGTGCGTAAAAACGAGCGGCAAACCATGCTCGATGACGACGAGGTAGGTGTATGAGACGATATTCTTTGTTTGTGTAGTCCTGAGTACTGTCATGTCGTGCGTGCACGGGGCAGCTTTTCGTACAAAGCCCAGCCGCTGGCAGCACCGAAGAAAACACGGCAGGCGACACCGGCGACTTGCAAGACCGTGAAAGCCTCCGGTACCACAGAGTAGATGCTGGCACCCGATCCTCCTGTCTTCGAGTCTTTCACATGGCATGATCATGACGATCATGACGGCGTGATCTATTCAGCACTGCATAGAACCCTCGCCCTCGATATCACATTTCTAAACTGTAACTGCCCACCGTTCTCGTCGCCTCGCTTGATGATGCCGGGGAAAGTGACACAACAGATCTCCCTCTGAACAAGGTTCTCTTCGTCCTCGCCTCCGATATCCTCCATAGTGCCATGGTCGAATATGACCTGCTGATGAGGCAATATTTCGGGCATCCAGACCTCGAAGACGGCCTTCTGCACCACCAGCAGTCGTGATAGCTCGATGGCGCTGTTCACGAGCTGTCGAAGTGCTTGGTTCCTTGCATCTGTGGTCGACGCTGCTGTGTTGCTGCTTCCGGACCTGCCGGCGGTGTCTGTTGTGATCGAGTCCAATGCCCTGTCTATCCTGGTCACAACGTCCTCGGCTGCTTGTGTCGTCTGTACCTGCATATTGTGTGCCGCGTCCCTCTTCAACATGGACAGGGTTACGGAGCGCCAATGGTTGACGGACTCAACAGACCCTGGAGTGTGCGTGTGAGCTCAAAAGCTTGTCTCGGCCCGAAGCCACTGTAAGCGAGTGGATAAGCGACCTGGGAGTCACTTACCGAAAGACTCTAGCAGTTTCTCCATTTGCCTCAACTGCAGCTCCTGTTCGGGGGACAGACCCACGAAGTATGAGCGGAATATCCCCTGCACCAAGATCCTAGACACAACCGACTGCAGAAGATGGACCTTGGCCGTCTGGGCCAGCTCCTCGTACACGGGCACAAGCTCCGCCAGCTCCTGCAGCGCCGCCTCATTTGCCTTGGACAAGTCGATCTTGGACTTCCTGAAATTCGTAATGACCCAGTTCTGTAGCCCGTTGCCCAAGTTCGCCATGCCGGCAGCGAACACCTCATCGCTCGTCGTGCCATCCGCCCTGGTGCTTGCGCTCACCCACTCCTTCAAGCCTCGGATCTGTGCCTTCAGGTCCCGGATCTCATCACCCTTGTCTTTGAGCTCCATCTCCAGCGCATCCCTCCACCCTCTCGGGGCATCCTCTGTCTCCGCCTCTCGCGCACGTATCTCATCCCTCAACAGTCGTAGCTCCATGTCTGTGCGCAGAAACTGCTGGTTCAGAGCGCTGTGCTTGGCCTGCCAGAACGAGGCGGTCTCGCTCTCGTTCTGCGAGAGCTTGTCGAATTCTCGCTTGAACTCGGTCTCCATGACCGTCAGCTCTCGTTCCAGACTGGCTATGCGCATGTCCTTCTCTTTCGCGGCAGCTTCTGTGGAGGAGGACAGCGCCGTGGCGGCGAGAGACCTCGTGCTCAATGCGGTGCCGCTCCCGCGGGGGCCGGGCATTGTTGTTCCATTGCTGGTCGAGGGCGCGCCGCCGCTGGCTTTCGGCGTGCGGGGCCGGCTTTCGGGGCTCGGGGAGGAGTCCAACTGGGCTCGAGGAGTCGTCGAGGAAGAAGCAGGTACTTCTTTGCGTGGGCTACCGCCCCGGAAGACGTGTGTTGGCCCCTTGGAGCCGCCCGCCGCGCCGCGCTTGTCTGGAGGGCTCATTGGGTCCAGATGGGGTGTTCGTGGCGCACTTGTACAGGTGGTGCTACCCAAGGTTCGTTTGGCTTCAGGGTCGGTAGGATTTCGACGAAAAATAGCCGTAGCACATGCTCCTGCAGCAACAAAACTGCGGCATCGTGTAAGTTACTCCGGAGGGGGGAGGCTGGCTTATTCAAGACGAGCGACCTTATGTTGGTGCCTGGATGTCAACTCACATTGCCTCCTTCTGGAATCACCTGAAGACGGCATAGCGGCAGTCGAAGGTCAGATATTAGTCCACATTGTTAGTAAGCGGGCCAGTCCGTAGCAGCCGTTGCAACAGGGGGCTCATTCTGTGTAGCCCCCAAGACCTTATTTTCAAGGCACCCTGACACAGTATCATGCATACGAACCTGCAAACTCCTTTCCCTGTCAATAAAAGAATTGATCGATATTATTTCTACTGCGCAGCTATAGCCAGCCTATATCAACTTGAGAACATATGTAGAAGGTTGGGAGTTTCTTTCGGAAACTCGAAGGGAACTTGCAGCAGACTCGTGCACGGACGCCATACTGATAAAACGGGCCCTGTGCCCACCCCCAGGTTCAGGGTACTTCAAGACCCTGAGCCTCAAGCAGGTGCCCATGGCGGTTGATCAGTGGTTGTGACTAACGACATCTGCGACATCAACAACCTTGAACCCATGCCATTCATTCATTCCCTTGATCCATATGAGCCCTCGTTTCTAACTGAAGTAGCACATCCAAAAACGGCAGTGGCTCCCCGTCATACATGAACAAGCTGTTAAGAGGAGGCACCAAGATGTCTTCTTCCCAGAAGCCCAAGGCGCCCCAACTCACACACTTCCTCTGCATCCCCCTCGCCACCGCCACATCGCGGCCCCAGCTGTCTCAGACCCTGGCCTCCTTCCAAGACGATGTCACCCGGCCTAAGGACCTCGGCGGTTTCGAGCTGCCCGCCGAGGCGGTCCGGCCCGTCGGGACACTTCATCTTACGCTGGGCATGATGTCGTTCCCGAAGGACGAAGGGCTGGAAAAGGCTGTCGAGCTGCTCAGGTCGCTGAGGCCGAGGGAGATCTTGTCCACGGTTGAGAGGCCGCTGATGCCTGGGGAGACGAAGGAGACGGCTGCTTCAGGGGCAGATGCGGAGCAACAGCAGCCGCAGGTACTCATCAGGCTGAAGGGCTTGCATCCGATGCAGAAGGTCGAGAAGGCAACGGTTCTCTACACGCCTCCATCGGACCCGCACGGCATCCTTCAGGGTTTCGGCGAGAAGGTCAAGGCACAGTTCAAGGAAGCCGGCCTCCTTGCCCCCAGCGACCTGCCGTTGCTGTTGCATGCTACTGTCGTCAACACAATCTACGTCAAGGGGCGGAATAAACACGGCGCTGGCAAGAAAAAGTGGGAGAGAACCATCATTCAAGACGCCCAGTCCATAATCGACCGGTATGAGGATCAGGTGTGGATGGAAGACGTGCCACTGAACAAGATTGCCATATGCCGGATGAGTGCCAAGCCAATTGAAAAGGACGGTGCTGTGGTAGATGCTGCGTACGAGGTTGAGGCCGAGGTAGATTTCTGAAAGGGGAATTATAAAGGAAGAGGCACCGCAATCTATAGGCTTTGAGGACATACACGGCTACGCCAATTATCTGTGAGCGAGATGAACCAATGTTGCTCGCGGTGGCAGGGCATATCCCAAGGCTTTGCTCGTTTAGGTCTATTGGTCCGAAGTGTTGTTAAGTTTGGCCGGTATATCGGTTGAAAAGGCCTGAAGTAGATGCTGTAATCAAATAGTCTGTCGGGGCGGGCCTTGTGGAGCATTACGGGCCATGTCGCATGGGCAACGATGTGTGCAACTCTACGTTGACTCCAATGGGGTGAAGGGTCTACAGATCGCTCGCGACCGGACTGACCAACATTTACGATTGGAAGGTCGGGAAAGAAAGATGCCCATAGTAATCAAACGATTGGAGTGCTCACATGGAATAGACACATCCACTTCGGCTGGCTTGGAGATAGAGGACGAGGGTCCATTATCTTGATGGCCAGCCGCGATCTCTGGCTATGGCACAGGCACAGAAACCCTGGAACAAATGTCATTCATCAAATAGAACCCCACGGGAGAGAAATTGAATGAATCCATTTGTTGAGCATTTGCTTGTTTGGAATGGAAGCAATGCTTGTAAACCAGGTGAGTAGAATTGCTAACTCTCAAGACTACTGTCTAGTCTAGAGCCAGGGACCGAATGTCGGCAACAATAACTCTGAATGTGTCGTTGAGGAAGAGTCCCTCCAAGAGCTGCTGGGTAGACATTTCCTCCCCTATTAATCTCCAATGAGGCTATAACCTTTTTCGTCTGATACAAGAACTAGGACGTTGATGCGTCTCAGCCAGAAACATAAAACCCGGGGGAAAATAACGTGCTATCCTGCAAAATGCTGTCCAAAGGGATCGGTGTGAAGTCTTCGTTGGAACCCAATCCGAAGAGGTCCGCCATTAGCTTCCTGGGTATGCACGAGGACACCTTGAATGTGTCCTACCGTGTCAAGAGGGGTTTGTCGCGTGAAGTCGCCGATTCGAGAGACTGCCAAAGGGAACAGGTCTTGACCCTCAATCGCCGTTGGGCTCGGGGCTGTTAAAGAAGACTTTCAATTCCTTCTCGAGGTCGGCGTAATCGACCTTGACGGCTTTCAAGGCCTCGGTGATTTTCTTCAGGCAGACCTCTTCATCGGTCTCGGGCGTTCCGGCGAGGTCGAGCTTGTGGCCGTATTGCTGAATGACCTGGCAGCTGTCGCGGATCTTGTTGAAGCCAAGTGTGGCCGAGGATCCTTTGAGGAAATGACCAAGGCTCGATAGCTCGTCCAGGTTCTTATCTTCCCTGTGAAGACGAAGAAGATGGTCAGCTGAAGGCCCATGGCTGATGAATAACCCCAGTTCAGATGGGCGCAAGGTGTTGTGGGCAAGCCAAATCTATGGTCTTGAAGGCAGCACAGAAGGGAGGGTCGGAGCTCACAGGGCGGTGTCCATCTTCTCGAACGTCTCCTCGACCTGCTCGAAGAAGTTGAAGACTAGGGGTTTGGAGAACTCGCGCTCAGCCTCGTCCTCATCCATCTCCAGGATCTGGGAGAAGGTGGCCATGTCGACATTGTCGCCAAAGTCTGGCACGGTGGAGTCGTCGGTCTATCATTATTTCACATGATTAGCAGCAACACTACACAGCCAACTCTCCATGGCATGACAAGGGGCGGTAGAGTGGTGAGCTTTGATGACATACTTCAGGCATGGTGAATGGCTTCCTGGTGCTTTGGCGATATGCCTCCTACTGTAGAGGTTTATAAATAAAGGAGGGGTTTCCCCAGCTGTAGAATATGATAGCAGGTGACAGTCAGAGGAGTGCAAGCCCCGTCGGTCCCTATCAAATATATTACTTGGTCAGCCAGGTGCAGAAAAAGAACGTGTGGGTCTAATGTTGCGGGCCTTTGACAGAAGCGGGCCAGCCGTGATGCAAGAGGGGGAAAGGACAGGAGGTGTGGGATCAAGCATCCAGCCATGTGCAGTAGATGTGATGAGTGGCTTGGAATTGTTCCCAGCACTCGAGGGCCAGACCAGAAAGATGGGATGAGAGCCCACTTTGGGCAAGTAGCTATATAGGAGCTCCAGGTGCCTCTTGGTTCCCATATGATAGTTCCCTACCTCAAGCGGTAGACAGGTATACTGTGGCAGCAGCTTGAGGAGTCAAGATGGGGGTTGATGTCTGCTTTTTCACAAGGCTTCAGGTGAGATACGCAGTGATGTCAAAAGGTCGTTGAGTTGAGACAGAAACAGGGGAATGAATACGACGGGACAGAAGTCCTCCTAAGCTTCCAAGTCAGGTGAAGAAGATGCATCGACGGCGAGCTTACCTGCTACTGGGGAGAATGGTATACAACGGAGACGGCTGAAAGAGTAGTCTCGGAGGGAAATGTCAGTCGCGGACAGAGTGAAGGTATGTGCTGAGTGGTAAGATGTTGGTTGGTGGGGGAAACAGGACAGGCTTCTTGAAAGGTCAGATTAGCGCGGGGCGCATAACGGTTTATGGTGAGGTCGATGATGTGGTCAAGGTGGACACCTTATAATTAGGGTCTGCAGGTACTTACTTGCCTTATCGACAAGCTTTCACAGTCCACGGGTATTCCGACACGGTGGTTTAGGGGCAGGGCAGTTTGAAGGTGTGTCGCGGCAAGGAGGGAAAAAGGTGCTTGTTTAGAAAGGGCCTCGTCACTATATTAGCGTGAGGAAAGGGTGCGGGTACCGTAGTGGCATAGTGTTTTCTGGCAGCACTGAGTCTGGATGGTGAGGGGGCCTGACGGACCGGGTAAACATACAGTGTGCTTCTGGAAGACTACTAGTACACTGACTGGTATTTACGTAGAGTAGGTACCTACCGACCTCGAGAGGTACCTACCGACCTCGAGAGGTACCTAGGTAGCTGCCTAGTAACCTTGGAAATTACCTGCCTAGGTAGGTAATCTAGCACCACGGCCACACAGTACTCGAGAGCACTGCAACGAGGCTCAGGGACTATTGTGCGTGTTACCAAAAGGTGTGATGTTTCCCTTTTTGACTCTCATTCATTTAAAGTTACTGGTACACTGCAAGTACTACGTATCTACAACGTCATTTGCAGGGTCCATTTCCAGGGTGGAGTGCGACCTTCCCGAGTGGGTCTGGGCAGGGGTTTATCAACGCCTATGCCTACATGTATTGTATGTGTGAACTGCAGAACTCGTCTTTAGTCTTTTTCTTTCCTGCAATTATACCAGTGGCTCGCAAAACAACAATTTACCAAGACCACGATTATCATCCTTTGAAAGTGCGTGTTGACACAAGTCTGTCAATATCATTCTTTGCACTGGCGAAGCGGTCGAGTTTGATCGGATCGAGGGTGAAGGAAGACTCGACCGGCTCCGTGTACGGAGACGGTGCGAGTACAAGGACAAGACCACGAGACCACGAGAGCCGAACTGATCTGCTCCCTCCATCCATACCTCCCTTTAAACCTAGAGACGTTTGCTGACATACGGCGTAGGTATACGTTACCCCGAACTCTGAAGATCTACCTTCTTGCCTCCAAATTAAGTTCTAAAGAAAGGTCGACAGGCCGTGGTTCCCTTCAGATCCAAGTCCATCAATGAAACGACCGCTCAGGCACCATCGCCAGATGCAACACGTATCGCCGCAGGCCGGTGAGCACGAAGCCGGCAACTTTCCTAGCGTCCCGCTTGCGATTGACAGTCTGGAAGTTGCCCAGATGCATAATAGTCCATGGCTTACACCGATGGGGTCATGATCGACATGCCCACCAACCCTGCTGGCAGCGACACAAGCCCAACTCGTCCGTACACCGAAGCAAGCCAACGCAAAGCAACGCCCACACGAGCAGCTTTGAATATCATGGGGAATTGATCATCCCACTACCCAGCCGGCATCGAAGATACCTTCTGGCTACTGCAGATGAAATTCGGCACATTCCGACTTCTGCGCTTTCACCATGCGCGTAGTGATCGAGCTGAAGAAAAGTTGGAAGCCTGAAAAGACAATTTCCCGTTTTCTCCGCCTCTGTTTGAGTACGAAGTCCATGCGATCGGAAGATGGTACCGAATCGCAGACTGGCCTTTAGAATGTCATGGGAACCTTGGGACTTGGTCCTCTGATCTAAGGACATCCCGGGTTTGACAACGAATGGTCGGCGGACTAGTACGCCATCGCACACCACCGTCCCTTTTCCCTGGCCCGATGGTCTGGCGACGAATACAATCAAAGGGACAAGGCCGTCGGCGACACAGGCAAGCCAGGAAATCTTGGCTAGCTAAAGGGCTTCTGACAATGGTCGCGCCAATTTTCCAGGGCCGGCCCTACCCACCGGATGACAGCTTCTGCGATGCTCACATCGAAACTCGGCCATCTTGGGATCCCGCATCGGTAGCATGAACGGCAGATATTGATAGGGCTTCATCCTGCCCCTCATCAACGGTTGCTCTTTGTTTTAAAGTCCGCAACGGCGACAGTCGGCCGTTCATTAGCAGCACTGGAGTACCATACTATTAGTAAGTTTTTACCAGTGCCATGGTTATACGTCATAGTCGCTCCTGTGTACCCTCCGTGCAGACGGCACTAAGCCAGGTTTGGCATCCCAGACTGTGATTGCTGCAAGGGTCTCTGCTCTTGGCGGGGGAATATCTGGGTCGAGCGTGGGTGATCTCGGAATATCTTCGCATTAAGCCTGTCGGCTTCACCTGGCACCTGGGCACCTCTTGCTCCCCTTTTGACGGTGTCCCTCAGTCCCTCCACACTTCCATAGGTGTGGGCATTGTCCAGACGGAGTGTCCCCGACAAAGCCCCTGTTCTGTGCAACGTCCCAATGCATGGGGAGATCCTTTGGACCAGTCAGCCAGTAGGACAACGTCGACTGGGCCCAACTCCGTTGCTCATGAAATCGGAAATTCGCGGCTCCTTGTAGTGTACATCGGGCTACACAGTACCCCATACACGGCCTTTAAAAACCCCTTCGCGGCGGCGGGCAGATTCGATCGATGGTTAGGATTGACGCTAAGACACCAAAATTCCGCAACCGCGAACGGCGACGGCCCACTGCACTACTCCAGGGGTGGGGGGTTTCTACCAGTCAGCTAGGTATTTATTACGTGCCGTAGTTCTTGCTGGGTGCCAGTCCGGCCCTCCTTTCAAAGCCATGACTGTATGTACTATGGTATTGCATACAGTAGTGCCTTGCACCTAGGTATACTTGGGACCATACGCTTTGCTACTGGTTAACCACAGTCTTGGAGACAGCAATGCGGAAATGACACCGCGGCTGATCCCGTGCACAGACTCCGGAAGTCTATCAGCCTTCCGGAGCGGTTCATTCGCCCCGAAAACCTGACTGCCGTTGGCAAGGCTCTCACGGCACATACTGCGTGGGCTACCAGCCTACTACCAGTAGGTGATTGGGAGACCGCCTGTCGCTCGGGACCTCGCCGTCTGACGGTGGTGAGCTTGCGAAGAAGTGGGTCTCTCGGCGCGGCTAGCAGTCCTGCACATCCGGTGTCTTCGGAATCATTTCGAGAGCTGTGAACATTGTCACCGTCGCAGTCTTGTCTTCGGGGAGAAAAGCCTTGAGAAAAAAAATGAAAAAAATAACGTAGAGATTTCGAAATTCTCTCATCCTAAAGCAATCCGAGGAAATTGAGAAAATCATGCACGAGAGAACTGACAGGCTACCCTCTTTAGCAAGATAAACCGAACGACCCCATGTTTTGTACCACACAGTACTCACTGCTCCAGCTAGCGAGTTCCTACTTGACACCGGCCCTCACCGTTTCCCATCACCTTGACGGGAGGAAAGGGACCGAAAGTAGCATGTACAAGCAAATGGGCTGGTCGGCCAGGCAAAATCATGCATGGAGGTTGCAGAGTGACATTCCTCGAAAACCTGTTTTTGACAGCTTCTCCAACCAGTCGTCTCTCACCCAGGCTTCCAGAGCCCATCACGGCAAGCATCCCAACCCCCAGGTGCCCCTTTAGGGCCGGTTGAAACTTGAATCAATCACGAGAAATTCCGCCATCAAAACACCATTATATACTCCTGCTGAAAGTCATTATTGGTGTGTTTGTAATGTAAAGGATCCGCGCGGCCGGCAAGTAGAAAGGGTGTTGAACAGGGTATCGGCTGCTCGCGGCGGCACGGTAATTCTGTGAGGCTGACTTCGACCGACCACTTCCGTTCGAAGCCGGGAAGTCTCCTGGGCCGCGGGGTACGGTTTCCAAGGCTGCTGTAAGCAGGTCCCCGAGGCACCTGTCACAGCGGAGTCGTCTCCACTATAACGTAGCTGGCAAGCGCGTGGGCAAGCCCACTAGGTATCGATGTATCGCATCGAGAACGTGCTCCGCTGCTTTTAGGCTCGCATCTTATCTCCGGGTCGTATGTAGAGCTGCAGGGCCCATTGATTGCCTTCTTCAGGACCAGGCAACCTTCGAGGCAACAGACAGCAGCCAAGCTGCATCTTGCCAGCCGCCCTCGTCGACCTTGGGCGGGGGCAATTGTTGCTCAGATAGGGATGTGACTCCCTCAAACTGTCTCTCAAAAGGAGTCTCAGGCACGGATGCCTCTTCCTCACCATCACTTCCTTCTCCATCAGCCTCTTCATCTTCGTCGTTCTCCTCGACAGAGAACAAGGCCCACCCCAGTATATTGCCGAACCACGTGCTTGGCCGGGCATTGCCACTCTTCACGAGCCGCCTTACATCGGCTTCATCGTCCTGGCTGGTGTCTTGTTCAATCCCGGTCGCCTCTAGATTTTCATCCAAATTGACAAAGTCTGGACCTGGGACAAAGTCCTCGAGCGCAGAATTATGTGATGCGAAGTACCCGTCAATGGCTGTCCTCTCACCTGGCGTCACCAGCTGACTTCGGCTGGCCGTCCGGCTCGCATACAAGCTCCCACGATGGCTCATGAGCGGCGAGTCGTCTCCTTCCAGGTACACCTGGCTGTTCCTATGACTGGCGTGTTTGCTCACAAGCGCATTCTCACGCGCCAGCCTCTCCCTTTCGAACAGATCGGGATGGTGTCCGTCGTCTTCGTCCCCTGCGCTCCTCATGCCCGTCAAGCTGGTCGAGCTGGCCCGGGACACCAGCCATGACTGCCCTTTCGATTCTCGAGTCTCGCTGCTTATCAGAACACCTGCGCGGAGGAGCCAGTCGCTGTCGGTCCGGCCGGGGGCGGAACCTGGCTCCTCTTTCTTCGGCCCCCGCCGGTGCCCTCCCGGCGTTGTGGTCCCGGATCTAGGTGTCCGGCTTCGTTCCAGGTGCACAGCAGACTTGCTTTTCGATAAGGGAGTTGTTGACCCTGGGCGAGAATGAAGTCGGTTCCTGGATGTAGCTCGCACCGGGGAACGGCTCAGTAATGAGGGCGTCGTTGGGGCCGACTTGCCCTGGATGTATGAGGTAGAGTGTGTTGGGAGAGTCAAATCCGGGAAGATCATATCGTTATCGTTAATGGGCAGCTTGGTAGTAAGTGGAGCAAGAGAAAGACGGTTGAGGTTTGTTGATGAGCGGTTCTTCCGCCTGCCCTGGCTCGAATGCTGATTATAAGTTGCGTCCATGTTGACGTGATTTTGCCTTGTCGAGACGGAACCCCGCGACCTCCTACTCCCAACTGAAACTGCGAACTGTTCTCGTGTCTATTACAGGGCCAATTTTCACTCGTCAAGAACTAGCAGAATGAGGGAGGAAGTGGTATGTATTGTAGATGGAAACAGGCGATATGTGGGCTGATGGGTATGTATAAACATGTGTCGCATCTCCCCGGATTGTAAGGCGTCAGGGCGTGTAGCGTGTTGGGGAGGAGGGGGACGGGGCAACAGGGGAGGCAAAGGTGGAGTGGTTGCCATGTGAAGCTCCAAAGGTTGCAACAGAAAGCTGCAAGCTCAACCGAGAGATCCCGGCAGGCCTGTAAAACCGGCCAGCTGCTGGCCACCCCCTTGCAAAAGGCGCTAAAAGACGATCGGCTTCAATTCTTTCCCAGATCGGATTTGCTTCAAGGCACACTGTCAAGAAAAATTGCACGAGGAGCGATTCGCGCAAGAAAAGCTGTTTCAAGGACAGTGCCTACTTGCTTTATTGCACACAGTCTCCGCATCAAACGGGTTTTGCGAAAGGACGCCCGTGAGAGCAGATGTGAAGGTCATCAAGGCATCTCGCTGTGACTTGTGACCCTTGGCAGTCGGTTCTACGAGAGATACAAAGCATGAGGAATCTACGGAATATCTGCCATAAGGTTGGCAAAGCAGCATCGGATATCACGGCAACATGCTGGGATCCCAGCAAAGATGAGATCTTAGTTACCTGTGGTCCAGCTGCGCCGGACCAGAAAATCGAACTCTTGAGGGTCGTTGAGGATGTAGGCCGTCTAGATCCAGCCTTCCCGTTGTAAGTCACCTGCATGCTCGATAAGCGTGGTTCGATTTGGTGTCGGAGCTCCTGCCCTGCTGGGCTATCGCCTGTCTTGGAAACTGTCACTAAATCATCCCCAGACTATGCGAGCGGATAGCATCATGGGATGCGCCCAGTCCGAATCCAGACTTGCCAGTGGACAGGATAGTGAGCCTTCATTATTTCAGCGACACTGCAACAGCATGTCTTGTCCTCGAGGGCGGCGACATTGTCATCCTTCAGGAACCGTCAGGCCCCGAGGATGTTCATATCGAGATTATGGGCTCTATCGATGCCGGTATCACCGCTGCACGATGGTCACCGGACGAGGAGCTTTTGATAATCACCACCAAGGCCGATGCTGTCGTCTTCATGAGCCGCAGCTTCGACGGCATTGCCGAGGCGACCATGACTCCCGAGGACCTGTCAGCCTCCAAACATGTCAGTGTCGGCTGGGGCAAGAAGGAGACACAGTTCCAGGGAAAGGGCGCCAAGGCGAAAGGGCTTCGTGACCCAACAATACCGGAGAAAGTCGACGAAGGGAACCTCAGTCCCAATGACGACGGCAGGACGAGCGTGTCCTGGAGAGGAGATGGCGCCTATGTTGCGATTAACTCCACCGATTCCGCATCAAGGAGAGTCATTCGCGTTTATACTCGAGATGGTGTACTTGACGGTGTAAGTGAGCCGGTGGATGGCTTGGAGGGTGCCCTGAGCTGGAGGCCGGCAGGAAACTTGATGGCTGGAATCCAGCGTTTCTCTGACCACATCGACGTTGTCTTCTTCGAGAAAAACGGACTTAGGCATGGCCAGTTCACACTTCGCTCCACCGTACCGCTGGATGGCCCAAATATACGCATCAGCTTGGAATGGAATTCGGACTCTACGGTTCTCGCAGTCTCCTTCGCTGACACCGTCCAATTATGGACGACGGGTAACTACCATTGGTACCTCAAGCAAGAAATCCTCCTAAGGTCCCCCTGCTCGCAGCTCTCGTGGCATCCAGAGAAGGCTTTGCGTCTCGCTATTGCCGCTACAGGTTGGCTATTCATTCCAATTTTTCAACGGACCGCTGCTAACCAGAATTAGACAACATTCTCTATACCGAATTCGTTCTCGCTGTGGCAAGAGGCTCACTCATGCCACCCCAGGATCATGGAGCCGTTGCGGTGATAGACGGCAAGACCGTGAAGATCACTCCTCTTCGTACTGCAAACGTGCCCCCGCCTATGGCTATGTTTGAGATTGAAGCCAGTCATACTGTCATAGACGTTGGCTTTTCCCATGACAACTCGACCATGGCGGTTCTCCATCACAACGGTGTTGACTTGTATGAGTGGCAAACCAAAAACGGCCGCTCTTCAGCTCCCCGGCTACTCACGAAACTTGATTCTGAACACGACGGACTGCTGCGGACCGCCCTCCAAATCTGCTTCGCGTCAGTTTATGAGCCTCGTGTTCTCTACTTCAATGATGGCTTGAACATCTGCCGGTTGAGCCTGAATCCTGATGCAGGTAGTCTTATTATTGATGACCTGACCTCGCTCGATGATGAGGTCCTCTTCACACAAGCGAACTCTCTCACCAATGCTTCTGAGGATGTCAGCTTTGGGGAGGCCTGCGTACAAACCAGGTCAGGCAGACTTCTCCGTCTGTCAAGAGGGAATGACACTCTGGAACCTCTAGCTGTCAGCTTTCCCGTTCAGCTTCCTTGGGTCGAGACGACGGAAGTCGACGGCGAAATTGTGGCCTTCGGCCTGTCAAGAAGTGGACACCTATACGCAAACTCTCGGCTAGTCGTGAAGAACTGTACATCGTTCTTGGTAACATGCGACCATCTCATATTTACTACAAGCACACATTTCCTTAAATTTGTTCATCTGGGCATGCCCGAAGGTTCGTCTACCTGCCAAGAAGTATCGAAAGAGACAGAAAGCTAACATCGACAGATCTCGACTTGCCTCCTGACGACCCGGAGAATGACGAGAGATGTAGAAGCATTGAAAGAGGAGCTAGACTTGTCACAGCCATGCCGACGACAATGAGCGTTGTCCTTCAAATGCCACGCGGTAATCTGGAGACGATATTCCCACGCGCCATGGTTCTCGCCGGTGTTCGGGCACTTATCGATGAGAAGGACTACTGTAAGGCTTTCGCTCATTGCAGAACGCAAAGAGTAGACATGAACATACTCTACGACCACAACCCGGACCAGTTCCTGTCGAACATTGGACTTTTCCTGGACCAACTCCAGGATGTGGGCAACGTCGATTTGTTCTTAGCCTCCCTCAGAGAGGAGGATGTGACCGAGGTAATGTACAAGGATACCAAGAATCTGAAGTCCACGACCAATTTTGGAGGTGCTCAAGATGTGCCAGCCAGCGCCAGCAAGGGCACTCCATCAAAGGTCAACGCAATATGCAACTCTGTTCTGAAGCACCTTCAAGCTCGAAAGGACACTGCAGGCACAAACCTGCAAAACATCATTACAGCGAATGTGTGCAAGAACCCGCCAGCTCTCGAAGACGGTCTGCTGGTCGTTTCCGAACTGATGCAGGAGGACGAAACCCTAGCCGAGAGGGCGGTCGAGCATATCTGCTTCTTGCAAGATGTCAACAGGCTCTACGAGCACGCGCTTGGGCTATATAATCTGGATCTCGCATTACTCGTGGCGCAGCAAGGCCAACGAGACCCGCGTGAATACCTGCCATTCATCCAGGATCTTCACACACTGCCCGAGCTCAGACGGAAGTTCGCCATCGACGAGCATCTGGGCCGCCGGGAGAAAGCACTACAGCATCTGCACGCGCTCAGCGTTTTCGATGAAGTCCAGAGCTACACCGTCAAATACTCCCTTTACCAGACTGCACTCCGTCTCTACCGATACGATGCGGAGCGTCATAGAGTTCTCACAGATCTATACGCCGCTTATCTCGAATCTAGGTCCAAACATCGCGAGGCCGGCCTGGCTTACGAGTCCCTCAACAACTTCGCCCGGGCCACTGCCTGCTACCGCGCTGCTGGTGCAGCGTGCTGGCGTGAATGTCTCTACACCGCGCAGCAACAAAACCCACCACTATCCGAATCCACATTCTCCGACCTTGCCACGGCCCTGGCAGAGGCGCTCTGGGAGGCAAAGGATTACAGCTCCGCGGCGACAGTGCACCTGGAGTACCTCGACTCCATAGAGCAAGCCGTCAAGTGCCTGTGCAAGGGCTACCATTTCGCGGACGCCATGCGGCTGGTCGTCCGTCGCAACCGGGCCGATCTGCTCGAGCCTTCCGTCGACGCCGGCCTGGCAGATGCCCTGTCATCGTCCACCGAGTTCCTGGCCGACTGCAAGGCCCAGCTCAAAGCGCAGGTCCCGCGGATCGCGGAGCTGCGCCGCAAGGCCATCGAGGACCCGCTCGCCTTCTACGAGGGTGAACGACCCTCCGCGCTCGCCGACCTGCCGGACGACGTCTCCATCGCGAGCTCGCGCGCCACCACTAGTGCCTCCCTGTTCACGCGGTACACCGGCAAGCAGGGCAGCGTCGGGACCCTGGGCTCGAACGTGTCCCGGGCGACGAGTAAGAACCGCAAGCGAGAGGAGAAGAAGCGCGCGAGGGGGCGCAAGGGCACGGTCTACGAGGCGGAGTACCTCGTGAACAGCGTCAAGAGGCTGGTGGAGAGGGTGGAAGCGTCCAAGGGCGAGGTCGAGAGGCTCGTGTTTGGGCTGATGAGGAGGGGCATGGCGGAGCGGGCGAGGGCCGTGGAGATCCTGATGGACGAGGTTGTTGAGGCCTGCAGGGCTGCCGTGACGGAGGTTTTCGGGGAGCCGGAGCAGCAGCAGCAGGTTGGAGACGAAGGCCTGGGAATGACGATGGAGGACGAGCATAGAAGCGGGCCGGATGGGGTGCTTGCGGCGAGTCTGGAGGCTGCGAACACTCGGCAGATTGCTCCTGTCATTACGGCGTTTTCGAAGCTGTCACTGTTGGGTTGATCGTTGCAAATAGCTTCCTTGTCATGAGTGGGTTTCCTGTTGTTGTGGTGGAAAGGATCTTTGCATAGCAGGATAAGCATAATCAGGAGTGCAATGGAACCAAGGTCGATTTGAATGCAAGCTCACTTTTGAGAGGGAGGCCGGTGAAGAGACAATCACAGTTTTTCCTTGTCTTGTCACCCTCAAACACGCTTTCATAAGTCACAGTGATATACAGGTTTCAATTCTGACCCTAACGGCATAATCACGAAGGAGGAGATGCCCTGGTCTCTGGCGCCGGGATCCCGGGGATCTCTGACCTCGCCTCCACCCGCGCGATACCAGACCCTGCCAGCGTACGTTTCCTGTTCCTCGCCATGACCTCTCCGATCTTGGCGAGCATGTCCTCCGACAGCTCGGGCTGGCCGCGCGCCCTCCTCTCGGCCTTGATCTTGGCGTTGAGCTCCTGGAGCGGCGTCTGCATGGTCTTGAGTGTCTTCCTGCGCGCGACCTTCTCGGCCTCCTCGGCCTCCTTCTTGGCGATGTAGGCGGGCTCGTGGCGCGTGCGGAACTTGGAGTAGCGGTTCCGCAGCTCGTCGATGAGCTCCATCGGGATGGGCGAGCGCAGCAGCCTCGGCACGAACGACTTCTCCTCGACGTCGATACGCAGCGTGTCGCACGGGTGGTCCTCGAACGTGCCCTCCAGGTTCTGGCGCTCGGCATCCTCGAACGCCTTGGGCCAGGGGATCTCGATGTTCAGCCCGGGAACAACGCGGCTCCACGTCTCGCGGCCCGTCGCCTTGTCCTTGTAGTAGTTGCGCGCCGCAAGCTCGTTGATGATCACGTCGCGGACCTTGCCCGTCGCGGGGTCCTTGAGCGGGTGGACCAGGCGGATGGCCTGGAAGGGCACGCGGTACTCGGCGAGCTGGGCGTACACCGCGCCTCCGTCTTCTTGGAGTTTGGACATGTATTCGGGCACGGTGAAGTTGTGCTGGAGTGTACACATGCATGTCAGCCACCTGTTGTATAATCCACCCCGCAGCTCGGGTCGCCACAGAGTTAGCTCAAACTCACCTGCAAGTGCTCGCCCTCGAGCGCGACGTTTCCTTGCTCCTCCGAGATGAACTTGACGGTGCCAATCTTCCCCTTGTCCGGTCCCTCCATGATAGCAACCCTGTCACCGGCCTTGACGCAGAAGGTCTTGCGGCCGCCGGCCCACCTGCAGGCGAGCTCCCGCTGCTTCTCGGGGAAGTTCTCGCCCATGTTCCTGCGGAGGCCGATGGTGCCGAAGTAGGCGTCGGTCGAGTCCTTGAGGGGCGTGTCGCGCTGAGGCGCCAGGGGTCCCATCTCCCAGTCCTCGCGCCGCCTGCGCGCCGCCTCCTTGAGTGCCCTGTGCGAGTCCTGCGTCGCCGACATGCGCCTGTTGAAGTCCTGTCTCTGCTCGGCCCTCTGGGCCATCTTGCCCTTCTTGGCGGCCCGCCGTAACACCTGCCTCTCGGCCTGGGCCGTCCGCCGGAGGAGCTTCTGCATCGTGGGTGGGGTTTGGGGGGAGGGGGAGTTTGTGTGGGCGGCCGCGGGCCGGCCTGCCGAAGGGTATTAAGGGCGGTTCTGTTGAGAAGGTAAGGGTCGAGGTCGAGCCGTTTGCTGGGGTTCGTGAAGACCAGCGGCGTTATTTGGTGCCGGTGTTGTGCAATTGGGGTTGTTGCCAAAGGCACTTGATGATGATGGATTGGAGTGGATGGGAATTTTCGAGCTTGGACCAATTGGTCAACGGCCGCGCCTGCAGGGATCGGGCATGTTTTTAGCCGTTGCCCGAACATCACTGTACCATGCTATGCCCAGGTGCTTGATTCGCAGAGTATCGTCGTCTTTGATTGTACGTTGGATGTAAATTCCCTTATGTACATCTAAATACATCTAAATACATCTAAAAGCTAACTGGGTATGGTCTACTATGCAGAAGCTATTTCAAAAAAACTCTGCAGCCTGCGCTACAGTTGGATGTATTGACTGAGGCAGGCTTCGTTGGGTTGAGCTGCCTGCCTTAGTAGCTGAGTCTACCTCAATGAGACGAGAGAAAGAATATCAAGCCTTCTACACGGTAGAGACGCTGGAGGCCTTCAGCATCTGGCCAACCTGTATGCCCGTTTGGACCCTGGTCTGATCAGTTGCACAACGGTGCACCTTATCCCTCAGTCACTGTGTATATATGTATGTATGTATAATATTCTAGCCAGACCGACTTAACGTTGACAGCAGAAGTGTGGGGTCTGCGTTGGCAGATCAAACCAACCTTGCATTGCGTCCTTGAAAATCAATCCCCAGCCAATGTGAGAAATAAAACTTTGGTCGGTCGGAACAAAAGGCTGGGAAATCCTGGGGTCCAGAAGGCCAAGAGCTCCACAATGCCCATGTTCTCGAATGCTAGAAAGGAAGAGTGACATAGTGATTCGGATAGATGAATTGACAGGTGTTGGCTATGATATGCTTGTCAGGTACGGATTAGATACTGGGAGAAACGTCTGCAGTAACTGCCAGTCAAGGGATCAAGGGATACTCGCCGTATTGATGTCGCAGGTATTGCAACCTGGCAATGAAACGGGAAACAGTGATAATGCCTGCTCAAGAAACCAATAAATACATACATAAATACATAGGTATACCTAGGTAGTTTGAGGAGATATTGAAGATTCATCGGAACGAGACTAGGTGCTTAGTAGTATCTCGGCGACTACGACTCCTACAACATTTTGGCTGTCGCTCGAAGCTTATATAATTAGACGACTTTCTCCATTTCCTCTTTAGAAGCAACTTGTCTCCGTTTATCTGTGGGCTTCGTTGCAGTCCTTGCAGCCTTGGTTGTAAATGTCGGGGTTCACCTGCAGCTCAACTGTCCTCCTGCAGCGTTTCAGGGGGCTGGGCTGCCTGGCTGCTGCCGTATGCTGCCGTACGGATCCATACTCACGTAAAGGAACATTCGTCTTCTTCTATTAAGGCTGAAGTATCTGCGGTGGTTGGTTCCATTGCACCGAACCATACAGTCTTCGCAACTTATCTCTTGTCCTTCTACTGTTTAATAATAATCAACTGATACGTCCATCCAAAGACTTGTCGGGTCTTAGCATCGAATATATTTCTCCCTTTTCATCCCTAGTTTTCCACACACCCCCCCCCCCAACTTCCCGCTCCAAACACATAATAACTAACTGTCAACGATCGCCGTATCACACTGAGATCCAGGCTTCAAAACCCTTTAGCAGCCTTACATCAGACGCAACATATCAGAGGCTTGGTGCTTCAAATTGCCAGCTCATCCGAACCACCTCAAAACTTATGACGCGCAATTCGATTGGGCCCCTCGGCTTTAATAGCGCTCTACCTATACCGTCACCTCACAAAACGAATCCCGCAACGCATACGGTACCCGAGCTTGGTTCCATCGCCCAAAACAGACCTTCACCACAAACATCGGTCTCATTTATGAGTTCGCAGCAGCTCATGAACACGGTGATTCGACACTTGCTCTGTCGAGATGAGCAAAGATAAGAAGAAAGGAGGCTTCTGGAAAGGTCTTTTCCGTACCAAGAGTTCAGCAACCCGCAAAAGTGGTGGTACCGTCTCGGTAAGCAAGCTCGTCACTTCATGCGACAGCGGACATCCCATCCCCAACACTCGCTTGCAGGTCGAGTCAAGCACTGACATCAAAACCAGGACGCTGAGGACAATGGATTCATGCGAGGAGTGAAGCTGCGACGAAGCAGAACAGGTGAAGGCAATAGCCGCCAATTTGATGGGAAGGCGAGCGACGACGATTCTTCCGAACCTGTCTCCAGCTCTCGTCCTGACAACCAATCACGAAAACGGATCCACAGACGCCATGTTTCCGACTCTCCCCCGCCGAGGGGTAAAGGCCATGAAGTCTCTAATGGCCGTGGTCCCTATAGACCACCAGCCGGCCTGACGGAGTGGCCGCCGTCAGGTTATGCCAGCGATGAGGAGCTCAACTTCGGCCAAGCTATGGGATTCATATGTCGAGGAGTCCCAGCTCACACGGGTCATAAGAGGCCAATACCGCATGTGACAGATGATTATTACTCATTATATACCACCACAGGCGGCAACAGAGGTGATGAGAATGACGGCATCAACCAACACGATTCTATGACCCAGCTCATGACACTGAGGCTACAGGGGTCGGGCCGCGCGTCTCATCCTTGGGAAACCTTGGAGCAGCCCAGCTACTCATTCCACTTTGGCAGGCGGCCTGGGACAGTTACTCTTAATCAATGGGCAGCTACTGCAAGCGTCCTGCCACCACATATCGGAATCCGCGATTCCGGAGTCATCCCCCGAGACGTGGACTTGATTCGGATCTTTGGGCGCTTGAAGGATTTGGAGGGCGGGCTTGAAGACAACGACATGGACCACATGTACAAGAATCTGTACAGGAAGTTTCTCAAAGACCCTGATCGGCTTCTTAGCCCCCACAAGACACTTGACAAGCAGATCACCGATCTCATCTACGCTCTCTCGCGGCCGGATCATTGGATCGATTTTGCAAATCCCAAAAACCACATAATTACGAGATTCATCTTCGATACGGGACATGTTAATAACGAGCAGTACCTCAAGTTCTTCCATCAGTTGCTCCTTAGCATGGAATTAGACTTACGAATACATTCCGGGCAGCATTCTGAAGCGGCAAAGGATGCACTACTGGAGCACCTCCCGCCTACCATCCGATGGGATCTTGCTCTTTCGAGGAGATGGCGAGAAAACGTCAGGGTAGAGGCCTATGGCGAAACTGCAGATCAAGGTGAGTCGAGGACTATCCTCGTAGCCCACGGATGCATACTAATGCTACTCCCAGTTAGGTTGCGGTTCAAACTGAAGAGGCGCCAAGTTAAGATGATCAAACGTTTCGCGCAGATGATGAAGTGGCCTAACCTTGAGGAGACACTCGCTGCATTGAAATACGGCGACAAAGCCTCGACACTCGATGGTATCAGCTCACACGCCATGGCTTTCTTCAGTGGCCTGGTGCTTCCAGGAGTGAGTTAAAACCAACTCGTAGCGCCCCTTGACCCATCTCGAAATACTGACAGCCCGCAGCCATCCTTCCCCTTCATCATGATGAACGCATTGATAGACATCGACCCGGACGAAGCTACGGACGACCTCGCATTACTAATCCACCTCAATCCCAATTGTGGCTTCCAGTATCGGAATAGCTACACCTACTGGACTTCCACATCCATCGTCGGAAAAGTCCTTGGCCCAACGTGCCACGAAGTCGCCGGCTGGGTCGGGCCCGCACGGCCAACGCCAAACCTGAAGCGCTCGCAGATTGCCAGGATACGCTCACGTCGGCCGCGTCAACAACTCACAGCCAACGACGTGACCTCGATGTGCGAGCGATCTGATCCGCTTGGACCACCCACGGAAGTGTTTCCGGTCAAAGAATACGAGCTAGTGACCCCTGATACCGACGACATAGTCGACACAGTCCGCATCGAACTCCTCACACTAAAACCTTGCGAGGACAGAGCAGGGGAAATAGGACCACAGTGGTTCGATGCTGCGATCCAGTTCGCCATCGATGGAGCATCATGGCCCTTGAGGTTGAATTACGACGTCAATTTCATAAACGCATGGCCATGTACGGAAGGTCCACATCCGTTATTTTACGACTATGAGCACCTGACCGTCAAGGCCGACGAGATTATCGAAATACGCGACTGGGCAGGGCTTTATGGGCCGAAGAGCAAGGCGGTGCTGGGCCGCCACAGTGAAGATTCTGATCGAAGCAGCTCGGAGTCGCCTACCGGCGAGGGCTCGTCAAAGGAAAACCCGGCAACGAACGGACATGGGAAATTCAACAACATCAACAACGACGACGAGAAGGTGTTGGTAATTGAGGCCTTTGGTGTGCCGGATAATGAGGTCCTGGCCAGGGCCTGGTGCGCGCACTGGGGTTTGAGTGCGGTCGTGGCGGAGGTTGGGAAGACTTGGTAAGGTCCATGTCACCTCTACTATCCTGCGTATCCTGAAAACAAGGTCTAACTGTCTGTCTCCATACAGCATGGCATGTGCTATACGAGAAGCATATGCTGCGGCTTTGACAGTTGTCATCCTCGTTGACGAGCAGGCTGCTGCTTTCTACGACGACTAACAGCCGACGGAAGAATACAGACAAAAGGATTTCTGACGCAGGTCTCAGAATTTCGAGGTATCAATGATACAATGGCTTATGAATGTAATTTAATGTATACAATGTACACCCAGGACAGGAGGACAAAAAGGGGGCTCTCGGTTGCACATTCGAGGGGTGCTCACTTGGAGGCTCGGGAAGGGTTCATGATTTTAGAGTGCGCCAACCAATACCCCATGGAACGAACGTTGGAGGCCGGAGTCACAGATCTAAATTGTTTTAGTTTACGGGAGTGATATCAGGACCTGAATTCTTGGGGAGTAAACATTTATCACCATGTAATTGAATGAGAATAACGATGCATAATCTGAGTTTCTGAGGGAGTGAGGAGGCTTCGAAGTACCGGTGAACACTGGCCTGGTCCCGAGGGCTGGGGGGTTGCCAACTGGGGGCGCTACAGGGTGGGGCTGGGTTCAAATGCTGACAGCTGCGCAGGCCAGCCATGATGCAACAGCTGTCGCGGTGCAAGGAATCTTGCCGTACCTGCAGCCGTCTCTCCACAGCCTTCAAGAAAGACCACCACTCTTCTCTACCGCAGCATGATCTTGCGGTCATCGGCTCTCTCTTTCTTCCTCTAAACTTTTCAGTCGATCAGCATGGCGTCCCTCCTCGTCATCATATTCGTGGTCGAGATCGCTGTGGTCGTGGTGAACTCCATCGGCGCAACGACCATCAACGACCTGGTGAGAACTGCTCTTCACCCTCAACAATGACTGACAGGGCTGGGAGACCAACCAGTGGACTAACCCCCAAAACCTCCACTTCTAGCTATGGAAGCTCTACTCCTCGACCCCGATGGGCACCTCGAAGCTGGTTCGCGAGCAGCGCGAGCTCCAGACGTCCTACCTGGCGGTGCGGCGTGACCTGAACGCTACGAGCAGTCAGGACGAGTTTGCCAAGTGGGCGAAGCTGCGCCGACAGCACGACAAGATGCTTGAGCAGCTGGAGAAGATGAGTGCGTTACCGCCAAAACACCCTCACTATACTACAACAGCAATGTTACGTGTAGACAGCATGAGCTGACAAACGACTTTTGTGCAAACACAGAAACCGGCATCGACGCCTCCCGCGGCTCCTTCGACAAGACCGTCACGTCGGCCCGCTGGCTCTGCACGTCCGGCCTGCGCTGGTTCCTGCCCTTCTGGTACTCGCGCGAGCCCATGTTCTGGCTGCCCCACGGGTGGTTCCCATACTACGCGGAGTGGCTCATCTCCTTCCCGAGGGCGCCCTTGGGCAGCGTCAGTGTCGCGTCGTGGCAGCTGGCGTGTAGGGGCGTGATTGCGCTCGTGGCGGACACAATCGGGGCGATGTCGAAGCTGATCATGGACGCAAGACTGAAGGCACAAGAGGCGAAGCAGAAGGAAGAGCCCATGAGGGCGTCCGCGGCACAGTCAGGAGGCGAGAAGGAGGGCAAGAAGGAATTATGAGAGCAACGCGGTGGTGCTCGATATTGGAGCGTACAAGCGGGACAAAAGATTTTTCTTCTAAAGCTAGATATCATGGAACATAGATATGTCTCTCACGAAATTGACGCAGAGTTCTTCATGGCCTTAGCTGAAACTCTGCAACACGAAGTGAGATGACTCTTGGCAGAGTACTTGGGGCTTGCTCTGGGCAACACTTTGACTCTAACAACCACTGAGGAAAAAGATTGCTAAAGCTTCGAAAGTGCCCATCCACCAGGAAATAAATCCTTCCGACGACGCCAGTCGTCCTCTCCTCCTCGGCGTCCACCTGTTACCTACCGCACCGTCTCGCCTTCACACTGAGAGTACAATACTGAACCCAGAAGTATTCGAGACAGATAAGACGCGTCCGATTTACAACGTTCTGTGCCAGACACGTATTGGGGATAGCAGTCTATTGCTGAGAGTTTTGTTCTCAAGGGGAAACTTGTCGTGATGTGTGTTGGTTTCCGAGGCTTGATTTTTTTCGCGGGCAGCTTTAAATATCGGAATTTTGGATGCGGGCCCCACTGCTGACGCCTGCCGGCCGGAACTAAGCTGTGGTCCAAGCTCTCGCAGGCGGCAGGGAGCTGCGCAAGTCGACGTGCCTGCTCGAGCTTCGTCAAGCAACAACCTCCCATCAACTCTCAGCCTCGCACCCCCATAATCACTCCGCAACGACTCCCCAGATCCAAACACGTCCCTTCGACCTCACCATCGACAGAACCCGACTGTATTCGATCCAGCAGTCATGGCTGACCGATACTCCTTCTCTCTCACAACCTTCTCGCCCAGGTGAGCTTCGCCCGCGTAATTACCCCAGCTGTATTTTGGCGTTTGTAACTGACTTTCGAGTGTAGCGGCAAGCTGGTGCAGATTGGTCAGTATTTACCCCTCGCCAGAGCGTTCTGAAGTTCTAGCACAACAATTCGAAAACAGAAGACGATGGGTAAGACAGCAACTGACGGTTTATAAACAGAGTATGCCTTAAACGCAGTCAACCAAGGCGTTACAGCGCTCGGTATCAAGGGTTAGTAGCCAACTGCCTACGTCACATTAACCGGCTTCAATGCTGACCGGATATCTCAGCTACCAACGGAATTGTCCTCGCGACCGAGAAGAAGTCATCCTCCCCCCTCGCCGACCCCTCCTCCCTGTCCAAGATCAGCCTCATCACCCCCAACATCGGCATGGTCTACTCCGGCATGGGCCCCGACTACAGAGTCCTCGTCGACAAGGCACGGAAGGTGTCTCACACCGGCTACAAGCGCATCTACAACGAGTACCCGCCCACGAGGATACTGGTGCAGGACGTGGCCCGGGTCATGCAGGAGGCCACGCAGTCCGGAGGCGTGCGGCCGTACGGCGTGTCCCTGCTGGTCGCCGGCTGGGACGAGGGCGTGCTGCCCGAGGAGGAGGTTGAGAAGGCGGCCAAGACGATGGAGGGCGAGGGCGGCGAGAAGAAGATCTCGGGCAAGACGGGCGGCATCCTCAAGGGCGGCCCCATGCTGTACCAGGTCGACCCCTCGGGCAGTTACTTCCCCTGGAAGGCGACGGCCATAGGAAAGAGCGCGACGTCGGCGAAGACGTTCCTGGAGAAGCGGTACACGGAGGGCCTGGAGCTGGAGGACGCGGTGCACATTGCGCTCCTGACGCTGAAGGAGACGATTGAGGGTGAGATGAACGGAGAGACAATCGAGATTGGTAAGTTACATGCAACTATGGGGATGGTGTGTTGTTCGCGTTTTTTTTCTTTCTTTTATGCTAACATCTTCGTGCAGGCATTGTCGGACCACCAGCAGATCACCTCATGGGTGTGGAGGGAGTCGAGGGTGCTAAGGGGCCCCGTTTCCGAAAACTGAGCCCTCAGGAGATCGAGGACTACCTTACGAACCTATGAATTCAATGCCGTCTGATGCCACACTCACACAATTATTCACGACTGTACCATAGAACAGATGCATAGAAGGCAATGAATGGGAATCGATGCCGTGTTATGAATTAAGTTGCTCTCTTTTGAACTATGATGAATGAATTTTTCGGTCCAGCCATCACGCCAACGGCTCTTCGGTCGTCTTTCAAGTCCAGTTCGAATCGGGTCCATGACTCTACAGATTCGGCGCGTAAGCCTAACTGCCCATTCGTGTTGTCCCCAATGACGAATATATCGCCATCTGTCATCAGGACCACCAGGTGCGACTCTCCAACAGCAACGTCCGCAATGTCCCGGCCATCTATATCGATTGGCATTGGCTCATCGGCCACATCCGGCAGGATCGCCTTTTTCCCAGGGTGACCGCCCCAAAGGTACAAATCATTGCCTGAGGTCAGCGCCGCAAGTATGTATCCACCGGCAGCTATCTTGACGATGGGACCTGTCGGCAAGTCCTGGAGGGCAGCGACCAGAGCAGGCTGGTCTGCTGGTATGTCCTCAGAGACCTCCCGGCCAAGACAGGCAGCGTACCTCTCATCGCCCCAAGAGTAGACGTCTCCATCAGGTGTGAGAGCCGCGAAGCCGGTCTCGTAAGCAACTACCTGCCGGCACTGAGGGAGACCGGTGAAAGTCTGGGCTTGCTGGTGGCGCCTCAGAAGGTCCGCTAGGGAACGGTATTGTTGGACATTGCCTTCCGAACCGAGTAGTGCCTGCGCGGGCGATATGAGCTCACTTGCAGACTTCCGGATGAGAGACATGTATACGTACAATAACCTCGTTGGACGCCTCTGCGAGCGTGACATACGACGACGGGTCTGAAACTTGCAGCTCTTGGTGGTCCCTTGGGGAATACCCTGCGGTTACCGTTCTACCGTCTACCGTTACTGGAGGATCCCCAGGAAGTAAGCAACTACCTGTGATTGCTCTGACGCTGCAGAAGTGACGGCGCCCCTTTTCTCAGCCTGACTCACGCCGATGAGCTCAACTGACCGGGGCGACAATACGACGACAAACGACGATGGCGAGATACCCAAAAACTCCATGCATGTGGCCTACCGGTAGTGTATGACAGAGAAGCCCGTAGATGCTCAATGACATTGCCCGTTAACACACGGGCGAATTGGTGCAGATCCTCCGGCTCATCGTGAGAACCTGGGTTTTCGAAACTGAGCTGGTTCCACGCATTGAAGCCGGTGGCGTATAATTCCATTTGCCGTGGTGCGGTACTCAACCTCTGCAAAGAGATGACAGGTGAGTTTCAAGCACACAAACTTCAGGAGTTCGGCGATGATATATTAGAGAAGCTGGGTTTATGCAGGCGTTATCAATTATCAGAGGAAGTGTCACACGCACTCGCGAATATCAGTCGTACTTTGGCGACACTACGCTTGCAAACAGCTCCGCCCTTCACTGGAGCCCCGTTTGTCTCCCTCCCTTCTTAATATGTTGACAAACTCGTCACTTTTTCTCTCCCTGCATTTACTACCGTTGCCATGAGGCCCACTGAGGCCTACTGAGGCCTACTGATTCCTACCGAAATGCAGGAATGACGTGACTGGACGCGGCCATACGACCAGCGAGCCTGAGCCAGAGAGCCTGATCCAAACGCCAGCTTGGCTGTGTTGCTGCAGCACCAACTGGAAGTAGCAGGCCTCCTGCATATTCGCCAACACCTACGACGCTCACAGGTTTTGATAATCCGACACACGGATAACTTAAAATGAGCCCGATGCCGTCCTCGGGTTCATCTCTTCTTGTAACTTCAGTATCTCTTTCCCGATATTTTGTTTTTTCTGTGGACGCAGTTCTGGCAGAACATCTGACAGTATCGCCGCGTCAAGACACACTCAAGGCTTGAAGGCCGCGCAAGAGCCACGACATCAGGTTGAAGCTCTGCCTTCTCCAAATCCCGACTGCTCTTGC
Organism: Cytospora piceae; assembly: GCA_016508685.1. Classification (NCBI taxonomy): domain Eukaryota; kingdom Fungi; phylum Ascomycota; class Sordariomycetes; order Diaporthales; family Cytosporaceae; genus Cytospora; species Cytospora piceae. The sequence continues at coordinate 167,925 of JADMLE010000005.1, read as the reverse complement.
CAAGTGACAGGATGGCACACTACAGCGACTCCTCCGACTGGGAGGACTTTGAGGAGGCCCTGAGCCATGCCATCCCGGAGGATGTTATTACCGGGGCGTCATGGTCCGCCGAGCGCAGCTCAGAGGAAGACAAATCCCAAGATGAGGGTCCCGGTGACACTGCCAAGTTGACTTCAAGGGGCTACCAGTTGGAGATGCTCGAGGCAAGCCTCAAGGAGAATGTTATCGTTGCTATGGATACTGGCTCGGGCAAAACACAAGTGTAAGTGATGGCATCTCCGACCACTGGTTCTCGTCAGGCTGACATATGAGTTCTCTAGTGCCGTTCTCAGAATCAAGGCCGGGCTTGAGAAGATGGGCTCTGATCAGGTAATATAACCAAGAGAAATCTGTTCCTTTCACGGCCATGCTAACATAACCCCATAGGTCATCTGGTTCCTGGCGCCGACGGTGCCTCTATGTTACCAGCAATACGGAGTTATCAAAAGTCAGGTCCCATTTGCACAAGTCAAGCTCATTACTGGAGCCGACAATTTGGATAGCTGTAAGCAAATTCGGGAGCCAATACCCCTTGCCCCTCTGTTCGTTGTACAATTGCGAGACGAATTGGCCCCAGGATCATGTGCTCCCGGATCATGTCCTGGCATCTTGCTCTCCTCCATCCGGCTTCAACTAATCCGCGGTCACATTCAGGGTTCAAGTCCACCTGGGAGGTCGCACTCGTGAATATCAATGTCGTGGTATCCACGCATCAGGTGCTGCTAGATGCACTGGGGCATGGTTTCATACATATATCGACCCTGTCTCTGATAATCTTCGATGAGGGTAAACGCTATCTGGTTACCTGCCATATTTTCTCCTGCTGATGCCAATCTAGTACATAACTGCACGAAGAAGCATCCTGGCAGCAGGATCATGAGAGAGTTCTACTGGGAGGCGAAGTCACAAGGCCGCCCAGTTCCACATGTCCTGGGTCTGACGGCCAGTCCAGTGGTGAGATCTGACATATCGAGCCTCGAGGAACTGGAGGCCGCAATGGATGCCATTTGCCGGAGCCCGACAAGGCACAGAGAGGAGCTATTGGCCCATACACAACGTCCCTCAATGTTCAATGTCACGTACAAGGGCAAAGAACAGATCACAGTGAACAGCACGGAGTCCATGTTGAAGATCCAACAGGCTCGGGCCGAGCTGAAACTTGTGGATGATCCGTACATCCAGTCCCTTCGCGCAGAGAACACTGACCGCTCCAGGAGGAAGCTCAAAGAGGCCATCATCAAGCAAGATACCTACATACAGAGATCTTTGAAGACATTCTGCAGGAGGAACGCAGAGATGTATGCAGACCTGGGTAGCTGGGCTGCCGATTGGTACATCTTTGAGACCATCCGACGATTCATGGCTGCCGTGAAACGACCAGGCGCCATCACCGAGAATCTGAAGGATGCTGAGTTGACGTACTTGGCTAGAGAATTTCAGAAAGCCAGTGTCACCTCCCCACCGAAGCTTGATGAGCACTCAGATCTGTCTGATAGGGTGCACCAGCTAATCAACGTGCTGAATGGGTATAAAGGTGATGCTAGGGGCATCGTCTTTGTCAAGGAGAGGGCGACGACAGTCGTGCTTGGCCACATCCTTGCCACCCATCCGGCGGTCAGCAAGAGATATCGCACCGGCACGATGGTCGGCACATCGTTTGTGCCCGTTATCAAGCAACACTTCCTTGACTTGGCTGAAAGGGACTTCAGCCTCTCGTTGGAGGGATTTCGCACAGGTCGACTGAATTTACTTGTTGCCACGAGTGTCCTCGAGGAAGGCATCGATGTTCCGGCATGCAACCTCGTCATTTGTATGGACAAGCCAGCCAACCTGAAATCCTTCATCCAGCGCCGAGGGAGGGCTCGAATGCGAGAATCACATCTTTACCTTTTCCACGAGGAAACTGATCTTGCAGCTCGAAAAGAGTGGGAGGTACTCGAAGCTGAGATGAAGCGGCATTACAATGATAATGATCGAGAACTGGAAAAACTCGAAAATCTGGAGAAGAATTCCGAAACCGTGGACTACCCTGAGCTTCGCGTCGAAAGCACCGGAGCGCGGCTCACCATCGATGATGCGAAGAAACATCTCGAGCATTTCTGTGCGACGCTGTCCTCTAGGAAATATGTTGACTTCAAACCCGACTATATTATCGAGAAGCTTGCCAGTGAGACTGCCCGACTCGACGCGCCTGTTCCCATCAAGGCTACAGTCCTTCTACCAGTGTCACTGCCTCAAAATGTCCGACAAGCTACCAGTATCAGGGCGTGGTTGTCAGAAAAAGATGCCTGCAAGGATGCCGCTTTCCAGGCCTACAAAGCACTGTTTGAGGAAGGCTTGCTCAATGAGCATTTGTTGCCGTTGAGGAACAAGGATTTTAAAATTGAAATCCAGGGTCGCCCGGGAATGATAGTGAGTAATCCCTTGGAAAGATTTTGGCTTTTCTGAGATTTCTCAGTTTCAACTGGTGGCTGTAAAAGGGGTCCTATACACTCTGAGCACTGAACAGCTTGACTTCAATAGTCATGATGCTCCCTCCAGTATCCCCATTCACCTGGCAAATATGACTAATGCAATACATTGCAGGAGGCCAATGCACAGTACAATCCGTGGATCGATGTCGCTCTTGCTTGGAACAGAGAGAGCGTCGAAGTCCATCGCCGTTCCCTAAAGTTGGTCGACCACAGTGGTTCGACCAGATGCGAGTTTGAGCTTGTCTTGCCTGTTCCGATACCTGACATGCCGCCAATGGTTGTCTACTTGGATCACAACACTCACTTCATGCTGCATATGAACAAAGATGTGGTTATGGCAGATGCGGATGATGCTGCAGACTATTCCTTGGCACTTCTAACGCTCGGCTACACCCACCGGCGATTGCATATCAAGGATGAAGATTCCGCCATACGACTGCTTTCCCGTTCTGGGTCAATATCAATGGATAAGCCGGGATTGGCCCCCTTTGGTTCCAACTGCGTGGCAGCTGACCGGTACGGATATCTGGTACGGGATGTCTTTAACAGTCCGTACTATTACGAATCTCTCCTGCCGACGAAGCCTGCCATCGAGTGTGTGCAAAAAGCCTATCGAGGCTTCGCTGATGATCCTGAAAATGAACCCTATGTGGTGGTCAAAAAGTGCCCCAGGGGTCCCGGCTTCTTTCAAAGACCACGACCACCTCCACAATCTCCTAGCACGAAGCAATACTCGCGCATCCTCCCAGCTAACGGCACTATGGTTGACACCATTCCCCTTAAATATGCAGAGTTCGGCTTTCTCATGCCGTCCCTGATACACTATATCGGCCTGTACCTGACGGCAACGGAGCTTTCGAAAACTTTGCTTGCAAAGCTGGGACTGTCCGATGTCTCGAAGATCGTCGATGCAATTTGCGCGACGGGTGCTCGAGGTCCCACGAATTACGAGAGGATCGAATTCCTCGGAGACAGCATCCTCAAGCTCTGCACTACTGTGAATGTCGCAGCGACAAGTGAGTTACATTTCTCATACTGGGTGGAATGAATTAAGGCTGGCCCAAAGTCGGACGGCCCAGCAGTCTATCATGCGGCTGGCACGACTGCTTGGAAGTGGCATTTTCGACTTCACTATGAGTCCGGCGAATAGCAGACAGATGGCTGTCGGCTAGGGACGATGTGCATTCATATGGGGTTCTGCATAGATCAGACCCCTTCATCTGACCGTGGCGTACTCGCCATCTCGTCGACTCGAAGAAAACCGCTGTCCGTGTCTTACCCAGAACTGACCTATCGAACAGAGCTTCGCTGGCCTGAGGGCTTGCTGTCACGCCTCAAGGACAGTATAATCTCGAATGCCAGGTTGTGCAGCGCCGCTCGCGAATCGGGGCTGGACAAGTTTGTCATAACGGAGCAGCTGAGATTCAAAGGCAATGACGGGGAGCGTTGGCGCCCCCCATACATCTCAGAGCTCATCGAAGAGTCCACTCAAGCCAAACCAAGGAGATTGATGTCCACAAAGACACTCGCCGACGTTGTAGAGTCTATTATTGGTGTCTCGTACATCGACGGCGGGCTGCCCAAAGCGCTGGAATGCATGGATTTCTTCCTGAGAGAGGCCCGACTCCAGGATCTCAGCACCGCACGAGACATATTGTTCGGGGCCGCTGAGCCAAAAAACATGGTTCTTCCTCCAGTTTTCAAGCCGCTCGAGGAGCTCATCGGCTACAGCTTTCGGGAGAAATCCTTGCTTGTCGAGGCAATGACGCACCCGAGCTTCAACGTCCCCGGCACGACGGCTTGTTTCGATCGCCTCGAGTTTATTGGTGACGCCATCCTCGACCACATCATCGTCCAGGAGCTCTACGCCATCACCGAACCCGCCCCGCTGGAGAACTGGGAGATGCACCTGCTCCGCACGGCAGCTGTCAACGGCGATATAATCGGCTTCCTGGTCATGGAATGGAGCCACAAGTCAGTACGCTTCGACGCCGTTGTCGAGGACAGCAGCGACGATGACAAAAAGAGGAGCAGAGGACCCACCCCTGAACTGAAACGCACGGAAACTGAGCAACCGCTCTGGTCGTTCATGCGCTACTCGTCCAACCTGCTGACCCTGGAGCGTGAGGCCACCAGCAGGCGGCATGAGGAGCTCCGCGGGCCCATCCTCGAGGCCATGCGCGCCGGCACGCACTACCCCTGGGCGCTCCTGGCGCAGCTCCACGCGCAGAAGTTCCTCTCGGACCTGTTCGAGGCGCTGGTGGGCGCCGTCTGGGTCGACTCGGGCGGCTTCGGCGCGTGCCGGGACTTCCTGGAGAGGTCTGGCGTCTTGCCGTACCTGAGGAGGATGAGGCGGGACGGCGTGCACGTGCTGCACCCCAAGGAGGAGCTGGGCCGGCGTGCGAACAGCGAGGAGGTGAGGTATGATGTCAGGGAGGTTGAGAGGGGTGATGGGGAGGGTATGGAGTATGTGTGTAGGATATCGATCGGGGAAAGGGAGTTTCCTGAAATCAGTGGTGCGAAGTTCAAGGAGGAGGCGAAGGTGAAGGCTGCCACCGAGGCTGTGAGGGTATTGTCCGGCAGGGGGGCGTGAAGATGGAAGTGGATATTTGGAAGTGGATAGCATATGTGAGCTGACTTACGAATTCATGATGGTCTACGCATATCCACGGTTCCTCTCACACTTCCTGTCCCGAGAAATGGTGCGGCCGGCGCCAATATGATCGATGTGGTCGTTGCAGTGGACTGCGGCCATCTAGACGTGTCGGGAGGGCTTGGTGGGAGGCATGAAGCAAGGCATACCGAAGGCGAGAAAGACTATGTCGGATCCGACGATACTGCAGCGGAAGCAGTGACACTGGATGGTGTTTGGCAGGCCGGCCATGCCGTCTTGAGTGTACCCATCCGGCTGCGATGCGGTTGAAGTAAAGGCTGAGAGTTGAGAGGCCATGACTATTTCTTGTGGAGGGAAGCGCTCGAGGGAAGAGCCGTGGGAGAGACAGTTGGAAGTAGGGATATCGATGAGGAAATACAAAGACACTGACGAGGAAGAGTGTTTTCAAGAAGCCCTTGAAAGTAACGAAGGAGACAATAGGGAACACAGGGGGCAGCTTCCCACCCAGTGCTACGTTTCTGGGTTCTCTCCAGCCCACTCCTCTTCGTAGAACTCAGCACTCTCCAACCTAAACATTCAGGTGTTGCTTGGAATTGTTCCTGTTAATGGAGGTCATATGGTAGAAATTTACCTAGAAGGTAAATAGACCGACCTCGAAACCAAGTGCCTAGGTATAACGCCCCCTTCCTGTGTACCAATGATTCCACAAGATTTGCCATAACTCCAGATAGCCCAGCCCTAGGTCCAAAACAAACGCCCAAAGAGGGCAAATAATCCCAGCAAGTACAATCCAGTCCCTCTCAATTGAGAACCTCAAACGATGTACTCTCGGTGCACGTCGCTGCTATGAGAGCTGGACCATGCCATTAAAAACACGCAAACGTAATTTGCGATGGCAAAGAGTAAGATTGCACAAGGGGACATCCTCCAGGGCAGCATGCCATCAGCCGTCCGTCAGTCGTCCTCTGTCAGGCCGATTGCCTTCTTTCCGCCCTCAATTCTGACGAATTTGTAAGGTTGACTAGACCGAGGAGCCCCGTCATTCTCATCCTTGATGCTCGCTGCTCGCTTCTTGTTGCCCTAGGAGATTATCAGCAGCCAAGTAGATAACGTTGGACGTTGATCTCACCATTATCTGAGACAGCCTTTCGCTGGCCAGGCGGCGAAGCTCCTCTGGAGAAAGATTCTCCACATCGGGCTCCATGGTTAAGCTCCTCGGGCGTGGAATAACCAGCTGTTGCTGGAGAGCCTCTGTTCATTGTCAGTCGCTGAATTCAGAGTCAGGCCATGAACAGTGCCTTACCTTTCGAGCGGTACATGAAATAGAAGACGGCGAACGGACATCCCACAGAGTCCAAGGGCGTTGTTGAAGTGAATTTCCCAGTATATTGGACGGGGTCCGAGAGTCTTGTCAAAATATCAGCTCACATGAACATATCGTGCGTGGGGGTTTCCTCACATTGTTCCATGGGAAATTGCCTTGCCCTTGAGGGCTTTCTCAGCGAGTGAAAAGCTCCCTTTGGCGATTTGGGAAGAGTCGAGAGAGCCATTTCCCTTGTACGCTCTGTCTTCCATGGTGCAACGCCTGACGGCTATTGGAATGAGACCCAAGTCCTTGGCGGTCTTCAGGTCTTTAGCAATGCGTTGCTTATTGGCATCATCGACTGCAGGCCTGTCAGTTTCTTGTACATACTCTGTTACGAACGTGTAAGTAAGCCCACCAGTAGATACAGATGCAAAACGAAGTTTCCGCTCTGTATTGGTCCTCCGATCCACGATACTCCCCTGAGTGACAGTGTCGTGCTTTTGATTGATCAGCTGACCTGGAACGCTCTTCCCGCCGTCGAAAGAGAAGCTCAGACTGAGGGCGTTGTCCTGTGAATTCTCAGTCCACTTCCTTCCGGCCTTCTTCTCCAACGTTACCCCGACACGGATTGCAAAGTGGGCATCATCGATGGATTCCACGTAACGATAGCATCTCTTGGTAGAAGGGTCGTAGTTGTCGCCTTCGATTTCCGCTTCTTCATCTGGAATGTACTCTGTGGCCTCAGAGCCGTCGACTAGAACATTGACCTCTAGGCCAAGTCCATCAATGATGGCCATCTTCAAGAGCAGAGGAAATGATGTCAAGATGGAAAACGAAAACAGAAGACCACACAGCCGTTTGCCTGTTCCGGTCGAGTAGCGCGGTAGGATGGTAATGCGGCCGGGCGCAGGCCAGAAGGGTTGGAGGTTTGGAGGTTTGGAGGTTTGGAGGTTTGGAGGTTTGGAAGATACAGGGAGAAGGAAAACGTGTGAGGAGTTCAATACTTAAACAGATATAGACTCTTGAAAGTCCGGAGGTCTAAACAAAACGTGGTGGATCTCAAGACGAGGAAGGTGCAAACGGTAGGTGTCTAAGACCTACCTATAGGTACTGGAAAGTCCTCGCAGGAAAGTCCTCGCAATATGAGGCAGGAAGAGAGGCAGGCAGGCAGACAGCCTTCCGATAATAGTCACCATCTACTGAGTACTCAAGTTGGTAAACCCAGACTTGAGGAGCCTGGAAGTTGACGCAAGTAAAAGCAAAGGCAGTCTGAGACGTCAACTGGTGCTTTCTATACGGCGTACCTAGATACACCCCTAGGTAGGTAGTAGTATACGGATCCGTATCCGTAACACCAGTGCTCCAAGGTACCTAGGTACTTGGACAGGTACCTATGTCCCCTGCCTACCTAGGTACTTACAAAAGTACCCACCTAAATGTCTCGGTACCTACCTAGGTAGGTAAGCTACGTACGCGCCGTGGGAAGCGGTGGTAGGTACCTAGGTAAATCTACCCGTGCCTGCATGTGCCTGCGCTGTCCATCCAAATTCATTGACATCAAGCCAAACGGCCAAAGCTGCGTCAGACACGACACCATACCTTTGTCGACGACAGCTATGCTATGCTATGCTCAAGCCCCATTTCATGATTCTTCTCCCACCACTCCTTCATCTTGAAGGAGCTTGAACCATGTCGCCGGATTCTGGCAACATCAGAGTCTTTGTTCGCTTTGAGGATGACCCCATCGTCTACTCGGGCGAGGAACTGAAGTGCACCATCGCCTTCAAGAATGTAGCCCAAGCTGCTCCCACCAGCGCTGGTGGCAGCACCTCAAATCAACATCAATTGAAGCCTCCAATCCACCAGAACCGTGCCACCAACTCTTATGCCTCAAGCCGTCTGGCCCCGCCCCCCTCCGCCTCCTCTTCCGCTCCCCGTCGCGGTCATCGTTCGAGCTCGTCTATGAGCCTCCCCTCCAAGACCTCCCGCAGCCGCGAAGGCTCCGTTCCCTGGCTACCCCCTTCCCACCCCCCGGATAACCATCCGGGTAACGGTCATAGCCATGCGAGGTCTGTGTCCGTAGTCTCCATAGGCTCTGTCAACTCGGTCGACAGCCAGGCTACCAGTAATGCCGGCTCGACTGTCTCGCGGCCCGCCCGGGGCCATGGCCGTTCCGCGAGTCTACAAATCGTCTCTCGGGCCTCTCCGATGTCTGGCCCAAGACATGGTGGGTGACATACCCTCCAGGCGTATTGGGTCGCGCCGCTGATATTTCCATAGCTTCACATCAACAGCGACCCTTCAATACGCCGACCTCGCCCCTATACAATGCCTCATATCCCCCGGACCGGGGCTCCCCTTTCAGTCGACCCTCGGGCGCGTCTACCGGACCGAACACTCCTGCCATTGGATCCTTGCCCTCCCCGAGAGCTCCTTCTGTTGCATTATCAGAATTCAAATTCCCCATGGCTCCGCCGCCGCTCTCCGACGCGACCGGCGTTGCTGCGAGGAATCCCCTCGCGGATGCGCCCAAGATCCCTGTCACGCCCCTTGGGGAACCGGCGAACATACCACTGCGTCCGAAAGGTTCAACACCAACCATCAACGAACAAATCATGTCTCCGGCCACGAGGGTTCTGTCGACGACGAGCATAGCTGGCACGCCGCGGAGCAGCGGGGAGTTTTATGCTATGAGCAACAACTCTTCCGAAACTCTGGCCTCGGAATATGTACTACATCAGCCATTGAGAACTCATGGACGGCCGCCACACTTGCGAGCAAGATCCAACTTCCCCACTCAGAAGACTAAGCGGCCTGAGACGTTGATGATGGGATATGCCCAAGTCCAGGGGTCGTTTACACTTGATGCGTCGCTGGTCAGCTTAGCCCCGTTCGAACAAGTGAAGCGGAAGGCCGTGGTTGGAGGCCAGGGCGGTGGAGTCGTCGGCCTAGATACTTCCAAACGGGAGAGTGGATTTATGCGAGGCTTCGGTTGGGGCAGTTTCACAAATTCAATAGGAGAGCTGCTGGGCGCTGGCGAGCTGAGCAGCATCAAGGACATGCGAGGAATCGCAAGCTCCAGGTCTGTGCCGCTATTGTCCACGCCACAGTCCATCCTTTTCGTGGATCTGCAACTAGCTCCTGGGGAAAGCAAGGCCTTCGAATATTCCTTCAGGTTACCCAAGGGCCTCCCGCCTACGCATAAAGGAAAGGCCATGAAGATAACCTACAGCCTCGTGATTGGGACTCAACGGCCTGGAGGTGCAAAAGAGCAGCAGATCAAATCGGTTGAAATACCATTTCGCGTGCTGGGTAGTGTCAACAGTCACGGCGAGATACTTGGCCACGACCTAATGTCCCCATACATCATGCTACGAGACCAGGCTCGAATACGGACCATCGATAAAGGGGGCAGCTTGTACTTCGACAGAAGATCCAGCCTGACCGAAGCACGGGACAAAAGTGCGAAGCAGACAGAACCGGGATCCTCGATGAACGGATTTTTATCATATGTTGACGAACTAATTAATAACTCTCGCCAGGGCGCGGGCTCAGGGCTGATATCACCAACCGCCATACCCTCGTCTAGACGGCCCTCGGTATTCGAGGAGGCGACAACAGCCAAGGACGCCATCGATATGGCCATCATAAGAAGCAATCTCACAGCCGAAGGCCAACAGAGTGCCAATCGCTTCGAGATCGCCCGCAACGGCCGTAAAGTCGCCGTCGTTATGCTGGCTAGGCCTGCATACCGCCTCGGCGAGGTGGTGACGATGGCGGTCGACTTTGCGGGAGCAGAGGTACCCTGCTATGCGGTGCACGCCGCGCTCGAGACCTCGGAGAGGGTTGACCCCAGCCTAGCGGTGCGCTCTGAGGCGAGTATACACCGCGCCTCCAGGAAGGTGCATGTCTTTTCGTCCGAGGCGACGCTGTTCTCGCGACGGATGGTCTTCAGCCCGACTATCCCAATCAGCGCGACGCCCGAGTTCGTCACCAGCGGGATCAGCCTGGAATGGAAGATCAGGTTGGAATTCGTGGTGCCGTCGCAGGATGTGGAACAGCGGATCATAGACGAGCAGGAACAGGAAGAACTCGATCCGGAAGACGAGCAAAGCCAAGAGCGACGGCTCATATCGTCGGAGCCCTACAAACAGCACCTCCAAGGCCCCCATCCGCTCCTGGAGGAGATGTCCCGCGACGACCGCGGCGGGCTCGTCGTCGTCGCGGCCGAGAACCTCACCTGTGAGAGCTTCGAGGTCGCCGTACCATTGCGGGTTTACGGCGCCGCGTGTAAGGGGCTGGAGAGGCTGGAGAGGGATGAGGCGCTCGAGGAGGGCCTTGTAGTATAGTGGATGGACAAGATCAAGAAGACACGTCACAAATACAGGACGTAACCGCATTGGAACGGTCAGATAGAGACACAGATACAGACAATTGCGCAAAATGCGATGGCTGATTCCACCAATGAATTGGTTCACCTCCTAGTGCGTTGCATTCATCCTGGCGCCATGCCCAAAGTTCAGTGACAGGACGACATCGCACAATATCAGTGGCACGGGAAATGCTTTGAAGACCAAAAAGGTCGAGTCATCATTTGTGGCGAGGGCCATCGGTTCCGTTCGACCACAGCTCGGTCCATATCAGCATTTGCTACTTGTTTCCTAAGTAAATCTTCCACACACCCGAGCCCGCCAAAACCGAACTGCTCCCCCCCCCCGGTTGCATGAACAAGCCCCTTTCTCTCCCTGAGCCAGGGGATGCGGTGTGGGTGTTCCCCGGAGCCGCGAGGCTCTTGCCCATACCAGCCTTTTTGTACTCCCCCTCCCCCTTCAAATCCGAAACAAAATGCTTGGGCCAGAAAAGCGAAAGAAGACCCAACAAAAGGAAGGTAGTGATTGATACAGGAAACCCAAAAAAGAAATGGGAACGCGAAAGCGCCTAAAGAACGCCTGGCCCGTTTGTGACCGCCATGAGACGCCTTGCAAAAGAGAGAATAGGTATACAGTACACGCCTGAGAAAAGCGGGCAAAACTGGAACAAAAATAACAAAACATAGTGAACCGGGGTTTGTTCTTGGAAGGGATCTGTGCTTTTTCTCTCCCTTTTTCTTTTTCTTTTTCTTTTTCTTTTCCTTCTTTACTTCTTCTTCTTATCTTCTTCATCTATCCGCAGACCTAATCGTAGCCCCCCCACCACCCGCCGTCCTAGGCCGCTCCCGCTCAAGATCAATGGGAGGCGTCAGAGGGGCCGGGCTGTCACTGCCGCTCGTCGTGCTGCCGCCGTGCTGGATCTCAGAAAGCCGCAGCTTCAGCCTCTCGTCGAGCATGCCCACCAGCTTCTCGCTGTACTGGTCGAGCAGCCCGCCCAGGACGCTCTCGCTGACCGGCGCTGCTGCCTGCGCCGCCGGCGCCTGTTGCTTGCCCCTGCTCGCCCTCTCGCCGAGGGCGGCCATCGTGAGGCGCATCTCGGCGTCCAGCTCCGTGATCGCCTCGGAGCTGATAGACTCCGCGGACGAGGCGAGCTTCTTGCGGTAGGCGCGGAGCTGCCGGCACGTCTGTTCGGTGGCCGTCTGGACGGGCCCCGGGCCGTATGAGGAGCGCAGGTTGATGGCGCTGGTCTTCTTGCGCGCCGTGGGGTTCGAAGGAGCGGCACCCAACGCCGGGAGCGATGGGCGCCGCTTGAGCCTCGTCGACGGAGGGCTGCTTGGTGGCGAACTGATGCCCGATCGGGTAGACGAGGCCCTGCGTGAGGGCGTCTCGGCCACGGTGCTGGACGGGCTGGCTTGCTGGAACTGCGACGTGGTTGTCGGCGTCCTCGCGGGCGGGGCCGCCAGGTTTTGCCTCGATCTGCGCGGGCGCAGTGTTCTCGGCGGGCCGCCGCTCGAGGTCGGCCGCTGGTACCCTGCCTGTTCGGCTTTCGTGAGGACGCGGCGCAGTGGTGGCCGGTTGGCACTCATGGCTGCATCCCGCACGGGCGGGGGAGACCTGCTCCCTGCCCTGGCCTCGGGGTCCCGCAGGTTCAGGTCCCATATCATGATTGTGCCGTCGCAGCCGACACTGACGACTTTCCGCGCCGTGTCCCTGTCATCGACTAGTGTGACGCCGTTGATGGACTCCGTGTGTCCCCATTCACGGTCCATGAAAGCCCCGGTGTTCGAGTCGTATACTCTGACAGACTTGTCCGTGTTGGATAGGCCCAGAAGGAATGACCCCTCGTCGTAGCTCTTAGAAGACCCAAAGACGAGCGACTCGACCACGACATTCTCTGTGCCCTTCTCATCCGTGCATTTGAAGTTGTTGATTTGCCGGCCACTTTCGAGGTCGAATTGGTAGATGGCCCGGTCCACGCTGGACACAAAGATTGATCGACTATTGGAATCTAGAGCCATCGAAGTCGGGGATGCCTTGAGTGCAATTGATCTGGCTTGAATGGCAGCCACGGTCTGTGGTTCTTCGTCCTTACTGACCAGTTCGTGAATTTGCAAATTTCGGTCCAGGGAGCAGGTGATGACCTTGTCATCCGACGACAGGATCAAGTCAGTGACCCTGGTAGGGAACTCTAGAGTCTGTAAGAGGTCGAAGGTTCCATGGGACGTCCGGCTGTGGAGTTGAACGGTGCGGTCTCGCCCGCATGTTGCTATGATAGCTTTCGAATCGTCGTGGAGGATGGCGATGTGGGTGATCTCAGATGAATGAGCCTTGGTCTCCAGGAGCAACTCTCCCGTTGCGTGGTCTACTACCCGCAACACGCCCACTCGGTCACCAGCTGCAAAGAATTTCCCACGATCATCGGATCTCACAACGCACAACTGGTTGATGGGCTCCTTTTCATTGCCTGTCGGACAGTCCTCCACAGCAATGTCGAAACTCTTCCTGAGCCCACCATTCAGGTCCCACAAGAGCACCTTCCCGGATCCTGACCACGTGAAAAAAACGGGGTCGTCGTCCTCTTCTGTGGCAAACGGTTGTATACCCAGTATAGGGTCATTTTGCCCAGCTAACCGGGTTCGTGTAAGGTTCCGGGCAGACATGGTAGGCAGGCTGTCCGCATCCCATATGTCAATCGACCGTTCCGGGTCTATTGTCACAAGCTGGTCCTGCACAACACCCGCGACGGTGAGCCCGGCCAGACCCGATTCTCCCCTTGCGAGACTTGGACTCAGAGTCAGGGCCGAGTCAACATCGAGAGTGACAAGCTGGCCGTCTTTGCCTCCTACCACCGCCACTGAGCCACGCTGAGTGCAGCAAGTGATGGTGAATCCCAACTCAGCGACCCGGGTCAGCTTGGTCTGCCCGCTAGTGTCATCAAGCAGACACACATCGCCGCTGTCAGTGCAGAGAAGCGCATGGGTTCCACCCAAAGGTAGCGCACACGTGAAGCTAGCTTCCAGCAAAGCTCCGAGAACGACATTTCGACCCGACAGAGTCCGCTGGGTGTCTAGATCCCGGATAGGGATTTTCTTCGGAGGCGAAATCGGTCGCGGTACATCATCAACTTTCCAGGCCTTCATGTGTCGAGTTCCGAAGGTGACCAAAGTGTTGCCCAGCCAAACCATGCCATTGACCTGGGCCGTACACCTGTTCTGCTGGAAGAACCTGGCCGAACCGTTGCGGGGGTCGACCTTCCAGATGAATATGAAGCCGTCGTTTACGGTACCGAGGGAGGCGAGATATTTCCCATCCTGAGACCATGCGACAGCTCGAACGCCAAACCCGTGCTCGCTCAACGACATCAGGGGTTGGTCAGATGACGAGCCGTCCTGCAGACTGAAGATGAGAACTCTCGGGGCGTATCCAGTTTCGCCGACAGCGAGATACCTCCCATCCCTACTCAAAGAAACACATGTCGCAGCCTTAATCCGTTCCCGGCTGGTCCAGGTCTTCGAGGCAAGCGAGTCGGCCTGACCAGGCGAGTCCCGGGGGGCTACTCTATTCCTAGCATCGTTCGCCTTGGGAGTCGTGTTCGGGCTGGAAGAGCTGTGTAGTACCGGAGCAACGGAGAACACAGGGACGGCCGTGGGACGGGCGCGGTAGAATCGTTGGGTGTGTTGCCCACCCTCGACATCCACAACCACGGCAGCTCCTCCGGCAATGTACGCAAAACAACACTCCACCGAGTCAAAGCCAGTCGGTGAGCTGCATGTTGTACCGGCAACCCTCTTCAAGAAGAGGCGCGGCTCATAGTTTCGACTTCGGTTCGGAGTCTTGGAGAAGACTTGCTGGTTGGAAGGCGTCAATTTGAGATGCCGATTGGAAGGGGTGGACGCCATGACTGGACGGATGGCTATTGGATCCTGTAATTTGAAGGCTGAGTTCATGGAGACGGCATTTCTGGCCTCGGCCGGGAAGCAAGGGGAGCAATGTTCAAAGCCCGACAGCGTTCGACGGGATGGTGTATCAAAATGTTCAGGAATGTAAGTCTGATTTATGTCTCAGGAGCTCAATAACCGGGCAACAGGGGAAAACCTTTCAAGTTAAGGTCAGCCACTGAGGTGTGTGAGTGATGGCAGGTGGATCGCAAGCATATCGGAGCATCCACACATGCAAATCTCGGTATCACACGTACAGTACAGTGATTGAGAAGGAGCGGCTAGAGCTTCGTGCTTGAGTAGCTCGAGAATCTGGTCGAGGACTTAGACGACGTCAGGCGCTTTCGAGGCGGGTGAGTGGGTACACTTAGTATACGGTATATGCAGAGAAGCAAAAAAGAAGCAGTCAGAGTATTCTTGCTGTTGCTAAGGTAAGGGTGAAGAAGAAATCACACAGTGAGCCAAAAGAAACATACAATCCAGTTGCTGAATAAGAACAAGAACCAAAAGGCACGATGTTGATCAGAGCGGCAATGGAAGCAATCTTGGGCTTCTTCTTCGGCCGTCACGCTGGTCCTAAAACGGAATTATATGTATAAAAAAAGATGGGGTCCGTGTGTTTTCTGCCGCTGTCAACATGTGCCTGATGTGGAAAGAACCGCAGGCATGGCACAGGCATGGCAGGTATGGCAGGCATGTGCTTTCTCACCTCAACTGCACTGCCAAGTCAACACAATCCACACTGAACAACTCTATCCTACAATGATTGGGCCCAATTCATCAATTGGGGAGCCGTGACACGTCGTTCAAAACCCCGTCGTCCGGGCGGAGATGAGGGGGGGGGGGAGCAAAAGAAGATGACGATGGGATGAGAAATTCGGTGCAAGAGTGTGAGATATGAAATGTTCGTGAAGACTTATTTCGTCTGATGATCGTTTATGCTCGGCGGCTGTGGTCGAATATGAGCTGATGGACCACTTTCGGATAAACGCCAGGGGTATCATGCAACAATCCCGCGGGGTCCAGACAGTCGGGACCAATGTGCTTGCTTGACCGAAGAAACTCAATCTCAGGCAGTTCTATCGAGGGATCGGACATCTCTCTAGCGTCTAGAATCCCCAAGATATCCTCAAGATACCCCGTACATTATTTGGCCAGTAAGTCCTATAATATAATAATTATAGAGCCAGTACAACCTTGGAACTGTGGAGGGGCTCCAGATGGGCTGCCATTGTCGATAAAAAGGCCCAATACTTGGTCTCTTTTTTTGCCTCCAAGCAGAGGGTTTGCGAAACCTCATCATGTACATCCTTCCATTTGATTGCTTCAGGAACGGGGGGTATACTGATAATGATTACGGCTTGGGCAACCTAAGCAGCCCCGTCACTCACATCAGACTCTTGGCCAACTTGACCTGCGTCCTCAGCCGCCTGAGCCTCTCCTCGTTGGCATCGTGCTCCTCGCCATGCTCCTCGCCGTGCTCCTCGCCGTCCTCGTCCTCCTCCCATCTCCTTTCATTCCACGGTCTCGCCTGTACCCCTGCATCCTGCCACTTCTTGGGCGGCGTCTTGCCCAGTTCTGCATACCTCTCCCATACACTCAGCCCGCGGTTGAACCATCTCCGCTGGCGGTCCTCGTCCTCCTCGTCAGCAGGCTCCCACTTGGCCCTCAGGATACGTCGGATGGCCTCGGGCGACACCTCAAACTTCTGTGACAGCGCCTTTGTCGTGTAGATTTCAGGGAACTGCTGGTGCAGTGCCCGGATCCCAGTAAGCGCATCCGGGGACAGCTTCTTGCGCGGCATCCAGCCCTCGGGGAACTTCGCCTTCAGGGCTTCCTTCTGTATCGCCCACATCGGCCTGTTGTCTCTCCTCTTCTCTTCGGGGAGGGGTTCGCGGTTGAGCTGTTGTGGTCTGTCCTCTTTGCGTCTCCTTCCTTCAAAATAAGCTCCGCGGGTGGAGTGTTTGGACCCTCGTGTTTCGTCTACAATGATCCTCTGCACCCCCACAAACTTCTTCTCTTGTACCTGAACCTCCTGGACCTCCTGGACTTCGTGGACCTCATGTATCTCCTGGGCCTCTTGATTCCCCGTCCCCGTCGCCACAGGTGTTTTGGTCGCGTTTGGATACTTTCGTGCTTTCTTTATGGCATTTTTGGATCGTCGAGTTATCTCGAAGAGTCTGTCGTCCTCTATTTGTTGGGCAGACTTCTGTTCCGCTCGAGGCGCATGTTGCTCGGTCGCCTCTGACGGCGCTGTGTCAGCTGCTCCATCTTGCGTCGAGCTATATGCCCGTGCAGACGCGTGTATTTGCCGGCAGGAGACGCCTGACCGAGTGGTGTGAGCAGGAACCTGGGGGCGGGCGTCGTGCCATGCCGTCCTCGCGAAGTCGCTACTGGGTGGTGTGTAGACCTCTGTGAGGCTTCGGACGAATATCCGCAAAGCAGATGTGCGACAAGAGCAAGCCATGATGAATTGCTGCTAGCTTGGGAGTTGTGGAAGAGGGTTGCACTGAGGTGTTGGGTCGCGCCGTTCGCATTGAAGTGAATTGAATGAAGCCTCCCCAGGAAATTTTCAGGCGCGAGACGGCGACCCTATGATCGCTGATCGCCAGCGCGTTTGGACAGGGGGAAAAGGGCCGGGGCCGAGGCCGAGGCCCGCTGTGGCGGAAGCTGCCGTAGCGCTCGCAACCTCCGCTAAAATCGCACCCCGGCGCCGAAACATTGAACTCTTAACTCCACCGTCCATTCCATCTGTTGCCTTATTCAACAGTCATAAACAGGGGGCAATGAAGAAAAACATCCTTCAGCTCTACAATTCTTGTGGGGATTGAGACACACACAAGATACACAACAATGAGCCACGTACCCAGGAAGTTGTGCGGTATAAGGAGCAGCTCGACAGGGTACTTGACTAAATATGAGTGAGGAGATACTCGCCACCTTGAACGGTAAATCAATTAGCTCACGTCAAGGAGGGTGCGCCATGACACGCAGAGTCCGGGTACGCCTGTCTATCGCCGACAATGATCTGAATGTCACAGCTAGCCTAGGCTTCAAGTGAAGCAGTTGTGGCTTGTATTTCCTGCAATTTATCTCTTCAAAATTATATCTCATGTTCCAGTGGGCACCGAAATCATCGTATCCTTGACTTGTTACTCCCAAGACCGTCAAGTACTGGCAGTGAGGAACGTATCAGACGTCACCGTCATCGTTCTCGGAACCACACTTGAGTATGTTCTTTTCCAAGGACAAAAGGGACATACGCCATAGCTGGGGGTACACTTTCGAATGGACCCCTGAGCACCAGACCAAGGAGCAGATGAGGCCCCTGACCTACACTTACGACATCCTAGGAGCAGAGTGTCTAGACAGGCTTGATGAAATAAGCCCGATCGGGTCATCAAATCCTCGTCCACCAGAGACTCCAGATGGTCCAGACAACTCACCGCAGAGCCAAGAGGAGAAGTCCCCCCAACCTCGTCGGGACCTATATCTCCTCCTCGGACAACACCATGCTACCGACCCTAAACTCAATGAACTCTGGACACAAATCAACACCATCCCGCCATGGGTAGACTGGGCCCAGATCAAGCGCGGTCAGGACGTCTTCTACCGGTACGGAGGGCCCTCCATAGTCAGCCTAACCTTCCAGTCCCTAGTAGGCGGCATGGGTGGGCGCAGGGTGGTGGAGACGCTCGCCAAGACGGGCGGCTTCGGCGTCAAGGTCGCCAAGCGCCGGCTGCTCGAGACCTTCCAGCACATCCTCCAGGTGACCAAGGACCTGGAGAGCATCCGGCCCGGCGGGGAGGGCTTCGCCAGCTCCGTCAAGGTGCGGCTGCTCCACGCCGGCGTCAGGAGGCGGATCCTCGCGCTGGAGGGCGCCCGCCCCGGCTACTTCGACGTCGAGACGTGGGGCGTGCCCATCAACGACCTGGACTGCATGGGCACCGTGCTCACCTTCTCGGCCGCCCTGGCGTGGCTCGGCCTGCCCAGGCAGGGCATCTACCTCCGCGAGCAGGAGGTCGTCGACTATACCGCCCTGTGGCGGTGGGTGGCCTACCTCCTGGGGACGCCCACGGAGCCGTGGCTGGCGGACCACCGAAAGGCCAAGGTGCTGTTCGAGTCGCTGATCGAGGCGGACATCGACCCGGGCGAGTTGTCGGGCGTGCTGGCGAACAACGTCCTCACCGCGCTGAGCGGCCTGCCGCCGGCCTATGCTAGTAGGGAGTTCATGTGTGCCGAGGCACACTGGCTGAATGGGCGGGAACTGTCCGACGCGCTGGGCATACAGAGGCCGAGCCTTTGGCACCGGGCGCTGGTTGGCGGGCAGTGCTTGTACTTCATGGCTGTGTGTTACCTGTACAGGGCGATACCGTCTTGGGACGAGCAGAAGATCGAGGTATGTGTCAAGTGTTTGCTTCCTTCCCGTCTGTGAGGCAGAAACAGAGTTGCCTCCACTCACCTTCTCGCCACCACCACACCCTCCCCCCCCCCCTCTCCTCACTCACCAAAGGACATCCTATTGGTGGGCAAAATTACAAAGGTTCACAATGCGAACAAGTCGCTGACGGGAGTCTGGTCTGCCTTGGGGGTAGCGCATTAGGAAGTTTTTCTACAACATGACAATCCACAACAAGACCATCGGCCTCGGCACACTGACCAACTTCGAACTCCAGTACGTGCCGCAGCTGGGCCAGACCACTGAGCCGAGCGGGCCGAAGGATTCGAGGCTGCGCGCCGGGCCAGCTTCCCCTGTTGCTGTTGCTTCTGCTGCTGAGCGCCGCGGGCTGGCGACGTTGGTCCTCGCCGCGGCGTTGGTGGGGGGCGTGGCTTGGTTCGGATCCGGATCCGCCACCGGCCTGTTGGCCGCTATTCGCGTGGTTTCCTGAGGGATACGGCGGAGGAGCGGCGGGAGGGAAGGGGCGGATTACTGCTGACCGCTAGGAATGGAGGAGTGGGAACTCAAGCTAGGGCACGTAAGCTAGGCACATTGGCGAGAGTGGATTTGGAGCAAGTAAGAATGTGTGTATCTTTTTCACATCGTTCTCATTCTTGGTCCCTATAGGATTGAACTTGCTATGAACTGGATGGGCTCTCAGCCGCATGCCAAACCCCCTATATTGTACAATCAACTCAATACTTTCTCTCTCTCTCTCTCTCTCTCTCTCTCTCGTAATAACAATGCCTTCAAGAGACTGCCAGTCTAGGAAATCCAACGCCTATGCCTCCCCCTCGTAGTCTATCGTAGTAATAATGCCACCTGAGCAGCTGTATGAACCGAGTAGAAAACAAATGCTCCGTGAGGTCTGATGCAATTTCCAGTAATGCGCCCCAAACACCTTCAGAAGTCCAACGCCGTGGCCAAAAACACCTCAGAAACGAATAAAGTCAGTCAACCATGCTTTTTTTCTCTCTTTTTCGGGTAGCCTATGCGTCGTTCATGAGCTCAACGGGGGGCCGCGAGGTATGAACAAGCGGCTTGGGCTCCACATCCATCAGGCTGACAGAGTCCTCGGGCTCGTCCGTCATGTCGTCGACCAGAACACAGGGCAGGTTGGGGCTGCTCCCGTGGTTCTCGGGGTGGAAGATGAGCGTGGAGCTGCGACTCCTGGCCTGCCTCGGGGAGGGGCCGAAGCCGCCGGGGCTCTTGCCCTCGACGGGGCTCACGGGGGACTGCTCGGCGGCGACGGGGGCCTTGGTGTGGTGCAGCCGGGCGAGGGCCTCGGCCAGGTCCTCGGCGTGGACCTCCTTGTTGGGGGCGCCCTCGACCCTCTGCTCCCAGTCGTGGGGCGGGGAGGGGGGCGGGCTGATGAAGAAGAGCTTTCCGGCGTCAGGGAGGGCCAGGTGGGTGTTCGGGGAGACGTCGAGAGGCGTGGGCTGGCCGAAGTAGACGCGGCAGCGCTCGCCCATGACGGCCTCGCCGTCCCAGATGGAGCGGACGGCGATGGCGTCGGCCTCGGTGTAGAAGGACACGAGGATGCGGCGGAAGGACTTGAGGGGCGCCCAGGTGTGGATGGGCGCCGTCTTGAGGATCAGCTCCTTGATGGTGTCGAGGTTGTCGGGCCGGAAGATGGAGAGGTCGGAGAGGTTGGTTATCAGGAGGGTGTTGGTTGCTGGGGTCGGCTGCTGTAGTGGTGGCAGGCCGGAGAGATCAAGACTGAGGGACACCCTGGAGGAGCGGCTAGATTGACGAGAAGGCGCTTGTGGCTTGAGATCTGGTGATGATGTTGCGGACGCCATCTTGTGTGGTTTGTTGTGTGTGTGTGTGTGGTTGAGGAAGAAGTTTTGGATTGTTCTGGTAGCGTTCCTTAATGCGCGCAGGGTGAAGTGTGGAGGGGCGGTAGTGATTATTAGTCAATTGCGCTGTAGTGGTGGCGTGTAGTGGTAGTGGTTTCCGTAGTGTTGTTGTTGTTGTTGTTGCTGCTGCGTTGTGATTGTTGCGCTCGTAGATTGTTTATGGTGAAGAGTGCGGTGACTTTGGGTGAGAGGAGGAGGAGTGGTGGTTCTTATGCAAGAAGCGTAGAACTGCGGGAGCGTGTTTGATGATGGCTATGGACAGGCCTGACAGGGTCTCATCGCAAGCGACATCTAGATGGCGGGAGCTTAGAGATTGTGGCTGAGCAGGACCTTAGTGATAGGGAAGGGCGCTAAGGGAGGGGACCAAGGCCAAAGCGCAAAAAGTGGGATCTACCCAGTGATCCAATGATCCAACGATCCATGTATACAGATCCAGTATCTACGGAATTGTCCAACATGGCAACATGGCTGCATGGCCACAAACAATTACCTATGGCTTCTAACCACACACACATATGAAACATTTCAGATAAGCAAGCCGGTCGCATACAATACCACAGCCATTCGGAAGCAGTCACGGCCCTTTGGTCCTGCATGTGGGAGCATATGACCCGCAAAATTTGGGAGCAGCAGGTTGAAAGCGGCATGCAAGCGGCAAAAACAGGTGGAAGATTTGCAGATTTGGATTGAGATGAGGATTCAATGGCCTGTGGTTGGAGGGCGAAGGCTGTACGTCCCCTGTGTGTACCGTGCTTTCAACCCTGAACGGCAGCATTTTACTGCGCATGCACTGTAGTGTACCGTACTCAATGCTAGCTAGGTACCTAGGTACATAGTGGGGTATCGGGACAACCTGGAATGCCCCTGTGCCCCAGAAAGTTTTACCCCTGATGGCTGCGCATCCATGGATCGTTTGGGGCTTCCGTCACGGCGTTACGGCGTCAACTGGTGGTCTGCAGGTCTAGCCTCTCTAGTGTACAGGTTACACAGTAGGTTTGCCTCCTGACCTTTTTGCCACTAACAACTGTCAGGACTGTGTACACGACACTCATCACCAGTCACTGACACGAAGCAGGTTCGCCAGATTCGCTGATACGATGGCGAAACCTTGGAAACAGTAAACAGCCACAGTGGCCCTGCTTAAACCGGCTGACCACCTTGGCAGGTCTAATGAACCATGGCTTTGCTTGCTGGCTGCATCTGCATCTGCATGGCTACCTAGGTAGGTAACTAACACTGCCGGCTTTTGGCAGTCACAAGTGTTCCCTTTCACCCCGGGGAAGAAGAGAGACTTTGCAATATCTAATCATTATTCGACCAATTGGCCCCAAGCGGAGATGGCTCAAACAGCCAGCATCAACGAAGAAGGCCGAGTGGTCTGGCTAGGTCGAAACTTACACAGCCTCATGTTTTCAAAGCCAACGTCTGCCGTAGGAGTTATTAGCACACCAAAAACAAAAACTAAGTCAAACCGTCTTCACTCAGTGAAGGCCTCGCCGAGGCGGCCTCAATGCTCAAGCGTCTGCTCCCCCCACCCTTTTACCCATCCCTCCCTGCCACCGAGGCTCTCAGGGCCCTCCCTAGGCTAACCATGGCAACCCGGCAGCCCTGGCAAGGCCTGGGCCACACCTGGGCTTGCTGGGCATGTTTATAACAAAAACCCACCCATGCTTGACTTACTGCAAGCGCCTTCTTGTCGGGGATAATTTGCTTTCCCATCAAAGACAAATCCAAATTGGACTCAGCCCTCTCGGCCCTCTCTAGCCAATCAGCCTCCGGCTTGGTCGATGACGTTTGACACGCCCTCAGCCATTCTAATCCAGCCATGATATTTCCTCGTCGTCTCCGCCGGATACGGTGATCAACCCAATGCCGTCGTACAGTACCGGATTATACGTACTCTCGCCAGGGAAACCCTCGTCTGTCTGTTATGGACGACACGAAGTGATATTCTCTATAGCAAGGAATGCGAGATAGACCGCATCAAAACACCGAATGACATTGTCAGGGTTAACCGGAGCGGTCAGACATGAAAAAGAAGCCACTAATAACGACAAGCCACAACTCGTCGCACGCATTTTCGCCTCCACCTCGTACACTTTCATTATGTACAGCCAATATTCAATCTCTAATTCATCAGCTCATGAACAACACGGCCATCGCAACTCATCCCCGCGAGGGCAACCAAGTCAGCTAGTGCGAAGCAGCACTTATCGTGCTCGATCGCTGGGCGATCCTCTTCGACCCCTTCAGCCATGCTGCCATGTTGCCATCGTCGTGTACATACATCATAGTAGAGAATTCCTTGGCTCACGGATCCGTACATAGCTCCAGACCTCCGGAGTTTCTCAGTGATATCTCAAACTCCTTGGCTGCCGGAGGAAACACCTTGCTGCACAGCCTCCACCTTAACTCACAAAACCTTATCGAATATTGGACTTTTCCACCACCAACCGAGCTTGCGTGTCGAAATGTTCCTCCTTATTAATTGACTATGTACCTGCCCCCATATGGGTTCCCATATGGGATTCCCCTCCCCAGCTATAGACTAGGCAGATAGGCAGCTAGGATAGTATTGACAAGGGCCGGGCCACACAATCCGGCTATGTAAACTTGGAAAAAGACCCCACAGCGACGAGCTTCCCCTCAAGCTGCCCCTCTGCCCCTCCATACATACTGTACTGTACATACATGGAGATCTACTACGTACATAGCCCCAACATTTAACATGTTGCCCATATGCCATCGGATGGAACGAACATTCCTTTCCAAGCCAGCATCCATCGATCACGACAGAAACATGCCGAGCATGAAAGAACGTCTCCGCCGCTAGAGTGGATCGCCCTCACTCCGTGCATGGCAATATAGGAACAACATACACAGTGGAAACTTTATTCCATAAACTTGTCGTTCTGACTTTAGCCTAGAGCGGGGGTCTAGTATACTATTTCGGCATTGCGTCGACTACCTAAGCACCAGAGCCATGCTGCGTCTTCCACTCACAGTGACGGAATAGCCTTGGCCACCCCAACGCCTTGCTCTCCATCATGTCTGCTCCAGATCTGGTTGGACTGAGCCTCATAAAGCTGCCTGGCTATATCTAGCAGGCGAGCTCGAGCTCCTGCGTTATCCACACTCTCAAGGCCAGCGCCTTGTCGTCACTACAACATAACGAGGTCAGGACACACTGCCGTCAGATATTTATCTGATCTCGACGCCCAACTTCTCCACCAGCTGCCTCGTCACCTCATCGTGCATCTTGTTTGTCTCGGCATTGGTCAAAGTCCTCTCCAGGCTGCGGTAGTTGATCCTGTAGCACATGCTCTTCCTGCCCGTCTTGGGGTGCGTGAACTCGTCCACCAGCTTGACGTCCTCGACGACGTCGCCCCCGACGTTGCGGACCACCTCCATGACGTCGTTCTCGTGGAAGTCGTGCGCGTTGGCCTTTGTGTTGCCGCCCGCCGCCGACGTCGACCGCAGCCAGAACGACACGTCCTTGTAGCACTCGGGGTGCCTCGAGAACGGGACGAACCGCCGGACCAGGTCCAGGTCGCCCGACGCGCCGGCGAACTGGCCCAGGAAGCGCTGGTCCCTGGACCAGAACAGCCGGATGTCCGGGATGTTGAAGAGCAGCATGGCGATGCGCTCCAGCCCGATGCCGAAGGCCCAGCCCAGCTGCTGCGGCTGGCCCGCGTTGACGTACATGCTCTGCTGCGTGACGCCGCACCCCAGCACCTCGAGCCAGTCGCCCGCGTAGTACACCTCGAGCTCCCACGACGGGCTGGTGAAGGGGAAGTAGGCCTCGACCCAGCGCACGCGCAGCGGCTCGTCCCTGTAGTCCGGGTCCGCCAGCGCGGCGGCCGCCTTGGCGCGCGTGAAGATCTCCACGACCATCAGCTCCAGCGACCGCTTCAGGTGCGCGGCGATGGCCTCAGCCTCGGCGGGGGAGTGGTGGCCCGCCTGCAAGGGGTTGCGCTCCGGGTGCGACGGCGGGTTGGGGTCCTCGACCTTCATGCCGTGCGCCGGCAGCCTCCCGACGTCGGCCCACACCGCGGCCGCGAGGTCGCCGATGGGGCCCACCCTCGCGCGGTCCCACAGCCGCGCGCCCTCCATCTGGTGGAACACCGGGTAGTGGCTCCTGTCGACCTCGTCGCGCCGGTACACGTCCGCGCTGATGAGGTAGCCGGAGCTGGCGTTGGCCCGGAAGATGGCCGCCTCGTGCGCGCTCGTGTGCGTCCGGAGGAGCGTGCGCTCGTTGATGTAGTACGTGTCCGAGCGGGCGCGGCCCGGGTGGTCGGGGGGGAAGCCCAGCGAGTCGAAGTTCTCGTCGACTGACACGACCGGGTGGAAGTCGTTGTAATACTTGTACGTCGGCCCGGGGAAGACGGACTCGATGATCTGCCGTGTTATCGAGACGGGGTGGTCATTCTGTAGGTGGAGCTTGCGGCTGGTCGCGGCTATCACGTTGGAGGGGACGTTGAACCAGCTGTCCGTGGTGTAGGTCCGGCCGTCTATCTCAATTGTCGAGGGGGTGTTGGGACTTGTGGTGGCCGGCGTGGCAGCTTCATCGTGTCAGAGTATTAAAAGGGCCTCGATGATTTCGGGAGGACTAGTCACCTGTCGAGTAGGCTGCCCAGGAACGTTGAGTGGCTCTTGGGAGCTTGAAGCTCCTCAGCTGGTCCCGGACGGGCACGCGGCGGAGCGGCGATACGGGACCGAGTCTACACGGAGCCGCATGAAGGATGAGTCGGCAGTAAGAAGCCATTGTGACCTGTTATATTATGACACTGTCATGCCATGTCCATAGAATGGAATGGAGATATTATTTTGGAGCCCAAAGTCAGCCCTATCGTGAATTCCCCCGTAGTGCGGAGGGGCGTGAGTTGTGTGAGCTTTGGAGCTTAGAATTTCCCAATGTTTCGTTCGAGAAGTTTTGCCTGCCGCTCCCGCTGCAGTGCGACACCGGTTATCCGCCGGATGATCTCCCGCGGCCCCCAAGACAGAACGGCAAGACAAGACGCAAGGGTCCCCGAACCTTTGGCTGGCTGGCTAGACATGCACATGCATAATGACGTCCCACTATTTACTGTAAAGAGACCCTGGCCGGCCTGCGTGCCTTGCGTCGGCCGCTCCTCACCCATTATTTCTTCAGCCCTTAATCGAATGACTATCACGGCGACTCAAGTTCCATCGGTCCGTGATACAGCCAATCGCCCCGTGTCTCCGGATACCCAATACCTGGTCCCCTTTGTTTTGTCCTCTTTTTTCTTTTTCTCCTACATATTTACTCGAGGAGGAATGTGCGCATAGTATCAAGTCCTTCTCCGTAAACTGCAACCACACGATGCAGTCAGAGAAGGAGGCCACTGCGGCTTCGGCGCCGGCTCTGGCCCTGAAACAAAAGAAGCAAACGAGCAGTTCGTCCATTCGATATCCCTTCTGGTTCGGAGGTAGCGCAAGTTCAATGGCGGCTTGTGTGACACATCCGCTAGATTTAGGTTAGTAAAGACCCGAACCAAGACCGTCTTACTCTTTTGAGTCGCGACTAGACTGACACACGCTACTCGTTCAAAAGTGAAGGTATTCCCAGACCAATAACACCCGCGGGCCCACCGATCGACTCGACCCGTCGTTGCTTCATTCTCTGACACCGCAAACAACAGGTACGGCTCCAAATGCGATCGGGCGACATGCCCAGGTCCATGCTCGGCACCATCAGGCACGTCCTCGGCGCCCACGGCATCCTGGGCCTATACCACGGCCTCTCCGCCTCCCTTCTGCGGCAGCTCACCTACTCGACCGTCCGGTTCGGCATATACGAGGACGTCAAGACGCGCCTGACCAAGCAGAACGGCGGGACCCAGCCGTCCTTCCCCGTGCTCGTCGCGCTGTCGTGCACCTCCGGCTTCATAGGCGGCATCGCGGGCAACGCGGCCGACATCTGCAACGTCCGGATGCAGCACGACGCCGTGCTCCCCCACGCGCAGAGGCGGAACTACAGCCACGCCCTGCACGGGATGGTGACGATGGCGCGCGAGGAGGGGCTCATGAGCTGGTTCCGGGGCGTGCTGCCGAATAGCATGCGCGCGGCTGCCATGACATCCAGCCAGCTTGCCAGTTACGATACCTTCAAGAAGATGTTGATAGGGTATACCCCCATGACGGATAACCTCACGACGCACTTTACGGCTTCCTTCCTGGCGGGCGTCATGGCCGCGACTGTCACGAGTCCTATCGACGTGATCAAGACGAGGGTGATGTCGCAGTCGGGCAAGAGCGTGAGCCTTGCGACGCTGTTGAAGGATATAACTGCTGCGGAGGGCCTTGGGTGGATGTTCAAGGGCTGGGTGCCGAGTTTCTTGAGGCTTGGACCGTAAGTCAAGCATGTTGTGTAACGTTTTGATTAGAGTACTGACTGACCATCTGTTACAGACAAACGATATGTACTTTCATATTCCTAGAAATGCACCGCACGGCATATAGACGAATGAAGGGTTTGGATGACCCTCAATAGACGAGGACCGCTTTTTTTTTTCCTTCAAAAGAAGCGTATACCGGCAACAGCGCCAAGCCGGGGTTTGATGGCGTTCGGAAGGGCACTGCACTGCATTGCATTACAGCATTCACGGGGCACATACACATATAGAGAGCATTGATTGGTCGGTTGGTCAGAGGTAGCATTCATCATTCCTTTTGTAGTTCATGACGAAGTCTACGAATCAGCATTCTGTTTGTCATCTTCTAAACCTCCGAGGGAGATGGCACGTTTTATTTTTCCAGACCATGATGAGTAGTCCCCTTCCTTAACCGAAACCCAAGCAGCCTGACGCCGTCCAATGCAATCATGGTATCTATCTTCTTCATCCGCTGGCCATCGACACCTCCGAAAACCAATTACAACCCTTTCCTACCTCCATGGTGCTTTCCCTGCAAGCCGTGGCTGGTGCAGCTTGGCCAGATCATGCGACGTCCGAGGTGTGTCCAAGTCTTGTCCTGAGTTGCCAACGGACAGACTTCCGTGGTCCAACATGGTCAGGATTTGCCACGGAACCTCGTCAACCAAGGGAATCCGTCTGACCAGCAGCATTGCTGTTCTATAGCCAAACTCTCGACCATGGTTCGTGGAAGACAACCGAGTAGGTGGACGCTCGGAGATCTGTCCGGCCCACGCAATTCGTTTCGCAAGACCAATGTCTAGTACCCATTCTGTCCCGAGCCGCCGTAGGGCGTAGTACCGAATGGCGTAGCCCCACCGAAACCACCGTTGCCGTACGGCGTGGTGTAGCCGTTGTCTTGCCAAGGGTCACCGCCGTTCATGCCGTCAGGGCTGCGAGGACCGCCGTATTCGCCAGCACCGTCACCCTCATTGAGACCATGGATCAAACCAGCAAGCTTCTGCTGCATGACCATGATTCCCTGCAGGATAATTGCATCCGGCTCCAAATTACCCGCGCTCTCCACCTCAAAGTAGAACTTCTCTGGAACAGCCCTGAAGTCGAATGGTTGACCGGGTTGGCGCGGCTCCTCGAAGGCGGCGTACTTGCTCTCTGGCCTGTTCTCATATTAACCTTCTCTCGCGTCATCATCGCATCTTGACCGCCTTGAAACCTACCACTCATCCTCGGCCTTTGCGCCCTCGCCCTTGCCCTCAAACCACAGATCAGTATGCCCCAGCTTGTTGTGAGGGTCGTACTCGAATCCAACAGCGGCAGTCGGTGCCCACTTTGCATGCTCCTTCGCGATCCCCTTCTTGGCGATGCATGTCAACTTGAGCTCTTGACCCTCACGCAGCTTCGCGATCAAAGGACCTTGTCCATCGGGATCTGTGATGACGGGGTTTCCGACCCATTCGTTGGGGCGCATCGGGTCGACAACGAGGTCGCGGGCGTAGATCTTCATGATCTCACCCTCGGTTGTGCACTTCGCATGCAGGGTGATCTTGACGCTGCACATCTCGCAGTATTGTTCGCATTCGCAGTCACGAGAGTAGAGGACATCGTCGGAGTTCTTAGAGTTGAGAGGGATCAGGCCCAGTCGATGCGCAATGAACTCGTCGGCCAGAACGCTGCTGTTCTCTTCGATTTCGACCAGGTCAATGGCCATGGTGGGGACCTCGGCAAGGATGATTCGGCGCAGGGCGTTCGCAAGGGAGAGTTCGACATTCGCGAGGTTGAAGTTGACGTGGTGAATATCCGCCTGATGGTCAGGCGTCGCATTAGAACAAGGCGGATTACGGTCAGGCGCTTGCTGGTGCTGGGCGCCCTTTGCTTACCTCTGTGATCTTGATCTCCATCATCCGCGACGCGTCGCCGGTACTATCCAACATCATGGGGTCGTAGTGATCCATCTTGACTGGTGTCCCAAGATTGGGGCGAACAGGCTGTGGATGGATTGTGCAGCGGTCTCGAATGGTCTCCGATGTTTCCCTGTCGCGATGTAGGGTTTACCAGAAGATCTTCAGAATACCTCAGTATAAGGGATGATACAGAAACACAGGTAAGCAATGGCGAAAGTGTGGTTGGGGAGTAGACGCTGTTTAGAAGTGTCCGCGAAGTAAAGGTGTTGAGGGAAGGAAGGAGCCTTTGAAATCCAGGTTGATATGAAAGCTCAGAACAAAGTAAGCCGCCCGGTCAAAGCTAATTGAGATATGGCCCGTGCACGGTGACAGATCGATCCCCCACCCCGGGGGTCTTCGCAGAGCACTAAGCGAAGAGCTTGGGTGCTTGGTGGTGGGTGCTTGGTGGGTGCTTTATCGGAGCTTATCGGACTTCCATAGCTGGTGGTGCAACAGACGCAGCTCTCTTACTGCAGTGCGAGGCTAAAATTTCCAAGAGCATCGATCACCACCCGACCACTTCTGCGTCATAAAATCCCTTTTCTTTTCACTCTCTTTACATACCACTCAAACCAGATACCCCTTAGGATTCAGTTCAAAGTCCAAGATGCTCCGACAAGCCCTCGTTGTTCCTTCAAGAGCTCTGCGCTCCGCCAGCCGGTCAATTGCTCAGAAACCTCTATCCCGGCCCCAGACCTTTATTAGCCCCATCTCAGTACGGAGGATACAACCCGCCGCCGCACGATGGTATAGTGAGGCCGCCAAGGAGCCGCAAGAGGCGACAAAGGATTCTGAGGCAGCTGAGAGCCAGGAGGACCCGGCTGTGGCGGAACTGAAGAAGAAGCTGGAGACCAAGGAGAAGGAGGTGTCAGACTGGAAGGTATGCGGCGCACAATGCGAGGGAAGGCTTCTCTTCGATGGGGTTATGCTGACTCTACAACCAGGACAAATGCCTTCGCTCCGTCGCCGACTTCCGCAACCTCCAGGACCGCACCCAGCGTGAGGTCAAGAACGCCCGCGAGTTCGCCATCCAGAGCTTCGCCAAGGACCTGGTCGAGAGTGTGGATAACCTGGACCGCGCCCTCTCCATGGTGCCCGAGGACAAGCTGAAGGCAGCCGAGTCGAACGACGAGCACAAGGACCTGGCCAACCTGCACGAGGGCCTGAAGATGACCGAGAACATCCTCATGAACACCCTAAAGAAGCACGGCCTGGAGAGGTTCGACCCTACCGGCGAGAAGTTCAACGCCAACGAGCACGAGGCCACCTTCATGTCGCCCCAGCCAGACAAGGACGACAACACCGTCTTCTACACCCAGCAGAAGGGCTTCAAGCTGAACACCCGCATAATCCGTGCCGCCAAGGTCGGTGTTGTGAAGAACAAATAAAGGGGACCACCGAAACCACTGTTTTGACGATAAATCTCCTCTTGTACTACTACTACTACTACCACTATACTCATGTGTCATATGTTGCCGTATAGTCTGGCTGGCGTTCAGGCGGGCGTGTATAATGACTGCTCCTCTCATGACGGAAAAAAAAAGTTCATGGCTTTGGATGATGACAAGGTCACTCTCACGGCATTAGATGAGGGATCTGCATTTGTCCCTTCTTGTATATAAAGATCAAATGTTTTTGACATTCTAATACGGAGAGGGCCTACGGGCTATCACACGATATATGCCAGATTTTGCCAACCGTGACGCTCCTTCCCCTCCCGCACTTGTGTGGAATACCTACAAAGCCACCATTCAGTTTCCACGATCCCTATCAGGACGCCAATGGCAAATATCCCTCTACTCGTGGAATCCTTATATCAAGGCTCCACAAACTAACCCACACTCCAGCACAATCTGTCCGCACCTCACGAGAAGTTACGACGATTCTTCCTCTCCTCCTCGCTCTCCCAGACATCAGGGTACATCTCAAACACCTCCTCGGGCGTGTGCTTGCCAAACTCAGCCAGCAGGCGCCGCTGCACGCCCTGGTGGAGCTCGTACTCGCGCCACAGGCTCTCGTGCTCGCGCAGGCGGGCCTTGACCTCGGCCATCTTGGCCTTGCACTCGTAGCTGAGCTCGCCGATGTGCCGCTGCACGCCCCTCATGATGCGGCGCTCGCGCGTCGACCGCCGCGCCTCGAAGCAGTCGGCCAGCCTCCGGTTCTCGTGCTTGAGCCTCCGGCACTCGTGCCGGTACCGCTCGTTGTTGGCGTTGGCCTGCTCCTCGTTGGCCCGCAGCGCCGCCAGGTCCTGGTGGTGGCTGGCGATGATGCTTGAGGTGCGCGCCGCGCCCCAGTACTTGTCCACTGCGGCGGCTACCTCCGAGGGAGTGTAGACCTCGGGCTGCGAGGCTGTTGCCACGCCCCACGAGGGCTCGGTCGAGGTGTTGTTCTTGCGGACTTCGCGCATGAGTATCGGGTCCATTCGGTCGAACTGGTGGGTGAAGAAGTTGTATGGGAGGATAGGGTCCATGGCTGTTTGATTCGACTGTCAGCAACGATCTACCCTATATGCATAGCAATGGGGAATCGGTCGACTGGGCTGGGTTCTTACGTGGAGGTGACCAGAGAATAGACGGTTCAGTCTTTGCGTAGCCACTACAAGCGGGACTCAAGTCTTGTCCATGCTCGTCGTACAGCCTCTCCTTCTTACGGTCCTTCATACGTCGTGGCAAAGCGGTGTTTGGAGAAGCAGGGCGCTGCCGGTCATCCTGTCGTCCTTGCGTCAGTATAGCGATTTCCCTCGAATAGTTGGGAGTAGATGGAATCGTGGATAGGTGTGTTCGAAGGAGTTCTTCACTCACAGGGATCTCATAGGCCTCGCGCTTCTCCCACATAGACTTGTACTTGTCCCCGGGCTCATCCCATCTCTTCGCGCCATGAGCCCAGCGAGCGAAAGTGCAGGGCGAAATACGGCCATCAGCAGGATCGCCCTCGCCATCGTCCGATACCTCGCCGGACGCGTACCTGGCCCATCCGTCACCCATATTGTCGAAGACCTGATACATCTCCTCCAGCTTGTCGGGATCGAATCCTTCATCGATGGTGATGTGAACCATCTTGGGGCGAATGTAAGAGAAAATAGCCTTGCGCTCCTCTTCCTCCTCACACGTGGCAGGCCCACGGGCCTTCCACTCGCCTCGCTCATTGATAGATTCCTCAACGCCTCCTAGCAGGCTAAGATAGGTGGCCAGTCAGTTGGTCTTGAATGAAATCGCGTCAGACACACGAGATGACGCGACCTACGTAGGCTCTCCGTTCTCCTGCCTGTCCAGCTCCTGCTTGCCGATCCAATTGACGAGAGGGTCCTCCATGTCGGCACCTGGGCCCTTCATGGCGAAGTAGGTCTGCATCATCGTGGTCGATATTTTCCATTCCTTGCTGTGGTTCTTGCCCCTGTTACAGCCTGGCAATGCCAACCTAAGCGAAGCATCTGGGACGCGTGAGCTCGTGTATCAGTTTACACATGTCCTTGGGAATGAAGGTACCTTGTTCGTCACCTTGGTGATCCTGGCCATCTCCTAAGGAAGACATGGTGGATGCGGACTCGAAAGATCGAGGTCGCTGGCGCCCAGGTCTAGGTCAGTAAGGGAATTTGGGACAGTACAGAGAAGCCACGAGGAAGGTAACAGTAATGGCTTTTTTGAGCCCTTCTGTTCCTAGGTGAAGCAGGTGGGTTGGTATGAACGGAAAGGCTGTACTAGGGAATTCACTTGCCTTTGGAATTAACATTTTCAAAGAGGGCCAATCCAAATGTTGTGTGGCTAGTACAGAGCGTTCTGTCTGCTTAGGACGATGACGGTTGTGAGAGAATGTGTGGTGATTGAAAGCTAGGACGATTTACGCCGACAAGATCAGGCTGCATAATATAAGATCGAGAAATCACAAAGATGAAGGGCGCCTCATAATCAGTTCAACATGGCAGAGTACCCAGAAGAAACGGCCTCCTCAGCATATGCGCATACAATTTTAAGCTCAATAGTCTGCGCTAAAAACTCTCCTATGGCAGCTTGCTCTTGCGCTGCTGATGGTATAGTCTTCCTCCTCTGGACCAAGATAAATCAGACTCGCCTACTCTGTGTCACTAATACGCCCCCAGTTTGGCTGCTGTGCATAAAGCTCATGGCATTAAGGCATGTCTGGTCCCAAAACTCAATGTTTCCACTGTAAAGAAGCAAAAGAAGCAATTTATGGATCATAGCATACCTGCCCCAAAATCGGTTTGCTCCTCCACTTCATGTGCCTCATTTCTTACCCTTTCCCTTGGCAGTAGCCTTGCCTTTTCCACGGCCTTTTGTGGTCTTGCTGCCACCATCATCCTCGCCATCGTCCTCATCGGCCGCCTTCTTCTTCGTCGCTCGCTTAGGCTTGGCCTTCGGCTGCTTGATAAGCTTGTCTTTCTTGAGGTCGACTTCCTCGTCATCATCGTCAGCCGGCTCAGCCACATCAGCTTCGTCATCATCAGCCTCGATGGCATCTTCAAGATCGGGCACTTCCTTGGCGGCCTTCTTCGGCGCCACTACGTTGCTCGCTTTCATGAAAGGTACAGAGTGGGACGTCGAGTTGTATCTGAATTTGTTAGCTTCCGACGATTCTCAGTCGGTGGCGGAGAAACTTACCTTTTGGTGAAGGCCGTCTTGGTCAGGGTCTCGATCTTCACCAAGTCCTCGTGCTGAGGACCGACGCCCAGCTCCATAATAGCATCGAAATCCTCGCGCGTCAAATAGTAGCTGTCCATGAGATCAATGACATCCTCGACACAGTCCTTGCCCTCGACAGACAGGCGTTTGACAAGCTGGTACCAGAGGATAGGCAGATATTGCTGGCGGATTTCTCCCGCATCGCCGGATGACTTGAGCCGCATGTGGGAGTGTATCTCTCTGACATAGCGGCTAAGTTTGCCCAACTTGCTATGGTTGCCGAGCCATTTCGTGAATTCAGAGCCAATCATCGTCCCGGAGACATAGCTTGCAGGGCGGACAGTACTGAATATCGCATGTGTTGGCATGAGACTCCATTGCTGCTGTGGGCCATGTATCATCCTGTCAACAAGGTCGCCATCGCTGATGCTCTCTGATGCTTGATCCGCTAGTTCTAGATACTTCATGTTTGCTTCTCTGCTGTTGTATCCCTTGCCGCTCAGGCCCGCTGGCTTTGCCTTGAGGTAGTTCTCTTGGATCATGAGGTAGCTGAATTCATGGTCGTTGAAGTACAACTCGATTTTGTCGTTCAGCGTCGACTTGCTTGCAGGGTTGAAGAGATTGCCGCCCAGCAGCTTCTGGCAGATGTCCCATGGCTTGAGAATAACGTGCTTCTCCCATGCTTTTGACATCGACTTGGTCTGGTCGAAGTCCATGGAGTTCTGGTCAAGCTTAATGGTTGCCAGCATATTGATGATCTGCCTGATATCCTTGTTGCTGCCCTCGATGAGTGCATCAACAACTGGGAGAGGTAACTTCAGGCCTTCCCTATGACAAATGGTCATGATCCGCGAGCGGACTTGATCCACTGTAGGTCGTCTGAACTGAACGTCGCCGGTGACAAAATCGAATGGCTTCATCTTCGGCAGTCTGCGTTCGTTGCAAATGAGAATGAGTGGTACCTCAGTCTTCTTGCAGAACTTGGCTAATGCGCCAACACCGCCTCGATCACCAGCCGACATGCCGTCGACTTCATCCATGATCAAGACAATGTTCTTCTTGGCGTTTTCGACCTTCTTGCCGTCTCCAGCGAAATAGCCCAGCAAGGACGTGTTGTTCATCACTTCACTAACTCCGTTCTCAACCAACTTCTTGCTTCGGGAGTCACTTGCGTTGCTCTCGATAACATCGTATCCCGCCAAGTTCGCCGCGAGATGCGCAGCAGTCGTCTTGCCTATGCCAGGAGGACCAGACAGAATGATTGCCCGGTATCCACCCATGCCGTCGGCGCCACGCCTTTGGAAATCATACTTCCGATGCTTAGGCCAGTTAGACAGCCAGTTCTGGATCTTCTCGACCTGGGCCTTGTTTCCGCAGATGTGATTGAGCTGTGTGGGAGCATACTTGGTGGTCCACAGCTGTGAGTTAGCGGAAGGTAGTTGTGCTGGGGCGGCAGCACCTCGAGCGGCAGCAGCTTTGCGGGCTTTCTCTGCCTCAACCCGGCGGGCTTTCTCCTCTTTCTCCAGCTCAGCAGCTGCATCCTTGATCTTCTGTTGATCCTCTTCTTGTTTCTGACGAGCCTTCTCGGCGTTCTTCGCGGACCCACCGTTCGCTGGAGCTTTACGGATGAGGTCGAACAGGCCATTCTCGTCGATGGTCCTGATTCCGTGCTCTTTGATCTTTTTGAGCTTACTGGGACCTGCGTCATCGCCCAGAACCACAAAAGTCGTCTTGCTGCTCGGTGCTCCTGTAACCTTTCCTCCATATCGCTTTACTAGCGCTTGCGCTTCATCTCGTCCGATTACCTTGAGCTGGCCCGTGAAGACAAAGGTCATGCCTGTAAGACAGTTCTCCTCTCCCTCAGGGATCTCAACCGTACCCTCAAGCGGTGCTGGTCCAGAGTTACCACCACCACCAGCGGCCTTCCTCCAGTCGAACTTTGCATTTGGGTCTTGAGGTGGCGGAGTAGGTGGCCTGACAGTAGGCACGGAATCTAGGATTGCTTGGAAGCTGGCGTCCTCCTTCTCTGGCTCCTTCTTCTGCCGAGGGGCGCGTGGCTTGGCCGCAGCGGCCTTCTTTCGCGGGGCCTCTTCCTCGGGTTCCTCATCGTCGGATTCTGGTGATTTGCGCTTCTTCGCATTTCGGGCAGTCTTTGCCGGTGCGGGCTTGATGTCTTCGTCCTCATTCTCGTCTTCTGACTCCTCGAGTTTGACGGGCTTGCCCCGAGATGCCATCCTCTTGGGCTTAGGCAAGAACTCCTCCTCACTGTCCTCCTCCATGTAGTCGTCATTCTTTCTCTTGTTCCGACCTTTCACATCGGCTGCAAAGATATCATCTGCGTCCTCATCATCGTCCATATATGCATCCTCGTTGTCGTTCAAGTTGGCCTTGGTATGAGATGTGGCAGCCTTTGGCTTGGCAGCGGGCTTGCCCTTTCCGGCCGTGGCTGTTGTCTTGGTCCTGGGACTCTGCCGAACTGGTGGTTGCGCCGCAGGCTTCTTCGGGGTCGTCTCGGCCTTCTTCTTGCTCGGCTTTGCAGACGAGAAATAGTCATTAGCAGAAATCTCCTTCCCCGTCACTGGCTCCTGCTCTGTGGCTTTCTGTTTTGGTGTGGGCTTTGCTGCCGGCTTCTTCGGCTGAACAAGTGGCTCATCATCCTCATCACTGTCCTCCACAACCTTGCGTGGCCTTCCACGGCCCTTCTTGGGAGGCTCTTCTTTCTTGGGAGCAGGCTTGGCTGGGGCAGCACCGCCCTTGGGAGTGAAGAAGCTGCGGATGTCAGGCATGTTGACCAATTGAGAGCCTGACTCCTAGGTTGATGGTCAAGTTCTCTTCGTAAGCCCTCCCGTCAGTCGATGTGTCAAGAATGCTGAGTTTTTCGGAAGGAATGCAGTAGTTATCGGTTTGTCGAAGGAAATAGAGGATGGGGGGGGGGAGCTTTAAGTGAGACGCGTGAGTGACGCGATCGTACTTGCCCACTCGGGTATTAGGGGTGTAGCAGTTGACCCCACTAAATTCAAAAGTGGGCCCGGACTCTAGGCAGAGGTGGCCCGAGCTTACTGCCTAACATTTTTCGATGACCATGTCCATCATCGGAAGGCACGCCCGGGCACAACAACGACCGAGGACCCCATCCACATACCTCATTGGTGTCGCAACCTTGGCCCGACAGCAGGATGAATCGGCAAGCACCCTCTCTCCTCAGTGCCCTAAGAGGCCTGAGGATATCACCCGCGACACCGCTACAATCCCTCAACGTCGCGAAGACGGCCTGCGCGGCTAGCAATACCAGGACATTCACATCCACAGCCACCCAATTGGGATCATGGCTGGAACCCTTCATCGACCGGACGAAGAAGATGCAGAAAGGACGGCCAAGAGTGGCAACTGGAGGCTCTACAAAAGGCACAACTGTCATGATCGGCGACTATGGCCTGCGCATGATCGATCATCACAGGACAATCACCGCCCATCAACTCAAGCTGGCCGAGTCGACCATCAAGCAACGACTCCGTGGACAACGATACCGATTATACATGAGAGTAAACTGCAATGTTGGCGTTTACATCAGTGGAAACGAGGTTGGTGTTGTCCTTCCCAGCTATCAGAAGACGGCGGCTAACGGTGCTATCAGGTGCGTATGGGTAAAGGAAAGGGTTCCTTCGACCATTGGGCTAGCAGAGTGGCGGTAAACCGAGTGCTGTTTGAAATTAGAGGAGCGCTGCACGAGCAGGTCGCCAGAGATGCTTTCCGATTAGCTGGAAACAAGCTGCCCGGCCAGTACGAGTTCATCAAGAAGGGAGAACCTCCTGTTGTGGGGATTACGAAGCTGGATGGAGTCACGTTGGAAGACCTGAAGCGGCCACGGAAGCAAGTGCCTACAGCACAAGCACCAGTGGTGACACCAGCAGTCACTACAACACCATCCTCGGTGTCCCCCACGTCCCCTGCGCCATGACAGGTCCAATATAGCTACGATGTAAAATAACAGCTGTACAATGGATATACCCCGAGCTTGCTGTCGCTCGAAAGCACAACATGAGCCAAGAAGCTCATCATGGCGATTGAGTGCATTCTATGATTCGGAAATAGTATGCCAGGAGAAGACGGGTATCACTTAAAAGCGCAATATTATAATCCATGAGCCACATCCGCGAGGCTCAATGCAGGGAACTATACCCGGCAAACGATTCTTATGTAGAAGTGAATCACTAAAAAGGCAACCTGCTTCCAATCGAAAAGATAGCGAGGTCCCAAGGTTGCTTCCAGATGATTGTCGGATTGTCTATATGTATGTACCTTTCATATACCCCCGGCCCTTGGCTTGGGTCTCAGGGTTCGGGTTTTTCTTAATTGAGAAAGTTCAAGACGCGTCAGAGCGCGTCTCCCGCCCACCTATCTAGGTATCCACCTCTTGCTCAGTAGGGCAGTCAAACCGCAGCAATCTCCAGTCAAATCCCTTCTGCAATAGCTCTTGTCGACTGGCGACGCACATAATACGACAGAGAGTCATAATAAAAGCAACATGGCGTTGATTGTTGACAAGCATCGGCCGAGGTCTCTGGACCAACTCACGTACCATCCAGAGCTCTCCGACCGACTCAAGTCACTCGTGAGCAGCCCTGGCCAGCTCCCTGCCAAGCTCATACTGACGCGCTCCTCAACAAACAGGCACAAAGCGGCGACTTCCCCCACCTCCTCGTCTACGGGCCCTCCGGCGCCGGCAAGAAAACCCGCATCGTCGCGACCCTGAAGGAGCTCTACGGCCCGGGCGTGGAGAAGATCAAGATCGACGCGCGCGTGTTCCAGACGAGCTCGAACCGCAAGCTCGAGTTCAATATCGTCGCGTCGGTATACCACCTCGAGATCACGCCCAGCGACGTGGGCAACTACGACCGCGTGGTGGTGCAGGACCTCCTCAAGGAGGTCGCCCAGACGCAGCAGGTCGACCAGGCCGCCAGGCAGCGGTTCAAGGTCGTCGTCATCAACGAGGCGGACCACCTCACGCGGGACGCGCAGGCGGCGCTGAGGAGGACCATGGAGAAGTACTCGCCGAACCTGCGGCTCATCCTGCTGGCGAACTCGACGGCCAATATCATTGCGCCGATCCGCTCGCGGACGCTGCTGGTGCGGGTCGCCGCGCCGAGCCACGCCGAGATCTGTGACGTGCTGGCGCTGTCGGCGAAGAGGGAGGGATGGCCCGTCGTGAAGGACTTGCACCAGCGGATAGCGCAGGAGAGCGGGAGGAACCTCCGGAGGGCGTTGTTGATGTACGAGGCTGTACATGCACAGAAGTACGTGAGATCCAGATATATTGGTACCCGCGATTTGGAATATGCTAACGGCAGTTCTCACAGTGAGAAAATTACGGATACAACGCCAATACCGCCCCCAGATTGGGAGGCGCTCATAGGACAGGTTGCAAGAGAGATCATGGAAGAGCACACTCCGGCCCGGGTCTTGCTTGTCCGGGCCAAGCTTTACGACCTCTTGACGCACTGCATACCGGCCACGACCATCCTCAAGACACTCACATTCAAGCTCCTTCCCCTGATTGACGACGCCCTGAAGGCCGATGTCATCAAGTGGTCAGCCTTCTACGAGCACCGAATTAAGACGGGAACCAAGGTTATCTTTCACTTGGAGGCATTCGTGGTCAAGTTCATGCGGATACTGGAGATGTACCTCATGAGCATGGACTTTTAAGGGTGGTTGGTAAAGACAGGGGAATCGAAGTTGAGAGTTTTGGGGAGGTCTGATAAGTACAGAGTACGGGAGTATATTGCTGCATATGCACGGCCGCAGTGCTTGCAGGGTCGGAGTTTCGCTTAGGGTGGAGATCCGAGGGGATCATCACGGCCTATTGCGGGCCGAGACGAAAGAAAGTACGATTGTGGCCGCTCCGGAAGACCGCATCCACCTCATATGATAAGGCGTTCCGGGTCGGGGAGTTCTTGACGGTGGAAAATAGGGAGGGAAGATTGCTTGAGCCCTTCATAGCACTCATTCTGGTGTTGATATTCTACTCCTGCATTCTACAGGAAACTCTATGCCAGTCGAGAACATACTGCCGTGTTTGGTGGAGCGTGTGCTTTACCACGGGGAGACATGCAACGTCCTGCAACATGCCCCTTTCGGCACATGCTCGTCGGCTCGCGCAGCTCGTGCCCCACGGGACCTGGGGACCTGCGGCACAGTCGGAGGGCTACCGAGCACAGCATGAAACCTGCTTAAGTAACTAGGACCGGATAGTGCTCAACGGCGTAGGGCTGGCACACTCTTATCATGTATATCGCCAACACGTCGAAGCCGAGCCGCGAGTTTACCTAGGCATTGCCTCTTTGTTTGTCACCGAGTCGTACTACAGGAAAGCCTCAGGACCACTCGGTTAGGGAATTCAAAGGTGCAGCCAAGACTTTGTTGGTTTGCCATGCCATGTGTAACAGGGGTCCTCCAACACCCCTCCCCCTCCCCTTCCTGGGCTTCCGTTTGTCCATGGCCATGCAACCTTGTTTCCAAGTGACCTCCTGAGGCTGATTTATACTCCCAGACCCTGGAGTCTGGGCGCAACCTTGGAAAGACGGTTCACGTATCAGAAGTCCCCAAATCCGTCTTTGTCAGTCCGGCACTGCACGCACTGCCGTGAAGTCAGCGTCTCAGGCTCGGCACGGACGGGGTCTGGATCCTGTGGACGAGCGGGGAAATCCTGGGGAAGAGCCAAGGTTGTTCGCCCCCCCCCCTCCCATGAGAAGAGCCCCAGAGTTTACGGGCACGGGTGGCAGGAAGTCTAAGATCTCTAACCTCGGAACCCCAGATCAGTCACCCGAACATGGCCTCGGGGTGGTTCAACAAGAGAAGGGATCGTCCGGGTTGGTGTCCGAATATTGCCGTTGTAGAGGTACGGTCTCCATACTCCCGCCAAAGAACCGATGCCGCGACGTCAACGCTCGCTAATAAGAGAGCAGCCACGAGAAGAAGACGTGCAGTTGTGCTGATGATGCCATTCCCATCACCACGACCAAGACCAGCTGGTGTCGGTTACGTCGGGCCTTTGTGAGTATGGTACCCTGTCCCCGTCTGCTCCAGAAGTCGGTAAGGGTATATCGCCGCCAAGCAGACCTTCAGTCAAGATCATCAATACTATGTCCGGCCAGGGTGGCGCGGCCCAAGGTCTCGTGGCCACCTTATCTATCATGTTGGTTGGCGCTACCCCGGACGAAGGATGGGATGCGGGGAAGCTTGGAACGACTTGGGTGCTTGGCTTTGTTCCTGGCTGCTTCTAGCGGCTGCACGGGCTGGATCAAGAACGCCGTTGTCTTTGAAGTACGCCGCCTTATGTATGTATGCATGTTGTTGGGCTGAGAAAGGGGTGGTGTCTTGGTCGATTATCTAAACAGTACATTGTGGAGTTCTGCGAGGTCCTTCCTCTGTGGGACTCAAATCGGAGGGCCTGTCCATGGCGACACTCGCATGTCGCCTTACCCAGCAAATATTACATACAGACTTGGTACTAGTATAGTATCGCAGTACATACACGGTTATTCCGCTGGGCTAGTTGATACCCGCCCGTGTGGCGTTACTTTTGGCAACATTGACCCCAAACTTGGGAAGGAAAAAGAAAGAAGAAATGTCTCTCCGGAATCCCCATCAAAACACCACCAATGCGCCCAATACGCGGGACAGGGCTGAGTTTGGCTTGCTGTGTGGTACACAATATCGGCTGTCTACATCAATAATATCGATAATGAGGAGGATGTGACTGGCCAGATAACCGGACAGACCTTTCAAGGCTGGGTAACACAACCCAACACCTCCATTACGAGGCCCAGACCAGGTAGGGTAGGGAAGAGGGGGGGCCGATCTAGGAGCTTTACCGCTGTCGTGCTCTACCAAACTACTACTTATATGCAGGTATCGCGAGAGGGTTTGGGCAACTCGGTCGCTCGGTACTCGGTCTTGCGCATCAAACCGCGAGACGAAACTGAGTCGCGGTTGTAGTTCGGAAAGGAAGGTAGCAAGTGCTCTGCTCGGGGGAAAGACACAGAAAATATGTATGCCCATTCAAGTTCGATGTGGTCGCGTCGGGGACCGGACAGACGGAGGATGTTTGATGATTTTCTATTGAACCATGTTACAAACTCAGGGTCGTCAGCTCATGGGTGGCACGGTAGACTGGCTGACTAGGTTGGGAGCATGGGGGAGCAGGCTAAAAGGCAGCATTTTGAATCCCGGTCGTGTGGAATTGTTCGGGCTGGCCTGCCTTAGCTTCGTGGATCCCCCATCGAGTGGGAACTCGACTCATACCCGAACAGGCAATGGTTCGGACACAAGGGACTCGAAGGGGCTCTGACACTGACCGGGGCCCGGCCTGCATGCAATTATTAGTAGGTACTGCGACTGTTGAGAGACAGAGAGCAAGAGCCTGAGTGGTGAGTGGTAACTGGTAACTGGTGAGTGGTGAGTGGTGACTTGGGTGTGATGAAGTGGGTTGAAGTGGTGCTTGAAGTGAGAATTCAAACTCATATTGTCCTCTCATCCCATCCCATCAGTCCTCGACTGTTTCCCCATCAAATACCTAATACAAAGCTACCCCCGAACCCAGTTTGCCCAAGTGCCCTCAACACAACTCGACCCTCCCGTCTCTTTGCCTTGGATCCATCCTTGAACCTTTTTCTCCCTCTTATTACTACAATTCTTCTTTCGCGTCCGCCGATCCCGGGACGGCTTCTTCTTTCCTCCTCCAATACTTACGCTTTTCCTCGCGCCCTCAACAATTGAATCTTCAACCTCGCCCTCAGCCATTTCATCCCATCCAACCTCTTTTGCCAGCCAAGCTACCTACGCTGTAGACCGAGTGTCTGTGCTTGCGACTGTCAACACAGACCCCTCCAAAAACACTACTTTGGACCCTGAGATCAACAATCTCTAGCAGCTACCCCGCCAAACCACCACCACAAACTCATCCCACACCTTCACATCTCAACCCGCCGTCATTCACAATGGCCGCAGGCGCCCCCAAGGCCCCGGTGGTCGCAGAGGCCCACGATGTTGACACTTTCCGTAAGTTCCTGGAGGCCCCCCTTTTGCTCGTTTCTTAGGATGGTGGTCTGGAAGCGCCCTACACTCTAGGGCAAGCTGGAACAGTGGAGCAGAAGCAGACGCTAACAAGTTCTACCATAGATCCCCCCCAGAAGATGCTTGATAGTAGGTGACCATGACCGTGAGACCAGGCAAAATAAAGCCTCAATTGAGATGTGAATGCTAACACAGGCCCTTTCAGAGCATCCTAGCAAGCCTCACTTGTCTGGTAAGTTGGCAGTTGTCCCTGCTATTCGAGCCTGCGATTTTTGAGTATTAATTGACTGACTGTGTTGTGTCTCAGGTCTGGAGGAGTACCAACAGCTCTATAAGGAATCTATTACTGAGCCTAAGAAGTTCTGGGGCACCAAGGCCAGAGAACTCCTCACATGGTCCAAGGACTTCCAGACCGTTCACAGCGGTAGCCTTGAGAATGGCGACAATGCCTGGTTCCTTGAGGGCGAGCTGAACGCCTCATACAACTGTGTGGATCGCCACGCCTTTAAGGACCCTAACCGAGTCGCCATTATCTATGAAGCCGATGAGCCAAACGAGGGCCGGACTCTCACCTACGGCGAGCTGCTCCGCGAGGTCTGCAGGACAGCTTGGGTGCTGAAGCAGATGGGTGTCAAGAAGGGTGACACCGTCGCCGTCTACTTGCCCATGATCCCAGAAGCTCTTATCGCTCTCCTTGCCATTAGCCGTATCGGTGCTATTCACTCTGTTGTCTTCGCCGGTTTCTCCGCAGA
Source organism: Cytospora piceae (assembly GCA_016508685.1). Lineage (NCBI taxonomy): Eukaryota > Fungi > Ascomycota > Sordariomycetes > Diaporthales > Cytosporaceae > Cytospora > Cytospora piceae. The sequence continues at coordinate 124,088 of JADMLE010000005.1, read as the reverse complement.
TTCTCTCCGCGACCGAGTCATCGACGCCCAGTCCAAGGTAGTCATCACTACGGATGAGGGCAAGCGAGGCGGCAAGCTCATTGGAACCAAGAAGATCGTTGACGATGCTCTGAAACAATGCCCCGATATCACCCACGTCCTTGTATACAAGCGGACAGGAGCCGATGTGCCCTTCACCCAGGGCAGGGATTGGTGGTGGCACGAGGAGGTCGAGAAGTGGCCTTCCTACATCCCCCCTGAGCCCATGAACTCCGAGGACCCACTCTTCCTTCTGTACACTTCCGGCTCCACTGGCAAACCCAAGGGTGTACTGCATACCACCGGTGGCTACCTGCTTGGAGCTGCCATGACTGGAAAGTACGTATTCGATATCCACGACGGAGACCGCTACTTCTGCGGTGGAGACGTCGGCTGGATCACCGGACACACATATGTCGTTTACGCGCCTCTACTGCTCGGTGTCTCTACCGTTGTCTTTGAGGGAACACCAGCATACCCCGACTTCTCCCGGTATTGGGAGATCATCGACAAGTACCAGGTGACACAATTCTACGTGGCGCCTACCGCTCTGCGGTTGCTCAAGCGTGCTGGTGACCACTTCGTGAAGAGCAGGATGGCACATCTCAGAGTGCTCGGCTCCGTCGGTGAGCCCATTGCTGCTGAGATCTGGAAGTGGTACTTTGAGGTTGTCGGTAGGGAGGAGGCTCAGATTGTGGACACGTACTGGCAGACCGAGACCGGATCCAACGTGATCGCACCCCTGGCCGGTGTCACACCTACGAAGCCCGGCTCCGCGTCCCTCCCCTTCTTCGGCATCGAGCCCGCCATCGTCGACCCCGTTTCCGGAGAGGAGATCCACGGCAATGACGTCGAGGGTGTCTTGGCCTTCAAGCAGCCATGGCCTAGCATGGCACGTACTGTGTACGGCGCCCACAAGCGTTATATGGACACCTACCTGAACGTGTACAAGGGTTACTACGTAAGCAAAGAGTGCTTCCGAGATACTTGAGGTCTTAACTAACAACGTTGCAGTTCACGGGAGATGGCGCCGGTCGTGACCACGAGGGCTTCTACTGGATCCGGGGCCGTGTCGACGACGTCGTCAACGTCTCCGGCCACCGTCTGTCCACCGCCGAGATCGAGGCCGCACTGCTCGAGCACCACGCCATCGCCGAGGCTGCCGTTGTCGGTATCTCGGACGAGCTGACCGGCCAGGCCGTGAACGCCTTCGTGGCCATCAGAGAGGGCGGCGAGGCGAGCGACGCGCTGCGCAAGGAGTTCATTCTGCAGGTGCGCAAGAGCATCGGGCCCTTCGCGGCGCCCAAGGCCGTCTACATCGTCCCGGACCTGCCCAAGACACGGTCGGGCAAGATCATGCGCCGCATCCTCCGGAAGATCCTGGCGGGCGAGGAGGACCAGCTCGGCGACATCTCGACGCTGTCGGACCCTTCAGTGGTGGCCAAGATCATCGCGCTTGTTCATCTCCAGAAGCACAATTAAACGGCGGGCGGTTAGGGGGACTATGCGATGATCTAAAGATAACTTATAGATATACGTCCTGGGACAGGGGGGGTGATCGGCTTCCTATCTTTATTTATTCTCTTTAGGGCCGCTCATAAACTTGGAAAGTGAACGGGGCGAAGGGTGGGGGGGGGTTGCGGCAATCAACGCATCATGATGGTTTTGTAATATCACTTGGGAGGAATCAGTCTATTTTTGTTGTGTGTCGCGCACGCACACACAAATGAATGCAAGGCGAAGCCAATTTTTTTGGGGGGATTTCAAAGAGAGGATGTGTGTTCCTCAAACCAAGAAAATTCTTCCTGCTCGTGTGTTCTCTCTTGCGTGTGTGAATTGGACATCTTACCTATCCCGGCACGCGCGGTTGCCGCCAGGAGTCCTAGAGTGCTTGCACCTTACATGAACAAGTACTGTCTAAGCGATGCACGTAAGCTTTTTACCCCCCCCCCCCTCAATCGACATGGCGAATTGTCATCACTCCCCAAAGGTCGTCATCCGCCATCTTGGCTCTTGCAAGTGTTGGGCACTGCTCCGAAGTGGCGGCCGTCGGTGATTAGTGGCTTGGTATGGTACTTAGTATCTTGCTGAAATTGGTTGTGCACGCCTCTCACCATTCCAATCAAGACCTCACCGGTCGTCCGTGGCCAAGAGGAGGATGCTCACCCTTTCCTCCGACGGTGTGCACACCTGCGTCGTGGGGGTGAGCCCCCAAGTACCTAGCGGCACCGTGTACTCGGTACGATAAATGAGATTGGACACCTGAGGCTGTGATCGTCCCCTTCAAGGTTTGGGGTTGTTATGGAGGGCCGGAGGCTGTTGTCATCTGACAGCAAGCATGGGAGGGCTGTTGGAGAAGCAGCTAGATTGTCTAGCTTGTGTACTTAATCTACAAGAATGAAACCCCCGGACTCGGACCACCGAAAAACCACAATGAAGCATGTATATGCTACGTTGACTAGCTGAATCAACTGACCCTTGGTCTACTTGAGTGGATGGTTTGGTGTCGGACATGGGTATTTCCTTCCTGTGACAAATCTTATACAACCTCATGAAAATTCCCCGCTGGAGAACCTTTCTCCTATCCTGCGATGCTCTCTACTGGCTCCTGCGAGCCAACCTCCCAGACTCGCGTTGCGGCCCTTAAAGAGAGGCGGGCTTTAATTCTTTTATGGCCCTCATTCCGAAGAAATGACCAGCGGCCTTGATACCGCGCTCGATGGTGGCTTCCGCCCTCCCTACCATGGAAGCCTCGTAGGCCCTGATGGCTTCTAGCTTATCGCCTGCACCCGGTTCCTCAGACAGCCCAGTCAAAGCCTCGTACAGCTCCGACGCGTCCTGGAAGGCCAGATGGAGGCCCATGGCGGAGACAGGGGGCACAGGGTGTCCGGCATCTCCTATGAGCGTCACCGGACTGCGCTTATCCACGCCCTCCCAGCTGGCGACGAAGTTGTCCCTCTCGCAGGTCCAGAACCCGACCAGGGTCGAATCCTCTACGTTCCCATTCTCCAGCACCGCCCGGATCGACTCGTGCCAGGTTTCCGTGGTGTTGAGGACGTGCTGGGAGGATTGGGCGTGTGTCGAGGAGAGGAGGGCATCCGTGGCGTCTTCGTCAAGACCGAGGACATCTTTGCGGAAGACGAGGACCCAGTAGAGGTAATCCCTGGGCACACCAAAGCGGGATCTCCCGGCCTGGTCCAGTTTGGGGCCAAAACGCATCACGTCGGTAAGGAGCCTGACGTGGGGGCGGTCTTGCTCATTCATGATGCAGAGGGCTTGGAGGACTTCTGACGGGGCGAGCCTCTCCACCTCGGGGGCCAGGAACGTCTTGCCAAAGACAGCCCGGGCTTCGGTGTCCAAGATGGTCAGGCTGGGGAGCAGCTGACGGCGGACCTTTGAGCGGATCCCATCGGCGCCGACGAGCACGCTGCCAGAGGCTGTCGAGCCATCCTCGAAGCGCACCTCGACGTTGCCGCCGGCGGTGACCTCGTAGCTCGCAAACTTCCTCCCGAACGAGATATCGCCCTCCAGCCCGGTCATCAGCACACCCCGGATGAGAGTCCTGTCGACATTCACCGCCTTGAACTGGCTGGTTCCAATCGACGGGGGCGGGATCCCCGTCCGGTTCCACTCAGCAGGCTGGCCGGTAAGAGGGTCGAGCCTGCTGCCGAGGCCAGCGCCTCCGAGGAGCTCCGAGGACGTGGCCATGACTGCCTTCCACACGCCGTCCGGGAGGAGCTTCTTCAGGCCGGTGGCCTCGGGGGCGATGCGGATCCGGAAGCCCTGGGACCTCCAGGTGGCGGAGCTGTCACGCTCGAAGATGCGGAAGGGGATGGGGGGTTGTGCCTTCTTGAGGCCTTGTGCGAGGGCGAGGCCTGCCAGACCCGCGCCGATGATGAGGACTGGGGAGTGAGGGTGGTGACTGTCCATGATGATGATGATGATGATTATGATGATTATGATGATATTGTTGTTGCAGTGTGTCTGTCTTGGGTTGGTGACCTGCTGGTAGTATCTAGACATATTTTCGCCTTGCCATCGTGGACAAGTCTGCTGACTTTATATCCATGACGCTGTGCCGCGCAGACGAAGGATGTTCTTCCATCTTACCTGTTGTTCCGTGCCATGAGGTCCTCTCTCCTGAGTGTCAGGACTCAGGGACTCAGGGAGTGAGTGATGGAGCGAAGCTGGGCGCCCTCGGCACCGAAGCCCGTGTGCTGACCTCCGGCGCGGAAGCTGCCTCACGATCACGGCGCCGGCGCATAGCAACCTGCACCACAGTCCTGGATATGTTGGTTGGTGAGGTCCCCGACGGCAACGACTGGTTGCATGTCCCATATGATGCAAAGCTGACTATGCAAAGCTGACAGTGCCTGGCAATGTCGGCAGTTTGGGGGTATTTTACCGTACATATTATCGTACGTATATTTCCGTACCGTACGATACCGAACCTGGCCAACTCGGAAGAGCATTCAGGTACACTAAAACGTGCTCTGTCTAAACTAAACCTTCATCCTCATCCTCGTATCGACTTATCTACCTAGGTACGGTAGTATGTATGGCGTGTAGATCGACCGTGCGGGATCTTTGATTCGCGTAGCCCTACAGCCTGACACTGAACAGCCTAAATACGAGGCCTACCAGCCTAGTGCTTGTCACTGTCGCCCGGGTCTTGCGAATGACCGAGGCCTCGGACTTTGGCCGGTCTAAATCCTTCCAAGGCTGTAGTTCTCCAGCGAACCGAATTGGGGAAACACCAATATACGAGACACACACAGACAACACTCTTTATCTCTTAGTTATCGCTGGCGCGCAGCCTATTTGGGTAGACCCCAATAGTACATCTCACTCCTCACCCTACCTACCTAGGTAGGTAGGTACCTAGGTAGGTAGTAGGTACTGTCAGAACTGCCCCAGGTGTATAGAAACTGCAGAATCCGCCAATTGTATCGTGGTGTTGGCGGGCAGATTAGCAGCAGTGAGACTCCTCGGACTTAAGAAAGAGGAGAAGAGGAGAAGAGGCGAAGAAAAGGAAAACCAGAGGGAAAGAAAGAAAGAGGCTCGGCTCCCGTCCAGCCACCTTCATTGTACCGCGTGCTTGCTGATCATCCCATTCGCCCTGCCAATTACCAACTACCAAAACTGCTTCGCCTCTGCCCAGCTTCCAGTGTTACGTTTTGTCTCTGACACCTTGGTGGAAATTAACAAACCAACCTCCACTCTATCATAACTTGGCAATTCAATTGCTGCGCACTCTCTTTTTTCTCTGCACATGTAACAGTGCTCTTCCTCCATTTGCCATACTTCTCCCTATATACAATCTCTCTGTCGTTACCATTTCAAGTCTAATTACTTATTCACGATTGTCTTGTTGACCCTGCTGCCTGATTCCATAACGTCTACGGGCCCATAGAGGTTCCCAGGTTAGCCCCACTCTTCTCTAATCCGTACCAACCGATAGATACCAACAATCCGTCGTCCATCAGGTGCCAGCGGAGGGCTGACTGCAGTGTGCCCAGCGCCGTGCCACTTCTTACCACCCACCTATTCTCCATGTTCAGGAAACCTCTTGGACAAAAAGGTTGAGTCCTGAACGTATGTGGTGTGACCGTCCGGGTCAATTATGAAGTTTATCGCCACGATCGCACTTGCGGTCACCGGCCTCTTTCACTTTCTCCCAGCCGTTACGGCCGACTCGAGACAACGGAACCCGCTGTCACATGTGGGCCAAATCGACGAACCTAGATTCCAAACGCCTTCAAATCGAGTCCATGCCTATTCCCACTTCCAGGTGACCTTTTCGCTTAGCGACACACGACAGAAGATCCGATTCTCCCTCGAGCCCAATCACGATGTTGTTGCCGACGGTGCGACCATTAGCTACCTCGGAAAGGATGGGACCATACAGAGGAGTGAGCCCATTGATCGGTTAGACCACCGCGTGTTCAAGGGTAATGCCTTTGTCCAATACGAGGGACAGACCGAATGGACGAATGCCGGCTGGGCAAGAATACACGTCCACCAAGATGGGCCGAACCCGCTATTCGAGGGAGCCTTCCAACTCTACGGCGACCATCACCATGTCCAGACTAGCAAGAACTATAGGAAGACCCGGCTCCCAGATGATCCCGATATCGATGAAAGACTCGACGAGTACATGGTGCTTTGGAGGGATTCGGACATCAAGGGCCACGAGGACTTGGGCTATAGTCCTAGCGAGTTGAAGAGAGCGTTGGCAGAGAAAGAGACCTGCACTTCGGATGAGCTCGTTTACAACGTTGATGAAAACCATCCCGTGTACCGCAGCCTCGACAACCTCGACGGCATCGACAAGAGGTCTTCGTGGTCTTCCATGGCGTCAGGCTTGTTGTTTGGGCGACAGATCGACGGCACCACGGGTGGAAACAGCGCCGGCGTCAACCTCAGCTCGACCATCGGCACGACCTCAGGTTGCCCAACAGCCCGGAAGGTCGCCTTAATCGGTATCGCGACTGACTGCACCTACATTGCCGATTTCGACGGGAACGCGACAGCTGTCCGGTCGAACATCATCAACCAGGTCAACACTGCTTCTCAGCTATACGAAAGTACCTTCAATGTCTCGCTGGGCATTCAGAATCTTACGATCAGCCCCGAAGGATGCCCAAGTACCGCCAGCTCTGAGGCTCCCTGGAACATAGGCTGCTCCGACAGCCTCAGCATTACTGATCGTCTCAACCTCTTCTCGAAATGGCGTGGACAGCATAATGACACCAACGCATACTGGACCCTCATGAGCACTTGTAGCACCGGCTCTGCCGTTGGCCTTGCTTGGCTCGGCCAGCTCTGTATGACCGGCGTAGAAACGTCGAGTTCCAGTGGGACTAACGAGTCGGTTGCAGCCGCGAACGTGGTCGTGAGAACATCTACCGAATGGCAGGTGTTTGCTCACGAAACAGGCCATACTTTTGGGGCTGTCCATGATTGCACGTCCACCACGTGTTCAGACGGTACGGCTACGAAGCAGCAGTGCTGCCCACTGAGCTCGTCCACCTGCAACGCGGACGGACAGTACATCATGAACCCCTCGACTGGCACCGGCATCACTCAGTTCTCCCCATGCAGTGTTGGGAACATCTGCTCGGCTATGGGCCGGCAGAGCGTCCAGTCAACCTGTTTGACCAACAATAAGGATGTTGTTACGATTACCGGAAGCCAGTGTGGCAACGGAATCGTAGAAGAGGGAGAAGACTGTGACTGTGGCGGGACAGACGGATGTGGCGACAATTCATGCTGCGACGCCGACACCTGCACATTCACCACAGGCTCAGTCTGCGATCCGTCCAACGAGGAGTGTTGCACTGACCAGTGCGGATACGCCAACAACGGCACCGTCTGCCGCACGAGCACCGGCGCGTGCGATCCCGAGGAAACATGTACAGGATCATCGGCGTATTGTCCGGCCGATCAGAACGCAGACGATGGAACAAGCTGTGGAAGTGGTCTGCAGTGTGCCTCGGGACAGTGCACATCCCGCAACCAGCAGTGCCAGTCGCTTATGGGGTCCCTGACGACGAACAACGACACATCGGCATGTGACTCGTCGAGCTGCCAGATCTCCTGCAAGTCGCCCCAGTTCGGCGACAACGTTTGCTACACGATGAGCCAGAACTTCCTGGACGGAACTTCCTGCGAGGGCGGCGGCAAGTGCAACAACGGCAACTGCAAGGGTGCCAACACCGGCGATGAGATCAAGTCGTGGATCCTGGACAACAAGAACATTGTCATCCCCGTCGCGTGCGTGGTGGGCGTGCTCATAATCCTAGCGGTTCTGTGCTGCATCTGGACGGCGTGTCGCCGGGGGAGGAGGCGCAGGGGGATGGCCCAGAGAGCCCCCAAGCCGCCTCCTCCCGGCTGGGCGAGCGTGCCGCCACCACCGCCACCCGCGATGATGAGTCGGGCTGGCAGGATGGATTACCCTGGCCCGAACTTCCCGCAGAACGTGCCGCCGCCGCCGCCGTATTCGGACAGTGGTCGGCAGTCTTTCAGGAATCCCCGGTTTGCATGATAATGATTGAGGGGCGGCTTTCTAGTATTCATAGTATAGGGCATGGTCATGACTGTTATACGGGATCTGGATAAAAGGGTTCATAGCGATTCCCCAAGGGAGGTCGGTACTCACTTCTGGGCACACATTTTTTGCATGATGAACGGCGTTCAATGGGCAATGATAATGATATAGAGGGAGGGGTGTGAGCCTGGGCAGGAGCTTCAAGGACACCTAAGTTAAGAGGAGGTATTGCTAGTGTGATTATTCTATTAGGTCGAGGTATAAATATTGATGATACTTGTTCAAATTGTTCTAGGCCCAATTATCCCTCGACCCTGGGGAATATTTTCACTGAGTATCTAAGAAGATCAAGTTTCGAACACATGATCTAGTATGAGCGCTATCTGAAATGCAAGAGAATAAATCGCATGCTGGGTCATCATTCATAAGTCATGACAACCTCATCTTACACAACGTCCCGTCATCGGGGGCCTATCTATCTCCTGTGCTCGCCTCCTCCCCCTCCTCGGCCACGCTGTTGCTGCACTGATGAGTGCTGCTGCTGGGCCTGGTACTGCTGCTGTTGCTGCTGGTAGTTTCCACCGCCGCGGGTGTCGGGGATGGACTCGTCGTCGTCCTCCTCGTCCTCGAACCCGCACATGATCTTTTTGAACTTGTAGCGTGTTGCCGGGAGGGTCTGTATTGGAGAGGGGAAGTATATGATGAGTTATCCAGTGAGTTTGTTTGGGAGATGTAGTCAAGTATAAATGGGAAGTGGGAAGTGGGAAGGGGGAGGGGTGGACTCACATCACCGCTGCTCTGGGCGTACATCATCAACAACTCCGGGTTGTCAAGCACGGTCTCGGCCCAGTCCCTCCTCTCGACCTTGCTGAACGGCTCCTTTGGCAGTTGTTGTTGTTGCTGCTGGTGATGGTGTCTACCGCTGATGTTGCTGTTCCTGCTGCTGTTGGGCGTGTGTTGTTCATGATCAGCCATCCCGTTTCAATACCGAAGAGCGTTGGGTTGCTCAGCTCCAAGCTCGAGCTGCTCATCGACCGCAAACTGCCTCCTTCCTGGGGAGTTGGGATCGGGAACCGCCGGTGATTTGGTTATTGATATACCTTGTATGATGGTTACCGCCATGTCCTCCTTTTCCCCCTCCGCCGCCCATCATCATCCCCCCGGGGCTGGCGGCATCGCTGGCGTCGGAGATGTCGTCGCCGGCCGAGTAGGGGTCCTTCCCGCGGGCCTGCCTGTCGCGCATCTCCGGGGTAAAGGGCTGGTCTATCTCTGCCGGGGTGCCCCAGTGGGCGTGGCTGTGGAAGGGCCCGCCGCGGTTGGACGAGGAGGAGGCTGATGAGTTTGGGGAGAGGCGGCCGCCGGTATTGCGGTGCGAGAAGGGGTTTTGGGAGTTTGACATGGTGGAGGATTGTAATCTATTGAGGGGGGTTCAGTCTGGTTGAAATGTGAGCCGCAGTGAGTTGGTAATTGGTAAGTTAAATATGAGTCTGTGGTTTCTATGTGTTGAGGCTCATGAGTTATGACTACGGATTATATGAAGCCGTACTTGAGTTTAGTATGGAGTTTATCGGGGTGTTCAGGGGGGGTGGTCCAGTACTGTTAGTAGGCCAGACAGAAGACCGGTGCACGGAAAAGGCAACTAACACGCCTCGATATTAGCGGTGACAGGGCCCAAATATCTAGCTGCATTTACTGCATCTGCTGTGATACGGCACGACTCGCTCCTCTTCCTTCTGCTCTTCATCGACAATCAACAGCAAACATCTGCATATCCTCACCGCGCCACGAGACGGTCATTGTCCAGTCAAAACAACCGAAATACAAAGAGCTGACGATAAGGGCAAACAAGGCATTCATTTTAACGACGTATCTTATGCCGACGCAAGCAATGCCCGGCCAAAGTGGTGTCGATGAGGGGAGACCAGACTCGGAGAGGGACAAAGTGACAAGTGACAATTCAACAATAGACGGACAATGGCTCTGTATTGTGTACTTATTTGTCGACGTGCCAGTGCCGAGACATCCCACCTACCCAACTCCTCCTCTATCACGTCAGATCGCCGTCGCTGAGTCTCTATTGTCTATCTGTCACAACTCAACCGCCAAACTCCAGGAAATGACACATCAGATATCATGCAGATCAAGATGCATACTTCCACCGCAGCAATGCCATCGAGTGCTTGGGAAACACAAAGCTTCCCTTGCCCTCCCATTTCGACTCCTTGATGCCAACCTCCTGCTCCTTGCCATCCACATTTACAACACCCACGTCTGAGCCGTTGACCGAATGTACATCGACGCTTCCATCCCCACCCACGCCTTTGAGCGTCGTCTCAAAGTCCTGCGTATCACTAATATTGACCACAACCAAGTTCACATATCCTTTCTCATCAACAACTGCACTGACGTCCAGCCACGGCGCACCATCCTCCAACACGCCCTGCAGCCAGGCCGGCGACGTCTCGCCCGTGTAGGAGCCGCACCTGACGTGCGCCGCCACCGTCCAGCCGCGCATGTACTTGCTGAACAGCAACAGCGGCCACCACGTCGTCTGCTTGAGGATGCCCTCCTTGCTCGTCATCAGCGGCGAGATGACGTTGACCGTCTGCGCGATGTTGGCCATGCCCACGTACTTGCTCTGCCGCACGAACACGTTCAGCCATATCGCCACCGCGAGCGCGTCCGACAGGTTGTACCTCTCCTCGGCCCCCTTGTCGCCCGGCGCCCGCTCCGGGTCCCACACGTTCCACTCGTCGAAGCAGATCTTGACGGGCGGCTTGGACGGGGGCACGTTGTTCTCGATGCGGGCGATGTCGATGAGCGCCGCGGCCGTCTGGATCGCGCGCTCGGCCGTCAGGGGCGCCGTCACGTTGTGGAGGTGCTTCGCTGACGCCGTGTAGATGTGGATGGAGTGCATGTCGACGAGCGAGACGCACTCTTTCAGGACGTGGTGGTCCCAAGACGAGTGGCCCGTCTCGCCGCAGAGGATCAGGACCAGGTTGGGATCCAGGAGGCGAAGCGCCTTCGCCCACTGGAACGCCTTCTTGGCATAGTCCTCCTTGGTCATCTGCTCGACCTGCCAGGGCCCCCAAATCTCGTTGCCCAGCGCCCAGTACTTGACGTTGTACGGCTCCGGGTGGCCGTTCTGCCGCCGCAGGTTGGCATAGTACGTGTCCCTGGTGCCGTTGCAGTAGTCGACCCACGCCAGCGCCTCGTCCAGCGTGCCGGTGCCCATGTTCAGGCAGATGTACGGCTCGACGCGCCTCTCCTTGCCCTCGCTGAGCACGTCCAGCCACTGCATGAACTCGTCCGTGCCGAACTGGTTCGTCTCGGTGCCCAGCCACGCCAGCTCCGGCCTCTTGGGCCGCTTGTCGCGCGGGCCCACGCCGTCGAGCCAGTGGTACGTTGCGACAAAGTTGCCGCCCGGGTAGCGGACCACGGGGATGTCGAGCTCCCTGAGGGCCTCGAGGACGTCCTTCCGGAAGCCGTTGTCGTCGGAGAGGGGGTTGCCTGGGTCGTACATGCCTCCGTAGATGCAGCGGCCCATGTGCCTGGTTTGGTGGTGGTCAGCTCAGGGTACGTGCGCACACGTTGTCTTGTTGGTGCTGCTGCTTGGCAGGTGAAGCAAGCACTTCTACTTCGCCCCCCCCCCCCCAAAAGGTTCCAACAGCCAGGAACAATACAGCACGGGATTTGCACATACTCTGTAAAGTGGCCATAGGTCATGGGATCTATCTTGGAGAGCTTCTTCTCCGCATCCACCTCGATAAGAGGCTTCTCACTGTCCGCAACCTTGGTAAACGTCGTCATCTTTCTTTTGTAACTGAGGCCCAAGATGGTTTGGTTTGGAGAACAGAGTCCAATGCGTCCTGTACTACTCTAATTCCCGGGCACTCTCTTTCTTATTTCTTTTACACGGAGGCCCACGATGCTACACTTCAAGGAAACATTATATCTCCGTTTTCCCCTCTCGTATGTAATCCATACCCCACTGTCTCCAACTTTTACCCTGGCCGAGGCGCCCGCTGGGGGTTCTTAACCCGAACAAGAGGTACGGGTTGGTGGCTTGGCCGGCATCGTTGATGATTGGCGCGCATATCACAAGGAGGTCACACCGTGATCTTAGTTCGTTATACACTACGAGCACCTTGCGGCTTTCGACCCCAAATGCCCATAATCCAGAAGTTGTTTTCCCCCGACGTCTTGATCAGGTGGTACATATGTCATTCATGGCGAGTGAGCCCAAAGTAGGCTGACAGATGCGGGCATTGTCAGGACTCTACAGACGACCGTGTGTGGGCAGCCTCGGCCAGCCTTTGACCTTCGTCGCCTTTGTCCCCTTGGGTTCTTCTGAGTGCCCCCCTTGCCACCGGAACAGCTCGTGATAGGAGGAAAAGAGGTTTCTCCTAGGCCCGAAGGTGTGTTCCTGCCCACTCCTCCGGTAAACCATATCCGTGTTTTATGGATCCAGACACCATTGTACGGTCCTGTTCCCATTCCCCATGCCTTGGACATGGTTTCCCCGCATGCCGCTAGCAGGACTTCATCTGGGGATTTTGGGGTAGCGGCCGAACGTTTTGGTTTATGGACTGGTCTTTGCCAATCATCTTTGATGTTTCAAGGACATGGTGGGAACAAAGACCTGGGGATGCGCAGGGGTCTCGGCCGACACGACTTGTGAATTGCTGCATGCCACAGGCGCGGATCATGGGGATTTGGCTCCTTCGGTCTGGAACGTGACTTATATGAATATATATATATATATATACATATATGTATATATATATCTAATGTGCTGGGTGGCCGTTGCAGGTATGTTCGGTGAGCTGACCTTTTTCCCCTTGCTCTTGGTTTACTGTGGATCTTTGTATGAATCGAAGACTTTGCTCTTGTTGTACATTCTCTTGCTTGACTTTGATACTACCGGAGGCAGTCTGTCAGGATGGTGCTCGCACCAAAAACGTACCAGGTGAGTTACAGACACCCTTCGCTCGTGTCTCGGGGGACACTCACTGCTCCGAGGAAAGGCATGACTGACACATGGTCTCGCTCAGTTCCTTGTGAGCGTGTTCGCCTCCGTCGGATCTATCCTTTATGGATATGACCTCGGTGTAATCGCGGAGGTCATCTCGTGCCAGGCTTTTGTGGATGACTTCAACAATCCGACTTCGGTACAGACGTGAGCGACCACCCATACTATATTGTACACTGGTAACACGTCTGGCCCCCTTTTGCTAACCACCTGTCCCATTAAGCGGAGTCGTCGTATCCCTCTTCACCGGAGGCGCCTTCTTTGGTGCCATGTTCGCCGGTCCGGTCGGTGACTATATCGGTCGACGATGGACAATCTTCCTGGGCGCATTGATCTTTATCATTGGCGGCACTTTCCAGACGGCTGCCCAAAACCTCCAATGGCTCTGGGGAGGCAGAGCCATCGCCGGGCTGGGTGTTGGTTTCCTCGTGATGATCATCCCCGTCTACCAAGGAGAGATCGCACACCCGAGCATCAGAGGAAGAGTCACGGCTCTGCAACAATTCATGTTGGGAATCGGCTCTTTCGTTGCCGGGTGGCTCAGCTACGGAACCTACCCCATCAAAAACTCGGGGGCTTACAGAAGTATGTTCACCCTCACAAGCGTGTCGCAACAGCTCCTATGTACTTCGTACGTTACTGACATAGATGTTGCACACTACAGTCCCCCTTGCGATCCAGCTCGTCCCCGCCATCATCCTCGCCGCGCTAATCCTCGGCTTCCCGGAGAGTCCACGTTGGCTCATCGATCATGGCCACCCGGAAGCAGGCCTACAGACGCTGGCAAGGCTTCATGCCAACGGCAACACTGAGGACCCATGGGTCAAGGCCGAGTTCTCCCAAATCGAGGAGGCCATCACGTATGACCACGACCACGAGGCCAAGAGCTACCTCGAGCTGTTCAGAAACCGGTATGTCTCTTGTCGCATGGTATAGCAGGAGGTTGGGAAGCAAAACTGACTAATGTCGTCTACACCCAGCTCGTCCTTCCGCCGCCTCCTCATCGCCTGCTCCCTCCAGGCCTCCTGCCAGATGACGGGCGTCTCGGCCATCCAGTACTTCAGCGTCAACATCTACGGGCAGGTCGGCATCTCGGGGCAGGACACGCTCAAGTACCAGGCCATCAACAACATCCTCGCGCTGCTCGCGCAGGCCAGCTGCGTCGCCTTCATCGACCGCTTCGGCCGGCGCTGGCCGCTCATCTGCGGGAACCTTTTCAACTCGCTCATGTTCCTGATCGCCACGGTCCTCATCGCCGAGTTCCCGCCCTCGACCGGCTCGAGCGGCAGCGCGGGCTGGGGCTTCATCGTCGTGACGTGGCTGTACAACATGTCCTTCAGCGCGACGTGCGGGCCCCTGTCGTGGATCATCCCCGCCGAGATCTTCGACACGCACACGCGGTCCAAGGGCGTCTCCATCGCCACCATGGTCTCGTTCGCCTTCAACACCATGATCGGCCAGGTCACGGACCTGGCCATCGCCAACGTGGGGTGGCGCTACTACCTCGTCTTTGTCGTCTGCAACCTGACCAACGCCGTCTTCTTCTACGTCGTCCTGCCCGAGACCAAGAACCTGCCCCTCGAGGAGATGAACTACCTCTTCACCAACGCCCCCTGGGTCGTCCCCGGCACCGACAAGGCCGCCTACACGGCCAACCTCAGCGCGGACCTGGAGAGGAGGGCCGGTCAGATCCGCGAGAAGGGGCTGCACGAGGCCGGGCAAGAGGCCGCCCACGAGGAGCACGAGGAGCACGTTGCCGAGAAGGCTGCTGACAAGTAGGAAGGGGGCTGTAGGCAGTAGTTGCGTGCGTCACCCACGTGTTACGGGGAGGCTTCTCCTCCTTGCGTACGTAGATGGGCTCCCTTGGGATGACTATTGTGGTGGCAGCGAAAGTATCTGATTTTTGTAGTCGGGTACAGGCGATGGGGTGGGGGCTAAGCATACCCTCTGCTATATACCTAGGTATATATACATATATATGGTGAAGTACGCAGTTATTTTGTACAATAAAACCCCTCCCGCTTTCATTGTAATTTTGCATCTGATCATAGTCATCCTCATCCTGCGGCCGTGGTTTAGCCCATGTTTCTTGATATCTCATGCAGCCAATCGTTCCCTGCTAGTCTAGAATTGTGATACTGAGTATTAATCGGTTAGGTATGTATGCCGGATCTGTCTCAAGCCTTCCAAGCTTTCCTCTGGCTAATCTTCCTCGGTCGAAGGGCTTGCCCAAGAGTAAGATGAGTCCATCCTGTACTAAGACTGTTGAACTTGCGTGTATTTTGAACTTTTCCAGCATGCAATACAAATACATGACTCTTGACTTTCAAGCTGTGACTGCCCAGTTGCTCTCTTCGTGGCCTGTCCCGACCTACACCTCACTATCCAGCTGATGCTTGTTTTTGCCCACCCCCAGATAAAACACAACAACCTCGCAACTCCTGCGCCTAAGCACCAATGTCCTCCCCACGCGCCGCATCCGCATATGATATACAAGGGGCCGGTTGAGCAGGCTGCACTCTATCGACGAGTGATGTCGCGTATTTGTGTTCTTTATAGCAATGCCATGTCATCCCAATCCGTTTATATCCAAACCTCTCCGTTGTTAGATACCACGAACCTGGCTGTGATAGTATTTCGAAAGATGCTAGTTGTTTTTTTAAACCGTTGAAACGCCCACAAAAGTCTTCACCCGACGTAGGTGCTATCGGCTCGTCGATATCGATATTGGTAAGAGCTCATCCACACGCGGGGCCGTGGAGTAATGGGGATGATGCAGAGGTGTCCAAATTCACCATGTCGTGCAATTCCATCCCGAAAGATGCTCTGCGATTCGAACTCGAAGTCGGCCGTGCTCTGCAAACAGCCTGTACCCCCTCATGCATTTGAGATCGGTACCAGACTGTACTGGTTTAGAACCTCAAGAAGGTCGACATTCATCATCACCGGAAATTGATCACGGCAAGCTAGGGAGGTTGGTCAGTGAGTCCTGGCGTGCGCAAGAGTATAGGAGACATACCAGGCCATTAACACCGAATGCCAGTCTCTGACCATTTGCATCCCAGCTAAGACTATGTTGGTCTTCTACCTCCGGTTCGCCGGTCATCGCGTGCAGCTTGGGGCTCAATGCGCCAGCTTGGACAGATCTTTTCCAGGCTGATCGGGGAGAGGCGTATTCGCCAACCTTGAAGATCAAGACCTGGTCTCGCGTGGCACCAGCGATGAAGGCCCCGTCGGGGGCAAATGACAGGGCAACAACGGGATTGTCATCGATCGTCCTCTGCAGCCTGGGCTTCTTATCGGGCGAGCGGGCGTCCCAGATGGCAATGGTGCCATCTTCACCTCCGGATGCCAATAACAGCTCACCCTCGGGGTCACGAGATTGTGATGGCTGCCACTGCAAAGAAATAACCTGCCCGTCGTGGGCACGAGATATGGTTTGACGTTGACCACGGGGATCCCAAATCTGGTAGCAAGTGTCAGTAAAGGGCATTGACCTGGAGGAACAGGATTGTAGCAGAGAATGCAGCATGTGACAATGTTCCGTGACTTACATCAATGTCTCCCTTGAAGGTCGCCGCTGCGAAATAGCCAGTGCCGTCGGCCAGCGCCGCGTATTGGATCTGCGTCAAGGAATCATCTGTCCTGGTTGGCAACTCCTCCACTTCTGTAATCGAATCACCGGAGCATTTCAGCCCAATGACTCTAGTTCCCACGCTGAGAACGAAGATTTCACCGTCCACCCAAACCGCATCTGGTTGATTTACTTCGACGTCTTGGTCTGGTGGGATGTTGTATTCGTATGCGACTGGACTTGAGGTTGGTGAAGGGAACACAGTGACTGTCCATCCTTTTGGTTCATTCGTTGGGCTCAAAATCGGGGTGATGCATAAAATATGCCTAGTAACAGGGTGACACCGCAATTTGACTATGGGTGCTTCAAGACCGGCATATGTGTGCAGCTGTTTGCCGTCGAGGTTCCAGAGGTCAATGCGAGCTTTCTGGCCGTCGTCGGTAGCGACGGCGATCTCCTTGCCATCGGAACCCCAGGCCATGGCCGTGACCTTGGAGTGGGGAGGGAAGCCATCGGCAACCAAGTTGATGGAGGGCCAGTCGGGGCCCACGTGATCAGCCAGCTGGTCCGGGCCGGTTGCACGCGAAACAGTCCAAACACGGGCTAGTGCGTCAGTGCCGGCAGCCGCCAAGCGGGATGGGTCCTTAGGGTTCCACTCGCAATGCAAGAGGATTGGGTTCTGGCTAGAGCGTGCGTGCGACACATCAGCGGTGGGCGTTGCAGCAACTGAAGAAGAATCGTCGGGTGCGAGCCGCAGGTAGACGGTTTTGGCCTCGAGGTCTTCGACCTTGTCAGTCTGGGTGCCGTGATCAGGACCCTCGGTTCGCGGAGCTGGGGTCGGGGCTTGTTCGCCTTCCAGGGGGGAGGGATAAGCGTGGTTGTCGGATTGGTGCTGGTCGATTTCCATGGGGCTTGTGGCTGGATCCGCCCCATTTCCATTTTCGAGGCCGTTGGCGTTGTTGGCGTTAGCACTGGCATTGCCCAATCTCGGGCGTTTTGCGGCATTGCCATTTGGCAGCTGGACCTGGGGCTCGGCCTGCCGCTTCAGCGACTTGTCGGCCTCGTTAGTGGTAGTACCTGTCTCCGAACTTCGCAGGCGCTGCCTGTCCTCATCATCGTCCTGGAGCGCCTCGTAGTTGACGGGCGGCTGGGGCACGAGGGGTCCGAAGACCCCAACCTGCTGGTGCTCATCGGCCGTTGCCGCTGCGTCACCTTGTACCTGCACGGAATTTTGTTAGTGCTGCCACAAGACCGCGGCTTGTCCAGAAGCAGAGATTGAAAGACGGCGCCAACACCCGAGAATCATGGGGGATGCAGCAGGAAAACCAGAAGCAAGCAAGACAGCGAATAGTGACTGTGACGGGTGAAGGGTGATGGTGAACTTACCCGTTGCAGTGCGTAATCCCGCTCAAGGCTCTGATAGATTAGGCCTTTGTTCAGGATAGAGACCAGGGCGTAGTTCTTGACATGGTTCGCAAAGTCAAAGTGCCGGTGAGGCGCCTCAACGCGCCACTCTTTCTGGAATTTGGCGGCTGTTTCTCGATAGTCTGCAGTACCGATGCCGCGGGTTAGTTGGTCACCTCACTCGCCCGTGGGGCTGGACGGGGGACGGGGGACGGGGAACGGGAGAGAGTCGAGGGATGAAGATGAGACTGAGAGTTGAGAGTTGGAAGTGAAAGGGTGAGTGAGAGAGAGAGATTGTGTGTGTGACTATGAGTGGGTGAGAGAGATGCGTGCACATACTGCCTTCAAGGAGGTATCTGTGTTCCGGATAAGATGGGCGTTGTCAGCAAAGGAGTCAAAAGTGAGATCGGGGGGTTGTTGTTTGTTGTTTGTGGTTTGTGGTTCGCACATGCTTGGCTTTTGCTGCTCTCAGGCGAGTCGGACAACAGCAGAGAGGCAAGGCCAGGCCGTGGAGGGCAAGTGTGGAGGGTGGAGGGCGGAGGAAAACGAACCTCCAAACGAGATAGTTGAGCCTGTCCGAGTCGAGTAACTCCTTCATCGCGGGCAGGCGTGGGCGTAGCAATGGCAGTAAATGGCTCTGAGCAATGTGATGGATCGATTTCGGGGCTGAAGAAGGGTCCCAGGGCGGTATTAAGGTCTGCAGTCGGGGCGATGGAAGGGTTGAGGCTTCATCGAAAGGTTTGGGTGGAATAAAGGAAGAGAGAATGAATACGTCCACAGTCCCACATGCACCATGTTTTTGGCAATGGGAAGGGATTGCTGCTGGTCTGCACTGGCTCAAGGCTCAGTCTCCTCTAGCGGGTTTGGGGACTACCTAGGTACCTAGGTACCTAGGTAGGTAGACTAGGTACCTAGGTACCTAGGTAGGTAGACTAGGTACCTAGGTAGGTACGTACTGGGACCGGGACTGGGAACTGGGACTTGGGACTTGAAGGACTTGGGACTGCTGGGTGGGAGCAAGTCGACTGTGGGCAAGACGCTGCAGGGGGTTTTGGTTACAGGGCTACCCGGTACATACCTACATACCTACCTTCTAGGGTACTTGCCTAGGCATGTGGATAGATGTCACGCTAGTATGGCAGTCGCCGCGAGGAGGTACATGACCTCTAATTCCTTCATTCGAGCCGCTGGCCGCCCACAGTACATACTGGTGCCCTCCCAAATCAACCCGGTCTAGCCTGCAGGCCAGTTTAAAGGTGGGGAGCCCATCTGTGGCCCTACCGAATGTTACTGGGTGCCCAGACAAGTAGCGGCAGGGGTGGATCCCGCACTTCAAGACCTTCAAGACTTCTCAACCGGGACTGGATCATCATCATCATCATCATCATCATCACCATCACCATCACCATCACCATCACCATCACCATCACCATCACCATCACCATCACCATCACCATCATACATTCACAGAATTCACAGCATTCAGCATTCAGACTTTGATTGTTGTTTGGATAGGTAGACGGTAGTAGTAGTAGCCACCACCAGGCAGCGCAAATGCTGCCCATGCATCTCTGGGACTGTTCTATCCTGATGCACTGCAACTGCAACTGCAACTGCAAGGCAAGGCAAGAGACACAACGCCTTTTTTGGTTTCCGTCTCGTCATTCCCACCAGGCCTCGTTATGGTTCGCACACGATCGAATGATGAATGGATGGGTAGATGGATGGATGGATGGGTTTCTGGAGAGAGTGTGCTGCACAACTTCTTCGCTTCGGCTGAGCCTGCCATGCAGTGCTGCTGCATCTGACCGCCGCCATCATCTGCCAAGGTACTGCATAGTAGGGCTCATGGACGGGCCAGGGATCACGGATACCCGTGGACCATCCATCCAGTCGAAGTACGCACGGAACATGTGCGGATGTACTTCCTGCGTGTCCATTCCTGCATTATGCGGCCGCGCTGTCTGTACATACATGCACCCTATCTATCTATCTATCTGTCTATCTGTCTCTGTACTTGTGCCGACCAGAGTTTGCCTGAGTATGTGTGTATGTGTGTATGTGTGTATGTGTGTATGTGTGTATGTGTGTATGTACGTATGTATCGTACCACTTGAACTTTCATTTTTCGAAAACAGCTAGTGAGGAGAGAGCCGATCAATATGGGGATAGAATGAAACGAGATTTGATTGAATGGCTGTTTAGAAGATAACAACCAACAGAACGAACGCTTGACCTAAACCAAGCTTGGGTTGTCCAGGCTGCCAGGTCGATCGCCCGATGTCAGACTGTTTTAGGCTCGAAGTGCAGATGTACAGATCCAGATTACATATGCGATCGCAGGGTTAGGGCCGCCCGGCGCGGGCCTTGCATGTATGTATGTATGTATGTATGTATGTATGTACTTGCTTGGCTACCTAGGTATGTTTCTCCCTTTTTTTTTCTTCCTTTTTTTCCGCGCCGCCATCGACCAGCGAACGTTGGAAGCCTTCAGTCAAATCGTCTTGGCCCTGCGTGGGGGAGGCGAAGATTTTTGGGGGGGGGGGAGGAGAAGCCTTGGGGGAGGGCATAGTCTTCAGCAAAACTCTGTCGTAGCAACGGCTGCACTCTGGGCTGGGATAGGATCTTCCTTATCATCGTCAGTCTCGCAGCTCGCTTGGACACATGTGTCCGGGGGGGGGGGGATTCAGGGAAATGATGTGCAGAAGAAGCCCCGACGGTCAGAACAGATCATCCATTTCTGTTTCGTCTGGAGGAACCCTTTTTTCTCTCTCTTTTTGGTTTCCATAACCCCCTCCCTCCACTCTAATAACGGATCGGAAACTGAAAATTCAAGTCCATCTTTGTTCTGCCCACACTGCCCGTTTGATCCAATCGCGGGGATGGACGCTGTTGGGTGCCCCAGCCCCAGAACTCCTCACCCCCCCCCCCCAAAAAAAGGAATTTCGGCTTTCACAAAACTCGGCGTCATCGGGTCCAGGAACAGACAGGTCGAGATCGGAATCACGAGCAACAGTCGTTTTCTTTTTGTAGCACCACTACGCAGTGGCGTCTGCGAACCCTCGCGCCACCGTGTTCGGGTCCTTTTTGGATACATGAGGAGTAGCCAAATACACACACACATATATATATATATATATATTTGCTTCTTCTGATGCCTACCAGCGGATCAGCCCGCCAAGAGACCACAAGTGTTGAATTGAAGTTGCTGGGGTTTCTTCAGAAAGCGGTTTGAGACTCCCGCGTTTGTGGGCTTGATGATGATCCATCATCCGTTTCTGGAGCGAAAGGGTGGGTGGGGCCATCGACCCGGGAAACCTTCCCCCCCCCCCTGCCCCCCCCTAATCCTCGAGTCAAAAAAAGGGCCCTAGATGATTCGCTTCCGCGATCTCGCTTTCTGGCAGCTGGGCCTCCAGCCGGCCCAGGGGGGGGGGTTGTGTGGAAATGTTGCGGTGGCACCTCTGCACCTTTACTAGGGGTTTATCATCTCTCACATCAGAAGCTAGGTCGTTGGAAGGGGGGTGGTGGTGGTCTCGATCTGCACCCGCGCAATCTCATTGGCTTTGCGTCATCGGCACAAGGCTCCGTTCCAGCTCGTCGTCCTGTCCTGTCCTGCCAGTCTGCTGGAAAATAGCCCGAGAGGCATGTTTCAAGGTAATCGTACTCAACTGCCACCACACCTCTCTGCACGCTCTGCACGCTCTGCAATGTGCTCGTGCAACCCCAGTGGCTCGGTGCAACACTGATCGGTAGAGCTCCAGATCTGGCAAGGACCAGGAGACTAAGGTTTGTCTGCTTCGGTGCCAGTCGGTGCCAACCGGTGCCAATCGGTGCCTTGTGGGACGAGAAGGCATTGCTGGGTTTCTGAAAAGGGTGGAGGTCACATGGGCGGAAGCTGATCCTCGCGAACTCCGTATACATACCTACTTTAGGTACCCAGCAGTCCTCGCTGTCTCCGTGTTATTTTGTACTATTCAGTATCCGCAGGTTGTCCTTGTGAATCGTGCTGAGTTGCCATTGATCTGCAGTCCTGGCGAGCAGCATTCAGATATATATAGATATATCTATATATAGATAGATATATATATATATATTGGCCATATTGACCATATTGGCTATCTGGTCTCATGTTGTTGAGGACTTGACTTCCCCATCGACCGTACTTATAGTATAGGTTCTGGATCCGGGAGAGCGCCGAGATAAGCCTTGGTTTAAAGTGTGTGAAGCTACCGAGTCCTCTGTGGACTGACTGTATGTCATCATTTGGACTTGGCTTGGACTTCACGTGGCAGGCAGTATGAAGCAAGATTCGGGACCCATCGTCAATGAGGAGCAGTTCTTCGACGACCATCCTAGTTTACCTAGGTATGTATGTAGTGTACTCGTGGGGATGTATTTACGGACATACTCCGCACATACAAGATTATCCCCGAGCCCCATCTTGTCTGATCGCAGTGCAACATGTCTCTCCCTTACGATAACCATGGGGATGGATGGTCTTCCTTCATTCTGACCAAGATTATTGACCTGTCGTCATTGGGAACAATAATCACTTACTTTACTCAAGTACGTGAGTACTTACAGACAAGCAAGCGTCCCAATACTCTGTCACTGTCACTGTCACTGTCACTGTCAGGCTTCACAGCTTGTGATCCCTCAAGATTCAGGGTCCTCCCCCAGAACATGATCGTCAGGTGGTCCGTGCGGCGCTAAGGAATCCTCGTCGGTGGTTTGAACGCCCCGGAACACACCCAACAAGGGCGAAGAGCGGATGACAACACTCAACCCTGGAGACGGCATCGCGAACATCTCCAGCCCCATAGAGAGATAGAGAGAGAGAGAGAGAGAGAGAGAGAGCAGAAGGAAGAAGGAGAAAGAGAGAGAGAGAGCTTCACACGAAGCGCCACCCTCCTCCTCCTCCCCCCCCTAGCCTCGCCAGCCATTCTACGGCGCCCCGTCAACACCCCATATTTATCATTATCATTATCATTATCATCATCATCATCAGATCATGCCTCCTAGAATAAACATACCGCCCGTCACGCGCATCCTGCTCATCACCCTGGGCCTGCAGAGCATCCTGAGCGCCGCCATCCGGTACAAGCAATGGACCGCAGACAACGAGATCGTCATTCCTTATCTGACCCTCGTCCCACAGCTGTCGCTCATATACCCCTGGACCTTCCTGACCACGACACTGGTCGAGAGTAATGTCTTCACCCTGGCCATCGCCGTCTTGACCTTGTACAATGGTGGTCGATACCTGGAGAGGGCTTGGTCGTCAAGGGAGTTCGCCATGTTCCTCTTGATCACGGCGCTGGTGCCGAACACATTATGCTTCGGCACGATGATCATGTTCTTCACCTTCACGCGTAACGAGAACTGGACGTACGTCTAATGTCCCCTTCACTCCATCTTCCTCCCCTCTTCCTCCGGCACAATGCTGACAGCGCCTCTTCTCTCCCCCCCACAGGCTCACCACCATCGCCGGCACCATCCCCCTGCAGATCAGCTTCCTCGTCGCCTTCAGCCAGCTCGTCCCGGCCCACACCGTCACCCTCTTCCGGGGCATCCTGTCGATGCGCGTCCCGCGCTTCCCCCTCGTCTATCTCGGCCTGGTGCTCCTCCTCAGCCTGACGCCCCTCCTGACGACCGCCTCCTTCCTCCTCGCCGCCTTCGGCTTCCTGACCAGCTGGACCTACCTCCGCTTCTACAAGACCGTCTTCCCCGACCTCGACTCCTCCCAGTCGCCCTACTCCTCCACATCCTCCTCCTCCTCCTCCCTCCGCGGCGACGCCTCCGAGACCTTCGCCTTCTCCGAGTTCTTCCCCGGCCCCGCCAAGCCCCTCGTCGCCGCCGTCGGCGACCAGGTCTTCAGCATCCTCGTCTCCCTGCGCCTGTGCACGCCCTTCTCGCAGGCCGAGGTCGGCGCCGCCGCCGGCCCCGGCGGCTACCACCACCACCACAGCAGCGGTAGCGGTAGCGGTAATCACAACAACAACAACCACCGCGGCGCGGCGCCTGGGAGCGCGAGGGCCGAGGCCGAACGCAGGCGCGCGCTGGCCCTCAAGGCGCTGGACCAGAGGCTCCACGCCGCGACCGCCGGGCGGGGAGGCGCCGCCGCCGCGACCGCGAGCATGGCCGGGCGAGCTGTGTCCCCGGCGCCGCCGCCGCCGGCCGCCACGGCGGCTCCGGCTCCCGGTGCGACCGGCCCGACGGTGTCTCAGCAGCCCGTGTCTAACAACCAGACGGCTACGACGTCGCGGCCGAGTGATGGGATGTTGGGGGAGACGAGCTTCAACCCCGACCACGACGATGGTGACAAGAGCGGGCCATAGTCTGTGTGCTGTTGCCGTTGTGTTTGGGAAAGGAAGGGAATCACTGGTACGGGAAAATACACATAAAAAGGATACATTTGGGAAGCGGTGGGATACTTTGTATTGGAGGATGTCCACGTGCTCTGGTCAAGACCATCGTGTGGGATCTTCCTCCACGGCTATCCCGTCGCATTTGGCTGTCTGGGCGATGGCTGGAGGAGAGGCATGGGATGATCTCTCGAGGGGAGGAGGGAGGGAGAGATATTGGCTCTGACCTGACTTGTCCCGACCTCCCGAGTCGGTACGATATTGCACGTAAATTTCAATGGCATTTTCAGCATGGCAGCGACTTCTGGTGTACGGTAACCGTAGTGTGAACAGATACTGGTGGCGAAACGGAGGATATCACGACCAATAGTGTCATGGATTTTCGTGCAAGCAAGGCGAGAGGTTAGGCATGACCAAGATGACCCTGGTGGCAAGCGTTCACAGTTGCAACG
This sequence comes from Cytospora piceae, assembly GCA_016508685.1. NCBI lineage: Eukaryota > Fungi > Ascomycota > Sordariomycetes > Diaporthales > Cytosporaceae > Cytospora > Cytospora piceae. Next base: position 99,193 of record JADMLE010000005.1, on the reverse strand, counting down.
GCATTCGGAACAGTCTTGGGATGTGTAGACGAGATAGATTATGCTGCGTGGGCAAGCCCAGACAGGTAGGTATAGAGCAATCCAAGATATACAACGGCTGAGATTAAGAAAGCGCCAGTAAAGCAGGTCGAAGTGCCCGCTTGACTAAATAAAACCCCACCGCCAAGCACCAGGTTCAATTGCAGATCCGTCGGGCTAAGATACTCAATCGCTCACGCCCCCTTCTCCTTCCCTTTCCCAGAGGACGCGGTTGAAGGCCCATACCCCATGAAAGGAACCAAGGCATTGTCCTTGCCTTTGGGGTACTCACTTGTACCATAAGCAACCACTCTCAGGGGACCCGTGTTTGTAGGATTATTCGTCTGCCTACCACCAGGGCGTAACCTTGTCGCCACGGCCGGGGCGGGATGCGATGCTCTTGCGGAACCGGTCCTCTAGTCAGCCTTCGGCCCACCATTAGACATCATCACCGTCGGCGATGTGTTTTTCATATCGCCCGAAACAGAGCCTGGGCCAGACGCAATGTGGACATGCTTCTTATCATCGTCACCGCTGTCGTCATACTCCTCATCGATATCCATCTTCCTGGCGGCCCGTTCAGGCTCATGGACTTGAGGAGGAGGCGGTCCCTGCATGGGTGGCAGCTGACCAGGCATACCGTGGGTGGGTGGGTGATGCGCGGCCTCTGACGGGTGGTATGCCTCCATCGGACGACGCGGCTCTTCAACCCGCCGGTGCTCCGAGGACTCGCGACGATATGAGTCGGTCCGCGTGGGCGTGGATGGACGCGGCTTCTTGGAAACAGATTCTTCTTCCCACTCGCGAATACGCTTGGGACCGACAGATGAAGGTCGGTTGTCGTGTTCGTTTCGGTGGAGCGCGGCCTCAGCAGCAGCAACCGCTGCTGATTGCGGAGGCGGAGCCCCAGACTCGAGGCTACTAGGGCCTGGCTCCGGGTGAGGGGGGTAAGGCGGCTGGTGTTGCGGGTAGGCTGACTTTGGGGAGGGCATGCGGTTATCGTGCATAGAACGCACGTCTCCCCTTGGGCTGTTGGTACGGTATGGCATCAACGGATTTGGGCCCGGCGGCGGTCCGTTCACTCCATTAGTCGGTGGAGGTCCAGCAGAAGCAGAGGTTGGCGTTGGCGCACTGTAGTTGGGATTAGCAACGCGAGGTGGTGGTTGCGAAGTTGGTGGTAGGGGCTGCTGCTGGGGTGGTCCCGGCGGAGGATAATGCAGAGGAGGCGGTGTTCGCGCTCTCATCATTGGTCCGCCTGGGCCAGCTGGACCCCCAGGTCGGATTGGATCCGTGTACTGTCTCATCTGTTGCTCCTGGCGGGGACTAGGTTGACGAGGAAGAGATGGGGCTGGTCCCCTAAATGGCTCACCGCGCTGCTCATACGGATTCGGCGGCTGAGGAGGAGGATTCACTTCCGAAAGCCGCGCCCAGTTACCCGAGGGGCCGGGAGGAGGTCCAGGCGGAGGTTGAGTCTGCTGTGGACCGGGACCCGAGTTGGTCCATTGCGGCCCTGGGGGTCCAATTGCCCCCTGGTGCTGATACGCCTGAGGATGGACATCGGTAGGCATGGGAGCCGCGCCTGCACCGTTGGTTTGACCATTTCTCAGGAGCTGCAGTCTCGCCTTGATGTGAGGGTTGGACGGATCCAACTCAGCCGCTCGTTGATAGGCATCCAGAGCATCATTGATCTGGTTGTTGCAGCTCTCGTACTGGACCACTGTTAGCTAGCTGCCATAAGGGGAGGGCACCACAAAACTTACCAAGGTACCAAGGTCATACCAAACCTCGGAGATGAAGGGGTTCAGCCGGATGGCTCTGCTATAGGCATCCAAGGCATCCCTATACTGGTTGATCTGGTAGTACAAGACTCCGATTGAGCACCAGAAAGTGGGGTTGCGGCCATCCCTGTAAACAGCCTGCTGGTAAGCTTCGTATGCCTTGGGATATTTCTGCTGCGACATGTAGCACCTCCCAAGGAGATACCAGCTTTGTGCATCGCTGTTGTCTGTTTTGTAGTGTCAGTACATCATGGGTGGAATGCAGGAGCGGTGGCCAACGACAACTTACCTGCAGCAACAGACTTCTCGAGGAATTCGATGGCCTTCTCTTGGCTTGCAAAGCTGTTGCTCTGCTGGTGGTGTAACCACCCGAGTTGCTGCAGGACCTTTGCATGGTTTGGGTCTCTATCCAGTACACGCTGGTAGGCATTCTTGGCACTGTCAAAGTCCTTCTGCTGCTCGTGGACATGGCCAATTTGGAACCAGATGTCCTCTTCGGTCAGCGGAGGCGGCGGTGAGTTAACAATGTACTTGAAGCACTTGAGGCATGTTAGTAAGTCGCCCATGTAAAACGGGTTCTTGGTTTCTTGACGTACCTCGAGACTCTGGTTGTACTTCTGCTGTTGTTTGTATATGATGCCAAGTCGGAAGTATATTTCGTTGGCCTTCTCGAACCCGGGCTCCATCTGCATCACCTGGGAGAAAGCTTCCTCGGCATGGTCCAGAGATCCGTAGCGATCGTACAATATACCTATGCCGTACCAAAGCTTCGGCTCCTACAAGACATGGGATCAGTTGTTGGCCGACAGGGTAAGCAGGTTGGACTGCACGTACCTTTGGATTACGGAGGTTGATCAGAGCATTCTGGTAAGCGGCATATGCCTGCTGTAGGTCGTCCATCATCAAGTAGCAGTGTCCTGTGCAAGGTGTGTTAGCTCACGCCCACTTGTCCCTGAACACCAAAGGAATGGAATCGGTAGCACTAACCCAGGCTGCCCCATGCCTCTCCGTTGGTGGAGTCGATTTTGAGGATTTGATTGAGGTATTCTATAGCCTTGGGGAAGTCCTCGCGAGTTCTGAGTATGGCGCTTATGGAATTCATGGCTTGGATCGAGTTGGGGTTTGCGCGGATGGCCTGCTCATATGCGAACAAGGCGTCCTCGACATTGCCGAGGAGCTCCGACAAGCTGCCTAAGGTGGCTGTTAGCATACTGTAGATCGCAGATGTGCCGGAGAGAGCTCTGTGGTGGTGTAGCCTTCAAGCTCGGCGCATGGGATTGTGCCGGCATGGGTGGGCGAGCTCCGCCCAAGACGGCGACCATGTATACTGAACGTACCTATTTGGACCCAGACAGCCTCGTTCATAGCGAGAATCTGTCGCGAGGGTGCCCATTGCCCCGGGCCCGGAGGCGGAGGCGGAGGTGGAGCGCCGACTCCATGATGCATAGGCATCGGGGGAGATTGGTGATGTGCCTGAGCGGCCATGAGGGTGAAACGGAGCTGAACAGGGGAAGAGCTGTGTACGAGCACAGCAAGATACCAATGTTGTACTAAGGAGTAAAGTGCGCTAGAAGAAAAGCCGCCGTGTTGGTATGCCTCATCGAAGTGCTGACCGTGTATAGATGGTGATGGACACAATTGAACAGATGAGGCAGTTCGGGCGACTTGGGAAAAGGGAAGGAAGAGTGAAAGGTTCAAGCGGCTCCCTGATCGGTGGGCGGGAGGAGAAAAACCAACGGGGGCGGATGGGAAGATGGGAGCAGATGAGAACGCAGAGGACGCAAACTCCCCTTACCCATCGATTGCCTCACGGCCGGGTGCTCACAAAAACGTTAGCGTGGAAACAAATGAATCCTGGAAGAACCGAACGGTCAGGGGTTAGCGGCGGTATCGCGGTACAAGACCCCCAAGTTCGGGCCACCTGCGCATGTCCCAATACCTAGGTACCTAGAAACTTAGGTACTTAGGTACTCAGGTACCCCCCTCCTGGAACCTCAGCACTTGAGACTCCAAACTGACCCACACAAGCCCCACTTCTCAAAAAAGAGGCGGGTCGGCTAGTGTGGAACACAGGCCGCACCTCTTTTCTTGGATTTGTGGGTGTGGGACGCACGGGCTTTTTCGGATTCGGATGTCCTAGTGGACGTCTGGGACTCTGAACCTGCCATTCACATAAACTACCTAAGAGTCTCAAGTACCTACACAAGTACATGCCAGGTAGGTACGTACAGCCAAAGCACCTAAGCTACCTAGGACTTACCTAGGCACCTAGGTAGGCACCCAAGGCGGGTGGACGCCTTCTCCGCACAACACTGTGAAATGCTGCCTCGAGTTGGAAATAGCCCGACAATCCTGCTTAGTGAACGCATCACGTACAGCGGCTAATGCCCCCGCCTGCATCGATCGTCCTTTCGACGGCGTGATCCAACGGTGATCCGCTGGGCCGCGGCAAAGTTAGACGGCGTGCTAGTCAGCCTAGGACAGAGACGAACTACTGCGTGCTTATAACGCTGGTGATAGCATCAGACATGTCTAACGATGATGCAGCATTTGGTAGTTTCCGTTAACATCCCGCCACTAGGACAGAACCCCCTTACGTATGTATGGTGGCCGTGTCATTCAAGCCACTGTTGGGTTCGATTCAGAGGCTCGTCTGCGTCCGCCTATCTCAGTACTCGAGTAGCCTTTTGCACGTGTGGTACGGTAATGCAACACAGACAGAAGAATGATTGTTTGGTGCAATCTGGCTATTTTACGCCCTGTAGAAATGGGTGAGGAGTTATCCGGACATATGATAAGGTTGCTGATGGGACTAGGCGGAGATATATGTGCACAGCTGAATTCACGTCTGGCAGGGGTGTCGTCCTTGACCAACTGTAATCGTCCCCGTCAAATCCTTCACGTTGTTGCGGTGAGTTGTTTCGCAGCCTGGCGTGGTTTATGATTGATTGCCGCATTCAGCCTACACGGTACTGTGGCAATAAGTAAGGACCGTAGGTGGTGCGACGGGATACATAGATATGGCGACCAGTTTTCGTCCACGGAATTCGAACGGCGGGAGGCGATCAGGAGGAGGAGAACGGGCAATTTGTTTCATCTCAAGTTTGCCTGTTGGCCGTTGTATCCAGATGGGTTGGTGACGAGGGCAACACACACAGGTCTGGGTCAGGTTCAGCCACTGCGTACGCCGCCGCGTGCTGCTAGGCTGCCTGCCTTCCCGACCGCCGGCCCCAACAATCAACAGAGATTTGCTTGATGATGAGATTGGGTTAGGGTTTGAGTATGATGATACTCGTGCATTTGGGTTTGAAGGATCGGGTGGGCGGCTCGTGATGACAAGGGCCCGGTCAGGCTCCACCCACCCACCTGGGCACGGTCGACTCGTGCATGATGCAGGGTTGGTGAAGCTTTTTTGCCCCTTTGAGGAGGACATGTACCTGGTACACGTCGGCACCCCATCCATCTCAGAATCCCGGTACCGAGACCTGGGCTTGTGACGACACCCACTGCACCCTCCCCCTTCCCACGCCCTCCCAAAAACGGGGGTGTCTCCGCGGTACGCCATGACGCCTTTTTCTTAGCTGCAGATGCTGGGGCCCGCAGGGTATTGGCAGTCGGCCACCCTGTGGTTTCTGCGCTTCTGCAGCCCCCGTACTCGTCAGGGATGCTGGGCCCGGCCCCAAAGACGGGTAATAAGACGAGACGGCTGAACGGTACGGTACGTACTGTACTCGCCAGCGAAGCATCCTTGGGATCCTCATTACTCGCAACCCACGCGCCCAAGCCAGCTCCCCCATTCCCGAGCGCTGCAGGGCACAGGCCACCCCGTTTCGGGAAATATTTTTGTGAGGTTCTTCCGGGTCGGGTTTGGGGTTGCTCATTATTAATAAGTAATAAAAGCAACGACGAAACCCAAGCGCTCCATTCCGCTGCTCGTGCGTTCAGCCACGGACAGCCACCGAATCCTGATGTGTTCTGTCACAAAAGAGAGAGCTTCAACCGAGCTTTCTACCTGTGCACATCACCGCCCCGGCTACTCTTTTTATTAATCTAGCAAATGAGGCAGATCTTGACTCCTTATGAGGCTTGGCTTGGATCGAGATGACCCGAACCTTCTATACATGTAGTAGTAGTAGTAGTAGTAGTAGTAGAGGGAAGGGCAAAGGGATGAGGGCATGGCGGTACTGCGCTTTTGTTGTCAAGGCCAGCCTCGGCGTGTCTTTTTGGACATCAGGCCGCGGCATTTTCTTTCCCCGTTGTTAATGAAGACCCAAGATCGTGACGCAGAGAACTCTTGGTGGTCCGGCGCACCGTATACATATACCCAGGTATAATGTGGAGGTTTGATGAGTAAGCAGTGTAGATGTCGCATCACGTACTACACTGCATTATTCTTCCCCACACGTAGGAAAATTTTCGCCGCATGCGGTTGTGATGGAACAACTTACCCTTCTCGTGTCCCTATAACGAGCGGGTGGAGATAATAAACTTATCGGTGATTCGGCTCGCTGCGGAGCTCCTTGATTGATGACGACCCTGGACGCAGGATGAACCGTTTTGCGGGGCTAGCTGCGTCTCGAAGCTCTGCTGGCCACGGCAGTGCATGCGGTAAAGGCGCCTACATAGTGGTGAATGTAGCGAACCCGTATCACTGGTATTGTAGGTAGTACACTGTAGAGCAAGTGATCGGTGTACGGAGCAGGCAAAACTAGAGACAACGTTCATAGATTCTTTCCAGAACGTTGTAACTAGTGGCAACGAACACGCGTGCGAGGATACCTAGGGTATATAAGTCGTGTTTGGTGGAACCTCAGGATGTCTTGCGTCAAGCCAGGCTTGCGACTCGGTGGCGTTGATTGTTTACGTTTGGTTCGTAAAAAGAGAAATTCCTGTACAGTACATAATCGTTCGGTCGTCATGACGATAGTTGTCGACGCTGTTACTATGTAATGTCAAGCCTCGCTCACTCTTAAGTACGCAGTTTGGCAGTATGAGGGCCGGCCTGTGCTAGTCCACATAGACGCCTGGTGAAACATGTCAAGCTTACGGAGATGATTGAACGAGGCAGTGCGAATCCGTGCAACCTATGTTACACCGCACACAAAAAGATCCAGCTTCACGACTTATTAGCCATGCAGCAAAAGCACTCTTAATTTGGATTAGGTCAGGGGCAATGGGCTCATGTCATCTTCAGCGGTTTGCTGTTAGCTGCTGGCAGATTTCCACGTGGAGCTCGCTCAATTTGCATCGTCGGCTCGTTCCTTTTATTTTGGTTCGACTCAAGGAGATACCCTGACACCACAGTAGGGCGCTTGCTCGCACGGACATTAACTGCGTTCCGTCCTTGTTCGATCAAGATTTGGTTCTGAGCCTATTATTATCAAGCCTGTCCAGCCTGTCAAAGCCTCCACCCGAAGCTTCGACTAAGGCGAAGCCTGCTTCAGCTTGTGTGGAGAAAGTTGTCTCGTCTTTTTTGCTCGTTGATCCCCTTCATTCTCAGTTGATCTGTCAAAGAAGGCACAGCAAATGCCTCACCGTTCTGGTGGGTGACATGGCTGAGTGACATGCTCTCGATCTCTATGACCGATGCGGAAGGCTATTATTACAGGGGCAATTGGAGAGTGAGGAGCCCGTCAGCACATCCATCCCGCCCTATACTGATGGAGCGGTCGTCATCAGCAGTGAAATAGAGCGCTGGATTGGCCGGAATTGCACGGCAGGCCACACACCTAGCCTCTCCTGCAGCTCATGCATATGCTATGCAGATGGTCATGCTTGCGGCGCAGAGTCGAAAGTTCCGCCCACTCGAAGATTGCGAGTGCCACAGGGTGGAAAGATGTGGACTAGGCCAATATCTACATTGCAACCATAGAGTCCTTAGGGCGTCGTTCCGTGGGCCATGGTTTGCGTGAGAGCTAAATCCGTGGGATGACCTGGCGGTTGATGATGTTTGAGTCCAGGTTGGTGTGGGACCAACCCCGGAGGACAGGGTGTGATGGAACACCCTGACGACGGTCGTGTTCGTCTCACCCGTCTCGTCCTAGTGTCGTCCACCGCAATATGTGTGCTGTGATGTGAGGTGCATCGTACCGCGCCGCTTGGCCGCGGCCGTTTGTGGCCGCAGGTAATCCGTACCACCATTAGGGCTAGGCGATGTCGTCGTTCCCGACCGTAGGATTCTTTGAAGTGCCATTTTGCAGTGTAGAGCTGCAAAGCCGTATTTAAGCCTCTCCAACAATGACCGAAGCTAGCCTATTAAGGGGTAAACCTCAGTGAGCGCTCTTGTGCCGCCCTCAGTTGACACCTGGCGCTTGCACGATGTGTCAGACGTCGCTGGCTGGTCCTGTCTTTCGTCTCCCGTCTTTTGCTACGAAACTGGCCCTGTCCCAGCTTCCCGCAGATGGCACATGCATCCTTATCAGGACAATGCAAGGCTTGAAAACCTAGCACCGACCAACTTGAAGATTTAGGCCGTGCTGACCCCGATCTTTGGCCGAAAGTCACAAAGTGTTGGCACCGATCTCTACATATATTCTGGGCGCATCCGTGATTGAGGTGTGGCACTTCCCAATTAGGTGAAATGCGACGTTTGGAAGGACTCTGCGACAAGAGGTACCGAGGTTGCATCCCGATGCATATATCAGGAGATGATGTCCTGCGCCTAGAACCTCCAAGTTGGCCTTGTGCCACTTCGCCTGTCGTCGGTCGGCCATGCGATGCGAATGCTGGTGTACGGTTACTCAGCTTGTCAGGCAGGGGAAGACTGAGACAATAGAGATTCTGTCGTACGGCGTGCTAGAGAAACATAAGTATACTTTGACCGACCGACCCCCATGAATCGATCTGCGACAGCCGGGAGAGGACAAGACCGCCGGCCGGGCCCCTCGGTGATATGTGCAGATCGAATCAGATGTGCGCCAAGTTCCGTTCACTTCAAACACGATCGCCCTCGATCAATTTTACTCGAAGAAGTTGGGGCATACGGCAGTCGAGATAGAATTCCACGTTGGAGGCCCCCCCCCCCTAAATCAGGTCGAGGAAGATGCGCTGTAATGCCACGGAGGTACTGTAACCTAACGGTGGCCGGGCGACATGCCTGCATGCCTGCATGCCTGCATGCCAGCCAAAAGACACCGGCATGTCGCTAATGTATCCATCCGATCCACCGTTACTCTTATCAGGCTCGTGGAACGTGCACATTACACTGAGACACATCCTGTATGTCTGTATGTGCAGCGTGTTCATGTCTGAGGTCAATGCATGCCACCACGACACGACACCATACAGCACGATACGCCACGGCTGATCCGATAGGGAGCGGTGTCATTCAAAAATCCGAGGGCAGACGCTCAAAGGAAGTCCCCGTCAGCAATGCTCGCCTACTGCTGTTTGTCCCGGTCTTCAAGTAGCCACAGTGAAAGCCCTTTCCTAACCCTACAGCGGATCCAATCTGAAGTTCACTGCATGTGGTCTCGGGAAGCAAACCGAGAACGCCCTCCGGCCCGCTTTGCCTTCTCGCTGGCTTCCTTGCATCGAAAATAGATCGCTGGCCACGAGACCCCAGGTTGGCTTGCGGCTGTGTGCTCCGCGTTTAGAAGTAAGATATACCATATCATCGGGGACGATGCGGCCAATACCATCATGGATTATGGCAATGCATCATTCCCAAGGCGGAGAGAAAGAGACCGTGATTGAAGTATGGGTGTTGACGGGCGATGCTCACTGTACCAGGGAACAGCCGTGACGTCTCGGGGCGAGGAACTTCATGCAAAGATTCCACAGACTTGCCCAACTAAAAGTCATCGTGGTAAATTTGGTAGAGACATACCTACCCGCGTATGAATCGACGAGGCACTTGGGCATTCTGACGGTGGTATCGGGCAGTCCTGGGAAAGCGGGGTCCACTCGTCAAGTGTCAGCCCCAGCACCAGCTGGCTGACAGCTGGCGGAATCGGAGGTGGCCGTAGCTCTAGACCTTCGCTTCAAATTCAAAATTTCAACCCGTACACGTGACTAGCCCCACTGTTTCCACACCAAAGTCCGCGAACTTTGAACTTTTCTTTACAGCCGGTGCGAACGACTTCCCTCGTTAACCAACCACCAACCCTCTACCGACAATTATCGCGACAAGTCCTCCAAGTGAGCCAACATGTCGCACCGTAAGTTTGAGGCCCCTCGCCATGGCTCTCTGGCCTACCTGCCCCGCAAGAGGGCTGCCCGCCACCGTGGTAAGGTCAAGTCGTAAGTGCATCGAAATCCTGATTCCCAAAACCCAATCGATCGCAAGATCGCCATGGAGCCGTTCGCTGATAAAAGGAATTTCATGTCAGTTTCCCCAAGGACGACCCCAAGAAGCCCGTCCACCTGACGGCTACCATGGGCTACAAGGCTGGTATGACCACCATTGTCCGCGACCTCGACCGTCCTGGCGCGAAGTCCCACAAGAAGGAGGTTGTTGAGGCCGTTACTGTCATTGACACACCACCTGTACGAACAATGCAGCCCGCTTGGCAATTGAGTCAATGGCTAACATCTTACTTAGATGATCGTTGTTGGTCTGGTTGGTTACATCGAAACCCCCGTGGCCTGCGATCCCTCTCTACCGTCTGGGCTGAGCACTTGAGCGACGAGATCAAGCGACGATTCTACAAGAACTGGTACAAGTCCAAGAAGAAGGCCTTCACCAAGTACGCCAAGAAGCACTCCGAGAACAACGGCGCCTCCATCAACCGTGAGCTCGAGCGCATCAAGAAGTATTGCACCGTCGTCCGTGTCCTCGCCCACACCCAGATCCGCAAGACTCCTCTCAAGCAGAAGAAGGCCCACCTCATGGAGATCCAGGTCAACGGTGGCTCCGTTGCCGACAAGGTTGAGTTCGGCCAGGGTCTCTTCGAGAAGCCCTTCTCCGTCGACTCCCTCTTCGAGCAGGACGAGATGATCGACGTTATCGCTGTCACCAAGGGTCACGGTTACGCCGGTGTCACCGCCCGTTGGGGTACCAAGAAGCTGCCGCGTAAGACACACAAGGGTCTCCGTAAGGTCGCTTGTATCGGTGCCTGGCACCCGTCCCACGTCCAGTGGACTGTTGCCCGTGCTGGTCAGATGGGATACCACCACCGTACCTCCGTCAACCACAAGGTCTACAGGATTGGCAAGGGCGATGCTGATGACAACGCCTCCACTGAGGTCGATGTTACCAAGAAGACGATCACTCCGTAAGTTTTGCCCAGGAATCTGGTCCTGAGAGACAAATTTACTGACATATCGATTAGTCTCGGTGGCTTCGTCCGTTACGGTGAGATCAACAACGACTTCGTCATGGTCAAGGGCTCCATCCCCGGTACCAAGAAGCGTGTCATGACTCTCCGCAAGTCCATGTTCACCCACACCTCCAGGAAGGCTCTCGAGAAGGTCGAGCTCAAGTGGATCGACACCTCGTCCGAGTTTGGACACGGTGCTTTCCAGACTCCCGCCGAGAAGAAGCAGTACCAGGGTCTCCTCAAGAAGGATATCGCCAGCGCTTAAGTTTCTGCTTCTTATTTGCAACGGCATGGTGTCATGGCTTCTGCTTTTCTGCATGGATGGTTTGGTAATGGTTGTTCAGGCTCAATAGAAGCTGAATAGGGGCAAAATCAAGAAGGTTCACGATCAGCTCCCCACAATGGCGTCAGTGGAAATAAAATCGTGAAAATGAACTCATGAAATCAATGATACCACCACCACTTGACTTTACTTCTGTTCCGTGCTCGTCCGAGTGAAGTTCGAAGTGCTTGCCGGGAAGATGATACTGTGACCGCAACCTATTCTAGACAAGTAGAGAAGAATATGATAACCATTATGGCCATATACTGTATGCTTCAAACGTAATGCTTCGAACGTACTGATACTTGGAATCGGAGGGTCCAATGGAAATTACCTTGAAAAGTCGTCCAGTAGGTAGAATTCTGCCGTTGTAATAAGAGATGCCAGGCGGTAGGTCCAGGTTTCTTTGGTACTATTTTCATAGTATCTAGGTACCTAGGTATATATGCAAGGCCCTGAAGTTGCGTCATACTTGAAGAGCTCTGGCGCGAACGATCTTACCAGCTTCCCCCCTCCCCTCAGCAACAAATGGTCATCATTTCGATCAAACCAAGACAGGCGGTCGCTCTTTTGGTGAGAAATAACAAAAACACAGTCGCTGCCGCAATTACTAGCAGCCTCGCCTGCTATTCCCGATTGTATTACTCGAAAGCTGCCAATAGTCACTGCAAGCAACGACCGCAGCCTCAGCCTCAACCTCAGCGACCGCATACCACGACCAAAAGCGCCGGCCTCATACACACGACCGCGTTCAGCCCTACCGCGAAAGGCCTGTTCCGAAGAAACCTGACCAACTCTACGAAAATGGCTTCAGACAGCGATTACATGGACTTCCTGAACAAGGCCAACGAGGACCCAAACCAGGGCTCCGTCTCGGCACAACAGAGCAAGGGCAAGAAGGAGCTCAAGGCCGCGGATCACGGTGCAGAGATACCACAGCCGCTGGTGGCGGCCACGCAAGATGCGTTCTACGTCTCTGACGCGGACGAGCCGTTTGTGCCTGTGTCGCTGGCCTGGCACAAGGGGGAAGGTTTGCCGGATGAGGGTATGTTCCAGTTCTCTTTGTTGTAGTGTTCTACTGTGGACCCTAGCCTCCACCTATTCCGTTGCTTGCATGGACGTTGTCTGACTGACTGTTTCCTTTCACACAGAGGAGATCGCCCGGTTAGTCGAGCATTGGGACCCTTCAAAGGCCGAGGTCGAGATCTTGGACCCGATCGACTGGGACAGCAACGGGCAGTACAAGGAAATCATCGATGCCGTGAGGAAGGCTGGCAAGGGGAACGACGTCCGGGTATACCGCATTGTCAAGGACAAGTCGAGGGTAGAATACTTTGTGGTGACAAGGCAGGGTGACGGCGCAAATGCCAGGCTGGTTGGTGTCAAGGCGTTGGCCATAGAAAGCTAAAGGGTGAAGCTCCTGTGGAGAGAAACAGAATGATTTATGACTACATGCAACAGAATACTACAGATTACTGAAGCAAATGTTCACGATGATGGATGACTCTTAAGGATTATATCTTGTCTACAACAAACAAGAGCGTGGCGGCTGCAGGTATCTCTTCGTACTGTCCCACGTCTGAGGCTCTCATCTACAGCCATTAATTCCAGGGCTTCCAGAACCCCTCCAAAAACTTCCCGAGGTCCCCAGATTTATTTGTACAGTGCTTTGTCATCTAAATGATAAGCGATCTGAAACGCTAAAACAACCCCTGCAGAGTTGCCCAGGTGAAGCTGACATCGACTTTTCAAACGACAGACGAAGCAAATAGTAAGACAAGGACGTGAGTCAGCCCAGAATCCACTGCTCAAGGTGCCAGCTTCAGTGAGGACTCACTCAAAAAGACCCAGTTTTCCCAATCGAAATCATGAGTGGTGCAGTAAGTACTTTCAAATATTTCTTCAACAGTAACAATGGCTCAAAATAACACATCCTTCCAGGACCAAATCGTCCCGTCGCTCGAGACGGTGAAGGACGTGCTGTCCAAGCAGCAGGGACCCAAGAAACCCAATCTGGTCCCGCTGTATGGCCAGATATCCTCAGACCTGATCACGCCGTCCGCTGCATACCTGAAGGTCGTTGCCCATACCAAGTCACCCTACTCCGTCCTCTTTGAGTCAGCAGCCTCGGAGCAGGTCGGCCGTTACAGCTTCGTTGGTGCTGGTCCCAGGAAGGTCCTGAAGACGGGTGAGGGCCATGGGGAGTCCTGTGATCCCATCCCTGCGCTGGAGAAGGAGCTCTCTGAGTTCGTTGTTGCGGATGTACCGGATCTAAAGTTGCCTCCTCTGACCGGAGGTGCTATTGGTTACATAGGATACGACTGTGTCAGGTTGGTAGTCACTCCCCGTTAATGGAGAAAGCGTTATTGACATGGGTTCTCAGGTATTTTGAGCCCAAGTCGGCTCGACCTATGAAGGATGTGCTGCAGATCCCCGAGTCACTCTTCCAGTTCTACGACACCATAATAGCATTCGACCGCTTCTTCGGCGTCATCAAGGTCATCACGTATCTCAGAGTCCCGGAGAACCCAGAAGACATTGAGGCCGAGTACGTCAAGGCGACCAAGACTATCGAGGACCTAACTGATGTTCTCAATTCCCCTGAGATCCCCTTGCCAGAGCAGAAGCCAATCCAGCTGGGCAAGGAGTACAAGTCCAACATCGGCCAGGATGGATACGAGGGACATGTCAAGAATCTGAAGAAGCACATCGTCATGGGTGACATTATCCAGGCCGTGCCTTCACAACGCTTTGCCCGCCCTACAGACCTTCATCCCTTCAACATCTATAGGCACCTCCGGACTGTCAACCCCTCGCCATACCTCTTCTTCATCGACAATGGAGATTTCCAGATTGTCGGCGCCTCCCCAGAGCTGCTCGTCAAGGCAGAGGCAGGCCGGGTCATCACGCACCCCATCGCCGGCACTGTCAAGCGAGGCAAGACGCCCGAGGAGGATGAGGCCCTGGCAACCGAGCTGGCGAACTCCCTGAAGGACCGCGCAGAGCACGTCATGCTGGTCGACCTGGCCCGGAACGACGTCACGCGCGTCTGCGAGCCGCTGGAGACGAGGGTGGACAGGCTGATGGTGGTCGAGAAGTTCTCGCACGTCCAGCACCTCGTCTCCCAGGTCTCGGGTGTCCTCCGACCGGACAAGACACGGTTCGACGCCTTCCGGTCCATCTTCCCGGCCGGCACCGTGTCCGGCGCCCCCAAGGTCAAGGCTATGGGACTGATCGCCGAGCTCGAGCAGGAGAAGCGGGGTGTCTATGCCGGTGCGGTGGGATACTTCGGTTATGGCAGTGTGACTGTTGCTGGGGAGGAGAAGGAGGGTGCAATGGACACGTGCATTGCTCTCCGTACGATGGTGACGAAGGATGGAGTGGCATATCTCCAGGCTGGTAAGTTGATACCATCCAGGCTGCCTCAGAGCACGGCAGGATATACTTACACATTTTGCAGGAGGTGGCATCGTCTTCGACTCTGATCCGTACGACGAGTACGTCGAAACTCTGGTAAGTGAGCCCTGATACCACAGTCCTAAAACGACCTACCTGCCTCAAATTACCTGGTCAAACCCCCAATCCATCCACACATGCTCGATGCGGCGCTCGTTGTCATCCCGCCCATCCCAAACATGCCCCCATCCCCCCTACCCAAATAGACTAGATTCTGACACCGATTCTTAGAACAAACTTGGCGCCAACATGCAATGCATCACGTCTGCTGAGAAGATCTACGCGAGGCGTCAAGTTAAGAACTCGAACTGAGCGAGATAGATCACCGGCGTTGATCGAAGGCCATTGCCTTTCTGTTCGTAGAGATTCCCAGAAACAGGTGTAACATGAGCAATATGACTGGTTTTCCACTGCTTAGCAATACCACCTCGCTCGTTATAAGTGGACAGCTAGATTTCGGCTTTCCTCATACAGAATCGGCCCCCGATCAGGCTGTCTTCATCACCGTCTCTGCACCTTGTTCATGCCACATTCCGGACAAGTCACCCGCTGGCTTGACTTCCTGTGATCCGTTGAACTTCTTGTACTCCAAAGAGTCAAGATCGATGCCGTTGAAAGTGCGGACCTAGAGAAAAAGGGTTTAGAAAAGCCGGCCCTAACACATCCCAGCACCGCTCATCCGCCTCTGCTACCCAGGAGAAAGAACGTCCGGGAGGAGGGGGGGGTAAAAAGCCATGAGCTGGAAGGCAGGGGCGGGCAAACGTACACTGATCCCAAAGCCGTCGAACTTGGGCTTATAAAAGTCCCTAAAGTCAATGCCCAGGCTCGCCCCACACCTGGAACAGAACATCTGGTCCTTCTGCTTCGTGTTGAAGCGGTACCTCGACACGCGGGCCTCCGAGTCGCCGTGCCATTCGACCTTCTCGCGGTCGGGGTCTCAAACGCGGGTTAAGATAACATGTCAGCCCAGACTGGTCCTATACTGTGTGACCACCCCCCCCCCCCCTCACACACAACTACCCCGCCTCCTTTGGTGGGGGAAGGGGGGGGGGCAGCAGTTGCCTTGGAGAAGGAGACCTCGTGAGGAACTTGCTTGTGTACATACAGACGAGCAGGTAGCCAAAGCGGCGGCACGCGGAGCAGTCACAGCTCAGTGGCTTGTACTCCGGCAGTGGCGGCGACAGCGTCACGCTGAACTTGATGTAGCCGCAGTGGCATCCTGCCTCGTAGGCCTGGCTTGGCTTGGGCGGCTCTGGTGCGGTCTCGGTGGTCATGGTTGGGTGAGGAGCTGATCAGGGAGGGGTTGTTGATCTGTAGTATAACGGGTGATTATTCACGAAGCGTGGTGAGCCGCGGAATCGTCCGTCCTCTGAGTATTCCACCTGGTCACTGTATACACAGCAAACAAAAGAGCATTGCATGTTTCATATTCCCTTCTCCCCTGCGATTTATAAGCGACAAAGATGACTCACTCAGCCTTCTAGGGAGTGAGCAGCTAAGCCAGGCAGACCTGTTGATGTGACACTCGCAAGAGTCAACACTACCTACCTACTACTGGCATTGAAAGAATCCGTTTTCACCAGTAAAGCGTGGAATTTTCAGTGCCTCTTGTCTCTCAATTTTTGGATTTAAACATTACTAGCTAATCATGCCTCATGAAGTGGGCATACCGCGTCCATGCGAGGTTCCGTCTTACCAGGAGGCCGTTCCTAATCGTAACTCTAACGTTGGATATCAAAGTGTAAAGCGTTCAGTTCGCTCAGTTCGTAAAGTCAGTGTCCATGAACTCCCGTCACATGCAATTGCGCCCCTTATTTTATATAAACGTAACTTTACTCCCCCTTCCAAGCCCTTCTCGCTCTCCGTACTTAGACGGCCTCGGTGGCCTTATCGCCAGACCTCCTCGGCGCAGCCGCCACGAGCGCGTCATGGTGGCCCTTCTCGTCGGGGGTCTGCGCCCGCTCCTCCTGCTGCTGGCCCTGGGGAGGGGACTGAGGGGCGATCTTGCTCCTGGCGCGGATCCTGGCGCCGTACATCAAGAAGATGACCGGGATGGGCACCAGGACGGCAGCCACGCACCCGAGCAGCGTGGAGGCCCACTGGATGCCCATGCCGTTGAACATGTAGGTCGCGAAGAGGGGGAAGCCGGCGCCGCAGAGCGACCGCATGAAGGTGTTGCCGGCGATGGCGGATGCGGCGAACATGAGGTACGCGTCGACGAGGTAGTTGAGCGCCTGCAGGAAGATGGACATGAGGCCGAACCCGGTGAGCAGGCCCGAAGCCGTAGGGACGATCCAGTGGATGTCCGCCCTGTAGCCCGACCACCCGAACCAGAAGATGCCGCCCATGAAGGCGACACCTCCCGCGATGATGGACGGCAGACGCCACTCAGGGATTGGGATCCCGTTGTTGGCCGCGAGCTTGCGCTGGTACCAGGGCTGCTGGGCCAGCACGACACCGCCTGCGATCAACTCGCCGAGGATCATGCCGATGAAGCACAGGCCAGAAATGCCGGCGCTGAAACCGTGGATTCCCTCGAAGACAAGGGGATACGCAGTCAGGAAGAGGTAGAGGATACCTGGTTTCAGCGTGTTAGTAACGGGGCTCTGCGCAAGATGAAAGGGTTTTGGAGCACATACCATAGACGAAGGACATGTAGATGGAAAGCAGGAGCACGATGGGCTCCTGGAACAGCAGTCGCATGGGACGAGAAAAGTTCTTCTCGAGCAGTTCCCTGATGTCGACCTCAATCTCTTCCTGCTTGGCGTGGATGAAGTGGTTCTGCGTCCTTCGGCGAAGCTCAGCAGCCTTGTTAACGAGAATCTGTGGTGGATACGTCTCCTCGAGGAAGATCAGGTTAAGCCCGAAGCTCAAGAAACCCATGAAGCTCGTGATGTACATAGTCCAGCGCCAGCCCAGGTAGCTGTCGACGATGAAACCGCCGATGAACGGAGCCAGCAGGGGACCCGTGAAGACGGACATGGAGAAGATGGTAATAGCAATGCCACGGGTCGCGTTGTTAAACATGTCTGAGAAGACTGCTGCGACGACGGCCAAGGGACAGGCGCCGAAGAAACCGGCAAAGAAGCGACATATCAGGATTGTTTGCAGATCCTTAGCAGTAGCGGTGGCAATGGTGAAAATGGAGAAGCCAAACATGGAGAGAATAAGAGGCAGCCGTCGACCCTTCAACTCGGAGAGAGGAGCCCACAGGGACGGGCCGAAGGCGAATCCCGTAACATAGAACGACACTCCCAGAATGCCGACCTCGGTGGACACGCCGAATTCGGCGGCGATTACAAAGGTGGCAGGGGAGAAAATACTCGAGGTGAAGGCGGCTGTCAGAGTCGTGAACCCAAGCATGGCAGCGGTGAAGACCCTACAACGACACATGTTAGAACATGATTTTTTATTTTATGCCCACCCGTCCCGGGGAAAATTAACTTACTTCTTCTGGAGAGTCCAATTCTGAGCATGAAGAGGGTCCTCGGGCCCATCAAACTCCACGACATACTCGTCCGAATCCAAGAGCGGCGGCATGGCCTTGCCCGCGCCCATGGGGGGCAAGGGCCGCCTCGAGTCCCTCGTCCTGGTGTTACTCCTCCCCAAGTGTGTGGACCCGACGGTAGCCGAATGCTGGCTCCTAGCAGTCTGTATCCGGTCGAGGACGGTGGGGTTCCGCTCGAGGTCGCGGTGTGTAGGCACATGGCTCATGGCCCCTTGGGGATGGCGGCGCGCCGAGGCATGGGAGGATGCGGTCGAGACGGAGGATGCGCTCAGGACGCGCTCGACCTCGTTGGAGGCTCGTCGGTTGTAGTCGGCGGCGGCGGCGTCGACCTCGGCATCGCTGATTCGGCGGTCGACGTCGTCTTCCCAGCGTTCTGGGGCCATGTTGGCTATTGGTCTAATGTTTCTTTGAGGAAAGTTACTTGCTGCTTAATGTGTAGCTAGGTAGCTAATTGGTGCTGGTAAGATAAGTAGTTTGGTGTCCGTGAACGACGTCAGGAACAAAGCACTTTATCTTGAGTAGTTGTTCACATCAGCATGAGGGGGAGGGAGACAGAGGTCGAGATGGAAGCAGATGGGAAAGGCCGAGTCATTAGGTGAAATATATGTATTCGATGGGAAGATGGAGAAGAGTCTAGATCGAGGAGCCGCCCTCACCCGTTCCGTCCCCGTCCCCGTGTGTCAGTGAGCCCAAACCTCGGGCGATATGGGAACATGGGCGACGGGCCAATTTCTCGAGTAGAAATTTTGGCTAGTGTAGATCGGTAAGGGTGGTGGAGCTTTTCTGGATGGATAAAATGCTACATAGCAACCTTACCTTGGAATGCTTGACCGCTGCGCCAGCCAGCCAGATGCCAGACTGCCACATAATCCAACAAGACTTGCCAAGCAGAAAGCAACTACCGGTCCATGTTTGCAAGCTCTGGTCGGCCCGCATTCGCCCCTTCGCCCTTTTGGAATTTGAGTTTTTTGAGTTTTCTCTGCAGGTATACAAAGTCGCCTCGGCTTTTCATATACACCGTGATATTATAAATGCTGGGGGAAAGAGCACAAGGCCGCCGCCGACAGGAGGATCTCGCACCCGGATTAGCACATCCTTGAATAGGATTTTGCTCTTGCCAGGGTTTTTTTTTTGTCAAACAAGCCTGACAGGCCTGACGGGTTCTCCCCAGTGGAGCTTGGGTTACGTTGATCCTGTCCGATGTCCACGGACTCGCCGTTCACACTCTGATCTATGCGTGACTGGCGTGCAATGCCATTTGTAATCTTCACCCGCCCGGTTATAATACACTTGATATTTACAAAGCAGAAAAACTGTCTTGGTCTTGATAGTCTACAGTTTCATTGGCCCCCAACATCCAACATTGATAAAAGTTTACCTGTCTTACTCAGCCCTCGCCCTTCGCACTTGACAATAGCTTTGTAACCTCCGGCACCGAATTCCCCCTATCGCGGCCCCGGGGCCCGAGGCAGTCCCACTCGACCGATCCACCACCTCGGATCTTCCA
Organism: Cytospora piceae; assembly: GCA_016508685.1. Classification (NCBI taxonomy): domain Eukaryota; kingdom Fungi; phylum Ascomycota; class Sordariomycetes; order Diaporthales; family Cytosporaceae; genus Cytospora; species Cytospora piceae. Next base: position 79,344 of record JADMLE010000005.1, on the reverse strand, counting down.
TGGGGCGTGCATGGCCTTTCAAGACCTCGGTTTGCATCTTCCATACCGTTCATTGTTATATCCATTACCAAAGATAAAACCACCAAACAACAACCACCTGCGATCCAGGGAATCCACATGTTCATCATGGATGAGGTTCAAGGACGTCGAACCGGCGTCTACCGTCAACTACCGCGAATTGCCAGCCACATCTACCGTCCCGCGAAGAGAGTGAAGATTCTAGATTTCTAATGCACTGGCACCGAGCCCACTTCTATCCGCTGCACGGCTACCACCGCGGGGCATCCCTGTCGACGCAGGTGCAAGGTGGGCCTACTGCTCGTACTGCTCGTATGCCCTTTACGAAGTGACAAATACACAACCCGTCCTCTACACTAGCGTCATCGGGAATCTTCAACACCCCAGTCATCCCTTTCCAGAAGTATGGCAGCCTCTTCGAGGCTCAACCCGCTCGTCTCCGGAAAGATCCGGTACACCAGCCAGAGACCAACGGCGCAGAGGGCGGCGTAGAGCACAAAGGTCCACGACGGCGAGAGCATGTCCATCAAGGGGAGGAACGTCAGGCCGACCACGAAGTTGGCCGCCCAGTTGGTGCCGGTCGCTGCTCCGCTCCCGAGAGACCTGACGCTCAGGGAGAAGAGCTCGCTCTGCATCCACGGCACGTTACCCAAGCCGGTGGCATATGCTGCAACGTAGAGCATGATCGACAGCAGGATGACCACGCCTGCCTTGTGGTTTGATGTCTTTGGAGGGGCGTCGTCTGAAACTTCAAACGCTGATGTCGACAGCTTCATGAGCGAGAAGCCCCAAGCTGAAAGCAGCAGCCCGAGAATCATGAAAGGTATCGAGTAGAGCAGTATTCGCCGGCGGCCGACCCTGTCAATAATTAGTAGCGCAACGACTGTGAAAAGCAGGTTGGTGACGGCAACGGTCATTGACGTTAATGTCGGGCTGTCAAAGCCCAGAAGCATGAAGATCGTGGCCGAGAAATACATCAGCGAGTTCTGTAAAACACTTATTAGCCGAGGTGAAGCCACCCAAACACCAGCATGTCCTAGACTTACAAAACCACAAAGTTGTTGCAGGCCCTGCAACAGACAAGCAATAGCCAAGGCGCGACGGTTCCTCCGCACGGCAAAGAGCTCATCCCAACCGTCAAGGAACGCTCCCCTGCCCGGCACCGGCACCGGCACCGATACGGACCTGAGCCTCGCCTTCTGCGCCTGCTCCTCCGCGCGGACCTCGGCCTCAATCTCCTTCAGCACAACATCCGCCGCCGCCGCCGCACCGGCCGCACTCCCCTCAACGCGCCTAACCACGGACCTCGCCTCATCGATCCGCCCGGCCTTGACCAGCCACCGCGGCGTCTCGGGCATGCCCAAGACAAGCACGGTCTGGACGGCCGCAGGGACGGCCCCCAGGCCTACCATCCAGCGCCACCCCGTCTCCTTGGCCCCGTACTCGGCAAACGCCCAGCCGACCATGTAGGCCACGACCTGGCCGAGCGTCACGAAGAGCACGTTCATGGTGACCAGCCGGCCCCTGTGGGCCGCGGGGGCCAGCTCGGCGATGTACAGCGGGACGACGAAGCTCGCGGCGCCCACCGCGGCGCCGACGACGCTGCGGCCGAGGACCATGCCGGACACGGTGGAGCTGACGGCCTGCAGGGCGGCGCCGAGGATGAAGAGCAGGTCTGCTACCAGTATGATGCGCTTGCGGCCGAGGCGGTCGGCGAGGAGGGAGGAGAAGGGGGAGACGAGGAGGGCGAAGAGCGCGGTGGAGGACGTTATGATCGACTTGTCGAGGGAGGTGAGGAGGTGGTTGGACAGCGAGTCGTCGATCGAGACGAGGGTTGCGGATATCACGCCGGTGTCGTCTGTGGGTGGCCCGGTGGTTTGTTAGTGGTGCGCTCTTTCGAGGTCGTCCATACTGTGGAATGTTGCGAGGATGGGGAGTAGATGGGAGGGGGAGGCCGTACATCCAAACAGAAGCCCGCTGATTCCGGCCGAGAATGTCAAGAGCCACATGAAGAGCCCCGGCGAGGAGGCCCCGATGGCCTCGCTGAGGACCGCGGGTTCGACGGCATCTTGGAGCTCATCGTCCTGGTCGTCCGCGTCACGATTGGAGATAAGAGGGGTTTGTAGGCTGTCCATTTCCATACAGCAGCATGAGTAAGTACCTATCGCCAACGGGAAAGCAGTACACCCGCCATACGGTACAGCACAAGTCGGTGGTACTGCAGAGGGAAGGTCGTAGAGGTTGATGTTGGTGATCACTTGACACATGCATTCCGAGGAATCAGGGGAGCAATGCACTCACATGTGGCAGGCCGACGCCTTGTGGGGCGCATGGGTGATATCCCATTGGCTGGTTGGTCTCTTGTACCTGACGTGAGCACACAGGAGTATTTTGTTTCTTCTCGTATGTTAGATTTCCCTCTATGTTTATGTTTCCAATGTCTATATCCCGAGGACTTTCTGGGGCAAACCCGCCGCTTGTGCTGCCATGAGGGGCTTTGAATCCTTATCTCTGCCGAAACATCGCCTACTGCAGCAGAGCATATCACTGCATGTGAGGGAAAGACTTGATACAAACGGAGCGAGCCGATCTGTCCTGCATGAGCATGTTTTAGTCTAGTATATATATACTACCTTGAATCCTAGTAGTTTGTCACACGATCCTGATGAGTCTCGAAAACTGAGCACCCTACATAACCATATTGTGCGTACTTGCAGTAAATTCTTGCGCCATTGACCCGAAATAATACTGCTTGATGGTCCGAATATTTACACGCTCGGCTCGCGGAGAAGACCATGGGTCTCGGACCGATGTACTTGTGTCTCGGACTGTGCCCCGTCTCAACGGCTGTTTTATCTTAGCTCTATAGTTGTCGGGAAGATGTACGTCTTTACCGCAGCCGTCGACGTCTTGTTCTTGTTGTGTTTAATGTTCGGACACCACTGCCAGTCGTTTTCGCCCAGTGACTCTCCAGTCTCTATTGTAGCACTGTTGTTCCATCCCGAAGTCTTGTATCAATCTCAGTCTTGGGGAAGAGAGACGGTACAATCAAACACCTCTATTGGTTCGTTCCGTGTCAACAGGGGGAAAGAGACAAGGTCGACTAGATGAGCGCCCCTGCGATGCAGTAATGCAGGCCATCCACGGGAAGTTGCAGCTGCCGCTACACCCAGAAGCCAGCTGTTTGATACTGTGCTGTGCCAGAATCTGCTTTTTGGCCTGTGGAGCGACACAGATCGCCAACCCGGGCGACACAAACACGGTTGAGTTCGCTTTTTCTTTCTTTTGTAGATCTGGTTGATGACTGTTGTGGCACGTCTGCACGTCGACCGTTCACCGCCCTTGGCCGTGTTCACTAGATAGGGAAGCGAGATGTTTCTTCTACTAGTGTGGCACTTTGGACAACCTTGTTAGGGTTCGGTACGCAGAACAGCTGGATGAATCCCTGTGAGCATGGCTCAACAAAGATCCCAGACGGAAGTGCTCCGACCTTAGACTGTGCAATGGACCCACATTAAACCCCCCCCCCCCCATGGGGACAACTTGGACAGCGTCAAGAGAGCTCCTTCCAAAGCCCTTTCATCTTGCTTATCGCTTGGTGCTGATAGCTGATAAGGATTAAACTAGACTCTAAAATCAAGGCAAGTCACATCTGGGAAGCGCAAATTGCAGGTGTTGCAGGTACTTACTTGTATTACTTACTTTCTTACCTAGGTAGACTAGTAGACTAGTAACGGTCAATGTACCATCCATCCGGAGCAAACGTGCCTGACTCTTGGGGCAATGGAACACGGAACATGGAACATAGCTTGCGACCTCACAAACCCATGCACGGCTTCTTGGCTACCTAGGTAGGTGTGTATGTTCGTCCGCTTCTTTTAGCCCCTCTCATCACCAGCACTCATCTCTCAACAAGAAGGCACTCGAGGGAAGGAACGGAAGCAGCCAATGGACAACAGACAACAGGCAGGCCCAAGAAAGGTACAAGGAAGCTGCCATGGTCCCGGTGCTAGCTCCTGAATGCTCCCCTGAATCTAAGCCGCTCTCGTCCACGCCCAAACAACCAACCTTGGAAAGCAACACACATCCTGACACACAAACGATGTGGGTGCCACCGGGTGCCACCATGCCACGGAGAAGCTCTCAAGCGCTGCAGACTGAAAGCAGCCCACCCCAGTCGACCCAACTCCCGGCACCGTCAACCCCACCTACAGAGTAACGATCATCATCATCATCATCATCAGTCATAGTGCCTAGAGGTATCTAGGTACCATCGTTATGGCCGCACAAAGTGCTCCAGACATCTCCTCTGCCCTCGAGTGTCTCTTTTGGGTAGATTCATATTGCCGGTGTGGTTCACAAGCCACGATGGTTTGTACTGTGGTGATATTGTCGAATCGAACTCTGGAAGAAGTCGACGAGGCGGCCCAGGCAAGTACATATTCCCGTATCCACTCTCCATTCACACGAGCGAGAAACTGAGTATGGCAAGGGTGTTCCAGGCCCTTGTCTAAAATAATTGCCGTAGGCCTGATAGCGACTGGCGCTCGACTGCAGCCAACACATTGGGTCTCCCATCCGTATTGGCTGGCCTTCGACGTTCGTGTTTTCTGTGCTCGCTGCCAGAATCTTGTTTACTACCTGCCAGGTACTCAGCTGCTTACCCTATGTAGGTACTTAATATCTACCTGCCCTCTGAGCCTTTCTTCCCACCGAGTGCTCACCATTGTGTTATCCTGCCTTAGGAGAAGTGTCTTCTATCTGGAGTACTTCTTAACGGTCATTTCGTTCTTTCCACAGTTGTTTAGTTGATCCTATCTGGTATGTACTTGACTTGTAACCATATCTCCTTCTTGTCCGCCTTTTGTCTCTTCCCTCTCCTCCCCCCCCCCCTGGAACCTCAAGCGGGTCTGCGTCTGGGGAAGGACATACCATACCCACTTGCCAGCTCTTTCCGTTCATGGTACCTTGATGGAAAATAAACTATTTGTTTCGTTTGCGCCTTGCCTTTGAATAATCCTGGTTCTCTGACCTTTCCATTCCATACTTTCTTTTGGATCCCATCAACCTTGGAGCGTACCAGTCTTCTCGGTCGCCCGCCTCAGACTTCGACTCAACCAAGCCCATCCTTAACCTCATACCCATCACGTTCGTTTGGATACAAGTTTTGGACCCGGTCATCCTTCAATTCATCATGAAGTCCTCTCTCCTTTTTGGTCTTCCCCTGCTGGGCGCTGCCCATGCCATCTCGACCATCTCGGCCTACGGCAACAAGTTCTTCTATGAAAACGGATCCCGTGAGCTACTCCTCAATATACTCACCCGCGGTTAACAGTTTGACTGACGCTTTGAGACAGAGTACTTCCTGAAGGGCATCGCCTACCAGCTCACCTCTGATGACCCCCTCCTCGATTCCGAACAGTGCAGTCGCGACGCCACGCTGATGAAGGAGCTTGGAGCCAACTCCATTCGCGTCTACCACGTCGACGCCTCTTCCGACCACTCTGCCTGCATGTCCATCTTCGCCGATGCTGGTATCTACCTCCTCGTTGACCTGGACACTTTCAGTACTTACATACTCCCGGTACGCCAACCTCCCCCCCCCCCGTTACTATGATCTGAACTTTGACTGATTCGCGTCCTGCTTCTCAAAGGCTACCCCGTTTTGGAACCAATCCCAGTATGATGGGTTCGCCGCGGTTATGGATGAGTTCCAGCAGTACGACAACACTCTCGGCGTAAGTACTCTTGTTCCGTGTCATCATCCCGGTGCCTCTAGAACCCCTGTTCACTACCTCACGATATCATACACCAATGGGCCATTTGCTAATATGGGATAACGCAGTTCTTCGTTGGAAATGAGGTCATTGCCCAAGCCAGCCAGAGCTTGGCGGCGCCCTATATCAAGGCAGCGGTTCGTGATATGAAGGCGTATCGGGACTCCAAAGGTTATCGTCAAATCCCTGTCGGCTATAGCGCCGCTGACATCGCAGAGCTTCGACCCATGCTCCAGGATTTCCTCACGTGCGGTGGTAACGCCTCCAACAACATTGACTTCTTCTCCCTGAACAGCTATGAGTGGTGTGGCAGTGACGCGACTTACTCAACCTCTGGCTACAGCAGCCTTGAGGCCGGTGCGAAAGACTTCCCCGTTCCCATCTTCTTCTCTGAGACGGGCTGCAACACTGTCCCGCCTCGAACATTCTCTGACCAGGCTGCGATCTTTGGCGATGAGATGGTCAGTGACTGGTCCGGCTCCATCATCTACGAATGGATCGAGGAGACGAACAACTATGGTCTCGTTTCCTACGGCCCTGCCGTCGACCCCACCGCCACGGGCAGCAACATCGTCGCCGGCTACACTCGCGCGGGCACGCCCACCCCTGTTTCTCCCGACTTTGCCAACCTCAAGGCTCAATGGGCCACTCTGACCCCAACCGGAGTCATGAGCTCGGACATGGACACCGCCACCCTGTCTACACGCGCCTGCCCCTCCTCGAGCACTGGAGTCGGGGCCTGGCTGGTCAATGGTGACGTGCAGCTCCCTACGGTCGGTGAGACGCTGCAGGGAACCACATATGCTACATCCTCACCCACTGGGTCTGGATCGTCTGGTAGCACCGCAACAGGCACGGCTGCGTCTGCGTCCAGCACTTCTGGCTCCAAGAGCCCGGCTAGTCCTAGCAGCCAGGTCACAAAGATGACTGCAGGCCTCTTGGGTGTGATGGTGGTGTTCACCCTGTTGCTGTGATCGAGCGACAAGATGTTCGATGCTCGATGATCTCAATTTTACGGATGAATGATGACGAGACAGACGGTGTTTAATCAGACGACCATACATGGCATTCGGCTACGATGTTTGACGTTTTCGACTTGCTACCCGGCATTAGCTAAGCATTCTATTCACTGCACATGTACTTTATGATGGACCCCGCATATTCTCTCTTCTTCGGCCCATGGATACCTGTTTGTTGATAGACGATGAAGACGGAATTCGAATTTGGGCGTAATGACTTGGTATTTTTGAAGAAGGATATCATGTGGACGGATGGAAATTCGGGGCATTCATATGAAGAAAGGAAAACCAGGGGGAGTGTGAAAAATTACAGGCTATGGTAGAGCATGATATTTCTGGGTGTCTGGGTATCATTTCGGGCAACTGGATGATACCCTACGATTAGGTCGCCTCTCCTCCATAGATCTAACATATGAACGTCTATGCTATAATCACTCTCAAACCTAGTAAATGAGGGGATTCATGCCAACTGAGTAGTAGGGTTACATTTGATGAGTAATAATCCGAACACACCAGACCCCTTCCCCCTCCCTCGAGGGTCCCGCCTCCGTTGGTATCAAACATGAAGAACCGCCCAAGAATCCCAAACCCAGCATGATCTTATAATCACACGTACTTGTGTTATATCCCAATAAATTGTTTCACGCGCCTCTCTCCCTTTGTTTCTTTCTTTGGCCTTCACTTCTATTCCTTCAAGAAAATCTCATCTGGAGTGCCGCGACGCTATATCTCGTTCAGCCGGAGGGTTGGGCTGCCACGACTTGCTGATGCGCAGATTCTGCATGGCCCTCAACCCGCTGGCCACATCCCGCCGCTCCCCATAGCTCTGGTTGCTGCTGCTGCTCCTGCTCCTGACACTCTCGTCGCTGGCATCCCGCCTGTGGGCCAGCCCGACGAAGCTCCGCAGGCTGTTGCTCCGCCTCGTGCTGGCGTCGTCGTCGTAGGCGTAGTCGTGGTGGTGGCTGCTGAAGCCGAAGCCCGGCGGGCTCGTGGTGGTAGGTGACATGGCCGTCTCGTCGATGGTCGCCATGGCGCCGCCGCCGCTGTCCCTCGGCCCAAGAACCCCGGCGTCATACCGGTGCTGCGCGCAGTGCGTCCCCGCGACGCCGCTGACCTCCGTGAGGATCTGGTAGATCGCCCTCTGCACCTCGGGCGCCGAGGGCCGCGAGGGCGGGTGCGGGGAGAGCATCCGCTCGACGACGTGGAGGATGGGCGTCACGCCCCTGAAGAGCCTGGCGCCTTCCTCCTTGGCCCCGCTGCTGCCGCCGCTGCTGCCGCCGGCCTTCTTGCTGGCCTTCTTGTCCGCGTCCTTGGCCAGCCCGCCCATCCAGGTCTCCACCTGGCCCAGGTTCTTGTGGAAAGAAGAGTCCAGCACGGCGCCGCCCCGCCCGGCGATCTTGTGCTTGGCGCCGCGGTGCGAGGCGAAGCTGCTGGCCGAGCGCTTGAGGAGCCCGTGGCTGAGGAGTTCTAGGATTATGCAGCCGATGGAGAAGATGTCGGCTGCTTGGGGGTCTAGGTGGGGCGTTGACGAGTGGTCGCTGTGGTGGTGTGACGAGGACGAGGAGGGTCTTTGTGGTGGTGTTTTTGGTGGTGGTGGTGCCGGCGCTGGTGGTGGCAGCTTGTGCTGTTCGGTATGGCTACGGCTCCTGCTGCCGCTCCTGCTGGGCGGCATGGTGCTCCCTCGGGAGCTGGACGGGCCTGATGCCCTGGGCCGTATGGGTATTGGCGTGTGCTTGGTTGGCTTTGTCCTCTGCTCTGGCGCGGCGTAGTCGTACCTCTCCTTGTCGAACGAGCTCCCCTGGCTTCCCGTGGCGGTGTCCGGGTGGAGCCGGTTGAAGGGCGAGTAGATGATGCGGTTGGTGTGGGTGAAGAAGATGGTGGACGGCTTGATGTTGCCGAGGGCCATGCCCCTGCTGTGCATGAAACAGAGGGTGTCGACAAGGCAGTGGATCCAGTCCAGCACCACCCGCCTCCTCGCCAGCTTGTCGAGGTTCTTGATGGACGACGGCGTGTTGGCGAGGTATGCGCTGAGCCTGTACTCGCTGGCCGGCGTGAAGAGGACGTAGCCGTACCCCTGGTGGGTATACGACGCCCAGTACGACACGACGTGCCCGTTCTGGAGGTCCCGGATCATGCTGATCTCGGACATGAACCTCTCGCGAGGCATACAGTCGGCCTCCGGCCCTATGGGGAACCTGCGCCGGCAGAAGACCCAGCCAGGCTGGTTCGGCAGCCCGACCCTGTCCACATCATGATCATGGTTCTGCGTCAGGCCCGGCCGCCTCTCGTGGACGTCCAGGGGCACGACCTCGAGCTCCTGGTAGTCGAGATGCTCGCCCCTCCCGAGCGGGCGGAGCAGGTAGTGGAACTGGCGGTGGAAGAACTTCCTCTCCGTCCTGGGGTCCCCGGTGGCCGTCAGGCTGAGGCGCTCGACCTGGTTCAGGGCGACGGGCAGGTCGTCGTCCTCCCACGAGTCGTCGACGATGCCGAAGATCTGGTCGGCCAGGTCCAGGTCGACCAGGATCAGGAACAGCCGCTTCGCCTTGTCCTGGATCCACTCCCAGTACGTGCAGTCGGTGAGGCCGTCGCCAAAGGCCAGCGGCTTGTCCAGCTGGTCGACCTCGTCGGGGAGCAGCTGGGAGCAGGCGAACTGCCGAGTCACGGTGCTCTCTATACGCGGCGTGTCGAACCATGTTGACGTTGATGTTGTTGTTCGGTCCATATTATAAGCTTGTGTTGGAGTTGCATCGGTAAGGCTGAATGCGCGCCCCGGGGGGGGGTGTGTGGGTGTGTGAGAAGGGGGCGTCCGTCGGGCTGGCTTGCTCCACTCGTTCACATCTGGAGAACCACACAGGAATGGAACCGGAAAGAGCCAACAGAAAGGAGAAGGGGGAGGAGTAAGGGGGTGAAGGAGGAAAACAGGATGGTAAGGAGGGCGTCAGGGAGTAGGTGGTGACATCAATAGTTGGCAAATACCCTTGGTGGGCGTCCTCTCCTATGTTTATAGTCTACCCGGCCAAGGCACCCCACGGCTTACTGATAAACAAGGCTGATATCTATGATTAAAAGGACGCCGACTATCACGAGTCAAGGAGGTTCCCGGGTGAGTCCATATAGCTCTTAATCCAGTGTATACGATTGGTCTCCTTTGAGACGACCGCGATATTGATCTGGAAGGGGGGATGCTATAATAGGATATCACTTTCAGCTGCGTCTGCGTCTCTTTTCCTCTCTTCTTCATTTTACAGGACGCCCACGAGGGTGGGGGGAAAACAATATATATACTCATCTTCGCCCATGCTACACCCGAGAAACGACAGACATATTTTTTACTCTCCGTACTCTCCGAAACAGTTCGAACGGAAGCCGTTAACGGCCCAGGAGCAGGGGTGATGTGAAGTGTTCTTCCCGGGACGCCGGGGCGATACGTACGCTGCGTAGACTGGCTCCGCCTCGGTGGATCGCCTCAACCACGCGAGCAGGGTCCACCGCTGCCCACGATCACTTCGGTCATTGGTTACATGTGTTCGAAGGGGCCAAAGATAGGGCCAGAGATATGTGAATGCCCATTGACAAACAAAAATCTAGGCCCCCCCCCCTCCACCAAGTCCACCCCTTCGGGACCTGTCAACCTGTCTCGAAATACGGACACCCCGGCCTGTCATCTGATGTGTATAGATAGTAGTGCACATCTTCTTTCTTCATCTTGCAGCGTGGCCCGTGGGGAGGCTGAAGGCTGAGAAGGAAAAGCATCAGGCATCCAGATCGACGGTGTTATTGCCCCGCCGGTCGGCCACTTTTGCTTTGTTCTCCTCGCTCAGGCTCTGCTGGTTCTGCTGGCGACAAAAGGCGGCCGGCCATCTATGGGCTCATTACCATTTCTCCCCCAATGTTGGAGCCAACTTCCGGTGGATGGGGTGAGGCAGGGAGGCAGGGAGGCAGGAGAGGTCCTTATTCATTTCCCGCTTGGGAAAACTCCTCGCCAGCTCGTTGAGACTCAGGCTCTGGCGACCGTCGATCGGTATCCGTGAAGCCTTCCCAAGGTTTCGAGCCAAGATCGCTAATCTACGGGAGGGCCGGTTCGAACGGTTTTTTTTGGGTTTGTTTTTTTTGGGTTGCAACGGCGGAATTGGTGGACGTGCTCATAAGGCCTCTCTTGCCCCATAATCAGGGTGAAGCATGTGGCTCCCCGGTCTGTCGCCCTGGGTGTCGGTATCATTTCCAGGGATATATGCCAGACTCGAAGTGGGACGTGCTCGTGCTCGTGTTTTTCTCCAGCATGGTTTTGGCAGACGCAAATACACGAAAAGAAGAACACTGCAGTTTGTGTCCCATTGCTGGGACCAACTTGTCCCCGAGGGAATGGTATGCATATTTGGTTATTTTGACGCGTAATTTGTAAGTCGACTTTTGGGTTGATGGCTCGCTTCATCAGATCATGTCTCGTACGGAATATACCATACCCGTCCCGGCTGCCCCGTTTCCCTGTATTGTATGCATCAGATGACTCCATTTTATATACCCGAAACCCTTCTATATATAGAGCGCCCAGCGCCAACCCGTACCGATATCATATCATATCATATCATCTCAAGTTCCCGTTCTTCTCACCCAGCTCATTGCCCCTGCGGCCGACAAAACCATTCATGGCAGTATCCACACCCGCGAGCCGCCTCACGATGACCTGCAGGCTGATCGGCAGGACGTTATACCAGTCCATCATCCTCGCGTAGAGCGGCATGCTGATGACCTCGGCCCTGCCGCCGTCGATGGCGGCGATGACCTCCTTGGCCACCTCGACGGGCTCGACCACGGGCGCGAGGAAGGAGCTCGGCGTCTGCACCCCGTGGAAGAGCGGCGTGCTCAGCTGGCCCGGCGTGACGAGGACAGTGCGGATCTCCGGGTGCGTCTGCTTCAGCTCCGCCGTCAGGGACTTGTGCAGCCCGATCAGGCCCGCCTTGGCAGCCGCGTAGTCGGTGAGGTGCGCGGCCCCGACCTTCCCGATCACGCTGGAGATGGTCACGATGGTGCCGCCGTTGGACCGGCCGCGCACCATGGCCGGGAGGAAGGTCTTGAGCGTGTAGAAGCATGAGAGGAGGTTGGTGTTGAGGCTCCTCTCCAACTCGTCCATGCCCATGTCGAGGAGCCGCTTGCCCACGACTATGGCTGCGTTGTTGATCAGGACGGTTGGTGTGCCGAGCTGGGAAGAAGGTTAGCTAGCTATCGAGACCCGGCCTCAATAATGAGGGGGAAATACTCACATCTTGCTCGATCTGGAGCGCAACACGCGCCACCTGATCCTTGTCCGTGACGTCGCACTTGTAGAAGGTAACGCCCCTCGCCTCGCCGTTCGACATCTCCCTCACGTCCAGCACGGCCACCGACGCGCCGCGCATACCATACACCTCGGCTATGAGGAGCCCGAGACCGCTCGCGCCGCCCGTGATGACGATGACCTCGTCCTCGAGGTTGACCTGCCGCGGCGTGCCAAATGCCACCCGCTGGTTGATGAAGCCGAGCATCCACCAAATGGTCACCGCCGTGGCGTAGGCTATGGTGATGCGGATCGGCATCTTGTCGTAGTCCATGTGCTCGGCGCGGAAGCACAGGGGGATCATCCAGGCCACGAAGGGGTGGAACAAGGTGACGTTCAGGACCTTGAGGAGTAGGTCGACCGAGAGAGGGGCGAACCATGAGTCCCTCTGTGGTGGCCGATCAAAGCCGCCCATCGAAGCCATTATTGGGTGTTTCGATCTGAGTCTGCTCGAGGGTACAAATAAATAAATGTTGAAGTTTCTGGTGATTTGAGTCGGCGCTTGATAAATTTGAGTTGTATCAATGATTTCTTGTTAATGAGGAATGCCTCCGACCGGTTGTCAAGTACAGAACTGAAGGGGAGCAATTGAGTACAAGTCCTGCCCTGAAATCTTGCCAACGTGAAGAAAGGGACAGATTTGCAAGCTGTGACAACGGAGATGTTCTCCTTGTCGCAAAGATCTATATGTTGAAACCAACCAGGTGAACTGAGCAAGCGCTGGTGTCAGCCTGTTAACGTTGGAACGAACCCCTGAACTCACGAATAAGCCCATCCCTGTCACATGGTACGAATCGACGTCGGCACACTCAGGCAGAGAGCCCCACTAACTCTCAAGCAGTAAATACATACTAAACAAGTACATGTTATTGGAACATGTCGACTCGAACAACTCTCGGCCGGGGAGATGTGCTGGAATAGGTTTATATTATCTCCGGTTTAAGAGATAAGAAGAAGAGATAGGTATATACTGTGATACTAAGATCATTGTCTTCTTCAATTGTTTTGAGACCACAGCAGGTTTGTAGCCTATTCCTTTCCTTGCCAACCAGACTCTATTTTGTACATGCCGTTTCCCGCCATGTCAAAAGACTAAAATACCAGGTATCATGAATTTTACCGCCAAAAACGCCTTGCAAATGCGTGCCAAGTTACTCGTCCAAGCGTACTTGCGACCCCTACGCTTATTTCTCACGAGCCAATATCATCTTCTCACGCTCGCTCTTCCGTTCCTCGAATTGTGCCTTGGTGTGCTTCCTCTCATTCTCCTCGCGCCTCTTGATCGACTTCATCTCCTCGCCCTTGATACCTTCAGCCTTCTTCACAACTGTGGGGATGTGTCTATGGCGTCTGATACGTCGGATCTCAGGCCTGTTGGGTACAGTGTCAGTGCGTGCTCAATATCTAAAACCCAGGGGATAAGCTCCGGGTGCCAACTCACATGTGCTGGAATCGGTCCACCAATTTGGCGTTGTATTCTTCCGCCTGCCTCTGCCTTGTAGGCTTGACACCCTCCCTCTTGGAGGCATTCGCGCGCCACAATCTGATGTTACCATCGTCTGAGCCAGAGATCAGGTATTTGCTGTCGGATGTCCACTTGGTAGCGAACACTCTCTGCATTCGCTTTGTGTGGTATATGTCGCGCGAGTGTCCCTGGTCACGGCCGAAGATCCTGATCGTCCTGTCGTAAGAAGCCGTTGCGAGCTCTTCACCAGTCGGCGAGAATTCTACATCCATAACAGCCTAGAGTGTCCTGGTCAGCAGCAGCTCAAACACACGGCCTCCGTGAGCCCAGAATGAGATGACTTACAGCAACATGTCCCTTCAGCACATTCAGTGCTCTGTCGAACTTCCGAACGTCGAATATGTAGCAGTTGTGATCCTCGTTTGCCACGGCCAAGTTGAACGCCTCCATCGGATTCCACGACAGACCGTTGGATGCGAACGTCAAGACAGTCTTCGTGACAGGCGTAGATAGCCGCACGTCCCAGATCACAATGGACCTGTCGGATGCGGTTGATGCCAGCACAGATTGCTCGACCTGGTTGAACTTTACCGCGTTGATGGTGTCGGTGGCGTTCGGCCAGCTGTACTCCTCGGGCGCGGCTGCGAACCTCTCGAGGTCATAAACCTGTATGTTGCTACCCGAAGCGGCAGCAAAGGCGTTCTTGGATCGGTGGTGGCTCAAAGAAGTGAAGGCGCTGGTGCCAGTGAATGTCGTGAGGGGGGCAGAATCGGCTGCGTTCGAGGGGTCGAAGAGGTGGATCTTGCGGTCAGTTCCGCAGGTGAGAAGCTTCCGGTCTTTCGTCCAGGTCAGGCCCTTGACAATGTTTGCGTGGGCATTCACATGCCACCTCTGCTCTCGCGCCTCCATGTCCCAGACCTTGACGACACCGTCACCTGAACCACTGGCAAGCATGTTCAGAGAGCTGGGATCCTTGGCAATCTGGTAGACTCCATCGACGTGACCTTGTCCAAGCTGGCAGATGAAGGGTTGGGCGAACATTCGCTCCATCTTCACGGCGTTAAGGGCCCTCTTGTACTCTCTGGCTCGCTCGAAGGGATGGGCGGCGGCATCCATGTTCTTGGGTTGTTTAGCAACATCTGAGCCCGGGGCCTGATGGGACGCTATCGACCGGCTGAGGGCTTTAATCTTCATCGTTGCTGTAGTTGGTTGGATTGGACGTTAAGACGTTTTAACGTTGTCGATGCTAGAATTTGGCAACGCGGCAGAGTCCGAAGCCGAAATCTGGGAGAAAAGCTCAGGATTCTGCCAAACTTCTGGGGCGGTGAGTGGGCGATAAGCGATAAGAAGAGAGTCTCTCAGTTTCCGCACCACAGAGCGCCACAGTACGGAGGTACGTACCGAGTAGGTGCTCAGTGCTGTACGTTACAGGGGTACGTACATCATCCACCCGCGGCGGGCAGTTTGCGTTTGCGCGTGCACGGCAACCTGGAGCTTTGGTTTGTTGCGAGAGGCTGACTTCACTCCCACTTCAGAGCCCGGCCTTTCTAACCCATCAACAACGCCCGCTCCACACAAGCTTCACAACCACGACTTTACCCCCATCTCCGTGATTACCAACGCCACTCCAACACTTGGACACATCCTCGATAGCTCATCAAGCATCAACCAGATACCACCACCAAGACCCAATGGCGCAGGGAGACTCGGAGAGGCTGCGCGAGGCGCAGAAGGTCGCCTCTAGCGACCCCAAGAAAGCAGAGCAGATCTACAAGGACATCGTCTCCAGTCCGCCAGCAATGAACGATGCTGCTGTACGGGAATACGAGACTGCTCTGATCAGCTTGGGCGAGCTGTACCGGGATCAAAAGTTAGTTGTCATGGTTACGTGGTCCGTTTGCTATGGTAGAAGAGAATCGCTGACGTCGACATAGAAACACCGATGACCTGGTCGACCTGGTGACCAAGAGCCGCACCGTTCTATCATCTTTTGCCAAGGCGAAGACGGCAAAACTAGGTAAGGACGACATATCGGCACAGACGGTGCTGCATGCTATCACTGCTTTGCCGGACAATGCTAATGCTCCATCTCTTGCGCAACAGTCCGCCAGCTCCTCGACCTCTTCCACGACATCCCTAACACCACCGACCTTCAAATCCAAACCACCAAGTCATGTATAGAGTGGGCAACATCAGAGCGCCGAGGCTTCCTCAGGCAAAACCTCGAGACCCGTCTGGTCACCCTGTACATGGCCAAACAATCCTACTACGAGTCCCTGACTCTCATCAACGGCCTGCTCCGCGAGCTCAAGCGCCTTGATGACAAGCTTGTCCTGGTCGAAGTCCAACTCCTCGAGTCACGAGTCTACCACGCCCTCGGCAACATCGCCAAGGCACGCGCCGCGCTGACCTCCGCCCGCACGTCCGCCGCCTCCGTCTACACCCCTCCCCTGCTGCAGGCCAACCTCGACATGCAGGCCGGTATGCTCCACGCCGAGGACAAGGACTTCACCACTGCCTACTCTTACTTCATCGAGGCGCTCGACGGGTACTCCCAGCTCGACGAGACGCCCAAGGCCACGGCCGCCCTGCAGTACATGCTGCTGTGCAAGGTCATGCTGAACCAGGTCGACGACGTCAACCAGCTCATGAGCTCCAAGCAGGCGACCAAGTACGCCTCCAAGTCTCTTGAGGCCATGAAGGCCATCGCGCGCGCGCACTCGAACCGGTCGCTCGACGAGTACGAGACCGTGCTGGGGTCGTACCAGCGCGAGCTGGGCAGTGATGTCTTCGTCCGGGGCCACCTGCGGCGCCTGTATGATGCTATGTTGGAGCAGAACCTGATCAAGGTCATCGAGCCGTTCTCGCGTGTCGAGATCAGCTATGTGGCCAAGACGGTCAAGCTTAGCCCTGTCCAGGTCGAGGAGAAACTGTCGCAGATGATCCTGGACAAGGTCATTATTGGCGTGCTGGACCAGGGAGCCGGGTGCCTCATCATCTATGACGAGACGCACAGGGATGAGGCGTACGACTCTGCCCTGGCGACGATCGAGAAGCTGAGCAACGTGGTTGATGTGCTCTACACGAACCAGGCGTCCATGCTGGAGTAGGGAGGAGGTTTGAGAAGGACGTGCTTGTAACATTAGCATGATAGATCACCTGCGATGGGAAAGATGGCATGACAAATATCATCTTTGACGATTGATCGTTACATTTGTTCATTCCCGGGCATAATAGCAAGCTCCACTGACATGACCACCGACGCCGCTAACCCAATGCCACCGATCCAATGCCACTATACAATCTGATGTTGCCTGTAGCTTGGCCTGCTTTTCCAAACCGGGTATCCTGCACATTGAACACGCGATATTCCCATCCTCACTGAAACAGGTACGCCCCCGAAGCCCATAGTAGAACGGGGAGGGGGGGGGGCGGAATCTATGTGTCATCCCCTCATGCTAATTCACCATCAAAGAGGAGCCATATACAAAAAGAGAACCCAAAAAATATACAACACAGTGTTCGAGATCATCGCCTCGTCGGCACCAACCCCGACCTCCTCCTCTCCTCACCCACGATCAGCGCAAAGAGCCTCTTCACCAGGGCCTCCTCGCGCCAGCCACCGACCTCGTCCCGGAAGGCGTCGGCGACGTCCAGGTGCCACTGCTCCAGCACCATCTCCTCGCCCTGCGACGTGACCACCTTGCCCAGCAGGGACCTCGACTTGCGCTTCTCGGGGGACATGATGACGAACTCCGAGCAGTATTCGGCCTGGAACGCACGCGGGTCACGGCGGTAGGATTGCAAGAACTTGTCGAGCAACAGCCAGTGTTTCCTAGACCACCGGGTCTGTGACAGCGGGGGCTCGACGGCTTCCTCCTGGTCGTGGTGTTGGTATTGTTGTTGTTCGTATTGTTGTTGTTGGTATTGCTGGTGTTGCTGCTGGTTGTGGTGGGGCTGCGGTGTGTGGGTGTAAGCGTCCAGCGACGACGAATGGTCCTTCGTGCCCGGAAGACGTTGGTCGCCGTTCGGCAAGGAGGCAGAATCAGATAGGGCCCAAGATTGTGTTACGTATCCATCTCGTTCCTGGGCCTGGGCCTCTGCCAACGGGGACAGGGTGCTGCTCGTGAACCCGACGACACGCCCGGGGGTCTTCGCCTTCAGGGGCGACCTCAGGCAAGACTTTGACGGCGACGCCTGCCGGCCAGGAAGGGGCTTGAGGAGCGGGGCCGCGTCGCCGGGGCCAGCGCGCTCCACGGGCGTGCTCGGCCGCTCGATGGCGTCGGGGCTGCTCGGCCGGTCGTCGCTGAGGGGGTCCGCGAGGTGCGACCTTTCCGACGGCGCCCCGGACGAGGGCGCCGACCAGGTCTCGAACAGGACTGCGTCGTTCTGGCTGGGGCGGGGTTCTGGAAGGTGTTGAGGACGGCGAGGTCGTTCGGGCGTGAGGCTGGATGATGCGCGCGATGTTGCAATTTGGGCGGTGTGCTGACGGGCTGCAGCATCTGGGGCCGGTGATTCGGGTGAGGATCGGCTGCTTGATGATGGCTGTCTCTGAGACGACGACGTCGTGTTCTGGGTATCACCGGTCATCTGAGGGGGGGCAATGTGGGCAAGCTGGTTCGCAGCGGAGCTCTGAGCCGCGGCCTCGGCGAGCTGCGCTTCTTTGGCCCGCCGCTCCCGTTCTATAAAGTTGGGGGACGACGAGAAGAAGTCAGAGAGATCTGCCCTCTTCGGTTGCTTCTGACCCTCCGGCGTTGGCTTCTTTGCCGATGGCTGGAAGGAGTCACCGCTATTAAGCCCGATAAGCGAGTACTCATCCATATTATCATGCTGATCTTGGGGAGCGTTGCCTGCAGATGTTTTGAGGGCCGGGTTCCTTCCAGGTTGCGCCGACATCGTGCTCCGAGTTCCCCAGTCGATTGACAACCCACTTTTCCTGAAGGGATTGATGGACTCATTTGCCCGCTGCTGCGCTGATGGAGAGGATGCCGTCCTGTCTGCCTCAATGGCCCATATGTCCTCTTCCTCCGATTGTTCATCGTCGGCCGGGGCGTCTTCAACCTGCATGGCGCCTTGGTCTGACCACTGCTCGTCCTCCTCTGGCTGTGACTGAGCATCTTCTGGCAGCTGCTCGGCATCTTCAATATCAGGTTCATCGGTGTATGGCTCACTCTCTGCTGGCTGTTGCTCTGTTTCATTTGTCTGCGTCTGTTCCGATCGTCGGTCCACGAACATCGCATTGGGCTCTTCGTCCATCGCACCATCGTATGAACTGCTGGTTCCAACATGTTGTGAGCGGCCTCGTAAAGGTCCTGAGCCAAACATGCCGGGATTTTGCGCCCTCTCAGAGTTTGTGTTACTCTTTGGGGCTTTTGGAGTTGGGTTACCTGCATAGCTCCTTTCTTCTTCGTCACCAGCAGTAGCCCTCGCGACGCTGGTCCTATTACTGTGCACACTCCCTTCACGTGACGCTTGCTTGATACGATTCATGAAGGCGCTTCCAGGTCGAGGTCGTTCTTTAGTAGGAGACGACGGGCCAAAAGGATCCTCCGCAGCCTGCGAATTGGGCGATGTGAAGTGCGAGACCATACTCTTGATACGGCCAATTGGAGCCAAAGACATCGCCCATGATTTCGTAGGTGATTCGGCCGCTGGTAGAGCGGGCTGTGGTGCAGGTTGCGCAGGGGGGATTTCAGGTGAGATTTCTGGAGAGGCATGGTTCTGCGCAGTGTCTTCAGCTTGGGGGCCTTCCAATGGGCTGGAATCTTTCACAGAGCCCTTGAAAGGACTGCCTAAAACACTGCTGCGTCCAGACGGTGATGGGGGATCCGACAGAATGTTCTGCAGCCTGCTTCCGGCCCGCACTATTGGGGAGAGCCCCGGTCGATGTCCATATGTCTGGGTAGTGAAGCCTGCAGCGTAGCTGATTCTTTCCTGCACAGGCTGTAAGTGGATGGAAGGCGGTGGGTTTGCCGGTGTATCCGAGTCGCGCCGCGAGAATGACATTTGGCGTTCATCCACTTGATCGAAAGTCGTGATTTCGGGAGGTGATGATCCTATATCGTCGGGTGTTACAGAGGTTGTTCCCGCGTTTTGAACTTGATCGTCCACCGGAGTGCCGTGGTTGCTCGAGGAAGTGGTCTCATCTGGAGGAGTTAACAATTGGTTGGAGTCTGCACGAGAGCGGATGGAATGGGGTGGCGAACTCTGCTGTGTGCCCTGGCTAGACCGTCTCATGGACTGAGCAGAGCGAGTTCCTGAGCGTTGGGAAGTAGTCTCGTCGTCCGCCTGGTCATGATTTGGGCGGTTCGGCGTTGAAGTCGTCGTTTCATGGTGACCAATGTTCTGGGACCCGCCGGAGTTGACCATGTGACCATATCCCTTCTCCGCTGCCATTTCTTGACCGACGTCCACGGCCCAGCTGAGTTCGTCCTCAGTTGGACCTTTGAAAGGCTGGTATTCCTTTCGAGGCTCAGCAGCTGCAAGCACGTCGTCAGGTATATCGGAGAATGAAGCAGCTGCAAGAACATCCTCCGGTATGTCGGAGAACGAGTCTGCATCGTCGTTCAACTCATCTGGACTTGATCGAGAGTCGTCCGCTTCTTGGTATCGTACAGCCCTAGCAGAATATTCCACGCGGTGTTGTGATCTTTCCGATGCAACGTAAGCGGGCGATAGCTTGGGTCTTCTTAGGCCCTGTGACCTGCTCCGATCCAGCTGTTTCAAAGGTGACTGCGAAGACCGGGCCCTATTCCATGGAGATGAAGTCGCTGCGATAGGTCTTTCCGGTTGGAGTCTCTCTGGGCTTCGTGATTCGTTTCGTGATACGCTTTGAGATGATCGTTTTGCTGGTGAGTTCGATGGCTGCCCCTGGTGTCGCGAGAACGCAGTAGCCACGGCTGGCCTCCCTGCCTCAACATCGGCGGGCGTTTGCTCCCTTGATCTCAGCAAGTCGACCTCACCATTATCCCCTTCACTTGCAACAATTTCTTGCCTGAGTGAGTCCAGCGTCTTATTAATGAATAAGCTCGTGTTTTCTCCTATTCCGGGCAAGTCTGTTGTCGATTCGTCTGTGTTCCCTTGAAAAGACGGCATGGTCTCGATCCCAATCATAGTGAATGTCTCAGGGTCGACGGTATTATCCGGGTATCCCCCGCTCTGAGCTGTGTGTCCGCTATGATGGGATTCCGTATCACTCCTGTCATTGTGATCCATCATAGGAGCATAGTCATCCGGTTCTCCTGGTAGCGGTCCTTGGTCTTCAAGTTCAGAGGATTGATGCTCGACTTTTCGTGAGGCTTTTGGGGTATCTTCACTGTGACGTGATTCCATATCACTCCTGTCATCATGATCCATCATAGGAGCATAGTCATCCTCCTCGCCGGGCAAGGCTCCTTGGTCTTCTAGTTCAGAGCTTCGATGCTCGGGTGCTCCAAATGTAGCTTCGCTGTGACGTTTTTCCCGGTCTTCCCAATCATCGTGTTTTATTGGTGCGTTGTCTTCAGACTCGCCTGGCAATTGCCCTTGATCCTCTAATTCAGAGAATTCAGAGCTTGGTTGCTCAGCTTGTCGTGTAGCTCTAGGGGTAGTTTCGCTGTGCCGCGATTCCACATCGCTCTTGTCATCGTGATCCACCATGGGTGCGTAGTCGTCGGATTCGCCAGGCAGAGGTCCTTGGTCTTCCAGCTCCTCACTGTGTCCATGTGGGACGTGTGCAGGTGAAGGCACAGGTTCGTTGTGCTGTGACTCCCCATCACTTCGATCATCATATTCCATCATTGGCGCATAGTCCTCCTCTTCTGGCGGTGGGGTTCCTTCGTCTTCCAACACTCGTGGGCCCTGTCCATACTGCTGTACAGCAGCAGAGTCCGAAAACTCCATGGACTGGCCTCCCTGACGCGATCGGTCGTGCTCGGAAGGTGGATCCGACGGAATGGTCAGGAACAGGTCCTCCTCTTCATCCTCTTCCATATCCGCGGCACCACCGTCTCCCACAACTGGGTCCGATATGGGATCTTGTAAGGCGTCTGAGCTCCTCGGCGTGGGCGACTTGTTTCCCCTTGGCTCGGCATCGTTGTCGTTGTCGGCAGCGAGCAGGTTGAGCGCGTCCGCATCAAGTGATTGCCGACGTGTTGTGCGACCACGTTTCCTCGGCGCTGTTTGTGACGCGTTCGGGTCGTCTTGCTCGGGCGGCGCATCGTCTACTTTGCGCTTCGGCGGGCGGCCCCTCCTCCTGGGTGTTGGCTGGTCGAGCACGGCGGGGGTTTCTGACTGAAGGGCATCGCTGCTTGGTGTTGATGTCTTACGCGGTTTCCGTGCGGATGCTTTTGGCGTTGGTGTGCCCTTCTTCCTCCTCTTGGGGCCAGCGGCGGTGGGTGTGTCTGGTCTCCCGGACGAGCGTCGTCGTCGTCGCGGTACCGACATCGCGTCGGCCTCATCGTCCGTCAAGCCCCTCAAGGGTATCGTGGTGGTGGTTGTCCTCACCCCGCGACGAGGACTCGTTTGCGGGGTCGGAGAACCGAACAGTCGGCGGTTAACACTCGACCCTCCGGGACCGCTCCTGGTTATAGGCATCCCATCTGGGCCAGCCTCGACCGTCACGTATATTGTTTGGTGGGTGATCTCGTCTCCGACATCGAGGGCGAACATGCGTTTTTTAGGCGACGTTCCGGGCAGGGCAGAAAATCGAGAGGAGACGGCGCTCTGGAGGACGCGTCTTGTCTTGACGGTGGAGGGCGGCGCGGCAGAAGAAGGCGGGATGACTACCGACTCGTCGCCCAAGGGGTCGGGCGACGAGGGTAACTCGATTTCGAAGCCCGACATCTCGGCGATGTCTCGATATGATCGCCGGCGGTGTTTCGACATATAAATCGCATTTGGGGGGTGGTACAAATACAGATTGGAGATATGGGTTGGAGGTGGACGGGGTGTCGCGTAGTCGTTTGGGTGACGCGACACGAGGGTTCACTGTAGTTACTTAGTGATTCTGAAAGTCAGTAGTGTACCTTTGGGAGCGTGTCGCGGAAATTCACACACAAGGCACCCTTGCCTCTTCTGAGCCTTGAGCCTGAGCTGCACGGCAATTGTTTACAAGCACTTTTCCCACTGTTTACCGGGGAACCACTTTTCCCGGCTCAAGTGCTTGTCCACGTTGCGCCCCGCTTCTCTGGCCTGTCGTTGCTCTGATTGGATGCTGATATGATCTTCATTTATCTCGTAAGCAAGCGGCTTTTGGGAATAAATAAACGTGCGGCATGACCTCACCTCACCCGAAAATCCGGGGAAATTCCCATGTGACGGAAATGGGAGGTACCTGCTGACCTGCAGATAGGCCCAGACTGACTGGCAGAATGCCCGCCTCTACCTACTATTACAGTCCATGCCGCGGGAATTAAAGCTGCGCGGAGTCCACCAGACACGCAACGACTAGGTCGCGACGGGCTTACCGATGTGTTGGATGCGGAGGTGTCGCGTAAGGTAGATATGCCGCCGTAGCGAGGTAGATGAATATGAACCACCGCGTTGAGCACTCCCCGGGGCCTTTCTCGTGGGGCCTGGACATTACGCAAAGCACTCAACACATCCAGTTGAAAATTTCATACTTACAATAGCTGAGTGCATTGATCTTAATAAACTACCACCAAATACTAGTGACCGGTTCACGAAACGGTCATGTCATAGAAGAGCAAACAACAATCAGGGCGAACGAGAGTACTGCGACGGGCTTCTTGCCGAGCAGCAAACCGGCCGTACTAGTTGCTCGCTCTTGCCCCCGCGCTTACGGCTCTGATGATGAAGATATATATATCTAGGCCAAGCTCCAGATTCCAATTACGCCTGCACATTCAATGCTATCATGGCCAAGGTAAGGACTCCAAGCACAAGAGGACTCCTGTCAACCAAAGAGGAAGGGTATGTCCTACTCACAATAACCTTTGAACCTTGAAAACCTAGTTAGGTACCCCTATATAAACTGTGGCTTATCTCTGTGTGGCGTTTAGGTCGTTCTGTTATAGGGGTGTGTATTGCTTATCTCCTCTGTTCCTTGTCTCCCCTGTTCCTTCTAATTGTGTTACCACCGCCGTGCTGTCCATCACAACAAACGACAACTACGTCGACCGTCGACAAAATTATTGACGACACAATCGACGACATAATCGACAACATAAGCGATATAACGCCCCTGCAATAAAGCTAGGACCGTATCGCTTACCAAGAGTCACCATGCCCTTCCCCTTCTTCCAGCGACAACACCCTCCTACTCTCCACCTCCATTTCCTACTTCCTCCTTATCGCGACACCACAAACAACACCCCTACAACCGGTTCTTCCGACCGTCATTACCGCCACCTCCAGCCCTACGTCGACATCGATTATGACAACAACAACAACAACAACGAGATGCCGGAGCTTCTTACCACTCTCGTCGAGCGAACCCTTCCCTCCCTAGAGAAGCCGCAAACCCCCTAGGAGGAGGTTGAGGCTATGAGAGAGGCGCTGGGTTGCTCACCTGATAACCACTACATCAGCATCGACTGCAAGAAGGCGAAGATCCTCGCGCCTGCTACTGCCGAGGGCATTATGCTCGCCAACCGCTCCCTCGATTGCTTGGTAGCCGAGGTTCGTCGCAACCGTCGACGTAATATCTTCGCTGCCGTCGGCTCGGTCGTTATAGTTGCTGGTACCGCGCTGCTTATGTGGTTTAACGGTGGTCGTGAGGCCCTTATGACGCGTCTCTAGGTTAGTCAGACTCCCCGCTGTGATGCGAAATAACCCGGAACTCATGATAAATAATTAAGCAAACTAACAGCTAAGTAGATGCGCTTCTGCCGGCATACTCTATTCCACTCCATTCTATTCCATTCACAACCTGCCCTCGTCGAAACCGAAATATATCAAGTTCAGTACAAGTTATTGGATTGTATGTGCAACTAGAAACAGATGACCTATTTCAAACAACGGTTGCTTTGAAATCGATCAACTTTGCCTCATGTAGGCTTCGGCATATATTGCCATGTGAATGCCCCGTAGGTTCCATGTTTGTAGGTAGCACATTCCATCCTCTACTCCGCATCAGATAGCAATAGCACACGATCCATCTTCATCCTGTTGGT
Organism: Cytospora piceae; assembly: GCA_016508685.1. Taxonomy (NCBI): domain Eukaryota; kingdom Fungi; phylum Ascomycota; class Sordariomycetes; order Diaporthales; family Cytosporaceae; genus Cytospora; species Cytospora piceae. The sequence goes on along the minus strand of JADMLE010000005.1, from coordinate 54,637 downwards.
ATCACCAATAAAGCATTTCCATCAATAACGTCTGGTTTTCCCGCCACGAGGTCATCCTATCAGTACCAAAACATCTACACAAGTAGCTTGACCAAGCTCCTGCCCACTCCTTTCCTAAGAAGCACCCATCCTCCAAATTCACAGGATGGCCTTGACATCCACCGTCCCCCGCGGCCCCGTGACCGCAAAGCTCCACTACTACTTCCCGCCCGCCGACGGCACCGAGCCCTTCAACCACGTCACGAGCGCCCAGCGAAACTTCGGCGACGTGACCGCCGAGACCCCCCTCGAGGACATACGCGGCCATGAGGCCGAGTACAACCTCGACAGGGACGCCTTCCAGGTCATCCAGGGCGTCCCGGAGTCCAAGGAGAAGGACTTCGTCGACGACGAGTCCATCCAGGCGAACTACTACCCCGAGTTAGAGGAGCTCCTACTCAAGAACATCCCCGGCGCGCACAAGGTGGTCTTCTTTGACCATACAGTCCGTCGGTCCAGCCCTGATGCCAAGCGCGGTCCTGTGAACTTCACTCACATCGATCAGACACCGGTGTCTGCGGAGTTGCGTGTCAGGAGGCACCTTAGCCCCGACGAGGCGGAGAAGTTGCTTCAGGGGCGCTACCGGATCATCAACGTCTGGCGTCCGCTGAACCGGAAGCCCGTCGAGTCGTCCCCTTTGGCGTTTGCGTCTTCGCAGAGTGTGGAGGATGACGATGTCATACCCGTACAACTTCGCTACGACGACGGGTACAACGGGTATACGGCTTCCATACGGCACAATCCCAACCAGAAGTGGTACTACCTGAGCGGCATGACGGGCAACGAGAGGCTTCTGCTGGAGTGCTTTGACAGTGAAGGGTTGAAGGAAGGGTCGGGTGTCCAAGGGGGTAGGGTGGCGCACACAGCTTTCGAGGACCCGAGGACGCACCCTGATGCCGAGGGACGCGAGAGCATCGAGGTGAGGACCCTAGTATTTGGACCTTGAACAGTCAATCGAGCGGAGCATCGACGGAGACGATAGGTAAACCTGGGAAAATGCAAGTCCATCGATTTGGTCAATAGAGATTTAACTAGCAGAGCAACTTGAAAATATGTTGTTTCCATATCACGTTGTCGTCTCTTAAAACTTTAGTCGAACCCGCGCCAACATCGTAATTTTTATCACCCCATCCACTCGAGTCTCGCAACACACCGTCCCAATAACCGTTATTCAGCCTCTTCGGCGCTGGCCCTTGGTGTTGCTACCTTGACGGCTCATGGCAACACCTCCCGAACTCTGACGACTCATGGGCATACTACCGAAAGTAGCCGGTTGGTAGAAAGACGGACCAGGCTCGACCCGCAAGTTACTGGTCTCCACTTTCAAATCCGTTCGAAGCTCGTCTGTGCTTGGCCGGTCTCCCTGTAGATAGGCGACAAACTTCTCGTCACGCGGACCCGGAGCAACTGCCTCCAGTATTTTGCGGCCACCGTTGGGGACATCAAGATTGGCTCCCACGCCGTGAAGCTGCTCGTATTGGCGCAGCACTGAGATGGCCTGCAGATCTGCCAAGGCGTCGTCCGTCGTGAGAGGAGCCGGGCCGCTGGCCTCCGTCATCGGCTTCGCCTTGTTGTATGGCGCAGGCACAATGGGAGGGAGCTTTGGTTCTTGGGCGTCGAGTCGCTCAAGATTGCCAGGCAGCTCAAAGTTGGCCAGGGCTTCAATTCCTACGAGTTTGTTGTCGTAGAAGTTGGGGTTGTGTGTTCCACCTCGTGTACTCCTAGTTGCATGTGAAACTTGGCGCTCCATAACCGGCGCAGAAGGCTCGATGCCTTCCTCACCCTCTTCATGATCTTCTGGTCCACTATCCGAGGGTGATGAGACGACGCCGTCCTTGGACTTGTGACGCAGCATATATTTGTGCGCAGCGAGCGCGGCAGTATTGTATGTCATTGACAGCTCCTTGTCTGTAAAGAGCTTGTCGATGCTGTAAATTGGGCCACTGGTCTTGCCAAAGCGCAGCCTATCACTCTGCCACACGGGAGTGACGTTGTTCGTGTCTAGGGCCCTCCGTTGGGGCACAGGCGATCCGTCGTCATCATTGCCGTTCCTCTTTCTCTTCTTGTTCTCTGAGAAGCCGGGCATTTCTTCCATTTCGCGCCTAAGGCGAGTGGCTCTCTTTCCATGTGTGCCACCGGGACTTGCTGGATTGGTCATGCTGAACTGGTTCGGATGTAGAAGCAAAGCAGACGCATCACTGATTTCGAGAGCCTCCTTCTCTTTGCTCAGTCGGTATTTCTTTGCGGTGATGGTGTTGATTAGGCGGTCGCGGACGGTCGAGGACAGGGAATGATGCTCTCGCTTGGCCTGGAGGACCTTGTAATTGTGTACATTTCGATGCTGTTTGCACTTTCGCTCGTATTCAAGCTAGCATGAATGTTAGCCAGGAAGTTCATCATAAACTTATTTCGGTATCAAGAACGCACCTTCTGTTTGGTTAGCTCGTAGTCTCGCTCTTCGACGAGGTCTTCTATGTCATGAACCCAGTCCCGAAACCTGGGACCAGCCATCTCCAGAAGAGTTCGGGCGGTCGTGGGATCGGTGCTTTGTCCAAGCAGAGCCGATTCTGGGTCCAAGTCGAGACCTTCAAGAGGTCGATCGCCATATGGATCAACCCGCATGATTAGGTTTGTATCAAGCTGGATCTTCTGGAGTTGCTCGCGGTAAGCACTGTCGCGGCCTCGTGAGAAGCTCTCGGACATTTGCTGGAGGCGGTCTTGTAAGAGCTGACGCTTCCTCTCGCGCTTCGACTCATTGCGTGCAGGAGGAGGAGCGACCTCGTGCGGCACTGCTATGGCAGAGTTCGCAGCCATCTTGTCGGTGGAAACAAGTCGAAGATTGTGGTGTTCTTGTATTTGATTGTATGTCGAGCCTCGGTGCTCTTCCAGGGGTCGTGAATGGTTTTACTCGCACGGCGGTCGGTAGTGGTTGGATGCGACGGTGGGTTTGGGTTGGAATTATGTGACTAGGTAGACGATAGGCTTCCTGCCCCCGGATCTTGTACTCTCGCCACGACAGAGCGGAGTGTGTGGTTGTCAGGAGTCGACGAACTGGGAGAAGTTCACAATCTGAGCTCGAGGGTGGCTGGTGGGTTTCCCACTTGAGAGAGGGACTGGGGCGGAAGAAGAATAAGAAGGACGGTGTATTGTATGGAGTTAGTAGATGATTTCCAGTCGTAATGTTCTAGAGGAAGAACTGTCACGCCGGTTCATGCTTGCTAGCGAGTAGTCAATGGGGAAGAACAATAAAAAACCCAGTAAGAGTGGGAAGACAGGCGAGCTCAGTTCAGTCTCTCTCTGGCGGCCGACCGGGGCCATTGTGACCAAGGCACCCTGCCCAGCTAAGTCAACCGCCCTCGCCCACTTTAGGACTTAGACGGGCACGACCTGTCTTCTGATTGGCCACAGGCCACTGAAAACGGAGGTTCGGCTGATTTGGATCCGTTATCGAAGGGGAAGCAGTACGTACCTGGGCCGATAAGAGGAGCTGGCCCCACTCCCGCAAGCAATTGACGTCGTACCAAGTAATGCGCCTGCTGTAGCTCAGGGCTCTTACTACGGCGCGTTCTGATATTGACTTGCACTTTTGCAGACCTCGGGCGCAATCTTATCAGCCCGCCTCTTTTCCCACCGTCTTTCCTTACGTACTCATGGACTTGCTGCCCCCTCTCTTTATCACATACGAAACCCAATGCACATGAGATAATGGAGCACCTATCCCTCAACGATCCTCCTCCCGGCCAGGGAGGAGTCCCTCCTCCCGGTCCTCAGGGCCCTCCAGTCCTCGGCCGACCCCCTGCACCTCCCCAGCAACTACCCGCCCAGATGTTCACGACCGCGGCCTCTCTTCTCGACCTGACAGATAGTAAGGAACCATGTTCAACAGGAAAACCATGCCACACCACGTGTGACTAACACAACCCCCTCAGAGAAGCTCATGGTTGCGCTACGCGACGGACGGAAACTACTAGGAATTCTACGAAGCTGGGACCAGTTCGGTATGGTTTTCCAAACGGGCAGGTAGCAAAGGAATGGAGTTAACAACAGGGCTATAGCGAACTTGGTTCTGCAGTCGACGGTAGAGAGGACATTCGTACCACCCGATGCTGTCCCCGCCGACCACCCCAGCGCCGCGGAGCAGCGAGGTCTATACGCCGACATACCACGAGGCGTGTTTATAGTTCGAGGCGAGAACGTGATGCTGATGGGTGAGATTGATCTGGACAAGGACGACGACGCACCACCAGGATACGATAGGGCCGACCCGGACTTGGTCGAGAAACTCGCGAAGGAGAAGCAGGAGGCTGACAAGGCCATGGACAAGAAGAAGCAGAAGAACCTGTCTGCTCTTGGTTTCGAGGGCGAGCACATGGGCGACATTATTCTTTGAAAGAACCTATTTTGAAGGGGCCCGCTTGGTTGCCCGCGGGCTGGCGCGGGGCCAGTTCTGCATGCTGGTTGGTTGCGAGGGCAGAATATATTGTGAAATGCCCAAGCGACCATCTACGCACATGACCGAATTAGCTTCTGGAACGGTCATGTGGCGGCCGGCTTATGATACAGTTATAGGTATCGTTGATATCTCTGCGATGAACTAGACATTCGATTGAACGTCACAAAATGCATGGCGCCCAAAGCAAGCGTCTCAAACATGGAACTTCGTCCGGAATTCGTCATGTGAATGCAGCATTACAGTGTGTGATCTTATAAAAGCATCATAGTACAGCGGTCAGGTCATCGAGGTTGTTAGAGCTAGTGATGATATCTGATAGGTGCAATAGCGCCTTCATGCAAAGACAACATTGGGAAGAGTCGAAGCCGGCTTCCTTACCTCCTAAGTTGCATGTCTCAGTCATTGACATACTTGGCGATACTGAAAGTGCGAATAGACTGTTCCTGGTTCAGCACATCATAAATAGGTGAAGTTAATAACAGACTATAGTCCAGGAACGAAACCCTCAACACGAACATCCCAACCGTCAGGAAAATGCGGCCCCGGAGCTCCATCCCAACCCCCGGCCATCATCGCAGTAGCAAGGAGCAAGGAGGCCGCATTCGGGAAGTACGGAGTTGCCACACGGGAGCCCCCAACGGGGTATCCGGCATCGTCGAACTGGAAGACGGGATGCAAGAGATACGCTACAGCCTGGTTGACGTCGCCGAGCCGCAGCGAGTTCATCGCCAGCAGGGAAAAGTCCCAACCATACGAATCCTCAAGGTCCCAGAGCTCAAGGATCTTGTCGGCAGTGTTTTGGACCATGGTCAAGTTCAGCGGCGGCCCACTCAATGGTGGCGGAAGCCAGCCGTAGACTCCAGCCATGGCTGGATGCTATTTCGACGATGATTCAGTTACAGCCTTCGCAAATGAATGCTACAGCTAAATATGGGAAATTACTCACATCATCTGTTGTAGTATTGTCAGTCCACATGTTTGGGATCCCTTCATAGACAGGATATGTATCGTTAACGATGGGCAGGGGAGCAAGTTTGTCCTTCACAGCCACCCAATCCTCTGGGACAGACAGTCCCTGACGCTCTTTCCACTTTATGGCAACATCGAGCCCAAACCGCCAGTATGCGAGCTCGAACGTCGGGTTGATTGTCACGTTTGGGCTTGTGTTCTCCGAAACGGGAAACATCGGCGGCCCAAGATCATATACTCCTGTCGTCTCGTTATACCATGCGAACGAAGCCATGAAGTCAGCAGACGCCGTCAGAACCTCGTCCCAACTTTCCAGCGTCCTGTTGTTAGGGTATGAGCGATATTCGATCTCCGCAAAATACATAGGATGCGGTTGCTGCCAGATTAGGAGGGAGTTGATTTCACCAGGGGCACTTCGACCTGTCGGATCTGTCATCTTGCCCCAGCGCGCGCCCTTGTATCCCTGGAGTGCAGCTCGGTTGTAGGACGACTGGAGGAACTGATCATACATCCTCGGCACGCTCCGGCGGAGCAGATCGAAATGGTTCCATCGACCAAAGTGCATGAGATGCCAGAAAACCCTACCAACAATTCTAGTCAGTGGGTGTTCCAGTCGAACATCTAGGGAGCCTATTTTGAGATTTGCTAGAATTGTCTCCGGGAGCACGACTCTAGAGACGTCGTCATGCAGAATTCTGGGCGCAGAAAGGACATACATTTCCATGTGGAATTTGCCATACCACCCATTGTTGACGAGACCAGACTCTTGTGGAGAAGAAGAGGATGCTGAGTTGACGGCCAAGAGATACTGTGAGAGAATGATTCGCCGCTGCAGTTCGGTGGCATTCTCGAGGCTGACAGAAGTCAGGTCAATAAAAGCTCCCGATTCCCAATAGGAATTCCACCATAACCCGGACTCGCCTTCCAAGGTATCAAACGACGTGTTACTTGATATTTTGTAAGGACTAAAGGTTGCGGTCAACTTCAAACGGCTCGATCCAGGCACCGAGAGGATGTATCGGTGTGTGCCATTTTCCGGTCCAGCCACTTGCCCATAGCCTTCCCATGTCGCTGTGAAGAAGTAGCTGGTGTCATCCAAAGTATGCTGTATGACAGCCCGGTTCCCCGACTTCTCGAGGGAAGTCGAATGATTGCTTGTGGCATTCCAGACCCCAACAAATGGGGCATCAAACTTGTTCACATCCGGGTATGGAAAATCGAAAAATAACGCGAGAGCCCCCGTGGATAGCAAATCAGATCCGACACTGATGCCGACAGTGTCAGAGTCAGGCGCTGCCCGCGTTTCGACTGTAACTGTGCTGCCATTGTAGGAGAATGTCGAAGTGATAGAGCCGGTCCAAAGATCCAGCACTTGGGATTTCTCCTCAAGATCGCTCTCGTTAACCCGCACACCGCCGAACCAGATTCCGATGTTCCCCAAATTCAGTCGCTGGGGGTTCTGGATGAGCCAGCTTGATATATCACTCTCGGCCGGATTCGACTGGTCATAATTCACAAGCCGCCCACCATCTGAAAAATCAAGAGGCGGGGTCCACCAATCCAGACCAGTGAAGTCTTGATGCTTGTCAGCAAGTAAACACCAAGGAAAAGAACACATCCGCCCGTCTCTCACCATCAATGGAGGTCTGATTTGGAGTTGTTGGCAGTGAGAAGTTGTGCCAGCCCCATGTTGACATCGAAGCAAAGGGATTGAATGTCTGCAGGCCTGTCACATCAACGCCAAACGCGAAGTTACCGTTCCCTACTTGGAGGGGCGTTGTGCTAGAACTTCCATTTCGACGCACATTGAACGCTTGAACGACCTTTTGTCTGTTTATTGAGGATGTGGCCTCGACAAAAGCGACAAGATAGCACAGGGTCAGCCGCCATAGACTATGCATCTTACGGACATGAGCCTCCACAGGTCAACAGATACTTCAATGAATGCGGAAGGAGGGGTTTGTGGCCCTCTTCTAATACTCAGCGCCATGTTGAGCCTCGTCTCATGTCTTATACACTCTCGGCAGGTTGTCCCGGTGTACGCTGCCAGGCTCCCCTGCATCCCCTGGAAGTTGGGTATTCGCTCATCGTTGACCCGATTAGATGGATCCACGGGAAGCATTCATATCGACTTGCCTCCCTAACCGGCAGACCAAAATGCGGAGAATCCGGGGTGCATATTCATGGGTGGGCTTGACTATTCTCCACAAGTGGGCGGCATCATGCGGCCGATACATAGTCTTGAAATCACATACGATTGATCGGATCTGCAGAGCTGATGGGCTCTTGACCGGGTTGTCCAGTTCCAATCTGAAACCACGTCGATTATGATGGGAACAGTACAAGGACAATGATACGCGCTGCATCTTGGTAGCCTGTGGACAATTGCCTGCTTGGATGGCGGTCGACGTGAGTGGGAAAGGATTGGGATAGAGATATCTATATATAGTATATAAACTGCTCCGCACTCCCGAAGTCCATCGAGCAGGGGTCTAACAGTACTAGTACCCAGTAGAAGCCCGAGAGTAGGGCGCTATGACCGCCGCCTAAATTAACCCCCCTGAACCCAGACATTCCAGAGGGCGCGCTGCAGCAACCTTGGAAGTGCTTGGTGTTTGTTGACGTCTGTGCCTCCTGAATTCGATCCGGAGTTTCCAAGCTTCCCAGGTTCCTTGCGACACCATCCACATATCCGTGCTCAGACCACTACATCTTTTTTCCCTCTGTCTCTGACTGAACATCACGGCTGCATCTCACACTGCAATCGCGTAGGTGATCGAAACATAGGTATGGACATACATGATCGAAGACTACGTTTAGAGTTGACCCACTAATCTCGGAGTGCACATGTGCCCAGGCGACGCCCAACTCTATTCATACCCGACCTGAGTTCCGCGACGAGAAGTTGTCACGATGACTTCCTTTATCACGACCGTGTATGTGAACCCGCCTTCCTCTCCATACTCCCCGGAATGGCCTGTTCCATATTCGGTCGATACGCCCGATGGCCCGCGAAGTAGCCCGAAAACGGCCGGCGATACTCCCGAGACGAGGGCCATGCGATTTATGACACACATCGAGGAGGACTACTTAGCTTACATTGCGATAATAGCAGCAACAACCGGCGAAACCAGTTCCGGCCGCGACCCGGTGGCAAGCAGGGAACCACGAGCTACCAGCTGCGACAGTATGCCGAGGCGACTTTGGGCGGAGGCAGTCTTCGCAAGATTGTGAAGCTGCCCGAGGGCGAGGATGAGAACGAGTGGTACGCCGTCAACAGTAAGCGAGCGTCTCATCCCACAAAGTATCCTGCATACGGAAGGCTAATTCCATGCTTCCCTCAGTGGTGGATTTCTACAACCAGATCAACCTCCTCTACGGCGCCATCACCGAGTTCTGCTCGCCCCAGTCCTGTCCGGAGATGAAGGCGACCGACGAGTTTGAGTATCTCTGGCAGGACAACGAGAACTACAAGCGCCCAACCAAGATGCCCGCCCCGGCCTACATCGAACAGCTCATGAGCTGGGTCCAGGGCAACATTGACAACGAGGCCGTCATGCCCAGCCGCATCGGTGTGCCCTTCCCCAAGACGTTCCCGTCCCTCGTCCGCCAGATCTTCAAGCGCATGTACCGTGTCTACGCCCACATCTACTGTCACCACTACCCCGTCATCCGCGAGCTCGGACTCGAACCTCATCTCAACACCAGCTTCAAGCAGTATGTCTTGTTCATCGATGAGCACAACCTTGCGACTGGGAAGGACTTCTGGGGTCCTTTGGGAGACCTGGTGGATAGCATGCTGCGAAGCGACTAAGCTGCTTGTGTTGCTACTACGATTGTACGATGGGCCAACTTTCGATCTCTGGTTTTTTGTAGCTGGCGTTGGGGCATCCGGTTTTCTTGTTTGGAGTAGCATACCCACGGTGTGTGTGTAAGGGGATAATGGACGGACGGTCGGTCAACGTCTTCCAGGGTTAGGGCACTTCTTACCATGCTCACGGGCCTTCCGGGGTTCGAAAATATGCCGTAGACTGAATGGCCATAGACACATGGGTCTTCAGTTTCTTGAAACCATGCGGAATCCAGAGGGGACAAGTTTCATCTGAAGAATCAGTGCTCTCTCTATTCTGGCTCATCTAAACACGGCAGATGCTGGTGGTATCCTTGGCCTGGTGCCTTATCAGATGCTCTCCCTGTGTCATTGCTCGCCAGACCCTTGGTCGCTTGCCTTTCATATACAAATCAACTAATTTACAGGGTGTCGGTCAGGAGCTTGTTCATCTTGGCAATCTTGGAAGAGACGGCCAGGTCGATCGTCCGGTCGCCAATCTCAACAACCAGTCCTCCAATAATCTCAGGGTTGACCTGTGCCTGTTAGCATCCACGTAGAACGCGGGCGGAGAACGTCCACCGGTGGGGAACCCGTACCTCGTTGGTGACCTTGAGCTTCTTGCCCTGGCCGACGTAGGAGGACTTGGACACAGCGGCCTCAAGCCTGTTCAGGGTCTTGTTGTCCAGAGGCTATACGCGCAGGATACAGTTAGTGTCATGTTCACCTTCCGGGGAATAGTGCAATCTCTCGCCCTCCGCCTCCACTTCTCTCAATCAATCCCATCCTCCACCTTTCCCATCCTCCACCTTGTCGAATCCTCGCATACTCCCTCCCTTCTCGGGGGACATAACGTACCGTAGCGCTCGTAACGGTCATCTCGACCTCGCCGCGCGAGGCGCTCATCAGCTCGCTGAACCTGGTGCAGACGGGGCCGAGCAGGGACAGGCGGTTGTTCTCGGCCAGGGTCTGCAGGAAGTTCTTGACGGTCTCGCTGTTGCCGCTGGTCTTCTCGAGCTCGGCGACGATGGCGGACTTGTCGGCGGGGGACAGCATGGGGGCCTCGAGGATCTTGACCAGCTTGGCGTCGTTGGACACCAGGTTGGCCAGCTTGTTCAGGGCGTTGGCGGTCGGGTCGAGGGACGAGGACTTGGCGGCGGCCGTGTACTGTAGTTTCGGGAAATGACGCATTAGCCTTCAGACTTCCTCTTGTAATCCGGTCCCATCCTTCGGTTCCCCTCCGCGCGTCATCAATTGACACGACCTCCAGCTGAACTCTCAAAATCCCATTGCTACCGGGACGGATCGGCGCCGTGACGTACCAGGGCAGTGGCATAGGTGCCATCCAGACCGAACAGGGCGACGGGGGGCTTGACGGTCTCGTTGGCGGCGGGGGCGGCGTAGAAGCGGACCTGCGAGGCGAATGCCCGCGAGGGAGCTGCAGCACGAGCTGAGCGGAGCAGGGCTTGTCTCGACAACATGGTGACTGTGGAGGAGGGTCGTGAATCGAGGTCGTCAAGATTTCAATTGACGAACTTGGGCCGGGTCGGAGCTGCGACGTCGATACGGCAAAATGGAGTTTCTGCCTCAGGCCCGAATGCGGCTCGGGTGTCTTAGGTAAGTGACAGTTACAATAGTGAGATAACTAGGCTGCAGTAGTGCTTTTAGCTAGCATCACTACCCCCCTGGAGCACACCATATCACGGTCGGCATTTCTGCAAATCCTGCAAGTCTCCCTGAACAAGGTCAATACTTTACACGAGAGCTTTACTATGTCAGTGGTAGGTGGCTTCACTAGTTCCGTTTACTGGAAGACCTAGAGAGAGGTGTATATATGGTAGACCTTCGTTTCTGACTGAGTGCAAAGGATCACAGGCATTCCAAGGTTGATTTGTATCAACAACCAAGAGCTACAAGCAATACTGATTGTTCCCATGACTTTATTAACGGTAACGGCGGTAGGGAAGAACCACATACGTATCAGTGAGCTTGTGTTAAAATCTGGAGGTGGGTACCTGGTAACGAATGGATACCTCCATACTGAAGGTTGTAACAAAGCCGGCTCATCCTCGTGTATAGCACAAAACAAGCTGTACAAACTCTCTCATAAAACTTTTCTTCCTCTGGTGCGCCATTGGGTTGTACATTAGTAGTCCTCCAAGAAAAACAATCTGACGGAGCCCTAATGCCCAAACATGTGGCATGTACTGTTCAAAAGACGGCGTCACAATCTCAGAACCGAGCTTCGACAGCGCGTCTATGTTCCACCTCCGACAATAAATCCATCGCCTCCCGACATTGCTGGTTGAAATAATGATGAGGTGTCCAAAGCACTCGAATGGGCAGTAGCCTCTCGAGCGTAGGATGTCGAGTGATTTGTAAAAGTAGCTGCTGAAGAAGATGTTGCTAAAAGAATCGCCAAATGCATCGGGTCAACTTCTTTTTGAGAACCGATCGAAGAAATTGATTTTGTTAAAAAGGGAGAAAAACAAAGCTTCAAAGACTGAACAAGGCACGTCGGGATTTTGCTGCCGTGGGGGTGATTGAAGTAATCGGGCAAGCAGAGCTGGTGAATCGGCTAATTCCATATAGTGTGTAGCCGTTCAACGATAGGCACCGCCGTAGCGAGGTCCTGGAGCCATACGACCACCCATCACAGGTCCGACGCCGGGTCCAGGTCGGGTTGCAACCGCAGGGTTGGTACAGAGCATACCGACGCGAGAGCCGAACTTCGATCCTCGGAGAGAAACCATGTGCTTACGAATGTGAGCAGCAACAACCTCACGATGCTGCGGGTTCGCGTGAGTGAGGATATACTGGATAAGGTAATTGCCGTACTGGTCGCTCGCGATGTCAATGAGAGGAATCCGGGGGCGATCCATACGTCCCTCACAGACACGATCAAGATAGCGGCCGAGGAAATCGGAGCCACCGATCTTGAGACACTTCTCGACAACCTTGGAAGCAAACTGGTCCATAGAATACTCGGCAGCGTATCGAATAACATGGTCAATGGCACGGCTCCGGTCCGCAGGCGCTCCGTGCTCGCAAATGTGCTGAATGCACCAGTTGCCAAATTGACCGTGGGCGACGATATCAATGTTGGCAAGGACCTCCTCAATACAATGACGCTATGAAACAACGTCAGTATAACATTTTCTCGGGATGGACCCAGGGATATACAGACCTTGTCATCCTCCAAACAATTCTCAAAGATGTTTTGAACAACCAGGCTGCCTGTCTCGCCCAAAGCGACCTCGTGCCACATACCGCGCAGGGCTTCGTTGACGAACTTCATGATCTGGGGAGGAGTCTTACTCCACCTCAGCTCGAACAGTTTCTGCCAAACATGGCAGGCGTATCGATGAATGACCGTCTCGGGGATACGACGAAGGAGTTCGTGGACCATGATAGCCTTGTAGTCCTCGGGAACCGAATCGAATGCCTTCTGGACGACGTGACAGCCAAATGGATCCATCGAGAGGTTGAGTGTATTGCCACGGATGGCTTCAGCAATCTTGATGACCTGCTCCGGCGTGCCATGCTCGAAGCACCGTTGGACGAGAAAGTTGCCAAAGCGATTGACCATGAGTGGATAAGCCTGGGCAACAATGGCCTCAACGATGTCGAATTTTTGCTCTGGTGTTCCCACCTTGAGCTTCTGCTGGAGAAATATAGATGCTTGCTGGTCGTTGTTGCAGACAATCTTGTCAACAATATACTTCCAGTTGCAGTTGACGCTGCGGTCAAGGAGACGGCGGTAGTTCAAGGGCTCAGTGGTAGGCAGATAGGTCTGCCCTTCGGTAGCTATGGCCTAAATGAGCTTCAAATCAGTTTCCTCGTTTTTTTACCAATAAAAGAGTCTCAATCGGAGCCCACCAGTATTTGTGGTACAAGGGTTATAACTCACGTCAGGCTTCCAGGATGATCCCACTGTCGACGTAAACTCCGTGGCGTGGGGTGAAAGAGACGTGCTGATGGTCTGCTGCCCGTACTGTGGGAACATTCCCATGCCGCCAACGCTGGGCATACTGCTGGGTCCACTGCCAGGATAGCCACCAGCAGAATCGTATTGGCCTGGACCCATGTTGTCCACGTTGTAGCCACCGTAGTTGCTTCCAAAGGAGTTGGGATTTCCGAAACGGTTGTCGTATCGGTTGCCTCGACGGCCACTACCGGATCGCATGAGGTCGGGCTGGTGACCGTACCGCTCTCCTCGGAAGCCGTCCATAGATGGATCAGGAAAAGGAGGAACGTTCTGGTCCATGAACCCTGGGTTACGAGGGTTGGACCAGCCCGTGGTCTGAGGAGCATCCTGCATTGGCATTGGAGGTGACAAGAACGAGTTCTGGTAGCCCGACTTGCTGCCATTGCTCCAGATACCTCGAGATCGGTTGAAGCCAGTGGCTGACACAGCGTCACTGATATCAGAGCGGCAGTCGTCAGAGACGGTTCCCTGCCAGGTGGTGTCTCGCTGGAGCTGCATCTTGGACAGGCCAGGCAGCGATGGGTTTCCAGAGGGCTTTGTTCCAATGGGCTCGACAAGAGGAGCACCGCCCGCGTAGTCTGAGTCAGACGACAGAATGGGTGTCACGCCACCGCTATCCTGTTCACGACGCGTGTGCGCAAGCTCTTGGTTGAGGTTTGAGATGTGACTCTTAGCCCTGGCCAGCTCCAACTTCAATCGAAGAACCTCCTCCGAAGTACTGAGGCTCTCGTTGGGGGCCGCACTAGCAGGTCGAGTGGTTGGGGCAGTACCTCCAAAGGCGTCGGTAGCAGGGGTGATTGGCATCGAGCTGCAGGAGGAAGGGTGGTCGCCCTCGCCAGACTCGTTCTGCCCAGGAACGTCACGAGTTTCGCAAAGCTTTGCCAGCAGCTTGTCCATTGGATTGGCCTCGATATCCTCGAGTTTAACCTTGCAATTTCTTGTCAGAGATGTTCGCTTTGAGTTGCAAAAGCAAAGGAGACAGTACTCACCTTGGAAGTGTTCTGGTTGACGAGCTTGGATGTGGTCAACGGAGCAATTGACTTTCTCAGGGCCAAAGGAACACTCGAGGTCTCGTCGAAGGGAGCATTCTCGTCTTGAGGCATGGCGGGAACAGGGGAGGGGGGAGGGGGGCGAGGGTTCAGAAGAACGCCGTCGAGAACCGCTGGAGGCTGCAGTAGACTTGTTATTCCAATGGTGTACCTGTTGAGCAGGCTATTTAGTTGGGGTCAGAAATGGGTAAAAAATGGCTGAGATCGAGTAGATCTTTCTTGATGGGGTGTTTATTTGGCGAAATGGAGGTGGGCGAGGAGGATGAAGTGGGAGAGAAAGCGTTGGTGGGTGGGAAAGGTGGCTGTATAGAAAGTACTCCAAGGTGTAGAGGGAGTTGGCAGCCCGTTTAAAGACTGCAGGTGGAAGCGGGATCGGCGAGGTTTTTGGAAGCAACCACTACCACTTCACTTTTTACCAGGCTACTGCAAGGCTTTTAAGATGTAGAAAGTTCCAGTACTTGCCCAGATTTAAGGCCAATGGCATAGTCTAGACCTTGACAGCGCTTTCCTTAGAGGGCAACATATCAACAAGGTACCTAGGTACTTTCTACGTCGGGGGAAATAGCGACAACGTTGCGTGGCAGCCTACTTCCCAAACCCTGGACCTGACACGATAGACCGCTATTAGTAGCTAGGACGTTACAATTGCGGGATGAAGTCATATTGAATACCTAGGTACGTACTTACTGAAAAGGTATCTAGGTATCTATGTGTAAAGTGTCATTCCCTGGGTTCCGTAGCTGTTATACCTTTCTGGACTCGAGCTTGATCAAATATGACAGCAACTAGCAGCCCCTTCACATGTCAGCCCGGATGACTTGAAGGATATGCACATTTGACCAAAGCCTGGCAAGGGAGCCCATATAGGCTCTTACGATGTATCATCAAAAGTAACCACCTCAAGTCAGCCGAACGTTTTGCACACCATATGTCATGCTATACCGGCCTGACCTCCCAAATGTTATATATAGTGGGTGCAAAGTAGAAGGAGCAGAGTCGTGATATTCCCATGGCTCAGGGTTGGTCTGTCCTAGGTCATATGATACCTGGAGCGAATTGAAATACCTTCCCGCGTTGACCGTTCCGTCCTTTCGTCCCCGAACAAACACGCACTCGACCAGGGGGACGACGCAAGAATGAGCTACAAAAGGAAAGCGTTGGGCTCAACTGACATTAGAATGTGCGTCATCAACATAGCAATTGAAAAGCTTGTTCCAGAAGTAGTAGAACAACACACCGCCGAGACCCAACATCCCCGGCATAGGGCTGCCTAGGTAGTCCGTCCATCATAGATTTTGGCACGGCAGGCACAGCACCTGGTCGCGAGAAAAGGGCTCTTCGTTTTGTATTGGGTATAATTTGTATTCCTCATTAGACAGAGAGTATAGTACAGGGACTACATTATAGCCATCTTGTCGCCTTATCTCTTCCTGCCCTTGGTGGTATCTGAAGGGAGTCATGTTAGTCCGGTCAGCGTGGTACGAGTGACAGATCCTAATCTTACCTGGAGGTCCCTTCTTCTTCTTTGGGGCGCCCTTTCCACGTGCTCTCAGCCTGCAATTTGTTAGCGACACTCGACAAGCCCGCGCGGCTTCTACACTTACAGCGTAAGCGACTCCTGTCGATCATCTTCCTCCTCATCCACCAGTTCCAATGTTGGTCCGTACTCCTTCAAGAGGTCTTTGAGGTCGAACATCTTCCGTGGGTAGTAGGCAGCCAGTGCTGGGCCTCGTAGCCTCTGTCGCAGGATCTTGTTTCCCATCCGAACGCCTTCAGGGTTGTAGGTCGTGGCGAAGATTCGACATTGCGTCTGGCCGGTATTAGTTGCTGGGCATGGGGCATAGCAACTGGGAAGAGATCGTTACCTGCATGAGCTGCAGAAGCCGCTCGCGAGGGACTGACATCATGGCATAGCTCTGAAGAGTGATTGTCTACAATGCGCTCTACACTTGGAATTTCGACGTGAAGTCGGAACGCAAATCCATCGGACCTGCTGATTGGCTGGATAAGCGAGGGTGGGCCTTCAGCCTTGTGGGCGTGTGTGGGGCGCCAACAGCTTGAGCTCACATCCCTGCATTTCAGAGGAACATTTCGTTTCATAGTATACTCCCAACCCAACGAATGTTGCACGCCCGCTGTGACGGTTGGACTTGTAGATTACGAAAGGACAACCACTGTAGCCCATTATCACCGTCTCAAAACGGGCCACGGTAACACTCCCACTCTCACATTCTCGATTTGGGCAGTCGGTCTTCTCGATGCTAACTGAGTCTGCAGACTTGATATTTGCGATGGCATTTGCGATGGCCAAGCGCTCGCATACTGAATTCGCCGAAACGAGTGGCAATGGCGAGCACTCATCTAAAAAGAAGGTCAAAATTCCAGACGCATTGTCTCAGATATCGGAACGCGCCGATGATCTTATTGGATGTCTTCAGGCCTTGAAGAGCCAGAAGGCGGGAAAGGCCGACCCAGCCTTGATCCAGCGCCTGGCGAGGATGAGTAACGAACTTCTACCGAGTTTTAAGGCGCTTGGAAAAGCCCAGGATGAGAAGATGGCCGTGGAGGAGACCGCACCTCCACAACCAGAGACACCCGAGAAGCGTCCACAACCGGAAGTGCCTCTGCTCACTCCATGGAGCCCGTCAGAAATCGCCGAAAACAAACCACCTCTTCCTGCCGTCTTGGACCCAGTGCTGGAGAAAGCATCATTCACCCACGCAGGGGCGGCCAAGGAGTTTGGTGAACGCAGCTACGAGCAGTTGGAATGGCTTGGCGACGCATATCTTTACTTGATGTCCACGGCATACATCTATCTCACCTTCCCACATCTTTCACACGGCGAGATGTGTCATATTCGGGAGGTGCTAGTCCGCAACACCACTCTCGGAGAGTACGCCAAAGATTATGGGTTCGACAAGCGGGCAATACTCCCTGAAGAATTTGCCCTTGATGGGCGGAGGGGCGGTACGAAAGCCAATGCGAAGGAACGCGCAAAAGTCCTGGGTGACATTTTCGAGGCGCACGTTGCGGCCATTATCTTGGGCGATCCCGTTGCGGGCGTCTCACGGACAGCGTCGTGGATAAAGGCCCTCTGGAGCACGACTATCCACGAGTATATTAGGAAGCGCAGTCAACCTCAACCACCCCTAGTGGCTCCTGTGATGGTATCTGCAGCATCCTCATTAATGGCGACGCCGACGCCACCGACATCATCACCTGCTACAGCTTTACAACCTCCAAGATTCAAGGAAAAGCTCAGTGCAGAGCTTGCCCTCCTCAAACCTCGTGTGCAATTGGAGTATCGCACTATCGACGATAGCAGAAAGAACAGGGACCCTCTCACAAACCTTCCCTTATTCACACAAGGGGTCTTCCTAGTCGGATACGGCGAACCTGATGTGAAACTTGGACTTGGCACCGCAAAGAGGAAGACAGAGGCGAACGACAAAGCGGCGGAGAACGCTCTGAGTAACAAGAAGCTGATCAATACATATAAGGAAAAGAAGAGACTTGCCATGGAGAACCAAAGGGCACAAGAGGAGGCTGCGAAAACGTTGGGCCTATAAACTAAATATCTGGGTTGTCCGACTCATAATATCATGCTGGACTATGTCTGACCACTCTTTGAGTTGACTAAAGTTCATGTGGGATGTCATCCCCGCCGCCATCCTCGTTCTGCGGAATACTCAACAAATCACCCTCCATGTGAAATGTTCGTTAGTCAAAATCTATGGAACGCTTCTTATTAGTATCAGTTGTTGAGTAGTTCTTGAGTAGTTCTTGAGTACAGCTGTTGGTAAATTTAAAGGGGAAGTGCAAGCAACTCGGACTTCCTTCCGAGCGGCCGGAATTACCGTGCCGACCTCGGGACACCTGCCGCTGGTGGACTCCGCGGGCTTGTGGCGCCTCGGCCAATGCTCACTACGCCGGGACCCCTGAATATGCGCGCCAAATGCGCCAGACCAGAACGTCGTGACGATGATCAGGCGATCAGCCTCCGTCCAATACCTCAAGGTACCGTGAATAGAAGATTATCATTGGGGAATTCCGAATGCACTCATGATTACATCTGCCTCAGACCCCCAAGTTGCTCCGTTAAGTCCAATTGCAAACATTCTTAAAACACTGATGTTGACTTGCCATTTGCCCGAGGCAGTCGGCCACTCCCAGCACCGCATTTCCAGTCGAGCAGACAGCTAGCAGCCCTGGGGCTATTCCGATCACCAGTGAACCGCCTCAGACATGGCGGACTCAGTGGGTATGGCTTCCTCCTCCACTCGAGCGAATTGCATTACTGACGACGAGTTCCATGTTCAGATCGCGTGTTCGTCCACGCGCTCAACACAGTCAAAAAGATCCCCAAGACGGGCGCGACACGGCCGCCACCATCGGATCGAATGCGACTCTATGGACTCTACAAACAAGCGATGGAAGGCGACGTGGACGGAGTAATGGAACGCCCGAGCTCGAGCTCCGGCTTACCAGACGACGAGTTGCAAAGGGAACAAGACAAATGGGACGCGTGGGACTCTCAGAGGGGCTTGAGTCGGACGGAAGCTAAGAGGCGGTATATCGAGGCCTTGATCGATACGATGCACAAATACGCCACGACGCCGTGAGTACCGACACCAGGCGAAGACATTCATGACTGGAATGCGTCGTGCTGACAAGCAGAGGACAGGAACGCAGCCGAGCTGGTATCCGAGCTGGAATTCGTGTGGAACCAGATCAAGGACAACAGCCCAACCTCTTCCGATGAATTTGCGAAACAGCTTGGCATGAGTGCTATAGATATAAATCCAAAAAGGTTCGTGCAACCAATCTCCAGGGCTGGCGGGCCCATGAGGGTCATCAGCCCGATGAGCGAGGAGGACGAGGCGGAGCAGGACTACCAGAGGCGCATAGCGGCCGACGAGCCGGAAGATGACGGCGAGTATGTCAAGAGTGGGGATAGGTGGTCGAAGAAGATGGAGCGCGCCATCGTGAGGCTTTCCGCAGAGATAGCGGCGCTCAGGGAGCAGATAACGACGGGCCGCGAGTGGAGGTCCAAGAAGGAGAGGAGCTTTGGTGCCTGGGTAAGCTGGTTCCTCTGGGTGGTAACGAAGCACATTGTGATCGACAGCTTTATCCTTGCGTTTGTTCTATTATGGATGCGTAGGAAGAAGGATAGGAGGTTTGAGGACCATGTGCGGGCGGCACTCAAGATCGGAAGGGACTATGTGCGCAAGGTGCTGCCATCAAGATGAAAGGCCACCAGCGGGCGGAGGAAGCCTACACATCAAGGAGCCAAGTTGGGTCTGATATTCAACGCCATATGACTGGCGAAACTGGCGATTGTATCAGACACCAGGGAGCCTTTCTGAGGACTAGAGACATATCCAACCACACGCTGCCCGGACCTGACTTGATATACTGCTCTGGTCAGCAGATCAGATCTCTCAGCAGACGCAGCCGTGTGGCAGACTACCTTCACCGTTCCAAGCTTTAGGACGGCTTTTCTAGCCTCTGCAGAAATTCGTGACTGGGTCATCTCAGGCCTGAACTACGCGGACGAAGACTAGACCCGTGGCTGGCATGGCTTGGCTACGTATGGGCAAAGGTCCCATCTTTGTTGACGATTCGGGCACGGTGGAGCATTTCTTGGGTACATGTACATGTAGAATGGTAATGTCAAATAGTTAGCCCTGTAGAATCCCAACATAGAGGCTTTTCCGGACGGCTGACTATGCTGTTAATATCAACAATCACTCTCGGTGTTTCACTAAGAAAGAGTAGCTCAGATCGCATCTCAAGAAACAAATTATGTTAGCTACCTTGCAGTGAGAGAGTGCGGACAAGATGGCAGGTCTTGCAAGACCTGAAAATACGAGGTTTCTTTTGGAGTAGTTCCCAAATCAAATACGATTGATCGAAACTTGCTGTTTGGCTGTAGCCACTGGTCCGCGGTTGACTGTGCACGGTTTCTATGTGTGCCTGCCCCTCACTAACTTCTCAACTGCATGCATCTCAATATCCATCAGAACCACCAACCTTCCAACAACACAAATGTACGGCAACCCCCACAAAATAGCTTGAAATAGTACTATCAACCAAGCCCTGTATGTATTTTCCGTTAATGCATTGAATCCGGGGTCCTATATTGACAGGGTTTTCCAGATAACAGTGCCATCCAAATTTGTATGGTACTCATCAATTCGACGAAGCAAGTATCAACCAACTCCTTCAACCTCCAAGACCGAATGACACAACGTTACGCTACGGCTATCGCCAACGACTGTTTTACGCAGAAGTGCCACAAAAAGGCATTTTGAGGACTGAAGTCTGACTGGTAACATGACTTCATCTGTCAACAGCCGCAACGGCCCTCCAACTCCAGCACAGCCCGTTGCGCCGATGGCTTTGGACCCAGCCAACGGAGAGCATGCAGAGCAGCAGTCCGAGGAGGATATTGCTCCTCTCACTCACATCATTCCCACCATCTTCGTCCCGCTCACAGAGAATCTCCTGGAGCCGATAGAGCCGGCCAAGGACAGGGTTGAGCGGATGGAGTGGATGGTGGCGAGCCTTGACGCCCACGAGAAGAAAGTGAGGAGCAACATCGCCTGGACCTACGAACGTGAGGCGCGACGCCACGTAGCGGAGGTAAAGAGGTCAGGCGCGCTTTCTTCACCCCACGAACCGAAACTCATGAGTTGGGAGGAGGCCGAGGCACACGTTGCGAATATGTCGGCACCGGCCAATCCGTCCATGACATACCATCTTCCACCCGAAAAGATTGCAGAGTTCAAGGTCTATGATCAGTCGCGCGCCGATCTATCACTCCCGGATAATTTGGATCCTCATGAGAGAACTTCGCAAGAGGTCTTGATCATCGCGAATCGAGGGGTCAGAGACATGGAGGCCTACAGCAACATCCACATCAAAGGCATCAGGGATCGACTCAACGCGAGCCTCGAGAAGGAGAGGCGGGCTGTCGCATCGTTCGACAAGCACAGGTCATGAGGATGGCTATGGAAGCAGTCGCGAATTGCTATCATTTGCTCGGGATCTGCATTTTTATTGCATTGCATAGGTGGTCTTATGCAACATTGAGATTGAGACGATGCCATGAGGCATGCGCCACTATCAACGCAGACTTAAGGTCTACAGTAGCTGCGATTTCGTGTCTTGAGAGACAACCTTTGGCGAAGCACTGCAATCGTGATGAAAGCTTAAGAAAACCCCAAAAACTACGTAGGTAGGCAGGCATCCTTTGCAGGCGGGTGATCAATTATATCCACGCATTGGACACGCAAGCTTAAGATCATAAAGGAGAATGAGATGTAACAACCGGCGGTAAGAGGCATTGCACATAGAGCCAAAATTGGCTCTCACATACTTCCATAAACGGCGTCAAATATTAATCTTGGTGCACAAGATAGAGGAGGGCTCGACTGAAGCGACGGTTCTGCTTGCGCAAAACCGTGCTCGAGCTCACCTACAATAAAATGTGCCCGTGAATGAGTTGTTGAAGAAAAGAGAAAAGTTAGAACAAATCCGCGATTTGCAAATTTGTTTTATGGAGTGCGTTCAAGATGCACGGACCACCTGGGGCATGGCGCGGAGAACCTCTGTGGGTCCCCCCAGCTTACAGATGGCCGACCAATCATGTTACGAACCTTTCTAATGTGGTCGGACAATGTGCCCAGTGGCATCGATCAACAACCCCAGTAGCATCTCGACGTCAACACTGTCGACGACTCCTTCTTCTCATACATCACCGTCTCGTACCCCTCATCAATCCCCATTGTTTTGAAATCCGTCGAGACGATACGATGCTGCGACAGTCTTTGGCACGTTCGGCTTGGCGGAATGGCAGGCGGCCGGCCTCCAACGCCACCAGGGCATTTACGGCGACAGTTCGACGCCCCGCCGAGGTCGAGCTCACAATTGGTATGTGGCTAATCTTCTGACGAGTTATACGATGTGGAATCGTGGACTAACAAGCGTAAAGATGGCAAGAAGGTGTCCATTGAAGGTACGGTGCTGCAAACGACCCCAATTGACTAGGCTCTTCCTTACAACTTCACAGCTGGCTCGGCTCTGATTCAAGCATGCGAGAAGGCGGGAGCGACAGTTCCAAGGTATGTTGATATTGGTCTGGAAAGCCGTTTATTGACTGCGGCTGACAATAAATGATCTAGATACTGCTATCACGAGTACGACCCACCTCCTGACTCTCCCTCGACCCTAGATCCCTCGAACCGCGACTAATCAATTACACACACATAGGAAGTTAATGATTGCAGGAAACTGTCGTATGTGCCTAGTTGAAGTGGAAAGAGCACCAAAACCCGTTGCATCATGTGCATGGCCAGTTGCAGCCGGCATGGTCGTGAAGACCAATTCGCCGCTCGCACACAAGGCCCGAGAGGGTGTCATGGAATTTTTGCTGGCAAACCACCCCTTAGACTGCCCCATTTGCGATCAAGGTGGCGAGTGTGACCTTCAAGACCAGTCCATGAGGTACGGCGCAGACCGTGGCCGTTTCCACGAAATTGGTGGCAAACGAGGTGTGGAGGACAAGAATATTGGACCTCTGGTGAAGACCTCGATGAATCGTTGCATTCACTGCACGAGGTGTATCCGATTCGCAAATGACATCGCCGGTGCTCCCGAGCTGGGCTCGACGGGCCGTGGCAACGACATTCAAATCGGCACATATCTAGAGAAGAACCTCGACACGGAGCTTTCTGGAAACGTCATTGACCTCTGTCCTGTCGGTGCGCTGACCTCGAAACCGTACGCTTTCCGTGCCCGACCATGGGAGCTGAAAAAGACGGAGTCCATTGACGTTTTGGACGGGCTTGGCTCAAACATCCGGGTTGATGCTCGTGGCCTCGAGATTATGCGTATCGTCCCGCGGTTGAACGATGACATCAACGAGGAGTGGATCAACGACAAGACTCGTTTCGCCTGCGATGGTTTGAAGACACAGCGGCTCACTCTACCTCTC
The DNA here is from genome assembly GCA_016508685.1 of Cytospora piceae. Lineage (NCBI taxonomy): Eukaryota > Fungi > Ascomycota > Sordariomycetes > Diaporthales > Cytosporaceae > Cytospora > Cytospora piceae. The sequence goes on along the minus strand of JADMLE010000005.1, from coordinate 31,312 downwards.
ATCCGGCGAGAGGGCAGATTCGAGGCGGCTGACTGGGAGCAGGCCTTGACCGAGATTGCTCAGGCATGGGAGAAGAAGGCACCCAAGGCCAATGAGTTCAAGGTAGTTGCTGGTGAACTGACTGACGTTGAGTCCTTGGTCACCATGAAGGAGCTTGCCAACAAGCTGGGTTCCGAGAACTTGGCCCTTGACATGCCCTCCGGCAGTCAGCCTATCGCTCATGGCGTGGATGTTCGATCCAACTACCTCTTCAACTCTCGAATCTGGGGTATTGAGGAAGCAGACGCCATCCTCATCGTGGGAACCAACCCAAGACACGAAGCTGCTGTGCTGAACGCCCGCATCAGGAAGCACTGGATGCGATCTGACCTCGAGATTGGCGTTGTCGGCGAGTCCTGGAATTCAACATTCGACTTCGAGCACTTCGGTACTGATCTGAACGCTCTTAAGAAGGCCCTGTCTGGACCATTCGGCAAGAAGCTGTCGGCTGCCCAGAGGCCCATGATTATTGTGGGCTCTGCTGTCACAGAACATGCGGATTCCAAGGCCTTCTACGAGACCATCGGAACTTTTGTCGACAAGAATGCAGCCAACTTCTTGACCGAGGAGTGGAACGGCTACAATGTGCTCCAGAGGGCAGCCTCCAGGGCAGGAGCTTACGAGGTCGGCTTCGTCACGCCTTCTGCTGAGGTCGCGGAGACGACACCCAAATTCATCTGGCTTCTTGGCGCCGACGAGATCAATGAGGCAGACATCCCTAAAGATGCATTTGTTGTTTATCAGGGTCACCACGGTGACAAGGGTGCTCAGATTGCTGACGTCGTCCTTCCCGGCGCTGCCTACACGGAGAAGAACGCTACCTATGTCAATACTGAAGGCCGTGTCCAGATGACCAGGGCGGCAACCGGGCTGCCTGGTGCTGCACGTACCGATTGGAAGATCATCCGGGCAGTTAGCGAGTTCCTAGGAGCTCCTCTGCCATATGATGATGTTGCTGCTGTGCGCGACCGAATGGTTGAGATCAGCCCTGCCCTGGCAACGTACGACGTTGTTGAGCCAGTGGCTCTGCAGCAGTTGAGCAAGGTGCAGCTGGTAGAGCAGAACAAGGGTGCCAAAGCCACTGGAGCGCCACTGAAGCTCCCCATCGAGAACTTCTACTTCACAGACGTGATCTCGAGGAGGTATGTCAAAATCACTGAACTCTGACCCCGAGGCTATGCTGACCATGTTCTCACAGTTCACCCACCATGGCTCGATGCTCTGCTGCGAAGGAAACGGGCGACCCCAGGACGAACCTCATGGCTCCGGGTATGGAGGAAGACAAGCCGATGGGACAGGTCTCTTACGGCGTATGAGTTGTGGGTCGTATTGAACCCTTTTATGACTTGCCAGCGCTCCTTTTATCTTGATGGGCATGTTTTGCACCTTTCTTTGTTTTTGTACATACAAGAGTCAAGAGGCAGCCAGCCGTAGAGAAGTACACATCATTTTTGAAGAACGTCATTTCGGCCAGGGTCGAAGTGTAATTCGTACTGCGTTTTCCGACATTCCAGATTTTTACCTTGCCAAGTCAACGCCGTTGTGTCTAAGCTCTCCAAAGCAGCTTGCCGACTAGCTTTGAGTGCCCATGAAGGATGGAAGAGCGGGCGCACATTGTAGGAAACCGTCCCGTGTACGTGAGCTTGAGTTGAAAGCAAGAAATTGACCCCAACAAAACATGTAAGCTTTCGAGCTGGCAATTTGTGTTTTTTGTTGCTGTATTTCAGATGCTTCCGCTATACAGCTAGCACCTGAGCATTATCTGAAGTACATGATGGAAGAGTTTGCCCACCAACTTACAACATCAAGACACGCAATGGTTTCCGTCACGACGGGTTGACATAGCCCCTGGGTGGACTCGACAACAGATTGTACGCCTCGCCTGTGAAACGACGAGTATCGGAGTACCAAAAGAGTTCATGAAACTCAGGTACTGCCCACAGCTGACTCTTCCTGGTCGGGAAACGACTGGTCTAGGTGTTCCTCAAGACCGTGCTCTCCCTCGTCTGGTGCGTTTCCAAGCCCCGGCTGTACTTTCTCCCATGGCTTCGGAGGCCTTGTTAATTTCCCAATAGGAGTTGTCGTCTGTCTAAGTCAGCACTGTCCTGACACTATACCTCAAGGCATTGCTTCAATAACGGTTTGAAGCCTGCAGCGGATGAACTCACAGGATTTCTGGCCACTATGTCGGGGATCTCCACGATGCCTTCGACTGGCTCCCCCGTTTGTATGGCCTTAATGATCTGGGCGAAGCGCTCTGGATATGCTGGAGAAGACCCATCGTCACCGTTGGCCGCCATCCGCCGGTCGACGTAAAGCTCACTCTTTGGGGCGGCGGCCATCCATGCTGGCGTTGACGTTTCTTTGCCAAGTAAAGCTTCATCGCCCGTTCCATGGTCAGGTTGGGCCTGTGGCGTCCAGACGCTGAGGAGTTCGCGCATCCACCTTGCCTTCTCGGCAGCCGCGTCCTCCCGTCTCTGAGCCACCGAGGAGGAGCTGGCAGAGGTGAGTTTGTCACGATGGTTGCAGAGCGCCTCGAGGAGGTCCCACTCCCAGATCCGGGGCTGCTGGCCAGCTTGATAACACTCCTTGAGCCACTGCCTATAGCCAGCATAGGGTACGGTGATGCCGCTTATGCGGCCGTAGTAGAACATCCGCGAGTGCATGACAATGTCTGCCTGAGGGGCGGTCTGCGCCAGAGCATGGTACCCACCGAGGGCAAGGACGAGCCCTCCCTATGTGATGTGTAAGTTGGATTTAATCCCCAGGTGTTCTCTCGGGAACTACTCACGAGGAAGTCTTTGTCCAAGTCCCATGTGTACTCGTGGAAGGCCTGGTACGCAGCATCCGGGTCCTGAACTGACACTGAGTGGTCTGAGAAGTGGTCGGAAGAGTTGGGCTCAGCCATATCAGATCTGATGTCGACGACTGTGCGGCCCGCCTAATGGGTGGAAGGAGAGTAGGGTGGATGTTGAGAAGGAGGCCCTCGGATAGTGGGTTGGGATGTGTTTGGGGAAAACCCAATCAACCATATAGCCTCGGCAGTTCGTGTGTTTGTGTAGACGTAACAGCTGAACGGTCCCAATAAAAAGGGCCAAGAGGGAAAGATGAGGTAGTTTATCTGAAATCACTCTCATCCGTGAATACCGCAGATCAATTACAGAGTCACCCATTTAGTTCAGATAATAGTCAATGATTCCCCAGGCCGGGCCGAGGCCGAATGGGTCCCGTAATAGGGTCCGGATCGGCACGGGGTTTGTGGAGCTGGGCGAGCTGGACCACGGCCGGTGGGATGGTCCTAGAGCTTCCAGCTAGCAAAGTCTCGAAGAATATTAGTGTGCCTGTTATTACTATGAAGGAAGAAAAGAAGGGATACACGTGTTGATGTCCGTATAGAACCATCCTGCCACCCCACCGAAATAGAGAGCTCTAGACCATATGGATGCTGTAAGCGTTACGACCGGTAGCACGAGACAGAGGTCAGTGCACGGACCATATATTCCTATCTCGGCCTCTGCTACCATCTTGCTCCCTGTCTCTGCCTGCAGACGCTGCTCGCCCTTGGTCTAAACGTATCTGCATAGTAATCTTTGGATTCCAAATTGAACTCCAATGCACTTGTAGCTGATTACCACTCCTACGTCCTTCACTTGGCGCAGCCTGACTGGATTTTCGGTCTCACTCACAATCACAGCACAAAAGACAAGATGCGTCGTGCTGTAGTGAGGGCGTTGCTTCGGCCAGGTCAATGCACCACCATTCGGAGCCACCGAGGCCTCTCCTACCGAGGAGCTAATCGACGGGGCTCATACTGTTCTCTGCTGCAGAATCAGATCCCTGCCCGCAACAACCAAACTGCTCGATCTCCTTTCACCTCGCGGACGTACACAAAGCATGCGCATACCGTAAGAGAGCCCCTCCAATCCTCCATGAATGCACGAAGGGTAGCGGTGGCCCTATTGTCCGGTGCCGTGGGCTATGGAGCGTGGTACACCTACAACGACAACTACAGCTCGACCGACACCACACACGCCCTCAACCGAGGCTTCCCATCCTCCACCCACACCGGCGATGCAGCCCCTACCCGTTCCGTCCTTGTCATAGGAGCCGACGAGCTGTCTACCGGTACATTTGTCGGCGAGGGCCCTATCAGCAAAACAACTGACGACGAGGGTCGCGCTATTGTCGAAATGTTGACTGGAGACCAGGCAACACGCCAGTTAAGGAAGATGGAGGAATCGTATTTCGTCAACAGGGGCCGAGGCGTCGTCAGATACGATCTGGACCAGCTGCCCAGCAACAACCCGATCGAGGACGACCACGCCGAGAAGATAGTCGAGGTACCGGCTAGGGGCGACTCGGAGTCAGGTGGCGACTGGATGTTCTGGGGAGTGTTTGACGGGCACTCGTAAGTTGATTTTCACATTCGAACTTAACGCGACCTTTTTTGCTGATGATCTTCATGACAGTGGCTGGACAACATCTGCGAAGCTCCGCCAGAGCCTTATCAGCACCGTCGCACGCGAGGTGAACGATACATACATAGCCGGCGGGAACTCCCCTGCTTCGGATGCTGTTGATGCTGCCATGAAGAAAGGCTTCCTGCGCCTTGACGATGAGATTGTTCACCACAGCGTGCAGGAGGTGTTGAAGTCCAACTCTAGGTCCGTTGCCGCAGAGCTCCTCGCACCAGCCTTGTCTGGTTCGTGTGCGCTGCTGTCCTTCTACGACAGCAAGTCCAACCTGTTGCGTGTGGCATGTACTGGAGATTCACGCGCCGTTTTGGGACGTCGGTCCAACAACGGCAAGTGGACTGCAACGCCCCTCTCCGTTGACCAGACTGGCAACAACCCGGACGAGGTCAACCGGATGCGTAAGTTGCACCCTGGCGAGCAGCATGTCATTCGGAACGGCAGAGTCCTGGGAGGCCTGGAGCCCACTCGTGCTTTTGGCGATGCCAGCTATAAGTGGACAAAGGAGATCGCGGACAAGCTGCGACAGTCTTTCTTCGGACGCACCCAGTCGCCTCTCCTGAAGACTCCTCCCTATGTCACGGCGGAGCCAGTGGTTACTACTACGAAGGTACAGCCTGACAAGGGCGATTTCTTGGTTCTGGCCACGGATGGCCTGTGGGAGATGCTGACCAACGAGGAGGTCGTTGGCCTCGTAGGCAAGTGGCTGGAGACCCAAACAAGCACAAGCACAGGCTCAACATCGCAGTTCAACTCGGTTTGGAACAGGATATTCGGAGCGTCGCAGAAGAACGGCCTCCCTGTTGAGCAAGGCAAAGAGAGTGCTGGAGGTGATGGCCAGAAGACACCAATTCGCCTGCGACAATGGGGCATCTCACAGGACGATGACAGATTCGTCGTCAAAGACAGTAACGTCGCTACACATCTCATTCGCAACGCGCTAGGCGGCAAGAATGAGGAGATGGTCTCCGCCCTCCTTACTCTGCCATCACCCTATTCGCGACGATACAGGTAAGGTGGATCTCCCAAGTCAGATTATATGCATGCACTAACAGCGCATTGCACAGGGACGATCTCACGGTCCAAGTGATATTCTTCGGCAACGGCGAGAAAGCCCAGAACCAGAGTGAGGAGGTTGTCATCAACAAGGACGCTACAGCACCTCCAAAGCCGCAGAAGGCCAAGTTATGATCACCGTATCATGTAGGTGATTTACGAGTGAGAATATCACATGGGCCGTCCGTCATGTTTGACCAATGTACACATACTATTATCGGCGAGCGAGGCGTTTCAAGGCAAGGTCGGGGAGGTTGGAGGGGGGGGGAGGAGGGCAGCATGTCAGGAGGAAGATGACAGTTACATGTTGCGACTGTTCCACAGAACAATCATGAACGCATTCAGCAACCATCGTAGGGAATATGCACAGGCTCAGCATCTGTCGCACAGGCGACATTCCCTCTCTCTGCTGTGCCTCCACGCCGTGTATCAGGACCGAGGCCAGGTCCCTTGCGTGGCCCGGGGCAACACGACCTGCACTAATTTTGAGTTCTAGAGGTTTGGCGGTGGCAGGGTGGGTTCCCTGGTAGGCGGTGGGGCTGTGGGCGAGACCTGTCTCTTCATATGAAGCTAGGCCTTTTTGACCCCAGATGCCCCGCGGTGGCGTTTCAATATTGTTGGAAACAATCTGGAGCTTGGGGCAAGTTAGGGGGAAGTTGGGGGGAGCTCCCCAGCTCCCATGTCGCAACGGCAGGAGCTTAGCTCCGAACTTCACAAAAATGACATCATTAGCGAGGAAACGGCCCTTCACACTTATCCCATCACGAGTATTTCGAGATCCATGGCCAGCACTAGGTAAGGCCTGGCAGCCTGGCAAAAGCATGATTGTGTTGAACACGTCTTGGAGCTCCGCAGCGGAAAGCTGAAGAAGCAGGCTTCCCCGGTGTTGCATCGTGCGTCCCAAACAAATGTCCCGCTTCTTCCCAGCTTGTGCAGTTAGTTCCTCCACTGGCTGGGGTACAAAACAATTGTTGGCCAGAGAGGAACAACCCGCAGGCGTGGCCAAGTCAGCGACCCCGTTGCCAGAATTATCTCATTCTGCCACATAATAGTTTGCATCCTGCAAGAGAGCGACAGTCGACCTGCGCCTGTGCCTCCTTCTTTCTGCTGAGCTGACACAAACGCGCAATTTGTCTTTGCGCTATCCTTCTCCCCGGATTTCACGTCTTCTCTGCAGTTGCATTTCCTCTTCTTTCTTTGTACCCCAATCTCCAAAACCTCAACCAGTCCGCCCGCGCCTCTAGACTTCTGAACCTAGAGCTTTTCATTGCTTTGTTTTTTTGGCGAGTCCTATAGACATTGGGTTGTGATTATAGCTATTGTTTGGTTCATTGACAGTTCGCTGCATCCATTCGCTACCCAGTCTCAGCCGAGCGCGTCTCGTCCCAATCGCTGACGCGACCTCCTTGATCTTCACTCAGCTCCGTGCGCTTCGCCAGTCATCATGGTCGTCCACGATGGTCATGAATTCACAACTGAAGAGGAAAAACGGTTGAAGGAAGACCGCCACCGCACCAAGTACTGGAAGAAGTGGGGCTCTTATCTGCCCGAGAGGCAATGGGCTACAGGTTCGTCATTGCTCGACCAAAACAGGCGCACGGAGAATCCGGTGGTGTTTGTGAGCCTCAATATAGAGCTTATGCTAAAATTATGCAAATGCAGTGAGAGAGGATTACAGCCACGATGGCGACGCCTGGAGCCGTGAGTTTTACCAACAATCCATATCTCCACCTCCGCAATCTTCGAAACCCGGGGTTTTCCTGGGGTATGATTCAGAGTCTGGGGTCGACGGCAAGACTAACACGGTCCACTACCACAAGATTTTACCCACGAACACGCACGCTCCCGAGCATACAGATGGGGTGAGGATGGAATTGCCGGAGTTTGTGATACCCATGGCATCCAGAATGTTGCGTTTGCCTTTTGGAACGAGAAGGAGTGCGTTGACAAGACCTCCCCCCCCTTGCTCAGCGGGACAACCCAAGTGCTAACAGGACAATAGTCCCTTCCTCAAGGAGCGACTCTTCGGTCTGTCCAATCCACAAGGAAACCATGGTGAAAGTGTCAAAGAGGCGCACTTCCACCTGGACAACACTCCGGTCAGTATTACACGCCCCCAATTGTCCTCGAGAATATTTGCTGACCATGTGATGATGTGATGTAGACTGTACGTTGACCCCTCGCCTACTATCGGATATTCGTACCAAGCTCACATGTTTCTAGCACTCGTATATGAAATTCCTGTACAAGTACCCTCAGGACGAATTCCCTTACGATGACCTGCGAGACGAGAATGCGAGACGTGGCAAGGAGGACAAAGAATACCAGATTATCGACACCGGCTGTTTCAACGACGACAAGTATTGGGACATCATAATCGAGACCGCCAAAGATGACAATGATCCGGATGAGCTACTCTTTCGGGTGACCGCTTGGAACCGTGGCCCCGAGCCCAAGCCCCTTCATATCATCCCTCATGTGTGGTTCAGAAACACCTGGGCTTGGGGACGCGAGCCTGAAGAAAACAAGCCATCGATTAAGATGGAGGCCGAAAACCTGGCCAAATCGAACCATCACGACCTGGGAGATCGTTATCTCTTGTTGTCTCCTTCCCCGGGAGTCGGTCCCAGCGGTGAAGACGTTGAGCCCAAGATGCTGTTCACCGAGAATGACACCAACTTTGAGCTGCTTTACGACGGAAAAAACCCGCAACCTTACGTGAAGGATGCTTTCCACAGGCACATCGTGGAAAGTGAGAAGGATGCAGTGAATCCTGCTCAGACCGGAACAAAGTGTGCTGCTTGGTTCCAGTTCAACGAGGCTGGCGGAGTCCCCCCGGGGGAGTGTGCTGGTATGTTTCCCGCTTCATGCAGTGTGGCATCTTCCATTAACCTTTGTAGTTGTCCGTTTCCGTTTTGGCAAGAAGGTGGAGACCTACCTCGACGAAGAGGAGTTTGACGACATTATCGAGCGCCGAAAGGACGAAGCCGACGACTTTTACTACAGAATCAGCCCCTTGCCCATGTCCGATGACCTTCGCAACATTCAGCGACAGGCTTTCTCCGGCATGATGTGGTGCAAGCAGCACTATTTGTTCATCTGGGATCAGTGGGCTAATGGCGACCCGGCTCAGCCGCCACCACCGCCAAACAGGAAAGCCATCAGAAATTCCCAATGGAAGCACATGCACTGCGACGACATCCTGTCCATGCCGGACTCGTGGGAGTACCCATTTTTTGCTGCTTGGGATAGCAGTTTCCACTGCATACCCCTTGCTATGATTGACCCGGACTTTGCCAAGAAACAACTCGATTTGTTCACTCGAGAGTGGTACTGTCATCCGAACGGCCAACTCCCTGCCTACGAATGGAACTTTGGCGATGTCAACCCACCAGTTCATGCGTGGGCCACCTTCCGAACGTTCAAGATTGAACGCAAGATGTACGGACGGCAAGATCTGGATTTCCTCGAGCGTGTCTTCCAGAAGCTGCTCCTCAATTTCACGTGGTGGGTAAACCGCAAAGATGTTGATGGAAAGAATGTGTTCGAGGGTGGATTCCTCGGTCTGGACAATATTGGTCTGTTCAACCGATCAGAGCCTCTGCCCACAGGTGGAACTCTTGAGCAGGCTGACAGCACGGGCTGGATGGCGTTTTACTGTCTTTGCATGCTCAACATCAGCCTGGAGCTTGCTAAGCATCGCCGCATTTATGAGGATATCGCTTCGAAGTTCTTTGAGCACTTCATCCTCATCGCCGATGCTATGACGTTCAGAACGGGAGAAAATGATGAGAAATCGCTATGGAACGAGGAGGATGGATTTTACTACGACGCGATTTCATGGGGTGGCCCATGGAGCCAGCAGTTGCCAGTCCGATCCCTCGTCGGTCTAATTCCTATGTACGCAACCCTGACCTTGGAGCCAGAGTTGATAAACAAGCTTCCTTCATTCAAACGGAGGATGGAATGGTTCATGCAGAACCGCTGCGATGTGGCAGAGAGGAATATGTTCAGTATTCGAAAGCGCGGAAAGGGAAACCGAATCCTTCTATCCATCGTGAGCAAGGAGCGTCTGGTAAAGCTCTTGGAACGAATGCTGTCTGAGGATGAGTTCCTGAGTCCTTACGGTATTCGGTCCATGTCGAAGTACCACGAGAAAAATCCCTACTCGATGAACGTCAACGGGCAGGAGTTCAAGGTAGGCTACGTTCCGGGCGACTCGGACAGCGGGCTCTTTGGAGGCAACAGCAACTGGCGTGGTCCAATTTGGCTCTGCGTCAATTTCCTCCTCATTGAGTCGCTTCAACGCTACTATCTGTTCTTTGGACAGAGCTTGCAAGTCGAATGCCCTGTTGGGTCGGGCGATTACATGCACCTAGGGCATGTGTCGGAGGAATTGCAGCACCGACTCCAGCATCTCTTCTCCAGAGGAGATGATGACCGCCGAGCTATCAATGGCGGCAACGATACCCTGGATTTCGACCCTCTTTGGAAGGATAATCTTTGGTTCCACGAATTCTTTGACGGAAACACGGGCCGCGGACTGGGAGCAACACATCAATGCGGTTGGACGGGCCTTATTGCTAGACTGATCCACGACACTGGGTAAGAACTAATATGTACCCCCGATCTTGCAGAACTACTTCGACTAACATGTTATAGTGTCACTTGCCGCCTACCACAAACGCCACGCACGCCCTCTGTTGGCATGGCCCACTACTTTGATGACGTGCTCACCCGGCAGACCATGCCGCGGTCGCCATCGATGCCCCGTTTCCGGCGGTCGTCGACGGCGCGGTCGATAGGAGCCCGGAGCGACTTCGATAACAGTGAGGCTAACGGGTACGACGACGATCATGACGGTGGTAGTGTCACCCATGACGAGGATCCGGATCGTCTGCGCGAGAAGGAAGAGGCCGAGGAACACATGCGAACTTACATTACTCAGCAGCTCGAGAGGGTCAAGAACGAGCAGGTTGTCGCTGGCTATGAGCGGGGCGATGAGTTCGAGGCTCAGGCTTGAGGATTCTAGCGGAAGGTACTGGGCGTTCTTGGCCTACTTTCGACGTGGGGTTTTCGTCAGTCCGGGATGCAGTACTGTATAGAGTATAGAAAGGGTGGTGGTATATACGGTATAGGCGCAAGACTGCATGAATACGGGCATTCGCACACCTATGACAATGGGAAGGGAGACGATTTATAGATACGAAACAAGAACTTAGCATACTCAAGTATACATCACTAGACGGACGCGTTAGGGATTATTCGACCTAAAGCCTATTCCTCGGCTATGTATTTGAAACCTTACGGGTGTCAACGATTGTGGTAGTTGTACTATCGTTCCTCATGAGCTGCAGGAACACTGCATAGCCCGCTGCAATCTAGGCACGTCGTCCGTCCACCTGACTTCCTCCTCTCGGTCTCCCTCATATGCTGTTCCTCCAAATTCCTTGCTGTCCCACTGGTCCTCAAATGGATGTAGGGCCATGTGCATGACGCGGCGTAGAACATCTCTCTCGCCACCCTTCTCCACCCTCTCGATAACTTCATCGAGTATGAAGCTTCGTGGGATGAAGCTTGGGTTAACCCGCTTCATCGCGGCTATGCGCTCTTCATCTTTGGCTGCTTCGATGGTACGCTCGCCATCTGCAGCTACAGATCCCCAATCCTCAACCATCCTCACTCGCCACTTGCCCAGCCAATCGGCGACCCTCTGGCGAGCCTCTGCTTCTGGCACGCCTGTGGCGCTGATACCCTCTTTGTGGAAGAAAACCACCGCCTCCTCCTTCCTTGCCTCGTCAGTTGTCAGGTTTTTGACCTGCACAGAGCTAAGACGGCGGAAGAAGTGGTTGAAGTCTAGCTCCAGCGCCTGCATAGTATCCAGTAGGCCGCTGAACAGATCCTGAAAATCGGACTCCTGGAACCTTCTTAGGCCAAGCCGTGCTGTCATCAGCCTCTTGTATTCTGTGAGGAATACCGCCTTGTACTCCTCTCCCGCCTGGGTTATCAGCTTTTCAGCCCGCGAGATCAATTCGTCAGTCTCAGGGCCCTCTGATACACCGTCAACGATGAACTTCTCAGAATCGACAGTTTCGCCTGCGCCTATGAGCTCGCCGACTGCTTCACCGAACCGCACCAGATTCCACCAGATAATTGTTGGCTGGTTACGGTAGCTATACCTAAGCATGTGGTCGTCGTGGTTAGGGGTGTAAGATGGATCGAAGTTATCCATGAAAGCGAAAGGGCCAAAATCAATGGACAGCCCTTGAATCGAGGTATTGTCTGTGTTTAGTACACCGTTCATGAATCCATAGGCCTGCCACTTGGCGACGGTAACCGCGTTTCGCCGCACGACTTCCCGATAGAGCCTCGCAAAGCGGTTCTCCGCCGTGTCACTGGGACCTTGCACATCCTTCTCCCCTGCGACACCCCTCGGCGGGTGCTCCAAGTCTGGTGCCTCGGTCGGGTTCTCCGGGTCACTCAGCCTGCCCGGCAAGCGGTCCCACCCACCGAGCACCTCCTCCGCAACATACGTCGCCAGCTTGCGGATCATAGTACGGTCGCCTCGCGCCCGCAGGATGTCAAAGTTTCCCAGGCGGACCCAGCTCTGGGCGAACCTCACGACGATGGCGCCCGGCTCGACCGTCTCGCGGCGGACTTTGTTATGCGGCAACAATGACAGTGCCAAGGCCCGAGTGCTCGGTATGCCCAGCGCGTTCAGGGCCTCGCTGACAACAAACTCGCGGATGCTCGAGCGCAGCACAGCCTTGCCGTCCGCGAAGCGGCTGTACGGCGTCATGCCCGCGCCCTTGAGCTGGACCTCATACCGGGACTCGTCCCTCCCCGTCCAGGGATCCCTGACCGCGGACGACGTCGTCTCGAACAGGCTGATGGCCCGCCCGTCGCCGAGCTGCCCGGCCCACTGGCCGAACTGGAAACCCCCGTACAGCTGCGCCCAGGGGTACCCGCCCGTGAGCCGCTGCTCGTCCCAGCCGAGGAGCAGGTTGCCGGCGGCGAGCTGCCGGAAGTCCTCGGTCGTGGCCTCCGCCGGCCGGATGTTCAGGTCGCGCAGCGCGGCGGGGCTGACGGCTAGGAGTTCCGGGTCCTCCTGCGTCTCCGGCCGGACCCATGTGAACAGGCCGCCGCGGACCTGCCGGGGTGTGATCTGGTCGCGGGGCGTCTTGTGGCTGTCGGCGGGGGTGGGGAAGAGGGGATCGGGCGGGAGGAGGGAGGTGAAGCGCCATGATTTGGGCAGGCTGGAGAGGGTGTGGCCCTCGCTGTTGTTGTTGGAGGGCGGCTGTGCGGCGGTGGTTTGCTGTTTCAGGCTGTCGATGCTGCGCTCGGCGTCGAGGTTTTCCTTGGTCGAGGGGGTGGAGGTGGAGGTGGAGGTGGAGGTGGAGGAGTCGCCACCGGGGACGGCGCCGTTGCCGTTGTAGATGAGTTGCTCCGCCATGGAGAAGAGGCGTCGTGATGTGGCGAGGGTGGGAGCCGTTTTGGTAATGCGCCGCAGTTGACGGGGAAGAGTCGTGCGGAAGGGCATTTACAACAATTACAATTGCTGGAAGAAGAAGAAGAATGAAGGTAGTGACAATGGCATTCTTTTTGTCTCCTCGATTAACGGATTGCGCAATAAGGAAACACTTATCTTCAACAACTAGGAGGGAGGCGTAAAACGGTCATAGCTACTTAAACACAGTAAATACTACTGTCGATCTTTAAGTGGTGATGTCAGTTGGTCGAGTGAGGCACCCCCTTCTGGTGGGGGTGGGACATGCCATGTTGAGATATAGGGTTAGGGTCTGTATATGTCCCCTGCCAATGACACCCCCTCCTCCGTAGGTTAGCTGCAGGAGGCCAACCAGTTGACCGTATGAACTTTCCCACGAGCATAAAGCTTGAATATCCATCTCTCTCCAGAATGACTTGGTTACTACTAAACTTCCTATCTCAACGGCACCTGGGACTGTGGACTTGCCAGGTGAGAGGCAACGAGACAGTGAGCAGTCATATTCGGCCCTCTTTCAAGAACACCATGAAACTACAAACAACATGTTTGTGAAACCCACTGGATCAAAGGCGATACCCATCGTCAAACCTCCTGAGGAGGAGGAGAAGGCCAAGGACCGCAAGGACCGCCCTTTGTCGACATCACTGCCACCGGTTCACGATGCTGCCATCCAACAAGCTGTGAATGCGATAACGTCGCTCACGATCGGTTCCAAGATGGTCAATCAACATCCCACGCCCGCCAACACTGTTCGAGTGCCAATTTCAAACCCAGTCCCGGTCCCAGATCCACGCCCAATCCCATACCTAGTCCCAACTCCAGTCTCAGTCGGTGGTGTGAACGATAAGCATAACAACCCTATGATCGTCAGGGTGACCGAGAACCAGAAGAAGCAGTTGACGCCCACAGATGACGACGACCAGGAGGATTTCGAGTCTGGCTTCAACATCTACGCCCGGCCTTTCATACCAGAAATCTTTACTGTAATCAACACTCTTCCTGGCCGTCAACTCTTAACAAGCCCCAGGAGCACAATCGATTTCGACGACTATATTGACAGATCACTTGGACCGGCCACTGGCTTCCTACCTCAGCCTCTCCCGATGCGTTTATTCAACACGGCCTCCGCCTTCACGGATTCCAGTAGCATCACTCTGAAGCACTACGAGGAATTTTTCCACTTTCATCTTTATCAGGAGATCCAGGCACAGCGTGCGGAAAACAACACATACTCTCGTAAGCGACCCCCCAAACATGATAGTATACCTCCTTGGTCGTCTAAGTCGCAATGACTTTGTAAATAAAGTCTCAAGTGAGTCTCGGAGCACGATCCTTGAACCCTTTTCTGGTTATGGTTTTGCTCCGAAATTCCCTCTTGTAGCTGAAATAGCTGACACGGGATGTTCAAGTGTACGGCCATGAAGTGAGAGTGCAACCACCGTCAGGATATTATCAACAGTACCAAAGCCAAGGAGAAGCCATCTGCGTACTGGGGGTCCCGGGGATCAGGGAAAATAGCCCGTTTGTTGAAGAGGATGACGTTATTGAACTTCGACAACTCGTATACGGAAAGGATGGCAATCTGTTCAGCATGCAGGCGTGGCTAGCAGCCCGCAAGGCGATTACTGGCAACGCAAGTTCACCAGTCCCAAGACAAAACCTCAATCCACTAGGCCCGGCCCCAGGGTGGACGAATGTCATCTACTCTGCACGTGTCTTGAGTGTCGTGAAGTCAAAGGAGCAGCTCGTACTCCGGGTACTTGGTCTCCCTGGTAGTGTGCTGGGGCGCACGGAGAAGCTCAACGTCCAATTTCTGTGTCCCCCAGAGAGACACTTGCCGAGTAAGTCTTTGATGAGAGCAGATACCCCCCCCCCCCTTTTTCATTCGCTTCCTTCTAGAGTCCCGATATATGCTGGATATGGGAACAACAAAGACTGTACTCTCGGATTATGTCTCGGGCTTCTCGTTGCTTCCTCTTCTGGACAGATACTAACTCTCCGTTTCGAAGTGCTTTTCGCACTACCACTTGCACAGCAGGCACTTCTCCAGCGCAATGATCATGGTGATATTCACGGAGCGAACAGCCAAAAGAATACTTCTCATTGGCTGCACTCCATGCTCTTCCCAACTGTCCAAGACTGTGCAGTTCAATATACGCTCAATCCGGGTACATTCCAGCGGTTCTTCGATGAGGAGATAAACTGGGAACAGAGAAAGGCAGTCCAGAGCATCTGGTCACGGAACTACGGTAACTTGCCCTTTTTGATATCGGGACCGCCTGGGACAGGCAAGACGAAGACGGTCATTGAGACTGCACTGCAGCTCATCAAGAACACTACGGACCACAGCCACATTCTTCTGTGTGCACCCTCAGACTCTGCGGCGGACACTCTTGCACAACGTCTGAGGGAGCATCTCACCACAAGCGAAATGTTACGGTTGAACAGGCCCTGTCGGACGTTTGCGGAAGTACCTGGAACTCTGCTTCCATATTGCTGCATCGCAGACGATAAGTATGCGTTACCTGCCTTCCCGACGATGATGCAGTATAAAGTAGTTGTCACGACGTGCCGGGACGCGTCTTTACTTTCCCGGGCGAGATTGACGAATGCAGACGTCTATACCTTGGAGCAAAAACTGCAAGGCATAACCAAGTAAGTTAAGGAGGGCCATTGATAACGATGCAGCTCATAGTTTCTTCTCACCGGGTAACCCGAAGGAGACGATTGGGAGGCAGAGATGCGGCAGGAGGAGCCAAGTTAGACGACGGAAGAAAGGGAGGAGCGGCGTTACTACCTTGAAGAGTGTTGAGAGCCTGACGGTGCTGACATGCCATTTCTTAGGTCCATTCATCCGTTCGATCATCCACCAGAAATCAAGCTCCATTGGTCAGCCCTCCTCGTCGACGAGGCCGCCCAGGCGACTGAGCCTGAAGTCCTGGTTCCGATGACTATCGTCGCTCCACCTTCGAATCCTCCTAAATTATGCACACCTCTCGTCGTCATGGCTGGTGATGAGCAGCAGCTTGGCCCACGGACCTCGCTCTCCTCCTCGCCTCTCAAGAGGTCACTCTTCGCCCGACTCTTCCAGCGTCCTGTGTATACCGACCACCCCTTGGCCAGGGGCAAGACAGGCGAGGCGCCTCCGCCCCTGACACAGTCCCTTTTGCCCATACATAGGCCCGCTTTCGCCAATTTGATTCGTAACTACCGCTCCCACCCCGCTATTCTCGCAGTGCCCTCCAGCCTATTCTATGCCGACACCTTGGAGCCCGAGGCAAAAGACACCGGTTGTCTTGAAGGCTGGAGCGGCTGGAACCGTCGTGGTTGGCCTGTATTATTCCACGACAACCCATCCCGAGACGAACTCGAGCCTCTCGGACTGAAGGAAGGCACGGGTGGGTGGTACAATGCGGGCGAGGCCGATATCGCCTGCCATTACGCTGCTTCGCTCGTGGCCTCTGGCCTTGTTGAGCAGGAGGAGGTTTGCATCATGTCTCCGTTCAAGGCACAGGTTAGACGATTGCGTGAAAGAATGCGAAACCTTCAGTACCGACCCCTTCGGGGGGTTAACATCGGCCCTACGGAAGCGTTCCAAGGGCTCGAGCGTGGGGTAGTGATCCTCTGCGTAACGAGATCAAGGAAGAGGTTTGTCAAGAAAGACCAGCAGCTTGGCTGGGGGGTCATCGGCATGCCGAACAAGATGAATGTCGCGCTGACGAGAGCCAAATTTGGACTCGTTGTCATCGGGAGGCGTGAGCTGCTAATGGCGGACCCACACTGGAAGGCCTTTGTAGAATTTTGTGAGCGGAATGGCCTGATAGCAGGCGGTACGGCGAGTGGTGGGGAGCCTGAACACGGCATCACCAGATTCGAAGAACAACTAATCAGGAAGGAAAGAGGCCCAGAACTACAGCCGTTGCACCAGGGCTGGGGTATGCGTCTCACTGTTGAGTCGGGCGAGGAGATGTGGGCCAACGGTATGATGGAGACGCCACCGGACATGTTTGAAGACAGTGAAGCCGTCATATCCCAAGATCCTGTGGCCGAGGACTTCGGAAGAGAAAAGCTTGAAGCGGAATGGCGAGAGCTTGAGGTGGACATCTACCAGGAGACGACGGAAAGGAAAGTATCGATTGATGCAATATCGATTGGGACACATTGATTTGGGGTCTGAAGCGAGGGTCGACTGAAGGACGCCGTTCAATATGGAATGGTATAGATACAAAGAGCGAGTGCGGCCTAGCGAGTAGGTATTTCCTGCTGTCTTTAGACAAACTTGCCTAGGTACTTAAGTGAGTAGTAACTCGATGAATATTTGTAATAACGCACCAGGTCTCCTAGGATAGAGAGAATGGATATTCGCAGGAGAAAACCCATATGGTTACCAATAGCAGCATCTATGTACATGCGGGCCGCCCTGCATCAAAGCCACTCCCACATCCCAGTCTCGGTCTCTCAGGGACGCTACTAGATTGAGTTATTCAATTTATAGAGATCAAATTGTATGCATTCAAATGCAAAAGCCATATGTAGCAGTCCAAGCAGCTCTGTTGTCGAATTAGTTGCAGTGGTGCTATGACCTAGTTGTATTGATGTAGTTTCCAGAGTTTTGGCTGCAATTACTTCAATCCAAATATCGAGTAGAAGCCAATTACAGATGGGAGAAAGAACCTGAGATAAACAACCGTTACAACCCTAGTTGATATCCAGCCTACGAAGGAGCCCACGCCCCCAAGCTCAGGCGAATACCTAGTTAAGTACCTAGGTAGGTAGTTACCCTCGCCGTACCTAACCCTAGGTCCGCTGGGGTAGTGTACATATCTCCATCGGATCGTGCAGCAGAGGCCAAATCCTTGCAACGCCCGCATTTCTTGAAGATCCGATGGCGTCACCGGTTACCCTGGACATATCGCGGGGCCGGAACATATAGAGAGAGGTCTTCAGGAATTTAATAGTCGAAGCTTCCAAAGCACGAGCATGACCAAGAGATAAGGTGTCAGGGCTGCAGGAGCTTCTTATTGTAGAAGAATACCGTGCTGCTTCCCTCCTAGATCATCCTGGGGCAATCACACTTGAATACCATGTTCGAAAGCAGCTGTTTCCAAGGCTTCAGAGCCACTAATTAAGTCATCGTTGAAAGCGCTTGGCTTCATGGGCGCCGGCTGCTCAATGGTGCTCTTGATTGCAAACCGGCTTTTACCGACGGCATTTGAAATGGGGTTCCAATTAGCATATACGCGAAAGTGGATGATGATTCCGTTTTACCGGCAACTTCCTCCCTTCCCTCCACATGTATTGTCTCCATCTCGATCTCACGCCCCTTTACCATTTCTTGGCTCTTTGTCTCGTGCCCATTGTACTACCTCGTGCTCACCTCCCAGCCTCAAATCGAACCTCATTACCTGCCAATACCTCAAGATGAACTCTATCGAAGCATCATACAAACCGGACGCTACGGGTCAAGCCCCA
The DNA here is from genome assembly GCA_016508685.1 of Cytospora piceae. NCBI lineage: Eukaryota > Fungi > Ascomycota > Sordariomycetes > Diaporthales > Cytosporaceae > Cytospora > Cytospora piceae. The sequence continues at coordinate 12,766 of JADMLE010000005.1, read as the reverse complement.
AAGCAGATGCAGTTCGTCCCTTACCTGAAGCTCAATGATGGCCATGAGATTCCAATGGTAAGCTACATCACCATGTACCCGGAGGTCGAGCGTTGAACCGACACGATGATGAACGTTTCAGCTTGCGTATGGCCTGGGCTCGGCCAATTATAAGACGGGCCGAGATGCGCTCAAGACCATCGACAAGAAGATCATCGCGGACACCGTAATGGCTATCAAGTCCGGCCTCTTCCACTGTCAGTTATCCTTGTGACTTCTGGTCCAGCCCCTGAAGCAAACGGGGTGTTGTGAAGACTGACCCGGGAGGATTACAGTGGACGGTGCTGACGGCTACGGCAACGAAATTGAACTTGGCCGCGCCATCAAGGAGGCCGGCGTGCCCCGCGAGAACCTCTACGTGGTCACCAAAGCCAGCAAGCCCAGCGCCGACAAGACCATCGAGGAAGACTTCTCAGCCTCCCTCCAGAAGCTGGGCCTGGACTACGTAGACCTGTACCTGATCCACTCGCCCTTCTTCGCCGACGGGAACCCGGGGCTGCTCCAGGAGAAATGGGCCGAGATGGAGGCCATCAAGGCGTCGGGCCGGGCGCGCAGCATCGGCGTGTCCAACTTTCTCCAGAAGCACCTCGAGGTGGTGCTCCAGACGGCCAAGGTCCCGCCCGCCATCAACCAGATCGAGTTCCACCCGTACCTCCAGCACGGGGACCTGCTCGGGTTCCACCGGGAGAGGGCCATCGCCGTCTCGGCGTACGCGGGCCTCACGCCCATCACGAGGGCGAGGCCGGGCCCCCTGGATGATGTCTACCCGGGCCTGGCGAAGAAGTACGGCGTGTCTGAGGGCGAGGTGGCGCTGAGGTGGATCCTGGACCAGGGCGTCATCGCCATCACCACCAGCGCCAAGGAGGAGAGGCTCAAGAGCTACCTCACCAAGCTGCCGGCCATCAAGCTCACGCCCAAGGAGGTGCAGCTGATCGCGGAGGAGGGCAACAAGAAGCACTACAGGAGCTTCTGGAGTGGTAAATACAAGATGGATGATCGGTCATGAGAGGGCGCCCGGTCCGGAGACTGGTGGGGACGTGTTTCTGACAGTCTGAGATCAGATCTATGGTCTTGTTGTCGATTAGCCAGCAGTAAAGATGACCACGACTTAAGCACATGAAATTAATTAAGAAACAGCTATAGCCAGGATCAACAGTCAATTACCAGAACGTGCATTCCTCATCGGCGATAAGTCGTTTGTCATGAAGCGTTGATACGATAATGCTCGCTTGCTCATCCAACACCAAGCCTCATGCAAATGATGACCTGGATAAACTGACACTAGGCTTCTCGGCTAGCCACCCCATACCGTTTCTAATATTCCAAATGGCATATCCCACTTGACTGAATCCCCGACGAGAAGTAATGGTCATTTTACAATTCTGAAGCCTCAGAGGCCGTCGACTCATCGTCGGCCGGAACAGGAGCAGGCGCTGGCTTCTTCTTGAATGGAAGTGCCCTTGGTGGTGGCACGTAATCATCCTTTCCCTTGTCTGCAACGGCGGGCGATTTGCCTCGCAAGTTCGAGCTTGGGGGCTCGTCAGACTTCTTCGAGGCCCTAGCCGGTGGGGATGGTGAAGCCCTCGCGCCCTTCTTGCGAGCAGATGATCGACTTGGCTTCTTGGGCTCAGGTTCAGGTTCAGATTCGGGCTCTGGCTCTGGCTCACTCGCCGTCTCGGAACCCTCGGTGGTCCGATCAGCATCAGAGAGCACTTGCTCCTCGATACCCCGCTCAGGGCTCTCTGGCTTAGAGTCAATATCCATCACATCAGCCGCCGCCACATCATCGTCTGTCTCCTCGTCAGGGGTAGCAGCCCCATCAGCCTTCCGCTTGCCCTTCCTCGAAGCCCCCGCCGCGCCGCGACGCTTTGATGCACTGCCCTTCGCCTTGGCACTGACATCCGCAAGCTTGTCCTCGTCCACTCGAGCCGTGGAGAGGACCTGCCCCTGCGTTCGGATCTTGAGTTTCTTCTCGTTCAGCAGATCCCGCAGGAACGAGTCATGCTCGGTCTCGAACTCGTCCTTGCTGCGCCCGAGCTCCTCGAAGTGCGCCGTCTCCTCGGCAACAAGCTTCTCGAGCTCGGCATGCTTGCGCCTGAGCCCCGCGAGCTCCTTCTCGAGCTTAATCCGTACCTCGACGACATCGTTGCACCAGTCAAAGATGCTGATGTCTTCGGTGGCCGACTCGCTCGCTGTGAGGGTGAGCGTGCCTACGGTTTCCTAGGATACGGGGTCACACCAGTGAGTTTTAATGTCATGTCGTGTTGTAGGGGCATGTGGCTGGCAAACGGGCAAGTAGTCCCCGGCCTTACAACGTTTCCAAGAGAGCAGAAGGGCAAACGTACCGTTTGTCCCGAGACCTTCTTCTGAATATTGATGGTAAGAGTTTCCTCATCCTTGAGCTGGGCGTTGACGTCAAGGTCCCCGGCTGGTAGGGTTTCGGGAAGGAGAAGGGAAGTCAGACATTGCTCCCATTCGGCATCCGACAAGGAGCTATTCCGGTCTCTGTACCGCGAGGCCTTGGTGTGTTGCACTGCAGGAAGACGGGAACATATCCAAAGTTAGCCAGGCATAATATATCAGTAACAAAGTCCGACAAGAGGATTAAAGGGTGTGCGGCCTGGGGGGAGATGACCGGGATGGCTGAAAGGTGAGACTGCAGGATCGATGATGATGACCCGCACTGGGGGCCCAACACACACACATGTGCAGCAGGGCGGAGGCTCGGAAGTTTGGCCAGACAGGCGGCCCACAAGGCCGGATCGACCAGGCCACCTGCAAAGAATAGACTAGATGGCGTGACAGCTGCAGGAACGCATTTCTAGTGCAGACTTACGGATCCGGACATAGGCCTGCTCGCCCTCAGTTGCCGTCAACTCGAGGTCCAAGGGTTGAGAACCGTTGGAGGACGAAGAATGATGCGGGACGACGCGGACGAGGACGTGGCCGGCTGGGTTGCCTTGTAGTGGCAGTCTCAGGATATGAGCGGGAGCCATGTTGGGAACTGGGAAACAGAGGTGTTAGAGGGGCAGGCACTAGGGTATTGAGAGGAGCAAATGGACCACACGTGTAGATCCCATACATACCTTCCTGCCAGGTTAAAGGGCTTCTTTGGTGGCTGACGGGGGGGGGGCACAGGGAGCACAGGGAGCTTGTGGCCGGGCGTGGGATTAACAGCTTTGCCGTGTTGCACAGCTGGCCGTTTGTTAAGCCAGTCGGTCAGTTAGTCCGAGGGGGAGGGGAGGATTGTGTAGGGATGAAATGAGACAGTGGTGATAATGGAAGAAAGACAAGGCTTTTCTTGCCCGTTTTGTTTGTCGTGTGTCTAAGTAGGAGGCCTACTTGATGTATGGCGGCGTGTAAATAAGGTAGGTACTGTTGTTCTGACATCTCAAATTTCAAGTTAGGCAGCAGGCAGAGCGTGGTTTTGTGGCTGACTGCCTGACTGACTCCCGAATTTGTTGCCTACTGGAGAGATTCGGACCTTCAGATCTGGAAGCTCTCTGTTACCTACCTAGGTGCCTAGGTACTCCCAGTTACCACACTCACTTACTAGCATATCATCCTCACATATCAGATGCCACACGCCACACGCCACTGGGTTGGCTCAATATTTTGTGTGTTCTTTCGCTTTGTCACGCTTGCACGTTAACAGACCAATTGCAACTAAGAGAGTGTGGTTGAGAATCCAGCGTGACTGCTCCTTCAACAGAGGGAGGGTCCTTTGCTGGTGTCCACGGGTGTTATGAGAGAGATGGACTGGCATGTACCCAGCCAGACACATTAGTGTTAGTACACAGTAAATACGATACAGACGCGCCTTTTGGGACGCGTCCCACTGGCGTCATTTTAGCCCTGCAGCCCCCAACCCCTGTTGTTGACACTTGGGCCACAAACAAGGGTCCAGTGTACCCAGGCTCTACCGGGTACAATACAATTCAGGCACTGTGAGCATTGAACATGGGTGCTAGAGCCTTTTCAGAGCTTCCAAGCAACCTTGGAAGTCTGAGGCGTCAGGGTGTCAGGGTATGTACAAGGGTTCTACTCCACCCGTCGCTCCCCCAGCCTTGCCCGGGCCAACAGGTGGACACCTTTGGCCCTGTCGTCGTCCCAGCCTCCAGGGCCTCTCCTCCCACCTCCCTCACATTTCTTTTCTCAACACTGCTTAGTGCGACGAACCCCCTCCCCTACTCCCCTCCTCCCCCCCCTTCGACCCTTTAGACCTTCCACAGCAACTTTTCTCACCAAACAACGTCCGTCTCTAATTTCCCCAGATTGATTGAATCATTTGAATCATTCATCGATTGATTGATTGTCCCCTTCATCCAACGTAACTTGCATCATCATCATTTCTTCGGAACTTCTCATTTGTTTGGTTCTCCAACTACATAACGTCAACTGGTACGGCTACGGAACGGATACGGATACGGGACCAGGAACAGAAGAAAAAAACAGAAACAGACGGAAAAATACCCTAAATTTGACAAGCCACTTGCCTCTCTGCTCCACCGACGTTGGCAGCTCAACGCAGCCTCTCGAATGATGCGATACCATCTGCTATCATCATATTAATCTCGCTTACACAGTACCGTGTTTTCCCCAGCCAGCCGCCTCCTTCAAACTCAAGTCACAAGTGACGTGCATCACGCAACTTTCCTTTCGTCTACACCTCGCAGTACATACACATACATAAGCGCTCTTCTACGAACTCCACAATAACTATCCAGGAACCCGAACCATCTATTACGGATTGGGCCGCGCATCTACCAGATTACCACCTAACCACCCGGACCAACCTGGACCAACCTGGGCACCTACCACCTACCACCTACCACCTACCACCTACCTATCACCTGTCATCTTACGCAGTCAGCTCGTTTCCCTTGTGTGCGTAGGCTGGCCGCCTGGGATCAACCCGACTCACCCGTACACTTCGTCATCACAAAATTTCGAACGCGTCCAAACCCCGACATGCTCTGAGGGTGTGCGCTGCATTGTTGTCAAGAATGTTGGTTTGTGAACCATCGCCTTGCCGCCATTGCCGTCAACTAGCACTGCCCGACTCACACGGCCAGTATAGCCACCGAAAGTTTGATCGCATCGACTGCAGCTGCATTTCACCATGGAGACCTTACGACTGAAACCTCGAAAACCGGTTGAGGACGAGGTGGAAAACTGGGACGATGACGACTTCATCATAGACGGCGACGATCTTGCCCTCCGGCATCCTTCGCCAATGGTCAATGCGCCCCCGCAGCGCCGTGACAGCCTCTCGTCACATGTCTCCTTTCGATCCGAGCGGGAGTCTGTGCAGGGAGAAGAGCAGACATTTGTCCACCTCCCTGCCGAGGACGAGACGTCGGCTTTGCATGCCATCGCAGTCGCTGCAAGTGCTGGCATCCCCATTCCCCAGAACATACCGCCCACAGCCTTTGTGAAGGGAGCCACCATCAAGAGGCTCGGAGGTCGGAAGGTGAAAAGGATCCTGCAGGAAGATTGGGGCGACGACCTTGTATTGCCTGACGGAGATGAAAGTTTGCGTATCAAGAAACAGGATCCCTCCAAGTTCCCCGCCGCTCTGAGACAAGTCAGCTCAACGGGCCCAAGTCCCTCGAACCCGATGCAATTGGTACCTGCGCTAGGTCAAGGAGAAGTCACCACCACTCCCGCAGGGGCTCTCGGTCCCCCCATCAACCTTGACAGATACAGAGATACAGATGAGGACGACGACCTGTTTGGAGACGGCACTGAAACGATCAAGGTGTCTAAGACGCGCCAATTTATCAGGAATCCAACACTGCCAAAAATCGCCACCTCAACGCCTGAACCCCCGGACCAAGGAGACGACGATTTTGAGAAGGACCTGGAGATACCCTTGGATGGTACGTTGAGGCTGTCGTCCCGCAAAGACATACCGAAGACACCTATCAACGCCACGGACGATTTTGATTGGGGAGAAGGAAGCCTCGGAACACGGTTTGGGGGTACCAGGAGGGACGGGCGTTCCAATCGCAGCTCTTCTGCTTCGGCTTTTAGTCCGAGCATTTCGAGCTCCATCACCGCCGAGAGCGAAGACGAGGCACAGTTCGATGGCATTGAATTGCCCCACGGTCCATTGGATCTGAGGGAGAGGTTTGTGAGGAGACAGCGGCAAACCCGATCACCGGAACGCATCATCGAAGAAGAGCCCGCCCCGCTGCCACATTCAGTACCACAACCCAACGAGGACAAGGAGAACCCCTTCTCCGGCTTGGATGTTGGCGACGGGTCTGTCTTCGACTCGGGAAAACTCAAGCTCCACACCAACGTCAAGCTGAAGGACACTCGATCTTCTAGTCCTGCCCGCCCCAAGGCCGCCGTGTCTCTGACATTTACGAGCAAGCCCGTTCCAGTTTCTTCGCGGCTGCCACGACCCAGTAGTAGTCACCAGGACAGGACGCACCCTCAGTCCTCATTAGAACCCGTATCGGAGAGCGGAGGCCCCATAGTGTCCCGCTCAACAAGACGGTCTCAGTCTCGACTTGGCCACATATCTCAATCCTCACAATCATCAACGGCGAGCGGTACTGCGCCGGCCACTACACCCGTCCAGAGCTTTCCAGCTCCTACGACACCTCAGAAACGCCAAGTCGGACAGAAAGTCTCCACGGTCTCTCTACGCAACGAGCCTTCTCTACGCGGCAACCAACCCACGACAACTAATGCCCAGCTTCTGCGACTGAAGCGGTCTCTCCCTGTCATGAGACCACCTGGCTCTCCAGCGAGGTCAATGACAGCCCGAGGCTTTGAACGTCCGCCTTCTCGAACGGAGGGAACGCTTCGACAACAGCTGGCAATGAGACCCAAGACGCCGATTGAACGGAACCGCCACTCGATCGGAGAAAGCACCGCGTTGCAGACCAGGAAGGCTTTCCTGCCAGCGGGCGCCTTGGTTTCTCAGCCATACAACAACGCCAACGGCAAAAGGCAGTTACGTCGTCAAGATTCTGACACTTCGGTTGAATCGCGGCCCGCTTCACGTGCTGTGTCGCGGTCGACACCAAGGTCGCCGAGTCCAGTCAAGCGGGATCGCAATCTCGAGAAGCTTGCTCGCGCAGGAGCTCGATTACCCCTTAGTCTTCCAAAGCGGCCCAGGCGCTTTGGAGATGGGCATGAACTCGATGCGTTTGACGACTTGCCGACTTCCGCAAGGACCGAGTCCGAATTTGTCAAGCAGCCCAAATTATCCACCCCACAGTACCCGACACAGTTTCGCAACAAGACCATGCAGCATTTGTTGCCGGGGAGAGCCAACTCCCCTGCCCCATCTTCGCCCCACTCATCTGCAAGGCAGGATTATCAGCCCCGTTTTGCACGTGACACGGCGTCGAGTAGAATCGCTAGGGAGACAAATCTTGCGCATCGAGTTCCCTCTTCCGGTCCGCTTACACCTCTCACGTCGCAACGCGTCGCACAGCTGGCAACACGGAGCAACTTGCATCAGCAACAAGCTACTGCCAAGCCAAAGAAGGCACCTCGCAAGCCTCAACAGCTCAAGCCACACCTAATCGCCAATCTCAATTCTGCCAAGGAGTCAAAAAGTAAGTTGCCTCCGCCCCCGTGCATTAACCTAACAATGGTTGCTGACGTTGTTCTCTAGTGGTCAATGGCATGTTTTATAATCCCGAGACTTACCAATGGGAGGGCAATGACAATGCATTGAAAGAATTTGACGCACCTGCCTCGTCGCCCTCCATATCTACGGCATCAGTCCCACCATTTGGCGTCCGGGAGAAGGAGAATGCGACACCTAGACCTGCACTTATCACCAACATCAGCTCCACCAAGGGGGTGCAGGTCGTCGGAGGCATGGTGTTCGATCCTCAGAACATGTGTTGGCTCAAGCTAGGCCCCCAGTCTGCACAGTCTGAAATCACTGATCCCATGGAAGGCTTCAATTTCCTCGACGACGAGGATGACGTGTTCAAAGACATCCCAGACCTCGAGGACAACACGGCTGACACCACCGAGACTGGGCGAATGAGCGAAGTGAAAGACGACTGGCTTGTGGGCGAAGAGTTCGATGTTGGGCCTGAGTTCATCAGGAGACAACGTGAAGAGGAAGAGCGATGGCGGAAGAAGTGCGAGAGATGGCTCGGCTTGGGTGGCCGTGATCGCGAAACATGGCGGTGGACAATCCGCGGTGTTGTTGCCGAACACGCGGGCCAGTGATGGCTCACCGCCATTTGGCTTGTGCTGAGCATACACTGCGATGGTTTCTACTACCCCCTTTTCCTTTTTACTATTTTCTCTCTGTTTCTCCCCCCATTCTTCTGCTTCTTCTGTCTGTGCTTTTCCACCTACCATGTTTAGACTATTTTCACCGCTTTCACGAACTGTACGACGACGTAAAGACAAAAGTTACGGACACGATTGAGCCAAGGGGGCATATGATCAAAAAGGGGGAAGGATACCAAGAAATGAGGACAGGACTCATTTTACGCAAGCAACAATATTGAACACACAGATGGTCAATGGCACGGCAGACCGGGCTCATGGTTCATGGCAGATGATCCGGATACCGCAATAGGGGATTACCTCCTGATCCATGGGCTGGAGGTCTTCAGGGAAAGGAAATGAGGCAAGGAGGATTCACGACAGGAATTGAGGTTTGGCTCGACAAACTCACGATGGAATGACCAAGATATCATGATGACAGACAACGGAGGGCGTTTTACTTTTTTTATTACTTTTTTCTGTTTCTTCCTCTCCATTACAAGTATGATGTTGTGGATGTGTCTTCTTGCCTTTTGAGAGTAGGGCGGTTTCGCGACCAACTGAATCCAAGGAAATGCAGCAGAGGCAGAACAAAGGGGAGCGAGGGCGGAAGCGGCGCAAGCGGCGCGAAACATTGGAATGGTGGCGGTGGCAGCGTAACAGTGCCGTCTGTTAGGGGAGCTGAAGTTGGCGATGTTGATGTACGATGAGCAGAGCAACACAAGTGGTACGCGAGTAGAAACACGAGGTCGGAGTCGATGACGATGACACGGCGGATGGCTGTCTGATGGGGTGTTCACGATGAAGATGAGTATAACGATGAGAGAAAAAAACAATTACGATCATGACGGATAACGACTTTTCCTTTCCATTTCCATTTTTTTTTTCGAGTACCAGCAGCATACATCTGGACAGGCCATCCAGCAAATGCGCCATCACGTCTAGCATAAATCCTAATGCGCCTAATATTACGAATCATCGACGTCCAAATCCTCAATCCCTAGTTGGACGACTCCTTCCTGGAACCCTTCTTAGACTCCTTCTGGGAGACCTTCTTGGACTCTTTCGTGACCTTCTCAGACTCCTTGGGAGACTCCTCCTTCTTAGACTCCTTCTTGGCCTCCTTCGGGGACTCCTTTGGAAACTCCTTTGTGGCCTCCTTAGATTTCGCCTTCGAACCATCATCCTTCTTGGCTTGGTTCTTGTTCAGCGCATGGGGGTCCAGACCACGTCTCCTCATAGCATTACGCTTAGCGCGCTGGATGAACTGCTCGTCCTCGTCGTCGTCAAAGCCGCCAAAGTCATCGTCTTGGCCGTCCTCAGCGTCCTCATCCACAATGGGCGTCTTGTCGACGACCTCGTCATCCCCGGCAGCAGCCTGGGCCTTGCGGCGGCGGCGGACTTGCCGTTGCTCCTGTCGACGAGCACGGCGTTGGCGGGCGTGGGGGCGATCTTGTGGAACTTGGCGACGAAGAAGCCGTCGACGTTGTAGGTGTGGGGGTAGTAACGCCTCGTGAGCTTGAGGGATGGGGGGAACGTCTTGCCGCGGTACGAGACGAAGCCCTCGTTTCCGAAGGGCAGGTTGGTCTCGACGAGCTTGACGTTGGGGCGCTTGGCGAGGGCGTAAGCTACGACCTGCTCGTTCTCTTCTACTGATACGGAGCTGTGGGAATGTTAGGTTCATATTTCGGTATGTGAGGGGACGAGATGACTTACCAAGTAGAGTAGACAATGTAACCGCCCGTCTTGCTGTGGTGGTTGACGGAGTCAATGGCAGCAAGCAACAGCTGCTTCTGAGTGTGAGGGATGACCATGAAGTCCTTCTCCGTCTTGTTGGTCTTGACACTGGGGTCCTTGGCGATGACACCAGTTCCGGTGCAAGGCGCATCAAGCAGGACCCTGTCGAAGCCACCGATAGGCTTGGGGAACTCGCGGGCATCGTAGTTGCAGACCACGACGTTCCTGCAGCCCAGACGGTGAATGTTACCAATCAGACCCTTGGCACGAGACTTGCTGAAATCGTTGGCGAAGATGGTACCCGTGTTGCGCATCAGCGCAGCCATGTGTGTCGTCTTACCACCGGAGCGGCGGACATATCGAGCACACGCTCGTTCTCCTGGGGAGCCAGAGCCATGACGGGGAGGAAGGAGGAGGCGGCCTGGATGATGTAGTGGCCGGCGAGGTACTCGGGAGTGGCACCCAGAGGCACGTTGCTCTCGAAGATCTGCAGGCCGACCTTGGACCACTTGCCGACCGGCTCGAGGGTAACGCCACGGTTGATCAGGGCGCTGGCCAGGTCTCTCGGTCGTGCGGTTCGTGCGGAGGGTGTTTGTCCTGATAACCAGGGGTCTGCCGCTTTCGTTGGCCTCGAAGAACTCGAATGCCTCCGAGGGGCTGAAAAGGTGGTAGAGCTTCTCGGCCATGTACTCAGAGTAGCCGTAGTAGTATGTGTGCAGATATCCTTGAGCAGCGCCGCGGTGTACTCTGCTCTTGACCTCCCTTCCTCTGACAGGTTGGAGAAGTCCTCCAGGACCCGGATGTTTTCAGTTATCCTGCTCCTGAGGAGCTGCAGATCCGGAGCCAGCACGGCCTTCTTCTGGCGGCCAAGTCGTCTTCGTCTCCGTCGTCTCCGAGCACCTTGGGTTTGTCGCCACTGATATTTGTCTGCAGGGCGGATTCTTGCAACTCGGCCTCGGCGTCGGCCGCCTCTTCCTCAAGCTGCTTGTCGAGTTTCCGCGACAGTCCCTCGATGTTTGCAGCCGTCAACTTTTCCTCTGCGTCCGAGTCGTCCTCGTCATCGGAGAAAACGAACTCCTCTGTCTTCCTCCTCTCCTGGTTTCGTCCGAGTCATATACTGAGTCGTCCGAGTCGGAACCCAGGAAGTCATCTCCCAGCTTCATGGCCTCGCCATCCTCTGAGTCGGACGGGCCCTCCTCCAGAGATCGGAGTCGCCAAATTCATCGTCGATTTCGATATCGGAGTATCCTTCCGGCTCGGGGATTGCGGCGGCCTTCTTGGATGACTTGGGTGCTGCTTTCGTGACAGGTGCCTTGGCCTTGGGCTTGGTGGTACCGTTCTGTTGCTTGGGGGTAGCCTTTGCGGCTGGTGGCCCCTTCTTCGCACCGTTTGCCTTCTTGGGGTCTGCTGCTGCTTTCGTCCTCCTCTTCTTGGCCGGGGCCTCTACTTCGTCGGCTGGCAGACCCGCCTTCCGCAGTTTGCAGTTTGGCGAAGTGTTGTTCGGTGAGGGCCTCAGGAGGACCTGCTTTTCCCAAGCGACGTCCGACTCCCATTTTGTTTTTCTGTGAAAGTTTATTGGGGGGGGTTATGGGCAAATTGGGTTGGGGCCGTTGTAAGCCTTGTATAAATAGTCCGCAGGTCAGAAAGTTTCGGCGCATGGGTGGGAGAAGAAGTCAGGGAAAAAAAGTTTGGGCTTATCTTATCGGGGAGAGACTGAGAGATCTTGGTCCAGGGGACAAGCGCTATTGCGCTACTGCGCTACTGTTAGGTTGCAGGGTTACAAGGACCACCCCGCCAAGGAAGGTGCGGTGGGGTTGTCTGGTGTCTCGGCGCAGCTCCTGCTTAGTAGACTTCTGGAAGGACAGCCACTGCACTACGTAAGTAACAGTAACGGGCGACCAACCATTAGAGACAGTTCAAAGACAACCTTGGAAGTTAGCACACAACCCAACATCACAAACCTGACCCTTCAGAAAACCTCCCTACCGCAGTTCAACATGTCAGAGGTCACATTTGCCAAGTCCTTCCTCGCGGCGCTGGACTCGCGTCCACGGAAGCTGTCAGCCGATCATGTCGAAGACCCCAAGAACTACCCGGCACGGCCACCAGTAAGTCCTCTTACCCATATATACTGTAATGAACATCTGGAGCTGACGTCGACCCCAGTACATCCTCCCCAAGATGCCCAAGGCCATGAGCAAGGCTGTCAAGCTCGCCCCGGGCCAGGAGCGCAGCGTGACGGTACACATCAAGTCTCTGCGCAACCCGCCTCTCGACATCAGGCTGAGCTCCCAGCCCCTCAACACGTCCATCCTCGACCTCAAATCCTCCGTGTCCTCCGAGACCAGCATACCCACGGACAAGATCAAGGTTCTGTACAAGAAGAAGCCCGTGTCGGACAGTAAGGTGCTAAAGGATCTACTGGGCGATGCCGAGACGAGCGTTGAGTTCTCGGTCATGATAATCGGGGAGCTGCCGCCGCTGCTGGAGGAGTAAAGACGGAAGAGAAAGAGCCTGCTGCTGCTGCTGCTGTGGCGCAGGGAGTTAGTGGCGAGGAGGTGCTGGGGACGGATGCATTCTGGACGGATCTCAAGGGGTTCTTGTCGCAGAGGATACGGGACGAGAAGATTGCGGAGGAACTGTTTGGCAAGTTCCTATCGGAGCTGGGAGTCATCGCGGGTAGCAACTGAGCAGAGCAAGAGTGATAATAGTATGACGCATTGGAAGCTTAAGA